>LR990366.1:19145109-21947609 GCA_905147345.3 Mythimna impura | reverse complement strand
AAAATAATAGCAAATATTATATTTTTGCGACGGATTTGGGTCTAAATACTATATTCCACCTCAACTAAGCCCAAAGTTGGGGCAAAAATACTAAAAACTGCGGATTTTGGCCCAAATCCACCATTTTGGTTTTATTGGTTCTAAGTTTGAAATTATTATAGTAGGCGAACCGTTGGTCACAGAAACCTCTGACTTTTTTATAACTGTGTGGCCTGATCCTGTCTTTGGGCCGAATAGGTTTTCAGGCGTTTTCAGAGCCTGAGATTTTTTTTTGCGCTGAAACCGTATTTGTCAGATAGACGGGGTCAAGCCGGCCACAGCGTTCGAGGCCGCATCTTTCTGGGACAGACGGTTGCGGAGTTACAGCCATCCAAAGTTGGCATTTGACAGATCGGCGGCCATCTTGGCAAACTTTGAGCCAACGTATCTCCGGGACCGGTGGCCGCGGGGAGCTGCGGTTTTCGCATTGGTGATTGGGGGGACCGCCTCTGTCGGGCAAACTCATTTTCGGGCGGATCGGCGCCAGGAATTTTCAGGAATCTGAAAATCATTTTGCGCGACGGAGCGGGGCGAGCCAAGGCGAAAGAATCCAAACTCAAGTGTTCTACCTCAATTGTAAGGAAAGTTGTACCGTTTTGAAATTTGGATTTGACAGTTCTTGAACTGTCAGATCATTTTTCGGAATTGGATAACTCCCAAACTAGAGGTCGTAGAAACCTCGGTTTTCTTAGTGGTCATCGTCGGATCGCTCTCTACCCGCCCCAGTAGTTTTCGGGCATTTTCAGCGCCTGAAGATTTTTCGGCCTGAAACCATCGTAGCCGGCCAGATCACGTCGAGCACGTGTAGGCGGACCCAAACGCGGTGGAATTCGGTTCAGTGGTTGCGGAGTAGTCGCAGTGTAACCATATTTGGGCGGCCATCTTGGTCAGAAACCAGTATTTTTGCACCTCGATTGCTCCGGAACCCCTGGGGCTAGGTACCCCGAGTTTGGGGTCGTTGGAGCGGGCTCGGCGGGCTCTATCCGACTAGCTCATCAAACTGACTCTATGTAGAGTCGAAAAATTAAAAAGTAGAGACTCCTGATTTTGACACCAGGAACCCTGCCGGGTCTGTTAGAGGCGGGATTGGACCACTCCTTAGTGTCTAAGACGCTGTTAAATATAAAACAGAGTTGTGTTTAGTTGTTAAATGTTTATTTATTGTGCCGTTTTTATATTATATTTTACCTATACTTACAAATTTACTGACTAGGGTACTATACATACCCTATCAAAATATTTAAATTGATACAGAGCCAGACATCTCTATTGAGGACATATTGTACTTTGACACCTCTGTTGAGGAATAAGGACTTTCAATTAATTGGACACACTGATCCCCTCTTTACAGAGATCAGTACATTAGGCTAAGAAAAATTTTAATCTAATTATTATAATTATTATTTTATCATATTATTTATTGCTTTTTCTATTTAATTTTTGTATTCGCTCACCATGTTCCTCTCCAGGACCCCAGCCAAAAAATCTTCCGTAGGTCCCCAAGTCTCTCCATCGAATGCGGCACTATCCATCACCTCCGAGGGGGAGGTCTCTTCTCCCATTGCTTCAATTCAAGCCTCCAGCGTGAGGCGAAGCATTGGTGAGTGGGAGGATGGGAAAATGGCGGCGTCTCAGCCTCTTCCGCTGGCCACTGCGCAGTCATCTAAGAGAGCTGCCCTGACCGTGGCGGCCTCCCAGAAGTCCATAAAGCGCGCCCCATCTGATGGCGGGGATGTGGCGCGCCGAAATTCCACTGAGACGCTGGGAATGTCGCCGGGGACGGGCCAGTTGCAGCCGAACAAACCCACCGATCGGGTGACCGAGGCTCGTAACTGCCTTCTGCGCGCGAAGTCGCACCTTGGCGATTCGCGCAATTTGAGGGCAGACCTGAAAGCCGGGATCACCCGATCAGTGGAACGGCTGTACCAGCTTGTGAAAGAAGAGGCGGTGGCTGCTGCACAAGTGAAGGGTTTTGAGCTGGCGAGAGAGGAGGACACGCCTCCGCCAGAACCACCCAAAAGCCTCCCGGAGGTTATCTCGTTGCTCGCTTCACTAGCGGAGCATAGCGCACTGGTGAAGGAGAGCAGCGAGAAGATGGAAAAGCTGCGGCAGGCGATGGAGAGGCAGGGGGAACTATTGGAGAAGACGGCCACCTACGCGAGTGTAGCGGCGGGTCCACCGAAAAGGCAGACCCCAGGAAGGACCGCACTGCACTCGATAGTGGTTACGTCCAAAGACGAGGGAGACTCGGGGGAGGAGGTAATTAGGAAGATAAGAGAGGCAGTTAAGGCCAGAGAGGGAGGAGTAGATATAGAGAGCGTAAGAAAGGCCAAAGACCGAAAAATTATTATGGGCTGTAGGTCGGAGGAAGATAGAAAAAGAGTAAGGGAAAGAATAGAGAAGTCAGGAGACCACCTCGTTGTCGAGGACGTAAAGAACAAGGACCCACTGCTTGTGTTCCGTGGCGTCCTCCGCATACATTCTGATGAGGAACTGCTGGAGGCGCTGCGGAATCAAAACCGGGATGTCTTTCGCGGCCTGGGCAATGGGGAGGATCGAATGGCGGTTAGATTTAAGAAAAACTCTCGGAACCCCCAAACACAGAATGTGGTAGTCAGCACGTCACCTATAGTCTGGAACAGGATGCTCGAAAAGGGAAAAGCACGAATTGATCTCCAGACCATCTTCGTCGATGACCAGTCGCCACTGGTGCAGTGCACGAGGTGTCTGGGTTACGGGCATAGTCGACGGCTCTGTAAAGAACCTGCCGACTTATGCAGCCACTGTGGGGGCTCACACCTTCGAGCAGAATGCGACCAGTGGCTGAAGGCGGAAACACCCAAGTGCTCAAACTGTGCTAAGGCGAAGATGGGGAAGTCCGACCACAATGCGTTTGACTCTGAGTGTCCTGTTCGAGTCAGGTGGGATAGGCTGGCACGTGCATCCGTCGCTTACTGCTAAGGTGGTCCCAGTCAACACAATGCCGCACAAGATACTCCAGGTGAACCTTCAGAGGAAGAAACTGGCTACCCATGAGCTTATGCTTGAGGCCGAGAAGCGCAAAGCCACTTTAGCGCTGATCCAGGAGCCTTACGTGGGCAGCGCGAAGAGGATGAGCGTAACCAGGGGAGTCCGAATCTTCCAGAGTACCGTTCAAGGAGAAGGGACTGTCAAGGCGGCTATAGCCGTCTTTGACCCAAAGTTAACCGTGAGACAGTACCCAGAACTCACCACGAATAACATCGTCGTGGTGGGGATCCAAACCGGTGCCTGGAGACTAACTCTGGTCTCGTTCTACTTCGAGCCAGACCAGCCCTTAGAGCCATACCTGGACAGTCTCAGAAAGGTGGAAAGCGAGACCGGCCCACATAGGCTCATCATGGGAGGAGACGCCAATGCCTGGAGTATCTGGTGGGGCAGTAGCGAGACGAATAGCAGAGGTGACGAGATGCTAGGAGCTCTCGACCAGCTAGGATTACAAGTACTAAACAGAGGGGAAACTCCAACCTTCGAAGTAGTTCGTGGTAACAGGCGTTACACGAGCTGCGTCGACGTCACAGCCTGCACGGCGGACATGCTGACGGTGACCGACGGCTGGCGGGTTGTCGATGACCTGACGGGGTCAGACCACAACGGCATTGAGTTCAGCGTTCATCTCGCTAGGTCTGTGGGTATCACGGTTAACCGGACTACCAGGATCTATAACACCAAAAAAGCAAATTGGGCGCAGTTTCGTAAGAAACTGCGCCAAATTATGCATGGGAACGGAATTACCGTAAGTCTGTTCGATCAAATCGACAGCAGGGACAAAATAGACCTGGTAGTCGAGGGACTTACGACAGCAGTGCAAGACGCTTGTACATCTGTGATACCCAAGAAGAAGAGCATAGAGAGATTAACCGTGCCGTGGTGGTCTGATGAACTCGCCACTCTGAAGAGGCAAGTGGTCACCAAAAAGCGGCGGATTCGCTGTGCAGCGCCAGTCCGGAGACCAAGGGTTGTTGAGGAGTACCTGAAACAGAAAGAAGAGTACGAGCTTGCAGTAGTCCAAGCACAGGTCGAGAGCTGGAAGGGGTTTTGCGAAAAGCAAGACAGAGAAGGCCTGTGGGAGGGGATATATAGGGTAATCCGCAGGACGGAGAAAAGAGGGGAGGATTTGCCGATGGTGAGAGCTGGCAGGACTCTGGACCCAGAGGCTTCGGCGAGGTATCTGGCAGAGACTTTTTACCCAGAAGACCGTTCGGAGGGGGACAACGAGGAGCACAGAAAGGTGCGGCAACAAGCTGAAGAGGTGAACAGTGGGAACCAAGATGAACCCTGGGACCCTCCCTTCACACTTGACGAGCTGGAGCGAGCAGTCTCCTCGTTCAACCCCAAAAAAGCCCCCGGTTCCGACGGTCTGACGGCGGACATATGGGGCCACGCGATCCGTCATGACCCGGATTTAGTTCTGCGCTTGGTGAACAAGTGCCTGGCGCATGGGTACTTTCCGCGGTCCTGGAAAGAGGCAACTGTTATCGTGCTCCGCAAGCCCGCTAAAGACGATTACACCACCCCAAAATCGTACAGGCCAATTGGGCTATTGCCTGTCCTTGGCAAGATTTTTGAAAAGATGGTCGTGGCCCGACTCAAGTTTCATTTACTCCCCAGGATGAGTACTCGTCAGTACGGATTCATGCCCCAGCGAAGCACCGAGGACTCCCTCTACATGCTGATGGGACGCATTCGTGGCAAACTTAATGCAAAAAGGCTTGTCACGGTTGTGTCCCTGGATATTGAGGGAGCCTTCGACAGCGCATGGTGGCCGGCCATACGAGTCCGGCTGGCTGAGGAAAAGTGTCCTGTAAACTTGAGACGGGTCATGGACAGCTACTTGTCCGAGAGGGTGGTAAAAGTCAGGTATGCGGGAGCGGAGTACGAATCCAGGACCGAGAAAGGATGCGTCCAGGGGTCGATCGGTGGTCCCATTGTTTGGAACGTTCTGCTGGATCCTCTTCTGAGGGAGCTAGAGTCCATAGGGGTCTATTGCCAGGCGTTTGCTGACGATATTGTCCTTGTGTTCGATGGGGAGACAGCACATGAAGTCCAGAGGGATGCCAATGTCGCTCTCGAGTATGTGCGAGCGTGGGGTGTCACGAATAAACTTCGGTTTGCACCGCATAAGACGAAGGCAATGCTGGTCACGCGGAAACTGAAGCATGACACCCCACGTCTCAGAATGGGCGGGGTAGACATTGGCATGTCTGACGAAATCAAGCTGCTCGGCCTCACCATCGACCACAAGTTGACTTTCAACACCCACGTCGCAAACGTCTGTTCCCGAGCCGTCGGCATCTACAAGCGGCTGTCGCGGGCAGCTAGGGTCAGTTGGGGTCTCCATCCAGAGGTTATCCGCTGCATTTATACGGCTGCAGTGGAGCCCATCATCCTGTACGCGGCGAGCGCGTGGTCGCCGGCCGCCAACAAAGTCGGGGTGCAGAAGAAGCTGAGCGCCGTCCAAAGGAGCTTCGCGCAAAAACTGTGCCGAGCTTACCGCACGGTCTCTCTCAACTCAGCACTGGTGCTGGCTGGGATGCTCCCTCTTGATCTCAGAATCCGAGAGGCAGCCTCCTTATATGAGGCCAGGAGAGGGGTACCTCACCCAGCTCTGAGAGACCGGGAGATCGAGCGTGTGGTCTCGGCACTAGAGATGCCACATCCGGTTGAGCGGAGGGCCATTGCACTGCGACGCCTGGTAGACGAGGAACAATACAACGAGCACCGCAATTTCGCGGTGCGTATCTTCACAGACGGCAGCAAAATTGAGGGCAAGGTCGGAGCCGCAGTATCAGTGTGGACCGACCAGGTGGAGGTGAAGGCCCTCAAGCTTGCTTTGCCGTCTTACTGTACCGTCTACCAGGCCGAGCTTCTCGCCCTCTGCAAAGCGGCGAAGGAAGTCCTCCGAAGGACCGAGACGACGTTCGCTATTTACAGCGACTCCATGGCAGCTCTCCAAGCAGTCGTGAACCCCGAAGCCCTCCACGCCCTCGCAGTGGAAGCAAGGGACGCCATCCGCCGCAGCAGTACCCAGAACAAGAGCGTCTCCTTGTTCTGGGTCAAAGCTCATGCGGGGCTGGAGGGCAACGAGAGAGCCGACTTGCTCGCGAAGGAGGCTGCCCTGAAGTTGAAGCGACAACCCGACTACGACAAATGCCCGGTTTCATTCGTCAAGCGTATGATCCGGACGGAGACGCTGGGTGAATGGAACCGGAGGTATTGTGCAGGACAAACGGCGGCCACAACGAAGATCTTCTTCCCTTGTGCGATCGCTGCGTACAGGACGGTGCGGAAGATGGAGATAACCAGGGAACTGACTCAAGCCCTGACGGGCCACGGCGGGTTCTCCGAATACCTAACTCGCTTCAAGTGTAAGGAGAACCCGGCATGCGTCTGCGACCCCGACAAGCAGGAGACAGTCCTCCACCTCCTAACGGATTGCCCGGTATATTCCTTCCACAGGCACGATTTAGAGATGAGAGTCGACATGCAGATCAAAAAGGAAAATCTCAGCTTACTGATAAGAGATAAAAGGCACAGATTGAGGTTCATAGATTTCATTATAAAAATTGTACAATCCGTCAATAAACGGAACAAATAGCTGACAGTCATCAGAATTATTGAAAAACTTATAAATGACTATTATTTATTTATTTTTATTATTATTTATTGATATTTTATCCAATGAACAATAATTATAATTGAGAATTTAAATTATTTATTTCAAGCCATTATTTATTATCAATATTTTATTTTAATACAATTAACAGCTAATACTATGACTGAACTGCAATGGAACTACAGCCCTTTATAATGTCCCTGCGAAACTCGTATGGCAGGGGGCCTCTCGCATGGCAGGAGTGTGGTTTTAGCCGGTAGGAGTCCGGCACTGCCCAGACTGCCTTCATGAGACGCGATCTGGGCGTCCATGATGGATTTCCCATTCCTGCCACAAAACAAAAAAAAAAAAAAAAAAAAAAAAAAAAAAAAAAAAAAAAAAAAAAAAAAAAAAAAACCTAACCTAACCTAACCTAACCTAACCTAACCTAACCTAACCTAACCTAACCTAACCTAACCTAACCTAACCTAACCTAACCTAACCTAACCTAACCTAACCTAACCTAACCTAACCTAACCTAACCTAACCTAACCTAACCTAACCTAACCTAACCTAACCCAGTTCCCCCCCAACCCTCGTGGCGGTCGGATCGTTTTTTAAGCTGCTCCGCGTTTAAAAATTATAAAAAGTGGTATTTTCTCATCAAATAGTGCCGTATTATACACCAACAGTTGTGTTTTTGTGCTGTGCATCAAATAGTGTAAAAAGTTTTTTCCGGAAAACTCGCACTCAGGAGCTATCCCGGAAAAACCAAAGAATTTTGGAATTTTGAAACGTTCGGAGCTAAATAGCTCTGGAGCAACATTCGACTTCGCAAATTTTCCGGTGCGGCCCTTTAGAGGGTGTTAAGCTGCATCTTTTCACACTTTTTCGGCGGAAAACTACCAACGCATTGCGGAGAAAATCGAGGAAAACCACCAAACTTAACCTCAATTTGGACCACGAGGTTTATGATCCAGACATTGCAGGGACTTCATTTTTTGGCAGTGGATTTAACTTAATGAAATAAGGAATATACCGTTTAAACCAGATTTTTATCTCAACTGGGAACGAAGAAATTCAAATTAGGAAGCTGAAACTTTGACCCCCTGTCCTGAAATTTCTTCAGGCAGGACCCTACTTTTTTATTGCTGATCCTGCTGCGCGCTCATTGGGAAAAGAAACCTGGACTTAGTTAAGATTTTTATATATTTTTATCTTAGAGATAGTAAAGATTTTCTAAATTTTTCAATTTTTCAAAATTTTGATGTGACTAGATTTCCAAATTTTTTAATTCAATGTAATTTTATAAAGCCTCATAATTAATACAAATTTTGCAATTTTTTCTATATTTTTATCTGTTACTGTTACAGAGTTATTAAATTTTTCCTATTTTATTGACATAATTATTAAACTAATAGAAATAAAATCAATTTGACACCAGGATCATCTCTAGACAGCATATTTCAATAAGTTTTAACCCAAATTTGCTCCCAATAGCTCCAGGAACAAAGAAAATAGCTTCCAGCGGCCATTTTGGTTTTTCCGGTTGCCGCACAAAACTCCTATTATCTCCGGAGCTATTGGTCGTAAAAACTCCGGGTTTTCACAGGTCCCTGTAGAATTAAGGCGGGAATATTTTTTACATGTTTTCAGGCGTTTTAGGAGCCTGAAGATTTTCAGGCCTGAAACTACTTTGGACGGATAGAGTGAGTCGAGCCAACCATCATATTCGAAATCGCAGTTCTCTGTGGCAAACGGTTGCGGAGTTATAGCATATTTAAGTCGGCATTTGACAGCAGGGCGGCCATCTTGGAAAAGTTTGGCCCGCTATAGCTCCGGATCTGGAGGTCGTAGAGAGTAGCTGATTTCACAGTGGTGTTTGGTGAGACAAACCCTACCCGATCCACTTACTTGCGGGCGTTTTAGCGCTGAAAATTTTCAGGCGCCTGAAAACTGCTTTGCGGGTCGGAGCGGGACGAGCCAAGACGAACGAGCCCAAATTCGACTATTTTGCGGTCAGTGGGAGGCAAGTTGTAGCAGTTTGCAAATTGGCTTTGACAGTTCTTAAGCTGTCAAACCATTTTTCGAACTCGTGTAGCTGCTTAACCGGGGGTCGTAGAGAACTCGGGTTTTCATTGGGGACGTTGTCTGGCCCCTCCCTACCCGAAAAAATACTTTTCAGGGGTTTTCAGGAGCCAGAGATTTTCAGGCCTGAAACCAATTTCACTCGATAGGTCTCGGCAAGCCCATCCAGAAAAGCCTAAACACGGTGGGTTTCGGACATACGGTTCCGGAGAAAACCACCGACAACCGGATTCTGGGCGCCATCTTGCTCTGGCAACCAGATATTTGGACCGGGTTTTCTCGGGAACCCTTTGGGCTGGGGCAGCCGTGTTTGGGTTCATAGGAAAGGGCTTGGAGAGACCTGTTTAGCTGTGGGTAGAGATCGACTCTACATAGAGTTTCACAAAATTTTTAATTCTGAATTTTCTTTGATTTTGACGAATTAGGTTCGTGAAAGCCCCCTGACGCCAGATTAAGATCTGGAACTTAAATCTAGACCAAGATTGATGACATCAACCCAGCTCTACATAGAGCTTTGCAAATTCTCATGTTAGAGCGGCAGTCCTAGACACCTAGAAGCAAGACTTCACTTGACCGGTTCTATTGAACTTAAAGGCTGACCGTATTAACTTAGAGGATACAACTAAATATTTACGGGAGATCCAAACGATCTTAAGCGCACTTTTACTTCTTTTTATATAAACTTTTACTTTTTACACTTTTATACTTATTTTACACCTTTTGTATTACTGACGCATATCTCCAACATGCTTGGAATAAGGACCCCATTAAAAAAGGTTGACAGTGAGAAATCACCACCAAAACCCAGAGCATCACCTCCGACGAGTGTTCGACGCAGCATCGGAGAATGGGAATCTGTAAAGCCCACTAGCACAAATCCTACTCTCCCCCCATCCATCAAGACAATACAGGCTGGCCCTCCAAAAGTAATAAGGAAATCCTTAGAGTTGCAGGAGAATAAAACCCTCTCCACGCACTCGAAAATGACAGAAGACCATACACCGCCAAAGTTACAGTACGCGGATCGGTCGACAGAAGCTAGGGCCTGCTTGAACAAAGCAAAACTCCACTTAAGTAGTTCAAGGAACACTAAGACGGAAATAAAAAACGGCATTACTGAAGCTCTAGACCGGCTTTATCAGCTAGTAAAAGAAGCTGAAAAGGAAGCCAAAACAAAAAGCTTAGGTGGGGAGAAGGAAAAGGCTTTACCATTTCCCGAAACTGCCACCACTAGCGACGCTACTTTTTCGATCTACGCCGAGCAAAGTTTGCTGGTAGCAAGAATCGCAGAACATTCGAAGTTGTTACAGGAAAACAGCAAAAAGATGGAGGAACTGAAAGCCACGATGGAAGAGAGAATGACGACAACGTACGCGAGTGTAACTGCGACTCACAGCGGAAAGGCGAATCCAATACGAAGTACGCTGCACTCAATTGTAGTTACCTCAAAAGACGACACAGAAACAGGGGATGAGGTTCTGGATAAAATACGAAAGGCGGTAGATGCAAAGGAGGGATGGGTCAAAGTCGAAAAAGTAAGAAAGGCAAAAGACAGAAAAATTATAATGGGTTTTCAGACTAGGGAAGAAAGGAACAAAATTAAAAATAAATTGGAAGGAGAAAGACAAGACCTCAATGTCGAGGAAATGAGAAACAAGGACCCACTACTGATCCTCAAGAGCGTTCTCTCTGTTAATTCAGATGAGGACGTTCTCAAAGCAGTGAGGAATCAGAACAGGGATGTATTTCATGACCTCGACAAAGAGGAGGACAGGTTGGAAGTTAAGTTCAGAAGAAGAACTAGAAATCCGCATACTAATCACATTGTGATCAGCGCCTCACCGACCATCTGGAGAAGGGCCACAGCGGTCGGATGCTTGCACGTGGACCTTCAGCGCGTTAAGGTAGAAGACCAAACCCCATTGGTCCAGTGCACGCGCTGTTTGGGCTACGGGCACGGCAAACGGTTCTGTAAGGAGCCAGCCGACTTGTGTAGTCATTGTGGTGGCCCACACTTGAAGTCTGAATGTGCTGACTGGCTTGCGGGTGTTCCACCCAAATGCCAGAACTGCACAAGGGCTAAGATTGATGACGCTGACCACAATGCCTTTAGTACCAATTGCCCAACACGCCGTAAGTGGGACGAAATCGCTAGGTCGACGGTAGCGTACTGCTAGGGGCATCCAGGGCAAACCAAACCTCTACAAAATAATACAGGCCAACCTCCAGAGGAAGAAACTTGCAACAAACGAGCTCCTTTTGGAAGCTGTTAAGCGTGGAGTTGCCGTCGCTCTCCTCCAGGAACCATACGTGGGAGGGGCTAAGATCATGAGGAACCACAGGGGAGTTCGGATTTTCCAGAACACTGACACAGGAAGTGGGACTGTTAAGGCCGCAATAGCGGTCTTCGATCAAGACCTTACAGTCGTACAGTACCCGAAACTCACCACGAACAACATCACCGTGGTGGGAATCAAGACCAGTGCCTGGAGGATCACGCTGGTATCCTTCTATTTCGAGCCAGACCAGCCAGTAGGACCATATCTTGAGCACCTCAAACGAGTCGATGAAGAAGTAGGCTCTAGAATGTGGGTTGCTGGAGGAGATGCGAACGCAAAAAGTACCTGGTGGGGAAGCCTGTTAATTGATGGCAGGGGCGAGGAAGTGTCCGGAGTTCTCGATGAGCTGGGTTTAAACATACTCAACAGAGGGGAAATTCCGACCTTCGATACGATCAGAGGGGGAAAACGATACTGCAGCCATGTTGATATCACAGCATGCTCGACGGACATTCTGGACCTGGTGGATGACTGGAGGGTAGATGAAGGCCTCACAGGCTCGGATCACAACGGCATTGTATTTAATATTAAACTCCGAAGGTCGAAAGGCATTAAAATAAATAGAACCACTAGAATTTTTAATACCAAAAAAGCAAATTGGCCTGAGTTTCGTGAGAAACTCAGACAATTAATGCAAGACAACAAAATTAACCAATTAGAAATAGAAAAATTAGAAACAGTTGACCAAATTAATTTAACTATTAATAAATACACAGAAACAATAAGAGAAGCATGTACCTCGTCAATGCCCATGAGAAAGGACAAAGAAGTGCTTACATTGCCGTGGTGGTCCGAGAAACTCGAGAGGATGAAGCGGGAAGTCGCCACCAGGAAACGCAGGATCAGATGTGCTGGACCAACCCGAAGATCGAAGGTCGTCGAAGAGTACCTGAAAAAGAAAGTTGAGTATGAAACAGAAGCAAATAAGGACATAATCGAGAGTTGGAAGAAATTTTGTGCCAAACAGGACAGAGAAGGGGTTTGGGAAGGAATTTACCGGGTCATAGGAAGGACTAAGGCAAGGACAGAGGATCAGCCTCTGGTGAAGGACGCCGTAGTGCTGGATGCGAAAGGTTCAGTCGAGCTATTGGCCAACACGTTTTACCCTGAAGACCATACGGACAGTGACAACGCATACCATCGCCTTATTAGGGAAAGGGCCAACTATGTGAATGCTGGAGAACACGATGACTCGTGCGATCCACCATTCGCGATGACTGAACTGACGATGGCGTGCAGGTCTTTTAACGCCAAAAAAGCCCCTGGAGCAGATGGGTTCACCGCCGATATTTGCTGTCAGGCCATCGGAGTTGCCCCCGACGTAACCCTTGCCCTCCTTAACAGCTGCCTAAAGTTCCACCACTTTCCTGACACTTGGAAGGAGGCGATTGTGATCGTGTTAAGGAAACCAGGGAAAGAAGATTATGGCAACCCCAAGGCGTACAGACCAATCGGCCTCTTGCCAATATTAGGCAAAATATACGAGAAGATGTTGGTGGCCCGCCTCAAGTTCCACTTGATCCCGAGGATGAGTACTCGCCAGTACGGATTCATGCCCCAGAGGAGCACGGAGGACTCCCTCTATGCACTAGTGCAGCACATACGCAGAAAGCTCGAGCTGAAGAAAATAACAGTATTAGTATCACTGGACATAGAGGGAGCCTTCGATAGCGCTTGGTGGCCAGTCATAAGAGTCCGTCTGGCTGAGGAAAAGTGTCCAGTCAACTTGAGGAGGGTCATCGACAGCTATCTCACAAATAGAAGGGTCAGGGTCAGGTACGCGGGTGAGGAGTTTAGCAAGGCCACAAATAAGGGTTGCGTTCAGGGTTCCATAGGGGGACCAGCATTCTGGAACCTCATACTGGACCCGCTAATAAAGAGCCTGGAAGCTAGGGGTGACTACTGCCAGGCCTTTGCAGACGATGTAGTGCTGATCTTCGATGGTGACAGTTCACTGGAGATCCAGGGACGTGTCAATGCCGCCCTTGAACACGTTCGGGCGTGGGGGGTACAAAACAAGCTTAAATTCGCTCCGCAGAAAACCAATGCAATGGTCGTTACACGCAAACTAAAATATGACACCCCACGCCTGAGCATGGGCGGGATCGACATTGCCATGTCCAAAGAGATCAAAATTCTGGGCGTCACCATCGATGAGAAGCTTACATTTAATACACACGTCGCAAATGTATGCAGGAAGGCAATAGGAATCTACAAACAACTAACCAAGGCGGCTAAGACCAGCTGGGGACTTCACCCTGAAGTCATAAGAGCGATATATGTGGCTACCGTAGAGCCGGTTGTCCTGTACGCTGCCAGCGTATGGGCCCCGGCCGCTGGAAAGTTGGGCGTCGCGAAGCAGTTGGGAGCAGTACAGCGCGGAATTGCTCAGAAGCTGTGTAAGGCGTATCGGACGGTCTCGTTAAACTCTGCACTAGTGCTGGCTGGGATACTGCCTCTCGACCTCCGTGTCCGCGAGGCTGCATCGCTATATGAGGCCAAGAGAGGGGTACCCCAGCCAGCACTTGGTGACAGGAGGGTCGAGCGAGCTGCTTCAGCAATGGAGGCCCCACACCCTGCGGAGCGAGCGGAGCTGGAGCTCATAAGCCTGGTAAACCAAGAGCAACTTGATGCCCAGAGCGAACTTGAGGTTCGTATCTTCACGGATGGAAGCAAGATCGGGGGCAAAGTTGGGGCGGCACTCTCCATGTGGAGCGGTAATGCAGAAACCAAAGCCCTCAAGCTTGCTCTTCCACATTACTCCACCGTTTACCAGGCAGAGCTTCTGGCGATATGCGTCGCAACCAGGGAAATTGTGAAGCACAGTGCGCGATCGTTTGGAATCTTCAGCGACTCCATGGCGGCCCTCCAAACGATACAAAACTACGACCGACACCACCCGCTGGCAGTAGAGGCAAGGGCCAATATAAGGTCTCTATCCATCCAAAACAAGACTATGACCTTGTTTTGGATCAAAGCTCATGCGGGATTGGACGGAAATGAGAGGGCCGATGAACTAGCCAAACGGGCCGCTGAGGGCTCCAAGCGAAAGCCTGACTACGACCTGTGTCCGGTTTCGTACGTTAAACGGTGCATTCGCACAGCAACACTGGACGAGTGGAACCGCAGATATGGGTCTGGGGAGACTGCTTCAGTGACTAAATTGTTTTTCCCGGATGTGGTGGCGGCTTACCGAATAATCAGGAAGGTCAAAATCAGCAACGTAGTCACACAAATCATGACGGGGCACGGTGGGTTCTCAGAATACTTGAATCGCTTCAAGTGTAAAGAGAGCCCATCGTGCATCTGTGACCCTGCGGTAGATGAAACGGTGCCACATATATTGTTCAGCTGTCCTGTCTTCGATAGGGAAAGACTGGAAACCGAGCACATAATAAATTGCAAACTTGATGCTGAAAACATGTGGCAAATAATAGCGGGTAAAAACAGAGATTTCGTAATGGAATACTGCGTTAAGATATGTGAAAGAGTTATAAAAAGAAATAAAAGTGCATAAGTAAAAAATGTTTACATAATATCATACACGATATTACTGTCAAGCATTTAATCATAAAGTGTCTATCTACATGAAAGCTAGATTTAAGTTGCCTAAAGTATTAAGAAATAGAAATAAGTTAGCATAAGATACACGTTTAAAACTATTAAAGGAAATACCATGGTGCCTTCATGGAGAAAAGTAGAAAGTAAGAAAGAAATAAATAATTAGTAATAAAGATAGAAAAGATGATTGTATAAATTAAATTTACCATGAAATAGAATAAGAAATAGAAATAAGTAAAAAAACACACCTGTAAATCGATAAAGGAATTGCTGTGGTGCCTTCCTTAAATATGAGCAAAGGCGAAATATTGTAAAATAAAAGCAACTTGTTATAAGAGGATATAAGTTAAGATACTTATTCAAGCAAAATAAATAAACAATGTGTTGTTGTCTTACCCTTAATAAAATATAAAAAAGAAAAAGAAAAGGCAAGAATAGAAAAGATAGTAAGTAGAAGGGCGTCCTACCCTTGAAGAGAGAAAGATGAATGAATACAAGAAAGATAAAGTATGCAGAATGAAAGTGCGAGAGGAATAAAAGCGAGAACTAGTATGATTGCAGTCGCTGAGCATAGACTCCGATTATGTTGGAGATATTAGTAAAAAAAAAAAAAAAAAAAATAAAAAAAAAAAAAAAAAAAAAAAAAAACCTAACCTAACCTAACCTAACCTAACCTAACCTAACCTAACCTAACCTAACCTAACCTAACCTAACCTAACCTAACCTAACCCTGTCTTGGAAAGTAGAGATTGACTCTACAAAGAGTCAAAAAATTTTTTCGATTCTACTCGAAACTGTATAAGACGCGTACACTCCTGAAAGCTCTACGACGCCAGACATAAGTCTGAAAACTGTTACATTGACAGAACGAGGCCTTTTTATATTACTTAAGATTTGCTTTTGTATTACTTTTGTTTTTGACAAGCTGCAATTGTTGTGGATTTGTTTTATTTCTTGTGTCGTTCTTTTTCGGACTAGAGAAGCTAGATTTACAACTTTTACAATTTTTGCTCCCTCTTATTTGACGTTTCTCTCTTACCTATTATTTATTTTATTAATTTTTTGTTTTCTTTTCTTTTTGACACCTCTATTGAGGAACAAGGACCTAAAAGTATGTGGACATACTGATCCCCTCTTTACAGGGATCAGTTTTTAAAATTTTTAAAAACATTTTATTAATACTGCTAATTATTTTAAATTATTTATTGATTTAGTTATTAACTTTATCTCTTTTCCAACCCTTCCACCATGTTCCTCTCCAGGACCCCCGCAAAAAAGTCCTCCTTAGTTCCCCAAGTCTCTCCATCGAACGCGGCACTCTCCATCACCTTCGAGGGGGAGATCTCCCCTCCCAGTGCTTCAACTCAAGCCTCTAGTGTGAGGCGAAGCATTGGTGAGTGGGAGAATGGGAAGATGGCAGAGTCTCGGCCTCTTCCGTCGACCACCGCGAACCCACCTAAAAAAGCTGCTCCGAACGTGACTACCTCCCAGAAGTCCACAAAGCGCGCCACGTCTCAGCCGGACAGCAGGGCTGTGATGTGCCGAACTTCCACTGAGCCGCTGGGAGCGTCACCGGGGACAAGCCAGCTGCAGCCAAATAAACCCACCGATCGGGTGACCGAGGCTCGCAACTGCCTTCTGCACGCAAAGTCGCACCTTGGTGACTCGCGCAATTTGAGGGCAGACCTGAAAGCCGGGATCACCCAATCGGTGGAACGGCTGTACCAGCTGGTGAAGGAGGAAGCGGCGGCTGCTGTTAAAGTGAGGGGGGCTGAGCTGGCGGGGGAGGAGGCCATTAAGGCAACACCCCCGCCAGAAGCACCCAAGAGCCTCCCGGAGGTAAACTTGCTGCTCGCTTCACTAGCGGAGCATAGCGCGCTGATGAAGGAGAGCAGCGAGAGGGAGGAAGAAGCTGCGGCGAGCGATGGAGAGACAGGGGGAACTTTTGGAGAAGACGGCCACCTACGCGAGTGTAGCGTCGGGTCCACCGAAAAGGCAGACCCCAGGAAGGACCGCGCTGCACTCGATAGTGGTGACGTCCAAGGACGAAGGGGACACAGGAGAGGAAATTATCAACAAAATTAGAGAGGCTGTCAAAGCCAAAGATGGAGGAGTTGAGATAGAACGCGTGCGAAAGGCAAAGGACAGGAAGATTGTTATGGGATGTAGGTCGGTCGAAGAAAGGGATAAAGTAAGGGAAAGACTAGAGAAGGCAGGAGAGCACTTCGTTGTCGAGGAGGTGAAAAATAAAGACCCTTTGCTGATTTTCCGGGGCGTCCTCCGCATCTACTCTGATGAGGAAGTGCTAGGGGCGCTACGCAATCAAAACCGAGATATCTTTCGCGACCTCGACAGCGGGGAAGACCGACTCCTTATAAAATATAAAAAGCACTCCAGGAACCCCCAGACCCAGAACGTGATAGTCAGCACGTCCCCGACAATCTACAACAGGATGCTCGATAAGGGAAGAGCGCGTATTGATCTTCAAACCGTCTTCGTCGACGATCAGTCGCCACTGGTGCAGTGCACGAGGTGCCTAGGGTACGGGCATAGTCGGCGACTCTGTAAAGAACCGGCCGACTTATGCAGCCATTGTGGAGGCCCACACCTGCGTGCAGAGTGTGCCCAGTGGCTAAAGGCGGATTGCCCAAAATGCCACAACTGCGTCAAGGCGAAGATGGAGAAGACGGACCACAACGCGTTCAATCCCGAGTGTCCTGTTCGAGTCAGATGGGACAGACTAGCACGTGCGTCCGTCGCCTACTGCTAGGTGATCCCAGTAGACACATTGCCGCACAAAATACTCCAGGTGAATCTTCAAAGGAAGAGACTGGCGACCCACGAGCTTATGATCGAGGCCGAGCAGCGCAAAGCCACCGCAGCGCTGATCCAGGAGCCCTATGTGGGCAACGCTAAAAGGATGAGCGGGACCAGAGGCGTCCGAATCTTTCAGTGCACCAGGCAAGGAGAAGGGACTGTCAAAGCGGTCATAGCCGTCTTTGATCCAAAAGTCACCGTAAGGCAGTACCCAGAACTCACCACGGACAACATCGTCGTGGTGGGGATCCAAACTGGTGCCTGGAAACTAACTCTGGTCTCGTTCTACTTTGAGCCAGACCAGCCCTTGGGGCCATACCTGGACAGCCTTAGGAAGGTGGAAAGCGAAACCGGCCCGCATAAGCTCATTATGGGAGGAGACACCAACGCCTGGAGTGTTTGGTGGGGCAGTAGTGAGACCAATAGCAGAGGTGACGAGATGCTGGGGGCTCTCGACCAGCTTGGACTGCAAATACTCAACAGAGGGGAAACTCCAACCTTCGACGTAGTTCGTGGTAACAGGCGTTACACGAGCTGCGTCGACGTCACAGCCTGCACAGCGGATATGCTGTCGGTGACCGATGGCTGGCGAGTCGTCGATGACCTGACAGGGTCGGACCACAACGGCATAGAGTTCTTTATAAACCTCGAAAAGTCTGTGGGCATCACGGTGCACCGGACTACCAGGATCTATAATACAAAGAAGGCAAATTGGGTCCAGTTTCGTAAGAAACTGGTCCAGATTATGCAAAATAACAATTTGACTGCAAGCCTGCTCGATCAGATCGACAGCGTGCACAAATTAGACCTGGTAGTCGAGGAACTGACGACGGCGGTACAAGACGCCTGTACCAAAGTGATGCCTCAAAATAAGACAGTAGAGAAGTTAACCGTGCCGTGGTGGTCTGATGAACTTGCCAGCCTTAAGAGGCAGGTGGTCACCAAGAAGCGGAGGATTCGCTGTGCAGCGCCAGTCCGGAGACCAAGGGTTGTTGAGGAGTACCTGAAACAGAAAGAAGAGTACGAGCGCGCAGTAGTCCAAGCGCAGGTTGAGAGCTGGAAGGGGTTCTGCGAAAAGCAAGATAGGGAAGGCCTGTGGGAGGGCATATACCGGGTGATCCGTAGGACGGAGAAGAAGAAGGAGGATTTGCCGATGGTGAGGGACGGCAGGACCCTAGACCCAGAGGCCTCAGCGAGGTATCTGGCACAGACGTTCTACCCGGAGGACCGTTCGGAGGGGGATAACGAGGAGCACAAAAAAGTGCGGCAACGAGCGGAAGAGGTGAACCGGGGGAACGAAGTTGAACCTTTGGATCCTCCCTTCACTCTCGACGAGCTAAGGCGAGCAGTCTCCTCGTTCAACCCCAAAAAAGCCCCCGGTTCCGACGGTCTGACGATTGACATATGGGGCCACGCGATCCAGCTAGACCCAAACCTAGTTCTGCGCTTGATGAACAAGTGCCTGGCGCATGGATACTTTCCACGGTCCTGGAAAGAGGCAACAGTCGTTGTGCTCCGCAAGCCCGCGAAAGAAGACTACACCACTCCGAAATCATACAGGCCGATTGGTCTTTTGCTTGTACTCGGCAAGGTATACGAGAAGATGCTCGTGGCCCGACTCAAGTTCCATTTGCTACCCAGGATGAGTACTCGCCAGTACGGTTTCATGCCCCAAAAAAGCACTGAGGACTCCCTCTACACACTCATGGGGCACATTCGTGGCAGACTCAAAGCTAAGAGGCTTGTCACGATTGTGTCCTTGGACATAGAGGGAGCCTTTGACAGCGCTTGGTGGCCGACCATACGAGTGCGTCTGGCTGAGGAAAAGTGTCCTGTGAACTTGAGAAGGGTCTTTGATAGTTACTTGTCCGAGAGAGTGGTGAAAGTCAGGTACGCGGGAGCGGAGCATAAATCCAGGACCGAGAAGGGATGCGTCCAGGGGTCCATCAGTGGTCCCATATTATGGAACGTGGTGCTGGACCCGCTGATTAAGGAGCTAGAGAATATGGGGGTCTACTGTCAGGCGTTTGCAGACGATGTCGTCCTTGTGTTCGATGGGGAGACGGCGCTTGAGGTCCAAAGGGATGCCAATGTCGCCCTTGAATACGTGCGCGCATGGGGTGTCGCAAATAAGCTTAAGTTTGCGCCGCATAAGACCAAAGCTATGCTGATAACGCGCAAACTGAAGCATGACATCCCATGTCTCAGAATGGGCGGTGTGGACATTGGCATGTCTGAAGAAATCAAACTGCTAGGTCTCACCATCGACCACAAGTTGACTTTTAACACCCACGTCGCGAACGTCTGCTCCCGAGCCATCGGTATTTATAAGCAGCTATCAAGGGCCGCAAGGGCCAGTTGGGGTCTGCATCCTGAGGTCATCCGCTGTATTTATACAGCTGCAGTGGAACCCATCGTCCTGTACGCGGCGAGTGCATGGTCGCCGGCTGCAACCAAAATCGGAGTCCAGAAGAAGTTGAACGCCGTCCAGAGGAGCTTCGCGCAGAAGCTGTGCCGAGCCTATCGTACGGTCTCCTTACACTCGGCACTGGTGCTGGCTGGAATACTCCCTCTCGACCTCCGAATCCGAGAGGCGGCCTCACTCTATGAGGCCAAGAGGGGGTTACCCCATCCGGCGCTAGGAGACAGAGAGATTGAGCGAGTGGCATCGGCGCTGCAGATGCCACATCCGGCCGAGCAGAGGACCATTGAACTGCGTCGCCTGGTAGACGAGGAGCAATACAATAACCACCGCAACTACGCGGTGAGGATCTTTACAGATGGCAGCAAGATTGAGGGCAAGGTCGGTGCAGCACTGTCTGTGTGGACCGACCAGGCCGAGGTCAAGGCCCTCAAGCTTGCTTTGCCGTCTTATAGTACCGTCTACCAGGCTGAGCTCCTCGCCCTCTGTGAAGCAATGAAGGAAGTCCTCCGAAGGACCGAGACGGCGTTCGCTATCTACAGTGACTCCATGGCAGCTCTCCAAACCGTCGTGAACCCCGAAGCCCTCCACGCCCTCGCAGTGGAAACGAGGGACGCCATCCACCGCAGCAGTATCCAGAACAAGAATGTCTCCTTGTTCTGGATCAAAGCTCATGTGGGGTTGGAGGGTAATGAGAGAGCCGACTCGCTCGCAAAGGAGGCTGCCCTAAGGTGTAAGCGGCAACCCCACTACGATAAATGCCCGGTTTCATTCGTTAAGCGTATGATCCGAATGGATACGCTGAGCGAATGGAACCGGAGGTATTGTACTGGGGAAACGGCGGCCACGACGAAATTATTCTTCCCGTGCGCGGTCGGTGCGTACAGGACGGTGCGGAAAATAGGGATGACCCAGGAGCTGACCCAGGCCCTAACAGGGCACGGTGGGTTCTCCGAATACCTGACTCGTTTCAAGTGCAAGGAGAACCCAGCGTGCGCTTGCGACCCCGACAAGCAGGAGACAGTCCTCCATCTCCTGACGGAGTGCCCTGTGTATTCCTCTCACAGGCACGATTTAGAAATGAGAGTCGAAATACCTGTTAAAAAAGAGAATCTCAGTCCTTTATTAAGCAACCGAAAGACCAGGAAATCTTTTATTGAATTTATTATTAAAATTGTTCAGTCTGTCAATAGACGAAACAAATGACTGAAACCTAGTAAAAATTACTCAGAAAACCAAGTACGATTTTAATTATTATTGTTACATAAGATTTAAAACAAAATTTTTAGCATTATGCGGGTGTCACTTACAAAAGTATGAATCTAATGTTTGTGAATTAGTAATTTAATTTATATTATGTATAATTCAGCAATTAGAAATCAATAATTGACAGTTAATTTATTATTGTAACCATTAGTTATTTATAAGTTATCTTATCTTTAAATTTATCACTATAATTATATACAAAATACAATAATGGACTTTGTAAAACCTACAGCCTTAAAAACGACCCTGCGACACATGTACGGCAGGGGTCCTTTTGCACATTACAAATAAAAAAAAAAAAAAAAAAAAAAAACCTAACCTAACCTTTTTTTTTTTTTTTTTTTTGTTGCCGGGGTGGAAAATCCTCATGGATGTCCTTCACCTGGGGCAGGCAAAGGGGTCTGTCAGACTCTTACTGACTAAAAACCACCTCGGTGTTCCCTCCCACACTTGGACCGGAGATCGTGGGAGCTGATACGCCATCCATGATCCCCGGCTAGTGCCGGCCCGCGTACGCGGGCCACCTCAAGCCGGGGGGAGTGTGAGGTATCCTCCCCCCGCGACGTCCAATAGAGGCGCGCGTGGAACACTACGCGCTGCCGCCTCGGGTTTTGCTGGATGGGGGACGGCGGACGACCCCGAGTCCGCCGTCCCTCCGGACCTCTTTATGGGGGCTGGAAGAGGGCGTTGTCTGCCCTCCGCCGACGCCCGGTTCGCCTGCTGCGGCACGGGAGAGTGGCCACGGCCTCCCTCTCCCTCTCCGCAGCCTCCTTCTGCGAAATTACGGCTTCACAGAAGGAGATCACCGCATCCCACGACTCGGCGCCCCCGACCATCGAACGAACGACGGCCGGCAGCGACAGGTCGGGGCCCACTTCAGATACAAGGGCACGGCGCTGCTCCTCCCATGCGGCACACTCTGCCAGTGTGTGTTGCGCCGTGTCCTCCCGACAGTCGGTGCAGTGATGGCACCGAGCGTCCGGCTCCCTGTTTATGCGACACAAGTACTTCCCGAAGCAGCCATGCCCCGAGAGCACCTGCGTCGCCCTAAACGACAGGGAGCCGTGTTTCCTCCAACCTAACCTAACCTAACCTAACCTAACCTAACCGTCTGAGTCCAACCGTGCTCAAGAACACCACGTTTTTGCAGAGCTCTACCTTTAAAAAATCATTTTACTGGGATTTTTTCGCGCTACGGTCTCGTGTGATACACCAAAATTTGTGGTTTAGTGCAGTGCATACGTGAGTGATAAAGTTTTGTTTCGGAAAACTCGGTGCGGAAAATTATTAGATGAAAACTAATAAAATTGTGACTTTGAGACACTTCTAAGCTTTATAGCTCCTTAACTACATCGGATGGCCACTGGTTTTTTGGCCTCAAATCTTGGAGGACACCTAGGCGCATCTTTTGACACCACTTGGGTGGTTTTCCACCTACGCACTGCTGAGAAAACGACGGAAAACTTAAGAAATAACCTCCAATTTTGACCACGAAGTTGTCGATTCTGACGTCAGAGGACACTGGTTTTTTGGCAATTAAAGAAGAACCTAGAGAGGAGATCAACGGCGCTTTAAGAAAAATTTTACCATACCTGGAATTGAAGATATTCAGTAACAAATCTCTTAACTTTGAGTCTCCACACTGAAAATTCTTCAGGCAGGACCCCATCTTTTTCTTGCGGATCTTGCTGCGCGCTCAATAGATCTCGGTGTCTTCACACCGGAGTAAAGTTAAGATTTTTTAAGCCTTTTTTTCTGGAAGAAAATTAAATTTAACAGATTTTTTAGCTTTTCAAAAATTTTCCTTTATAAATTTCATTAATTTAAGAATTTTAAAATCATTTCTTGTAGCTTAGTATTTTGCACTAATTTAGCAGTTTTTTCCAAATTTTTATGTTTCTCTGTTACAAAGATATTGAATTTTTACCCTTTTTTGTAAATATTTTAATAGATAATAGAAATTAATTAATTTTAGACATAGAACTGTGTCCAAAATATATATTTGGCGTAGATTAAGTCCAAAGACGCGACCAATAGCTTCGATATTGACGGACATAGACTTTTCAGCCATTTTGGTTTTAGAAGGTTGTCACATAAAAGTTCAAATATCTTCGAAGCTGTTGGACGTAGAAACCGCGGATTTTCACAACTGTCAGCGGGATACGAATGCGGATATTTTTTGTGTATTTTCAGGCAATTTTCAGGCCTGAAAATTTTTTGTGCTGAAGCCTGTCTAGGTGGATGTGGAGGGTCGGAGCAACTACTTCATCCGAAACCGCAACTTTCTCCGACAAACGGTCGCGGGGCTACAGCCATTTAAAGTTGACGTTTGACAGCTAGGCGGCCATTTTGGGAAACTTTGAAGCAAGCTAGCTCTGGTCTCGGAGGTCGTAGAGAGTTGCCGTTTTCGCAGTGGTGCTCTGGGTGATCATATCTTTTCTACTAATCAGGTTTCAGGCGTCTTAGAACTCTAGATTTTCAGGATCCTGAAAGCCTTACAGCGCAACGGAGTGGGTCAAGCCGGACCGGACGAGCCCAAGCACGAGTATTCTGTGGCAACGGGGGTGGGAGTTATACCGGTTTGAATGTTGACTTTGACAGTTCAAAAACTGTCAAACGAAATTTCAAACTCGGATAGCTCCTGAACCGGGGGTCGTGGAGGGCTCAGATGTTTTCTCGGGACGTTGGCCGGCTCTGCTCTATCTGCCTGGAGTGGTATTTCGGGAGTCCGGCGCTGGAGGGTATTTCTTCCTGGAACTTGTCCTAGGAGGTAGAACTCGTCGAGCCCGATCCGGAGAGCCCAAGCACAGTGGTATTCGGTCGGACGGTCTCGGAGAAAACCGTAATTAACCGGATTCTGGTCGCCATCTTGAACCAGCAACCAGAGTTTCGGACCGCTTTTTCTCCGTGACCCTTTGGAGTAGAGCCGTGGTGTTTGGGCTTATTTGGAAGGGCTAGAGAAGAGCTATCGGTTGGACGTATAGGACCTAAAAAATTATTTCAAAAATTTTTCAAAATTTTTTATTATTATTTTTTCAAAATTTTCTTTTTGAAAATTTGACAGGGCTCGTTTTTTGGACACATTGGGCTTCTGAAATCTGGCTCTCAACTGATTTTTCGGCCAAAATTTACAATTGGGGACCCAAAGTGTACAATTTATTAAGAGCATTACATATTTTATTGATCGCTTTGCACTCCTTGACTGCGGACAGCATCCCTAACCTTAGGGCAACAGCATTAATTCAATAACCCGGACTATTTACTATCCCCCTTTACAGGAATAGTAACTTATTTAACCACTACTTTAGTGTTTTATATTATTGGAAATCGCACTATCCCCCTTTACAGGGTTAGTAAAGTACATTTAAGTGCAATTAGGACGAATTTTATCACATAGACGATCTACCGACTAACAAAATTACAATGCTTCTCGCACATACGCCCCGCAAGAAGGCTGCCCCAGAGGCCAACTCTCCGGTTGACAAGGAGAAGGCAGGACCTTCACCACAAAAACCAGCGACCGCTCCTAATGTTCGAAAGAGCATCGGTGAGTGGGAAGGTAACAAGAGTAATGACCCTAAAACGATTGCCTCGGTCACATACCTAGTGTCACCGAAAAACCAGTCGCGAACTTCGGCGGCTCCTCCGGGGCCCACACAGAAAGCCACAGTGTCCCACGCTGGTAAGGACACGAAACAGCGCAGCTCTGTGGGGGCTACAGGAGGGTCGCCAGGGCCGGTGGCCTCCGTCGACCGAGCACATGAGGGCCGGGTTTTGCTCCTGAGGGCGAAGGCCCATCTGAACGACTCGCGCAACCTGAGGGCAGACCTAAAGGCGGGCATAACTCAAGCGGTGGAGTCCATGTATCGACTGATTAAGGACGGTGCCGCAGAGGCTTTGGATTCAGCCAAAAGACGAAACACTTGCCCTTCAGAAAAAGGAGACAAAAGAACCCAGATAAAAGAGAGGGAAGAGCAAGAAATAACAACAGGAAATGAAATAAAAGAAGACGCAGACCGCCTTACAAAAACGATCGAGGAGCACTCCAAACTGCTGCAAGAGAGCAACAGACAAATGAAAGAGCTCAAATCAGCATTGGAGGAGCAGAAGGCAGTAAACAAAGAGACACCCTCACACGCGGAGGTGACCCAGGCCTGGAGCAGTGGTGGAATGCTACAAAAGCGTAACACACTGCACTCGGTCGTGGTTACCTCAAAGGATGAGACTGAAACCGGGGAAGAGGTGCTGGACAAGGTGAGGAAGGCGGTTGATGCAAAAGAAGGCTGGGTCAAAGTAGGAAGAGTTAGAAAGGCAAAGAACAGGAAAGTTGTCATGGGCTTCGAGACGGAGGAGGATAGGGATAAGGTTAAGGCTAGGTTAGAGAAAAAAGGAACTGACCTTACCGTGGAGGCCGTCAAAAACCGAGACCCGATGCTTATACTTAGGGATGTCCTAGCAGTCAATACGGACGAAGACATCCTTAAGGCTCTTAAAAATCAGAACCGGGACGTTTTTCATGGCATCTGCGATGGGGAAGATAGGCTTGAAATTAAATATAGACGGAAGGCAAGAAATCCACACTCTGGGCATGTTGTGTTAAGCGTGTCTCCCGTTATCTGGCAGAGAATAACAAAGAGAGGACATGTCTATATAGACCTGCAGCGAGTGAGGGCAGAAGATCAAACCCCACTGATACAATGTACTCGCTGCCTAGGCTACGGGCATGGACGAAAATACTGCTCAGAGTCGGTGGACGTATGCAGCCATTGCGGTGGACCGCACCTAAAAACCGAGTGTTCGGACTGGATCGCGGGAGGAATGGCCGCCTGCAGAAACTGCAAGAGGGCAAATATGCCGGACGTAGAGCATAATGCTTTCAGTCTCGAATGCCCTGTACGACGCAAATGGGATGCTTTAGCACGGTCAACCACCGCGTATTGCTAAGGGCTTACAAGTGGAAACAACTTCTTACAAATTCGCACAGGCCAACCTCCAACGAAAAAGACTGGCAACACACGAACTGTTGATAGAGGCAGAAAAGCGGGGAGTCACTGCGATTCTCCTGCAAGAACCTTATGTTGGTAGCTCAAACGCTATGAAGAGCCAGAGGGGAGTGCGGGTCTTCCAGGACACTGGAACGGGAGACGGGACTGTAAAAGCTGCAATAGTCGTCCTTAACAAAAACCTCAAGGTGCTACAGTACCCGAAACTCACCACAAAAAACATAGCAGTGGTGGGAATCCAGACCAGTGCCTGGGAGATCACACTTGTCTCATTCTATTTTGAGCCGGACAAACCTATTGAGTCCTATCTAAAACAACTGAAGGAAATAGGAACCGCAAACGGCTCAAAACCGATTATCGTTGGAGGGGACGCTAACGCGAAGAGCACTTGGTGGGGGAGCTCGGTGGTTGACCGTAGGGGCGAAGACGTGTGTGGAACTCTTGGCGAGCTCGGGCTGAACATTCTCAACACAGGGGAAATTCCGACTTTCGACACGATTAGAGGAGGACAGCGCTATAGCAGTTACGTTGATTTAACGGCCTGCTCTGACCACATCGTAGACCTAGTAGAAAATTGGAAGGTAGACGAAGGATTCACAAGCTCCGACCACAATGGCATAATATTTGATATTAGACTGAAAAGATCAAAAGGGGTTCAAGTTGAAAGGACCACAAGAATTTATAATACAAAAAAAGCAAATTGGCCAAAGTTTCATAGTAAACTCAACCAATTAATGATAGAATTTAAAATAAACAAAAAAGAAATAGAAAAAATTAACAACGTAAAACAATTAGATGAAGTGGTAATCAACTACACAACAATAATAAAAGAAGCATGTAATTCATCAATGCCAATTAAAAAAGCAAAAGAAAAACTCAGCCTGCCATGGTGGTCGGAGAAACTAGATGAACTGAAAAAGAAAGTAGCCACCAAAAAGAGAAGGATACGATGCGCTGCTCCAATTCGAAGGTCGAAAGTCGTGCAAGAGTACCTGAAACAGAAAGAGGAGTATGAGATTGAGGCGGCTCGAGCTCAGACCAGTAGCTGGAAAGAGTTTTGCTGCAAGCAGGACAGGGAGGGGGTATGGGAGGGAATTTACAGAGTCATTGGGAGAACTACGCTGAGAGAGGTTGATCTGCAGATGATTAAGGATGGAAAAGTGCTCGACCCGAAAGAGTCAGTGAAACTAATCGCTGAAACGTTTTACCCGGAAGATCTGACTGAAACCGACAGTATTTACCACAGCCAGATCAGAGCCAAAGCCGAAATAATAAATGGAAAAGATGGAGACGAACTGCAAGATCCGCCTTTCACTCTAGTAGAGCTAAGAACAGCATGCGAGTCTTTTAACCCAAAAAAGGCGCCGGGTTTGGATGGCCTCACAGCCGATGTATGCAGTCAAGCCATTGGAGGTGCACCTGAGGCCTTCCTGGCCCTTCTTAACCAATGCCTGAAATTGAGTTTTTTCCCCGAGTCTTGGAAGGAGGCCGTAGTGGTAGCACTAAGGAAACCCGGTAAAGCCGATTATACAACCCCAAAGGCTTATAGGCCAATTGGCCTTTTACCGGTGTTGGGAAAAATTTTCGAAAAGATGGTGATGGCCCGCCTCAAGTACCATATTATGCCAAGGATTAGTACTCGCCAGTACGGGTTCATGCCCCAAAGGAGCACCGAAGACTCCCTCTATGACCTTATGAAACATATCAGAGATAAGCTTAATTTAAAGAAAATTGTTGTCTTGATATCTCTGGACATAGAGGGAGCCTTCGACAGCGCTTGGTGGCCAGCTATAAGAGCCCGACTGGCAGAGGAAAGATGTCCGCTCAACTTGAGGAGGGTCATCGACAGTTATCTGAGGGATAGAAGGGTCAGGGTGAGGTACGCGGGTGAAGAATACACCAAAGGTACTAGCAAAGGCTGCGTACAAGGCTCTATTGGGGGCCCCAACTTGTGGAACCTGCTCGTGGATCCCCTCCTTAATTCCCTGATGCAGAAAAATGTCTACGTGCAGGCGTTCGCAGACGACGTGGTCCTTGTCTTCGATGGTGACACAGCTATGGAAATAGAGCAGGCTGCAAACGCTGCCCTCGAGCATGTTCGGGCGTGGGGTGTCGATAACAAATTAAAATTCGCGCCACAGAAAACAAACGCGATGACCATAACCCGAAAATTGAAATACGACACCCCACGACTGAGCATGGGCGGGGTCAGCGTAGCCATGACTAAGGAAGTAAAGATCCTGGGTGTCACCATCGATGACAAGCTAACCTTTAATTCTCACGTTAAGAATGTCTGCAAGAGGGCAATAGGTATTCACAAGCAACTCTGCAGGGCTGCGAAGATCAGTTGGGGTCTTAACCCTGAAGTGGTAAAAATAATATACACAGCAACTATAGAGCCAATCATCTTGTACGCCGCTAGCGTATGGGCCCCAGCGGCAAACAAAATGGGAGTCATTAAGCAGTTAGGTGTCGTGCAACGCGGTATTGCTCAAAAGATGTGCAAATCTTATAGAACAGTGTCCCTCAACTCGGTGCTCCTGTTGGCAGGGATACTCCCTCTAGACCTCCGAATTCATGAGGTGGCCTCATTGTATGAGGCCAAGCGAGGGGTGTCGCTGCCAATATTGGGGGGCAGGGAGATGGAGCGGGCTGTATCTGCACTTAAATCTCCGCACCCCGCCACGCGTATCGACCTGAAGTTCGGAAGCCTGGTGGACCGGGAGCAGGATGACGCTAGCGCCAAACCGGAGGTGAGGATCTTCACCGACGGGAGCAAGATTGGGGGCCGTGTTGGCGCCGCGCTGTCCATGTGGAGCAGTGAGGCGGAAACACGTGCCCTCAAGCTGGCGTTACCAAGTTACTGCACGGTGTACCAGGCGGAACTTTTGGCGATATGTAGGGCAACCGGAGAAATACGGAAAAGCACGGCATCTACTTTTGGCGTCTACAGTGACTCAATGGCAGCCCTCATGACAGTGATAAACCACAGTTGCCTTCATCCCCTGGCAGTAGAAGCGCGAGAAAATCTGACAGCTGTTTCTCTCCAGAACAAGATAGTTAACTTGTTCTGGATCAAAGCTCACGCAGGGTTTGAAGGTAACGAAAGAGTGGATCAGCTCGCAAAAGAGGCTGCCATAATGAGCAAAAAGAAGCCAGATTATGATCTGTGTCCTGTCTCGTTTGTCAAGCGTCAAATTCGTATGTTGACGCTCGGGGAATGGAACAGAAGATACAAGACCGGAACCACTGCGTCTGTGACGAAAATATTCTTTCCAGATGCGATAGCGGCGTACAGGATTGTTAGAAAGCTGAATATTAATGGGATTCTGACTCAGATCATAACGGGGCATGGGGGATTCTCCGAATACTTGAATCGGTTCAAGTGCAAGGAGAGTCCCTCGTGCATCTGTGACCCAAACATGGAGGAGTCGGTTCCACATATACTGCTTTACTGCCCTGCATATGTACGTGAGAGGAATGATATACAGGCTGAATTAGAGGTGGGTTTGACCATACAAAGTGTAAGTGAAATAATGTCGGGAAAAGGTAGGACAAAATTTTTAAACTACTGCATAAAATTAGCGGAAAAAGCAATCAAAAGAAATAAAAGCGATCAATAAAATATGTAACTGCTATATATTTGATGATATATGAGTCGTGCATATGAAATAGGTAGAAATAGGTATAATGTATAAGTCATAGCAAGTAGTTAGTAAATAAGAATTGTAAGAGCGCTGGAATAAAAAATCCCAACTGTAATAGTGTGTTAATGTTAAGTAATAATAAGAAATAAAAATGTACATAAATAAACTAATCGATGTATACTTTAAGAATAAATAGAAGAAAAATAAGCTGTAATAATATTTAGTCATTAAGAACGACTGTATGGAATAAATAAACAAAGAGTTAGTATATCATTTCCCCTAAAGAAATCAGAAAGGACAAGAATCGATTAATTGAATATATATAGATAGATAAGAATAGAAAAATAAATGGGAGCCCCACCCATAAGAGACTGAAAGACGATGGATGAAAGAAAGACAAAGTATGCGGAATAAAAGTGCGAGAGGAAAGATAGCGAGAACTGGATTGAAAGAGAATTAGTAAAGACATAGACTCTGTTCATGGCAGAGGTAGAGAATATAAAAAAAAAAAAAAAAAAAAAAAAAAAAAAAAAAAAAAAAAACCTAACCTAACCTAACCTAACCTAACCTAACATAGCTGTCACATGTAAAAAGGCGATAGCTGTGTACAAACAGTTGGTAAGGGCAGCACGGATCAGCTGGGGTCTAAGCCCGGAAGTGATCCGTACTATATATACAGCAGCAGTCGAGCCAACGCTCTTGTACGCCGCAAGCGCGTGGGCACCAGCCGCAAAAAAGATAGGGGTCATAAAGCAACTAAACGTGGTCCAGAGAGGCTTCGCGCAGAAGCTGTGTAAAGCCTACCGCACAGTGTCCTTGAACTCGGCTCTGTTACTGGCTGGGATACTCCCACTCGATCTCCGCATCCGTGAAGCGGCTGCGTTGTATGAGGTCAAGAGGGGGGTGTCCCAGCCCGTGCTCGGGGACAGGGAGATTGAGCGGATGGCTCCAGCGATAGAAACCCCACACCCTGTAGAGCAAACTAATCTGGGCTTCGGCAGCCTGATGGACGAGGAACAATATAATAACCACAGTGACTTCAATGTGCGTATTTTCACTGACGGCAGCAAGATTGAGGGTCGGGGCGGCGCTATCAGTATGGAATGGCGCCACCGAAGTTAAGGCCCTCAAACTTGCTTTGCCGTCTTACTGCACCGTCTATCAGGCTGAGCTACTGGCCCTGCAAAGAGCGGCTGGTGAAGCGCTCAAAAATAGGGAGAGTACATTCGGCATCTACAGCGACTCTATGGCGGCTCTCCAGTCGGTGGTCAATGTAAGTTCTACTCATCCCCTGGCAATGGAAACTAGAGACACCCTAAGCCAATGTAAGTTCCAAAACAAGAGGGTGTCCTTGTTCTGGATTAAGGCCCACGTAGGTTTGGAGGGAAACGAGCGAGCCGACCAACTCGCCAAGGAAGCCGCCCTGGGGTTGAAGAAGAGGCCGGACTATGATCTGTGTCCCGTTTCATTCGTCAAGCGACAAATCCGTATGAGGTCGCTGGACGAATGGAACGGGAGATATAAGTCGGGGGCAACAGCCTTTGGCACAAAACTGTTTTTCCCTGACGCGATTTCGGCGTACAAAATAGTGCGAAAAATGACCCACACGGGAATAACCACACAAATTCTAACGGGGCACGGTGGGTTCTCTTCATACCTGAAGCGATTTAGGTGTAGGGAGAGTGCAGCGTGCGCCTGTGAGCCGGGTAAAGACGAAACCATCCTCCATGTTTTGCTTGAGTGTCCAATTACGGTAAAGGCTCGGTATGAGGTGGAGCAAAAACTGGACTCAAGACTGATAGCGGAAAATTTGCCAATTATAATGAGAGGAAAGAAAAGAAATATTTTCTTAGAATATTGTAGAGATATAGGATCAATAGTTATAAATAGGAATAAGGCGTAAGTAAAGTAAGATACTTTAATATATAATAAGTATATAATATAAGTATCTTAGTTATACATAAAAAAAAGTATATATATATTAGTATTGGCAGAAGTCAGAGGACAACTCGCGTGGCAGGAGTGTGGTTTTTAGTCAGTAAGAGTCTGACACTGCCCAGACTGGCTCGACAGCGAGTCAGTTTGGGCGTCCATGAGGATTTTCCCACTCCTGCCGGAAAAAAAAAAAAAAAAAAAAAACCTAACCTAACCTTTTTTTTTTTTTGTTGCCGGGGTGGAAAATCCTCATGGATGTCCTTCACCTGGGGCAGGCGAAGGGCTAAAAACCACTTCGGTGTTCCCTCCCACACTTGGACCGTGGGAGCTGATACGCCATCCATGATCCCCGGCTAGTGCCGGCCCGCGTACGCGGGCCACCTCAAGCCGGGGGGAGTGCGAGGTGTCCTCCCCCCGCGACGTCCAATAGGGGCGGGCGTGGAACACAACGCGCTGCCGCCTCGGGTCTTGCTGGATGGAGGACGGCGGACGACCCCGAGTCCGCCGTCCCTCCGGACCTCTTTATGGGGGCTGGAAGAGGGCGTTGTCTGCCCTCCGCCGACGCCCGGTTCGCCTGCTGCGGCACGGGAGAGTGGCCACTGCCTCCCTCTCCCTCTCCGCAGCCTCCTTCTGCGAAATTACGGCTTCACAGAAGGAGATCACCGCATCCCACGACTCGGCGCCCCCGACCATCGAACGAACGACGGCCGGCAGCGACAGGTCGGGGCCCACTACAGATACAAGGGCGTACTCAGACTGGGTTAGGTTAGGTTAACCTTTTTTTTTTTTTTTTGTTGCCGGGGTTTTTTTTTTTTTTTTTTTTTTCGGTGGGAAAATCATCTTATGACATCCCCCGCCCTTGGGCGGGGCGGGAGATAGTGTCAGACTTTTACTGACTAAAAACCCACTCCTGTTCCTTCATTGCCTTTCGTACCAGGGCCGAGTCTTCCTTTCAGAATCAGACCCTTGGCCCCAGTAGGCTTCGACCCTGCTAGGCCCCTACAGTTGCTGACATCTCCTTGAGGCGCGCGTGGAACAGCACGCGCCGTCGACGACCTGGGCTCGGTCCGGACGGTTACCGGAAGGTCGGAAGGCGAGCCACCCATTGCTCGCCGTCCGCAAGCCCGCGCCTACGATGGCCGGAAATCGGGATCGGAATCCCGGCGGCGATTGGGGCGTGAGGACCGTTGCCTCACGCGATCGGCCGCCTCCTTTGCTAGCATTACTGCTTCGCAGAAGGAGGCGACCGCCTGCCACTCCTCCTCGCTCCGGACCATGGCCTGTACCAAGGCCCGGCGCGAGAGATCGCCGCCACCGATAGCCCCCACGAGGACACGGCGTTGCTCTGCCCAAGCGGGACACACCTCCACCGTGTGCTCCACCGTGTCCTCCGGGTGGTCCACACAATGGTGACACCCGGGCGTTTCTTCCGCACGAATCCGGTGCAGGAACCTCCCGAACTTACCATGTCCGGTGAGGACCTGCGTCATGCGGAAGGTAGGTAAGGACGCCGTGTTGCCTTTCCAGCCACTCCTCAAAGAGGGGACTTACCGCCATAATTATGGCGTGCCCAGCACTGGGTTGCGATAGTCGCTGTCGCCATTCCACCATGAGACCCCGCCGGAGCTCTGTCCGCCATGCCGCGACTTGTCGTGGCAGCGGAGTTTCGCCCCGACGTTGCATCTCCACGCGCAGATCGTGCATGCGTGCAAGGCCTGTTGCTTTGTTGCCGGGGTGGAAAATCCTCATGGATGTCCTTCGCCTGGGGCAGGCGAAGGGGTCTGTCAGACTCTTACTGACTAAAAACCACCTCGGTGTTCCCTCCCACACTTGGACCGGGGATCGTGGGAGCTGATACGCCATCCATGATCCCCGGCTAGTGCCGGCCCACCTACGCGGGCCACCTCAAGCCGGGGGGAGTGTGAGGTGTCCTCCCCCCGCGACGTCCAATAGAGGCGCGCGTGGAACACTACGCGCTGCCACCTCGGGTCTTGCTGGATGGGGGACGGCGGACGACCCCGAGTCCGCCGTCCCTCCGGACCTCTTTATGGGGGCTGGAAGAGGGCGTTGTCTGCCCTCCGCCGACGCCCGGTTCGCCTGCTGCGGCACGGGAGAGTGGCCACGGCCTCCCTCTCCCTCTCCGCAGCCTCCTTCTGCGAAATTACGTCTTCACAGAAGGAGATCACCGCATCCCACGACTCGGCGCCCCCGACCATCGAACGAACGACGGCCGGCAGCGACAGGTCGGGGCCCACTTCAGATACAAGGGCACGGCGCTGCTCCTCCCATGCGACACACTCTGCCAGTGTGTGTTGCGCCGTGTCCTCCCGACAGTCGGTGCAGTGATGGCACCGAGCGTCCGGCTCCCTGTTTATGCGACACAAGTACTTCCCGAAGCAGCCATGCCCCGAGAGCACCTGCGTCGCCCTAAACGACAGGGAGCCGTGTTTCCTCCCGAGCCATTCGTCGAGCACTGGTCGGATCGCATCGACGGTGGCGAGGCCGGCGGTAGGGCGCAGAAGCCTGTCCCGCCATTCCGCCACCATGACCTCGTGGAGCTGAGACCGACGCAGCTCGACCTCGCGCTGCATCGGTTCACCACCCCGCGTCCTCATCTCCTCGCGCCACCGGTACAGTGAGGCGAGGACTCTCGCCTGCAGTTCCCAGGGCGGAGATCCGGCCAGTGCACAACCCGCCTCGTAGGAGATCGTGCGATACCCCCTGATAGCCCTGACGGCCATCGCCCTCTGCGGTCTTCGCAGGATTGCGATGCTGCCGGCCGTCAGGTCAGAAGCCCATACCGGGGCCCCATACAGGGCCATGGATCGCACGATCCCCAAGTATAGCCGCCTACAGGCAGTGCTCGGGCCCCCTAGATTGGGAAGCAGCGTTGCGAGCGCGCCTGCTGCGCCCATCAACTTGGGCGTCAGCCGCCGAAAGTGAGGGCCAAAGTCCCACCGGCTGTCGAGCACCAATCCTAGGTACTTCATGGTGGACTCGACAGCGATTTGGACCCCCCCGACCACGATGTGTGATCCCGGTGGCGGCGCCCGTCGGGGGCCATGAAAGACCATAGCCTCCGACTTGTTGAGAGCCACCTCCAGTCCCAGGCGTCGTATGCGGCTCACCACCCGTGAAACCGCTGCCGTCGCCAGCAACGCTGCCTCCCTGTACGAGCTCCCCCGGGCCGTGACCAACGTGTCGTCTGCGTAACACGTCAGGTCCACACCCGGTTGGAGCTCGCCCCTCAGCACCCAATCGTAACCGATGTTCCACAAGGGTGGCCCCAGGACCGAGCCCTGTGGAACACCGCACGACATATCACGACGGCCCTCGCCGTCGCGTCCCCTGTAGGTGACACACCTTTCCGACAGATAAGCCCCAATGATGTGGCGGAGGTAGCGGGGCACCCTATGGTACCTTAGCGCCTCCCGGATACAGCTCCAGGGCAGGGCGTTAAAGGCGTTGGAGATGTCCAAGGACACCGCCACCATCACCCCGCCCCGGGAAACCGCTTCCTCCGCCAGGACTCTCACCCGCATTATGGCGTCGATAGTGGAGCGCCCATGCCGAAAACCGAACTGACTGTCGTCCAGATCCGGCCCCTCTCTGTACAAGTGACCGTCGAGGCGGGCAGCAATAATCCGCTCAAAAAGCTTACCCACCTCGTCAAGCAGCACTATGGGCCGGTATGCGGACGGCGAGTCTACTGGGCGCCCCGCCTTCCTGAGCAGGACCAGACGACCTGTCTTCCACTGAGTGGGGAAGTGGCCCTGCTCAAGGCAAGCTGAGTAGAGTCCTCTCAATTGGGGCTCCAGCTCCTTCAGAGCGAGGACGAGCGCGCGGCCGGGAACTCCATCCGGTCCCGGGGCAACGGTTTTGGCCCGGAGCCGCATCACGGCCGCCCTCAACTCTGGTTGTGTCACCTCGGGGACCTCCTCATCCTCCGACTCTGTGTCTGAAGGCAAAGCCATCGGCGGCGGTGTGTGCTCCTCTCTAGCAGGGAAGAGAGCTGCGACCACTACCTCCAGCAACTGAGGCTCGAGGCTCTCAGTGAGTGGGGGCGCCCAGGCACGAAGTTTCCCTCGGACCGTACGATAAGGACGCCCCCATGGATTTGCATCTAAGGTCGCAAGCATCTCCTCCCAGGATCGAGTCTTCGACTCGCCGATGGCCAGCCACAGAGCCTTCTTCGCCGCGCGGTACACCTCATACCGCAGGTTAGGTTAACCTAACCTAACCTAACCGGATCCGCGAATGGCTCGGCCATGAAACCCTTGAGGCCTTGAAGGGAATCAAGGAACTAAAAGATGAGGTCAAAACGGCAAGCTGCAGTAACCTTAAGGAGCACGAGAAGACAAGACAGGAAAGCTTAAGAGTCCCAGGTAATCCACAGTGGGATACAATGGGGGCCAGCTTTTCTCACCTAAACAACAACATTTCCAGCATTTCTAACCAGCTGGACGTGCTCCGAAAGGCCCTGGAGAGACTCAAAGAGGACCTTATCCGACCAGTAAACACCGAAACGGACCCGAGTAGCCGAGAGATAGGCCTGCTCACGGCCAGCAGATTCGAGGAGGAAATGGAGAAACTGCAGAGCAATTTACAGGCCATTGCCAACAGGCCTTCCACCCTACCACAACCACCACCACCACCACCACCACACCCACCAATTAACATCACACACCAACTCAAACCCATATCGGAAAGACTTGAGATCGTTTCAGCGGATCTTCGCGTCTTGCGTGACAGAGAGCCGCAGATCCAGGCGCTCCCTGCATTAAATCTAGAAGCGGAACTGGCAGTCGGGGAGATGAAAAAAAGGCTCCAGAATATAGAGAAAGGGGTGGCGGACCTGGCCAAAGCGGATAGACCGCTTCAACAACAGCAGGGCCCTAAAACCTTCGCCCAGGTCGCTAGTATGCCCAAGCCCCCCAAACCACCCACACAATCCAACCATACCTTGATCGTCTCATCGACGGACCCCAAACACACTGGGGACAACGTTATTGAGAGGATCAGGACCGCCCTGGACCTCAAAACCAGTGGAGCCCGAGTCGACACGGTTCGTAAAGCACGTAACCAAAAAGTGATTCTCAGATGCGCGAGTAAGTCGGACTTGAAAATAATAAAGGACCAAGTCCAGTCAAACCAAGGGCTCAAAGTGCAGGAGCCGAAACCCCAAAACCCTCTCGTCTGCATTAGGGGAGTGCTGTCCAGCTACAGCGACGGGGAAATTGTCGATCTCCTAAAAGCGCAGAATAAACACCTTCTGCAAAATGTCGCTGTAGATGGACAGACCATAAGGGTGCGCTATAGAAAACGCGCAAGGAACCCTCATGAATGCCACCCTGTTCTGGAGCTATCCCTGATACTCTGGAAATGCTACACGGTGGCACAAAAGGTCCATGTGGGCATCAAGCGATGCTCAATTGAGGACCAGTCCCCACTAGTCCAGTGCACAAATTGCTTTGGGTATGGACACAACAAGTCCTTATGCAAAGCTGCCAAAGAAGTCTGCGGTTTCTGCAGTGGAGCACATAACATAAGAGACTGCTCGACTCGAGCCGATGGTAAACAGCCCACTTGCATAAACTGTAAGATAGCACACAGGACCGGCGCAGACTTGGCACACGCAGCTTTCAGCGAGGACTGCCAGGAACGCCAAAAATGGGATGGTATAGCAAGATCGCGCGTTGCCTACTGCTGAGGGCGACCAAGATCAAACTAACCAACCTGTCACCACCCAAAACACAACAAGACCGACAGCAAGATTACAGTTCATTCAAGCAAATCTTCAGCGCTCCAAACTGGCTACGGAAGAACTTCTTATGGTGGCTCAGGCAAAGGGGGTTTCAGTAGCACTCGTTCAAGAACCCTACGTAGGAGGAACAGGTGTGATGAAACAAAGCCCCGGCACGCAAGTAATCCAGTGCACTCTCAATCGCCAAAAACCAGTAAAAGCGGCTATCGTTGTTTTCGGCAACAATCTGGAGGTCATCCACGATCCTCAACTTGTAACCGAGAATATCGCCGCCGTCTTACTAAAGGTGGGCCAAGTCAGTTTTGGGGTGTTATCGGTCTATTTTGAGGGTGACCAAGAAATCGAACCCTATCTTTCCGATACACACAACATAATACACAAACTACATACTTACAACATCATAGTGGGAGGAGACATAAATGCCTGGAGCCAGTGGTGGGGAAGTGTCTCTGAAAACCATCGCGGGGCAACATATAATTCATTCCTCAATGAGCGGGATCTCCACATCCTTAACACGGGCCAAACGCCGACGTTCGAAACGTATAGGGGAGACCGGTGGTATACAAGTATGGTCGATGTGACAGTATGCAGCTCGTCGCTGCTAGGCAAGGTTGAGGAGTGGCGGGTAGAAAGGAGTCTCACAACTTCTGACCACAACGCAATAACCTTCTCGATACGCTTAGAAAAGGCCTTAGAACAGTTAAGGCCAATCTCGACGCGTATCTACAACACAAAGAAGGCAAAGTGGTCCGACTTCAGAGCGCACTTCAAGACCAGCTTAGCAGACAATGACATCACACCAGTCAGAGTCTCGAACGTTTCGACCTCAGAGGATCTGGAGTCACTTATTACAGAATACGTCAACCACATCCACCACTCATGCGAGGAATCGATCCCGAAACTCGGGTTGCCAAAACATAATGGCAAGCCCCCATGGTGGACCCCTTCTTTGGACCAGCTTAAAAAAGAGGCATTGACAAAGAAGAGAAGGATTCGAAATGCAGCTCCGAGCCGGAGACACTTTGTCATCCAAGATTATGTGTTGGCTAAAGATACATATACCACAGCAGCGACGGCAGCAGCCACAGCCAATTGGAAAGAGTTCTGCTCGAAGCAGGACCGAGAAAGTATGTGGGACGGCATCTATAGGGTACTAAGGAAGACAGCCAGAAGACAGGACGACGCGCTCTTGAGGAATACCGCAGGTGAAACACTCAGTCCAGAGCAATCCGCGGATCTTCTGGCAAAAACCTTTTACCCTGACGACTCAACAGAAGCCGAACAACCTTACCACACAAGTCTGAGGAGGCTAGCAGAAGAAAGGAGCCCTCAAGGACTGTCCGCTGACGATCCTCTTTTTACAATCGCTGAGCTGGAAATGGTTCTTCAAAATCAAAATCCGAAAAAAGCACCCGGTCCCGACGGATTAACAGCGGACATATGCACAGCGGCAATAAACTGTGACAGGGAGGTGTTTTTAGCGATAGCCAACCGATGTCTGACGCTGTCATACTTCCCGAAACAGTGGAAGGTCGCCCATGTGTGCATATTACGCAAGCCTGGAAAAGATGACTACACCAACCCAAAGTCATACAGGCCAATAGATTTACTCTAGGTCCTGGGGAAAATCGTTGAGAAACTCCTAGTAGGTAGACTCCAGTGGCACCTCCTCCCAACACTAAACACAAACCAGTACGGTTTCATGCCGCAGCGCGGGACCGAGGACGCCCTCTATGCTCTAGTGGAACACTTAAGAACTGAAATCAAAGCCAAAAAGATCGTGCTTTTGATATCATTGGACATAGAGGGGGCCTTTGACAATGCATGGTGGCCAGCACTTAAAAAACGATGGTGGATAGGAACTGCCCCGAAAATCTCTACGCTCTCGTCACCTCATATTTGGAGGACCGCAATGTCAGGGTCAATTATGCCAGAGCGATTAGCGAGAAGGTTACCACGAAGGGATGCGTCCAGGGATCCATTACTGGACCGCCCTTTTGGAACCTAGTCCTAGACCCACTCCTTCACGAGATGGCTGGTGTGGGGGTATATTGCCAAGCCTTCGCGGACGACGTTGTCCTTGTTTTCTCAGACTTCACAACCGGTCCTCTGCAGCAATCGGCCAACGACACCTTACGCATAGTATCGGAATGGGGCGTCAAAAACAAGCTACGTTTCGCCGAGCATAAAACCAATGCGATGGTGTTAACGAAAAAGCTTAAATACGATGTTCCGGTACTACATATGTCGGGCACGCCGCTGAACCTAGTCCAAGAGGTCAAGATACTAGGCCTTACGATAGACTCTAAGCTAACCTTCAATGCGCACGTGTCTGCGACCTGTAAAAAGGCTGTAGACATCTATAAACAGTTGGCATGCGCAGCAAAGGTGACTTGGGGTCTCAACAGAGAGATCATAAGGACAATATACGTGTCGGTGATAGAGCCCATCGTGATGTATGCAGCGAGTGCATGGGCTCCCGCAGCTGAGAAACTGATGACAAGAAATCAGTTTGATTCACTGCAGAGAGGTTTTGCGCAGAAGATCTGCAAAGCATACCGCACGGTATCCCTCACATCGGCACTTATCCTGTCAGGCCAACTCCCCCTAGATCTACGGGTAAGGTCAGAAAGGGATATTCCCGAGAATTCATACCGCCAGGTCGTGAGCTGGAGTACAAAGTGAATCACTCCCAATGCCCCCACCCAGCGCTACTCACAACAACAGAGTACGTACGTCTGGAGGATTGGACTCCTGAAACTCTGGAAACCCATCAAGTAATTGGTCCCCAAATATACACCGATGGCAGCAAGATAGAGGGAAAAGTTGGAGCTGCCCTAACTTGGTGGGAAAACGGAAAAGAGTTTGATTTTAAAACTTTTGGCCTAGAGTCTCACAACACGGTCTTCCAATCAGAAATGTACGCTCTCTTTCAAGCTGTCAAGATGGCAAGAGAATCTAAGGCGGCCTCTGTAAGCATCTGAAGTGACTCAAGATCATCGCTTGATTTGCTGTGGAGCCTGTCTGTCACTCACCACTTGGCGCTCCAAATTAAAAGATACATCCGCGAGATCAGAGAGGAGGGTAGAGATGTGAGGTTCTTTTGGCTTAAGGCCCATGTGGGAACCGCCGGAAATGAAAGAGCAGACGAGTTGGCCAAGGAAGCAGCACTAACTAAAGAATCTCCAGACTACAACAAGGTACCCGTATCGTTCGTGAGAAAGAAGATACGGGAAGGGACTATAAAGAAGTGGCAAGCGCGATACGAATCCTCAAGTACAGGAGCGGTCACAAAAGTGTTTTTCCCAGACGTCCTTACGGCGAAAAGGACACTCAGAGACGTAGTTCTCTTACCAGTTCATGTACAAATCCTAACAGGACATGGAGGGTTCTCAGCGTATCTCCATAGAAGTGGCCACGCACCGATGCCGTCTTTTGCGATCGAAAAAAAAGACGATCGCACTATTAGAGTGGAGAGAGGAGACTCCATTCGCTCAGGCAAGCGCGCTGCTTCAAAAGATCAGAGAGGCAGGGGAATACGCGGCAGTCACGGCCCGTACCATAAGTGTTGATGCGATGATGGTCGGAGGGGAGAGAGGAAACGTCGCAGACTGTTACGGATGTTTAAAAGCTTCAGAACATCACGAGCTAGTCGTCTATGAGGACAGAGGGGAAACTCTAAGTTTCCTTAAAGCCCCGAGACACCCAACAGCCACCTCGATTACTCCCGTAACAAGCCCGACCATTCAAAGCGGATCAGAAAGGGTTCAGCAGAAGGCGGCCGCCGAGAAAGCTGCAAAGGGGCAGAATAAAACAACTAGCCCGGAGGATCGGGCCAAAAAGAAAAGTCGCCTAAAAGCCATCGGCACTTTTCTCAGTGCACTGCTCCCAAGCACGAGCCGCGCATCGCCATCGCAAAGGCAGGAAACGGCAGTGGAGAGGTTCTTCAAAAGAAAAGAAAAAGAACCAACACCACAGAAGCCTACACCAACAAGAGCCGACAAAGGGCATGTCAGCCCGCCGACCCTCGCAGTAAACTCAGGCACTATAGATCACATCAAGAGTGCTTTCCTCGAGTACGTTGCAGTTGTGAGAGCGACTAGAGAGGTCAATCTCATGACATGTAAAAAGATCCATCTGACCTTCCAAAGAGAAACAGAGGGCCTACTGAAGGTACTGCTCGAGGAGGCAGAGGCAGCGGTGTACGACAACACCAATTCTCAAGTCATCAAAGGAGAAATGATGGGGTCGTACATGGCAGCCTACAGCGCGAAGTGTGGTTTTGTTGTCTTGGACGTGGAGGAATCGGAGCGCTTAGGCAAAATAAAATTTAAAACACCGGAAGACGACCCGATAGTGGTTACCGCCAAATGTACCAAAGTTATGCTAGACGATAAGATTCTCGAAATGGCACGGTCCATTGCGGGAACTTCGGACACGAGAGCATCGCAGGAATGTTGGGCGATACCCAATATCAGGTGGGTAAATGGAGTGCCGGGTTGTGGTAAAACCACCTGGGTGGTAAAGCACTTCGACGAGGAGAAGGACGTCGTAGCCACTACGACGGCTGAAGCTGCCAAAGATCTAAGAGAAAAGCTTGCGCACCGTTTAGGAGATCGAGTAAAGTCAAAGGTGCGCACTATGGCTTCAATCTTAGTCAACGGGTTCAAGAACCACCAGAAATGCTACCGTCTTACGGTAGATGAGGCTCTTATGAACCACTTTGGGGCCATAGTTATGGCAGTAAAGTTGTCTGGAGCAAGTGAGCTTGTCCTCGTCGGAGACATAAACCAGCTCCCATTTTTGGACAGAGAAAACCTATTCGAATTAAGGTATACCCGTCCAAACCTGGTGGCTGGCATCACCCAGGAGCTACTTTGCACACATCGCAACCCAATGGATGTGGCGTTCACACTGAGTGAAATATACTCCGGTATATACTCCTCCAAGTCGTCGCTGTCGCGGGTTCACTCCCTGCAAGTGAAAGGTTACACAGGAGCGCAAATTTCGGGCACTGCCCGAGATACCCTATTCCTGGTTTACACGCAAGATGAGAAAACTTCTCTTATCAGCCAGGGATACGGGTCCGGTGAAGGGTCGCGCACGTTAACTATACACGAAGCTCAGGGGCTGACCTACGACAGTGTTATCATCATAAATACCAAATCCAGGAGGCTCCAAGTCCACGACAGCATCTCCCACGCGGTGGTGGCGGTGTCAAGACATACTGTCAGCTGTGTCTATTACTCCGACGACACCGATGACGCAACGGGCCGCCTTGTAAAGAGAGCAATGGATGCGTCGACTAAAACGGTCGTCGATTACAATTTAAAGACGGCCATGCAGCATCGAGACTCAGCCGTTGTAGATGCTCTGCTTGGGCTGGCGAAATCCCTGGTCAGAAAATCCCAATAAAAACCATTAACAAAACCCCATTCCAACTCCTATTCGGATTCCTGTCCCCGCCTAGACCATAACTGTGTCTGTAAACCCTGCAATGATAAATAGAAATGTAAAACTTCATGGCAGCGCGAGTCTGACAAACTCACGTAGAGGTCCCGTCGATGGTGGCGCTGCGCGTCTGGTCGCAGAGTTCCCTAAGATACGGTTGAATTAAACGACGCAGATGCGTTCGTCATGTCCGTAAACGGATGCCAAGTATCGGAACTGGTCGGCTCGCGCTGCCATGAGGTCCTACCTACCTGTAACTTATATTTTATAACTTAAATAGCATAAGAAGCCACATGCAAAAACGATGTGTACAATAAGTTTTAGAATAGGAATATTAGATATGATTAAGAACAAGTAATATAGAAATGTTTATAGGAGTAGACTAGACAAGTACAAAATAATAATATTATTAGTAATAAATAGAAGTAAGGAAAATGTGTGTCCAACACGGGAGCACCACAACAGCAAATAGAAATATTTTAATCAAATAATAAAAACATTCAAACAACAGCGCGGACTACCACGTCTGCGGTAGAATAGAATTGAAAAAAAAAAAAAAAAAAAAAAACCTAACCTAACCTAACCTAACCCAGTCTGAGTACGTTGCAGTTGTGAGAGCGACTAGAGAGGTCAATCTCATGACATGTTAAAAGATCCATCTGACCTTCCAAAGAGAAACAGAGGGCCTACTGAAGGTACTGCTCGAGGAGGCAGAGGCAGCGGTGTACGACAACACCAATTCTCAAGTCATCAAAGGGGAAATGATGGGGTCGTACATGGCAGCCTACAGCGCGAAGAGTGGTTTTGTTGTCTTGGACGTGGAGGAATCGGAGCGCTTAGGCAAAATAAAATTTAAAACACCGGAAGACGACCCGATAGTGGTTACCGCCAAATGTACCAAAGTTATGCTAGACGATAAGATTCTCGAAATGGCACGGTCCATTGCGGGAACTTCGGACACGTCAGCATCGCAGGAATGTTGGGCGGTACCCAATATCAGGTGGGTAAATGGAGTGCCGGGTTGTGGTAAAACCACCTGGGTGGTAAAGCACTTCGACGAGGAGAAGGACGTCGTAGCCACTACGACGGCTGAAGCTGCCAAAGATCTAAGAGAAAAGCTTGCGCACCGTTTAGGAGATCGAGTAAAGTCAAAGGTGCGCACTATGGCTTCAATCTTAGTAAACGGGTTCAAGAACCACCAGAAATACTACCGTCTTACGGTAGATGAGGCTCTTATGAACCACTTTGGGGCCATAGTTATGGCAGTAAAGTTGTCTGGAGCAAGTGAGCTTGTCCTCGTCGGAGACATAAACCAGCTCCCATTTTTGGACAGAGAAAACCTATTCGAATTAAGGTATACCCGTCCAAACCTGGTGGCTGGCATCACCCAGGAGTTACTTTGCACACATCGCAACCCAATGGATGTGGCGTTCACACTGAGTGAGTGACTCCGGTATATACTCCTCCAAGTCGTCGCTGTCGCGGGTTCACTCCCTGCAAGTGAAAGGTTACACAGGAGCGCAAATTTCGGGCACTGCCCGAGATACCCTATTCCTGGTTTACACGCAAGATGAGAAAACTTCTCTTATCAGCCAGGGATACGGGTCCGGTGAAGGGTCGCGCACGTTAACTATATACACGAAGCTCAGGGGCTGACCTACGACAGTGTTATCATCATAAATACCAAATCCAGGAGGCTCCAAGTCCACGACAGCATCTCCCACGCGGTGGTGGCGGTGTCAAGACATACTGTCAGCTGTGTCTATTACTCCGACGACACCGATGACGCAACGGGCCGCCTTGTAAAGAGAGCAATGGATGCGTCGACTAAAACGGTCGTCGATTAAAATTTAAAGACGGCCATGCAGCATCGAGACTCAGCCGTTGTAGATGCTCTGCTTGGGCTGGCGAAATCCCTGGTCAGAAAATCCCAATAAAAACCATTAACAAAACCCCATTCCAACTCCTATTCGGATTCCTGTCCCCGCCTAGACCATAACTGTGTCTGTAAACCCTGCAATGATAAATAGAAATGTAAAACTTCATGGCAGCGCGAGTCTGACAAACTCACGTAGAGGTCCCGTCGATGGTGGCGCTGCGCGTCTGGTCGCAGAGTTCCCTAAGATACGGTTGAGCTAAACGACGCAGATGCGTTCGTCATGTCCGTAAACGGATGCCAAGTATCGGAACTGGTCGGCTCGCGCTGCCATGAGGTCCTACCTGTAACTTATATTTTATAACTTAAATAGCATAAGAAACCACATGCAAAAACGATGTGTACAATAAGGTTTAGAATAGGAATATTAGATATGATTATGAACAATTGTAATGCCTGTGTGAAATATAAAAAAAAAAAAATATGTAAATACATGCTTGAAATAAAAATAAGAGAAAAAAAAAAAATAAAAAGAAAAAAAAAAAAAAGACATATAGATGGACTCACCTAGACATAAGCTTTAGATTACTTTTATTATGCATAATTTGATTTGAACAATAGTAAAAAAAAAAAAAAAAAAACTTGAAAAGTTTGCACTGGAATATTTTTGTATGTAATATAGAAATGTTTATAGGAGTAGACTAGACAAGTACAAAATAATAATATTATTAGTAATAAATAGAAGTAAGGAAAATGTGTGTCCAACACGGGAGCACCACAACAGCAAATAGAAATATTTTAATCAAATAATAAAAACATTCAAACAACAGCGCGGACTACCACGTCTGCGGTAGAATAGAATTGAAAAAAAAAAAAAAAAAAAAAACCCAGTCTAAGTCCAACCGCGCTCGAAAACACCACGTTTTTGCGAGGCTCCGTACTTAAAAAATCTTTTTAGTGGTATTTTTTCACGCTACAATATCGTGCAATATACCAAAAGTTGTGGTTTTGTGCCGTGCATGCGTGTGACTAAAAGTTCAGTGACGGAAAACTTAGTGTGGAAACTTATAACGGAAAAACCAACAAATTTATGTTGTTGAGAGTCTTCCGAGCCTCATAAGTCTGCAAATACATCGACGACCTACTTGTTTTCCAACATCCAAACTTGGGGGTTACCCTGAGGCATCGTTTGAACCTACCTGGCTGGATATCCACCCACGCGTCACTGAGAAAAGTCGAAAACAATAAAAACATAACATATATTTCTGACCACGAGGTTGTCGAACCCAGCGTCAGAGGAAGCTGGTTTTTTGACAGCTTAAGAAGATCTACAAGGACACTACGACGAAGTCAAGAACTGAATTTTACCTCTTATGGAACCGAAGATATTCAGTTTAGAGTATCGGAACTTTGAGCTCCTGTACTGAAAATTCTTCAGGCAGGACCCCTCTTTTTTCTGGTGGATTTTGCTGCGCGCTCACCTGACGAAGACATCTGGATTAAGTTAAGAATTTTTTGGACGTTTTTGTTGGAAAAAACTAAATTTTTTAAAAATTTTTGGTTTTTCAAAAATTTTCTTTTATAAATTTTCGCAAAATTAAATTTTTTGCATTAAGCTTCGTAGATTAGTAATTAACACATTTTATTTAATTTTTTCCAAATTTTTATAGTTAGTGACTTAAAAGATATTCGATTTTTTGTTAATTTCTTCAATTTCTTATTAATATATAAGGTGTAAAAAAATTAACTGCAAGAATTTCGTCCACATCGACTAACAAACACATTACAAAAAAAAATTTTTTTTTTGAGCACTTTCTATATTTTCACATTAATAAAACAATTTAGTATCATATTTTTTGTGCACTGTACGCAGGGCTGCGCTAGCGGCTCGCTCCAATACCGCGCGCGAGCGTCGTACCCCCGCCGCCCGCTACTATTCCCTCCCGCAGCCCGCTTTATGCCCTTCGCGCCCCGTTCAGTCGTCCGATATCCGTCGCGCGACTAGGGTGTATTTCCCTGATTTATTACGGCAAATACGTACGTTCGCGAATACTTCAATAATGCCTTTTACGTATTCCAATCGAGAGTACTTGGATATGATAGTGTGTTACATTATGGACATAGTGGCAACAACATTCGAAACGTGGACGAATTAAAAACCCGTATTATTAGTGCATTTGACTCAATTAAAAGTGACAGAGACACATTAATCGAAGTGCAAGGAAACGTTATGCGTCGTGCTAACTTGTGCATTAGACAAAACGGCGAACATTTCCAGCACCTTTTGTAAATAAGATTTAAATTAAGACTTCTTGTAAGTAGTTTCTAAATTATTGTAAATAGGTTGATTCAAATTTTTTAAACATACCAACTTATCGAGCTACTCGTAACTTAATTTTAACAGTCATCTAATAGTTCGATGATTTGCCAGTCCAAAGTCTGAGAAATGTGATGGGAAAATTAGAATCAGCTGTTTCAAATTTGCGCCGTCGCGTGTCGTACTGCAGGGGTGAACGACCCACGCGTGCAGAGCGGCGCGCGCGGCGGCCGGTCGCGGAGGCTTAGGCCGCCGTCGCCGGCGCGCGTGCGATGTACAGTGCGCATATTCAATAATTTTGTGCGAAGTGAAAATATTGCTTATCTCTGAAACGGGTTGTTATTTTGAAATCTTTTTTTCGCAATTCTTTTTTATTTATAATTCTAAACAAGTACTTAATTTTCTTGCAGTTAATTTTTTTACACCTTATATAGTAATTATTATAATTTGAGTGCAGGGGTCTATTTAAAACGTGTTACTTTAGGATTGAGTCCAAAGTCGCGCCCAATAGCTTCAAAAACGACTGAAATTGATTTTTCGGCCATTTTGGTTTTAATAGGTTATTAAGTAAAAATAGAAATATCTCAGAAGCTATTGGTCGTAGAAAACTCAAATTTTCACAGTGGTCAACGAGACACGCGTGCGGACATAGTATTACATTTTCAGGCGTTTTTCAGGCCTGAAGGTTTTTGGCCCTGAAACTGTCTCGGCGGACGGAGGGGGTCAGGGCAGGTACTGCATTCGAGACCGTGACTCTCTCCGACAATTGGTTGCGGAGTTACAGCCACTTGAAGTTGGCCTTTGACAGCTGGGCGGCCATTTTGAAAAACTTTGCCGCTCAATAGGTCCGGACTCGTGAGTCGTAGAGAGTTGCCGCTTCCACTGGGGTGTTTGCAGGGACAACCTCTGTCTGATCCACTAGATTTCGGGTGTTTTGGGGCCGATATTTTTCAGGATCCTGAAAACTATAAAACGCGACGGGGCGAGTCGACCCGAGCAGAATAAGTCCAAACACGAGTGTTCTGCGGCCACGGGTGTTAAAGTTGTACTAGGTTGAACGTTGTTTTTGACAGTTCCCAAACTGTGAAACGAAACTTCAGACTTAAATAGCTCCCGAGCCGGGGGTCGTGAAGGGCTCTGGTTTTTTCTGGGAGCGTCGGCTGACTCTGCTCTATTCATCTGACGTGTAATTTTAGGAATACAGCACGTTAAATTATTTCTTCCCGAATCCTATCCCGAGGGATAGAGCTCCTCGAGCCCAGCCGGAAGAGCCCAAGCACGGTGGGAATCGGATGAGGGGTTCAGGAGAAAACCACAGTTAACCAGTTTTTGGGCGCCATCTTGAATCGGTTACTATAAATTCAAGCTGTTGTATCTCCGGAACCCTTTGGGCTAGAACCGCGGTGTTTGGGTTTGTTTGGAAGGGCTTGTGGAGAGCTATCACTTGGACAGTAAAGACTGACTCTACATAGAGTCAAAATTTTTATTTTATTTTAGTATTTTACTTTAAAATTCGTGTTTCGTTTGTTTGGTTTCAAAGGCGTGCACCCTCCATTTTCGACAAAGGACATTATACCCCTTTTACAGGGATATTAAAAAACGCTTTCTGACGTGCATAGACTGACTGTGTTACTATCCCCCTTGTACAGGGATAGTAATTGCAGTTGTGACTACTCATTATCCTCCCTCTACAGGGATAGTGTAGAATTTGTGTTTGTGCCTATAACTTCAGTTTTACTTTGACCATCCCCCCTTTACAGGGATTAGAACATCGGTTTTAAATTGACTCAATTATTATAAGTACTATTTTATTCCATTTTAATAACATTGATTTTAGTTAATTTTCTTTATTTTTCACTTCCTCCACCATGTTCCTCTCCAGGACCCCGGCTAAGAAAGCCTCCGTAGGACCCCATGTCTCTCCATCGAATGCGGCAGTCTCTATCACCTTCGAGGGGGAGGTCTCCCCTCCCAGTGCTTCAACTCAGGCCTCTAGTGTGAGGCGAAGCATTGGTGAGTGGGAGAATGGGAAAATGGCGGAGTCTCAGCCTCTTCCGCCGGCCACCGCGAACCCATCTAAGAAAGTTGCCCCGACCGTGACAGCCTCCAAAGTCTACAAAGCGCGCCACTTCCCAGCCGGACAGCATGTCTGTGGCACGCCGAACCTCCACTGAGACTCTGGGAGCGTCACCGGGGATAAACCAGCTGCAGCCGAATAAACCCACTGATCGGGTGACCGAGGCTCGCAACTGTCTTCTGCGCGCGAAATCGCACCTTGGCGATTCGCGCAATTTGAGAGCAGACCTGAAGGCCGGGATCACCCAATCAGTGGAACTGTACCAGCTCGTGAAGGAGGAGGCGGCGGCTGCTGCACAAATGAGGGGGGCCGGACTGACAATGGAGAAGGCCGTTGAGGACACAACTCCGCCAGAAGCACCCAAAAGCCTCCTGGAAGTTAACTCGTTGCTCGCTTCACTAGCGGAGCATAGCGCGCTGGTGAAGGAGAGCAGCGAGAAGATGGAGAAACTGCGGAGGGTTGTGGAGAAGCAGGGGGAACTTTTAGAAAAGACAGCCACCTACGCGAGTGTAGCGGCAGGTCCACCGGAAAGGCAGACCCCGGGAAGGACCGCGCTGCACTCGATAGTGGTGACGTCCAAGGACGAGGGGGATACGGGAGACGATGTAATGAGGAAAGTTAGAGAGGCAGTCAAGGCCAAGGATGGGGGAGTGGAAATAGAAAGTGTGCGAAAGGCCAAAGATAGGAAGATAATTATGGGCTGTAGGTCGAAAGAGGAAAGGAATCGGGTGCGAGAGAGACTGGAGAGGGCAGGAGACCACCTCGTTGTTGAGGAGGTGAAGAACAAAGATCCGTTGCTGATCTTCCGGGGCGTCCTCCGCATCCACTCTGACGAGGAAGTGCTGGGGGCGCTACGGAGTCAGAACCGTGACGTTTTTCGTGGCCTCGACAACGGGGAGGACCGACTCAGCATCAAATACAAAAGGAACTCCAGAAACCCCCAGACCCAGAACGTGATAGTCAGCACGTCCCCGACAATCTACAACAGGATGCTCGATAAGGGAAGAGCGCGTATAGATCTTCAGACCGTTTTCGTTGACGACCAGTCGCCACTGGTGCAGTGCACGAGGTGTTTAGGGTACGGGCATAGTCGGCGACTCTGTAAAGAGTCTACCGACCTATGCAGCCATTGTGGAGGCCCTCACCTGCGTGCAGAGTGTGCCCAGTGGCTAAAGGCGGATTGCCCAAAATGCCACAACTGCGTAAAGGCGAAGATGGAGAAGACGGACCACAACGCGTTCAACCCCGAGTGTCCTGTTCGAGTCAGGTGGGACAGGCTAGTACGTGCATCCGTCGCCTACTGCTAAGGTGGTCCCAGCAGACACACTGTCGCACAAAATACTCCAGGTGAATCTTCAAAGGAAGAGACTGGCGACCCATGAGCTTGTGATCGAGGCCAAACAGCGCAAAGCCACCGCAGCGCTGATCCGGGAGCCCTATGTGGCCAACGCTAAAAGAATGAGAGGGATCAGAGGCGTCCGAATCTTCCAGAGCACCAGGCAAGGAGAAGGGACTGTCAAAGCGGCTATAGCCGTCTTTGATCCAAAACTCACCGTTAGACAGTACCCAGAACTCACCACGGACAATATCGTCGTGGTGGGGATCCAAACTGGTGCCTGGAAACTAACTCTGGTCTCGTTCTACTTTGAACCAGACCAGCCCTTGGGGCCATACCTGGACAGCCTTAGGAAGGTGGAAAGCGAGACCGGCCCGCATAAGCTCATTATGGGAGGAGACACCAACGCCTGGAGTGTTTGGTGGGGCAGTAGTGAGACCAATGGCAGAGGCGACGAGATGCTGGGAGCTCTCGACCAGCTTGGACTACAAATACTCAACAGAGGGGAAACTCCAACCTTCGACGTAGTTCGTGGTAACAGGCGTTACACAAGCTGCGTCGACGTCACAGCCTGCACAGCGGATATGCTGTCGGTGACCGACGGCTGGCGAGTCGTCGATGACCTGACGGGGTCGGACCACAACGGCATAGAGTTCAACATAAACCTCAAAAAGTCTGCGGGTATCACGGTGCACCGGACTACCAGGCTCTACAACACGAAGAAAGCTAATTGGGGCCAGTTTCGTAAGAAACTATGCCAAATTATGCTGGACAACAATTTGACCGTAAGTCTGTTCGATCAGATCGACAGCGTGAGCAAGTTAGACCTGGTAGTCGAGGCACTTACAACGGCGGTACAAGACACCTGTGCCAAAGTGATGCCCAAAAAGAAGACACTTGAGAAGTTAACCGTGCCGTGGTGGTCTGATGAACTCGCCAGCCTGAAGAGGCAGGTGGTCACCAAGAAGCGGAGAATTCGTTGTGCAGCGCCAGTCCGTAGACCAAAGGTTGTTGAGGAGTACCTGAAACAGAAAGAAGAGTACGAGCGTGCAGTAGTCCAAGCAAAAGTCGAGAGCTGGAAGGGGTTCTGCGAAAAGCAGGATAGGGAAGGCCTGTGGGAAGGTATATATAGGGTGATCCGCAGGACGGAGAAGAGAGAGGAAGATTTGCCGATGGTAAGGGATGGCAGGACTCTAGACCCAGAGGAATCGGCGAGGTATCTGGCAGAAACGTTTTACCCAGAAGACCGTTTGGAGGGGGATAACGAGGAGCACAGAAAGGTACGGCAACAAGCTGAAGAGGTGAACGGGGGAACCAAGTTGAACCCTGGGACCCTCCCTTCACACTCGACGAGCTGGAGCGAGCTGTCTCTTCGTTCAACCCCAAAAAAGCCCCCGGTTCCGACGGACTGACGGTGGACATATGGGACCACGCGATCCGTCATGACCCGGATTTAGTTCTGCGCTTGTTGAACAAGTGCCTGGCGCATGGATACTTTCCACGATCCTGGAAAGAGGCAACTGTCGTCGTGCTCCGCAAGCCCGCTAAAGACGACTACACCACCCCAAAATCGTACAGGCCGATTGGGCTGTTGCCTGTCCTCGGCAAGATTTACGAAAAGATGGTCGTGGCCCGACTCAAGTTTTATTTACTCCCCAGGATGAGTACTCGCCAGTACGGCTTCATGCCCCAGCGAAGCACCGAAGACTCCCTCTACACGCTGATGGGACGCATTCGCGGCAAACTTAATGCAAAAAGGCTTGTCACGGTTGTGTCCCTGGATATTGAGGGAGCCTTCGACAGCGCGTGGTGGCCGGCCATACGAGTCCGTCTGGCTGAGGAAAATTGTGCTGTAAACTTGAGACGGGTCATGGACAGCTACTTGTCCGAGAGGGTGGTGAAAGTCAGGTATGCGGGAGTGGAGTACGAATCCAGGACCGAGAAAGGATGCGTCCAGGGGTCGATCGGTGGCCCCATGGTTTGGAACGTTCTGCTGGATCCTCTCATAAAGGCTCTAGAGGCAATGGGGGTCTATTGCCAGGCGTTTGCTGACGATATTGTCCTTGTGTTTGATGGAGAGACAGCTCTTGAAGTCCAGGGGGATGCCAATGTTGCCCTCGAGTACGTGCGAGCGTGGGGTGTCACAAATAAGCTTCGGTTTGCGCCTCATAAGACGAAAGCAATGCTTGTTACGCGCAAACTGAAGCATGATACCCCACGTCTCAAGATGGGTGGGGTAGACATTGGCATGTCGGACGAAATCAAGTTGCTCGGTCTCACCATCGATCACAAGTTGACTTTTAACGCTCACGTCGCAAACGTTTGCTCCCGAGCTGTTGGCATTTATAAGCAGCTGTCGCGGGCTGCTGGGGTCAGTTGGGGTCTTTATCCAGAGGTTATCCGCTGTATCTATACGGCTGCAGTGGAGCCCATTGTCATGTACGCAGCGAGCGCGTGGTCGCCGGCCGTTAAGAAAGTCGGGGTGCAGAAGAAGCTGAACGCCGTCCAGAGGAGTTTTGCACAAAAACTGTGCCGGGCCTACCGCACGGTCTCTCTCAACTCAGCACTGGTGCTGGCTGGGATACTCCCTCTTGATCTTCAAATCCAGGAGGCAGCCTCGCTCTACGAGGCAAAGAAGGGAGTACCACATCCAGCGCTGGGAGACCGAGAGATCGAGCGCGTGGTGTCGGCGCTGGAGATGCCGCATCCGGCTGAGCAGAGAGCTATTGCACTGCGACGCCTGGTAAACGAGGAACAGTACAACGAGCACCGCAATTACGCGGTGCGCATCTTTACAGACGGCAGCAAGATTGAGGGCAAGGTCGGAGCCGCAGTATCGGTGTGGACTGGCCAGGCAGAGGTGAAGGCCCTCAAGCTTGCTTTGCCGTCCTACAGTACCGTCTACCAGGCCGAGCTTCTCGCCCTCTGCAAAGCTGCGAAGGAGGTCCTCCGAAGTACCGAGACGGCGTTCGCTATTTACAGCGATTCCATGGCAGCTCTCCAAACAGTCGTGAACCCTGAAGCCCTGCACGCTCTCGCAGTGGAAGCAAGGGACGCCATCCGCCGCAGCAATACCCAGAACAAGAGCGTCTCCTTGTTCTGGGTCAAAGCTCATGTCGGGCTGGAGGGTAATAAGAGAGAGCCGACTTGCTCGCGAAGGAGGCTGCCCTGGGGTCGAAGCGGCAACCCGACTACGACAAATGCCCGGTTTCATTCGTCAAGCGCATGATCCGTATGGAAACGCTGGGCGAATGGAACCGGAGGTATTGTGCAGGAGAAACTGCGGCTACGACGAAGATGTTCTTCCCTTGCGCGATCGCTGCGTACGGGGCGGTGCGAAGGATGAAGATGACCACGGAATTGACCCAAGCCCTGACAGGACACGGTGGGTTCTCCGAGTACCTGACTCGCTTCAAGTGCAAGGAGAGCCCGGCGTGCGTCTGTAACCCCGACAAGCAGGAGACAGTCCTCCATCTACTGACGGAGTGCCCTAAATATTCCTCCCACAGGCACGATTTTGAAACGAGAGTCGATATGGAAGTGAAAAAGGGATATCTCAGTGTTTTGATAGCAGACCGAAAAATGCGAATAAAATTTATAGAATTTATAATTAAAATTGTGCAATCCGTAAATAAACGGAACAAATAACCAATAGATAGAATAGATAAATGAATGACCAATGGATAAATGAATAAGATATAATTGTCTAAGGAAAAATTTTAATAATTACAATCATTATGACGAATTTATAATTTAATATACTGTATTAAGATAAGAAATATAATAATAAGATTAGATATAACTATGTGTTGAAAGGAAATATAAGAATAAGACTTGATTAAATTATATAATGTGGAATTAAAAATTAGCTGTAAAAACTATAAATAAGTAAGAATCGTGGTATCCAATAAAATGAATAAATGGTGTACAAGATCATTTCCCCCTGTAGAACATGAAAAGTAAAAAGTACAAAATGAAATATAGAGAAGTAGACATATATATCTAGATAGATAAGACTAGTATAGCAAATGGGAGTCCCACCCATAAGAGAATGAAAGACGATGGATAAAAGAAAGATAAAGTATGCGGAATGAAAGTGCGAGAGGAAAGATAGCGAGAACTGGAGTGAAAGCGAACTAGTTTAAATAAGGACTCTGATTATGTCAGGGGTAGAGTAAATAAAAAAAAAAAAAAAACAAAAACCTAACCTAACCTAACCTAACCAGTCGCACGGTACCCCTCGCCGCGAACGGATCGTTTTTTACTCGCTCCGCGCTCAAAAAATCGTAATTTTGACAAAAATCACGCTAGAAAGTCGGGAAAAGTGTCATTGTGCTTTTCTCAACTCGCGCTATCCGGAACAGTGTTTTCTGAACGATTCGTGAAAGTTTGAAAGAAAGAAAGAAAGAAAGAAAGAAAAAACTTTTATTCGTACCTCACACATACAGTAGAATTACAAAAAAAAGTATAAAAAGAATAACATAAAATCTGTGCAAGGCCAAAAAGGCGCCTAACTCAGCATATGCTGCGATATTTAAAACGATTTTAAACGATAAATAACGCAGCGCTGGTATTCTGCTAGGGCCCACGGTGATGCCACGGTCACACTCACGGAGGTTAAATAAACTATTTAGGTAGGTATCGAAACAAAATAACAAACACAAACATTGATGAAACAAACATTGAAAAAATAATAAATACATAAAATAAAAGGTAAAAAGCGTGAAATTATGTTAATACGTGTAATGTGTTAGAGAAATTTATAAAAATGTAATAAATAATTAACCATAGACAGACACCTGATGCCGCGCTCCAAAATCATTTGTCAGAACCATAGACAAACGGGCGGACGCGAGCGCACGGTTCACGGATATAAGAGAGTGAGTGTATAATCTATGGATATTTGTGTTCTGTGGCACGATATATTGACTTTCTATATATAAAAATGTACTCTGTGATATTGACTGTCAGAAGAAAAATTAGGTGGGTCTATATTATACAAATAAACAAAAGTTGAATACGTCTAAAAACAAGTGATTCGGGAGTATCTGAAATGTTATTGTGTATGACTGTGAAGTGTAATGTTGTGTAGTCTTGGACGCAAGAAAAAGATGCCAAACTAGCCGAGCGACAATGTCACCAACTTTTCAAAGGTCACCATTGCAAACCGTGCAGAACTCTGGAATGTTATTGTGTATGACTGTGAAGTGTAATGTTGTGTAGTGTTGGACGCAAGAAAAAGATGCCAAACTAGCCGAGCGACAATGTCACCAACTTTTCAAAGGTCACCATTGCAAACCGTGCAGAACTCTGGTTAAATTATGTGGTGGCTTCCTTTTGGTTGCGTAATAAATGCTGTTTGTATTTGCAACCAAAAGCACCAACCGCCTTTAAAGCACGAATAGGTGGTGGCAAATTATTCCAGATTTTGCTAGCAGCGTATTTGAAACTTCCACGGAAAGCAGCAGTTTTATGGGTCAAAGTCAACAGAAGGTAAGAAGATGCTCTCGTTTTAACTTTATTTATATCACGTGACCAAGTTAGTTTCTCATAGAGATATGTAGGTTTTTTAGTGAGAATTGTGCCAAAGAGTAGGGTAGCCAGATGGAGTTTTCTGCGATCTGACATTCTCATCAGATTACCCTTATTTAAAAATGGTGTTATGTGAGATCTTGGAGGGACATTAAAACAAAACCTAGCACATGCATTTTGCACTCGCTGGATTAAGTTTTCACTTCTACCGAGAATGCACGCCCCATACACAGTGTCAGCGTAGTTCAGCTTGGATAAAACAAGTGACTCACAGAGCATGATACGCATATCCACACTTAAGTAGGGACGTACACGATATAAAAGCTTAAGACGATAGAAGCAATTGCGCACGGCTTCTGTAATATGAGTCTCAAAATGCAAGTGCTCATCAAATACTACTCCAAGATTACGGGCTTCCCACACCCTCTCAATGGGACAACCATCAATCCTCACATCCAAACTACTGTGGCCCAATTTATTTAAAAAATCACGTGATCCTATGATCAAATATTTGGACTTGCCTGGGTTCAAAACCAGTGAGTTTCTCATAGACCAGGCTGTGATCCTATCCAGATCCTCATTCACTCTCCTCACAGTGTCAACAGTCTGCTGAGGATGAAAAGACAGATACATCTGTAAATCATCAGCATAAAGGTGGAACTTCGTGTTGAGCAGGCAATTGGTGATGTCAGCACTGTACAGAATGAAGAGAAGAGGACCAAGGATCGATCCCTGGGGCACACCCCTGGTCACGCACTTAGGACTAGAGGACTCAATGCTTCCATCACTTTCACTTGTCACCTGGACAAACTGAGAACGGTGAGTCAAGTAGCTTTTAAACCACTGAACCGTCTCAGGCTGACATCCATAGTACGACAGCTTAGAAATGAGGAGTGACGTATTAATTGAGTCAAAAGCGCGTGAAAAGTCCAGTAGGACCAGCATGGCACCCATTCCCTTGTCTCTGCCCTCAAGGATATTCCCAACCACATCAAGTAGGGCCGTGGCTGTACTATGTCCCTTGCGAAAACCAGACTGAGCGAGCGGCAATATGTTGTGCTTTTCGAGATATGCTCGGAGCTGGTTGGAGACAACCTTCTCTAAGACCTTGGAGAGACATGGCAGTAGGCTAATAGGGCGGAGATCTTTTACGCTGGTAGGATTACCTACTTTAGGGATGGGTCTAACTATAGCCAATTTCCAAAGATCCGGAAAAGAGGAGGATGAGATAGAACGGTTGACGATGGCCGTAATAGCTGCAAGGGTACGAGGAAGAGTCATCATCAACATTTCAAGCGAGATATGGTCACAGCCCTGAGCATTGGACTTCAAACCACGCAACAGCCTCAGCACCACATCCTCCCGAACGGGCTCCAGCTGGAAATTAGTGTTACTGAATTGGTTTTGCTCATAATATTCTAAGTCGGCAGCTGTGACTGTACCATTACCTGGTACATCCAAAAACTGTGCATTAATTTTTTCAGGATCACTACATAGGTTTGGTAAACTGTGCTCTGATGTTTTAGAGATAGCTATAGAGGATTTAATATGACTCCATAGCTTCTTAGGTTTTTTTATATTTTTATTTATATAAGTTTTAAAATATGCACGCTTCTCACTGTCCAACGCCGCCCTAACAAGATATTTAAGTTCTTTATATGAGTCAATATGATGTGATGCTTTAGTAGCTTTGGCCCTGTTGTGGCTTCTGTCACGCAGCTTCATCATATCCCTTACAGTATCAGTTATCCATGGAGGGGACTTATCCCTGATGAGGACCTTTTTAAGGGGAGCATGTAAATCAAATAAATTTAAAATATACTCATTAAAAGTTTCCACCATGGAATTGACATCCTCCAGGCTTTCAATATATTCCCAGTCCATCTTATTAAGGTCCTTGGTGAAATGGTCTAGCAGTATATCCTTAAGGAGCCTGAAAGTGACCCAGCGCGGAGAAGGCTTATCTAATTTAAAGGTAAATTCAGCGGATATCACTGCATGCTGGCCGAGCTCTGGAATATGTGAAACTGATACCTCACGCACACGGGCATCAGTGCATATAACATCAATTAATGACTCGCTGTGGTCTGTGAAATGGGTTGGCTGAGATACAATTTGATTTAACTTGCAGCATAGCAGAAAATTGTTTAGGAGTTTTGTTTTGTTATTTGTATGACTTAACATGTTAATATTGAAGTCGCCCAACAAGATTATTTTATCCGCGCTAGCAAAAGAGAAAAGAGACTCGGTAATTGCATCTAGAAAGACATTGACATCGAGCCACGGTGGCACGGTGGTGTATGCTGTGCCGACGATGACAGAATGGGAGTTGACACTCAGCCGAAGCCACATCTGCTCGACCTGCGGCGCAGTCGGGTGCGGCACGGCGCGCACGCGCACACCGCGCCGGACATAGAAGCCCACGCCACCACCGCGGCCGCCGCGCACGGAGTCCGGGCGCGGCACGTGTCGCAGCCGGTACCCCGGGATGCAGGGCGCACGGCCTTCTTGTCCGTGCTTGAGCCAGGTCTCATTTATCGCCATAATGTCAACCCCAATGTCCTCCATAGCCACAAGAAACTCGTCATGACGTGATCCCAGAGACCCCGCATTAAACAAACCAACTTTTAGGTTTTTGGTCTTAATCATTGTCATAGCAGGGAAGTTTACATAATAATATATAGATAGATACTCCTGACAGTGTGGCCCTGTAAAGTGCAGTGTAAAATATAGAATATTTTTTAATGATAATATATAGTTTAAGAAGACAAATTATATATGAAGAGACCAATGATAGTTGTAATATATAAGATATTTTAAGCTGTGTACAATGACAGGTAACAAGCCGAAGTTGTGTAAATAAGTAGAGTATATATATGATTGATGTTAGGAGAGCTGGGCCCCAGAAAGAAACCACCAAGCACTGAGACAGGAACCGTTCCGACCCTACACCGAGCAAACACAATTTAAAAAACACAAAAAATATAAAAGTACAGAAAGCAAATTGAAGTTCACTAGAATTTAAATTTCGATAGCCTAAGTTAAACAAATTATCAACCACGAAACTAAACATTGGTTTCAGCAGACATTTCCTGGCCAAAAACACGTGCGAGGTCCTCCTCTGTGCGGATACAGTAGGTAGGCTTCCCGTCTCCCTGCTTGGCAAGGATACGACCGGACTTTGTCCAAGTATATCGCCACCCAAGACGGCTGCCAGCCTCACGCACCCGATAAAAAAGTTTTTTGTTATTTTTGGAGAGCCGCTCATTCAAGTAGAAGCGACGCGGAGGCGCAGGGAGGCCAAAGTCCGCAGTGGTGGATCCACGGCGGACACGTGCGCTCCGAAGCAGCTCGTCGCGCAGAGTGCGGCGCGTCAGGCGCATGACGATCCGTCGCCCGCGCCCCGTCACCACCGCTGCTCCCGCCGGGCTCGCCGCGGCCGCAGCCGTCACATGCCCCTCACGGTCGACTCGTGGGCCCACACGCTGCGCGAACACTATGTCGCGTTCCTCCAGAGTGACCCCTAGCTTTGCCGCAATCAACCCGACAGTGTGCACCACATTTTCACCAGGGATCTCCGGGATGTTCGCTATCTCCAGGTCGGAGCTTAGCAAATCCTGCTCGCGGTCATTGAGCTCAAATTGAAGCTGAACTATGGTCCTTTCCAGTTGGCTGAATTTGCTGTCAGCCAAGGCGACATCTTGCTTGCTCTCCAGGGTCACAATTCTGGCTTCCAGGCTATCGACTCGTTCGACACAAATACCTACTGACGATTGCAGGCCAGCCATCTCCCGACGAAACTCCCGCATTTCGTCCCGGACTTCCCGCAGTTCGGACCTGAACAGCCTAATCTCCTCACGAAGGGTCAACTGTGTATCTGGTGAATGCTCCCCATCTGTACCCTGCTCGCTATTTGCCCGCGATGTTACCTTAGGCAACGCAACAGGGGGTCTGGTGTGAGTGCCCAGATCCTGGGTTGCCTTTGCTGGTGACCTGCCAGCAGTACCCTGGTCTGCTGCAACCGCCACGGTCACCGCCACTGCGGAGCCCGCGACAACCGAACGCGAAGCCGGGGCACCACTAATCACGCCTCTGACAGGTGTGGCACTGTTGTCTCCCTTTGGCAACTTGCTTCTGCACTCCGGGCATAGCCAGTCACTGCTTGTCGGCGCCGCGTCGGGCAAGCAGGCGAGGTGATACCTATTGTGGCAAGCAAAATTGCCACACGTGGCGCCACCTTTCGCCGACAAGAACTTTCCGCACGCAGCGCACTTAACCATGATTACACGTGGTGCGTCAAAAAATGGATAGATGGCGTACACGTCCCTCGTACCGTTCCAGGCGTCGTGAGATGGCGCGCAGTCTGCGCAATAAATCGAACCAAATGCACAATCTGTGGTACAGTACTAGTAACACCTGGAAAGTAACACTTTTGGAGGTACCAGTCACAAAACAAAATGTATATGTAGCTTCAAAATTAAAAAGTTCAAAACTAAACAATTGGTTTTTATGCAGTTACAATGCCAAATCACTGTTGTTCCATCCCACAAATGTACTTGCATGTAAGTCGCACTTCGGTAGAGTTGTGAACACAAACTTCTCGCGGAATGCTCTGTGATTATTATTTAATTTCAATGAAAACACGAACAGCTGTTGCGTACCGTAAAGCGTCCGTGGCGTCACACCCGTAGAGACAAAAGTTTGGAGAAAGTGACCCAGTTTTAACCTCAAAAAGTGCATATTTTCGACGGTTTTTCGTGGATAACTTCCGTTTTGTCGCGAGACCATATACTTTTTTGAATGTACGTGTACGCGTCTTGATACGACGCGTTGATTGACGGCACTTTTGGATTTTTCCGAAAGGAAACGCCGGAAATACGGCGGTTTTCCGAAAACCACATGGCCACATTTTACTAGAACAGCTTAGATTTTCGAGTAGCTGTATGCACAGCAGCCAGGAGAACATCGGATGCGGCCGGGTGGCATTTTCAGGACTTCTGAAAGTTATGTTCGTTTCGAGTTATTGACTTTTAAAAATACTCAAAATTTGTGACAGCCCTAGATCCGTTATCATCGCGACGACCTACATTTTTTATTATCTTTAAGTTTAATTCTATGTTAGCTTAACATCCCCAGAGAATTTCAGATTTTTCCGTTAAGTAGTTTTCGTGATATAGCACTGTAAAATTTTGAGCAAAATCTGAAAACCGTGAATAACGCTCCCGAAAAATCTGAAAAAATTTCGTGTGGGTAAAAACATAATTTTAAGTAAGTATATCTTAATTTATAATTTTTTTTTTATTTCATAAGACCCGATTTTTAAAGGGTGTTTTTGGACTTGAAAAGTCAATTTTATATTTTGTGACAGTCCTATTTTTTGTATCTATGTCGTCGCGAGGAAATAATTAATTGTGTGAGGTAGCCTATTTATTCTTCTATCATTTACAAAAAATCAGAACTTTGCGACTCTTGTAGGACGTAAGTTATTTAAATTCCCGTGAAAATAGGTAAAAACTACCCCAACTGTTATCTGCATCTAAAACATAGAATAAAAACCGCCTGGTTTCCGGAATAATTGCAGTTAAATCAGCAGTGGTAGATCCTATAACATACAAAAATTTCATTTTGAAATGGTTTATAAATAAGGAAAATCCATACAAAACCGTAAAATTTCACAAAATTTATTTCAAAATCCGATTTCTATACTTAAATATTAATATTTCTTAAAAATAAAAAGCTAGGAGAAAGGAAATTTAGTAAAGAATATCGTTCAGGTATTTTTAGATTTTTATGTTTTATATCTAAGGACCTATTTATTTATTTTGGGACAGAGGGAAACCCAATTGTTGAAATTCAAGGGGTAGTTTCTTAGGAAATAAGGGTGCTGTTTGAATCTTCTCACCGCAGCGACTATTTTTTAGCCAAAATCTATCAGTGTTTTGAATTTAAAAAAAAATTAGTAAAACGACCGTATCTCCTGACAGATTTGTCGTAGAAGGACCGCGTTACCACTATTAGCTTCGGACGGACCGGCTCTATCTAATAGAGTAGACATTATTGAAATTGGAGAGTGACTCTATTTTTTAGAGTCACGCAGATATATTGATAGAGCTGGTGGCGAGGATTACTCTGGCCGAAGCCGCGTCTCTCTAGGGCGAAGGATAGCGGAGCTGGGAATTCTCAAAGTTTGGTCGGCCATATTGGCCACCATCTTGAAAAGTTTTAAACCGGTATATCTCCGCTCCTACTTGTCCTGGCGAGACTGGGTTTTGTCTGAAGTTATCAGCTCGAAAAGAGCTATTAGTACAGAGGGTACAGGAGGTAGTGACTCTACATAGAGCAAAAAGCTTTTTCAAGAATTTTACTGATTAGGACTGGGTGGGCCCGTCTGGTGCCGCTTAACTGGTTTATGACCGCCTAGCTCTACATAGAGCAAAGCAAAAATTTATAAGGTTACTTACCTAGACCACGGTCGACTGTTGACTGTGCAGACTGCAATAATCGCTAACTCCTGGACCTGAAAAGAAAAATAAATTAGAGACAACTACTTAGATATACCTATATTATACAAATTATAAAAATCTACTTGGGGTTTATTGACTTCAAAATTAGGAATGTAAATACGTTTGTGTGCACTCCCGTGTTTGTGACTAAAGACGCTATCCCCCCTTTACAGGGATATAAAAACACTTACTAACTTACTCAGACTATCCCCCCTATACAGGGATACTCAAGCACCAACCGGTGTTTTACGACTTCATTTTATTTTTACTGATTGACGTTACCGACTGACTGAACTTTCCTTGAACATGCCTCTTGCACACTCACCTCGCAAAATGATGACCGAGGTGACAGAGACTTGTACTGCTAACCTTCTTATTGAGTCGGAGAGGGCAAGACCCTCACCTAAGAAGTCGACACAGACTCCCAGCGTTCATATGAGTATTGGGGAGTGGGAGAACGGCAAGGGTGATGGATCTAAACCAACCACCTCTGCCACTTTCATTGTCTCGCCTAAAAAGCTGACGCAGATTCCGACGGCCCCCTCAAGGCCTAATCAGAAGACCATGTTGCCCTCTGAAAAGTCTAACAAACGACGAGGCTCCATGGAGGCTACAGGTGGGTCGCCAAGGCTGGTGGCTCCCACCGACAGAATAAAAGAGGGCAGACTCTGGCTTCAGAGAGCGAAGACTCATTTAGGCGATTCGCGCAGCCTGAGGTCAGACATTAAGGCTGGCATCACTCTGGCGGTGGAGGCTTTGTATCAGTTAATAAAGGACAGTGCAACCGAAACAGGAACTGAGGCAAATAAATTAAAAAGCAGTTGCACCGACTGTGAGGATAAAGGGAGCCAAGTTAGGGAAACGGGAGAACGGGTGATAACAATGGGAAAGGAGGACGGGGAAGAGTTAAAAAGAATGTTGAAAGAACAAGGAGAAAAAATAGATCAAACTCAAAGGGAAATGATCTCCCTTAGAGAAACTATTGCGTCACAGGCAGCTTCACCAACTTACGCAAACGTGGCAGCAGTGCAGTCAAGAAGGCACGCGACCGAGAGGAGCGCTTTATACTCCATCGTTATAACTTCGAAAGACGAGAGCCACAGTGGCGATCAGGTGATGAGTGAAGTAAGAAAAGCCGTGAACGCGAAAGACGGATGGGTGACGGTAGAAAGGGTCAGGAAGGTCAAGGACAGAAGGGTGATCATAGGATGTAGTACGGAAGAAGACAGGAATAAAATAAAGGAGCGACTGAAGAGCGCAGATGGTCACCTTGTTGTTGAGGAGATGAAAAACCAGGATCCCATGCTGGTCTTCAAAGACGTCCTATCGTTCAATAGCAACGAGGACGTTTTGATGGCACTGAGGAACCAGAACGGGGAGGTGTTTCGTGGCCTTGATAAGAAGGATGACCGGGTGGACGTGAAATTCCGAAGACGGGCCAGAAACCCGCTCACGACCCACATAGCACTGAGAGTGTCCCCGCAACTCTACAACCGCTTAATGGACAGAGGAGCTGTGCATATTGACATGCAAAGAGTACGGGTTGCAGATCAGTCCCCGTTAGTGCAGTGCTCTATGTATCTGTCCTACGGACACGGAAGGCGGTTTTGCAAAGACACTCTCCCAAAATGCAGCCATTGCGGCGGACCGCACGTTAGAGCGGAATGCGCGGATTATCTGGCGGCAGCGCCACCGACTTGCTGCAACTGCATAGCCACCAAAACAGATAACGTCGAGCATAACGCCTTTAGCTCTGACTGCCCAGTGCGTAGGAGGTGGGAGGCACTGGCAAGAGCTAAAGTAGCGTATTGCTAAGGTGGTCACTAGTCGCTCCAGGGCAGGCAACCCCACCAGAAGATATGCAGTAGCCCAGGCGAACCTCCAGAGGAAAGAGCTGGCAACCACGGAACTCATGATTGAGGCCAGCAAGCGAAAACTCGCATTCGCTTTGGTCCAGGAACCTTATGTGGGTGGAATGGGGAGTGTTGGGGGCAGAGGATGTAAATAATTACACAACACAATGGTCACGCTTGAAAGGCCTCAGCCAATTTATTTAACACGTATAAAAATACAGACTTCACATAACACGTGTAAATACTTTCACATAATCGAGTCCTTTACGTACATACGCGTGACGCTAACTCACAAAATAGTTCACAGTTACTTTACAATACTTCACTGACTCTAATACGTTAGATAACTTAGGAAATCTGGAAATCTAGGGCCGCTCCAGGAGCGTAGGGTGCCAAGACAAACTGTCGCAGTGACGCTTCGAGTCGAACTGCAGAGAGAGAACCTCGTCCTCAAGGAAAGTGCAGCTTAAGTACTTTTTCAGCCGGTCGCAAGTCGTGGGAGAGAGTCCCTTTTCCTCTAGTCTATTCCCTAATCCTGTTGAGGCCGGCTGACGTTCACCTCCCGACCCCCCGCATACGGCAAGCACACCATTGGTCATCAATAGTGGCGTGATTTTCTCCGTTGTAATCTACCAATAGAAACCCAGCTTATTCTTAACGGTTTTTCTGCTCTATTTACTTCTAAGAACCGCATTATGTACTTCTAAGAACTCAGTACATAGCCTTATATACTATCCCAGTAGCTGATTGGACAATAGTCTAGCCTCTGATAGGCTTGCTCTCTATTATGTACAGCGCTTATGTACATACATTACGCGTCTGTGAATGACGTAATGTTGATTATATTTAGTGATTCTAAATTACATGCTCGTGTCCGTAACAGCCTCCCCCCGGCGTAGCAACGCGAGCCTAACTTCCATCGGCCAGGACAACGAGCCTTCTAACTGGGCGTCTGAAAACGCCTCCACGCGTCTGTACCTCAGCGCTGCGTATGACACCATCAGGTCCTTGTATGGTGCGCACTATCTTCCCATATGGCCATACATTTCGCGGCAGTTGACCATCCGCAATGACTACTATATTTCCCGGTGCGAGTTGCGTGCGTGAATCTCGGACGTCGCCGCGCGGTGTCAACGTTGGTAGGTATTCGTTTATCCAACGAGTCCAGAACTTGTCCGCTAGCGCCTGTGTTGCGCGCCATGTCTTTCGATCGGCGACGTCGCACTGCCCTGTGGTTGGTAGTCCAGTAGCCGAGCCTAATAAGAAGTGGTTCGGCGTGAGCGCCTCCTCGTCGCCAGGTTCAACACTTACGTGTGTGAGGGGTCGCGAATTGACGGTGTGCTCGATCTCGATTAGCAACGTGGAAAGTACCTCCTCCTTTGGTGCGCGTTCCTTTAACACGGCCGACAACGCCGACTTTACGCTTCTTATTAGTCGTTCCCACGCGCCGCCCTGATTTGGGGCCCCGGGGTCAATGAACCGCCATTCCATATCTTGCTTAATTGCGAATTCATTGAGGTCATTCGCCCACTGCTTATATGCCTGTTGGATCTCAACATCGGCTCCTCGAAAATTAGTCCCGTTATCGGACATCATAGTTTTAGGCCATCCGCGCCTAGCCGCCATTCTTCTTAGCGCTAATATAGCTGAATCGATGTTCAAACTTGGCAACAACTCTATATGTATTGCTCGCGTGACAAGACAGGTGAACAACATACCCCATCGTTTTTCATGCCGTCTTCCTATTGTGACTGTCATTGGGCCGAAACAGTCTACTCCGCAACGGGTGAACGACCGCAGGTGGGTGTCCAATCGTTCAATAGGTAAGTTCCCTTTGACGGGCCGTATTGGCGGCTTCCTTCGTCGCTTACATGTCACGCAATCTCTTATCAGTGCGCGCACTGTCGGTCGAACCTTTAAAATCCAAAAGCGTTCCCTCGCTTTGTTTACTATATATTCACGTCCCGCGTGATGATCCCGTTCGTGAATCTGACGTAAATATAGTGACGTCATCGGATGTTTGCCTTCCAAGATGGGTGGGCACTTCCTATCTTGAGAAACGTTCGCGGCATTTATGCGACCGTTTAAACGAATGACGTCGTCTTGAAAAATCGGGTCCAATCGGTAGAGTCGACTGGTCCTGTCTACTCTCCTACCTACAGCGAGTCGCGCTATTTCCGCTGGAAAACACTCTCTCTGAGCCTCCCTTATCAGTAGCAGCTCGGCCTCCTGCTTGTGACGCAACGTCAACCGGGTAGCGCGTTTGCGGCATTTGTCGACGAACAGTAGGACATACGCAGTCGTTCGTAGTAATCGTTCGTAGGACGAAAAACGAGTCGTGTCGACGAGGCTGGTGATGCGCGCTATGTGCGCGACGATCTCATCACCCCCCTCTTCCTGCGCGATCTCCGTTGGCCAGATGTGTTCTGGTCCGCCCAGGAAGAGGGGACCAGTGAACCATCTGCTGTCGCTTTCCAGTTGCGTCATTCCGGACCGAGTTGCGTCATCGGCTACTTTACTCGCGTACCCTTTTTCCTTGAGGTCATTGACCTGTGACACGTGTGCTTTTTTGAAGTCAGCTGACTTATCCATTTTCCTTTCAATGGTGTCGAGTCTACGAAAGGTCATATCGTGACTCGGTGGTAGGTGTGGCTCATCACTCCGCCACGGCAATCCTACCTCATGGTGACCGTTGACCAGCCGAGCAGTCTTCGTGAAAATATCCTGCGCCCGTTCGTCTGCCAGCACTGTTCTCGGCTGGTAAACTGTCCCCTGAGCGTCGATCGAGATATGCGATGTGGTGAGGTCCTTTAACTCTTCGCAATCCTTGGATATTTCCTGTGGGTGCACGTGCAATGCTATCCCGCTACTCGCCTCGAATTCAGTTACGCGCCGTGGTACCGTTCCGTGGACCACCCATCCTAGCTGCGTAAGTGAAGCGGCTGGCTCGTTCTGCCGTCCCGTGAGCAAAGTTCGCGACACTATCAAATGCCAATTATCGGCGCCTATCAATAGGCGTGGCTTCGCATTCTCGTAACACACGTCACGTGCAGGTAAACGTTTCATGTGTTCGCAGCGTAGATAGCTCGCTTTCACGGTCTGACTAATTATATTCAAGCGTTTAACAGTACGCGCGCGTATGTTAAAACACTCTGAGCGTTTTCCCTTGATTCCTATTTCCACGCAACGACTGTCGTTCTCTTGTCGCGTGGCCGTAATCCCGTGGACGCGTAACGCTCGCTTAATTCCTTTCGCGCCCATTTCGTTAGCTATCTCTTCGTCGAGTAGCGTAATAGTGGAGCCCTCGTCCAGTAACGCATGCGTCTCTATTTCCTTGCCGTTCGGCCCCCGCAACGTTACTGGGCACACTTTGAGTAACACCGCGCTTATCTCGCTGCCGGCATGGGCAGATGCGGTGGTCGCCGATTCTTCCCTCACGCTCCTGGTCCCACAGTTGGTGGAGGCGCTAGCCGCGTCCGACGTTCGGTCGGCGGTGTGGAGTAGCCTATGGTGCGATCTACGACATTCCTGCTCTCCGCACTTCCTCGCGGTACACTTGAATCGACGATGTTTACTCGCCAGACATTTGAAACATGCTCCAGTTTCCTTGGCCTATTCCCATCTTTGTTGGACCGTCATGTCACCAAGTTTCTTGCAGCTTGGCGTGGCATGTCCCTCGCCACAGCACAAGCACGTCTTCTTAGCCCTCTCTCTCTCGTCCTCGCCAGGTCGCTCGGCGGCGGCGTACGTTGCGGGTACGCGTGCTTTGTTCCTCCTAATGACCGCTTGTGCTCTGGCGGGAGCTTGCTGACGCGTCGCTTCCTTTGAAGTCGTAGTCACGGTCGACGAGTACGCGTATCTTACGGCCCGATCAGCTTCCCTCATTAGGTAGCGCGACAGCGTAACGATCTCTGCTTCCACGCGACTACCATGCTCTTGGGCGTAATCACACCAACGCGCGCGCATGTGTGGGCTGAGCTTCTCTACCACGTGTCTGGACAGCATTGGGTTTTGTAGGTACCCCCTATCATCCAGACACGATAGCACGCTGACGATGTTCTGCAGCTTTATCGCGAACGCGTTGAGTTCAGCGGCCGTCGTACCAAGTCGCGGTAACTTTCTTAACTCGTCGAGCGACTTGTCGATTATAATCTCGGGACGTCCGTAACACTGTTCGAGTGTATGCATTATCACGGCGGGGTCAGCAGCGGTGCAAAGTAGCGCGGACACGGTCTCTCTCGCTTCACCTTTCAGGCTGTTGCGTAGGCGCGCTAAGTTCTCTCCTCGTGAGAATCCATACTCTCGTGTCGAGTCTCGCATTGCTGACTTGAACAGCAACCACTCGTGCGGCGCTCCCGTGAAAATGGGCAACTCTATCGCTTGACGCGGCGGCGGTCGATAACGTGTCATCCTATTTAACGCGTCGGCTAGCTTATCGATATCTCGGGATCGAGATCGAGATCTATGTCGCGACCTAGGCGGTGACCGCGACCTAGGTTCGCGGGGCTCCTTATTCTCTACACGGGGCGGCTCCTCCCTCGGAAAGTACGCGTGTTCTCGCTCCTCATACTGTGGCGTACGCGGCCTCGTAAATTCCTGCCTACCCCGGGTGCGTTCGGCTTCCTCCCCCCGTATGTGAACCGGGGGGGGTGCGCGTATCGCTGACGACGTTTGATCTATCGCAGTCAGCGATGGTAATTCCTCGTCCCCCGTAGGCTGCGCGCATTGCAGCCAATTCGTGATTCGATTATCGGTGTCCGCGACGTCCTGTGCTATATCACTATCTCGATCTGTTTCCTCGCGAATGGTAGCTACATCTATCGCTAATCTCTTCTTAACCAGCTCGGCTTCGAGTCGCAATTCCTGGCGGCGTATCGCGGCGAGGCGCTCCTCAGCATGTAATTCTGCTTGCCTAATGCGCAGTACAGCACTAGCGGTGGATTGGCGCGATCGTACGGATTGGACGGGCGACCTACTATTTATCCTATCAACGGCGGGCGCGGGCGCTGGGATGGCGGTCGCGGCGGCGGTTGACGTTATAGCATCCATCGTAATGTTCTCGGCTGTCGGCGCGTTCGTAGGCACTGTTGCAGGAACTGGTACAGACGCGGGAATCGTAACGCGGGGGTTAGCGCGTGATAATATTGTCGCGCGGGACGACGGTGACGCGGGGGGTTCTTCAAACACGCGGGCTTGCGTATCTTCGTTCTTCTGGCTTCTTGTAGTCGGCATCCTTCCTCCTCGTTTGGCACCCTAGCTCTATCAATGCCCTAGCGGCCCTATCAGACCTACCGGAGGGCCCTATGAGAGGGATATGCTCCGGCAGGGATGGAAAATGTGCAGGAAATGGAAAGGTGGGGACTACCCTGCAGAGAGCTACACGCGCTACGAGGTGCTCAGCAACCGGTGGGAACGACCGGTTGCCTCGGCAGTGCCTACAGTCCGGCCCTCGCAACGTGCGCAGCCTTACAGGCGCAGTAGTGCTGTTCAACCACGTTTGGTTGGCGACACCGCACAATATGTCGCACCGCCTTGAAACGGCGTTAACTCAGGCACGCACCTTTGACACCGTTAGGTGGCACGTACCTGAGCCGCGGTCCACCCGCTTAAAAGGTTCTTGACGCGACGGCGTAAAGGACCCGTGGATCCCTCTCTGCAGCTCGACACGACGGCTTGACTCGACGGCTTGACACGACGGCTTGACACGACGCTGGCGGCTCGAAGTTCCCGACGTGGCGACAATCCTAAGCACCTACTGGGTCGGACTTGCTGCGTTCCTGTGTTCCTTTTCCCTCTTCAGAATAGGTATTCTTCGTAACGTGACTTGCTGCGTTCCTTTTCCCACTTGAAGTATTCCTTTTCTTTCTTGAAAGCTTTCCTCTTCTTTCTTGAAAATAGGTTTCTTCGAAACGTAACTTGCCGCGTTCCTATTCTTACTTGCAGCGTTCCTGTTCGAGCTTGAAGCGTTCCCTTCTTCAATCTTCGACACCCAACTGTATTTCTTCACGTCTCCCCAAAGACGCACAATAAGCCGCTCGATATTCCTTACCAAAGGACCAATATCCGGCTCTCGAAGGACCAAAGTTCCTCTGTAGGGGGCAGAGGATGTAAATAATTACACAACACAATGGTCACGCTTGAAAGGCCTCAGCCAATTTATTTAACACGTATAAAAATACAGACTTCACATAACACGTGTAAATACTTTCACATAATCGAGTCCTTTACGTACATACGCGTGACGCTAACTCACAAAATAGTTCACAGTTACTTTACAATACTTCACTGACTCTAATACGTTAGATAACTTAGGAAATCTGGAAATCTAGGGCCGCTCCAGGAGCGTAGGGTGCCAAGACAAACTGTCGCAGTGACGCTTCGAGTCGAACTGCAGAGAGAGAACCTCGTCCTCAAGGAAAGTGCAGCTTAAGTACTTTTTCAGCCGGTCGCAAGTCGTGGGAGAGAGTCCCTTTTCCTCTAGTCTATTCCCTAATCCTGTTGAGGCCGGCTGACGTTCACCTCCCGACCCCCCGCATACGGCAAGCACACCATTGGTCATCAATAGTGGCGTGATTTTCTCCGTTGTAATCTACCAATAGAAACCCAGATTATTCTTAACGGTTTTTCTGCTCTATTTACTTCTAAGAACCGCATTATGTACTTCTAAGAACTCAGTACATAGCCTTATATACTATCCCAGTAGCTGATTGGACAATAGTCTAGCCTCTGATAGGCTTGCTCTCTATTATGTACAGCGCTTATGTACATACATTACGCGTCTGTGAATGACGTAATGTTGATTATATTTAGTGATTCTAAATTACATGCTCGTGTCCGTAACAGGGAGGATGAAAGACTACCGTGGGGCGAGAGTTTTCCAATGCTCAGCAGTAGGAGACGGGACGGTGAAAGCGGCTATCGTTGTCTTTGACGACGATCTTGACGTCACCCAGTGCCCGAAACTCATGACCAACAATATCGTTGTTCTGAGGATCCGAACCTGCGCTTGGGAAATCGCGGCGGTTTCTTTCTATTTCGAGCCAGACCAACCTATAGGGCCATACCTGGATCAGATCAGAAAGATCAGAGAGGAGCTGGGCTCAAGAGGACTGCTGATAGGAGGCGATTGCAACGCCAAGAGCACCTGGTGGGGCAGCACCATAGAAGACCACAGGGGAGTTGAGATGTCCGGTACCCTGGAAGAGTCTGGATTGCAGGTACTCAATAGAGGTGATACGCCTACTTTTGACACCGTGAGAGGTAATAAGACGTACACCAGCTTTGTAGATATAACAGCCTATACGGAAGATCTACTAGATCTAGTAGACAACTGGAGGGTAGACCAGGAGATGACGAGCTCGGACCACAACACTATCCTACTCGATATAAATCTCCGCAGGAGTAGAGGCCTAAGAGTTCAAAGAACGACGAGGCTATATAACACAAAGAAGGCAAATTGGGACATTTTTAACAACATGATCTCGGACCATTATTCGGACAACAATATAAATGTAAATTCAATAGGCAATATCGAGTCAAAACAAGAATTAGAGAAAGTTGTAACAAATTTTACGAAAATTATTACAGCCGCATGCCAAGCCAGCATGCCCATAAAAAAGAGTACGGAGGTACTCAAGGTCCCATGGTGGAATGAAGAGCTCGCAAGGCTAAAGAAAGTTGCCACTACCTTCAGGCGCAAGATCAAAAACGCGGCACCGTACCGCAAAGAAATAGTGGTAGCTGAGTACCTGAAAAAGAAAGAAGAATATGAGTGCCAAGCCAAGAAAGCCCAAACAGACAGTTGGAAGGAGTTCTGTAGAAGACAGGACAGAGAGGGAGTGTGGGACGGTATATACCGTATAATCCGTAGGACCACCAGGAGACAAGAAGACTTGACCTTAACCAAAGAAGGTGCGTATCTAAACCCAAAAGAGTCAGCGAACTTACTAGCGGAGACATTCTACCCACAAGACCTGGAGGAAACTGACGACGAAGATCATCGCCGCACCAGAGAAGCGGCAGAGCGGGTAAACGAGTGGAAGCATGATGAGAATCATGATCCACCGTTTACACTGCTGGAGCTAAAGACCGCGGTGGGAAGTTTCAACCCAAAGAAGGCCCCGGGAGCGGATGGCTTCACAGCAGATATCTGCAGCAGAGCTATCTACCAGGACCTCGACGTATCGCTTGCCCTCTTCAACAAGTGCTTAGAGATAGGTCACTTTCCGGACATCTGGAAGCAGGCAACCGTGGTAGTCCTGAGAAAGCCGGGCAAAGACGATTATACGAACCTTTTGGGGAAGGTCCTGGAGAAGATGACAGTAGCAAGGATCAAATGGCACATCATACCGAGGATTAGTACTCGCCAGTTTGGATTCATGCCCCAGAAGAGCACCGAAGACGCCCTCTATATACTGATACATCGAATTCAGGGTTTGATTGAGCGTAAAAAGCTGGTAACCCTAGTGTCATTGGATATAGAGGGGGCCTTCGACAGCGCATGGTGGCCGGCTATCAGAATGCGACTGGCTGAGGAAAAGTGTCCGGTAAATATCAGGAGGCTACTGGATAGCTATCTCGCCTGCAGAAAAGTCAGTGTAAGATTCGCTGGGAAAGAATGCACTAGGAGCACCAACAAAGGTTGCGTGCAGGGGTCAATCGGTGGTCCCATCTTGTGGAACCTTCTGTTGGACCCATTGCTGCGGGAACTGGAACGGATGGGTGTGTATGTGCAGGCTTTCGCTGACGACGTAGTCATGATCTTTGACGGAGACACTGGACTTGACGTCTCGAGGCAGGCAAACGCGGCGCTCGCCTACGTTCAGCAGTGGGGAGTCAGAAATAAGTTGAAGTTTGCGCCGCACAAAACTTGCGCAATGGTCCTGACCAAGAAACTCAAGTACGACACCCCACTGCTGAACATGGGAGGAGTCAGCGTTGGCATATCGCGAGATGTCAAGATCTTAGGACTGACCATTGACGATCGACTGACTTTCAATAAACACGTCTCGCTACAAAGCCGGAAAGCCTTAGACATATACAAGCAGCTGTCTAAAGCTGCAAAGGTGGACTGGGGTTTGCACACAGACATCGTCAAAATCATTTACACGGCTACAATAGAGCCAATATTAATGTACGCATCCGCGGTGTGGGCGCCTGCAGCCAGGAAGATCGGGGTGCGCAAGTTGCTCGACACGGTCCAGAGAGGTTTCGCTCAGAAGCTCTGCAAATCGTACCGTACAGTTTCTCTACACTCAGCACTGGTGTTGGCTGGGATACTACCTCTTGACCTCAGAATATAAGAAGCAGCCGCATTGTACGAGGCAAAAAGAGGGTCACCCCTGCCTGACCTGGGAGATAGAGAGACAGAGCGTCCGGTAAGGTTTGCAGAAGCTCCTCATACGGCAGAACATATGGCGATGGAAATTACTCAACTGGTGGACCAAAGCCTTGTGGACAGGTGCAATGTGCAGCAGGTGCGAATCTTCACCGACGGCAGCAAGATTGAGGGAAAGGTTGGGGCCGCGCTATCCTTATGGAATAGTGAGGCTGAAATTCAGAACCTCAAGCTTAGTCTGTCCGCGTACTGCACAGTCTACCAGGCGGAGCTCCTAGCCATATGTAAAGCCACGAGCGTTATCCTCAAGCGGAGGGAGATGACTTTTTGGTCTATACAGCGATTCGAGAGCCGCACTGGAGACAGTCGCTAACCATTGGTCTCTCCACCCGCTGGCCGTGGAGACGAGGGAGAACCTGCGGAAGGCCGTGTCCCAGGGCAAGGATGTATCCTTGTTCTGGGTTAAGGCCCACGCAGGCCTGCCCGGGAACGAGCGCGCCGACGATCTGGCCAAACAAGCTGCTCTTGCATCGAAAAGGAAACCGGACTACGACCTGTGTCCCATTTCGCATGTAAAAAGACTTATAAGGCAAACATCTTTGTTAGCATGGAACAGTCGCTATAAGGCTGGGGACACGGCGTCGGTCACAAAGGTTTTCCTTCCCGATGCAATTGGGGCTTATCGCTTTGTTCGCAAGGCCAAGCCTGAGGGTAAACTCACCCAAATACTCACGGGGCATGGTGGATTCTCCCAGTACCTGAACCGTTTCAAGTTAAAGGAGAGTCCATCATGCATCTGTGAGCCCAATATCAGCGAAGATGTCATGCATCTCCTTGTAGATTGTCCCGCCCACGCATCACGAAGGTTCGACCTCGAGCAGCAACTGGGTACAAAGATTACTGTCGATAAGCTAAGCGATTTACTTACCAGCAAGTCAAGCACCGATGAGTTTATTAATTACTGCATCCACATTTGTGAAATCGTAAACAATAGGAATAAAAGTAGATAAATAAGCATTTGTTAAATTATATAATAATTTATATAAAAATTAGCAAAACTGTAGAATTAGCTAAATGATGTATACATAGATTTAGTGCAGTAAAATATATAAAGTAAGAAATATGCGAAAAAAAAAAAAAAAAAAAAAAATGTAAAGAGAGGTAAGCATAAGCATAAGCATAATCAGCCTTTTAATGTTCCCACTGCTGGGACTCAGGCCTCCTCTCTAAGAGAAGGAATGGGCCATAATCCACCACGCGGGCCCAGTGCGGGTTGGTAGAAGAGAGGTAAGAGTAAATAGTAAAAGTAATTATATAATTATATGAGTAACCTTTTAAAACCCTAACCCATCCATGTAAAGTAAGATTGTAGAAAAGTCCAAGTAAAGAGATTTAAAGTGAGATGCAAATAGTAATGTAAAAGTACGTAGAAATAAGTAAATAGAATACATAGACATGATAAGAACAAATAATATCAAACATTTTAGATTAATATGAAGTAGATAGTAAAAATGAAGAAATTTTTTTTTACATAAGTAGCTAGATATAGACTAAATAAAAATGTAAGAAAATTCTCCCTTCCGTACTTCAATCCTGGAAGAATATCCAGGGAATACGTTGAGTAGTGAGCAGGAGTGGTTTTTAGCCGGTAAGAGTCCGGCACTGGGACAGTCGCGGCGTCCATGAGGATTTTCCACCCTGCTCTAACAAAAAAAAAAAAAAAACCTAACCTAACCTTTTTTTTTTTTTTTTGTTGCCGGGGTGGAAAATCCTCATGGATGTCCTTCGCCTGGGGCAGGCGAAGGGGTCTGTCAGACTCTTACTGACTAAAAACCACCTCGGTGTTCCCTCCCACACTTGGACCGGGGATCGTGGGAGCTGATACGCCATCCATGATCCCCGGCTAGTGCCGGCCCGCCTACGCGGGCCACCTCAAGCCGGGGGGAGTATGAGGTGTCCTCCCCCCGCGACGTCCAATAGGGGCGCGCGTGGAACACAACGCGCTGCCGCCTCGGGTCTTGCTGGATGGGGGACGGCGGACGACCCCGAGTCCGCCGTCCCTCCGGACCTCTTTATGGGGGCTGGAAGAGGGCGTTGTCTGCCCTCCGCCGACGCCCGGTTCGCCTGCTGCGGCACGGGAGAGTGGCCGCGGCCTCCCTCTCCCTCTCCGCAGCCTCCTTCTGCGAAATTACGGCTTCACAGAAGGAGATCACCGCATCCCACGACTCGGCGCCCCCGACCATCGAACGAACGACGGCCGGCAGCGACAGGTCGGGGCCCACTGAAGATACAAGGTCACGGCGCTGCTCCTCCCATGCGGCACACTCTGCCAGTGTGTGTTGCGCCGTGTCCTCCCGACAGTCGGTGCAGTGATGGCACCGAGCGTCCGGCTCCCTGTTTATGCGACACAAGTACTTCCCGAAGCAGCCATGCCCCGAAAGCACCTGCGTCGCCCTAAACGACAGGGAGCCGTGTTTCCTCCCGAGCCATTCGTCGAGCACTGATCGGATCGCATCGACGGTAGGGCGTAGAAGCCTGTCCCGCCATTCCGCCACCATGACCTCGCGGAGCTGAGACCGACGCAGCTCGATCTCGCGCTGTATCGGTTCACCACCCCGCGTCCTTATCTCCTCACGCCACCGGTACAGTGAGGCGAGGACTCTCGCCTGCAGTTCCCAGGGCGGAGATCCGGCCAGTGCACAACCCGCCTCGTAGGAGATCGTGCGATACCCCCTGATAGCCCTGACGGCCATCGCCCTCTGCGGTCTTCGCAGGATTGCGATGCTGCCGGCCGTCAGGTCAGAAGCCCATACCGGGGCCCCATACAGGGCCATGGATCGCACGATCCCCAAGTATAGCCGCCTACAGGCAGTGCTCGGGCCCCCTAGATTGGGAAGCAGCGTTGCGAGCGCGCCTGCTGCGCCCATCAACTTGGGCGTCAGCCGCCGAAAGTGAGGGCCAAAACCTAACCTGAATGAGTCTGAAAGAAGTTCGTTAATTAATGAATTAAATATAAATAAGCTAGATTTAGGTATATTTAACGTTATTCTAACCAAACCAATGTCGCCAGAAGCTATTTTAGTTTACTCACTAGTTACTCTGTAATTGTGATGTATTTGGATAAGGGATGGAACTGATATAACAATTTGTTAAAAGTTCCTTAAATAAATAAATTAAAAAAAAAAAAAAAAAAAACCTAACCTAACCTAACCTAACCTAACCGTATCCCCCCAACCCTCGTGGCGGTCGGATCGTTTTTAAAGTCGCTCCGCACTTAAAAATTCATAAAAGTGGTCAAAAGTTGTCCGATTCCAGTGAATCAAGTGTCAGTCGACGCGGAAAGAGCCGAGTCACCTCTCGCAGTGAAATAAGTGCTACTGGATTGCAGTGAAAAGCGGAAAAAAGGGAAAAACTGTGAATAGGTTATGTTTCCCTAAGTGTTTATACACATAAACGCTTACGCTGCGGAAATTAAAGCGGTGACCCCCCAGTTTTATCTCACCATTTTACGCGGACGAGAAAAATCTACAAGTCAAGATCTTTCTGGAATTTTCCGGAAGAAAACCAGGGAGAAAACCGGGAAAAACCGAAAACCACGTGTGCACGAGGTAGCAGAAGGAGCAGTTGCAGAGACGCCGTTCTTTCGCAGCTTCGTGTTTCGGTAGCCGTGAAGACCCCTGGTGCCTTCAGAAAAATTTTAAGTTAAGTAGTTTTGTAGTAATTTAGATTAGAAAAATGAAAATCCGACCTTAAATATCTCGGGAACTACAGTGCTAACCTATTCTTTTTTTATCGGGACTAGCTGCGCGCTAGAGTCCTGGACCCGAATTTTTTAATTAATAATTTTTATCGCATGCGGTTACCGAGATATTTTAATTTAATTGAAAAAACCAGTTTTTAATTAGAAAACCATACTTTTTTTAAGGTTTTTAAGAATTCTATTTTATATTCTTGTGAGGCCTTAATTTAGCTATATTATGCATATTTTTTTAGAATTTTAAGACTTTTGGTTCAGGAGATATGGAATTTTAAAGAATTTTGCTCAATTTACGGGGAAATATATATTAATTAATAAATTTGACACCATAGAGGGGCTGAATTTCACGTTTACATCTCCCATGGCCAAAATCTCGACTTTCTAGGACAAATAGACGTAAATCCACGCGAAAAAAGTTCGATTTCGGCCATTTTGGACTTAAGGGTTAAAACTTTGAAACTCCATAGCTCCTTAACCAAAATACGCAGAAACACCGGATTTTCGCAGGTGTCACAGAGGTTTTGTAAAATACACAATTTTCAGGATCTCAGGCGTTTTCAGGACCTGAGATTTTTCAGCGCTGAAACAGCTCTGAGCGGTTAGACGGGGTCAGGGGACTTACGGAGATCGAAACCGCATCTCTCTCCGGCAAACGGTCACGGAGATACAGCCACACAAAGTTGTCATTTGACAGTTGGGCGGCCATCTTGTTAAGTGTTAACCGGACACAGCTCCGGCCCTGGTGGTCGTAGAGAGTTGCGGTTTGCGGATTTGGGCTCGGGGAGTCAATCTCCACACGATTTGCACCTTTTCAGGCAATTCGGCGCTGAAAATTTTCAGGACTCTGGAAACTATTTAGTGTGGTAGGGCAGGTCGAGCCAAGCCAGACAAGCCCAAGCACGGGTACTCTGTGGCCGTGGAAAGGTTAGTTATACCGGGTCGAAAGTGGACTTTGACAGTTCTAGAACTGTCAGACGAAATTTCAGGCTCGGATAACTCCCAAACCGGGGGTCGTAGAGGATCCCGGTTTTCTTGGAGAACACTGGCGGACTCTACTCTTGCTGCCTGATGTGGCTTTATTGAAATCCCTACTGAAGAAATTTTTCAGCCTGAAACCTACCCGGGGGGATAGAACTCGTCGAGCCGAGTCCGGAGAACCCAAGAACGACGGTTTTCGGTTGAACGGTTCCGGAGAAATCTCAGTTAACCCAATTTTGGTATCCATCTTGGGCAGTTAACCCAAAACTTTATACCACCATATCTCCGGAGCCCTTTGCAGTAAACCCGCCGAGTTTGGGGTCATTTGGAGGGGCTCGGGGAGGGCTTTCTTTCTGACAGTAGAGTTTGGCTCTACATAGAGAAGAAAAATTTTTTCGCTCGCACTCGCACTCGCTCCATATTTCATTAACTGAAATTGCCCGTGACACGCGAGAAATCTCACCGACTACGTGTTTCCAGCATTGGGAACTCGTATTATTTAGCCTGTAGTTTAGTTTTATTTCTGTGACCGTGCTATTTTAAAATAGTGCTGTATACTTACCGATTACGTTTATTATACTGACATCTGACGGCATCCCCCTTTTACAGGGACAGCAATAACAGCTTGGACCACTCACTGTTCCCCATTTACAGGAACAGTGCAGCGTTTACAGCGTTTATTTTAGCACCCCCATTTGTTTTCTGTCCATCCCCCTTATACAGGGATAGTAGAACAAACCTAGGAAGTAGGACATTTTATTTTACCTTTTGACGATCTACCTTTTGACGAGACGTCATGCCTCTTGCACACACGCCCCGCAAGCAGGGGGCACCAGAGACCAACTCCCCAGTCGACAAAGAGAAGGCAGGACCATCTCCCAAAACGACACCCACTCCAAGTGTTCGGAAGAGCATTGGGGAGTGGGAAAATAGTAAAGTAAGGGACCCTAAGGCAGCAACATCGAGGACATTCACCATGTCGCCAAAAAAGCAGTCGCAGCTTCCATCGGCCGTCCCGAGAGTAGCGCTTAAGACGACACTGCCACAAACTGATAAGGGCACGAAGCGGCGAAGCTCTATTGAGAACTCGGGCTGTCCACAAAAGTCGATGGCTTCAGCAGACAGAGTGAGCGAAGGCCGGACCTGGCTTCAGAGGGCAAAAACCCAACTGGGGGAATCGCGCAACCTGAAGTCAGAGATAAAGGCAGGTATCACTCTGGCTGTTGAATCCATGTACAAGCTTATCAAAGAGGCAGCAGTGGAGATGGAAGCTCTTAAACAAAAACCTGGCCACTTGGGAGAAGGGGAACATGTGTCTTCCCCGCGCAATAACACGCGGAGGAAAGATACGGGAGAAGCTACCGAGGAGACGGTTCTCCTCATAAATAAAATTGAAGCGCACTCCAAATTATTGGAGGAGAATCACAAGCGCATGGAGGAGTTAAGAACAGCTCTGGAGGAGCAAAAGTCGCGGACCGAAACACCCTCATACGCAAGGGTGGCTGCAGCTTGGAGCGGGGGTGGGGCGTCCGAAAGACGGAACACGTTGCACTCGGTAGTGGTCACCTCGAAAAACGAAACAGAGACTGGGGAGGAAGTACTGGAAAGGGTGAGGAAAGCGGTAGAGGCTAAGGATGGATGGGTTAAGGTTGAAAGGGTTCGAAAGGCTAAAAATAGAAAGGTAGTTATGGGATTTGAGACGGAAAGTGAAAGAGACAAGGTGAAAGAGAGATTAGAGAGGGATTAGGAGAGGCTGTGAAGAACAAGGACCCGATGCTGATACTCAGAGATGTCTTGGCAGTAAACACCGATGAAGACATCCAAAAAGCCCTGAGGAATCAGAATCGGGATGTTTTTCGTGGCCTCAGCGATGGGGAAGACAGAATGCAAGTGAGGTATAGAAGGAAAACAAGGAATCCGCACTCTGTACATATTGTGCTGAGCACGTCCCCCGAACTATGGCAGCGAGTGACAAAAAGAGGATACGTCCACGTGGACCTCCAGAGAGTTCGGGTCGAAGACCAGACCCCACTCATGCAGTGCACTCGCTGCCTGGCTTATGGTCACGGGCGAAAGCACTGTTCAGAGAGGGCGGACTTGTGTAGTCACTGCGGCGGTCCTCACCTAAAAACGGAATGTCCGGACTGGATAGCGGGGGGCACGGCAGTCTGTAGGAACTGTGAGAGAGCGAACCTAATGAATAAAGAGCACAACGCTTTCAGTTCCGACTGCCCTGTCCGCCGCAAATGGGACGCAATAGCGCGGTCAACCACTGCATATTGCTAAGGGCGCACCAGGAGAAAAAATCGCCCTCAAATTCGCGCAGGCCAACCTCCAACGGAAAAAACTAGCGACCAACGAGCTGTTGTTGGAGGCAGAGAAGCGAAAAATTTCTGTGGCGCTCTTACAGGAGCCATATGTCGGCAGCGCAAGAAGTATGAAAAACCAGAGAGGAGTGCGGGTCTTCCAAGACACTGGTACCGGGGATGGGATTGTCAAGGCTGCAATTGCAGTCTTTGACAAGAACATAAAAGTTATACAATACCCAGAACTCACCACGGAAAATATCGCCGTGGTGGGAATCTAAACCAGTGCTTGGGAGATCACACTCGCCTCTTTTTATTTTGAGCCAGACACGCCAGTCGAGCCTTACCTCAACCAACTGAGGCGAATAAGCATAGCTAACGGCTCAAAACCGCTTCTCGTTGGAGGGGACGCCAACGCGAAAAACACCTGGTGGGGGGGCATGGTGGTTGACCGCAGGGGCGAGGACGTGTGTGGAACTCTCGGCGAGCTCGGACTGAATATCCTCAATGTAGGGCAAACTCCAACTTTCGACACCATCAGGGGAGGTCAGCGCATCAGCAGCTATGTCGACTTGACCGCATGCTCCGATAACATCTTAGGACTGGCGGAACACTGGAAAGTTGACGAAGGCCTCACGAGCTCGGACCACAATGGCATACTCTTTGACTTTAGGCTGGAGAGAGCGAAAGGAGTTCAAGTAGAAAGAACCACGCGCATCTTCAATACCAAAAAAGCCAATTGGCAGAAATTTCATACGAAATTTTCCCAATTGAAAATAGATTTTAAAATTCAGAAAACAGCAATAGAGCAAATAAATAACACACAATTTTTGGACATTACCACCGATAATTTTACTAAAATCATACAGGAAGCGTGTCGCGAAGCAATGCCTATTAAAAACGTCAAAGATAAGCTTACCATGCCATGGTGGTCGGAGAAACTCGCTGAGATGAAGAAGAGAGTCGCTACCAGTAAAAGACGAGTGCGATGCGCTGCCCCAGTCAGAAGACCGATGGTTGTCGATGAGTATCTTAAACGGAAGATGGAGTATGAGGCAGAGGCAGCCCGAGCCCAGACCGAGAGTTGGAAAGAGTTCTGCACCATGCAGGACAGGGAAGGTGTATGGGAGGGGATCTACAGGGTTATTGGAAGGACGACGCAAAGAGGGGTGGATGTGCCCATGGTGGAGGACGGTGAGGTGCTTGACGCAAAAGGCTCCGCGAAATTGATCACGGAAACCTTTTACCCGCAGGACCTCGAATGCACCGATACCACCTATCACACTAATATTAGGGCAAAAGCCGAAGTGGTGAATGAGGAAGAGGAGGAAAAATCGCAAGATCCACCCTTCACGCCGACCGAATTGCGTATTGCCTGCGAATCCTTCAATCCCAAGAAGGCTCCGGGAATAGATGGTCTTACAGCCGATATATGCAGTCAAGCCATTGGAGGGGAGCCCGATACCTTCCTGGCACTTCTGAACCAATGTCTAAAACTCGGGTATTTTCCAAAGTCTTGGAAGGAGGCCACGGTGGTGGTGCTAAAGAAACCTGGGAAAAGAGACTACACCACCCCAAAATCATATAGGCCCATAGGCCTCCTTCCGGTCTTGGGCAAGATATACGAGAAGATGTTGATGGCTCGCCTCAGGTTTTATATTTTACCAAGGATGAGTACTCGCCAGTACGGATTCATGCCCCAGAAGAGCACCGAGGACTCCCTTTATGATCTAATAAAGCATATTAAGGGCAAACTCGACCTTAAGAAGATAGTCGTGCTAATATCCTTGGACATAGAGGGAGCTTTCGACAGCGCCTGGTGGCCAGCAATAAGAGTCCGGCTGGCTGAGGAAAAGTGTCCACTCAACTTGAGGAGGGTCATCGACAGCTACTTGACGGACAGAAGGGTCAGGGTTAGGTATGCGGGCGAAGAATTCTCCAAAGCAACGAATAAAGGCTGCGTACAAGGCTCCATCGGTGGCCCGGACTTCTGGAATCTTCTGTTGGATCGCCTTCTCAAAAGCCTGACTGGAAAAGAGGTCCACGTGCAAGCGTTTGCAGACGACGTGGTCCTTGTCTTCGACGGTGACACAGCAATGGAAATAGAGAGTAAGGCAAATGTCGCCCTCGAACATGTTCGGACGTGGGGTGCCGATAATAAGTTAAAATTCGCGCCGCAAAAAACCAACGCGATGACTATTACGCGAAAACTTAAATACGACACCCCACGACTGAGCATGGGCGGAGTCGAAGTACCCATGGCCAAGGAGATAAAGATCCTGGGTGTCACCGTCGACGACAAGTTGACCTTTAACTTGCAAGTCAGGAACGTCTGCCAAAAGGCGATCGGGGTTCATAAACAGCTGTGCAGGGCAGCAAAGATTAGTTGGGGACTAAACCCCGATATTATAAAAATTATCTACGTAGCCACTATAGAGCCGATTGTTCTATACGCCGCCAGCGTATGGGCTCCAGCGGCAGGTAAGCTGGGTATTAAAAAACAGCTGGGCGTCGTGCAGCGCGGGATTGCACAGAAAATGTGCAAGGCGTACCGCACCGTCTCCCTCAACTCAGTTCTTCTGTTGGCAGGGATACTTCCTCTGGATCTCCGAGCTCGTGAGATGGCCTTACTCTATGAGGCCAAGAAGGGAGTATCACTGCCAATGTTGGGGGACAGGGAGATGGAGCGGCCAGAGCCCGCGTTGGGGTCCCCGCACCCCGCCAAGCGTATCGACCTGGAGTTCAAAAGTCTGATGGACCGGGAGCAATTAGTGGACGCCAGCGCCAAACCGGAGGTGAGAATTTTCACCGACGGTAGCAAAATTGGGGAGCGTGTCGGTGCTGCGTTGTCCTTGTGGAACAACGAGGCCGAAACACGCGCCCTCAAGCTGGCGTTACCAAGCTATTGCACGGTCTACCAGGCGGAGCTCTTGGCAATATGCAAGGCAACTGGGGAAATTCGGAGGAGTGCGGCGTCCAGTTTTGGCATCTACAGTGACTCAATGGCAGCCCTCATGACAGTGAAAAACCACAGTTGCCTTCATCCCTTGGCAGTGGAAGCGAGAGAGAATTTAACAGCTGTTTCTCTCCAGAACAAGGTAGTCAACTTGTTCTGGATAAAGGCTCACGCGGGGATTGAGGGTAACGAGAGGGTGGATCAGCTGGCAAAGGAGGCTGCCATCCTGAGCAAAAGGAAGCCGGAGTACGATCTCTGTCCTGTCTCATTCGTCAAGCGTTGCATCCGTTCGGTGACGCTGGATGAGTGGAATAGCAGATACGGAACCGACACTACGGCTTCTATTACTAAGATGTTTTTCCCAGATGTGGTGGCGGCGTATGGAATAGTCAGGAAGCTACAAATAAATGGCATCCTGACTCAGGTCATGACGGGGCACGGTGGATTCTCCGAATACTTGCATCGTTTCAAATGTAAGGAGAGTCCATCGTGCATCTGTGACCCTGATGTCGTAGAGTCAGTGCCACACTTACTAGTACACTGTCCTGCACATGCTTACGAACGAAATGAATTGGAACAGGAACTAGGTATAAAACTGAATGAAAATAACATAGGAAAAATAATGTCAGGGAAAAGCAGGAATAAATTCCTAACCTACTGCACTAAAATAGTTAAAAGGGCAGTTAAAAGAAACAAGTGATCGGTAATGTATGCAACCACTATACAGGGTGGCCCAAAAGTCGTAGATCAAACGCAACTACGGGTTAGATGGGGTCATCAGCTGCAAAAAGTTGTTCTACGGGAGGTCCTTAAGGTCAACCCCTGCAGAGTTATAATTTATTTTGTGTTTTTATGGGAAATATGACTTTTTTTAACTAATTGTTATTAAAATTCGAAAAAATCTACATCCTGTATCTTTTTTATAATTTTTACTAGATTGGTACTGATGAGTCCTTGCGTTAGACATGCAATTTATGGTTTTTTATTGGGTGTGTTGAAGATAATATTAAGTTTTACGATTTATTTTTTTCTCAAATCATAACTTTTTATTTACTTCGGACCCCGCTGTGAAAAAAAATACTCTACCGAAAAGTGACCCTGTATTACAAGTTTTGGCGCATTTAATAGGGATTCTGAAAAGGTATTACACATGGCCATGAGTGGCTCTAATATCTTTCTAGGACGAAAAAACAAAACAACGATTGTGAAATAATTGTTTTATTAAGCAAAACATTTTACAATAAATGCTCAAAATTCCTGCCTCTGACTATAATACATAATCTGCACCGCCTAATAAAATTCCTACGTAACCTACGGAATGCACCTCTGTTGTTAGTAACTTGTACCCTAGCAAATTCGAGCTTTTGTCGTAGTTCTTGTTCGCTATTGTTCTCTCCTTGGTAAACTATTTCTTTAAAATAGCCCCAAAGAAAAAAATCTAATGAAATCAGAAATCAGAAACGTTTATTTCAAATAGACCAATTACAGGCACTTTTGAATTGTCAAAATGTCGGTCCGTCAAAAAAAAAAATACAAGTGAAGCTAAATTGCACGTTCCAAAGCGTAGATCTCTATGGAGAAGAACGTGCAAGAAACTCCATGGACACTCTTTTAAATCATATTATGAGTTACATAAATCTTGGTTACATATTTCTTGTCGCTTCTAATATGTGAGTACAATGTAGATAAGTAATAATAATTAAAAGAATAAAATAAAAACTAATAAAAAAAATAGAAATTGAATTAAGTCACTGGCAGCTAAGAGATGACCAGTCTCAACTGACGGCACCCGTTCACGAGCATGACGCGTGCATCAGCCCCACTCAGTTCAACCATTTTGAAGGGAACCGAATGACCCAATAACACGTGCCACCATCAGCGAGACATTTGAGTGAGCATGACAAACTCTCAACTGCCATGCTCGTAATGACAAACAAGTTGTAACCTAATAAAAATGCTCCATGGTACTTCACATTCACAAAACTTGAAAAACAAAGTGCTTCTACATTATACAATGCTATTGTTTCCAAATACAAAAGGTAATAAATTATCATAAGCTCTATTGAAATAAACCAATAAAATAAAAATAAAAAAAACATTTCGAAAACAACAATACAAAAAGGGGAACAGTATCTCTTCCAAAATTCAAAAAAAAAAAAACTAATTTGAAGGTAAAAGTGGCTGTGGCTGCGGAGCAGGACCGGCATTTAGCCAAGCGCTTTTATCAAGGATATAATCTTCCAGTTTATAATACGCTTGTCTACATAGTGTGCGTTTAATGCATGCTTTAAATTTGGACTCATTTAGTTGTAGAATCTCAACTGGTATTTTATTATAAAATTTGACACAGTACCCCATAAAAGAACTATGTACTTTAGCCAATCTGAATCGAGGTTGATCTAATTTGTTCCTGTTCCTAGTATTAAAATTGTGCCTGTCACTTATCTTAGTAAAAAGATGAATATTTTTCCGAACATACATAATGTTTTCATAAATGTATTGACAAGGGACCGTCAGGATGTTTATTTCCTTAAATAGTTCCCTAAGAGAATCGCGTCTGCGAAGAGTATATATGGCTCTGATAGCTCTTTTCTGCAGAATAAAAATAGACTCTATATCTGCAGCCCGTCCCCATAGCAAAATACCGTAAGACATGATACTATGAAAGTAACTAAAATAAACTAGTCGCGCAGTATCCACATCAGTAAATTGACGGATTTTTCTGACAGCATATGCTGCTGAACTAAGCCGACCTGCCAGAGATGTTAAATGAGGACCCCATTAATAATAATAATAATATTTTTTAATAATAATAATATTTTATTAAAATCACTTCAAAATACAAACATCAGTGTCGCCCTGGCTCTTGTACTAGGATATCCTGTATCACAAGAGCCAGACCTCTCACTATACAGTGATTATAATACAGGAGTGACAAGATAGACAAGAAAAAAAAACAGAGGAAAAAAAAAAAAAAAAAAAAAAAAAAAAAATAAGAAACAAAAAAATATATAGCATGCAAGATAATCATAACAATAGGAATAATACAGAGTGCGTGTAGGGAGTTAGGGTGTGTAACTGTGTAGTGTAAGGTGTAGGTGATTGGGTGTCAAAATTTAAGTTACAGTTCCGATTAAGATTTCTATTTGTTCGTAGTTAAAAGTGTCTAACCACTGTGTCAATGTTTTTTTGAATTGAAAGTTGTTTAAAAGTTTAAGATGTTTCATCCCCTTTTCTTGCCCGATTTTGTTGTAAAGTCGTGGAGCAATGAAGTGATAGTGCTTGTTAGCGAAGACACTTTTAGACCTATCCACTGGACATCTATCAATCCGCTTGGACGAGATTGGCAAACCTGGGACGACATAACGGTGATATCTGCGCAAGCATTCAAAAATAAAGATCTTTCGGACGCTAAGAACTTTGGCGGTTTCGTAAACAACAGTGGTGGGCGTCCGGAATCTTAGAGAGAGAAGGACTTTTAGAACCGCTCGCTGCGCCCTCTCGACCTCAATCATGTGAGTTTTACCGGTGCCACCCCATGCGCAAATAGCGTAACCCAAGATACAGTGGCATAGGGCTCTGTATGTTTGCATCAGAAGTTTATGATTTGCAACATGTCTAAGGGTTTTAAAAATGTGAATGAGCTTGCGGGCCCTTTTGGCTGTGGCAGAGATATGAGGTGTCCATTTGAGATTTTCGTCGACAATTACTCCTAGATATTTGATGCAATCCACTCTAATTAGCTCCGGGCATGCACAAGAGGCAAGATATGCACTATTCCTATTACAGGGGAAGGTGTGAATGGTAACTTTAAAGTCTTTGGGGCTACCTGCTCTTGTTTTGCTGAAACAGAGGTATTTCGTTTTCGTGGTGTTTAGTGATAGCAGACTATTTTCAAGCCAAGCTGTTACTTGAGAAAGCCCAGCTTCACATACAGATTCTAGGCTAGTCCACGATTTGTCATGGAACAGAAGGACTGTGTCATCAGCGAATATCAAGACGTCGGCTTTCTCAATTTTAGCATCACAAAGTTCATCAATGTACACCAGGAATAGAGTGGGGGCAATCGTACTTCCCTGGGGAACGCCGAATGTACAGGAAGCGTCATCGCTAGTCATATTAGCGATTCTAACGCATTGGCTTCTCCCCGATAGGTAACTTATAAGCCATTCCTGAGGTACTCCACGGATTCCAACATTATGCAATCTGCTTAATAAAATAGGAATAGAAACTGTGTCGAATGCCTTCTGTAGATCAAGAAAAAGCCCGACACATTTTTCTCCCTTGACTATGTATTTAGTGACATTTTCGGTGAGTTTTAGAATAGCGTCATTGGTGGATCGATTGGCCCTAAAACCGAATTGATTAACTGACAGAATGTTGTTATACTCCAGGTATTTTGTTAACCTTTTATTAGCAAGTTTTTCCAAGATTTTGGATAATGTACTAAGTAGAGAGATGGGTCGGTAGTTGCTTACAATGTTTTTATCACCAGTTTTAAAAATGGGGATAACGACAGCTTTCTTGAATGTATCTGGAAATATACCGTTAGAGAAGCTGGTATTGCAGAGATGAGTTATAGGTGCAGCTAATTTTAGTTTGAATTTTTTAAGGACGTTAGCAGAGATATTATCTAAGCCAGGAGCACTGTCGCTTTTGAGGCCAGATATCACCTGGATTACTTCGCTTACGTCAGTAGGAGAGAATGCCATTGAATGGAGGAAACCTTTCGACTTTTGGGCTTGTGCAGCCAAAGTGCCTTCGTCCTTGCTAAGTTTCGTCAGGATTACATTCGCCAAGTCTTTTCCAACTGAAGTGAAGTATGTATTAACTTCGTTTAGAGAGTCTGAGGGGTTGGATTGAGTCTGAAGTAACTCAGTTGATTGTTTGGGGCGTTGTTTAATGTTACACATATCTTTGATTATACTCCAAATCTTTTTCAGATTGTTCTCGTTCTTATTTAATTCTGATTCGTAGTAAGAGCGCTTTACCGTATCTGTCAAATGTTTACAGGTATTTCTATATCTGGTTCTGGTTCTGGTACTGGTTTCGGAGATTATCGTCATGTGGTGAATTTTTGAGTTTCTGATGAATTTTATCCCGTTTCCGTAAGCACTTCACTATACTAGCTGTAATCCAAGGTTTTAGAGGTTTCTTTTTTTAGATATTTTCGAGGTTGAAGTGTTTTTTGTGATTATTTTTCGCAATGTGTTAGCGAGAAACTCTGAGAGATCATCGACATTGTTTGAATCAAAATAGCTGTCCCAAACGATGCTATCAATATCAGTCCCTATTTGTTCATAGTTGATATTAACTTTGTATTGCTCAGTCTTACTTTTAGGTAATTCGATATCCTTTAAATACAGCAGTATAGGACTATGATCTGTAAGAGGATCAAATATGAAGGTTTTAACCTGCTTGTGAGTTTTTACCATGAAATGATCAATACAGTTGCCTAGTCTGGTGGGCTTATCGACCCCTTGTTTTAGGTCATGGGAAGCTAGCATAGTGATATATTCCGCAGCGTGGCCAGTAATCTTTTCTGGAAGGACATTGATGTTTATATCACCAGCAAGAATGATATTTTCAGAGTGTATGTTAGTAAGTAGTTCATTCACAGAATAGATGTAGTTGGAGGGATTGGTATAACAAGGTGGTCTGTATGAGGCTATGAGCGTAATTTTTTCTATTTTTATTACAAGACAGTTGCCATCCATTACTTCAGGCTCTTGAGCTTGAACAACAAACTTTACAAAGCAATCCCTGACGTATACTATGACTCCATCATTTTGGTTAAGACTGCGTGTTGTTTGAAACATAGTATAGTTATCGATGTGACCAATAGTAGAACCACTTTCAATCCAACATTCCGTCAACACAATGCAGTCAACTGTAATGTCAATTTTAGTCAAAAAAAGCATAAGGGCATCAAAATTTTTCTTAATACTACGTATATTCACTGCGAGAACTGTCAAATTATTAGAAAGTGTGGAATTAAAAAGCAGTTTACATGTAGAAGAATCAGCTATAATAGAACATTCGATTTCACCACATGTCTCTATTTCGTTACATACATTTATACTATCGGAATTGAATTTTGACAATAGTAACACGTGGATTAAACTCCTTTATTAAGCCAACCTCGGAAGTATAATGAGCCAGCGATGCAACCAGTTGGTTATCATTGCGGGACGATTTTATATGACAGCCTTGAGTATAATCGCTTTCAAGCTGGCAGTAGTGCACCCAATTCATAAAGGAGGGGACAGAGATCGTTTGAATAATTACAGACCTATCTCAATTTTACCTACACTATCGAAAATACTTGAGAGGCTAATGAACAACAGATTAGTCAAATACTTAAATCAAAATCACACACTCTCATCTTCCCAATATGGTTTTCGCTCCGGAATTTCTACTAATAATGCTGTATTAGACCTAACAAATACTATTGTCACCAAACTTGATGAAAAACAGAAGGTCATAGGCGTTTTCCTAGATTTAGCGAAAGCCTTCGACACTATTTCTGTTCCCACCCTCATTGCCAAGCTGGAAAAAATTGGTATAAGAGGCACTCAACTATCCCTTTTCAGTAGTTACCTCACTGGCAGACGACAGTGTCTCAGGATGGGAGATTGGACCAGTGATGAACTCCCAATAACATACGGAGTTCCCCAGGGCAGTATTATTGGTCCCACTCTTTTTCTCATTTATATAAATGACCTTTGCCAGCTAAAGCTTCCTAATGCTTCCATCTTTACATATGCCGATGATACTGCTCTAATATTCTCCGGAGATACATGGGATCTGGTATTTCAATACGCACAGTCTGGACTTGACGTTGTGACCAGCTGGTTGTCACAGAACCTGCTCACTCTGAACGTTGATAAAACAAATTACCTCACCTTCCCACTTTCAGCCGCTGGAAAGCCTCCTTCCTCCTCTCTTGCTTTAATCGTTCACTCCTGTATTTCAACTCACCATATGGGCTGCTTATGCCCCCACTTAAATCGGGTAAGTTACATTAAGTATCTGGGAGTGCAGATAGACGACTGTTTAACCTTTAGTACTCACACTGAAACACTTACAACACGGTTACGCAGGTTAATCTATGTTTTTAAGAACCTCCGTTACGTTGCTGATTTGAAGGTGATTAAACTTGTGTATCTAGCACTCTGCCAATCCCTTATCCAATATTGTATAGTTGCATGGGGTGGTTCAGGAAGGTCCCACATGTTGAAAGTAGAACGTGCCCAAAGGGCACTGCTGAAAGTTGGTTGGCAGTTACCCTATCGCTTTCCTACCACAGACCTTTACAAAACTTGTAAGGTTCTGACTGTTCGTAAATTATATATACTCAATCTTTTAATGACAACCCACGGCCACACTCCCTACGACCCTTCTTTAATCTCCCAACGACGTAAGCATTCGGTCTGTCCCTCGATTCGTACAAATTGTGCTTCGACCCAACGCTTCTTCCGCTTCCTTAGCAGTCATGTGTACAATAACACTAACAAAATTTTAAACATATACCCCTTGTGCAAATCCAAATGTAAAGCAAAAATAATAAATTGGCTTCTTGATTTAGATTATTCTGAGACAGAAAATATTTTAGCTGTTTTAAAATAAATTAGATAGTAAATTTGTAGACAACATTACACACCACAATCACTCTAACAAACAAACTTTCAGACACACACACAACACACACCATACACTACACACTCACAGACACACCATTTTTAGTTTTAGCATCTTTCCTGTTTTATTTTTTAAATATAAATATTACTCTCTGTACGTGAAGGCTTTGATGTTTACAAATTAGTACTTTATAGTATTGTTTTAAGAGGGTGAGAGCCTGGAGATCTGTCATACAGGTCTCGAACCCACTACAGACTCCAGCTCTCACAAAGGTTACAAATTTGATTGAAATAATATGTTATGAACCAATGTCTGTACCTTTTGAGAGAAATAAATCGATATTATTATTATTATTATTATTATTATAATTAGCCGGACGGTAGCTTGAGGTAATTACGAGTATGTTGGAGCAGGGGATGGTTATTGTGTCAATTGTGTGGTGAGTTGTGTAGTAAGGTTGACTGTTTTGGAAAGTTGTGTATGATATCATTACAAAGTGAAACACACGTAAACAAAGAAAAAGTTGATTACATTCCGTTACTGAAGCGACAAAATATATATAAATAAGTGAACCAGATAGAAAACCAGAAGTCTTTGTCATTGTTGTTGAAGATTGCTTCAACAACAATGAAAGACTCTCTTCATTGTTAATTCGGACGGCAGGATCGCCGTCTTTCATACGTATATAGATACATCCGTGAGCAGTCCAGCAATACTTATATGCGTTGGATTTTGCAAAGTCTCGAGCTAGAGCGTACAGCCGCTTTCCTTTGGTTGTAAGATTCTCGGAGATATAGATTGGTTGAGAAGGTCCGTCAATATGAATATCTGACGTCGTAGGTGACTTTCCGTGTTCTTTTTTGTAAGCTTTCAAGGAATTTATAACATCCTCCTTTTTAAGTACGGAGGATAATTCCACAATAATAGTATTGTTAGATGGTCCTTTTGAATGAACACGGAAGATGTCTCTAACATCTGACGGAAGAATCGGTAATTTTAGGCAATTGCCTAATCTTTCCACCACCTTTAAGAGGTTCTTTTTGGATTCGGCTGGCTTTTTTGTAGCCTCGAGTCAAGCGTTATCCCTAGGAAAACCGTATTCTCGACGAATTCAAGTTTCTCCTTGTTCAATACTATGTCGGAGTAATTACTTTTAACATTCGGTAACGCAAATCTTATGCACTTCGTTTTTTTTCCATTTAACACTAAATTATTAACAGTAAACCAGTTTTGGACTTGCTGTAAAGCATCGTTTACGTCATCAAGATTAGTGGAACGTCTATTGATCTTAAAAATTAACGACGTATCGTCAGCAAACAATACAATATGTGGTTGTTTTTTTAATAGATGCGGTAGATCATTTATATATACTAAAAAGAGGAAAGGACCTAATATTGAGCCTTGTGGTACACCCATTTTGACTTTCAAACCCGGAGAATTGACACCGTTTATCTGAACTTGCTGTTGCCTGTCAATTAAATAAGATTTCACCAAGCTGAGTGCAAGTTTCCCTAGTCCATAATGTTCTAGCTTTAAAAGCAAGGTTTCGTGATTAACACAATCAAAAGCCTTTGAGAGGTCACAAAAAATTCCTATCGCATCTTTGGCTTCTTCCCATGCTGCAAATATATGTTTCAATAAAGTGACTCCAGCGTCAGTCGTACAACGTCCTTTGGTGAAACCATACTGCTGATCATGAAAGATTTTATTGCTGTTAAAATGGTAAAGCATTTGATTAAGCATAACTTTTTCAAACACCTTACTGAAAACTGGCAATACTGATACAGGTCTGTAATTATTAGTGTCATTATGGTCACCAGATTTAAAAAGTGGTATAACTTTACTGTACTTCATTATATCTGGAAAGACTCCTTGGTCCACACACAAATTAAATATTAAAGCTAAGTACGGTGCTATGGTCTCTATTATAGATGCGCATACTTTAACAGACATTCCCCATAGGTCTTCGGTTAATTTGACTTTTATTTGCCGGAAAGCCTTTATGACTGTCAAAGGGTTTATATGTTTGAATTGAAATTCAACCGGACAGCCTGGCAAGTTTGCTTTCAATAAAGCAACTGAAGCTTCAGGGGAGGAATTTAGAGCTTCCGTAGTCCTAAGAGGTATATCGGTGAAATAATTCACAAACTCTTGGGCTACTTCTATGTTAGAGCTTTTGGGACCATGTGAAGTCTCCAATAAAAAATCCGTATTGGGTACTTTATTCCTACCAGTTTCACTATTAATAACTTTCCACACAGTCTTTATTTTATTGTCTGCCGATTTGATCTTATTGCTAATGTACAGGGCTTTTGCTACCTTGCAAATCTTTCTGAAAAGTTTAGAATATCTATTTACATATTTATTAAAAGTTTCAGTGTTGAAGAATGGCTTAAGGCCATACAGCTCATATAGTCTTTCCCTACTTACCCTAATACCTTTAGTCGCCCAGTCACTAAATACAAACTTAGGGAAAATATTTTTAGACTTCTTTTCAAAAACTGTATTAAATTCATTGAGTACCACTGAAAAGAAATTATCATAAAATTTATTTGCATCATCAATGTCATGGCCCAGAACATTTAACTTATTTTTTAAGTTACTATTAAATTTTGTTAATTTGCCAATTGTAATTGGCCTAAATTGAATTAAAGTTTTTTCCAAGGCTGCGTGAGACTTAAAAGCTACCGTTTGTCCACTATGATCAGACGGAAGATAATTTACTATGGCTTTATCTAAATAGTACAATTGCAGAAAACATTATCAATACAAGTAGCAGAGGTTGGAGTTACTCTAGTTGGCTCTTTAAAAACATTAGTCAAATTAAATGATTTAAAAAGGCTTAAAAATCTGATGCTATTTGAATTATTCTCCAAAATATTAATATTAAAATCTCCACAAATAATTACGGATTTGTTACTATCTGCAAGTTTGGCTAAAACATCTTCCATTGTTGATTCAAAAAGACTAAAGTTCTGAGGGTTCGGGGGTCTGTACACGCACACTATAACATGCTTATCCAGCTCAACACAGGACAGTTCAATGCAATGTTCCGTTGACAAGTTAACTATGTCATTACGTTGCTTAAATTTTAAGCATTTTTTTATTAAGATTAGGGAACCACCACGCAGCATTGATTTACGGTTAAAACAGCTACCCACACTATAATTTTCATAACTGAGTAGCCCCTGGTAGTCCTTCAACCAATGTTCACTAAGACATACAACATCAAACATTGTTTTTTCTAATAACATTTCAATTTCTAATAATTTAGAAGAGATACCTTGAATATTTTGATGAAACAATTTCAATTCATGCTGCTGAGACCCCTTTTGCTGCTTAACTATTTGAGAGCAAGAAGATACCTTATTGATGGTTGGTATAACTACGGTGTTTCTGGTACCCTCTGTTGTCTTATGAACTAGTTTAAATTATCCGGAGTTTGTTCCAAATCTATAATATTATCACTTGGCAGTGAGTTGCAACTAATTCTAGCCTCCAAGTTAAATAAGGAATTTTCCAAAGTGGTACTTGGAACCTCCTTCGTACACTTCATAAAAGTATTCATAGCAATTGTGCTACCGTTAATTTGGTCCACCACATGATTATTAGTATGATTACTAAACATTGTGGTGTCAATTATACAAGACTTTGACATACTACTTATGTCTGTGAATGGATTCATCCATCATCATCCAATCATCATTTTCATCCAATCCATTAGATTTTTTTCTTTGGGGCTATTTTAAAGAAATAGTTTACCAAGGAGAGAACAATAGCGAACAAGAACTACGACAAAAGCTCGAATTTGCTAGGGTACAAGTTACTAACAACAGAGGTGCATTCCGTAGGTTACGTAGGAATTTTATTAGGCGGTGCAGATTATGTATTATGGTCAGAGGCAGGAATTTTGAGCATTTATTGTAAAATGTTTTGCTTAATAAAACAATTATTTCACAATCGTTGTTTTGTTTTTTCGTCCTAGAAAGATATTAGAGCCACTCATGGCCATGTGTAATACCTTTTCAGAATCCCTATTAAATGCGCCAAAACTTGTAATACAGGGTCACTTTTCGGTAGAGTATTTTTTTTCACAGTGGGGTCCGAAGTAAATAAAAAGTTATGATTTGAGAAAAAAATAAATCGTAAAACTTAATATTATCTTCAACACACCCAATAAACAACCATAAATTGCATGTCTAACGCAAGGACTCATCAAATTTTTAGGAATTTTTTCCTCGAGGGTAGACGTAACGTCACGTAAACAATTGCTCTGTTATTTAAAATCTACAATAAATAAACAAACAGTAGTACAGTGTTAATAATAAGTTAAATAGTGAAAGGACACAATCGCCCATATGTGACAGTGTTATTAGAAAGTAACATTATCAAATAGTGAAGTTATCAACCACAGAAAAACCGGTAATAGTATCAATACTTAACACACTTTTAATGACAGAAACTGTGCATTATGTGTAAATATAAACTATAATGAACAATTAGTGCATGATTTCTGACAGAACCCTAGAAAAAAAGTGACGATAAAGAAAATAACGATTCAAATTACAGCGGTTGAGTACGAACGTTCTTCAAACAAAGAATCGGACTTTGAACTTGCCCGCCATTTGACTTGAACATCGATATCTGCTCATAGGATCAAGTGTTAACCAGTCACCATATTTCACCATTATTCGTAATACCCGCGTGGCGTAGCGGTTAAGGCACTTGCCTGTAGCTACGAAACGGTTGATCTCGAGTTCAAACCCCACGACATTTGACCTGACTTTTTTTTCTATTAAAATCTTCAAAATGAATTTCTTTGAAAACATTACACTTCGAAGTCGCCGACGATCCGAGTCGGAAAAAGAAACTTTAGATGAATGTAGTTCAAACAATTCGTCAATAGAGGGCGCCACAAATAACAGCGCACCTAACATTATAGATGACGAGAACGAAGAAATGCAAGAACTCAAACGTCAAATCATTGAACTTACGTCACAGCTACAGACGGCACACGAAGAGATAAATAACTTGTCTATAGAAAACTCAGAACTAAAGAAAGCGATGGAGATTATGCATAACAAACATAAACTCGTAGAAAAAGTTACTAAGAAATTATCAAACGAAATAAGAACACCTAATAAAAAAATAAAGTTATCTACACCTCTACGAAAAACTTCGCATAAATCATACCAAGAAGATAGCTCAAGATATGCAACTCCGGAACTCTTCACCCCCTCACAGATTAATTTGGTAGGTTCTACTAATCAGATGATAGCTGAAGAGGAGAACAGCAAACTGTCCACTAAACAGAAGATGACTCAAGAAGGGAACAACCAACTGTGTATTATAAGTAGCAATCGATATAATAAAATATTACCTATAGCTGAAAAAACTTTACCCTCCCACCAAATATGTCACTACCTCCTATCAAATTCTGGTATAAAAATGTTATTAAATGGTATTCACACGAAAGTAATGAATTATACGATGATGGATAACTGTATAATATTTATAGGTGAAGAAGACTTCCGTCAAACTAATATTGACTACTACGAATTAATATTGACTATACGTAAAACTTTATCAGCTATTAAACATACAAATATAATACTGTGTCTTCCAACATATAAATATAATTATTACGCAACTATGTATAACTTTAGAATTGAAATGTTTAATAATCTCCTCTACCAGGACATTCAGAATTACAATTATGCCACATTATTTGACACAAATTTAAACCTATCTTGTGACTATACCATGTTTCAAAGACATAGTGGACGAATCAGTAATTATGGAATTGCAAGTATTTTTAATGATTTACAACAATACGTTTGCACTAATGCGGAAAACATTAAACCTCTGAACGAAAATCCTTTACTTTACGATCTGTCTAATTCAAATAGTTCTAATGCCATCAATGAAGATTTTTTTCGTCTATGATAGCTTATGCATACTGCACCAAAATATAAATGGACTGCTAGCAAAGAGTGATATAATAACTGAACATTTAGATACTCTCACTAGCAATGGAAAACGTGTTCATATTCTCTGTTTTACGGAACACAATATGAAACAGAGTGACGTTGACTACTTAAACATTCCCAACTATACTTTGGCCACATACTTTACTAGACAAAAGCGAAATGGTGGCTCTTGTATACTAGTAAACAATCACATTAGTTTCTCAGAAATAGAATCAGTAAAGAGTGTCAACATTCCGAACGTCTTTGAATGCTGCGCGGTAGAGTTGACAGACCATAAAGTTATAATCCTGTGTATATACAGAATTGCAAATCAAAATAAGATGAATATTTTCTTTAATAATTTGACAAGTTTACTACAACAGTTTTGCTATAAAAATAATCAGAAAATAATTATTTGCGGGGATTTTAACATTGACATTTTGCAGAAAACTAAAAATTCTATTTTATTTAAAAATTTACTAAAAGAGTTTAATCTCAATATAGAAATAAATGAGCCGACGCGTCCTACTAGTGGTACGTGTTTAGATAATTTTCTTCATAATATACGAGGATGTCTTCCTGCCCTTGTCCCGTGTTATTTGGGGTCGGCGCAACATGTTTTTTTCTTCCATTCTGCCCTGTCACTCGTCATACTATCACTAACTTCCTTTTCTTTCATATCACTCTTCACACAATCCATCCATCTTTTCTTTGGTCTCCCTCTCCCTCTCCATCCATCCACATGTAAACTCATAACTCTTTTAGTAACATGCGTTTCATCCCTCCTCTTCACATGACCATACCAAGACAAACGATTCCCTTTCAACTTTTCAGTCACTGGCGCCACTTTCAAACTTCCCCTAATATACTCATTTCTCACTTTATCCATTCTCGTCACACCACACATCCATCTTAACATTCTCATCTCCGCTACGTGCAATCTTTTCTCATCCGTCTTTTTCACAGCCCAACATTCTGATCCATACAGTAGATGTAAGAGTGAGATATTGGAGCTTGGTGTGTCAGATCACACAGCACAATTTATGAAATTCCCAGTGCAGCGAACATGTATTTTAAAATATTATTATGTAAAAAAACGCGATTACAGCAAGGAAAACATTAATCGTTTTAAAAATTGTATTAGTAGCCTTAGTTTTTCTGATATCTACAAAACAGAGAATGGAAATAAAAGCTTTGATTCCTTTTATGAACTATTTAAGCTATTCTACGATCTTTGCTTCCCGATTGTTAAACGTAAAATTTCTACAGTAGCTAAACCACAATGGATCACAAAGGGAATAAAGCGATGTAGTAAAAAGAGACGGACTTTATTGTGGCATTATAGACTAACAAGAAATAGTGAGACAAAAACTGCTTTTAAAACATTCTCAAAAAGATATCAAAAAGTGATCAAATTGACACAAAAGGCTCAAAATAGTTATTTTATTGGAACAAGCACAAACAAGTCGAAAGCAACCTGGAAGGTAATAAATAGAATGAAACCTAACATTCCTAAAGCAAATATAAATCTAATTAATGTAAATAACACGTATATAACTAATCCTCAAATGATAGCAGAGCAATTTAATAACTATTTCATAGACTCAGTTCAACCTAATCCTGATAATTATAGGATAAATCAAAACCCTCAAACATCAGGATCGCTTAACTCTTTGTTTATGGAACCAACCATACCAAAGGATATTTGTAACATAATAAGCAATCTTAAAAATACAAACAGTACCGGCTATGATGAAATTGACACAAAGGTAGTTAAATCAGTGGCTCCTGTTATAGCACCTATATTAAGTGACATTATAAATAAATGTATTGTAAATGGTACTTTTCCCCAAAAGTTAAAAGTATCTATTATCAAACCCATGTATAAAAAAGAAGATAAAACCAAAGTCAATAACTATAGACCTGTAGCACTAATACCAATATTCTCAAAAATATTTGAAAAAGTAATTTATAATAGTATATATAATTTTCTTGAAAAACAAAACATTTTTTGCAAGGAACAGATGGGTTTCAGAAAGAATAGAACGATTAATATGGCTATTTATAATTTTCTAGAAAAAATATGTCATAACATGGACAATTGAAAACCAGTAATAATAATAATAATAATAATAACCCCATCGCCGTATCTCTACGTTGACGTCGTGGTGGGGCTTGCGTGCTCCAATATACCCTAGGTCTGTATCGGTAAAGTTTGCTTTGCCGTAATATGCCTAGGGTGAGGGGCCAGACTAAGAGAGATACAATCCGCAGTGCAGTTTTGTGGCGAACTGTTGGGCATTAGCGACCCCACGGACCCGATCTCCCGGGAGAATTCTTGTTCTTCATCTCCGGCTTGCCTTTATTGGCCGGCCGTAGTGAACACTGACGAGGAACTGAGCTCCCACCTCTCTCTTGCCTTTATTGGCTGGCTTGAGTGGAGATTCGCAAGAGCAAACGTGCTCGGGAGAAGGATGTATAATCCAGTAAGGTGCTGGTAGGGATCTTGACCGTACTTCCGGGATTGTCCTGATAGCCGTGGTATACCTCTCCACTCCTCAAGCACCTCAGGATATGTTGCCCTCTTGTTGCTACGTCACTTCGTGCTAGCGGCCGTTTTTGGGGGCCCATTTATTGAGTGTGCAAGTCACCCCCTGCCTTTTTTCGATGCATATTAATAACGTTGTTCAGGCAGGGGCCATAGTCTTGACATAGTTCCATGTTACCAGTCCACTTAAGACTCCAAAAACCATAGCCCTATTATCTTTGTTCTCCATATGTCGCAACAGTTTTTCAATAACCGGGGGTTGTCCTTGGGTGCACTAGCATAGCGCGTATAGGGATAATCGTCGGTTGATATCATGTTCCTTTATAATTATCTAAAGGGCCTCTGCGAGTTGGCTTCGGCTCCTCGTACGCCTCCCAAAGGTCCAGGACCTCAGGGTCCTGAGATAAATAAAATAAAAAAAAATAAAATAATAATAATAATAATAACTCTTTATTTCAGGCTACTAAGGCCCATAGACACTATACATAAATAACAATCTTAAAAATAATAAACTAATACATAATAACATTCTATTTTTATTTATTATTAAAACTACGTTGGGTCGGCGACGTATTGCGCTGAGTCGTGGTGTCATGTAGCCTTCCGCGAAAGCGCCGATACACGACACCCGTCGGCCAAAATTCTTCCTTCATGAAAGTCTCCAGATGTTGAGTCGGTACCCGTACAACAAAAGATTTGAAGTTGATCTTGTGACGCGACTCCAACCTTTCAACTCTCAGGATGAACCTGGTCTTTATCTTTATGTACTCCACGACATCCTCTACGCTCGTGGAGTGATGCAGACGTGACACGTACAGCTGCGTCGATGGAATAGCGGGACGCAGCAACATGTTCGGACCTGTCAATGCGGTACCGCACTGATTGCGACAAGCAGGCTTCTTCTTCTTCTTCTTTACTACACGAACGAAGCCTTCTTCATCGACCTGTCCTTGGCTTGTTACCGAAGGTAACGAGCTTCGAACGTGGACGGAGGGCCCCTGGATACCCCTCACTTGTTTTGATGGCCGCTGATTTTTCGCTGGAGTAGCAACAACGGCAGCTGAGTAAGCACGTGACGCGCTCACTTGTTTCGGTGCCCCAGAGACGGGGGACGCGGGGGGGGGGTGGGGAGTAATGGCGATGTATATGGATATGACCAGAGCTTTCGATTATGTCGACCATAAAGTTCTATTAACTAAGCTGTACAGATATGGTATAAGAGGTAACGTACTTAACCTCATTAAATCTTATTTAGAGGACAGACAACAAATTACTCAAATAAGTCAAGTAGACATTAGGTCCAAAACTGAGATAATATACTCGTCTAGCTCAAGAGTACTATATTACGGTGTCCCGCAGGGCTCCGTGTTAGGACCCTTGCTTTTTATTTGTTACATTAATGAGTTTCCTAATATAATCAGCCACCAAATGTCCTTATTTGCCGATGACAGCACAGTTATATATAACAGTGGTAGTAATAAAGATATAGTAGATGACATAAATACTAGTCTTATAACAATTATTGACTGGCTAAAAACTAATAACCTTCAAATTAATCTTGCCAAAACTAAAGTGATGAATTTTAAAATAAGACATAATACGAGTATACTATCAAACTTGCAAATAAACTATAAAGGAGACCAAATATTTGAAACAAGTACAACAAAGTTTCTTGGACTACACATTGACAATGATATGTCATGGAGGACTCAAATGGAAAATGTGTGTGCAAAGCTCAGTAAGTTTTCTTATGCTCTCTATATGCTGGGTAAAATTGCGAATAAAACCGCACTCCTAGCAGCGTATCATGGTTATGTCGGATCGACTTTAAGATATGGTATTATATTCTGGGGCAATGCGGCAAAAGTTCAAGAGGTATTAATAGCACAGAAAAAATGCATTAGAGCAATATGTAAAATAAAGCGAACGGATTCGTGTAAATCACATTTTCAAAATTTAAAGATACTAGCTTTTGCCCGCGGCTTCGCTCCCGTCAACTGACTACTATATCCAACTCTACCCAACTCTACCCTACACTACCCTACTCTACCCTACTCTACCCTACTCTACCCTACTCTACCCTACTCTACCCTACTCTACCCTACTCTACCCTACTCTACCCTACTCTACCCTACTCTACCCTACTCTACCCTACTCTACCCTACTATACCCTACTCTACCCTACTCTACCCTACTCTACCCTACTCTACCCTACTCTACCCTACTCTACCCTACTCTACCCTACTCTACCCTACTCTACCCTACTCTACCCTACTCTACCCTACTCTACCCTACTCTACCCTACTCTACCCTACTCTACCCTACTCTACCCTACTCTACCCTACTCTACCCTACTCTACCCTACTCTACCCTACTCTACCCTACTCTACCCTACTCTAAAAAAAAAAAAAAAAAAGTAAAGTATCCTATGTCCGTCTCCTGGTTCTAAGCTACCTCCCTGCCAATTTTCAGCTAAATCGGTTCAGCCGTTCTTGAGTTATAAGTGAAGTAACTAACACGACTTTCTTTTATATATATAGATTGACTGTACCATCACTCTATGTTTATGAAGCTTGTATTTTTGTTAAAAATAATATGTATTTATTTAAACATGTAAAGAGTCAACGACGTTCACATAAATTGCATCTGCTTCAGACTAAAACAAAATTTTATCACAAAAGCATATTTGCAATGGCTCCTAAGTTATATAATAAGTTACCTGAGCAAGTGATACGCAGCAAAAATGTAAATGAGTTCAAAAGAAATCTTTTTAAATTATTAAATGACAAGGTATATTATTCCATTAATGAATTTCTTAATGACAAATTTTAAAAATATTTGACTTATTTAAATTTATCATTTTATATATTGACATTATTTACTCTTTTGACTGACTATTACTTTATTTAGTTGAATGTGACATGCAATTAGTTGTTAATTAAATTGTGACTAGTTAGACCTTATTTTAATTGTTGACATTTAATTTTTTTTAATAATTATTGTATTCTAATTTTCATTTTGCAATTTATAAATATTACTTTTCGAATCATTACAATATTGATAATATTTGTATGCCTTCTGGCGGGACATTGTTGGGACATTATATTTTTTGTACAACATCTTTAACCATATGTTCCCAAATAAATATATTATTATTATTTTTTTTTATATTTTATTTATCTCAGGACCCTGAGGTCCTGGACCTTTGGGAGGCGTACGAGGAGCTGAAGCCAACTCGCAGAGGCCCTTTAGATAATTATAAAGGAACATGATATCAACCGACGATTATCCCTGTACGCGCTATGCTAGTGCACCCAAGGACAACCCCCGGTTATTGAAAAACTGTTGCGACATATGGAGAACAAAGATAATAGGGCTATGGTTTTTGGAGTCTTAAGTGGACTGGTAACATGGAACTATGTCAAGACTATGGCCCCTGCCTGAACAACGTTATTAATATGCATCGAAAAAAGGCAGGGGGTGACTTGCACACTCAATAAATGGGCCCCCAAAAACGGCCGCTAGCACGAAGTGACGTAGCAACAAGAGGGCAACATATCCTGAGGTGCTTGAGGAGTGGAGAGGTATACCACGGCTATCAGGACAATCCCGGAAGTACGGTCAAGATCCCTACCAGCACCTTACTGGATTATACATCCTTCTCCCGAGCACGTTTGCTCTTGCGAATCTCCACTCAAGCCAGCCAATAAAGGCAAGAGAGAGGTGGGAGCTCAGTTCCTCGTCAGTGTTCACTACGGCCGGCCAATAAAGGCAAGCCGGAGATGAAGAACAAGAATTCTCCCGGGAGATCTGGTCCGTGGGGTCGCTAATGCCCAACAGTTCGCCACAAAACTGCACTGCGGATTGTATCTCTCTTAGTCTGGCCCCTCACCCTAGGCATATTACGGCAAAGCAAACTTTACCGATACAGACCTAGGGTATATTGGAGCACGCAAGCCCCACCACGACGTCAACGTAGAGATACGGCGATGGGGTTATTATTATTATTATTATTTCATTTACATAAACATATTAGTTACATTTTTAAATATTTCAAAAATAAAAAATAAAACATTTAAAAATATAAAAAACAGTATCCCACCGGTATCGGAAACAGGGTCCAAGCTACCGGCGGTCAGGGCTCCAGAGAAAGGAACCTCCTAACAATGCGAGCCGTGTCCAGGAGTACCGCTTTCTGAATCAAGCCCTTGGTCCAGTCGCCTAACGCGAGCCTCCTAAGGTGTTGGTCGAGGCTCTTGGCTATTAAGCCATTGCCCGACACGACTATCGGTACAATGATCGCCGAGTCCACATCCCACATGTCGACAACCTCGCGAGCCAAGTCAATATACTTGATTTGTTTATCTTTCTCGGCTTTCACGAGGTTCTCGTCATGCGGAACGGATATGTCAACAATCATTGCACGCCTCTCGCTTCGGTCCACCACCACTATATCAGGCTTATTGGCTACAATAGTCCTGTCAGTGATGATGGACCGATCCCAGTACAAAGTGATATGACCATTATCAAGAACTGGATCGGGCTCGTACCTATAGTACGGCACTTCCGATTCCACAAGAGAGTATTTCAGAGCAAGTTGCTGATGGATAATCCTGGCTACAAGGTTGTGTCTATGCAAGTACTCTCCGTTAGCTAGACGAGAACAACCAGAGATAATGTGACGAATTGATTCTCCCGGACGGTGACATGCCCGACATATGTCAACCGTGCCGTCCTTCACAATAAATCTCCGGTAGTTATTCGTCATGATAACTTCGTCCATAATTGCACAGACAAAACCTTCGGTTTCCCCAAAGAGGTCACCGGAACGCAGCCAGGCTACGGACGCCAATTGGTCTACATCGGGCCCGTGAAGGGCCCGGAAGAAGCGTCCGTGAAGTTCCTTGCTCTGCCATACTTCCCTGCGATCGTTAGTGTCAAGCACTACCGGTTTGCGCCAGTTCTCATTAGCCAGGGAGAGCGGGGTAAGTCCCTTGTCCACTGTCACTACATCTCGATGCATACCCACGTCGGCAGCTAGGAAATATTCCCTGAGACTGCATACCTCGCGGTTGTGTAGGGTCTTAGCATTTAAAAAACCTCGACCCCCACACTTCCGCGGGATATACAATCTCATCACCGACGATCGTGGGTGATGCATTCGATATGCAGTCAGCAGTGTGCGGACCTTCCTATCCAGGGCTTCAAGTTCCGTTTGAGTCCATTTGAGTACGCCGAAAGAGTACATCAATACCGGCATGACCCAACCGTTGAAGGCGCGCACCTTGTTTCCGCCTGAAAGAAGGCTATTGAATACCTTCTTCAGGCGTCCAAAGAAACGCTCCTTCAACGATTATTATTATTATTATCAGTACCAATCTAGTAAAAAATATAAAAAAGATACAGGATGTAGATTTTTTCGAATTTTAATAACAATTAGTTAAAAAAAGTCATATTTCCCATAAAAACACAAAATAAATTATAACTCTGCAGGGGTTGACCTTAAGGACCTCCCGTAGAACAACTTTTTGCAGCTGATGACCCCATCTAACCCGTAGTTGCGTTTGATCCACGACTTTTGGGCCACCCTGTATAGTAAATATATTAGTTAGGCATATAAAAGATCGTAGATAATTAATTAGGACATTGTGAACAGAAGTAATAATTAGGAACAAAGGAAAAGAAAAACATTGAAATGTAAAATTAAGTAGAATAAGCCGCATAAATGTACCCTAATGTGTAAGAAAACTATGAATATAAGAATAAAAAGCATGGATGTAGTTTTAACCATTTAAGAAAACAGTGTACACAATTAAAATTAAGCAAGTAATAAAAATGTTAGAGTAAGTTATACCTATGTAAAATAAATATGTAAGAAAAGTTTTAAATCATACAGTTGTATATAAGTTTGTTGATGCTGTGAAAATAAAAACAAATCTGAGTAATTATTTACCCTCGACGTCAATAAAGAACGAAAAATGTTTTGGGCTTAGGAATAGTCAGGGAAGAAAAGTATAGACAATAAAATGGGAGTCCCACCCATGAAAAGACTAAAAGAAGAAGGATGACAGAAAGAAACAGTATGCGGAATAAAAGTGCGAGAGGAATAAAAGCGAGAACTAGTATGAAAGAGAATTAGCCTATTAGTAGACTCTGATGATGTCAGAGATAGAGAAAGCAAAACAAAAAAAAAAAAAAACAAATAACTTAACCTAACCATAGTATCGGAATGGGGCGTCAAAAACAAGCTACGTTTCGCCGAGCATAAAACCAATGCGATGGTGTTAACGAAAAAGCTTAAATACGATGTTCCGGTACCACATATGTCGGGCACGCCGCTGAACCTAGTCCAAGAGGTCAAGATACTAGGCCTTACGATAGACTCTAAGCTAACCTTCAATGCGCACGTGTCTGCGACCTGTAAAAAGGTTGTAGACATCTATAAACAGTTGGCATGCGCAGCAAAGGTGACTTGGGGTCTCAACAGAGAGATCATAAGGACAATATACGTGTCGGTGATAGAGCCCATCGTGATGTATGCAGCGAGTGCATGGGCTCCCGCTGCTGAGAAACTGATGACAAGAAATCAGTTTGACTCACTGCAGAGAGGTTTTGCGCAGAAGATCTGCAAAGCATACCGCACGGTATCCCTCACATCGGCACTTATCCTGTCAGGCCAACTCCCCCTAGATCTACGGGTAATCGAGGCCGCAACTCTCTTCAAGGTCAGAAAGGGATATTCCCGAGAATTCATACCGCCAGGTCGTGAGCTGGAGTACAAACTGAATCACTCCCAATGCCCCCACCCAGCGCTACTCACAACAACAGAGTACGTACGTCTGGAGGATTGGACTCCCGAAACTCTGGAAACCCATCAAGTAATTGGTCCCCAAATATACACCGATGGCAGCAAGATAGAGGGAAAAGTTGGAGCTGCCCTAACTTGGTGGGAAAACGGAAAAGAGTTTGATTTTAAAACTTTTGGCCTAGAGTCTCACAACACGGTCTTCCAATCAGAAATGTACGCTCTCTTTCAAGCTGTCAAGATGGCAAGAGAATCTACGGCGGCCTCTGTAAGCATCTTAAGTGACTCAAGATCATCGCTTGATTTGCTGTGGAGCCCGTCTGTCACTCACCACTTGGCGCTCCAAATTAAAAGATACATCCGCGAAATCAGAGAGGAGGGAGTATGTGAGGTTCTTTTGGCTTAAGGCCCATGTGGGAACCGCCGGAAATGAAAGAGCAGACGAGTTGGCCAAGGAAGCAGCACTAACTAAAGAATCTCCAGACTACAACAAGGTACCCGTATCGTTCGTGAGAAAGAAGATACGGGAAGGGACTATAACGAAGTGGCAAGCGCGATACGAATCCTCCAAGTACAGGAGCGGTCACAAAAGTGTTTTTCCCAGACGTCCTTGCGGCGAAAAGGACACTCAGAGATGTAGTTCTCTTACCAGTTCATGTACAAATCCTAACAGGACATGGAGGGTTCTCAGCGTATCTCCATCGCTTTCATCTCAAAGATAGTCCCTCGTGCGTCTGTGACCCCAGCTGCGAGGAAACAGTGTGGCATCTGCTTTTCGAATGTCCGAGGTTCAGTCATGACAGGATGGAGCTGGAAGTAAAGATCCAAATCCAGCTAAGCCAGTCCACGGTCCACACCATTATGGGAAGACCGACCACCAGAACACTATTCTTGGCATTCGCGAGCAAAGTCGCCATCGTCGCGGCAGGAGCAAACAAAACGGACGCTTCCTTCCGAAGTCGAAACCGACCACCATCTGCTCGAACAGTCGCGTCCACGCAAACAACAACTTCAACCACCACACAAACAATCACTGCAACCACCACACAAACAGCAACGATGCAAAACATGCCACACATAGCACTCACACAGACAATACAGGCCACATGCATGCCCATAACACAATTTCTGGCATGTGGAGGAGACGGATTACCAGGCATCAGACTGCGAGGTGTCGCCCTGTTTATGAACAGGGAAGAGGAAAAGTTGGGCATTCGTTTCTGTATAGGCTCAAGCCGACCTAAAGCCCGTATTCCTATATCACCACGTCTTGCCGCCTTGATCAATGGAAGCACCTCCAAAACAACTATAACAGGCAGCAAATATGCTTCACTGCCTCAAGTAGAAGTGGCCACGCACCGATGCCGTCTTTTGCGATCGAAAAAAAAGACGATCGCACTATTAGAATGGAGAGAGGAGACTCCATTCGCTCAGGCAAGCGCGCTGCTTCAAAAGATCAGAGAGGCAGGGGAATACGCGGCAGTCACGGCCCGTACCATAAGTGTTGATGCGATGATGGTCGGAGGGGAGAGAGGAAACGTTGCAGACTGCTACGGATGTTTAAAAGCTTCAGAACATCACGAGCTAGTCGTCTATGAGGACAGAGGGGAAACTCTAAGTTTCCTTAAAGCCCCGAGACACCCAACAGCCACCTCGATTACTCCCGTAACAAGCCCGACCATTCAAAGCGGATCAGAAAGGGTTCAGCAGAAGGCGGCCGCCGAGAAAGCTGCAAAAGAGCAGAATAAAACAACTAGCCCGGAGGATCGGGCCAAAAAGAAAAGTCGCCTAAAAGCCATCGGCACTTTTCTCAGTGCACTGCTTCCAAGCACGAGCCGCGCATCGCCATCGCAAAGGCAGGAAACGGCAGTGGAGAGGTTCTTCAAAAGAAAAGAAAAAGAACCAACACCACAGAAGCCTACACCAACAAGAGCCGACAAAGGGCATGTCAGCCCGCCGACCCTCGCAGTAAACTCAGGCACTATAGATCACATCAAGAGTGCTTTCCTCGAGTACGTTGAAGTTGTGAGAGCGACTAGAGAGGTCAATCTCATGACATGTAAAAAGATCCATCTGACCTTCCAAAGAGAAACAGAGGGCCTACTGAAGGTACTGCTCGAGGAGGCAGAGGCAGCAGTGTACGACAACACCAATTCTCAAGTCATCAAAGGGGAAATGATGGGGTCATACATGGCAGCCTACAGCGCGAAGAGTGGTTTTGTTGTCTTGGACGTGGAGGAATCGGAGCGCTTAGGCAAAATAAAATTTAAAACACCGGAAGACGACCCGATAGTGGTTACCGCCAAATGTACCAAAGTTATGCTAGACGATAAGATTCTCGAAATGGCACGGTCCATTGCGGGAACTTCGGACACGTCAGCATCGCAGGAATGTTGGGAGGTACCCAATATCAGGTGGGTAAATGGAGTGCCGGGTTGTGGTAAAACCACCTGGGTGGTAAAGCACTTCGACGAGGAGAAGGACGTCGTAGCCACTACGACGGCTGAAGCTGCCAAAGATCTAAGAGAAAAGCTTGCGCACCGTTTAGGAGATCGAGTAAAGTCAAAGGTGCGCACTATGGCTTCAATCTTAGTAAACGGGTTCAAGAACCACCAGAAATGCTACCGTCTTACGGTAGATGAGGCTCTTATGAACCACTTTGGGGCCATAGTTATGGCAGTAAAGTTGTCTGGAGCAAGTGAGCTTGTCCTCGTCGGAGACTTAAACCAGCTCCCATTTTTGGACAGAGAAAACCTATTCGAATTAAGGTATACCCGTCCAAACCTGGTGGCTGGCATCACCCAGGAGCTACTTTGCACACATCGCAACCCAATGGATGTGGCGTTCACACTGAGTGAGATATACTCCGGTATATACTCCTCCAAGTCGTCGCTGTCGCGGGTTCACTCCCTGCAAGTGAAAGGTTACACAGGAGCGCAAATTTCGGGCACTGCCCGAGATACCCTATTCCTGGTTCACACGCAAGATGAGAAAACTTCTCTTATCAGCCAGGGATACGGGTCCGGTGAAGGGTCGCGCACGTTAACTATATACGAAGCTCAGGGGCTGACCTACGACAGTGTTATCATCATAAATACCAAATCCAGGAGGCTCCAAGTCCACGACAGCATCTCCCACGCGGTGGTGGCGGTGTCAAGACATACTGTCAGCTGTGTCTATTACTCCGACGACACCGATGACGCAACGGGCCGCCTTGTAAAGAGAGCAATGGATGCGTCGACTAAAACGGTCGTCGATTACAATTTAAAGACGGCCATGCAGCATCGAGACTCAGCCGTTGTAGATGCTCTGCTTGGGCTGGCGAAATCCCTGGTCAGAAAACCCCAATAAAAACAAAACCCCATTCCAACTCCTATTCGGATTCCTGTCCCCGCCTAGACCATAACTGTGTCTGTAAACCCTGCAAAGATAAATAGAAATGTAAAACTTCATGGCAGCACGAGTCTGTCACAAACTCACGTAGAGGTCCCGTCGATGGTGGCGCTGTGCGTCTGGTCGCAGAGCTCCCTAAGATACGGTTGAGCTAAACGACGCAGATGCGTTCGTCATGTCCGTAAACGGATGCCAAGTATCGGAACTGGTCGGCTCGCGCTGCCATGAGGTCCTACCTGTAACTTATATTTTATAACTTAAATAGCATAAGAAGCCACATGCAAAAACGATGTGTACAATAAGTTTTAGAATAGGAATATTAGATATGATTAAGAACAATTGTAACGCCTGTGTGAAATAAAAAAAAAAAAAAAAATGTAAATACATGCATAAAAAAAAAAAAAGATACATATATATAGATGGACTCACCTAGACATAAGCTTTAGATTACTTTTATTATGCATAATTTGAACAATAGAAAAAAAAAAAACGAAAAGTTTGCACTGGAATATTTTTGTATGTAATATAGAAATGTTTATAGGAGTAGACTAGACAAGTACAAAATGATAATATTATTAGTAATAAATAGAAGTAAGGAAAATGTGTGTCCAACACGGGAGCACCACAACAGCAAATAGAAATATTTTAATCAAATAATAAAAAACATTCAAACAACAGCGCGGACTACCACGTCTGCGGTAGAATAGAATTGAAAAAAAAAAAAAAAAACCTAACCTAACCTAACCTAACCTTTTTTTTTTTTTTTGTTGCCGAGGTGGAAAATCCTCATGGATGTCCTTCGCCTGGGGCAGGCGAAGGGGTCTGTCAGACTCTTACTGACTAAAAACCACCCCGGTGTTCCCTCCCACACTTGGACCGGGGATCGTGGGAGCTGATACGCCATCCATGATCTCCAGCTAGTGCCAGCCCGCCTACGCGAGCCACCTCAGGCCCGCGGGGAGTGTGAGGTGTCCTCCCCCCGCGACGTCCAATAGGGGCGCGCGTGGAACACTACGCGACGCCGCCTCGGGTCTTGCTGGATGGGGGACGGCGGACGACCCCGAGTCCACCGTCCCTCCGGACCTCTTTATGGGGGCTGGAAGAGGGCGTTGTCCCTCCGCCGACGCCCGGCTCGCCTGCTGCGGCACGGGAGAGTGGCCACGGCCTCCCTCTCCCTCTCCGCAGCCTCCTTCTGCGAAATTACGTCTTCACAGAAGGAGATCACCGCATCCCACGACTCAGCGCCCCCGACCATCGAACGAGCGACGGCCGGCAGCGACAGGTTGGGGCCCACTTCAGATACAAGGGCACGGCGCTGCTCCTCCCATGCGGCACACTCTGCCAGTGTGTGCTGCGCCGTGTCCTCCCGACAGTCGGTGCAGTGATGGCACCGAGCGTCCGGCTCCCTGTTTATGCGACACAAGTACTTCCCGAAGCAGCCATGCCCCGAGAGCACCTGCGTCTCCCTAAACGACAGGGAGCCGTGCTTCCTCCCGAGCCATTCGTCGAGCACTGGTCGGATCGCATCGACGGTGGCGAGGCCCGGCGGTAGGGCGCAGAAGCCTGTCCCGCCATTCCGCCACCATAACCTCGCGGAGCTGAGACCGACGCAGCTCGATCTCGCGCTGCATCGGTGCACCACCCCGCGTCCTCATCTCCTCGCGCCACCGGTACAGTGAGGCGAGGACTCTCGCCTCCAGTTCCCAGGGCGGAGATCCGGCCAGTGCACAACCCGCCTCGTAGGAGATCGTGCGATACCCCCTGATAGCCCTGACGGCCATCGCCCTCTGCGGTCTTCGCAGGATTGCGATGCTGCCGGCCGTCAGGTCAGAAGCCCATACTGGGGCCCCATACAGGGCCATGGATCGCACGATCCCCAAGTACAGCCGCCTACAGGCAGTGCTCGGGCCCCCTAGATTGGGAAGCAGCGTTGCGAGCGCGCCCGCTGCGCCCATCGACTTGGGCGTCAGCCGCCGAAAGTGAGGGCCAAAGTCCCACCGCCGTCGAGCACCAATCCTAGGTACTTCATGGTGGACTCGACAGCGATTTGGACCCCCCCGACAACGATGTGTGATCCCGGCGGCGGCGCTCGTCGGGGGCCATGAAAGACCATAGCCTCCGACTTGCTGAGAGCCACCTCCAGGCCCAGGCGTCGTATGCGGCTCACCACCTGTGAAACCACTGCCGTCGCCAGCAACGCTGCCTCACTGTACGAGCTCCCCCGGGCCGTGACTAGCGTGTCGTCTGCGTAACACGTCAGGTCCACACCCGGTTGGAGCTCGCCCCTCAGCACCCAGTCGTAACCGATGTTCCACAAGGGTGGCCCTAGGACCGAGCCCTGTGGAACACCGCACGACATATCGCGACGGCCCTCGCCGTCGCGTCCCCTGTAGGTGACACACCTTTCCGATAAATAAGCCCCAATGATGCGGCGGAGGTAGTGGGGCACACTATGGTACCTTAGTGCCTCCCGGATACAGCTCCAGGGCAGGGCGTTAAAGGCGTTGGAGATGTCCAAGGACACCGCCACCATCACCCCGCCCCGGGAAACCGCTTGCTCCGCCAGGACTCTCACTCGCATTATGGCGTCGATAGTGGAGCGCCCATGCCGAAAACCGAACTGACTGTCGTCTAGATCCGGCCCCTCTCTGTACAAGTGGCTGTCTAGGCGGGCAGCAATAATCCGCTCAAAAAGCTTACCCACCTCGTCAAGCAACACTATGGGCCGGTATGCAGACGGCGAGTCTGCTGGGCGCCCCGCCTTCTTGAGTAGGACCAGACGACCTGTCTTCCACTGAGTGGGGAAGTGGCCCCGCTCAAGGCAAGCTGAGTAGAGTCCTCTCAGCTGGGGCTCCAGCTCCTTCAGAGCGAGGACGAGCGCGCGGCCGGGAACTCCATCTGGTCCCGGGGCAACGGTTTTGGCACGGAGCCGCATCACGGCCGCCCTCAACTCTGGTTGTGTCACCTCGGGGATCTCCTCATCCTCCGACTCTGTGTCTGTCGGCAAAGCCATCGGCGGCGGTGTGTGCTCCTCTCTATTAGGGAAGAGAGCTGCGACCAATACCTCCAGCAACTGAGGCTCGAGGCTCTCAGTGAGTGGGGGCGCCCAAGCACGAAGTTTCCCTCGGACCGTACGATAAGGACGCCCCCATGGATTTGAATCTAAGGTCGCCAGCATCTCCTCCCAGGATCGAGTCTTCGACTCGCCGATGGCCAGCCACAGAGCCTTCTTCGCCGCGCGGTACACCTCATACCGCGCGGCCTCTTCTTCCGGAACTCGATGACGTCTCCTCCGGTATCGGGTGTACCGGCGCCTGACCTCCACGCAGGTCCTGCGCATCTGCGCGATTTCGGCGGTCCACCAGTACAACCGGCGCCTTGTGGGTTGAAAGCGGACACGAGGCATGGACGCGTCGCAAATTTGCGTCATCGCCCCGCGGAACCACTGCGCCTCCTCTTCGACGTCGACGGGTTCGTTCGTCATTGACTCCCGGACCCAGGCCTGGATGATTGCAGCTTCTTCGAGAAGTTCCCTGTCGATCTGCTTAATCGACCAGCGAGGACCATCCCTTTGCAGGGTTGACGGTCGGCCACCGCTCGTGGTCTGGGTGGAGACGCTGAAACGGATGTATCGATGATCTGACAACGTTTCCACCCCCACGGCGACTCGCCAGTCACGGACACGGCGCGCAACAGTGGGGCTAGCGAACGAGACGTCCACTACAGACCCACCCCGCTGCCGTACGCACGTGTACTCCGAGCCCCGATTCAGAATGGTCAGGCCGGTCGCAACCGCCCACTCCTCCAACACCTCGCCCTTAGAATCGGTGACTGGGGATCCCCACGCCGCAGACTTGGCGTTGAGATCCCCGAGCAACAGCACCGGGTGAGAGTGGGACCGGCCCACGACAGCACCCAGCTCGACAAGGAACCTCTCGAAGTCGGCGAGACTCTTGTTGGGCGAGAAATATGCCCCAATGATGGTGATTCCCCCCGCGAGAGCGGCCATCCAGCCGCGTCCTCGGGAGGGACTGCCAAGAGTCCCACCAATGATGGCCACCAAACCGTCCAGGTCTCCTGCCCAGTTATCGCGGGGGGGTACAAAATACGGTTCAGCGGCCACAGCCACGTTGATCGACCACTCCGCCATGCTCTGGAGCAAAAGATCCTGAGCTCTGGAGGAGTGGTTGATATTCGCCTGGAGGAAATGGAATTGTGCCATCACTGGCATTCCATTTCTCCGGCATCTCCTCCATCCCTGGGTCGGGAGTCAGCTGCTTGGCTGCCGGGCTGTGGGAGGGGCGCAGGTCCTCCGACAACTCTGTTCTTCCTGCCGTTTTTGGGGGCCTTGCAGGCTTTCCCACCAATTCTGTGCTCCGCTGGCTTCCCTGCAGCTGCACAAAGGCTGCAGTTTGGTGTCGCGGAGCACTGGGCCGACTTGTGGCCGGGTCGGCCGCAGCGATAGCAGAGGTCACCACGGTCAACGTCTGCAGCGCATTGTGCCCGGACATGCCCTTTGTCCAGGCAGCGGTAGCACCGCATGACCCTGGGTGGCAGGAGCTTTACACTCGCTGACACCCAGCCAACCAGCAACCTTCTGCCATCCGCGACCCTGTTTGCGGCAGCTACCGGGCACCGCACCCAAACTGTGCCCAGCCCGGCCGTACTGCAGCGAATCTCACCCGCCTGCACGCTCTCGGGCGGACACCCGCCACTTCGGGCAATGGCCGCCACTATGTCTTCCGGGGTCACGGAGTCATCCAGCCCACTCACGCGCAATTCTGCCGTTTTTGTGGGTCTAGATACCCGGACATCCTCCGGTTTGAGGACTTCCCTTAGTTTGGCGGCCAGAATGTCCGCCCTCTCCTGCCTTGCAGCACCCGACACCTCAAAGATTTTGGCCCCCGTGGCTGCTGTCCTGAAACCAAAGCCGGCCGGGGAGGCAAAGTCGCCGAAGTTCAGCTTCGTTTTTACCTCCGCCAGGACCGACTTAAAGGTCACACCCCTGGTTGAGGCTTCGGGCTGAAGGGTGATTATTACAGCTTCAGAGCGTGGGGGTCTAAACCTTAACTTCTTTTTTGGTGCTGAGCCGGCGGGTGCCGGGTCAGCTGGTGCCGGCTGCGCCGCCCTCTTCTTGCGCTTCCTTTTTACAACCGTCGTCCAGGTCTCCTGGATCGGGGGTGCGGTTGCTGGGAGCGCGGTTTGTTGGGGAGGAGGTGCGGATGCACCCGTCGCGGGCTTCTTGGGCCCCTGCATGGGCTTTGTGGCCCCCTCTGCAGGCTTCTTGCCCACCTGCACGAGCCTCGTCTTTGCGGACTCCTCCTTCCTCCGCTTATCTGCCGCAAGCGGCGGCCGGAGGGTTTCGGCCGGAAGAAGTCGCGACTCCAGAGCCTCCAATCGGGCAGACACCATGCCACCGCACTGCATCATGCAGATGCGGGCCACCCTTTCGATGTCGCGGTCAGACATCGCAAGTGCAGGCGGTGGCGTAGCGGTAGGGGCTGACGAAGGTGCAGCAGGAGGGGGGCCGCTGGCCACGGGAGCCTCCTGCCGCTGTCTCTGAGCAGCAAACTCTCGCTTGAGGTTCTCCAGTTCGGATCGAAGACGGCTATTCTCCTCCCATAGCTTCGCCGTCTCTTCCGAGGTCGTACGGTTCAGAAGAATCTCCACCGCCTCCCTGATTCCGTCTGCCGCCTCCTTAAGGGCACGGGTGAACGAGCCCTTCAGGTTGCCAGACTTAGTTGCAACCTTCAGGACAACGTCCACGCCGTCCAGCACCTGGCGGTTCAGGGCCTCTGCCGTGGGGCTCGAGCCTGAAGCCGCCTGGGCAGCACGCCGCTCCCGGGCCTGACGAGCCATTTCGGCGACCTCATCGGCGGCGACCGCTTTGCTCTGAGCACGCTTCGCGGCATTAGCCTCTGCCCTCGTACCCACAAGGGAAACGGTGTCTCCTCCCAGCCCCTCAATTGAGCCCCCAGATGGGACCCCGGGGTCGCTCTCCCCGCCTAATCCCGGCGATCCCGGCCGCTTTAAAAAGCGACCCCGGGAGTTACGCACAGCCACCGGAGCAGGTGCTCTGAAAGGTGTCGCACGACTTCTTCCCCTCCTCGCCGTCGTCACCTTTGCAGCGGGCAGGTTCTCCTCGCTTGAGGAGAGACCCACCCCGCTCGGTCCGAAAAAACTTCATCGTGCGGTCGCTTTCTCCAAAATTTGGAGCGACCGCGCGAGTCCTGGTCGGACATGATTGCTGGATCCTCTTTCGAGGATCGGGAGCCTCCTCGGCTCTTGTTGCCGTCGCCAGCAAGCGGAACCTCCGCCAATACGATTGGCACATCCTCATTTTGGTTTGTTTCTTTAATATTTTTTTCCATGCAGTTCCCACGAGTAGTAGGGATATATATATGTCCACCTAGGCAGAGCCCTTTTGCCTAGGTAAGCCTATATACTGTAGAGTGCGGCAGGTGCTCTACAGGGGAGGCGCTAACGACTGGACTCCCTCCAGCCATTCATCCCCTCGCCACGCCTCTGAACTTAGGATTAGGTGGTTTTTTATCTTAGAGGTATCCTTCCTCTGGGCCAGGCGGTTAAGCCAAGCCCCCGACGGCGGCATTAGACATGCCTCTGTTCGCTGTCCGGCTAACGTCGTGTTATGACGTCACGGATGTCAATCAGTCACAAGCTCTCTGTGTACTTCTCCCAAATAAATAAAAATACAACTGTTAGATTGAAGTGATTTTATTGTGAAACTAATCGTACAAGTATAACTTTCAAGTGACAGTGTTATCAAGTGCACATGTGCTGTGTAAAATATTAAAAACTGTAAAAACAATATCTCGATCTCCAATTTAATATTTGAGTACCCTAAACTCAAAATAAACTATCGATATTTTATTTGAACAAATATATAAACTGTGACCTAACTCAGTGTGTGCGCAACTTTACGCCGATAGAGTGACTCATCCCACGGTATCTGACCGCACCATAGCATACCGTAAAAATACCATAAACGCATTTTTTTAACACAGCGCCATCTGTTGACGTATCGTTGAACTCTTTAGAAGATCGATTGCGTTAAGCGTAAATAAGTTAAGTATGGCTAAATGCGGTGGTTGCGGTAAATTCCTCTCATCGACAGATGCCGCTAACTGCAACAAATGTAGGTGCTGGTATCACAAGGCCTGCGTGGGACTGCCAAATGCTGGACCGGTGGCTGCCACTTGGCACTGCCCTGAATGCAAGAAGAATGTGGTTAGAGATAACCGGGCTGACACACCGGTAAGGGGGCGTGCTCCAGTTGCGTACGAAGATAGCCCAGTCTCGCTGGTGGATGGCCCTATAGGTGGCGCTACCATAGATGCCACACAAGAGCTCAGCTTGGACATCTTCAGGGCGGAGCTGAATACCTTCAAGGAGGACTTCATGAGGTCAGTTAAAAACGAATTCCAGCTGCTCCGCGATGATCTGTCGGAATTGAGATCATCACTGGTTGCCACTAATGACAGAATGAGTCGTCTGGAGGAAAGAATGACTTTAATAGAAACAAAACAAGCTCAGCCCCAAGCATCGCTTTCGTCGGGGGTGGAAGAACTGGTGTCTCAATTAAGGAGCGAAATAAACGACCGGGATCAAGAGCTGCTCGCAAACGACCTCCAGATATCTAATCTACCAGAGGCCAGCGGAGAAAACCCCTACCACACTATCATGTTGGTTGCTGCTAAGCTTGGCATCACCATCGAGGCACGTGATATAGTGAGTGCAGAGCGAGTCGGGGGTAGGCGCATCAACGCGACGCAGGCGGCGGCGCCGTTGGAGACCCGTCCTCGCTTCCTCGTCGTGCGCCTTGCGCGCCGCGACCTGCGGGACGAGCTACTGCAAGGTGCGCGTGTGCGGCGCGGAATGACTACGGCTGACCTCGGTTTGCCTGGATCTGCAAAGCGCTTTTATGTCAACGAGCGCCTAACTAAAGCTAACAGAGAGTTATTTCGTTGCACTCGTGAGGCGGGCATTCGCCTTGGCTGGCAATATGTGTGGTCAAAGCGCGGCCGTATTCTTGCCCGATGCAAGCCCGGGGACCTCACTTATCATATTCGTTGTGAGGCTGACGTGCAGCGCATATTCGGGGCGGCACCGAGTAACCACGGCAACAGTATACCTTAAAAATTGTATTTTTTACCCGACTGTGCGACCGCAAGGGCGGGGAAATGTTTTTTTGTATTTGTTTCTTTTTATTTATTTTTTTTGTATTCAAAATGTTTTCTTTAAAATGCTAAACTCTGAAACCAAACTATTAGCTGTTATTAGGATATTAGTTTTAAGGGCTATTAAACATATTTTGAAAAGGAATTTTACCGTATTAGGTCTCGCTATCTCAAATATGTTATTAATTAGGATAATATTATTTTGTACTTCAACTATTTCGTCTTTGTTATTCTTGTATTGCAGTTGTCTATATTGTTTCTTATTAGTAGGTTTATGTCTCACGGCACAGTATTGCAACGTCCACGGAAACCAGTTTTATAACACAACACTTATTTATATACACCTAATAATAACTAAACTTTACACTATTGACATAACACTATTTACAATTAATGGACTACGACAAATACTTCTATTTTATGAAATGATTGAATATACAAGTTTTTTATTATATAAATATCTATTATAATGATGACGACACGAGATAAGTTTTTTAAGGTTGGCTTTTTAAATGCTGGATCGCTGGGCACAGGTCATGACGACCTAATTAGCGTACTCGACAGGCATTGTTTTGACGTCATGGCCATTAACGAGACTTGGTTGCGATCAGGAGAGGGAGGACGAGCGCCCGTGGTGCCGGGCTATCGACTGCGTCACACACCGCGACCGGCGAGTGTTCGCTCGGGTAGAGGTGGGGGAGTTGGCTTCTTTCTCCGGCGAGGACTAAGCGCGCGTATTTGTTCTGCCGCGGTCGATCCTAGGTTCGAATCGGTTGAGCAGATGTGGCTAACACTCACAATGAACGGCAAGAAAATTGCTATTGGTACCGCGTACCGGCTACCTTGGCTTGATCTTGTTCTTTTTCTGGATGCCATAACAGATTATCTGAGCTCATTAGGACATTGTGACAATTACATATTACTCGGTGATTTTAATGTTAACTTGCTGGACACAAGCGGAATAAAAACCAGAAAAATTAACGAGTTTCTGCATAGCCTCAGCCTTACTCAATTGGTCACAACTCCAACACATTTCACAGCTACCAGTGAAACCCTCATTGATTTACTGTGTACCGATCTGGTAGCAAGATATACGTCAGTTGAATCTTTTGGTTCAATCAACGGCCATTCTGTCATAGTTGGGGAATTTAATGTGAAACGGGATAAGTTTAAACCATACGTCGCTAAATTTAGGCCACTTAAAAACATTTGTTTAGACAGTTTTAACACGGATTTACAGCTTCTCTGTCTTGAAAACATTTTAAAATTTGAAAATGTCAATGAAATGGTAAGTTTTTTTAACCGTCTCATTACTTCCTTATTTGATGTTCATGCACCAGTGAAGATAAGCAGAATAAAAGAAAAGTCGTATCCCTGGATTACTGATACGATTAAGCTAATGATGCGTTTACGGGATGACGCACTTACTAGTTATCGGAAAACTAAATTGAATTCAAAATGCGAATACTACAAAGAATTAAAAACCTTAGTAGCAAGATCTCTGTACAGTGAAAAAATGGCATATTATGAATACAACATAAACAATCACATTAAAAATCCAAAATTGCTATGGAGAAATCTAAAGACCACGTTACTGACTACAAATTCTAGACAAGACCTTCCGTCGCACTTCACAGATCCTGATCTAATTAATAATAACTTTTTGACAGTTCCTGGTAGCAAGATGGCGAGCATGTCACTGTTGACTGATTACGATAACAACAAACATGGTGAGGAAATTTTTTCAATCATTCCGGTGGAGCAGGCTGACATCTCTCGCATTATCTGCAACCTTAAAAGTAATGCTGAGGGTTATGATCATATCACCCTGGACATGATTGTCATGACCCTACCCTACACACTAAATGCTATTACGGCCATAATTAACTCCTCAATAGTGACTTCAAAATTCCCCGAAGAATGGAAGATTGCCTCTGTTAAGCCCTTACCCAAAAATTCAAATCCGGTTGATCTGAAAGACCTCCGACCTATTAGCATCTTGCCATGTTTGTCCAAGGTACTAGAGAGGGTCGTGTGTGACCAATTAACACTTTTTTTGGAGCAGAATAGCATATTGCCAGACTTGCAATCAGGTTTCAGAAAGCAGCGAAGTACCTCTACTGCTTTACTGGATGTTACTGACAATGTGTTGTCTGCCCAAGATAAGGGAATGTGTACGTGTCTGGTCTTGCTTGATTTTTCCAGGGCATTTGACGCAATTAATATACCATTATTATTATCGAAGTTAAGATATTATGGTTTCGACCCTGGTGCTGTGGAATGGTTCCGGAGCTACCTCAGTGATAGGAAGCAATTTGTAGATTTACGTTTGGGAGATGGCACCACTCTAAAATCGGCACTTAGTTCTATAGATAGAGGAGTGCCGCAAGGGTCTATCTTAGGTCCAATACTCTTTATCTTGTCATTCATCATCATCATTTCAGCCGAAAGACGTCCACTGCTGGACATAGGCCTCCCCCAAGCGTCGCCACAACGAACGGTCCTGTGCGTCTCGCATCCATCGGACTCCCGCAATCGTTACCAAGTCATCGGTCCACCTTGTAGGAGGCCTTCCAACGCTACGTCTTCCGGTACGTGGTCGCCATTCCAGAACCTTTCGGCCCCAACGGCCATCTGTTCTGCGGGCAATGTGCCCTGCCCATTGCCACTTTAGTTTGGCGATTCTTCGTGCTATGTCGGCAACCTTGGTTCTCCTGCGGATATCCTCATTCCTGATTCGATCACGCAAGGAAACTCCGAGCATAGCCCTCTCCATTGCCCTTTGGGTGACTTTAAGCCTTCTAATGAGGCCCATTGTAAGCGACCACGTTTCGGAGCCATATGTCATCACTGGCAACACGCACTGGTCATAGACTTTCGTCTTGAGACACTGTGGTATATTGGACGAGAAGACACCGCGCAGCTTCCCGAACGCTGCCCAGCCGAGTCGGATTCGACGATTGATCTCTTTCTCGAAGTTAGACCTTCCCAACTGGACCGTCTGTCCCAGGTAAACGTATTCGTCTACAACTTCGAGTGTAAAGTCCCCGACCTTGATAGGAGTGGGTGCTACATGGCTGTTTACCATGACTTTGGTTTTGTCCATGTTCATTTTAAGTCCCACTCTTTCGGAAGCTCTACTGAGGTCACCAAGCATTATACTGAGCTCCTCCGTAGTCTCAGCCATGACTACTATGTCGTCGGCAAACCGAAGGTGAGTGATGTACTCGCCATTGACATTAATGCCTAGCCCTCTCCATTCCAAAACCTTGAAGACATCCTCCATTGCTGCCGTGAACAGTTTCGGAGAAATAACGTCTCCCTGCCTCACACCCCGCTGCAAGAGGATAGGTTTCGAGGTCTGGTCTTGTAGTCGGACTGACATAGTGGCGTTTTTGTACAAACACTTCAGCACTTCGATATACCGATAGTCAATTTGGCACCGTTGGAGAGACTGCAGTACAGCCCAAGTTTCAATCGAATCAAAGGCTTTCTCGTAGTCCACAAACGCTAAGCAGAGAGGCTGATTATACTCCTCAGTCTTCTGTATAACCTGCCGCAGCGTATGTATGTGGTCCACGGTGCTGAAGCCTTTACGAAATCCGGCTTGTTCGGGAGGCTGGAAGTCGTCGAACCTGCGCGCGAGACGATTCGTGATGACTCTGGAAAACAGCTTGTAGACATGGCTCAGAAGCGAGATGGGCCTATAATTCTTAAGCAGGGCATTATCGCCCTTCTTAAAGAAGAGTACCACCACGCCTCTGCTCCACGCCTGTGGCGTTTTCCCCTCGAGTATGACGGAATCAAATAGCTTCTGAAGGGCCTTAAGGACCGGTTTTCCACCCGCCTTCAGGAGTTCGGCCGTAATTCCGTCCTCACCCGACGCCTTGTTGTTTTTCAGCTGCTTCAGAGCCATCCTAATCTCGTACAGGCTGACGTCCGGGATATCTTCGGTATAGTGTCGCGTCAATCTAGCTCTTGGGTCGTTTACTAGATTTACAGCGGGTTTAGCGGTAGACGTGTATAACTGTCCATAAAAAGCCTCGATCTCTCCCAGAAGCTCCGATTTGGCGGATATGACTCTGCCATCGTCGGTCTTCAGTTTCGTGAGCTGGCTTTGCCCAATAGACAGATCTCGTGCAAATACTTTAGAGCCCTTATTCCGCTCAATCGCATCCTTAATCCTTGCGGTATTAAAGCGGCGAAGGTCACGTTTCAGGGACTTCGAGATTTGTCTATTGAGCTGCCGGTATATGCACGCATCGTCTGAAGACTGCAGAATCATCTCACGCCTCTTCTTCATTAGCTCGAGGGTCGGATCGGAGAGCTTCTTGTTTTTATTTGTACGGTGAGTCTTGAAAAACTTAGACCCGACCGTATGGACAGTTTCCACGAACCCATCGTTATATTCATCCACGGAGCTTCCTAGGCACTCGAAACGATTGTGGAGTTCGAGCTGAAAGCTCTCGGGGTTTTGGATCTGGATCTGTGCTGGACGGAGCGTAGACTTCATCAGTCGAGACCTTTCAAGCTTAATGTTAATATTCAATGTGCCTCTTACGACGCGGTGATCACTTCCAGTTTTCACCGCGTTGATCACAGAGACATCATTGAATATTTGCTTTTTCGTCGACAGGATGAAGTCAATCTCATTTCTAGTTGCACCGTCAGGACTTTGCCAGGTCCACCTTCTATGCTCACGCTTTTTGAAGAAGGAATTCATCATATAGAGGTCCTCCTTCTCCATAAAGCTAGCCAGTAGGTGTCCCCGGTGATTCCGACGTCCAAATCCAAATTGCCCCACTCGCAGCTCGTCATCGTCTCGTTTGCCCAGTTTCGCGTTAAAGTCCCCCATGACCACGGTGAAGTGAGTCTTAGAACCATGCATGGCTCTTGATATATCCTCATACATGGATTCTACTTCGTCGTCGGGATGTGTCGAGGTCGGGGCGTAGACCTGTATGACCTTCAGCGAATATCTTGATGATATTCTGAGTATAAGGTACGCCACCCTGGTCGACACACTCTCGATCCTCACCACATTGTTCACAAGGGACCTGTGGACGATAAACCCGACACCACCCTGGGACTGCTGGTCACCCTCCCGGAAATAGAGCAGGTTACCGGATTTGAGAATTATCGTATCCTCCCCCTGTCTTCGGACTTCAGACAATCCCACAATACTCCATCGCAACCTGCTCAATTCCTCCTCCAGTTCGGTGATCTTCTCGTCAGTCCTCAGTGTACGCGTGTTAAAAGTTGCCAGGTCGAGTCGTTTCATAGATGGGTAGCCAAATCTCATCCGGAGATTCTTCGCACCCCTTGCCTCGTCGTGGCCTTGACCGCTACCGGAGTCAAGGGTAGACGGGCTGCCGGGCACTAGGGGCCATTTTTTGTTTCTGTTTTTCATGTTGGGGGGGGGGTTGCCATAATCGCCACGCTTGGCAGACGGGTTGGCGATCGCAGTTTGGTTGTTGTAATGTACAGAGGATGCTGCTGCCCATTCTCTGGTATGTCCCTTAGTCGCCTCTTACGACACCCTCGGGAAGAGATGGGATGGTGTTATTCTTAACGTCCGAACACCATACGGAACTCCGAACACCATACGGAACTTTATCTTGTATTGCGCGGATATTATTAAATGCCTCCAGAAGTGCAAGTACCACATATACGCTGATGATGTCCAGCTTTACATTTCTTTTTATCCCGACGAGTGTGATAATGCCATAAAAAACCTAAACGACGATCTTCGCAGAATTGCAACCTGGTCCGAGGAAAATTGTCTGTCGCTAAACCCATCCAAAACCAAATTTATGATACTTGGCTCTAAGCAACAGTTAGCTAAACTACCCGCTACGTTTTCACTCGAACTAATGGGCAAACCGATAGACAGAGTCTATGAAGCAAGGAACCTTGGTCTTATTATGGACAAAGACCTTCGTTTCGAAAAGCATGTCGCCGACTCGGTAAGAAACTGCTTTTATCGCCTAAAACTTCTGTATAAAATGAGGCCTTACCTATCCGAAACACTTCGGGAGCAGCTTGTGGAAAGTCTGGTTTTGTCCAGATTGAATTATGCGGACACGGTGTACGGCCCGCGCCTACTGGCTCGTACAGACCGGCTTATTCAAAGGGTTCAAAACGCGTGTGCTCGTTTTTGTTATAAGATTCCTCCCCGAAGCCACATAACACCATTCCTTAACAAGCACTTTACCCTCAAAATGAAATCGAGACGCAAGTTACACTTGGCATGCCTTCTATTCGGTGTAATTAAATTCCAAAAGCCAGACTACCTCTATAACAAGCTGAGCTGGATTACTAGTAGACGTGAATGCGGAAGAAGGCAATGTTCGCAGCAACTTTCATCGCAGGCCCATAGTACAGCAACATTTAGAGGCAGTTTTCGTTACGCAGCATCCAAAATATGGAATAACCTGCCACCGCCTATTAGAGCAATAAACACGATTAGTACCTTCAGAAGACGTTTACGGCAGTTTTTGATCGATACACAGCGAAAGTTAAACCTAACCAATTTGAACGTTTCATTGATTTAAATAAATTGTCTTCGTTCATAATATTAATTATTAAGTAAATTTCACAATAATAAAAAAGAGTTTATACATAGCTACAATATGTGGGTGGTTAGGATTTCTAGGGTACCGTTTATCCCTTATAGCTGCCTCGTCTCTTTGCGCCCGCTGCGGTGGATTGTTTCCATACCACCTGCGTTCCCATATATTTTTGAGACCTGTATAAAACAAAGGATGCGTTAATATAATTACTGTTTAAACTTTCATTTTGTTGTTGCCGTTTTTGTCGTGCGATTTGCGTTTATGTTCACTTACCTTATGGGCCTGGTTTACTTGCAGCTGGCACTTGCAATCGGTTACGCCTTCGTTTTTCATCCCACTCGAATTGTAGTGATCGTCCTTTTTGGTGGCATGACAAAGTCATTATGACCTGCAATTGAGAAAAAGTAATATGTATACAGGTGCATACATTACTCACTCGTTCATTTCAATGGTTATTAGAATACATATAATAATATACCTACAATACACATAATTACACTCACTTGTTTTCACTCACGGATAGCGATGGTTTCACTGTTTACATTATATTGGTTTCACTGACAACTACATAATCTAAACGTAATATCTTTATTTTTTTTTTCTAATACCCGATGTTTACTTTTTTTTTCCATTTATATATTTGGCTGAATGCAACTTGTCTGTTGCGCTCGCCTACCCAAGGCATAGTGATAATTATTGTTACGTAACACGAACTACGGTGAGTTGAACCGTTTTTTTTTTTTTTATATATATACTAGCCGCAAGTACTGTACGATCGAACTTACGTATAGTTTTGATGATGACTTTTTTATTCTTAGTATGTGTTTTTTCCTGTTTCATATTATGTATTTATCACTAAATATCTATTATTTATTATTTACTACACACCTATTTATACCTACATACAAAATATACGTATATTTATTTACCTCGCATCAAACAAACTGATTAGCATCCGTAGACTCATAGTAAGGTTCAGTTGAAAACCAGCGTCAGGCAACTGCTATATAGTGGCCTGGCATTATGCTGAACTGGACCTATTTGGCGCAGCCGTGAGACACACAATGTTAATGTATTTTTTAAGTTTTAGTATTTAAGTTTCTATATTATAATCGTTTTCTCATTGTGTGTACCTGTGTGCCAAATAAACGTGTTTTCTTTCTTTCTTCTTTCTTTGTTGCCGTCGCCAGCAAGCGGAACCTCCGCCAATACGATTGGCACATCCTCATTTTGGTTTGTTTCTTTAATATTTTTTTCCATGCAGTTCCCACGAGTAGTAGGGATATATATATGTCCACCTAGGCAGAGCCCTTTTGCCTAGGTAAGCCTATATACTGTAGAGTGCGGCAGGTGCTCTACAGGGGAGGCGCTAACGACTGGACTCCCTCCAGCCATTCATCCCCTCGCCACGCCTCTGAACTTAGGATTAGGTGGTTTTTTATCTTAGAGGTATCCTTCCTCTGGGCCAGGCGGTTAAGCCAAGCCCCCGACGGCGGCATTAGACATGCCTCTGTTCGCTGTCCGGCTAACCCGACTCAGCGAACCCGTCGAAAGTTCTCTCCTAGAGGAATTTCCTTGTAGGAGAGATACGGCTGCCGCATTAGTGCGCCTGCACTGCTGCGGCATAGTCGCATCCATGCCAATCGACGACTGTTGATCGATCAGGAGCGACCCCTCCTGGTGTCCCTCTTGGTCTGGTCTCTCACTTGGACCTTTCCGGCATGAGTAACTCTACCGGCAAAGCCCCAAGATCATTGAGACACGCAAGCCCCACCACGACGACAACGTGGGGACACAGTCGGTGGGGAACCTTTTTTTTTTTTTTTTTGTTGCCGGGGTGGAAAATCCTCATGGATGTCCTTCGCCTGGGGCATGCGAAGGGGTCTGTCAGACTCTTACTGACTAAAAACCACCTCGGTGTTCCCTCCCACACTTGGACCGGGGATCGTGGGAGCTGATACGCCATCCATGATCCCCGGCTAGTGCCGGCCCGCCTACGCGGGCCACCTCAAGCCGGGGGGGAGTGTGAGGTGTCCTCCCCCCGCGACGTCCAATAGAGGCGCGCGTGGAACACTACGCGCTGCCGCCTCGGGTCTTGCTGGATTTGGGACGGCGGACGACCCCGAGTCCGCCGTCCCTTCGGACCTCTTTATGGGGGCTGGAAGAGGGCGTTGTCTGCCCTCCGCCGACGCCCGGTTCGCCTGCTGCGGCACGGGAGAGTGGCCACGGCCTCCCTCTCCCTCTCCGCAACCTCCTTCTGCGAAATTACGTCTTTACAGAAGGAGATCATCGCATCCCACGACTCGGCGCCCCCGACCATCGAACGAACGACGGCCGGCAGCGACAGGTCGGGGCCCACTTCAGATACAAGGGCACGGCGCTGCTCCTCCCATGCGGCACACTCTGCCAGTGTGTGTTGCGCCGTGTCCTCCCGACAGTCGGTGCAGTGATGGCACCGAGCGTCCGGCTCCCTGTTTATGCGACACAAGTACTTCCCGAAGCAGCCATGCCCCGAGAGCACCTGCGTCGCCCTAAACGACAGGGAGCCGTGCTTCCTCCCGAGCCATTCGTCGAGCACTGGTCGGATCGCATCGACGGTGGCGAGGCCGGCGGTAGGGCGCAGAAGCCTGTCCCGCCATTCCGCCACCATAACCTCGCGGAGCTGAGACCGACGCAGCTCGATCTCGCGCTGCATCGGTTCACCACCCCGCGTCCTCATCTCCTCGCGCCACTGGTACAGTGAGGCGAGGACTCTCGCCTCCAGTTCCCAGGGCGGAGATCCGGCCAGTGCACAACCCGCCTCGTAGCAGATCGTGCGATACCCCCTGATAGCCCTGACGGCCATCGCCCTCTGCGGTCTTCGCAGGATTGCGATGCTGCCGGCCGTCAGGTCAGAAGCCCATACTGGGGCCCCATACAGGGCCATGGATCGCACGATCCCCAAGTACAGCCGCCTACAGGCAGTGCTCGGGCCCCCTAGATTGGGAAGCAGCGTTGCGAGCGCGCCCGCTGCGCCCATCGACTTGGGCGTCAGCCGCCGAAAGTGAGGGCCAAAGTCCCACCGCCGTCGAGCACCAATCCTAGGTACTTCATGGTGGACTCGACAGCGATTTGGACCCCCCCGACAACGATGTGTGATCCCGGCGGCGGCGCTCGTCGGGGGACATGAAAGACCATAGCCTCCGACTTGCTGAGAGCCACCTCCAGGCCCAGGCGTCGTATGCGGCTCACCACCTGTGAAACCACTGCCGTCGCCAGCAACGCTGCCTCACTGTACGAGCTCCCCCGGGCCGTGACTAGCGTGTCGTCTGCGTAACACGTCAGGTCCACACCCGGTTGGAGCTCGCCCCTCAGCACCCAGTCGTAACCGATGTTCCACAAGGGTGGCCCTAGGACCGAGCCCTGTGGAACACCGCACGACATATCGCGACGGCCCTTGCCGTCGCGTCCCCTGTAGGTGACACACCTTTCCGATAAATAAGCCCCAATGATGCGGCGGAGGTAGTGGGGCACACTATGGTACCTTAGTGCCTCCCGGATACAGCTCCAGGGCAGGGCGTTAAAGGCGTTGGAGATGTCCAAGGACACCGCCACCATCACCCCGCCCCGGGAAACCGCTTGCTCCGCCAGGACTCTCACTCGCATTATGGCGTCGATAGTGGAGCGCCCATGCCGAAACCCGAACTGACTGTCGTCTAGATCCGGCCCCTCTCTGTACAAGTGGCTGTCTAGGCGGGCAGCAATAATCCGCTCAAAAAGCTTACCCACCTCGTCAAGCAACACTATGGGCCGGTATGCAGACGGCGAGTCTGCTGGGCGCCCCGCCTTCTTGAGTAGGACCAGACGACCTGTCTTCCACTGAGTGGGGAAGTGGCCCCGCTCAAGGCAAGCTGAGTAGAGTCCTCTCAGCTGGGGCTCCAGCTCCTTCAGAGCGAGGACGAGCGCGCGGCCGGGAACTCCATCTGGTCCCGGGGCAACGGTTTTGGCACGGAGCCGCATCACGGCCGCCCTCAACTCTGGTTGTGTCACCTCGGGGATCTCCTCATCCTCCGACTCCGTGTCTGTGGGCAAAGCCATCGGCGGCGGTGTGTGCTCCTCTCTATCAGGGAAGAGAGCTGCGACCACTACCTCCAGCAACTGAGGCTCGAGGCTCTCAGTGAGTGGGGGCGCCCAAGCACGAAGTTTCCCTCGGACCGTACGATAAGGACGCCCCCATGGATTTGAATCTAAGGTCGCCAGCATCTCCTCCCAGGATCGAGTCTTCGACTCGCCGATGGCCAGCCACAGAGCCTTCTTCGCCGCGCGGTACACCTCATACCGCGCGGCCTCTTACCGGCGCCTGACCTCCACGCAGGTCCTGCGCATCTGCGCGATTTCGGCGGTCCACCAGTACAACCGGCGCCTTGTGGGTTGAATGCGGACACGAGGCATGGACGCGTCGCAAATTTGCGTCATCGCCCCGCGGAACCACTGCGCCTCCTCTTCGACGTCGACGGGTTCGTTCGTCATTGACTCCCGGACCCAGGCCTGGATGATTGCAGCTTCTTCGAGAAGTTCCCTTGTGGTGTGGTGTCACGTACATCAGCACGTCACGTACAGCACGTAGTATAATATGCTAAGGTAGTTAGTATGTGAATACGTGATTGTAGATTATCGACATAACATCACGTCGTAACTATGTATATAATGTTGCTAATTAAAGGTGGAAGAGGACTCGACTCTTGGAGTAGTAACTAACATGTAGTTTACTTTGACCCCTCCATCTCCTCGCATCGCATGGCGACCCTGCCAGTCGGCTGGACGGCGTTGTAGTTGCCGACCAGGAGCTAGTCACGGTTCGTGGTTCGCGGTTTGATTGTCTTCGTTGAGTATCACGTCAGTCGCGTCACGGCGCAGGCCATGGGGAGCACGACGTCCAAGGAAGAGGTGATTATCGCCCAGGCGTCTACGAGTGGTGTAAATACCGCAACGGCTACTCAGGAGCAGCTGGCGGCTATCAAGACCGTGTTGCTGTTTGTGGCTGTGTGTATGGCAGTTGTCATCATAGGGTTGGCGGTTCGCATGTATCGGAGATGTCACCACAACTGGATTGAAGAAAAGATGAGACAGCGGGAAGTCCAGAAGGCTGTACAGATGGCTTGACCAGGAGCCGTCGGAGGAACGAAGTAAGTGTTTCTTGAGTGGAAGTGAATAAGTGTGTTTCGGTGCTTGTGTTCATCGTTAAATTTAGAGACAATAATTTAAATGGAAGTGGAGTTAACGTCGCTATTTGTACAACTTAAGTTATTAAGGGAATCTATTGTCAAGTTAGGCCCTAGTAGGCGAGAAGGCAGAATGATAGGTCGGTCGCGGATTTTGGGGCTGAGATAGAGAAGTTAATGGTTAATTTGACTATTTCTCAAGCCGGGGAAAGTTCGGAAGCGTATGAGATTTTGCGGCCGTTGAACGAAAAGTACGCAATCAGGAAGTTTGCTGACGGGCTTCGCAATCAGCGTTTAGGTACGATCATTACGGCGCGGAATTTGACCTGTTTGAAGGATGCGATCAGGGTAGCAGAAGACGAAGGTTGTGCATCGTCGGCACAAGTCATGGCGTATCAGCGTTGGCCCGCGAGGGGTGGTTTTGATAATAGAGGTCGCGGAAATGGTTATAGGCGGTCTACGGTAGGAAATGGATACGCGCAACATAAAACAGCTGTTGAGCGTACGCGCAAAAATGCCACCGTATGGCATAATCGTGGAATGCGCGGACGTAGCAATAATGTTCATCGTGGTCATTCGACTCAACAAGGTCGGAGGCGTGTAGCGTGTTTCGAGCATGCGCGTAGTGATGCTGACTCAGGCGAGACGTCAATGTCACGACGTAATGAAGCAACTGACCACCACTTGCAGTTTTTTCGAGACTAAGTGTATTTTAGCTTGCGATAGTATTAATTGGGTTAATTTTCTAGTGTATAATATAAATGCGGAATGGTTAGTAGATACGGGCGCGTCGATATCGGCTGTAAAGAGTGGTTTCTTGTTGAACGATGCTTTGTGCTGTAAGGTAGTTAAGGAAGAATTAGTGATAAATGGTGTAGGAGGTAGTTTGAGGGCTATAGGTTATGTATATTTAACGTTGAAATATGGACGGTGTTCTTTCACGCATAAGTTTTATATATTTGATGATTTGCCATGTAAGTCGGTTGGTATATTAGGTCAGGATTTCTTGCAGAAGTATGGTGGTATTATAGGTTTTTCGGCGAATAGGTTCTCTCTTAGGGATCGTGAACGGCGGGTGGTCTCGATGCCACTTAAGTCCTATGATTACTTGTTGACTATTCCACCGCGTTGTGAGGTGGTTAGGTATTACCCCGTTAATAGAGCGGAAGATTGTGTGGTAGTTAGGGAAGAATTGCGGAAAGGCGTTTTCTTGGCTAGTGTGTTAGTAAGGCCTAAAAACGGGATGGTGCCCGTTAGGATTTTAAATACGAACTCCGAGGAAGTTGTGTGTAGTATGTCCGGTGTGGAAGTTTGTCCGTTGAGTGATTTTGATTGTTGTAATTTCGTGGAGCCAGGGACGGACGTTGAGCGTGTAAAAGAGGTACTTTCTTTACTTAAACTCGACTATTTGAACGCCGAGGAGCGGTTGTCGGTTGAGCAAGTGTGTGCGAAGTTTTCGGATGTTTTTCATCTTCCGGGTGATAAATTAGCTGTCACTAACGTATATGAGCAGTCTATACGTTTGAAAGAGAGTGCTACTCCGGTGTACAAGAGGCAGTATAGGATACCTTATGCACAGAAGAAGGAGGTTGATAGGCAAGTGCAGGAGATGCTGGAGAGTAATATCATTGAGGAGGCGGTTAGTGAGTGGTCTAGTCCTGTTTTGGTGGTACCCAAAAAGGCGGATCGTAGTGGAGAGAAGAAATGGCGTGTGGTTATAGATTATAGGCAGTTGAATGAAAAGATACAGGATGATAAGTTTCCATTGCCGAATATAACTGAGATTTTGGATTCGATGTCAGGCGCAGTTTACTTTAGTCACTGTGATTTATCACAATCTTATTATCAGTGTGCTTTGGAGGAGAGTAGTAGGAAGTACACTGCTTTCACAACAGACAAGGGGCAGTATCAAATGTGTAGGTTACCAATGGGTTTGAAGATAAGTCCGAGTTCGTTTAGTAGATTAATGACTGTGGCCATGTCTGGATTGAATTACGACAGGTGTCTGATTTATTTGGATGATCTCATTATTTTTGGACGGAATTTAGATGAACATAATCGAAACCTAATATCAGTATTCTCACGCTTGAGGGAAGTAAATCTAAAGTTGAATCCGTCAAAATGTGAATTTTTGAAGAAGCAAGTGCTTTATTTGGGGCATGTGATATCGGCGGAAGGTATTTCACCAGATTCAGAGAAGATAGAAGTTATTAGAGGTTATCCGCGTCCATCGACGGTTGATGAGGTAAAGCGATTTGTAGCGTTTGCGAATTATTATAGAAAATTCATACCACAGTTTGCTGATATAGTGGTACCTATGAATAGGCTGTGTAAGAGAGGTGTTGTATTTAGTTGGTCCGATGAGTGCGAGAAGTCGTTTTTGTTGCTTAAGGAAGCGTTAATGAATCCACCGGTGTTGGATTATCCAGATTTTTCTGATAGCAATACTTTTATATTGCAAACCGATAGTTCTGGATATGCAATAGGGAGTGTGTTGAGTAATGGGAACGGAAAACCCATCGCATATGCTAGTAGGTCGTTAGGGAAGAGTGAGTTAAATTATCCGATAATAGAGAAGGAGTTGTTGGCAATAGTTTGGTCAGTTAAATATTTTAGACCGTATTTGTACGGACGGAGGTTCGTTGTAAAGACGGATCACCGGCCATTACTGTATTTGTTTAACATGACAGATCCATCTAGTAGGTTGACTAAGTTTCGTTTGTGTTTAGAGGAGTATGATTTTGAGGTTGAATATATTAAGGGCAAAGAGAATGTTCTAGCGGATGCACTTTCTAGAATAGTGATAACGAGTGAGGATTTGAAATTGATACGGGAAAAGACGATATCCGTAATGACGAGGGCACAGTACAAGCAGTTGGGAAAGCCAAATGTTTGTGATAGGGACTCCGTGGTATCTGGGACTGATCACCCTAGGATCGTGGAAGTACTTAAGAAACAAGGAAATGACATTGGGATTTGTTTAGATGATTGGGAGAAAATGTTACGTAATAATAATAATAACAACAATAATAATAATGGTTGTAGGAGGATATTTTCAAAGTCGCGCAATATAGTGTATATGCCAGAAAACTCGAGTATTTATGTAAACTATGAATCTTTATCGGGAACTTCGCGAGACGAGTTATCGAAAGACATAGTCAGTTTTTGTATTGAAGAAGGCATTAAAGAAGTAGTTATTATGAAAAATCGTTATAACGTTGATTTCATTACAAGAATGGCAAAATATTTGAAGGAAAATAGAAGTTCGATTTGTGGGGATTTTAAACTGTGTGTAGTGAAGGATTTACGGAAAATAGAAGGGAAAGATGAGAAGAAGGTTATTTTGAATGATTTCCATATTTTACCCACGAGTGGTCATGCAGGAATACGTAGGATGGTGAATAATATAAAGAAGTATTATTATTGGCCTTCTATAGAGAAAGACGTAGTGGAGTACGTTGGTAAATGTGATAAGTGTTGTAAGCAAAAGTATTCTAGGAATACTAGGGAACCCATGACGGTTACGACTACTGCATCAACATCGTTTGAGAAGATTTATTTAGACATAGTAGGACCCCTTGATAGAGACGAAAGAGGCAATGTTTACATATTAACTATTCAATGTGAACTTACGAAGTTTGTAGAGGCTTATCCGTTAAAGAATAAATCCGCAAATGAGGTAGCAAAAGCTTTGGCAGAGAATTTTGTTTTGAGATATGGAATACCGAGAACAATAGCTACGGATAGGGGTAGTGAATTCGTTTTGAAAGTAATGATAGAGCTATGTGATATCTTGAACATCAATAAAGTCATGTCGACGTCATATCATCATGAGAGTATAGGTTCTTTGGAGAATGTACATAAAACATTAGGTGCATATTTGAGGATACAGACGAATAATAACCCATCATCATTGAGTTCTTGGATACCATTTTGGTGTTTTTCTTATAATACGACAGTTAATACTGTTACCAAATATACACCTTATGAATTAGTGTTTGGAAGAATATGCAGATTACCAAGTAGTCTTCAAGGAGAAAGTGTTGAACCATTGTATAATTTTGATGATTATCCTTTAGAATTTAAGTACAGATTGCAAAGGGCACAAAATGATGCAAAGGAGAATTTAATAGCGAGTAAATTAGCTAGGAAACATTGTTATGATAAGAATCTTAATTCTGTAACCTATAAGGAAGGTGATTTAGTTTTGATTAAGAATGAAACTGGCAATAAATTGGAATGTATTTATAATGGACCTTTTGAAGTTGTAAAAGACGAGTCACCAAATGTTGTGATTAAGTATAAAAATAAAATAGATATAGTACATAAGAATAGAACAAAAGTGTATTGTAAGAGTTAGAGTAGGTAATAGTTTGTAATGTGGAAAAAAAAAAAAACCTTGTAAATTTTTTTTTTAAATTTAAGGGGAGTGATGTGGTGTGGTGTCACGTACATCAGCACGTCACGTACAGCACGTAGTATAATATGCTAAGGTAGTTAGTATGTGAATACGTGATTGTAGATTATCGACATAACATCACGTCGTAACTATGTATATAATGTTGCTAATTAAAGGTGGAAGAGGACTCGACTCTTGGAGTAGTAACTAACATGTAGTTTACTTTGACCCCTCCATCTCCTCGCATCGCACCCTGTCGATCTGCTTAATCGACCAGCGAGGACCATCCCTTTGCAGGGTCGACGGTCGGCCACCGCCCGTGGTCTGGGTGGAGACGCTGAAACGGATGTATCGATGATCTGACAACGTTTCCACCCCCACGGCGACTCGCCAGTCAAGGACACGGCGCGCAACAGCGGGGCTAGCGAACGAGACATCCACTACAGACCCACCCCGCTGCCGTACGCACGTGTACTCCAAGCCCCGATTCAGAACGGTCAGGCCGGTCGCAACCGCCCACTCCTCCAACACCTCGCCCTTAGGATCGGTGACTGGGGATCCCCACGCCGCAGACTTGGCGTTGAGATCCCCGAGCAACAGCACCGGGTGAGAGTGGGACCGGCCCACGACGGCACCCAGCTCGACAAGGAACCTCTCGAAGTCGGCGAGACTCTTGTTGGGCGAGAAATATGCCCCAATGATGGTGATTCCCCCCGCGAGAGCGGCCACCCAGCCGCGTCCTCGGGAGGGACTGCCAAGAGTCCCACCAATGATGGCCACCAAACCGTCCAGGTCTCCTGCCCAGTTATCGCGGGGGGGTACAAAATACGGTTCAGCGGCCACAGCCACGTTGATCGACCACTCCGCCATGCTCTGGAGCAAAAGATCCTGAGCTCTGGAGGAGTGGTTGATATTCGCCTGGAGGAAATGGAATTGTGCCATCACTGGCATTCCATTTCTCCGGCATCTCCTCCATCCCTGGGTCGGGAGTCAGCTGCTTGGCTGCCGGGCTGTGGGAGGGGCGCAGGTCCTCCGACAACTCTGTTCTTCCTGCCGTTTTTGGGGGCCTTGCAGGCTTTCCCACCAATTCTGTGCTCCGCAGGCTTCCCTGCAGCTGCACAAAGGCTGCAGTTTGGTGTCGCGGAGCACTGGGCCGACTTGTGGCCGGGTCGGCCGCAGCGATAGCAGAGGTCACCACGGTCAACGTCTGCAGCGCATTGTGCCCGGACATGCCCTTTGTCCAGGCAGCGGTAGCACCGCATGACCCTGGGTGGCAGGAGCTTTACACTCGCTGACACCCAGCCAACCAGCAACCTTCTGCCATCCGCGACCCTGTTTGCGGCAGCTACCGGGCACCGCACCCAAACTGTGCCCAGCCCGGCCGTACTGCAGCGAATCTCACCCGCCTGCACGCTCTCGGGCGGACACCCGCCACTTCGGGCAATGGCCGCCACTATGTCTTCCGGGGTCACGGAGTCATCCAGCCCACTCACGCGCAATTCTGCCGTTTTTGTGGGTCTAGATACCCGGACATCCTCCGGTTTGAGGACTTCCCTTAGTTTGGCGGCCAGAATGTCCTCCCTCTCCTGCCTTGCAGCACCCGACACCTCAAAGATTTTGGCCCCCGTGGCTGCTGTCCTGAAACCAAAGCCGGCCGGGGAGGCAAAGTCGCCGAAGTTCAGCTTCGTTTTTACCTCCGCCAGGACCGACTTAAAGGTCACACCCCTGGTTGAGGCTTCGGGCTGAAGGGTGATTATTACAGCCTCAGAGCGTGGGGGTCTAAACCTTAACTTCTTTTTTGGTGCTGAGCCGGCGGGTGCCGGGTCAGCTGGTGCCGGCTGCGCCGCCCTCTTCTTGCGCTTCCTTTTTACAACCGTCGTCCAGGTCTCCTGGATCGGGGGTGCGGTTGCTGGGAGCGCGGTTTGTTGGGGAGGGGGTGCGGATGCACCCGTCGCGGGCTTCTTGGGCCCCTGCATGGGCTTTGTGGCCCCCTCTGCAGGCTTCTTGCCCACCTGCACGAGCCTCGTCTTTGCGGACTCCTCCTTCCTCCGCTTATCTGCCGCAAGCGGCGGCCGGAGGGTTTCGGCCGGAAGAAGTCGCGACTCCAGAGCCTCCAATCGGGCAGACACCATGCCACCGCACTGCATCATGCAGATGCGGGCCACCCTTTCGATGTCGCGGTCAGACATCGCAAGTGCAGGCGGTGGCGTAGCGGTAGGGGCTGACGAAGGTGCAGCAGGAGGGGGGCCGCTGGCCACGGGAGCCTCCTGCCGCTGTCTCTGAGCAGCAAACTCTCGCTTGAGGTTCTCCAGTTCGGATCGAAGACGGCTATTCTCCTCCCATAGCTTCGCCGTCTCTTCCGAGGTCGTACGGTTCAGAAGAATCTCCACCGCCTCCCTGATTCCGTCTGCCGCCTCCTTAAGGGCACGGGTGAACGAGCCCTTCAGGTTGCCAGACTTAGTTGCAACCTTCAGGACAACGTCCACGCCGTCCAGCACCTGGCGGTTCAGGGCCTCTGCCGTGGGGCTCGAGCCTGAAGCCGCCTGGGCAGCACGCCGCTCCCGGGCCTGACGAGCCATTTCGGCGACCTCATCGGCGGCGACCGCTTTGCTCTGGGCACGCTTCGCGGCGTTAGCCTCTGCCCTCGTACCCACAAGGGAAACGGTGTCTCCTCCCAGCCCCTCAATTGAGCCCCCAGATGGGACCCCGGGGTCGCTCTCCCCGCCTAATCCCGGCGATCCCGGCCGCTTTAAAAAGCGACCCCGGGAGTTACGCACCGCCACCGGAGCAGGTGCTCTGAAAGGTGTCGCACGACTTCTTCCCCTCCTCGCCGTCGTCACCTTTGCAGCGGGCAGGTTCTCCTCGCTTGAGGAGAGACCCACCGACCCCGCTCGGTCCGAAAAAACTTCATCGTGCGGTCGCTTTCTCCAAAATTTGGAGCGACCGCGCGAGTCCTGGTCGGACATGATTGCTGGATCCTCTTTCGAGGATCGGGAGCCTCCTCGGCTCTTGTTGCCGTCGCCAGCAATCGGAACCTCCGCCAATACGATTGGCACATCCTCATTTTGGTTTGTTTCTTTAATATTTTTTTCCATGCAGTTCCCACGAGTAGTAGGGATATATATGTCCACCTAGGCAGAGCCCTTTTGCCTAGGTAAGCCTATATACTGTAGAGTGCGGCAGGTGCTCTACAGGGGAGGCGCTAACGACTGGACTCCCTCCAGCCACTCATCCCCTCGCCACGCCTCTGAACTTAGGATTAGGTGGTTTTTTATCTTAGAGGTATCCTTCCTCTGGGCCAGGCGGTTAAGCCAAGCCCCCGACGGCGGCATTAGACATGCCTCTGTTCGCTGTCCGGCTAACCCGACTCAGCGAACCCGTCGAAAGTTCTCTCCTAGAGGAATTTCCTTGTAGGAGAGATACGGCTGCCGCATTAGTGCGCCTGCACTGCTGCGGCATAGTCGCATCCATGCCAATCGACGACTGTTGATCGATCAGGAGCGACCCCTCCTGGAGTCCCTCTTGGTCTGGTCTCTCACTTCGACCTTTCCGGCATGAGTAACTCTACCGGCAAAGCCCCAAGATCATTGAGACACGCAAGCCCCACCACGACGACAACGTGGGGACACAGTCGGTGGGGAACCTAACCTAACCTAACCTAACCAGTCTGAGTCCAACCGCGCTCGAGAACGCATCGTTTTTGTAACGCTCCGTACAAAAAAAAAACGAAAAAGTGGTCAAAAGTTGTCCGATTTTAATGAAATAAGTTTCAATCGACGCGAATAGAGACGGATCACGTCACGCAGTGAAATTGGTGCATTTGGATTGCAGTGGAAAGTGGGAAAAAGGGAAAAACCACAAATAGGTTATATTTTCCTAAGTGCTGAAACATATAAACGCCTTCACCGTGGAATCTAAAGCGGTGACCCCCATTTTTTATTTCACCATTTTGTGCGAACGGGACAGACCTACAAGCCAAGATTTTTCCGGAGTTTTCCGGATCGGAATCAGGGAGAAAATTGAGAAAAATTGAAAACCACGTGTGCACGAGGTAGCAGAAAGAGCCGCAGCAGAGACGCCGTTTCTTCGCAGGTTCCTGCCTCGGCAGCGGAGAAGACCCCTGGTACCCTAAGAAAATTTTTATGTCTAATAGTTTTTTAGTTATTTACTTTAGAAAATTGGAAATCTGACCTAGAAAATCTCGAGATCCACAGCGCTTACCCATTCTTTTTTTACAGGAACTAGCTGCGCGCTAGAGTCCCTTACCTGAATTCATTTATTTATTATTTTTATTGTAGCTGGTTACCGAGATTTTCAAATTTAATTGACAAAACCGGTTTTTTCTCAAAAAACCATTTTATTTTTATGTTTTTTAATAATTTAATTTTATCCTCTTATAAGGCCCTATTTTAGTAATTTAATGCATATTTTTTAGAATTTTAAGTAATTTGGTTTCGGAGATACGGAATTTTAAAGAATTTTATTGAATTTATTGGGAAATACATACTTTTTATCAATTTTTACACCATAGACAGGCTCAACTAGTTGTAATCATTTCTTATAACCGAAATCTCGACTTCCTAGGACAACTAGCCTTGGATCTACGCGAAATAAGCTCGATTTCGGCCATTTTTCGATTTAGGTTAACATTTTTGAAACTCCGTAACTCCTAAACCGGGAAGCTTAGAAGTACCGGATTTTCACAGTTGTCACAAGGGTATTGTGGCGAAGATAATTTTCAGGTTTTCAGGCGTTTTTGGGACCTGAAAGTTTTCAGCGCTGAAACAGCCCCCAGCAGTTAGACAAGGTCAGGGGACTCACAGAGATCGAAGCCGAAGAAAAATCGCCCTTAAATTCGCACAGGCCAACCTCCAACGGAAAAAATTAGCGACCAACGAGCTGTTGTTGTAGGCAGAGAAACGGAGGATTTCTGTAGCGCTCCTACAGGAGCCATATGTCGGTAACGCAAGAAACATGAAAAGCCAGAGGGGAGTGCGGATCTTCCAAGACACTGGTACTGGAGATGGGATTGTCAAAGCTGCAATTGCAGTCTTTGACAAGAGCATAAAAGTCATACAATACCCGGAACTCACCACGGAAAACATAGCCGTGGTGGGAATCCAAACCGGTGCTTGGGAGATCACACTCGCCTCCTTTTATTTCGAGCCAGATAAGCCAGTGGAACCTTACCTAAATCACCTGAGACGGATAGGTATGGAAAAAGGGCTCAAAACCGTTTCTTGTTGGAGGGGACGCCAATGCGAAAAACACCTGGTGGGGGGGCATGGTGGTTGACCGCAGGGGAGAGGATGTGTGTGGAACTCTCGGCGGGCTCGGGCTGAATATCCTCAATTTAGGGGAAATTCCAACCTTCGACACCATCAGGGGAGGTCAGCGCATCAGCAGCTATGTCGACTTAACCGCATGCTCCGACAACATTTTAGGTTTGGCGGAGCATTGGAGAGTAGACGAGGGCCTCACGAGCTCCGACCACAATGGCATACTCTTTGACTTTAGGCTGGAGAGAGCGAAAGGAGTTCAAATAGAAAGAACCACGCGCATCTTCAATACCAAAAAAGCCAATTGGCAAAAATTTCATACGAAATTCGCCCAATTGAAAACAGACTCTAAATTCCAGAAAACAACAATAGAACAAATTAATAACACACAACTATTAGATATCACCACCGAAAAATTTACTAAAATCATACAGGAAGCATGCTGCGAAGCAATGCCTATTAAAAAAGTCAAAGATAAGCTTACCATGCCGTGGTGGTCGGAGAAACTCGCTGAGATGAAGAGGAGAGTCGATACCTGTAAAAGGAGAGTGCGATGCGCTGCCCCAGTCCGAAGACCGATGGTTGTCGAAGAGTACCTAAAACAAAAGATGGAATATGAGGCAGAGGCAGCTCGAGCTCAAACCGAGAGTTGGAAAGAGTTCTGCACCAAGCAGGACAGGGAAGGTGTATGGGAGGGGATCTACAGGGTTATTGGAAGGACGACGCAAAGAGGGGTGGACTTGCCTATGATGAAAGACGGAAAGGTGCTTGACGCAGAAGGCTCCGTGAAATTTATCGCTGAGACTTTTTACCCACAAGACCTCGTATGTACCGATAACATTCATCACAGAAATATCAGGGCAAAAGCCGAGGTGGTGAATGAGGACGAGGAGGAGGACTCGCAAGATCCACCCTTCACGCTGACTGAGTTGCGTATTGCCTGCGAATCCTTCAATCCCAAGAAGGCTCCGGGAATAGATGGCCTCACAGCCGATATATGCAGCCAAGCCATTGGAGGGGAGCCCGATGCCTTCCTGGCGCTTCTGAACCAATGTCTAAAACTCGGGTATTTTCCGAAGTCTTGGAAGGAGGCCACGGTGGTGGTGCTACAAAAACCAGGGAAAAGAGACTACACCACCCCAAAATCATATACGCCCATAGGCCTCCTTCCGGTCTTGGGCAAGATATACGAGAAGATGTTGATGGCTCGAATCAAGTTCTATATTCTACCAAGGATGAGTACTCGCCAGTACCGATTCATGCCCCAGAAGAGCACCGAGGACTCCCTCTATGATCTAATAAAGCACATTAAGGGCAAACTTGACCTTAAGAAGACAGTCGTCCTGATATCCTTGGACATAGAGGGAGCTTTCGACAGCGCCTGGTGGCCAGCAATAAGAGTCCGGCTGGCTGAGGAAAAGTGTCCTCTCAACTTGAGGAGGGTCATCGACAGCTACTTGACGGACAGAAGGGTCAGGATTAAGTATGCGGGCGAAGAATTCTCCAAAGGCACGAACAAAGGCTGCGTACAGGGCTCCATCGGAGGCCCGGACTTCTGGAACCTTCTGTTGGATCCTCTTCTAAAAAGCCTGACTAATAAAGAGGTCCACGTGCAGGCGTTCGCAGACGACGTGGTCCTTGTCTTCGACGGTGACACAGCATTGGAAATAGAGAGAAAGGCAAACATCGCCCTCGAACATGTTCGGACGTGGGGTGTCGATAATAAGTTAAAATTTGCTCCGCAAAAAACCAACGCGATGACTATCACGCGAAAACTGAAATACGACACCCCACGACTAAGCATGGCCGGGGTCGAAGTACCCATGGCCAAAGAGATAAAGATCCTGGGTGTCACCGTCGACGACAAGTTGACCTTTAACACGCACGTGAGGAACGTCTGCCAAAAGGCGATCGGGGTTCATAAACAGCTGTGCAGGGCAGCGAAGATTAGCTGGGGACTTAACCCCGATATTATAAAAATCATCTACGTAGCCACGATAGAGCCGATTATCCTGTACGCCGCCAGTGTATGGGCTCCAGCGGTAGGTAAGCTGGGTATTATAAAGCAGCTGGGCGTCGTGCAGCGCGGGATTGCACAGAAAATATGCAAGGCGTACCGCACCGTCTCCCTCAACTCAGTACTTCTGTTGGCAGGGATACTTCCTCTGGATCTCCGAGCTCGTGAGATGGCCTCACTCTATGAGGCCAAGAGGGGAGTGTCACTGCCAATGCTGGGGGACAGGGAGATGGAGCGGCCAGAGCCCGCGCTGAGGTCTCCGCACCCCGCCAAGCGTATCGACCTGGAGTTCAAAAGTCTGGTGGACCGGGAGCAAGTCGACGCCAGCACCAAACCGGAGGGGAGAATTTTCACCGACGGTAGCAAAATTGGGGGGCGTGTCGGTGCTGCGTTGTCCTTGTGGAACAGCGAGGCCGAAACACGTGCCCTCAAGCTGGCGTTACCAAACTACTGCACGGTCTACCAGGCGGAGCTCTTGGCGATATGCAAGGCAACTGGGGAAATTCGGAAGAGTGCGGCGTCAAGCTTTGGCATCTATAGTGACTCAATGGCAGCCCTCATGACAGTGAAAAACCACAGTTGCCTTCATACCCTGGCAGTGGAAGCGAGAGAGAATTTAACAGCAGTTTCTCTCCAGAACAAGGTAGTCGACTTGTTCTGGATTAAAGCTCACGCAGGGATTGAGGGCAACGAGAGAGTGGATCAGCTGGCAAAGGAGGCTGCCATTTCGAGCAAGAAAAAGCCAGAGTATGATCTTTGTCCTGTATCATTCGTCAAGCGTTGCATTCGTTCGGCAACGCTTGATGAATGGAACAACAGATACAGAACCGGCACAACGGCCTCAGTGACAAAGACGTTTTTCCCAGATGCGGTGGCGGCGTACAGGATCATCAGGAGGCTGCAAATAAGCGGGAACTTGACTCAGGTCATGACGGGGCACGGTGGATTCTCTGAATACTTGTATCGATTCAAGTGTAAGGAGAGTCCATCGTGCATCTGTGACCCAAATACTGCAGAGTCAATACCACACCTGCTGATTCGCTGTCCTGCATATGCATACGAAAGGAACCAAATAGAACAAGAAATTGATATAGACATAAACGAGGACAGTATAGGGGAGATAATGTTGGGAAAAAAGAGGAAAATATTTTTAGAATACTGCGTAAAAATTGCCAAAAAAGCAATAAAACGAAATAGAACCGATCGGTAAAGTATGCAACCATAATATTGTAAGATATATTAGTTATGCATATAAAACTTGATAGATATATAATTAAACAATAAGTATTGTGAGCAGTAAAACCAAATAGAAATTAAGAACAAATAACAGATAGATGTAAGAAACAAGTAAAATAAGCCGAATATGTAACTAGAATGTAAGAACCTAGAACTTATAAGAAGGAATAGTTAAGATTATATTGTTATCCCCTAAAATATTGATAAAACACATGTGAACTGGAAAAATACAAGTAAACAAATAAAAATCGTAACGTTAGAGTAGTTTTAGGTATAATGTAGAACTGTAATTAAATATAAGTAATAAAATGTACCTTAGCAAATAAGATCCATGTATTTCTGATAATAAAAGCAATCAGAGTATTATTTACCCGCAATAAAAAGGAAAATGTATGGGCGACAAATTAGTCAGGTCAGAACAGAACAGTTAGAAAATGGGATCCCCACCCATTAAAAGATTGATAGAGGAAGGATGAAAGAAAGACACAGTATGCGGAATAAAAGTGCGAGAGGAAAGCTAGCGAGAACTGGTATGAAAGAGAACTAGCCACGTATTAGGCTCTGATTATGTCAGAGGTAGAGAATAAAAAAAAAAAAAACCTAACCTAACCTAACCTTTTTTTTTTTTTTTTTTTTGTTGCCGGGGTGGAAAATCCTCATGGATGTCCTTCACCTAGGGCAGGCGAAGGGGTCTGTCAGACTCTTACTGACTAAAAACCACCTCGGTGTTCCCTCCCACACTTGGACCGGGGATCGTGGGAGCTGATACGCCATCCATGATCCCCGGCTAGTGCTGGCCCGCCTACGCGGGCCACCTCAAGCCGGGGGGAGTGTGAGGTGTCCTCCCCCCGCGACGTCCAATAGGGGCGCGCGTGGAACACAACGCGCTGCCGCCTCGAGTCTTGCTGGATGGGGGACGGCGGACGACCCCGAGTCCGCCATCCCTCCGGACCTCTTTATGGGGGCTGGAAGAGGGCGTTGTCTGCCCTCCGCTGACGCCCGGTTCGCCTGCTGCGGCACGGGAGAGTGGCCACGGCCTCCCTCTCCCTCTCCGCAGCCTCCTTCTGCGAAATTACGGCTTCACAGAAGGAGATCACCGCATCCCACGACTCGGAGCCCCCGACCATCGAACGAACGACGGCCGGCAGCGACAGGTCGGGGCCCACTACAGATACAAGGGCACGGCGCTGCTCCTCCCATGTGGCACACTCTGCCAGTGTGTGTTGCGCCGTGTCCTCCCGACAGTCGGTGCAGTGATGGCACCGAGCGTCCGGCTCCCTGTTTATGCGACACAAGTACTTCCCGAAGCAGCCATGCCCCGAGAGCACCTGCGTCGCCCTAAACGACAGGGAGCCGTGTTTCCTCCCGAGCCATTCGTCGAGCACTGGTCGGATCGCATCGCGGTGGCGAGGCCGGCGGTAGGGCGCAGAAGCCTGTCCCGCCATTCCGCCACCATGACCTCGCGGAGCTGAGACCGACGCAGCTCAATCTCGCGCTGCATCGGTTCACCACCCCGCGTCCTCATCTCCTCGCGCCACCGGTACAGTGAGGCGAGGACTCTTGCCTGCAGTTCCCAGGGCGGAGATCCGGCCAGTGCACAACCAGCCTCGTAGGAGATCGTGCAATACCCCCTGATAGCCCTGACGGCCATCGCCCTCTGCGGTCTTCGCAGGATTGCAATGCTGCCGGCCGTCAGGTCAGAAGCCCATACCGGGGCCCCATACAGGGCCATGGATCGCACGATCCCCAAGTATAGCCGCCTACAGGCAGTGCTCGGGCCCCCTAGATTGGGAAGCAGCGTTGCGAGCGCGCCTGCTGCGCCCATCAACTTGGGCGTCAGCCGCCGAAAGTGAGGGCCAAAGTCCCACCGGTTGTCGAGCACCAATCCTAGGTACTTCATGGTGGACTCGACAGCGATTTGGACCCCCCCGGCCACGATGTGTGATCCCGGCGGCGGCGCCCGTCGGGGGCCATGAAAGACCATAGCCTCCGACTTGTTGAGAGCCACTTCCAGTCCCAGGCGTCGTATGCGGCTCACGACCCGTGAAACCGCTGCCGTCGCCAGCAACGCTGCCTCCCTGTACGAGCTCCCCCGGGCCGTGACCAGCGTGTCGTCTGCGTAACACGTCAGGTCCACACCCGGTTGGAGCTCGCCCCTCAGCACCCAATCGTAACCGATGTTCCACAAGGGTGGCCCCAGGACCGAGCCCTGTGGAACACCGCACGACATATCACGACGGCCCTCGCCGTCGCGTCCCCTGTAGGTGACACACCTTTCTGACAAATAAGCCCCAATGATGTGGCGGAGGTAGCGGGGCACCCTATGGTACCTTAGCGCCTCCCGGATACAGCTCCAGGGCAGGGCGTTAAAGGCGTTGGAGATGTCCAAGGACACCGCCACCATCACCCCGCCCCGGGAAATCGCTTCCTCCGCCAGGACTCTCACCCGCATTATGGCGTCGATAGTGGAGCGCCCATGCCGAAAACCGAACTGACCGTCGTCCAGATCCGGCCCCTCTCTGTACAAGTGACCGTCGAGGCGGGCAGCAATAATCCGCTCAAAAAGCTTACCCACCTCGTCAAGCAGCACTATGGGCCGGTATGCGGACGGCGAGTCTACTGGGCGCCCCGCCTTCCTGAGCAGGACCAGACGGCCTGTCTTCCACTGAGTGGGGAAGTGGCCCTGTTCAAGGCAAGCTGAGTAGAGTCCTCTCAATTGGGGCCCCAGCTCCTTCAGAGCGAGGACGAGCGCGCGGCCGGGAACTCCATCCGGTCCCGGGGCAACGGTTTTGGCCCGGAGCCGCATCACGGCCGCCCTCAACTCTGGTTGTGTCACCTCGGGGATCTCCTCTTCCTCCGACTCTGTGTCTGTGGGAAAAGCCATCGGCGGCGGTGTGTGCTCCTCTCTATCAGGGAAGAGAGCTGCGACCACTACCTCCAGCAACTGAGGCTCGAGGCTCTCAGTGAGTGGGGGCGCCCAGGCACGAAGTTTCCCTCGGACCGAACGATACGGACGCCCCCATGGATTTGCATCTAAGGTCGCAAGCATCTCCTCCCAGGATCGAGTCTTCGACTCGCCGATGGCCAGCCACAGAGCCTTCTTCGCCGCGCGGTACACCTCATACCGCGCGGCCTCTTCTTCCCGAACCCGACGACGTCTCCTCCGGTATCGGGTGTACCGGCGCCTGACTTCCACGCAGGTCCTGCGCATCTGCGCGATTTCGGCGGTCCACCAGTACAACCGGCGCCTTGTGGGTTGAGTGCGGATACGAGGCATGGACGCGTCGCAAATTTGCGTCATCGCCCCGCGGAACCACTGCGCCTCCGACGTCGACGGCTTCGTTCGTCATTGACTCCCGGACCCAGGCCTGGATGATTGCGGCTTCCTCGAGAAGCTCCCTGTCGATCTGTTTAATCGACCAGCGAGGACCGTCCCTTTGCAGGGTCGACGGTCGGCCACCGCCCGTGGTCTGGGTGGAGACGCTGAAACGGATGTACTGATGATCTGACAACGTCTCCACCCCCACGGCGACTCGCCAGTCATGGACACGGCGCGCAACAGCGGGGCTAGCGAACGAGACGTCCACTACAGACCCACCCCGCTGCCGCACGCACGTGTACTCCGAGCCCCGATTCAGAACGGTCAGGCCGGTCGCAACCGCCCACTCCTCCAACACCTCGCCCTTAGGATCGGTGACTGGGGATCCCCACGCCGCAGACTTGGCGTTGAGATCCCCGAGCAACAGCACCGGGTGAGTGTGGGACCGACCCACGACGGCACCCAGCTCGACAAGGAACCTCTCGAAGTCGGCGAGACTCTTGTTGGGCGAGAAATATGCCCCAATGATGGTGATTCCCCCCGCGAGAGCGGCCACCCAGCCGCGTCCTCGGGAGGGACTGCCAAGAGTCCCGCCAATGATGGCCACCAAACCGTCCAGGTCCCCTGCCCAGTTATCGCAGGGGGGTACAAAATACGGCTCAGGGCCACAGCCACGTTGATCGACCACTCCGCCATGCTCTGGAGCAAAAGATCCTGAGCTCTGGAGGAGTGGTTGATATTCGCCTGCAGGAAATGGAATTGTGCCATCACTGGCATTCCATTTCTCCGGCATCTCCTCCATCCCTGGGTCGGGAGTCAGCTGCTTGGCTGCCGGGCTGTGGGAGGGGCGCGGGTCCTCCGACAACTCTGCTCTTCCTGCCTTTCTTGGGGGCCTTGCAGGCTTTTCCACCAAGTCTGTGCTCCGCAGGTTTCCCAGCAGCTGCACAAAGGCTGCAGTTTGGTGTCGCGGAGCACTGGGCCGACTTGGCCGGGTTGGCCGCAGCGATAGCAGAGGTCGCCGCGGTCAACGTCTGCAGTGCATTGTACTCGGACATGCCCTTTGTCCAGGCAGCGGTAGCACCGCATGACCCTGGGTGGCAGGAGCTTTACACTCGCTGACACCCAGCCAACCAGCAACCTTCTGCCATCCGCGACCCTGTTTGCGGCCGCAACCGGGCACCGCACCCAAACTGTGCCCAGCCCGGCCGCACTGCAGCGAATCTCACCCGCCTGCACGCTCTCGGGCGGACACCCACCACTTCGGGCAATGGCCGCTACTATTTCTTCCGGGGTCACGGAGTCATCCAGCCCACTCACGCGCAATTCTGCCGTTTTTGTGGGTCTGGACACCCGGACATCCTCCGGTTTGAGGACTTCCCTTAGTTTGGCGGCCAGAATGTCCGCCCTCTCCTGCCTTGCAGCACCCGACACCTCAAAGATTTTGGCCCCCGTGGCCGCTGTTCTAAAACCAAAGCCGGCCGGGGAGGCAAAGTCACCGAAGTTCAGCTTCGTTATTACCTCCGCCAGGACCGACTTAAAGGTCACACCCCTGGTTGAGGCTTCTGGCTGCAGGGTAATTATTACAGCCTCGGAGCGTGGGGGTCTCGACCTTGACTTCTTATTTGGCACTGAGCCGACGGGTGCTGGGTCAGCTGGTGCCGGCTGCGCCGCCCTCTTCTTGCGCTTCCTTTTGACTACCGTCGTCCAGGTCTCCTGGATCGGGGGTGCGGTAGCCGGGAGCGTGGTTGGTTGGGGAGGGGGTGCGAACGCATCCGCCGCGGGCTTCTGGATCCCCTCCGTGGGCTTTTTGGCCCCCTTTGCAGGCTTCTTGCCCACCTGCACGCGCTTCCTGTTTGCGGACTCCTCCTTCCTCCGCTCATCTGCCGCAAGCGGCGGCCGGAGGGTTTCGGCCGGAAGGAGTCGCGACTCCAGAGCCTCTAATCGGGCAGACACCATGCCACCGCATTGCATCATGCAGATGCGGGCCACCCTTTCGATGTCGTGGTCCGACATCGCAAGTGCAGGCGGTGGCGTAGTTGTTGGGGCTGACGAAGGTGCAGCAGGAGGGCGGCCGTTGGCGGCGGGAGCTTCCTGCCGCTGCCTCTGAGCAGCAAACTCTCGTTTGAGATCCTCCAGTTCGAATCGGAGACGGCTATTCTCCTCCCACAGCTTCGCCGTCTCCTCCGAGGTCGTACGATCGAGAAGGATCTCCACCGCCTCCCTGATTCCGTCTGCTGCCTCCTTAAGGGCACGGGTGAACGAGCCCTTCAGGTTGCCAGACTTAGTTGCAACCTTCAGGACAACGTCCACACCGTCCAGCACCTGGCGGTTCAGGGCCTTCGCCGTGGGGCTCGAGCCTGCAGCCGCCTGGGCAGCACGCCGCTCGCGGGCCTGACGGGCCATTTCGGCGACCTCATCGGCCGCAACCGCTTTGCTCTGGGCACGCTTTGTGGCGTTAGCCTCTGCCCTCGTGCCCACAAGAGAAGCGGTTACTCCTCCCAGCTCCTCGATTGAGACCCCGGATGAGACCCCGGGGTCGCTCTCCCCGCCTAATCCCGGCGTATCCGGCCGCTTTAAAAAGCGACCCCGGGAGTCACGCACCGCCACCGAACTGGGTGCTCCGAAAGGTGTCGCACGACCTCTTCCCCTCCTCGCCGTCGTCACCTTTGCAGCCGGCAGGTTCTCCTCGCTTGAGGAGAGACCCACCGACCCCGCTCGGTCCGAGAAAACTTCATCGTGCGGTCGCTTTCTCCAAAATTTGGAGCGACCGCGCGAGTCCTGGTCGGATATAATTGCCGGATCCTCTTTCGAGGATCGGGAGCCTCCTCGGCTCTTGTTGCCGTCGCCAGCAAGCGGAACCTCCGCCAATAAGATTGGCACATCCTCGTTTTGTTTTTGTGTTTTATTATTTGGTTCCATATAGTTCCCACGAGTAGTAGGGATGTATATGTCCACCTAGGCAGAGCCCTTTTGCCTAGGTAAGCCTATATACTGTAGAGTGCGGCAGGTGCTCTACAGGGGAGGCGCTAAAGACTGGCCTCCCTCCAGCCATTTATCCCCTCGCCACGCCTCTAAACTTGGGATTAGGTGGTTTTTTATCTTAGAGGTATCCTTCCTCTGGGCCAGGCGGTTAAGCCAAGCCCCCGACGGCGGCATTAGACATGCCTCCGTTCGCTGACCGGCTAACCCGACTCAGCGAACCCGTCGAAAGTTCTCTCCTAGAGGGATTTCCCTGTAGGAGAGATACGCAAGCCGCATTGGGCGCCTGCACCGCTGCGGCATAGTCGCATCCATGCCAATCGACGACTGTCGATCGATCAGGAGCGACCCCTCCTGGTGTCCCTCTTGGTCTGGTCTCTCACTTGGGCCTTTCCGGCATGAGTAACTCTAACGGCAAAGCCCCAAGATCATAGAGACACGCAAGCCCCACCACGACGACAACGTGGGGACACAGTCGGTGGGGAACCTAACCTAACCTAACCTTTTTTTTTTTTTTGTTGCCGGGGTGGAAAATCCTCATGGATGTCCTTCGCCTGGGGCAGGCGAAGGGGTCTGTCAGACTCTTACTGACTAAAAACCACCTCGGTGTTCCCTCCCACACTTGGACCGGGGATCGTGGGAGCTGATACGCCATCCATGATCCCCGGCTAGTGCCGGCCCGCCTACACGGGCCACCTCAAGCCGGGGGGAGTGTGATGTGTCCTCCCTTCGCGACGTCCAATAGGGGCGCGCTTGGAACACTACGCGCTGCCTCCTCGGGTCTTGCTGGATGGGGGACGGCGGACGACCCCGAGTCCGCCGTCCCTCTGGACCTCTTTATGGGGGCTGGAAGAGGGCGTTGTCTGCCCTCCGCCGACGCCCGGTTCGCCTGCTGCGGCACGGGAGAGTGGCCACGGCCTCCCTCTCCCTCTCCGCAGCCTCCTTCTGCGAAATTACGGCTTCACAGAAGGAGATCACCGCATCCCACGACTCGGCGCCCCCGACCATCGAACGAACGACGGCCGGCAGCGACAGGTCGAGGCCCACTTCGGATACAAGGGCACGGCGCTGCTCCTCACATGCGGCACACTCTGCCAGTGTGTGTTGCGCCGTGTCCTCCCGACAGTCGGTGCAGTGATGGCACCGAGCGTCCGGTTCCCTGTTTATGCGACACAAGTACTTCCCGAAGCAGCCATGCCCCGAGAGCACCTGCGTCGCCCTAAACGACAGGGAGCCGTGTTTCCTCCCGAGCCATTTGTCGAGCACTGGTTGGATCGCATCGACGGTGGCGAGGCCGGCGGTAGGGCGCAGAAGCCTGTCCCGCCATTCCGCCACCATGACCTCGCGGAGCTGAGACCGACGCAGCTCGATCTCGCGCTGCATAACCTAACCTAACCTAACCTAACATCGATGGTTGACCGTAGAGGCGAAGACGTGTGCGGAACCTTCAGCGGGCTCGGGCTGAACATACTCAACACAGGGGAAATTCCGACTTTCGATACTATCAGGGGAGGACAACGATTTAGCAGCTGCGTCGACATTACCGCCTGCTCTGACAACATTCTAGGTTTGGTAGAAAACTGAAAAGTTGAAGAGGGTCTCACGAGCTCCGACGACAATGGCATAATCTTTGAAATTAGTCTTACAAAATCAAAAGGAACTCAAGTAGTAAAAACCACAAGACAGTATAACACTAAAAAAGCCAATTGGCTAAAGTTTAGTAAGAAACTCAACCAATTAATGCTAGAAAGTAAAATAAACAAAATAGAAATAGAAAAAACTTGCAACACAGAAACACTAGATGAAATAGTTACTAATTATACATCATCAATAAAAGAAGCATGCAACTCAGCAATGCCAAATAAAAAAGAAAAGGAAAACCTTAACCTGCCATGGTGGTCGGAGAAACTCGCAGAGCTGAAAAAGAGCTTAGCTACCAAAAAGAGAAGGATACGATGCACTGCTCCGGTCCGAAGGTAGAAAGTCATCGAAGAGTACCTGATACAGAAAGAGGAGTATGAGATTGAGGCGGCCCGAGCTCAAACGGAAAGCTGGAAGGATTTTTGCTGCAAGCAAGATAGGGAGGGAGTATGGGAGGGGATTTATCGAGTCATTGGGAGAACTACACAAAGAGAGGTGGACTTGCAGATGATCAAGGACGGGGAAGTGCTCGATCCGAAAAGATCAGTGAAGTTAATCGCAGAAACTTTTTACCCGGACGATTTAGACAGCACGGACAGCACACACCACGGCCTGATCAGAGCCAAAGCCGAAACAGTGAACGAGATAGGTGAGGCAGAGCTGAAAGATCCACCTTTCACATTAGCAGAACTCAGAACAGCATGTGAGTCCTTTAACCCCAAAAGGGCCCCGGGTTTGGATGGCCTCACAGCTGATATATGCAGCCAAGCCATTGGTAGTGCACCCGAGGTCTTCCTGGCCCTTCTAAACCAATTTTTGAGACTGAATTACTTAAGCCCTGGAAGGAGGCCACAGTGGTTGTATTAAAGAAACCGGGTAAAACCGACTATACCACCCCAAAGGCATACAGGCCTATTGGTCTTTTACCGGTGTTGGGCAAAATCCTTGAGAAGATGTTGATGGCCCGCCTCAAGTACTATATTTTACCAAGGATGAGTACTCGCCAATACGGGTTCATGCCACAAAAGGAGCACCGAGGACTCCCTCTATGACCTAATGCAACATATAAGAAGTAAATTGAATATGAAGAAAATCGTTGTTATAATATCTCTAGACATAGAGGGAGCCTTCGATAGCGCTTGGTGGCCAGCAATAAGAACCCGATTGGCAGAGGAAAGATGTCCGGTCAACTTGAGGAGGGTCATCGACAGCTATCTGAGGGACAGAAGGGTCAGGGTCAGATACGTGGGTGAGGAATACACCAAAGGCACAAACAAAGGCTGTGTGCAAGGCTCCATTGGAGGCCCCAACCTGTGGAACTTACTCTTGGATCCCCTCCTAAAATCTCTGACAGAGGATAATGTATACACGCAAGCGTTCGCAGATGACGTGGTTCTTGTCTTCGATGGTGACACAGCAATGGAAATAGAGCAGAAAGCAAACGCTGCCCTCGAACATGTCCAGGCGTGGGGTGTCGATAACAAACTGAAATTTGCACCTCAAAAAACAAACGCCATGACAATAACTCGAAAATTGAAGTACGACACCCCGCGACTGAGCATGGGCGGGGTCGCGGTAGCTATGGCCAATCAAATAAAGATCCTGGGTGTCACCATCGATGACAAGTTAACGTTCAATACACACGTTAAGAACGTTTGTAAGAAAGCTATCGGTATTCATAAGCAACTATGCAGGGCCGCGACGATCAGTTGGGGCCTAAACCCAGAAATAATAAAAATTATATATACTGCAACAATAGAGCCAATCATTCTGTACGCCGCTGGCGCATGGGCCCCAGCGGCAAATAAACTGGGAGTCATAAAGCAGTTGGGTGCCGTGCAACGGGGCATTGCCCAAAAAATGTGCAAGGCCTACCAAACCGTCTCCCTCAATTCGGTACTCCTGTTGGCAGGGATACTCCTCCTGGACCTCCGAGTTCGTGAGGTGGCCTCACTATATGAGGCCAAGAGGGGGGTGTCAATGCCAATATTGGGGGACAGAGAGATGGAGCGGGCAGTATCCGCACTGAAATCCCCGCATCCCGCCTCGCGTATCGACCTGGAGTTCGAAAGTCTGGTAGACCGGGAGCAGGTCGACGCCAGCGCCAAACCGGAGGTGAGAATCTTTACCGACGGTAGCAAGATCGGGGGTCGTGTCGGCGCTGCGCTGTCCGTATGGAACAGCGAGGCCGAAATACGAGCCCTGAAGTTGGCGTTGCCAGAATACTGCACGGTCTACCAGGCAGAGCACTTGGCGATATGTAGGGCTACCGGGGAAATTCGGAGAAGTGCGGCAACCACCTTTGGAGTCTACAGTGATTCTATGGCAGCCCTCCTAACAGTGAAAAACCACAATTGCCTTCATCCCCTGGCAGTAGAAGCACGAGAAAACCTGACAGCTGTTTCTCTCCAGAACAAGATAGTAAACTTGTTCTGGATCAAAGCTCACGCAGGGATTGAGGGCAACGAAAGAGTGGATCAGCTTGCTAAAGAGGCTGCCATCACGAGTAAAAAGAAGCCGGACTATGATCTGTATCCTGTTTCATTCGTCAAGCGTCGCATTCGTATGGCGACGCTTGAGGAATGGAACAGAAGATACAAAACCGGAACTACTGCTTCAGTAACCAAAATGTTCTTCCCGGATGCAATAGCGGCGTACAGGATTATTAGAAAGCTGAACATGAATGGAATTTTGACTCAGGTCATGACGGGCCACGGCGGATTCTCTGAATACTTGAATCGGTTCAAGTGTAAGGAGAGTCCGTCGTGCATCTGTGACCCGAACGTGGAGGAGTCGGTTCCACATATACTGCTTCGCTGCCCTGCATATGCTTACGAGAGAAATGAAATACAGGTGGAACTAGAAGTAGACTTAACCATGGATAGTGTGGGTGAGATAATGCTGGGGAAAGCTAGGACCAAATTCTTGAACTACTGTACTAAATTAGCAGAAAAATCAATCAAGAGAAATAGAAGCGATCAATAAGATACGTGACTGCTGTATATTTGAATATATATAAGACGGTGCATACAAAATATGTATAAAAATGTATTATCTAGACGACATAGAAAATAGTACATGAGAATTGTAAGAGTACCAGAATAAAATTAAGTTTAAAATTGTTTATAGCTATACTGTATTATGATAAGAAATATAATAATAAGATTAGATATAATAATATTTCGTGGTTTCATTTTCGATATAAATAAACAGGTAGTCCTTTGACCTACAAGGCAACACTCGCACGCTTTTAAAAGTTATTTATAATTAGAAATCGATTCCTTTTTTAAATAATAATCGATTAAAGTATCGACTCACCTACCCTACACTAGACGGTGACAACACTCATTCTTTTTCCGTGCGAGGCAACGAGTGCACGCGCTTCTACCTACGATTATTTAGTTTCGTTCGAATTTTGAATAACGGTGATTTACGATGCCTAATGGATCAATATGAAGAAAATGTTAACTATTAGTTACATGAAGAGGTTGGAAAAATTACGGGATAAACACAAAAGACGGCGTCGAGATTCTTCCTCATGTCTGAGGATAACCAACAAGGTTTGTTATTATAAATCTCTGTTATAAAACAACCGTACAAGTACTGGTCTAAGTGACAGCCTTGTTACTGGTAATTTGCCATAGATTCAAATTTGAACGCGGCAAACATTCTACCCGCCATAGATTCCATATGTGAACGAGGCGTTACAAATAAATTGGTAATAGATTCGAATTTAGAACTGTTACATTTTAACGTACCTTCTACCTACGTATAGTTGCGTTACGTTGATTAGTCTTCTTTTTAGAAGTTGAATCGGTGATAGAAACTGAGCCGCAACCTGGTCTTGGGGCTGAAGACGCAGTCGTTATACCTGACCCTGATAGACCTCGGCCTGACATTTTGCTGGAGTCGTCGACTCAACAGCATGATTTTTAAGTCGTTACCATCGGCACCGCCGCGGCGCCGTCGGTGCACCCTGAGCCTTTATTGGATCCAGTTATGCTGTTCGCTCTAGGCGAGGCAACTGATGAAGGACCTATATGGGGCCAGGAAATATATAATTATTTAACCCAATTATGGTTACCATAACTCAAAAAGAGAATGGTTAAAGAATTATGAGACAAAATATTAAAACATATATCTCATACCCAGTAATTTTACATTACTTCAAGCGCCAAGATTAAACACTGAGATCTCAGCCGCTGTTCCCGAAATTTATAGCTTACACGATAAAAAAGTCGAGACATCTCGACAACAATTGGGTGCAGGTATTACAGCTACTAGCAATCTGATGACGTCATTAATCCAGTAATCACAAGATCGCAGCGATCAAAATACTATGTGATGGCCGTCGCATTTTATGCGATGTACACAATTCCGAAACCCCAGGCCTGAGTCAAAATGACCCGGACTAGCGAAACTTTTACAATGTCACACAGAACAGCGAGCGAGATGAGACGTTGCGTAGTTCGGTTGGCGTCTAAAACTGGAAAAACAGGGACTAATGTCCGAGCGCCATCAGTTCCAGGGAAACTGGGCTGGACCTCCTCGTTACTCAGTGAACAGGGGGGGGGGGGCAAGGGGGTCAGAGCGCCCCATGTCAGCGTGTCGATACGACATCGCTACGCAAGGCGTAACAGAACTGGTCTCGTGCTCCTACACGCCAATAACACATGCAGGGTACAACTTTTCTATAATTGTTGAACCCACATTACTAATAATACCAATATTCTTCATTGGACCATGAAGGGAATACCTATTCCGTTTATATGCGAGCCAAACTTGTATCTTGTATTTTTCAAACTCGTATTCCTCGTATTACGTGAACAACGTGACATATCAATAGCTATCCAGAATTTAAGGGAACTAGTTGCTGTATCAAAAGTTGAGGTCAGTTCAGATCAGTTCATATCTAGTACATTCTTAGCTCCAAAGCCCAACCGTGGTAAAAGGTTTATTTTGAATTTAAAATCTCTGATCGATTTATAACTAAACACATTAAAAAACGAAAAAAAAAAATAGAGTGTAGTCGAACTGCCTGTAGGTTAATACAAACTGGTATATATATGGCGAGCATAGATATAAAGGACGCATATCTTATATATATCATACTTATCCCTGTTGCTAAGCAATTTTGTAAATACCTTCGATTTCATTATATTGCGCAAAACTCAAACAGAACAATAACTTTGAGTATAGTTAACGCTTTACCTTATGGGCTTGCTATAGCTCCCAGGTGTTCTACTAACATTGTCAGAGAGGCTGTTGGTTTCTTAATAGTCGCAGGTTTTTATCTTTATCTGTACCTATCATATTTATACAATTTGCTTTGTTTAAAGGGTACCTAGTTATGAAGAATGTCTTCGTAATGTAAGGGAAACTAGCATTACTAGAACATTTGGGGCTCGTAATAAATTATGATAAAAGCAATTTACAACCTCAAACATCATTTAAATTTACAGGATTTAATTATGATCCCGCTGATTTTATTGTATCGTTACCTCTATACAAACTCAAAGTATTCCAAACTACCCACTGTTTCAATTAGATATTTCTCCCAACTAATTTGAGGTTCGCTCCACCCAGAGCGCGAGAAGTCATTTGGATGATTTCCCACATTTTGAGTACCTATTAGTAACAGCGTGCTCAGCCGTGCATTACGGCTGGTCATACCTATACAAATATATAAGAAAGAAATACATATTTGGCACAAATAAAACGGTTCATTTGGCATAAAAGTTAACCTTCCTCATGCCATCTTAAATGATTTGAAATTATGGTCTCAAAATATTTATAAAGTAAATAATCCAATTAAGCTCCAAGCTGCTCTAGAAATCTACACTGATACGTCACGCGCAGGCTGGGATGCGTTTAATGATGGGATACGAATCAATGGTACTTAGAATTAAAGTAAAATTAGTTTTCATATCACTATTAGCCGTAGTTTTCGCTCTTAGACGTCTTGCTTGGGGCCAAATTGAGCGTGGTATTGTGCTTCGTATGGATAACACTACCCCAAAGGGTTGCATAAATCGAATTGGTGGTACTCATTTCTGTCAATTAGGCGCACTTTCTCGTGATATTTGGCAATGATGTGAGATGCGAAAGCTATGGTTATGCGCTTCGTGTAAACACATAACCAACACCGTCGAAGCTGACGAAGACTCATGCAGGGTGAAACCCGACGACGAAAAGAAGTTATCACAATCTGAATTTAAACATATTGTTAGGTCAGTTAGGTCAACCAGAGATTGACTTATTCGTTTCTGACATCAATGACAAGTACCGCAAGTATGAGTCCTGGAAGAAGGACCCAGACGCGATTGCCGTCGACGCATATTTACGATAAAATGGTACCCAAAATTATGTACATATTCCCACCATTTTCACTGTTATCAAACTGCACACAAAAGATTATACAGGTTAAAAGCTATTCGTATTTTAGTTTTCACCATGTGGCCTACACAGGCTTGGTACCCGAAATTTCATCATATGGCCTACGCAGGCTTGGTACCCGAAATTAATTGATTTGTTAATCGGAAAAATTATTGTCTTAAAACCGCACCTAAAACGACTATCGTCGCATTTCAGACAACAACATACGCTTCACCAAACGCTTTCTCTAGGAGCAGTGCTGCTCTCAGGCTCGCGTTCTTCCGCGCTGCGGTATGGCGGTATACCGCGGCGCGGAAGCCGTTTTGCGTTTGATGCTCGACTCACTATCAAAAAGTGTTCTAAAGCAATATGGTGTGTTACAGGTTGTGGTGGCAGTTCTGTAAGGATATTAATAATTAATATTTATAAATTTTATATAAATGTGTTCGAGAGTTATACCTTTCACATAGTGACTATGTGAAGGGTAACTTGAAGAACTGTGATGGTTTCTAACTGAACACTTGAACAGTGTGACAAAAAAGTGCGTTTTACGGCTTAATTAACAGTCACTGTTCAGCCTTATCTTTACTCATAGGAAACAATTTAGCTTCAGCCGAGAGCGTCAAAGAGTATCCTTAAATAGTATTGGACCATATTGTGGAATGGGTTCCACATACTCAACTTAATTTAGAAAAATTTACATATCTACTAAGTCTGTGTACTACACACAGACTACAAACTTTTTCCATAATTAAAATATGTTATATAACAACTGATTCAAACTTAAACGGCATCAAGAATTGATACACCATTTATATCCAGTTTCAAATTTCTAAATTTTTATTATTAAAAACCTCAGGCTAAGGACGGCACCAGCCAATTTTGTATTTACCATATATTTTGGAAAATTATTGTATGTCCAGCCACAACGCTAGTCGATTATATGTCTGCAACGCAACAGTACAAGCAAAAAGCAGGTGGACCAAGCAGACGTCGTGTTGGAGCGGCAATGACGTGTCAGTTTATTCATGCTGCCACGTCAATGGCACACGCGGCTGGGCTTAGTCTTGATCTCATTCGAAAAACTGCTGGCCGAACCGCGCCATGCCAGGCCCAGGCCTTTGCTAAGTTTTATGATCGGCCCATTGTAGAAAAATCTAATTTTGAAAAATCTGTTTGTTTACACAACAATACTCGTGATAAAAAATAATATCGCAACATTTACGAATTAAATGATTTTGTTCAGTAATTGTTTGTTGAAACATTAAATATAAAAAATACGATTAACGCTATCGTGTTATATTTGTTATATACTTATCCGAGAGGTATAAAACAAATGTAAAAATATCACAGACTCTGAACATCTACCTGTTTATTTATATCGAAAATGAAACCACGAAATATTATATAAGATCAAACGAACTTCTTAAGTGAAGTTCGATCGATATAATATGAGTGGTTTCATTTGAAGATATAAATACCCAACCCACCCAAAACCCAGTTTATTTTTTACCCGACTACGGAGGGTTATGATTTTGACAGGCTATGTATGTATGTGAGTTTGTTCATCTGTTCCCACATAGCTCCTAATCTACTTATCGGAACTCGACGTATGAGGTATCGTTAGAACCGTCTTAATTGTCCGCTGAACATAGGTTACGTGACGTGTCACAAAACTTGATATAGCGCCCTCTAGCGGACAAAAAGTAATGTGTAAAAAATAAAAATGGTGATAAATACGCCGTGTTTGGTATCATTTGAAAGGGCTTCACTTGTACATTTCCAAAATATTGTTCAAATTTAAAGTGACGCCCTCTAGCGGACAAGAAGTCATGTGTTAAAAAAAATGTTAAGATAAATACACCGTGTTTGATATCATTTGAAAGGGCTTCACTGGTACTTATCTAAATATATTATCAAAATTCAATGTGGCGCCCTCTGGTGGACAAAAATTAATTTACCATTATTAATTAGAAATTTTAAATTTAGCTTTTGCAAATGGTATAGAACCACAGTGATTTAACACCAAAATAATTTAAATAAAAAAAAAGTAAAAAAACTAAAACCCGACTACGACAAAAAAAACGACGAAACTAAAAGTATGAAACAAGATTTCCTTCCTTTATTAAACAAGGTAAAAAGAAAAGCCGTAGTCACACGTTATTAAAGTGTTTCGGTTGTTACATATAACGTGCGACTGCGGCTTTTCTTTTTACCTTGTTTATTTCAGCATCCTGGAAATCTTGTTTCATACTTTTAGTTTCGTCGTTTTTTTTGTCGTAGTCGGGTTTTAGTTTTTTTACTTTTTTTTTACTATAACACAAGAAGACTTGAACTCAAGTCGCAACTCTAAAAGAATGAGTGTTGTCACCGTCTAGTGTAGGGTAGGTGAGTCGATACTTTAATCGATTATTATTTAAAAAAGGAATCGATTTCTAATTATAAATAACTTTTAAAAGCGTGCGAGTGTTGCCTTGTAGGTCAAAGGACTACCTGTTTATTTATATCTTCAAATGAAACCACTCATATTATATCGATCGAACTTCACTTAAGAAGTTCGTTTGATCTTATATTATGTAACATAGAATAAACAATAGATGGATAAGTAAAAAAGAACGTTTGTATTCAATAAAACTTGAGTAAAGTTGAGTAGCCTAGTCGCCCCTTCACGCGCAGTATTCCACTGTCGTCGAGAAATGGATTTAACTTCAGCAAGCTGCTTTTTGTTGATATTGGTCGATTTTTCTTCAAACGTTCAATTTCGTTGCCATAGTTTTCATTTTGGACGTTCTTGATGACCAATTCTGTTGCTCCCATAATTTCTTGAGGTGACAAACACATAACCTCTTTTTTGTTACCGCAGTCGGTTAAGTTATTGATGAAGTTTAGTGTGCGTCTTTGCTTACGAATGTTGTTCAATCGTAGAATCCATCCAAGCACTCGTATTACACGTTTATAATTACTGTTTTTATTCAGTAATGTATCAATTATTTCACAACTCTTGTATGTGACTGCGCAGCAGTTTTTTTCTTGCAACTTAGTGTTTGTTGTATAGGTCAGGCGATTGTCTTGATGGATTTCTGGCATGTTTGCTTTTAACCAATTTAGTCCATTCCACCATAGGTTAAAATCAAAGAGTTGAGAAGGTGTGAGCCCTCGAGTTGCACAGTCAGCTGGGTTTTCTTCTGACTTCACATAGTTCCAGCAGTTTGCCGAGATAATGCTATTTATTTGTTTGACTCTGTTAGCCACATATTTCTCCCATCGGTTTATATCACCCTGCAACCACGCTAAAACGACTTTGGAGTCGCTCCAGCACCTTATATGTATGTTTTTATTGCAGAGAGTGTTCTGAACCTTTTCTATTAGTTTGGCCAGTAAAACGGCCCCGCAAAGTTCCATTCTTGGTACAGTTATCCTATTGCTGATTGGTGCTACCTTTGTTTTTGCCGTAATCAGTGTTGTCTTGTATTCCCCGGCTTGATTTTTCACTCGGCTATAAATCACACACGCGTAGGTAAGCTTTTTCGCTTGTGTCGCATAACCCGTGTATCTCTAGGTTGTTTTCTTGACTTTGTAACCATCGTGGTATGGAAAGTTTGTTAAGCAACTGGATATCCTTTCTCATAGTTTCCTATTCTGTAGCGAGATCGTCGGGTAAGCGTTCATCCCAGTTGATTTTGCTGATCCAGATTTTTTGGAACAGGAGTTTTGTTTTTATTGTAAGTGGCGATAGTAATCCAAGTGGGTCGTATAGCTTGCTTATTTCGCTCAGTAGTACGCGTTTTGTCAGATTTTTCTTGATTGGTAGATCCCGTTGGTATGTGAAACTATCATCATCTTGATTCCATCTCATGCCCAACATTTTTGAGTTTGTTGTTTGTTCTGGGCTGAAGTCGATGTTCGTAGTGCGGCTTTTTTGGTCATCTCGCAAGTCTTCTAAGATAATCGGTTCGTTTGATTTCCACTTTCTCAAATTAAAGCCTCCTTTTTTCAGCAACTCAATTAGCTGTGTGACCAGTGTTTTCGATGCGTCGATGGTTTCCTGCCCATAAACCAAGTCATCCATGTAGAAATAGTTTTTCAGGACGTTTCCAGCTTCCGGATAGGAATCTTTTTCATCTTCTGCGAGTTTGTGTAGAGTGCGCATTGCTAGATAAGGTGCACTTTTCGTTCCATAAGTAACTGTGCCCAACTGCCAATCTTGTAGAGGTTCGTTAGGGGAAGATCTCCAGATTATAGTTTGTAGATGTTGTTGATTTTCGTTCAGCCAGATAAACCGATAAAGTTTTTCCACATCTGCCGTAAAGACGTATCTGTATGTTCTCCAATTGATTAGAAGTGTCAGTATATCCTTTTGTAAGTTCAGACCGCAGTACATGTGATCGTTGAGGCTGCTGTCTCCTTTTGTCTTGTACGACGCGTTGAACACTACTCTTAGTTTTGTTGTAGTGGACTCGGCTCTCAAAACGCCATGGTGAGGTAGGTAGACTTGGCCCCTACTTTCTCCTGTGACAGGTTTCATGTGTCCCATAGCGATGTATTCGTTCATAAAACGCTTGTACTCGTAACCGAGTTCGTTGTTTTTTAGCATTTTCCTTTCCAGTTGAAGGAACTGTGCTAAAGCTTGTGACCTCGCATTTTTTAAGTTTGTTTCGAAGATTAAGCTTCATTGGCATTTGTACCACATATTGTCCGTTCGGCAATCTTGTGGTGGTTGCGTTGTAATATTCCTCGCAGTGTTGTTCTTCACTAGTTGATGATGACTTGACGGGAATTTCCTCAGCCTCCCAAAATCTTGCCATGTTTTCGAAATCGTTGAGTGTCACGTAGCAGTTGAATGTCTTCACATTCCCGCATAGAATCCTGCCTACTTTGGTTTGTTGAGCTACTGGGTATCTATTATCACTCCTGATGAAGCCGTTTAGTATAAGTTCTGAATAGATGTCCGCGCCCAAAAGCAGATCAATCGGGCCTGATAGGTTGAACTGTGGATCCGCTAATTTTAAGTTTTCCAGATAGTCCCAGTTGCTGATTGAAAAGGATACGGTAGGTAAGTTGCTAATAAGTTTTTTCATAATTAGAGCTTCAAAATTGAATTTGTGGTTTGAATATATGGACTGACATTCTAAGTTCATTGCCCCTTTGCAGTTACCGCTAAGGGTTCCTACACCCGATACAATAGCGCTCACTTTACGTCGCTGTAATCGGAGGCGCTGTGCCGCGTTTTCCGTTATCAGACTCACTTGGGAGCCTTGATCAAGTAGACCTCTCAAGTTGATGAAGTTTCCATCTATTGTTTTGACTTTCAGAAGTACGGTGGTCAACAACACTTCCTTTTCTTCGTTCGTTACGTTGTTAACCCCATAGGAAGTTGATGGGGTCGACGATGGGTTTTCCTCCCTTTTTGCTTGTTTGTTGCTGGATAGTTCAGTTTCAGCTTCATGCATAGGTGTGTGGTGTGCCTTATGACACAATTTACACGTCTTTCGTGATTTGCATTGTTTTTCACCGTGGCTGAATAGGCAGTTTTTACAAATATGCAAGTTACGAATTGCGTCATTCCGTTTGTTTGTGTCCATAGCCAAGAATTGTTCGCAATTCATCAGAACGTGGTTAGTTTTGCATATTGGGCATGTTTTCGCTGTCGTGAAGAAGGTTTTTGGCGAGTTTTGTGACTTATTAAAGTACGATGACCCTTGTGTTTTATTTTTGTAGTTGTTATTTCGGTTTTCTGATCCCTTATGCGTTTGCTTTTCAGATTTCCATGGTTTGTTTGATGATGATACCTTTTGACTATTTCCCTGTAGAGCTTCCAGTGACATGAATTTGGACTCCAAGAACCCGGTGAACTCTTCCAGGTCGGGAAACTCCCTGGGATGTTTGATCTCCTTTATATATTCGTTGTACGTAACACTATCTAGTTTTTGAACCAGTAGGTGAACCACGATCGGATCCCAATTGGTGGTGTCTAGCCCGATGTTTTTGAGCCCGTTCAAGCACTCCATCATGACGTCGTGAAGCGTCCGTATGCTTGCAGCAGTAGCTTGCTGGATACTAGGTTGATTCAGGAGCGTGTTCATGTATGACGTGAATAACAGCCGTTTGTTATCGTAGCGGTGGGTCAGCATATCCCAGCAAGTCGCGTAGTTCTCAGCGCTGATGCCAAGATGCTGAACTAGTTTCTCCGCCTCACCTTTCAGCTTTGTTTTTAAGTGTTGCATTTTTTGTGCTTTCGAAAGTGTCGGATTGTTGTGTACGCTTTCGAGGTAAAGGTCTCTAAAGGTTAACCACTGGTTATAGTTTCCATAAATCCGGTATTTGAATTTTTGGCGTAGATTTTTCATAATGTGCATTATTCCAGATGTGGTGTTGTAGTTTCCTTTTCAGGTCATCATAAAAGTTTTCTGCTGTATTGAATTTCTGTTGATAAACTGAGTCCTCATCTTGTAGTATGTAGTCTAGTTCCCAATTTACTTTTCGATAAGCTCCCATTTAGTTTTCAGGGTGCTCAAGTTGTCTTCTAATTCCCATTTTTCCATCGGTACCGCCAATGCTATGCTTATCTTCTCCACAGTGCGTTCGAATGCCCTAAAGTTGCAGTATTGTTGACGTAAAAGATCTTGTTGCTTTTCCGTCGACTCGCTTGTTTCCCGAGGAGGTACGTGGAATTTGATATCGTCGAAAGTAAATTTCGATTGCCTCATACCTTGCTTAGGCGTCGCAGGTGGTTGTTCTATCTTACTAGAAGATGCAGACGGCAATTCCGCTTTACGTTTCAAGATGTCTTGCAGCACTTCTTCATACATCTTCTTCGTACTATTGAAAATGTCGTCGTTGAAGTATTGAAGGTCCGTTGCTCCAGACTCTTCGAGTAGTTGATGGTTGTGAGCAAACTTCTCCCAGTTATTGTTCAGCTTAGAAAGACGCTCCTCCAGGTACGCCAAGTTCTTCCTGGTGGGACTATCCTTCTTGTAGTTGCTGCAAATAAGCTTCAAGTCCCTGAAGATGGTTTCTTGACGGCTTATCAGTTCTGTTACGCTCTGAACCATTGTTATTAGTTATTGGTTTGACCGTTGGTAGAGTAGAGTTGTATCACCGCAGGTACTAGTTCACCAAAGTTGCGAAGTTTCCGCAGGTTTTGGATATTGAGTGCGTCGTCACCCCAGTAATGCGATCCGCTCTTCTTAGACCGATTCGCTAACGTTAATAGAGACAATACGCACCTGTTATCCGGCTCGAAGGACCACTTTTATGTATGACTCAGAGGTAGCTAGCTACTTACAGTTCAGTTGTTGGATGTGAGTTGACGGAAACCACAGACTTCACAATAACTAAGTTTATTCGCAAAAGTTACACTAAGTTAAGTTGGATGCTAATCCGCGGTAATAGCGCTACGGCAGCTATTGGTCAACTAAAATGATTATAACTAAAAGAATAAAAGTAAATAAAATGAGTACTGAAAAGTAGGTCGCGGCGTTAGCGATTTGCCTGTACGTGAACCGTACAAAGTCCTTAAAACATTTCAAAGATTTATTAGTATTAGTTCAAAGTGGACTCGTTGACAATACGTCATTTGAAATTTCACTAATAAATTACAAATAAATTCATATTATGCAATAAGTACACACAGATTTATTATTAAGTCCTTAAAAGTATTTCAAAGAAGTAAACTCATCAGTTCATTCGACTTGTAATCTAATCAATTTGAGTGACATTGTAGTATTTAGTCAATACAATACTTCTTAAATACTATATGACCTAACAGCTCGGCCATCCTGTTCAAAGCGAGTCCCATCGCTTTTTTTTTGTTTTTCATTTTCACTTAAGTACCATTACTTAAACTATAATATAACATTTTGAAACTACTTATTCATAATGATAAACTAATACTAGTAAAAACATTCAAAATCAAAGTATTTTATAATCACTAATAATTAAGTAGGTCAATAGTTTTGACTACTCCTACTACTATTATACTAATTCTTGTCTAGAACTCATGTCTGTTCGTATTCACTGGCACAATAATCATTCTCTGATGAATCAGATTCCAAGTCCCTGTTGAAATTCATCCATGGTTGAATTTTATCCACTGCTACAATCCCCTCATATTTACGCCCATGCTTACGAGTTAAAGGTGTGTCCTCGAACAGAAACCTATCATTAGGGAGTATTTTTACTACGCTATAGGGACCCTGATACTTTACGGTAAGTTTTTGTGACTTACCGTCATGCGGCACTTGTCTCTCGACCCGTACTAAATCTCCCTCTTTATACTGGGTTGCGGTTTTCCTGTGTTTATTATAATTATCACAGTCTCTTACTTGTTGCTGCCTTATCTTTTCACTCACATTTTGTCTTAACTCGTCCAATTCTGCCACAGGGATCCTATTGAGAGTTTCTTTGATTACTTCATTTAACTTACCTTCAGTTCTGCTGGTCACATTAAAACCGAATAACAATTCCGATGGGCTCTTTAGAGTCGTTTTATGTTTTGTTATATTAATACCTACCTGTATGTCGGAAATGTGATCATCCCATGACTTTTCATCTCCTCCATGGCTAGAGGTTGATAAAGCATTTAAAATTGTTCTGTTGTATCTCTCTACTTGCCCATTCGCTCTTGGAGTAGCAACGGCATTTTGGATGTGCTTTATGCCATAGGTTTTAACAAAATCCTTCCAGGATAACACTTCCGTGTTTACTGGTAAAGCTAGTGCCTTTATCAGTGATAAGACGGGGTACACTACATAAATACGAAAAACTTTATTCCGACAGTCACAAATACGAATTTCAAAATACCGATTTTCATAATTCCGAATGGTTCAAAATTCCGAATATAACAACTCCGACTTATCATTACTCCTATTTTTATAATTCCTAAATTTTAATTTTCCTAACTTTTATAATTACTATTCTCAAAATACCGAGTTTCAATAGATCGAATAACGAAAAGTCCGACTTAATGATAATTCGAAACATCAAAAATACGAATTCCGATTATTAAAATACCGATTAATAAAAATCCGAAATAAAAACGCCTCATAAAACTGTATAGCAAGGCAAATAAACACATAAATGCTCGTCAGAGGTCGTAGTATGAGGGGGTAGAATTAAAAAACTAATGACAGATGCGTTTTCCAGCATGCAGGGGATTTATTGCAGCATGCAAGCAGGCATGCAGCGTGCAAGCAGACATGCAGCATGCAAGCAAGCATGCGACATGCAAGCAGGCATGCAACATGCAAGCAGGCATGCAAAATGCAGCAAGCATTGTTTCTGTCACGGCTCCGGCGCTACGGGGTTTGGGCGGCCCCACGCGAGCTTATCCCCCCTACCCCTCCGCGCCTACGCGGGTTCAAATTACACTCTAGGGGTAGGGCAAACAAGACTGCGTGAAGTCGGTTTTGCAGCAATTCGTTTCTGACACTAAATTTTGTAGCACAACATGTTGACTTTTAGTTTATTCGAAGTATTGAAAATCGGAATATCGTTTTTCGGACCGAGAACCCTTCGAACATTTGATTCTTCGAACGTATGAAAATCGGAAAACTAACAAATCGCATTTACGACTTTCGGTAAAATAAATTTCGTGATTTTTAATAATAGACATTATAATTTTTAGGTATTATGAAATTCGGACTTTTGAAAATCGGAATATCGAAATTCGGAATAAAATATTTCGGAGTATTTGGGTGTTCCCGATAAGACGAGCTGGAACTCCGAAGTAACTTACGAATTGCTTCATAACCCTTACTGAAGTTGCAGATTTAGTATTTCTAACCGGATTTATGGTTACATATTTTGTAAATCCGTCTACAATTACCAGTAAGTAATTGTTGCCTGCTTTGCTTTTTACAAACGGCCCTAGGTGATCGGCGTGAATGGTATGAAAAGGGGTACTGACCTTCTCGATAGGATGTAACTCACCTTCCCTTTTACCACCTGGAGCTTTGTGGTGAGCACACTCCAAACAAGAAGAGACATACTTTTTTACAAACCTGCGCATTTTCCTGAACCAGTAGTGTTCCTTAATGCGATGTAATGTCTTCTCGAATCCGCAATGACCAACATCGTCGTGATTCATCTTCAGAATCTGCCAGCGCACACCCCGTGGAACCAACCATTTCAGATCATCCCCTACAACGCGAAAAACTCGATCGTTCTTTAGCTTATAGTTTTTACGTACCTCGATAGTTTCCTCGATAGAGGGGTCCAAAAGAATTTCTTTAATTTTCTTAATTTCATCATCAGCTGATTGTACAGTTGAGATCCAGTTTTGGTCAAATTGCTGTATCGGTAAGATGTCCAAAATATGTGGTTCACTTACCGGGTTATCCACTGGATTCCTGCTGAGTGCATCTGCGTGAGCCATTCGAGCACCGGGACGATATTCTATGGTACAGTCATACTCTTGTAGTAAAACCCACCAACGTGCAATTCGAGGTATGATGTCTCGTTTTACTAGCGTTGATCTATGTGCATTGCAATCGGTCAATATTTTAAAAGGTATGCCCACCAAATAAACTCTAAAGCGATTTAATGAGGCGATCACTGCCAGAGTTTCGAGTTCATAAGAATGCATCTTACGTTCGTCAATATTTGTTTTGCGGCTGAAGTATGATACCGGTTGCAATACACCGGTCGCATTGCGTTGAAGTAATATACCTGCCAAACCGTCCTTACAGGCGTCTGTGTGTAGCTCCGTCTCTGATTTTGGTTCATATAAAGCAAGTATCGGTCGACTTACTAGCAACTCCTTTACCTTAGCGAATGCCTTTTCTTGTTCATTATTCCAGATCCACTTTGTATTTTTTCTAAGTAGATCAGTCAAGGGTGCTGTAATTACAGCATAACCTTTGATTTTTAGGCGTTGGAAAATTAGAGACGGCGTCAGTTTTTCTGCTGCCCGGCCTGATACCATTAGCGCTGACGTCGAAACCGAGAAAATCTATAGAATCTAGAAAGAAATGGCATTTGCTAAGTTTTAAGGTTAACCCACCTTTTTTAGTAGCTGTAGTACCTTTTCCAGCCGTTGCATCCCATCCCTGAAATCTTTGGATGGAATGAGAATATCATCCATGTATATAATCGCATATTTTATTTTGGCTTCCATTAATATTTTATTGATGGTGCGCTGGAAAACCGATGGCGCATTGACTAGACCAAAAGGCATGCGATTATACTCATATTGCCCATCAGGAGTCACAAAGGCAGTTTTAGGACGTGATTCTTCACATACCGGGATCTGATAATACCCTGATGTTAGATCTAAGGACGTAAACAAAGCATTACCTGCAAGGAGATCCAGTTGGTCTTCCACCCTAGGTAATGGGTAGTGGTCCCTTTTGGTTTTTCTATTAAGCGCCCTGTAATCGACGCACAGTCGCTTATCGCTTGTTTTTTTCTGAACCATGACGATCGGGTTCGCATAGGGCGACGATGATTCTCGTATTATATTATTGTCCAGCATCTCCTGGATCATATCTCTTACCAATGACCTTTCAGAAAATGACATGCAATAAGGGCGATAAACCACTGGGTCGTTGTCTTTGAGCTCAATGGTCATTTCTGTGACAGGTGTGTAACCCAAGTCATGTAGCCCACTAGAAAAGCAAGTACTATATTTGGAAAGCAACCCTTTCAGTTCCCGGCACTGATCTCCGTTTACACTAGGATTCCATTTTACCGAAGTTTCCATTTCAGCGTCGTTAAACGTTACGCTGAACGCATTCAGGGTTTTGCCCAATGGAACAGGGTTTCTACGTAGGGATCGGGTTAACAATGTACCTTTAGTGATGTGCAAAGAGGTCTCTGATATATTATAGATCAAGACTGCTCCTCTCCCGTTTTTGATTTCGTACTGTCCGGGAAGTAATTAATACTCACAACCCTCAGTACCCCGTAAACTACCATTTACGTAAATATCACAATCCAATTTTGCATGCGTATAAACTTTGATTGCTCGTAGAACATTACCAGGAATAATAGAATCAGTAGACACCAGTACCTCTAATTTATTATGCGGTAGTCTTTGGAATTTAATTTCATTTGGCGTTTTAATAATTAATATATCAGGCCTTTCAGTGAATGAATGTCCTAATAAAACGGGATGTACTAGCACATAATCCTTTACTACGTATAAATCTACTATTTCCCGCAGGCCTTGAACTTCGACGGAAGACACAGCGACTCCTAAGGGATGTATCAAGTTACCACCTATGCCTCTCAGTACCGGCAAGTTCGAGCGAGTAGTAATTTGAAGATTTAATGAATTTGCATAACTCACCTTGATAAGGGAACATTGACTCCCCAGATCAATGTGACACGAGATAGCTAAATCATTTACCTTGATGTCTAACACGTACTTGCTTAAACCGGTATCTTCAGTTGTGACTTCTGAAACCTGTTTTTGAGTTTGATAGTTACCTGGTGTTTGGTTTTTATCAACTTCCTTGGTGTTCTTCTTATTCCGAAGACAGTTGGTGGTTTGATGGCCAAGCCGGTCACAATTGGCGCATTTTACTGGAGCTTTCTCACATTTAAAACTTGGATGACCAATCTCATTGCAATTAAAACATTTAATATTAGTATTGATATTCATACCTGGTTTAGGAGGGCCCGGTCGATTTGGGTTGCTTCCAAATCGTCGATCATTTGATTTCCGCGTAGAATCATGAGTATCCCTTATTGGACCGCTTTTGACTGTCCTAAAATATTTTAATACCTTTTCTGGCTCGTTGAATTGAGCTGCCTGAGCGCCAACCTTCACCGCACGATCTTCTATTCCATATAAGAGACAGTCTACGGCTTGCCTGCCATGTATTTTACACCTGTCGAGAAGGTTTACCTTTGCGTAGTAATAATGCTCTAGGGATTCTCCATATTTGGCTTTTTTGGCCAACATTTCAGTTAAAAGCTCTGCGTAATCTTCCCTACATGGAAAAGATTCAATCAGTTTTCTTTTCCATTCTGACCATGTATGCAATATCGAAGTTAGACCCTGATACCATGTCTTCGCTACACCAGTTAATTTAGGCAAAGAGTAATGTATTATTTCCCTTTCCTCCCAACCGTAAATTTCGGCACATTCCTCAACTTTTGTTAACCAAGTCAATATGGTTTGCTCTTTTGACAAAGGGTCGAACTCCGGTATCACATTTGTGTTAAAAGCTATTTTAGGTTTGTCAGAACCTTTGAATTTTTCCAAAATAGTTAGAAATTTTTCCATCAACCTGTTATTAGAGTCATTATTTTCTTCTCCTCTTGTTCTTTTCAGTGGTAGCGCCTCACCTTCCGAATCCGATGAGTTGGAGTAATAGTGCTTCCTCCTTCTCCGTAATGATCCTTTTGAACCATTCGTTCTCCGTTCCTGCCTTCTTTCGTCCCAGTCCTCATCTTCTGTTTGATCATTTGTTCCTCGGGGCTGGCTGTGGCGACCTGACATGGCGGTACATGTACCAACATGGCGGGCCGTCACGGACCGCCAGGCACTTCTTCTCATGCAACCGAGCGGGTGGGCAGGTTGCGGATAGCCCAGCTCCGGCTTGGGGACCGCTTCCTGACTGCTTGAGGTTGATCCCCTTCCGGAGTGCCTCGGGTGAGGCTCCGGACAAGAGAAGTTCCCCGAAGCCAAATCCCAGGCTAGGGGTAACCCGATACCCCCTATTTTCCCGTCTTCCTATACCCCAAACTCACTCCCTCCTTTCATCCCGCCATCCTATCGATCCAGAGGACGGGCAACCTCGGTTCCAAAAAAGCCCACCAACTCTTCAAAAAAAAAAAATGAAAAAGCAGGTAGACAAAAAAACTACCCAGGTGGGTCCCGGCCAAGCCGGGGAATCCCATGCCGACTCGTCGGTCAGCCCCCATCGTATTCTGGGAGGGGGCACCTCTCTGCTTTTTGAGGTCGCGCCTTCAGCGCGACCGGCTGCTGCCTCAGCGCCACTATCCTGCACAGACCAGGCTGCTGTCTCGACAGCGCCCTTAACCCGCATAGACCAGGCTGCTGTTTCGACAGTGCCCCTACCCCGCACAGACCAGGCTGCTATCTCTACAGCGCCAGAGCCGACTACACCGGACGCTATTTTTGCGCCTACTGACCCTGACATGACTGGTGCGCAAGCACCGATCAGACCGACACTGAGCTTACCGTCCACGAGTGCCTGGCAACAGAGCATCGTTAGGAACAGCGTAACGCATAACCCTGACAACGACACGGACAAAGCCCAACTGACCAGCCTCGGTGACGAACTGCGTGCATTAGCACGACAGCGCGCGAAGACCGAGGCTAGACTGAGAGACGCTGACCCAGAACTAGGTTCGGGAAAAGTTGATGGCTCAGGTGGGTTCACCCCAATCCCAGCGGACGAAGTACGCTTGCTTTCCTCTAAGCACGAAAAAATCCGTATTAGGGAGAGGGAGTTGAGCAACCGCATGCGCAAGATCCGCGCAGGCCTCGGCCAGCGCGATGTGCAGGTGGCTAGCTCAGCAGGAATACGCGACCAGCCCGAATTACGCGAAGGGTTCGCCCAGCGCGGAAAAAGGCCGGACGCGGAAACTGCCGGAGTACGCGACCAGCCCGCAGTACGTGAAGGGGAAACCCAACACGGAAAAAGGCCGGACGCGGAAACACGCGAGCGGGGGCAAGTACGCGACGGGGTCACCCGACGCGAAAAGCCTTCGCTGGCAGCGGAATCCGCCGAAACCACTGACCAGACCCAGGACCGAACTGACAGACAGCACATGAAGAAGAGGGGGAAACGGGCTGGGACTAATCGCCAGTTTCGGATCCCAACTGGGCGCACTACGCCGGGTACCTCTAAGCCACAACCTGGGCCAAGCGGCTCAGGGGCGGCGAAGAGAGATCGCCCGGACGACTCGGCCTCACCGAGCGCACTGCAGGGGGATCCGAAACGGGTGAGGACCCAGACCGCTCAAGGGGAGCAGAGAACATACGCGCGGGCCACGAAGGATATTCCGGCGCGGTTGGCCGTAGCGATCTGCTTCCCTCCCCCCTCGAGAGACCTGACGAGTGACGAGGCGACTTACGTCAAATCGGAACTAGAAAAACTCCTGATCATGTCAGACCCCACGAAACCACTCCCGGCCTTCCGAGGTTACCCTCGGGTGACGGACGGCACCGTGCAGATGTGGTGTGAGGACGACAATGCCCTGACTTGGTTGACACTGAACACACCGTTGCTGAAACTCCCTAACACCGACCAGACACTGACAGTCATGAGACAGTCCGACGTGCCGACCCGTGTCCGAGCGGCGCTCTTTGTTCCCAGGTTCAATGGGGACATTGCGCTGCTCCAGAGCCTTCTGATCCGTCAGAATGCTTGGTACGACATTGGGAGGTGGTCGCTATACAGGGCAACCAAAGTCGGTGGGGATAACTTTGGGACATATCTGACCCTGGGTATACCCACCGATGAAGTTGACAAGGTCTTGGGTCGGGAGCGACGTATATCGTACCTTCTGGGTTCGATATACGTTCGCTTCTACCCCCAGACCCATCCCAAAACTGAAGACAGCACTGAATTGACCAAGACGGAGACAAATGACACCGACAAGGACATGGACACGCTCGAGGAAGAAATGGCCCGAGCAGCCATGGCTGACGCCGATGCCGATAAGGCACCTGCATCCCCCGGATGGACGGCGCAGCTGTTGGCGTCCTCACCCACTGACGACTGGCGAAGAATGGAGGAGGGAGAAACACTTTCCGATGGCTCCACCTCTTCCTAACTCCATTCCGACGCCGTCGTCGACCACACCAAACCCAATCCCGATCATCCAGACCAACCTTCAGCACAGTCAAACTGCCACAGCTACTTTACGCAGGGTGCTGGAGACCAATCCCCGAACCATAGCAATGATCCAAGAGCCGTGGGTCAGAAATGACAAGATATGCGGACTTGGAAACATTGGAGGTAAACTGATATCAAATACATATAATATAGATAAACCTCGAACTTGCATTTACATACCCCAAGATATACCGATCACACCACTAACCCAATTCTGTTCCAGAGACCTGACAGCAATCAGGCTCCAGATTGGTAATGATACCCCGAATCTAGTACTAGCCTCGTCCTACATGCCTGGCGACGACGAAAGCTGCCCACCAAAAGAACTGACTGATCTGGTTCAACACTGCGAAAACGCCAACCTGGACCTGATCATCTGCACCGACTCAAACGCGCATCACCCACTATGGGGTAGTGAAGTATCAAACACCAGGGGTGAGTCACTATCCACATACTTATTCTCCACTAACCTTAACATCGTGAACCGAGGCACGGAACCCACTTGGGTCACGGTCCGCGGACAAACGATCATAGACCTGACTTTAGCTACAGAAAACGCGACAAACTTAATCTCTAACTGGCGCGTATCAAATGAACCCTCTTGCTCTGACCACAGAAGAATATGTTTCTCTCTGGCAGCCATTACAAAACACCCAGAACCACGGCGCAATCCTCGCCGTACAAATGTACCTGAATATAAACACCACTTAATTTCCCTACTAGCCAGGGAACAAAGACCCGTAAATCAAATAACTGACTCCGTAGAATTGGATAACGCCGTGACAAAACTCACAGACAACATAATCAAAGCATACCACACAAACTGTCAACTAAGCTCCCCACACATCAAGGGAAAAGGAAACCCCTGGTGGAACGCAGAGCTTGGCAAACTCAGGAATGCATTACGCAAACAATTTAACAGAGCCAAAAACTCAAGACTTCCAGAGGACTGGGAACAATACAAAGAAACTCAATACAGATATAAGAAAGCAGTTAGGACCGCCAGGAACTCCGCCTGGCGCAATTTCTGCGAAAGCATTGAATCCAACACTGAAGCAGCACGGGTCAGGAAAATCCTGTCAATTGACCAGGAACGTACCCTTGGTGCGCTGAAAAAACCAGACAACAGCTACACACTAACAGACCATGAGACCAGTAAGGTCCTACTGGAAACGCATTTCCCGGACTGCAACCTACTTGAGGACAGGACGTGGTCGAGCGCACCGGAACAGACCCCAACGGATCTTGACTGGTCCAGAGCACATAACATAGTGACAGAAGACCGAATTAAATGGGCCATCAGGACCTTCCAACCGTACAAGTCACCAGGACTGGACGGTGTCTTTCCGGCGCTACTGCAGTGGGGAGAACACTCCTTAGTGCAGTGGCTGCTGGTGATATACCGTGCCTGCATAGCACACAGATATGTACCACACACATGGCGTGAGGTGAAAGTTATTTTCATCCCGAAACCCGGCAAAACTGACTATACACAACCCAAGGCGTACAGGCCCATAAGCTTGACATCCTTCCTACTGAAAACCCTGGAAAGGCTTTGCGACAGATATATCCGGGACGGACCTCTCTTGGAGAGACCGCTCCACAAGCAGCAACATGCCTACTCAACAGGTAAATCAACAGAATCTGCACTACATAGCGTGATCTCAAAGATTGAATGCGCTATAAATCACAAAGGCTCTTCGTTAGCAGTCTTCATAGACATCGAAGGAGCTTTCGATAAGACTATGTTCCGAAGCATCAGCACAGCACTCGAAAGTCACGGTGTTGACCCGACCTTGAGTGGCTGGATCACAAATATGCTCAGACTTAGAGCAGTACAAGCAAATATAAATAACACTACAAGGGCCATGGTGTCGAAGGGTTGTCCCCAAGGGGGTGTCCTCTCGCCTTTACTATGGAACTTAGTTGCAGATGATTTAGTTAAAAGACTTAACACCAAAGGTTACTTCGCCGTAGGATATGCCGACGATATAACCATTATAATAAATGGCACTCACGAAAATACACTATGCAACCTTATGCGACAGGCCTTGAAAATAGTAGAGGACTGGTGTAAGGAACACCAACTGACTGTGAACCCCACTAAAACTGAATTAGTACTTTTCACCAAAAAAAGAAAATTGGCAGCACTACAGCTACCACGTTTCTTTGGAACTACCCTTAGCCTGTCAACTGAAGTCAAGTACCTGGGCGTCTACCTGGACAAACAGCTGAATTGGGCAAAACATACTGAGTACATCACCAAAAAAGCCAGTATATCTATGTGGCAGTGTAAGCGCATGTTAGGCCGCAGCTGGGGCATAGCCCCAAGGATCACTCACTGGCTATACACCTCTGTTATTAGACCAATAATCACATATGGCTCCCTAGTTTGGTGGCCCAGGACCGAACTGAGCACAGCACAAAAAGATCTTGAAAAACTGCAACGACTCGCTTGCGTAGCGATCACTAGCAGCATGAGAACCACACCCACGGCTGCCCTGCAAGCGATGCTGGGACTGCCCCCACTGCATCTAATAGTGCAGGAGGAGGCGGCCTCAGCGGCCTTCAGGCTCAGCGCATCGGGCACCCTGAGTAAAGATTCCAGAATCAAACACATACGCATAATGGAAGACGCCATCAAACGACAGCCTATGATGGCAGCACCTACCGACAAAGCTCCAAAGGCGTATCATTTCCAAAAGAATTTCAATATTCAACTAACAGAAGAAGAGCACGACTACTCAGGCCCAGCTGAACTGAGAGTCTACACGGATGGATCAAAGACAGATGCTGGCACGGGAGTTGGAGTCTTCTCCAACGACCTCAATATCAGAATATCCAGAACGCTAGGAGAATTCAACACCGTCTACCAGGCGGAATGTGTTGGTATAATCCTAGCGGCCCACGCCATAGAAACTAGGAATGTAACGGACACACACATTCGGATACTCTCCGATAGTGCTTCAGTCATACAATCCCTAGGCAAAAACTATACCACCTCGAAAATTATACAAGAATGCCACTCAGCACTGGAAAGTGTCACAGTGCCGAAACGCAACACGGTGACACTACAGTGGATTAAAGGACATAGCGGCTCACTGGGCAACGACGCGGCGGACGAACTGGCCAGGAGAGGATCTGGAGCGATGGCCTTCGGGCCCGAACCAATTGTGCCGGTCCCCTTTGGTCAGCTGCGTAGTTGGCTACGTGAACACACGCATATACAAGCAGAACGCTGGTGGTCCTCGACACCGGGATGCAGGCAGGCCAAGGAGGCCCTACCACATCTCAATAAAGCCCTCACCAAAAAACTCATAAGACTGGACAGAGGCGGCCTGCGCCTGGTGACGGGGACCATCACCGGACACTGCACACTGAATAAACACCTTCACACGATAGGCATCACAGACAGTCCCTTGTGCAGAGCATGTTTGGAGGGGGAGGAGACAATTGCACATGTGCTCCTGGACTGCACAGGTGTCACTGAAATACGCACACGAACCTTAGGATCCCCGAACTCCCTTATTGATGCCCTGAAAAACCTAAGAGGCCTTATCTGTTTTTGGAGAGAGGTGGGCTGGTTGGAATAAGCCCACCTAAGGTTGTGGCCGCTAATGCCCACGTACAATGGTCCACACAGGACTAAGTGCGGAAACCGTACATGAATAGATAGATAGATAGATCATTTGTTCCTAGAATAATGCTTTGGTTATCGTCAGAGTTTGTGTGCTCATGCTCTTGCCTCGAGCTTTGTGCACTTCGTTCAAAACTCAGATTGTCCATAACCTGATTTTCTCCCGTAACCTCGGGTTTTCCTCCCTGTGCATGTGCCAGACCTTCCCCTCGTCTGACCACATCACAAGAATTCCTTAACCCTTTACCACGGGTTTGTTTTCCAACAGGGCCCTTACCTCGGATTGCCTGTTCATTAGACCCTTTACCACGGGTTTGTTTTCCAACAGGGCCCTTACCTCGGGTTGCCTGTCCATTAGACCCTTTACCTCGGGTTTGCTGTCCATCAGACCCTCTACCTCGGGTTTCCAGTTCATCAGACCCTTTACCTCGGGTGTTTCCTTCATATCCGTCCATCTCAAGAAATCTGAAAATTTAAATAAGAGTTTGATACTCATGTCAAAACATCTGTGCATAATCGTCACACATCATGACGACAACACATCCTGAATTAATTAAATTCCATGTGATCCTAACTGCCAGTAAGAATAGACAATGTTCGTCCGACTCGGGAATCGAACCCGGATTCTTCGTTCAATATTCGTGCTTGCAGCCTCCACTAATGTGGTAATACATAAGCTGCCTACCAAAATGAATAAATTTGAGTGGATATAATTACCTATGCAATTTGAAAAATAGTAAAAAAAATGACGAAAATCAAAAATAAAATAAAATAGTTTAGTCAAAAATTCAAAATCAAGCCTTTCTATCTAGAAACCTAAACTTCGGTTTTTTTTTTATACTGATCCAATTACTCATTTGTCCTTGATTTCCTGTTCCATAATATCCAGTAAAAAAAAGAGAAAAGAAAAATACACTCACCTTTACCCTAATAAAATTTTGTAGATAAGACCGTTATTTTTAAACAATTTGATAAGTTTACTACGATTTCCCATGTGTCTTAACTGAACAATAGTTGTAAACTATCTTAAACCCAACACGTTTTGTTCAACCAGAACAGTTTCTAATAAGAAATCAATTCAGATGCTATTTATAAGTAGTAACGAAAAATATTCAAACAGAAATAAATAAACGTAACTAGTTACCACCCTTTAACGCACACCTTAACTTTTTTTTAAATTTATGATGATTTTAAGTGAAATTATATTCAGTACTGTTATTTATAATAATATGTAGTGATATATTTTTCAGAAAGTTGTTATTTTCCGACAAAACCCAAAAAAACTAGTGGCCAGTATACTGACCACCGACCGTTCTGCATCAGTAACTCTCCCTGTATAATCACTGGCCTGTAAACTGGACACGTAAAAACCGGTTACTTTTTACGTAATAAAATGAAATTTCTGTGTATTTCATAATTAGTTTTTAATCAGTCTCAAAAAAATAACATAATCAGCGTATCATTTCAAACAAAATTTTAGTATTTCTTCTTCATAGTCTAAAAACATAAAAAATCAATATCGAGTGTTTTCTCCTCTAAATTATTATTAAATTAAACGAAAAATCAAAAATTACTATTGTGGTGTTCAAAATTCAATAGAAAAGGATAATTTGGATAGGCGGTGATAGCAAAGGCAGTGAGGGATGTGGCGGTGCTGTTGGGGGTTGTGGTGAAGGCTGTGGTGGAGAAGCTGGTGGAGGAATTTGCGGAGATACAGATCCGTGTGGGAGTTCTGAAGAAGACTATGATTGATGACTATAACTACGGGTACTAAAGCTGCTAGTATTCGAGACAATATCGTCAAAACAATCATCAGCGTCGGAATCACCACCAATATCAGAATGGATGGCCTGGTCATCAGTAATGGCCATAATTTCTGCCCATTGATCTTCACTCAGCATCTCCAGATCCTGTATGCTAAAATTCTTTCTAAAACAGCAGAAAAACGAGAATAAAAACACAATAACTATACGTACCTACAAATCGTCATTTTTCGATATGAAAAAATTGCTAAAAAATTACGATAATAAGCTATAACTACCGAACCTGTATATTTGTGCTTATTGCACTATTTTATCCTAAAAATAGACTATATACTTGGTATAAAATGATGTAATTGATAAGCATTAATCGAAATATATACTTATGAGACTACCTCCAACACACATGTGTAATTTCTAAGTTAGATTTTTTCAACACACCTGTCTGGTTTTAATGGCAAAATAACATTGTTTATTATATGATACTCGATTATATTTGTACACAATAAGAAAGTTTATACTATAACCAAATCGTGTTACTCACCTTTTTTACGAAGACATGGTTTTTCCTTGCACTACACACCGAAATACTTGATGTCTACTTGTGTTGACAACAAATACTAGTGCAGGTATGCACAGTGGCCAGTTGACAGGCCACCGTAAAAAAAGGCGCGAATTTTGCATTGCATGTGACGTCCTTGAACACTGTCTAGTTAAAAGGCCAGCGTGCTTTATTGGTTATCGTTTATGATCATAAGGTTCAACATTATTAAAAAAGTCTTTGAATTATCGACCTTAAAGTGATCGTCCAGTTTACTGGCCACTTTGTATGGGCCGTCCTATAAAGGGTTAAACCCAAAAAAAAAAAAGTGGAAAAGTGCGTTACTTACGCTTTTACGAGCAGTGGACGTGACAAGAAAATGTGGAATTTTCTCGAATATCCCACTTCTGACCTATTGGTCAGGAAATAAAACACGTAACGTAACACAAACTTCACTTTTATTACTATGACACAGTTACAGTCTTACAGTATAACACAGTACAAATTAGACTTCCTACTTCTGCCAGTGCCACACAACGAATGCCCCTTATGGCTGCTAAGTGTAGGTAACGTCCCACCTCATATTCCCCACCATGAGGTAGCGTTAGTCAATTGAGCAACCAATAAATAATACATTGATTAAATGCTTTGACAAAGTAATAAATTACGAATAAATTTATATTCCTAATTTAAGTCCTTAAAACATACGAGTTGTCTCCTGTATTGACGCGCTTGTACCGCCTCTCATTTAGGACTGGTATAGTACCCAAGTCCTGGAAGCTTGCCAACGTGCAACCCGTGCCCAAAAAGGGCAGTCGTACCGATCCTGCCAACTATCGGCCGATTTCAATAACCTCCATACTCTGCAAGATTATGGAGCGTGTATTGAACTCGCGCCTCATGGCACACCTGGAAGGTAACGATCTCCTCAGTGACCGTCAGTACGGGTTTCGCCACAATCGATCTACTGGGGACCTACTAGTGTATACCACTCACATGTGGGGCGAGGCCCTCGAGAAGAATGGAGAAGCGATTGCTGTCTCCTTAGACGTCTCGAAGGCCTTCGACAGGGTATGGCATGCCAGCCTTCTGAGTAAGCTTCCAGCGTTCGGTATTTCCCCTGGTCTGATTAACTGGGTAAAAGACTTCCTGAGTGAACGGTCTCTCCGAGTTGTTGTCGATGGATGCTCATCAGAGCCCATGACCACTAATGCCGGAGTTCCTCAGGGGTCAGTTCTCTCTGCAACTCTTTTCCTGCTGCATATTAACGATCTGCTGATGCCCGGTATCTATGGGTATGCAGATGATAGCACAGTTGTAGAGAGATACCTTCCAGGTGCTCGGGCTAGTAAGGAACTAATCCGGTCCGAACGAGAGGCTATGGTAGAGCGTACGAATGTCTCACTTCAGGCAGTCTCCAAGTGGGGCGAAACCAATCTAGTAGAATTCAACGCCGCCAAAACACAAGCGTGTCTGTTCACCGCCAAAAGGAGCCCGTTCACCTTGGCTCCTGCTTTTCGGAATGTATCCCTGGAGTGCACCGGCCGCCTTCAGCTCTTGGGAGTTGAAATTTCCTCAGACCTCAATTTTGGGCGGTTCATTGAGTCCAAAGCCAAGGTAGCTGCTAGAAAACTAGGCGTTCTTGCAAAGGTCCGACGGTACTTCACACCGGGACAGCTTCTAATGTTATACAAAGCACAGGTCCGATCGTGTGTGGAGTACTGCAGTCACATTTGGGCTGGTGCTGCAAAATGCCATCTAGCAGCTTTGGACTCAGTGGAAAGGCGTGCGAAGAGGCTAATTGGGGATCCAGATTTGGTTAAGTCCAATCTACAAAGCCTCGAGCACAGGCGCAGGGTAGCCAGCCTATCGGTATTTTACAGGTTGCATTATGACTTGATTCCGCCATCTCCTTTCTACCATCGGACAACCCGACGTACGGCGAGTATCCACCCTTACGTTGTTGAAACTTCAACGGTCCGGACTAAGCGTTTCGTTTCGTCGTTTATACCGCGTACATCGAAGGACTGGAACAATTTGCCTGCTGCGATCTTCCCGTCCAACTATAATTTAGGTGTCTTCAAGGCTAGAGTGAATAGGCTCTTGATAAACTAGTGCGCTTCACCATCAATGATTGCATCACTGCTTACCATCAGGTGGGATCGCAGTCAAGCGCTGGTTTATATCAATTAAAAAAAAAAAAAAAACATTTCAAAGATTTATTAGTATTAGTTCAAAGTGCATGACTCGTTGACAATACGTCATTTGAAATTTCACTAATAAATTACAAATAAATTCATATTATGCAATAAGTACTGTACGAGCAAACCCGTACATATCAATTGTATTAATTTTGTGCTGACATCGACGCGCAGCGAATGAATAAAAACACACATTTAAGTAAGCATTTTAGTAGTTGCATAGCATCGATGAAAGACGCATTCGCCGCGGGTCGATCATCTATCATTTTCGGGCAATACACTAATTGAACAAAATCAGTTTATCATTTAAATGTACCTTTACCCCGTACATTTTTGGTCCTTCGAGCCGGATGTCGCGTGTGTACATTACAGTGTAGCAATCAAGTTCTGTAAAGTGTTTCACTAGTGACATCAAACAAACTAGCAGTGAAGGTGTTTGTACTGCCAGCAATAGTGCAGCACATAGCAGCAGCAACCAGCAGGGATCAACAAGGATCCATATTGCGTGAGCAGCAAGGCTCCCGCTTGGACAATCAAGTAAGATCGTTCCATTTAATATCATTTCTAACATCAACATGTCGTCATTAGAGGACATTCTCGCCCAACAGCAGCAGCTGCTCAATCAGATTGAGCAAGTCTATACAAATTTCAAAAAGGATGGCTCCGATCGCAAAACCTCGGACTACATACGCCGAAGGTTGGAAAATTTGGAGGCATGCTGGCAAGAGTATCAATCCAATCATAGGAAATTGTGTGGTATCGAATATGCCAGATCGCATACTTACTTCACTTCGCAGCAATTTGACACGGTGAAGGAAAGATATGAAAATGTCAGTAGTTATTCAGAATCATCAGCCAACAGAGGAAAGACCATCAACACCGCTTCTAAAGCCTGCTACTCCTCTAGCTACCTCAAGTACTTTACAACAACTTTCAGGTCAATCTTTAAAGTCTCAGGGATCAAACAGCAAGACCGATGAGATGATGAGGAAACAGATGAGTAACTTCAAGGCCTTTGAACATACTGTTTCAAGTATAGACATGGATACTGTAGCGGAAAAATGGGAATTTGATCATCTGCTAAGTTTGGTAAGGTCTCGCTGGGAGAAGATTGACACTCAGCACTGGGACTTAGACAGTGAACTGGGAGGTCAAAATCAAGAGTATCATCGCATGTACCTCAAACATGAAAGTACATACAACGCTGCTATTAAAGCAATCAATAAGAAGATGTCGTCCAGTTCACATAGAGAGCATACTACGCCAAAAATAGAAATACCTACATTCGGCGGTAATTACCATCAGTGGACATCTTTTAAGGATGTCTTCACAGAAGCAGTTCATAGCAACCCGTCGTTATCTGGGGCTCAGAAGATGCAGTTTCTCAAATCCAAAGTAAAAGGTGAAGCAGAACGTCTCATACAGCATCTCCCGATCAGCTCAGATAACTACATCATTAGTTGGGACATCTTGAGTCATCGTTATGATAATAAAAGGATGATATTCACATCGCATATTAACATTTTATTGAATATACCCATTTCACAGCAAGCATCAATCAATCATATCAAACGAATCCATGATACTGCACTTGAAACGATGAACGCTATACAGAACCTCGGCGTAGACGTGACGTCATGGGGTCCGTTGATCGTGCACATCCTGTGCCAAAAATTGGATTCAGACAAATTCAGCGAATATAACGCAGCTATCAAGCAACCTCGAGAATTACTATTAACTTGAATTATTGCCAAAACTGCTTATATGATCATAAAGGAAAAGAATGCTTATCGAAGAAACGTTGCCTCGAATGCAACGGATTTCACAACACATTGCTTCATGAATCGAATTCTAAGGAATCGTCAAAACAAGGAGGAAATTCGAAGCCTTCTACACAGCAAAACAACCGTTTTAATCAGGAACGTGTAAATCAAGGTAACACGCACGTGACACAACAAAATGATATGATGCAAGAAACTTTATTATCAACTGCACTTTTAAAGGTTCAGAAAGCAGATGGAACATATCTGATCCTTCGGGCTCTTATTGATCAGGGTTCACAAATGTCTCTCATCACAGAGAACGCTGCTCAGCAATTAGGATTAAAGCAATCCAGGTGTGACGGCATAATCACAGGCATAGGGCATACAGAAAACAATTGCAGAGGAGTTATGAACCTGCAATGTATGACAAACTCAAGAATCAAACAATATCAATTTAATATCGATGTTTACATCATGAAGAACCTAACAAAATATTTACCATCATACTCATTCCCGAAAATAGTATGCGCATTTCTGAATAATTTAGAATTAGCAGATCCTGAATACAACATCAGCCGACCCATCGACATCTTATTGGGCGCGGACGTATATGCGAATATTATTTTAACAGGCATGTGCAGATTAAGCGAATCACTTCCGCTTGTTCAAGAAACTCAACTGGGTTGGATACTATGTGGAAATATCAAAACTAAACTAATGTGCAACGTCGTGCAATTTGATTTAGATAGAGTTCAACAATTCTGGGAGATGGAAGATGTTACAGAAGAAAAATCACTATCATCAGAAGATCAAAAGTGCATTCAATACTACAAAGCAACAACAAACCGGTTGGATGACGGAAAATACCAAGTGAGACTTCCACTTCAACCACAATTTGAGGAGAAATTGGGGCAGTCTAAAAATAAGGCTGTGGCTCAATTCATTCATCTAGAAAAGAAATTACATAAAAACAATTCGTTATTCAACGCATATATGTCATTCATTACCGATTATATAAACTTAGGGCACATGAAACCTTCACCTTGTAATCAGACACCGGAATGTTTCCTTCCGCATCATTGCGTATTGCGCGAAGATAGTGCAACGACTGCATTGAGAGTTGTTTACAATGCTTCAGCTAAAACATCTACAAATACAAGTTTAAATGACCTGATGTACACGGGACCTAATTTACAGCAAGACCTCCAGTATCTTATCATTAAATGGAGACAATATCAGTACGCATTCACGGCTGATATAGAAAAAATGTTTAGGCAAATTTGGGTACACCCAGAAGATCAACCTTTACAAAAAATTGTGTGGAGAGATAATCCGTCGCAAAAAATACAAGAATATCAATTGACAACTGTGACGTACGGCACAAAGGCTGCTCCATTTCTGGCAATGATGACTTTGAGACAGTTAGCGGTTGATGAACGGGATAAATTTCCAGAAGCCGCCAAGGTCATCGAAGAATCGTTCTATATGGATGATCTGGTTCATGGAGCCTACTGCCTATCAGCAGCACAACAGTTGCAGCAAGATTTGATGAATCTACTGAAATTAGGGGGCTTCAACTTAAGAAAGTGGACCGCAAACGACAGGCGTCTGCTAAAACTCGAAGATCAAGATTATTATATACAAGAAAGCAAGAGTTTTAATCAAGCAGGATTGAGTAAGACATTAGGACTTCGTTGGAACCCTACAAATGATAACTTTACGTTTGTATCAAAAATTGAATCATCAATCACTAAAAGAACCATATTATCAGACATGTCTAAAATATTCGATCCATTAGGATGGATCGTGCCAGTAACAACAAAATTGAAGATTTTATTCCAAGAGACATGGTTATGCAATCTTCAATGGGATGAACAAGTACCAGATAAAATCAGCAAGGAATGGATCAAAATCAAGGAAGAATTAGAAAGAATCAATCAATACAAAATACCAAGATGGTACGGTACAGAAGCAGCGAGTAGTGTAGAGTTACACGGCTTTTGTGACGCATCAACAAAGGCATATGCATGCGTCATTTACTGCAGAGTAAGAAATAGCAAAAGGTCAATAATATTAGTAGCAGCTAAATCAAAATTAGTTCCTACGAAAAAACAAATATCACTGCCTCGACTAGAACTATGTGGAGCTCTGTTGCTGGCCAAACTCATGACTAAAGTCAAGCAGTGTCTAGCAGGTCATGACCTACATATATTTGGTTGGAGTGACTCAACAGCCGTATTAGGATGGCTTCAAGGAAACCAAAGTCGGTGGAACACGTTTGTAGTAAATAGAACAATACAAATAACAGATATTATCAAACCACAATCTTGGCGATATGTGAAATCAAGCGAAAATCCCGCTGACTGTGGAAGCAGAGGACTCACAGTGGCTCAATTAAATGATCATCGTTTGTGGTGGCAAGGACCAACATGGTTACAATCCTTTGAAGCAACAAAAGAAAATCAAGCAATTTATACCACAAACGAGGAAACAAAGAAGCAAGAAGACGTTCATATTGTTACAAAGCATGAATCAAGCATCATTATAGACTTGTTAAATAAATATCAGTCAATCAGCAAAATTATACGTATTCTAGCATTAGTAATGAAGATTACGACTTACAAAAGAAAAGCAAAAAAACATTATCTATCATTATCAGAAATCAGTCAAGCAAAGCAAAAAATTATCAAGCATATACAGCAAGAAGAGTTTGCGAATGAAATAAGAGAAAGCAAGAGGGAAAGCTGAATTCAAAAAGCAAATTGTTAAAATTAAACCCTTTCATGGATGAAAATGATATCCTAAGAGTCGGAGGGAGACTAAAAAAGGCACATATCAGCCATGAAATGCAGCACCCTATTATTCTATCGCACAGAGGACGTCTGACAGAATTGATAATAGAAGACGCACATCAAACCATGTTACACGCCGGGGCTCGGCTGACATTAGGTTTTATCAGACAAAAATATTGGATTCTAGGAGGAAACGTCGCTACGAAGAGGCAGCTTCGTCGGTGCGTAACATGTAAAAAACAAAATCCACATTGCCAACAGCAAATTATGGGGCAATTGCCGGAGGCCAGAAGTAATCCATCTCGTCCCTTTACACACACAGGCGTAGATTTTACCGGTCATATTTACGTGAAAGCAAGCAAAGGACGAGGCATCAAGAGCACAAAAGGATATGTGGCTGTCTTTGTGTGTATGGTCACGAAGGCAGTACACCTGGAACTAGTTGGTGATTTAAGCACAACTTCATTCATCGCAGCACTAAGAAGAATGGCGGCTCGCAGAGGGACGCCTAGTCACATTTATAGCGATAATGGTCGCAATTTTGTCGGTGCCAACAAGGTACTACAACAGGAATATCAAGCACTAATGAACATCATGCAAGACAAGGATCTACAAGCAGAAGTATTAGATATGGAAATAGACTGGAGCTTTAATGCGCCCTCATGGCCATCCGCAGGAGGCTTATGGGAGGCAGCAGTAAAGAGCTTCAAATATCATTTCAAGAGGATTATTGGTGACCAGATTCTTACGTTTGAGGAACTAACTACAGTGCTCACACAGATTGAAGCTTGTCTCAACACGAGACCATTATATCCTATATCAGAAGATCCAGACGATGTAGATTTTTTAACGCCTGCTCATTTCCTGACAGGTGGTTCAAAGGTTTCCATACATGAGACTGAAACGGATTTAAGAACTCGATGGCAGTTGACACAAAAAAATGTACAGGATCTCTGGAAAAGATGGAGAAATGAGTACTTAGTTCAAATTACAGAAAGAAGTAAGTGGAGACAAGCTACAAGCAACCTCAATGTTGACGATATCGTCATGATTCATGATGACAATCTTCCACCGGGAAAATGGCTGATGGGCAGAGTCATCGAACTGCATCCCGGTTCTGACGGTAATGTTCGCGTAGTTACAGTAAAAACCAAAAACGGAACACTGAAACGTCCTATCACGAAATTATCAAAACTCCCAGTTAACAATGAATCCTCGCCAATCAAGCAAACAATTATTGGGGGTTCGGGAGATTCTAACACAAATAAGCAGTCTGAAACAAGGAAAAGAGGCACTCGCTACAATATAGCGTCAGTGTTTGCAGCAATTATGTTATTCTTTAGCATCATAACAACTTCCCAATGTGCACTTAACGTCACACAGTTCAGAAATAATCAACGTATTTACTTCGACAAACTAACAAACATGCAGATCATACGCGACGACTGGAAATTAATCATATACTACGATTTAGATCCTTATTGGGAAGGAATGACCGCACTTAACAAAAGTATAATGTCCTTGGAACAAACATGCAGCACAATTCAAGATCAAACACATCTATTCTATACATATAATAAAACAGTAAAATGGTGGAGCGTTGGTATTAGTTGGCGCAAAAATTACTGAACCAATCCTGTTCAAATTTTGCATACATAATCCTTATAGGCCGGGTCAACTGTTAGGCTACATATTATCACGCTTTTTGCTATGGGGGGTGAGCAATATTCCAAAATGTCGATATTGAACGAGAATCGCTCTAAGTTCGATCCTCAGATACAGTTAATATTTTTGTGATTGTTTTGGTGTTTTTTTGTACATAATATAGAATGATATTTCCAGAACAATAATAAAATGGCTTTTTATGTATTTTTAAATTGCTATCGACATTTTTATTCGATATTTTTCCAAATATTTCAGTAAAAACCCATCAAAACTCATATTAAAATGGAACCGGAGATAAAAAATACACTTTTTTTTTAAATTTGGTTAGGAATTTAAGGTCAAAAATGAATATTATCACGCTATTTTGTACAAGGAGTCAAGCAGACAAGCAATGACGTATATTTAAGAACGGCTATTTAGAACTAGATTCTGCAAGGACCGTGGCGCAGTAGTATAGTGACGGATCCGCGTTTGCTATGTTGCGAGTTCGAACCTCGCAAATTTTTTGTGATTGTTTTCTTTTATTTTTTATTTATTTATTGCTTTTTTTAGTACTTTAGGGCTTTTATTTTTATTTTGTAAGTTAGTTTTAATTACGTTATTATTAGATTTAAATGTATATAAAATGAATAAATACAATTCATCTGTGAAGTAAGTTTTTATACGTATTATTTGTATCTCTAGAAAGTAATCAATTCGTATTAATATCAAAGCGAATTAAAAACTTCATGGATTTCTTTTACAGTACTACATCTTATTATTTTTAAATTTAACTTCAGAACTTCTATCATCACTTTAAAGACAGCGCATTGGGAAGGGTTTACACCGTTCATCCCAATAATGGATAGTGTCATTATTTTCGATGATTGCTTCACACTGTACGGGCCCCAACGTCATCACGATCAACACTGGGACGACACTGACAGTGACGGAGGCCAGCATCACCGATAGCCCCAGACGACTGCGACATTTGTTTGCCATTATTTTAGTATTTTGTGGAGTCACAAACCCAGGTCGGTTGTGGGTCTTATGGTGGAATGGCAACAGCGACTGTCGCAACCCAGTGCTGGGCACGCCACAATTATGGCGGTAAGTCCCCTCTTTGAGGAGTGGCTGGAAAGGCCACATGGCGTTCTTACCTTCCTCATGACGCAGGTCCTCACCGGACATGGTAAGTTCGGGAGCTTCCTGCACCGGATTCGTGCGGAAGAAACGCCTGGGTTCAACCATTGTGTGGACCGCCCGGAGGACACGTTGGAGCATACGGTAGAGGTGTGCCCCGCCTGGGCAGAGCTCAGCCGTGTCCCCGTGGGGGCGACCGGCGGCAGTGATCTCTCGCGCCGGGCCTTGGTACAAGGTATGGTAGGAGCGAGGAGGAGTGGCAGGCGGTCGTCCTTCTGCGAAGCAGTCGGTCGGCTCCTTCTGCGAAGCAGTAATGCTAGCAAAGGAGGCGGCCGCACGTGCGAGAGAACGGCCTTCACGCCCCGCCGCCGTCCCGATCCCTATTTTCAGCCACCGTAGGCGCTGGCTTGCGGACGGTGATCAATGGGTAGCTCGCCATCCGACCTTCCGGTAACCGTCCGGACCGAGCCCAAGTTGTCGACGGCGCGTAGTGTTCCACGCGCGCCTCAAGGAGATGTCAGCAAAACCGTAGGGGCCCAGCGGGGTCGAAGCCTACTGGGGCCATGTTATGCGAAAGAGAACCCCGGGGCCCTGGAACGAAGGCAAAGAAGGAACAGGAGTGGGTTTTTAATCAGTAAAAGTCTGACACTATCTCATGCTCCAGCCAAGAGCGAGGAATGTCATTGGATGATTATCCCACCGAAAAAAAAAGGTCGGTTGTGGGTAAATTATCGCCATCATCTGTCCGAAGACTTTTTACGTGCTTTAAGGTGTACTACTGAGGGTGACATTGAACAGAACAACGAACGCGTTTCGAATAGTTGTCTAGGTTCACTTCAAGACGTGGTCATTTCCATCGGTAGCAATCCACTGGACTGGTCGAATATGGATTACCGGCTCCGCAATCATTGGCATATCAAGGTCGAGGAAATCGGGGTGATATCGTCAATGATCACGACTCACCTCAGAACAAAATGTCCCTGCATTTTTAACATCGTCGCGTTAGGCTCAGCCAAGGTAAAATATTTTTCATTAATGTAATGGTGAACAGGAAAAACATTCATTGCCACTGGCATCCTTGCAGAAATAAGGTGACAAGGCAAAATAGTGATTGCGACTGCCTCTTCTGGAGTTACTGCCACACTGCTTCCAGGGGGCAAAACAGCGCACGTAATGTTTAACATTCCCATCGATTTAGAGAGCAACGAAATGCCAGTGTGTGGGCTATCACGCAACTGTGACAAAGGTTGGGTACTCAAGGATTGCTCTTTAATCGTATGGGATGAATGTACTATGGCGAATAGAGAAGTAGTGAAGGCTGTAAACAGAACCCTGCAGGACATACGCAGGAATCAAGATGTGATGGGAGGTGTCACTGTTTTGTTTAGCTGCGATTTTCGGCAAACTTTGCCTGTGGTGTCGCGAGAAATTAAAGAAAAGAAAGAAAAACATTTTATTTGCCGGAAAAGACGCAAACTTATAACTAAACATATTGCAAACATTTTGCAAGACAAAAACATAATTAATCACAAATAACAAATATGCGCCACGTCCGAGCAAAACGGCCGTACTTAGGCCGGAAATTAGGGTTGACGAGATGAATGCTTCGTTGAAACGATTGAATCTATGGTCACGAGTTTACAGACTGCGCTTGACCATTAACATGCGAGCTCAGTTGGGCGGATATACTCAAGAATTCTTGGATGTTCTTTTAAAAGTTTGGTGAAGGCAACTTACCAGAAGAGAGCTCTGAAGTGCGCCTACCAGAGACTCTAAGCAAAGTAGTTCCCACTATTGAAGAACTAATTTGTCTGGTGTACGGGAACGTCGGTCGAATACCGCTACAAGAGAATTCTTGGGTGTGTGAACGGGCCATTTTAACACCCAAAAATGATCAAGCTGCAGCAATTAACGAAAGCGTTCTCTCGCAAATTGATGCGAACGAAGTGGTATTTCTATACCTCTATAAATACTGTTGTAGAGCAAGATGACGCTATATATTATCCCGTAGAGTTTCTGTATTGGAACGGCAAGTGGACTCCCGGCGCACACTATCCAGCTGAAGGTCGGTGTCCTGATCATGCTGCTACGGAATTTAACTCCACCTAAACTATGTAACTGGGCCTACCTCAAAGTCATCTCTCAAATATTATTGAGGTGGAAATTCTAAAGGGTTGTGGCGTAGAGGAAACAGTGTTTATACCCCGAATACCACTAATCTCTCACAATTACCCCTTCTAATTCTCTAATTCAAGCGTGTGCAGTTCCCTGTAAGCGTATGCTTCGCAATAATAATAATCATCTAAAGGCTGCAGGTGTTGATCTCAGGACAGCTGCTTCTCACACGGATAGCTGTATATCGCTCGCTCCCGCGTCACCAGTCCTGAATCTCTGTACATTTCGGCTCCTGAAAGTAGGACTAGAAATTTGGTTTACAGAGAAGTTTTATAAGAAAAGTCAAGTTTTGGTTTATGATTTATCTGCAAAAACAAATTGTGTTAGAAATATAATGGTTATTTGCGGACGAAGTCGCGGGCAACAGCTAGTTGTGACATAATATTATTGCAATTACGTCATGGGTACAATGAACTCGACTACAATAACCATATATTGCTCAGTCAGCATTTTGTAAAACAAGCGAACAGGTGGCGGAGAGGCCTTATCGACGGTGTCGGTTACGTAGCAAACAGTCTGTTCGGCGTATTGGACGCTCGATTCGCGGAACGATACGAAAAAGATATCACTCTTCTACGCAAAAATCAAAAGCATATTGCATCATTTTGGCAAAATCAAACTTCGGTCATAGAAGCAGAATTCAGTCTAATAAAGTGGACGAAAGCTACAAGGCACAAACAACATAAAATGATTCATCAGCAGTTTGCAAACATCGAAAATACATTAGAAATATTAAAGGTTGAAACTCAAAACATTTCGAGAGCAAATGAAGTTTCTATGGGAGCCATGGTCGCTAGCAATCTATTACGCGACTTGAAAGAGTTACAAAATGATTTAGTGGATACAATAACAGATATTTATCATGGTCGATTTAATCCACATTTAATAACAACCGAACAATTACAGGATCAGCTGAGTACTATAGCTATCCACTTGTCAAATGACGTCATGTTACCCGTAGAAAACATCCATACAGATCTTGCACAATTGTTTAAACTTCTACGAGTCAAAACAAGAATGCTTAAGAACTACTCAATATTTGAAGTACAAATACCTTTGATTAGCAGGGACACCTATGAAATATTTAAGCTTATACCAATTCCTATAGAGAAACCAAACAACACTATGTTATCAATTAAAGCAGTATCAGATTTCGTAGCTGTGAACCTAAAAGAGGATGCATACATTATCATAACGGAAAATATCATACATTCATCATTACACTGTGATCTACTGTATGATCGGCGTGGTAGCAGCATGTCTCGGAGTGTTCGCGTGGAGGCGCTCGCGCTGTCGCTGCACCCCCGTGCCTGTGCCGGAGATGCCCGCAGCAGCAGGCGCGCCTGGCAGCGGCGGTGGTGCATGCCCGGCCTCGCAAAGTGCGTGTGTTGGAGATAGTGTAGTGTATCAGTGCGACAATGAAAGGGCGAAGGTGGTAACAAGTGCGCGAGTGTTAAAGCCACCTCCCCTATATTAGGTTCTTATACAAGCATAGCAAATTTGTGAACAGTGTGTGAACGATAGAGACACTAGGAAATTAGATTAATATCAAATCATTTTTATAATTCATTGTTTCTTTTCATTTATTAAATTGTCTATATCTCTTTTCCTCGGGGAGCATGTACGAGCAAACCCGTACATATCAATTGTATTAATTTTGTGCTGACATCGACGCGCAGCGAATGAATAAAAACACACATTTAAGTAAGCATTTTAGTAGTTGCATAGCATCGATGAAAGACGCATTCGCCGCGGGTCGATCATCTATCATTTTCGGGCAATACACTAATTGAACAAAATCAGTTTATCATTTAAATGTACCTTTACCCCGTACAAGTACACACAGATTGATTATTAAGTCCTTAAAAGTATTTCAAAGAAGTAAACTCATCAGTTCATGACTTGTAATCTAATCAATTTGAGTGACATTGTAGTATTTAGTCAATACAATACTTCTTAAATACTATATGACCTAACAGTAATTTTATACTTTTGAAGAACTGCAAGTCATATTTTTATAACGTTGATTCTGCTCAAGCAACTCCTGATTAATGCGCTTAAGGTTAGTATTTTTTATGGATAGTAATTCTATTTTATTTTGATCGCTGTTTAGTTTGTTTGGTCGGTAGCGCGGTTGTTAAACGTTCAATTTGTTTTTTGAGTTGAATAGTTTGGTTGTCTTCGTCATCAGAAATGTCAGGTAAGCTTGTTGTGGTGCCAGCTATAGGCGATTCAGTTGAAGTTATACTTTCATTCTCTATACCAGTAGTGTTTGAGTCAGACTTTGTACGGTTGCGACGAAAGGTTAGGTTAGAAGAAATTCATATTAGAAAGTTTGAAGTTTCCAAAAATAATTAGTATACTGGCTTAGATTTGAACTTGGAGTCGCACGGCGGTGTTAGAAAATATGTGTACCGACCGTAGTAAACTGGCTATTTAGCTGTTACGAACTGGTGTTGAAATTGTTCACTGCTTACTTCTTCGTACGAAATTTGAATTTAGAAAGTGCGTTACTGTGACTCATTACGAAAAAAATATTAGCCACACTATGACACTTCACTTTTGTTTTTGTATCAATTGTTTTATTAATTATGGTCGTTTTATCACTGTCAATGGTCACTTTTATGTTCGTTGCTTGTGTTTACTTGTTGTTTTTACTTACAATTTTAAGTTTTGACAACTTATTATTGAAGTTGACGATGGCAGTTTTCGAGGCGTTTTATTGTTATTTAACGCGTCACAGTTCACTTACTAATAATGTCACTATAGTTTTAGATTGCTAAGAACGTTTTTAGAGTATTTTGATTATAAACAGAGCAATATTAATAATTTTAAAGAATTTTTAAACACGGACTCGAAGTGATCGTGGCAGCGCTAGCGCCATGTTGGTCGCCAGGTTTTGAACATCTAGACATAGACGTGACGATATCACAATATATTAAGTTTTACAATAACTTTTGTATTGTACTTTTTCTTTTCATTTATTTTTCATTTTTTATCGTATATCAGATAATATCTTTGCAGAGATATTTTTTTACATTTAAAAATACTAACTATAATTACAATAAAACATTATTTTATTTTATGCGAAACATTTCAAATAAAATCAATAAAAACAATTAAAATGTCAATAAAATTAAATCTAAAAAAAAAATACATTAATGTCATAAATTAAATGTCAATCGTCAATAAATAACCCGCCCCTGATCGTTCCCGGTGCAAAGGTGCCCATAACACTCGCCGCATTACCTCGCTGAATAGCGATGGCCATCCTTTGAACCAAGAACGACCTGGACCGGGAGTCACCCGTTGCCTCCCCGAGCCTACGGCCCAAGTCCCCCACAAAACACTTTGCCTCCGTACTCCAACTGCCCAGAGTCTCCACAGCAACCGGCACAAAATGGTAAAGCTGATCCAAGGCAGCGTACTTGAGCCTTTTTTTAGAGCAGGCGTCTTCAGCGGCGGCAGAGGCAGTGTGCATGGTGCGACTCAGGTGACTGGCGGCGACAGTGCTGACGCAAGTTGCGTCCCAGATCAAGCACTTCCCGTTTTTCCATGGCACCAGAGTCAGCCCATCCGGTCTCTTACCATCAGACCTGCTAAGACCTGGAGGCTCAAGCACGCAGGGGACGTTTGCCGATATAAGGGCTCTACGGACTATGTCGTTCAGGGCATGATGACGTGGGAACCTCCCTGTGCAGCGCCGACAGTTCAATGCGTGATGGCCATCGGCCTCCACCATAGAACCGCAGGTGCATGTATGAGGTTCGCACACCTTACAGCCCAGGCGGAGAGCCACCGCCACACGCAAAGAGTCATCGTCAAGTAGAGTGCCCAGATGAGGTGAAGGAATCGCCTGTAACCACGCCCCGGACTCGGGTTGCGACACTGCTCGTAGTCTAGCCTTATCGACTCCCAATGCACCCTCCAACAACTGCTCTTGGAGCAGCTTCACCCCCCTGTCATCCCACGCCCGCTGAACATGAACTGAATCGGGAATTGTTGCACCCGAGTTGAGGGTCAACCAAGCTGACACAGCATCCGACACAAAAGGCATACTTCCCCCATCACCATTGGTATTGAGTAATACAGTGACTAGGTTGGCAACCCCATGCGCAGACGCTAAGAAAGCCGGCAGACCCACATCCCGTGCGCACCGCACCCCGAGACCACCATATCGGATTGGTAGAGCCGCCTGCCTCCACTGGGGCCCATCTAGGGAGACATTGAGAACAGACTCCACCACCAACTTCAAAGCGTTGTCAAACGAGGAAACTTCCTCTGGACACAGCCAAGTAGGGGTGGTCCGCAACAGATACGTGATTTTTGGAAGAGCGACGCACATGCGCAACAGGACAATCGCAACGTGCGCGGAAAGATCTTTAAGACGCTCGTGAGCAGAAAGGAGGAGCCGAGTTCGAGAAGTAATGGCTTCAGGTACTGCACCAAGAAAAATAGGGGATCCTAAGAGATTGAAGTCGGAGCATGAAAGTTCTCTGAGGCCAGGAAGAAAGGAGTTAAAGCGAGAAAAGTGTGTACGAGCTTCAGTACTACAGGGGAAGAATTCGCACTTCGAGGGATTCACCTCCAGACCCAGGTCTCTGAGGCGAGGGACTAGAGCCTCTAAATCCTGAAAAACATCTTCTGGTTTGCCCCCGATAGTGCCATCGTCAAGGTACCACACGTTTAGGCCGGATTTCAGCTCGATAATTGCCTTATGAATGGCCAAACTGAAAACGAGTGGCCCGAGAGGGTCCCCCTGCTGGGCTCCCACTTTTGAAAGAATAAGACTGTTATCGGAGAAAAGATTAGAAGGCAGCCTATAAACCTGATGAAGGAAGGGATATAAAGACGGGATTTTTTCCTTTACCTCGCTCAACAGAACGTCTCTTTCCAAAGTATTGAACGCGTTGCGAATATCGAGCTTCAGCAGTATCGAGTCTTCATTCTCCGGGTCCATCACAAATGCTCGCGTGGCGTGGATGGCAGCTTCGCATCCCAGACGTGTGCCAAAACCCAACTGATGAGGCTGCAAGTAATGGGCCATATCCTCTTTGACTGCACGACAAGCCAATTTTGCAGTAAGACGGCGAAAGACACTACCGACTGCAATTGGTCTTATTCCGCCATCTTTTTTTTCTAGTGCAAAGAGTGATGCCCCGTACAGGAACGGACAAACGCATGGGTTCAACTGACCACTTAGCAAGAAATTTGCCAGCCTAGTCAAACCCCCCACAAGACGCCTTCCATTTTCCCCCGCCGACACAGAAATCAACTCCTTGAGGTGCCCCGGCCGGATCCCGTCCAAGCCCGCTGCTGACCCAGTATAAAAAGAACCAAGCGCCGATATCACGTCCTCTACAGTAACCGACAATGCCGTAAATGAGGGGTCGGGGTCTGGTGGAAAACTGAGAGGACGCGAAGGATCAGGGTGCTTGAGTTTCAAAGAACCAAGGGTGTTGGCGTCCCCCCGAGCGAACGTGTCGTCGGACATCAATAGCCGCACTGCCCCCTTTAAATCGCCCTCGAAAACCTTTGTTTCTATACTTTTTTTTATAGACCGGGAACCCGACCTCCTATTTGCGTCCACTTCTTCTTCATGATAATGCACAGGTGACATTATATTGGCTTTGACTTTAGATGTCATAAAATAAAATAAATAATAATAAAAACCCTAATCTAATTACAACTAACTAAAACTAAAATATGGCGTCAAAAAACTCTTCCACATCGCTGTCGACTGGTAATGTGCCCAAAAGACTGGCGGCATTGCCACGCTGTATGGCAATGCTTATCCTCTGTCCGAGGTAAAAGCCAGCCCTTGGGTTACGCGAAGTGTCAACAACTTAGACGTTTTGACAGATCTTTATACAACTTGTGAGCACTCGGACCCCACGAACCAAGAGTTTCAACCCCAAACGGTTCGAAAATATAACTTCCAACAAGGTTATTATATTTTCGCCGCTTGAGGTTCTCCGCAGCCGCAGCGGCAGCACCAGCACAACACGACGAGTTAGGAAGATGGGAAGGCGCAAGAGTATCGACACAAGTAGCGTCCCATACTAAAGGCCTACCCATTGCAGAGATTGAATAAATTGACAACTTTTACAAACCTTTTATAAATTATCTGCAATAGCATAATTAATGACGAAATTGACGTGTTCCTCTGATATCATGTTCGGATATCGTACCCCCGCAAAACGAGACATGAAAATTAATAACGACGAGGGCTTAATTAGCCCATTCAATGAGACGGAGAAGGCAGGCCCTTCTACACAAAATATTGACCTGACGCAGAACTTTAACGTAAGGAAGAGTATAGGAGATTGGGAATCCGCAAGAACAGAGGAAAAGATAACATCCCCGAAAAGATTATCAAAGACCAGTCTTTTGGATAATATGAGGGTAAAACAGAAAGCATTACCACCACAGGAGAAGAAAGAAGTAGCAATGCGCAGACGGGCATCAGTTGAAACCCAGAGTTCATCACCGAAAGCGGAAAAATCTAAATTCGCAAATAGAGTGGCTGAAGCCAAAGCTTGCATTACCAAAGCGAAGCTGCACCTTGGTAACTCAAGAAACTTAAAAACCGACATCAAAACTGAGGTTACCTTGGCAATAGAACGACTTTTTCAATTAGTGAAAGAAGGGGAAGCAGAAAGAAACTCTGGCAAGATAAGTATAACTAATAAAGAACAAGTCCAAGAAACTAACAGCGAGAGAGAGAACGACCAAAATACAAGTCAGGAGACAGGAAAAGAAAAAGGAAGATGGCAAACTGCTAAAGAAAATTGAAGAACATGGAAGGCAACTCGAAGAAAACTTTAAAGAAACGGTGAAATTAAGAGAAGTAATGGAGAAAGAGCAAGAGATAAGAGAAAAAAGAGTGACATACGCTAGTGTGGCGGCTGGTCCTTTTGGGAGGAAGTAACCAGAGACCATGGCTATACACTCAGTGGTGATAACCTCTAACAACGAGAATGATACAGGAGAACAAGTGCTCGAGAAGATACGGAAAGCAGTAAACGCCAAAGAGGAAGGAGTTAAAATAGATAAGATAAGAAAAGGAAGAGATAAAAAGGTGGTCGTGGGGTGCCAAACGCAAGATAGACAGAATCAAAGATAGAATAAAGAAAGCGGGATCGGAACTCAATGTAGAACAAGTGAGAAACAAGGACCCACTGGTCATCATCTGGGGAGTCCTCAAATACAACACGGATGAAGACGTCCTTAAGGCTTTTCATACGCAAAATACACATCTTTTCAAAGATGTGAGTGATGAGAACGATCGAGTGACCATAAAATACAGAAAAAAGGCTAGAAACCCACACACGTGCCACATTGTAGTAAGTGTGTCACCAATTATCTGGAGCAGGCTGGTGCAGAGGCTGGTACAGTCCATATCGACATTCAGCGGCTTAAGGTAGCAGACCAGTCCCCATTGATACAGTGTTCACGCTGCTTGGGCTTTGGACATGGGAAGCGGGTATGTCGCGATAACCCAGTTGACTTGTGCAGCCACTGCGGTGGCCCACACCTTAAAACAGAATGTCCAGACTGGCTTGCCGGGGAAGCCCCAACATGCCGCAATTGTGTGAGAGCTAAGTTAGACCATGTGGGTCATAATGCTTTTAGTGCAGAGTGCCCGGTCCGGAAGAGATGGGAGTCCCTGGCGAGGTCCACCGTAGCTTATTGCTAAGGTGGTACCGGTCGTAAATAGGATAAGCAGTACAAGCGAAAGTAGACCACACCAGTATTGCGTGGCCCAAGCAAACCTCCAGAAGTGCGAGCTAGCCATAACCGAATTTATTATGGAAGCGGGCAAAAGGAAATTGGCGTTTGCTATGATCCAGGAGCCATATATAGGTGCTGTCGGAATAATGAAGAACTATCAGTGTACACGATTCGTACAATGTGCCAGGAAAACAGAAAAGGTGAATAAGGCGGCCATTGTACTCTTTGATGACACTATAAACCTGACACAGTGTCCAACACTGACAACAGAAAACTTTGCGGTTGCAAAGTTAGGACTGGAGCCTGGGAAATAGGAGTTGTGTCAGTGTACTTTGATGGTGGACAGCCTATTGAGCCAGACTTGGACCAAATTAGGGTAATTATGGAGGGGATCGGAGTACGAGACGTAATACTGGAGGGAGATGTCAACACATGGAACACTTGGTGGGGGAGTCGGGAGGTGGACCAGAGAGGAGAAGCTTTGGCGGGCATGCTCGACGAGCTGGAACTTCTAATCCTGAACCTCGGAACAGCTCCTACCTTCGATGTCATCAGGGGAGGTAGGAGATACAGCAGCTGTGTAGACATAACTACATGCACAGAGAACATGCTTGGCAGGGTAAAAAATTGGAGACTAGCGGGAGACATGACTACATCGGACCACAAGACAATCCTGTTTGAGGTACAATTAGAAAAATCAATAGGAATAGATATAGAAAGGACTACTAGGAAATACAACACAAAAAAAGCAGACTGGACAGAGTTTTGTAAAAGGCTAAGTCAAGCCTGTGAAAATAAAAACATTAACAAAACAGAAATAGATAAGATAGAGTTAATAGAAGATTTGGATAATATGATAAAAAAATACACAGAATCAATAGAAGAGTCATGTGAAGGAACTATACCAAGAGTAAAAAACAGAAAAAGAACGGGATTGCCCTGGTGGACTGAGGAATTAACGCAAATGAAAGTGGACCTGAAAAGGAAGAAAAGAAGAATCTCCTGCGCTGCACCTGAACGTCGAGCATGGGTTGTTGAGCTGTACCTTGCAGCAAAGGAGGAGCATAGGAGGGCTGTTAAGAATGCACAGACAACAAGCTGGAAGGAGTTTTGTGTGATGTGTGATGTGGAATAGTATCTATAGGGTTATAGGCCGCACAACCACTAGACAGGAGGATGTTCCTTTGGTCCAGAGAAGACGAGTACTCAGTGGCGATGAATCGGCCAGGCTGCTGGCGGAAACATTTTATCCTGAGGATAAAACGCTGGATGACGAAGCGAGTCACATGGAGGTACGAGAGTTGGCGAACAGAGCTAATAAAAAGACGGATGGTGAGGCATTCGACTCTCTGTTCACGACGGAAGAACTAAAGTGGGCCGCATCTAGTTTTAATCCTAAGAAAGCACCTGGAATCGACGGACTTACTGCAGATATTTGCAGAGTGGCTATTGCCCATAACCCACCGCTATTTTTAGCGCTTTTAAATAGATGTCTCATTCTGTCCCACTTTCCGACCATCTGGAAGGAAGCAGTCATGGTAGTACTTAGAAAGCATGAAAAAGAAGATTACACGCATCCCAAATCGTACAGGCCGATTGGGCTACTGCTCGTACTTGGGAAAATCCTAGAGAAAATGCTTATAAAACGCATTAGGTGGCATATTTCACCGGGGGCAAGTACGAGCCAGTATGGGTTCACGCCGCAGCGTGGCACCGAGGACTCCCTCTATGACATGATGAAACACATCGGAGACAAACTCAAGCACAAGAAGCTCACAGTTGTTATATCATTGGACATAGAGGGAGCCTTCGTCAGCGCATGCCAGCCATGAGATGTCGACTGGCGGAAACTGGATGCCCAGTGAACTTGAGGCGACTAGTAGATAGCTACTTATGTGATAGGAGAGTGCGTGTTAGGTACGCAGGAGCGGAACACCAGCTGGAAACAACAAAATGCTGCGTTCAAGGCTCTATAGGGGGGCCCACTTTCTGGAATATGATCCTCGATCCCCTGCTTAAGGAACTGGAAGAACTGGGTGAGCCCTGTCAGGAGTTCGCGGATGATGTGGTCCTGATTATTTCAGGTGATACAGCGCTTGAAGTCCAGAGGCGGGCAAATAAAACTCTCGCGCAGGTGCAGAGGTGGGGAGTCAGAAAGAAATTGAAATTTTCTCCACATAAAACTAAGGCTATGCTTATCACTAACAAACTAAAGTACGACTCACCACTTCTGCATATGGGCGGGGAGGACATTGCCCTGTCTCAGGAGATTAAAATACTCGGGCTTACAATTGACAACAAGCTGACGTTCAACTCTCACGCATCAAACGTATGCAGAAAGGCGCTCAATCTATATAAACAGCTATCAAGAGCCGCAAAGGTCAGCTGGGGCCTGGGACCTGAGATAGTCAGGACCATGTACATCGCTGTAGTGGAACCAGTAATTATGTACGCGGCAAGTGCCTGGGCACCTGCAGCGTGTAAACTTGGAATCAGGAAGCATCTAGATGCAGTCCAACGTGGTTTTGTGCAAAAAATTATTAAGGCCTATAGGACAACTTCTTTTAACTCGGCCCTGGTACTCTCCGGGTTGCTTCCACTGGACCTAAGGATCCAGGAAGCAGCCTCTCTTTTTGAGATAAAGAAAGGCTTCTCCCGGAGAGTTACAGGAGACCGAGACATTGAAACACCTGTGCCCTACACAAAGATACCACATCCTGCAGACCAAATTGGGATTAGTTTTGAATGCGTGGCAGACGGCGCACAACTCAACCAGCAAGGGCTCGAAAACCCGAAGATCTACACCGACGGGAGTAAAATAGAGGGTAAAGTCGGTGCGGTATTGTCCCTGTGAGAAAACGGCCAGGATCAAAACTTTTTTCAAGCCGAAAATAATTCTGGGAGACGGGTCTCATCGATCTCGTCCAAAGAAGCCCAAACACGGTAGTGTTTGGACGAACGGTTCCGGAGATAACCGCTGGTAACCAGATTTTGGTAACCCTCTTGCTTTAAAAACCAGAATTTCAATCCTTTGTGTCTCCGGAACTCTTTGGACTAGATTGGGCGTGTTTGGGCTCGTTGGAAAGAGCTTGGAGGGACCTGTCTCGCAGAACCTAGAAATTGACTCTAGGTAGAGTTAAACTCTATCCAAAATTTTTAAAGGACGCACTTGCTCCTGAATACTTCTGGACGCTAGACAACAGTCTATAAATTCGTGTATTGACAGAGCGAGTCCCTATTTTCTAGTTTTAAGATAATTTTGTTTCTCTCATGTTTTTAACCTGACGTGACAAAACCTTAGTCACTTGACCTATCTTACACATCTATTTAATTTTGATTTAGTTTTGACCAACTGATCCCCCCCTTACAGGGATCAGTATTAATTTTTATTGTTTTAATTCTTGTATCTTTTTTTTCTTTGAATTAAGTTGACCTTCGGTATACTCAAAACCGTTTAAATTAATGATTCCGGTGTAGACAGCCCAAATAGATTGGTTTGGGTTTTCAAAAGATATTTTTATGACTGTGTACAGACATTGCAGCGTGTACTTTATCGATCGCTGTAACCCTATTGGATCCAGACAATTGTCCCCCTTATTCAAGGGAAACAGTATAAATTCTATTACTTATTGTCCCCTCTCTACAGGGATAATATAGAAGTTCTACAGCCACTTTTACATTTACTTATATTATCCTACTAATATTATAAATGCGAAAGTTTGTATGTATGTATGTATGGATGTCTGTTACTCTTTCACGCAAAAACTACTGAACGGATTTCGATGAAACTTGGTACACGGGTAGACCATGTCCTAGAATAACACATAGAATACTTTTTATCCTTGGATTATTTTCCCTTGAGATAATTTTCTAACCCGCAGGCAAATGACAGCAACTGTCAAAAACACGTCCCAATCATTCCTTCATTCGGTCAATCATTCCATCATTCGGTCATTCATTCTACCATTCGGTCAACCATTCCACGATTGACAACAAAGAATAAATGCGGAATCTCCGATCTTACCGTATATAAATAAAACAAAGTCGTATTAGTTACACTATTTATAACTCAAGAACGGCTACTAAAAATTTCTAATAACAATAAAAAATCGAAAAGAATCACAAAAAGAAATGCTTTTAGAGAAGTTTATTCGTTTACGCGATGCAATTAGCACTGAAGGAGATGCAGCACAAATATAACGTAGAAATAGGCGAAGTTGGCGAGGTCCTCCCAGCAGCTGAGTGAAAAGGCCCCATGTGGCTCTCAGAGGCTCGCAGGGCTGTAGCGGACAGGTCTCGCACAGCCGGTAGAGGCTTCCAGAGACCAGAGGAATCGAAAAAGGTCCACATGGCAGGGCGGACAGGTTTCACACGACCAGTAGAGGCCTGTAGAGGCCTTCAGAGATCGGAGCAGCTGGAGAGCTCCACACGGCTTGGCGGACAGGTCTCGCACGGCTGGTCGAGGCCTGTGGAAACCAAAGCAGCAGAAGAGGTCCTTCTCACAGCCGTCAAAGACCGGGAGGCCTTTTTCACAAACATAATAATATTATTTCACTTCAACACTGCAACTCAACAACTGACGTTCTCAAAAAAATTCAGCTGACAACCAGACTGACACTGGGTGCATAATTTAACTTTTCAAAAACTAGAGACTAGAAACCAGCCAGTCTGGTTGAAATATATAAAAAAAAAAGTATAATTCAGATGATAGGAAAAAATACTACCATCTGCGAGTTATTCTGGCGTGCACTGCAGAAACCGTTAGAGTTATACGTATATAACATAAGTAAAAGTTAAGTAATTACTCATACAAAGACATGGCTTAAAGAACTTAGTATCCAAGCAAAAAATAAAAAATAATCGAGCGGAACTATCAAGTTGTCAATGACATTTCTTTCAGTTGACATTGACAATTCGTAGTCGCCGTTGGGAGAAATAATCATGCTACTATTATTATGAACACGAAAGTTTGAATGAAAATGGACGTTTATTACTCTTTCACGCAAAAACTACTGAAGGTTGGGATTTTCTTTGGCGACCAAAACAGCATTGCTATTCAACATGGTAATACTGCCACATAGAACAATTTAGGAATGACAAAAACGAGGCTTGCCGCATGCACACATTTTTATTTGGTTAGTAGAATAGAATGAATTCGACCAGACCAAGTAGATGATATCATATGTGCCAAGATTCCTGATCCCGACGCCAATACACACTTACATGATGTCCAATATTATAATAGTTGACTCTAATGATTTAGCTATGATGAGAGTTATTTAAATAATCCTTATTGTTTATCAACTCTGGAGTGAATTCTATTAGTGGTGGATTTTCTTGGGATCCGGAGTATATGTGATGATATTAAATTAAAAACACTCAAACACCATTAAACAGTATATTGAATCATTTAAAACATTCCTCTAAAAATAATATTGTTATCACTTCATTTTATCTATAAACTCATGATTTTTAGTGACACATACCTACAAATTCAGCTAACAAGTGAAGTTTTTTCAACAATATTTTAGAACACCCTGTATATAACTTCAACAATCAACATAACTGATCAACACATAATTAATACAAAAATAACAACCCATACTAGTATTCCCTACCTATCATTAAATTCTACATACTATATTAAACCTCCCCCTTAAATATAAATTTCAAATTAACAACCAAGACAACCTTAATACTATAACTAACCTCTAACTTTCAAATTAATTCCCAAAACATTATATCTACCATACCATCTAACAACTAACATAATTAAACAATCTTCTACTAAATTCACTTCATTACAATTCACCTTAAAGTCATTGGTCACTCACAATATGCTTTCTTAAGCGTAAAAACTTTGTTCTATCTAATCCTTTTGTTAAAATATCCGCAATATTAGAGTTGGTTGGACAATAGAAAATTTCAATTAAATTTTGATCTATCTTTTCTTTAATAAAATGATATTTCACATCAATGTGTTTGCTTCTCCGATTTAAAATTCCGTTTTTAATTAAAACAATAGCCGATTGATTGTCAACAAATAATTGTGTTTTTGGTGTATGCCCTGTAATCTCCTTAATTAAACTTTGGACATATAGTAAATCTTTGATACATTCTGCGGCAGAGATATATTCTGCTTCCGTACTGGAGAGTGCGGTGACGGACTGTTTACGTGAACACCAATGTGTAGGACCACCACTGTACAACACTACAAAGCCAGTAGTACTTTTCCTAGTGTCAGGATCACCTGCGAAGTCCGCATCACAGTAAGCTGTTAATACTAAACTGTTTCCCCGTAAGTACTGAATACCGGAAGATATAGAGCTCTTAAGATATCTGAAGAGATTTTTTATATTAGCAAAATCATTCAAATTAGGACACTCTTGATGTCTACTACAATAACCAACATGAAATGAAACATCTGGTCTAGTTTTATTTACTAAATATAATAAAGACCCTATAAACTGCCTGTAATGATGCACATCACTACTATCACTCTTCCCCTCTTGATGTGTATCGACTAATATATCTACTTTCTTTTAAGTCGCCGTATCCAAAATTTTTAAATAATTGCTTAATATATGATTCTTGATAAATTTTCAAATAATTTTCTCAAACAAAACCCAATTTCTTTAAATATTCAGTTAACCGTTTATTCCACATGAGCGGTGCTTGCTTAAGTCCATAAAGACTCTTCTTCAATTTACATACTTTATTTTCACCAACATTATATCCCAATGGTATTTCCATAAAAATATCCTCATTTAACTCGCCATACAATAACGCTGTTTTCACATCAAACTGCTTTATCTTTAGACCTTTCTGTGCAGCAATCGAAAGCAATAACCTTACACTCGTAGTATTTACCACTGGACTATTTTTTTTTTTTTTTTTTTTTTTCCGGTGGGAAAATCATCTTATGACATCCTCCGCCCTTGGGCGGGGCGGGAGATAGTGTCAGACTTTTACTGACTAAAAACCCACTCCTGTTCCTTCATTGCCTTTCGTACCAGGGCCGAGTCTTCCTTTCAGAATCAGACCCTTGGCCCCAGTAGGCTTCGACCCTTTTTTTTTTTTTTTTTTTCGGGTGGGAAAATCATCTAATGACATCCCCCGCTCTTGGGCGGAGCGAGAGATAGTGTCAGACTTTTACTGACTAAAAACCCACTCCTGTTCCTTCTTTGCCATTTTTTCCAGGGCCCCGGGGGTCACTTTCGCATCACCCATGGCCCCAGTAGGCTTCGACCCAGCTGGGCCCCTACGGTTGCTGACATCTCCTTGAGGCGCGCGTGGAACAGCACGCGCCGTCGACGACTTGGGCTCGGTCCGGACGGTTACCGGACGGTCGGAAGGCGAGCCACCCATTGCTCGCCGTCCGCAAGCCCGCGCCTACGATGGCCGGAAATCGGGATCGGAATCCCGGCGGCGATTGGGGCGTGAGGACCGTTGCCTCACGCGATCGGCCGCCTCCTTTGCTAGCATTACTGCTTCGCAGAAGGAGGCGACCGCCTGCCACTCCTCCTCGCTCCGGACCATGGCCTGTACCAAGGCCCGGCGCGAGAGATCGCCGCCACCGATAGCCCCCACGAGGACACGGCGTTGCTCTGCCCAAGCGGGACACACCTCCACCGTGTGCTCCACCGTATCCTCCGGGTGGTCCACACAATGGTGACACCCGGGCGTTTCTTCCGCACGAATCCGGTGCAGGAACCTCCCGAACTTACCATGTCCGGTGAGGACCTGCGTCATGCGGAAGGTAAGGACGCCGTGTTGCATTTCCAGCCACTCCTCAAAGAGGGGACTTACCGCCATAATTATGGCGTGCCCAACCACTGGACTATATGTTTCTTTGTAATCAATATTATATTTTTGTAAAAATCCTCTAGCAACTAGTCGTGCTTTGTATCTTCCACCCGGCTTCACAGTAAAAATCCATTTACTGGTTATCAACTTTCTATTTCCAGCTTCTGATTTATCAACTATTTCCCAAGTTTTATTTTTCTCCAAAGAGTCCTTCTCTTCTTTAATAGCTTTTTCCCATAAATTTCTCTCATCACTCTTCAACACCTCGCTGTAAGTTAAAAATATTGTTTCTAAATCATAATCTTTCAATCTTACTGGTAATCTTCTATCTCTTTTTGGCAAAATTCTTTTACTAGTTTCTTCAACAGACTCCTCCGCATCCACAAATAACTCATTTCCATCTAACGTCAATATTCTATTATCTTCAAATTAATTTTCATTATTCACTTCTTGACAACTATCTTCCAAGTTAAATTCTCTTCTACTACTGTTATTTAATAATTCTTCCCCAATACTATCTTCAAAAACATCGTTTTCCTCATTTTCTCTAACATCATCTCGTTGTTCTTCTATTCCAACATCATTTCGTTCTTCTTCTTCATAAATAGAGATCTCCTCATCCCTCACAGCTCTTACATCTGTTTTCTTCTTCTTCTCCTCTCTATAAAATTCTCCCCTCTCAAATTGACAACCATCATCAGTTATGGCCACATTTCTTCTCTCAATATTCTTCTGATTATTAGCTTCCAACTCTTCTTCTTCTTTAAATAATTTATTTAAATCAGTAATCCTCACACTCTTGTTACATTGCTTTAAAAATTCCAAAACATCCTTTGCATTATTATTAAATGTCAAATCCCTTGAATAAGCCACTTTCGATTCCACTGGATCCCAAATCTTATACCCATTATTCGTAAAACCTACTAGCAAACCCTTATTACACCTGGAATCTAACTTGTTAAGTTTAGTGTTTATTTTGAAATAAGCCAAAGAACCGAAAATATTTAAATGTTTTAAGTTTGGAATTCTATTGAACCACATTTCTGCTGGTGTTCTCTCATTGACTGTATTGTAGCTCCTATTAGTTAGATATGTAGCTGTTAACACTGCTTCACCCCATAACTCTTTTGGTAAGTTCATGTCGAACAGCAGAGCACGAGTTCGCTCCATAATTGTTCTGTTTAAGCGTTCCGATTTACCGTTGTGTTGTGGAGTATATGGTATTGTAAAATCTATTGTAATTCCTTTATTTGAATAGTATTTTTTAAAATTATTTGAAGTATATTCACCACCATTATCGCATCTGAATGTTTTCACTTTTAAGTTAAAGTGATTTTCAGATAAGTTTATGAAATTGATAATTTTTGTAAAAGCTTCACTTTTAGATCTCAGTAAATAAATTTTTGCAAAATGTGTATAGTCATCTAGAAAAGAGATAAAATATTTATAACCATCATACGTGTCGGTACCAATTGGTCCACAGATGTCACTGTGAACAATTTCTAACGGCCTAGTAGCTCTATGTCTTACGGTACTAAATGCCTTCCTACATAGTTTAGCCCGTATGCAGACCTCGCAGGTTTCTGTATCTCTAAATTTTGAATTTATTCCATTTACTATTTTTCCTGTTTTTGATACAGGTGTATGTGCCAAAGATCTATGCCAGAAATTATCACTACTTTTACTAGAAATAAAGTTTACTGACTTTGTGCTGGAGAGAGTGGCCGACAGCTCTGCGTAATATAATCCGTCATCTCGCAACTCACCAGTCAGCAAGCAGCTTCCATCGTAATCATATATTCTACATTCTTTTCTGAAAAATATAATTTTGTAATTATTATTGGCTATTTTTGATATTGATATTAGATTCTTCTTTAACTTCGGGACTAGTAGTACATCAGTGAAGGTTATGACAACTTGAGTTGGATTTGCATTCCACATTTCCCACAGTGTCTATTACATGTGTATTACCATCTGCTGTTGATATTTTGTAGTTGCATCTTTCTTTGTTGTGTAGAAAGATCTCTGAATTGATGGTATGACTGCTAGCTCCTGAATTTAGTATAAATTCAATTGTTTCTTTCTGATTAATTTGTTTGAAAAGACTTACCGAATAATGAGGTTTTTCTAAACAAAATTTTGTGTAGTGTGTATTTGTTTTGCAGTACATACAGTTATGTTGTTGTTTGCAATCTGTGTTTAAATGACCGGTTTTCATACATTTGTAGCAAATTTTTGTTTTGCTGTATGTAGTTTCTCCTCTTGTTCTGCAAAATTTTGCAATGTGACCTTTTCTTCCACAGTTGTGACATGTCTTGACTGTTAGAAAAGTGTCACAAGTTTTCTCATTTTCCTCTTTGTTTTGAATTTTCGCTTTGTTCATCTTAATTTCCAATTGCAATCTTGCTGTCAGATTTGTTAAATTTCTCTCGTTGTGCTGAGTTGCCTCCCAAGCCGTTCTAAAATTTGCCATTTCGTTCGGAAGTGAGCATAAAATTTTTGATATTACTTCTATTTCTTTTAGTTCCATGCCTGTGTTTTTGATGGATGACACAATGTTCATTAGATCGCCGATATCTTCTAATAGATCTTCCTTTTTGAATTCGAATTTGTAAAAATCTTGCAATCTATGGCATCGCTCTGTGTCTATGTTTCCCAGAAAATTTTTGTCTAATATGTTAATGATCTCTTTTGCTGTTTCACAATCTATTATCCTGCTAATATATTTTGTATGTACTGAGTTAATTATAATAAATCTTGCCTTTGCATCTTTGCTAATAAATTCTTCCGTACGTTTTTGTTTATCATCCACATCTTTTAGCGTTAAATTTAGTCCTTTTGAATACAGATACAAATATAAAGTTTTCTTCCAAATCGTATAGTTTGAATTGACATCTAATTTTTGAAGTTCTTCTGCCATTTTGAAAATTGTCAATCCAGTTAAAAATTAAAACATATAAGCACGATTACCAGGTTATTTGCACGGGTAACATCTCTGTATCTTCTCCACCGGTTGTCCGTATTAATGGGCCATGACCTATTAGTGGTGGATTTTCTTGGGATCCGGAGTATATGTGATGATATTAAATTAAAAACACTCAAACACCATTAAACAGTATATTGAATCATTTAAAACATTCCTCTAAAAATAATATTGTTATCACTTCATTTTATCTATAAATTTCTCATGATTTTTAGTGACACATACCTACAAATTCAGCTAACAAGTGAAGTTATTTTTAACATGTTTTATAATGTCAAAACATGACAACCTTCTATGTTCAAAAAACTATCTTTCTTTTAAAACCATGGACAATTTAAATTCCCTCCTATAACAAATTCTAATAATGATATCTATAGGTGATCCAATGCAATTATGGCTCTTTGATCCCCTATTTCTCCTGGTCACGCTATAACCTAAGAACGGCTGGACCAATTTTAACCATTCTATTTTGTTTTGTTTACCAGCGTACAGGTAACTTTGTAGGATAGGTAGTTAGGTAGGTAGGTAGGTGGGTAGGGTAGGTAGGTAAGTGGGTAGGGTAGGTAGGTAGGTGGGTAGGGTAGGTAGGTAAGTAGCGTAGGGTAGGTAGGTAGGTAGGGTAGAGTACGGTAGAGTAGGGTAGAGTAGAGTAGAGTAGGGTAGAGTAGGGTAGAGTAGGGTAGAGTAGGGTAGAGCAGGGTAGAGCAGGATAGAGTAGGGTAGAGTAGAGTAGAGTAGGGTAGAATAGGGTAGAGTAGGGTAGAGTAGGGTAGAATAGGGTAGAGTAGGGTAGAATAGGGTAGAGTAGGGTAGGGTAGAGTTAGGTAGAGTAGTCAGTTGACGGGAGCGAAGCCGCGGGCAAAAGCTAGTTAATTAATATTACTGACATTGACCGTCCCCCATTTACAGGGATTGGACTTTATTAAGACACTTTAACTTTAATTTTAACAAAGGACAATCTACCTCTCGACAATGTTTCTCGCACATACGCCCCGCAAGCAAATTGCCCCAGAGACCAACTCCCCGGTGGACAAGGAGAAGGCAGGGCCATCTCTAAAATCGACGACACCCACTGCCAATGTTCGAAAGAGCATTGGAGAGTGAGAAAATAGTAGAGTAAAGGACACAAAGATAGCTTCTTCAACCACATACACCGTGTCACCGAAAAAACAAGCGCAGACTTTGACGGCCCCTTCGAGGGTTGCGCAAAAGGTACAATACCTCAGATCGGGAAAGACACTAAGCGTCGAAGTTCTGTCGAGGCCACGGGTGGGTTGCAAAAGCCTATCGTTTCAGCTGACAGAGTGGTCGAAGGCCGGACATGGCTTCAGAGGGCGAAAACTCAATTGGGTGAATCGCGGAACCTGAAGTGGGAGATAAAGGCAGGAATCACTCTCGCAGTTGAATCGATGTATAAGCTTATAAAAGACGCGGCGACAGAAATTGAGGCTCTAAAACTGAGACCCGGTCAACTTGAACTGGAACAAAGTCTGACCCAAAGGAGAGACTTAGGACAAAGTATAGGAAAGGTCATGGGAAAAGATACAACTCTCCTAATGACTAAGTTGGAAGTGCACTCCAGACGAAAGCAGCAGGCGTTTGGAGGCATTGCAAATAACATTAGGAGAACAAAAAGCTCACACTGAGACACCCTCATACGCGAGGGTGGCTGCGGCTCGGGGCACGTACGGAGTGTTGGAAAAACGCAATACGTTGCATTCGGTCGTAGTTACCTCAAAAGACGAGACAGAGACCGGGGAAGAGGTACTGGATAATAATAAAACAACGGTTGACGGCAACGAACGAACATTCTTTTGTTACACATGAGTCATTATAATGTTGTTACCATACTAATTAAAACAACACCTCCACTTAACAAAATCAATACATAATCTAGTAATTAATTAACAGGTGAAATGCCAAGTTTTTTAGTGAAGTAATGATGTTTAATAGAACCTAAACTTTTTGTAAAAATATCTGCTGGCATTTCAGCTGTTTCCAAATATGCAATTTTAATAAAGTCATTGGCGACAGCTTCTCTAACAAAATGAAACCTAATATCTATATGTTTAGATCTTCTATGGAAAATAGGATTTAATGCTAGTTTCTGAGCACTTTGACAATCATTATATAAAACAATAGTATCCGATTTTCCATAGATTTCAGACCCCTTTAAATAAATTGCCTCTTTGCTGGCTTCAGATAAGGAAACATACTCAGCTTCAGTGCTAGACAAAGCGACATTTCGTTGCTTTCTACATTCAAATGAAATTACAGTATTTGACAATTTAAAACAGAAATCTGAATATGATTTTCTGTCAGTAACATCTGAACCCCAATCAGCATCTACAAAACCTTCAATAGTAGAATTATCCTTGCGATAAACAAGACCATAATTTTTGGTTTTCTTTAAATATTTTAAAACCCTCTTTAAATGTGTCCAGTGAGTCTCACTATAAGAATTATTAAATTGGCTAATATAACTGACACTAAATGCAATGTCTGGCCTGGTGAGGACCGCCAAGTACATTAATCCACCAATTAACTGTTGATATGGGTATTCATTACATACATTTGGTGACTTTTCTAGTTTTAAATTTGCCTCCATTGGAGTATTGCAGTTTTACAATTTGACATATTAAATTTCTTTAGCAAATTATCAACATATTGCTCCTGATCGACAGTAATTACATCTTTACACATATTAATTCTTAGACCTAGACATTGTTTAACTTGACCTAAGTTTTTAATTTTAAATTTACTACTCAGTTTTTGAACTAGTTGTTCAGTAGCTTTGGTACAACTTGAAAACACGAAAAAATCGTCGACAAATAATGCTATAATTATTTTAACATTACCTTTAAATTTAGTAAACAGACAAGGCTTATACGCTGATTTTTTATAACCTAGACTAGTTAAGTAATCATTTACTCTTTGATACCATGCTCTGGAAGACTGTTTTAAGCCATATATGGCTCGTTTTAACTTTAGTACCATATTATTATTGGTATCATCACACTCAAAAGTAACAAGTTTTTTCATGTATACAGTTTCCTTCAAAACACCATTTAGAAAGGCTGTAGTTACATCAAGATGACTGATCGCTAACTGTAACTTTGCTGCTACTGCAAATAACAATCTTAATGTGGAATATCTAAGCACAGGGGAAAAAGTTTCATGAAAGTCAACACCAGCTTGCTGGGAGAAACCTTTCGCAACTAATCTGGCACGATAACGCACATTATTTTCACTGTCATATTTTTTTTTAAACACCCACCTGCACTGTATCACTGAACTGTCTTGAGGATGATCAACAAGCTCCCAGGCATCATTTTCTTCAAACGATTTTAGTTCTTCCTTCATACTTGCTCGCCAGAATGTACTTTCTGGGCCATTCAATGCCTCTCCGAGTGTGATATCTCCATCATTGCTGTCTTCACACTCTGCAACACACAAGTTATTGCAACAATACCTATCTGGTAGCCGTCTAGTGCGTCTAGGTAATCGCTCTGGCTCACTTGATTCAACACCTGGATCTGAGGCTGTGTCAAAGGAGTTATCAGAAGTACTCACAGAAGAAACTTCAGATTCTGGGGCGTAAGTTTCATCCCTATCACCAACTTCAGAGAAAGGACTCTCATTTTCTTCATAGTCAGAATGAATTTCCTCTTGCTGAGTTACCTCCACTGGATGCTTACATTCCAATGGTATTTCTACCAGATTCTGGTTTGAAGTCTCCATGATAACTATATCTCTGCTAGTTGTGACAACATTAGTTTCTGGATTATATACTCTATATCCTTTCGTGTTTTGTGCATAACCTACAAATATCAGCTTACTGGCCTTCTTATCCCATTTCAAACGTCTTTCCTTGGGAATGTGAACCATGACTACGCTGCCAAATATACGCAAATGACCTAGGTTTGGTTTCTGACCCGTCCAGACTTCATATGGAGTTTTATTATTCAGCCCCGTGACAACAGATCTATTTCTTAAATACTCTGATGTGTTGACGGCTTCTGCCCAAAATTTCTTCTCTAATCCAGCATCGAAGATCAAACATCTGGCCTTTTCAACTACTGACCTGTTCATTCTCTCGCAGAGACCATTTTGTTCTGGTGAATAAGCATTAGTTCTCTGGTGAACTATACCTTGCTTACACAGATAACTGTCAAATTCTCGACTACAAAACTCCCCTCCATTATCGGTTCGAAAAACCTTGACTTTCTTGTCTTTTTGTTTTTCTACCATACACTGAAATTCTTGAAAAAACTTGAACACTTCATTCTTAGCCTTCATAAAATATACAAATGCCATCTTACTGTAGTCGTCCACAAACAAGACATAGTATTTTGATCCTCCAATCGACTGATTTTCCATAGGACCTCCAACATCTGCATGAATAATCTCCAGCACATCTTCTGTTTTTGATGAACTTTGTTGAAAAGACAACCTAGCTTGTTTGCCTTCACAACAAACGGTGCATGAAGATTTCCCTATGTTTCCTAACTCTGGATATGTAATTCCTTCCACAGCTCCATTTTTCATTTTATTCAGGCTACTACTGTTAATATGTCCCAACCGCCGGTGCCAAGTCTCACATGATGTTATTGCAGGTGCTGCAAATATCTGTTCTGGTTGTAATGTTTGCAATTTATACACACCATCAACTAATTCTGCTTGGCCAATGAGTTCTCTCAGTTGATTGTTAATATAGCAAACATTTCCTTTGAAAATTACACTGTTGCCATTCTTAATCAACTGACTCACAGAAAGCAAGTTAGTGGTTAAATCCGGTATATACAACACATCTGTAACTGTGACGTCGTATTTTTCACCATTGACAACTGTAACGATGTTTACGTCGCCAGAACACATCACTGGAACTCTAGTCTGATTTGCGATAATAATTTCTTTCGTTTCTGGCTGCTGTGATACGTTCGTGAGGTTATCTTTGTTTACGGTCATGTGTTTACTTGCCCCACTATCAATATACCAGCTGCTCTGATAAAAATTTCCACTCAAAAAACAGCATTGAAGGCGTTAGTTTGTTTTGGTTTGGTATTCTCCGACTGCGGACACTGATTTTTATAATAATGCCCTGTTTGCTTACATTTATAGCACTTTATAATCTTCTCTGGTTTTGATGTATCTGATTGTCTATTAACATGGCCGCTTTTAGTGTTGCCAGTTTTCAATCTATGCCTTCCTTTTGCCATAAATGCACTTTCTGAACCGGATGTAGTACCAACTTTATCATCTACACACATGTCCATCAATTTGGTTTTTATAATATCTGCACTAACCTCAATTCCCGAGTGCTCAATAGCCATTATCATAGGCGCATATTTCTCGGGCAAACCCGCCAACATCAATGCTCCAATCCACTCATCGGTTATTTTAAATCCTGTTCCTTGAAGTCGCTGGCTCGTTTCCACAATTTGAGTAACATACTGTGCCATTGACTCACAGTTTTCAAGCCGAATATTAATTAGATTTCTTAGCAGACTGATCTTTCTAGTATACCCGGAATCATCATACATATTTATTTATTTATTTAATATATATTGCATTCATGTCGTTTACAAAGTTGTTATAAATTAAATATAAGATTCGTACATGAACCCTGCTAGGGCACCGCAACATTATGTTTCTTAATTATAAATTAAATTATCATTGCATGCATTATTATATTTAGAAATATATTATTACATTTTAAATGTCATCATTTCATTATTAATTAATTTATTATTGGATGTCTTTATTCAATTTCTACATTATTACATTGCGTCAATCTTCAAATAATCTAAAATATTGATTTTACAGAATTTCAATTTGTTAAAAACTCATTTAAGCTATAATAGCACTTCTGTATTAGGTGCATTTTAAGTGCGTTTATAAATTTATTGTCAAATTCAATGTCTTTAATCTCATTGGGTAATTTATTATAAATTTTTATGCACATTACAAGAGGTCCTGAGTGAAACATAGCTAGTTTTGAACTCGGCATTGCTAATTCATTTTTTACTCTTAAGGAGCGTTGCAGCGGTCTTTGATTCTTAGCTACAGGGAATAACGACGCATGTTTTCTAACAAACTTGCTTACTTCCATTATGTAAATGCTTGTTAAGGTGAGCATTTTATATTTAATAAAATAAGGTTTACAGCTTTGCATTTGATCTATATTCGCAAGAATTCTCACACATCTTTTTTGTAAAATAAACAGTTTTTCTACGTCAACGCAATTTCCCCACACTATAATGCCATAGGTTAACCATGAGTAGCCGTAGGCGTAGTATGCTGTCATCGCTGTTTTGAAGTCGGTTGATCTTTTCAACTCATTCAAAGCATACGCGAAACTTGCAAGTTTGTTTGCCACAACATTAATATGTGCCTTCCAATTTATGTTAGTGTCAACTGTCAGACCCAAGAGTCTAAATTCATCCACACACTGGAGCGGTATGTCATTGAACGAGTAGTTAATATTCAATGGACGTTTTTGATAAGGTCTGTATTGCATAAGTTTTGTTTTAGAGAAATTTATTTCCAAATTGTGGTCCTTTAGCCAATTTACTATTTTTATAAGTATATCGTTCAGTATTAAATTTAATTTGCTACCGTCGTCACATGGAAACACTACTGAGATGTCGTCAGCAAAAAGGACACTCTGGACATTTATTTCTCTCGGCAAATCGTTGATATAGATTAGGAATAAAATGCACCCTAAGACACTGCCTTGTGGTATAGACATATTTACGTGCTCCATTTGTGATCTCACGTGGGTTACTATGCCAGTATCCGGGTGAAAATATTCCACTTCAACGTACTGTGTGCGATTTTTTAGGTACGAGCAAAACCACTCATACGCGATACCTCTCACACCTATTTGGTACAGTTTATTTAATAGTACTTTATATGATACTCGATCATAAGCTTTACTCATATCTAGCAGTAACCCAACTGCATATTTCTTATTATTTATTATTTTTAATGCTTCTTGGATGTAATTAAATACTGCTAATGTTGTAGACTTATTTTTCCTAAATCCATTTTGACTGGTGCTAAAGATCTTATACTTTTCGCAAAAACTATTTAGCCGTTTAGACATGGCAGTTTCAAATATTTTCGAAAATGTAGATAATAATGCAATAGGGCGATAATTTCCTGCGTCAGTTTTTTTGCCCTTTTTATAAATAGGTTTTACTATAGATATTTTTAGTAAATCTGGGACAACACCCTCCATGAATGATTGATTGATGAGAAAAGTCAAAGGTATTATTAATTCGTCTATACATGATTTAACAAGCAATGGTGGTATTTCGTCATGACCAAAACTTTGCTTATTTTTTAAGTTCTTAATGATAAGTTTTACTTCACTTGGATCAACTGTTTGCAAATATATGGAATTTTCGCAAGGAGTAACAACATGTCGACCAGGTGGGTTCTCGTCAGATCTCGTAGCATTTATTTTTCCTACCGATACAAAATAGTCATTAAAGGCGTTTGCGACCAATCTCGGATCTTCAACAAGAATATTATTTACGTCAAGTTTTATACTTTCTCTAGTTTTTTTAGTCAGTTTGTTAGTACGACTTTTTATGATGTGCCACATTGATCTTATTTTGTTGCTCGATTTTTTCATAAGGTTTATATAATTTAGTTTTTTAGATGTAGTGACTGTCCTTTTGAGGATTTTCTCATATTGTTTGTAATATTTTCGAAGTGTATGGTTATTAGTAGTATTGATTAATGATTTTAGTTCACGTTTATGTTTACAAGCTATTTTTAGGCCAGTAGTTAGCCATGTTTTTGTTTTCTTATTTTTGACCTTTATCAACTTTTTTGGTATACATAGATTTAATAGTTTTTGTATGGTTTCATGGAAGGATGCGTAGTTTTCATTTACATTTTGGTTATTTTTGATGATTTGATTCCAATCTACTTTGCCGAGTTCTGATTTGAATAGTGATATATTATGGGAATTATACAGTCTCTTTTTCGTATAACGTAGTTTTGTTCGTTCCGATTGTATGTTGTTGTTTGGTAGGGTAATCAGGACTCCTTTATGGTCTGATAGTCCCAGTTCTTTAACATCTATGTTAATCTGATTATCAAAGTTGGTGAATATAAGATCTATACACGTTGAACTGGTAGCAGTTACTCTTGTAGGTTCAGTTACACGTTGGCGGAAGTTGTACCTATTCATTGTATTAAGTAATGTAAATGAGATTGGTTTCCTTTCTAAAATGTTTGTGTTGAAATCTCCACCAATTATTATTTGTTTTTTACTGTCTTTTAAATAAATTTTTTGTAAGAGTTTCTCTAGACAACTAAAGAATGTTTCGGTTTCCCTATTACATTGTGGCCAATATATTACAATTAATAAAATGTTTAATTGGGGTATTTCAACTGCACAAGTTTCAAATATAAATTCAACTGTCAAGTCTTTAATACCTTTCATTAAAATCTAAATTTTCTTTAAGGAATATACATACGCCACCACCCATATATTGGGTACGGCAGAAAACGGTAGCCAGGTTATATCCCTCAAGTTGTAGTAGATCTTTTTTTGTATCTGATATCCATGTTTCTGACAAACAAAAAGCGTCTATATCATTACTGTCGTATTTTAATGATTCTATTAAATGTCGTTTGGTTTTTATGCTTTGTATATTTTGATAAAGAATATTAATTTTATTAACGAAATGTCATATTGCTGCGATTGTCAATAACTTCACTAATGTCATTAGAATTAGTCAGAAGTATAGGGTCACTTTGGGTCATTTGATAGTTAGGGTCAACAGTTGGATAGGTCAATGTATCCTCGATATAGCTATTTATTCTGGATTCTATGGAGATCATCATGTCTTTTATATTTTTAAATATTATTTGCAATCCAGCGTTTTTTAAGGTACCGGTGCGTCTATCGAACATCGTGCTATCGTATTTCAAATTGAGATTACTATCTAGGAAGTAAGCATGTTCGTGTGTAAGTACATCAAGATATAGCAAGTTGTTAAATGTCTCTACCCTAGAATTGTAAAGATAATAATTATTAAAAAATTTATATGTTGGCGTACAAATAATTATGTTTGTATGGTTAAGTTCTTGCAAAGTGCTTCTTATATGAAGGATAGTGTCCAGGTAATTGTTTGTAGTTCTGAAGTCCTCTTCTCCCAGTAGTATAATGCAATAGTCTTGAGTAGAAAAGTTTTTAAGCTTCTCTTTAATTCCTTATAATAAAAGCTGTGTATTTCCTAAAGGTATGATATAGTGGCAGAGTTCAAACCTATCCAAAATATTTTCCGCAATCTCGAGTAGTTTGTTGTTATTGTCTGTGCTTAAGATAAATACTTTAGGGCGTTTTATGTAGGCTGATTTATTTTGGATTAGTTTCTTACTTTTTTGTTCTTCTTGTGTGGCGTTTTGGTTTACTTTAGTATTTGATGTTTTTTCTTGTAGTGGTATGTTACTTATTTTTGGTTTTTCCGTAGTAATAGACTGCGTGCATGGCGATGACACTCGTTTGTTGGTGATTACACTTATGATAGGCTCGTTATTTATAGTTTCGGATATATTTATTAAATTATCTGTTTGGGTCTCCTTCGTATTTGTTTGTCTGTTTATAGTTTTCTTTGGGGTAGCTCTTCGTTTAGCGGGGCTATTAATTCTTTTGAGGAGTTCGTTTTTTTTACCTAGTTCGTCGTTTTGTCGTTTCATATGTTTAAGCGTACACCATAAATCATATGCAGTAGCTGCCTGCTTGATGTGAACATATAAAGATGTGTCGATAGTTAGTATTAACTTTGCCTTGGCCTTAGCATCACTCTCAATATCACTCGCAGACGCCGATGCCGATAACTGTGTCTTGATTTTATCCGCCATGCCCTCTAGCACCAAAACATTTTGCGCCCCAAAACACCAATCGTCGTAGTTTTCACGACCCTTTAACTTTGGGATGTTAGCAATGTAGTTCGTCGACATTATTAACGCAATATAGACACAAATAACTTTAAAATACACTTTTGGGCTGGGCCCATAACCTAATAATAAAACAACGGTTGACGGCAACGAACGAACTGAACGATTTATTCTTTTGTTACAATCTAGTACACATGAGTCAATATAGAGGGCGCCTGTGGTATTGATGTTGTTACCATACTAATTAAAACAACACTGGAGAGGGTGAGGAAAGCGGTGGAAGCGAAAGAAGGCTGGGTCAAGGTGGAAAGGGTCAGAAAGGCTAAAAATAGGAAGGTGGTCATGGGGTTTGAGACAGAGGGCGAGAGAGATAAAGTTAAAGAAAGATTAGAAAGGAATGGCATCAACCTCACCATAGAGGCCGTGAAAAACAGGGACCCTATGTTGATACTAAGTGACGTCCTTGCTATGAACACGGATGAAGACGTATTGAAAGCCGTGAAAAATCAGAACCGGGACGTTTTTCACGGCCTCTGCGAAGGGGAAGATAGAATGGAAATAAAGTATAGAAGGAAGACGAAAAACCCCCATTCTGTACACATAGTGATGAGCACGTCCCCGGAGGTATGGCAGCGGGTGACGAAAAGAGGGTACGTCCATGTGGACCTACAAAGAATCCGAGTAAAAGACCAAACCCCACTCATTCAATGCACTCGCTGCCTAGGCTACGGGCATGGGCGGAAACACTGTACAGAGAAGGCGGACATGTGCAGTCACTGCGGCGGTACTCACATGAAAACCGAATGCCCAGATTGGATGGCAGGAGGGATTGCGACTTGCAGAAATTGCGAGAGAGCAAATATGCTCAATAAAGAGCACAATGTATTTAGCAGTGAATGCCCAGTCCGCCGCAGATGGGATGCAATAGCGCGGTCAACCACTGCGTACTGCTAAAGGCGCACAGGGTATAATAGCTACCTACAAAATCGCACAGGCTAACCTCCAGCGAAAGAAACTGGCAACTAATGAATTACTACTGGAGGCGGAAGAACGGGGAGTTGCCGTGGCTCTTCTGCAGGAGCCATACGTTGGTAATTCAAAATGTATGAGGAGTCAGAGGGGAGTGCGGATCTTCCAAGACACTGGAGTAGGAGACGGGATTGTCAAGGCGGCCATTGTTGTCCTTGACAAAAACCTTAAAGTAATCCAGTATCCAAAACTCACCACACAAAACATCGTAGTGGTGGGTATCCAAACCAGTGCTTGGGAGATCACACTCGTCTCTTTTTACTTCGAGCCTGACCAACCAATAGAACCCTACCTCAGCCAGTTGAGGCAGATAGGAACAGTAATCAGCTCGGAGCCCTCGGCTCGGAGGGGACGCCAATGCGAAGAGTACATGGTGGGGCAGCTCAGTGATTGACCGTAGGGGCGAGGAAGTGTACGGAACTCTCGGCGAGCTCGGGCTGAAAATCCTCAACACAGGGGAAATTCCGACCTTCGACACTATTAGAGGGAGTCAGCGTTTCAGTAGTTACGTTGACCTTACGGCATGTTCGGATAGCGTCCTGGAGCTGGTAGAAAAATGGAGAGTTGACGAAGGCCTCACGAGCTCTGACCACAATGGCATTCTCTTTGACATTAGATTGGTGAGAGCCAAAGCGGTACAAGTAGAGAGAACGACACGCATCTACAATAGTAAAAAAGCTGATTGGACAAAGTTTCATGAGAAACTAAACCAATTAAAAATAGACTACAAAATTCAGAAATCCGAAATAGAACAAATTAACAGTACAGAATCATTAGAAGTTGCAACAACAAACTACACAAATATCATAAAAGATGCGTGTCGTTCCTCTATGCCAACCAAAAAAACCAAAGAAAAACTTACCACGCCATGGTGGTCGGAGAAACTCGCTGAGATGAAGAAGATCGTCGCTACCAGCAAAAGGAGAATCCGCTGTGCTGCTCCGGTCCGGAGGTCGAAGGTCGTCGAAGAATATCTGAAACAGAAAGAGGAGTATGAGATGGAAGCGGCTCGAGCTCAGACCGAGAGTTGGAAGGAGTTCTGCAGTAAGCAGGACAGGGAATGGGTATGGGAGGGGATCTATAGGGTTATCGGGAGAACAATGCAAAGAGGGGTGGACTTGCAGATGATGGAAAATGGAGAGGTGCTCGATGCAAAAGGCTCCGTTAAACTGTTAGCGGAAACCTTTTATCCTGAAGACCTAACGAGCACCGACAACTCCCATCATAGCCTCATTAGAGCTAAAGCGGAAACCGTTAATAATAAAGAACAAGAAGGCTCTCAAGATCCACCTTTCACACGGACAGAGCTCAAAACTGCTTGCGAGTCTTTCAACCCCAAAAAAGCTCCGGGATTAGATGGCCTCACAGCCGACATATGCAGCCAAGCCATAGGAGCGGAACCCGATGCCTTCCTGGCCCTTTTGAATCAGCCTTAGGTACGGTTATTTCCCGAAGTGCTGGAAAGAGGCCACGGTGGTGGTGCTAAGGAAACCTGGGAAAATAGACTACACCACCCCAAAATCATATAGGCCCATAGGCCTCTTACCAGTACTAGGCAAGATATTCGAGAAGATGTTGGTGGCCCGCCTCAAGTTTTACATTGTACCAAGGTTGAGTACTCGCCAGTACGGATTCATGCCCCAAAGAAGCACCGAGGACTCTCTCTATGATCTCATGCAACACATAAAAGGAAAACTAAACCTTAAAAAGATAGTTGTACTAATTTCGCTAGACATAGAGGGAGCCTTCGACTGCGCTTGGTGGCCAGCTATAAGGGTCCGACTGGCAGAGGAAAAGTGTCCTCTCAACTCGAGGAGGGTCATCGACAGCTACTTGAGTGACAGACGAGTCAGGGTCAGGTATGCGGGTGAAGAATACTCCAAGGCGACGAGTAAAGGCTCACACAAGGCTCCATCGGGGGCCCTAATTTCTGGAATCTCCTACTGGATCCTCTCCTCAAAGACCTGACAGAGAACGGCGTTTATGCGCAGGCATTTGCAGACGACGTGGTCCTTGTCTTCGACGGTGACACAGCAGTTCAAATAGAACAAAAGGCAAATGCTGCCCTTGATCGTGTTCACGCGTGGGGTGTCGATAACAAATTAAAATTTGCGCCGCACAAGACTAATGCGATGACCATAACAAGGAGATTCAAATACGACACTCCACGACTGAGCATGGCCGGGGTAGAAATAGCCATGTCAAAAGAAATCAAGATCTTGGGTGTCACCGTCGATGACAAGTTGACGTTTAACACACACGTCAAAAATGTCTGCAAAAAAGCTATCAGTGTGCATAAACAGTTATGCAGGGCAGCTAGGATTAGTTGGGGACTAAATCCTGAAGTAGTCAGTGATGTAAACTCTTTGTTCTATGTTTCTCTATAAGCATTGATTGTCAAATACTTCGTATTATATACTAAACTAAATTTTTAGCATATTAAAACCTGTTATGCAATTAAAGGTTTTGTCTATCTATATTTCAATTTAATATGCTAAATGGATAAATAATATAATAACATAAAATGGATAAATATCTTCGACCAGATAAATTGGATGCTGATCCGTCAGATTCTACTGCAACGAAAATTTGGCAGCATTGGCGGAAAACTTTTGAATATTTCTTAGCAGCACAGAAGGCGACCACAACTACATTAACCAAAAATGAATGGGCTGAAGTAAGCTATCAACTTCTCATAAACCATATTTCCCCGAACGTTTTCACTTATGTCAGCGAAGTCGACAAATATGATGAAGCTATAGATATTCTGTCTAGGCTGTATGTGAAGCCGAAAAATATTATATTTGCACGACACATGCTTGCTTCAAAAAAGCAACGTCCTGATGAAAGTATAGATACTTATCTACAAGCTTTAAAACAATTATCTAAAGACTGTGGCTTCACTTCCGTCGACGCTGAAACTTATAAAAACGACTGTATACGTGACGCTTTTATAGCAGGAATCTTATCAAACAAATATAGACAGCGACTTTTAGAAAACCTAACTCTAACGCTAGATGAAGCTTATAATCAAGCAATTTCCCTAGAAACTGCCGAGGCCAACTCAAGTTGCTTTAATATTCTACCTGTGAACGCAACTCAAAAGGAAACTGCTCAGGTTGTCTTCGATGTTCTTGATCATCAAACTAAGGAAGACGAGAACTTCTCTGCTGCTGCTCGCTCACGTCGACGTAGATGCTTTTTCTGTGGAGGGCAAGTACATCTCCGTAAAAACTGTCCAGCATTAGAAGAAATCTGTCAACTTTGCAACAAAAAGGGACATTTTGCTACAGTTTGCAGAAGCTCATCTAGAACTGCTAATCCAACAACATCTAACAAAAATCATTCAGCCTGTATTATTATGGCAGCATCACCTTCATCTCTAAGAAAAGCTACTGTACCTGCATATATCAAAGGCGTAAGAGCAGAAGCGCTCCTAGATACGGGAAGTTCTGTTTCCTTTATAAATGAGAGTTTCTCCAAACTTTGCGGACTTAATACAAAGCCTTGCAACCAAACAATTTCAATGGCCTCACTTAACCATGTATCACAAGTGGAAGGCCAAACTTTTCAAACAATTAATATCGGTATTCACAAGTATGAAAATGTGAATTTCCTTATCGTCAAAAATCTTTGCGCTGATATAATAATCGGTCATGACGTCCTTGGGGAACATGCATCACTAGAGTTCTCATTTGGTGGACCAAAGAAACCACTCCATGTGTGTAATGTGGCTGCAGCATCTGTACCGGCTGTACCACTTTTTGCAAACGTCTCTCCTAAATGCAGACCTATTGCTGTTAAATCCAGAAAACACAGCAACGAAGATACCAAATTTATTAAGAACGAGATCGATAATCTTTTGATTGAAGGTGTGATCGAGGAGAGTAAATCACCGTAGAGAGCCCAGGTTCTCGTAACCAAAAATGAAACGCATAGAAAACGGCTTGTCATTGATTACTCTCAAACAATTAATCGTTATACTGAGCTCGACGCCTATCCATTGCCAAATATGGAGGATTTAGTAGCTAAAGTAGCCAAAAACACGATGTTCAGCCTGATAGACTTGAAAAGCGCGTACCATCAAGTGCCCATTTTACCCGAAGAAAGGAAGTATACTGCATTTGAAGCTCTAGGTAATTTATATCAATTTAGGCGCATTCCTTTCGGAGTGACAAATGGAGTCTCAAGCTTCCAGCGAACAATCGATTGGATAATTAGAAAGGAAAAGCTTGAGAAAACATACGCTTATCTTGATGATATAACTATATGTGGCATAACTCAAGAAGAACACGACCAGAATTTAGAAAACTTTATGACGGCCGCTAAAAAGTACGGTCTTACGTTGAATATGCAAAAATGTAAATTTTCTCAAGAATCTATTAATATTCTTGGCTATAATATTCACAATCGCACTATCAAACCTGACAGTGAGCGTCTCAAGCCACTTATTGATTTACCTCCACCACAGGACATATCAACCCTCAGGCGCACTCTCGGAATGTTTGCGCACTACTCAAAATGGATTCCTAACTTTTCAGAACGAATTCACTCACTTGCTAAAACGACAAAGTTTCCCCTTACAAATGAGCAAAATCAATGTTTTGGGAGCTTGAAAAATGATATCGCAAAATCTTCTATTCATGCTATCAATGAAAACATACCTTTTACTGTCGAAACTGATGCATCTGACCATTCTATCGCAGCAGTGTTGACACAAGATTCAAGGCCAGTAGCATTCTTCTCAAGAACCTTAAACCCAACTGAACAAAATCATTCTGCTATTGAGAAAGAAACCTATGCCATTGTAGAATCGCTAAAGAAGTGGCGTCATTATCTTATCGGCAAGCAATTTCGTCTGGTCACTGATCAACGTTCGGTTTCTTTTATGTTCAATATGAAACACTCAAGCAAAATTAAAAATGAGAAGATTCAGAGATGGCGCCTGGAACTTGCTTTTTATAAATTTGAAATCGTATACAGACCTGGCAAAGAAAACTACGCTGCTGATGCTCTATCAAGGGTTTGTGCCTCCATAGAAAATCACACAGCCAAACTGATATCACTCCATCAAGATCTCTGTCATCCTGGCGTTTCACGTATGTTCCATTGGATTCGTTCCAAAAATTTACCTTTTTCTCTCGAAGAAGTCCGAAGAATGACTAGCTCTTGTCGAATTTGCTCAGAAGTAAAGCCCAGATATTTACGTAATATCAGTGATGAGCATAGAAGACTTATCAAAGCAACTGCACCCTTCGAACGCTTGAGCATAGATTTTAAAGGCCCAGTTCCAACAAATACGCCTAACAAGTATATATTAACTATGATTGACGAATTTTCTCGTTTTCCTTTCGCTTTTCCCTGCTCGGACGTCAGCTCTAAAACAGTGATCAAACATCTGAACAATCTATTTATGATATTCGGCTTCCCGTCTTATATTCATTCGGATCGTGGTACAGCTTTTCTTTCTGCTGACGTACAAGAATTTCTTCATGAGAGAGGTATCGCTACAAGTCGAACCACGGCCTACAATCCACAGGGTAATGGACAAGTAGAGAAATTGAATGCCACACTCTGGAAAACAATACTTTTGGCATTAAAAACTCAAAACTTTTCAGTAGAGAACTGGGAGAAAGTTTTACCGCAAGCTCTACATTCAATTCGTTCTCTACTATGTACGACAACAAATTGCACGCCGCATGAGCGAATGTTTAAACATCCACGCAGATCCTCGAATGGAACTTCCATTCCGACTTGGCTCAACAATTCCGGACAAGTTTTAATAAAGAAACAGAACAGGAATAACAAATATGAACCTTACGTTGAAGAAGTAGAATTACTGCACAGCAACCCTGACTACTCCTTCATTAGATATCCCGACGGAAGAGAAACAACAGTTTCTAATCGGCACCTGGCACCTCTGGGGTCTGAGGACATGGTTCCACAGGAAATTGAAAACCAGGATTCTACATTGCCTGATTCACCTGCAATTTGTACACAGCCAGAAGAGTCAGTCCCTGGTTACAGTAAAGTGTCGCAAGAACTGTCGCCATCATCGCCGCCTACAGAAACAGTTCGTAAATCCTGTCGCGTGCGCCAAGCACTTAACAGAGAAGTATCGCAAGAACTGCTACCATCATCACCGCCTACTGAAACAGTTCGTAGATCCTGTCGCGTGCGCCAAGCACCAAAATTTTTAGATGAGTATGTTCTTGACTAGTGCGGGAGAATGATGTAAACTCTTTGCTACAACTCTTTGTTCTATGTTTCTCTATAAGCATTGATTGTCAAATACTTCGTATTATATACTAAACTGAATTTTTAGCATATTAAAACCTGTTATGCAATTAAAGGTTTTGTCTATCTATATTTCAGTCAGGATAATTTATGTAGCTACAGTAGAGTCGATCATCCTGTACGCTGCCAGCGTATGGGCTCCAGCGGCTAGTAAACTGGGGATTATAAAACAGTTGGACGTCGTGCAACGCGGAATAGCGCAAAAAATATGCAAAGCATATCGCACCGTCTCCCTCAACTCGGTACTTCTGTTGGCAGGGATACTTCCCCTAGATCTCCGAGCTCGTGAGGCGGCCTCATTGCCTCATTATATGAGGCTAAGAGGGGAGTGTCGCTGCCAATATTGAGGGATAGGGAGATGGCCTATGTCCACGTTGAAATCCCCTCACCCTGCCACGCGTATCGAACTGGAGTTCGAAAGCCTGGTGGACCAGGAGCAGGTCGACGCCAGCGTCAAACCGGAGGTAAGAATCTTCACCGACGGAAGCAAAATTGGGGGGCGTGTTGGTGCTGCGCTGTCCTTTTGAAACAGCCAGACCGAAACACGTGCCCTCAAACTGGCGCTACCGGACTATTGCTCGGTCTACCAGGCGGAGCTCTTGGCGATATGTAGGGCAACAGGGGAAATCCGGAGAAGCTCGGCGGCCACTTTTGGTGTTTACAGCGACTCAATGGCGGCCCTCATGACAGTGAAAAACCACAGTTGCCTTCACCCCCTAGCAGTTGAAGCAAGAGAAAACCTTGCAGCTGTTTCTCTCCTGAACAAGGTAGTAAACTTGTTCTGGATCAAAGCTCATGCAGGGATTGAGGGCAACGAAAGAGTGGATCAGCTGGCAAAAGAGGCCGCCACATTGAGTAAAAGGAGGCCGGATTATGATCTGTGTCCTGTCTCATTCGTCAAGCGTTGCATTCGAATAGCAACGATTGACGAATGGAACAATAGATATAAAACCGGCACCACAGCGTCAATCACTAAAATGTTTTTCCCGGATGCGACGGCAGCGTACAGGATTGTGAGAAAGCTACAGTTTGAGGGGTATCTGACCCAGGTCCTGACGGGGCACGGTGGATTCTCAGAATACTTGAATATGTTCAAGTGTAAGGGGAGTCCATCGTGCATCTGCGACCCGAACATGTCGGAGTCGGTGCCACACCTGCTGCTTCGCTGTCCTGTATATTCGTACGAGCGAAACAAGATAGAACAATAAATGGACATAGATTTAACTATTGATAATATAGGGCAAATAATGTTGGGTAAAAACAGAACTAAGTTCTTAAACTACTGTCTCAAAATAGTACAAGGAGTCGTAAAAAGAAATAAAAGCGATCCATAAAGTATGCAACTGCTGTATATTTAGTTATATAAAAGTAGTGCATATAGATTTAAGTATTAAATGAAACAGTAAAGATTAAAGTAGTAGGATTACATAGAACTTAAGAAATGTTAAGACCTAGCAAATAAATAGAAATTAGAACATTAACAAAATAAGTAAAAATGTAATAGTATGTAAGAGTGGCAAAACTATATTTAGATTAAGCTGTGTACCATTATCCCTGAATGATAACAAGGTATAAATATGTAAATGTCAGTTGTTGTAAATAGAACCAGTAAAAGAAAAAATGTGTTAGCGATTTTTATGATTAGTTACATACATTATGATTGTTTTCTGTATTGGCAACATTAAAATGTATTTATTTTGCACTGACAACTGGAACGTTATGCGATTTGACAGCTCAGCGCTATGACAGTTGACAGAGGTTATAAAATAACGCGCTGCGCTGTCCTGACACATTTCTTTCCAGTCTTCGGGGTAAGCAACATCTCAGAGTAAGTGCTACTATATAATTATTATTATTTTAAATGGTATTGATTTATGATATTTGTAATAATTGTGTGCTGTCAAGGCAAAAGTATAGAGGGTGTGTTACCCGTTTTGGTCGTTTTATTTAAAACCTTCCCGCTACACTATATCTAGGTACACTAAATGAGTTTCTTATGCAATCTTTCTCTAAAGTTAACACATTAGCTAACAATTCAGAAGTGGGATTAGAAGCCCATTCTAATATGTTTTTTTTTGTGTTCTTTTTTTTCCGGTCGAAAATTATGGATAAGCAACGAGTGCTTATAACATCCCCGATTTTGGGAAGTGTTAGATCACTACCAAGCAGCCGCCGCTCACACAGCCCGACAGACCGCAGCCCGGGGACCCACAGCACTAGAGGCTTTGGCCTAAGGGATTCCAGCATGAGGTGCCTCAGCTCTAAGAAGAGCCGCAGTCCTAGGGGCCACAGCCCGAGGAACAGCAGCCCAGGGTGCAGCAACGTGGAGCGAAGAAGCCCGAGGCGCGGCAGCCCGAGGCGCGGCAGCCCGAGGCGCAGCTGCCCGAGGCGCAGCTGCCCGAGGCGCAGCAGCCCGAGGCGCAGCTACCCGAGGCGCAGCTGCCCGAGGCGCAGCAGCCCGAGGCGCAGCAGCCCGAGGCGCAGCTGCCCGAGGCGCAGCTACCCGAGGCGCAGCTGCCCGAGGCGCAGCAGCCCGAGGCGCAGCAGCCCGAGGCGCAGCTGCCCGAGGCACAGCTGCCCGAGGCGCAGCGGCTCGAGGCGCAGCTGCCCTAGGGGATTCAACCCGAGGTGCCCAACCGCAAGAGCCGCATCCCGAGGAACCGCGGCCCTAGGAGCCGCAGCCTGGATTGCAGCGGCCCAGGGTGCAGCAACGTGGAGCGAAGAAGCCCAAGGTGCTGCGGCCCGGGGCACTGAGCCCGAGGTGCTGCGGCCCGAGGCGCTGCGGCCCGAGGCGCTGCGGCACGAGGCGCTGCGGCCCGAAGCGCTGCGGCCCGAGGTGCATCAGTTCAAGGCACAGCACCCTGAGCCACCGCAGCCCGAGGCACAGCCCGAGGCGCAGCCCGAGGCACAGCCCGAGGTACAGCCCGAGGCCCAGCCCGAGGCGCAGCCCGAGGCACAGCCCGAGGCACAGCCCGAGGCACAGCCCGAGGCACAGCCCGAGGCGCAGCCCGAGGCACAGCCCGAGGCACAGCCCGAGGCACAGCCCGAGGCACAGCCCGAGGCGCAGCCCGAGGCACAGCCCGAGGCACAGCCCGAGGCGCAGCCCGAGGCACAGCCCGAGGCACAGCCCGAGGCGCAGCCCGAGGCACAGCCCGAGGCGCAGCCCGAGGCACAGCCCGAGGCGCAGCCCGAGGCACAGCCCGAGGGACAGCCCGAGGCACTACCCGAGGCACAGCCCGACGCCCAGCCCGAGGCACAGCTCGAGGCGCAGCCCGAGGCACAGCCCGAGGCGCATCCCGAGGCACAGCCCGAGGCGCAGCCCAAGGCACAGCCAGAGGCGCAGCAGCCCGATGCGCAGCAGCCCGTGGCGCAGCCCGTTGCGCAGCAGCCCGTTGCGCAGCAGCCCGAGGCGCAGCACGTTGCGCAGCAGCCCGTTGCGCAGCAGCCCGAGGCGCAGCCCGATGCGGAGCCCAATGCGGAGCAGCCCGAGGCACAGCCCGAAGCACAGCCCGAGGCGCAGCCCGAGGCACAGCCCGAGGCACAGCCCGAGGCACAGCCCGAGGCGCAGCCCGAAGCACAGCCCGTGGCGCAACCCGAGGCACAGCCCGAGGCACAGCCCGAGGCACAGCAGAGGCACAGCCCGAGGCACTACCCGAGGCACAGCCCGAGGCCCAGCCCGAGGCACAGCTCGAGGCGCAGCCCGAGGCACAGCCCGAGGCGCATCCCGAAGCACAGCCCGAGGCGCAGCCCAAGGCACAGCCAGAGGCGCAGCAGCCCGATGCGCAGCAGCCCGAGGCGCAGCCCGTTGCGCAGCAGCCCGTTGCGCAGCAGCCCGAGGCGCAGCCCGATGCGGAGCCCAATGCGGAGCAACCCGAGGCGCAGCCCGATGCGCAGCAGCCCGAGGTGCAGCCCGATGTGCAGCTGCCCGAGGCGCAACCCGATGCGCAGCAGCCCGATACGCAGCAGCCCGAGGCGCAGCAGCCTGAGGCGCAGCCCGATGCGAAGCAGCCTGAGGCGCAGCCCGAGGCGCAGCGCAATGCGCAGCAGCCCGAGGCGCAACCCGAGGCGCAGCGCAATGCGCAGCAGCCCGAGGTGCCACCCGAGGCGCAGCGCAATGCGCAGCAGCCCGAGGCGCAGCGCAATGCGCAGCAGCCCGAGGCGCAACCCGAGGCGCAGCGCAATGCGCAGCAGCCCGAGGCGCAACATACAAGGATTTACAGGTACCACCACTCCTAACAATAGTAGTGGTGATTTTAATATATTAGTGCAAGCACTAAAGTCCCTTGTCCCGAGTCATGACAACGTAGGTTCATTTAATAATACTCATAGTTAAATAAGCAAGGCAGAATAAAAATATTATATTTAATAAAATATGGTTGGCAGTTGTCGATAGTGTTGAGTCCAAATATTACCCTAATGATGTTGTTGTTGATTAAATGTTTTTTATTTTGTAAAGTGATGTGGGTATCAATGGAAATGGAGAAGTGATACAAGTAATTACACAATATTTTTATGTGCTGCTACACCAAGGGGCTCGTATACTCTATAGGTTAAAAGAACTTCCGTTACAGAATACAACACCAAATTAGACACGAGTGCGCACAGTGCCATGTTATGCTGTTGGGATAGCTTCATTATTGACAACTGCTAGGTTTAGACAAAGCTCTTGTTCAATTATTAATATCTATCAATTGTGCTATGTAGGGTACCAAGAGTGTGTTTGTTCTTGGTTTAAAACAAAGACATTAAATATATACCTACTACCAATAGACAGGACATAGCGAACAAAATCGTGATCCGATACTTATTACCTAGTGGTCATAAGTCGCTCAGTCTAGTATGACGCCCCTACACGTCAAGTCGTATTTGTATCCGCTCTATGCACTAAAAGAAAATCATTTTCTGAGAAAATATGCCGAACTGCCCATTACGCTATTGCAAATCTTGTTATGATAAAATGACTGAACCTAACTTCGGTTTATTTTCGTAAATATTTTTTGTATTTACGAATTAATTAATTAAAATTCAATAATTTTTATAAATAGTTCTAGAACATTTGCTGATTTTGTGATAACGCCATCTATTGCTAAAAAGCTTAACCTTACCTTTATCACACACTGAGTATCTACCACGAGCTCATAACGTGATCCATTTTACGACTGACATTTTAAAATTATCATGGTAAGGCCCCTGGCCACCTACCGAGCGATAGTTAAATAATTATAAATTTTGTCAAATTTTATTCGCGTGTTTGCTATTCAAAGCCAGATGGCGTCACTGAGACATAGGATGACAGTTCTTCTAAGACATTTGTTCTGATAGCCGCTCTATTATAATTATCTCTTTAAATCTCTTTGGTTTAAAAGGTGTACATACTGAGTATGAACTGTGTACTTTCAAGGGAATAGCCACACGCAATTTTTTTTTTTGAAGTATACCTACCTACACTGATGAAAAGTTGTGATTGTGACAGTTTAACAGGAAAACACCGTTTAGCTCATGTTGTTCAATAAACCACGTTTCTGAACGAAACATTGTAGAATTTAACATTATTTTCATGCTCGGAAGTCATTGTTCATAAAATGGCTTTTGTGGACAAATTAATGTTGACTAGGCGTGTAACTTTACTGAACCGACTCACTGTTCCAAAATATTTTGGTGTTCCGAAGGATTGGAACATCAGCAGTGTTTTAAATTTTAATGCATCATTTGGAACAGTTGGAACACTGAGACACTGTTTACTTGGAGTGACCAGCCGTCTTTTAAAAATTCAAATTATAACGTAAATGGTGTACATATAATTAATGACCTGAACTAGAAGCCTCTGCTTTGAATTATTCTCAAGTCAAATAAAACATTTAGTGTATATGACGCAGCTTAACAGATCACGACTCAGTGTGTATATTTTGAGCCGTTGTTCCAAGTGTTCCGTTTGTGTTTTGTGAACCGATGTTTCAAATGATCCGTTTGTATCTTTTGAGCCAATGTTCCAAATAATATATGTTCCAATCGCAAAGATGACACACTTTTTTCCACGCCTAATATTGACCTACAATAAAAGTGGTGACATGACAGCAGTGTCATGTCACTGACGTAACACTGCCGTCAAACAAACGTTTCATGAATTTTACCGAAATGGATACTTGCCTTTTCAGATTAGTTTGAAACTTCATAACGGTTTTATCTTCTATATAAAGTTAGAAGACCAAACAAATAAGATTGACTTTGAATATAACTATCGAAATGGATTTAGTGAAAGTATATTTTCAATACCTTCTGCGTAATAGATTTTCGTATGAGATTGTAATTCGTGCAGAGACATCTGAGGACATGATCGCTAAGCTTCGTAAATAACTCGAATGTCTGATTTGGACTTTAGTCCTGCAGAATTTGCAATGTAATGTGAATTCTATTTAATGACTCCCAGAGCTCTTCCAAATTATATTCATGAATTACTAATTTTAGTGTACCAACTTAGGGGATAGCATTGATTGAATTATAGGAAGTAATATTCATGGAAAATCAGATGGTGCGGCAAAAAGTAGTTGCTAAAGTCAGTAAGCCTTTTGTAGGCATTTTTGATTTGTTTTTAGAGATTTGTCTTATCAGGGGGATGTACCTAAATATCTGTAAATGTTGAGTATTTTAGGTATGGTAAAGAGTTATTGTGGATAAATATAATACAATAACTCCCAATTTGTTCACTAGGGACATGGAGGGATACAATGATTTATTTATTTGAAATTAAATGGTAACATCCAAAAGATGTCTCACTGTAATTTATTTAGTATAGAATGTCTATGAATATTTTGATTACCAGAGGTTATTTTTACGGAAGTGTACCTGACTTCCCACATCTAAAATTATGTTAACGAAATAAGTGATTAGCGTAAAACCTATTATTGTAAGAATAATAGGTTTTACGCTAATCACTTATTTCGTTAACATAATTTTGTAGTCTAGACTGAATTTGCCTTGAGTATCTTAAAAGTGATGGTATTTACAGCGTACGTACTGGTAATTAATAGTTGGTAATTTTAATGAATGAAATAAAATAGACGAAACAATTTCATAGTTCGTGATCTCGCATTTTGATTAGTTATTGTATCGATATTTGGAGTTTCAATAAAAACTAATCAGAGCCAAAAGAGTAAATTAAATATATACCCTTACGTTTTAGTCGGATCAGTGATTACAACTGATATCAAATGTAAACAAACAGTCATTGTTGGTCAATGATTCACAAATAACGGGTGAAATTTTGTGGTTGAGGTAAATCATTGATGTTATTGTGACATGCACTTGAAACTTATCATGTACCTGGCCTGGGTTATTGTGTGTGTATATCAAAATCAAAAGGGTATTTACAGAAACTATTGAGGGATCTGTTTAGGACCATTGAGGCTTGTTCAGGACCATTGAGAGGCCTGTTCAGGACCTTTGAGGGACCGTTCAGGACCATTAGGGATCTGTTCAGGGCCATTGAGAGGCCTGTTCAGGACCATTGAGGGGCCTGTTCAGGATAAACCAATTGGCTTTATCAGGCAATTGTTTATTTACTAATGTTTGTTTTTCATTACAGGCAGGACATTTGAGGGACCTGTCTGTTTATATTAGAGGCAGGACATTTGAGAGGCCTGTTTTTCTTTAGAGGCAGGAAATTTGAGGGGCCTGTTTGTTTTTCATTAGAGGCAGGATATTTGAGGGGCCTGTACATTTGTCATTACATGATAGCGACAAGAAATAAGTAACATAGATTTGTAACTTGACTTCCTGCTCAATGTCCTCGGCTAGGAGGTACTGAGCTTCAAGGGATGTCATAATGTTTGTTTGATACCGAAAGAGACAAAACAAAAAGGAAAGATCTTACTTGACGTTCCGCTGCTGTTATGGTTGAACACAACCAATGAACACGCTTGTTGCTCTTGTTGATTCCCAACACTGAAATCCTTCACCAATGTTACTAGTTCATACACTTCACTCACGTAACTATCACGTAAACTATTTCCGATCAAGATGCGCGAGATCCGGCTCGAAGGACCAAAATGTGCGGTGCGAGGGCTTCGAGTGTTGGAAAGTTTGTTAAATGAAAGTCTATGTTGCGAGATAAACTAAATGTCTATTTACCGGTTACCAAAATGTTCTTAAAGTAAAGATATACTAAAACTAATGTTCTGTTAAAATCTATGAAATGTTAATGTTAAAATGTTTGGAATGTTATGAATGCACCCGGTCGCGATGGGTCCGTGTAATGCACTAATTGATGTTAGGTAAGTACATCGCTTTATAGGCGCGTGCGTCATAACACGTGAAGTGTTCGGTGGCATTCCACCGAACACAGGTACTTTGATTACATATCACAATTTACTACGGATATACGGTACATACCAGGAGCAGAAAATGTCGTTGCCGACACCTTGTCGCGTATATAGGGTGACTGGTAATTAGTGTACGATACTTAAACACGTGATTGTGCTCATAATAACCAACAACTTTTACTATGGGAACAAACCTGAAACCACGAAAAAAAAAATCAGCTGTTCAGTACATTTATGTTTGCCTAATGTACTGAACAGCTGATATTTTTTTCGCGATTTCGGCTTTGCTCCCATAGTAAAAATTGTTTGTTATCATGCGCACAATCAAGTGTTTAAGTATCATACACTAATTGCCAGTCACCCTATAGAAGAGGTAACAACGACAATTGACTATAAAGCTTTAGCCCGCTCTCAAGAGTCAGACCCAGAACTTCAGTCGCTTATCTTTATCGCTGGCCTGGGTTATTGTGTGTGTATATCAAAATCAAAAGGGTATTTACAGAAACTATTGAGGGATCTGTTTAGGACCATTGAGGCTTGTTCAGGACCATTGAGAGGCCTGTTCAGGACCTTTGAGGGACCGTTCAGGACCATTAGGGATCTGTTCAGGGCCATTGAGAGGCCTGTTCAGGACCATTGAGGGGCCTGTTCAGGATAAACCAATTGGCTTTATCAGGCAATTGTTTATTTACTAATGTTTGTTTTTCATTACAGGCAGGACATTTGAGGGACCTGTCTGTTTATATTAGAGGCAGGATATTTGAGAGGCCTGTTTTTCTTTAGAGGCAGGAAATTTGAGGGGCCTGTTTGTTTTTCATTAGAGGCAGGATATTTGAGGGGCCTGTACATTTGTCATTACATGATAGCGACAAGAAATAAGTAACATAGATTTGTAACTTGACTTCTTGACATTTCAAAAGTGCCTGTAAATTGTTTATTTGAAATAAAATGCTTTGAATCTTTGAATCAGTAGAGGCAGGACATTTTAGAGACCAGTTTTTGAATGACTGTATAAAGAATAAGATAAAAAAAAAAATCAGCTGTTCAGTACATTTATGTTTGCCTAATGTACTGAACAGCTGATATTTTTTTCGCGATTTCGGCTTTGCTCCCATAGTAAAAATTGTTTGTTATCATGCGCACAATCAAGTGTTTAAGTATCATACACTAATTGCCAGTCACCCTATAGAAGAGGTAACAACGACAATTGACTATAAAGCTTTAGCCCGCTCTCAAGAGTCAGACCCAGAACTTCAGTCGCTTATCGAGAAAGGATCGTCACTGAAACTGCAGATGATTACTCAGGTAGGCTCAGACACCAAACTCTATTGTGACGTATCCACTCAACCACCAAGACCCTATGTTACGCCTGAACTCCGGAAGCAAGTTTTTGATTCTCTTCATTGTCTGAGTCACCCTGGGCGTACAGCTACCGTGCGACTGATCACGCAGCGATTTGTGTGGCCAGGGATTCGCAGAGATTGTAGAGAGTGGTGCAGATGTTGTCTTCATTGCCAGCGCTGTAAAATTACCCGTCACACATCTACTCCTCTTTCCCAATTTCCCTCAACTTCGTCGAGATTTTCCCACATCCATCTCGACATAGTAGGGCCTCTAATACCATCTTCAGATTACAGATATTGTCTCACCATCGTTGACCGGTTCACATGATGACCCGAGGCTATACCGCTCAAGAATATTACTGCCGATACCTGCGCGGCTGCCTTGGTATCCGGGTGGATATCGAGGTTCGGTTGCCCATCGCAGATCACCACAGATCGAGGTCGGCAGTTCGAGTCCGGCCTGTTCAAGGCCCTAGCATCCCTGCTCGGCGCACGCCACTTCCGCACCACAGCCTACCATCCTGCATCGAACGGTTTGGTGGAGAGGTTTCATCACCAGCTCAAAGCAGGTATCATGTGTCACAACAACACACAATGGACAGAAATCTTGCCTGTCGTTTTGCTGGGCGTATCCAGTTCCTGGAAAGATGACATCCAAGCATCCTCGGCTGAATTGGTATACGGCGACCCCCTGCGTTTGCCAAGCCAGTTCCTGTCGCCATCAGACGACCACTCCGTTGAAGACATCACCAGCTTCGCTACTCGACTTGCTAGACACATGGCCAGCTTGTCTCCGAAACCGACTGCTTGGCATAGAAAGGACACTTTTTACATTCCCAAAGACCTGCAATACTGCACCCACGTTTTTGTGAGGCAAGACCACGTGAGAAAATCGTTGGAGCCACCATACGCTGGTCCCTGCAAAGTACTGGACAGAAAGGCTAAGTACCTTACAGTTGAAGTACGAGGTAAAAGCACCAACATATCTTTGGATCGCCTGAAACCAGCATACGTTACTCGAGACAGAATCACTGACAACACAGCCACAGCTCCGACCTGTTCACCCCCAATTAAGACGTCATCTCCACCAGCGGACAAGCCGGCAGTTCACACTCGCAGCGGCAGGAGAGTTCACTTCCCGGACTTCTATCGACCGTAGTCACGGTCAGGTTAGGTTTTTTTTTTTTTAATACTCTACCTCTGACTTTATCAGAGCCTATTTCTAGCTATGTCTCTTTCATACCAGTTCTCGCTAGCTTGCCTCTCGCACTTTTATTCCTCATACTTTGTCTTTCTTTCATCCTTCCTCATTCATTTCTGTTTTGGGTGGGGCTCCCATTTTACTAACTATTTCTTTTCTGACTAGGTACTCTTTTTATCTGACCTTACATTTTTTGCTTTGTTGATTTCCAGGGGTAAATGATTTATGCAACACTAGTTTTTATTTCTCTGCAGCTTTTATAGGATTACATGTTCGGGGTAATTACTTTCCTTTTTATTTAATTTCTTATTATTTCTACTTATTTTCTAGTTCTTACACTATGACAATTTATTATTGTAACTTTTATTGTTTATTTATCTATTTCTATTTCTATTACATATGTTAGCTAATGTGTTAACTTTAGAGAAAGATTGCATAAGAAACTCATTTAGTGTACCTAGATATAGTGTAGCGGGAAGGTTTTAAATAAAACGACCAAAACGGGTAACACATCCTCTATACTTTTGCCTTGACAGCACACAATTATTACAAATATCATAAATCAATACCATTTAAAATAATAATAATTATATAGTAGCACTTACTCTGAGATGTTGCTTACCCCGAAGACTGGAACGGAATGTGTCAGGACAGCGCAGCGCGTTATTTTATAACCTCTGTCAACTGTCATAGCGCTGAGCTGTCAAATCGCATAACGTTCCAGTTGTCAGTGCAAAATAAATACATTTTAATGTTGCCAATACAGAAAACAATCATAATGTATGTAACTAATCATAAAAATCGCTAACAGTCGGCCATCCGTATTACAAATACGACCTCGTATGTGAAAGAATAAAGAAATTGGTGTTATACACAAAATAATGAGAGAAAAAAAAAAGAATAACAGCAATAAAGCAAACAGATATCTATTACAGTAGCGAATAAAACTTTAGATTATTCATACACTGGTTGCTGTACCTAGGAACGAGACTAAACATAATTATCAATTTACCAATTACTATTTAGACACAATAGATTGCATTATTTAGTTGTTATGTAAAAGTAGCTTATAAGCAATTGTGTATACATGATTTTACTTTGTTGCTCAATAAATATATATTATTATTATTCTTCTTACAAATCATTATCTTATTCTTTATACAGTCATTCAAAAACTGGTCTCTAAAATGTCCTGCCTCTACTGATTCAAAGATTCAAAGCATTTTATTTCAAATAAACAATTTACAGGCACTTTTGAAATGTCAAGAAGTCAAGTTACAAATCTATGTTACTTATTTCTTGTCGCTATCATGTAATGACAAATGTACAGGCCCCTCAAATATCCTGCCTCTAATGAAAAACAAACAGGCCCCTCAAATTTCCTGCCTCTAAAGAAAAACAGGCCTCTCAAATATCCTGCCTCTAATATAAACAGACAGGTCCCTCAAATGTCCTGCCTGTAATGAAAAACAAACATTAGTAAATAAACAATTGCCTGATAAAGCCAATTGGTTTATCCTGAACAGGCCCCTCAATGGTCCTGAACAGGCCTCTCAATGGCCCTGAACAGATCCCTAATGGTCCTGAACGGTCCCTCAAAGGTCCTGAACAGGCCTCTCAATGGTCCTGAACAAGCCTCAATGGTCCTAAACAGATCCCTCAATAGTTTCTGTAAATACCCTTTTGATTTTGATATACACACACAATAACCCAGGCCAGCGATAAAGATAAGCGACTGAAGTTCTGGGTCTGACTCTTGAGAGCGGGCTAAAGCTTTATAGTCAATTGTCGTTGTTACCTCTTCTATAGGGTGACTGGCAATTAGTGTATGATACTTAAACACTTGATTGTGCGCATGATAACAAACAATTTTTACTATGGGAGCAAAGCCGAAATCGCGAAAAAAATATCAGCTGTTCAGTACATTAGGCAAACATAAATGTACTGAACAGCTGATTTTTTTTTTCGTGGTTTCAGGTTTGTTCCCATAGTAAAAGTTGTTGGTTATTATGAGCACAATCACGTGTTTAAGTATCGTACACTAATTACCAGTCACCCTATATACGCGACAAGGTGTCGGCAACGACATTTTCTGCTCCTGGTATGTACCGTATATCCGTAGTAAATTGTGATATGTAATCAAAGTACCTGTGTTCGGTGGAATGCCACCGAACACTTCACGTGTTATGACGCACGCGCCTATAAAGCGATGTACTTACCTAACATCAATTAGTGCATTACACGGACCCATCGCGACCGGGTGCATTCATAACATTCCAAACATTTTAACATTAACATTTCATAGATTTTAACAGAACATTAGTTTTAGTATATCTTTACTTTAAGAACATTTTGGTAACCGGTAAATAGACATTTAGTTTATCTCGCAACATAGACTTTCATTTAACAAACTTTCCAACACTCGAAGCCCTCGCACCGCACATTTTGGTCCTTCGAGCCGGATCTCACGCATCTTGATCGGAAATAGTTTACGTGATAGTTACGTGAGTGAAGTGTATGAACTAGTAACATTGGTGAAGGATTTCAGTGTTGGGAATCAACAAGAGCAACAGGCGTGTTCATTGGTTGTGTTCAACCATAACAGCAGCGGAACGTCAAGTAAGATCTTTCCTTTTTGTTTTGTCTCTTTCGGTATCAAACAAACATTATGACATCCCTTGAAGCTCAGTACCTCCTAGCCGAGGACATTGAGCAGGAGTACAAGAACTACAAGAAAGACGGCGCAAGCAGGAAAAACAACGCTGAATACTTCAAGAGGCGTTGGAACAGGTTAGAAGAGCTGTGGAATGAGTTCCAGTTCAAACATGAGCAACTGTGCTCAGAAGTGAGTCGCATGGATCCTTATTTTCAGGATCAGCGCTACGAAAAACTAAAATCAGTTTATTTAATGTACCAGAACCAAATAAAGGAGGAATTCGAGAGTTTCACGTCACAAGCGAGCACGTCTCAAGAGAAACACGAAGATACCTCTGTAACAAGCAAACCGCTGGAAAAACAAGAAGCAGTAAATAAACCGACTTCTCAACAGATCCAGGGTACATCAGTTGATAAAGGAATATCCAGTAAGATGGATGAAACATTGCGAAAACAACAAGCTAACTTCAAGGCGTTTACACGAACAATGGCAAACATTAATTTAGAAGCGCTTGAGGAGAAATGGGAGTTTGAAGATGCTCTAAAAGCATTGGAAACCCGTTGGTCTGCAATCGACGCTCTACATCTGGAGATTGATAGTGAACTAGATGGTAAACACTTGGAATACGAAGCCAAATTCACCAAGTACGAAATTCAGTACCACACTCTGAAGAAAAACATTAACAAGAAAATGTGGTCGGTCTCATACAGAGCAAAATTCACACCTAAACTCGATATCCCCATATTTAGTGGCAACTTAACACAATGGGTATCGTTTAAAGATCTTTTCTCAGAGGCTATACACAACAACCCAACAATCTCCAACGGCCAGAAAATGCAGTTTTTGAAAAGTAAGGTCAAGGGAGAAGCCGAGCGACTAATCCAACATTTAATTATAAGCTCCGACAACTACTTAACTTGCTGGGAGATATTGAATCATCGCTACAACAACAAACGTCTCATTTTTACATCTCAAATAAACATCTTGTTCAGCCTACCCGTGATTCAACAACAATCGTTAGCACAAATTAAGAAGATACACGACGTCACAGTCGAAACAATACACGCCATCAGAAATCTGGGTGTAGATATTACAACATGGGATCCTCTATTAGTAGTTATCTTGACCCAAAAGCTAGATTACGAACTGTACACCAACTACATGGAGTCGGTCAAGAACCCCAGAGAACTGCCGGAACTGCAAGAACTTCTAGATTTCCTGGAAAGCAAGTTCACCACTCTAGAAACATCGGCCCGCCGCAAACAAGAAGTCCCTGTTCAAAAAACAAACCATCAACCAACATCATCTTCGAATATAAGAAAATCGAACTTCCACAAACAGAACAACAATAACAAGAACAACAACGAACAACACCTAAAAGTAGGAAAAACATTTCACATGTCGGGACAAATCATATGCCCACTTTGTGAAGAAAGCCATGGGATTTACAAGTGTAGAAATTTCCTACAGATGCCTGACACGCAAAAATTGAATACGGTCAAAAAACTCGAAATATGCACAAATTGTTTGTTTTCGCATAACGGCAAACCGTGCAATTCAACAAAAACATGTCGTAAGTGCCTAAGCCAACATAACACTTTAATCCATGACGCTTTGGAAAATTCAAACAGGCCATCGGTACCGAAGTCCACGGCCGGTGCAACAATTGCAAAATCATCGGAACCCGGGCCATCGAACTCACACGTTTCACAAGTTGAATGCCCTGAAGTCCTACTGGGAACTGCCCAACTGAAAGTACGAGGAGCAGATGGCACCTACCACAACATGAGAGCCTTAATTGACCAAGGTTCTCAAATATCTCTCATAACAGAACATGCAGCGCAAATCCTAGGGATCAAGCGACAGAAATGCAAAGGGGTGATCTACGGAGTGGGTCAGAGAGAAAACAATTGCAAAGGGAAAATAAACATTTCCTGTGTTTCTTTGCACAACAACTACACGTTCAACACGGAAGTAATCATTATGAGCCATCTCATAAAAAACCTACCTAACAAAACATTCACTAAGCCCAATTGGTCAACCTTCCAAAATATACAATTAGCAGACCCAGAGTTTTACATCAGTCGGCCAGTTGACTTACTATTAGGAGCTGATATTTACTCTAACATTATCCTTAGCGGAATAATAAAGGGCGACAGCATAACACAACCGATAGCGCAACAAACACAGCTTGGTTGGCTATTATGTGGAAGCACCCAAACTTTTCACTGCAACGTTGTCCTTAACAACATCGAAGACATGCAACAATTCTGGGAGATTGAAGATGTAACAGAAGATGGAGATTTATCCTCAGAAGATATTCACTGTCTCGATTTTTTCAACAAAACCACTACACGGAACGAAGAAGGGAGGTACATAGTACGGCTTCCTATGAAACCAAATTTTGAAAACGAACTTGGCACCTCAAAACCAAAGGCCTTAGCTCAATTTAGAAACATCGAACAAAAATTTAGGAAACAAGAAAACTTGGCAATTGCTTACAGAACGTTTATGAACGAGTATCAAGATATGAATCATATGACACTCGATACCAGTCAGAGTACGTCACCTGAGTGTTATTTACCTCACCATGGGGTCGAACGTGCTGAATCCACGACTACAAAATACAGAGTGGTATTTAATGCCTCATCTAAAACATCAAAGGGTTGCTCACTAAACGATCTAATGTTTAAGGGCCCCAACTTACAACAAGATCTGCAAACACTACTTTTACAATGGAGACAGTATCCATATGCAATTACTGCTGACATAGAAAAAATGTATCGTCAGATATTAGTCAACGAAACTGACCAGGCGTTACAGAAAATCGTTTGGCGGCAGTCTTCTGAACATCCTATTCAAACATTCAAGCTGAACACGGTAACATATGGCACCAAGGCTGCACCCTTTTTAGCCATGATGACCTTAAGAAAACTGGCATCTGATGAACGTAGTAACCACCCAACTGTGTCGAAAATCTTGGAAGAATCATTTTATATGGATGATCTCGTTTATGGAGCTTACTCTATCGAAGAAGGGAAAACAACAGTTGACGACCTCAACAAACTCTTGAAAATGGGAGGATTTCACTTACGAAAGTGGTCCACGAACAAGCCCGAAATCTTACAAAACCTAACCAATGAACAAAACAGCGATAGCATGATTTTTAATTTTAAAACAGAAAATATTTCAAAAACACTTGGCTTGTGTTGGAACCCCAACAATGACAAATTCACCTTCAAATGTAAAATGTCGTCAGAAATAAGAAGATTAACAAAAAGAACACTTCTCTCCGAGATTTCCAAAATTTTTGACCCCTTAGGATGGCTTGCACCAGTAGTAACCAAAATGAAACTAATGTTTCAAACAGTTTGGAAAACAAACATGCAATGGGACGAACAAGTGTCAGTTGATATTCATAAGGAATGGTCCAAGTTACAAGCCGAAATCAACATACTCAACAAAATTGAAATTCCCAGATGGATATCATGTTACGAGCATGATGTCATAGAGTTACATGGCTTCTGTGATGCCTCACAAAAGGCATACGCAGGAGTAGTGTATGCCCGAATAAGACAACAAAAACAAGTGGTGTTGGTCGCAGCAAAGACCAAACTTGTACCATTGAACAAAACAATAACATTACCCAGGTTGGAACTATGTGGAGCGCACTTACTATCCAAACTTATAAACAAAGTTAAGCTCGCATTAAATCAGCACGAATTAGTGACCTACGGATGGACAGATTCCAAGGTCACTCTGGGATGGCTGCAGGGTGAACCAAGTCGCTGGAAGCCTTTTGTAGCAAACAGGGTACAGAAAATAACAGAAATAATACCACACCAACAATGGCATTATGTGAACACAACAGATAACCCGGCGGATGCTGCGAGTAGAGGCATATACCCATCTCAGTTAAAGGACCACGCACTTTGGTGGTCCGCACCTGCCTGGATACCAATATTCGAGCAAGGGAAGATGATACAACAAATATTCCATACTGATGAGGATAAAAAACTGGGTCAATCAAACTTAGTACAACAACCTCAAGAAGAAAACATTATAAATAACCTACTAATTAGATACAGCAATTTTGCTAAAGTGGCACGAATTGTCGCATGGATACGGCGAGCAGTGACACCTAAACATAAACAGCAAACAACCTACTTAACACTCCACGAACTGCGAAATGCAAAATTAACAATTATTAAAATCACACAGAAAAATGAATTTGGGTCAGAATTTCAACATATTCGTAAACACGGAAAAGTACACTCTAACAGTAAATTATTTAATTTGAACCCGTTCATTGATCAAGATAACATCTTACGTGTCGGCGGTCGTTTTTCACAAGCGAACATAAACATGGAGATGAAACACCCGAAGATTATTTCCCAAGATTCGCGTTTGGCGGAACTGCTGATTGATCAGGCCCACAAGTTAACTTTTCATGGGGGTCCGAGACTTACTCTAGCCTACTTGCGACAAGAATATTGGATCACCGGTGGAAGTAACTCCGTGAAAAAACAATTACGGAAATGTGTAACATGCCGTAAACATGAGGGGAGAACACAACACCAGCTGATGGGAGACTTGCCTGCCGCTAGAGTGAACCCTGCTCATCCTTTTCATCACACTGGCGTCGACTATACAGGATTTGTCGATGTCAAATATAACAAAGGAAGAGGTGTGAAAACAACGAAAGGATACGTTGCTATATTCGTGTGTATGGTGACCAAAGCCGTACACTTAGAACTAGTGTCCGAACTCACCAGCTCAGCATTTTTAGCTGCATTGAGACGGATGAGTGCAAGACGAGGAGCGCCACAACATTTATATAGTGACAACGGAACCAACTTCGTTGGCGCGAACAGAATCCTTCAACAGGACTGGCAACAGCTCCAAGAAATATTTAATAACGATTTCCTGGCTGAAATAGCAGAAATGAACATTAACTGGCACTTCAACGCACCTGCGTGGCCCAGCGCCGGCGGACTCTGGGAACGGGCAGTTAGAAGCCTGAAGCATCACTTGCGAAGGGTGGTAGGTGATCAGAAACTAACATTCGAGGAATATTCCACCATCCTGGTCCAACTGGAAGCCTGTCTCAACTCCAGACCTTTATGCGCTCTAACGGAAGACATCGAAGACTTGGATTTCCTGACTCCTGCACACTTCCTAACTGGAAGAGCTGGTGTAACAATAATTGAGACGAACGAAGACGCCCGTACACGATGGCATTTAACCCAGAAGTTGTTACAAGACATCTGGAAACGTTGGAAAACAGAGTACCTCACTCAATTAACAGCCAGACAAAAGTGGCAAACACCCCAAGAAAACGTCAAAATCGATGACATAGTAGTTGTTCACGAGGACAACCTTCCCCCTGGAAAATGGACACTAGCCAGAGTGGTCGAAAATCATCCAGGCAAAGACGGACGCGTTAGGGTTGTGACTCTGAAAACAAAAACCGGTTACATCAAAAGACCGGTCATAAAAATATCCGTGCTACCGTTAGAAAACAGACAAACATCTTTTGTACCAGAAATCAAAAATCCAACAGAAAACATACAGGCATCATCTCCACCAGAAAACAAAAAGCGAACAAGAAAGCAAACAAAACAAAACTCATCATTTGGGGCTATAGCATTGATGTGCTTGTATCTCCTGAGCCTTTTATCAAGCGGATGGTGCTTTCAAATCGCAAAAGTCGACAAGCAAAAGGGACTATATTTTGACAAATTAGCCAATATGCAATTAGTCTGGGACGAATGGAAAATAATCGCCTATTATGACATGGAACCATATTGGGAAGCAACATCTACTTACCAACAATATTACCTATACTTAGACTCCATTTGTTTGATAATAAAAACATTATCTAATTGCCAGACACTCATGTTACAGTTACGTCATGAGTATAACGAGCTCGAACACAACAATCGAGTCTTGCTGCATCAGCAAATAAGCGCTCGTGCCCGTAGACGGCGTGGTATTATCAATGGTGTCGGATACCTTGCTAACACATTGTTCGGAGTATTGGACGACCGTTTCGCGGAACAATACGAAAAGGACATAACACTCGTAAAAAACAATCAGAAACACCTTGCAACGTTATGGAAAAACCAAACATCAGTCATTGAGGCCGAGTACAACTTGTTAAAGAGAACAGAGGACACTTTAGCTAAGCTGAAAAATATGACTGAACAACATCTCTTAAATTTGGACAAAGCAACAATTTCACTAGCGAAGCACGTGAATGAACTATCTTACACTACGGAATTCACACTAACTGCTCTGACAGCCAACAATATTTTATCTCAGTTGAGACACATGCAAGAGGCATTACTCGATACGATCACCAGTGTTTACAACGGAAAATTTAACCTCCATCTAATTGACCCACAACAGCTACAAGATCAGATGAGCATAATCTCGAGCCAATTAAGAAAGGAAACAACACTCCCTGTCGACAATATACAAACAGACATGCAGAACATCTATCATTTGTTGAAAGTAAAAGCAAAAACAACGAAAAAGTACCTGATCCTGGAAATAACAGTTCCTTTAATCAGCAGGGATAGCTACATGCTATACAACATAATAGACATACCTCAACAAGTCGGCAAAACCATGCTCTCCATCATTCCAATTGAGCAACACGTGGCAATAAATTTACAAAAGGATTCTTATCTACCAGTTTCTCTATCCGACTTAGAACATTGTATATTGAGAGACTCATCCACGTATCTGTGTCAACTGAAAACACCAATTTTTAAGTTCAAAACAGACACCGACCTTTGTGTTAAAAACACAGACAACGCAACACAGTGCAAAACCAGAATCGCCAATTGCCAAAACAGATGGAAAAGTTTAACAAAGGCCAACGAATATTTATATTTCTGTTGCGACCAATGTCAACTGAGAGTCATATGCAACGACCAAGCGATGGCTCCATGGCTCACAGGAATCAATGTGGTAAACATCGAAGAAAACTGCTTAGTAAAAACAGAAGACTTCACAATCCATAGCCACAAAACTCACAGTAACCGAATGGACGTCAAATACAACCTCGACGTCCCGGAAATAGATCCAATCAACCACATCATTAATATCACCGTCGATCACGTAGACCTGAATATAACAGACAAAAACAATCAAAAGCAACTTCAAGAACTGGACGAGAAGATAAGGATTCTGAAACAGAACGAGGCCCTACCAAATAGTATTTCTACGCATGATGTCCACCATTACACTGTGATATGGTGCTTATGCATAGTGGTTAGCATAATCACCGTGGTGATTATATGCCAGCGGAGATGCTTCGGCTGCCAGTTAGCTAGTTCGTCTCCAGCGGAGGCGGAAAGCACGACCAGAGTCGAGCCAGAAGTGCGCCTCAACATTAACAGTGTCAAGTGTGAGTGCAGTGCGCGAAACACAAACGAGTGTAGTGAACGTGCAATAGTGAATGAGCCTAAGTGTAAAAACAAGGGTACAACCCCAGTGCTAAGAAAAATCTCATTTAGTGCCAATTCAGAACTCGCATAGTATAATTAGAGACTTTAAGAATTAATATTGTCAATCATCTTATAAAACCTTCCTCCTCTCATCATCCTCGTCCTTTCTCTTGCCCCTCGGCAAGATGTTCGGTGGAATGCCACCGAACACTTCACGTGTTATGACGCACGCGCCTATAAAGCGATGTACTTACCTAACATCAATTAGTGCATTACACGGACCCATCGCGACCGGGTGCATTCATAACATTCCAAACATTTTAACATTAACATTTCATAGATTTTAACAGAACATTAGTTTTAGTATATCTTTACTTTAAGAACATTTTGGTAACCGGTAAATAGACATTTAGTTTATCTCGCAACATAGACTTTCATTTAACAAACTTTCCAACACTCGAAGCCCTCGCACCGCACAACCTGAATTGACGAGGTGAGCAATTCTCTCTGGGGTTCCTGAAGGCATAGGTGAGTGGGCGGTGATCAGTGAAGATGACAAACTCTCGTGCTTTCACCATGTGTCTTAAGTATTTTATCGCCTCGTAGACAGCAAGAAGCTCGCGATCGTAGGGGCTGTATTTGCGTTGAGCTTCGTTCAATTTCTTCGAGAAGAAGGCTAGCGGTTCCCATTGTGTTGCGACACGTTGTTGCAGCACTGCTCCTATGGACACGTCAGATGCATCTGTAAGTATAGAGAGTTCTGCCTGTGAGTTTGGGTGTGCAAGAAGCGTGGCGTTTGATAGTGCTCTCTTACATTCTTCAAATGCCTCTAGCTGCAGCTGTGACATCTGTATAGGTTGTGAGCCCTTGACCTTGACTCCAGCCAACATCGAGTTAAGTGGGGCGTGACTTTTTGCAGCGTTGGGTACGAACCTTTTGTAGAAGTTTAGCATGCCCAGGAATCTCCGTAACTCCTTCACTGTGCTTAGGAAATTCCTGAATAGCTCGTACCTTTGCGTGAAGTGATTGGGTACCAGCAGCTGATACCTGATATCCTAGAAAGGTCACCTCAGGCTGCCCCCAGACACATTTTGTAGGATTTATGAGGACACCATATTCTTTCAGCCGGGACAGCAGCTGGTGCAGGTGAATTCTGTGCAGGTCTGGAGAAGGAGAATACACCAGAATATCTTCGACGTAACCGTAGCAGAAGTCATCTAAACCAGTGAGTACCTCATCTATGAATCGCTGAAAGGTTTGCGCTGCGTTTCTAAGTCCGAAAGTCATAAATGGGAATTCGAATAAACCGAATGGTGTAGTTATGGCGGTTTTTGGTATGTCAGCTTCGTTTACTCGAATTTGATTGTAGGCTTTTATTAAATCAATTTTACTGAACGTTGTGCATCCAGAAAGTTGATGTGAGAAGTCCTGAATGTGAGGTATGGGGTAGCGGTCAGGTACTGTACGGGAATTCAGGGCGTGATAGTCGCCACACGGCCGCCATCCGTCATCTTTTTTCTTCACCAGGTGTAGAGTTGAAGACCATGGGCTTTCGGAGCGCCTCGCTGTTCCATTGACCATCATCTCGTCCAACTCTTTTTTTGCAATTTTTAGCCTTGGCAATTTTTAGGCCTGCTAGCAACGGGTGGTCCAGAAGTAGTTTTGATAAAGTGCACTATATTGTGCTTTAGTTTGCATTGATTTACAGTACCTGCCGGGCGCGTAACCTCTGGAAACTCACGCAGCAGCAGGTGAAACTCTGTGTCCCCGAGGACTGTTTTCACTGAAGCCACATCGTCAGGGATCTGCTGCGCGAACGCGGCTACGTAGAGTGAAGTGGTGCCATCTATGAGCCTGTGGTTGCGGCAATCTATAAGCAGATTATAAAAGCTTAGAAAATCTATGCCTATTATTGGCTTTGACACGTCGGCGATGGTAAACTTCCAAGTAAATGAACGCCGAAGTCCTAGGTTGAGGCTGAGTTGTACTGGACCGTAAGTATTTATGACACTCCCATTGGCAGCTGTTAAACAGTACTTTGTTTTAGTGCAGGGCGTCTTGACCGAGGGTACACGCATAAATCAGAGCCAGTATCGACCAGAAGTAGCATTTTTGAATGACGGTCAGTAATAAAAAGACGGCCTGATTTTGATGGGCAGTCGTAGGCCGCTAATTCCGGCTGCCTTTCGAGTTTTCCGACTGCCACGAGCAAGGCTGCGTACACTTTCTTGCCCGAGTATCAAAGCTGAAGTGGTACCAACAATGTGGGTGGTTTTTGGTGGCTGACGCGGCCTAGATTTAGACCGGCCCCGCCAATTACGGCTACTTGAACGAGAATGCGATCGACCACGTACCTTTCTTTGCTTGTCCACCCGAGTAGATAATGACGTTACCTGCTTTGTAAGCTCTGATATCTGGCTTGCCATTTGCTTTATGAGGGTAGACGTACTAGGGTTCGCAACGCTTGCTACTTGCAGGGGTCCAACTGGCGCGATCTCGTTCACCGTGTCTGCCAAGTCCGCTAACCTGTCCAATGAAAGGTCTGGTTGCGATGCTATCTTATCTTATCTTATCTTATAGTGGGGCTGGCCCTAAACCAGAGCACTTCGACCCTTGTGGATCTTTTGTGCTAATCCCCCTCCCTTCTACTCAACCCCCAGCCTTCCGTGCACCTTTTTCATGAGTCCCAGTATGGCCTTGATGGGGCTGAGCCTGTCGTCCTCTGGTCTTGGAAATGGTTGACCCAGATACTCTAGTCTCCTGGAGCCTAGTGCTGCACAGTCGCACAGTACGTGTAGCATATTCTCCTCTGCCTCTCCACAGATCCTGCAAGTCGGGTCGCTTGCTAGTCCCATGTTGTGGAGCTGTTTGTTGGTGGCATAGTGCCCCGTGAAGACTCCTGTGATTGTTCGGAGCTGTGATCTGCTGTACCTCCATAGTTTTTGGGTCCAGGCCTTATCTATGTCATTAAGAAATAGCTTTGCATGCTTCTGGCCTGTTGTGTTGCGCCTGTGTGTGCTGTGTATTTCCAACGCAGCCTTTTTCAATGCTTGGTTGATGACCCTTGGTGAGAGTCCTAGGAAGGGTTCCGGTCCGTATAGGGGTGTCTCGGATCCTTTCCTTGTTAGAGTGTCGGCTCTTTCGTTGCCTTCTACTCGTGTATGACCTGGCACCCAGATCAATCTGACCTTGTTGCGCCTTCCTATCCGATTTAGTATTTTAATACAGTTTAGTACCAGCCCAGAATCCACTCTATTGGACGTGAGTGCCTTGAGTGTTGCTTGGCTGTCGCTTAAAATGTAGACAGTGTCCCCTTCGGTGCCTCTGTCTAGTATTTCCTGCGCGCATGCGATTATAGCATAGGTCTCTGCTTGGAAGACCGTCGCCAGTTTGCCCATGCTTAGGCTGAGGTTGCAGTTGTCGCTATGTACCCCCGCTCCTGTACCGGTGTTCATTTTAGAACCATCCGTGTACCATACCTGGTTTTTCCCTTTGTGGGGTTTTATCCCACCTTTCCATTCTTCCCTGCTCGGAATGTAGATCTTAAACTCCTTTTTGAGATTATGAATGGTATGTATTTTGTCACATCCCATGTCCATCATCCAGTCAAGTTCCCTGTTTGGTCTTGTGTTTGTATGGTTTGTTTTACATCCGGAGTTCGTCCAGTGCCCCATACTTTTAAGCCTATGAATGGCCCTCCTCGCCTCTAGTTCCACTTCAATGTGTAAAGGTGTGAGATTGAGCAGCGTTTCCATCGCCGCAGTTGGCGTGGTCCTAAATGCTCCTGTAATGGCCATGCAGGCAGTCCGCTGTACTTTGCTTAGGGCCTATCTGCAAGTTGCCAGCTTGGTTCTGGTCCACCATACGATGCTCCCGTATGTGATCAGCGGTTTCATCATCATGGTGTAGATCCATTTGATAACCTGGGGTCTAAGGCCCCATGTTTTCCCATAGGCAGTGCGACACATGCCAAATACTCTTAGAGCCTTGTTTGCTGTCGCTTTGGCATGGCTTTTCCACGTGAGTTTGCTGTCTAGGATTACTCCTAGATATTTTACTTCTGTGGACAACTCTAGTACAGTGTCGTAGAGCTTTATGGTACCCATTGCTGTTAGGTCCCTCCTTCTGGTAAACGGGATGATCACCGTTTTGCTTGTGTTGATGGATAGGTGGTTGAGTTTACACCACCTTTCAACCATGTTCAATCTCTCCTGTATAATCCCTGAAACTGAGGAGAGGACGCCACCTTTGCTTTGTTTACATCGTACTCGTATTTAAAACAGTTTTAAAAATAGTAAAAATAGCATTTAGTCAGTGAACCGTACTCCAGTGCAAACATTTAGTGCTGATAAGTGCGTAAAACATTTAGTGTAAGGAGAAATTTCTGCAAAATCGCGAAAAACAATCAATAAAAACCGTAACGATCTTTAGTGCAATACAAACATTACAGTGCTAAATGCTTCTCAACCAGAGATAAATCTGTGATACAAATGGACGATAAAAAACTTAAGAAGATTACTAGTGACAAAAAAACAACCCATTTAATGTTTTTTGTGTTAATAACCTAAAAAACGTTATTTGCCAAATCATTCCTCTGCCTTCGGTTTGCGAACAGCGCCATCTATTGGCGAGCAGAAGAAGTACTACTAGAACGAGAACTAAGCTGCGCCCGCGCAGGCACACCTCAATCGATCACACGACGATACGAAGTTCCGCTACGATAAAAAAAATAATAATAAATCCCTGACACAGTGTTGGGAAATTTTCCGTTTACAAGTATCACGAGATCATCTGCATATCCAACCGTGTACGTTGGTCCTTTGTTCAGTTCTATTAGCAGCTCGTCTATCACCAAACACCAGAGTGTTGGCGAGAGTACGCCTCCCTGCGGGCATCCTCTTGTGACATGCGCCCTTTTGGTCTCACCTAGCAGTGTTGATTCTATAACTCTGCCCTTCAGCATATTGTCCATCCAGTCACAAATGGTAGGGTCTATGCCATGTTTCTCTGCAGCTGTTCGTATCGTTCTAAAAGTAGTGCGATCGAACGCGTCTTCTACATCGAGAAAAGCTGCTAGGCATATCTCTTTGTATTCTAGCGCCTTTTCGGCACGACTTACGACCTGGTGTAGCGCCGTTTCTGTCGACTTACCAGGCTGGTATGCGTTTTGCATCCTGTGAAGCGGTTGTTTCTTCAGCGCTCCCTCCCTGACATGCTTGTCTACAAGCTTTTCCAGAGTTTTCAGGAAGAATGATGTCAGGCTTATAGGTCTGTATGACTTAGCGTCCTCGTAGTCTGCTCTTCCTGGCTTGGAAAGAAAAATTACCTTCACCTGTCTCCACGCCTTTGGTATGTAGCTAAAGGCGATGCATGCTCTGTATAGCCTACCAAGATGCGGTTCTAGTATGTTTCCCGCTCTTTGTAATAGGGCTGGGTACACTCCGTCTGGTCCCGGGGCCTTGTATGGCTTGAAGCTTTCCAGGGCCCACTTTATGCCATTCGGCCCTACTACCTTTTTCGCGGCGTCCCAGTCTGCTTTCGTTGTTTTTGACTTAATGTCGTTTAAGCTTAATGAGTCCGCCGTGTCGTTAGCTGCGAATGAGCCGGGAAAGTGCGTTCTAAACATTATCTCGAGGGTATCACCTCCAGACTCTGTCGGTTTGCCATTCTCATCCTTGATGGATGTCAGTGGATTTACCTTTGCAGTGGCCATAGCCTTCGACAGTCTCATGCTGTCTGGAATGCTGCCAATGCTGTCGCAATGGTCCCTCCAGGCCTGCCTTTTGGCCCTGCGTACAGCCTTATTAAATTCTGTCAGCTTTGTAGCATACATCTCAAAGTTTTTGAGAGCCTTAGCACGATTGAAGGCGGCCCTAGTTTCCCTGCGTAGCCTAGCTAAGTCAGAGTTCCACCAAGGTTTCTTTTGCGTCGCTAACACTGTTCGCAGGTTTGTCGGTAGCCGGCCCGACCATAAGCTCTTCAAAAAATCTTCTGGTACTGCTGGTCCTGCCAGGTGCCGTAGAAACTGTGATGGTTTACGGTCACCTAACTCTTCGTGCATTAGCAATTGCTTGATTTTCCGTTCCTGTGATGCGGTCAAGCGTTTTATCAGTTCACTTTTCAGTTTCTCGTACTTATTCGTAGCCGGTGGGTTCGTGGTTATATCCTTTACTTCAGTGGCGTAGCGATGCTCCAGCGCGGATACTACTTGATAGTATTTGATTAGGTCCACGGTAACGTTTGCTAAAGCAAACTGGCACTCCATCTGAGCAAACCACATTTCCGGGTGATCTGGCCAAAACGGAGGTGGACGAACGCCTACACGCGAAATTTCAGCACTGTAATTATCCTCTTTACGCGATTCAATAGTCTGGGGTCACCAATTATGTAGGTATCGTCCACAAATAAAAATTAAAAGTTCTCAGTAACAGTTATATTTAGCTGTTGATCCCCGCATTAACGCCGGCGTTCACGCGCCATTGTCTTTCTATTGTGTTTCTAATTACGCACTCAAAAGGTTAAATTAAGAGTTCACAATAGTCACGGAAGCGTAGGAGACACGGAAACACAATAGATGGAAGTTAGGCCGATAGAAGAATAGAATAGAATACAGAATAGAATTAGGCAGAAGAAATTTATAGCACGAAATGAAAATTACAACTACGATAATCGCGGCGGAGCAAATTAAAAATAAGCGGGCAAGCAAGCGAGCGCGGGAGTGCCTTGCGCAGCGGCGAACAAAGGACTGGTGTGCGGGCGCGCTGCGAAACCGAACGGCTCCCGGCCGCGGCGATGATACCCGAAGATGCGCGAGCTCGCTGGTTACGTCATTCGTAACGGACGTTGTGAGGTGTGGCGACTGAGCCGCTACAACATCATATAGTCTCAGGACTGGAGGACTCTGAAGTACTTGTTTTATTTTATTGAAAGCTTCTTCATGATGAATTTCCCATGTAAAACTTGAATTTTCATGTAACAATTCTCTTAATGGATTTGTTAATTCTGACATGTTGTGAATGAATTTATTTAAGTATGTGATCATTCCTAGTAGTCGTAGTAGTAGTAGTAGTAGTTATACAAAGACATTACATAAATAAATAAATTTCAATAATAACATAATTTAATGACTACAAAAATAAATAAAATATCTGACATAATTTAATAATAATGACGACAAAAATAATTGAAATATCTGACATAATTTAATAATAATGACGACAAAAATAATTAAAATATCTGACATAATTTGATAATAATGACGACAAAAATAAATTAAAATACCTGACATAATATAATAATACACAGACATAAAAAAAATATATAAACACTAGCTGTGCCCCGCGGTTTCACCCGCGTTTTTCTCGTTTCCGTGGAAATACCGAGATAAATATAGCCTCCCTCAATAAATGGACTATTGAATATTTAAACAGTTTTCATATCAGATCAGTATTTCCCGAGATTACCGCGTTCATAACAAACAACCAAACTTTTCAGCTTTATAATATTAAGAAAAATATAGATTAAGTTAAATTGTATAAGTCGCAGGCAATAGCTGTCTATCTGTTCGACATTCAGCCAGACACATAAGAATGACGACTATAGGCGGGAGTGTCCGTCTACTTTAAACCGGGTTAAAATATTATTTTAAAGTACTTCTGAGTAAATTATATTTTTCGTTTTATTTTCTTGTGGCAGAAGAATATATTGATTGTTTCCGCAACCTGATCTTGACAACGCGACATATAGTTGGCCGTGCGAAAAACAGTCTTGCCGTAAATCTAATCCTACATATTTAAATGTTTGCCCCTGTGATTTATTTATCGTTACGGCAAAAGATAATTTAATTGGGAATTGGACTCTTTTAAAATGAAAAGGCAAATCATTTGGAATAATTGGGATCCGAGGTATAAGTACTGTTTGACCAACCGCTGGACCAGTCAAAACTGTTGCAACGATCACGTTATTGCGAAGAAATTTAACCTGAAGTCGAGTCCTGTTACATAAATTTGGTGGCTTAAGATTTCTAAGTAAAATAATTGGGGCACCAATTTTTAACTTGAGAGAATGTGGGGGGAGGCCACTCGGGTTTAAAGAATTAAGAAATTCCTGTGGATAATGGACTGCATCTTCTTGATCTCATCAACAAATATATTTCGAAAAAGATTATTTCAGGATTTTATGTTGATAAAAAACTCTATGGCCCATAACTCATTAATAGGTACCAACTCTTAACATCTTACACACGTGATAACTTTTAAACGAAATATCCGATTGAGATGAAACAAAAAGTATTTTACTTCTACATAAATACTCTTGATAACATAATGCTTAATTTCGATAAAGATTAATATTACGATACATATTTAACGTAGTTTTTTTTCTTCAGACGATTTTATAATTATTTTGAACACAAAATCAGTTATTGTGATTAAACCATGATAGCTAGATATATGTTCTCGCGGACTTTTTTGTAGGTCTTAATGGGATCTACAAACCCGTAGTACATCATTTTGTTCTATTGTCAATAGTTTTTGCAGCGCACGCAAAAATAGTTTTTCGATTTTACACCTTGTGTTACAAAATAGCAATTTTATTACGGATCCATAATTTTGAAAAAAAAAAAAACATAGCCTATAGCCTTCCTCGATAAATGGACTACCCAACACTGAAAGAATCATACAAATCGGACCAGTAGTTCCAGAGATTAGCGCGTTCAAACAAACAAACAAACAAACAAACAAACAAACTCTGCAGCTTTATAATATTATAGTATAGATAATTAATTAAAATAAATACATAATTTAATAATGATGACGATAAAAATAAATAAAAATACCTGACATAATTTACTTTCATGAAGACATTCTAATAATATACATACATAAAATTTATTTCAATATTAACATAATTTAATAATAATGATGATGATAAAAATAAATAAAATATCTGACAAAATTTACCAATACTTATACATATACATAATAAATAACATGCATACATAATTTTATTTAAATACATAGGTATGTTGGTGACAAAACGCAGCACCGTGTGCCACTGCAACGACCGGAGGGCGAGAGCGGCTTGCGGGGAGCGGGGGACGAGGGGCAGAGCGCCGCCGTCCGCACCGCTGCTACGAAAGCTCCGCCATTGACCTTTACGACACGGACCAGAAGCGCGCGTTCTTGATAATCGAATATAACCTACCTATATTTACAGTCCGCTATTTTTTATTTCTACCACCTTTCCACCTTTGAGAATCACCAACATATGGTCCTCTCACCGTGAAGAAGATTTTGAGAACGTCTTGAGGCTTATTTGGAGAATATTAATCCGTGTCAAGAATTCAAGGAACTTTGACGAGTCGTACGCGCCGGCCATTACGCGACGACTTTCGAGACAAAGGAAGGACATTTGAAGGACGAACAAACCGTCAAGTCACTGTGGAAAAAGGATAAGACATCTTGTGAGTTCGTTCCTAATTATTCCTCTTATTCCATCTTCTCTTTGCTATTCAAATTCAAATTCAATAAATATTTTCCCTTCTTAATTTCATACCCATTTTGCTAAAACTTGAGTCAGTGCTTAGTGCATTCTTCATACGTTACTATTCATTCAATATTATACACGCTGTTATCTATAATATTTTAGCTGTTTATTTTATTGACAAATTTCTTTATTCGGGGCTTTGTGCGCTAACTGCGGTCATAAAACTCGAGCGTTGAATGCCTATTGCATGAATCATCTTGTTTACTTCAAATCGAAACGCACAGTCATTGAGCTTAGCTACCTGGTTATAATATTTTGCTTACATAATAATATCTTTAGAAAGGAGAAACAAGTAGCTTGTTATTTTAAATCAGCTGTTGCCATTATATCCAATTGAATTTTGCTTTGTGATCATATCTGAACTTAAAACTTTAATTAAAAAACGCTCAGCTATAAAATCAAAGCTCACTATTTTTGGAAATCATATTAGATTAATTGAAACTTCTAAAGCCTTAACGGAGTTACAGATCATAGATTTAGAGTGCCGCTTACGAAAATTTGAGCCCTTATGCGAGGAATTCGACACGTTACAGACTGAGATCGAGATCCTATCTGACGAGCCACCAGTCGATGAGGTTCCCGCGGAGCGTGTGCAGTTTGACAACGACTACTACCCGCTAGTGGCCAGAGCCAAGAGCCTGCTTGCTGCCGGGGGAAAGGGCAGCGGATCTGTGGCGAAGTTCAGCGACGCAGAATCAGGTGGGCGAGTGAGAAATTTAGTTAGGCTACCGAAAATTGACTTACCACATTTCAGCGGTGGCTATCAAGACTGGCTCGAATTTAAAGACACATTCCTTTCTCTTATACATAACAGTGATTGCATAGATAATATTAATAAATTCCACTATTTGCGAGCTTCTCTTCAAGGAAATGCCGCTTTCATGCATGCTCTTTTGTTTTTGTTTTTCTTTTACCATTACTCTCACTATTTACCAAACAAAACAAATCACAACATAATATATTGCTACACAACTATCTACATAACAAACAACACTATACACATAAATACAAATAAATCAACAAGATACGCACACCACACACACACATGTCAAACTGTCAATTCACTCTTAAAAATCAATATAGAACCTAGAAACACCTTCCATAAAATTACTTTATACCTACCACGAGCACATTTCTTTAAAAATTACACTACTAAGCAAAATTTGGTGACATAATTAGCCTAACTGAAAACTTAGATCAATTATCCGTGTCGTCCTCGCAAACTGCAGACTTAGAAGACTGCTATGATATAATTTCCACTTTCTCAGCTGAGCGCTTACTTGTATTGACACAGAATATACGCAGTGTGAATCGAAATGTGGCTGGCTTGGAGGTTATGCTACAGAGACTGAGGTTGAAATGTGATATTATAATTTTAACTGAATGCTGGCTATCGTGTACAGCTATAGTCCCAAACCTAGATGGTTATAGTTATGCAGCAACAACGATAAACTCTAAGCAAAATGACGGAGTAATTATCTATTACAAAGAAAATCTCAACGTCCAAATAGTAAGTCCCCTCTTTGAGGCGTGGTTGGAAAGACCTCACGGCGTCCTCACCTTTCGCATGACGCAGGTTCTCACCGAACACGGTAAGTTCGGGAAGTTCCTGCACCGGATTCGTGCGGAAGCAACGCCCGGGTGTCGCCACTGTGTGGACCGCCCGGAGGACACGGTGGAGCACACGGTTGAGGTGTGCCCCGCTTGGGCAGAGCAACGCCGTGTCCTTGTGGGGGCGATCGGCGGCGGCGATCTCTCGCGCCGGGCCCTGGTACAGGCCATGGTCCGGAGCGAGGAAGAGTGGCAGGCGGTCGCCTCCTTCTGTGAAGCAGTAATGCTAGCAAAGGAGGCGGCCGATCGCGTGAGGCAACGGTCCTCACGCCCTTACCGCCGCCGGGATTCCGATCCCGATTTCCGGCCACCGTAGGCGCGGGCTTGCGGACGGCGAGCAATGGGTGGCTCGCCGTCGGACCGTCCGGTAACCGTCCGGACCGAGCCAAGTCGTCGACGGCGCGTATTGTTCCACGCGCGCCTCAGGGAGATGTCAGCAAATCGTAGGGGCCCAGCAGGGTCGAAGCCTACTGGGGCCATGGGTAGTGTGAAAACGAAACCCGGGGCCCTGGGACGAAGGCAACGAAGGAACAGGAGTGGGTTTTTAGTCAGTAAAAGTCTGACACTATCTCTCGCTCCGCCCAAGAGCGAGATTTGTCATTAGATGATTTTCCCACCGAAAAAAAAAAAAAAAAAAAAAAACGTCCAAATAGTAGAACCCAACAGCCAAGACTGTAATTGTTTGATAGCTACTGTCGAAAATCGTATAGCTATTATTGCATTATATAGATCACCATCATATACTAAACTGGATCCTTTTCTTTCTTTTTTAGACAAACTTTTGCAAAAGTACACATCTTTTGAATACAATATAGTCATTGGTGATATAAACTTAGCAATAAATGCAAATAAAATAGATCATAACGGGGAAAGAAACCTAACTTTAGCCGATGCCATCGGAGGCTGCAAGGACGGCCTTGACGGCCAAACAGCAGCAGTGGCAGGGAGGGTCTGCTCCACCCTCGAAGAATAAGGTGGCACCTACCGCTAAAGCGACGAGGGCTCCTGCCGTGACGGCGACTAGGCCGCGCCTGCCATCCCCCGCCCCCCTTGCAGAACCCTCGGCCGAAGCCGACTGGACGGTTGTTGGCGCCAAGAGGAGTGCGGGCAAGGCAACTAGGTCGGCCAAAAAGCGCGCGAGGCGACAGGAACGCAAGAAGCGGGCCATGGCGGCTAGACTTCGCGCCCCGAATTCCGCGGCTGTAGTTATTACACTACAGCCAGATGCGAAAAAGAAGGGCGTGACGTACAACACCGTCATGGAAAAGACGAAGCAGGCGGTGGTGGGCCACCTCAGCGAATTCGGAGCCTCTGGGGGCTTCCGAATGAGGCGCACCGCAACCGGGGCCCGAATATTAGAGGTCCCTGGTGCAGACAGTGGCCCTGCCGCAGATGCCCTGGCCGCAAGGATCAGGGCGTCCCTGGACGTCGAGGAGGTCCGAGTGTCCAGGCCCACCAAGTGCATGGACATGCGCATCATGGGCCTGGACGACTCCGTCAGGGTGGACGAAGTGGTGGCCGCCATCGTCAGGGCGGGAGGGTGCAACGCCGATCAGGTGCGGGCGGGCACCATCCGCGCTGACAGCACGGGCATGCGAGCCGTAACGGTGAATTGCCCCGTGTCGGCGGCCAAGGCCATCACTGGTGAAGGCCGAAGGCTCTTGGTGGGCTGGGTCTCCGCGCAGGTAAAACTGCTGGAGCCCAGACCTCTGCGGTGCTACCGCTGCCACGTGGGGCACCACGTGGGTGCCTATTGCGCCGCGGAGGTGGACAGCAGTGACTGCTGCTTCCAGTGTGGTCAGCCCGGTCACAAGGCTGCAGAATGCCGTGCTACGCCGCACTGCTACGCATGTGCGGCGGCAGGCAAGCCGGCCGATCACCGGGCTGGGAGCAGGTCCTGCGACCCCCCTGCCAAGGCCAAGGGCAAGGTCCCGAGGCAAGCCCACCCTGACGTCCTCTCCGCCGCAGCCTCCTCTCTGGTTGCCGCTGCTGTCGCCGCCACAACCACCGCGGCAGGGCGAGGAGACTGTAATGGACTGTTAAATACGGCTCCATTACGTCTCCTCCAGTCGAATATCAACCACTGCGCCCCCGCTCAGGATCTGTTGCTCCAAAGCATGGCGCAGTGGTCGATCAATATCGCCGTGGTCTCCGAGCCGTACTATGTCCTGCCCAGGAGAGACTGGGTTCAGGACCTGAACGGCTCGGTGACCCTAATTTCGTCAGCCGCCACTGGTACTCCGTCCCTCGAGGCCGTCACGAGGGGGCGGGGTTGCGTGGCAGCACGGTTCGGGGACATTGCCGTGGTAGGCGTCTACCTGTCCCCGAACAGAACTCTCGCCGATCTCCACATCTCCCTTATGGAGCTGAATGCCGTCGTCGCTAGGTTTGGTTCCCTCCCACTGGTCGTTTGCGGGGACTTCAATGCCAAGAACCTGGCTTGGGGTTCTCGGTTCACGAACCAGCGGGGTCGGATGGTAGAGGACTGGGCCCTGGAAACAGGCCTGGTCGTCCTAAACCGGGGTTCTGTCCCCACGTGTGTGCGGATGCAGGGCGAGTCAGTGGTGGACATATCGTTTGCCAGCCCTGCTCTGTCACCGCGTGTCGTCGACTGGTGCGTCATGGAGGGGGTGGAGACGTACTCAGACCACCAGTACATTCGGTTTGACATCTCCACCCAGACCTCAAACGCGCCGGTCCAACTGACCCCGTGTGGTCCGCGCTGGGCGCTGAAGCAGCTGGACCGGGAGCTCCTCCTGGAAGCCGCGATGGTACAGGCCTGCAGTAGCAGGCCAGGGTGCAAGCACCGAACAGGCCTGTCGACATTGACGTCGAGGCAGAATGGTTCCGGGAGGCCATGTCACAAATTTGCGACGTGGCAATGCCCCGAGTTCGGCCAGGACGTGCCCGGCGCCAGGTGTATTGGTGGTCGCCGGAGATTGCGGTACTGCGCAATGCATGCAATGCCGCGCGGCGCCGGTACGCCAGACACCGCAGTCGCCGCATCCGCCCGCCGGATGCGGAGGCCAGAGAGGCAGAGCTGTACGAGGGATACAGAGTGGCAAAGCGCACCCTCCGAGCGGAAATAAAGCGGGCCAAGTTGGAGGCCCGCAACGTGTGGCTGGGGACTCTGAACGGAGACCCGTGGGGATGCCCCTACAAGGTGGTGCGGGAAAAACTCCGCCCCTGGGCTCCCCCACTCACGCAGAGTCTCCGGCCCCAGATTGTGGAGGGTGTGGTGAGCAATCTGTTCCCTGCGCGAGGGGAACACTCTCCCCCGCTCATGGCTCCGCCACCAGCGGTGTCTAACGCGGATCACGATGGCGACGATGACGACAATGCTCCAGAGGTGACCGAGGTAGAGATGAGTGTGGCGGTACGAAGGCTGAGTGCCAAGAATACCGCCCCAGGACCCGACGGCTTGCCTGGGAAAGCCTGGGTCCTGGCCATGGAGGCTCTCGGGTCTCGATTAAGAGGGCTCTTCAGCGCATGCATGGAGAGGGGCCAGTTCCCACTTCGCTGGAAGACGGGGAAACTGGTCCTTATCGGGAAGCCGGGGCGCCCTGCGGACTCTCCGTCCGCGTACCGGCCCATTGTGCTGCTCGACAAGGTGGGCAAGCTCTTTGAAAGAGTAATTGCAGACCGCCTCGTCGCGCACCTAACACGGGTGGGGCCGGATCTGGCGGACGGCGAGTTCGGCTTTCGCAGGAGGCGCTCCACGGTGGACGCCATCATGCGCGTGCGAGCTCTCACGACGGGGGATGCGGTGTCCCAGGGCAGGTGTGTTGTGGCGGTGTCATTGGACATCGCTAACGCCTTCAACTCCCTGCCCTGGAGTAGCATTAGGAGGGCACTCCGGTATCACCGGGTGCCCGACTACCTCTGTCGTGTGATCGAGGCCTACCTTTCGGACAGGTACATCATCTACCCTGGTCACCAGGGAGAGTGGAAACGGCGAGAGATGTCGTGCGGTGTTCCGCAGGGATCGGTACTAGGACCGCCCTTGTGGAACATCGGCTACGACTACGTGCTGCGCGGCGACCTCCCTGACGGGGTCAGCGTGGTCTGCTACGCAGACGACACGCTGGTCCTGGCTCAGGGAGACTCGTACCAGGCGGCGGTCGAATTAGCGACACGCGGGGTTGCGATAGTCGTTGATAGGATCCAGCAGTTGGGACTCGAGGTGGCGCTGCAAAAGTCCGAGGCCATGTGTTTTCACGAACCTCGGAGCGCGCCGCCTCGGCGCTCCCAATTAACGGTAGGAGGATTTCACATCGGTGTCGGGTCGACGATAAAGTACCTGGGACTCGTCCTCGACAGCCGGTGGAATTTCGAGGAGCACTTCCGACGTCTGGCTCCCAAACTGAATCGGAATGGGGCTGCCCTCAAGCGGCTCCTGCCCAACCTCGGGGGTCCAGACGCCTCCTGCCGGAGGCTCTACGCAGGCATCGTCCAGTCCATGGCCCTTTATGGGGCGCCGGTGTGGGCGCCGTCACTGCGAAAGCGACCGGCGGCCCAGCTGAACGCGTGCCAGAGGGTCATGGCCATACGGATGGTGCGGGGATACCGCACGGTTTCCCGCGAAGCGGCGAGCCTCCTTGCTGGCCAGCCACCATGGGATCTGGTGGCAACAGGCCTTGCACGCATGCACGATCTGCGCGTGGAGATGCAACGTCGGGGCGAAACTCCGCTGCCGCGACAAGTTATCCAGGGAGTTCGCTGCCTGCGCTCATGCTGAGCAGACGTGTGGACACTGTGTTTCTTAATCTTTTTTCTGATTGGCTGTCGCGAGTTATCGGTGCCTCCTGCTTCTTCTTGTGCGAAGTCGCATCTAAGCCCGCGGCCATCTTTAAATCCGAGCGAGATCGCGCTACTCGTAGGCGGAGCGCGGTGACGTTTTCCCCCCCGCGACGGGTAGTGTGCAAGTGCGAAAGAGACGCTATTGTGACAGTGACACTTTGTGTATACGTGACAGTGACATTTGTAAGTTAAGTGGTGACAGTGACACTTGGTGGCGCGACAGTGACGTTTTGTGGTGACAGTGACACTTAATAATAATAATAATAATAATAATAATAAATCGTTTATTTGGACCAACAAAGTTTTTCATATTATATACCCACCAAACTGCGTAACAGTTTGTCGGCGGGATTAGCGCTTGTTTGTAACAATTGGTTCAAATGCAATGCAATTAAATTATATCTACGAGTACATTTTAAGAATACATTAACAAGTTAGTGGGTATTTTCACATCTTTCGGCCACTGTCTTAAGGAGAACCGTCTTTAATTTATTTTTCAATGTTCGTTTACACATTCTGTTATTGTTTCTTAACCAGTCATAAACATTGAAAATTGTAGGCATCAAATACTTGTTGGTTCTTTTACCATAGTAATTTTTTACTGGTGGTCGCACGAGTTTACGTTCTCTAACGCTTCTAGTGTTATATTTATTTTGCACCCGTATTTTAAATTGTTCACTATAGTACTGTTCTAGGACCAACAAGTACTCGACCTTTTCATGTACTGGAAGCACCTTACATGTAACAAAGAGTTTTTCATAATTTTCTTTACTAGCAATTTTTGTGTGTGGGTTGACAAGATATTTCATAAAACGAATTTGCAGTGATTTTATACTGTTAAGATAGGTTTTAAATGTACGGCCATATGTGTTTAATCCATAGGAGTTCACTTGGAGTGCGGTCCCCCCACCCCCCTGCGTTTTTTTGATGTTTTGCCCCCCCCCCCCCCCCAGAATAACTACCCCCCCTCGGAGGGTGTCGGGACGGGTCCCAGGCCCTCCCTTGAGAAACCCCTGAAGAATCGCGGACTTTGGAATTTTCCGGATTTCCCGGAATTTTCCCCAGTTTTCCCAGCCGGGAGTGTGGGAAGGGTGCCCCCAAATAAGGGTGAGTGCTATTGGTGGCAAGTGGTGAAATTTTGGACTTGTAAAATTTTTCTGTATTTCTGCGGCGACCAGCAGTGACTACTGCTAGTATTAACGAAACCGTTAGTTGATACCATCGGTCCCTTATAAAATCACGTCCATCTGTGGACTTAGAAAATTTTTTATTACACGAACAGTTACCTTTGGACTTAGTGCAATAAAGTGATTAATACACGAACCGGCCACCGGACTTATAAAATCACGTCCATCTGTGTGTGTTCTGTGTTTGTTTGTGGTGTGTGTGACCGGGATAGTTTAGATTTGGTTAGTAAAAGAAAAGGGGAGATAAATTAAAGGACCACAAAAAAAAAAAAAAAAAAAAAGAAAAAAAAAAAAGAAAAAAAAAAAAAAAAAACCAATCTATATAAAAAGACGTCCACTATAGTACAGGGAGGGTGTGCCTAGGTGGGGTGTTTGAGCTTAGGGATTGCGGAGTGACTGCCCCGGTCCCAGTCAAGTGCTTCGGTGCGGCGGCGCGGCCGCCGGCACCCGCTCACCATGGCCGAGAGTGACGACGTGGCTCGTCTCCAGCAGCAGTTGATTGAGGAGGAGATGGAGCGTAAGGCTGAGGAGCTGCGTATTCTTTCGGAAATGCGCCAGGAGGCCGGTTTCACGCCCCGACAGTCCCTTGCGCGCACCCCACCGCAGGGGTTCAGCACGCCCATAGGGGAACCACGGCCGGTACCGCCAATGGAGGCAGAGGGAAGCCACGCCCAGGCCGGCGAGAAAAGGTGGCTCACTTCACCAGAGGAGGTCCAGGGAGCGCTGCGGCGCTGCATGAGCAAAAGGTCCGGCCGAGTAGATGTGCCGCCGATTGGGGGCCTGCTGTCGCGGCCGGTGATTGCGCCGCCATCACCGCCCCCCCCTCCTCCTGCAGCTGACTCGGGCAACCGAAAATCAGACGTCGACGACCTGACGACGGCACCGGTCGACGTGCTCGCGGGCTTGGCGTCCGCCTCCACCCGTGGCATCATGGAGGCTATTAAGGCTAAGACGTCGAAGTTAAATAAGGATGAGATTGCAGTTATTGGGGTCCATACGGAGCGCTTGGGGGCCGTTATATTGCACTTGTCCCTGAGGGTCGCAGTGGCGGAGAACAGAGCGGCTTTGGCGGAGCAACAGGTGAGGACGAGCGTTGCAGAGGCATCTGTGCCTACTAATGGCGCAGCAACGATGGGGCAGCCGCAGGCAGCCAGGAGTTTTGCGGACGCGCTCAGGCTGGGAAGGGGGCAAGAACCGGTCCCTATCGTTCGCCCCCCTGGCCCCTCCATCGTCATCTATCCTGCAGAGGACCAGAAGGAGGTGATGAAGACGGCGGAGGATACCCGGCGAGTTTTGCTGGACGCGGTCCGTCCCGGGCAGCTGGGTCTGCAAATTGCTGGGGTAAGAAAGGTAGGAAACGCTGGGGTAGTGGTGCAGACTACGTCGACGGCGGCAGCGGGGGCCCTCAGGAAAGCGGTCCCCCCCACGCTGCGCACGGTGGAGCCAGCCGAGCGTTGGCCACTCATTGCCTTGACAGGCATCGACAAGGAGGCCAAGCTGGAGACGGTGCTCTCTGACCTAAAAGAGCAAAACCTACAGGAGGATGAGACCTGGACGAGAGAGAGGTTGGAGCAGGAGCTGCGCCTCATTTATAAGCGCAATAGGCATGGGAACCGCCCCAGGTGGGTGTGCCAGGCCTCGAGAGATCTACGGCGGGAACTAATTGGCAGGGGCCGCATCTACCTAGGGTGGGACGTGGTGGAAGTGACGGACCACGTCTCCGTCACATGCTGCAATCGGTGCCAGCTCTACGGCCACCCGGAAAAATACTGCCGGGCCAAGACCATGGTGTGCGGCAATTGTGGAGAGGAGGGGCATCGCAACGCGGAATGCCAGGCCGCAACCCCAACGTGCGCGACGTGCAAGAGGTTTGGGCGCAAGGGGGCCCAGACACATCACACTGCGTCACGCGACTGCCCTGCCAGGACACATGCCGAGCGGAACGCGGTGACCCAGACAAATTACCATGGGTAAGCTACGCATCGGCCAACTCAACCTGCAGGGCTCGGCGTTGGCAACGGCGGAACTCCCGAGGATCGCAGAGGAGGAGGACCTGGACGTTGTCCTAGTCCAGAAACCGTACGTCGCTCCGTGCGGCTCGACGGCAGCACTTGAGGAGGGCTCTTGTCCCAAAGCGGGGATCTTCTTGGCGCGTCTGGACGTGGCGTGCGCGGTGCTGCGGCACCTCACGAACGCGCACTGTATTGTGTGCCACATAGCCTGGGGGAAGTCTTCGTTGCACGTAGCCAGTGCTTATTTTCAATACTCCGAAGACATATCTATCCATATTGAAAACCTCACGAAGGTGTTGGGTGCACTCAGGGGTCATCGTGTGCTGGTGGGGGCCGACGTCAACGCGCACTCGCCTCTCTGGCAATCTGCGCCGCGCCACTACATCGGACGGGGCCGTGAAGTGGCTCGAAGGCGTGAATTAATGGAGGGATTCCTACTGGCCCATGACTTAATCATTCACAACGCGCCGGGCCAGCCGTCGACATTCTACACTGCCAATGGGGAGTCCAACATCGACGTCACTTTCACGACTCGTGGCGTGGACGTTGCCGAGTGGCGGGTGCACGAACATGCGAGTAGCAGCGACCATCGTCTCGTCACCTTCAGGCTATGTGGTACGAGAGCCAGTGGGCCGGCTCCCTCTGCGGAGTCGTCGGTGGCGCCAAAGAGGTTTCGGGAGCGCGGTGTGGAATGGGACCGATTCCAGGCTAGGATCCACGAGCGAGTGGGGAAAGTCGACTGGGCGAAGCCTGCAAGCGTTGTATGCAAGGAGTTCACGCGAATTATCGCGTGGACAGCAGATGAATGCCTGGGCACGTGTGGAGATAGTAAGAAAGCGAAAGGGTACGAATGGTGGTCTCCCGCGTTGGAGACCTTGCGTAGAAAGAACAATAGGATGAGGAAAGCCTGGCAGGATGTAAGGAAGGGAGGCGGGGATCGTGAAGTGAGCGCGAGGAATGCTTTTCATATGTGCCGCAGTAAGTATAGGGCAGCGATGGAGAAGGCGCAGCTCGACTTCTTTCGTAAGCTGTCTGACGCGGGAAATCAGGACCCATGGGGCCTGGCTTATCGCGCCGCTAGTGGCAGGTTTCGACCCCCCCCTAATGTGGTGAACGGCACTAGACTCGCGGAGGGGTTTGCTGTGGATGTCGATGGCGCCATGCGGGGTCTGGTGGGTGCCCTGTGCCCCGACGACGATCCGTCGCGGGACACCGCGTACCACAGGCAAGTGCGACTGGCGGCCGCCTGCATCCCGTCGGGTCGAGATGCGCCTCCTCTGTCGTGTCAGGATCTGGAGAAAATAGTTAAGGATCTTCCTAACACGGCTCCGGGAATCGATGGGATCACGGCGGGCATTGTCAGGCGTGTGTGGCGGGTGGCTTGTGCTGAACTAACACACATGTTTGGCATGTGCGTCGCCGAGGGTGTCTTCCCCGATGCGTGGAAGGACGGTAGGCTCATTGTTCTGCCAAAGGGCAACGACAAGCCACTTACCGATCCCAAAGCGTATCGGCCCATCACCCTTCTCCCTGTCCTGGGTAAAATTCTGGAGCGGGTAATTCTTTTGTGCGCCCCTTCCATCTTGAGGTTAACTTCCGGCGGCTGAAGGACTTCGCACATAGCTGGCACAATTTTAGGAGCGGGCTCGAAAGAGAGGACGGGTCAGGGTCGGGCAGCGAACCCGTTTCTGTGGTGTCTTAACCCATGAGAGGGGTGTCAGGTGTTATGCCGCCCCAGAATGGGGGGAAAGGCATCAAGGGGGACAGGACGAGATAATTTGTAAAGGAGTCAAGAAGCGGCTGCGGTGATAGCGCGCTCATATTCATATGGGTGGGCTGTGTCCGCAGTCGTCTCCTTGCGATTCGGCCCATATGACATGATGTCGGTGGGGCCATGGGTGGTTGGAGGGTGCCACGACAAGTTGCGGCATGGCGGACAGAGCTCCGGCGGGGTCTCATGGTGGAATGGCGACAGCGACTATCGCAACCCAGTGCTGGGCACGCCATAATTATGGCGGTAATTCCCCTCTTTGAGGAGTGGCTGGAAAGGCAACACGGCGTCCTTACCTACCGCATGACGCAGGTCCTCACCGGACATGGTAAGTTCGGGAGGTTCCTGCACCGGATTCGTGCAGAAGAAACGCCCGGGTGTCACCATTGTGCGGACCACCCGGAGGACACGGTGGAGCACACGGTGGAGGTGTGTCCCGCTTGGGCAGAGCAACGCCGTGTCCTCGTGGGGGCGATCGGCGGCGGCGATCTCTCGCGCCGGGCCTTGGTACAGGCCATGGTCCGAAGCGAGGAGGAGTGGCAGGCGGTCGCCTCCTTCTGCGAAGCAGTAATGCTAGCAAAGGAGGCGGCCGATCGCGTGAGGCAACGGTCCTCACGCCCCAATCGCCGCCGGGATTCTGATCCCGATTTCCGGCCATCGTAGGCGCTGGCTTGCGGACGGCGAGCAATGGGTGGCTCGCCGTCCGACCGTCCGGTAACCGTCCGGACTGAGCCCAAGTCGTCGACGGCGCGTGCTGTTCCACGCGCGCCTCAAGGAGATGTCAGCAACTGTAGGGGCCTAGCTGGGTCGAAGCCTACTGGGGCCAATGGTCTGATTCTGAAAGGAAGACTCAGCCCTGGTACGAAAGGCAACGAAGGAACAGGAGTGGGTTTTTAGTCAGTAAAAGTCTGACACTATCTCCCGCCCCGCCCAAGGGCGGGGGATGTCATAAGATGATTTTCCCACCGAAAAAAAAAAAAAAAAGCCGCTTCGCATGGGTACCTACCAGCACACACTTTGGTAACACGTAGTGATAGTAAGACATGCCTAGATCACGCCCTAATAAAAACTAATAAATCATCTTTCACAATTGTACCACATGGGACACTCACTGACCACAATCCGGTTTTGTTATGCATGAATCTAAAAAAAAAAGACAATACACATCCACAACGAAAAGTAGAATTAATTACACGGAACTAGCCCATGATGTTCAAGATATCAATTTCAAACCAATCTACGAGTCAGGAGATCCAAACTTTTGTTTAAACTACCTAACACAATGTCTACAAGCTGTTATAGAAAAAAATACTCAAATAGTATCTCTACCTAGACGTCTAAAAATAATAAAGCCTTGGATAACACCAGGATTGCTTCGGTGTATGCAAAATAGGGACAGACTGCACAAAAAATCAAATTTAGCACCGGAAAACGAAGTTTTAAAAATAACATATAAGCGCTACAGAAACTTCTGTAATAACTTATTGCGTAAAGTAAAGAGAACATATGAACAAAATCAAATTGAAAATGCAAGAAATGACAACAAAAAATTATGGAAAGTAATTAAAAATATCACAAACACAACAAAAACAACACAACAGCCTAAAGAACTCCTAACGCTTTCTAGCTCTCCTCCTCAGTCACTTAATGAGGTAAACAGTTATTTTATAAACGTTGGTAGTTCTCTTGCAGGAAAAATCCGTCAGAAAAATGCATCCATATTAGACACCGATTCCAATAACGTTGGTAACAAAAATGACGTGATTGGCTCATTTGTGCTGCATGACACAGACGAGAAAGAGGTGGAACAAATTATAATTGGTCTAAAAAAAGATTGTGCCTCAGGTTGTGACAACATAAACAGTAAATTTCTTAAAGAATTTAAACTTACACTTGTTCCTCCTCTTACAAAAATTTTAAATGACTGCTTAAGTTCGGGTGTATTTCCTGACTGCCTCAAAATCTCAGAAGTCTGTCCAATTCACAAGGGTGGAGACAGAAACCGTATCAATAATTATAGACCTATTTCCATCCTACCGACACTTTCAAAATTACTGGAAAAAATTATGAATAGTCGATTAGTCGACTATCTTGAAAAAAATAATTTACTATCCTCAAATCAGTTTGGTTTTAGGCATGGAAAGTCTACTGAGCAAGCCGTAAATAGACTCATTAACTTTGCTAGTTCTAATAAAGATAGAGGAAAAAAATGTCTCTCTATTTTTCTGGATCTGGCTAAGGCGTTTGATACGGTTTCTGTTTCCTTTCTACTGAAAAAACTTGAGAATTTAGGAATTAGGGGCACTCAGCTGAAACTTTTTAGGAGTTACTTATCCGGGCGGTCTCAATGTGTACGAGTTGATAAATATAAAAGTACGTATCTACCAGTCACACATGGAGTTCCACAGGGCAGCATTTTGGGACCCACATTATTCCTCGTATATATAAACGAGCTTACAAATCTAAAACTCACCCTTGGAGAGGTCATCTCTTTCGCAGATGATACTGCTCTAGTATTTGCCGCCGATACATGGGATGAGGTTTTCAGTGCTGCTCAACGAGGATTGAATGCGATTAGACATTGGCTTCAGAAAAATATATTAACGCTAAATGTGGACAAGACGAAATACATCTGCTTCAGTATTAGGAAAGCAAATGGCCTTACCAGCAACCACAATATTATATCACACGAGTGTCTCTCTGATGAAAGTTGTAAATGTTTGCCACTTGAATGTGTTAGATCAATCAAGTACTTGGGCGTTACGGTTGACTGTAATCTCAACTTCAAAGAACACATCAGAATATTATGTGCAAGAGTACGAAAACTTATTTTTGTTTTTAAAACCTTACGTGGTGTTGCTGACTCTAAGCTGCTGAAGCAGATATATTTTGCTCTCTGTCAGTCACTCCTCACATATTGCATATCGTCTTGGGGTGGGGTATGCAAAACCACGATGAAGTCCATTGAGATCGCCCAGCGAGCAATCTTGAAGGTTAGTAATTTCAAGCCAATTTATTTTCCCACTAAAACCCTATATCATATATGCGAGGTTTTAACAGTTAGACAGTTATTTATACTTAATGTTATTTTGCGACAGCACTCGGAACTGACCTATAATACACATTTGCTGGAGAAACGTCGGAGGCGTATGGTATGCAGGAAACCAATGTGTTATAAAACTAAGTTTAGTTTAAGGTTTGCTGGATTTCTAGGACCATATTTATATAATAAGATAAACAAAACTTTAGATATATATTCCTTAAATAAAAACAATGCAAATTGAAAGTAAACCAATACCTACAGACCCTTGATTATGAAGAAACTGAGCAACTCTTACTTAGAGTTGGTTAAATAAATGAAAGTTAGGAACAAAACTATCACACAAAATCTCACATTACACATACATTTACACACCCTCTTACACATTTCACCCACGTACACATCACCAAACACAGCTAAGAGGACACACCTTCTAAATTTACTAATATATTCTAAAATGCCTTTTGTAATATTAACCTAGTTTTATTTAAAAAAATGCTTCGAACCATATGATAGTACAATAATTCTGCATTTTTACTGTTGGCTGTTCTAAAACGAGGGGATTTCGCGCTGATAACTGAAACACAGGCTTAGCCTAGTTCAGTTACAGATGCTTAATTCATTTGTTAGTCACTAAATGTATTGCCAAATGAAATGTAATATAGTACTAAGTTTTTTTTTTTTGAGAATAAATATTATTATTATATTATTATTATTTATTCTGTCTCTCTATCTGACTATTTGTATCTATACCATTAAAACGAAACAACAATTATTAAGAATATCGACTTTAAAAGTGACAACTATAAAATAGCATGGGAATTATTGTGCGAGCGATTTGATAACAGTCGCATAATAGTGAATAATCACTTACAGGCTTTGTTTAACATAGGTCCTATTCGATCAGAATCATGTAAGTCGATTCAAAATCTTATTGATGTAACTAACAAGAACATTAGGGCTCTCGCATCATTGAAAGAACCGATCTGGGACACTATCATAATTTATATGATGTCAATTAAACTTGATAGTGTGACAGGTCGAGAGTGGGAGGAACATAGAAATACATTGACTTCGTCCCCAACCCTATCACAGTTCATAATATTTTTAAGTAAAAGAGCCGACATCTTAGAAACTTTAGAAGAGAATAATAAAAATAGTAAAATAAAATCAGAACCCGTAAAAGAAAAAAGTTTAGTAATTAATAATAGCACTAATAGCAAACATAAAGATAAAAAATTTAAACATAAAGCGTAAATTCAAAACGAGGGGGCGGCAACGTTGATACCTCTTTCTGCAACTCGTCTTACAGAAGTCTCGAGACGTCCAAACATGCCGTGAATAGTCCCCCAGCTAAAGAAATATCGGGTAGTCAAAAAACCTCGAGTGCTGGTGCCGCTAAATCGTCAACTGATATCGCTAAATGTGTTGCGAGAGAACAGGCGATGACGTCGTCACAGAGAACCGGTTTTGTGGCGCGCACTGGCTCGCCGTCGCCGGTGCAAACAGCTGTGAGCGTTACGTCACAGGCTCAGTCAGGCAACTTATCGAGTAAACAAGTTTTAGCGATAAATTGCGCAGATATTGTGATTTCAAATGATAAGGATGGATGGAATGTTGCAACGCATCGTAAATCGAAAAAAGGGTACCGTTATTCTGGGAGATCGGGGGTTGCTAAAGACTCAGTAGGGTGTTTTAAAGCCGCTGAAAAGAAAGTACCTATGTTTATCACGAATGTGCATCAAGACACACCAACAGCTGACATCATAAAGCACATTGAGTTGAAGACTCGGGAGGTAGTTAAATTAGAAAAGCTGTCTCTTCGTAAGCAGGCGGACTATGACGCGTACAAGTTTTTTATACCTGAAACTAAAGTACCTATATTTTTGGACGAAAACATCTGGCCCCAGAATATAATTTTCAGACGTTTTGTGCACTACAGTCAAAGACGTAAAGACGATAATGCGCTTAAAGTCGGCACTGTAAACAATAAGCATGGATGATAATATGTTATTACGATTCGCTAGCTGCAATTGTAAGAGTATTAAGCGTTCTATTGAGGATGTAAGGGCGCTTTGCTCAAATTGCGATGTAATAGCGCTTCAGGAGTGCTGGCTGCTGCCAGATGAGCTGCCGGTCCTAAGCTCCATCCATAGTGACTTCAGCAGCACAGGGACCTCGGTCGTTGACACGTCTGCTGGCATGCTGCGTGGCCGACCCTACGGAGGGGTGGCTCTTCTGTGGCGAAGAAGTGCGTTCAGTGATGTGTCGGTAATACCGTGTGATAACCCACGAGTTTGTGCGATACGAATTAATACGTGTGAAAGACCTTTCCTAGTGATGAGTGTATATATGCCCACGGATGCAGTGAGTAACCTGCCGGAGTTCTCACACTGTTTGGGTCTGGTAAGTGCGATTATTGACAGTAGTGATGTGGAGGCGGTTTATTGTCTGGGTGACTTTAACGCGCATCCTCATGAACTATTTTTTACGGATCTATTGAACTATTGCAGTGATAATGACTTTTCGTGCGTTGATGTAGAAATGCTAGGGTTGGGCTCGAATACATACACGTATGTGAGTGAGTGTAATGGGGCTAGGCGATGGCTAGATCACTGTCTCTGCACAGAATCGTCTTTGAAAACTGTTTGTAGTGTCAATGTTAAGTATGATGTAATGTGGTCTGATCACTACCCATTGCTTGTTGAATGTGATATTAAAGTAATTAGGCCGAAATCAAGTCAGAGTGTGTTTGGTGACAACCGAGTTACGTGGGGGAATAAAAGCTCAGAGGCCATCCATTCTTATAGACAGGAGAGTCATGATCGTCGATTGCGAAATATTGATTTTCCACTCGCATTGTCCAAGTGTTGTGATCGCATGTGTGGTGAGCCGGACCACAGAAAAATAATAGATTGCCTGTATCGAGATGTGATATCTGCTCTAAGTGAGGCCGCCATTGTAAGCAGGGAGACACAAGTCTCTAATGGTAGGCTGAGGCGCGTGGTGGGTTGGAATAAGCACGTCGGTGAGGCTCATTTGTACGCCAGGCTTAAATTTAGGGAGTGGCTTTACTACGGCAAACCTACCTCTGGCATAACATATAGGGAAATGTGTGACAGTCGTAAGATTTTTAAATCTAAGCTAAGATGGTGTCAGAATCACCAGGATCAAATCCAGATGGACATCTTAGCTGAGAAGCACACTAAGCGAGACTTTCGGGGCTTCTGGAAAGCTACGAAAAAACATAACCTTAGGCCTGGTTTACCAGTGAGCGTCGACGGCGTCTCTGCTGAAAGGGATATTGCCAATGTTTTTAAGTCTCACTTTTGTGTCAGCCCGAGTAGTATTCCATTGTCTGAGGTGATCGATGCTGAACCACAGTGTACAATCCTGGAACCAAAAGTTAAGATCTCAGCTGCGGCCATTGCCAAAACCATACAGTACATGGCCAGGGGAAAGTCTCCAGGACATGATGGGCTCAGCATCGAGCATCTACAGCATGCAGGTCCTCACCTGCCGCGCGTTTTAGCTATGCTATTTACATTTTGTCTTCGGCATTCTTACTTGCCGGACGAGTTGATGAGAACGGTCGTAGTGCCGATTGTTAAGAACAAAACAGGGGACATTTCCGATAAAAACAACTACAGACCTATCTCATTAGCAACAGTCTGACAATCAATAGATGACAATGGATAACCACAGACTAAGCTGTAAGATCAGACTGTGTTTTGTGTAGACAACCACAGACTATGTAGATATCAGTCAACTGTGTTTATATTTAAATTATTGTGAGTCTATAGTGCAGCACAGTTATGCTCGGTTTGCACATGGGCCGACAGTTTACTATATTTTATTGTGCGTCTATTTGGGCAGAATAAACATGTTTTCTTTCTTTTCTTTTCTTTCAGTCATCGCTAAGGTATTTGACAGCGTGCTTAATTCTCAGTTTAATAGGACAGTATCTTTGCACGATAACCAGTTTGGTTTCAGGCCCAAATTGTCCACTGACAGTGCGATATTGAGCTTAAAGCATGCTGTCAGATATTACACGGATCGGAACACACCGGTTTACGCCTGTTTTCTCGACTTGTCTAGGGCTTTTGACCTGGTTTCATACAAAGTGCTGTGGAAGAAGCTGTTTGACAGACAAGTCTCACCAGAAATAGTAAAGATCTTTCAGTACTGGTACGGGAACCAGGTCAATAATGTGAAATGGTCAGGAGCTCTGTCGGACTCGTACAGGTTGGAGTGCGGGGTGAGGCAGGGGGGGTTGACTTCACCAACGCTCTTCAATCTGTACATCGATGGTCTTGTTGTCGAGCTCAGTGGTCGCCATGTTGGATGCCATGTTGATGATGTATGTTTTAACAACATCAGCTACGCTGATGATATGGTGCTGCTGAGTGCGTCAATAGGGGGACTCAGGGATCTCATAAGTATCTGTGAAGCATACGCCGTTACTCACGGCCTAAAATATAATGTTAAAAAGAGCGAGCTTATGGTCTTCAAGGCTGGGTCCAAATGTCCGACGGAAATTCCACCAGTGAAGTTGTGCGGTGTGTCCTTGGAGCTGGTATCGAGTTTTAAATATCTAGGTCATATTCTGACGTCTGACCTCAGAGACAACGCTGATATTGAGCGAGAAAGGAGGGCGCTGTCGGTGAGAGCGAATATGATTGCCCGTAGGTTTGCCCGTAGCTCCAAGGAAGCCAAAATCACCTTGTTTCGAGCCTATTGTACATCTTTTTATACGTGCAGCCTGTGGGTTTCATACACGCAGAAATCCTACAGCGCGCTCCGCGTGCAATATAATAACGCACTGAGGGCACTGCTGCGGCTGCCTCGCTTCTGTAGCGCTTCGGGAATGTTCGCAGAGGCACGCACTGACTGCTTTTACACCTGCATGCGCAAGAGGGCAATATAGTTAGCGAGTAGAGTGCGAGGCAGCAGCAACAGTCTTCGTGCCGTCATTGCCACTAGGTTGGACGGGCCCTTTATACAGCACTGGCAGGCCTTGCATGCACCCGTCAATCAGGCGTGGGGCAGGTAACATTGTTATAATAATTTTAGTTTCATTAATTGTTTTTATCATGATTGAAAATTTGATTTGTCATTTTAATTTATTGACCATTTTAATTTATTTTATTGTTCTGATTTAAGCATTTTAAATTTCACTGACATTGTAATTTTGACATTTTAATTTATTGAATATTTTATTAGTCTATTTTATTTTATTGTTTTCGTATATTATTATTTATATTTGATGAAGAACTGAAGAACTAACGTAGATTAGAATTACTAACAGATATTGTGGACCAAATGTCTTGTAGTCTTATTAATAAATAAAAATATATAATAAATCATGTCCATTGTGCGACGATGAGTCACATCAGCTGTTCAATTGCGAATCGTTTAGAAGTCTTCCTGTAGAATCTCGGATTTCAAAGGTAAAAGAGTTTAAGGTGTGCTTAAACTGTTTGCGCTTCGGTCACGTAGCAAAGAAATGTTTTTTGTCACACTGCAAATATTGCAATGAAAAGCACAACACTCTTTTGCACTTGGAAAAATCTGAGCAATCTGCTTCTCGTGATTCGTCATCTACGTCATCAAAGGACATTGTATTGACAACTGATGTTCTACCGGTTACTACTCCGACACGTGTCTTCCTTTCCACAGCGTTGGTGAAGGTTGTTGACGGCAAGGGCAACAAACACACCGCCAGGGCGATCTTGGACAACGGTAGTGGAATAAATATCGTTTCCGAAGCTTTCTGCAGTAAGCCGGGTTTGCCAAGGCGGAACGTGAGCTCCACGGTATCAGGTTTTAATAATCATGTATCTCATAGTACACAGTCTTGCAATCTCACAATTGAGTCATTGAATACTAGCTATAGGAATAACATTGATTGTTATGTGTTTACCAACGTCACCACAGCAGTACCGATCACATACATTGACACACGACATATTCAAATCCCAGCAGGCTTATGTTTATCTGACCCCACTTATAATATTCCTTCTAAGGTCGATCTTCTTATCGGGGCAGATATCTTTTGGGATATTCTGGGAAACAAAAAGATTAGTTTAGGCAAACATTTACCTATGTTACGTAGTTCAGAGTTCGGATGGATAGTCACTGGTCACATCTCGAGTCCGAAAAGTGCATTCAATCAATGTCTTTTTACGCAAGGTGAACTTGATATTGATCTCACTCGTTTTTGGGAAGTAGATAGTGTTTCTCTTGAGCATTCTCAATCCGCGGAGGAACGTGCGTGTGAAAATAGTTTTACCGTCAACACAACTCGAAATAACGATGGTCGCTTTGTCGTCACCATTCCTCTCAAGCAAGATCCCCAGGTCTTAGGCGATTCCTTTGAGATAGCAAAGCGACGTTTTTTATCGCTTGAACGAAAATTCGAACGAGAACCAATATTCAAGGAGAAATATTTAAACTTCATGAAGGAATACGAGCAATTAGGTCACATGACTGAAAATAAAGTTCTTTTTCCATACAGTGACAATGCCAACTACTATCTTCCTCATCATGGCGTACTGCGGGAGTCCAGCACAACGACAAAGCTGCGTACAGTCTTTGACGCTTCTGCCGTCACCACTTCAGGAATTTCCTTCAATGAAATTCAGATGGTCGGTCCTACAGTCCAAGACGATCTCTTATCGATTCTCCTCAGATTCCGCCAGCATAAATTTGTAGTATCGGCAGACATCGAAAAAATGTTTAGGTCTATTGACATTGTACCCAGTCAACGCTCATTACAGCAAATTGTATTTAGGTATGATTCATCGCATCGTTTGAAAACCTACACACTTAATACAGTTTGTCAAGGGACCGCATCAGCGCCTTACCTTGCGACAAAATGTCTGAGTAGCCTGGCATCTACAGTCAGCGATAATAGCGTCAAATATAGTATAGCTCACGACTTTTATTGTGACGATTTATTAAGCGGGGCTAGTACTGTAAGCGAAGCTATAGATTTATGTAAAGGAATTACTGCCACCTTAAACTCAGCAAAATTTAATATTCGCAAATGGAAATCGAATAACACAATAATTCTTAACGAGCTGTTCTCAGGTCAAATTATTGATTCACATACAGTTTTAGATCTATCAGATAACAACATAAATACAGCATCAAAAACATTAGTTTTATATTGGCATTGTCAGCAGGATACCTTATCTTTTTCAATTAATATAAAACTTCATGAGAAGGTTACCAAGCGCCATATTCTTTCCGTTATAAGCCAAATATTCGAACCATTAGGCCTTGTTGGGCCATGCGTTGTCGAAGCTAAGTTGATTATGCAGAAATTATGGGTCAATAAATGCTCTTGGGACGAAGAAGTGTCGTCAGAGATTTTACATCTCTGGTCTTTATTCGCTAACACATTACCCAGTCTTAATAAGTTACAAATACCTCGTTGGGTTCTTAGTGATCTTTGTGTAAAGATTGAAATCCATATATTCACAGATGCTTCTCAAAGTGCGTATTGGGCATGCGTCTACATTAGGTCTGTATGTAACTCAGGGATTGTGCGTGTTCAGCTATTAGTCTCAAAAAACAAGGTTGCGCCAATCAAACCCACAACTATCCCACGTCTTGAGCTGTGTGGGGCCTTATTAGGTGCAAGACTGTGTACTAAGGTACAAAATTCACTTAAATTGAACATTAACATGTGTCGCTTTTGGTGCGATTCCACGATCGTATTAGGGTGGTTGTCCACCCCTTCAATTCAACTTAATCAATTCGTACGTAATCGTGTTAATGAAATCAAAGAAAGCAACAGCGGTCACACGTGGAGCTACGTGCCGTCCAAGGAGAACCCGGCAGATCTCGTTTCTCGCGGGGTGAAGGCTGATATTATCAGCGACGCCTCGTTGTGGTGGTCGGGCCCACCGTTTTTACTCAAATCAGAACATAGTTGGCCAAAAATGCCTAATGAAACCCAGAAACGGGACCTACCGGATCTCCAACCTTGTCTTGTTATAAATAACGACGTTAACAAAAACAATGACGATAAACTATTTACAAAACTTATACTTAAATATTCACAATTTACACGTTTACAAAGAGTTGTTGCCTATATATACAGATTTATTCATAACTGCAAAACCAAAACAAACAGACTCCGCGATCATCTTTCTTGTGAAGAGTTGCAACGGTCATTTAATTTTATTATCCACATTGCACAGTTAGAAATGTTCCCAAATGAATATCTTATCTTAAAATCAGGTCACGCATTACCGAAGAAAAATAAATTAATATCATTAACCCCATTCTTAGATTCAAATGATATCTTGAGAGTAGGCGGTAGACTCGATAATTCACCTTATAGCTATGACACAAAGCATCCTATTTTATTATGTGATAAACATCATTTAACGAAAATAATATTTCACATGCATCACTTGAAACTTCTACATGCTGGACCTCAGTTATTGTTGTCCAGTATTCGTCAAACTTTTTGGCCTTAATCTGTTTAAATCTATAACGAAAGCTTGCATAAAATGTTTCAGATTTAAAGCCAGCAATGTCCAGCCCATTATGGGGCAGTTACCAGAATCCAGAACTACACTGGAATTCCCTTTTTTAACCGACTTCAAAAAAAAGGAGGAGGTTATCAATTCGGTTGTATTTTTTTTTTATCATTTTTTTTTTTTTATTATGTTTGTTACCTCAGAACTCCGTCGTTTATGGACCGATTTGCAAAATTTTTTTTTCCCTTTATAGGATATGCTTTCAGAATGGTCCCATTTTTTTCAAAATCCAGTTCTGATGATGGGATCCATGAGGAATCGAGGGAACTCCTCAAAAATTATAGGCAACTCTATGGTAATTTTAGTATTTTCATCAAGAACTTAAGCATTTACAGTAAAAAAGTAACATTTGATGAAGTGGAACTGATGAAGAAGACCAGAAATGGTCAACGGAACTTCATACTCAAATAGATATCACAATGAAGATATAGTTAAGCGACTATGACAATACAAATAAATGAATGATTCTGAATAGTTACGTTGAAAATGGTATCATCGAAGTGATCTGATGATGATGATGGAGCCGGAAGGTAGGCACTGGAACTCCGTAATTAATCAATGTAACCTAGCCGTGTTTGGACTTATTAGAATTGTCATGAGATGCACTTTGGCTATAAGGTACTATCGAACTGATCTGATGATGGAGCCGGAAGGTAGGCACAGGAACTCCGTAATTAATCAATGTATCCTAGCCGTGTTTGGGCTTATTAGAATTGTCGTGAGATGCTCTTTGGCTATAAGGTACTAACGAACTGATCTGATGATGGAGCCGGAAGGAGGAAGGTAGACACAGGAACTTTATAATAAAACAATGTAACCTAGCAGTATTTGGGTTAATTGGAATTGTCATGAGAAATAGGCACTCTGGTTATAAGTGTATCGCAACTAAAAAGTGTGAAATAAAAACTTTTTAGAAAAAAAAAAATAACCGACTTCACTAAAAAAAAACACTAAAATTATCAAAATAACTTTAATTTCGGAAGTCGGTGTTAAATAAGAAACAAACAATACCGAGAAACACCGACTTCCGAAATTAAAGTTATTTTGATCCTTTTAGTGTTTTTTTTTTAGTGAAGTCGGTTATTTTTTTTTTCTAAAAAGTTTTTTTACATTGTTCGGTGGATTATGCCGGCCCAGTTATGATAGCTAACCGTAAAGGTCGAGGTTGCCAACTAATTAAATCTTACTTGTCCATTTTTGTCTGTTTAGCTACAAAAGCCTTGCATTTAGAACTCGTCACAGATCTTACTAAAGAGGGATACATGGCCGCTCTAAATCGGTTTGTGGCTCGTCGAGGGAAGCCTCAAAGTATAACCTCAGACAATGGGACTAATTTTGTAGGTACATGTAACGAGTTACATCGTTTCTTACAGGACTCAAGTTCCCAAATTAGTTCTGCAGCCGCCCAATAGGGTATAAGCTTCCTCTTCATTCAGAGCTACACACCCCATTTCAATGGTATGGCTGAATCTGCAGTCCGTTCCACTAAATATCATCTTCGTAGACTTCTCCAACTCACGCATTTCACGTATGAAGAAATGCACACTTGTCTGACTCAAGTAGAAGCCATTCTTAATTCACGTCCTATTACTGCCTTAAACTCTGATCCGACAGACTACACACCTTTAACACCAGCTCACTTCCTAATAGGACGATCACTTGTGTCAGTTCCACATCCACAGCTGACGGAAAGAATAACAAGCCTTGAGCGATACAAACGAATCGAGTTCGTCAAGCAACATTTCTGGAAACGATTCTCCAACGAGTATGTCACCACTCTACAGCAAAAGACGAAGTGGCCTACTGCATCAAGCGAACTCAAATTGGGTTCTTTAGTCCTTATAAAGGACAAAGCGCTTCCTCCCCTACGATGGGCCCTGGGTCGCTGTGTGGCCGTTTTCCCAGGAGCTCGGGATCAAGTCGCTCGAGTAGCCGATATAAGGATCAAAGGAGGAACCATTATTCGAAGGGCGTTTAATAACATTTGTCCCCTTCCAGAACCTGATTGTTGACCCAGCAGCCTTCCTGCCTACCTCAACCCGGGGAGTATGTTGGTGACAAAACGCAGCACCGTGTGCCACTGCAACGACCGGAGGGCGAGAGCGGCTTGCGGGGAGCGAGGGACGAGGGGCAGAGCGCCGCCGTCCGCACCGCTGCTACGAAAGCTCCGCCATTGACCTTTACGACACGGACCAGAAGCGCGCGTTCTTGATAATCGAATATAACCTACCTATATTTACAGTCCGCTATTTTTTATTTCTACCACCTTTCCACCTTTGAGAATCACCAACAGGTACATAATTTAATAATAACAAGGAAAAAAATTAAATTAAAATATGTAACATAATTAACCACACAATAATTTACACATACATCTATTGAATCTACCTATAATAATAATTAATTCCATGAATTGTTACTTAGCCTCCATCCTCTCTCCTAACTTTGCTGTGCCCGACAGGGTCCATATTGATCTTGACAATATTTTATACCATCTATGTACATAATATGGAATGCAATAAAGTATTGAGTATTGAGTATAGTCTCTGGAGCTCTGTTGTATTTGTTGGTTTTTTCATTGCTTGTATTGCTTCTACTTTTTGTGGGTCTTCTAATCCATTGGCTGAAACAATGTGGCCTAGGAATTTTATTCTTTGTGCTTCAAAAATGCACTTATCTTTGTTAAGTTTGAAGCCTGATTTTTTCAGTACTTCGAAGACTTCACTAACAGTTTTGTGTAGTTCTTCTCTACTTTTTGCATGTATAAATATATCATCGATGGATACTCTCACATTTTTGAATTTATTAAGCAAATTTGTTAAGATTTCTTGGAAAATTTCAGGTGCTGATGAAACTCCAAAAGGTAGTCTTTTGAAAGAATATCTTCCCCATGGGTTAGCAAATGTTAGTATTTTTTGTGTTCTTTCTGATAGCTCGATTTGTCAGAATCCTTTTGTGCAATCTAATAATGCAAAGAATTTAGCACCTTGGATGTCAGCTGAAATTTCTTCTATTGTGGTAAGTGGAAAATGACGTCTCAGAATATTTTTGTTTACATCTGAGGGATCTATACAAATTCTTTTTTTACCTTTTTGTCTGACAACTACCATGGGACTCACAGCAGGAGTAGGCTCTGTTTCTGGTTTTATGACGTCTAAACTCACCATCCTGTCAAGTTCTTGCTTTACCTCATCTCTTATGGCATGTGGAATTCTTCTTGACATTTTTATCTCGAGTTTTGGGTTCTCGATCAGGTCGATATCATACTCATAATCCTTATAACAGCCTTCGAATATGTCATCTGTACATTGACTTTCCTTCAATGTTTTGACTCTTGCGATAAGTCCTAATTTTTCACGGGTATTTAGTCCTAGGATTGGTGTGACTTTTTCTTGAACTACTTTGAATATGATTTTTGTTTCTTCGTCTTTGAGTTTACATAACAGCTCCGTTTCACCTAGAACTGCCATTTTACCTTCTGTGTAACTTATTAAGTTTTTTGTCCGGCTTTGTTTCAAGCTCGCCTTTGTTTTGTCCATCAAGTGTTTTGGTAATACATTGCACTCAGCTCCTGTATCTAGTTTGACTGAAAACTTCACATTGACAACTTGAACTTTTTCTGTCCAGTTTTTCTTGTCTCCGGTGCTTATAGCAGATATGTATACGTCATCTTCAGGATTTGAGGTTTCTTCTAATGTGTTCACTTTATTTTTCTGTTTAGTATCATATTTCTTCTTAGAACGGCACATGTTAGCAAAATGACCATTTCTATTGCACTGTTTAACGCGATACTATGAAGGTTAGAATAGAATTATTTGTAATTTGATTTAGTTCAGCTTGAATCGATAGATGGCGTTGTATTGTTTTCTACATCGCGCTATTGAGATTTTCCGGCGACACTATGTATAACCCCTATGTACTTGTTAAAATCCTCTTACTGCAAAAATACACAGTTGGAACAGGGTAGCGGTCTTTTATTTCCTGTGGGGCTCCCTGGTTCCATCCGAAGCCCTGTGCGGACCCTGGCTGGTCATCAGCAGGTCGAACATGGTCCTTCGAGCCGGATGCACAGCATCTGGAGCACCTAAGCGATGGTGAATTATTTCGTAACTGTGCGGGGGGAGTCTTCCGAGCAAGCAGACCAGCTCGTAGGGGCTGCTGCCACATCAGGAGCCAGGGTTTGGTGGTGAATCCTGCCTTGGACTTCAAGACAGCTGCTGCTGTCAGGACATTGGGCTCGGAAGACACCTGAAGAATCTGGGGTGACCAGGTGGAGTGACGTCAATACAAGAGTGAGTGAGTGAACCATACCGTGAGTTTTTGAACAATTTATTATAGTTACGGTAAAACAGTGACTGTTGCCATAGAAACGGACGTGTTATCTGATTTTTCAAAAAATGGAGTCCAAACTATTATTACAAAGTGATAATTTTAATAATATTGTTAAGGCGAGACGAAATTTCAAAAAAGCACCCAAAGAGAGGATCACAAATGTTTATGTTCAAGTGCGATTGGAGTCTTTGGAAAAACTATGGGATATATTTACTGATACGCATAGAACATTGATAGAAAAATTTGGCAGTCAGTTGAGTAATCACCAAAGACATTAAATATATACTACCAATAGACAGGACATAGCGAACAAAATAGTGCTCCGATACTTATTACCTAGTGGTCATAAGTCGCTCAGTCTAGTATGACGCCCCTACACGTCAAGTCGTGTTTGTATCCGCTCTATGCATTAAAAGAAAATCATTTTCTGAGAATATATACCGAACTGCGCATTACGCTATTGCAAATCTTGTTATGATAAAATGACTGGACCTAACTTCGGTTTATTTTCGTAAATATTTTTGGTATTTACGAAGTAATTAATTAAAATTCAATAATTTTGAGAAATTGTTCTAGAACATTTGCTGGTTTTGTGATAACGCCATCTATTGCTGAAAAGCTTAACCTTACCTTTATCACACACTGAGGCTCTACCACGAGATCATAACGTGATCCATTTTACGACCTAAACCGAATTGTTATAGGGATGGAGCTATATAGGGCGTATAGCTCCATCACTCTTTTTCGCTCTTACGACTGATATTTTAACATTATCATGGTAAGGCCCCTGGCCACCTACCGAGCGATAGTTAAATAATTTTAAATTTTGACAAATTTAATTCGCGTGTTTGCTATTCAAAGCCAGATGGCGTCACTGAGACATAGGATGACAGTTTTTCTTAAGACATTTGTTCTGATAGCCGCTCTATTGTATCTCTTTAAATCTCTTTGGTAATCACGAATATTTGAAAAATGATAACATTACGAAGCAGAGGAATGTTATTTAGAGTATAAAACAGAATTAATGATCGTATTACAGTCAAATATAACGAATTCAAAAGAAGAAAATGTGTGTTCCGCTACTGCTATGCTACGTCAAGATGAAAAGTCGCAGACGGTACAATTACCGAAAATAGTTATTCCTCAATTTTCTGGAAAATATAAAGACTGGATTTGTTTCAGAGATTTGTTTGTGTCCTTAGTACACAATAATTCACAATTAAATAATGTTCAAAAAATACATTACCTGAAAAGTTATTTGACCGGTGAAGCCGAGCAATTAATAAGACAAATACCGATTGCAGAAGACAACTATGAAAGGTGTTGGACATTGTTAAAATGCAGGTACAATAATAAACGATACTTATCTCATAAAGCGACTACTAAGTCAGAAAAATATCAGTTCAGAATCAGCATATCACTTAAAGGAACTAGTGGACACTACCAGTGATTGCTTAAGCGGGTTGGTAAATCTCGGAATTGATGTGACGAACTGGGATATAATGATTGTTCACATTTTAACTTTAAAATTGGACTTGGAATCAAAAAAACAATCGGAATTTGAATTCAATAGTAACAACAGTTCCGATGACTTGCCAACTTACCAACAATTTAAGGATTTCTTAACAAATAGATACAGGGCCTTAGAGTTTATTGAGAATAAGTCTTTAGCAAATAAAACTTATAATAATAACAATGTTAAACTGAAATCATTACATGTAACTGAAGTTGTCTGTTCATTTTGTTCTGAAAATACACATAAAGTAAGTAACTGTAAGAAATTTGAACGCGAACTAGTAGACAAACGTCGCGATTTCGTCACTACAAAGGGACTGTGCTTTAATTGTTTAGGCAATAACCATTCAGTGAAGGTATGCCGCATTAGCACCAAATGTAAATTATGTCATCGTCGTCACCACACCTTATTACACCCTAAAAACTCAGATACGACTGAGACCGCTGGTGTCAATTCAGGTCGGGAAATGGGTAAGAGCGTATCGCAGCAGGAGCCAGAATCTCCTAAGGCTGGAGGTTCCGTTGAAAAATCGGGAAACAAAACAGTAGTTAGTTGCTTTTCGACGGGAAAAATTTATAAACAGGTTTTGTTAGCGACGGCGCTAGTCAAGGCCGAGTCGAAATGCGGTAATCTGTTTACTTTAAGAGCACTACTGGACCAAGGCTCGCAGGCAAATTTTGTCACTGAAAGCACGGTTCAGGATTTAAAATTAAAAAAGATCCCATTGAGAAGTAAGATTTCTGGTCTGGGTGGAGATCTAGAATTACTCTCAAAATCAATAGTAAACATGAAAATTCGATCCAAAGTCAATCCACATTGCATATTTACCTTTAAGGCTCATGTTCTGCCCTCAATTACTACTCGCATTCCAACCAGGAAGTTTGATATAGTAGAATGGACAGAATTAGGAGGGGTTGACCTTGCTGATCCTCAGTATCATCAGCCCAATAACATTGACGTTTTATTAGGAGCTGAAATGTACAGCAAAATTATAAACGGAGGGTTGATGCATAGTCCTAATGGTTCACTTATTGCTCAGTCCACAGATTTAGGTTGGATTTTATCCGGAGTTGTGGATTCGTCAGTTACTAAAACTGAAGGTGTACTAACACTGCATTGTCAAGTACAAAATGAAGAGGACTTACTAAAACGATTCTGGGAATTAGAAACAGATCAAGAATTATTTGGTCAACAAAGAATGACAAAGGAAGAAATAAAATGTGAAGAGCTCTTTAAAGCTACGACGGTCAGGGATTTGACAGGCCGTTATATAGTAAATTTACCATTTCGAAGTTTAGATCCAGGCTGTAAATATGGAGGTTCAAAATCCATCGCCATAAAGCGATTTTATGCCTTGGAAGCTAAATTCAAGAAAAATGTGGAGTTTAAAGAAAAATACGCAGAAGTAATTCAAGAGTATTTACAACTAGGTCACATGAAGCCAGTAGCTGAAGCAGAGATAAATAATGAACACGCGGTCTACTTACCTCATCATGCGGTTATCAAAAACGACAGGGAAACAACAAAGGTCCGAGTTGTCTTCGATGCTTCCTGCAAGGGAAGTAATGGCATATCTCTCAACGACGACTTAATGATCGGTTCCAGGTTGCAATCCGATTTGCGACATTTGATAATACGATGGAGAACTTACCGTATTTGTCTTGTATCAGACATAATTAAAATGTATCGAATGGTGCGCGTGGCCGATGAACACACAGACTTTCAACGCATTGTCTGGAGGGATAACAAAGAAGCGGCCATTAAGGATTATAAGTTACTTACTGTAACCTTCGGGACGTCTGCTGCGCCGTTCTTAGCAGTTCGAGCGATGCAGCAAGTAGCTTACGATGAGGGAGTGAATTATCCATTGGCGGCTGAAAAGGTACTCAACGATTTCTACATGGATGATCTTATGACCGGTTGTGACACTATTGAGGAAGGTATACAAATCTACAGTCAAATGAATGAGCTACTGTCTAAAGCAGGATTCGAATTACAGAAGTGGTCAAGCAACAGCAATGAATTACTGGAGAAAATTATCGATGAAAAGTGTAAAAGGCAGGAAAAAGTAGGTAAAGAGATCGACATTAAACAAGATGCGATATTAAAAACACTGGGACTTATTTGGAGCAGAAACTGCGACACCTTCCAGTACTCCGTCAAGTTGCCTCCATTCCAAGAACCTATAACAAAAAGACAAGTACTATCGGAAATAGCGAGATTATTTGACCCTTTAGGATGGGTAGCTCCAGTTATTGTGTTAGCAAAAATGTTAATACAAAAATTGTGGATTTCTGGAATCCAATGGGATGAAGAAATCTCAAACGAAATAAAAAAAGAATTTTATACTTACCGAAATAGTTTGAACGAGTTAAAGAGTATTTCAGTACCCAGGTGGCTAGGTACCAACTCTAGCAATACCAGAGTAGAATTGCAGGGTTTCTGCGATGCTTCGAAATCAGCATACGCTGCGGTTATTTATCTCCGTGTGATTGACTCGATGGGCAATATTCAAATATCGTTGGTTACTGCCAAAACCAAGGTCGCGCCGATAAAACAAGTGTCGATTCCGCGACTAGAGCTGTGCGCGGCAGTATTACTGAAAACACTTTTGTTAGAAGTAGCAAAGGTTTTGAAAATAGACAAACATAATTTGCGAGCCTGGACTGATTCTAAAATTGTGTTGGCTTGGCTTAATGGTTTGCCAAATAAATGGAAAGTGTTTGTCGCAAATCGGGTGTCGGATATACTGACTTCGTTAGATCCTTGGCAATGGTCCCATGTTTCTACGAAACAGAACCCTGCCGACTGCGCATCCAGGGGTATGCTCCCTGCAGAGTTAAGTAAGCATCCATTGTGGTTTCAGGGACCTGATTTTTTACAGGAAACGTGTATAAAATATGATAAGCCACCCGATTTGAACACGGAATTAGAGTCAGTCAGTGTGCATCATGTTGTTGAAGAAACTGATGTATATGATCGATACTCAACACTGACACGGCTTATAAGGGTAATAGCATATTGTAGGCGTATGTTGATAACAAGGATCAGTTGTGAAAGAAGGTGGAAAGGACATTTAAGAACTCAAGAATTAAACGAATCTTTTGAGACATGCGTGAAATTATGTCAGAGAAAACATTTTGAAGAAGAAATAAAGACATTGGAAAGGAAAGAACAAATTAAACAAAAGAGTATTTTAAAAACCTTAAATCCATTCATTGATGCAAAGGATATTTTAAGAGTAGGTGGCAGATTAGAACAATCTGATTTAGATTTCTCCAGAAAACACCCAATCATTTTACCTAAGAAATCACATTTTACAAATTTAATTATAGCTTTCAGTCATAAACAAACCCTTCATGGAGGTACACAATTAACGTTGAATTACATTCATAATAAATTTTGGATATTCGGAGTAAAACAGCTTGTAGCCAACCATATACGGAAATGTGTTACATGTGTTAAAAACAATGGACTTACCTGTAGTCCAGTTATGGGACAGTTACCTTCAGCTCGTACCAAGCCCTCTCGCGCATTTCTTCACAGTGGTGTAGACTTTGCTGGGCCTATTCAGTTACGTACAGTGAAAGGTCGTGGACACAAATCTTATAAATGATATATATGTTTATTTGTATGCATGGCAACACGTGCAGTTCACATTGAAGTGGTATCTGATCTTACATCTGAAGGGTTTCTGCAAGCGTTTAAGGAAGGAAAGTGTGGAGCGACAATGGCACAAATTTTGTAGGCGCTGCAAAAGAACTAGGTATTCTTTTCACCAAGGAAAAGAGTAGTATTTTGTCTGAGATAGCAGAAACTTTAGGCACAAATGGAACATCGTGGAATTTTATTCCACCTCACGCACCCAATTTCGGGGGATTGTGGGAGGCCGGAATTAAATCGGTAAAATACCATTTAAAACGCGTTGTTGGCACTTCCACACTAACTTACGAAGAACTAGCAACTGTGTTAGCTCAAGTGGAAGCGTGTCTAAATTCACGGCCGTTGTCAAGATTGGAAACCTATTCAGGAAATACAGAAATTTTGACTCCTGGCCATTTTCTGTTTGGTGAACCTCTTGTTGTGCCACCAGATTATAACTTTGAAAATTCTAATATAAGCTCGTTAAAAAGATGGCAATATTCTCAACGTATGCTGCAAACATTCTGGCGAAAGTGGTCTCAGGAATATCTGAGGCAATTTTTTTATAGACATAGGTGGAACTCAAAAGTTCCTTCTCCGAAAAAAGGAGATGTGGTCTTAGTCAAGGAAGACGGCCTTCCTCCGTGTCGTTGGCTTTGGGGTTTAGTAGAGGAAGAGCATCCTGGTAGTGACGGAATCGTGCGAGTAGTCAGTCTTAAAACTAAGAACTTGATTATTAAAAGACCCGTATCTAAGCTATGTTTACTTCCTGTTACTGAATAAATTACTTGTTTTGAGTAGTAAATAAGTTTTCATACATAAAATGCAATTAGATTATTATTAACGTTTTTGTTTGTACTTAATTATACGGTTGTTTGTTATATAATTTTGATAATGTATTTTAGGGGTTAATATAAAACGTAGGTACTTATTTATTGTTTAAAGTTTTGTTATATGAAACGGTTAATATTAAGGTCAATTTACACTTGCCCTTAATGGGGGGAGAATGTTTAACGCGATACTATGAAGGTTAGAATAGAATTATTTGTAATTTGATTTAGTTCAGCTTGAATCGATAGATGGCGTTGTATTGTTTTCTACATCGCGCTATTGAGATTTTCCGGCGACACTATGTATAACCCCTATGTACTTGTTAAAATCCTCTTACTGCAAAAATACACAGTTGGAACAGGGTAGCGGTCTTTTATTTCCTGTGGGGCTCCCTGGTTCCATCCGAAGCCCTGTGCGGACCCTGGCTGGTCATCAGCAGGTCGAACAGCACTTAGCACACGGTTTGTTGAATGCTGGGCATTCTCTGGGTTTATGGTTTGTACCGCATCTTTTGCAATCATATTTTTTGTTTTGTTCTTTTTTGGTATTGTTTTTCACAGCTAATACTTTGTTTATTTTATTTTTGTCTTCAAATTCGTCTAATTGTTTGGAAGCTTGTTCGCTCGTTTTGCAGATAGTTATCGCTTTTCTTAAGTCTAAAATACTGACAGAAGATAAACCTTCTGTCAGTATTTTTTCTCTGACTTGGTTTGATCTGATTCCAAAAACTATTTTATCTTTTAACATTTCGTCTAGCAGCGTGTCGAATTCACATTTGCTCACTTGAGTTTTTATTCTAGTCAAAAACTCGTTGAAATGTTCGTCTTCGTTTTGATTAATCTTGAAATATATGTATCTTTCGAAAGATATATTTGTCTTTGGAAATACTAAATACTCTGTAAACTTGTCTTTGATAAGTTGGAGGTTTTTTCGTCTGCGTCACTAAGATTGAAACTGTTATATATTTCGATCGCATCTGGGCCTATAACAGCCATGAATGTTGCTGCTTGGACCTCGGCTGGCTTTTTGTCTAATTGAATAGCAGTTGCATACCACTCAAACTGTTGAGACCACTTTTTCCAGCACGTTGATTTGTCCGAGTCAATTTGTAGGTTAGCTGGCGGCTTTATACCAGATACTGCGTCGTTCGTTGCCATTTTACTACTTTCTCGTTTATTTCCGTTTTTGTTGAAATTGTTAAGATTATTATCACTTCTGACACCATGTAACGTTGTGGTTCTTTAAATTAAAGATATATAAGAAATAACTGAGCGGCATTTATAGAATCCTTATTCAATCCTTGCTTAGTTCAAAACTTATCTTGAACAATCAAATCCATCTTATTCACAGACAGCTCGACTGTATTGTCATGGTTAAATACTGAGTTACATAAACTTATGACCTTCGTTGCGCACCGAGTAGTCCTAATTAACGACAGTCCTGCGCCAACTGACTGGTGACATGTTTCTACCCATGACAACCCAGCCGACATCTGTAGTCGTGGTTTATCGTGCTTATCTTTATCTGATTCTCAAGTCTGGTGGTCTGGTCCTCAGTGGCTGTCTACCGAACTCTTCAACTGGCCTGTTTCAGCAGTAGAAGTGTCAGGTAACGTGCCAGAACACAGGCCCGCATCACGCGCGTGTCATGCTAGTGTGACACGTGAAGCTGAGGTGCTTGATTCTATCATGGAACGCCACTCCTCTCTTTCCCAAGTCGAAAGAGTGGTTGCATGGATCTACCGTTTCATTCACAACGCGAAACGTTCAGGGCGTAACTTATTACCTTACCTGACAGCCATTGAATTAAGCCAATCTTTAGATCACATAACAAAGTATGTTCAACATCAAAGTTTTACTGATGTCATATCTTTAATAGCATCCAAGAAACCTTTACCCAAATATTTATCTAAACTCTCTCCTTTTCTCGAGACTCGCGGAATCTTGCGAGTGGGGGAACGTCTCAAGCACGCATCGTTACCTGATCGCGTCAAACATCCATACCTCCTACCTAAGATTTTTCGGTTAAGTACTCTTCTGATTGACCACTATCATACAACTTATCTTCATTGTGGGCCCCGCTTACTCCAATCTTTAATTATGCGTCTATTTTGGATACTCGGAATTAAAAATCTTATCAGATCACGGTTATCTAAATGCGTGACCTGTTTTAAAATTAAACCTATTTCACTTCAACCTTTACAAGGTGACCTTCCACCTTCTCGATTACAACTGGGTCACTGTTTTCAAACAGTAGGCATCGACTTCGGAGGTCTTTTCATGATAAAAGAGAGTAAACGTCGTAACGCTAAAACTTACAAAGCGTACCTTTGCCCCATAGTCTGCCATGCCACTAAGGCCGTTCATCTCGAGCTTGTTACTGAGCTCACATTTGAAGCATTCATAGCGGCTTTAGATCTTTTCGTATCGCGGAGAGGACTCTGTCACTCCATAGTCACAGATAGTGGTACTAACTTCGTGGGTGCCAGACGTTATTTGTCGGAAGTTAACGAAATGCTAAACCGCGAGAGCGATAGTATTTCCAGTCAACTCGCTTCTCGAAGTATCACGTGGAAGATCAATCCTCCTTCCGGTCCTCACTTTTGTTGATTTTATCCCGCTCTCGAAGATGCTTCCGATCTTCGAGAGCGGGATAAAATCAACAAAATACCATCTCAAACGTATCATAGGATCACAAATTTTGACTTATGAAGAATTTTATACTATCTTAACGAAGGTGGAAGCTATGTTAAACTCTAGACCCTTAGTGGAACTCTCTTCCGATCCCGGCGAGGTTGACGCTCTTACAGCTGGTCACTTCCTTATCGGGCGACCTTTAGTATCTCTACCTGAACAGCATATACCGATGCTGAAGACGAGACCTTATGTACTCGATGGCAGCTTTTGCAGCGCCTATCTCAGAGCTTTTGGCGCAAGTGCGCCAAAAGCTCTGAGACATACATTGCAACATTGCAACAGCGAACGAAATGGTTTAAACACGGCAACAGTCAGCCAAAATTGAACGATCTTGCAACCATTTATGAACCCAACTTACCCGCCAACGAATGGAGACTGGGTCGCGTCGTCCAGCTCCACCCGGGCAAAGACGATATTATTCATGTTGTGACAGTCAAGACATCTAAAGGCTTACTTGTAAGACCTGCCGTCAAGATTTGTCCTCTTCCAATTGAACAAAATAATTAATTATCCCTATCCAACCTTTAAATAAATAAATAAATAAGATTGAGCATGAGGGAGGGCGCCACCAGTGCGTAAAGTAAAAGTAGCTCCGTCAATTATTGTTGGAATTAAATAGTCTTAGCCACCAAATATGTGTGAAAATAAATAATCTATCAAGATAAATACATATATCTGCAAGTGAAATGAAGAACCAACTGTGTCTGTAACTTAAAGTAACTTATAACTTGTAACAAAAACTGTGTAAAAGATATAGTGAACTATAATGTGTTGGTTTCCAAGAAAACAATAATACCAGTGTGTACAAAAGACTTGGACGTTGATGATAGTCGTCAAAGTGGATGAACAAGGATTTTCCAAGGCAACCTTTAAACTTTCAGTCCGGTCTCGACCGTGAACCCGAGCGCAAGCAAGGTCACGCACCTCGGCGACAAAAATGGATAATACATCTATGAGACTTAAATGTGCCAGTTGTAATATTGTGATATGTGAGGTTTTGGCTTTTATCCAAAATAAACAGGATGTGATGGACGAGCAAAGCCTCGTGCAAATATGTGAGAGTGCTTTTAGTGCGGTGGACATTAAACTAGCGAAGTCGTTACTCTTTGAATCGTTGAGCAAGCGGCCGAAAGAGAGAAAGCGGCACGGGAGAACCTTACGAGACTTGGAGGACATTATCTGTATATTTAAGGAGACAGATCCTGAAGAGATTCCGATCTTTGTGGCCCGAAGACTTGAAAAATTGCCACCCGTAACTTTCGATCATATCGATGTTACGGTATTACTCAAAAAGATAGTTTTACTTGAGAAAAATATCCAAGATTTTTAACATCTATTTGCTACCAAAAGTGAATTAGATGATCGGATTAATGAATATCATAAAGCTGTATCTTTTATAAATCAAGAAAGAAATGTAAACACGAGAAGAGGTGGACGTAGTTTCAAATTGTTCGACAGTGGGCCGATGGCATTACCGACATTATGCGGTGATGAATCAAAGGTCGAGCGCAATCTCATCGCACACTACCCATCTCTTTCCCCCGTGCAGCAGCCGCCTTCTGCGTCGTCACCGGCAGCCTCGGCTAGCGAGTCTGAGACGGGTGTGAATGAGACAACAAATAAACGCGACCTGTCAAGTGACAAAGAAGAGCTGCCGCGTTCCAGACCTACGCCGCAATCGCCCGCGCCGATTTACGAAGCAGCTGATCAATGTAAACAAATGAACGTTACAACTGAGAAGCGTCCCTTGTTTTCTGAGGTTATTCAGAAAGACAATAAATTGAAGTTGTCAAATAACAATGAGGAATGGACTGTAGTGCAGAAACGGAGACATAAAAATCTGTTTCTTAGTCAAAGAGGAAGTGCGGTAATTGATTCTGAAGATAAAAGTGTGCAGTTTAGAGCGGCGGACACGAAAGTGCCGCTATTTATATCGAATGTGCATAAGGCGGTGTCAGAGCAGGCTATTGTGAACTACGTGTATGAGAAGACTCGAGAGCGAGTTACATTAGTTAAAATCAAAATGAAACAGGAAAAAGACTATAATGCTTACAAGTTATTTGTAACAAAGCATAAAATTGATACATTTTTAAATGATAAGTTGTGGCCGTCGGGGGTATCATTTAGACGTTTTGTACACTTTCATCTGAGGCAAAAAATAAACAATGATGAAAATATAAACATCAAAAATGGGCAGTCTAAGTAAGATAATAAGCTTTAATTGCAAATCACTGAAGAGGTCTATCGAAGGTGTAAGAGAGTTATGTCGGTCGGCGGACGTGGTAGCCCTTCAAGAGACCTGGTTGCTGCTGTTGTGTATTTGATATTAATATAAGCGGGTAGAAGAATATGGGCGCGTGCCGCGCTGGTTAACTTTATAACGGGATCAGTCCAATATAAGCTTGAGTTGAATGCACGTCTTTTATTTATCAGTGGCGACGAGGATTATGGACTATACATCTTAGAGTACCAAATAATTAGAGAATCAAATGAACACGGTGTAGTGTGTGTAAAACAAAATGTCAGTGGGAAAAGTGCGCGAATTTGACACTAAAAACGGCAATTGGTCAGCATATGTCAACCGGATTGAAATGTATTTCGTTGCGAACAAAATAACGGAAGAATTGAAATTGCCAACACTCATAGCGTTGATCGGTGAACAAGCTTACGAACTGTTAGCAACTTTGGCGAGTCCCAAAAAGCCGTCAAGCCTCTCCTACAAGGATGCAGTGGATCTACTACAAGCACATTTGCAGCCGAAACCATCTATTCTAGCTGAGAGGTACAGATTTCGTCAAAGACGCCAATTGCCAGGAGAAACAATAGCTGAATACTTGGCGGACCTTAAAAAGATGTCTCGCTATTGTGAGTTCAAGGCCACCCTTGAGGAGAATTTAAGGGATCAGTTTGTGTGTGGATTGCGTAGTGAGTTCATTCGTCAAAGGTTATTTGCGGAAGACAGTCTGGACTACAGGAAGGCACTGACTTTAGCCAATACCCTAGAGGCAGCCGAGCGGGATGCCGGGGCCGTAGAGGGATCGCGGGAACTAGTCTCGGAACGAGAACTTGGCGAGAACATACACAAATTGGGAATGGCAAAATGTACAGCGTGCGGCGATGATAGTCATCAGAAATCAAACTGCAGGTATAGAGATTTCGAGTGCAGTTATTGTCGAAAAGTGGGTCATTTGCGAAGGGCGTGCAGAAAAAAAGAATACGACCTACGAATTTCAAAAACAAATTTCAACGGTCCGCGGGAAAGGGCAAACAGAGGTCGAGCGATCGGTCCGAGGCGGGGCGGAGCTGCGGAGCGAGGTGCGCGTGGGCGCAGCCGCGCCAGCGAGCGGGCATCGAACGCTGACGGTGCGGCGTACTGGCTGAGCGAGCCAGCTAGGCCAGCGGGAGACTCAGTCGAAGATAGCGACGTGTATGAAGACGACGACGACCAAGCTATGTACCAAATGTCACTAACGAATTATAAACCGGTGTGTATGACACTTACTGTAAATAATAAACTGTTAGATATGGAAGTAGATACAGGATCGGCGTTATCCTGCATAAGCAAAACCACGTATATAAATCAATTTAAAGATTTAAAGTTAGAACCATGCACATTAAAATTAAAGTTTTATGATGGTTCAGTCATACAACCTATTGGGTTCTTGGAGACCTATGTCAAATATAAAAATAATATAAAAAAGTTAGATTTATATGTTATCAATAAAGGTACCACAAGTTTATTAGGTAGACAGTGGTTATCGGAATTAAATATCGAATTGCCTAAATTTACTAAGAGTAATACTATTAATAACGTGGTCGTTTGCAAAAATAAAATGCTTAATAATATTATATCCAGACATGAACGCCTTTTCGACGGCACATTGGGCAAATACACGGGTGAAGAAGTAAAGCTGTTCGTGCGGGATGGAGCTGAGCCAATCTACTGTCGCGCGCGCCCGGTACCGTACGCACTGCTCGCTCGGGTAGACGCCGAGCTGGACGCCATGCTGCGCGCCGGCGTCATCGAGCCCGTTGACCGGGCCGACTGGGCCACGCCGCTGGTCATAGCGAGGAAGGGGGACGGTGGTATACGAATATGCGCGGATTACAAGGTAACCCTTAACAAGGCATTATTGGTTGATAGGTACCCAGTTCCAAAAGTTGAAGATTTATTCAGTAACTTGTGCGGTAACCATTACTTTACGAAGTTGGACTTGTCAAATGCATATAATCAATTGGTTTTAGATGAAACTTCAAGGAATTACACAGTAATTAGTACGCATAGGGGACTATTCAAATATAACCGTCTCGTGTACGGTCTTTCTTCCAGTCCGGGAATTTTTCAGAAGTTTATGATATATCTCTTTAAAAATGTACCGGACGTAGTCATTTTCTATGATGATATTTTAATAAGAAGCAAGTCGGTAGAATCACATTTAAAAAGTGTAGAAAACGTTTTTAACATTTTAGAGAGAAACGGGTTAAAAATTAGAAAAGAAAAGTGCGAGTTTATGGCAGGACAAGTGAAATATTTAGGGTTCATAATAGATAAAGATGGGGTACGTGTTAATCCGGAAAAAGTTAAACCAATATTATCTATGCCTCATCCAACCAACGTCTCGGAGCTAAAATCGTTTCTGGGCATGGTAAATTATTATGGGAAATTTATTAAAAACCTGAGTACACATATCGCACTATTTTATGAATTGCTCAAAAAAGGTAAAAATTGGAGATGGACTAACTCACATAGATTGGTTTTTAAAAAAATTAAAAATCTTTTATGTAGTACTCCAGTACTGACGCATTTTGACATGTCTCTGGAGAGCATAGTAACATGCGACGCCAGCTCGCGCGGCCTGGGCGCGGTGCTGGCGCAACGCGCGCGCGACGGCAGCGAGCGCGTGGTGGCGTATGCGTCTCGAGCGTTAACTTGTGCGGAGTTGCATTATAGCCAAATTCATAAAGAAGCACTCGCTATCATTTTTGCAGCAGACAAGTTTCATCAATATTTGTACGGTAGGAAGTTTACTTTGCGGACCGATCATAAGCCGCTCGTCACGATTTTTGGGCCAAATGCAGGTATTCCTAACACAGCGGCTAGCCGTTTACAGCGGTGGGCTATCAAGCTATCAGCCTACGATTTTAATATCGAGTATATTCGTACGGATAAAAATACGGCGGACGTTCTGTCGAGGCTTATTAGTAAACATAAGGAAGCGTCTATAAACGAAGAATTAAGTACACCGGAACAAACGTACTTACATTTTGCGGCGGAAGCGTTGTTGCTAGATTATCAAATACTAAAAAAAGAAACAGCAAGTGATAATATACTAAGCAGAGTAACTAGATACATCAACGACGGGTGGCCGGTCGATATAGAAATAAAAGAATTAAAACCGTATTTTAACAGAAGAAAAGATCTTTATATGGAATTAGGATGTATAATGTGGGGACATCGGGTAGTCATCCCTAGTTCATGTAGAAGTAAAGTAATAAGAGAACTTCATGAAAGTCATATGGGTATAGTAAAAACAAAGTCGCTGGCGCGTAGCTATGTGTGGTGGCCCGGCGTGGACGAGGCAGTGGAGGCAGCGTGCCGCGCGTGCTCTGTGTGTGCCGCGGTAGCGGACGCGCCGCCCGCGCACGCACCCTGCGCATGGCCGTGGCCTGACCGCCCGTGGGCCAGGATTCACTTAGATTTTTTAGGGCCAATTGCTGGCAACACTTACCTTATAGTAGTGGACGCACATTCAAAGTGGATAGAGGCCATTAAAATGAATAGCACCACAGCACAAGCAGTTATAAAAGAATTACGTGATATGTGGGCGAGATTTGGCTTACCGAAACAAGTAATAGTCAGTGACAATGGACCACCATTTTTTAGCGCGGAATTCAAACGTTTTTTAAATAACAATGGCATCGAACATGTTTTTTCTGCCCCGTATCACCCAGCTTCAAATGGGGCAGCTGAAAACGCCGTCAAATTATGCAAACGGAATATTAAAAAAGCGATAAAATCTAAAACTGACATTCATTCCGCGATGTGTCGATTTCTATTAGCGTATAGAAACACACAACACTACGCAACCGGGGAAAGCCCAGCTAAGATGTTGTTAGGGCGTAACTTGCGCATGCGTCTGGACTGCTTGAAACCAGACCAGAAGGAGTTAGTAAAAACTCGACAGAAGCAGGTAGAAGCGGTAGCTGGGGGTGCGGTTAGGCATTTCAAATCAGGGGACAGGGTATGGTACAGAGATTACCGTGGCGAAGATAAGTGGTCGGCAGGAACAATTCTAGGCAGAAGGGGTAGTACGGATTATAATGTCAAATCGACCAATGGAACTGTGGTACATAGGCACATTGACCAACTAAGGTTAAGATTATTGTCCGAGGTAACTGAAAAGACTAAAAGTACACGGAATATAATTGAATGCGTCGACCGTCAACCAGTTCAGCCTGTTAAGCGGTCTCGTCCTTCGCTGATTTTCCCAACTAGTCCCAATGAACGGGAGGAAAGTGCGGAGTCGGCTGAGGTGAGCGCATCGAGTCAGGGGACCTTAGACACGTCCCGCACGCAAACAGAACCAGATCAAAAAGTATCATTAGTGCCCGTTATAACTAGTGAGGTGCCCGATGTGCCGGAGATAGTTAGTCAGAGCCCTGGTGTTCCAAATATTAATATATCCCCTAGTAAGGTAAAGCGTATACGCAAGCCGGTAAAAAGATACTGCATCGATGATTATTAGATTTATTAATTGTTAAATGTAACTAAGTGTAATAGTTAACTATTCTTACTGTTTCTTTTGTAATACTCTAAGTACTGTGTGAATAGGTGTATCATTTTATAATGTTGTAATTTAAGGGTGAAGGTGTTGTGTATTTGATATTAATATAAGCGGGTAGAAGAATATGGGCGCGTGCCGCGCTGGTTAACTTTATAACGGGATCAGTCCAATATAAGCTTGAGTTGAATGCACGTCTTTTATTTATCAGCTGCCACACGATTTGCCGTTACTCAGCACGATTGACGACAGCATCGGGTGCACCGGGACGTCAGCTGTGGACACACGGTGGTGTTGCGTTATTGTGGCGTAAAAGTGCGTTCGAGACAGTGTTGCCGATAGAGTGTAATAATGTGCGAGTGTGCGCGGTCAACATAACCGTAAGTACTAGATCTGTAGTGGTTATTAGTGTCTACATGCCCACTAATTCGAATGACAATCTCGCGGAGTTTACAGCCTGTCTTGGTACTGTTCGCTCAATAATAGAAGTAGAGGAGAATAAAGGAGTTGAGGCTTTTTATATTGTAGGAGACTATAATGCACATACAAATGAGTTGTTCTACAATGAAATGATGAATTTTTGTTCGGATCAAAAATGGGTTTGTGTAGATGTTAATATGTGTAATAGTAATACCTACACTTTTACTAGTGAATCACATGGATGTAATAGATGGTTAGACCACTGCATCGTAACTGAATCTGCTCGGCAATCAGTCGTTAATGTTACAGTGCTATATGACGTGTATTGGTCTGACCACTTTCCGATTGTGATTGAATGTGATTTGCATAAAATTTGTCCTAAAATTCAAAGTAACATACATAATGATAATCACTTTAATCGTATTATGTGGGGTGAGAGGACAGTGGAGCAGATTAGCGAATACCATGACCTCTGTCACTCTAAGCTAAAACTTATAGATATGCCTCGGGAGCTGAGTGATTGTTGTGATAAATTCTGTGATCACAGACAACATTGCACAGTTCTCGATGAAATGTATTTAAATATTGTAAATGTACTGGCAATGGCAGCCGCACAGACTTATAGGACAAAGTGTAGGAGGAAGGGTGGCTATGTCACTGGGTGGAGCAAATATGTCGCAGACGCTCACCGTGAGGCGCGGCTTAAGTTCCAAGTGTGGACATTGGCCGGTCGCCCAAGAAGTGGTCGTGTACATTCTGATATGTCAGAGGCGAGGAGACATTTTAAGACCAAACTCAAGTGGTGTCAGAACAGGCAGGAGCAGCTTAAAATGGATCTCCTCGCTTCCAATCATGCGACTAAAAACTTTAAACATTTTTGGAAAAACACAAATAAAATGAATGTGAGGCCTAGTCTCCCGGTGAGTGTCGGTGGTATGACTGATCACAAGGATATTGCTGATGCTTTTAGGGATCACTTTTCTGTGCTGAGGAGGACAAAGGTGACCCCTTTGTGCACTGGATCTGGTGAAGCGGACGGTGCTGGGGCCGTTGTGGGCGGAACGCAAAAATACCAGCTAAGAAAGTAGCTGCAATTATTCTTATATAGCTATAATTATTAGTATACGCGGAAAGTCGCCGGTCACGATGGTCTCAGTATCGAACACTTTAAACATGCGGGAGTCCATCTGCCTAGAGTTTTGTCACTATTTTTCACTCTGTGCCTGGGTCACTCCTATTTGCCAGAACCGCTTATGCGGACGATAGTAGTCCCCGTAGTTAAGAACAAAACGGGTGACACATCCGACATGAACAACTATCGACCCATCTCGCTCGCTACCACCACGGCCAAGGTGCTTGACGGTCTGTTAAATGGCTGCCTCTCTGAACACGTAGAAGTGCATGATGCGCAATTCGGGTTTAAAGCGGGAGTGTCTACTGAGAGTGCCATCCTTAGCCTGAAACACACCGTCAAGTACTACACTGCGAGGAGGACGCCGGTATACGTGTGTTTCCTCGAATTGTCGAAAGCTTTCGATCTTGTCTCCTATAATGTGTTATGGGACAAGTTGAGGGGTACGGGTCCTCCTCAGATACTGGTATGCTCACCAGATGAATCGGGTGAAGTGGGTCGGTACTCTGTCGGATGAGTACAGAACGGAATGTGGTGTAAGGCAGGGAGGGTTAAGCTCGCCCCTGTTATTTAATATATATATCAACCAGCTTATCGAACGACTGAGCAGCACACAATATGTCGGCTGTCACATCGACAATACGTGTGTCAATAACATAAGTTATGCGGACGACATGGTGCTGCTCAGTCCGTCGATAAGCGGACTGAGAGAGCTACTATCGATCTGCGAGACGTATGCGGAGGTACACGGCCTTAAATACAACTCAAAAAAGAGTGAGCTCTTAGTGTTCAAAGCACCTAAACAACAGCCTCGCCGTGTGCCTCCAGTATATCTTAACGGCGTGGTACTCAATGTGGTTGATAGTTTTAAGTACCTGGGTCATGTTGTCACTAGCGACCTACGTGATGATGGCGACATAGAGCGCGAGCGCAGGGCGTTGGCAGTGCGGGGTAATATGCTCGCCCGTAGGTTCGCTCGCTGCACGGCAGACGTCAAAATTAGTTTATTTAAGGCGTTCTGTCAGTCTTTCTACTCGAGCGGCCTGTGGGTGTCATATACAAACCGGGCTTACAACGTCCTGCGCGTACAATATAACAACGCTTTCAGGATGCTGTTGCGGTTGCCGCGGCGTTGTAGTGCGTCGGGACTGTTTGCCGCGGCTCACACGGATGGCTTTCACGCCATCATGCGTAAGAAAGCGGCTTCCTTACTGCAACGCTTGCGCAACACTCGTAACAGCATCCTGAAAATGATTGCTGACAGGCCGGATTGCCCCATCCAGAGACACTGGGTGGAATTAGCTATAGGTTACTAATAACACTAATATAGTATTTAAGCACTTTCTGTTATTAACACACTAACAATTTATGGACTATTGGGTCTGAAATAAAGAAAAATTTTTTTTTTTAAATACTCTACCATTTTTCAAGTATCTATCTATATATTATTATTTTTTCAATTTTATATTGCTTTTAAACAGCTTAATCTTAGAAACTGGTGTATACGGGGGTGTATACGGGGTCCCAATCAACACCTATCGGGACCCAAGCCAACCTCACCTGCACGTGGTGCACCCTGCTGATAAACGAACGAGGCTATGGCGACCCGCCAACACGCACTGGACCAGCGTGGCGGGTTATGGTCCAAACCCCCTCAAATGCATAATGCAACAAAAAACAGGCCCCACGTGCCCGGTGACTCCAGCGGTTGTGCTAGCGTGGACGGGCGTGGGCGCAGCCCTGGGGTCTGGGGTGCTAAGAATCTCCGGGTGGGATCGATCAACCGTCGACGACTGGACCTGGCGACGTACAACACGCGTACACTCCGGTCCGATGAGAAGATTGCCGAGCTTGAGGAGGAGTTGAGCAGGTTACGATGGAGTATTGTGGGATTATCCGAAGTCCGAAGACAGGGGGAGGACACGATAATCCTAAAATCTGGTAACCTGCTCTATTTTCGGGAGGGGGACCAGCAGTCCCAAGGTGGTGTCGGGTTTATCGTCCACAGGTCCCTTGTGAACAATGTGGTGAAGAACGAGAGCGTGTCGACCAGGGTGGCGTACCTTATACTCAGAATATCAGCAAGATATTCGCTGAAGGTCATACAGATTTACGCTCCGACCTCGACACACCCCGATGACGAAGTAGAGACCATGTATGAGGATGTATCCAGAGCCATACATGGTTATAAGACTCACTTCACCGTGGTCATGGGGGACTTTAATGCGAAACTGGGCAAACGAGACGGTGACGAGCTGCGAGTGGGGCAATTTGGATTTGGACGTAGGAACCACCGGGGACACCTACTGGCCAGCTTTATGGAGAGGGAGGGCCTCTACATGATGAACTCCTTCTTCAGAAAGCGTGAGCATAGGAAGTGGACCTGGCAAAGCCCTGATGGTGTAACAAAAAATGAGATTGACTTCATCATGTCGACGAAGAAGCAAATATTCAATGATGTCTCAGTGATCAATGCGGTGAAAACCGGAAGTGATCACCGCATGGTAAGAGGCACATTGAATATCAATGTCAAGCTTGAAAGATCTCGACTGATGAAGTCTACGCTCCGTCCTGCACAGATCCAGATCCAAAACTCCGAGAGCTTTCAGCTCGAACTTCAAAATCGTTTCGAATGCCTAGGAAGCTCTGTGGACGAATACAACGATGGGTTCGTGGAAACTATCCATACGGTCGGGTCTAAATTCTATAAGACTCGTTCAAATAAGAGCAAGAGGCTCACAGATCGAACTCTCCAGCTTATGAAGGAAAGGCGTGAGATGATTCTGCAGTCTTCAGACGATGCGTGCACATATCGGCTGCTCAATAAACGGATCTCTAAGTCCTTGAAACGCGATATCCGTCACTTTAATACTGGAAAAATTAAAGACGCGATTGAGCGAAATAAGGGCTCCAAGGTGTTTGCAAGAGATCTGTCTATTGGGCAGAGCCAGCTCACGAAACTGAAGACCGAAGATGGCAGAGTCATATCCGCCAAATCGGAGCTTCTGGGAGAGATCGAGGCTTTTTATGGACAGTTATACACGTCAATCACAAAACCCACTACGAATCTAGCAAACGACCCAAGAGCTAGGTTGACCCGACACTATACCGAAGATATCCCGGACGTCAGCCTGTACGAGATTAGGATGGCTCTGAAGCAGCTTAATAACAACAAGGCACCGGGTGATGACGGAATTACAGCCGAACTCCTGAAGGCGGGTGGTAAACCGATCCTTAAGGCCCTTCAGAAGCTGTTTGATTCCGTCATATTCGAGGGAAAAACACCGCAGGCATGGAGCGGAGGTGTGGTGGTACTCTTCTTTAAGAAGGGCGACAAGGCCCTGCTCAAGAATTATAGGCCCATCTCACTTCTGAGCCATGTCTACAAGCTGTTTTCCAGAGTCATCACGAACCGTCTCGCGCGCAGGTTCGACGACTTCCAGCCTCCCGAACAAGCCGGATTCCGAAAAGGCTTTAGCACCATAGACCACATACACACGCTACGGCAGGTTATACAGAAGACCGAGGAATATAATCTGCCTCTCTGCTTAGCGTTTGTGGATTACGAGAAAGCCTTTGATTCGATCGAGACTTGGGCTGTGCTGCAGTCTCTCCAACGGTGCCAGATTGACTATCGGTACATCGAAGTGCTGAAGTGTTTGTACGAAAACGCCACTATGTCAGTCAGACTGCAGGACCAGACCTCGAAACCTATCCTCCTGCAGCGGGGTGTGAGACAGGGAGACGTCATTTCTCCGAAACTATTCACGGCCGCAATGGAGGATGTCTTCAAGGTTCTGGACTGGGGTGGATTGGGCATTAATGTCAATGGCGAGTACATCACTCATCTTCGGTTTGCCGACGACATAGTAGTCATGGCTGAAACTACGGAAGAGCTCAGCACAATGCTCAATGACCTCAGTAGAGCTTCCGAAAGAGTGGGTCTTAAAATGAACATGGACAAAACCAAAGTCATGGTAAATAACCATGTAGCACCCACTCCGATCAAGATCGGAGACTCTGCACTCGAAGTTGTAGACGATTACGTCTACCTTGGACAGACAGTCCAGTTGGGTAGATCTAATTTCGAGAAAGAGGTCAACCGTCGAATCCAACTCGGCTGGGCAGCGTTCGGGAAGCTGCGCGGTATCTTCTCATCCAATATACCACAGTGTCTCAAGACGAAAGTCTATGACCAGTGCGTGTTGCCAGTGATGACATATGGTTCCGAAACGTGGACGCTCACAATGGGCCTCATCAGAAGGCTCAAAGTCACCCAAAGGGCAATGGAAAGGGCTATGCTCGGAGTTTCCTTGCGTGATCGAATCAGAAATGAAGATATCCGCAGGAGAACCAAGGTTGCCGACATAGCGCGAAGAATCGCCAAACTAAAGTGGCAATGGGCAGGGCACATTGCTCGCAGAACGGATGGCCGTTGGGGCCGAAAGGTTCTGGAGTGGCGACCGCGTACCGGAAGACGCAGTGTCGGAAGGCCCCCTACAAGGTGGACCGATGACCTGGTGAAGGTTGCGGGAATCCGATGGATGCGAGACGCACAGGATCGTTCGCTGTGGCGACGTTTGGGGGAGGCCTATGTCCAGCAGTGGACGTCTATCGGCTGAAATGATGATGATGATGATGATGAATCTTAGAAACTTAATGTAAATATCATATCCACACGGTGACATATCTGAATCTGCATGGGCCATAAGTCTCGAACTTCATATTTCTTATGAAATCCCTAGTTGATTTCAAGTGGTATGAACCTGCTTTGGGATGATTTCATTTTTCCCATCCATCATCATTCATCATCATCATTTCAGCCGAAAGACGTCCACTGCTGGACATAGGCCTCCCCCAAGCGTCGCCACAGCGAACGGTCCTGTGCGTCTCGCATCCATCGGACCCCCGCAACCGTTACCAAGTCATCGGTCCACCTTGTAGGAGGCCTTCCAACGCTACGTCTTCCGGTACGTGGTCGCCATTCCAGAACCTTTCGGCCCCAACGGCCATCTGTTCTGCGAGCAATGTGCCCTGCCCATTGCCACTTTAGTTTGGCGATTCTTCGTGCTATGTCGGCAACCTTGGTTCTCCTGCGGATATCCTCATTCCTGATTCGATCACGCAAGGAAACTCCGAGCATAGCCCTCTCCATTGCCCTTTGGGTGACTTTAAGCCTTCTAATGAGGCCCATTGTAAGCGACCACGTTTCGGAGCCATATGTCATCACTGGCAACACGCACTGGTCATAGACTTTCGTCTTGAGACACTGTGGTATATTGGACGAGAAGACACCGCGCAGCTTCCCGAACGCTGCCCAGCCGAGTCGGATTCGACGATTGATCTCTTTCTCGAAGTTAGACCTTCCCAACTGGACCGTCTGTCCCAGGTAAACGTAGTCGTCTACAACTTCGAGTGTAGAGTCCCCGACCTTGATAGGAGTGGGTGCTACATGGCTGTTTACCATGACTTTGGTTTTGTCCATGTTCATTTTAAGTCCCACTCTTTCGGAAGCTCTACTGAGGTCACCAAGCATTGTACTGAGCTCCTCCGTAGTCTCAGCCATGACTACTATGTCGTCGGCAAACCGAAGGTGAGTGATGTACTCGCCATTGACATTAATGCCTAGCCCTCTCCATTCCAAAACCTTGAAGACATCCTCCATTGCTGCCGTGAACAGTTTCGGAGAAATAACGTCTCCCTGCCTCACACCCCGCTGCAAGAGGATAGGTTTCGAGGTCTGGTCTTGTAGTTTGACTGACATAGTGGCGTTTTTGTACAAACACTTCAGCACTTCGATATACCGATAGTCAATTTGGCACCGTTGGAGAGACTGCAGTACAGCCCAAGTTTCAATCGAATCAAAGGCTTTCTCATAGTCCACAAACGCTAAGCAGAGAGGCTGGTTATACTCCTCAGTCTTCTGTATAACCTGCCGCAGCGTATGTATGTGGTCCACGGTACTGAAGCCTTTTCGAAATCCAGCTTGTTCGGGAGGCTGGAAGTCGTCGAACCTGCGCGCGAGACGATTCGTGATGACTCTGGAAAACAGCTTGTAGACATGGCTCAGAAGCGAGATGGGCCTATAATTCTTAAGCAGGGCATTATCGCCATTCTTAAAGAAGAGTACCACCACGCCTCTGCTCCACGCCTGTGGCGTTTTCCCCTCGAGTATGACGGAATCAAATAGCTTCTGAAGGGCCTTAAGGACCGGTTTTCCACCCGCCTTCAGGAGTTCGGCCGTAATTCCATCCTCACCCGACGCCTTGTTGTTTTTCAGCTGCTTCAGAGCCATCCTAATCTCGTACAGGCTGACGTCCGGGATATCTTCGGTATAGTGTCGAGTCAATCTAGCTCTTTGGTCGTTTACTAGATTTACAGCGGGTTTAGCGGTAGACGTGTATAACTGTCCATAAAAAGCCTCGATCTCTCCCAGAAGCTCCGATTTGGCGGATATGACTCTGCCATCGTCGGTCTTCAGTTTCGTGAGCTGGCTTTGCCCAATAGACAGATCTCGTGCAAATACTTTAGAGCCCTTATTCCGCTCAATCGCATCCTTAATCCTTGCGGTATTAAAGCGGCGAAGGTCACGTTTCAGGGACTTCAAGATCTGTCTATTGAGCTGCCGGTATATGCACGCATCGTCTGAAGACTGCAGAATCATCTCACGCCTCTTCTTCATTAGCTCGAGGGTCGGATCGGAAAGCTTCTTGTTTTTATTTGTACGGTGAGTCTTGAAAAACTTAGACCCGACCGTATGGACAGTTTCCACGAACCCATCGTTATATTCATGCACGGAGCTTCCTAGGCACTCGAAACGATTGTGGAGTTCGAGCTGAAAGCTCTCGGGGTTTTGGATCTGGATCTGTGCTGGACGGAGCGTAGACTTCATCAGTCGAGACCTTTCAAGCATAATGTTAATATTCAATGTGCCTCTTACGACGCGGTGATCACTTCCAGTTTTCACCGCGTTGATCACAGAGACATCATTGAATATTTGCTTTTTCGTCGACAGGATGAAGTCAATCTCATTTCTAGTTGCACCGTCAGGACTTTGCCAGGTCCACCTTCTATGCTCACGCTTTTTGAAGAAGGAATTCATCATATAGAGGCCCTCCTTCTCCATAAAGCTAGCCAGTAGGTGTCCCCGGTGATTCCGACGTCCAAATCCAAATTGCCCCACTCGCAGCTCGTCACCGTCTCGTTTGCCCAGTTTCGCGTTAAAGTCCCCCATGACCACGGTGAAGTGAGTCTTAGAACCATGCATGGCTCTTGATATATCCTCATACATGGATTCTACTTCGTCGTCGGGATGTGTCGAGGTCGGGGCGTAGACCTGTATAACCTTCAGCGAATATCTTGATGATATTCTGAGTATAAGGTACGCCACCCTGGTCGACACACTCTCGATCCTCACGACATTGTTCACAAGGGACTTGTGGACGATAAACCCGACACCACCCTGGGACTGCTGGTCACCCTCCCGGAAATAGAGCAGGTTACCGGAATTGAGAATTATCGTATCCTCCCCCTGTCTTCGGACTTCAGACAATCCCACAATACTCCATCGCAACCTGCTCAATTCCTCCTCCAGTTCGGTGATCTTCTCGTCAGTCCTCAGTGTACGCGTGTTGAAAGTTGCCAGGTCGAGTCGTTTAATAGATGGGTAGCCAAATCTCATCCGGAGATTCTTCGCACCCCTTGCCTCGTCGTGGCCTTGACCGCTACCGGAGTCAAGGGTAGACGGGCTGCCGGGCACTAGGGGCCATTTTTTCCTTCTGTTTTTCATGTTGGGGGGTTGCCATAATCGCCACGCTTGGTAGACGGGTTGGCGATCGCAGTTTGGTTGTTGTAATGCACAGAGGATGCTGCTGCCCATTCTCTGGTATGTCCCTTAGTCGCCTCTTACGACACCCTCGGGAAGAGATGGGATGGTGTTATTCTTAACGTCCGAACACCATACGGAACAATTTCCCATCCTGTCTTCCCTTATTTGAATTCATCGCCAATCGCACACGCATCGCACCGCCACCTGACGGCGGATGGAAGAAGCAACAGTTCGAACTCAACAGCACGTCAACCCGCGCGCGGAGTTAAAGAAACCTGAATATATCGTGAAATACTACTGCTAGTGATGCAGTGAGGTGATCCCCCTGGTTCCCAGCATCCCGTGAGTACCTGACTAATCCCAATTTCTATAATCCTTCAGCCGGTTCTGTGTAGGAAACTCAGAGAAGCGTCCCTGGTTGGACGCAATACTCATTCACTAAGTATTATTAAGTACTCTTGAAGGCCTATTAAACTATCGGGCTCAAAGGTTTAGATCTATCATCAATATAATTTCAACCGAAAGACGTGCTCTGCTGGATACTGCTTCCCCATGTGTCGCCAAATCGATCAATCGTGAGCGTCTCGGATCCAGGATTCACATATTCGTAGCTAAATTATAATAAAAAAGCATCATAAATTTTATTTGTTCAATTATTTATTTTCAATACAATCTTCTTAATATTAAGGTAAGTATTCAAATCCATTTGTTCAAAATCTACTGGAACTACTGAAGATATAAAAAAAATATTACTGTAACCTAACAATTTCTACTCATAATAATTATTGTTCCCGTTGTAGAACGAAGGCTTCGTTCGACTTTTTAAAAAAATATTGATCATATACGTATAAAAATAGGGGTCTGCTCGATTAGGAAACAGGGTCGACTATTACACGAGGTTTCAAGTTTTCAATATAAATGGAGAACTTTAGGTCCGGACTACGTTATCAACTGGTTACCCCCCTTTTCTAAAGTATTTTAATGTGAGAGGGGTGCTCAATTGACGCAGCTGTCTATACATCTGTCAACTGACAACATTTCACTTTTTGATCTCATCCGGGACTCCGGGTGCAGTGCAGAGCAAAGAGCAGCTCGGGCGTTCGTGAGTTCTTAGCCTCTATAGTTATCTATCGAGTTGTCGGAGGCGTCCCTGTTCTCGATGGTGATGGGCTGTTGCATGGACTTGTAGTTGTCAAAATTCTTGGAGGGGTAGCGGTAGAACTTGCCAAAGTGGGGTTCTGCATATTTCTCAAATTTTTTCCACTCCCACTCCTCGTACTTCCAGGACTCGTCCTTCACGAAGAACAGGATTTTGCGCATCCATTGTGGCACGAAGTAGTTCATGTAGAAAAAGCGCTTCTTCCAAACCTGGTGTGTCTTCACATAATTTTGTTTCTTGCCTCCAAACCAATCTGGAAAACTAAAAATTAACTTTTTAACCATTCCAGAACGAACGGACGCAACCATTCATGCCCCGAGATTATGTAATGGGACGAGACTTCGTGTCACACAACTTGGCCGCAATATCGTTAGCGCCACTATCTTAACCAGCGTAGGAATTGGTGAAAACCTAATGATCCGACGAATCCCAATAATTCCTACAGATCTCCCGTTCCAGTTTAGAAGGCTACAATTTCCTCTTAAACTTAGTTTCGCTATGACCATTAACAAAGCGCAAGGACAAACGTTAAAGGTGGCTGGGATGAACTTAGAAAAGCCGTGCTTTTCCCATGGACAATTGTATGTAGCATGTTCGCGTGTATCCAATGCCCAGAATCTTTACATTCTATCCCCAAATGGAAAGATATATAAGGATACTAGTTGACCCGGCGAACTTCGTACCGCCTATTCTACTCTACCTTACTCTACCCTACTCTACCCTACTCTACCCTACTCTACCCTACTCTACCCTACTCTACCCTACTCTACCCTACTCTACCCTACTCTACCCTACTCTACCCTACTCTACCCTACTCTACCCTACTCTACCTACCCTACTCTACCCTACTCAAAAAAAAAAGTATCCTATGTGTTTTTTCCTGGTTCTAACCTACCTCCCCACCAACTTTCAGCCAAATCGGTTCAGCCGTTCTTGAGTTATAAATAGTGTAACTAACACGACTTTCTTTTAAATATATATAAGATATAATATCGTTTACAGTAGCGTATTAAAATAATATTCTGTTCCGAGTTCTCTTCTGTGTTCTAAATATTTGGAGATGGTAAACGAGGCCCTGAAACGCATATATCTTGTTATAGTAAGGCCAGGGTGCAGGTGCAGGTATGCAGTGGAAACGTCTTACAGGTGGAGTGACACTTACAGGCTGAGGTGGCGCACGGCCCAGCGGTATATGTTGGTATAGTAGGGCGCCATGCCAGGGTGTAGATGCGGGAAGGCGGTGCGCATGTCCAGCAGGTAGCCCGCAAGCGCCGCTACCGTCAGCCCCGCCTGGTAGCCGTCGATCACCACCACGAGCCCTTTCTCAACATTATCCCGTGTTGGCTTGTTTACTGCCCGCGGGTATGCTGAAGGACAAACAAATTGTAAAGGGACTCTGAAACGGTCAACTGCGAATGCAAATGACAATATTTACGCGAATGACGCTAATTGTTTGCGACCAATAAAATACGAAACCAAAAGTTTTATTATAGTTGACCCCTCGCTCGATAGATGGCGTTGGGATCAAATTAAAAGTCGATATGGTTTCGTTACCGCGATCTGCCCCCCTAGCCAAGTTGCAAACGATAAAGGTGAACGCTTAGTAATCTCCAATAGATTTTCAACTTTATACCTAAGAGCATAAAGTTGAAAATCTATTAAAGACTACTGAGCGTTAGCGACCGGAACGAACGAAAACACTATGTAGTCTTCAATAAATTTTCAACTTTATATCTAATAACATAAAGTTGAAAATCTATTAAAGACTACTGAGAGTTTACGTTTATCGTTTGTGACTTGGCTAGGGGGGCTGGTTAGGGCCAGCAACCAACCTTAAAATATATGATATAGATCAGTATATGAGTATACGGTGTTTTATTTTTGATACCTACCTGTATACACTTAGAGAGTATCAGTTCAAATTTTAGTAATGAGTGTTTCCGCTGCGGCGCTCGATATTAAACATTGGTCCATCGAGCCAGGATAAATTAACGTTTTTTGAGTTATCTCGCGCGGCCGGTTCCGCCTTGCCCGTGGTACTGCAGTGGATCGCTGCGGCAAAGTACCCGGTACTCGCGACGACAGCTTCGTCCAGCGTTGTGGACGGGGTTAGTAGCAGCGGCATTGTGGTGTTGTAGAGGGCACCACTTGCATCAGATCAAACGAGGTGATAGTTTACGTCATTCTCGGAGTTCAACGGGTCGTCGTAGAGACGTCATCCAGATCAACGTGACAGTAGAAGACCGACGTCAAGCACTAGTTCGACGTTTCGCCACCAGGGGGCGCCACCAGTCACCAGCATGTGAGTGAAGTGCAAAAATTGTAAGTACAGTTCTGTTTTAATCTGTCAAAGTGCAAGTTCACAAAGTTCGCCAATTTGAACCTTAGTGTCATCACATAAATAACTTAGACAATTTTCAAATTTGTTCATGATCAACGAAGTTAGAACATTGAAGAAAGGACTTAGTAGATTTTAAGTGATTATTGTGTGCATGTTTAGACTTAGAATAGTTTTAAAGAAAACGAGGGAACGGGGAACCTATGCCCGTTTTTTCTCCCGCAGTATATTAATTGCCAAACACTTGTAAAATTTTAAGCAAAATTTTGGACTTGCAAAATTTTAGGAAACGTAATGTTCTAGTAATTTATTTGTTTACAAGGACTTAGAAAATTTGTGGTAGATTTCAAAATTGTCTTTATTGCTTCAACACTTAGAAGATTTTACATTGCTGTTTTTATATTGTTATTTGTTTTATGTTTTTTTTTATTTGCTTCGCTTTGAATAGATTGTAGTTTATTATTGATACGTGTTTAAATCAACTTATAGAGTATTATTTACACTTTTTATTTACAGTTTTTTATTTAGTTAATAATTTGTTAAAATGGAAGGCTTAGTCAATGTTTTAAAGGAACTTCAAAATGTAATACAACGGGGCTTAAAAGAGTCCGAAGGATAGGTTGACAGTAGATTACATAAAAACTAAAGATGAATTATTAGAACGAGATTGGTTATTTACAAATAATTACACTAAACTTCACGAATTATATACAACTAAAGATAATACTAAAATAGTAGAAATGTATGATAGTACAGAGGATACTTACATTACATATAAATGTTTAATAAAATCTACGCTGAGCAAATATAGCGTTGCAAAAAAGACTGATAAGGAGTCTAGTTCATCAAGTAGTGTTCCTAAGTCATGTACATTTGTAAAGTTACCTAAGATCGCCATTCCGGTGTTTAGTGGCAAATATTCAGAGTGGACAACATTTCGGGACCTGTTTGTTTCACTAGTGCATAAAAATGATGGGTTGGACAATGTGCAAAAAATGCATTATTTAAAGAGCCATCTCAGCGGAGAAGCTGAACAGTTAGTGAGACAAACACCCGTGTCTGACTCAAATTACATTCAATGTTGGGCAAAATTAGAGAAGAGATATAGTAATAGGAAATATCTAGTTAGCTGTATATTACAACGTCTATTTAGCCAAAAACGTATGCAAGTAGAATCTGCATCGTCATTAAAGGAGATGCTTGATACAACTAATGATTGTCTTAACGCATTGAAAAATTTAAAGGTGGATGTGACAACTTGGGACGTCATGATCATTCATATAAGCGCCTTTAAACTTGATTCAGAAACCCGCAAACAGTGGGAATTCAGTATTAGCAATTTAGACTCCGATGAATTGCCCACCTTTGAGGGATTTGCTACCTTTTTAGAGAATCGTTTTCGTGCCCTAGATTTCATAGAACCAAAGCGGAATAATCAGGTCAATAGTTCACACAATCCAAAAGCTATGGTAGTGAGTTCAAGCAACATTAAATGTGAATATTGTAGTGAAGGTCACAAACTTTGCTTTTGCAAATCATTTGCAAAACAATCAATTGATCACCGTCGTGATTTCGTGGCAAAACATAAAATTGGTTTCAACTGCTTAGGTGGTAATCACATAGTCGCAAATTGTAAAAATACAAGTACATGCAAGCTTTGTCACAAAAGACATCATTCGTTGCTCCATCTGAATGGAGAACTTGCAAATAAAGTGGATGCTTCATCAAGCACGCCTGCTGTTGAAACTAGTCCGTCGACTAGTTCCACTCCAGTGGTTTCTTGCCTATCCACTAAAAAGTTGCCCAAACCTGGACAGGTTTTACTAGCCACTGCGCTAGTAAATATCGAGTCTAAGATGGGTTATCAAACGGTTAGAGCTTTAGTCGACCAAGGTTCACAAGCTTGCTTCATTACTGAGTCCACAGTGCAGTTCCTCAGATTGAAAAAAATTCCCATACACGGAATTGTATCAGGATTAGGCCAAAAGCCAACAATAGCAAAGTATATGGTTAACATAGAAATCTAATCCAGGGTTGATCCAAAGTTTAAATTAAATATAAACGCATATGTTATAAGTAAAATTACCTCTTACCTGCCAGAACGAACCATAGATCAAAATTCCTTTGACTGGATCGATTTTACGAGTCTGAAACTTGCCGATCTCTTATTTTGCAAACCTAGTAAAATTGACATCCTGTTAGGGGCAGATGTTTACGGCTGCGTGGTGAAAGAAGGCATGATAAAGAGTCCATCCAGTAGTCTAGTCGCACAGAGCACAACTTTAGGGTGGATCTTGTCGGGGGTGGTTGGTTCAACCACTAGTTCACGCTACACAGAACCTAATGTCAGTGTAATGCATATTAATCTCACTACAGACCTAATCCTAAGACAATTCTGGGAAATCGAAGAACACATTAGTTCAAAGAAATTGCTAACGCTTGAAGAACAAAAATGTGAAGATTTATATGCAAGTACCACCAAGAGAACACAAGATGGAAGATACGAGGTCCGGTTGCCATTCCGCGTTGAAGATCCTCCCTGCACGTCCGGCGGATCACGCTCCATCGCTGAAAATAGATTAAAATCATTAGAAAAAAGATTGGGGAAAAATGCAGAGTTAATGAAAAAGTACAAAGAAGTAATACATGAATACTTACATTTAGGACACCTTAGACCTGTAAAAGACGGAGATAATAAGAGAGAAATTGCAGTTTACCTACCTCACCATGCCGTTATAAGAGAAGACAAATCGACTACTAAAGTGCGGGTCGTGTTCAACGCATCTGAAAAGAATAAAAGAGGAGTCTCTCTAAACGACACATTGATGGTTGGGCCAACTTTGCAAGCCGATTTGAGGCACACAGTTTTGAGATGGAGAAGACATCCTATTGGTCTAGTAGCGGACATTATCAAAATGTACCGTCAAATTAGAGTCGCAGATGAACATGCAATGTATCAGAGGATTCTTTGGCGAGATAACCCTGAAGAAGAAATCAAAGACTATGAATTAGTTACCGTCACCTTTGGAACAGCCTCAGCGCCATACCAAGCTGTAAGGACTCTACATCAAATTGCATATGATGAAGGTGGCAAGCATCCATTGGCAGCTGAAAGAGTCTTAAATTCATTCTACGTGGATGATCTTATGAGTGGGTGTGAGGACGTAACAGAGGGCATTGAAATATATAAACAAATGAATGAACTGTTAGGCAAAGGTGGGTTTCAATTACAAAAGTGGAACAGTAATAGTAAAGAAATATTAGAGAAAATAAGGACATTAGAATTATTAGAAGGTAATCAAAGCATAAATAAAATAAGTACAATAGAAAGCAATGAGGAGGACAACGAGAACAATAGATCAATAAATAATAACAACCATAAAGAAGTAACAATTAAAGTAGATGATACGATGAAAATATTGGCACTTACCTGGGACCGCCAAGAGGATTCCTTCCGGTACACGGTGTGTATTCAGCCGTCAAACAATCAACTTGTAACAAAAAGAGCTGTAGTGTCAGACATTGCCAAATTGTTCGACCCATTGGGGTGGTTGGCACCTATCATTGTCTTAGCCAAAATCTTCATACAGAAGTTATGGCTAGCTGGTATTGGGTGGGACGAACAATTAACAAGTGATCTGATAAAAGAATGGTACACTTACCGCGAAGAGTTACCTCTATTTGCCAAAGTACACATACCTCGTTGGCTTGGTACAAGGACAGAGAGTGATGTAGAGCTGCATGGCTTCTGTGATGCTTCGAAGGCAGCTTACTCCGCTGTGGTGTACTTACGGTTCATAGATTCTACAAATGAGGTCAAGGTTTCACTACTAGTTGCAAAGACTAGAGTGGCACCTATAAAGCAAGTCAGTATACCACGGTTAGAGTTGTGCGGGGCAGTACTGTTGGCGAATTTGTTGTCAGAAACTGCGGAGATTCTGAATGTTTCAAAGGAAAAAATAAAGGCAAGGACGGACTCCACCGTAGTACTTGCTTGGTTAAATAGCCACCCAAGTAGGTGGAAAACTTTCGTCGCCAACCGCACTTCTGAAATATTAAACTTTATGAGTTCATCACAATGGCATCATGTAGCCACAAGTGAGAACCCAGCCGATTGCGCATCTCGAGGACTGATGCCATGTACGTTCATTCAGAATACACATTGGTTTTCAGGACCACAGTTCCTAAAAGAGAAAACCATTACATATAAAAAACCAAAGGATTTAGCTATAGATTTAGAACAGTCTGTTAAGACTCACGTTGCTGTTAGACCCGATAGTAATCATGATATCAATATATTAGATAGATTTTCTTCTTTACAAAGGTTATTATGAATAGTAGCATATTGTCGTAGAATACTGAAGAGCAAAGGAGATAGGAAAACTTATTTACAAAAAGGGGAAATAGAAGAAGCTTTAGAATATTGTATAAGGAAAATACAAAAAGAAAGCTTTATAATAGAATACACACAACTTAAAAATGATGGACACTTACATTTAAAAAGTAGCAAAATAAAACACTTATGTCCTTATCTTGATAACAAGGGTATTATGAGAGTGCAAGGTAGAATCGAAAAATCTACCTTGGACGAACAGATGAAACACCCAATCGTTTTGCCAAATGATACTCATTTTACACGTCTATTGATGTCAAATTATTTAAGATCAGCTTATTGGATCATTGGGGTTCGAAACTTGGTGAAGCAATGTGTTCGTAAATGCATAACGTGTGCTAAACAAAAGGCAACAATTAAAAACCAATTTATGGGATCGCTACCAGCTAGTCGATGCTCACCTGCAAAACCATTCTTGCACAGCGGGGTTGACTACGCTGGCCCTATAAATATCAGGACAACAAAGGGTCGTGGCCACCGCTCATATAAGGGATACATATGCTTGTTTGTATGTATGTCTACACGAGCTCTACATTTGGAAGTGGTCAGCGACATGACGACTCAAGCATTTTTAGCTGCTTTTAGGAGATTCGTGTCTAGGCGAGGTCATTGTGCCAAGTTGTGGAGCGATAACGGCACAACCTTTGTAGAAGCGTCAAGAGAGCTGCGACAGATTGTAGACAATTTACATGCATCAGTTGCAGAACAGTTGGAAGCAAATAACACTGAGTGGCATTTCATTCCCCCCCACGCACCCAATTTTGGCGGTCTCTGGGAAGCGGGAGTGAAATCTACTAAGTTCCATCTCAAACGCGTCATAGGAGAGTCTACACTCACGTATGAGGAACTCAGCACACTCCTTACTCAAGTAGAGGCATGCCTGAACTCACGTCCAATGAGCATTATTAATTCTGAGGATCCAAGTGAGCCAATGCCATTGACTCCGGGTCATTTTTTAGTAGGTGAACCGTTAATCTCCGTACCAGATTATAACTACGAAGGTTTATCGGTAAATTCTCTAACCAGGTGGCAATTCGTGCAACGGATGCTGCAATCCTTTTGGAGACGATGGTCTCAAGAATATTTGGCTACTCTAATGAACAGATACAAATGGAGTTCTAAAGTTCCTGAACCAAATATTGGTGACGTCGTTCTAATCAAAGAAGACGATCTGCCTCCTAGTCGTTGGGCACTAGGACGAGTTCTTGAAAAACATCTGGGAGATGATGAGGTCACGCGAGTTGTCACATTACGCACCAAATCAAGTACAATAAAGAGGCCAACCAATAAATTATGTATTCTACCCATTGCTGATTCATGACCATTGATGAACATTTACATTTTTAAACTTTTACATTGTTTTTATACTTTACACACTGTTTTTTGTTGCTATTGAAATTATACACTGTTTTATTTTTGTATTTTACGTTTTGTTAGTTTTAAATTTTATGTTTACATTTTTATTAAACTTAGTCGCATGTTGTAAAAGGGACAATCCCTTATCAATCATTTAAGCAAATTGTATTTGTTGAAGGGCATTTTGCCACTAAATGCCCTTGGTGGGCGGTATGTTTGCGACCAATAAAATACGAAACCAAAAGTTTTATTATAGTTGACCCCTCGCTCGATAGATGGCGTTGGGATCAAATTAAAAGTCGATATGGTTTCGTTACCGCGATTTGGTTAGGGCCAGCAACCATTCTTAAAATATATGATTGATATAGATCAGTATATGAGTATACGGTGTTTTATTTTTGATACCTACCTGTATACACGTATAGAGTATCAGTTCAAATTTTAGTAATGAGTGTTTCCGCTGCGGCGCTCGGTATTAAACACTAATCAATGTTAAAATTGATAATAATAATAATTTTTATTTCATCTTTTATTCAAAATAGTTATATGTAACAGCCACGTTAATTTATTATATTAACACAAGTAAATCTTAAACAAATAATTATGCTAGTGTCCAAGGAATAACTATAATTATCTTACCAATATTTAAGAACTAATGAAAAATTGACTTTATTAATCTAGAATTATGTATAATTAGCGGCTTGCCCGAGCTAGGTATAAAAAAAACCTGTGTTTCGGGTCATCACTTACAGGACTATTACAGAAATTACAGAATAACAACTTACAAACTAAACCTACAATATACTAAAACTTCCAAAAGTTTCTCTGTGTCTGTGTAATTATGATTCAGTAGGTACTCAGATTTCAAAAAAGAAAATAATAGAGCTGTGTCATCCGCATATGATGATAATATTATCCCATTACGAAGGACTAAACTACATAGGCTATTAATGTAAATTAAGAATAACGTAGGGCCCAACATACTTCCTTGCGGTAATACGAATTTTCCATCTCAGAACTTGAATGCTGCCCTATTTTAACGCATTGTAGACGGTCTCTAAATAATTGGAGAAACTGAAAATGCCCGCCTCTTATCCCAAGTTTTTCAAGCTTGTGCAGTAATATAGAACACGAAATTGTGTCAAAGGCTTTAGCGAGGTCCAGAAAAATCCCAATGGTGTGCATAGTTATCTAGTTTGGTACTAATGTATTCGGACAGCCTGTGAACTCCTTGGTTAGTTGATCTTTTTGGTCTAAACCCGAATTGGTTATTGGAAAGCAATTTGTTAACTTCAAGAGAACCTATTAATGTACTGTTACTAAAATATTTGCGAGTCCTGTTAGTACTACCTGCCATCCCCCGCCCCCCTTGCAGAACCCTCGGCCGAAGCCGACTGAACGGTTGTTGGCGCCAAGAGGAGTGCGGGCAAGGCAACTAGGTCGGCCAAAAAGCGCGCGAGGCGACAGGAGCGCAAGAAGCGGGCCATGGCGGCTAGACTTCGCGCCCCGAATTCCGCGGCTGTAGTTATTACACTACAGCCAGATGCGGAAAAGAAGGGCGTGACGTACAACACCGTCATGGAAAAGGCGAAGCAGGCGGTGGTGGGCCACCTCAGCGAGTTCGGAGCCTCTGGGGGCTTCCGAATGAGGCACACCGCAACCGGGGCCCGAATATTAGAGGTCCCTGGTGCGGACAGTGGCCCTGCCGCAGACGCCCTGGCCGCAAGGATCAAGGCGTCCCTGGACGTCGAGGAGGTCCGAGTGTCCAGGCCCACCAAGTGCATGGACATGCGCATCATGGGCCTGGACGACTCCGTCAGGGTGGACGAGGTGGTGACCGCCATCGTCGGGGCGGGAGGGTGCAACGCCGATCAGGTGCGGGCGGGCACCATCCGTGCTGACAGCACGGGCATGCGAGCCGTAACGGTGAACTGCCCCGTGTCGGCGGCCAAGGCCATCACTGGTGAATGCCGAAGGCTCTTGGTGCGCTGGGTCTCCGCGCAGGTAAAACTGCTGGAGCCCAGACCTCTGCCGTGCTACCGCTGCCACGTGGGGCACCACGTGGGTGCCTATTGTGCCGCGGAGGTGGACCGCAGTGACCGCTGCTTCCAGTGCGTTCAGCCCGGTCACAAGGCTGCAGAATGCCGTGCTTCGCCGCACTTCTACGCATGTGCGGCGGCAGGCAAGCCGGCCGATCACCGGGCTGGGAGCAGGTCCTGCGACCCCCCTGCCAAGGCCAAGGGCAAGGTCCCGAGGCAAGCTCACCCTGACGTCCTCTCCGCCGCAACCTCCTCTCTGGCTGCCGCTGCTGTCGCCGCCGCAACCACCGCGGCAGGGCCCTCACGAGGGGCTCGGGAGGAGACTGTAATGGACTGTTAATGACGGCTCCATTACGTCTCCTCCAGCCGAATATCAACCACTGCGCCCCCGCTCAGGATCTGTTGCTCCAAAGCATGGCGCAGTGGTCGATCAATATCGCTGTGGTCTCCGAGCCGAACTATGTCCTGCCCAGGGGAGACTGGGTTCAGGACCTGAACGGCACGGTGACCCTAATTTCGTCGGCCGCCGCCGGTACTCCGTCCCTCGAGGCTATTACGAGGGGACGGGGTTGCGTGGCAGCACGGTTCGGGGGCATTGCAGTGGTAGGCGTCTACCTGTCCCCGAACAGAACTCTCGCCGATCTCCACATCTCCCTTATGGAGCTGAATGCCGTCGTCGCTAGTTTTGGTTCCCTCCCACTGGTCGTTTGCGGGGACTTCAATTCCAAGAACTTGGCTTGGGGTTCTCGGTTCACGAACCAGCGGGGTCGGATGGTAGAGGACTGGGCCCTGGAAACAGGCCTGGTCGTCCTAAACCGGGGTTCTGTCCCCACGTGTGTGCGGATGCAGGGCGAGTCAGTGGTGGACATATCGTTCGCCAGCCCTGCTCTGTCACCGCGTGTCGTCGACTGGCGCGTCATGAAGGGGGTGGAGACGTACTCAGACCACCAGTACATTCAGTTTGATATCTCCGCCCAGACCTCAGACGCGCCATTTCAACAGACCCCGTGCGGTCCGCGTTGGGCGCTGAAGCAGCTGGACCGGGAGCTCCTCCTGGAAGCCGCGATGGTACAGGCCTGGATGCAAGCACCAAACAGGCCTGTCGACATTGACGTCAAGGCAGAGTGGTTCCGGGAGCCATGTCGCAAATTTGCGACGTGGCAATGCCCCGAGTTCGGTCAGGACTTGCCCGGCGCCAGGTGTATTGGTGGTCGCCGGAGATTGCGGTACTGCGCAATGCGTGCAATGCCGCGCGGCGCCGGTACGCCAGACACCGCAGTCGCCGCAACCGCCCGCCGGATGCGGAGGCCCGAGAGGCGGAGCTTTACGAGGGATACAGAGTGGCGAAGCGCACCCTCCGAGCGGAAATAAAGCGGGCCAAGTTGGAGGCCCGCAACGTGTGGCTAGGGACTCTAAACGGAGACCCGTGGGGACGCCCCTACAAGGTGGTGCAAGAAATGCTCCGCCCCTGGGCTCCCCCACTTACGCAGAGTCTCCGGCCCCAGATTGTGGAGGGTGTGGTGAGCACTCTGTTCCCTGCGCGAGGGGAACACTCTCCCCCGCTCATGGCTCCGCCACCAGCGGTGTCTAACGCGGATCACGATGGCGACCACGACGACAATGAGGTGACCGAGGTAGAGATGAGTGTGGCGGTACGAAGGCTGAGTGCCAAGAATACCGCCCCAGGACCCGACGGCTTGCCTGGGAAAGCCTGGGTCCTGGCCATGGAAGCTCTCGGGTCTCGATTAAGAGGGCTCTTCAGCGCATGCATGGAGAGGGGCCAATTCCCACTTCGCTGGAAGACGGGAAAACTGGTCCTTATCGCGAAGCCGGGGCGCCCTGCGGACTCTCCGTCCGCGTACCGGCCCATTGTGCTGCTCGACGAGGTGGTCAAGCTCTTTGAAAGAGTAATTGCAGACCGCCTCGTCGCGCACCTAACACGGGTGGGGCCGGATCTGGCGGACGACCAGTTCGGCTTTCACAAGAGGCGCTCCACGGTGGACGCCATCATGCGCGTGCGAGCTCTCACGACGGGGAATGCGATGTCCCAGGGCAGGTGTGTCGTGGCGGTGTCATTGGACATCGCTAACGCCTTCAACTCCCTGCCCTGGAGTAGCATTAGGAGGGCACTCCGGTATCACCGGGTGCCCGACTACCTCTGTCGTGTGATCGAGGCCTACCTGTCGGACAGGTACATCATCTACCCTGGTCACCAGGGAGAGTGGGAACGTCGAGAGATGTCGTGCGGTGTTTCGCAGGGATTGGTGCTAGGACTGCCCTTGTGGAACATCGGCCACGACTACGTGCTGCGCGGCGACCTCCCTGACGGGGTCAGCGTGGTCTGCTACGCAGACGATACGCTGGTCTTGGCTCAGGGAGACTCGTACCAGGCGGTGGTCGAATTAGCGACACGCGGGGTTGCGATAGTCGTTGATAGGATCCAGCAGTTGGGACTCGAGGTGGCTGCACAAGTCCGAGGCCATGTGTTTTCACGGCCCTCGGAGCGCGCCGCCTCGGCGCTCCCAATTAACGGTAGGAGGAGTTCACATCGGCGTTGGATCGACGATGAAGTACATGGGACTCGTCCTCGACAGCCGGTGGAATTTCGAGGAACACTTCCGACGTCTGGCTCCCAAACTGAATCGGACTGGAGCTGCCTTCAAGCGGCTCCTGCCCAACCTCGGGGGTCCAGATGCCTCCTGCCGGAGGCTCTACTCAGGCATCATCCGGTCCATGGCCCTTTATGGGGCGCCGATGTGGGCGCCGTCACTGCGGAAGCGACCCCCTCGTGGTGTGTGGGCTAGTGTTTGGCTGAATTTAAGGTGATAGATTTAGATTGTGAGCATGATAGTTGATAGGCTATGTCCCGTTGTAATTCTTAGAAGTGCTAGGATTGTGATACAGTATTACATACAAGTGGGCTAAATCCAGTTTAGGCTTGTATAATATTATATTACAGATCCGTGTGAGAGTCAGAGTACGAATGGATGGGCGTTGGTTGTGCGTAAGTAGTGTGTAAGTACGCGAGTGAATCTCAGCGACTATGTTGGTGACCGAATGGGTGAGTGTTAACTCTTTTATCCTTCCTTATTCCATTCTATGACAAGGTGACCTAAGCTTGCGGTTGGTGTTAGGGACTCGGAGAAAGTCTTCCTTTGGAGTGAATTTGACATTGACTTTCCTTGGGGTGACCTTGACACTGACTTTCTGTAGAGTGGACTTGACCCTTGCCGGCCGGCCTACTCGACGCAACTATGACCGAGGCACTGCCGATTGAAGACTGAACCGAATATATATTCGTTACATACTAGAGTCAGTTTAAGCTATAATAAGATCATAAACTGTAGCGATGGTTACTTTATTATGTCTATGATATTTGTATGGTGGCGGACGATACGCTGGTCTTGGCTCAGGGAGACTCGTACCAGGCGGTGGTCGAATTAGCGACACGCGGGGTTGCGATAGTCGTTGATAGGATCCAGCAGTTGGGACTCGAGGTGGCTGCACAAGTCCGAGGCCATGTGTTTTCACGGCCCTCGGAGCGCGCCGCCTCGGCGCTCCCAATTAACGGTAGGAGGAGTTCACATCGGCGTTGGATCGACGATGAAGTACATGGGACTCGTCCTCGACAGCCGGTGGAATTTCGAGGAACACTTCCGACGTCTGGCTCCCAAACTGAATCGGACTGGAGCTGCCTTCAAGCGGCTCCTGCCCAACCTCGGGGGTCCAGATGCCTCCTGCCGGAGGCTCTACTCAGGCATCATCCGGTCCATGGCCCTTTATGGGGCGCCGATGTGGGCGCCGTCACTGCGGAAGCGACCGGCGGCCCAGCTGAACGCGTGCCAGAGGGTATACGGCATACGGATGGTGCGGGGATACCGCACGGTTTCCCGCGAAGCGGCGAGCCTCCTTGCTGGCCAGCCAGCATGGGATTTGGAGGCAACAGGCCTTGCACGCATGCACGATCTGCGCGTGGAGATGCAACGTCGGGGCGAAACTCCGCTGCCGCGACCAGTCGCGGCATGGCGGACAGAGCTCCGGCGGGGTCTCATGGCGGAATGGCGACAGCGACTATCGCAACCCAGTGCTGGACACGCCATAATTATGGCGGTAAGTACTAATTCAAAAGTGCCTGTAATTGGTCTATTTGAAATAAACGTTTCTGATTTCTGACGGTTATGCGTTGAATTTTCTGATTACTGATTTTGATATTGGAACGATATAGGCATTTTGATGTTAATTTATTTTCTTTAATTGAACTTACTTAGCGGTACTATGAACAGTAGTGAGAATTAGTAGGTTAGTTAAAAGAAATTTAGAGTTTGGATACATCTCAAATTTGGTTGAACCTTCATAATTTACGGTTGGCGCAGTGGTTGAGTGATTGACTGCTGCGCTGCACATTGCGGGTCGATTCCCACAGGGGGCAGACGTTGGTATGGCCTATAGAGAGAGGGATACTAAAACATGACGTTCCGGTTGAATTAGATGTATAGGAAGCAGGTGGGGAAAGTGATCATGGCACTATTTAATCACTGCTGCTTTAGAAATAAGGTACGATTAGTGAGTTATCCTCGTTTACGTCGGTGCGTAAACGAGATGAGTCGTTGGTGCGACACCTGTAGTGAGTTACCTTTGTTTACGTTGGTGCGTAAATGATTTGGATTTTTGATTGAATTGGAAGTTTTAGTTGTATACTAATGGTCACTCATGATCAGAATGTCTTGTGTGTGTGAGAGTTTGCATGTTTGGGAACGCACTCACGATGCGGTAGTGGTTCCTAGTGTTTGTCAGGAGTGACCGAGCTTCTTCGAGAGTCTTGTTTGGAAGTCTCGTCAGTGGACGTCTTTCGCTAAGGTGGTGATGATGAACACAGCGACGGATGTCTTGTTGGGACGTCTCGTCAATGGACATCACTTCCAGCTGAGGTGACCATGATGACTAACACACAGGGACGTGTGTTCCGCAGGATGGCCGTGTCGGTGAAGTCAATAGAAGAACAAGGTTGAATATGACGATGGTTTCGTTACGGTGCAAAGGAGGAAGCGTCGAATGCAAACCAACAAGAACCGCTCCGGTATAGCACCTGCAACTGCTAGCGTGAGTCTGCGTGCCGCCCAGCCGGACACTTCAGTGTACATGTCCCGCCTGCATCACACCACAAGGGTGGAAGATATCGTAAAGTACGTGCGCCAAAAGACGAAGTACACACTGAGGGTACAGCTTCTGGAGTCGCAACGCAACGTCAATTTCAGGGCGTTCGTAGTGCGAGTCCCGAACACTTTTTTGCCCCTCGTGGTGTGTGGGCTAGTGTTTGGCTGAATTTAAGGTGATAGATTTAGATTGTGAGCATGATAGTTGATAGGCTATGTCCCGTTGTAATTCTTAGAAGTGCTAGGATTGTGATACAGTATTACATACAAGTGGGCTAAATCCAGTTTAGGCTTGTATAATATTATATTACAGATCCGTGTGAGAGTCAGAGTACGAATGGATGGGCGTTGGTTGTGCGTAAGTAGTGTGTAAGTACGCGAGTGAATCTCAGCGACTATGTTGGTGACCGAATGGGTGAGTGTTAACTCTTTTATCCTTCCTTATTCCATTCTATGACAAGGTGACCTAAGCTTGCGGTTGGTGTTAGGGACTCGGAGAAAGTCTTCCTTTGGAGTGAATTTGACATTGACTTTCCTTGGGGTGACCTTGACACTGACTTTCTGTAGAGTGGACTTGACCCTTGCCGGCCGGCCTACTCGACGCAACTATGACCGAGGCACTGCCGATTGAAGACTGAACCGAATATATATTCGTTACATACTAGAGTCAGTTTAAGCTATAATAAGATCATAAACTGTAGCGATGGTTACTTTATTATGTCTATGATATTTGTATGGTGGCGGGTAGATTCCTAAACTTATGAAATATATCAGTGTACCGCTAACTCTTGCCTTTCATTGACACTGCATTGGCGACGAGTACGGGATTATTTGATTTTCGGTGTCTTAATTACGTATTTCGGTGTCTTATTTCGCGTGCAGTATTATCATTGTTTCAATAATGCCGATCGGCAAGTTAGAACCATATAATATTAACTCTAAACAATGGCCTGCATATATACGCCGGGTTAACCAATACATTTTACTAAATGACGTTAAAGACAATCTAAAAGTGCCGATGTTAATTACTATAGTAGGCGAAGCGACATATTCGTTGATGTGTGACCTGTGCTCGCCCGACTTTCCCGAGAACAAGACTTACGAGACTTTGGTACAGTTAGTTGCCGATCATGTAGAACCGCAGCGATCAGAGATTGCCGAACGCCACGTGTTTCGGCTGCGGCGTCAACGGGCCGGCGAACCTTTAATGGAATATCTACAGGCCCAGGTGCTTGATGGCAACTACTTGTAATTTTGGCAAATGTAAAAAGTGTTCTACTCTCGAGGAAAACTTAAGAGACCAGTTTGTATCGGGTTTGGCAAACGACGCAATGCGATCTAGAATATTTGCCGAAAGAAAAATAGAATACAAAGAGGCAGTGGAGTTAGCGTTAGCACTGGAGGCTGCAGAGAGGCACGCAGAGGTGAGCGGTAGTATGGTGCCGACTACGACCTTAGTTGCTGGCGGCGAAGCAGGCGAAGACCTGCACTACACACGCGGAAGGTAAGGACGCACCCGCGGCTCGCGCACACGGGACGTCGCGACCGGGGCGGCGGGCCCAGCTGGCGCGGAGCGAGCGGTGCGTGCGGAGCGAGCGGAGCGTGCGGAGCGCGCGGCGGACACAGCGCACGGCGCGACCACGCAAGCATGCTGGCGGTGCAGTAAGATACATAGCGCGGCGAGGTGCCGTTATGTGAATTACAGTTGTGACGAGTGTAAACAAAAGGGTCATTTAAGAGTGATGTGCAAATTAGTGAATCGGGCGGACAATTGGCATAATTATATCAGTGGTGAGGACGATTCGGACGATATGTTTCAGATTATTGAGGGTAAGGACAATAAACCGTACTTTATAAACATTATAATAGATAACTTTGAGACCAAGTGTGAAATCGATACTGGTAGTCGTATTTCGGCTATTAATGAAGACTTGTATAATCGCAAATTTTCCCATAAAACCTTTAAGGCAGATAATTTAATGTTGCGTAGTTGTGCTGGTTCACGCATCGAATCGCTCGGCTATATAGAAGTCCAAGTTAGGTTACAAAATGTAGAAGTAAAGTCTTTGCCACTTTATGTAATTAGAAATGGAGCGTGCCCCTTATTGGGAAGGGACTGGTTACGCGCGCTTAAGATAACTCAAATAAATTTGCACAAGATTACCGACGATCGTGAACCGCCTATGTGCTGAATTTCCTGAGGTATTTACGGATAAGCTAGGAACTTGTAAGCGAGCTATCCGACTACAGCTGACAGACAATGAGCCTGTGTATGTTCGTGCGCGACCGGTACGCTTGGCGCTGCGAGCGCGTGTTGAGCGTGAACTTGCGCGACTGGAGTCTGACGGTTCGATATACCGTGTGGACTATTCCGACTACGGAACGCCAATTGTGCCGGTTGTAAAAAAAAATGGAGATATACGCTTATGTGGAGACTATAAAATTACAATTAACCCAAAGCTCAAGCGTGACTATTATCCATTGCCGCGTATTGATGGGTTATTTGCTAAATTAAGTGGAGGAAACAAATTTACTAAAATTGATCTCACACACGCTTACGAACAGTGTTTCTTGACGGAAGAATCACAACCCTATACAGCCATAACAACTCACCTCGGAACATATGCCTACCGTCGTACGCCATACGGTCTAGCTTGCATACCCGAAAAATTCCAAAAAATAATGGAAGAAACATTGCGGGGCATACCGGGTTGTGTTGTTTTCCTAGATGATATTTGTACAACAGGGGCTGATGATAAAGAACACCTCAGTAATTTGCGAGCTGTGCTCGAGAGGTTACGCGCGGCGGGTTTAACAGTTAAATTAAGTAAGTGTAGTTTCCTACAAGATAGTGTTAATTATTTAGGTTACATAATAGATAAGAAGGGTTTACGGCCAGACAAAGCTAAATTGAATGCTATTTCCAGCGCGCCTAGACCAGAGAATATACGAGTAACACAGTTAAAAAGTTTCCTGGGGATGCTAAATTATTATGGTAAATTCATTAGTAATATGAGCACATTATTGTACAATTACACAATTTACTAAAAAAAGATACACACTGGAAATGGGATACAAGATGTGAACAGGCGTTTAAAGAAGCTAAGCGAGTTCTCTTGGGCGAGCGAGTGTTAGCGCATTACGAGGAGGGGCGGCCTCTCGTACTCGCGGTGGACAGTATGCGTATGGGTTGGGTGCAGTGCTGGCTCACCGCTATTCCGATGGCAGCGAGCGCCCGGTCAGCTGTGTGTCTCGCACACTCAACGCGGCCAAGCGGAATTACAGCCAACTTGATAAAGAGGCGCTCGCTATATTATTCGGTGTAACAAAGCACCATCAGTACTTGTTTGGTAGAAACTTTATATTACGCACAGATCATCAACCTTTGACGCACATATTTGGTGCTAAGGGTGGCATTCCACAAACGGCGGCTAGCCGGCTACAGCGGTGGGCGGCGCGCCTGGCTGCATACGATTTCACAGTGGAATTCGTACGCTCGGCTGACAATTGGCCAGCAGATGCTTTATCAAGACTACCGCTACCACAAGAGGGTCGCTTAGTGGATGCAGTTACCTACATCAACCTCATAGAGGAATCATTCCCTATTAGTTTTAAGGATATTGCTAAGGAGACTGAAAAAGATAAATTGTTATGCAAGGTGAAAGGTTATGTAACTTTTGGTTGGCCGTTGACAGTGAGCGATACTGAAAAACCGTATTTCGTTAGAAAACAAGATTTAGGTATAGAATTAGGTTGCCTAATTTATAAATATAGGGTCGTTATACCGAATGCATTCCAAAAACAGATTTTAGATGAAATTCATGAAGGGCATTTAGGAATTAATAAAATGAAGAATTTGTCTAGGAATTATGTTTACTGGCCCGGTCTAGACAGGGATATAGAGGAGGTATGTCGCGCTTGCACGGCGTGCCGCGCAGTCCGCGACGCGCCGCCGCTTGCGCCGCTGCACCCTTGGGAGTTTCCGCTGCATCCGTGGCAGCGAGTACATGCTGACTTTGCGGATTGCGGGGGAAAACGGTATTTAATCATCGTAGACGCAAATTCGAAGTGGATTGAAGCGATTTCTATGAGTAGAACGGACGCGCAGGCAACTATCGCGACAATGAGAACCATTTTTGCTCGGTTTGGTTTGCCATCATTACTGGTCACTGACAACGGTACTCCATTTTTCTCACAGGATTTTAAGATATTTTGTGAAAAAAATTGTATAAAACATGTTACCACAGCACCTTACAGACCGCAAGGAAATGGGGCTGCAGAAAACGCGGTAAAAACCGTTAAGAAAGCGATCAAACGTGCTTTGTACGAGGGCGAGGACGTCGCCACGGCACTCAGTAAATTTTTGTTCCAATATCGAAACTGCCAACACGCAACTACTGGCGTGTCCCCTGCGGTGGCATTGCAGGGGCGCAGGTTGCGCGGGCGCTTAGACGCGCTGCGACCCGACGTGTCGACTGTAGTGCGCGCCGCGCAGGAGCGGCAAGTGGCCGCTGCAGGCGGCACGCTGCGGGCGCTGGCACCGGGCGACACGGTGCTCACCCGTGACTATACCGCAAGGGGGGAAAAGTGGTCGTCAGGAACAATAGTCTCGTACAAAGTGGACGTAGGACGTGGAGTCGGTTGGCGTAGACATGTCGATCAAATTATACCTGTTAATAATAAGAATCGCTATTCATTATCTCGTACCAGTATAGTTTCCGAGAATAAAGACTTAACCCCAGAGCGGGAAATCCCTTCGGTCCGTGAGGAAACTGAGGATACATTCGAAGACGCGTCTGACGGTATTGGAGAGAAGTCGCAGATAACTAGGTCTGAAGTGGCACCACGGCCGGAGACACCACCACCACCGTCAGGTGCGTCTGCCCGCGCCCTGCGAGCTTATAATCGGGCTCGACCAACTAAATAAAATGCTTTGTTTCTTTTGATTGTTATATTAATTATATTACGTACCTATACTCTAGCTTAAGGGGGAAAAATGTAGCGATGGTTACTTTATTATGTCTATGATATTTGTATGGTGGCGGGTAGATTCCTAAACTTATGAAATATATCAGTGTACCGCTAACTCTTGCCTTTCATTGACACTGCATCACCAAACGTTAGCGACGGCTACCTACCCCTAAGGACTGACTGACATAGGATACTTTACATTGCCCTTGATATGCGCACACTTCCAGGGAGAGGGGGGTAGGCTTCACCAAGTACCCTGAACTGCATTGATAGTCGTTCTAAGGAACGCTAGGGATCGCATCTCGTTAAATCGACCCGGCCCCCGTAGGCCAGCCTCTGATACAAAAAAATAATATTTAACGAGAAACGAAACTTGGACACATCTCATAAAAGTTCCGCAGCTAGACGTAGCTCGGAGGCGTGTAGGTTATGTTGTCCTCACCCTGGCTCAGAGTAAGGAAGTGAGAAGTGTCGATTTATAAACCACTTCGGCGTCTAGCGAGGCAACTGTAAAGAGTTCTGCGGTGACTGACGATGCGTCACGCTTGTTTAAGTCTTGTATTGTGTTTTTGATGGGTGAGTAGGCCGTTATAAGGAGTTAATTAATATAGAAAGTATGTCTTATCCAATAGCAGAGACCTCACAACCCTTTGCCGTAGGATTGGTCAGGACATGCACGGGCGAAAAGGAATAAAGTAATTCTAAAATAACTTAATTTGCAAATACAAGCGTCACGTGTCATATTCCCTTTTGTAGCCCTCTCAGTCTCTTAAATTTCATAACTCAAAAGAAAAATAGATTATCCTTCCCTATCTCCTTATTAATGGATTCCCAACCCTAATTGTTTTAACATTGTTTTTCTCCATCCCCTCCTAGTCCCCTAGCTTTCTAAGTCGGGACAAGGTGATATATTCCTTGGGAAACCATTACTATTCGGTGGGGGCTCGTCCAAGTCACAGGGATGAGAGCCACAGGGGCGGGCGGAAGGAGGAGCTCGTCTTCTACCCCTCAGGGGTAGCCGACCTTCATACCTTCATGTAGGAAAATTCAGAAAAAACGAAAATTTTATCAGCCTAGGGTCTTTTAGGAACAGTCACAGTGACATGGTCATTTTCGAGAACTGGGTTGGGCACATACCTGTAATATGGTACCTCTGAATACACTAGGTTGTATTTCATTTCAAGTTGCTGGTGAATAATCCTGGCTACTTGGTTATGCCTGTGCAAGTAATCGCCGTTAACCAGATGAGAACAACCAGAGATAATATGTCTGATAGACTCACCCGGACGATGGCATGCCCGACACACGTCAACCGTTATTATTATTATTAATAGTACGGAAGCTTGAGAACGAATGAACGAGCTAAGTGAAAAGTGACGCATGTCACTTTGACAGAATCCGCGCTGACGTTTGCGCGAACCGAGCAGATAAAAGACGTGCCGACTGCAGAGGTTCGGGGCTCTTTCCCCTGTCGGCAGCTGGTCGTACAAAGTCTAGTCTCGGGGACTATCCCACTGCTCGTTGTGTGAAGTGAATACCTAAAGCTTGCATCATAATAAATCAGTTGTGTTATCTGGAATAGTTTGTTAATTGCTCGATACCCAGCCATCGCCCACAAAACAGAGTACCTAGACAGAGCTTCAATGCTTATCGGCATCCTGCGCCGATATACAAATTAATCACAGATACAATACAATATAGGTAAATATAATATATAAATAATTTAACCTTTTGAGTGCGAAATTAGAGACACAATAGTAAGACAATGGCGCGTGAACGCCGGCGTTAATGCGGGGATCAACAGCTTGAACTAAATATATATACTCAAAAAAAAAAAAAAAAAAATTGGTCAAAGTCGACAAACAGAGAAACATTAACGTTGTTATGATACTACTGCCAACTTCTTACGAATATACTCGCGAACCTGAATCTTGAATCTTAATCGGTTTGTAACCATGCTGACCTCTTGGGGGAGCGTATTTCACAGAGAAATAGCCTGAACAAAGAAAGAACAGAGAAGGAAGTCAGTGCAATGAGTAGGACATAGAAGAAGACGGTTATGAGATGAGCGTAGATTTTTATTGTGGTTGGCGCAAATGCATTGAAAGTGAGGGGCTAAATAACTAGAGGAATTGGGAGAATTGAGAAATTAAAACAAGGTAGTGAGCGCCCGTTGCTCTCTGCGCTGACGTATGATGGGCAACCACTTTAGAAGCGATCGATGTGCAGAGACATGATCTTATTTGCGCAGGTTTGAAAACAAATCGAATGCAGTAATTTAGATGACGGTCGAGTTTATTGAGGAGATTTGCATTCAGGTCATAGTAACATACATCGCCATAATCGATGATAGGAAAAATTTGGGTCTGTACAAGCATTGCCTTCGTGTTTGATGTGAAAAAGTATTTAGTAGCAGGATTAGTTCTTATGTGACGCCATAGATGTCGCTACATCACTCCCCTCCGGAGATCGGAGATCGATGGTTCTTGATGCTTCTTGATTCGTGCCAGGCCAGTGGTAGGTTGGTTCCAGTGGGTCGGAACCGAATGCCGCATAGTTCTCGGTGAGTCGGAACTGTCTGCGGTGATGTCCCCAGTGAGTCGGGGTGGTGCTGTCCCAGTGAGTCGGGATGATGCCCCAGTGAGTCGGGGTGGTGCTGTCCCAGTGAGTCGGGATGATGCCCCAGTGAGTCGGGGTGTTGCTATCCCAGTGAGTCGGGATGATGCCCCAGTGAGTCGGGGTGATGATGTCCCAGTGAGTCGGGATGATGCTGCAGGCTCCAGTGAGTCGGAGTAGTGCTGCTGGCTCCAGTAAGTCGGAGCGGTGCTGTGCGACGTAGTGGCTTTACTGCTGGCGTCGATCAGGAGAGGTTCTTCGTGGCTCTTCATGTGACTGGCCGAAAGTGCAGTGTGATTCGCCAAGGTCGCTGATGAGGCTGAGGGTGATGACCAGGTATGACCAGGTAGGCATGCTGGTGGTCAGGATACCCTTTATAGCCGTGGGTGCTGGCTGTATGGCTCGCTGCTCGAAAGCTTGAGGAAGTGATGATGACGACACGAAGCAGTAGCTGCACGAAGGCTGCGCTGACGTTCTTTGTCGAGGGTCACCATTTTAGGGGTATGTGGAACAGAGAGTAAAGCCCCACATACCTCCGTTGAACAGGGAGGATCCTCCAACCAGACGGGTTGTTATGTCTGGTGGGCTACTGCCCGATAGATGATTTCGGGCTGTTCTATATGTTCTAATCGCGCGGAGAACTTTGATTGCGCGATGCAGGATTAGTTCTTATGTGACGCCATAGATGTCGCTACAAAAGTGCACAAAGTTAGAGAGTTGTTTGTGGGCACAGGCCTCAAGCACTTTGGATAGGAAGTGTGTATGTGCATGTATCGATGGTGCAACGCCGTACGTTCGATAATGGAACGAACATGGCGGAATTTTGGAGTTTTGACTCGACAAGTGCATTATTGCTGATAATCTTGGCTCGCTAACCTCATACAAGGTATTTCTTTTTACCATCAGCTAAGTGTAGGTTGAAGTTGGTGTTGATAGAAATAGTGAGAAGGGCGTGAACTCACCGGTGGGTATGGAGATGTCGAGCCCGACGCGCGGCTTCCAGAAGAACGTGCCCGGCACCGCCGCCTGCGACACACACACGGTCAGACTGCACGCGCGACAGAGCCGCACTACGTAGGTACGATTATGTTCAACATGCAATGTAAGTTAAGTTAAACACTTTTTTTTCATTTATCATAACAAGAGTTTTATTTTTTCTTATTCATCACAGATGACAACCATTCAATTCTCTATAAGCGGCAGTGATTTTGTTTCACAGGTAAGACGTAAGTACCTACATGTTTTTAATGAAAAATTAAGTTAAATAAGAATATGATATCACACATAATTATAAAATAATTAGCTTTTAACAAAAAAAAAATAACATTCAACTGTGTTCTAAATTCAATAATATTTGGATTTATCATTTTTAGGGTTCCGTACCTCAAAAGAAAAAACGGAACCCTTATAGGATCACTTTGTTGTCCGTCTGTCTGTTTGTCTGCCAAGACCGGTATCGAGTTGAAATTAAAACCATATACTCAAGCCTGCGGTCCCTTGAAGCTTTGAAAAAATCAAACTTCTGAGTTAATGAAAAAAAAGAATATGTTGCAAAAAACGTGTATTTAGACACTCTCAAGGAAATCAAAATTCATAAGGTACTTCTCGTTGACCTAGAATCCTGAAATTTGGCATAAAGCAAGGTATTATAGCACAAGTGGTATTTGTCAATCGAACCATCCCTGATGCTTCGCTTGACAAATGAGATGGGACATTTTTCAAAATCAGGTCGCCCTTTCATTCCCCTGTATATCAACGTGGGCCTTAACCCAGAAAAGTTTCACTTCTTTGCCAAAGTTTTTAAGTTTTCTGACATTTTTCTTTATTTCCAGAGCGAGTGGGTTGCAGGTGTCACCGTTCATTAACAGCTCAAGAGTGGACCTGGAGTCACTAAAAATGTTAAAGTCCTTCTTTGTGCTTTGTTTGATCAGTTTTATAGCTCGGTATACTGCGTACAGCTCCGCTTGAAAGACGGTACAGTACTCCTCGAGCTTAAATTTCTGGCATTTAGTTTCAACTACCCCATTCCACTAGGATGGGGCAGCCCCAACCTTACCTTCTATTTTGTTACCATCTGTAAATATATGTACTGTACCCTCACCCATGCGCAACTGAACCTCCGCATCGCTCTCCAAGCATTCAAAGCTGAGATCTCTCTTCCTCAGCTGGGTGAGGTCTCTCCAAGAAGTTTGCCCTCTCTTCAACAGATCGATCTTTCAGAATTGGCTGAGGCTTTCCTCTCTTCGCCTTATAAAGGGATGATGCTTCCTTGACTCTCAGGTCAAGAGGCAGCAACCCTGTCAAGATTAGAGCCGAATTCAGTGACACCGTCCTGTATGACCTGCTAATCTTTTGGGCGAAGCCTCTCGAAACAGAGTTGAGTTGTTTCTGAATGTAGGTTTTACCCACCACTCTACCCCATACACCAGCTGCGTAAAGAATCACCGGCTCCACTACCGCAGTATAGATAACCCTTATTACTTCCGGGTTTAGTCCCCAGGTTACCTTTGCCGCACCGGATAACTGCCTAAAGATATTAATGGCTTTTTTGCAGACGTAAGTCACGTGACTTCGGAAAGTCATCTTCCGGTCAATTATCAGTCCCAGCAGCTTGATCTCCTCTACTAGCGCAATGTCAACCCCGCCCATGCGCAGACGTGGGGTAACGACCTTTAGCTTCTTAGTTAGCAGCATAGCATGAGTTTTATGCGGCGCGAACTTTAGTTTGTTTCGAGCACCCCATCGCTGCACATGCGCCAGACTGGCATTGGCTTCAGTCTCCAGATTCAGAGCCGTTTTTGCGGAAAAGATAAGAACCACGTCGTCTGCAAATGCCTGGCAGTATATGTTTCTGTTCTCCAGTTCATCTAGCAGAAATCGACTCCAGTCTGCTTTTTTAGTATTAAATACTCTAGTATTACTATACTTAATTTTATTTCCAATTCCTTTTTTTGTTGTCATTCTGAGTACTATTCTGAGCATTGTGATCCGACCTTGTCATTTCCGTATCTACTGTCCATTCTTCCACGTGGCGAATCATGTCATCTGGGTAGGGTTCTTGAACAATAAATGAATAAATAAAGTATTTATTAATTTATTTAATATATTAATTAATTTATTGAATTCGCGGCGAGAACTGAACTCAATTCCGGAAACAGCATTTAAAAAAATGTTTGATGATTGGATTATTCGTTGGCGTAAGTGTATCGTTTCTGAAGGAGCATACTTTGAAGGTGATAAAATAAAGTTGGATGAATAACAAACATTTTGTGTATTATTGATCTTTTCCCGGTACTTTCTTGACAGAGTAGTATAATAAAATAGCGAGTGTTTTTTTTTAAATTATAGTTGGTTCGAATCCCGGGCTAGGCAAGCGAGTTTTAGAAAATCTTTGAATGCAGTTTTGTTTCTTTTAAAAAATAAAGGAATGTCTCCTCTAAATAAAATGAGCTAAGTTATAGATTTAAGGTAGTTTCCCTCCAGGGCCCGACTTATTTTTCCACACTGCATAAAAAATTTATTTCATACCATTTCATCTTAAAGAGAAAGAACTATGTTAGTAAACCACAAATAATAAAAAAAATTAAAACAAACAATCAGTGATTTTGACATGTGGAGCGCAATCCAATGTCTCAGAAACGGACCGTCTAGTATGTCCGCTTTTACTTTTGCCATTGCCGACTCGAGCAAAAGTAATAGTGAAACCTGCGAGCAGCATATTCCTAAGAAACAGCCAGTTCCCTCGCAACATCCGTGTCAGCGAGGTCCTCTGTGACCCAGGTACTTAACCTGCGCCACTCTGTTAAGCAGTGGGCACTGTCGGACGGTGTTGACTTTTACATTCCGTAGTTGAAATACTAGCTCACTTTTTTTTTCATTATACCTGAGCCTATGGGTCACGGCGTACTCCTCACATCCCCTAACGAGATTTCGTATACCACTAATTGAAGGACTCAGCAGAACCACTATTATCAGCACAACTTAAATTGTTAATGCAGGCGCCATCAATAGTACAGCCAACTGAAGTAAGTACTACTGAGACCCTCATTTAGCTTATTGATATAGAGGTTAAAGAGCCGAGGCGATGTTAAGGCTGAACTAGTCGCGGGCTCGAACTCGCGGATGGGCGAGGCCAAAAATTGCGATGTCTCATCTGACATTGTGTCCGACAGCGATTATATCAAGTATGAGCAGTTAGACGCTAAATTATATGCACATCGTATGGTTCGCATGCACACAAACACCGTTCCGAACTCAAATTAGACGGTGCGTAAAATCTGAGAGTAGTGCTTTGGAAAATCGAGTTTTATGAAAAAACTGCTGCATAAATCTAATACAAATAAATTGTACAGAACTCTTCGATAATAAAAGTTTGTCGGTACCGACTTCGTTTTTGAGATTTTATACGATTTTTGTTACTTTTTTACACTTAAAGTTACGTTAAAATCATCAAAAAACAGAAACTTTGTTGGCTCATATCTTTGTAACGGAAATTATTTTTGTTTTTCTGTTTCCGTACAGACAAAATTAAGAATAAGATAAAACCATAATATATCATGTTTTACTTTGGATGTACAATGTGAAACTGTGGAGTAATACCCCCCCAAAATTTGTATGGAAAAGGTGTCGACTAGTGTAACCTTAAGCCACCCTGTCTCACACCACACTTCAACCTATAAGTACTCATCGGACAAAACGTTAGCCCACCTTACAACATTAACTTGATTGCTTCAACAGTAATCAACAACATTAAAGCCACAAAGCTTTATTGCTAAGCTTCCTTCCTTCGGTCTACCCACTGGTCTGTGTGATTGGATCGCAGACTTCTTGAGGGATCGATCCATCCGAGTGGTCGTTGATGGCTGCTCGTCCGGTCAAATGGATATTAATGTCGGGGTCCCTCAGAGGTCGGTACTCTCGGCAACACTGTTTTTGCTGCACATAAATGACTTACTTAAACCTATAGGTATCTTTGGGTATGCAGACGACAGCACTGTTGCCGAGAGATTTATGTGGCTGACGCACGCGCTAGTGGGTCACAGATCCAGTCATCCCGAGAGGCTATGGTTGAACGCTTGAACTCGTCCTTGAAGGCGGTCTCCGATTGGGGCGATGCCAATCTGGTCAAGTTCAATGCAACTAAAACGCAAGCGTGTCTTTTTTCCGCTAAACGGAGTCAATTCCACCCGGCTCCATCTTTCCGAGGTGGGACCGTGCCAATAACCGACCATCTTGATCTTCTTGGCGTTACGCTGACGTCAACTCTCAACTTTGGGCCATACATCGAAGCAAAGGCTCAACTGGCAGCAAAATAGCTGGGAATCCTCGCGAAGGTCAGACAGTACTTCACGCCGGAACAGCTGCTAAAACTTTATCAAGCGCAAGTTCGATCGTGTATGGAGTACTGCTCTCATCTTTGGGACGGGTCTTCCAAATACCAGCTTGATGCGCTAGAGTCGATTGAGAGGCGAGCCAAGAGGATCATCGGCAATGATGCACTTGTTGAGTCGAAGCTCCAAAGCCTTGGGCATCGCCGCCGAGTTGCTAGCCTGTCGGTTTTCTATCGTTTACATTTCGGGGAGTGTGCACTGGAATTGCACAATCTAATTCCGCCAAGTCCGTTCCATCTTCGTACCACTAGACGTACGGCGTTGCGCCACCGGTACATGGTAGACATTCCACCCATACGCACAAAACGCTTGGAGAACACATTTATTATGCGTACAGTCAAGGAGTGGAATTCCTTGCCGGAGTCTGTGTTTCCTGATAGTTACAACTTAGGGGTCTTTAAGTCAAGAGTGAATAGGCTACTTCTAGGCAAGCGTGCTCCATCGTCGACCACATCATCGCTTACCATCAGGTGAGATGGTGGTCAAACGCGATCCTATCATTAATAATAATAAATAATACATTAATGATTTCCTCGGGAAGTGAGGTGGACCTCAGCTTTTCGCAAATATGATCATAAGATACCAAATCGAAATATTTTAATAAATCAAGGAAGCATCCATAAACTGGAGTCTTCCTGTCCGTGTAGTACCGTAACCGTATGTAATCCGGGTCCTGGTACAGGCGCCTACTTTCTGCGAAGCAGTAATGCTAGCGAAGGAGGCAGCCGCACGCGTAAGGGAACAGATATCCTCACGCCCCAGCAGATCGATCCCGACCCCTATTTACAGCCACCGTAGGCGTGGTCTTGCGGACGACGGACAATAGGTAGCTCACCGTCCGGCCGTCCGATAACCGTCCGAAATAAGCCCGAGTCGTCGACGGCGCGTAGTGTTCCACGCGTGCCTTAAGGAGATGTCAGCAAACCGTAGGGGCCCAGCAGGGCCGAAGTCTAGAAGCCTACTGGGGTTGACTTCCTAAAGGAAAACCCGGGGTCCTGGAACGCAAGGCAAAGAAGGAACATAGGAGTGGGTTTTAGTTAGTAAATGTGGCGCGCCCTCTCGCCCCGCCCTGGAGCGAGAGAGGTCATTGGATGATTTCCAACCTAAAAAAAAACCGTATGTAGTGAAGATGTAAAAAAAATAAGCAAAGTGATTTTGCTGACAGGTAACACTCTTTTTTGGATTACAATATTACCTTCGAAAGCGGCAGAAGTGTGAGGAGCGCGCAGAAGAGCTGTGCAGGGGCGCGCATGCTGGTGTCACGGCGGCGAGCTCGCGGTGAGTGCAGAGCGCAGGGAGCGCACCGGCCGACGGGGCGGCCGACGTGACGCACGCGTCTTGCTAAGAACTCGCAGGAATGTGACAATCGCCGGAGACGCGTCACCCGAGCGCTGAGCGCCGCGAGATCACTAATATCAACAGTCACCTCTGTGCGTAAATAAAGTAGTAAAATCTTCGTTAGTCAAATTATTTCCTTTAGTATCAGGCTTGTGGACGACGAGCAATAGTTAGCTCGCCGCTCGGCCGTTCGGTAACCGTCCGACCCGAGCCAGACGGGGTTACCATGACGTTCAAAGTAAGATTGTTTCATTCTTATTTCAGTGTGGGTAAGAGACAGAGCTATACAGGTTATCTAGCGCCATCTCTTACCCACTCTGGAAATAAGAATTAAACAATCTTACTTTAAAAGTCATGGTACAGGGCAGTCGTCGGCGGCACACAGCAGCGGTAGGCAGTTACGAAGGTATTTGTGGCCAGATTACGAGTACACTTCGTACTTGAGTATACTTCGTCATAAGAATTTTTTTTTTAGTTAGTTAATTATCTAATGATTTTTCGCGCACTAGGGTGGGGCGAGAGGGCAAGCCAGAATTCTACTGGCTAAAACCACACCTGAGTCTTTAAATTGCTCTTTGCGTTCTAGGACTACGGGTTTCCTTTTCAGAAAATCTCCGTAACCCTAGCGGGCATCGGCCTTGCTTGGTCCTTATGGTTAGGCTGACATCTCTTCGAGGCGCGCGTAGAACACACGCGCCGTCGACTACTCGTGCTCGGTATGCTACGTCGGAGATCGTGGGTACGATTCCCACCCAGCACAAATGTTTGTGTGATGATCACGATCATTTGTTCTGTCTGGGTATAATTGATCTATATTATGTATGTATTTATAAATGTATAAGTATATTTATCAGTTGTCTAATACTTATAGCACAAGCTCTGCTTAATTTGGGACTTGAAGGACTGGCGTTGTGTGAAAGTTATGGAATATTATCTATCTATCTATATATAAAAGGAGAAACTGACTGACTGACTGACATATCAACGCACAGCCGAAACTACTGGGGCTAGGAGTGTGAAATTTTGCACAAGGCTTCCTCTTATGATGTAGGCGAGCACTAAGAAAGGGTTTTCCAAAATTAAACCCTAGTGATGAAACGGGGTCCAAAGTTTGTATGGAACCTACTTTATCGTGGGCGAAGCTAGTATATTATATAATACTTATTTACTATTTATTCATTTTATATACATTTAAATCTAATAATAACGTAATTAAAACTAACTTACAAAATAAAAATAAAAGCCCTAAAGTACTAAAAAAAGCAATCTAAAGTACGGCGTCGAAAAACTCCTCCACATCGCTGTCGACTGGTAATGTACCCAAAAGACAAGCATTATCATTCCTTTGTCCGAAGTAAAAGCCAGCCCTTGGGTCACGCGAAGTGTCAACAAGGCGTTTTGAAAGTTCTTTAAATAATTTGTGAGCACTCGGACCTCACGATCCGAGAATTTCAACCCCAAACGGCTCGAAAATATAACTACCAACAAGGTTATTATATTTCCGCCGCTTGAGGTTCTCTGCAGCCGCTGCGGCAGCACCGGCACAGCACGACGAGCTAGAAAGATGAGATGGCGCAAGAGTATCGACACAAGTAGCGTTCCACACTAAAGGCCTACCCATCTTCCATGGAAATAAAGACATACCGTCCGGTCTTTTGCCATCGTCGCGTGCCAGGCCATACGGCCGGAACGCCGACGGTGACAAGAGCACGTCGGATGATGTCGTTGATATTCGCGTGTCGCGCTAAGCGACCCGCACTTCGGCTGCATGACAGACCGTGGTGTCCGAGGCTGTTGACAACTTCGCCACAGTGGCAGCGATGAGGAGAGCAACAAGGAGCGCCAAGACGTAAGGAAGCAGCGAGGCGGATGGTAGTATCGTCGAACAAGATGCCTATGTTCGACGACGGTAATGCATGAAGCCAGAGACCCGACTCCCACTCCCTCACAGCTAGCAGGCGCGCACGCTCTGCAGTAGTCAGAGATGTTGCCAACAGATTCTCTTGAACTACTGTGCATAGCGGCTCATCCCACCGTCTTTGGGAAGAAAGGTTGTCGGGCTGTTTGGAATTCGGGCAAGCGAGTCTCCAAGCGTCTATAGCATCGGTAAAGCACGGCACATCCGATAGGATATTCCTGATTAATTTTTCAGTGCCGTGAATCGAGGATATAAAAGCTGGTAAACTGATGCTGGTAATTTTACGGACGCCGAGGCCCCCCATACGGATTGGAATAGGGTAGCTTGAGCCCAAGCTCGATCGTCCATGGCCACATTTAAAATTGATGAAAGAGTATGTCGGATAATTTGGTCCATTTTTTCCAAAAGATGACTTTATTCCACAAATGAGAAGCACGGAGGAAATATGTTAATTTAGGGCCGAAACAGCAAAAACGAAGTAAGGTGATGGCCAAATGCATGTTAATTTTGAGCAATCTTTCCGAAACATAATTAAAATTTTGAATTTTTTCCTCAACAAAATTGGGAAAGGAATCCTCGAAAATAGGAGACCCAAGGAGACGAAGAGAGCTTTTTTCAATAATTTTAATTTCTGGGGCTATTGCGTTCAATTTGGAAAGAGTCAGTTGTCTGTCGGTGCTGTCGGATAAGAATAGTTCACATTTTGAAAGGTTCAGATCAAGTCCTATTGAGTGGAGTTGATTTTTTAGGAAATGTAAGTCATTTAAAACTGTGTCTGCATCGCCTCCTAGGGTTCCGTCGTCGAGATACCAAACGTTGAATTTGGAATTTAACTGTCGAATAATTGGGTGAATGGCTAAACTGAAGATCACTGGCCCGAGGGGATCACCTTGTTGACAGCCAACAGCGGATTCCAAAAGGTTGTCCCGATATAGTAATTTAAATGGATGTCGTCTATAACATTGCCAAAGAAAACTAAAAATTTGGGGTACTTCTTTTTTAGATTCTGCCAGCAAGGTGTCCCTATTAACCGAATTGAAGGCAGTTCGATCCCCAGCTATAGAAATATTTTTTGTGAGTATTTTGTCGTCTTTTTTTGTATATTATATACGACGGTACATCAATTACAATAATTAAACGACTTATAACACATTTTTAACATATTCTAGACATTTTTATTCCATATTTTTGTAAAAAATAACCATAACATGTAATAAAATCGGAGCGGCGAAACGACAAAAATTATATTTTTTCATTTCTTAATATTTTAGACGAAACTCATCACGCTATCATCGAATAAGGGTCAAGCAGTCAATCATGACGTTTAAATATAAGAGCACCTATGTTCAGGCTTGACGCCTTCTAGTTTCGCCAAGACATGCGCCACGCATCTTGTTTCTATGATTCTCACCGCAGTCGTTTGTGTTTTTGTATTTATATTTAAATCGGCCATCTGCCACCTTCACTGTAACAACCTTTATAAAATATATTGTAATTCGCTTTTTATTGGGACTTTGATTTGGCACCAGTATATCCTTAAAGATGTAACTTGGTGCCTTATGAGGGGAACTAATAATAAATAATCGTAATCCGCGAAAAATATAAATAAAAATCTACGGACTTCTTCGATCGAACCACCACGAGGACAACGTGCGCGCGGAGACAAAGAACATCAAGATTCCTTGTCTTTCTTGCCTTGCAGTGGAGGGACTACATCCACGGGTTCCAGCGTATGGTGGACTGTCGCCTGGACAACCAAGGGAGCCAGGATTCGAGCAGCGGTGCCGCTAAAGCAATCCTTACATACCTTATTAAATATTGAGTGCGGTGTAAATTAAAGTAATTTCGTGCATATTATTGACGAAATTTTCCATAAATTGCGAATTGAATCAGACATTTTTTCCTTTTTCAGACAGGAATCAACAAGCACCGTAGTGCAGTGGTCTCGTGCCTTGACCTAAACGTAGGATGCTTATGGTTCGAATCCCGGAGAAATGATATAATTTATTATGATATTTATTTTGCAAATAGGTTTAAAAAAACACTTTTACACGTCAATTGTTTTTTCGTCATTTTAAACTAGACGAGGCCGGATATTTTGTTTTGGATGACTGTAAACAAGAAATTATTACATAATTATTTTTACGTTCTTACTTCTATTTTATTAACAGCCAGACAGCGCAATTTATCAATCTTATTTTTTAATTTCACTTTTTTACCCATATAATTGTTATAACTTTAGTTAAGCAAGGCCTAACAACTTAACCTATTATTATTATTATACCTAGCCTATATTGTCCTACTGCTGGGCAAAGGCCTCTCTCCATTCTTTCCAAACCCAAGCTAAGCCAAGTTTTTTTTTTTATATGTAAGTATTTAATTATTAAGTAACACGGCCAAGGTCATTTACGACTGTTAAAGACATTTTTTTACACAAAATATTACGACACGGCAGTCATTCACAATTCTCACAACAATGAGATAAAATCTTCATCCATTCATTCGCGAACACATTACAATCAGGTTGAGCAAGAGCATTGAGGACATCGCGTTAGAGATAGGCCCTGTACTCGAGCGACGGTTTTACTCCGACATAGTATTGAACAAGGAGAAACTTGAATTCGTCGAGAATACGGTTTTCCTAGAGATCACGCTTGACTCGGGGCTACAATGGGGTCCTCATTTAACATCTCTGGCAGGTCGGCTTAGTTCAGCAGCATACGCTGTCAGAAAAATCCGTCAATTTACTGATGTGGATACTGCGCGACTAGTTTATTTTAGTTACTTTCATAGTATCATGTCTTACGGTATTTTGCTATGGGGACGGGCTGCAGATATAGAGTCTATTTTTATTCTGCAGAAAAGAGCTATCAGAGCCATATATAATCTTCGCAGACGCGATTCTCTTAGGGAACTATTTAAGGAAATAAACATCCTGACGGTCCTTTTTCAATCATCATCATCATTATTTCAGCCGAAAGACGTCCACTGTTGGACATAAGCCTCCCCCAAAAGGGGGGTTTGCCTTTGTCAATACATTTATGAAAACATTATGTATGTTCGGAAAAATATTCATCTTTTTACTAAGATAAGTGACAGGCACAATTTTAATACCAGGAACAGGAACAAATTAGATCAACCTCGGTTCAGATTGGCATAGTTCATTCATGGGGTACTGTGTAAAATTTTATAATAAGATACCAGTTGAGATTCTACAACTAAATGAGTCCAAATTTAAAGCATGCATTAAACGCACACTATGTAGACAAGCGTATTATAAACTGGAAGATTATATCCTTGATAAAAACGCTTGGCTAAATGCCGGTCCTGCTCCGCAGCCACAGCCACTTTTACCTTCAAAATATATAATTATATATAAATATTGGAAGAGATACTATCCCCCTTTTTGTATTGTTGTTTTCGAAATGTTTTTTTATTTTATTTTATTTGTTTATTTCAATAGAGCTTATGATAATTTATTACCTTTTGTATTTGGAAACAATAGCATTGTATAATGTAGAAGCACTTTGTTTTTCAAGTTTTGTGAATGTGAAGTACCTACCATGAAGCATTTTTATTAGGTTACAACTTGTTTGACATTACGAGCATGGCAGTTGAGAGTTTGTCATGCTCACTTACATGTCTCGCTGATGGTGGCACGTGTTATTGGGTCATTCAGTTCCCTTCAAAATGGTTGAGCTGAGTGGGGCTGATGCACGCGTCATGCTCGTGAACGGGTGCCGTCAGTTGAGACTGGTCATCTCTTAGCTGCCAGTGACCTATTTTTTTTAAATTAGTTTTATTTTAATTTTAATTATTATTACTTATCTACATTGTGCTCACATATTAGAAGCGCCATGAAATATGTAACCAAGATTTATGTAACTCATAAAATGATTTAAAAGAGTGTCCATGGAGTTTCTTGCACGTTCTTCTCCATAGAGATCTACGCTTTGGAACGCGCAATTTAGCTTCACTTGTATTTTTTTTGACTGACTGACATTTTGACAATTCAAAAGTACCTGTAATTGGTCTTTTCTGATTTCTGATTACTCCCAGATACAAGGAACATTCTGTTCTTCATAGTACGGCTAAAGTTGATCGAAGTAAAAATTTTATATAATTTGTCGTGTAGTTGAAGAGCAACTGTTCTTCCGTGATAAATGTCGGTCCCTAAATTAGAACTCTTTAGAAGTTCTAATTTAGGGACCGACTTCGTAGATATAAAGACTAGGGACAGTTAATAGCTTTTTTGATTTAAAAATAGGTTTACAGGAATTAAACCATTTCATACCATAAATTGCACGAATACATTTTTTCTGTGCTATAAAAACCCGGTTTACCTCTGAAGAGTTACCCCATACTACAATCCCATAACGAATGAGAGAACAAACATAAGCATGATACACCATTAGAGATGTTTCAATCTCGTTGTTACGTCTTTAACTTTTCGAAGAGCAAAAACGAATTTATTAATTTTCTTGCAAATACTGTCAATATGATCCTTCCATATGAGATGTGCGTCTAAAGTTATACCGAGAAATTTTGTACTTTGTATTTGTTCAACTTTATCATGGTCAAGGCTTATATTAAACTGAAACTCTTTTCGGCTAGGCGTTTTGAAGTATATAAGTTTTGTCTTGTCAATATTTATTTTTAATTTATTACCTTTCAACCATTCAACTGTTGAATAAAGAGTTTGATTTACTTCAGATTCATAAGAATTTAGATTTTTACATTCAATGATGACGGTCGTATCATCTACAAATAAGACACAGTTGTGTAATATCTCACGGGGAAGATCATTTATGTATATAAGGAACAGCAAAGGCCCCAAGATACTTCCTTGGTGTACGGGTCAACCACCGTACAGTACGTTTGCCTGGGTCATCATTATTGCGCCACCCGCTCGGTACATTTCCATCATTTATATTATTGCGTTTACACCGCAATAGTTTTTAGTACGTAATTCGGAGACATACCGTGCGCGTGGCTCATAATCCCATATCTTTCACCATTCATCCTAGTATAAATTAATCTTAATCCTATATTTGTGGAAACAGATAATATAGTGAATTTATTGATCTTAAACTGTCTTTCATCTTTTATCTCTATCTCAATCCAACCCCGAACATTGGTCCTTCGAGCACGTTAGCGGGACCGAAACGCGTGTGCAAAACTTTGTGCTTTGTGCGTTGATTTTTGTGTGTGCGTTTTACCGGTTTCGTTATAAGCGATTAGAAACCTTGGAAAATACAGTGCGTGTTATCTCTTGATCCTGTTCAATCCCGGTGCCTAGGAAGGCGCCAATTTGTTTCATCTCGTGATCCCGGTGCCTTGGAGGGCGCCACTTTATCTCATCTCGTGATCCTGGTCAATCCCGGTGCCTGGAAGGGCGCCACTTTATCTCATCTCGCGACTTTATTCGATCCCAGTGCCTAGGAGGGCGCTATTCATCTCATCTTGCAATCCTGTTCGACCCCGAAGAAACCCTACAAGTAAGGTATCTTTCTTCTCACTTTTACTATGGCTACAATGGAAGATATTTTAGCTACACAACAACAAATCATTGAAGGCATAGATAGACTTTACTCCAACTTTAAGAAAGATGGAGCAGAGCGGAAGACCCCCGACTACCTACGTCGACGATTAGAAAGCCTAGAGCAATATTTTACGGAGTTTCATAACAATCATATGAATTTGTTATCTTTTGGAGATCGATCTCATGCGTATTTTACTACCGATCAGTATGATCAAATGAAGGTAAAATATAGCAATATTAAAACAGCCATTCAGAATTATAAACCTACCACAGACAGACCTCAAACCCCTGTTTTGAAACCTCCTACTTTTCAACCATCTTCAATATCTCAAACCTCGAATCTCTCATCTCAAACTAATCCTCCTAAGGATAGCGTAAATATAGAAGACCTCTTGAAGAAACAAGCTACTAATTTTAGGGCATTTTCAAGAGAAGCTGCTGACATTGACCTCAATCTTATCTCTGAAAAGTGGGAGTTTGAAGACATCCTAAAAACCTTGAAAACTCGTTGGTCAGCTATAGACACCCTACACTGGGAGTGATTCTATTTTTGGGAGTTGGACAATGAGCTCAACGGCTCCAACGCCCAGTACGACGACCAATTCTCAAACTACGAGAAATATTATAAAACCCTGAAAAGAGATATTAACCGAAAGATGTGGTCGGTAGCTCATATTGAGAAATCGACCCCACAAATGGAAATAGCTACCTTTGAAGGAAGCTACGTTCTGGATCTCTTTCAAAGATCTTTTTACAGAAACTGTACACAATAATCCATCTTTATCAAACGCCCAAAAAATGCAGTTTCTGAAAAGTAAGACCAAGGGCGAGCCGGAAAAATTAATCCAACATCTTCAAATAAGTTCAGACAACTACCCCGTTTGTTGGAATATCCTTACGCATCGCTATGACAATAAGCGTCGTATTTTTATATCTCATCTCAAAAACCTCTTAAATATCCCGACATCTCAACAAAAATCAGCGAGTCACCTCAAACGGATCCACGATACAACGTACGAAAGCGTGAACGCTATAAAAAATCTCGGAATCGATGTATCTACTTGGGATCCCTTCCTCGTATGTATCCTAGCAGAGAAATTAGACCCGGAAACCAACGATGACTATATAGACTCATTGAAATCTCCGAAGGAGTTGCCAGTATTGGAAGAATTTCTTCGATTTTTGGAGAATAAGTTTATGTCACTGGAAACTTCGCGGAAGAAACAAGAACCCTTCATTCAAAAGTCATCTCAATCCCAACATGCATCTTCATCATCTAAAGGTTATCTTAATAACCAGCAATCTCATTCAAAAGGATTTAATTCTCGTTTCAAACAAAATAACAACACCTCAAATCATACCTATTCGACAAACCAGGTCATTTCGCAATCGTCAAAGTCCAATTGGAAAAATAACGAAAGACGTAAACAGTGTGGTATTTGCAATGCAAGCGATCATCGCATACAAAATTGCCAAAAGCTGGCAAAAATGCATCCATCGGCTCGTAGAAACGCAATTGCAAATTTGAACCTTTGTATCAACTGTTTGCACTATCACGAAGGTAAAAAATGCCTTTCGGAAATAAAGTGTAAAGAGTGCAATAAAGACCATAATACGATGCTACATGAATGTTTTACGTCAAGAAATGCTACATCGGATCCGTCGCGACCGGGGCCGAGCACGGCCACTATTACGAAATCTCCACCTCAGCATGATATGAACACCTTAGTATCTATGCAAAATTATCCTACAAAAATACTCCTCGCGACAGCAATTATCAAGGTCCAAGCAGCTGACGGATCTTACGAAAGAATGAGAGCTCTTCTAGATCAGGGATCTCAGACCTCAATCATTACTGAAAGAGCTGCACAGCTTCTAAACCTGCGTCGGCAAAAATGTACTGGACTTATATCTGGAATCGGAAACAAGGAAAATAGCTGTAAGGGCATGATCTCTATTAAGTGCATGTCGTTAATTAATGACTTCACTTTCGAATCCGACGTATTTATAATAAAAAGACTAGTCAAGAATTTGCCTAGTCATACCTTCACTAAACCCAACTGGCCAACCCTAAACCAAATAACCCTAGCTGATCCTGAATTTTACAAAAGTAGGCCAGTTGATATCTTATTCGGCGCTGACGTCTATTCCCAAATCCTATTGGATGGTATCTGCCGTTCCGAGGGAATGTTACCTATTGCCCAACAAACACAGCTGGGATGGATCCTAAGCGGTAACTGTAAAACATTTCAGTGCAATGTGATCCTCAACAGCCTCACCGATATCCAGCAGTTCTGGGAAATGGAGGACATTCGCGAACCCTTATCAATATCTCAAGAAGATCAAGCTTGCATTGACTTCTTTCAATCCTCAACCTCAAGACGCGAAGACGGCAGCTATGTCGTGAAAATGCCTTTTAAGGAAAATTTTGAAGAAAAATTGGGTGAATCTAAAACCAAATCCATTGCACAATTCTTTCAAATCGAAAGGAAATTAATTAAGCAACCCGACCTAGCACGTGATTATAAATTGTTTATGTCCGAGTACTTAGAGCTCGGACATATGATCCCCGTTGCGACACAGGTCAACGTAACTCCAGATTGCTACCTTTCGCATCATGGCGTACTTCGAGCTGAGTCATTAACTACAAAATTACGAGTTGTTTTTAATGCCTCCGCAAAAACCTCAACAGGTCACAGCCTCAACGATCTTATGTGCAGGGGGCCGAACTTGCAGCAGGATCTCTTAAGTCTTATCCTAAAATGGAGACAATTTAAATACGCATTTACGGCAGATATTGAAAAGATGTTCCGTAACATTTGGCTACATCCTAGTCATCAAAAGTACCAGAAAATTATTTGGAGAAGTCATCAATCCCAACCTTTGCAAGAATATAAGCTAGCGACTGTCACCTACGGTACAAAGGCTGCACCTTTCCTGGCCATGATGACATTGAAACAACTTGCCAACGATGAAAGGCCAAATTATCCCAATAGCTGTGCTCCTGATATCCTAGAGACCTCCTTTTACATGGACGATCTCATGCATGGAGCTCATACCGCGACAGCCGCTAAACATCTCAAAGCAGAGATGACAAACCTTCTGAAGTCAGGCGGCCTCAATCTTAGAAAATGGCGCTCGAACTTGCCGGAACTTTTAGACGATCATATTAATCCTCAAGAAGAAGAATTTCATTTTAAACAGCCAGAATCTACAAAGGCTTTAGGTCTTCGTTGGAAACCGAAAGAAGACTATTTTATCTTTCATCCAATAGAAATTACCTCAGAAGATATCCCAACAAAACGACAATTCTTGTCTGAAATCTCAAAAATCTTTGACCCCTTGGGCTGGGTGTCACCAGTCACAATCAAACTCAAAATCTTATTTCAAGAAACATGGAAAACGGAATTAGGTTGGGATCAACCGATTCCTCATAATATTGCCCTGGAATGGAATAAAATAAAGGCCGACTTACCTCATATATCCCAATTTAAAATACCTCGATGGATACAAACCATGGAGAATGATATAGTTGAGCTTCATGGGTTTTGTGATGCCAGCACAAAGGCCTACGCTTGTGTTGTTTATTGTAAAATTACAAGAAACCACAAGACATACGTAACCCTTGTCGCTGGAAAATCTAAAGTTGTACCTCTCAAAAAATCTCAATCTATACCTCTCTTGGAACTTAGTGGAGCTCTTTTATTATCAAAACTTATGGCCAAAATAATCTCATCCCTATCTGATCTCAAAATCCAAGCTTATGGCTGGGTAGATTCCATGGCAGTTCTAGGATGGATAAATGGTGAACCAGAAAAATGGAAACCCTTTGTTGCCAATCGAGTAAAAACGATTTGCGAAATTATCCCAAAAAATAGGTGGCGGTATGTGAAATCCCAAGAAAATCCCTCAGATTGCGCTAGCCGTAGTCTGACTGCATCCCATTTAGCAAATCATTCACTTTGGTGGCACGGACCCGATTGGTTACCTCAATACAATCCTGAAAATAATCCTGAACCTATATTATATAAAACAACTGAAGATCTCAGAAAGAAAAAGTTAGTAAACACTATTATTGCTGACGCTAGCAATTCAGTTATAAAACAATTATTAGAGAAATACAGCAGTTACAAGAAAATCATTCGAGTTTTAGCCTATGTAAACAAATTTAACGACATCTTGATTTACAAGAAGAAGCGTGAAAACTACCTTACCCTGCATGACCTCAAACGAGCGACGGAAATGTTAATAAAACATGTGCAACAAGAATACTTTATCAAGGAAATATCTCAACTTGAAAAAGGTGAACCTTTAAGCAAGAAAAGCCAGATCTTGAATCTCAATCCTATCTTAGACAGCCACGGAGTACTCCGTGTCGGCGGACGGCTAAAACATTCGAGTTTAGACCCCGAAATGAAGCACCCCATTATCATCCCAAATCAAACTAAATTAGCTGATCTTATAATAGACGAATCCCATAAATTAGTATTCCATGGTGGAGTGAAAATGACGAGTGGATTTATACGACAAAAATATTGGATCATTGGAGGAAACCGCGCTACGAAAAAACGATTAAGAACGTGCGTAAAGTGTAGGAGACACGATCCCATTCTAAAACATCAACTCATGGGTGACTTGCCTTCATCCAGGTTAAATCCTAGTCGACCCTTTTATCATACCAATGTCTCGATACCTTCAGGACTCGACTACGGCAGTTTCTGATTGCCTCGCAAAAGGAACTGGGCATGACAGTTTCGAACACGTCCATTATATAGCTGGTTAGCGTGTTCTGGACAAACGCTAAAATTATATGTTTTTTTTCTAACACACATACACACACTTACTGGAGATAGGAACCATACAACTACACATCACAATAAGCATAATTATATTGTTCACGTACATAATAATTTGAACCTTTTACTTAACCACCAACGTCGGACACCAAATCTGTTAAATTGTGGGTATACCGTACACTTACACAACTTTCTCTACACATAACACTAACACTACATAACACTAACATATCACTTCTTCCACAAATTCAGCTCGACGTCCGTATGCCACTACAGGGACCCAGCAGAATATGCCAGCGTCAGGCATATTTGCCTGACAGATGCTGAGTTGGGCTCCCATTTGATGCAGCCTTGAAGCGCACACCGCACTATGCTATCTTATTGTTTGTCTCACAAAACTTTTACTAAGTACCTACCTATGTTTTTGTATTTAATTTTTTAACGTGTTTTTTTTTTGTATTTCAATGTAAGTACTTGTAACATTCATGTCTGTGATTGTTTACATTTTTTATTTTTATTTTTTTGTTAATTTAAGTGCTTAGTTTTATGTTTGTAATTTTGTTGTGCTTTTGTGAAGGTTTTCTGTGTTGCATCAAATAAATGTTTTATCTATCTATCTATCTATCTATCTATCTATACCGGTATTGACTACACTGGACATGTTTTGGTGAAAGCGAATAAAGGTCGCGGCGTCAAAACCGATAAAGGATACGTTGCAGTATTCGTATGTATGGTTACAAAGGCCATACATTTAGAACTCGTATCTGATCTCACTGCGTCGGCTTTTATTTCAGCGCTCAGACGTATGTCAGCCAGAAGAGGAGTTCCCGGCCACATTTACAGTGATCAAGGGAGTAACTTCATTGGAGCTAACAAGATCCTAAAACAAGAATACACAGAAATCTCAGAAATCTTATCAAGTCAAGAAACATTATCTAACGTCGCAGAAATGAACATTGAGTGGCATTTTAATGCTCCGTCATGGCCTTCTGCTGGCGGACTTTGGGAAGCTGCGGTGAAAATCTTAAAACATCAACTTAGGCGTGTTGTAGGTGAGCAGAAACTCACCTACGAAGAATATAGCACCCTCCTATCTCAACTTGAGGGTTGTTTAAACTCTCGACCACTTTGTCCTTTGAAGGAGGATCCCGAGGACATAGACTTTTTAACCCCGGCACACTTTCTTGCAAGTGGGCCTATCTTAACGATCTTTGAAACCGAAAATGATCTCAGGACTCGGTGGCACTTGGTACAAAAAATCTATAGAGATATTTGGGTCCAGTGGAAAAATGACTATCTCTCACAGTTATCCATTAAAGCTAAATGGAGACAATCTCAAAGGAATCTCAGCCTCAACGATATTGTTATCATTAAAGATGAAAACCTCCCGCCTGGGAAGTGGGCTCTAGGGCGTGTAGTAGAACTGCATCCTGGTTCGGACGGACACGTCAGAGTCGTTACCCTTAAAACCAAAAATGGTTTCCTAAAACGGCCTGTTGTTAAGCTATCTCTATTACCAGCGGACAGAGACAATAATCCTCCTAGTGACACGAACATTAAGGATGAAGCACCAAGGAAGAAAAATCCCAAACGTATCTCATTCTCGACAATAGCTCTGTCATTAACGCTATTCCTATTGTCACTAATAAACTTATCTCAAGCATCTTATAGTTTTACCCCTCTGAGCAACAACAGCGTTTATTTCGATAAAATCTCCAACATGCATCTTATTAGAGACGATTGGCGTTTAATTGTTTATTATGACACATATCCCTACAAAGAAGGCACGTCGGCACTCGAGAAGTATATCAATTATCTTGAAACATTATGCTCCACTATTAAAGAACACACACCTTGCGACGGTATCATCTTACAACTCGGGCACGAGTTCGAAGAAATTAAACATTATGATAGTATGTTGACAATAAATGAATCATTTGTAACTGGAGACGAGCGGCGGCGCCGGCGTCGTGGTCTAATAGACGGAGTAGGCTACATCGCAAACAGCTTGTTTGGTGTGCTGGATCAGCGTTTTGCGGAGAAATACGCACAAGACATCGACCTTTTGAAAGAAAATGACAAACATTTGTATAACCTCTGGAAAAACCAAACCTCAATCGTGGAAGCCGAATTTAATCTCATGAAAAGAATGGAGAAAGCTGCGAACAAACACCATAAATCGATAAATCAAAAGTTTAATTATCTCAAAGAATCCTATCAAGATCTTCAACGCCATGTCCAGAACATGACTCTAGTTACCGATTTCTTAGCATCTGCTATGACGGCGAATAACTTAATATATAGCCTCAGGAAAATACAAGACTCCATTCTTGATACGATAACTAATATTTACAACGGAAAATTAGACTTCCATCTGATATCTCCTCAACAGCTGAGAACGGAATTAAGTTCTATATCAGCACATATCCCCAAAGACATGGCACTTCCTGTCAACCATTTGAATCTCAAGGATCTCTACAACTTGATAAAAGTGCGGACTAAGTACTATAGTAAGTACTTGATTATTGAAATAATGATACCCCTCATCGAAAGAGACCTTTATGAAATCTTTAACCTCATTCCAGTCCCACGAATATTGAACCACGACATGATACATGTAAAAGTTATCTCAAGTTTTGCTGCCATTAACCTCAGAAAAGACTCATACGTAACCGTTACTGATGCTGATCTCCAGTCTTGTATAAGACAAAATCCTGGGATGATTTTATGTCATACCAAAAACCCTATAAATATCTTAAAAGATGATCACAGCTTGTGTGAAACGATCCCACACACAAGAACCTGTGAAACTATTGGAACCCCTTGTAAAAACACTTGGAAGGAATTAACAGCGGATAATAAATATTATTATTTTTGTTGCAATGAATGCAACTTTAAACTTCTGTGTAATGGCGAAATTACTGCCGTTAAATTGATGAATGCAGGTCTGTTGAATGTGGAAGAAGGCTGTATGATAAAGACGGACAATTTCGTTGTCCATTCTAATAAAAGGCTGTCTAGCAAAATGAGTATAGGTGCAAAAATTATTGCTCCACAAATATCACCTATCAATCATATATTCAATATATCTATCCCTGAAACTCCAGAAATAAATCCTAATAATTCTGAAATATTGCGACAATTTGAAGATATACAGAAACAAATTGAGGTCATGAAACGAACTGAATCATTAAGTGATAAAATATCCTATCACGACGTACATCTTTATAGCGTCTTGTATGCTCTAATCTTTGGAATCCTGATAACTGCGGTGGTATACTGTTGGCGGCGAAATAGGCGGTCAACACGTCGAGAATCCTCGGTGTCTGCTGGAGAGGCATCTACTGCGATCTCTTCACATCCCGGAAATGAGAGTGTCATAAGTGAGTGTAGTGCGGTTAGGGAAAAAAGGCAATCTGTAGTCAAAGTGAAAAGTGCAGTGAGTGAGTGTTGTGATCTTAGGGAAAAAGGTCAATTTAGTCAATCCGTGAAAAGTGATCCCAAAAATCTTATTAAATCCAGCGAGTGTTTACAAACAAAAGATAGGGCCTCGTCCCCTATTTTTCGCGTATTTTCCCTTTCCGATCTAAGCTCTAGCAATTACGTGTAATTGTTAAAAATATTGTTAATCACTCACTATTAATCCATATCCCTGTCATATAGTTGATAAGTTGAATATTGTTTATCATCTTGTAAATCTCATTTCAATCTTTACCTTACTAACCCCTATTTTTGCCCCCGGGAGCATGTACGGGTCAACCACCGTACAGTACGTTTGCCTGGGTCATCATTATTGCGCCACCCGCTCGGTACATTTCCATCATTTATATTATTGCGTTTACACCGCAATAGTTTTTAGTATGTAATTCGGAGACATACCGTGCGCGTGGCTCATAATCCCATATCTTTCACCATTCATCCTAGTATAAATTAATCTTAATCCTATATTTGTGGAAACAGATAATATAGTGAATTTATTGATCTTAAACTGTCTTTCATCTTTTATCTCTATCTCAATCCAACCCCGAACACTTGGGGTACGCCAAAATGGTTTGTACGATGCTGTGAGTCGTAGTTTTCTATGCATTGATTCTTCTTGTTGAATTTAGTTACCCTTGTGAACTGTTTTCGGTTACTTAAATACGACTGGAACCACCGAGAAGCCAGACCTCTTATACCGTATTTGTCCAATTTTTCTAGGAGTATGGAATGATCTACAAAGTCGAAAGCCTTGCTAAGGTCCAGAAAGAGGGCAGAAGTTGGGATTTCAGAATTTATACTAGAAACAATAGACCTGATCAACATAAAGGTAGCCACTTGAGTAGATTTATTTTTTCTGAAACCGTACTGCTCCTTAGCCAGAATGTCATATTTATCAAGAAAACCAAGTAGTCTTTTGTACATTACCCTTTCAAAAATTTTGGACAAAATAGGAGTTAATGCAATAGGTCTGTAATTATTTTTATCAGACTTTGAACCTTTTTTATGTAAAGGTTTTATTACTAACTAGCTTTTGCCCGCGGCTTCGCTCGCGTAGAATTTGGTCTGCCACATTAAGTTACGTGACATTTTTTTTAAAATACTGATATTTTTTTAATGTACCTTCACATCGTACATCCCAGATTTCTAACTTCAAAATTAGTTTCCATACAATCTTTGAACTCCTATACCTAATATTTAGAGGGTATCTCTTGAGGGTGGAATTATCTGAATTCCTTTCTAAGTGCTCATTATTTTAAGCTATAATAGAACTCTGCAAATTTCAAAATGCTAAGTCCAGTGGTTTCTTCATCAATCTTTACCTGTATGGTGTGTTTATAAAAACTAGGCTTGAGATTATTATTTATTTATTTATATACACTTTATTGTACACCAAGATTACAAATTTAAAAGGAAACCTTATCCTATCCAGCACAAACGGATTACTAAACACTGACAACTAAACAGGTCGGACCAATGTTACTTGCATTTAATCACTACATAGTATAAAACAAAGAAGCTTTCTTTTTCCCTATGAATGCTTAAATTTTTTAAAACTACGCAACGGATTTTGCTGCGGTTTTTAGGGTTCCGTACCCAAAGGGTAAAACGGGACCCTATTACTAAGCCTTCGTCGTCTGTCTGTCTGTCTCCAGGCTGTATCTCATAAACCGTGATAGCTAGAAAGCTGAAATTTTCACAAATGATGTATTTCTGTTGCCGCTATAACAACAAATACGAATAAGAATTAAGTACATATTAAGGGGGGCTCCCATACAATAAACGTGTTATTTTCGCCATTTTTTATAGACAATGGTACGGAACCCTTCGTGCGCGAGTCCGACTCGCACTTGGCCGGTTTTTTTTAATAAATTTTGTAATAACTAAAGAATTATGTGGTACGTAATTGGAATAGGTGAACATCTGTGTTAATTTATCTGTGTTTTTACTGCAATATACTCCTGTATACTATGTTATTTGATTTTTTTTGTTCAGTGTAAATAAGAAGATTTTGGGATTTAGAAACACGTGAGCAAGCTACGTAAAGCTGCCCATGGGAAAAACAGGGCGTGCCTAAATGAATCCCCGCTACTTTCAAAGTTTGCCCTTGCGATTTATTGATGGTCATAGAAAATGCAACTTTAAGTGGAAACTGTAAACGTTTGAAATTAAAGGGTAAGTTATTGGGTATTATTGGGATGCGTGGAATAAGAACATTTTCACCCTTAGCTTCTAAGTTAAAATTGTGGCCTTAACAATATGCCTGCCTAGTTCCCTGACTCGCAATCTAGTGCCATTACATAGTCTCGGGGCGTCCAAGTTACGCATTAACAAAACCGGTATACCGACTTTTAATTGGAGCTTATGTGATGGCACCCCGGATAGTTCCAAAGAGTTAAGAAACTCCACGGGGTAGCTTGTACAGTCTTCAGATGACATGACTGTGTCGATAGAGTTGTAGGTTGTTGCATCGCTGGTTACTTGGTCCAAGATAATGTTATTGATTTTCGCAACTGTCTCATTTCTTGGTGCTAGTATAGTTCTTTCACATAGCCAACTTTCATCGTGGATGTTCTGTTGCAAATTTGGAAAAACTTGAGCAATGAGTGCGTCTTCCGAATCCACAACGTGACAAAATTGGTTAGTGAATAGAACCATACCTTCTTAGTCAGTTTCGATTCGACCTTCACCTATCTCAAGCAGTTTTTCAGCGTACGCACCCGACTCTAGATCACTGAATAACTGGACACGCATGTTGGTTATAAGGTGCAGCTTTTCAACTTTGGTCCATAAATATGAGGATTTTAGACATGCGTTAATTTCGTCTGCTGCAGTGCCTCGCTCGATGACAGGCAAAGTTTGCCGAAAGTCCCCAGCCAATAAAACAACCACACCACCCATTATTGTTTCTTTGCCGTGTAAGTCTTGTAAACAACGATCAAGAGCTTCGATGGCACGTTTGTGTGACATTGTGCACTCGTCCCACACGATTAATTTACACTGTTGCAAGAGGAGGCCACGGGCACTGGTTTTGCTGATGTTACACGATGGAGTTTCTTCACTCGCCAGATTAAGAGGTAATTTAAAGACGGAATGTGCTGTCCGTCCACCGCTTAGCAATGTAGCAGCAATTCCAGAGGAAGCCACAGCTAATGCAACGTTATGGCCGCCACGAATTTTTGCCAAAAGTAAATTAAGCAAGTAAGTTTTTCCTGTACCACCCGGGGCATCAAGGAAAAAAAGTCCACCTTCCCCATTCTCAACTCGTCCTACTATTTTGTGATAAATCTCTCTTTGATCAGGTAGCAAACGTGGCTCAGTTTCGCATACGTAAGCACCTAACTGGTTGGTATCATAGCTTAGCTCTTTTATCAACTCGGTCGACAACTCTCCTCTACGCTGCGGTGAGGGTAGACCAAAATCGGATATTTTTTTCCCAGAAATTGTTAATATTTTGTGTTCGATTAGTCCCAACGCCTCATTAAAACAGAGATTATCATTAACCTGATCCATTCTTTGAAATCTGTGCATGATATCCTCTGATAACGCAGTTTTATACTTGTGCCATAGTTGCAGAGGATTTGATAAACCGTTCAAGTCAATCATATCGTGATAACTTTTAAACTATTCGGCCAAATTACTTAGTGTGAAAGACAAAGTTTATCTACATTAAATACTTAATGCGAGAAATGTATTCATTTTGATAAGAGTTTGATAATTATATACTAAATGTGCATTGTAAAATAGTACCAAATTTAATTAGATTTATGGTTCACAATTTTGGTTGTACTGGCTTGCACATAAAAGGTAGATATATGCTGTCGCGGACTTTTATTTAGATCTACTTAAGACAAACAATCCTGCGGTACATCATCTTTATGTAACTCCATTGGTTTAGGCAGCGCACGCCAAGATAGCTCTCAGATGGAAGATTTTTTTCCGACTTAATTGACACGTATCGTTATATTATGACCAAAACTACATAAAATCATTATAAATTGTAGCCTATGTGTTATTCTGATGAATAACCTATATTAATGTAAAGTTTCATCCAAATCCGTTCAGTAGGTTTTTCGTGAAAGAGTAACAAACATACATCCATCCTCACAAACTTTCGCATTTATAATATTAGTAGGACATAATATGGACATTGGAATTAGTCTGAAATAAATTTATTTATTATATTATTATTATAATTGACAGTTTATGTTTGTCAGGATAGCAACCTTGTTCAAAAGATAAGTTAATTATATAAGCCAATGGTTCTGAAATATAGAGTGCAATCCGTTTCAAGAGATCTGTATTAATGTTATCATAGCCGGTATTACGTGGGCTGATACGTTCATTAAAAGACGTTCTTGAAGTGTATGTCTTTATTATTAAGCGGAGCTTGAGTACAATGATAAGGGACGGACAGCGAGGCGCGATGCGCAATGCATGTCGCAGACTCAGACGGAAAACGGAAGACAACACATTAGTGTTGCCACTATCTAATATCTTCCCTTTTTAGGGTTCCGTAGCCAAATGGCAAAAAACGGAACCCTTATAGATTCGTCATGTCTGTCTGTCTGTCTGTCTGTCTGTCTGTCTGTCTGTCTGTCTGTCCGTCTGTCCGTCCGTATGTCACAGCCACTTTTTTTCCGAAACTATAAGAGCTATACTGTTGAAACTTTGTAAGTAGATGTATTCTGTGAACCGCATTAAGATTTTCATACAAAAATAGAAAAAAAGCAATAAATTTCGGGGGTCCCCATACTTAGAACTGAAACTCAAAATTTTTTTTTTCATCAAACCCATGCGTGTGGGGTATCTATGGATAGGTCTTCAAAAATGATACTGAGGTTTCTAATATCATTTTTTTCTAAACTGAATAGTTTGCGCGAGAGACACTTCCAAAGTGGTAAAATGTGTGTCCCCCCCCCCTCTAACTTCTAAAATAAGAGAATGATAAAACTAAAAAAATATATGATGTACATTACTATAAAAACTGCCAACGAAAATTGGTTTGAACGAGATCTGGTCAGTAGTTTTTTTTTAGTACGTCATAAATCGTAAACCGCATTTTACCTTTCATTCAATCAACTCAAATATAAAAAAAAAAAACATTTAATTTCATAAACATAAACCTTATAATTATGTACATACACCGTGAACCATTATTTTCTATTAATAAATCTGTAATAGGTGCCTAAGTAAATAATAATTATAATTCGCGCGGGGCGTGGCTTGATAGTAGCGGGTGCGGAGCGCGCGGGAGGGGGGCAGGTTTCCGACTGCGCTTACCCGAACGGGCAGACACGTGAGGGCAGACGTCGTTGAAAGTCGTGTGCGCGGAGCGAATTTTTCGATACATTTGCGAATGCTAAATATTGTACGTTTACGATTTGATACTGTTCGTTGGATAAAATTAATTTCAATTAACATCGAAATTATTCTTTTAAACTCATTTACTGCCTAGAAATAGGTAAATACTTACTATAAAACGTCAACCTAATAAAAGTTTTGAGATTTTCTTCTTTCTTCTTTTCTTAAATATTATACCTACCTACTTCGATAATACCTACTTAGTACTCATAATAAAATAAAACTTAAGTGTTATTTTAAGTATGAATTCCTTGGCTGATGATACTTTCTCCTATGTATTAAACCCAAATAACGTTCTGGAAGATGACGTCGTGCGAGCATTTCATGAAAAATTGTCTCGTCATACATCTTTCCGTCCACGGGAAGTGGGTCTGTTCGGGTTCCCGGAACTCATTGACCCATTTAGGTACCTAATTATAATGTTTACTTATCAATAACTTTTTTTTTAAATACACTATTAATAAAACATCGATTAAAGTTACAACGAACTTTTATATTATGTTACTTGTTTAATACGTCATAAATCTAAAATAAAAAACCGGCCAAGTGCGAGTCGGACTCGCCCATGGAGGGTTCCGTAGCAGCAAGTAACATAATAATAATCTTTGTATCAGGTTTATGACGTACTAAAAAAAAACTACTGACCAGATCTCGTTCAAACCAATTTTCGTTGGCAGTTTTTATAGTAATGTACATCATATATTTTTTCTAGTTTTATCATTCTCTTATTTTAGAAGTTAGAGGGGGGGGGACACACATTTTACCACTTTGGAAGTGTCTCTCGCGCAAACTATTCAGTTTAGAAAAAAATGATATTAGAAACCTCAGTATCATTTTTGAAGACCTATCCATAGATACCCCACACGCATGGGTTTGATGAAAAAAAAAATTTTGAGTTTCAGTTCTAAGTATGGGGACCCCCAAAATTTATTGCTTTTTTTCTATTTTTGTATGAAAATCTTAATGCGGTTCACAGAATACATCTACTTACAAAGTTTCAACAGTATAGCTCTTATAGTTTCGGAAAAAAGTGGCTGTGACATACGGACGGACAGACGGACAGACAGACAGACAGACAGACAGACAGACAGACATGATGAATCTATAAGGGTTCCGTTTTTTGCCATTTGGCTACGGAACCCTAAAAATACACTATTATTAAAACTTCGATCAAAGTTACAACGAACTTCAAGAACTTTTATATTATTTATTTATTATAATCTTTATTGTACACCAAATAAACAAAAATACAGGACAAACATTTAAAATAATAAGTGCACAATGGGCGGCCTTATCGCACAGGGCGATCTCTTACAGACAAACTTTGGATGGACTGAGAGGATGGAGATAGATTAAGGGTTGTCAGTGTACAAACATCAGATATAATACTAACAAGATACATTAACACAAATACATACATACAATACAAAAAAAAAAAAAAATATACTAATAAATATCAAATATATAGTTGAACCAGGAGAAGATAAATATATTAAAGAGAAAGGTAATGCTCCTTCACCATCTTTTTAAATGTTGGTAGCGTTTGAGCACGCCTTACTTCTAAGGGTAACGCATTCCACAAACGTGCAGCTTGAATTGTAAAAGATTTGTCAACGAAGGTAGTGGAATGCGTGCGAATACCTTATTTTAGGTTTTCCGATGATCTCAAGGACCTACTATGTGTGTCACTAAGGAACTGAAAACGTTCTTTAAGATAAAACGGGGTACAAGGAATAAATAGCACATTATAAAGCAAAGAAAGTATATGGGCGTTCCGGCGAAGGCGAATAGGAAGCCATTTGAGCCTAGTACGAAATTCAGAAACGTGGTCATACTTGCGCAAGCCAAATATGAACCTGATACAAAGATTATTATTATGTTACTTGCTGCTACGGAACCCTCCATGGGCGAGTCCGACTCGCACTTGGCCGGTTTTTATTTAAAAGAAGAAAGACTCCAGGACCTTGGCTCGGTAAGTATTAATTTTATTACATTATTTTATAATTTATTTATAGGTCATGGAACCTTTTACAATTTTGAGGAAACGAAACGTACATGTCAGCTTGACATTGAAAGACTGACGTTGACAGATTGACGTTGAAATTAGACATAACAATTTATCCTCCTCCATCTCAATTGCCATAAAAAAAAAAAAAAAAAAAATTATCCTCTGAATTAACAAATCGACTTTGCTTGGTAGTGGTGAAGGTCAAACACGTGCTTTTGTTTGTGTTTTTTTTATTTTCGATTTTAGTGAATCCTGGCAGCGTGATCTTCAAATCGAAACTTTTATTTGTGTTTGTGTTGTGTCGTAAGGTATAAGTATTTAGCGTAAGTTTTGGTGTTTTTTTTTTAACTATTTTATCCAGTATCCACTATGGATACTAAAAAACCTCCCGACCCCCCTGATCCTTTCGAATACACTCCGGTGTTAACGGTTTCCCTTCCCGACGACAATGCTTCAAACGACAAAATGGACTCTGAATCTGCTAGCAGAAAAAGATTGGCGACTTCTCCCCCGACCAGTGTGATAACCCCTCCCAAATTCCATAAAAAAGAGACCGGTAGGCAAATCTACACAACTAGAGATAATGCTCCTTATGCATGTCTTTCTAAACAACGGCCAGACATCGGGTACTACTCTGCACAAAGTTGGGATGTTTTTACACGAAAAAAATTTCAGCAACATTGTCCTTGGTAGTGTAAAACAGTTAGAAAGGAATCGCGTGTCAGTGGAGTTCCAGTCGCACCAGGATGCGAACAGCTTTTTGATCAGCCGTATATTAGTCCAACATAATTATACAGCCACAATTCCTCAGTACAACATCACACGCATGGGTCTCGTCAGAGATGTTCCTACAGATTGGACAGAGGATGAAATCATCCAAAATATCAAGGTTCCTGCTGGATGCGGCCCTGTTATAAAGGCGAGGAGAATGAACCGGAAGGTGAGTTCTCTAGGTGTCACTGAATGGAAACCCACACAAACTGTTGTTCTCACCTTTGACGGGCAAGTCCTGCCTAGGCGAGTTTATTGTTTCTACTCAGCACTGTCCGTTGAAAAGTACATGTACCCTACCATACAATGTTTCCACTGCTGCCGTTTCAGGCATACTCGTACTGTATGCCGTTCGAAACCCCGTTGCTTCAAGTGCAGTGAAGACCACCCAGGTGATGGATGCCAAGTTCCTAATGAGTATGCCATTTGCGTAAACTGTCCTGGCAACCACTACGCTAATGACAAGGCGTGCCCTGAATTGGGTCGTCAGAAAGGGATAAAAGCCCTTATGGCAGAAAAATCTGTTTCGTATGAGGAAGCAAGTCAGGTTTTCCCTCGGGTTTCACGATCATATGCCGAAGTGTCAAGAGCACCATCCAAATCAAAACCCCCTTGTTCTCCTCAATCCCAAAGCCAAACTCCACAAACACCCAGATCGCACCGTAAAACAGTCTTTCTTAAACCCAAATCCCATGCTCCCCTTTCACCTAGCTATGATAAGCAGGCTCATCAAGCCCTTATTCAAGATTATTCCTTTTCCCCCTCTCAAAATGGCTGCGCCATCCCTAGAGATGGTGCAAGCAGTCCCATTAGCCACAAACCTACCACAGTGTTGTCTTTTTTAACCCAAGGGTTGACTGGTAGAGAATGCCTTGTTGCATTAAGTCCGCCTATGTACCACTACTGTACATGAAGTTTAAATAAATAAATAAATAAATTAGCCCTGAAAACATACTTAATGTAATGTCCAGTATGCTAATGACAATGTTAGCGAACCCTTCCCAATCCCTACCAGACCACGTTGCCAACAAATTGTCATCAATCGTCAACTATATTCATAGTGTTCCATCCCCAGATATTTCTTCAATGGAACGTCAGGAGTGTTTCACCCAGGAAGACTGACCTTCTTTATTTAATTAATAAACATAAACCATCATTCTGTAGCATCGCTGAGACATGGCTTCGTCCGGATAATAATTTCGGGATTCCATGTTTCAGTGGTGTTCGACATGACAGATCGGATGGATATGGGGGATGTGCTTTGTTCATCAATAACAAAGTTACATTCTCCCCAATTCCTCTACCCTTTGTAGGTGACAACATCAATGTTGTTGCTGTTAAGGCTGAGGATATAAATATTTTTAGTTTTTACATTGCTCACCCACAGACTAATGATCTTGATACTAAAAAAAAATTGCTGAGTAATGTACAAGGCCCGTTACTTGTTATGGGTGATTTCAACGGCCATCACTATAGGTGGGGGTCAGATACCTGTGACAACTTTGGTTCGGGTCTGGTTGATATGTTGGATGAGCTAGATTTGTGTGTGATCAACAATGGCTGTGCCACACGTCGGGGCTCGCCAGGACAGAACAACAGTTGTGTTGATCTAACATTTTGCTCATCCAATATAGCCAGCCTTTTCAATTGGAAGCGCTTGGATATGACTTATGGGAGTGATCACTATCCCATCATGGTTGAAATCCCATCTAAATCCATTCCCGACAATATCTCCCCTCCCCTGTTAAAGTACCAACTGAATTCAGTCGATTGGGATCTGTACTCAAAAATTTTGGATTTACGGGTCTCCTCTCTTCCTCCCATCAATGACGCAAATGCTCAGGAATGCTCTTCGGCATTCTCGAGTACTATATCCACTACAGCGGATGACTGTTTCCCCTCCAAAAAACCGCCAACCGGCAAAATTCCTTCTCCGCCATGATGGGATAGAGAATGCTCTGCCTCGATCAGAGCCAGGAATGAGGCCGAAAGAAAGCTCAACGCGGATATGAACCTAGAGAACCTCATTAATTTTCAACATGTATTGGCTAAATCCAGGAAACTACTCAAGAAAAAGAAAAGAGATGGTTGGCGGAAGTACTGCAATTCGCTGAGTCCATCCACTCCAGCCTCAGTAGTGTAGCGTAAATTAAAATCTTTTAGGAACAGCATGCGACCACCCTCTGGGAGCATGACTTCTAAAGAACTGGCTCACCAGTTCTTCTCCAAACTAGTTTCAGCCTACGCCCCGGATAAAGATGAATGTGTTTCATCAGATCCCCAGATGCCATCAGATGATCCTCTGGATAAACCATTCACTTTGGGGGAGCTGAAAACGGTCCTCGCACATGTGAAGGATTCTGCTCCTGGTGTGGATGGATTTCCATACTCTTTCATATGCAAAGCTGGGGATAAGACCCACCAGTATTACCTGGATTTGGCCAATTATTGTTTTTCCTCCGGATATATTCCTCCTGATTGGAAGGTTCAAGTTGTTATCCCAATTTTGAAACCAGAAAAAGATCCTAGTGATCATTCTTCATATAAACCGATTGCTCTATCGTCCGTCCTTATGAAACTCTTGGAAAATTTAGTCAAGAATCGTCTAGAATGGTTCGTGGAGAGCAGAAGACTGCTACCAACGACTCAATTTGGCTTTAGAAAAGGTCTGGGTACAACTGATAGTGTGGCAACCCTCACATCAGAGATCCGGCTGACTCTTAGTAGAAGTGAGTCTGTGGTAGTCGTCGTCTTGGATATTTCTGCTGCCTATGACTCTGTCCTCCTCCCAATTCTCAGGCAGAAGTTGCAACAGCTGAGAATCCCGGCTAGGATATGTCAGATTATATGCAATATCTTCTCAGACCGCAGTATTAAACTAAGGATTCCTGGGGAGGACTCTGAACCAAGGTTATCTTGGAGGGGTCTACCACAGGGATCCGTTCTTAGCCCCCCTTTATATAACATTTACACTTCAGATCTCCCCTCTTGTTTAAATTTGGACTGCAAAATTCTCCAATATGCGGACGATATTGCACTATTGGTCTGTGGCAAGTCCATCGAGGACGCTGCCCAATCCATGAACGTGTCCTTGTCCTCATTAAACCAATGGCTACTAGATCATGGGTTATCTCTAAGCGCCCCAAAGAGTAAGTACAGCAGTTGTTTTCACTCGCAGACGTCTTGTACCTCAGGTGGACATTAATATTGACGGCCAAGCTATCCCAGTAAAGGAGAGCGCCAGATTTCTGGGTGTTACTTTGGATTCCAAATTATCGGTTGTGGATCACATTAACAATACAGTGAAAAAATGTGAACGCTCGATTTCGGTCCTTAGAGCTTTGGCAGGTGTATGGTGGGGTGCTCACCCATATACCTTAAAACTGGTCTATAAGGCTATAGTCAGAAGCGTGTTAGATTACTGCAGCTATCTAATCGAGCCATGTAACAAAGTAGCTCTGCGCAGACTAGATTCAGTCCAGTCCAAATGCCTAAGAATCGTAATAGGTGCCATGAAATCCTCCCCCATAAATGCTCTCCAGGTTGCATGCGCAGATCCACCCCTTGCCCTTCGCAGACAATACTTAGCAGATCGTTTCTTATCAAAAGTCCTCTCCCTCTCATCCCATCCTTTAATTCCCATTTTGGAACAAATTTTTCCATCTCTCAATTCCTCTTCCTATTGGAACAATAAAAATATTCCATTGATGAATAGGTACAGAGAGCTTAAACACCTCCCTTCACCTGTTTGTCAATATCCTTCTCTTCCTGTCTTTTCTTCCGCCTATGAGGTGGTTCATTTTAAGCCAAAAATCGTTTTGGGACTTGGCATCTCCAAAAACTCGCAGGACGTAAAAGGCGACTTCGACCGGGCTATTGAAAGATACTGGCAAGGCTGGAACTTATTTTACACGGACGCATCGAAATTATCGCCAACTGGTTGTACAGGTGTATCAACATACTTCCAGAACTCCAGAATAGCCCTTTTATTCCAATGCCCTCCAGAGGCCTCTGTATTTACAGGGGAATGCATTGGCATACTAGAAGCTATCAATTTCATATTAGCACACAACATTAAAAATTCAGTCATTTTCTCAGATTCTCGCAGTAGTATCCAGGCTTTAGGTCAAAACCAATTAAAATCAAAACTCTATAGTTAAATCATTATCGATTTTCTTAATTTACTCTACACTTGCCATACTAAAAGTTTAAATATTAAGTTAGTTTGGGTTCCTAGTCACTCGGGCATAAGTAGCAATGAATGTGCCGATTCGCTGGCAAAATATGCTACATCCAACCCTGTAGACTGAAGGCATTACATGTTGCATAGCTACGACTTACGCTCGGACACCAAAATTAAGTTGCATAACTTGTGGTCAGCGGCATGGCAGGTAAGCTCGAAGCTCAAGGGAGCGTACTACGCCAGCATCCAGCCTGACATCCAGCGGAAACCTTGGTTTTTTAAGTGTCCCAAACTATCCAAAAGAACGGTCTCATCCTTGTGCAGATTGAGACTCGGCCACTGCAGTAGTCCAGTTTTCCTCCATAAAATTCACGTTCGTGACAGCTCTTTGTGCGAGTGTGGCCTCGATGATGGCACATTGGACCATATCTTTTTTTCTTGTCAAAAAATTAAAATACCCCTTCCTACTAACTTCCAGTCCTTAATGACGAACTTCTCCCCTAAAGTTGTCCAACTCCTATCCAAATTCCTAAATGACAATAACATTAATCTGTAGCCTGGTCTGTAGGGATTTTCAATCTGTAAATATCAATGTCTATTTGTGTTGTCAAATTATATATTTTAAATCCATGTTAACTAACAAAAAATTGTGTTGTACTTACAGCCACTAACATCTTAGATCTACCACAAAGTGCAAAGTTCGACGGCTCACCTTACGGCGCTGCCGTCACCACATGACACTGGCAGAATAGTCGACATCGGCTCAGTTGCCAAAGAAGAAAAAAAAAAAATTATCCTCTGGACTTTCGTTGGTAGTGGTGAAGGCTCGACACGTGCTTTTGTCAGTCCTACGAATTTTTTCGATTTTAGTGAATTTTTTGGTGTTAAACTTGATCGAGACTGTTCTTAGTGTGTGTGTGTTCTTGGTATAAGGTTTGTTTTTTTTTGTGTTTGTCTTTTTAGCCACTTGGTATTACTTACCAATATGAATTCCAAAAAGCCTCCTGACCCGGACCCCCCTGATGAACTTTTTGATATTTCCTCCCCTGTGTTAATCATAACTCTACCCCATGCAATAGAAACACTCCCGCAAGATCCCGCTATAGATACGGAGAATTCAAATCGCAAAAGGGTTGCTGGTTCACCCCCTGCGGTTTCTAACGTACCGCCAAAGATCTAAAAGTTTACCCGGTAGATTGACTTACACCATGAGAGATAACCCTCCGTATATCGTCCACGTGTCTTTGAAAAATGAACAGACCTCAGGCACTGTGCTACAACCCATTAAGTTTGGTATGTTCTTGACGACCAATAACGTCAGTAATATATACGTCTTGACGGGATCAAACGTATTGGCAGAAATCGTGTGTCGGTTGAGTTCAAGTCACATCAGGATGCGAATAGTTTCCTCAACAACACAGTCTTGGCTAAAAATAATTATGTAGCAACCATCCCACAGTTCAATATCACTCGAATGGGTATTGTTAGGGATATACAGGTTGAGTGGTCGGAGGATGAAGTTATCCAGAATATCCAGGTTCCGGAGGGCTGTGGCCCTGTCATCAAGGCCAGAAGGATGAGCCGTAAGGTGACTTCTTCTGGAATTACTGAGTGGAAGCCCACTCAAACTGTGGTACTAACATTCGATGGACAGGTCCTACCCAAACGTGTGATCAGTTTTTACTCATCTCTTCCAGTTGAGCGATACACCTACCCTACCATCCTTTGCTATCATTGCTGCCGCTTCGGACACACACGCACCTTTTATTATTATTATTATTTAGCCATTTAATATTCCTTGACAATTCCAATTTTCTTTAATTATTGTTATCATTAATTTTCCAACATTATTTTATTTTGAATAAATAGAAATTAATTATTGACATAAGTTTTTCAGTGATTTGTTTTGTCATCAAGGACCTCTATTCGAGTAAAGGCCTCCTCCATTTTACTCCACAGCTTCCTGTCTTTGGCTTTTGAAACCCAGTTATCACCTGCAGTTTTTCTGATTTCGTCAAGCCATCTTTCAGGCGGTCTGCCTCTTTTTCTTTTGCCACTAGGACCAGCCCAGTGCATTACTTTGTTAGACCATCTTTCATCATCTGCAGCATCGCTTGTTCATACAGGCAATGTGACCTGTCCACTTCCATTTCAGTTTTTTGCAGTGGGTTAAAGCATCTGATACATTAGTTCGTTTCTTTATATCTATGTTCCTATGCTTATCTATGCCTTTTAGATTCAGTATGCTCCGCTCCATTGCTCTTTGAAAGAGCAATGGAGCGGAGCATACACACGCACCTTATGTCGATCCAAACCAAGGTGTTTCAAGTGTGGTGACGACCATGCAGGGGATGGTTGTGAAACTACCCAGGAATTTTAAGCTTCTGTGTCTCGTGTACTGGCAATCATTTCGCAAATGACAGTGCTTGTCCTGAATTGGGACGACAGAAGAGCATCAAAGCTCTGTTGTCGGAAAAATCAATCTCGTATGCGGAGGCTAGTCGGGTATTCCCTCCTGTTTCAAGATCATACGCTGACGTTTTCAAATCTTCCCCTCGTAATAAACATAATATTAATATATTTTATCTCAATCCCAATCCTCGAGCCCCATGCCAGTAACCCAAAAATCATATCGAAAAACAGTATCTTTAAAACCTAAGACCCATCTTTCACCCGGCTACAATAGAAAAGTTCACCGGGAACTTACACAAAATTATTCCTTCTCCCCTACAGGAAACGGTTGTGCCCTGCCAACAGAAGTTGCAGAGCCATTGACTCATAGGCGAGAAAACAACTCAGTAAATATATTAGAATTCATTACCAATATGTTAATGTCTGTTTTATCTAGTCCGACCCGATCAATACCTGACCACGTTGCCTCAAAACTGACCTCTATTTTAAATTTTATCCACGATGTTCCATCCCCTGATATTCCTTCAGTGGAACGTGAGGAGTATTACTCCCAGAAAGTCTGACCTTATTTTTCTAGTTAATAAATTTAATCCATCCATCTGCAGCATCGCTGAGACATGGCTCTTGCCTGATAGCAATTTCAGGTTGCCATGTTTTGGTGGTGTTCGTAATGATAAAAATGATGGATATGGGGATGTGCTTTGCTCATCAATAGCAAGGTATCATACTCCCAGATTCCTCTAACCTTCGTTGGCGATAACATAAATGTTGTTGCTGTTAAGGCTGAGGATATAAATGTTTTTTCACTTTATATTGCGCACCCACAACCTGAATATCTTCCAGTGATCAGAAATTTGTTATGCAGCGTTAGTGGTCCAATTCTGGTTATGGGTGACTTTAATTGTCACCATTATCGTTGGGGATCTGACACTTGTGATAACTTTGGCATAGGCTTGCTGGATATATTGGATGATCTAGATCTTTGTCTCATCAATGATGGCAGTACTACACGCAGGACTGCACCTGGGCAGAATAGAAGTTGTGTTGACTTGACATTCTGTTCATCCAATATATCTAGCCTTCTCATTTGGCGACGCTTGGACATGACCCATGGAAGTGACCACTATCCCATCATAATTGAATTCCCTTCCAAAAATATTCCCCTTAAATCTTCTCCCCCCCCCCCCCTTTTAAAATACCAAGACTGGAATTTATATTCAAAAATAATAGACCTAAGAGTATCTTCCCTCCCAAAAGTTGACAGTTATAATGCCCAGGAATGTTTTTCATCCTTTTCTTCTACCATTTCCTCCACAGCAGATGATTGCTTCCCATCCAAAAAAACCCCTTCTGTCAAACTTCCTTCTCCGCCATGGTGGGATAGGCAATGCACTGACATGATTAGGGCCAGGAATGAGGCGGAAAAGACAGTTAACAACGATATGAACCTGGAAAACCTCCTCTCCTTCAAGCGAATATTGGCTAAGTCCAGGAAATTCTTAAAAAAGAAAAATCGGGAAGGTTGGTCAAAATACTGTAGCTCGCTGAGTCCGTCCACACCGGTTTCGACGGTCTGGCGAAAGGTGAGGAGTTACAGGAACAGTCTAGCACCAACCTCCTCAAACAACATCTCAGAAGAACTGGGATACCGGTTTTTCTCAAAAATCGCTCCGGCTTATGTTCCGGACATAGAGGAGAGCAGTGTTAGCATTGATGATGTAGACAGCACTGCCGACCCTATGAACATGCCATTCAGCCTAGATGAATTAAAAACTGTGCTATCCCATGTTAGAGACTCTGCTCCGGGAGTGGACGGATTCACCTACTCCTTTATTTCCAAAGCTGGTCCAAAAACTCACCGATATTACCTGGATCTGGCTAACTTCTGCTTTACTTCCGGTTATATTCGCACAGAATGGAAGGTTCAAGTTGTCATCCCGATTTTAAAACCAGGCAAGGATCCTAGTGATCATTGTTCATATAGGCCTATTGCTTTATCGTCCATACTTATAAAACTTTTGGAACATTTGATTAAAAACCGTCTGGAGTGGTTGGTGGAAAATAGGAGGCTGCTCCCGCCGACTCAGTTAGGCTTCAGGAAAGGTCTGGGCACAGCTGATAGTGTGGGTATCCTCACGTCAGAGCTCCGGCTGACCCTGAGCAGGAATGAGTCTGTGGTTGTCGTCTTCCTAGACATATCGGCTGCCTATGATTCTGTCCTCCTCCCTAATCTCAGGCAAAAATTGCACGAGCTGAGAATCCCGGCTAGGATTTGTCATATCATCGGTAGCATCTTTACCAACCGCACCATCCAATTACGAATCCCTGGGGCGGACTCTGATCAAAGAACAGTCTGGAGAGGATTACCTCAAGGATCTGTGCTTGGTCCGCCATTATATAACATATACACAGCAAATTTACCCTCTTGTCTCAATTACGACTGCAAAATCCTTCAGTATGCTGACGATATTGCACTCCTGGTTTCTGGCAGTTCCATTCAGGATGCCGCTCTATCAATGAATATCTCTCTGTCGTCGCTAAATCAATGGCTTCTCGATCACGGTTTGTCTTTAAGTGCACCAAAGAGTACAGCGGTCATTTTTACCGCAGGCGCTCTGTACCCTCAATAGATATTAATATCGATGGACAAACCATTCCAATCAAGGATAAGGCTAGGTTTCTGGGAGTAACTTTGGACTCAAGACTGTCCGGTGTTGAACACATTAACAACACGGTCAAGAAATGTGAACGATCTGTGTCGGTCCTTAAGGCCTTGGCCGGGGTGTGGTGGGGAGCTCACCCATACACCCTCAAATTAGTTTATAATGCGTTAGCCAGAAGTGCGATGGATTATTGCAGCTTCCTTATAGAGCCCTGCAATAAAAATGCCCTGAAAACATTAACCAGCATCCAGGCCAAATGCCTGAGGATTGTTATTGGGGCCATGAAATCCTCTCCCATTAATGCGCTTCAAGTGGAATGTGCAGAACCGCCTCTGCACCTTAGAAGACAGTATTTGGCAGACCGTTTCCTGTCTAAAGTTTTTTCCCTTTCATCCCATCCCTTACTCCCACTTTTAGAGCAAATCAACCTCTCGTTTAATAATTCTCCTTATTGGAACCATAAAACAGTTCCTTTATTGATAAACAGGTACAGAGAACTTAAACAACTCTCTGCGCCAGTTTGTCAATATCCAACTCTCCCGATCTTCTCTACCGCATATGAGATGATTCATTTCGAATCAAAAGCCGTCTTGGGACTGGGGATATCAAGGAATACCCAAAACGCGAAAGACGACTTTGAGTTAGCTCTCAAGCGTTACTGGGTAGGATGGAATTTCTTTTACACTGACGCTTCAAAATTGACTGAAACAGGAAATACTGGTGTGGCAGTTTACTTTCAAAATTCTAGAATTGCTCTGCTTTTTCAATGCCCACCAGAAGCATCAGTGTTTACAGGGGAGTGCATTGGTATTCTAGAAGCCATACACTATATTAAATCACATCAAATAGCAAGATCAGTAATTTTTTCAGATTCACTTAGTAGTATTCAGGCCTTAAAACAAAATCAACTTTATAGTAAAATCCATAGTCAAATAATTGTAGATATTAAGAACTTGCTATTTGATTGTTCCCAAAACGGCTTGGACATCGAGATAACCTGGATCCCTGGTCACTCGGGAATTGTTGGCAATGAGTGCGCTGATTCGTTAGCAAAATATGCCACATCGAATCCGGTTGATCGAAAGCACTACGTGGTTCATAGCTACGATTTGCGGAATGGTGCCAAACCCAAGTTATTTAACTCGTGGACTGAAACATGGAAGACGACCTCCAAAACCAAGGGCACCTACTATGCAGCTATACAGCCCGAAATTCAACGTAGGCCTTGGTTCTTTAAATGCCCTAAACTGTCAAAGAGAACTGTTTCGTCGCGCTGTAGACTGAGACTCGGACATTGTTGTAGCCCAGTGTTCCTGAATAAGATCCATGTCCGAGATAGTTCTCTGTGCGAGTGTGGTCTAGCGGAGGGTACTTTGGACCATATTTTCTTCTCCTGCTCCTTAAATAATAAATCTTTTGACCTCTATCGTAAACTTCCCAAATGTAACATTCCCCTCCCAACTAACTTCCACTCCCTTCTTTCTCACTTCTCCCCCAAACTAATTAACTTCCTGGCTACATTTTTGAAAGAAAATGACCTAAAATTCTGATTGGTGCGTAATGTATTTAAATTATATCCTGTAGTATTAATCTATGTTGTATATAAAATTGGTATGTAGATTATATGTTTTATACTAACCCTTTTGTTCGTCTTTTCAGTTAAACTAACACCTACCACGAAGTACAAAGTTCGACGGTTGCTCTCACCGGGCCGCCGTCCCAACGTGACACTGGCAGAATAGTCGAACCGGAAAGAATCAATTGCCAAAAAAAAAGAATTATGCTATTAAAAAAAAAATACGTGTGGCACTCGGGGACTGCCGCGGTAAAGCTATTGCATAGCATGTACGGAATTTCTGGATTCGGTCCCCGCGCTCAAGGCCCTCGATAGAAGCTATGCAATAGCTTAAAAAAAAGCAAAAGCCAAAACAAAGCAAAAAAAAAATTTTTTGTTCAGTTGTTATCATAGAACATTACTATAATCTATTATAATACAAAAAGACTATTTTGTTTGACCGAGATTTGAACTCGAGGCACGATGATAACATAGGTAGAACGCTGTACCAATGCGCCACACAGGTCGTTAACGACTTTTCCAAAATAGGTGTTCGGTCTCTGTCGGCCTTCAAGCCACACCTCCGTGCCCGTCGGAGTGGGGAGCGTGAGGTTTTTTTCGTTACGGAATTTCTGGATTCGGTCCCCGCGCTCAAGGCCCTCGATAGAAGCTATGCAATAGCTTAAAAAAAAAAATATCCTCTTACTTTACTACAGACTATACAAAAAAAAAAAATAATAATTTTAACTCTTCTTACTTGCTAGTTATTACAATAACGCGCTAGCGTTTTAATATTGCGTCCATAACGCGACGTTCTTGGTGCACTATTAGTGTTTGTGGTGTTAGGAACATTTACATTTTCATTACAAGTATTACTAATATTTGTTTTGTTCACAGGTACCATTTCGGCTGCGGATGAGACGGGTTTGAGTATATGTTCGCGACTTCTACGGAATTCTCCTTGCGGGGAGTGAACAACAAAGCTACGAGGCTCGCTGCTGGCTTCTGAAATAGTACCAGGAACCCAGACACTATGTGGCTTGTGTTTAAAATATACTTTATCACCCTTTTGAAGATCTGGTAATGATTTTGTATTTTTGTTATAATAAACTGATGTGTATGACCTCTGTTCTTTAATTTTGTTTTTAAATACCTCTATGTTAACTAGGGTCGGAGACAATTGTGAATCAGTTACTGGAAGTTTAGTGCGTAGATATCTAGACATACAAAGTTGTGCGGGTGAATACCCTGTCTTCTTGGGTGTATTTCTATACAATAGTAAGGCTAGGTATGGATCTGTGTTATCTGCTTTACATTTCTTTAGCATATGTTTAAGGGCTCGGCGTAAGCCGCTTGCAACTGCAAGTTAACGCGTATCGCGGAATATAGATATCTCTGTTTGACAAAAACAAGTGAGCGACTGACGCAGTGCGCAGCTGTGTGTGTATGTGAGCGTATTGCAATATTGTTAGTAAAATTAGGTATGTTCATTATTTGCTTTATTTTTGCCGAATACTTTAGGGAATCGTTAGTGAATGTACAGAATAGTAATGCGTTTTTTGGAAATTTTATTACCGTGCCGATATCTCAACATATTAGGATAACTAGCACACACTAACAAATCAGAAAATGTTATGGAGCCGAGTGCTTTTTTTATAAGTGGGAAATCAGTCAATGAGTTCAGTCAATGAATCAGGCCATCGGCGGCAAGGGAACGAACTCTCGCGCCGGTCCCTGGTACAGGTCATGGTTTGGAGCGAGGAGGAATGGCAAGTTGTAGTCTCCTTCTGCGAAACAGTAATACTAGCGAAGGAGGCAGCCACACGCACGCGGGAACGGCCTGCACGCCCTAGCCGCCGGAATACCGACCCTAAATTCCAGCCAATGTGGGCGTGGGCTTGCGGACGGCGAGCAATGGGCAGCTCGCCGTCTGGCCGTTCAGACCGAGCCCGAGTCGTCGACGGCGCGTAATGTTCCACGTGCGCCTCAAGGAGATTTCAGCAAAACCGTAGGGGCCCAGCAGGGTCGAAGCCTACTGGGGTTGGGCACGCCACAAATATGGCGGTCCACGGACAAGTCCCCTCTTTGAGGCGTGGTTGGAAAGACCTCATGGCGTCCTCACCTTCCGCATGACGCAGGTTCTCACCGAACACGGTAAGTTCGGGAAGTTCCTGCACCGGATTCGTGCGGGAGCGACGCCCGGGTGTCGCCACTGTTTGGATCGCCCGGAGGACACGGTGGAGCACACGGTGGAGCACACGGTGGAGGTGTGCCCCGCTTGTGCAGAGCAACGACGTGTCCTCGTGGGAGCAACTGGCGGCGGCGATCTCTCGCACCGGGCCTTGGTACAGGCCATGATCCGGAGCGAGGAAGAGTGGCAGGCAGTTGCTTCCTTCTGCGAAGCAGTAATGCTATCAAAGGAGGCGGCCGATAGCGTGAGGCAACTGCAACGGTCCTCACGCCCCAACCGCCCCGCCGCCGGGATTCTGATCCCGATTTCCGGCCACCGTAGGCGCGGGCTTGCGGACGGCGAACAATGGGTAGCCCGCCGTCCGTCCGTCCGGTAACCGTCCGGACCGAGCCCAAGTCGTCGACGGCGCGTATTGTTCCACGCGCGCCTCAGGGAGATGTCAGCAAATCGTAGGGGCCCAGCAGGGTCGAAGCCTGCTGGGGCCATGGGTAGTGCGAAAACGAAACCCGGGCCCTGGGGCGAAGGCAACGAAGTAACAGGGGTGGGTTTTAATCAGTAAAAGTCTGACACTATATTCCGCTCCACCCAAGAGCCGGATTTGTCATTAGATGATTTTCCCACCTAAAAAAAAAACCTTCCGCATGACGCAGGTTCTCACCTGTTCTCACCAAACACAGTAAGTTCGGGAAGTTCCTGCACCGAATTCGTGCAGAAGCGACGCCCGGGTGTCGCCACTGTGTGGACCGCCCGGAGGACACGGTAGAGCACACGGTGGAGGTGTGCCCCGCTTGGGCAGAGCAACGCCGTGTCCTCGCAGGGGCGATGCGGCGGCGATTTCTCGCGCCGGGCCTTGGTACAAGCCATGGTCCAGAGCGAGGAGGAGTGGCAGGCGGTCGCCACTTTCTGCGAAGCAGTAATGCTAGAAAAGGAGGCGGCCATCGCGTGAGGCAACGGCCTTCACGCCCCAGCCGCCGCCGGGATTCCGATCCCATTTCCGGCCACCGTAAGCACGGGCTTGCGGACGGCGAGCAGTGGGTAGCTTGCCGTCCGACCGTCCGGTACCCGTCCGGACCGAGCCCAAGTCGTCGACGGCACGTATTGTTCCACGCGCGCCTCAGGGAGATGTCAGCAAATCGTAGGGGCCCAGCAGGGTCGAAGCCTGCTGGGGCCATGGGTAGTGCGAAAACGAAACCCGGGCCCTGGGGCGAAGGCAACGAAGGAACAGGGGTGGGTTTTAATCAGTAAAAGTCTGACACTATATTCCGCTCCACCCAAGAGCCGGATTTGTCATTAGATGATTTTCCCACCTAAAAAAAAAACCTTCCGCATGACGCAGGTTCTCACCTGTTCTCACCAAACACAGTAAGTTCGGGAAGTTCCTGCACCGAATTCGTGCAGAAGCGACGCCCGGGTGTCGCCACTGTGTGGACCGCCCGGAGGACACGGTAGAGCACACGGTGGAGGTGTGCCCCGCTTGGGCAGAGCAACGCCGTGTCCTCGCAGGGGCGATGCGGCGGCGATTTCTCGCGCCGGGCCTTGGTACAAGCCATGGTCCAGAGCGAGGAGGAGTGGCAGGCGGTCGCCACTTTCTGCGAAGCAGTAATGCTAGAAAAGGAGGCGGCCATCGCGTGAGGCAACGGCCTTCACGCCCCAGCCGCCGCCGGGATTCCGATCCCATTTCCGGCCACCGTAAGCACGGGCTTGCGGACGGCGAGCAGTGGGTAGCTTGCCGTCCGACCGTCCGGTACCCGTCCGGACCGAGCCCAAGTCGTCGACGGCACGTATTGTTCCACGCGCGCCTCAGGGAGATGTCAGCAAATCGTAGGGGCCCAGCAGGGTCGAAGCCTGCTGGGGCCATGGGTAGTGCGAAAACGAAACCCGGGCCCTGGGGCGAAGGCAACGAAGGAACAGGGGTGGGTTTTAATCAGTAAAAGTCTGACACTATATTCCGCTCCACCCAAGAGCCGGATTTGTCATTAGATGATTTTCCCACCTAAAAAAAAAACCTTCCGCATGACGCAGGTTCTCACCTGTTCTCACCAAACACAGTAAGTTCGGGAAGTTCCTGCACCGAATTCGTGCAGAAGCGACGCCCGGGTGTCGCCACTGTGTGGACCGCCCGGAGGACACGGTAGAGCACACGGTGGAGGTGTGCCCCGCTTGGGCAGAGCAACGCCGTGTCCTCGCAGGGGCGATGCGGCGGCGATTTCTCGCGCCGGGCCTTGGTACAAGCCATGGTCCAGAGCGAGGAGGAGTGGCAGGCGGTCGCCACTTTCTGCGAAGCAGTAATGCTAGAAAAGGAGGCGGCCATCGCGTGAGGCAACGGCCTTCACGCCCCAGCCACCGCCGGGATTCCGATCCCATTTCCGGCCACCGTAAGCACGGGCTTGCGGACGGCGAGCAGTGGGTAGCTTGCCGTCCGACCGTCCGGTACCCGTCCGGACCGAGCCCAAGTCGTCGACGGCACGTATTGTTCCACGCGCGCCTCAGGGAGATGTCAGCAAATCGTAGGGGCCCAGCAGGGTCGAAGCCTACTGGGGCCAAGGGTAGTGTGACAGCGAAATCCGGGGCCCTGGGACGAAGGCAAAGAAGGAATAGAAGTGGGTTTTTAGTGAGTAAAAGTCTGACACTATCTCCCGCTCCGCCCAAGAGCCAGATTTGTCATTAGATGATTTTGCCACCTTAAAAAATAAAAAAGCCTACTAGGTTCGCTTCTGAAAGGAAAACCTGGGGCCCTGGAACGCAAGACAAAAAGGGAATATAGGAGTCGATTTTAGTAAGTAAAAGTCTGACACGCTCTTTCGCTCCGCCCAAGAGCGCGAGAAATCATTGGATGATTTCTCAACCAAAAAAAGTACCTAAGCATTTGAAGTTTAGTAAAAGGAATATATATATTTATTAGTTTTGATGTTCATAGCATATAAATAATTTGCATGGTCCGGAGCGAGGAGGAGTGGCAGGCGGTCACCACTTTCTGCGAAGCAGTAATGCTAGAAAAGGAGGCGGCCATCGCGTGAGGCAACGGCCTTCACGCCCCAGCCGCCGCCGGGATTCCGATCCCATTTCCGGCCACCGTAAGCGCGGGCTTGCGGACGGCGAGCAGTGGGTAGCTTGCCGTCCGACCGTCCGGTACCCGTCCGGACCGAGCCCAAGTCGTCGACGGCGCGTATTGTTCCACGCGCGCCTCAGGGAGATGTCAGTAAATCGTAGGGGCCCAGCAGGGTCGAAGCCTACTGGGGCCAAGGGTAGTGTGAAAGCGAAATCCGGGGCCCTGGGACGAAAGCAAAGAAGGAATAGGAGTGGGTTTTTAGTGAGTAAAAGTCTGACACTATCTCCCGCTCCGCCCAAGAGCGCGATTTGTCATTAGATGATTTTCCCACCTTAAAAAATAAAAAAGCCTACTAGGTTCGCTTCTGAAAGGAAAACCTGGGGCCCTGGAACGCAAGACAAAAAGGGAATATAGGAGTCGATTTTAGTAAGTAAAAGTCTGACACGCTCTTTCGCTCCGCCCAAGAGCGCGAGAAATCATTGGATGATTTCTCACCCAAAAAAAAGTACCTAAGCATTTGAAGTTTAGTAAAAGGAATATATATATTTATTAGTTTTGATGTTCATAAGCATATAAATAATTTGCATCACATAAAAAACAAAAAAAGTAAAAGGAATACAGAAAGTCAATAGAAATATTACAGTAAAATTTACAACGCAACCGAAGTAATGACATCACGTACACACTGACACTGACGCACACACACACGCTTGCCGCGATTGCACTACTAACTCTTGGAAATTTGGGATAAATTTGGATGTGTTCCGTAATACCAAAAATGATGAATGAAAACTTAATGTTTTTTCATTTTTTTTTATATAATTTGTAACTTGATAATATAAACTATGTTCCTACGTAAAGAATATTAGAAATATTGTTGTTTACAATACAGAAAAAACAAAATGAAAACATGACTTTTACGCTACAAAAATATGCGAAATGAAATTCTCTTAAATTTCGTTTTGGGTAAGTATTTAAAAAAAAGAAAGATGTAGGAACCTAGATAAATATTGTCTTAATCCGAATATCATCATAATATCGTGGAAATATGCTCCATCTGCAAATGATTTTGGTATTACGTTTGTATGGATAATTCAGCTGTCGCCGTCGCCTTAACTGAACCAATAGCTCTTTCAACCATACCATTAGATCTACTTAAATAAGGACTAGATGTATTGAATTTTATGTTCCAATCTTTGGCAAAAGATATAAATTCTTTGCTTGAAAATGGAGGACCATTGTCTGATATCATAAATTCAGGGATACCATGTCTAGCAAATACTGACTTCAAGTGAGTGATGAATTTGTTTGCATTTGAACCTGAATTTAAAAAGGCTAATTCTACATATTTTGAAAAATAGTCTACAACTATTAAGTACTTTTTATCATCAAAATCAAAAATATTAATACCAACTTTATTCCATGGTAAGTATTTGTATTCATGATGTATTATAGGTTCTTTACTATTATTTCTACGATATGTCAAACAAGTGTGGCATTGGTTTACAAACTTTTCTATATCATTGCTCATATGGGCCAATAGACAGTACTTTTAGCTAATCTTATGGAACTATTTATTCCTAGATGTCCCTCATGTGTTTGTTTAATTACATATTCTCTCATTGACTCTGGAATAACTATTTTGTCTGACATAAAAAGTATGTTATCTATTACATGTAGAAAAAAGAAAAATAAATCTTAATAGGTTGACCAAATATTTTGACAATATTGTATAATTTGGCATAAAATAGGATCTACAAGTGTTGTTTCTTTAATTTGATTGTATTTTTCATAGGAGGAGCATAAGGAGTAATGAACTTTCATTACTCCTTTTGCTCCTTACACAGTTTTGATGCATTATTAGTTTGAGCATCCAAAATCCTTTATTGGCAACTAATGTTGTGAAATATTTAGCTCCAGCGAGGTCTGACTTAATTTCGTCTAGAGTAGGAAACTGATAATGAGGTCTCATTATAGCCTTGTTAAGTTTACGCGGGTCTATACAGAGTCGTAACTTGCCATTCTTTTTAGTTGTTAAGACAAGAGAACTTACCCATTCAGTTGGTTCTTCAACACGACAAATTATATTATTTTTCTCGAGTTTATGTAACTCTGTGTTTTTTAGTCTGAATGGAACTCGGCGGCATGCATCTATACTAGGAGTTGCGTCTGGCTTGAACTTCAAATCGCAAGTGAAGTCTTTTAGGCAGCCTAAACCTTGAAATAAACCATTGTTGACTCGCATAATACTCTCAGTAGTGCTTATTTCGACTTGGTTAATTCTTTTTAACAAATTAAGTTTCTTGCATGACTCCCTACCTATTATATCTTGTGCATTTATATCTACTATATGAAACATGACATTGTGTATTTGCTCTTTATGATTTAAAGGTAGAATACACTGGCCTATAGTGGGTATAGACTCTCCACTATATGTTGATAGTTTATGTGTACTTTTAGTTATCAAGTCTGATGAAACATGCAATTTATTGAAGGTTTTACTTGACAGGACATTTGTGTCGGCACCTGTATCTAACAAAAAGTTTATATTTATGTTGTTGATTGACAAAGTCGCTCGCCATGAGTCTGATGTTAGGTTATTAACATTTATTGTTCCTAAGAAAAATGAACTGTCTGACTGGTCTATTTCTAAATCAATGTGTTGTACCTGTTTGTTACGACATACAGCTGCAAAGTGATTGTATTTTCCACATTTCTTGCATTTGACTTCTTTGGCTGGACATTTGAATCGGTGCACCTGTCCACAGCGCTGGCATGTGTCTTGTCGGGACCCGCTGCTTGGTGGTCTTGACTGTCAGGCGCTTGTTGGATGTCTGGAACTGCTTGACTGCTGTTGTCTTGACTGTCTGGCGCTTGTTGCCTGTCTGGAACTGCTTGACTGCTGTTGTTTTGACTGGCGTTCCTGTTTTCCTGTTCGAAGTTGTCCAACGAAAGCTGAGTCTTCGAGTGTCTTGGCTTGTATCTTAGTCGCTTCAATGGTTTTCGCTAACTGTACTGCTGCATCGAGTGTTGACGGTTTTTTGCCTAGAATCCTTTCCTTTATGTATTGGTTATTAGAGTTGAGGTTCCAGCTGAATATGTCTCTGTTGATACTGTCCTCTAGGTCACGAAATTCGCATTGTCTACTGATGTTTTTGAGATCAGTGACATAGTCATCGATGGTTTCGTCTGCCCCTTGTCGTCTGTTGAATAACTTATGTCGTTCCATAGTTATGTTTACTTGTGGTGTAAAATGATGTGTAAATCTTTGGATTAGCTCATCAAAAATGTGACAACATCGATATTCACATCGAAGGAATAAAATATTACCAGTGCTTCGGCTCCAATGAAGTGCAACAAAATGGCGACCTTACGGCTTTCTGTTTCGTTTTCTAAATTGTTAGCTCGTAGATAAATTTTTAGTTGCGTTATCCAATTTTTCCACGTTACTGGCATATTGTTATTTTTCAGATCCAATGGCTTCAGGTGTCCTGATCCGACGAATGAATTGTTTGCAGGCGACACATTTTGCACGGCACCATCTTGGAAGCGTGGCGTCGGCGGACTTTTTTCTTCTTTGCTCATTTTCCGTTACTTTTACTTCTGACACCATATTACGTGGGCTGATACGTTCATTAAAAGACGTTCTTGAAGTGTATGTCTTTAAGCGGAGCTTGAGTACAATAATAAGGACGGACAGCGAGGCGCGATGCGCAACAATGCATGTCGCAGACTCAGACAGAAAACTTTTTTTTTTTTTTTAATAATTTTTATTCATGACCATAGATACAAGTCTTTCAGTCGAAGACATAGATGGGTACAATACAATGAAGGGAATTGAACATATTTTTAAAATAGGTAAGTAAATTATACAATAACTAAATCTTTAGAGAGCAGTGGTGGCCGAATGGTAACGGCTCCGACTTACGAGTTGTAGGTCGCGAGTTCAAACCCAGCTAGGCGCATTACTTTGTGTAATTTATTTCATCACCACTGCTCTCAAAACGGTGAAGGAAAACATCGTGAGGAAACCGGCATGTCCTAGAATCAAAAATTCGAAGACATGTGACATTCACCACTCCGCACTGGGCCCGCGTGGTGGATTACGGCCCATTCCCTCTCTTAGAAAGAGGAGGCCTGAGTCCCAGCAGTGGGAACATTAAAAGGCTGATTATGCTATTATGCTAAATCTTTACATTCTTTCAGGTTGGGTTGGTATCAATCTCAGCGATGTCATTGCTTACAATTACAACTAATTTGATTATATACATTTATATGATTAAGAAATGAATTAAATTTTTTCTACCGTACTACAAATATATTTAAACAACACACTAAAATAATTCTTATTTGCTAACAAATCCTGTACGCGGCGAGGAACACTGACACTCTGACGTTCACTTTGAATGTCACTGTCGTTTAATTGAATTTCACTCAATTCACTGACCAAAATCAAACGATGAATGGGGATTTTGCTATTGTCTGGGTGAGATTAAGCACGCGATTCTTAACCTCACGATTTATTTTATCTGTTTTTGGTGTTGTGTCTATTGTTTTGTGTTGTCTGGTGAGGTTATCTAGTTATAAGGTTAGTTTTAGTAAATTTAAGCTTTTTGGCACTCATTTCCCAAGGGAAATGAGTGCTGAAGAACCCCCTGATGGGGGTGGAGGAGGAGTCCCTCCAGACATGGACGTCATGGAGTCGTCTCAAAACTCTGCTGATTGTCGCAAAAGACCCGAACTCAGAAAGCGCCCCGGAGGACCTGAGATCTTTGTCGACGCAAAAAGAAACCAGCCACCCGCCGTCTGACTCTATTCAGTCTGTATACACAAAGCCAGGTTTTGAGAGCGACTCCAAGATGCTCTATAGCGAGAGTGATAGGGCACCCTAAAAGGTATTTGTCTCCAGGATGGAGACAGACCCTAAACAGGGCCTAACCTTAAACCCTTTGAAGTTGCCCTTGCTCAGTTTATTTATAAAAAAGATTTTAAAGGGGTAGTTCAAGGCTGTGTCAAATCTATGGGACGTAACAGGATGTCCATTGATTTTAAAACTTACAATGATGCCAATAATTTTGTAAACAACCCTGTTCTATCAGATAACAATTTCACAAAGTCAAAGTCAAAGTCAAAGATTTATTTGCAGATAAATATGGTTATAAAAGTTCTTACAATGGTTATATATAATAGTTGCTTAACATATTTAATCATAACATAAGGTAAAATTAATTAATTATTATTCCAATTGTAGTACAAATAAACAAATTATTATTAATTAAATTTGAACTGAAGGAATTCTTTTATAGTATAAAAGGGATTCTCAATTAACCACCTGCGTAAGGCCCTTTTGAAGCGGACCATTGGAAGTTTCTTAAATCGGTCTGGAATCTTATTATAAACTTTAATGCACATGGGGTAACAACTTCGCCTATATAGATCCGTTCTCATTTAAGGATTAATCAACCTATTAGGAAATCTAGTTCTGAACGAGCATTTATCTCCCAGTTTTTCAAACATCTCTGGATGAGATTTGGTAAATTTACATATTTCCTCAATATAGATACCTGTTAATGTCAGTATTCTTAGTTTCTTGAACAGTGGTTTACAGGATGTGAGTGGGTCTACATTACAAATCGCACGTATACACCTCTTTTGTGCGATGAAGGCTCTTCCGAGATGCACCGAGTTTCCCCATACTAGTATACCATAACGCAGTATTGAACCAACATAAGCATGATAAGCCTGTAATGTGGCTTGTCTACTTGTTAGGTTAGATAAACGCCATAAAACATAAGCAAACTTACTGAGTTTTCCACATATCATATCAATATGACCAATCCAGGAGCACCTCTCATCTAGAACTATCCCAAGAAAAGTCATACTATCTGATTGTTGTATTTGTTTATCATTATAAGTGATGTTTAAATTAATTTTATTCCAGTTTTTGTTAAGAAATTGTACATATTTTGTTTTATCTATGTTAGGTTTAAGGTTATTCTTTTCCATCCAAGATATTATTTTTCTTACGGTGTTATTTATTTCTTCATGCTCGCATGCACAGCTGTCATTCCGCGCTTCCAAGTGACCCGCATGGGAGTTGTCAAAGATATTCCCACTGACTGGACTCTTGAGGAACTAGTCCTTGGCATTGAAACTCCCCACAACTGTGGAGAAGTTATCAAGGCTAGGAGGCTTAATTTTAAAAATAGAAAAAAGGACTCAGTTACTTGGTCTCCTTCTTCTACAGTAGTACTGATTTTCTGGGCAGATACTTCCAGAAAAGGTATTTTGTTACAACGCTTCACTTCCTGTGTCTGTGTATCATCTTCCTACAATCCAATGCAGAAACTGCTTACGATTTGGTCACATAAGCACTCAGTGTAGGTCCAAACCTCGCTGTTACCGTTGTACTTTATCACATCCTGGAGATACCTGCACTACCCCAGATTCACAGGTTTCTTGCCTCTTGTGTGATGGCGGAAACCACAAAGCTACTGACGATAGATGTCCAGAGCACTCGCGACAGAAGTCAATTAAAATGGTTATGTCTGAAGAAAAACTGGGATACCGTGAGGCAGCGGTGAGGTTTCCCCGTCCCAAAACGTTATACTCCAATGTAACAGCAGGTCCCTCCCTATTCAAACCATCCCAAACTCCCTCTGAACCTCTCTTCTCAGCTCCTTTTATCACTCCTATATCCTCTCCTTATGCATCGCCTGTTAAATCGTCTTACACTAAGACAGTTTATCGCTCCCCAAGACCTAGACCAGAGCTGGGCAAGTCATATGACTCCCAAGCCCATAGGTCAATGGTTGAGTCTCCTAAATCTTCTCAACCTAATGGCTGTGCTCTGAACTATCCTTATACTGAGACAACTCCTCTTCCCACTCCTAATGATAACCTAATAGAGCTTTTGGCTTACTCCCTCATAAACATGTTATCAAAATTCAGTGACGCAATACCGGACAATGTCGTTATTTTAGTTGAACAGCTCCTCGAATCTTGGACTCGCCAAAATAGAAAAAATCCTTCAGTGGAACTGTAGATCTATTCGTAGGAAAAAACACGAGATCATATACCTTATAAACCGTCATAAACCCGTCGTCTTTGCCGTTTCGGAGACTTGGCTCAGGCCTGGATCTCTTTTTATTGTGTGTCTTCGGGACGACAGAGATGACGGTTGGGCTGGTTGTGCCTTATTGGTTAGCAGATCTGTCACTTTTTCCGAAATTCCTCTTCCTGTTCATGATCCTGGGCTACATGTAGTGGCCGTTAGAGTCATGAACATATCATATGTGTCTGCCTATATTCCTCATCCCAATCCTAGCCTTCTCTCTGAATTCAACTCTATGCTTTCTTCCATCCCATCTCCTCTGATTGTGATGGGTGATTTTAATTGCCGTCACACCCTCTGGGGCTCTCACTGTAATGACCCGTGTTCCAGCTTTCTGTTAGACCTTTTAGACAATTGCAACCTGTGTGTCCTTAATGATGGATCTGCTACCCGTAGGGTATCCCCTACCCAAAATATTAGTGTTCCTGACCTTACTCTTTCTTCCCCTTCTTTAGTGTCCTCACTCTCCTGGTCAGTTCTTCCTAACTCTTATGGGAGTGACCATTTCCCCATTCTAATATCTTTTCCAAGTTCCCATCCACGTAGCCCACCTATTCAACCCCTTCAAAGATACCGCCTACCCCAAGCTGACTGGTCCAAGTTCTCGTCCCAATTGGACTCAGAACTCCAAAACTTTCCCCAAATTAACCCCTCCAACTCCCTTGCCCTCTACAATGACTTTTTTGTTTGTTTGCTGATTCCTCAATCCCCTTGAAGAACTCTGCTCGAGACCTAATTCCCTCTCCACCTTGGTGGGATGCTGAGTGCACTGAAAGTATTCGTAAACGAAAAGAAGCAGAAAACGCTTTTTCCTTTATTCTAGACATGTCTGATTATTTAAATTTTAAGAAGATTTCTGCTAGCACCTGTAGGCTATTAGCAAAAAAAAAAAGATGTGGCTGGCTCAAGTTTTGCGAATCACTTTCTCCACGTACTCCTGTTTCTCTAGTATGGAGGAAAATAAAAATCTACCGCCAAGCTTGTGACAGCCAGTCTCTCGATATTTCTTCCAATGGACAAATGTTTGTGTGATGAGCACGATCATTTGTTCTGTGTCTGGGTGTAATTTATCATATAATATGTATGTATTTAGAAATATATAAGTATGTTTATCAGTTGTCTAGTACTCATAACACAAGCTCTGCTTAGCTTGAGACTAGACGGCGTTGTGTGATAGTTGTGGAATATTATATTATATTATATTATTATTATTATTTTTATATATTTTATTTATCTCAGGACCCTGAGGTCCTGGACCTTTGGGAGGCGTACAAGGAGCCGAAGCCAACTCGCAGAGGCCCTTTAGATAATTATAATGGAACATGATACCAACCGACGATTATCCCTGTACGCGCTATGCTAGTGCACCCAAGGACAACCCCCGGTTATTGAAAAACTGTTGCGACATATGGAGAACAAAGATAATAGGGCTATGGTTTTTGGAATCTTAAGTGGACTGGTAACATGGAACTATGTCAAGACTATGGCCCCTGCCTGAACAACGTTATTAATATGCATCGAAAAAAGGCAGGGGGTGACTTGCACACTCAATAAATGGGCCCCCAAAAACGGCCGCTAGCACAAAGTGACGTAGCAACAAGAGGGCAACATATCCTGAGGTGCTTGAGGAGTGGAGAGGTATACCACGGCTATCAGGACAATCCCGGAAATACGGTCAAGATCCCTACCAGCACCTTACTGGATTATACATCCTTCTCCCGAGCACGTTTGCTCTTGCGAATCTCCACTCAAGCCAGCCAATAAAGGCAAGAAAGAGGTGGGAGCTCAGTTCCTCGTCAGTGTTCACTACGGCCGGCCAATAAAGGCAAGCCGGAGATGAAGAACAAGAATTCTCCCGGGAGATCGGGTCCGTGGGGTCGCTAATGCCCAACAGTTCGCCACAAAACTGCGCTGCGGATTATTATTATTATTATTAATGACCCTAGTTCCTGGCTGGAGGAATTTATAACAAAATTAGCCCCCCCCCCCCCCTTCGTCTCTAGTTTTGAATGCCTTCCCACTATAGATCCTTCTTCTCCTACTTCCTAATATGTGCGTTAGATCATCTTAAGGACTCTGCTCCAGGTGCTGATGGAATCCCTTACTCCTTCATTTCCAAATCCTCTTCTAATTGTAAACTACTCTTTCTCAGCCTAATTAACTCTTTTTTCTCAACTGGTCAAGTCCCAGACTCCTGGAAATCACAGATCGTTATCCCAATTCTAAAACCTGGTAAAGACCCAACAGATTCTGCCTCTTATCGACCTATTGCATTCTCTTCTGTCCTGGCTAAAATTATGGAGAATCTCATCAAGAATCGACTCGAATGGATCTTAGAATCCAAAGTGTTTTACCCAGTTCTCAATTCGGTTTTCGAAGAGGCATGGGCACTTTGGATAGCCTAAGTGTTTCCCTATCAGATGTCCGTATTGCTTTCTCCAATAATGAAAGCGTTCTTGGTGTTTTCCTAGACATAGCCTCAGCCTATGATAATGTCCAACTTCCAATACTCAGGCAAAAAGCTGCTTTAGCTGAGTATCCCTGTGAGGATGGTCAACATCATTAGTAATCTCCTTATGTCACGCTCTGTTTCCGTTCGTCATCAAAACTCCCTCTCCTCCCCCCGCTTAGTGTGGAAGGGCCTACCCCAAGGGTCGGTCTTAAGCCCTATCCTTTATAACATTTACACGCACGATTTGGAGTCTTCAGTGAGCTGTTTCTGCAAAATCTTACAATACGCCGACGACATTGTAAGATTTTGCAGAAAACAAAAAATGAACCCATACAGATTCAGGAAAAAGTAAAATTTCTTGGCCTTATACTTGACCCAAAATTATCTGGCGTCTACCACATGCAACATATTTCCAAAAAATGCGAAAAGGGTGTTAATGTCCTACGCGCCCTTTCTGGAGTTCGCTGGGGAGCTCATCCAACTTCCCAAAAAATTTTATATAATGCTATAGTTCGCAGTCATTTTGATTATGGGAGCTTTCTTCTGGAGCCATGCAACAGAATCGCCCTTGCCAAACTGGAAAAAATCCAATCGAAATGCTTACGCATTGTCACGCAATGCCCTTCAGGTAGAATGTTTAGAGCCTCCACTTCACCTCCGTAGACAATTCCTCTGCGACAGATTTTTTTATAAAGTTATCGATAACAAAACCCATCCTCTCCTCCCTCTTCTACGTACTCTTGTTGATTTAATTCCTAACTCCCATTATTGGTCCCATAAACACCCTCCTCTCCTTATTAACAGTCTCTGTAAATTTAATAATATGCACACTTCCTTAGTCCAGTCAAATTCGAACCCTTTATTTGAAGTAAGTTTTGATTCTTTGCTTTTCAAACCTAAAGTCATTCTTAACCTTGGAATCTCTAAACATGACCCTGCTGCCAACGATAAACTTAACAAGATTTTATCAGAGGAGTGGCGAGATTGGCTGACGCTATAATTATATACAGACGCTTCTAAGCTGTCAGATGATAGTAAGGTTGGTTCTGCTGTATGGATCCCGAAATACAAAATCATTCTAAATTTTCGCAGTTCCGCTTTAGGCTCCGTATATACGGGGGAAGCAGTAGCTCTTCTGGAAGCGGCCTCCTATATAGAATCACACAGCCTTAACAAATCCTTGATTCTCACAGACTCTCTTAGCTGCCTACAGGATTTATTAAAATCGCCTTTTCGCTCGCGTAACAATTTTTCCCTAACTTTAAAAATTAAAGAAATCCTTTATAGATTAGACTGTTCAGGCATAGAGGTTGCACTGGCTTGGATCCCGAGCCATTCTGGAATAATTGGCAACGAGAATGCGGATTCGATTGCTAAGTCAGTAACTCGGATCGGAATCGAGACTCATTCATCTTGTTACCCTCGTGATTTGCGCTGCCTTGCTAAACCCGATATGTTAAGGAATTGGAACTCTCAGTGGCAAAAAACTCGAATTTTGAAAGGAAAATTTTAATCCCCTCTAAATGTTGGTTCAGCAAACTAAAATTTTCAAACAAATTAACTACCTCTGTTATAATTCGACTCCGACTCGGTTTTGTTTGCACTCCTGTTTTTTTGGCCAAAATCCACGTGAGAGACAATTCTTTATGTGAATGTGGTCTAGAAGAGGGTACCTTGGAACACTTGTTTTTCTCCTGCCCTCGTTTAACAATTCCCCTTTATGACTTACTCCCTTCTGATATTCCCCGCCCAGTTAATATTCCTTTCCTTCTATCTTTAACCCATATCCCTGCAGTAAAAATTCTTTATAAATTTATTAATGTTAATAAAATCCAGTTGTAGCTAGTACTTTTATTTATATAGTATGTATCTATTTCATGTTATAATATATATATTTTGTATTGTTTTATGTGTACTAACCAAAATTGTTTTGTCCCTTTTTAGCATGATGACCAATGGATGCCATCGCTACAAAAACTGATCAATAATCAACAGTATTCTTGACAAAGTAACGACCATTTCCATCTCATACCTTGACATTGGTAAAATCATCGGACATTCGTCGATGGAGCCATACACTTAAAAATTGAATTGAATTGAAACGATGAATGTTAAAACTTGAACACTGTAAGATTATATGATCCAAATCAGCATCCTCTGCTCCACAGTGATAACATCGGCTATTATTGATTATGTGAAACCTATACAGGTGAGCTGGTGCTAAGCAATGTCCCATTCTCATGCGTGATATAATAGTTATAAACTTTCTTGTGGTGTACTTGAAGCTATTATAGTACCAAGGTTTAATCGGTAATTCATTTTGTATTTCAGCATACCATCTGCCTTTCGTTTCCAGGGTTATGTCCCAATACTCCTTCCATAACTGTCTATTAAGTTTTTTAGAGACGCTGTAGTAATGAGTAAATAATAATATAATAATAATAATCCTTTATTATCAGGCAACTAAGGCCCATAGAAAAAATACACAAATAATCTTACAAAATAATAAACTAATACATATAAAAGAAACTATAACAATTATTAAACACGAAGTGACGGCGTCGTGTTCCGCTGCGAGGTCGGTATCCTTCCATGAAATCGTCGATACACGACACCCTTCGGCCAAAACTCTCCTTTGAGGAAGGTCTCCAAATGGTGAGTCGGCACCCGCACCACAAACGACTTGAAATTAGTGTTATGGCGCGGCTCCAACTGCACGACTCTCAAAGTCCAGTTTGTCTTTACGCGTACATACTCCACGATCTCCTCAGCCTTCGTGGTGTGATGTAGTCTAGAAACGTACAGCTGCGTCGTAGGTACTGCTGGACGCAGCAGCATGTTGGGTCCTGCCAGCGCGGTACCGCACTGGTTCTGACTAGTAGGCTTCTTTCTCTTCTTCTTCTCTACCTTAGTGAAGCCATTCTCATCGCTCTGCTTGTCCCCTTTCGTTTTACCTGCTTGTCGCATTGTTTGCGACACAGCAGGTTTATTTGCAGCAACAATAGCGGAATAGGCACGTTTAGGGGTCGACGTACCTACATGCGTCACCACTTCGACCGGTGACGATACAGCGACGGCAGCGGCGGAGCAAGATGCAACGCAAGCATTATCAGCAGCGGGTGACGCACTGCAGCTCGCCGATTCAAAACTGCCGATGTATGCATTTTGTGCTCCGCGACGTATGTTCACGCTGGAGTTGTTAGGCGCCCTACTTTCCGAAACAGCGTTGCGCAACAACTCTACTTCGGCACGCAGCGCACCTACGGTGGTATTGGACACCTCCAGCTTGGATTGTACTGCGGCCAAGCTTGCTTTCAGGGATGTTATGTCCTTCAGCAACCTGGTGACATCAACGTGGTCGAACGTGACGGGAGGCAATTTATGCAGCTCCTTCGCCACGAAAGCGGGCACGTCGTCCGGGTCGGTGCTCTTCATCATTGTGATGATATCCTGCACACTTCTCTGGCCGCCATCCCTCCGTCGGGATTGCATCTGGTCAACTTTGCCCAGCGCTTGGAACAGCAGCAACTTGGCACTGCTTATCTCCTCCTCGTTAAAACTGGACTTACAGATCTGCAGGATGCTGACCTCGTCCATGTAGTCAATGGCATGTTTGATGAATGCCAACAACTCGTTGGCTATGAGTGGTTGACTCATCGCTATGAGTCAACCACTCATACGCTAACGCTCATGTGCTACGCAAAACGTGCAACGGCTACTGCCGCGCAAAACGCGAATATAAAATTCGTATCGAGCAGCACAAACACGTCCGTACTGACCGTACTTGACTGCGCATTGCACTGCACTGTAAATGTAAATGGAACCTTGAGCAACTCGGATCTATCCTCATCGTGTTCTGAACGGGCCGCTATATCTGCTATTTCATTTCCTCGAATGCCACTGTGTGAAGGAACCCACACTAATTCTACTTTAATATTCATAACAAGTAGTTTTTGAACTATAAATCTAATATCATAAATAATAAAATTTACCTTAAAAGAAAAATTTACATTATGTAGAGCAGACAAAACACTTTTTGAGTCTGTGACTATTAAAACATTGTGTACATTATTTACAAAGCTATTTACATGCTGCAGTGCACATTTGCATAGCATTCTGCAGTGAAAATGCTACACATTTTGTTTAATTTCAAACACTTCGTGGAATCTAACTGTGGGTCATAAAAAGCTGCATTTACATTGTGATTTGTTTTAGATCCATCTGTGTATATAACATAATGTTTTGGTCTATTGTCTTTAAACTGTAAAAATTCAGATGTATTGTGTATTATGTCTAAATGAATTGCAAAGCTGTTAATAATACTATTGTAAGGAATTTTATACGATTATCGAAACGACTTCCACGCCCAAACAATGGTCTGAATCGCACATAATACTGCTATATAAAAAGGGAGACCCTAGAGACGTTTCTAATTACAGACCTATTAGCCTATTATCGTCTATATACAAGTTGTTTTCTTCAACCATCGGTAAAAGGATTGGTCAAGTGTTAGACAGGAGACAGCCGATAGAACAAGCAGGTTTTAGAAGGGGGTACAGTACCATCGATCATATTCATACGCTAGAACAAATAATAGAAAAGTACCAGGAATTTCAAAGGCCGCTCTACATCGGCTTCATTGATTATTTTATTTTATTTTATTTATTTTATTTTATTTTATTTTATTTGGGTGGCTTACAGCTAACAATACAAAATATAAGACAACAAAGTAGATCACGATGAGCCATTTACAAGCCTCCACATATAGTATGAAAGTATTGTTACAGTGAAAAAGAAGTAATTGAGATATACAAAGTTTGGTAGGAAGAAAATATAGAAGATAATAATGTAATGCAATTACAAACAATGCTTTTAGACATAACAATGTTTATGGATGCTAAACTGCTTGTAAAAATATCAACTGAAGTGTGTTCTTTTACTAAATTGTTAAATGCTTTTGTTGCGCGAATCAAGTAAGAGTTACTACGGTAGACTGTGCGTGAATGAGGAGCGTGAAGAAGATTTCTAATTCGACAGTGCCGGGGGGGGACGTTCAGAGATAGTTTTGACAATAATTCAGGGCAATCTATCATAGAGCGTGCTATTTTGATCAATAAACGAATATCGGATATATTTCTGCGAGTTACCAGAGGCAACAAGTGGAATCGAGTGCATCTTTCATTGTAACTTATATAAGGGATTTTAAACTTGTACCCCAAGTACCTCGTGAACCTCCGTTGTATTCGTTCCAACCTATCGGATTGAACTGTATAATTAGGGTTCCAAATTTGACTACCGTATTCGAGGTGACTGCGGACGTAAGTACAATACAGAATTTTTAGGGTTTTCATATTTTTAAACGAACTGGAATTACGGATAATGAAGCCCAGAGCTTTGGCAGCTTTTTTTGCTATATGATCGACATGACATTCAAAGGAGAGCTTACTGTCAATAAGAACACCGAGATCTCTGGTAACGTTAGTTCGCGATAACGGCTGATTTTCGATCGAGTAGTTAAAAATGACTGGCTGAGTCTTTCGTGTAAACGTGATAACTAAACATTTTGCGATATTAAGATCTAGTTTATTAATTTTACAATAGTTTTCTAATCTAAATAAATCTTCTTGCAATAGACTTGTTTCAGTTAAATTCGTAACTGATTTGAATATTTTCATGTCATCTGCAAACATTAGGTATTCAGAGTGGTTAAAACATTCACCGATATCGTTGATGAAAACTAAAAATAATAACGGTCCAAGTAGGGAGCCTTAGGGTACACCAGAGGGAATAGTTACCCAGGAAGATACGAAGCCACTAAGAACTACGGCTTGGGTCCTATTTTGCACGTAAGATGAGAACCATCTGAACAGATCGCCTCTGATGCCCAACTCAAAAAGCTTTCTCAGCAGGATATCATGGTCGATCCTGTCGAATGCTTTGCTGTAGTCTGTGTAGATCGCGTCGACCTGGGATCCCTTATCCATATGCTCAGTAATAAACTCTGTAAAAAGGACCAGGTTAGAGACTGTGGATTTCCCCTTCAAAAACCCGTGTTGTTGAGTGTTTAAACTAGAGGCCAGACTGCTGTACAACTGGTTATAAACAATGCGTTCCAGTACCTTGGCTAGTAGACAGAGCTTAGAAATTGGCCTATAATTGTCAACCTTTTCTTTGGAACCCTTTTTATGAATGGGAGATATAAATGCGGATTTCCATAAAGAGGGAACCCACCCCTCAGAAATGGACCGTTTAAACAACAGCGACACAGGCAAAGCCAATTCATCAGCGCAATTAACAATGAATACGGCAGGTAAAGTATCTGGCCCTGCAGATTTGGTTAAGTCAAAAGTTTGTGTACGGTTGATACATCAATTTCAACTGTGCTTATGTCACAGTTGAAAACACAGCCAGTCGAACCATATCTTTGGGTGGTGGCGGAAGTATCAACGAACGTGTTCGCATTGAAGGAGGTGTTGAGAAATGTTGATCGAAAATAATCAGAAAAAAGTTCACAAATTCCTTCCCGCTTCTTTTCTTCGCTCTTGCTTTCACAGTATGACATGCTGGAAGGGAAATTATTGTTCATGCGTTTACTCTTTACATACGACCAGAATAACTTCGGGTTTGAACCTATTGAGGACTCGATTTTTTTCATGTAGGCTGTATAGCAAACCTGTTCAACGTCATTAGCTCTGTCACGAAGTAATTGATAGGTAAGCCGATCAGAGATATTGCCATAAACTTTAAATCTTGTATAGTATTTGAACTTTTCTTTAAAAATCTTTGTGAGTGCAGAATTATACCAAGGGGGATATTTAAATTGTTTACACAGACATTGTGGAATGTGTTGGTCTCTTATTTCAAATAATGTAGAATAAAACTTTCCGACAGCTTCATCAACAGTTCCCCTCATTAATATGTTATCCCAGTTAACATCACGTAGTGCAGAGCGAACACACTCATAGTTGGATTGGTTATACTGAAAAACTACACGTGCATTGGCTTTGAGTGGATAAGGTTGTGTGGTAGTTAGTTGGACTAATAACGCTGGATGATAGGAGTCCTCGATAGTCAGGGGGTCTGGACAAGCCGCGACGGAGATGTTCACATTTGTGAGAACCAGATCTAGAATTTTACCGTGCCTGTTGTTAATGAGATTAAACTGTTTTAGACCACAAAAATCGATAGTGTCAATAAAATGAGTAAATAAGCTAGTTTGAGGTGCAATAGGCCTAGTTCCATGAGAAGCTGACCATGTTATGGAGCTCATATTAAAATCGCCAAGAATAATAAATTTGTCAGTGGGATGGTTAGTTATTAAATTACATAACCTTTCAAGATAAGCGTTTAACTGACCATTGAAACTATTGCCTAGATTCTGTTCACAGAGATAAAAAGTACAAAGATTGAGTCGGAAAGTGCGTTTGTCACATCCGGTTCTTAGTTGAATCGAGATCCAAATATCTTCAGCACTCGATCTCCATTCAACATTCTCAGACGCAGCAAGTTCGCGGCGGACCGCCACCAAGACGCCACCACCACGCACCTGCGTTGTGGCGGCGTAGTCTCGGTCGCGCCGCCACACTAGGTACCTATCGTCAAAAAGTTCGCTATCCAAGATCCCGTCAACAAGCCAGGTCTCCGTCAGAGTGATTATATCATAGTTACTTTTAGCCAAGTTCCTGTAAAAGATAATAGACTTCGTCCGCAGTCCTCGAACATTCTGGTGATAAATATTTAACTCATACATTGTAAAGGTGAAATCTATAAACAAGTAATTTAAAAAATGAGGCACATAAATAATATTTGGCAAACCAGGATAAATAAATAAGCTTCCGTTTGTACACGCTTGCAAGTATTAAGCTCCAACTATAACTTACTCGTTCATGTTTTATCAAAAAATAGCATTTCAAATTCAAAGCGTTTACATAAGCATTGGCGTTTGTAATAAAAGATAGGGAAGGAAAAACCTTAATCAGTATAACTATAAAAATATAATTTTGATAGCAACTCATTACCAAACTCAATACATAAGATTTATAAGAAAGCATTACACTAGAAAAATATAGCAGCTTAACATCCAACACATCGTGCCTACCAACAGACCAATCTATATATGCGTAAAAATAATACGAAACACAGTTTAATAAAAAAGTGAATGTACACCTGGCGTAAACAACAGAGCGGGTATAGCTAGATGGACTTTGTACCGACATAAGCGAGCAAGCGCATTGCAACAATAACAAACTTTTAATTTTACGTAGTGAAACTTTAAAAATTTTTTTTAGTTTGAACATATTATTTACGTGGAATAGCAAAAGCGGTGTTGTTTTTTTCGTAAAAAATACAGAAATAAATGCACAATCACTGTTGTAAAAGGTAGCCATATAGTAGTAGATTACACTATTTTCTGAAGTTCGCGTTCCGTCGCGATGACAAATGTTTTGGAGGTAGGATCCCTTCTTACAAATATCTTCATGTGTTTTACCCAAACAAATTGGAAATTATGTTCCTTAGCAAGGGATTTAGCACGTGAAAGAAGCGTTTTGTTTTTAATAGTCAGATGGTCGTTGACGAATATCCTCCCCGACCCAGTGATTCCAATATGCTGAGGAAGTAATGGTTCCTTGCTGGAGCCGCGACGAAATCTTCCTTCACATATCGATGCAGGAATGAGATGATAATGTTTTTGTTGGAAGAATTGCTCGATGGTACTCTGTGTATAAAATTTATTTGGTTTTTATTTATGGGGTAAGCGACTTTGTCGCCAATTCTACCAACAATGTCGAACAGATTCTCCCTGTCCCTCGTCGGTACACCCTTAATTTCGACGTTATTGCTGCGTAACCACTGGTCAATACCATGGTGGTCATCCTTAAGCCTAGCAGCCACCGATTTGATGTGCGTTACATCCTTGTGCATGGCTTCGACCGTGACGAGTCGCTCATCCAACTCTTGAACTTTGTAGGGAAGCTGCCTGAGGTTGACCAGCTCCTGCCGCATGAGTTGAACTTCAGAAGCCAGGCTGGAAAGAGGAGCGAGTTCCTGACGGATGCCAGCCAGCTCCCGCATAACTGCCTCCAAAGTCGCTGGTGGGGAAACAGCTGGAGAGGCGACGTTTGACGGTGTTTGGGCGCTGGCACGCCCCGCATTTTTACAGTTGGCGCACCTCCAAGTAGCCTGGCGTTCGCCAAGCTTGCGGTACCCTATCTCCGTTATTCCGGAACACGGGTAATCAAAATGGCTGTTGCATGCCGAGCACTGAATTGCCTCGGCGACTTCGTCACCGCATCTTCCACAAACGAACATAATAGTGAAAAATAAAAGATACTTGAACTACAGTATATCGCGAACGACAGCCGAGGACGCGTGACTGACGCACAGAACGGACTCGCGTGGACGTCTACACAGGGCAGCGTACGCTCGCGCACTGAAACTGATTACCAGAAAGCCTTCGATACTCTAGTACATTCGTCCATATGGAATACTCTTTGCGAACAAAATGTCAACATAACCTACGTAAGAGTATTGCAACACCTTTATGAGGCGAGCCAAAGTAGAGTTCGACTAGAAAGCATGGGACCACCCATCAACATAAAAAGAGGAGTCAGACAAGGTGACCCAATCTCGCCTAAACTTTTCATTGCTGTCTTAGAGTCAGTCATAAGTGCGCTAGATTGGAAAAGCAAAAACGTAGGCATCAATATCAAAGGAATGCACATATCACATCTGAGATTCGCCGATGACATTGTTCTCCTATCTGAAAACTGTCAAGATCTAGAGTATATGATATCTACATTACACAAGGCAAGCATAAAGGTTGGCTTAGAAATGAATCTAAGTAAGTCAAAGGTAATGTCAAATAGCACACAAAGGATTATAAAACTTTTGGAAATGTCCATCTTGATAACGTGGACAACTAGGAAATTAGGAAAGCAAATATCATTTGACGCACGAAACAATGAACAAGAAGTAGACAGAAGGGTTCAAAATACCTGGAACAAATTTTGGAGTCTAAAAGAAGTTCTTAAGGGGAATTTTTCAATAAAACTTAAGAAAAGAATTATGGATTCATGCCTCCTTCCTTCTTTGACTTATGCATGTCAAACTTGGAAATTTACAAACAAAATTAAATACAAAATAAATGTTACTCAAAGAGCCATGGAGCGAAGTTTGATGAAAATAAAACGAATACAAAGAATCCCACATAAGGAAATTCGCAAGAAGACCGATGTAATTGACGCTTTAAACTTTGCTCAGAGGCAGAAATGGCGATGGGCAGGCCATATAGCCAGAATGAGCGATGGCAGATGGACATTACGAACGACGGAGTGGCCAGGACCAGCGGGCCATAGAAGGAAGGGCGGACCACTCAGTCGATGGATTGACGACATTACACACATAGCCGGGCAGAACTGGATTGAAGTAGCACAGTACAGGGACATGTGGCAGGATCTGGAGGAGGCCTTTACCCAAGAGGGGTTCTTGTATCACTTAAATTAATAATAATTATGTACATAAATATAATATTTAAAAAATAAATATTCATGAATAATAATAAATATAAATAATTAATATTAATAAATATAAATAATGAAAATGAATACAAATATAATATATATATAATGAAATAAGTACCTACATATGCATGCAATCAATTTATGAATTTATCAATAATCATTTTATTTTCAAATCATTTAAACGCTTTTGTTATTGTAATATAATGTTATGTTAATAATTCTTATAATCGGCAAGAAATAAAAGGCTTTTTATTTATTTTATTTTATTATTTATAAGGAATTTTATACAGAGGCCAAATATCATTCTTAACAATATCTTTTGAAGTATTACTTACATGTTGAAATATTGTGGTCATTTCAGGCAGAGTTCCACTGACTAAAGAAGAAGCAGAGACAGCATTGAAAGAAATTGACTGGGAGATTTCCGGATGTATTGTTAGTTTCATAAGTAAAGGATTATCATTTGATGTCATGACTTTTAATAAAAATCTCTCAGCCAACCACAACCTTCGTAGTGTCAAGGGAGGTATACAGGTCTCAACCTCTAATGAATTGATAGGTGTGGAGCGCATTGCACCACAAATAAGTCTCAATCCCATATTTTGAATTACATCTGATTTTCGTAACAAGGTGCTATTGGCATTCATGTAAGCTAGACTGCTATAATCAAAATGGCTTCGCACTATACTTTTGTACAATATACTCATGACTTTAGGGTCAGATCCCCAAAAACTTCCTGCTGAATGTCTCAATAGATTAATTCCATTTAGTGCTTTGTTACTTATATGTTTAATATGTTGACCAAACTTGAACTTATCATCAATAATAATGCCTAAGAATTTATGTTGCCTAACAGCAGGAATTTCTGTATCATTGTATGAAATATTAATATTACTATGGGTATTTACATTTTTATTAATAATTAAAACTGAACTCTTTTCTGGACTTATTTCTAATTTATGATAATAGAAAAATAAACTATTATGATAATAGTTGTATAATTGAGACAAAGCCATATTGATATTAGCCATAGCTATTTCTATGTTTTGATTTATGCTGTACAAAAGCAAGTCGTCTGCAAATTGAAGAATATTTACACCTGGTACATTTATATATTTTAATATTTCAGAAGTATATGTTATAAAGTAAAGGAGACAAAGTGGCGCCTTGCATCGTGCCTTTGTTGACAGTTCTAGGGCCATGCAATTTGTTATTGCATTTGACAAATACTGTTCTATTGTTTAAAAAAGAATAGAGCCATTTTAGAACATGACCAGGTATACCAATATCATGAGATACTTGAATGAGTTCTTCTATATTTACATTGTCAAAAGCACCTTTAACGTCTAGAAACACGCAGATTGCATTAGAGTGGCTTAATTTTACCTGTTTTATATCGGATAATAAAGATACAAAGCTTTCAGAGCAACTTTTACCTTTTCTGAAGCCAAACTGTATAGAAGGAATCAAACTTTGCGATTCAACAAAATAATCTAATCTTAACTTTCAACATATTTTCAAAGAGCTTACCCAAACAAGATGATAAGGAAATAGGTCTGTATGAAGAAGCACTATTTACAGGTCTATTAGGTTTTAAAATTGGTATAACACACTGTGTTTTCCAAGACTCGGGTATTACTAATTCATCCCATAGTTTATTATAAATATTAAGTAATATTGTTTGTGCATTTAGATGTAATTTTTTAATTAACATGTAAGGTATATCATACAATCCCGGCGTAGTATCTTTCCTACTTCTTAGAGAAGTTTTCAACTCTTCTATAGTAAAATTGTTCTTGAGAAATACATTTACATGATTTTCTGTAGCATTTTCGAACAAATATTTAAGCCTATTTTCATCTACTTCAGTGGAACCTGCTATGTTATCTAAAAATTTTGGAACCCACTCATCATTCATGTTTTTATTTCGATTTGTTCCAATCTTTTTAATTTTTTTAATGTATCCCCATATCCTAGAGACTGGAGTTAATCTATTGAAGCTATTACATAAATTTTGCCAAGAAGATCTTTCTTCCTTCAAAATTCTTTTCTTTTTTGCATCTAATTTTTTATAGTTTATCCAGTTTTCAATGTTAGGTTGAGAAAAATAATACTTTAATGCATCTTTTGATTTTACGACAGCATCGCTACATTTTGTATTCCACCATGGCACTAGTTTTCTGATAACTGTGTTTGCACTTAGTTTATGTTTTGGGATTGTTTTATGAAATCACCATTGACTATTGGAAATAAACTGATGACTCGTGTTAGTGAATCTCCTTCCATCCAAAAGAACTTGACAACTGGACCGACAAATAAAGTGAACTCTAGTACTGTTGAGCTACTACATACATCAGATAAGTGTCCTGTACAAAAATGTGCATCCACTATGCAGACGATCACTACCCCTAAAACCATACCTCTGCAGCGGAAAAAGGTTATTGTTCTGGGTGACGACCAAGGACGGAATATTCGACACACTCTACAAGCCCTGCTGGGCAATGACTTTCAAGTATTATGCTTCTGGAAACCTGGTGCTAAATTAATTGATGTATTGTTAAACTCATATAACTTTGACGAACTTACTAAAAATGACTATGTTATTGTATTGACGGGTGTAAATGATACCAATCCGCTAGACTTTCAAGTTGACCTCAGCGTATGGTTTAGAAGTATTAAATATGCCAATATCATTGTATCAGAAGTCCCATATAATAATCATTTAAATGAAAAATGTTTAAATAGTACGCTACGCCACGTATGTAACAAATATAATGGTCTATTTGTGAATATGGGATATAGTCAATTTGTACCACGAAAGCAATACCATTTTACTGTTAACATCTGTAGATATTTACTAAAAGAAATATTACGTATTGACTTCAAAAATAAATTTGTAACATATGTTGAGCAAAATCGAATATTGACTAAGTTAAAAACTGACCAATCAACGCAGACTTGTAACTTACCTGGCGACGTTGTTATTAATAACTGTGACCAATCCACTCAAACTTGTGACCTTCCTGCTGACATTGTAAACTGTGATTTGTCTGTATCTTTGGACAACGAGACTAAAGCTGGGAACAGCCACTTTTTTCGTGTATAACTCTATTTATATCTTTCACCAAAATATAAATGGCTTGATCAGTAAGTCGGACCTTCTTACACTCCACTTGGAAGAATTACGGGATAAAAGACAAAACATTGACTTAGTATGTATTACAGAACACAATATGTTGAATGAAGATCAGGTGCACCTATCTATCCCCAATTATAAACTTGCTACCTCTTCAACGCGGAATACAAGGAGTGGCGGTTCTTGTATCCTTATAAATCGGGTGCATAAATACAAAAATATTGACGTAAGTAAATTTTATGTACCTAATGTGATGGAATGCTGCTGTATAGAACTAGTAATACACAAATTAATAGTGATTTGCGTCTACAGACCACCTAAAATGACAAAAGACTGTTCGGATACTTTTCTTATTAATTTACATGGTGTTTTACAAATGTGTAGTTTAAAAAATTCTAAGAAAGTGGTTATTTGTGGTGACTTCAACATAGACACACTGTCACAGTCTAAACTATCCAATAAGTTTCAAACTCTTCTTTTAAACTACGACTTAAAGACAGGCATTCATCAGCCAACACGATTAGCTAGTGGTAAATGCATAGACCATATCATTCATAATGTCAGAGGCAGTAAATGCGAAGTACTAGATCTAGCGCTATCTGATCACACTGCCCAAATTATAAAATGCCCAGTCAAAAAAACCTGTACTATTAACCATTGGTATGCTCTAAAGCGTGACTATTGCCAGGATAATTTAGCAAAATTCTCTGAATGTCTTGGTAATCTAAGCTTTAGTGAAGTCTATCTACACCATAATCCCGAGGAAGCTTTTAATTGTTTCTATGACACATTTAAGCTATTTTACGATCTCTGTTTTCCCATAAGGAAAGTAAAAATAACTCTTCGTAAGAAACCAAAGTGGATTTCTAAAGGAATTAGGCTAAGTAGTAAACGTAAAAGAGACATGCTATGGCAGTACAGGCGTTCTCCTAATGCTAAAAATAAATTTCTATTAAAGCAATATAGTGCTCGTTTAAAAAAAGTAATAAATCTGACCCAAAAATCACAAAATGATTATTACATAAGTTCGGCCAAAAACAAATCTAAAGCTTCTTGGAACATTATTAACAAAGATAAGCTTAATTATCCTAAAGAAAATACACCTGACTACATTAAAATAAACAATAATATAATATATGACCCTCAAATAATAGCAGAATCTTTTAATAATTATTTTATAGATGAAATTAAGCCGACTAATTCTATTCCCTCTTATACAACCATTGAAACTAATTCATCATCATCTTCCTGCCCTTGTCCCGTGTTATTTGGGGTCGGCGCAACATGTTTTTTTCTTCCATTCTGCCCTGTCACTCGTCATACTATCACTAACTTCCTTTTCTTTCATATCACTCTTCACACAATCCATCCATCTTTTCTTTGGTCTCCCTCTCCCTCTCCATCCATCCACATGTAAACTCATAACTCTTTTAGTAACATGCGTTTCATCCCTCCTCTTCACATGACCATACCAAGACAAACGATTCCCTTTCAACTTTTCCATTGAAACTAATTGTAACTCTATATTTATTCCTCCTACGGTACCATCTGACATAGTGACAACAATTCACTCATTAAATAATACCAATAGTCAAGGACATGATGGCATCATCACCAAAGTTGTTAAACATGTGGCATTGTTAATTGGGCCCGTTATGAGTTATGTCATCAATCTTTGCATCGAACATGGTCATTTCCCTGAGAAACTAAAAATTTCTATTATAAAACCAATTCATAAAAAAGATGACAAAAATAACATGGGTATTATAGGCCAATTGCATTAATACCAATTTTTTCAAAAATTATAGAAAAAGTAATATACAAAAGTCTTAACTCGTTTTTTGAAAAACATGATCTCATAGCCAAAGAGCAGTTTGGATTCAGAAAGCATAGATCCATAAATATGGCGATTTATGAATTAGTAAAGAAAATAATATCTAATGTTGATAAAAGAACTCCAGTAGCAGCCCTCTTCATGGACATGTCTAAAGCATTCGACCATGTAGACCATGATATATTGCTGAAGAAATTGGAGCGTTATGGTATTAGAGGGAACGCTTTAAAATTATTAAAATCTTATCTGTCTAATCGCATTCAAATTACGACAATTGATAGATTAAGTAAGAGTTCTCAAATTGAACACACATACGTATCACAACCCAGGAAATCGACTTACGGGGTTCCCCAAGGTAGCATTCTTGGTCCGCCATTGTTTAATATTTACATAAATGACATGCCTAAAGCCATAAAAAATCAGATGGTCTTGTTTGCTGACGACAGTACTATTCTATTCTCTGATAATGACATCAATAATCTCATGAATGACATAAATAATGACCTTAAAAATATAATAAATTGGCTAGCCAATAATAATCTAAATGTGAATCTTAGTAAGACAAAAATAATGACATTCAATCAGAGAATCATGAAACCCAAGCTTAACATAAAATATGAGAACGTAACAATCACTGAGAGCGATACGACTAAGTTTCTGGGTCTATACTTTTTTTTTTTTTTTTATAGGTGGGAAAATCATCTTATGACAAATCCCGCTCTTGGGCGGGCGGGAGATAGTGTCAGACTTTTACTGACTAAAAACCCACTCCTGTTCCTTCGTTGCCTTCGTCCCAGGGCCACGGTTTCGTTTTCACACTACCCATGGCCCCAGTAGGCTTCGACCCTGCTGGGCCCCTACGATTTGCTGACATCTCCCTGAGGCGCGCGCGGAACAATACGCGCCGTCGACGACTTGGGCTCGGTCCGGATGGTTACCGGACGGTCGGACGGCGGGCCACCCATTGCCCGCCGTCCACAAGCCCGCGCCTACGGTGGCCGGAAATCGGGATCGGAATCCCGGCGGCGGTTGGGGCGTGAGGACCGTTGCCGTTGCCTCACGCGATCGGCCGCCTCTTTTGCTAGCATTACTGCTTCGCAGAAGGAGGCGACCGCCTGCCACTCCTCCTCGCTCCGGACCATGGCCTGTACCAAGGCCCGGTGCGAGAGATCGCCGCCGCCGATCGCCCCCACGAGGACACGGCGTTGCTCTTCCCAAGCGGGGCACACTTCCACCGTATGCTCCACCGTGTCCTCCGGGCTGTCCACACAGTGGTGACACCCGGGCGTCGCTTCCGCACGAATCCGGTGCAGGAACTTCCCGAACTTCCCGTGTTCGGTGAGAACCTGCGTCATGCGGAAGGTGAGGACGCCGTGAGGTCTTTCCAACCACGCCTCAAAGAAGGGGATTACCGCCATAATTGTGGCGTGCCCAGCACTGGGTTGCGACAGTCGCTGTCGCCATTCCACCATGAGATCCCGCCGGAGTTCTTCCCGCCATGCCGCGACTTGGCGTGGCAGCGGAGTTTCGCCCCGGCGTTGCATCTCCATGCGCAGATCGTGCATGTGAGCAAGGCCTGTTGCTACCAGATCCCATGGTGGCTGTCCAGCAAGGAGGCTCGCCGCTTCGCGGGAAATCGTCCGGTATCCTCGCACCATCCGTATGGTCATGACCCTCTGACATGCGTTCAGCCGGGCCGCCGGCCGCTTCCGCAGCGCCGGCGCCCATATCGGTGCACCATAAAGGGCCATGGACCGAACGATTCCCGCGTAGAGCCTCCGGCAGGAGGCGTCTGGACCCCCAAGGTTGGGCAGAAGCCGCCCGAGGGCAGCCCCAGTCCGATTTAGTTTGGGAGCCAGACGTCGGAAGTGCTCCTCGAAATCCCATCGGCTGTCGAGAACGAGTCCCAGGTACTTCATCGTTGACCCGACGCCGATGTGGACTCCTCCTACCGTCAGTTGGGAACCCGGTGGTGGCGCGTTCCGAGGGCCGTGAAAGCACATTGCCTCGGACTTGTGCAATGCCACCTCGAGTCCCAACTCCTGGATCCTGCCCACGACTGTCGCAACCCCGCGTGTCGCTAGTTCGACCGCCGCCTGGTACGACTCTCCCTGCGCCAGGACCAGCGTGTCGTCTGCGTAGCAGACCACGCTGACCCCGCCAGGGAGGTCGCCGCGCAGCACGTAGTCGTATCCGATGTTCCACAAGGGCGGCCCTAGTACCGATCCCTGCGGAACACCGCACGACATCTCTCGACGTTCCCACTCTCCCTGGTGACCAGGGTAGATGATGTACCTGTCCGACAGGTACGCCTCGACCACACGACAGAGGTAGTCGGGCGTCCTGTGATACCGGAGTGCCCTCCTAATGCTACTCCAAGGCAGGGAGTTGAAGGCGTTGGCGATGTCCAAAGACACCGCCACGACACACCTGCCCTGGGACACTGCAGCCCCCGCCGTGAGAGCTCGCACGCGCATGATGGCGTCCACCGTGGAGCGCCTCCTGCGAAAGCCGAACTGGCCGTCCGCTAGGTCCGGCCCCACCCGTGTTAGGTGCGCGACGAGGCGGTCTGCAACTACTCTTTCAAAGAGCTTGCCCACCTCGTCGAGCAGCACAATGGGCCGGTACGCGGACGGAGAGTCCGCAGGGCGCCCCGGCTTTGCGATGAGGACCAGTTTCCCCGTCTTCCAGCGAAGGGGGAACTGGCCCCTCTCCATGCATGCGCTGAAGAGCCCTCTTAGTCGAGGCCCGAGAACCTCCATGGCCAGGACCCAGGCCTTCTGGGTCTATACTTGGATAGTCATCTGTCATGGAACCATCATATTGATACTTTGACAAAGAAGCTTTTTTTTTTTTTTTTTTTTTTTTTTTTAAGGTGGGAAATCATCCAAATGACTTCTCGTGCTCTGGGTGGAGCGCGAGGGCGTGTCAGACTTTTACTGACTAAAACCACACCTGTATCCTTCAATTACCCTTTGCGTTCTAGGACTACGGGTTTCCCTTTCAGAAATTCTCCGCGGTCCTAGCTAGCGGGCATCGGCCCTGCTGGGCCCCTACGGTTTGCTGACATCTCTTTGAGGAGCGCGAGGATCACTACGCGCTGTTGACGACTGGGCTCGGTCCGGTTAATTACCGAACAGCCGGACGACGAGCTACCCAGTGCTCGACGTCCGCAAGCCCGCGTCTACCGTGGCTGGTAGTCGGGGTCGGAATTACGGCGGCTAGGACGTGAGGACCTTCGTTCCCTCACGCGTGCAGCCTCCTCCTTCGCTAGCATTACTGCTTCGCAGAAGGAGGCGACCGCCTGCCATTCCTCCTCGCTCCGGACCATAGCCTGAACCAGGGCCGGACGCGAAAGGTCGCTGCCGCCAATTGCCTCCACGAGGACACGGCGGTGCTCCGCCCAAGCGGGGCACACCTCCACCGTATGCTCCACCGTGTCCTCTGGGTGGTCCGCACAATGATGACACCCGGGCGTTGCTTCCGCCTGAATCCTATGCAGGAACCTCCCGAACTTGCCATGTCCGGTGAGGACCTGCGTCATGCGGTAGGTGAGGATGCCGTGTTGCCGCTCCAGCCACTCCTCAAAGAGAGGACTTACCGCCATAATTGTAGCGTGCCCAGCACTGGGTTGCGACAGTCGCCGTCGCCATTCCACCATGAGATCCCGCCGGAACTCTGTCCGCCATGCCGCGACTTGGCGCGGTAGCGGAGTTTCGCCCCGGCGTTGCATCTCCACGCGCAAATCGTGCATGAGTGCAAGGACTGTTGCCTCCAAATCCCATGGTGGCAGGCCAGCAAGGAGGCTCGCCACTTCGCGGGAAATCGTGCGGTATCCCCGTACCATCCGGATGGCCATGACCCTCTGGCAAGCGTTCAGCATGGCCGCCGGTCGCCTTTGCAGCGACGGCGCCCACACCGGCGCCCCGTAAAGGGCCATGGACCGAACGATTCCCGCGTAGAGCCTCCGGCAGGAGGCGTCTGGACCCCCAAGGTTGGGCAGGAGCCGCTTTAGGGCAGCCCCGGTCCGTTGCAGTTTGGGAGTCAGACGTCGAAAGTGCTCCACAAAGTTCCACCGACTGTCGAGGACAAGTCCCAGGTACTTCATCGTCGACCCGACGTCGATGCGAACCCCTCCTACTGTTATTTGGGAACCCGGTGGTGGCGCGTTCCGAGGGCCATGAAAGCACATGGCCTCGGACTTGTGCAGTGCCACTTCGAGTCCCAACTCTTTGATCCTGTCCACGACTGTCGCAACCCCACGTGTCGCTAGTTCGGCCGCCGCCTGGTGTGACTCCCCCTGCGCCAGGACCAGCGTGTCGTCTGCGTAACAGACCACGCTGACCCCGTCGGGGAGGTCGCCGCGCAACACGTAGTCGTACCCGATGTTCCACAAGGGCGGTCCTAGTACCGATCCCTGCGGAACACCGCACGACATCTCTCGCCGTCTCCACTCTCCCTCGTGACCAGGGTAGATGATAAACCTGTCCTTCAGGTAGGCCTCGATCAAACGACGGAGGTAGTCGGGCACCTGGTGATACCGGAGTGCCCTCCTAATGCTACTCCAGGGCAGGGAGTTGAAGGCGTTGGTGATGTCCAAGGACACCACCACTACGACCTTGCCCCGGGACACCGTATCCCCCGTCGTGAGGGCTCGCACGCGCATGATGGCGTCCACCGTGGAGCGCCCCCTGCGGAAGCCAAACTGGCTGTCCGAAAGATCCGGCCCTACCCGCGCTAAATGCGCGACGAGGCGGTCTGCAATTACTCTTTCAAAGAGCTTGCCCACCTCGTCGAGCAGCACTATGGGCCGGTATGCAGACGGAGAGTCAGCAGGGCGCCCCGGCTTCGCTATAAGGACCAGTTTCCCGGTCTTCCAACGAAGTGGGAACTGGCCCCTCTCCAAACATGCGCTAAACAGCCCTCTTAGTCGAGGCCCGAGTTCCTCCATGGCCAGGACCCAGGCTTTCCCAGGTAAGCCATCGGGTCCTGGGGCGGTATTTTTAGCGTTTAGCCTTCGTACCGCCACACTCATCTCTACCTCGGTCACCTCTGGAGTGTCGTCGCCATCGCCGTCGTGGTCCGCGTCGGACACCGCGAGAGGCGGAGCCATTGGCGGGGAAGAATGCTCCTCTCTTGATGGGAACAGAGCGTTCACTACACCCTCCACGAGCTGGGGCCGGAGACTCTGTGTCAGCGGGGGAGCCCAGGCGCGGAGCTTATCACGCACCATTTTGTAGGGGCGTCCCCATGGGTCTCCATTCAGAGTCCCCAACCACACGTCGCGGGCCTGTAGTTTGGCTCGCCGTATCTCCGCTCGGAGGGTGCGCTTTGCCACCCTGTATCCCTCGTACAGCTCCGCCTCTATGGCCTCCGCATCCGGAGGGCGGATGCGGCGCCTGCGGTGTCTGGTGTACCGGCGCCGTGCGGCAACGCATGCCTTGCGCAGTTCCGCAATCTCCGGCGACCACCAGTAGACCTGACGCCGGGCACGTCCTGGCCGGACTCGGGGCATTGCCACGTCGCATACTTCTGACATGGCCTCCCGGAACCACTCCGCCTCGGCATCTATGTCAACAGGCCTGTCCGGTGCTGACACCCAGGCCTGTACGATAGCGGCTTCCAGGAGGAGCTCCCGGTCCAGCTGTTTTAGTGCCCACCGCGGACCACACGGGTTCTGTCGGACCGGCGCGGTCGAGGTCTGGGGGGAAACGTCAAACCGGATGTACCGGTGGTCTGAGTACGTCTCCACCCCCTCCATGACGCGCCAGTCAATGACGCGCGGAGACAGAGCGGGGCTCGCGAACGATATGTCCACCACGGACTCGCCCTGCATCCGCACGCACGTGGGGACAGAACCCCGGTTTAGGACGACCAGGCCTGACTCCAGGGCCCAGTCCTCCACCATCCGGCCCCGCGTATCTGTGTACCGGGAACCCCAAGCCAAGTTCTTGGCGTTGAAGTCCCCGCAAACAACCACAGGGAGGGATTGAAACCCGGCGACGACGATGTTCAACTCCGTAAGGGAGTTGTGGAGATCGGCGAGAGTTCGGTTCGGGGAGAGGTATACACCTACCACTGCGATGTCCCCGAACCTTGCTGCCACGCAACCCTGTCCCCTCATGACACCCTCTAGGGACGGGGTACCGGCGGCGGCCGACGAAATTAATGTCACCGAGCCGTTCAGATCCTGCACCCAGCCAGCCCTGGGTGGGACGTAGTACGGCTCGGTGACCACGGCGATGTTAATCGACCACTGCGCCATGCTCTGGAGCAACAGATCCTGAGCGGGGGCACAGTGGTTGATATTCGCCTGGAGGAGACGTAATGGAGCAATTATTGGCATTCCATTACAGTCTCCTCCCGAGCCCCCTGTGAGGGCCCTGCCGCGGCAGTTGCGGCGGTGGCTGTGGTTGCGGCAGCGGCGGCTGCGGCGGTGACGGCGGTGGTGGGGGAGGACCTCTTGCCCTTACCCCTGGCCTTGGTTGGGGGAACGCAGTTCCTGCTCCCAGCCCGGTGTTCGGCTGGCTTGCCAGCCGCTGCACACACATAACAGTGAGGTGCAGCGTTACAGGCTACGGCTTTGTGGCCGGGCCGACCGCACTGGAAGCAGTGATCGCTTCTGTCCACCTCCGAGGTGCAGTGGACCCCTGCATGGTGGCCCACTTGGCAACGGAAGCACCTCAGAGGTTTGGGCTCCAGCAGCTTCACCTGCGCTGAAACCCAGCCCACCAAGAGCCTTCGGCCCTCCCCAGTTATGGCCTTGGCCGCCGACACGGGGCAGCTCACCGTGACGGTTCGCATGCCCGTGTTGTCGGCACGGATAGTGCCTGCCCGCACCTGGGCGCCAAGACACTTTCCCGTCCTGACGACCGCGGCCACCACCTCGTCCTCCGTCACGGAGTCGTCCAGGCCCATAATGCGCATATCGATGCATTTCGTGGGCCTGGAAACTCGGGCCACCTCCGCGTCTAGGGACGCTCGTATCTTCTCCGCCAGAGCGTCCGCGGTGGGGCCGCTGTCCGCACCAGGGACTTCCAGCATGCGGCCTCCGGTTGCGGTGGTCCTCATTCGCAATCCCCCGGCGATGCCAAACTCGGTGAGGTCCACCGCCCGCTTCGCCTTGGTCATCACCTCGTTGTAGGTCGCGCCCTTCTTTTCCGCACCTGGCTGTAATGTGATCACTACAGCTGCGGATGTCGGGGCGCGAAGCCTAGCAGCGAGGGCCCTCTTCTTGCGCTGCTGCCGCCTTTCGCGCTTCTTGGCCGCCCTAGCCGCCTTGCCCACCCTTTTCTTCTCTCCGACCACTTGCCATTCGGCGTCGGCCGGAGACTCTACAGTTTGGGGTAGCGAAGGAGGCCGGCTCACCACCGCAGCAGGAGCTTTTGCCGCCTTTCCTTTTTTAGAGGGGGGAACAGGTTTCCTCTGCTGTTGCTTAGCTGCCGGGGCTGGCCTCGCGGGTTCCGACACCACCGTAGACCCGCGTTTTGCTTGTCCCGACAGGCCCGGCTTGGGCGCAACAGCTGGGATCGCGGCGGCGGCGGCGTATGATGCCGCCTTCCGTTGGCCGGAGGCCGCAAGCGGTGGGCGCAGAACGATGCCCTCCAGAACGGAGAACTGCTGCTGCACCCGCTGCTGAAACTGCTGCTGCTGCTGCTGCTGCTGCTGCCGGAAGGCAGCCAGCTCCTGCCGCAGCAGGGTCAGGACCTCGCTCTCTGGCTGGGGCTGTGACTGGGGCTGTGACCGTTTGCGTCCTCCTTTTGGCGCCGTCTCGGGGCCAGCTCCTCGGATACTAGCCAGGTCCGCCTCGAGCCGCCCAATCCTCTTATTGAGGGGCTCCAAGACGGTACCCAGTGCCTCCGTAATTGAGGTCGTGCCTTGGGAGATAGCTTCCCTCTTCTTTGACTTCTCCCTTTTTTTAGACACGCTCGTTAAGGCGGCGACCACAACCTCGGTGAATCTGGCCATCGCCTCCTCCATGCCATCTGGCTCGCTTGCAGAAGGCTCCGAGGGACTGCCCTGACCGCTAATTGCCCCGGAGTGGCGCCCCTCCCTGGCGATTTCCAGGGATCGCCTGGCTGCATCCTGGGCAGTGAGCCCCCTACCCCTTCCTGTCTTGCGGCCCGCCCCCCGCCCAGCGGTGGAAATCTTGCGGGCCGAAGCCTCATCAGAAGACGACCCCTGACCGACTCCCGACATGGGGCGCTTCCGGAGGAACTGGTTCCTCCTGGGAAGGGTGTCTGCAACCTCCATTATCTCTGGGGTGAGCGAAGATCCGGTATCGGAATCCGACGCCGCATCTCCGCTCACCTCCCTAAGGCCGAAGCTCCTGCCGGCCTGTTCGGTACCCGCTGGCGCCGCGGATGTGCTGGGAACGGGTCCCAGGGACTCCACGCTACGAGCGGGTGAGCCACCCTGGCTCAGTGCGTCCACAGAGGACGGTACGGGGTCCGAAGACCCGAGGCGGTAATTGCCCCCCCCAGAATACGAGGGGCAGCCCGAGCTCTGCTCGGGGAGGGATTCTCCTGCATGCAGGTACCCTCCTGGGGTAATATTATTTTTATTACTCGCGCTCATAGTGGTGCTGAACACAGCTTTGCCTTTTTGTCAATGGGGTGGGGTCCCCAATAAACACGTTCGCCATCATGGTCGTGTCTGATATGCAGACATGTACCAGAGGCGAACCCACTCTCCAAAACCCACTGTCCAAAAACACCAACAGCTGTTGGTGCCGATGCTTTTGGACAGCGCACCCTCCGTGGCGGTCCGTCTGGACTCCGCCCTGAGTGTGTTCCTCTTGGTCTGGTCTCTCACTTGAGGCCTTCCGGCATGAGTAGCTCTACCGGCATAGCCCTCAAGATCACAGAGACACGCAAGCCCCACCACGACGACAACGTGGGAACACAGTTGGTGGGGTTGTCAAAGAAGCTTAGCCAGTTCGCTTATGCTCTTTATAAGCTATCAAAAACGGTTAACCGATTTACAGTGCTACTAGCTTATGATGCTTACGTGGCGTCTAACATTAGGTACGGCATAATTTTCTGGGGTAACTCGAGTGAAAGGGAAACTGCTTTCAAAGCCCAGAAAAAATGTTTGCGTTCCTTTACTCATTTGCATTCGACTGACAGTTGTAAACCAATATTTAAACAACTAAATTTGTTAACTTTACCGTCTATGTACATCTATGAGATGGGAGTATTTGTTCGTCGTAATCTCCATCTGTTTGAAACTCTACACTCTCGACGTCATCAGAACACTGTTCGAGCCGGTTCTCATAAAACAGCATTTTTCGCTAAAAGTGTACTTGGTATGGCCTCCAAAATATATAATAACATACCAATACCTATTAAAAATAAAGAGTGTCTAGGTTCTTTTAAGAGGTCCCTGTTTAGGTTTCTTTTGGCTAGATGTTACTATTCTATCGCAGAGTTTATTGCTGATAAACAGCGGTATGGAGATCCGACGTGCTGAATAGTTAATAATAATTTGTAATAATAATAATAATTAGTAATTATAATAATTTAATACATGATATAATTTTAATATTTGTAGTTATTCTATTTGACTTATTTTGGTGAATGATAATTGACATACTCATATTTTATTTCTCCTTATAATGTTATTTTTTTTTTCATTTGTAATTTATTTGACTTGCTTGGCTTTTTGCCTTAATTTTGTACGCCATTCTTTTGGCAAAACATAGTGCACTTACTTTTCTTTTATGTACTACCTGTTAACCCACCTATGTTTTACAAAATAAATGATTGATTGATTGATTGATTGATTGATTGATATTTCTTAGATCATTTAATATGTCTATAAAATAATGGTTAATAAAATGGTTATATGTATTGATAGGGGAATCGTTAATTGAGTCTAAGTGGGAAAAACAAGTTTCTGAAATGCTATAATATTCGTTCCAATCTGCCTTACTATAAATATATTTCTCTTGATCCACAGATAGCGACGTATCATAGATAGATGGTTGAATGTTGATCTCGAGTAGAGTTGGAAGATGATAGCTACCCATGGGATCGTCATGAACATACCAGTTACATAAATGAGCTATTAAAGAACTAACAAGGGCGAGATCTATTGCTGAAGCTTGTCAATTAGGATAAGAAACAGTTGTTGGTGATCCATCATTTAAAATACATAAGTCACATTCATCAATTATATTATATAAACATCTACCCCTGTTATTATCACTATGGCATCCAAAAGCTATGTTATGTGCGTTAAAATCGCCTATTATTATGCAAGGTTTGGGTATGTTATTGATTAAGTCCTTTAATTTTGCTGAGTCAAATCTGATACTTGGAGGGCTGTATACACAAAGTATTGCCATCGCTCCAAATTGTGTTTCTATAGAAATACATACGTTTTGAATAGATTCTGAGAAGTGTGTGTTAACTACTTTGTACTTTAAATGATGATTCACTAAAATTGCTACTCCATTATGAGAATTAATGGAGTTTTTGTGGATTAAATTATAAGAGGGAAAGTTTGGAATTATAGACTTAGACCTAAGCCAAGTTTCATTAAGAAGACAGACATCTATATTTTTTTCAATTAATAAATTTTGTAATAGGCTCTTTTTACTCTGTAAACTCTGTATATTATACTGTAAAATATTTAGATGTTTATCCATTAAATTAAATTTGATAAAAATACGGCTTTTATTTTCTTATGTGTGAGAGGCCCATCAGAGTCACTCTTGTTACCTAATGCAACCAACGATTTGACAATTGCGTTTATTATTATATCATTATTTGCTACTTGCTTAATATCAAAAGTATCACTGATTTTAGAATTGTCAGTAACCTTGGGAAGAGCAGGGAAAGATTTCTCATTAAATGTAGGAGGTGAGTTCACAACAGTGGCATACGATTGCTGCAGAAATTTAGCCTTTTTTTCTTCAATTTTCTTTTTTTTAATAGGACAGTCCCGTGAAATGGCAAAATGATTACCTGCGCAGTTGATGCATGTGATCTCTTCGACATCGCATTCTTTGTAGGAGTGACGACCAGCACAAGAAGAGCAGTTCTGCTCGCCTCTGCAAGACTTGGCAGAATGATTAAATTTAAGACATTTGTAGCATTGTAATAATAGTGGTATATTGTGATAGTAGGCGTTCAGGTGGGAAAAACAAAAATGTCCAATAGTTCAAATTACTCTCACGTATATTCTTGCAACAAAATTCTACAAAATACAGCCACTTTAGCGTTCGATCAGCGCAAGAGAGCGCCCTCACCCGGAAGTCCGAAATATCCCCTTTCTTTATTATTAACAAATATCCAATAAGTCACCTAAATTGACAAACTTATTACAATTAGTTACAATAACGAAAGCTACTGGTGTACAAACTAAAATGTTATAATTAAGTATAATTAACAGTGATATTTTCAAAGTAAGGAATTAATACAAAGACAATTAAGGATTTAATTAATTAACATCAATGTACAATTATCTATTAGAGTCCCAATCAATTGATAGGTGGCGCTAGTGTCAGTTTTATAAGGATTGTCTAATTAGAGCGAGTTACTATTACACTAGTTGTCTTGATTAGCCGGTAGATGGCGTTTATACTTGTTGAGGCTGCGATGGAGGCAGCTAGTGAGTTGGGGTTTGGAGCTCCCTGGGCCTACGGCAACACTGCTGGCGGATAGCTGTTACACTCGGCCATCCTGTTATTTTCGTGGCCCCCCACGTAGTTGAGCTTCTGCTCCCTCAGCAGCGGCAATGGCACCCGAATCGATTTTCGCTGATACCTGGAAAAGAACAAGCCCACAGTATATTGATATAAATTTAAAGTATCAGCTTGTTTTTTTTTTGTTTAGCGTAGTCATCACTCACATAGATCTTTCCTATTACAACAACTCCAGATTAAATAACTTGCTTAGAAACAGTTTTATTAAACATCTCCCCTAGGTGTGTTCTGTGTTCATAAAACACAACAAACAAGATATATTCACTCAAACTCACTCAGTTGTAACACAGCAGGTTATATAGACACACAGATCTACTATTGCTTGCTTGGATTACTTACAATTACTTGTAACTGCCCTTATCACACAGCAAGGTGGGAAAACTATTCACATTGATTGCTCTGGCCCGATATTAAGAACATATATATGTATTCTCTGGTGAATCACACAGTACAGTACAGCAGGATAGTTATCCACCCAGATCTATGCACCATATCACACAGTACAGTACAGCAGGATAGTTATCCACACAGATCTATGCGCCATGCGGCCGAACTAGCGACGCGCGGGGTTGCGACAGTCGTGGACAGGATCCAAGAGTTGGGACTCGAAGTGGCACTGCACAAGTCCGAGGCCATGTGTTTTCATGGCCCTCGGAACGCGCCACCACCGGGTTCCCAAATAATAATCATCAATGGAAGATATTTTAGCTAAACTTGCAGATAGTAACAAATCCGTAATTATTTGTGGAGATTTTAATATTAACATTTTAGAAAATACTTCAAATAGCAGCAGATTTTTAAGTCTTTTTAAATCATTTAATTTGACTAATGTTTTTACAGAACCAACAAGAGTAACTCCAACCTCTGCAACTTGTATTGATAATGTTTTCTGCAATTTGTGACTATTTAGATAAAGCTATAGTGAATTATCTTCCGTCTGATCATAGTGGACAAACGTCTCAAGCAGCCTTGAAAAAAACGCAAATACAATTAATTTAGGCCAATTACAATAGGCAAATTAAAAAAGTTTAATAGTAACTTAGAAAATAAGTTAAATGTTCTGGGCCATGATATTGATGATGCCAATAAATTTTATGATAATTTCTTTTCAGTGGTACTCAATGAATTTAATACAGCTTTTGAAAAGAAGTCTAAAAATATTTTCCCTAAGTTTGTATTTAGTGACTGGGCGACTAAAGGTATTAGGGTAAGTAGGGAAAGACTATATGAGTTGTATGGCCTTAAGCCATTCTTCAACAATGAAACTTTTAATAAATATGTAAATAGATATTCTAAACTTTTCAGAAAGATTTGCAAGGTAGCAAAGGCCCTGTACATTAGCAATAAGATCAAATCGGCAGACAATAAAATAAAAACTGTGTGGTAAGTTATTAATAGTGAAACTGGTAGGAATAAAGTACGCAATACGGATTTTTTATTGGAGACTTCACATGGTCCCAAAAGATCTAACATAGAAGTAGCCCAACAGTTTGTGAATTATTTCACCGATATACCTCTTAGGACTACGGAAGCTCTAAATTCCTCCCCTGAAGCTTCAATTGCTTTATTGAAAGCAAACTTGCCAGGCTGTCCGGTTGAATTTCAATTCAAACATATAAACCCTTTGACAGTCATAAAGGCTTTCCGGCAAATAAAAGTCAAATTAACCGAAGACCTATGGGGAATGTCTGTTAAAGTATGCGCATCTATAATTTAGACCATAGCACCGTACTTAGCTTTAATATTTAATTTGTGTGTGGACCAAGGAGTCTTTCCAGATATAATGAAGTACAGTAAAGTTATACCACTTTTTAAATCCGGTGACCATAATGACACTAATAATTACAGACCTGTATCAGTATTGCCGGTTTTCAGTAAGGTGTTTGAAAAAGTTATGCTTAATCAAATGCTTTACCATTTTAACCGCAATAAAATATTTCATGATCAGCAGTATGGTTTCACCAAAGGACGTTGTACGATTGACGCTGGTGTCACTTTATTGAAACATATATTTGCAGCGTGGGAAGAAGCCCAAGATGCAATAGGAATTTTTTGTGACCTCTCAAAGGCTTTTGATTGTGTTAATCACGAAACCTTGCTTTTAAAGCTAGAACATTATGGACTAGGTAAACTTGCACTCAGCTTGGTGAAATCTTATTTAATTGACAGGCAACAGCAAGTTCAGATAAACCGTGTCAATTCTCCGGGTTTGAAAGTCAAAATGGGTGTACCACAAGGCTCAATATTAGGTCCTTTCCTCTTTTTAGTATATATAAATGATCTACCGCATCTATTAAAAAAACAACCACATATTGTACTGTTTGCTGACGATACGTCGTTAATTTTTAAGATCAATAGACGTTCCACAAATCTTGATGACGTAAACAATGCTTTACAGCAAGTCCAAAACTGGTTTACTGTTAATAATTTAGTATTAAATGGAAAAAAAACTAAGTGCATAAGATTTGCGTTACCGAATGTTAAAAGTAATTACTCCGACATAGTATTGAACAAGGAGAAACTTGAATTCGTCGAGAATACGGTTTTCCTAGGGATCACGCTTGACTCGAGGCTACAATAGGGTCCTCATTTAACATTTCTGGCAGGTCGGCTTAGTTCAGCAGCATATGCTGTCAGAAAAATCCAAACAAAACAAAACAAATGTGGATACTGCGCGACTAGTTTATTTTAGTTACTTTCATAGTATCATGTCTTACGGTATTTTGCTATGGGGACGGGCTGCAGATATAGAGTCTATTTTTATTCTGCAGAAAAGAGCTATCAGAGCCATATATAATCTTCGCAGACGCGATCCTCTTAGGGAACTATTTAAGGAAATAAACATCCTGATGGTCCCTTGTCAATACATTTATGAAAACATTATGTATGTTCGGAAAAATATTCATCTTTTTACTAAGATAAGTGACAGGCACAATTTTAATACTAGGAACAGGAACAAATTAGATCAACCTCGGTTCAGATTGGCATAGTTCATTCATGGGGTACTGTGTAAAATTTTATAATAAGATACCAGTTGAGATTCTACAACTAAATGAGTCCAAATTTAAAGCATGCATTAAACGCACACTATGTAGACAAGCGTATTATAAACTGAAAGATTATATCCTTGATAAAAACGCTTGGCTAAATGCCGGTCCTGCTCCGCAGCCACAGCCACTTTTACCTTCAAAATATATAATTATATATATAAATATTGGAAGAGATACTATTCCCCTTTTTGTATTGTTGTTTTCGAAATGTTTATTTTTATTTTATTTTATTTGTTTATTTCAATAGAGCTTATGATAATTTATTACCATTTGTATTTGGAAACAATAGCATTGTATAATGTAGAAGCACTTTGTTTTTCAAGTTTTGTGAATGTGAAGTACCATGGAGCATTTTTATTAGGTTACAACTTGTTTGACATTACGAGCATGGCAGTTGAGAGTTTGTCATGCTCACTCAAATGTCTCGCTGATGGTGGCACGTGTTATTGGGTCATTCAATTCCCTTCAAAATGGTTGAGCAGAGTGGGGCTGATGCACGCGTCATGCTCGTGAACGGGTGCCGTCAGTTGAGACTGGTCATCTCTTAGCTGCCAGTGACTGAATTCAATTTCTATTTTTTTTAATTAGTTTTTTTTTGTTTTTTTTTTTTTAATTTTAATTATTATTACTTATCTACATTGTGCTCACATATTAGAAGCGACAAGAAATATGTAACCAAGATTTATGTAACTCATAAGATGATTTAAAAGAGTGTCCATGGAGTTTCTTGCACGTTCTTCTCCATAGAGATCTACGCTTTGGAACGTGCAATTTAGCTTCACTTGTATTTTTTTTTGACTGACCGACATTTTGACAATTCAAAAGTGCCTGTAATTGGTCTATTTGAAATAAACGTTTCTGATTTATGATTTCTGATTTCTGACGGTAGGAGGGGTTCGCATCGACGTCGGGTCGACGATGAAGTACCTGGGACTTGTCCTCGACAGTCGGTAGAACTTTGTGGAGCACTTTACACGTCTGACTCCCAAACTGGAACGGACCGGGGCTGCCCTAAAGCGGCTCCTGCCAAACCTTGGGGGTCCAGACGCCTCCTGCCGGAGGCTCTACGCGGGAATTGTTCGGTCCATGGCCCTTAACGGGGCGCCGGTGTGGGCGCCGTCACTGCAAAGGCGATCGGCGACCATGCTGAACGCTTGCCAGAGGGTCATGGCCATCCGGATGGTACGCGAATACCACACGATCTCCCGCGAAGCGGCGAGCCTCCTTGCTGGCCTGCCACCATGGGATTTGGAGGCAACAGTCCTTGCACTCATGCACGATTTGCGCGTTTGATGCAACGCCGGGGCGAAACTCCGCTGCCGCGCCAAGTCGCGGCATGGCGGACAGAGTTCCGGCGGGATCTCATGGTGGAATGGCGACGGCGACTGTCGCAACCCAGTGCTGGGCACGCTACAATTATGACGGTAAGTCCCCTCTTTGAGGAGTGGCTGGAGCGGCAACACGGCGTCCTCACCTACCGCATGACGCAGGTCCTCACCGGACATGGCAAGTTCGGGAGGTTCCTGCATCGGATTCAGGCGGAAGCAACGCCCGGGTGTCATCATTGTGTGGACCACCCAAAGGACACGGTAGAGCATACGGTGGAGGTGTGCCCTGCTTGGGCAGAGCACCGCCGTGTCCTCGTGGAGGCAATTGGCGGCTATAGTCCGGAGCGAGGAGGAATGGCAGGCGGTCGCCTCCTTTTGCGAAGCAGTAATGCTAGCGAAGGAGGAGGCGGCACGCGTGAGGGAACGAAGGTCCTCACGCCCTAGCCGCCGTAATTCCGACCCCGACTACCAGCCACGGTAGACGCGGGCTTGCGGACGTCGAGCACTGGGTAGCTCGCCGTCCGGCTGTTCGGTAATTAACTGGACCGAGCCCAGTCGTCAACAGCGCGTAGTGATCCTCGCGCTCCTCAAGAGATGTCAGCAAACCGTAGGGGCCCAGCAGGGCCGATGCCCGCTAGCTAGGACCGCGGAGAATTTCTGAAAGGAAAACCCGTAGTCCTAGAACGCAAAGGGTAATTGAACGATACAGGTGTGGTTTTAGTCAGTAAAAGTCTGACACGCCCTCTCGCTCCACCCAGAGCGCGAGAAGTCATTTGGATGATTTCCCACCTTAAAAAAAAAAAGATCTATGCGCCATATCACACAGTACAGTACAGCAGGATAGTTATCCACCCAGATCTATCTGCCATATCACACAGTACAGTACAGCAGGATAGTTATCCACCCAGATCTATCTGCCATCACAGTACAGTACAGCAGAATAGTTATTCACAAAGATCTATCTTACATTTCATGTGTATTGATATAGTAATATAGATTTCACACAGATCTATCTACAACAGTATAGCAGGGCAGACCACACTGATTTATCTATAATATATATATAAAAGGAGAAACTGACTGACTGACATATCAACATACAGCCGAAACTACTGGGACTAGGAGCGTGAAATATTGCACAAAGCTTCCTCATAGGACGTAGGCGAGCACTAACAGAGGATTTCTAAAAATTCACCCTCAAGGGAATAAAACGGAGGTCCAAAGTTTGTATGCAGAAACCGACTTTCACGCGGGCGAAGCCGCTGGCAGGAGCTAGTCTACCTATAGTAGTTAACTTTACTTAAATACCCATTATAATCCATATGTGTAGGTATAATTATCAATTAACCCTTTTTTTATGTATATTTTTTTTTTTAATTTAGTGGTTTTTTTTTTCTACTGGAAGCAACATATTTTCTGGTTTCTTTATGAGTTTTAATGTAAGATAGAAGGTGGAATTGAAATAAAACCATTATTTATACAAAGTAGATGTTTACATACAACAACTTATCAGAAATTACACTCGAGTAATCATAACTAAGAATAATGGTAAAGTATGGAAACTTTTGGAAACAAGGTATGAACTTACAATTTACATAGGTATCATTAACAGGTATACTTAATTCTACAAGTACCAATCATTTTAACTCTCTAATAGATCTATTAAATCATCCCTGGCTACCTCATGATCCGAATCTGAGGAACTGTCTGTTACTGATGGTTTATAAGGGCGAAGTGAATCACCAGAAACTACTGCACTGAACTTTTATATCCTTTGACCCCTTGAATACTGGTGAAGCGTCAATGCCTTTTCTTAAGGTATATGTATTTTAGAGAATAAATAATATAAATTAGTTACCTTTCCCGCATTCTCTAAGTTAATTGAGTCTCTGTTGAGGATTTCCTTCACCAATATCTACGACCGCAACGCCCACTGGTGACGTATCGAATGCTTTCTTGAGACGCTCGCTAAAGACCGCTAGATGGCGTCTAACCCGCTAACAAAAACAGTTGTCCGCTCCGCAAGATTCGACATTGCGTCGAATAGGAACCGCTCCGCGATATAAATCCCGTATAATATGTTGGAAACCTGAGAATTCTTCTGTAATAAGTGTATCTGCTACCGTGAGACATTGAGACCTTATAGTGCAGTGTTGGTTTCACGAGTTCGGACCAGCCCACCGGTGGATGAATCCAGATTAGCTCGCCGGCCGGCAGCACACACACAGACCACGCGTCCGTGAATGAAGCGCTTTCCTGACGACAAGTTGGGTCACTGGATTAGCAAGGTACGTGGGCTCTAAATTGCTATAAACGTCGCCAGATTCTGGTGTCGCAGGGAATCGTCAACAGGGATTTAATTTTGTGTAATATAACCATAATTTCACCGCCATATTGGTAGTCTTAAAACTCCACCGTTATCAGGTGAGGCTACTTACAAGCCTCATCATAATTTTTTGGTCCTTTCGAGCCTGGATAGGTAACCAGGTAACCGCTCCCTAGTTAGATTTTTACGTAATATTTGGTGAAAATCATAATAGGTATATATAGGTTATAGATATTTACGTAACCCTTTGGTAAATTATTCTTGCCTATAAACCGCTCTCCGCTATAACATAAACATAATTGACAATAGATTCTACGTAGGTTTTGGTAAATCTGTCAATATTGTTTCATAGAATTTTCAGGAGATAGTGTCAGACTTTTACTGACTAAAAACCCACTCCTGTTCCTTCGTTGCCTTCGTACCAGGGCCCCGGGTTTCGTTTTCACACTACCACGTATTTCACTTTGATAACATATAATAGGAGGTAGTTGCACATCATTTCGGCTTTGTGCGTATTAGTGATTTTTATTCAGATACCGCCACAGAGCGGGAAGATACTTTACGATTGCTAACCGCCTGATAAGTTTACCCGCGCATATTTTTAGATATAGCTCTTGATATTAACTTAACAAAATGACTGAGAAACAATTAAAGCCGGAAGATTTACTGACTATCCTTCATGAGAAGAAAGGATTGTTATTCAAACGCCTTAATCGATTATATGAATTATCGAAAAATATTTCGTCGTTCGATACGAGAAATAGTGAAAGTTTTATGACTGAATCGGAAACTGTTGACGACATTCGTGATAAATTTGAATCTTATGTCGATCAAATTAACCACATAAACATTAATTTGAAACCTGGTTCGAGTCCCGACTATGCTTGTTTAGAATCCTTTGAAGATTTGTTTATTCGCATTAAGCGTATTAGGAATAAAATCGACAGTAGTCAATCTCAGTTATCACAATGTAGTAATTCGAAAACGCTTTTTGAACCACTAAAAATAAAGCGGCCTCCGATTGCATTGCCATCTTTCGACGGGTAACCTGAGAATTGGCCTGTTTTCTATGAGTCGTTCAAGTCGAATATTCATGACAATGATCAGCTGACTGACTCGCAGCGTGTGCAGTATTTAGTAGGTAGACTTACACATAACGCGTTAAAGATTACAGCCGGTATTGTGCCTACGGCTGATACCTATCATTTTCTATGGGACAGCTTAGTTAATAAATACCAGGATAAGCGTACATTAGGTATACACTATTTAAATAATATATTAGATTTAAAAAGTTGTTTGTGTAACGCAAATGGTCTCGATTCTTTCATTGAAACATTTAGTGCAAGTATTTCTGCCTTGAAACAACTCGGTATTCCGGATCTTGCGGATTTTATTCTCTTGCATTGCGCTATGAGAAAAATAGATTCACAGACTGGTCAATCGTTTGAACTTTCCGTTCGCGATGTTGAAATACCTACAACTAAATTGTTAATTAGCTTTGTTCAAGATCAGGCTAAGATATTAGCACGCTCGAATTTATCTCATTCGAACGCGAAAAATAATTATAATAAACCTCATAGTCCCGCATCTCGCGAGCCTCGCACGCAAACGAAAGCGTTTGTTGTGAGTGTATCGCCTAATTCTACCGCTCCCGCTCCGCCCCACTCCGTCTGCGCGTATTGTAAAGATAACGCTCATGTTCATTTGTATAAGTGCGCTGAGTTTCAATCCGCGTTGACTCCTAGAACTAGGTTTGAGTTTATTAAATCCGTACATGGTTGCGTAAATTGTCTGAGCACGTCGCACGGTTTGAGTAATTGCAAGTCGACCTCAGTCTGTAACGTATGTAAAAAACGCCATCATACTTTATTACATTTTGAGAAAAATAATAAACAATCGCATGTAGCTGATGATAAACCGACGAATTGCAATGTAGCCGTCGCGTCCAGCCTGGCTGTGCCGCTGGCCACTGCGCCCCCCGCGTTCCTCCCGCCCCGCGCGGCGTCTTGTGGTTCGGGTGACGTTGCTCAAACATGTCCGACCCATAACACGGCCGTATTATTGGCTGCAGATACGAGGGCTAAGTCGGCAGTCTTGTTGTCGACCGCTCAGGTTTATGCGCGCGCTAACAATAATAGTTCGGGCCATAAAACAATAGTTAGGTGCTTAATTGACAATGGTTCGCAAAATAATTTAATAAATACAGATTGTTGTAGAAAACTCAACTTAGCGATAATTCCTTTGAATAATTCTTTTGTCAAAGGAGTTGGTTCTGTGTCGCGGCCGATAATAGGTTATGTGAATCTAGATATCGAGTCTCGCGTATACCCGCATCAAAAATATACTATTCACGCGTTAGTAGTTGAGTGCATTACGGACCAGCTACCTTCGCACCATATTAAGTGGGATTGTCATGTGGACTTCCACTCGCTTCCGCTCGCTGATTTAAGCTGGAATATTCCAGGAGATATTGACTTAGTGTTAGGTGCTCAACTGTTTCCGTATATTTATTTGGGTAATAGGGTAGACTTAGGTTCAAATGCGCCACCCGCATTATTGACTACATTCGGGTATGTCCTTATGGGTGATTTTCCGCATAGTAAAGATAATTTGAATTTACCTAGCTCTTCTTTCACAGCATTAGCCCTTAATGATTTATTACAAAAGTTCTGGGAATTGGAAGTGTTAAACCTTTTTGATTGTAACAGATTCGTTAGCAGCCAGCTCATTACTATCAATGTCAATGCTACGTTCAAATATTTTTTACTTCTATGAAAATAAAAGTGTGTGACTCACAAAATACAAAAATATGTTTTAATTTCATCGGCCTCTGGCTTTAAAATAATAACAGCAGAGCGTGGTTGATCGACAAAAGTAAAATGACGTCGTCGGGAACGTGTAATTTTCCCAAATTGAACGACAACATAGCGTTCTCCAATTGGAAGTTTCGTGTGAAGGTTTTGTTGGAAGAAAGAAACCTTGCAAGCATATTGGATAAATATGACAAGGCTATCAAAGAAAATGTTGAAAGTGATGCAAAAGCTAGGTCAATTATTGTACAGTGCGTAAGCGACAAATACCTTAATATTATAAAAAAATGTAAAACAGCTGCCGAAATGATTACTTGTTTGGAATCAGTTTTCGAGAGAAAAAGTGTGTTCAACAAGCTTTTTCTACGTAAAAAGCTGATCGCAATGAAATGCTCCAGTGGTCAAAGTTTACAGGACCATTTCCTACAATTTGACAACCTAATCACTCAACTGGAGACAGCCGGAACTACAATGGAAGACAGCGACAAATTGACACACTTATTCCTTACACTACCTGAGGAATATAGCACAGTGATAACAACACTAGAAACCATGAGTATTGAAAAAGAGCTTACTGTAGATTTTGTGAAATCTAGACTCCTAGATTCAGAGCTAAAGTTAAAAGAAAAGAAAAGTGAAGTTGTAGAAAGCAGTTTTTATTCCTGCTATAAATGTGGAAAAGAAGGGCACTTGGCATACCAATGTGACAAGAAAACTGAAAACAATTATCAAATGCAGCGAGGCAGAGGAAAATTTAGAATAAGGAATAGAGGAAAATCTGGGTTCAGAGGAAAGTCGAGAGGACAAGGACATGTAACCCAAGCGAATGAAGACACTAATAATAATGAAATGTTTATTGCGTCAAGCATGGAACACGTATTGCATACAGAAGATGCATCGGAGATTGTTTTTGTTGTAGACTCAGGAGCAACACATACAAGAGAAATATGAGAAATTTATGACAAACGTGACGGAACTTCAAGACCCAATTAAAATTAAAATTGCAAATGGAGAAGTTTTATGCGCAAAGAAAAAAGGTTTTTTAAGAACCTTTTATGAGGGAGACACACCTGTCACTGTTGAAGGTCTCATAGTACGCGGAATCGAAAGCAATTTACTGTCAGTAAATGAACTGATGAATAAAGGGAAATGTGTAATATTTAAAAATGGAAAGTTGATAATTAAATCTGAAAAAGGAGTATATTATGGAGAAAAGAAAGGAAAGTTATATATATTAAAAATGCAACTACCTAATAAAAAATATAAATGCTATTATGGCGGTGAAGACCTGACGTATGGTGATCTATGGCATATCAAACTAGGCCATCTCAATCGTAAAGCATTAAATTTGATGAACTTACCTTACAGTAAAAAGGTATGTGAAGTTTGCATGAAAAATAAAAGCACTAGGCTACCTTTCAAGACAATTACAAAGCCTCTATCAAGAGATGTAGGAGAATTAATACACTCAGATGTTGCTGGACCAATGAAAGTACCAACAAAAGAAGGCTACAGATATTACCAAACCATATTGGATGACTACTCGCATTTTACTCAAACTTACCTGTTAGTAAACAAATCTGAAGCAGCAGGAAACTTGATAAAGTATGTTAGAGAAATAGAAACAGAAAAAGATACAAAAATAAAAAGAATCCGTTGTGATAATGGAGGGGAATACTCATCGAACTATTTTAAAACGTTTTGTGAAGAGAAAGGTATAAAAATAGAGTATACGATACCTTATAGTCCACAAATGAATGGAAAAAGCGAAAGGCTAAACAGATCCATTTATGACAAAGCTCGAACTATACTGGATGAATCATGCTTACCGAGACATCTGTGGGGCCATGCTATCTTGACAGCCACATTCTTGATCAACAGATGCCCATCGAGTGCAATTGCTTACGAGATACCAGCTGTTAATGATGGAATAAAAAATTGTAAAAGGGAGTGCGCGGGGTCTGAGCGGGTGAAAGGGCGAGTCCTGAGCCGCCATTCTAATTTGCGATGACGCAGTGCCAAATCCAATGCGACGGACTGCGCGCGCTTCCTTACCTAAAAATATTGTTCTCCAACCTACATTTTGGAAATATAAATCCTTTCGCTCAACGCTGCGTCTTACCATTGTTCCACACCCTTAACAGTGGTCTTCGAGCCAGATCGCGAATGTTCAATACTCCGCCGCCGAAGAGAAGCATGGTAAACACCCGCAGTACCACCAGTAGACTGAGGGAGAAGGAGGAGTTGGAGGCGAAGTTACAAACGGTAACCGGAGCGCAAGAAATGCCACCGCCTACACCAGTCAAAAAAAAGGATGATGAACCTAAAGGGAAAAGTTCTTGTGCTGCGAGTGTGGTGAAGTCGGAACGAACTGGAAGACAAAATCCGCCCTCACACACATCATGTCAGTCGGTCGTCAAGTCCAAGAGGCCATCATCATCACAACAATCGATACAAGCTCAGAAAAAGAGACTGGAGCTAGAAGCAGCCCAGGCGAAGGCGCGCATTGAAATGGAACTGATCGACAAAAAGTTGGCGGCGGACCTAGCAGAACTTGATGAAGAATACAGTCCACCATCAGAAACATCGGAGCAAAATAACGGCGCGGGTGACATTGAAAAGTGGTTGGAGCGTAGTCAACACGAGCTTCAGCAGCTAGACAGTGATGAACACAAGTTGCACACGAACCCGGCCGACACAGAAGGAATAGTTCAACAGCTTGCGAGCGCAATCAAAGAACTCGTGAAGTCCTCTGCCAGTCAGCAAAATACCAAACTAATAAGTCGTCTCAGCACACCAAAAGAACTTCCTTGTTTCAGCGGTGACCCAAAAGAGTGGCTCCAGTTCGAGCAAGCTTATATGGAATCCACAGAAATCTGTAATTTCACCGATAAAGAAAACCTTTGGCGATTACGTAAATGTTTACGCGGCGCCGCTCAGGAAGCCGTAGCTGGCCTGCTTATCAGTGGTGCTTCATCTGCTGACGTAATTTCCACGTTGAAACTGCAATTTGGAAATGTTGACGTCATTCTTTCCTGCATCGTGTCAGACATCAAAAGGATGAACAACCTGTCTACAGATTACCATCGAGAAATCGTACCCTTTTCTGTCAAAATAAAGAATTACGTCGCAGCTGTACGAGCCCTTGGCCGCCACGAATATCTACAAGGCATGGAAGTAGCTAACATCATCTTATTCAAGCTACCTACTACCCTGCTCGCGAAGTGGACAGATTATAGTTACCCGTTTATCACTGCCGAATCACCAAAACCTAGACTGGATGTTCTGTCAGATTTCCTCACCGAAGAAGCTGTGAAAATATCAACCTGTAGTGCTACTTTATTACAACCTAAAACTGACTATTCCAAACGTAAACATAGTGATAAAGTGAACAATATTCAAACTATTCTAGTGCAAGATGGACAAAGTGAAGACAAGTGTCGTTATTGTCGTACTGCTAGTCACAAATTAACTGAGTGTAAAAAGTTCAAAAAATCGCTACGAAAGGACAGATGGCTGCACGTAAAGCGTAACGGTATTTGTTATAAGTGTCTACTCGCGCATCATCGTAGGGATACGTGCACCGCTCCCAGCTGTGACGTTAACAATTGTGGACAATCTCATCACCGCTTGTTACATTATGTGCCCCGTCAAGACAACAGTGAACCCGTGCCAGCGGTACAATCCGAAGATCCACCCAATACTGAAGTCTCAACCGAAACAATAACAAACATCAATGTCAGCTGTTCCGTAATGTTAAAAATTGTACCTATAAACATTCACGGACCTAACGGAACTTTGAGCACGACCGCGCTGCTTGACGACGGCTCGACTGTGTCGTTAGTTAGCGCTTCGCTGGCGGAGAAAGTGGGGCTGCGCGGCCGCCGGGAATGTCTTCGTGTGTGTGGCGCATGGAACGACACCGAACTAGTGTGCAGTGCACAGCGCGCTAAGATGACCTTGTGCGGTGTTGATAACAAGATGTTTACAATTGATGCGCGAATCGTGAAGGAATTAAATCTACCACAAAGTTTGTCAACAGTAAATGCCAAAAACTACAAGCACCTATATGACGTCAGCCATAATTTATGCACAAAAACACAGCTACAACCACAAGTTTTAATCGGACAAGATAATTGTCACCTTCTCTTACCTTTGGAAATGAGAGTGGGAAAACCCCATGAACCCTGTGCCACCCGGACTCCTCTGGGTTGGTGCCTGCATGGAAGGGTGCCTAATGTTTACCTACCTGATTCTTCTATACGTCACTCCTCATTGTTTGTCACTAGTGACGTCATAGAAACAGAATGTGTACTGCGAGAGATACAAGAGGAGGTACGAAGATCGTTCTCAATCGAGTCCATGGGCGTGTCTGGCAAGCCCAGGCAGAACTCGGAAGACTTACGCGCTGAAGAACATTTAGAACGAACTTCTGTACTCATCAATGGCCAATGGCATGTCAGCTTACCTTGGCGAGACGAGAAAGCTACGATGCCGGACTCGTACCCATCGGCTCTGTGCAGACTGAAAGGAGTAGAACTCAAATTAAAAAGGAACAAGGATTATGCGAAAAGGTACGAAGAACGCATACGACATCTACTTGAAAATGACTACGCAGAAAGATGTAACAGCGCAAATGTTACACCGCCAAGAACTTGGTACTTACCTCACTTCGGGGTCGATAACCCCAACAAGAAGAAACTGCGTTTAGTGTTTGACGCAGCAGCTAGAACAAACGGGTTATCACTTAACGATTATTTATTGAAAGGCCCTGACCTACTCATGTCATTATTTGGCATTATGTTGCGATTTAGAGAAAATCGAGTAGCCGTATCTGGAGACATTAAAGATATGTTCCTCAGAGTAAAAATTCGACCTGAAGACCGAGACGCCCTCCGATTTCTATATAGAGAAGAACCAGATGGACCTATAAACACCTACGTGATGACGTCTCTAATTTTTGGTGCTAATTGCTCGCCCTTTATAGCCCAATTTATAAAAAACAAAAACGCAAAGCAGTATGAGTCATCAATGCCTGCTGCGGTTTCTGCTATACATAAAAGTCACTATATGGATGATTATATAGACAGCCTACCTAACGAAGAAACCGCAATACAACGGATTCATGACGTCATATCCATCCACCGGAAAGGCGGGTTCGAGATGCGGAATTGGACGAGCAACAGTAAACAAGTACTTGCAAGCCTACCTAAAGATTTACTAGGCGACGCAGCCGTCAAATTCAAAACAGGCCAACAGTATGAAGGCGAACGCACGCTTGGATTGATTTGGCATCCAAGTGATGATACTTTGAGATTTGACGTATCTTTCAAGCGGATACCAGAAAGTATTATAAATGGGACACAAAAGCCTACCAAGAGGGAAATGTTACGTGTGTTAATGTCCATTTTTGACGTATATGGCATTCTAGCACCGTACACCATTAATGGAAAAATTATATTACAAGAAACATGGAAATTAAAGATCAGTTGGGACGATGAAATTCCCGATATAGTGTTTGATAAATGGTCAAAATGGATTTGCTTATTAAAATCATTACAAGATGTTAGCTTGCCGAGGCACTATGCAGCTGCTACCACGGGAGTGAGCGAGAAGACAGATACAATCTCCCCGCCATCCGACTCAAGCGCCACGGCTACGAGTGCTACGAATATTGCTACGAATGTAGCAGACGCGACCTCGGCTACGAGCGCTACGACGCACAGCTGTTGCAAAATCAATGATGGAAAGGTCGTGACTCAAGATAATTATTATAGAAACCTACAGATGCATATATTTTGTGACACGTCTAGTAAAGCAATTTGCGCCGTCGCGTACTGGCGATGGATTGAAGACAAAGATAATATACGCGTAGCATTCATCGCGAGTAAATGTCGGGTTGTAGGAAACAAACCCATAACTATTCCACGCTTGGAACTTCAGGCGGCTGTCCTTGCGGCTAGACTAGCAGACTCAGTAGCTAGGGAACATACTATGAAGCCCGAGAGACGAATATTCTGGAGTGACTCAACAACAGTGCTACACTGGATAAGAAATAATGCTCGCAACTATAAAATATATGTAGCAAACCGTTTAGGCGAAATTGATGAGTTAACGCAGATGAATGAATGGCGATACGTGCCCACAAAATTAAACGTGGCTGATATTGCTACGAGAGAAAACTACACCTGGCCCGTCCTGCAGGATGAATGGATTTACGGGCCTACATTCTTACGATGTAAAGAACACGAATGGCCACATGACGTCATATCTATTGAAAGAAAAGAAATCCAATTGGAGTGTATTAATTTAATAAGAACAAATGCACAAGAAATTAACTTACCTGTACCTGATGCTACTCGATTCAGTTCCTGGCTTCGCTTACGTCGGTCAGCTTCTTTGGTACTCAAGTTTATAAATAAATGCAAGAAACTTACTTTTGAGTTCGACAACACTATGAAGAACGCTGAAATATTATTACTAAAGAAATCACAAGCTGAATCGTTTAGTAACGAATTAACTGAAATAAAAAACAACAGATGTGTACCAAAAACAAGTAAACTACTTACCTTATCTCCTTACCTGGACGAACACGGGGTCATGCGCGTCGGAGGCCGCATCGGAGCTGCACCTGGCATCCTACCTGAAACAAAAAACCCTATAATATTAGATGGAAGAAATTACGTTGCGAGATTCATCGTCAAATATTATCATCACTACTACGCTCACGGAAATCACGAAACAGTAGTAAATGAGATCAAACAAAGATACTGGATCACTAGACTTAGACCTACTGTTAAAAAAGTAACATCTAAATGCTCAACTTGCAGAATAAAAAAATCCAAACCAGAAGTACCAAGAATGGGAGACTTACCCGTTGCTCGAATGGCCCATCATGAACGGCCCTTCACTTACTGCGGTGTGGATTTATTTGGTCCCATGGAAGTGACGGTGGGAAGGCGCCGCGAGAAAAGATATGGCGTCTTATTCACGTGCTTGACAGTACGAGCAATTCATCTGGAAGTAGTAACAAAACTCACAACCGACTCCTTTATTATGGCATTACGAAGGATGGCCGCGAGAAGGGGATGGCCACTGCATTTGTATTCTGACAACGGTACAAATTTACGAGGAGCAGATACGGAGCTGAAAAGGGCTATAAAAGAATTAGATGAAGAGGTGTTGAAAGATGAGGCCTTAAATCGCGGAACCAAATGGACTTTCATACCGCCTGCGAGTCCCCATTGGGGTGGAGCGTGGGAAAGGCTCATCAGAAGCGTGAAGACCAGCCTGAAAATGATTTTAAAAGATTTTAAAAGAACGTGCACCCAGAGATGAAACTCTAAATACGCTTTTGACAGAAGTAGAGAATATGGTGAACAGCCGGCCGTTAACTCACGTATCTGTAAACCCAAATGATCCTGAAACGTTAACTCCTAATCATTTCTTGCTGGGTTCATCGTCAGGCTTACCTCACATTGGAAAATTTGATGACTCAGATGGTTACCTGCGAAAGCAATGGCGGATCTCCCAAAGATTAGCCGATATGTACTGGCGCAGATGGGTCAGGGAGGTGCTGCCGGACTTGCTGCCACGGAAGAAATGGCAAGAGGAACAAAAAAACCTACAAGTAGGTGACTTCGTTGTAATAGTGGATCCTGATGGTCCCCGCAACTCTTGGCCCAAGGGAATAATTAAGGAAGTGATCCCTGGAAAGGACGACCGAGTCAGAATGATTCGGTTAAAGACCAAAACCGGAATGTTAACCAGACCGGTCACGCGTGTCGCTCGAATACCAGTTGATGGTGAGTGCTGCTGAGGCAGCACTGGGGTGGGGCGTGTTAATGATGGAATAAAAAATTGTAAAAGGGAGTGCGCGGGGTCTGAGCGGGTGAAAGGGCGAGTCCTGAGCCGCCATTCTAATTTGCGATGACGCAGTGCCAAATCCAATGCGACGGACTGCGCGCGCTTCCTTACCTAAAAATATTGTTCTCCAACCTACATTTTGGAAATATAAATCCTTTCGCTCAACGCTGCGTCTTACCATTGTTCCACACCCTTAACACCAGCAATAATATTTGAGAGAGAAATGATGCTCAATAAATTGAAGCCATTTGGATGCAAAGGTTGGATGATCATATTACCAAGAAGAGATAAACTAGATCCAAGAGCAAAAGAGGTAAGAATGATTGGCTATGCTAGAAACGGATATAAAGTTTGGGATCCTTTATCAGATACTGTTATTGTGTCAAGAGATGTAAGATTTAATGAAAGAGATTTTAAGTACCAACAAGCAGAGATTAAAGAACAAGAAGATGATAATGTATACATTGAAGAAAAAGATAATGAAATGGAAAGAAAGAGGAAAGATGAAGAAGAAAGAAAAAGAAAAGATGAAGAAGAAAGAAATGAAAAACAAGCAATTCAAGAAAGTACTAGCCAAAGTACGAGGAGTGGAAGATTAATTAATACACCAAAACATCTAAGTGAATATGAACTTTATGAAGCATACTGCTTGATAAGTACAGAAGAAGATCCCCAGGAGTTTAAAGAAGCTATGGAAAATGGATGGAAAGAAGCAATCAATACAGAAATAAAAGCTCTACAAAAAATGAATACTTGGACAGAAATTGATTTACCTGAAAACAAGAAAGCCATAGACACAAAATGGGTATTTAAGACTAAAGAAAATAATTTGAAAAAGGCTCGATTAGTAGTGAAGGGGTTTCAGTTGAAAGAAGCCTCTAATTTTGGAAAAAATTATGCACCAGTAGCAAGAATATCGTCGATCCGAACTATCCTGGCACAAGCGATTCAGAAAGGATGGAACATTAAACAACTGGATGTACCCACAGCATTCTTAAACGGATTGCTAGAATCGGAAGTGTATATCAAACCACCGGAAGGTGTAAAAGTAACAAAACACAAAGTTTTAAAACTGAATAGGGGATTGTATGGATTAAGAGAAAGTCCCAAATGTTGGAACCAAAGATTTAATAACTTTGCAGAAGAAAAGGGTTTCAAAAGATCTCAGTATGATTTCTGTCTATACAGAGGAGAAACAATGAATGTGTGGATGTTAATATATGTTGATGATATTATTCTAACTGGTACCGAAGAAGATATAGAGAAGGTGGTGAAATATCTGAAAGTGGAATTTCAAACAAAAGATTTTGGCTTTCCTAAGACATTTCTAGGAATGGAAATTGAAAAGAAAGAAGATGGTCTTAAAATTACGCAAAAAAGACAAATAGAAAGCATGCTCATAAAATTCAACATGCAAGACTGTAAGAGCTCGATTACGCCTTTAACAAAAGGATACCAATTTGATAAAGATGAACCAATGGTATCTGGTGTACCATATCGCCAGTTAATTGGTAGTCTCATGTTTGTATCGACAGTCTCACGACCTGATATTACCTACGCAACCTCATATCTAAGCCAATACCTGGATAAGCCTACTAATAGCCTTTGGGTACAAGCCAAGAGAGTTTTAAGGTACCTTAAAGGAACACAAGAGAATGGACTGTACTACAGAATATCTGAAAATATGGCATGTATAGAAACATATTCTGATGCAGACTGGGCAGGTTCACACATGGACAGAAAAAGTGTATCAGGATCTGTGACATTATACAATGGATGTCCTGTTGCTTGGTTCTCTAGAAAGCAAAAATGCGTTTCTCTGTCCACAGTAGAAGCCGAATATGTGGCAGCTGCGACTTGTGCATGTGATTTATTATACATAAAAGGTCTGTACGGAGATTTAAACGGACTGAAAAGTGATGTATTATGTGTGTTGTACATGGACAATAGAGGTGCTATTCAAATAGCAAAAACCTTTGAAAACAGCAAACGTGTCAAACACATTGACATAAAATACCATTTTCTAAAAGACATTATAACTAGAAAACTAATTAATGTTGAATATGTCTCTACTCATAACAATGTGGCAGATGTATTAACCAAAGCAGTGTCGGGTGAAAAGCTGCACACAATGAAACAAATCTTAAATATTGTTTAGTAATCTTATTATTAATGTATTGTAAGTTTGTAGCGATTTCAATCTATTACAGATTTTCAATCGAGGGGCAGTGTTAAACCTTTTTGATTGTAACAGATTCGTTAGCAGCCAGCTCATTACTATCAATGTCAATGCTACGTTCAAATATTTTTTACTTCTATGAAAATAAAAGTGTGTGACTCACAAAATACAAAAATATGTTTTAATTTCATCGGCCTCTGGCTTTAAAATAATAACAGGAAGAAGTTGAAAATAAACGTTTTTTATCTCCTGAGGAAACCGAATGTGAGAATATTTTTTCCTCGACCGTGTCACGTGACGATGCGGGACGTTATACTGTCGCGTTACCCTTTAGTAAGGATCCCGCCGAGTTGGGTAACTCCCGTGCCGCCGCGTACCGTCAACTGGTTGCGCTGGAGAGAAAACTCCGCCAATCGCCGACGTTGCGGGAAAATTATAACGCAGTGATCCAAGAGTACATCATCATTCATCATCATTTCAGCCGAAAGACGTCCACTGCTGGACATAGGCCTCCCCCAAGCGTCGCCACAGCGAACGGTCCTGTGCGTCTCGCATCCATCGGACCCCCGCAACCGTTACCAAGTCATCGGTCCACCTTGTAGGAGGCCTTCCAACGCTACGTCTTCCGGTACGTGGTCGCCATTCCAGAACCTTTCGGCCCCAACGGCCATCTGTTCTGCGAGCAATGTGCCCTGCCCATTGCCACTTTAGTTTGGCGATTCTTCGTGCTATGTCGGCAACCTTGGTTCTCCTGCGGATATCCTCATTCCTGATTCGATCACGCAAGGAAACTCCGAGCATAGCCCTCTCCATTGCCCTTTGGGTGACTTTAAGCCTTCTAATGAGGCCCATTGTAAGCGACCACGTTTCGGAGCCATATGTCATCACTGGCAACACGCACTGGTCATAGACTTTCGTCTTGAGACACTGTGGTATATTGGACGAGAAGACACCGCGCAGCTTCCCGAACGCTGCCCAGCCGAGTCGGATTCGACGATTGATCTCTTTCTCGAAGTTAGACCTTCCCAACTGGACCGTCTGTCCCAGGTAAACGTAGTCGTCTACAACTTCGAGTGTAGAGTCCCCGACCTTGATAGGAGTGGGTGCTACATGGCTGTTTACCATGACTTTGGTTTTGTCCATGTTCATTTTAAGTCCCACTCTTTCGGAAGCTCTACTGAGGTCACCAAGCATTGTACTGAGCTCCTCCGTAGTCTCAGCCATGACTACTATGTCGTCGGCAAACCGAAGGTGAGTGATGTACTCGCCATTGACATTAATGCCTAGCCCTCTCCATTCCAAAACCTTGAAGACATCCTCCATTGCTGCCGTGAACAGTTTCGGAGAAATAACGTCTCCCTGCCTCACACCCCGCTGCAAGAGGATAGGTTTCGAGGTCTGGTCTTGTAGTCGGACTGACATAGTGGCGTTTTTGTACAAACACTTCAGCACTTCGATATACCGATAGTCAATTTGGCACCGTTGGAGAGACTGCAGTACAGCCCAAGTTTCAATCGAATCAAAGGCTTTCTCGTAGTCCACAAACGCTAAGCAGAGAGGCTGGTTATACTCCTCAGTCTTCTGTATAACCTGCCGCAGCGTATGTATGTGGTCCACGGTGCTGAAGCCTTTTCGAAATCCGGCTTGTTCGGGAGGCTGGAAGTCGTCGAACCTGCGCGCGAGACGATTCGTGATGACTCTGGAAAACAGCTTGTAGACATGGCTCAGAAGCGAGATGGGCCTATAATTCTTAAGCAGGGCATTATCGCCCTTCTTAAAGAAGAGTACCACCACGCCTCTGCTCCACGCCTGTGGCGTTTTCCCCTCGAGTATGACGGAATCAAATAGCTTCTGAAGGGCCTTAAGGACCGGTTTTCCACCCGCCTTCAGGAGTTCGGCCGTAATTCCGTCCTCACCCGACGCCTTGTTGTTTTTCAGCTGCTTCAGAGCCATCTTAATCTCGTACAGGCTGACGTCCGGGATATCTTCGGTATAGTGTCGAGTCAATCTAGCTCTTGGGTCGTTTACTAGATTTACAGCGGGTTTAGCGGTAGACGTGTATAACTGTCCATAAAAAGCCTCGATCTCTCCCAGAAGCTCCGATTTGGCGGATATGACTCTGCCATCGTCGGTCTTCAGTTTCGTGAGCTGGCTTTGCCCAATAGACAGATCTCGTGCAAATACTTTAGAGCCCTTATTCCGCTCAATCGCATCCTTAATCCTTGCGGTATTAAAGCGGCGAAGGTCACGTTTCAGGGACTTCGAGATTTGTCTATTGAGCTGCCGGTATATGCACGCATCGTCTGAAGACTGCAGAATCATCTCACGCCTCTTCTTCATTAGCTCGAGGGTCGGATCGGAGAGCTTCTTGTTTTTATTTGTACGGTGAGTCTTGAAAAACTTAGACCCGACCGTATGGACAGTTTCCACGAACCCATCGTTATATTCATCCACGGAGCTTCCTAGGCACTCGAAACGATTGTGGAGTTCGAGCTGAAAGCTCTCGGGGTTTTGGATCTGGATCTGTGCTGGACGGAGCGTAGACTTCATCAGTCGAGACCTTTCAAGCTTAATGTTAATATTCAATGTGCCTCTTACGACGCGGTGATCACTTCCAGTTTTCACCGCGTTGATCACAGAGACATCATTGAATATTTGCTTTTTCGTCGACAGGATGAAGTCAATCTCATTTCTAGTTGCACCGTCAGGACTTTGCCAGGTCCACCTTCTATGCTCACGCTTTTTGAAGAAGGAATTCATCATATAGAGGCCCTCCTTCTCCATAAAGCTAGCCAGTAGGTGTCCCCGGTGATTCCGACGTCCAAATCCAAATTGCCCCACTCGCAGCTCGTCACCGTCTCGTTTGCCCAGTTTCGCGTTAAAGTCCCCCATGACCACGGTGAAGTGAGTCTTAGAACCATGCATGGCTCTTGATATATCCTCATACATGGATTCTACTTCGTCGTCGGGATGTGTCGAGGTCGGGGCGTAGACCTGTATGACCTTCAGCGAATATCTTGATGATATTCTGAGTATAAGGTACGCCACCCTGGTCGACACACTCTCGATCCTCACGACATTGTTCACAAGGGACTTGTGGACGAAAAACCCGACACCACCCTGGGACTGCTGGTCACCCTCCCGGAAATAGAGCAGGTTACCGGATTTGAGAATTATCGTATCCTCCCCCTGTCTTCGGACTTCAGACAATCCCACAATACTCCATCGCAACCTGCTCAATTCCTCCTCCAGTTCGGTGATCTTCTCGTCAGTCCTCAGTGTACGCGTGTTGAAAGTTGTAAGAGTACATAGATAATGGATATTTGAGTCAAGTCAACGAATCCGCCATTTCGGTTGACGGATACTACATCCCTCATCACGCTGTCGTACGGCCAAACAAGCCGATGCCGCGCGTTGTATTGGATGCGAGTGCCAGGACTTATACCAGTTTATCTTTAAATGATGTACTACATATTGGTCCGAATTTACAAACAGATTTGTTTCTTCTTTTAATCAATTTTAGATTATTTTCTATCGCTATCAATTCTGATATTAAGCAGATGTACTTACGAATTTGCGTACCTGTTGAGCAGCGTAAGTACCTACGCATTTTGTGTCGATTCAGTGAGAATGATCCTGTGTTGACATTCGCTTTTAACCGCTTACCTTTTAGACTGAAGTCGAGTCCCTTCATAGCTATGCGCACTGTGCGACAGCTGGCCTCGGACAGTCCGCATTATTATATACTTAAATTCGCTAGACCAAAGGTTCATTGTGAACCCCGGTCGCCGCAGGGATTGTCAGCGGCGGAACGAGTTATGATCCGTACTGTGCAATCTGTTCATTTCGCAGATGACATTGAGCTCATCAAATATGGTAAATTGTTACCAAAGAAACTCCGCAGTTTGTCTATCCTTTTAGATGAAGAGGGTATATTACGCATTGGGGGAAGACTTTCAAAGTCATACATTCCCTTTGATGCTAAGCATCCTTTTTTACTTCCCAAACATGATACTGTTGTGGATTTGATAATTCGTCATTACCATGTGATGAATTGTCACACTGGGCCAGGGCTACTTATGTCTATTTTACGACAGCGATTTTGGATACTAGATGCCAGGACTGTCATTAGGTCCAAGTTGCGACAATGCAACACATGCTTTAGAGTTAATCCGACGCATCCCACTCCAATGATGGCGGACCTTCCTGAATACCGTGTATCGGAATCAAAGGCATTTGTCCATACTGGAGCGGATTATGCTGGTCCCATACGCATAACTCTCTCTCGTCGCAGAGGTCAACACGCTCAGAAGGCTTACATATGCTTGTTTGTGTGCTTGGTAACCAAGGCTGTCCATGTAGAGTTAGTCTCTGAACTTACTACCGACGCCTTTTTAGCCGCGTTTAAACGTTTTATCTCGCGTCGAGGGCCAGTATCCTGTCTTTATTCGGATAACGCTACCAATTTCGTTGGTGCTAAGGCTCAATTGGATGAACTTTATAATTTCTTAATGAGGTCAAACCTCAATTCATCTCTTTTAAATGAGTTATCAACTCGCCGCATTAAGTGGAAAATGATTCCACCTCGCTCCCCACATTTTGGCGCTATGTGGGAAACCAATATAAAAACATTAAAAACGCATCTTTATAAAGGGACTGATAATGTCGCTCACGTTGCAATGGTGAGGACAAGGTTCGGTAATTTTAAACGCTCTGTCACAAAACTATATCCTATTCCAACGCAATAAAATTTCATTTTAACGATACTCGTAGTTTTTTAAGGTTTAGGATTAGTATTCTAAATGATTTTTATTTTCCGCATTTAGTGATAAAGCTTAGACTTTCCGATCATGATCTAGGTTAGTAAATCTTTCCAATTTTAACCTTTCCCTTTGAAAGCACTTGCGTCCTTCCAAGGGGGGAGCATGGTGAAGCGTCAATGCCTTTTCTTAAGGTATATGTATTTTAGAGAATAAATAATATAAATTAGTTACCTTTCCCGCATTCTCTAAGTTAATTGAGTCTCTGTTGAGGATTTCCTTCACCAATATCTACGACCGCAACGCCCACTGGTGACGTATCGAATGCTTTCTTGAGACGCTCGCTAAAGACCGCTAGATGGCGTCTAACCCGCTAACAAAAACAGTTGTCCGCTCCGCAAGATTCGACATTGCGTCGAATAGGAACCACTCCGCGATATAAATCCCGTATATGTTGGAAACCTGAGAATTCTTCTGTAATAAGTGTATCTGCTACCGTGAGACATTGAGACCTTATAGTGCAGTGTTGGTTTCACGAGTTCGGACCAGCCCACCGGTGGATGAATCCAGATTAGCTCGCCGGCCGGCAGCACACACACAGACCACGCGTCCGTGAATGAAGCGCTTTCCTGACGACAAGTTGGGTCACTGGATTAGCAAGGTACGTGGGCTCTAAATTGCTATAAACGTCGCCAGATTCTGGTGTCGCAGGGAATCGTCAACAGGGATTTAATTTTGTGTAATATAACCATAATTTCACCGCCATATTGGTAGTCTTAAAACTCCACCGTTATCAGGTGAGGCTACTTACAAGCCTCATCAAATACTATTTATTGTATATCGGTCGATAGTATGGTCTATCTTGTTAACTCCAACCGTATTATCTCGAGATAAACCTCGTTTCCACAAAACCGATTCTCCTACATTGTATTTCCTACATTTCTTATGTCTTTTGTCATAACGGCTTTTCATTATCGCCATATTATTATCTATGCGTGATTTCGCTTTGCGTCTACGCTCATGTAACTGCTCTTGTGGATTGGTGTTCATAAGGACGTTTGCAGAGTATGCAGGAAATAGAGAATTGTCATGAGAGAACATGAGGCTGAATGGGGAAAATCCTGTAACAGCATGAGGACTGTTGTTTATACCCCAGACTACATCTGAAAGTTTCTCATCCCATGTGCATTCACTTTCGGTGGTAGTGTTGAGGCCGTTTATAATAGTTCTGTTTACTCGTTCAACTTGACCGTTAGAACGAGGACAAGCATTTAATACATGTTTAAACTGTTTATGTAGGTATGGAAAACTCTTTGAAATACCGGCTTGTGAATACAACAGCGGAGATAACGTCCACTGCGATTGGAACTACACAACATCTATAACCAACAAGTAACAATGTCGAAAGAAGAGTACCTCGAATTTGCAGAACTTATAACTAAGCAACAAAGTAGCTACGAGAATATCAAGGCTCTGCAAACTAATTACAAAAAGGATTCTGCGAAGAGAAAGTCCATAGATTACCTTAACAAACGCATTGAAGCTTTACAATCCCTTTGGGATGAATTTCGGACAAATCATGAGGTCTTGAAGAAGTATGAGTCAGCTCAAAGCGACCATGACTACTTTGAGAAGAACATTTTCGAAATAACAAGAGGCATGTTCAACGAAACAATGCAGTCAATGAATCAACTACGAGACAATTTAAGGAATGAACCAGGATTTTCGGGTGTCTCAAAACCGAAAAGCCCACAACCACTAGAAACACCGCAATTTGATACAACTGGAGTTCACCAACAATTCGGAGACGAGACGAACCATCACTTGTCAATGTTGTTACGTAATCAAATATGTAACTTCAACGCCTTGAAGCGAGCGGTCTCCAAAATTAATCTGGATGATATGAAAGAGAAGTGGCAACTTCAAGATCAACTAAACATACTAAGTTCTAAGTGGGAGTCTATTGACAAAATACATTGGGAACTAAGCTACTTACTGCAAGGAAACGACAAGGATTACGAAGCAAAATATGACCATTGGGAGCAAGTCTACGACAACTAAAGGCAGATTTGAATAGAAAAATCTTTGAAACATCTCATTACGAAAAAACAACACCGCGTATGGAACTGCCGGAGTTCAATGGAGCTTTCAGCAATTGGATCTCTTTCAGAGATTTATTCATTGAGATGATTCATAACAATCCAACGCTAAACAATACGCAGAAGATGAAGTTCCTAAAAACTAAATTGAAAGGTGAAGCGGAGAAGTTAATCAAACACCTACCTGTGAGTGCTGATAACTACGACTCATGCCTGAATATAATTCAGCATCGCTACGACAGTAAGCGACTAGTTTTCGTCTCATACGTGGACACGCTTGTCAATCAACCATCTATCGACAAACCGAACTCTACTAACTTGAAAAAGCTGTACGATACAACCAAAGAGTGTCTAAATGGCATGGAGAATACCGACATCAACGTTCCTGTATGGGGGCCACTGATCGTGCACTTACTTTCTTCCAAACTGGATGACGTCACTTACGGTGACTACATCAAAAGCATGAAACATTCAAGAGAGTTTCCTGACTTAGATGAGTTTATGGAGTTCCTGGAATTACAATTGATGACGCTGGAAACATCGCGAAACAAGAAGAGCGGTGTAAAACAAAATAATTCAACGAATAACCAACATAAAAATTATAATAACAACAAGTCAACAAACTTTAAAGACTCAGAAAAGTGGACAAAAACCTACCATGCATCGCTGCGGAAATGTCCACTCTGCAAAAACGATCATGTACTAAGGCAATGTTAAACATTCCTGAATATGGATATCGCAACGCGAAACCAAACAACAAGTAAACTGAACCTATGCAAAAATTGTTTATTCAGTCACGGGGAAAACAAATGCAACTCAACGAAAAGATGCCGTACGTGTAATTTTAAACACCATTCCCTTCTGCATGACGATAATCTGAAAGGGCAACAATCAAAGCCAACCACCTCAACGGCGGCTGAGCGAACATCAAATCACATCAACGGTGAACAAGAGATCCTCTTAACGACTCTTCAACTCAAGGTCAAGAACAAAGAAGGAGACTACGTCATCCTTCGGGCGTTGCTGGATCAAGGTTCTCAAGTAACCTTGATCACTGAAAACGCTGCTCTACGATTGAACTTACCCCGAAACATAATGCACGCTGCTATCACTGGCGTGGGCACAATAATGGGCTCGAGTAAAGGGATGATTAAATTAGAATGTAAATCTATCCACTCTGAGTATACATTCCAAACGGAAGCATTAGTGATGAGTAAACTTATCAACAATCTGCCGAACTCTACAATCAACACAACGAACTGGACACACCTGCACAATATCAAATTGGCCGATCCAGACTTTAACATCTCAGGGCCCATCGATTTACTTCTAGGAGCAGATATTTACTCTGAGGTCATCTTAGAAGGAGTACTCAAACACAACAATAACTCGCCAGTAGCGCAACAGACCAAGTTAGGCTGGATACTGTGCGGTGCCACAAAGCAATTTAACTGTCTAGTTACTCTAACGGAGCTAAAAAACAATATGGCATTGATAGAAAACAGATTTCAAGTCATGAAAACAATGAATAACGTCAACGCTGGAGCGATAACTGCCAGTTTACTACTAACAGTCTTGAGAAGAAACCAACAAATGCTACTAAACGCATTGACAGATATCTACAGAGGAAATCTGGATATGGAACTATTCACACCAGCGCAACTATCTGAACAACTCAACTTCATCGCTGGAATGATATCGAAAAGATTAACGCTACCTATTACAAACAGAAATGGAGCAAATATTAAAGATATTTACAAGATCATCTACGTCAAAGCAAGGCTCACGGAACGATACCTACTGTTCGAACTACATATCCCGTTACTGAGCGATGACGAATATACATTATATCACAACGTACCTATACCTATACAACACACGGCTAACCAATGTCAGGTGATAGCGATAACAACAAAGTACATCGGAGTGAACTTCGTAAAAAATACCTATATACAGATGGAAGAGGCTGATCTTCAACAATGTACAACGATGGGGGCAGATAACCACATATGCCACGCTTACACAACTATTAGCAACTTGCATGGAGCCACAGCATCTTGCGAAGCGAAAATGCTTAGTCAAAATGTAAACAATGTCACATGCGATTGGGAACCACAACAATGCTCTGACCAATGGATAAAACTACAGAGACCAAACATATGGCTGTATAACTGTATGAATGAGTGCGCGCCACGAATGGTGTGCGAGAATCGTATTACAACGCTGACGATTGCTAAGTCTGGACTCATGGCCCTAGGTCAGGATTGTGTACTACAACATAAAGACGCTACAATATACTCGCATAACGTTTTTAGTAGCTATACGAATATTGGAATAACTTTGGAGGTACCAACTATTGATCCTCCAAATGACATCTGGAAAACTCTAAAGAATACAAAGATTGTGCTACCGAAACTAAACTTGTCTGATGAACACCGACTGCTGGACAACCAGATAACCGCACAAAAGGGACGAGAAAACTTGCCCAGCGATTTGAGTATCCACGATATCGGAAACTATACTATAAGTTCTTTGCTGGTGGGAGGAATCGTCGTTGCTATTATAGTATGGCTAATAAGAAGATATCTTCCTGCATGCACCAAAAATCGACAGACACTTTCAACAAAATCTCGAAAGAAGTTAGAAAACATAGAACTGAACGAAATGGCAACCAACTACGAAACAGAAGATAGTCATTCGAAGAACCCAATGGGAACTAGATTCGAGCTATAATAATCTTTAATTTGAAACTTTGTTTTTACTTATTACTTTACTGTTTTATACTATTTACTTTTTACTTTATTCAACTTGTAACAACTTTAGTGATTTATGTATGTATACATCTTTCCCTCGGGAGCATGTACGAGCCAATAATGCTCATACAGCAAAATACGTTTAGCTTATTAAACCTAATAATTTAATTCAGTCGTAACTATACCTCCGTCACGCGGTAATGTGTTTGTAATAAATAAGTGCGGCTCTATACATAACTTTATTGTATTTACCAATAAACATTTTAACGTGTTACTAAGTGGTTTGGTGTTACTTTATTTACAACCTACAACAACTACTGGAGAATCGTCAACGGCGAAATACTCCAACATTGTCTTTTCACACTTGTCGAACCCTCTAAATACTTAGTCATGATATTTTTGTAATAATGAACACTTCGAAAGTTTAGGTATTACGAATCTATCCCCGTGTAATGTTTTGCGAAATAGACATTCGTTAATAATTGTATAGTTTTTATTTATCGGATTATCCGTACCCTCATGAATCTGTCGAATAATACTTTGTACCGTATCGTCTTGCAACTGCAGCGTGAGGCGCCAGTCAGCTTCATCGATTCGAAGGATGGGAACGCTTTCAACCGGATTGCGACTGAGTGCGTCAACGTGATTCATACGGTCGCCGGGACGATATTCGATTTCTATATCAAAATCCTGGATTGTCAACCACCATCGGGCTATACGCGGGATCAAATCTTTTTTAGTTAGTGTGGTTCTGAGTGCCGCGCAGTCAGTGATTACCTTAACTGGTATACCAGTCACGTAAATACGAAAACGTTGAAATTGACTTTCCGTCAGAGTTTATTGATTGTAGTCGTAGTGAAAATATTTGTACTAACTTGGATCATCGTAGGATAGTTGACAAATTGTATAAAAATATTGTAGATATTCTTTGCGAGGCTGCAACTACTAGTCACAAGTATCAAGTTCAGCGCAAAAAATATAATAAAACGGGTTGGAATAAACACGTTAAAGATGCGCACGGGCAGGCTCGGCTTTATTTTCTGAGCTGGGCGGTAGCTGGTAGACCTAGAACGGGGCCGCTGTATGAGAATATGGTGGCAAGTAGAAAAAAAAATTAAAAACAAGTTAAAGTGGTGCCAAAACAACGTAGATCAATTAAAGATGAATGAAATTGCGAGTCATCATGAAAGTAAAAACTTTAGTAGTTTTTGGAAAGCCACAAACAGCTTAAATCCCAAGTCGGGCCTGCCAGTGTGCGTCGGCGGCGTGAACGAGGCTAAGGCTATTGCCAATTTATTTATGGCCTCGTTTAGGACAGAGTCACCATTAGGTCCATCAACGAGTGGGTCGAGTGCTATGGAGGGTTCCAAGGGCACGCCAATCATGTTCGCCGTTGGGGAGGTTGCGTCTGTTTTGAGGGACCTGAAGCGGGGTAAGTCTCCTGGACATGACGGCTTAAGCGTGGAACACTTACGATATGCGGGTAAGCACTTACCACGTGTATTAACTCTGTTATTTAATTTATGTATGAGTCACTCGTATCTTCCAGAAGACCTCATGAGAACGATTGTCGTTCTTATAATAAAGAACAAGACAGGAGATGCGAGTGACAAGAACAACTACAGGCCTATCTCATTGGCGACAATTGTTGCGAAAGTGTTGGACAGTTTGGTTGACAGGCAACTGGATAGATATATCACCCTACATGACGCCCAATTTGGGTTTAGACCACATTTGTCGACTGAAACGGCGATCCTCTGTCTCAAGCATACTGTCCAATACTATGCAGCAAGGGAAACACCTGTATATGCGTGTTTTTTGGATCTCTCCAGGGCATTCGACCTAGTTTCTTATGACTGCCTCTGGAAGAAGCTCTCCCATGACACAGACCTTCCTGAGGGACTGATTGCTGTCCTGAAGTACTGGTACAGCAATCAGTGCAAATGCGTTAGATGGGCTGGTGCTATATCCGATGAGTACAGGTTGGAGTGCGGCGTGAGGCAGGGGGGGCTTAGCTCACCTAGGCTCTTCAACTTGTATGTCAAACGGCTGGTTTGTGAGCTCAGTAACACCCAAATCGGTTGCTCCATTGACGGGCAATGTGTCAATAATATTAGTTACGCGGACGATATGGTGTTACTGAGCCCATCGATTAGTGCGTTAAGAAGGCTTCTCTGAATCTGTGAAGACTATGCGGTGACTCATGGTCTCAGGTATAACTCAACAAAAAGCGAGCTCTTAGTGTTTAGGGGGCAAAATAAAATATGTGGCACTGTTCCACCGGTTTCCTTGGGCGGAGTTCCGCTGAAAACAGTCACTCGTTTTAAATATCTGGGACACTGGGTCACCGATAGTCTGTCGGATGACGCTGACTTAGAGAGGGAACGTAGAGCGTTGGCTGTCAGGTGTAACATGCTGGCTCGCAGGTTCGCACGGTGTACGCGTGAAGTTAAGATAACACTGTTCAGGGCCTACTGCCAGTCGTTGTACACGTGCGCCCTGTGGGTCAGTTATACACAGGGCTCGCACAATGCTCTACGAGTCCAATATAATAACGCGTTCCGGGTAATGCTGGGGCTTGCCGCGCTTCTGTAGCGCGTCGGGGATGTTCGCGGACGCGCGTGTTCCGGATTTCGGCTCACTGCTGCGGCTGAGAATCGCATCACTGATGCGTCGGATGCGCGACAGCCCCAATAGCCTCGTGGCTACTGTAGCCGGTAGGGTGGATGGCCTAATGGTGTCTCACTGGATTGCGGTACACAGACGTTACCGTCTTTCAGGTATGTGAAGTAGGCTTTTTGTATTGTACTGTATTGTGTTGTATTGTATTGTTTAGTTTTGTATTGTATTGTATGTCTTATTGTATGTCTTTTTGTTTGTCTTTAGTAGGTATCAATTGTAAGTAATGAAAATATGGATCTCTGGTCTGACAATAAAGTTTATTATTATTATATTATTATTATTATATAAATTGCCAGAACTGGGCGTTCAGTCAATATGGTTTTTAAAAGGTTGAAAGAATATTCTTGTTCTGAACCCCATATCCAGGGTACATCCTTTTTCGTTAAGCTGGTCAATGGTCGAGCTATTTCAGCAAAACCTCTTACAAATTTACGGAAATACGACGTTAAACCGATGAATTGACGCAGTTCATGTACACTACGCGGTTGTCTGAAATTAGTAACACTGCTTATCTTAGCTAGCCCCGGTCGTACAGACCCTTCAGTGATCTCGTGACCTAAGTAATTTACGCTGCTTTTCAAAAAGGAGCATTTTTTTAAAATTGAGCTTTAAATTGGCACGAGAAAGAAGTATCAACACATCTTCAAGTAACTTTATACCTTCTTCTATCGTAACACATGGTAATGTGACATCGTCAAGATATGTTGCTATTTTATTGTCTAAGGATCCTAAAGCTTTCCGGATTAGTCGTGAGAAAACAGCCGGAGCGTTAGCCAAACCAAAAGGCATCTTCGTGAATTCGTACTGCCCGGTAGACGTTATGAAAGCGGTTTTATGAATTGAATTTTCCGCCATTCTAACTTGGTAATAACTTTGCGCCATGTCTAGAACCGTGAAATATACTTTGCCCGAAAGTCGATTGATCTGTTCATCAATATGTGGAAGAGGGAAACGATCTTTTACTGTACGTGTGTTGAGTGCGCGGTAGTCGATACATAATCGATAATCGCCCCCCTTTTTCTTTACTAGAATTACGGGACTTGCGTAGTCAGAGTTCGATTCTCGTACTATCCCCGCGGACAAAAGGTCATTCACCTTTTCTTGTACGATTTCATTTTCTTTGTAAGATAATCGATACGGTTTTGAAAATACAGGTGTTTCTGATGTGGTTGTAATATGCATTTCAATTAAATCAGTACAACCAAGTTCATTACTACACTCAGCAAAACAACTAGAATACCTATTTAGTAAGTCTAACAATAACTTAGAATGGTTTTCTTCTACGTCGCCAATATATAAATCAGACAACAAAAATGTCGTGTTTGGGTGAATGTACTTTTGTGAACTGTTTGTCGTACTACTTTGTGTAATGAAAGATACGTCACTTTGCGTAACCCTGTCTGCGCGAGCAATTAGTCGGCCAGCAGGCCACTTCAAACAATAATCCCCTAGATTAATTATGCGTACCCGTAAATTCAGTGTATTTTCTAAGATGATTTGTGGTAAGTACGTAATACGATTCATTAGCCATACAATACAATCGTGGATGGGTAACTAGTACGTCAGCTGATGTTAAATCATATGATGTGTAGACGCGTACCTCTGCGCTCGAGCAAGGCTGAACTTCGACATTTTCTGCCAAGAATAAAGGCACTTTTGATACAAAGTCTTGACCAGATAGACGGATAGGTGATAAAGGACACGCTTGTTCATCGGTTGCAATTAATTTTACGGATTTAGCTGTTATTATCATGTTTATGTCAGACTGATTGATAATAGGTTGCCCTACAATTAAATCTATATCGTCGAGATTTATGTTCGTTATCTCGGCCCACGTTTTTAACCGTACATCGTCGATAACTAGATCTAAGAACACTTTTCCCAACGAGTTTATAAGCAACCCGCCAAATCCTCTCATTATTATATTTGATGGTAAGATATTTAATTGCGATTTTTCGATTACTCGTAATGTAATTATATTTACTTTGCTACCCGTATCAATATATCCGATTGCCTCAAACTCATTAATTAATAGACGTTTTCGGTACAGATCTGGAATAATCTCCGTGGTGACATGATAAATGTGCTGTACCTGTACCTGATTTCTTTGTGGCGGCGCCGGCGTATCCCGTGAGCTACTCCCGGCCGCATACCAGCAGCTGTTGGCAGCGTGTCCCAGGCGCTGGCAGACCTGGCAGCGTGCAGCTGCTGGACCTCTGCAATCCCGCGCCTCATGGCCCGGTCGCCGACAGTTGTAGCACACCTTCGGTGCCAAGTTCCCTGCAGAGCCTCGTTGCCAAGTCGACCTGCTCGGCTTTTGGTCGTTGGGGCGTCTTGACTTTTCAACCTTCGGTTCCATTTTGTAGTTTTCGAGCGAGGAAAGGAATCCGTAGTATAGCTCTTCGGGCGTCTTGTAGCCACAGGCCTTCGCGTTCGCACGTAGTTCGGCCGGTAATCCTCTAATAAGGCATGACATAGCCTTTTCTCCATCCAGCCCACACTTTTTCATTAATGAGATTTTGTCATGATAATAATGAGTCATGGTTTCATTACTCCCCTTTTGTCGCGCCAACATCTCCTCCAATCGATCGACGAAATCGGTAGTACGCGGAAATGCCTTCGACAGCCACTCCTTCCACGTATCCCACGTGGCACTGTAGTCCTCAAGATCGTCATACCAGTCGCGCGCCGCGCCGCGTAGGGGCGTCTGCATGACGAAAACCCGGCCCTTTTGTTCCCAATTGTATATATCACCAAGTTGGTCAATTTTCTGAACCCAGCCTTGCACATTAACATTTTTCTTCGATGGATCAAATTTCGGGATGATTTCTGTATCCAGGTAGGTTATTCTTGGTCTTTTGGTAGTAGGTGGCTGGATTAAGCAGGATTCGGAGGATTGAAGAGAAAAAAAATCTGGGCTTTTCTCTTCGTTTTGTCCGCCATTTTCTTCTGACTCCACGCTTTGTGACCTCCCTAATCCGCGCATATATGGGCCGTGGAATTCTTCCATCCCACTTCTGAACTGTGATAGGTAGGTAGGTAGGCGTTCAGGTGGGAAAAACAAAAATGTCCAATAGTTCAAATTACTCTCACGTATATTCTTGCAACAAAATTCTACAAAATACAGCCACGTTAGCGTTCGATCAGCGCAAGAGAGCGCCCTCACCCGGAAGTCCGAAATATCCCCTTTCTTTATTATTAACAAATATCCAATAAGTCACCTAAATTGACAAACTTATTACAATTAGTTACAATAACGAAAGCTACTGGTGTACAAACTAAAATGTTATAATTAAGTATAATTAACAGTGATCTTTTCAAAGTAAGGAATTAATACAAAGACAATTAAGGATTTAATTAATTAACATCAATGTACAATTATCTATTAGAGTCCCAATCAATTGATAGGTGGCGCTAGTGTCAGTTTTATAAGGATTAATATTTAATAATAATAATAATATTTCACAACTATCACACAACGCCGTCTAGTCCCAAGCTAAGCAGAGCTTGTGTTATGAGTACTTGACAACTGATAAACGTACTTATATATTTCTAAACACATACATATTATAGATAAATTACACCCAGACACAGAACAAATGATCGTGCTCATCACACAAACATTTGTCCTGGGTGGGAATCGAACCCACGACCTCCGGCATAGCAGTCAAGGTCTCTAACTACTAGACCAACAGGCCAGGCGATTGTCTAATTAGAACGAGTTACTATTACACTAGTTGTTTTGATTAGCCGGTAGATGGCGTTTATACTTGTTGAGGCTGCGATGGAGACAGCTAGTGAGTTGGGGTTTGGAGCTCCCTGGGCCTACGGCAACACTGCTGGCGGATAGCTGTTACAATATACGGTTTCACTTCATATCTGAAAAGTTTTATGTATGCGTATTGCGGTAAAGAAGTTGAAGCAAAGGTGACGGCAACTGTATTGAGGGGTACTAAATTTCCCTCTAATTTTCACATGAACCTTTTAATTTGTATTACCTCTGAGTCGCACATTATATTTTTATATATGTCCTCATTGGAGAGTTCCTTGGGTACAAATCTCAATACGCCAATCCTCTCGGTTAAATATGATGGTATAAAAGCCTTGAATTTATTCTTCCATAGGAAGTCTTCCATTTTCAGAAAATTGTTGGCCGCAGCCGCCTTTCTAAATGTAACTTGTGAATTATTTCACAGATATACCTCTTAGGACATCGGAAGCTCTAAATTCCTCCCCTGAAGCTTCAATTGCTTTATTGAAAGCAAACTTACCAGGCTGTCCGGTTGAATTTCAATTCAAACATATAAACCCTTTGACAGTCATAAAGGCTTTCCGTCAAATCAAAGTCAAATTAACCGAAGACCTATGGGGAATGTCTGTTAAAGTATGCACATCCATAATTGAGACCATAGCACCATACTTAGTTTAATATTTAATTTGTGTGTGGACCAAGGAGTCTTTCCAGATATAATGAAATACAGTAAGGTTATACCACTTTTTAAATCTGGTGACCATAATGACACTAATAATTACAGACCTGTATCAGTATTGCCGGTTTTCAGTAAGGTGTTTGAAAAAGTTATGCTTAATCAAATGCTTTACCATTTTAACAGCAATAAAATCTTTCACGATCAGCAGTATGGTTTCACCAAAGGACGTTGTACGACTGACGCTGGTGTCACTTTATTCAAACATATATTTGCAGCGTGGGAACAAGCCCAAGATGCGATAGGAATTTTTTGTGACCTCTCAAAGGCTTTCGATTGTGTTAATCACGAAACCTTGCTTTTAAAGCTAGAACATTATGGACTAGGTAAACTTGCACTCAGCTTGGTGAAATCTTATTTAATTGACAGGCAACAGCAAGTTCAGATAAACGGTGTCAATTCTCCGGGTTTGAAAGTCAAAATGGGTGTACCACAAGGCTCAATATTAGGTCCTTTCCTCTTTTTAGTATATATAAATGATCTACCGCATCTATTAAAAAAACAACCACATATTGTACTGTTTGCTGACGATACGTCGTTAATTTTTAAGATCAATAGACGTTCCACAAATCTTGATGACGTAAACAATGCTTTACAGCAAGTCCAAAACTGGTTTACTGTTAATAATTTAGTATTATATGGAAAAAAAAACTAAGTGCATAAGATTTGCGTTGCCGAATGTTAAGGGTAATTACTCCGACATAGTATTGAACAAGGAGAAACTCGAATTCGTCGAAGATACGGTTTTCCTAGGGATCACGCTTGACTCGAGGCTACAATGGGGTCCTCATTTAACATCTCTGGCAGGTCGGCTTAGTTCGGCAGCATATACTGTCAGAAAAATCCGTCAATTTACTGATGTAGATACTGCGCGACTAGTTTATTTTAGTTACTTTCATAGTATCATGTCTTACGGTATTTTGCTATGGGGACGGGCTGCAGACATAGAGTCTATTTTTATTCTGCAGAAGAGAGCTATCAGAGCCATATATAATCTTCGCAGACGCAATTCTCTTAGAGAACTATTTAAGGAAATAAACATCCTGACGGTCCCTTGTCAATACATTTATGAATCATCTGCCACTAGAGGGCGTCACCGTGTGTTTACTTTTTACAACGCTCTGTTTTTGAATAATTATTTAAAATAGTAAAAGTGCAAAATATTGGTATTTTCTGGACATAACCTAAAGTTTGAGTGATACATAACGTTGGATTCTATTATCTGTTCAAAATAGAACTCAGAAGTGAACTTTGTTGTGAGGTGTAAAACTTTGTGTTTCGACATCATATCTGGCAAGAGATCTTCATCTGAGGGCTTTTGGATTGGAGTTGGTCTGTCAGTGCCCTGGGAAGGCGTTCGCAGTATCAATACAACATCGCAGCTAAGTGCTTAAATGATTTCTATAAACACAAGAACAATCAAATTTGCAAGTCATTGACGAGTTTTAGCAGAACGCCATCTGTTGGTAAACTTGTGAATTACGGTGTCAGTTAGTTGACCATTTGACCGATAACAGCGACTAATCGTCGGTCATTGATCTAGTCCTTGTAATCACTAGTAAGACTTTCGTTGTAACTTACACAGCATAGAGGGCGCTAGTGGTGTATCGGAGTTATAAAATTGATAAAACTGACCGTTTCGATTACCTGACGTAGATTCAGTTATTGTTTATTTTAACATGATGGAATGCTGTAATGATGCTTCGGTCTCGACTAATAATATCCTACAGTGCACCGTATGTGGTGGGAAATACCACTGCGAGTGCTTGAATTTAACTTCAGATCAGTTCCTGTCTTTGAATGCGGAATATAAAGCTTTCTGGAAGTGTCCCTCCTGTAGTAACGTAACTCGACGTGGTAGGTCAAACCTAAATACTCCTGTACGCAGCTATACTGAGCTACCAGCTGATGACCACAGCATGGATATGTCCTGTGACAACTTAGATCACACAAACCTGAGCTCGTCCACCGGTCTCGGTTGTAATAAGACGCTGATCGCTGAAATATTATCGCAGCCTACAAAGATTTCAGACCTTGAGGGTTTTGCTACAAATCTGCACGTTACTCTTAGTCAGTGGCGTAATGATATGAGCAAAGATATGTTCAAGATTAGTGATGATATTAAATCCGCGTTGATAGATATACGGAAAGAAATGCAAACGTTACGTGCGGAGCAAACCCTCTTAAAAGAAAGAGTCTCTGTTCTTCATGACGATATTATTGCCCTTCAAACTACTTCCCAAGGCCAGGCTGTGGAGTATGACATCCTCAAAAAACGTGTTGATGACCTGAGCTGTTCACCCACATCGGCTATTGTTGAATCGACAATCAGTAGCCTGGCGACTAAGATTGACGTTTTGGAGCAGCAGGCTCGGCAGTGCAATGTAGAGATATGTAATGTGCCTGAGAGGCGCAATGAGAACTTACCTGGCATTATTGAAACTATAGGAAACGTCCTCAAATGTCCAGTTTTGCTCAGTAATATTGTCGCCGTGCACAGGGTGCCTCATGCACATCAACAGAGCACAAGACCGAAAAACGTCATACTGAAGTTTACTACTCGCCTACAAAGAGATAACCTGCTTAGCGCGTTCCGTAAAGCTAAATCACTTAAGTCTGACCACATTGGCATCGCAGGCACTGCTACACCAATCTATATTAACGAGCATTTGACCCTGGGGAGGAAGAAGTTGTTTCGTAAGACCCGCGAAGTCGCAAAAAATCTTAACTACAAGTATGTTTGGGTCAAAAATGGTACTATATTGGTGCGTGAGCGTGATGGTGAGGCTGCATTCGCAATACGTGGAGACAGTGATATTAATAAAATTAAAATTAAAACAGTTAATTAGATACTTCCATCTTCTCGTCATACGCGTGATGGTGGCGTTGTGTTGTTTCTTTGCTCCTGAATTGTATTTGTATTTATTGGCCGAAAAGGAAAATTGTGTATGTTTTGTATTGCATGTTTCTCAGATTACAATATTTTTTAAGAAATTAAGCATATTATCTGTAAAATTAATTGTCATTCAGTGGCACTCGTCTTTGATCTACATCTTTCATTCTATGTATATGTATTATTTATTCAATTCAATTATGCTCTCGTTTGAGTATGGTGTTCCTTGCCAAATTATGGTGCTGATTAGTTTCATAACTTGTTATTGTTGTTCAATATGTTTGAGCGTTGCTTCAACTTCTTTTATTGTACATGAATTTGTGCTAAGGTATGTTGTTCATGGATAAAAATAACTTAACTATGTACTACCAAAACTGTAGGGGAATTAGAACCAAACTGCAAGCTCTGTTTTTGAGTATTTTGTCGTCTTCCTATGACATAATAATTTTAACTGAGACGTGGCTTATACCTGATATTGCCAGTGGTGAGTTTGTTGATCCTCGGTACGTCGTGTACCGATGCGACCGAGACCGCAATTTAACTAAGAAGCAGGATGGTGGCGGAGTCCTCATCGCGGTGTTACGCGGACTTCAATCATGTTTAATTGATGACCGCAGTCGCCAACAGACTAGCCCCGTGACTTGCTCTGAACATCTTATGGTTGGAATTCCATATAAAAATAATAGTTCCAAAATGCATATAGTGAGTGCTGTGTACATGCCGCCGTGGGCCTCCTCAGATGAGTACGTATCTCACTTTGATTCATTGCAGGAGTTTTTAAATGAACCTCAAGTTGAGGGTGTTTTCATTGTTGGTGATTATAACCTGCCCGACATCACGTGGACGACCGTTCAGGACGGCCACGGTCCACATCGAGCTACTGGTATGACCTGCACAGGAACCTCACCTATCTGTTCGCAATTACTTTAACTTATGTCGGTCCTAAATGCGTTGCAGTATAATAACATACCGAACGGGAATGGGAAACTTCTAGATTTATTTATTTCTAACATCGTTAGTACCATAGACTCCCCAACAGATACATTATTACCAGTCGACCCTCACCACCCTCCGTTTGTTGCAATGTCCCCCACAAGTCTCTCAATGCAAGTTTTAAAAAGAAAATCACTAATTAAATATGATTTTCGCAAGGCAGACTATGATGTTATCAACAAACAGATTGATGAGGTGGATTGGTCGAAGCTGCTGGACCACCTTACATCAGAGGAAGCCGTAGGTATCTTCTACGACAAACTGGACGACATCATCAGTCCCAACGTCCCTCGTGTTAAGTCTCGGGCACTTGACTTTCCAGTCTGGTTCTCGGCCCATTTAATTAAAATTTTCAAAAAAAAGCAACGCCTTTGGATTAAGTGGAAGAAATTTAAAAATATTAAAGACTACAATGAATTTGCAGAATGTCGAACTACCTTTAAAGTAGCCTGTCAGACTTGCTATTCAACTTATATTCGGTCCGTTGAGGATAATATGACCTCCAATATTAAACACTTCTGGAAGTACATATCAAATCGCAAAAATAAATCTAGTATCCCGTCCACGATGCAGTACCAGAACGTTAAGTCAAGTGCCCCAGACGTGATCTGCAGTATCTTCTCTGATTTTTTCTTGTCTGTATTCGAACCTGAATCACCGTCACTGTCGAGGTGGACTCCGCCAGCTCACTGTAATGTCAATGCTAGTATAATTGATAATCTGTATATTGAGGAATCAAAAATTCTCAAGGAACTGAGGTCTCTGGACCCATCCAAGGGAGCGGGCCCTGATGGTTACCCAGCTTTGTTCTTTAAGCTCACCGCTGTTAGTATCTGTAGGCCACTCTATATTATCTATAATAAGTGTTTAAGCGAGGGTGTTTTTCCTGATGTATGGAAACGGGCTAACATCACACCCGTGCACAAAAGTGGCTCAAAGCACGACATAGAGCAGTATAGACCTATTTCGATCTTGTCGGCCTTGTCAAAGCTTTTTGAAAGACTAGTACACAATGAAATTTATCCAATTTTACACAGCGCTATCATCCCTGAACAACACGGGTTCGTTCAGCAGCGGTCCACTATCTCTAATCTGATTATCTTTTCTGATTATCTCTTCGAAAACATCGACAAACGCCTGCAAGTAGATGCTGTTTACACAGATTTTAAAAAGGCTTTTGACAAGGTTGACCACGAAATTCTTTTAAATAAAATAGCGTTTAATGGCATACGTGGAAACTTGCTTCGCTGGTTTTCTTCTTACATTAAAAACAGAACGCAAAAGGTTGTAGTGAATGGATTTCAGTCTGGGTCTGTGCCCATAACCTCTGGTGTTCCACAAGGTTCAATCCTGGGACCCTTATTATTTATTATATATATAAATGATATAAATAAATGTTTTAAAAATACTGAAATTCTCCTATACGCTGATGATCTAAAGTTATATAAAACCATACAAACTGCTGATGATTGCCATATATTTCAAGAAGACTTAGATAGACTTGCAGGATATTGCCTTGACAATAAACTACATCTCAGCCTCCCCAAGTGTAATGTTATAAATTTTACAAAAAACCGATCAGTCATTAATTTTGCATATAGACTACATAACAGCACGCTTACTAATGTACATATTGTAAAAGATCTTGGTATATTATTTGATAATAAACTGTCATTAAATCAACATGTTGAAAATATTGTTAACAAATCATTCAAAATGTTTGGATTTGTCATGAGATCGTCTGCAGAGTTTAAACGGGTTTCTACTTACCTTTACCTATATAAAACACTTGTGCGATCACAGCTAGAATATGCCGTCGCAGTCTGGAATCCGTTCTATAGGAAGTACGTAGATGAGATCGAGAAGGTTCAGCGTAAGTTTCTACGTGCCATGCATTACAGGTGTTACAAGACTTGCTTATCTTACTCACAACTATTATCCAAATACAAACTTATTACTCTAGAATCCAGACGTAAGTTCTTGGAAGCCTCTGTACTGTATGGTATTGTCCATGGTAGCTTTGACTGTATTAATCTCACATGTAGGTTGTGCTATGCAGTCCCTCGTACTGTTAACAAGCGTAGCATTCGTGCAGGTACCCTATTCTTTGTAAATAGCTGTCGAACTAACTCTGGTTTGCGCTGCCCTATGCGTCGTATGGTGGATACTTATAATAATTTTTTTATTGATATTGATATTTTTGCATGCTCGAAGTTAAAATTTAAACGTTATGTAATGAAACTTTTATTTAATGATAATGTATAATTTGGTATCAAACATTGTTTCACTTGTTTTGATTATTTTAATACATTTTTTTTTTAATTATTTTATAAGTCACTTGTTAATTTTAGTAAATAATGAATTGATGTGGTTATGATTTTAATGTTTTGATTATAGTTTTTGTCTTGTGATGTCTATGAAATATTTATTCTTATGTTTTCAATTTTCCAATTTTTGTTTTAATGTAATTAATTAATAGAAAATATTTAAATAATAATGCTCATTTAGTGGCACTGTTTATCATATATTTTTTTGATAATTTGCGGATGATGCAGTGGGCTGCAATATTGTTACCACTCAAATGACTGATATTTGTACATATTATATATTGTGGCTGTTAATTGTCCCTAAATAAATAAAATAATACTTTGTTGGTAGTGGTGAAGGTTCTAACACGTGCTTCGTTTGTGTTAAGTTTTTATTTCGATTTTAGTGAATATTACCTGTGTGAACTTCAATCGAAACTTTTTATTTGTGTTTGTCTTGTGTCGCAAGGTTTGTATAGTATAAGTTTTAGCGTATTTTAATAATTTTTCGTAATATCCACTATAGATAATAAAAAACCCCCCGATCCTCCTGACCCTTTTGACTTCACTCCGGTGTTAACTGTTTCTCTCCCCGACGACAATGCTAATGACAAAATGGACTCTGAATCTGCAAACAGGAAAAGATTGGCGACCTCTCCCCCTACTGCTGTTACAAACCCTCCTAAGTTCCTTAAAAAAGAAACCGGCAGACAAATTTATACTTCCAGGGACAATTTATTTATTTATTTAATCTTCATGCAACATTATTGTACAAAGGCGGACTTAATGCCTGAGGCATTCTCTACCAGCCAACCTAGGGTGGTGAAGAGACAATATTGTAGGTGCATAAAAAGAAAATTATATGCGAAAAACAGGAGTAAAACAAAAAGGTACTTATACATATAATTAAAATACACATACATATATATTTAATATAATATATATGTATGTGTATTTATATATACAATGCACCATTTGTGGTGCATGTCTCATTAAAAGATGGCCAGACATCGGGTACCTCTCTCCATAAAGTTAAATTTGGGATGTTTCTACACCAAAAAAATTTTAGTAACGTAGTCCTTGGCAGTGTCAAACAATTAGGAAGGAACCGCGTGTCGGTGGAGTTCCAGTCTCACCAAGATGCAAACAGCTTTCTAATCAGCCGAATATTAATGCAGCATAATTACACAGCCTCTATTCCTCAATATAACATTACTCGTATGGGTCTTGTTAGATATGTTCCAACTGAATGGTCAGAAGAGGAAATAATTGAGAACATCAAGGTTCCTGCTGGATGCGGCTCCGTCATAAAGGCAAGGAGATTGAACCGGAAGGTAAGTACTCTAGGTGTTACTGAGTGGAAACCCACCCAAACAGTCGTCCTCACCTTTGACGGGCAAGTTCTGCCTAGGCGTGTTTACTGTTTCTACTCCGCTCTCTCAGTAGAAAAATACACTTACCCAACTATCCAATGTTTTCACTGCTGTCGCTTCGGCCATACTCGTACAGTATGTCGCTCTAAACCACGCTGTTTCAAATGTAGCGAAGACCACCCAGGTGACGGATGCCAAGTCCCCCATGAGTATGCCATATGCGTCAATTGTTCCGGCAATCATTATGCTAACGACAAAGCTTGCCCTGAACTAGGGCGTCAGAAAGGGATAAAAGCCCTTATGGCAGAGAAATCGATCTCCTATGTGGAAGCAAGTCAGGTTTTCCCCCGAGTTTCCAGATCGTATGCTGAAGTGTCTAGAGCGCCGCCCAAACCGTGTGTTCCTCTGTGGCCGGACCACAGTTTAGTACTCAGATGCTATAGTTCGAAATAATACCTACCTAAAGTCTACTTTCATCGGAATATATATATATATTTAGTACCTCAAGAGATATCTTTTTAATTAACAATTTATGTGGTCCGGCCGCCAGGCAGTGCTCTTTGGCCGCGCCACCTCAAATTAAATAGAGTATAATGAACTATTATTAAATCAATATCCCGAAAAAAACTACCTAAAGAGTACCTTGCATACGACAAATTTGGTCCAATAAACCCCTTTAGTTAAGAAGTTATTGGTCGTAGGGTGTGGTCCGGCTGGAATGTATACTCTGCAGCAAGTCAATTTTGCAATATTTAATATTAACTATTCATAAATCAATTTATATAATAGTACCTTTTCTCTACTCTTCGTTGATGCTTTTTTCTCTCAAGAAACTATTCATTTTGATTAATTAATCTTTAATATGTAAAGTATGTGGCGCGGCTAGGGAGGATTACTTTCAGTAAATATAACGAGATATGCTTTATTTCTTTATGCCAACGAAAACTGCATAATAAGTACTTTATAAAAAGACGTGGACTTCATCTATAAACTTTTATTTTTATTACCAACAATGATTTTGAAAAAGGTGCACTTTTTGGTTTTTGTTTACCTATCTACCTAAGAATAGGTAGTTAATTTGACGAAGTAAAAGAAAATTTTGGTTTAAAATAAACAATAACTATACGAATAACAAATATATTTTCATAATCAAATATATACAATATTTTTTTTAATACATAACATACATAACATACATTTTTTTTAATACTTAAGGTTTCATAAATTGCTTATCGTTATATTTACCAACAATGATTTTGAAAAAGGTGCACTTTTTGGTTTTTGTTTACCTATCTACCTAAGAATAGGTAGTTAATTTGACGAAGTAAAAGAAAATTTTGGTTTAAAATAAACAATAACTATACGAATAACAAATATATTTTCATAATCAAATATATACAATATTTTTTTTAATACATAACATACATAACATACATTTTTTTAATACTTAAGGTTTCATAAATTGCTTATCGTTATATTTACCAACAATGATTTTGAAAAAGGTGCACTTTTTGGTTTTTGTTTACCTATCTACTTAAGAATAGGTAGTTAATTTGACGAAGTAAGTGAAAATTTTGGTTTTAAATTAACAATGACTATACGAATAACAAATATATTTTCATAATGAAATATTAACAATTGTTAATACAAGGAATTGTAAATAACGGAAAAGTGTTTTAAATAACAAACTAAAGTCAATAGATTGAATTTAAGCATTTAACCTTGTAAACAAGAAATAACAATGAAAAAAAGAGTGTACCAAAACCGCGTATTAAAAATGTAGTCAATCAGTATTACAAATAAAGGAGTTTTGAAGTTATTTTCCAACTTTAAAATGCAAGGCCTAAATTAAAAATAAACATTTTGATAAAAATAAGTTATAATTTACAATTTTGCGTATAAAATACAATGAACATTCATTTGCTGGTTTTTAGTCCTCGTAACTTTAGTACTTAGATCATCATATGTTTCCCAAGTATCATCCAGACGCTTGCAGTGAGCGACGTAATGGCGAATATTTGGTAAATACTCAATCACTGACAACAGTGTAAATAATTTTCCTTGTAATGTCATAGTGTCTGGAATGTCATTTAAATGAACGCCTAAATCAATTTCAAATATTAATAAATCATTCAATGTGTAGTTAATAATTTGTTTACCGGTACATTTTACACCGCCGTCATTACTTTTAACACATAGCACACCTGAATCAATCTCTAACATTGTTTGAGCCGATTCTTCAAGGGCTGAAATGCCTTTATCAGACAAAATTAGTTCATTCAGTGGCATGTACGAGCATACTCGTTGAGATGTGGAGTTGTTCTGACTGCATTGTGTATTTGTGCATCGTTTTTCCGATATAACTATAGGAATATCTTTTAATAAAATTTTATCTAAAACAAAAGTAATATTCGACATACAGTTTATGATCGTCAAGACATTTGTGATTGTTTTGTCAAAATAATATTTGTTTACAATATTGGCTCGTATGCTGTATAAATTTATGGGATCTTTATTAGCAAGAGACTTAATAAGCGTCATAAAACCGGATGTTTTTGTTTCTATTAGTTTGCGGATGTTCATTCTATCTATATAAGCAACTGCTAAAGATTGCACCAGACAATCGAAGGCGCAAGTATTTTCTACAACTACGCCTTTAATACCAGTTGAACTACTACTTCCATTTACCAAAAAATCGACCGACTTATTTTTGGACCGCATCTCTCGCTTTTGTTTTTCCTGTTTTCCTATAGTCAGGCCTCGCCAGTTCTCTAAAAGGATGGGTTCATCAGACATGACAGATTCTTGCGAAAAGTCACTTGACTCATCTTTAGCTTTTTCAGTAGCCTTTGTTTTCTGTTCACTAATATCATCACTGAATTTGTTCTTTAAATCCCCAGATATATATTCATGGTACTTCATTAGGAATTCGTCCACCCGTAATCTGTCGTTGGGACTTTTCAAAAGTGTTTTAATATTTTTGAAATAACTTTCCACGTCTGAACTGGTTGATGTCACATTTTCTGTATAAACAAATGACAACATCACATTTGACCAAATTGGCAATCTAGACATTAGCCTCTTGAAGGTATTAATAAAATCAGGTAAGTAATATAAATTTTCATATATCGTTTTTATCTCAGATAATTGCAATTCAAGTGAAACTTTGTCAACTTTCATGGTAAATTCTTTCATAAAGTCTGAGGTAACATTTTCAATTTCTTCTGAGTTGAGTAGGTCGTTAATAATTGTATTCATTTTCTCATCCACCCTGACCTCATCATCATCTTCGTCTTCTCTATTTATATTATCTGTGTCTGTCTGTAGCAACTGCTGTAAGCTTTGGTTACATAACGTAGGATGGCCGTTAGAATCTTTTCCTGTGTATCTATTAAGTGCAATAACAATAAGATTTTCCATTATCAATTTGATTTCGCCGAACGATGAAGAGTCTTTGATTTTGCAAATATATTTTATATAAAATTTCATAACCCTTTCGTCAACGTATTTGAAACATTGGTAATTATAAAGTGTTTTCACAAAATGCGATGTGTCCAAGCGAATAAGGCAATGATTTGTTTTTATTTTTTCTTTTTTCATTAGGACATCAAAGCAATATGCAATATAATCTTTGGTAGATTCAAGGTCAGTAAAAGCTTTAATGATTGCTCCAACTAATGCTGCCGAATCATCGCAAACTACTTCATCAGGAGTTTTCTTGGTGCCTATCCATTGTTTGAGCCATTTGTATATATTTTCTAACGTATGCAAATCAGTTATCATTTGAGTTACCGGTACACAAGAATTTCCTGTTTGTAATACAGCCACGTAAAGAAAAATGTGCTTAGCTACATATATTTGTGCAGGATCTCTAGGAGGTATTATTTTTTTAAATATTGACCCTGTAGCGTCAATACTGAGCTTTATTCTTTTATTACAATTGACAAGATGACAATAATATTTTTCTTGTAGATCCGTCCAATAATATAAAATGAAAGGCAAAACACAAAATAATCGAATCACATTCTTGTATAAAGTACTACCCATAATCCATAATGAAAGTACAACATTCTTGTCCAAATAAGCTTCTTGTTTAGATCGTTGCCTGATATTCTGCAATGTCTTTAATGATGGTACAAATGGTGGCTCATAGGTGTCATCTTCGTTCATGACTTTGTTTACTATTTTGTTCCGAATTACGATCGCATGTTCATTAATCAGTTTTTCAGACAGCTCTTCTTTTTTCTTTTTAGTCAATTTATTTTTAATCTTTGGATCATGCACAATATTTAAATCACCTACCTCAATAATACATTTCATTTTAGCATGAGTTTCTGACGCTTCTGTTGACTCTGCTCTAACTTTAGCTCCACATTGCTTACAATATCCACTGAATCGAATATTGTAATCAACTGCTGAACTGCGTTTAAATATCCAAGTACATTCTCGCCTTGTTTCCTTCCATAAAATCTCACTCATAACGTTTGTCCACTTATGTTGAGGTAAAACTGTCTTCTTGTGCCGCGTTACAGATGGTCTATCTTTATCTGTTCGCGAACAATAGCTAGTGACTGGTCTTATATTTTGCCAATCGGATAATGATATTTCAAAATTCTCAACGGCACAGTTATCTTGTACAGAATACTTTGGTGAATCTAAGTCTTCAGATGTCAAATTATCATCATATTCTGGAGAAGAACTCTGTTTCATTGTATTATTGAAGAAATAATTAAAATTCTTTTTTAAAGAAAGATAAATAGCTTTCACGCTCATTCGACATGATAAGTTTTTGCGAATATCAAGAAAAATCTTACTTGATGGTGGTGGCAGCAAATCTTTATCTTTAAGTTGGTCTTCATATTTCACGAACTCAGATTTTTGTTCATCAAGGGAAACTGATAGCACTTTTCCGCGTTTTTTTCTTGTTTTCACTCATTTTCGCTATTATAATGGCCGATACAAAATAGTAGGAACAAACTACTGAAGTAAAAATATATTCAAGCTATGATAATAAAATAATAACAAACTACCCCCGTACGTAAACTATCGTTAGGTACTACGCCTGTACATTCTGCTAACATTGTAAATTGTAACGCTTATTCTATTAACTTGTAATACAAATTACTTACAAAATATTGGAAGGCGTCTAAAATACTGAGTTCCGCAATTTATGAAACCTATTGTATTAAAAAAAATATTGTATATATTTGATTATGAAAATATATTTGTTATTCGTATAGTTATTGTTTATTTTTAACCAAAATTTTCTTTTACTTCGTCAAATTAACTACCTATTCTTAGGTAGATAGGTAAACAAAAACCAAAAAGTGCACCTTTTTCAAAATCATTGTTGGTAATAAAAATAAAAGTTTATAGATGAAGTCCACGTCTTTTTATAAAGTACTTATTATGCAGTTTTCGTTGGCATAAAGAAATAAAGCATATCTCGTTATATTTACTGAAAGTAATCCTCCCTAGCCGCGCCACATACTTTAAAGATTAATTAATCAAAATGAATAGTTTCTTGAGAGAAAAAAGCATCAACGAAGAGTAGAGAAAAGGTACTATTATATAAATTGATTTATGAATAGTTAATATTAAATATTGCAAAATTGACTTGCTGCAGAGTATACATTCCAGCCGGACCACACCCTACGACCAATAACTTCATAACTAAAGGGGTTTATTGGACCAAATTTGTCGTATGCAAGGTACTCTTTAGGTAGTTTTTTTCGGGATATTGATTTAATAATAGTTCATTATACTCTATTTAATTTGAGGTGGCGCGGCCAGAGAGCACTGCCTGGCGGCCGGACCACATAAATTGTTAATTAAAAAGATATCTCTTGAGGTACTAAATATATATATATATTCCGATGAAAATAGACTTTAGGTAGGTATTATTTCGAACTATAGCATCTGAGTACTAAACTGTGGTCCGGCCACAGAGGAACACACCCCAAACCTAGTCCCCCCAGCTCCCCGCAATACCCTAGCCAAACTCCCCACAGATTATACCGAAAAACTGTCTTCCTAAAACCCAAAACTCATGCCCCTCTTTCTCCCGGTTATGATAAGCAGGCTCATCAAGCCCTTATACAAGATTACTCCTTCTCCCCTTCTCAAAACGGCTGTGCCATCCCTAGGGAAGGTGCAAACAGTCCCATTAGCTCAGAGAACATCCTTAATATCATCTCCAGTATGTTAATGAAAGTATTAGCCAACCCTTCTCAATCCCTACCTGACCACGTTGCCACTAAACTGTCCTCAATTGTCCGTTATATACATAATGTTCTATCCCCAGATCTTCCTTCAATGGAACGTCAGGAGTGTTTCACCCAGGAAAACTGATCTTCTCTATTTAATTAATAAGCACAAACCATCGATCTGCAGCATCGCTGAGACATGGCTACGTCCTGAGAGCAATTTCAGGATTCCATGTTTCAGTAGTGTCCGACATGACAGATCAGATGGATATGGGGGATGTGCTTTGTTCATCAATAACAAAGTTACATTCTCCCCAATTCCTCTACCCTTTGTAGGTGACAACATCAATGTTGTTGCTGTTAAGGCTGAGGATATAAATATTTTTAGTTTTTACATTGCTCACCCACAGATTAATGACCTTAATACAATAAAAAATTTGCTGAGTAATGTTCAAGGCCCGCTACTGGTTATGGGTGATTTTAATGGCCATCACTATAGGTGGGGATCAGATACCTGCGACAACTTTGGCTCGGGTCTGGTGGATTTATTGGATGAACTTGACTTATGTGTGATCAACAATGGCTGTGCCACACGTCGTGGCTCGCCAGGACAGAACAACAGTTGTGTTGATTTAACATTTTGTTCGTCCAATATAGCCAGCCTTTTCTACTGAAAGTGTTTGGATATGACTTATGGGAGTGATCACTATCCCATCATGGTGGAAATCCCATCCAAAACCATTCCCAACAACATCTCCTCTCCCCTATTAAAGTACCAACTGAATTCAGTTGACTGGGATCTGTATTCAAAAATTTTAGATTTACGGGTCACCTCCCTGCCTCCCATCAATGACGCAAATTATCAGGAATGCTTTGCGGCATTCACAAATATTATAACCGCTACAGCGGACGACTGCTTCCCGTCCAAAAAACCGTCAACCGGCAAAATTCCCTCTCCGCCATGGTGGGATAGGGAATGCACTGCTTCAATCAGAGCCAGGAATGAGGCCGAAAGAAAGCTCAACTTAGATATGAACCTGGAGAACATCATCAATTTTCAACATGTGTTGGCTAAATCCAGGAAATTGCTCAAGAAGAAGGAAAGAGAGGTGTTGGGGGCAGAGGATGTAAATAATTACACAACACAATGGTCACGCTTGAAAGGCCTCAGCCAATTTATTTAACACGTATAAAAATACAGACTTCACATAACACGTGTAAATATCGAGTCCTTTACGTACATACGCGTGACGCTAACTCACAAATAGTTCACAGTTACTTTACAATACTTCACTGACTCTAATACGTTAGATAACTTAGGAAATCTGGAAATCTAGGGCCGCTCCAGGAGCGTAGGGTGCCAAGACAAACTGTCGCAGTGACGCTTCGAGTCGAACTGCAGAGAGAGAACGTCGTCTTCACGGAAAGTGCAGCTTAAGTACTTTTTCAGCCGGTCGCAAGTCGTGGGAGAGAGTCCCTTTTCCTCTAGTCTATTTCCTAATCCTGTTGAGGCCGGCTGACGTTCACCTCCCGACCCCCCGCATACGGCAAGCACACCATTGGTCATCAATAGTGGCGTGATTTTCTCCATTGTAATCTACCAATAGAAACCCAGATTATTCTTAACGGTTTTTCTGTACTATTTACTTCTAAGAACCGCATTATGTACTTCTAAGAACTCAGTACATAGCCTTATATACTATCCCAGTAGCTGATTGGACAATAGTCTGGCCTCTGATAGGCTTGCTCTCTATTATGTACAGCGCTTATGTACACACATTACGCGTCTGTGAATGACGTAATGTTGATTATATTTAGTGATTCTAAATTACATGCTCGTGTCCGTAACAGCCTCCCCCCGGCGTAGCAACGCGAGCCTAACTTCCATCGGCCAGGACAACGAGCCTTCTAACTGGGCGTCTGAAAACGCCTCCACGCGTCTGTACCTCAGCGCTGCGTATGACACCATCAGGTCCTTGTATGGTGCGCACTATCTTCCCATATGGCCATACATTTCTCGGCAGTTGACCATCCGCAATGACTACTATATTTCCCGGTGCGAGTTGCGTGCGTGAATCTCGGACGTCGCCGCGCGGTGTCAACGTTGGTAGGTATTCGTTTATCCAACGAGTCCAGAACTTGTCCGCTAGCGCCTGTGTTGCGCGCCATGTCTTTCGATCGGCGACGTCGCACTGCCCTGTGGTTGGTAGTCCAGTAGCCGAGCCTAATAAGAAGTGGTTCGGCGTGAGCGCCTCCTCGTCGCCAGGTTCAACACTTACGTGTGTGAGGGGTCGCGAATTGACGGTGTGCTCGATCTCGATTAGCAACGTGGAAAGTACCTCCTCCTTTGGTGCGCGTTCCTTCAACACGGCCGACAACGCCGACTTTACGCTTCTTATTAGTCGTTCCCACGCGCCGCCCTGATTTGGGGCCCCGGGGTCAATGAACCGCCATTCCATATCTTGCTTAATTGCGAATTCATTGAGGTCATTCGCCCACTGCTTATATGCCTGTTGGATTTCAACATCGGCTCCTCGAAAATTAGTCCCGTTATCGGACATCATAGTTTTAGGCCATCCGCGCCTAGCCGCCATTCTTCTTAGCGCTAATATAGCTGAATCGATGTTCAAACTTGGCAACAACTCTATATGTATTGCTCGCGTGACAAGACAGGTGAACAACATACCCCTTCGTTTTTCATGCCGTCTTCCTATTGTGACTGTCATTGGGCCGAAACAGTCTACTCCGCAACGGGTGAACGACCGCAGGTGGGTGTCCAATCGTTCAATAGGTAAGTTCCCTTTGACGGGCCGTATTGGCGGCTTCCTTCGTCGCTTACATGTCACGCAATCTCTTATCAGTGCGCGCACTGTCGGTCGAACCTTTAAAATCCAAAAGCGTTCCCTCGCTTTGTTCACTATATATTCACGTCCCGCGTGATGATCCCGTTCGTGAATCTGACGTAAATATAGTGACGTCATCGGATGTTTGCCTTCCAAGATGGGTGGGCACTTCCTATCTTGAGAAACGTTCGCGGCATTTATGCGACCGTTTAAACGAATGACGTCGTCTTGAAAAATCGGGTCCAATCGGTAGAGTCGACTGGTCCTGTCTACTCTCCTACCTACAGCGAGTCGCGCTATTTCCGCTGGAAAGCACTCTCTCTGAGCCTCCCTTATCAGTAGCAGCTCGGCCTCCTGCTTGTGACGCAACGTCAACTGGGTAGCGCGTTTGCGGCATTTGTCGACGAACAGCAGGACATACGCAGTCGTTCGTAGTAATCGTTCGTATGACGAGAAACGAGTCGTGTCGACGAGGCTGGTGATGTGCGCTATGTGCGTGACGATCTCATCACCCCCCTCTCCCTGCGCGATCTCCGTTGGCCAGATGAGTTCTGGTCCGCCCAGGAAGAGGGGACCAGTGGACCATCTGCTGTCGCTTTCCAGTTGTATCATTTCGGGCCGAGTTGCGTCATCGGCTACTTTGTTCGTGTACCCTTTTTCCTTGAGGTCATTGACCTGTGACACGTGTGCTTTTTTGAAGTCAGCTGACTTATCCATTTTCCTTTCAATGGTGTCGAGTCTACGAAAGGTCATATCGTGACTCGGTGGTAGGTGTGGCTCATCACTCCGCCACGGCAATCCTACCTCATGGTGACCGTTGACCAGCCGAGCAGTCTTCGTGAAAATATCCTGCGCCCGTTCGTCTGCCAGCACTGTTCTCGGCTGGTAAACTATCCCCTGAGCGTCGATCGAGATATGCGATGTGGTGAGGTCCTTTAACTCTTCGCAATCCTTGGATATTTCCTGTGGGTGCACGTGCAATGCTGTCCCGCTACTCGCCTCGAATTCAGTTACGCGCCGTGGTACCGTTCCGTGGACCACCCATCCTAGCTGCGTAAGTGAAGCGGCTGGCTCGTTCTGCCGTCCCGTGAGCAAAGTTCGCGACACTATCAAATGCCAATTATCGGCGCCTATCAATAGGCGTGGCTTCGCATTCTCGTAACACACGTCACGTGCAGGTATACGTTTCATGTGTTCGCAGCGTAGATAGCTCGCTTTCACGGTCTGACTAATTATATTTAAGCGTTTAACAGTACGCGCGCGTATGTTAAAACACTCTGAGCGTTTTCCCTTGATTCCTATTTCCACGCAACGACTGTCGTTCTCTTGTCGCGTGGCCGTAATCCCGTGGACGCGTAACGCTCGCTTAGTTCCTTTCGCGCCCATTTCGTTAGCTATCTCTTCGTCGAGTAGCGTAACAGTGGAGCCCTCGTCCAGTAACGCATGCGTCTCTATTTCCTTACCGTTAGGCCCCCGCAACGTTACTGGGCACACTTTGAGTAACACCGCGCTCATTTCGCTGCCGGCATGGGCAGATGCGGTGGTCGCCGATTCTTCCCTCACGCTCCTGGTCCCACAGTCGGTGGAGGCGCTAGCCGCGTCCGACGTTCGGTCGGCGGTGTGGAGTAGCCTATGGTGCGATCTACGACATTCCTGCTCTCCGCACTTCCTCGCGGTACACTTGAATCGACGATGTTTACTCGCCAGACATTTGAAACATGCTCCAGTTTCCTTGGCCCATTCCCATCTTTGTTGGACCGTCATGTCACCAAGTTTCTTGCAGCTTGGCGTGGCATGTCCCTCGCCACAGCACAAGCACGTCTTCTTAGCCCTCTCTCTCTCGTCCTCGCCAGGTCGCTCGGCGGCGGCGTACGTTGCGGGTACGCGCGCTTTGTTCCTTCTAATGACCGCTTGTGCTCTGGCGGGAGCTTGCTGACGCGTCGCTTCCTTTGAAGTCGTAGTCACGGTCGACGAGTACGCGTATCTTACGGCCCGATCAGCTTCCCTCATTAGGTAGCGCGACAGCGTAACGATCTCTGCTTCCACGCGACTACCATGCTCTTGGGCGTAATCACACCAACGCGCGCGCATGTGTGGGCTGAGCTTCTCTACTACGTGTCTGGACAGCATTGGGTTTTGTAGGTACCCCCTATCATCCAGACACGATAGCACGCTGACGATGTTCTGCAGCTTTATCGCGAACGCGTTGAGTTCAGCGGCCGTCGTACCGAGTCGCGGTAATTTCCTTAAATCGTCGAGTGACTTGTCGATTATAATCTCGGGACGTCCGTAACACTGTTCGAGTGTATGCATTATCACGGCGGGGTCAGCAGCGGTGCAAAGTAGCGCGGACACGGTCTCTCTCGCTTCACCTTTCAGGCTGTTGCGTAGGCGCGCTAAGTTCTCTCCTCGTGAGAATCCATACTCTCGTGTCGAGTCTCGCATTGCTGACTTGAACAGCAACCACTCGTGCGGCGCTCCCGTGAAAATGGGCAACTCTATCGCTTGACGCGGCGGCGGTCGATAACGTGTCATCCTATTTAACGCGTCGGCTAGCTTATCGATATCTCGAGATCGAGATCGAGATTTATGTCGCGACCTAGGCGGTGATCGGAACCTAGGTTCGCGGGGCTCCTTATTCTCTACGCGGGGCGGCTCCTCTCTCGGAAAGTACGCGCGTTCTCGCTCCTCATACTGTGGCGTACGCGGCCTCGTAAATTCCTGCCTACCCCGGGCGCGCTCGGCTTCCTCCCCCCGTATGTGAACCGGGGCGGGTGCGCGTATCGCTGACGACGTTTGATCCGGCGGAGTCAGCGATGGTAATTCCTCGTCCCCCGTAGGCTGCGCGCATTGCAGCCAATTATCGATTCGATTATCGGTGTCCGCGACGTCCTGGGCTATATCACTATCTCGATCTGTTTCCTCGCGAATGGTAGCTACATCTATCGCTAATCTCTTCTTAACCAGCTCGGCTTCGAGTTGCAATTCCTGGCGGCGTATCGCGGCGAGGCGCTCCTCAGCATGTAATTCTGCTTGCCTAATGCGCAGTACAGCACTAGCGGTGGATTGGCGCGATCGTACGGATTGGACGGGCGACCTACTATTTATCCTATCAACGGCGGGCGCGGGCGCTGGGATGGCGGTCGCGGCGGCGGCTGACGTTATAGCATCCATCGTAGTGTTCTCGGCTGTCGGCGCGTTCGTAGGCACTGTTGCAGGAACTGGTACAGACGCGGGAATCGTAACGCGGGGGTTAGCGCGTGATAATACTGTCGCGCGGGACGACGGTGACGCGGGGGGGTCTTCAAACACGCGGGCTTGCGTATCTTCGTTCTTCTGGCTTCTTGTAGTCGGCATCCTTCCTCCTCGTTTGGCACCCTAGCTCTATCAATGCCCTAGCGGCCCTATCAGACCTACCGGAGGGCCCTATGAGAGGGATATGCTCCGGCAGGGATGGAAAATGTGCAGGAAATGGAAAGGTGGGGACTACCCTGCAGAGAACTACACGCGCTACGAGGTGCTCAGCAACCGGTGGGAACGACCGGTTGCCTCGGCAGTGCCTACAGTCCGGCCCTCGCAACGTGCGCAGCCTTACAGGCGCAGTAGTGCTGTTCAACCACGTTTGGTTGGCGACACCGCACAATATGTCGCACCGCCTTGAAACGGCGTTAACTCAGGCACGCACCTTTGACACCGTTAGGTGGCACGTACCTGAGCCGCGGTCCACCCGCTTAAAAGGTTCTTGACGCGACGGCGTAAAGGACCCGTGGATCCCTCTCTGCAGCTCGACACGACGGCTTGACACGATGACTTGACACGACGGCTCGACACGACGCTGGCGGCTCGAAGTTCCCGACGTGGCGACAATCCTAAGCACCTACTGGGTCGGACTTGCTGCGTTCCTGTGTTCCTTTTCAATCTTCAGAATAGGTATTCTTCGTAACGTGACTTGCTGCGTTCCTTTTCCCACTTGAAGCGTTCCTTTTCAATCTTGAAAGCTTTCCTCTTCTTTCTTGAAAATAGGTTTCTTCGAAACGTAACTTGCCGCGTTCCTATTCTTACTTGCAGCGTTCCTGTTCGAGCTTGAAGCGTTCCCTTCTTCAATCTTCGACACCCAACTGTATTTCTTCACGTCTCCCCAAAGACGCACAATAAGCCGCTCGATATTCCTTACCAAAGGACCAATATCCGGCTCTCGAAGGACCAAAGTTCCTCTGTTGGGGGCAGAGGATGTAAATAATTACACAACACAATGGTCACGCTTGAAAGGCCTCAGCCAATTTATTTAACACGTATAAAAATACAGACTTCACATAACACGTGTAAATATCGAGTCCTTTACGTACATACGCGTGACGCTAACTCACAAATAGTTCACAGTTACTTTACAATACTTCACTGACTCTAATACGTTAGATAACTTAGGAAATCTGGAAATCTAGGGCCGCTCCAGGAGCGTAGGGTGCCAAGACAAACTGTCGCAGTGACGCTTCGAGTCGAACTGCAGAGAGAGAACGTCGTCTTCACGGAAAGTGCAGCTTAAGTACTTTTTCAGCCGGTCGCAAGTCGTGGGAGAGAGTCCCTTTTCCTCTAGTCTATTTCCTAATCCTGTTGAGGCCGGCTGACGTTCACCTCCCGACCCCCCGCATACGGCAAGCACACCATTGGTCATCAATAGTGGCGTGATTTTCTCCATTGTAATCTACCAATAGAAACCCAGATTATTCTTAACGGTTTTTCTGTACTATTTACTTCTAAGAACCGCATTATGTACTTCTAAGAACTCAGTACATAGCCTTATATACTATCCCAGTAGCTGATTGGACAATAGTCTGGCCTCTGATAGGCTTGCTCTCTATTATGTACAGCGCTTATGTACACACATTACGCGTCTGTGAATGACGTAATGTTGATTATATTTAGTGATTCTAAATTACATGCTCGTGTCCGTAACAAGAGGGTTGGAGGAAGTATTGCAATTCGCTGAATCCGTCCACTCCACCATCAGTTGTGTGGCGTAAATTAAAATCTTTTAGAAGCAGCATGCGACCACCCTCTGGGAGTATGACATCTAAAGATCTGGGTCATCAGTTTTTCTCCAAACTGGCTCCAGCCTACGCCCCGGACAGAGATGAATGTGTTTCTTCAGATCCCCAGATGGCATCAGATGATCCTCTGGATAAACCGTTCACTCTGGGGGAGCTGAAGTCAGTACTCGCCCACGTAAAAGATTCTGCTCCTGGAGTGGATGGGTTCCCATACTCCTTCATATCTAAGGCTGGGAATAAGACCCACCAGTACTACCTGGATTTGGCCAATTATTGTTTTTCCTCCGGATATATTCCTCCTGATTGGAAGGTTCAAGTTATTATCCCCATATTAAAACCTGGGAAAGACCCCAGTGATCATTCTTCCTACAGACCTATTGCTCTCATATAAAGCTCTTGGAAAATCTTGTTAAAAACCGTCTGGAATGGTTTGTGGAGAACAGGAAACTACTGCCAACGACTCAATTTGGCTTTAGGAAAGGATTGGGTACATCTGATAGTGTGGCAACCGTCACTTCAGAAATCCGACTGACCCTTAGTAGAAATGAGTCTGTGGTAGCCGTTTTCTTAGATATTTCTGCTGCCTATGACTCTGTCCTCCTCCCAGTTCTCACGCAGAAGATGCAACAGCTGAGAATCCCGGCTAGGATACGTCAGATCATATCCAGTATCTTCTTAGACCGTAGCATTAAACTAAGGATTCCTGGTGAGGAATCTGAACCAAGGTCAGCTTGGAGGGGTCTACCCCAGGGATCCGTTCTTAGCCCCCCTCTATATAATATTTATACCTCAGATCTTCCCTCTTGTCTAAATTACAACTGTAAAATTTTTCAGTATGCTGATGATATTGCATTATTGGTCTGTGGCAAATCCATTGAGGATGCAGCCCAATCCATGAATGTATCTTTGACCTCATTAAACCAATGGCTACTGGATCATGGGTTATCTCTGAGCGCTCCAAAGAGTGCAGCAGTGGTTTTCACTCGCAGACGTCTTGTACCTCAGGTGGACATCAATATTGACGGCCAAGCTATCCCAGTTAAAGAGAGCGCCAGGTTTCTGGGTGTTACCCTGGATTCCAAAATATCGGGAGTGGATCACATCACTAACACAGTGAAAAAATGTGAACGCTCGATTTCAGTTCTTAGAGCTTTGGCAGGTGTCTGGTGGGGTGCCCACCCATACACCTTAAAGCTGGTATATAATACGATAGTCAGAAGCGTATTAGATTATTGTAGCTATCTAATTGAGCCATGCAACAAAGAAGCTTTGCGCAGACTAGATTCTATCCAGTCCAAATGCCTAAGAATTGTAATTGGTGCCATGAAATCCTCCCCCATAAATGCTCTCCAGGTTGAATGTGCAGACCCTCCCCTTGCCCTCCGTAGACAATACTTAGCAGATCGTTTTTTGTCAAAAGTCTTCTCCCTCTCATCCCATCCTTTGGTTCCCATTTTGGAGCAAATATTTCTATCTCTCAATTCCTCTTCCTATTGGAACAATAAAAATATTCCATTGATGAATAGGTACAGAGAGCTTAAACACCTCTCTTCACCTGTTTGTCAATCTCCCACTCTCCCCGTCTTTGCCTCCGCATATGAGGTGGTCCATTTTAAACCAAACATCGTTCTGGGGCTTGGTATCTCTAAAAACTCGCAGGACGTAAAAGGCAACTTCGATCGGGCTATCAGGAGATACTGGCAGGGTTGGAACTTGTTTTACACGGACGCATCCAAATTATCGTCAACTGGTTGTACAGGTGTCTCTTGTACAGGTGTCTCAACATATTTCCAGAACTCCAGAATAGCCCTTTTATTCCAATGCCCTCCAGAAGCCTCTGTATTTACAGGGGAATGCATCGGTATCCTAGAAGCCATCAATTTCATCTTAGCACACAATATTAAGAACTCAGTAATTTTTTCAGATTCCCGTAGTAGCATTCAGGCCCTAGGTCAAAACCAACTAAAATCTAAACTTCACAGCAAAATTATCATGGATATACTCAACTTACTTTTCATTTGCCATACAAACAGTTTAAACATTGAGATAGCTTGGGTTCCCAGTCACTCGGGTATATGTGGCAATGAATGCGCCGACTCACTGGCAAAATATGCCACATCCAACCCTGTGGACCGAAGGCATTACATGCTGCATGGTTACGACATACGCTCGGACACCAAGCTTAAGTTGTTCAACTCGTGGTCAGCGGCATGGCAGGTAAGTTCTAAGCTCAAGGGAGCATACTACGCTAGCATCCAGCCTGACATCCAGTGGAAACCATGGTTCTTTAAATGTCCTAAACTGTCCAAGAAAACGGTCTCATCCTTGTGCAGACTGAGACTCGGCCACTGCTGTAGTCCAGTGTTCCTTCACAAAATCCGCGTTCGTGACAGCTCTTTGTGCGAGTGCGGCCTTGATGATGGCACATTGGACCATATCTTTTTTTCATGTCCTTCAAACTCCCACTCCTTCGACTTATACCAAATGCTCCCCAAAATTAAAATACCCCTCCCTACTAACTTCCATTCCCTATTGACTAACTTTTCCCCTAAAGCTGTCCAACTTCTATCCTATTCTTCTATTGGTCGTCGTCCTGCCGTCACTGGAAGTGGATGTGTTTCGCGTGTTCTCGGATCATGTGCAAATATTCAATTATACTAAATTTCTATTGGTCGGGGTCTTTGAATTAAATTCTCGTTTCTTCTTACGGACGTTTTACGGCTGGTCACCGCCCCTCGAAAAGGATAGACTCTGTTCTCGGAGTCGTGCCGTAAGCGCGCCTAAATGAGTTTTTTGTGATTGGTGTTTGTCGGGATTTGAACTCGAAACTCGCGCGCCGCAGGTGTGTGCCTGTTCTACCGAGCCACCGTATCGCAAGCGCAGAAGCCGAATTTGCTGGACACTACGTGCGGTGCGCCCGCTCACTGACGCATCGGCTACGAAGTACGTCATTAACTAGCGGCTACGCGGCTACGAAACGGAAGGTGTGCTACGTGTGCTACGTATGCTGCGTTCTACGCGTCGACCCGTTTGGTTGTTTTTGTCTACGTTGTTATTAAAATAAGTGCAACATAATGCCACGAGTTCAACGATCACCTCCTGCAGGCAATGGTATGAAGAGTCAGCATAAAATGTCATCACCATCAGGTGAGATATCAATCTCAACCATTGAAAATGAACCAGCGCATATCAACGTATCTTCAAGAAACAAACGTTTCAAGCCAGACTCCTCGCCGAGTCACTCCCCACAAAGTGAGGTCGAGACATTTGAGGATAAAATAATGAACTTACTGTCTACGTGGAAAAGTGATCAGGATGTATTATTGAATAAATTAACATCCGATATCAATGAAGTAAAGCTGCAGAACAAAGAGATACAGAAGACAAACATCGAGATTGAGAAATCTATTGAACATATAAATTTGGCGTATGAGAGCATGAGACAGTCGGTACAGAAACTTGAAAAGGAGCGACAAGAACAACGAGCTTATATCATGGAACTAGAGAAGAAGGTGGGTGACTTACAGAATATTTCACGATCCTCATGCTTGGAAATAAGAAATGTTCCGATAAGTGAGAGGGAGACTACAGAAGACCTGACGGCCTTAGTATTACAAACATGCAATGTCCTCCAGGTCCCATTCAAATCAGCTGATCTGCGAGATGTCTATCGTATGCCGGGGAAAAAAGGATCAAATAGGCCAATCGTTGCAGACTTGATCACGGTCCCTCTTAAGAAACAGGTTTTGGACGCTATTCGGGCTTTCAATAAAGAGCGCCCCTCCGCGGAAAAATTAAACAGCACTCATATTGGTATAAAAGGAGAACCTAAACCGGTATATGTTGCCGATCACCTACCAAATAGTTTGCGACAATTGTTTTACGAAGCCCGAAAGTTCGCCAGCGCTCATGACTACAAGTTTTGTTGGTCCCAGAACAATAAGATTTTTCTTCGCAAGCGTGAGGGCATGGACTCGGCCGTCGTCACTTCAATGTCGTGTCTGGCTAACCTACTCAAAACCCCACAACATTAACTTTGGTCAACAATCGATAATTGTCTTCTTATTTTTTATTTTCCTTTTGTATTTTTTTTTTTTTATGTTTTTGTAAATCACTTAGTTATCAGACTATGTAAACGCTTAACAGCACATATTACACTTTCACAATACACATCTACAGTAACACAAAATCTCCAGAACACTTGTACGGTTCGGTCCCTACAACAGCCACTCTGTTTCATCCTCAAATATGATGTTTGTCTAGTTGCTGATTCCAATAACTACAACGCTGAATATGAAGTCTTCGAAAAGTTAATATTGAAACTAAACTCTTCTTTTGGTTGTTTAGTAACTGTTTATTTTCTTGACGAAGCATCTAGTAGACAGGAAATTAATCTTGTGTTGTACCAATATGTGTTCTTTTACTTTACTATAAAATGCTAGACCTGACCTCAATATCTAATGAGTTGGATGCTATAGGTGCAACCCAGTCTTATACTTGTAAGCCGGAGCAATCTGTAAATATCTTGACTGATACAAATAATTCAGTAAATATACTACATGTCAATATACGCAGCGTTAACAGAAACATGGATGAGCTCACTGTGTTCTTACAAACTCTGAATATACTTCCAGAAGTGATTATCCTAACTGAATATTGGTTAAGCAAAACGCCATATATTCCTCCAATTGATGGCTATGTAAGCTATCATTCAGGAAATAATATCAACCAAAATGATGGTATTATTATATACGTTAAATCTTTCCTATCGCATACAGTTACTGAACCAAACATATTAGATACAAATTGTATGTTATGTAAACTGGAATCTGTAGATCTGATAATAATTGCCTTGTATCGCCCCCCTTGCAATCGTAATATTGAAAATTTCCTATGCGGTCTTGATGACATTCTGACTTCCACATCTAACTATAAAAACATAGCGTTACTCGGAGACCTCAATATAAATATTATCCCAGATCATTTAAATCAGCAGGCCAACGAATACCTAAACCTAACCGCCCTTCATGGACTCCTCCCTACTCATAGGCTGCCCACACGAGGTAAAAATTGTTTGGATCATATCTTCCTTAAATCTGAATTAAAGAGCATCACACTGATATTTGATACTTATATTACCGACCACGCGCCAATCCTCCTCAATATTAAAACTAACCAAAAAATAGCTAACCGTAAAACTAAAATTTTAAAAGTGGACTATCCTTCGGTATATACTACTGTTTCAAAGACTGATTTCAGTTCAGTCACAGATATCTCAGATGCTGAACTGGCAACTGAAATGTTGGTTTCAATTCTTGGATCAATAATTAAACAAAACACTGTAGCTAGGCCTATTCCATCAAAAAGCAGAATCCTCAAACCATGGATAACAAACGGTTTACTACGCTGCATTCGCAATCGTGACGCTATGTGTCGACAGTTAAAGACTAATCCTGAAAACTACACTCTTAAACTCACTTTTCTTCGGTACCGCAATTTCTGTAACAAATTACTTAAACGGTTGAAACATGCTTACGAGAAAAATGAATTTGAAAAGGCCAAAAATAACCCAAAAGCGACTTGGAAGGTAATTAAAAATATTGTACAGTCTGGCAGCTCCAGAAATCCGCCAACTGAACTGCTGAAGATAGAGCCCGACAAAACTACATCTGTAAATATGGTAAATGATTATTTCTCCAATATAGGTAATAAACTTGCACATAAACTTCTGTCCACCGCAAAGAACTCGGAGCATTCCCTGGATGATAAAAATGTCACAAACTCCTTCGTACTCATGCCAACTGATGAATGTGAAGTTGAGAGAATTATCCATGGCCTACGTGGTGACTCTGCTGTTGGATGGGACGCAATCCCAACGCTCTTGTTACAAAAGTGCTCTAAGAGTCTAGTACCAGTAATTACTCACTTATGCAATGTTTCTATGTCTAGCGGCGTCTTTCCCAAAGCTTTCAAAAAGGCCATTGTCCATCCTATCTTCAAGGGCGGGAACAGAGACAGTGTAAATAATTATAGGCCAATATCTGTTCTGCCTGCATTATCAAAGGTCCTTGAGAAATTACTTAATATCAGACTGCAAAACTTTCTAAAAACTAATAACATCTTAGCACCAAACCAATTCGGTTTTAGGGATGGAAAATCCACGGAAGATGCTGTGGGCTCTCTTATCGATCAAATAGTTAATATGCTTGATCAAAAACAAAAATGTCTCGGCATTTTCTTGGATCTCACCAAGGCCTTCGATACTGTCTCTGTTCCTCGTCTCTTGTTGAAAATGGAAAGGATGGGAATCCGTGGATATGCTCTTCGGATTTTCAAGGATTATCTCTCTGATAGAACACAGTTTGTGCAGATCGATTCTTTTGCGAGTAGAACAGTTTCTTTAAACTATGGGGTACCACAAGGCTCGATTCTGGGGCCCACTCTCTTCCTCTTATATATTAATTCTTTATGCTCACTTTCCCTTTTTAACTGCGCCATTTTTACCTATGCGGATGACACGGCGCTACTCGTCCATGGCAGGAACGGGTCTGAGGTCTTTACTACGGCTGAGCAAGCTCTAAGACATGTTATGCAATGGTTGTCAGGTAACCTCTTAACCTTTAATCCTAACAAAACGACCTACCTGACCTTCTCGCTGACATCTTTTTCTCAACAGTCTAATGAACATCTTACGCTCAAAGCCCACATTTGTGACACAAGTACTTTAAGTGTCTCCTCTCCACACTGTGACTGCCCTATCTTAACCAGATCTACCCAAGTAAAATACCTTGGAGTATATATTGATCCTTTGATAAACTGGAAAAATCACCTAACGGTTCTTACCGCTCGTGTTCGTAAGACCAGCTATATATTTAAAAAACTTCGCTATTCCCTTGAATTCAATACTCTTAGAATGGTATATTGTGCCTTATGTCAGTCTATTCTGACCTATTGCATAACCGTGTGGGGAGGTGCTGCCAAAACGCTCTTATTGCCTCTAGAACGTGCACAGAGAGCTGTGCTTAAAGTCATGTCTTTTAAACCCTTCAGATATCCGACGGTTCAGCTCATGGATGACTGTAAAACCTTATCTGTGAGGCAATTATTTGTCCTGGGAACAGTTTTGAGAAAGCATAACACTCTAAAATACGACAAAAGTATAACAACAAAGCGCCGTTCACATGTAGTATGCCAAACCCAACCATATCGCAGCTCGCTCGCTGCACGGCACCATAATGTGATTAGTTGTCGCTTGTATAATAACATAAACAAAAATTGCAACACTATCCACTGTCTAGTTTCGAATGTAAAAAGAAGGTCTCGAACTGGCTTCTAAATAAATCATACGAGGATACTGAGAATCTACTTAAAATATAAGAACTTTAATATGAACCATTACCCTACATCATACACTTCAATCCCGTACTTTTATTTTATACATACACACCACACACACATACACCATCACACACACACCTACACCATCACACTTACAAAACAGTATTTACTTATGTTTTATTTTATTTTTATACCTTTCACGTGAACATATTCCACTCAGATTCTAAACTAATAATGTTTGTAATAGATCAATATGAACGAGGGCCCTGGTACTCCTAACACAAGTTGAATCTTAATTTGGGTACCAGTGTTCAACAACATTAGCACTTCAAATAATATAAAAATAGTTTTTTGTCTGTGTATATGCTGTGTGTATTAATTGCAATAAAAATATTATTATTATTATTATTATTACATTTATTTTTATTTCAATACATATTTTATACATTTTTAAATATTTCCTTAAAAAATTATTATTATTATTCCATTTATTTATTATATTACATACTTATTATATTTTTAAATATTTCCTTAAAAAAAAAACACATTAAAAAAAACATTTAAAAATATAAAAAATAGTAGCCCACCGGCATCGGGAACAGAGTCCAAGCTGCCGGCGGTCAGGGCTCCTGAGAGAGGAATCTCCTAACGATACGCGCCGTGTCTAGGAGTACTGCTTTCTGGATCAGGCCCTTGATCCAGCTGCCTAACGAGAGCCTCCTCAGATGTTGTTCGAGGCTCTTGGCTATTAAGCCATTGGCCGTTACGACTATCGGCACAATGATTGCTCTATCCACTTCCCACATGTCGACAACCTCGCGAGCCAAGTCAAGATATTTAGTTTGCTTATCTTTCTCAGCTTTCACGAGGTTCTCGTCATGAGGGACCGCTATATCAACAATCATTGTGCGACGCTCTAGTCGATCTATCACCACTATATCAGGTTTATTGGCAACAATAGTCCTGTCAGTGATGATAGATCGATCCCAATATAACGTGATATTGCCATTGTCGAGAACTGGGTCGGGCACATACCTATAGTACGGTACCTCTGATTCCACAAGATTGTATTTAAGAGCAAGTTGCTGGTGGATAATCCTGGCTACGAGGTTGTGTCTATGCAAATAGTCTCCGTTAGCTAGATGAGAACACCCAGAAATAATGTGTCGGATTGATTCCCCGGGTCGGTGGCATGCCCGACAGATGTCAACCGTACCGTCCTTCACAATATATTTCCGGTAGTTGTTTGTCATCATAACTTCGTCCATAATCGCAAAGACAAAACCTTCAGTTTCCCCGAAGAGGTCACCGAAACGCAGCCAAGATACGGACACTAACAGGTCTATATCGGGCCCATGTAAGGCCCGGTAAAAGCGTCCGTGAAGCTCCTTGCTCTGCCATACTTCCCTGCGGTCATTAGTATCCAGTACTATAGGTTTGCGCCAGTTCTCGTTAGCCAAGGAGAGCGGAGTAAGGCCCTTGTCCACCGCTACCACATCTCGGTGCATACCCACGTCGGTTTTTAGGAAGTATTCCCTGAGACTGCATACCTCGCGGTTGTGCAGGGTCTTAGCATTTAAGAAGCCACGACCCCCGCACTTCCGCGGAATATACAGTCTCATCACCGATGACCGTGGGTGATGCATCCGATTTGCGGTAAGTAGTGTGCGGACCCTCCTATCCAGGGCGTCAAGTTCTGTCTGAGTCCATTTGAGTATGCCGAAAGAATACATCAATACCGGCATGACCCAACCGTTGAAAGCGCGCACCTTGTTTCCGCCTGATAAAAGACTATTGAGTACTTTATTCAAGCGTCCAAAGAAGCGCTCTTTCAACGATTGTTTCACGTCATCAGTATTGATGCCTAACGATTCCGACATACCCAAATACTTGTAAGTTTCGGTTGAGCAGAGGGATCTAAGGTGTATGGAATCCGAGAGTTGAATTCCCACAGATTCCATAATCTCACCTCTCTTTACATGTATGACTGCACATTTGTCCACACCAAATTCCATCCTGATGGCACTACTAAAGGTTTCAGTTACCTTCAGTAGCTCCACCAGCTGCAAGTTGTTGGGGGCAAAGAGTTTCAGATCGTCCATGTAAAGAAGGTGAGATATGACCTGACCGCCTCTTTTCAACCGATAACCTAAGCCAGAACCCTCCAGCAGTGTGCTGAGCGGGTTCAAGGCTAGGCAAAACCACAGTGGACTCAGACTATCACCCTGGAATATGCCACGCTCAATCCTTATCGGTTCGTTGTTCTCCTGAATCTGTCGGCATCCCGGATAGTGAAGGACTGTTCTCCACTGCCCCATACATGACATCAGGAAGGTGCGCAGAGTTGCATCAACTTTATACAGTTCTAGCACCCTCATGAGCCATGTATGAGGAACAGAGTCATATGCCTTCTTATAATCTATCCAACATGCCGACAGATTCTTCCGAGAACGTCGAACCTGTTGGCTAATCGCAATATCGATGAGGAGCAGCTCCTTAGTACCGCGGGACCCGTTCCTACATCCATTCTGAGAGGCAGACATGATAGAATTTGTCTCAATATGACTATTGATTTTAGCTCTCAGAATGGATGTAAGAACTTTATAGACCGTCGGCAAACACGTGATCGGTCTATAATTTTTGGGTTCCACAGTACTACCTGATTTATGGAGCAGGTGGGTTATTCCTGTCGTTAGAAACTGGGGCAGCGACCCTGACTCTAAGGCAGACTGGAACTGAGATGCCAAGCGAGCGTGCGACCTTTGGAACCATTTAACCCAGAAATTGTGCAGCCCGTCCGGCCCAGGAGATTTCCAGTTAGGCAATGGACGGACTGCACGGGCTACATCTTGGGGGCTGATGGTAATTGCCCCCATTTCTGGTAAAAGATCGCATGCGCGCTCGACCTCTCGAATCCAATCACCCTCGGTGTGACTGACAGGCGCCGACCAAATGCTGCGCCAAAATGAACACATGGCGTCATCATCCGGCAGGCGCGTATCAGTCACACCTTGGTCCGATCGCTCCCAATCCCTGTAAACCCACCTTTCGTTGCTTTGGAATGTACGATTCCGAGTGTACCGCTCCACTCGCCGCTTGTACCGACGAATACGGTTTGCCCATGCATAGATTTTCTGCTTCAGGAAGTCGATACGCTCTGTGACGCAGGGCAGATAATCTCGAGGACTAATATCAGTCCCCGAGAATGCCCGCCTCACAAAGCGCATCACCCTAGGGCGAGTGTTGCCCTCCCTGAAGCAGATAAGCTTACCGATGAGTGCTCTAGCCTCACCGATACGGTGCTCTATCCTGCACTGCCAAGCTGGCACAGCTGGTCGTGTAGCTCTGTCACAATTAGGAAATTTAACATGAGCTACACGACATGCCGCTACAGCCGCACAGTACAAGATTGAGTGGGTATCAGTGAGGTCTTTGCTGCTATCAAAGCAATTTGATAGCTGCGAATCTAGAGCACACACCAGCGCCCTATTTCTCTTGTGCATGGGCAAACGAGGTAGACGAGGTCTAAGCCCCGGCGATGTGGAACGGTACTCTCGAAATGCGTCCTCCAAAGCGCCCCTCAATCGATCATTACATTGGGTACTCACAGATATAGCCGCGTCATCATCGGCGTCACCAACCTGGACGGGTCGCGGTGAAGCAGTGGGTAGACGTTGCACCGCGGCCGGTGTGGTAGCAGGTGAAACACGGCTACTCTGTGATTCCAGGCGCAGTCTATCGAGTACGGTGTCATCCAACATACGATTACGCTGAATGACCCGCACCTGATCCGATAGTCGTTGGACCGAAACATTGACAGCTGGCTCAAGCACCTGAAACAGAGAGAGCATCCGACTACGATACGCAGTCAGGTTAATTCCCCCCTCTGTAGCCCCAAAGTATGAGCGCATGACGTTTTCATTAATGGATGATGTCCATCGCATGCGCTGCACACTTCCACCGGCAGCGGGGACCCTATCAGAGGCCGGCGGGCCTCGAGGTCCCAAACTGGCCGGAGGTCGGCCTCTTCCCCGTCGACGCGCAGGTGGTGGTGTCGTCGGCGGCGAGAAGTATTCGTCGCTCGAGCTCGACGCAACTGCAGCGACCGGAATCTCTGGACTCACGGTTGGCGCTGGTCCCGGCGGCTGCGAGGCGGAGCTGAGCGACGAACCCGAAGATGTTGGGTGTGTGTATAGTTTTTGTGCTCGGCTTCTTGTCAGCATTTTTTCAATTCAGTTCATCGCCATTTTATTGTATATTGCTTTTGTTGGAGGCATTATATATAGTTGGATGGTGATGTGATGGTTTTTTTATTTTTTCTTGAGGGTTTTCCGGTGGTTGTACATTATTATTGTGTATTATTGAATAAAATTAAATGAAAAATTTTGGCGAGAAAATATTTGCTGACAGTCAGTTTGACAGCCGAGCCACAGATTTATTATTATTATTATTATTATTATCCAAATTTATTATTATTATTTTTTTATCTCAGGACCCTGAGGTCCTGGACCTTTGGGAGGCGTACAAGGAGCCGAAGCCAACTCGCAGAGGCCCTTTAGATAATTATAATGGAACATGATACATATATTATTATTATTATTATTATTATTATTATTATTATTATTATTATTATCCAAATTCCTTAATGACAACCATATTAATCTGTAGCCTGGTGTGTAGTGTCTTTTAATCTGTAAATATTAAAGTATTTTGTGTTGTCATATTATATATTTTAAGTCTGTGTTAATTAACAAAAATTGTGTTGTCCTTACAGCCACTAACAAGTTAGATCTACCACAAAGTGCAAAGTTCGACGGCTCACCTTACGGCGCTGTCGTCACCACATGACACTGGCAGAATAGTCGACATCGGCTCAGTTGCCAAAAAGGAAAAAAAAAAAAAAAAAAAAATGAAAACATTATGTATTTTCGGAAAAATATTAATCTTTTTACTAAGATAAGTGACAGGCACAGTTTTTATACTAGGAATAGGAACAAATTAGATCAACCTCGATTCAGATTGGCAAAAGTACATAGTTCTTTTATGGGGTACTGTGTAAGATTTTATAATAAGATACCAGTTGAGATTCTACAACTAAATGAGTCCAAATTTAAAACATGCATTAAACGCACACTATGTAGACAAGCGTATTATAAACTGGAAGATTATATCCTTGACAAAAACGCTTGGCTAAATGCCGGTTCTGCTCCACAGCCACAGCCTTCAAAGTAAGTTTTTTTTTTTTTTTAATATATATATTTCTAATTATTGGAAGAGATACTTAACTATTCCCCTTTTTGTTTTGTTATTTTCGAAATCTTTCTTATTTTATTTGTTTATTTCAATAGAGGTTATGATAATTTATTACCTTTTGCATTTGGAAACAATAGCATTGTATAATGTAGAAGCGCTTTTTTTTTTCAAGTTTTGTGAATGTGAAGTACCATGGAGCATTTTTATTAGGTTACAACTTGTTTGACATTACGAGCATGGCAGGTGAGAGTTTGTCATGCTCACTCAAATGTCTCGCTGATGGTGGCACGTGTTATTGGGTCATTCAGTTCCCTTCAAAATGGTTGAGCTGAGTGAGGCTGATGCACGCGTCATGCTCGTGAACGGGTGCCGTCGGTTGAGACTGGTCATCTCTTAGCTGCCAGTGGCTTAATTCAATTTCTATCTTTTTAATTAGTTTTTATTCTTATTTATCTACATTGTGCTCACATATTAGAAGCGACATGAAATATGTAACCAAGATTTATGTAACAATAATATGATTTTAAAAGAGTGTCCATGGAGTTTCTTGCACGTTCTTCTCCATAGAGATCTACGCTTTGGAACGTGCAATTTAGCTTCACTTTTCTTTTTTTGACTGACTGACATTTTGACAATTCAAAAGTGCCTGTAATTGGTCTATTTGAAATAAACGTTTCTGATTTCTGATAACTCCTATTTTGTGCGGATTCACTCTATGAACTCCTAAAACTCCTTTAACATTGTCTGAAATTAGATTCGTGAGCGTGATAGGATTTTTATTTCCTATCTTCTCTTGTTCTGTTGATTCGACGTAAACTACATATTCTGAATTTGTATTTTCTATAAATAGCCTTTTGTAATTAGGTTTTGTGAAAATGTGGTATTTGCTATTGGAATCGGAGCTTCGGGTATTGGCATTATTGTATTTTCGTTTTTTTTTAAGGTTCTCACCCGGATCCGGCGGTTCCTCACCGCCACTGGTGACACTCATGGTTGTTTGAGCCCAGGTACTTGTTTTAATTTGGTATTTACAAACAATTAATAATTTATTAAAAAATTTGCGCAATCAAAATTACCGCCTCGTTTGACTTCCCGCCAAAAAGTCTCAGACGGAAAACAACACATTAGTGTTGCCACTATCTAATAGCCGGCAGATTTGGTGGGTTTATTAGTATTAGTATCTCGGGCTGGTATCCGCAATTCCACGACTAAGCGCGTATTTTGCGTACGGGTGGGACAAATGCGTCATTCGAGCCACCCCAGCTCCTCCAGGAAGGCCAGCAGCGCCTTGGTGTTATTGACCATTTCGCGGAGGTTACCTGGGTTTCCGAAGTATTTTGCCCTGTATCCAGCGACAACTGGGCAACTTAGAAGCAGATGTGCTGCTGTCTCGTCCTCCTCCATGCAGGCTTTGCACAGTGGGCTGTCTGTAACTCCTATGACAGAGAGGTGCTTATTAAAGGTCCCGTGGCCAGTTGTTACTGCCGTCACTTTTCGCAGCTGAGGTTTAGTCAGTCGTAGGGCCTGTTTCGTAAAGCGGCCATCGATGGAGAGACGTGCCTCCTTGGCCTGCCTGCACTCACTATGGTCTTTCCAGTCTGTGATGTAGGTCTCTAGTTCGTTTCCTTACCAGATTGCGTAGGTATCCGAAGGGGAGCGGCACAATTGGCTCGGGTCCCATTGCTGCCATATTCGATCCCCTTCTGGCGAGTTCATCCGCTGCATCGTTGCCTCGGGAATCGCTGTGTCCTTTGATCCATTGGATGGTTACTTGGTTATGTTCACCCACCTGGTTTAGGCGTTGGTGACACTCGTAAATCAGCCCAGAGTTAACTGTGTAGCTGTTCAGCGCTTGCAGTACAGACATGCTGTCCGAGAGTATGCGTATTGAGTGATACTTAACTTCCCTGGTTGCGACGGCCGAGGCTGCCAGGGAAATGCCCAAGCACTCAGCCTGGAACACCGTGTTATGAGTCCCCAATGGTGTGGCTATGTGAATAATAATAATAATAATAATAATAATTTATTTTCCTTCCACAAATTACAGAAAAATTAATTAATTCAACAATTTTGGTATAAAAACAATTTGTGGAAGACTGGTGCCTGAACTAAGTTTTTTTACAAAACCTGTGTGTCAGGTCACCAGGCCCCCAAAAACAAAGTTTGAGATTAATAATGGTCGTACAGAAGACGATTTGATTCTCGAAAATACATTACAATAATTATAATCAGTTAATTACATTATTTAATGACATTTAATTACATTTAATTACATTTAATTACATTTAATTACATTTAATTACATTTAATTACATTTAATTACATTTAATTACATTTAATTACATTCAATTACATTTAATTACATTTATAATTATAAGTTAATTACATAATTCAATTTCATTACATTGGAAAATAAAAAATATATATAAAGTAATTTATTAAAGATAACATGCACAAATTTGTAGGGAGAGTGTGTGTGAATGTGTGTGGGGAGTGTGTGTGTGTGTGAGTGTGATGTGGGGAAAACTGTGTGTGTTACAAAGGGAACATTTTGTTAGCATATTGTTTTAAAAAGATCTTCAATTTGGGTATAATCTAAAGTAATAAGCCAGTCAGTTATTTTTCTTTTAAAAGTTGGTTTGTTTAGGGTATGAATAGAGAGTAAATCATTCAACTTGTTGTATAAAAATGGGCCAAGAAAAGAAAAGAAGTTTCGCGCAAATTTGGTTTTAACGGATGTAGGCTGGCATATATTTCTTCTTCTGCTTCTCAAATCGGAACTATGATGGGTGTTTATAAAAGGAATTAGAGATCGTTGTTTCAAAGCAACATGCAGTATAAAAAGCTGCCGAATTGAGAGGACTTTAGAGGCCTTATAAACTTCTACAGTGGGATGACGGAAAGGAAGGAATAGTGCAACTTTAAGGACAGCCCGTTGAGCCCTCTCAAGTGCCAAGAGGTTAGTCTTAAACGTTCCGCCCCATGAAGTGATACAATATGTCAGGAGCGATTGGCACAAAGCACAATAAACAGATAGTAGTTGCTTGGAGTTAAGGATAGACCGAAGACTTTTAACCACAAAGATAAATTTTCGTATTCTGCTAGTGAGACTATTTATATGTGCAGCAAAATTTAAGTTAGAGTCCAAGGTGACCCCCAAGTACTTAATATTGTCGACTTTCTGCAATTTAGAACAAGAACAATTACCGTTGTGAGGGGATGGACAGGTGTGAGCAAGAATGGAAATTGGTTGAAGAGATAACTGCGGGCTGTTCCGTAGAGTAAAGGCTATATACTTAGTTTTATCGGAATTTAAGGTGAGTATGTTAGATCTCAGCCAATCATTAACCGTATTAAACCCGACTTGAGCAAAGTTATATACCCCCTCCCATGAGTCTGCACTGAAAAGAATCACAGTATCATCTGCAAAGGTAATAATCCGTCCATTCTGTAGAGAGAGGTTGCAGAGGTCGTTAATATAGACCAGAAACAACGTAGGCCCAAGAATGCTTCCCTGGGGAACTCCAAAAGCTACAGGAAGAGTGTCACTAAAGTGGTTATCAATTTTAACAAATTGCCTGCGGTCAGTTAGGTAATCTTTGAAGAGTGACAACTGATTTCCACGTATACCAAGGTTTTCAAGCTTCCGCAGCAAAATTGGAACCGACACTGTATCAAAGGCCTTAGCTAGGTCTAAAAAGATGGCTAGAGACTTCTTTTTATCATCCATATCGGAAACGATAAAATTTGTCAGCTCATGAACCGCCATGGCTGTCGATTTCCCAGTGCGAAAACCAAACTGAAACTGGGACAGCAAGTTATTTGATTCCAAATAATTCACTAGTCTTTTATTTAAAAGCCGTTCCAGAACTTTTGATAAGGCAGGAAGTATTGCTATTGGTCTATAATTATTTATACAGTGTCGGTCTCCACTCTTGTGAATGGGATGGATAAGTGCTGTTTTAAATGCATGTGGAAAAATACCATATTCTATCGCCAAGTTGCAGATATGTGTAATGGATGGTACTAAAAGATTCTTATGTGCAATGAGAAGGTTTGAAGAAACATTATCGCAGCCCACGGCACAGTCGCGTTTAAGAGATGAAATAATAGTACCTACCTCGTCTTCATCAGTGGGGAGAATAACCATGGAATGGGAAAAGACAGGCAGGGGGGTACTAGTAAGGGTGTAATCATGACCCTGCCGTTGGGCAGTTATTTTTCCAGCCAAAGTTGAGCCAATATTGGCAAAAAAGTGGTTTATTTTATTTAAAGATTGAACTGGTTGATCCTGCGGGCTTATTAAGTCAGTTGGTGATGACTTGGGTCTTGTTCTATTCGAGACTTTATTTATTACTTTCCAAAGGCGGCGGTTGTCCTTTCCGGCTTTTTTTACTTCTTCTCTTTCAAATTCCATCTTTACTTTTTTTTAAATTTTGTTGCAGTAGTTTCGATACCTTATGTATGTAGTCTTTAGAATTAAATTGTCAGGATTTTTTTTTGTCTTCTTATTTAGATTGTCTCTGTTTTTTATACATCTCAAGAGACCAGGGGTTATCCAGGGTTTCATAATTGTTTTTCGCTTGGAGACAGTAATAATTTTAGTGTTTGACTCTATTATAGTTTTAAGAATGTGAACAAGATTGTCAGCTGCTATGTTTGCATCAAACGTCTCGAGAACTGGTTGAAAATTTGCTTTATTTAAGTCCGAAAGCAGTCCCACGGAATCTATTCGCGAGATCAAGTGTTTTACGTGTCTAGGAAAACATTGATTCAATGAAAGAATGACAGTGTAATGATCGGTGAGGGTTGTTTGAGCTATGAAAACATTTGCTGGCAATTTAGTTTTGAGAATGACGTGATCCAGACAGGTTTTTCCGTGTGTTGGAATAACGTGAGCCGGAAGCATACCATGAAACGATGTCAGATCGAGGTAAAGTGAAGCATTTCGATCATGATTTGAAGTACTGATATCTATATTTATATCACCAGTGAGAATAATGTTTCTACAAGAAGAATAGTTAATTAGTGTTTCATTAAGGGATTGTAGGAAGTTAGATATATTGTAATACGATGGTGGGCGATAAATAGCTAAAACAACGGTGTCATTATTAATTTGAATTGCTAAACAATTTGCGTCTTGAAAATCAGGTTCTATAACATTAACTTGTATACCATTTTTTATGTAAACAACTACACCCTCGTTTTGTGTTATGTTTTTGTTTGTTGAATAATGGTTATAGCCATTTAACACCGGGAGATTTGAGGTATGCGGTAACCAACATTCTGTGAGAATTATTAGATCCCACGACGTTCTCGACTGGGCTAATAGGGCATTAAAACCTGGCATATTACAATTTATGCTTCTTATGTTTTGAACTATAATTTTGAGACGTTTTTCGTTATTCGGTATGAGGTCTAGGCAATCACCTAGGTCACAAGTAGTAGAGTCAGCTATTGAAAGGTTGTCAATGTCGTTGTTTATTAAATCAAAATTATCGAAGAGTACAGTTTGATTGATAGAGGCAGAGTATAATGTGCATAACTGTACAAAACTGTGAGACATCTCTCCTGTGCCCACGAAAGAAATTCAGTAGGCTGGCAATCGGTACAAAAAAGACAACATCGGCAAAATACTTTTCTTGTTTATATCTCGTATTGTCAAATTCCCGAAAATGAAGCGAAAAAGGTGTGTGATTGTGTGTGGAATTGTTTATGTGTGTGTGCTTGCTTGAAAAAGAAAGTGTTCTATAGATAGAAAAAAATAACTGAAAAAAACTAACTAACATTTTATAAAAACTATTAAAATACATGCAGGGATTAAATGATGTAGAATATTGGCCAGATAGTCATTTTTCAATTATTCTAGCAAAATCCATTTCTGAGTTTACAGTGATACGTTGAGCGCCTTCCTCCTTTCGTAAGTAGACTTTACCGTAGGCTGTCCAACAATGTTTATATTTATGTTGGGAGGCAAAGTCTCTCGCCAGGAAGAATAACTTTCTAGTTTTTGCCGGGAGATTTTCAGTTATGTAAACGGGTACCTTAGGGCCGGGGACTCGTAGATGTGTTGTATTCAATTTACTGCTTTTATTATTTTTATTAAAATTTCTGACTGATTGCAATAACTTAGATTTAAGTAAGACTGTAGTGAAATCTACTATGATGGTGTTATTCATAGAATTGCTTGAGTTAATCCTGTAAACGTCCTTAATATCCGATACCGCAACTGTGGTATCCAGAATGGTACCAACATTAGTGACCACATTTATCAGATCCAACTTTGATTCCCTCTCGATCTTTGGGATGTTTTTTATTTCTACAGTTGTGATTTTTGATTGCTTTTCAAGTTGATCTACTCTGTCTTCCAGTTTCTTGATGTAGTCACGATTTTCCTTCTTCTCAACTTCATATTGTTGCATTTTGTATGTTGAGATCCTCCGAGAAGACTCCCGCACCCGTGCCATTACCTGTTTTGGATCCATCAGTGAAGATCCGCAGCTCTGTAGGGCACAGCCCTTCGCAGCGGTGATCCTCATACAGTTGGATTTTGTATTTTTTATCAAAAATAAATTGCTTAGGTATCCGGTCATTAATTGCTTTCGTTATGGGAAGCTCATCATTGAGTTCCATAAGCAGAGCGGTGTGTTGTTTCTCTCTTACCCCAGAGATCCAGTGTTTTAAGACGTACTGCCGCCATCGTCGCTTCCTGTTGTATGAACAGGTGGAGTGGGGGAAGTCCCAGCATGGCTTCGAGCGCTGCAGTCGGAGTAGTCCTCATGCAGCCGGTAATAGCCATGCAGGCCATCCTTTGCATGTGTTGTAGTTTGTTTACGGCTGTGGCTAACTTGGTGCGGGGCCACCACACCACAGCGCCGTAAGTAATCATGGGCCGAATAATTGCACTATACAGCCAGAAAAAAATAAGAATCTAAAAAAAAATTTGATTTTGATTTTTTTTTTTTTTTTTTTTTTTTTTTTTTTTTTTTTTTTTTTTTTTTTTTTTTGAGAATTTTGGGGGATAGGCCCCACCTCTTACCTATCATTTTCCTGCATTGCCAGAAGGTGATGCAAGCCCTGTTTAATTTGTTGTCTATATGAGAGCTCCAATTTAACTTACTGTCAAGGGTAACCCCTAGATATTTAACCTCGTTTGACAACTGGAGTTCAGTATTGAACAGTTTAGGCAGATTGAAGCGCCCTAGTGCTCGTTTTTGCGTGAACATGACTAATTCAGTTTTAGAGGGGTTCACTGACAGATCATATTCCCTGCACCATCGTTCCACGATGCGCAGTGCTTGTTGCATGAGGTTGCGGATCGTTCCAGTCACCTTCCCAGGTACAAGGATTGCGAGGTCGTCAGCGTATCCTATTGTGTAGTAACGGTTCGCGTTGAGTACGGTGATGAGTTCATTGATAACAAGATTCCACAGTAGCGGGGAGAGTACCCCTCCCTGTGGGCAGCCTCTGGCTATCAAGGCTAACTGCTGTTCTTCCTCAAGGCGAACTACTCGTTTGCTTAACATATTAGTAATCCAGTCAATTAATACCTGGTCAACTCCGTGCTTGGCGAGGGCGGCACTTATGCTGGAGAAGTTAGTTTTGTCGAAGGCTCCTTCGATGTCTATAAAAGTGCCCAGGCAGGTACCTTTCTGGTGTACTACTAGATGAAGAGCAGACTCTGTAGACTTACCTGAGCTGTATGCATGTTGGTTGCCATGTAGTGGCACTGTCTTTAAAGCGCCATCTCTTAGTTCCCTTTCACATAACCTTTCCATTGTCTTTAATAGGAAAGAGGTCAGACTTATAGGTCGATAGGATTTGGCGCTTGTATAATCACTCTTACCTGGCTTAGGAATGAATATTACTTTCACTTCCCTCCATCCTTTGGGAACGTATATAAAGGCCAAGCACGCTCTCATTAGAGGCACCAGACTAGTTGCCAACGGTGTCCCCCCCCACTGCAGTAGCGCTGGAAACACACCGTCAGGACCCGGAGCCTTAAAAGGATGGAAACTTTGGATGGCCCATTGGAGTTTTTCCAACGTGATCATCCTGTGAGCGCAGAGCCAATCATCTTCCGATGGTGTTTGTGTCACATCTGACCATTCTGTTACCTGTGTGCAAAACGCAGTCAAGGAAGTGAGCTTCAACTAGGACGCGTCTTGCTTCATCAGGTGACGTGGTGAGTGTGTTGTCAGGTTTACGGAGCGTGGTAGGCCCAGGAGTATCCTGTTGTGCTAATATTTTCCTTACCCTGTTTGCTTGTTGACATGATTCAATACTCCCACAGAATTTACGCCAACCTGTGGTACGCCTGAATCTGATGCATTTTTTGTAGCTGGATTTGGCCGCATAGTAGGCGTCCCAGTCCTCCTCCGCACATGTGTTCATAGCTCTGTTAAGAGCCTTTCTTACCTTGCTGCGCTTGCGTCCCAGATCAGCACCCCACCAGGGTTGTCTCCCCGGTGTGTCACGCGGGATGGTTTCTGGGCAGGCAGTATGGTAGCTGTTTATCAATAATTCGGTGAGTAGGTCCACTTGTGCGTCGATTTGCGTTGTGTTCCCAAGTGTCATCGAATCGCCTGGTGGCGCAAGCTTGGAGGCTAGGCTGTGTTTATAGACGGTGATGACGCGTGTAAATAGCAATCACCTGAATGGGGTGGTGTTTTAAGACTACCAATATGGCGGTGAAATTATGGTTGTATTACACAAAATTAAATCCCTGTTGACGATTCCCTGCGACACCAGAATCTGGCGACGTTTATAGCAATTCATAGCCCACGTACCATGCTAATCCAGTAACCCCACTCGTCGTCAGGAAAGCGCTTCGCTCACGGACGCGTGGTCGGTGTGTGTGCTGCCGGCCGGCGAGCTAAATCTTCATCCATCCACCGGTGGGCTGGTCAGAACTCGTGAAACCAACACTGCACTCTAAGGTCTCAATGTCTCACAGTAGCAGATACACTTATTACAGGAGAATTCTCAGGTTCTCAACAGATATGGGATTTTGATAGCGGAGCGGTTTTTACTCGACGCAATGTCGATTTGCGTAGCGGACACACCGTTTTTTAGCGGGTTAGACGCCATCTAGCGGTCTTTAGCGAGCGTCTCAAGAAAGCATTCGATACGTCACCAGTGGGCGTTGCGGTCGTAGATATTGGTGAAGGAAATCGTCAATAGAGACTCAATTAACTTAGAGAATGCGGGAAAGGTAACTAATTTATATTATTTATTCTCTAAAAATACATATACCTTAAGAAAAGGCATTGACGCTTCACCAGACGGCTTTGTCCGTGTTGCGTGGATTGCGTCGTGGTGGCGTAGGTGTTACACAGACCTGGATGTCGAAGCGGATCCACCTGTGATCCGAGCAGGAGGCCTCCATGGAGACATGCCACCCATTTGGTGGGTTTTAGCGACTGAATGATTTGAAAGATTTCATGTGGAGTTGTCGGCTGAAGAAAGATACTTGAGTCATTAGTTTTCAATTTGTTAATGTCATAAGTGGTCTTATTAATTGCTATACCTATTATTAGAATTATTCTGTATTATGTCAATAAAAAAGTCATTAAATAAAGTACCGTACCGTAGCTATGTCAAATCTGGAAGAAATTGAGGTTCCTTTGTCAGCAATTTTATCAATAAATCGGGTGTAAAAAGACCCTTAACGTAAACGAAAACTATGTATTCTACCCATCTCTGGGATAGTTTTTTTCTTCTAGAACATGCCTGGGAAATCACTGGTTCCAGAGATATTCAAGGTCAAAGTAAGAAAAAAAAAATTGTTTTTTTTTTCAAAATCGTATTCCAAGTGTCATTAGAAAACTTTCTTCCGAACAAACATTATCAAAATTATTAATTTTTCATAACAAATTACGCATTTGAAGTTACAAAAATGCAATGAATACAAAATACTACGCAGTTACGCACGCTTCGACACAGCTGTGCGGCTGTCCCCTCGTCTGTGTCGCGGTCCAACGTTGGACCGTTTTCAGAAAACAGTCGTCTGTGTACGGTCCAACGTTGGACCGCTGTTGACATGCGTCGTATTTTGACGTATTATGCTTATTAAACCTGTGTCAATCCCGCTCAAACTTGCACAGAGTAAACTATATGTAGGTACCTAGTGAGGTTTATTACGTTGTCATTTAAGAAGTTTAAATGTAGGTACCTAGGATCTAAGTTTAGTTTTTAGATAAGTAGAAAGTAACTTTTTTGCGATAGGAAATCATCAAATGTCCCCTCGAGCTCTGGGTGAAGTGAAAGGGTGTGTCAGACTTTTACCGATTTTTTTTTCAGTAAAACCTGAAACTCCATCTCTCTCTCTCTCCGATCGCTGTTCCTTCAGTTGCCGTTTGTATACCAGGGCCGCGTTACACCCGGGCGTTTCTTCCCGTTGAATCCGACACAGGAACCTTTCGAAACAACCGTGTCCGACATGGACCTTCGTCAGGCAGAAAGTGAGGACGCCGTGGCGCCTCTCTAGCTACTCTTCAGAGAGGGAACTTATTGCTGCTATTATGGCGAGCCCAGCGCAAGGTTGCGATTGCGACAGACTTGTGGTGGTATGAAGACAGTCGCTGTCTTCATACCACCACAAGATCTCACCGGAGCTCTGTCTGCCGCGCCGTGCCGCGATTGGACGGATTTCCCGACGCGATTCCCCTCAGCGGCGTTGCACCTTCACGTGCGAGGATTGTTCCCTCCAAAATCCCACGATGGCTGGTCGGCATGCCGGCTCGCCTCGCAGGAGACCGTGCGGTATCCCTGTATCATGAGGATGGCCATGACTGACATGACATGACCGAGTCTAAACCGGGGCTCCGTAAACGGCAGGCAGGAGGCGTCTGGACCTGCCAGATTGGGGAAGACCTGCTTCAGCGCAGCCGCGCTTAGTTAAGTAGGTACCTACCTACATAATTTCAAAATTAAAACAATAAATAATTAATAATCAACGTTTTTGTTGAAAACGTAAAATCGTAAACTGTTCAATTCATAAAATAAATAAATATTGTCCATACTGTCGATCAGCTGAGCGCGTATCGCATTTGTTCGTTGAACTCGCACGCTAGTGTGCGTGCCTTATAAGCATAACATAAACCTCACTAAGTAGGTAAATAAGATGTTTTAGGAACAGGTGACACGACGTGATTCCTGCATTTACAATCACAATGTTAAAGGAAAAGTAAATTTCGTAATTTCATTTATTATGTTTGAATTAGTTTCCTACCTAAAGCTATCGGAAAAATCACACGAAGTTCCATACACTTAATCATCACCTGCTTAGGTTCCACGGGTAGTGTGAAAGTGAAACCCGGGGCCCTGGGACGAAGGCAAAGAAGGGAGTGGGTATTTAGTCAGTAAAAGTCTGAAACTATCTCTCGCTCCGCCCAAGAGCGAGATTTGTCATAAGATGATTTTCCCACACAATAAAAAAAACCTGCTTAGGTTTCTCCCAACTATTGGGGTCTCCTTTCAGTCTAACCGGAGTGCCTATTTGGCTTCCACAACCCAGCTATCGGATAATACGATACCCCTTGGCTGACTGAATGACAGCCGAGACCAATTGCTTAACGTGGTTTCCGAACCACGAAGGGGTTTCGGAATTTGTGTGGTTACCCATCACCCGAACCAACCTCGGCAAGCGTAGCTTAATCTTCGGTCCAGCCTTGCTGCTGTTATTTATTATTTAGCCCTCAAAAATGCCTACAATCCGTAAGTATTGTAGGCATTTTTGAGGATGACTTCTATTAAGGATGGCTTCTAGTGCATAAGGCTGTAAGGCTTATGCACTAGAAGCCATCCTGTTAAGTATGATTGAAAATAAATGTCGTAGGTAGGTACCTCACTTTCCCACCGAGTGTCCCCACGTTGTCGTCGTGGTAGGGCTTGCGTGTCTCAATGATCTTGGGGGCTTTGCCGGTAGAGACACTCATGCCGGAAGGTCCCAAGTGAGAGACCAGACCAAGAGGGACACGAGGCGGAGTCCATTATATCGGACTATCGTGATGGGCGCACCGTCTGGACTTAAACGTGCGCGATTCACTCTAAAAACTTTTGGAGAGTGAGCAAGAGGGCTTTGGTATGCACCATACGTAGTGGGCTTTGTGTCTTTGGGGCACAAATCAGGGTCGGAGTTTTTACTGTGTACCATGTGACGATGTCGAGATAGCAGCGAGTTTGCCTACTTGGCATTGCTGGTACACTGTGGAGAAGAGCGGGGAGATAGACCCATCATCATCTTCCTGCCCTTGTCCCATCTTATTTGGGGTCGGCACAACATGTTTTTTTCTTCCATTCTATCCTGTCAACCGTCATGCTATCACTAACTTCCTTTTCTTTCATATCACTGTTCACACAATCCATCCATCTTTTCTTTGGCCTCCCTCTCCCTCTCCACCCATCCACATGTATACTCATAACTCTTTTAGTAACATGCGTTTCATCTCTCCTCTTTACATGACCATACCAAGACAAACGATTCCCTTTCAACTTTTCAGTCACTGGCGCCACTTTCAAACTTCCTCTAATATACTCATTTCTCACTTTATCCATTCTCGTCACACCACACATCCATCTCAACATTCTCATCTCCGCTACATGCAATCTTTTTTCATCCGTCTTTTTCACAGCCCAACATTCTGATCCATACAGTATGACAGGTCTTATCACGGACTTGTAGATTTTACCCTTCAACTTGGGGAGCATCCGTGGGTCACAAATTGTTCCAGTGACCTGTCGCCATTTCATCCATCCTGAATTGATCCGATTTGATACGTCTCGGTCTACCTCGCCATCTTCTTGGATAAGCGACCCGAGGTACCGAAAGTCGGAGCAGATTGGTATGGGCGTTCCAGCGAGAGCTAAGGGCATAGGACCGGAGAGACCACCGAAATCACAGAACAAGTACTCGGTTTTCGTTCTGCTCAATTTTAAGCCAACACTCTCCAGTCTGTGCCACCACACCTCCAATTTGCTCTGGACCTCTAGGCCACTCTCGGCAACCAGCACAATGTCATCGGCAAACAGCATACACCAGGGAGCCTCTTCCTGGATGCCCGACGTCAGAGCGTCCATTATCATCAGGAAGAGGTAAGGGCTGAGGGCCGACCCTTGATGTAAGCCGACAGCCACACTGAAGCTGCCAGTGTTGCCCACTGCAGACCGGACTTGGGTACTGCATTGGCTGTACATCGCTCGGATCAACTGCACATACTTCCCAGGCACACCTTTCTCCTTAAGGGCCCACCACAGAACCTCACGAGGTACCCGGTCATATGCCTTTTCGAGGTCAACGAATACCATGTGCAAGTTTTTATGCGCACCTCTGTATTTCTCGCACAGCTGGCGTATAGCAAAAATGGCATCCGTTGTACCCCGACCAGGCATAAAACCGAATTGGTTCTGTGAAATTTCACTCTCTTCTCTTAGCCTCCTTTCAATAACTTTCTCCCAGGCTTTCATAGTATGTGACATTAGCTTTATTCCTCTATAATTATTGCATTCAAGCACATCACCCTTGTTTTTAAAGATGGGCACCAGGGAACTGTTGCACCACTCATCAGGTATGGCTTCTTCCTGCAACAACTTATTGAAGAACAAAGCTAACCACATCCATCCATCCACTCGCAGCAACTTCCACACTTCAACTGGTATTCCGTCTGGACCAATTGCCTTACCATTCTTCATTCCATTTATAGCTATTCTGACTTCATCCATACTAATCATTCTCACTAAACCCACGTTCACTGGTTTGCTCTCTAAAATCCCATTCCAGTTGTTTTCCTCATTCATCAGTCTTTCAAAATAGTCCTTCCACCTCTCTTTGATTTTACTATCTTCTGATAGAATCATTCCAGTTTCATCCCTTATACATCTTATCTGACAAACATCTCTCGCATTTCTCTCTCTTGCTCTAGCAAGCCGGTATAGATCTTTCTGGCCTGCCGGACTATCTAGTGTGTCGTATAGTTTGTCCTGTGCTTTTGCTCTCGCTATTGCCACGGCTTTCTTGGCTTTTTTCTTTAAAGCATCATATTCACTTTTTTTTGCAGACTTTAAGCTAGTGTTTTCCGGATCTATACGCTGCCATTCCTTAAATTTCCTCTTTTTTTCTTTCAACACATTCTGTATATCTATCGACCACCACCATGTATCCCTATCTATTGTACCCTTTCCTCTCGTCTCTCCCAAAATATCTTTCGCTGCATGTCTGATACACTCAGCAATCTCATTCCAGCTTTCATTTATACTTCGATCATTCATGTCTCCCATTTCTATCATTTTGTCCACCACTCGCTCTCTCAATTTCTTCGCACAGTCACTCTTCTCTAGCATATGCCATTTTATTTTAGGAGGAGGACGCTCTTTGCTTTTTTTGTTATGTGTCTTGACTACTGACACCATAACCAGGAGCCTGTGCTGTGAGACTAGGTCTTCTCCTGGCAGCACTTTGCAGTCTTTAACGTGCTTTAGTTGGTTACGCCTAACCAGGAAATAATCTATTTGCGTCTTGTGGTTACCGCTTTTGTACGTGACCAGGTGTTCGTCTCCTTTCTGGAACCAAGTATTGGCTACTGCCAGGTCAAATGCAGTAGCGGATTGCAGCAGCGTCTCCCCTTCACTGTTCGGACTTCCAAAACCCCATCCACCATGTACTCTTTCATAAACACCTCTCATTCTTCCTACATGTCCATTAAAGTCACCTCCAACAATCAATTCCTCATGTACAGAGATGGCCATTAAAGCTCTATCAAAATCCTCCCAAAACTTCTCTTTCACCGTTTCATCGCATCCTACTTGTGGTGCATACACACTAACTACATTCAACATTACATTCTCTAACATAATCTTCACAACTATGAGCCTATCATTAATCCTTTGTACTTCCATCACGCTTTCTTTCAATTTGCTGTCTAACACTATTCCTACACCATTTCTTTTACCATCACTTCCACAGTAATAAAACTTATATCCCTCACCAATTTCTCTCGCTTTTGTTCCTCTCCATTTAGTTTCTTGTAAACACGCCACGTTTATTCGTCTTCTTTTTAATACATCCGCTAACTCTCTGGCCCTTCCAGTCATTGTTCCTACATTCCAACTTGCATACCTCAATCTCATTTCCCGAGCTAGCTTCTTACGTTGCCCCCGCCCGGGATGGTGCAACAACCCTAGTCCATTTCCCACAGGAGCCGGGTGCTGCCCTTGCGCGTCGCCTGTGGGGTACGCCCTAACCCTATCGCGCATTCCATTTATATTCGTCATGTTGTAAGAGATATGGCTACTGTTTTACAGTCGGCCGCCTGCCTGACACTAACCCTCTTTGGGAATGCTGTTGCTGGTGGTTTACCCGCCACCACGCGGTGACCTGGGGTGCTTAACAGTCTCAGAAATGTCCCTTAGTCGCCTCTTACGACACCCACGGGAAGAAATGGGATGGTGCTATTCTTTACGTCCGACACCATACAGTACCATATCTCTAATAATAAGAAATAATAATATCAATTTGTCTATTTTCCACCACAAAATGTTTTACATTTCTATTGTATTATAAATTTTTGTAGATTATAGGTGGTTGGATCTTTAATACTTTACTTTTTTTTCACAGCTTCCATTTATAAAAAAAAAAAAAAAAAACTATCGAAAAACGATCTGGGGACCCCACCCCATAAAAAAGGAAAGCTGTATCCAGCAACAATAATGGAAGCGCATCATAAAGATAAAGAGGGTACCTGCTGCTCCGCAGTAGGAGAATCCCTCACCGAGCAGAGCCCGGTCAGTCCCACGTATTCTGGGGGGGACAATGATCGCTCAAAATCCCAATCGGATTTTTTCCCGTCTTTCAGGGGCGCATTGAGCCAGGGTGGCTCACGTACCGGTGGTCAGGAGTCGCTGGGATTTATTTCCAACACGTCCACAGCACCGAATCTTATCGAGCAAGCTACTGCTAGCCTACTCTCTGACAACAGTAGAGAGATTGGCTTGCTAGATGTAGCCAACGCGGCGGTATTGCTGAATTCACCTTCCACGAAGGTACAAAAAGTGTCGAAGAGAACATCAACTCGTGTACAATTTGTGCGTCCGCCTACCCCTGTTGCCGATGAGATGGCTAGTGACACCGGCGAGTCGTCCTGTTCGCAAATGTCATACGCCTCTGAGACGTCGACGAGATCGACTCGAGCCCGCACGCGCAAGCGCACGCAGACAAGCAAAAGAAGAGAGTCGATCACAACCAAGAAGAATTCTGTTAACCCACTAAACCTTAGCAAACCCCTCACTAGCGATGGACAGCAGGGTGGAGACTCAGAACCAGCGAGTCCACCAGCAAAGCAGGCAAAGACCCGGGCAACGGTAAGGCAGGACCTACCGGACTCAGAAGTTCTGGCCAAGACGATGCAGGCGCAACCAACAGCAGAACTTAATACCTGCATTAATAATAGTCTTAAAACTATAGAGGAGGTTGCAAACGAATCACGCAACCTTAAAGGGAGCTACGTTTACAACCTCAAACTGGCGGCAGTCACTGTACAAGCTGCAGTGGCTGAGTTGGCCTCGCGATCAGCAGTTGAGATTAATGTTGAGAGATTGGAGACTGAAAACACTGAGTTAAAGGCTTGGCTTGCCAGTCTATCAGCGCAGGTTGAGAAGTTGACAGCGCAGGTCAGCCTTTTAAGTCGCCAGGGCGGGCTAACAGAGAGCCCCATTGTGGCAACACCACCGATGGGACCAAGTCAGGCCGCTCCAGTGGCCGGACATTACCGATCTGACGAGGTAGAGGCTCAGTTTCGGCGTTCTATAGCCCTAGAAATTGGGTTTAAGGTAGACGCTAAACTAGCCGCTATAGAGAAGAGGTTGCCTCCTGAAAAGCACTTGCGGCCGCCACTCGCGGCAGATGCAAGAACAATATCTTCATCAGTTTCAAAGGAGCAGTCAATACCCGATCCTAAATTGATCCTGATCCCACTGGGAAAAAGAGGAAAAGAAAGGGAAAAGGCAAAAATAAAGTTGTGGCCCCAGTAATGGAATTAACCACCGAGTCTGCGGCTACTTAGCAAGCCTCCCAGGCTTTGCGAGATGCGGCAAGTACTAGAACGGAGACCTGGTCTACTGTGGTAGGGAGGAAAGCAAAGAGAGACAAGACTCCTCAATCCATCCCCAAGTCCATCCCTGCAAAGGGGAAAAAGCAGCAAGTGAAATTGCCTAGGGTTCCCACCACAGCAGCTATAACGGTGTCGGTTAGGGAGGGATCGTCCACCAAACTCAGCGAGGTTATAATTGTGATGAGGCAGCGAATCCATTTGGCTGATTTTGGTATTGACACTGTTGGCCAAAGGAGAGCTGCTAATGGTGGTATGGTGCTTACCATTGCAGGTACCGATTCGTCTACCAAAGCGGACAATCTCGCTAGCCGCATGCGAGAGGTCCTTGCCGAGTTTGATGTCAAAATTTCACGTCCAACCAAGAGAGCTGAGGCAAGGATCATGGATCTTGACGATGCCATCACACCTGAGGATGTGGCAGCTGCTATCGCCGAAGTAGGAGGCTGTTCATCCGAAGATGTTAAAGTGGGTGAAATTCGTCGATCACATGCTTCTCTGGGGCACGTCTGGGTCCGTGGCCCATTGGCGGCAATTAAGAAGTTGGCGTCCGATAAGCATATGCGCTTAGGCTGGACGTCAGTGAGGGTTCAAGTTTTGGGAGCGCGTCGTATGATGTGTTTCCGTTGCCTTGAACCCGGGCACGTCCGGTGCCAGTGCACTAGTGCAGTTGATCGGAGTACTCAGTGCTATGCCTGTGGCGGAGCCCACAAAGCGAGAGAGTGCACGTCGCTAATCAGGCGGTGTCCGTTGTGTGCGGACCAGGGTCTTCCAGCGGATCACAGGCTAGGTGGTAAAAAATGTACTCCACGCAAGACGCGTGTACTTACTCCTGTCGTAATTCAGGGATCGATGCCAACACCACTGTGTGGGCACCCAGAAGGAAATGGAAACCTCGCCTTCCCAGCCCTAAAAGTACTCCAGTGCAACCTGAACCACTGCCGCAATGCACAGAATCTTTCTCTGCAGACTGTTGCGGAGTGGTCGGTTGCCTTGGCGGTGGTAGTGGAGCCATACCGTCTTAGGGATCATCCTCGCTGGTTCCGGGACACTGTGGACTCCGTCGCCGTTTATTGGGCTGGTGGAAGAGGTGAGTCTCACTGCTCCCTATCCCTACTCGATAGGGGGCATGGATTTGTTGCAGTGGAATGGGGTTCTTTGGCTGTAGTGGGCTGCTATGTGTCTCCTAACATCTCTCTCACCGAATTCGGGGAATATCTGGACAGGGTGGTTGCATACTGCTTTCAGTATAAATGCTTACCCCGTCCGGTGCTCGTCTTGCGTGACTTCAATGCTCATTCCAGAGCTTGGGGCAACACCCGGGACACGTCGAGGGGACATGCAGTACAAGACTGGGCGGCATTGCTTAACCTCCGACTTTTAAATCGGGGATCCGTATCCACATGCGTTCGGTGGCAGGGGGAGTCAATTGTGGATCTTTCATGGGCAACTCCTTCTGTTGCTCGCATGGTGTCGGATTGGAGGGTAGCGGAGGAGATGGTCACACTTTCCGACCATCGCCACATTGTATTTGATGTGACATTGCGCCCCTCAAATGAACTTAGCCGTCCAGTCCAGTCCAGTCCACCGGCACGACGTTGGGCCCTCAAGCGGCTCGATCGAGATATGCTCATTGCAGCTGCCAACGTCGTGGCATGGTCAGAGGATGATCATTCCCAGGGGATCTCGCCCGATCCAGAATTAGAGGCGGCTTGGTTCCGGGACAAGATGACGTCGATTTGTGACGCTTCCATGCCCCGGGTCAGATGCGTTCAACGTCCTGGTGCAGTTTACTGGTGGTCGGAAGACATTGCGCAACTACGAGTTTTCTGTCTTAGGTCCCGACGCCAGTATCAACGCACTCGACGCAGGAGGGAGCCAAGAGCTACAGATGAAGAGATTGCCAGAACCTATAGAGCGTACCGGGAGGCCACTATGAAACTTCAGCACGCCATCGCGGATGCTAGGTCAAAGTCTTGGGGAGAACTTCTTAAGGGGCTGGACAGGAATCCATGGGGAAAACCTTATAAATTGGTTATGGCCAAATTGCGTCCTTGGGTTCCCCCCATCACGGAAACTATGGACCCGGCTCTACTGGAAAGAGTCGTAAGCACGCTCTTCCCAGTAGCTAGAGACGGCCCCTCATCAGTTCGGTCATCCCCGGACTGGTCTGACGAGATAGAAGTGACTGAAGGCGAGCTTGAAAGGGCCATAAGACGAATGGGAGCTCGTAACACAGCGCCAGGCCCTGATGGTATCCCTGGCCGTGCGTGGGTTCTGGCTCTGGCTTCTTTGGGGGATCACTTAAGACGGCTGTTCAACGACTGTCTTCGTGCAGGCATGTTCCCTTCGGACTGGAAGGAGGCCGGATTGGTCTTATTGAGGAAAGCAGGCAGAGATTCGGAGTCTCCCTCTGCATACCGTTCCATTTGCCTGCTCAACGAGGTTTCTAAGCTAAGCACCTCATAAAACTGAGGCGCTATGGTTCCATAAATTGCCGAGGAGTAGAGAACCACCCAGCTTGTCAGTGACTGTAGGAGATGCGCAAGTCCAGGTGAGCCAGTACATTAAGTCATCATCATCATCATTTCAGCCGAAAGACGTCCACTGCTGGACATAGGCCTCCCCCAAGCGTCGCCACAGCGAACGGTCCTGTGCGTCTCGCATCCATCGGACCCCCGCAACCGTTACCAAGTCATCGGTCCACCTTGTAGGAGGCCTTCCAACGCTACGTCTTCCGGTACGTGGTCGCCATTCCAGAACCTTTAGGCCCCAACGGCCATCTGTTCTGCGAGCAATGTGCCCTGCCCATTGCCACTTTAGTTTGGCGATTCTTCGTGCTATGTCGGCAACCTTGGTTCTCCTGCGGATATCCTCATTCCTGATTCGATCACGCAAGGAAACTCCGAGCATAGCCCTCTCCATTGCCCTTTGGGTGACTTTAAGCCTTCTAATGAGGCCCATTGTAAGCGACCACGTTTCGGAGCCATATGTCATCACTGGCAACACGCACTGGTCATAGACTTTCGTCTTGAGACACTGTGGTATATTGGACGAGAAGACACCGCGCAGCTTCCCGAACGCTGCCCAGCCGAGTCGGATTCGACGATTGATCTCTTTCTCGAAGTTAGACCTTCCCAACTGGACCGTCTGTCCCAGGTAAACGTAGTCGTCTACAACTTCGAGTGTAGAGTCCCCGACCTTGATAGGAGTGGGTGCTACATGGCTGTTTACGATGACTTTGGTTTTGTCCATGTTCATTTTAAGTCCCACTCTTTCGGAAGCTCTACTGAGGTCACCAAGCATTGTACTGAGCTCCTCCGTAGTCTCAGCCATGACTACTATGTCGTCGGCAAACCGAAGGTGAGTGATGTACTCGCCATTGACATTAATGCCTAGCCCTCTCCATTCCAAAACCTTGAAGACATCCTCCATTGCTGCCGTGAACAGTTTCGGAGAAATAACGTCTCCCTGCCTCACACCCCGCTGCAAGAGGATAGGTTTCGAGGTCTGGTCTTGTAGTCGGACTGACATAGTGGCGTTTTTGTACAAACACTTCAGCACTTCGATATACCGATAGTCAATTTGGCACCGTTGGAGAGACTGCAGTACAGCCCAAGTTTCAATCGAATCTTTCTCGGCTTTCTCGTAGTCCACAAACGCTAAGCAGAGAGGCTGGTTATACTCCTCAGTCTTCTGTATAACCTGCCGCAGCGTATGTATGTGGTCCACGGTGCTGAAGCCTTTTCGAAATCCGGCTTGTTCGGGAGGCTGGAAGTCGTCGAACCTGCGCGCGAGACGATTCGTGATGACTCTGGAAAACAGCTTGTAGACATGGCTCAGAAGCGAGATGGGCCTATAATTCTTAAGCAGGGCATTATCGCCCTTCTTAAAGAAGAGTACAACCACGCCTCTGCTCCACGCCTGTGGCGTTTTCCCCTCGAGTATGACGGAATCAAATAGCTTCTGAAGGGCCTAAGGACCGGTTTTCCACCCGCCTTCAGGAGTTCGGCCGTAATTCCGTCCTCACCCGACGCCTTGTTGTTTTTCAGCTGCTTCAGAGCCATCCTAATCTCGTACAGGCTGACGTCCGGGATATCTTCGGTATAGTGTCGAGTCAATCTAGCTCTTGGGTCGTTTACTAGATTTACAGCGGGTTTAGCGGTAGACGTGTATAACTGTCCATAAAAAGCCTCGATCTCTCCCAGAAGCTCCGATTTGGCGGATATGACTCTGCCATCGTCGGTCTTCAGTTTCGTGAGCTGGCTTTGCCCAATAGACAGATCTCGTGCAAATACTTTAGAGCCCTTATTCCGCTCAATCGCATCCTTAATCCTTGCGGTATTAAAGCGGCGAAGGTCACGTTTCAGGGACTTCGAGATTTGTCTATTGAGCTGCCGGTATATGCACGCATCGTCTGAAGACTGCAGAATCATCTCACGCCTCTTCTTCATTAGCTCGAGGGTCGGATCGGAGAGCTTCTTGTTTTTATTTGTACGGTGAGTCTTGAAAAACTTAGACCCGACCGTATGGACAGTTTCCACGAACCCATCGTTATATTCATCCACGGAGCTTCCTAGGCACTCGAAACGATTGTAGAGTTCGAGCTGAAAGCTCTCGGGGTTTTGGATCTGGATCTGTGCTGGACGGAGCGTAGACTTCATCAGTCGAGACCTTTCAAGCTTAATGTTAATATTCAATGTGCCTCTTACGACGCGGTGATCACTTCCAGTTTTCACCGCGTTGATCACAGAGACATCATTGAATATTTGCTTTTTCGTCGACAGGATGAAGTCAATCTCATTTCTAGTTGCACCGTCAGGACTTTGCCAGGTCCACCTTCTATGCTCACGCTTTTTGAAGAAGGAATTCATCATATAGAGGCCCTCCTTCTCCATAAAGCTAGCCAGTAGGTGTCCCCGGTGATTCCGACGTCCAAATCCAAATTGCCCCACTCGCAGCTCGTCACCGTCTCGTTTGCCCAGTTTCGCGTTAGAGTCCCCCATGACCACGGTGAAGTGAGTCTTAGAACCATGCATGGCTCTTGATATATCCTCATACATGGATTCTACTTCGTCGTCGGGATGTGTCGAGGTCGGGGCGTAGACCTGTATGACCTTCAGCGAATATCTTGATGATATTCTGAGTATAAGGTACGCCACCCAGGTCGACACACTCTCGATCCTCACGACATTGTTCACAAGGGACTTGTGGACGAAAAAAACCCGACACCACCCTGGGACTGCTGGTCACCCTCCCGGAAATAGAGCAGGTTACCGGATTTGAGAATTATCGTATCCTCCCCCTGTCTTCGGACTTCAGACAATCCCACAATACTCCATCGCAACCTGCTCAATTCCTCCTCCAGTTCGGTGATCTTCTCGTTAGTCCTCAGTGTACGCGTGTTGAAAGTTGCCAGGTCGAGTCGTTTAATAGATGGGTAGCCAAATCTCATCCGGAGATTCTTCGCACCCCTAGCCTCGTCGTGGCCTTGACCGCTACCGGAGTCAAGGGTAGACGGGCTGCCGGGCACTAGGGGCCATTTTTTCCTTCTGTTTTTCATGTTGGGGGGGGGGTTGCCATAATCGCCACGCTTGGCAGACGGGTTGGCGATCGCAGTTTGGTTGTTGTAATGCACAGAGGATGCTGCTGCCCATTCTCTGGTATGTCCCTTAGTCGCCTCTTACGACACCCTCGGGAAGAGATGGGATGGTGTACATTAAGTACCTTGGCTTAACCTTGGACAGCCGGTGGGGCTTTGAAGAGCATTTTGAACGCCTGGTCCCTCGAGTTGGAAGGGCTGTGGGTGCTCTGCACAGATTGCTGCCCAATCTAGGAGGACCTCGGGAAGAAGTTCGTCGCCTCTACGCGGGTGTCGTGCGATCGATGGTCCTTTATGGGGCACCTGTGTGGTTAAATAGACTATCAGGTGTCCGTCGCTGCAGGGCTAAAATCAATAGTCTGCAGCGTAGGATGGCCATTCGCATCGCACGTGGATATCGAACGGTATCTTTTGAGGCGGCAACGCTCTTGGCACGCTTTCCACCATTAGACATCCTGGCAGATATGGCCGCGAGGGTCTATAGCCAGATTCGCGACATACGCCAAAGTGGTAATAGCGTGCCAGGAATCGTAGTAGTAAGGCTGAGGCGGCAGGAACGGCGACGCGCGCTCGAGAGGTGGCGCGAGCGGCTACAGCAGCCGCAGTTCTCGCGTAAGCGCGTTGTCGAAGCCGTCCTGCCACACTTCGAAGCCTGGCTGAAAAGAGGAGAGCGCATCTCCTATAGACTAACTCAGGTACTGACCGGGCACGGTTGCTTCGGTGAGTACCTGAATAGGATTGAGCGAGAGGCCACGGCAAATTGCCACCATTGCGGAAGTGACCTTGATTCTGCGCAGCACACGCTTGAAGAGTGCCCTGCGTGGGCCTCTGAGCGGCAGATATTGGTTGCCAAGATCGGGCGGGATCTGTCTCTGCCAGCAGTAGTGTGGGCTATGCTGGCGGAGACAGATAATTGGAGAGAAATGGCGTCCTTCTGCGAGACCGTAATAGTCCAGAAGGAGGCCGCTGAGCGGGATCGTGAGAGGACCGATCCCACTCGTAGAAGGAGGCGTCAGAGGGCCAACCGCCTCGACGCCTAAAACGCTGAAACCCCGCTTGCAATATTTAAGGTAGGTGGGACTCCGAGGTCACGGGCTCTCAGAGTGGGGACTCTGTCCGCCCGCCAAGTGACTTCAGGAAAGACGGTGGCACAGTGATCACGTGCTACCGTGCACAACGAGGCTAAGGGGGAGACCTCTCAGTCTCCTCAGGGATGTGCCCTAACAGGCGTTGTACAGAGGGGGTTCCGGGGTGGTCTTTTAAGAGGTCACGGGGCCCTCTTCCATGTGCGGATGGTGATCACCGGGGTGGTTTTAGTGAGGTAAAAATCCCACACTCCCTGGGCTTTTCCCCAAAAGTCCAGGCGCCTTTTGAAGGTTTCCCCCCGAAAACAAAAAAAAAAAAAGGTACCTCACTTTATAAAAATGTTTAGTAGGTACTTACCTAATAAATTACATTTCAAAACATGAACGAGCACGCGGCGCGTTTTACCTGCGTGAGTTCTTTAGTTTGTCGGGAGTCACAGAGCGATTCCCGGCCACCGTAGACGCGGGCTTGCGGGCAGAGAGCAATCGGTAGCTCTCCATCCGATAATGACCAAGCCCTGGTGGACAGCGCGTTGTGTTCCACGTGCGCCTTAAGAAGCTGTCAAAACTGATGGGGCCCGATAGGAGCGATGCCTGACAGGGTCGCGGGATTGTTCGAAAGAGTTACCGCGACCCTGAAATGCAAAGGCAACCGAAGGAACAACATTGGGTTAGTCAGTAAAACTCTAAAACTCCCTCGCGCTCCACCAGAGCGCGAGATTATTTTGATGATCGCCCAACGTCAAAAAAAAAATATCAAAGCTACTCCCGCTTCCGTGCACAACTGCAGCAGTCTGAACTGAGATACAACTTGTCTTTAGTGTTTAGAGCGTGTTCATGTACCTACCTACCGACTGCGGCCTTCAAAACTATCCTATCTACTAGCTATTTCACAAATACTAAGAATTTAGTCAGAATTTCATTTATCTGTGTCCATTGATAACATTTTTTTTAATGTAATCACGAGACAACCTACAGAATACCTATTTTATGTAAACTGATGAAGCCCACCTCTAAATGCTCGTTAAAACTCAAATCCAATTTAGGAAATTATTTATAACTAGAGCGACACCTAGATCTATGAGATCATATTTTGTAATTACACCAGGCTGGCGCTAGCGCCAGCAGCCAGTAGCACGCGCGCGGCTCGTGCTCAAAGAAAGTTAAAGAAAAGCCGCCCACCGGCGGTGCGCGGCTGTGCTTAAAGCATCAAAAAGGCCGCCCGCGGTCCGAACCCCCTCCGTCGCGTCCCCGCAAACAAATTTAAAGGAATTTTATTTATTGCGAATTTACCTACGTGTTTGTTATTAGTAGAGTGATTGCGCTGGTTTCCGTCCAGTTCCACTATTCGTCCATTTGACTAAACTGCTACAAACACATGCGTAAAACTTGAATACAAACCTACCTTCCCACGCAAGTTTGGGCTTTTTGCGATCCGTAATGTCTAAGCAACAGTTCTACTAAGATGAAAATGGGATTAGACAATTAGGGAATTTTTTTAAATTAAAGTCAGTAGCCACTTCGCATCCGTGCTTTGAAGAAGCCATCGAGCTAGAAAAAAAAAATGCCGACGCGAAAAGTTCATGGCAAGTTTAATTACTGATAAAGCTAGTTTACGGAATATTATTGGCACGTATGTCTACTTATAAGCATAATAAATACAATTTAAAGTGTTTTTTATAGTTTTTTTTTAGACATCTTAGATAAATATAGTGGACTAATACTAGCTTAACAAGTTTGCAAACTATTTGGTTATCGTCCATTTGGACGGAAACACAGTCAGCTAGGTGAATATTTGTAATGGTCATTTTACTTCAACAGACCTATAAAGTACTGAATATTTTCTCTCAATATGATCTTTATTGCTATTAGATTAGATATTTTAGTTTCCGTCCACACCTTTGTTAGTGTTTTGCAAACAAAACAATATTTAAAGGACGTGGACGAAAATTAAAAATAGCTTAAAAAGTTGTTTTAGTTTTCGTCCATAAACGAATACAGGGGTAGATGAAAATTAAGAAATAGTTATTCTTTTGAAATCTTAAGGGAAATAATTAAAAATAACAGCACACTGTCATTGTGACACATATTTCTAACAGAAAAAGTTTTTTTTCGTTAATTTGTTTATTCCATACAGTAATATAATAAAGCGAGAAAGTCTTTTGATTGTTTAAACGTGCTAATCTCTGGAACTACAAGCCGAATTGGAAAAATCTTTCTGTATGTGATAGCCAGGTTCATGACGAATACTATCTATAAGCTAAATAACATCACGCTACGACTCACGGAAGTGGGGCAGTAACCAAAGACGCCGGTGAAACCGCGGGGGACAGTTACAGCTAATAAAAAATAATACCTAAAAGATAGAGAGAGATTGATTGATTGAGCTGATTAAGTAAAAGTATACACCGTGTAATTGACAGGTTGGCAAAAACTGAAACAGTAGCTTCATGACCATGATTATGACTGAAAAACGTTGGAATTTTCTTCAGGAAAATTGTCGAATTTTCCGACCGTTTTTCAACTAGATTTGTGTTCTATTTATTTGTTACAACAAAATCCAGCCCAAAACACAATTTTAGTGAAAAAAAAGCAAAAAACTTAAATTCGGCAATGTAATCGTAAAAGAAAATTCATACAACCCGCGGGGAATCAGCTGTTGGCTGTAAAAGTTTACTGCCCTCCGTAGTGCCTACGACAGACAGAGACAGCATACCACTCGCTCGCTCGCTCCTTTTGTGTGGTGCGCGGGTGCGCCTTTGCTTACGCGCCGACACTGCTAGGGTTGTACCGCGTACGGAATTTAATACTTGTAATTTTATTTTCTTTATGTAAAATGCTTTAATAATAATTAGATACTCAGGAGTATGATTACTTTATTATTTCTTAATTCCAAAAACCATATTTTAAATCGTTAATGATCTACAGTATCAATTACGAAGCTGCCCGAACTGTACACACGCGTTGCATTACAATTACTGTAAATTGTTTGCTTTAGACAATTTAGTGGGACATAAAACATAAAAACAATGTGTCAATATTGCCAGATCATATTCTACTTGTCAATCCCTCAGCGAAAGCCGGCGTTCGCGCGTGTAGTTACGAAAAGCTTTGCTTATTTTCGATTTTTACATACTACTTATAATGAAAACTTCTTATTTACGTTCTTGAATAAATACCCTATAAAAAAAAAATTAATTTATAATCTATGCGAACGCCGACGTTTGCTTAGTGTTTAGAAAATGGCGCAAAATCGCGCGCGTGCTGCTAGGGGATTGACAGGTACTAGGTTTAAACTTGGAAGCAGAACCATGAGTAAAAGTTACAAAAGATAGCGGTTAATAACAATGTTTATCATACGATTACGATACGATTATTTTTCAATATCTAGTTCTTCATCTTTATCTCAATCGCAGGCCGACCACTGTAACTACTGCGCCATGGGCACCTCGACTAACGTACTTACTATTACCGAAATAAAAATGTTTAATTTCATACCATGTGGGCAGCCCTAATTGCTACACGTGTCACACACACTCTCAAAGGTTTGCCGACAAACGAAACCGTCAGCCGCTACTTGGCGCTTTGCCGCCATTTCTTTCAGTTTTCTTTCAACTGTCGAGAGTTCGGGACTGTGTATTGCGTTCAGTTGAGTTGTGTGTTTTTGTGTTGTGTGGTATCGTCATGAATCGGCGTAATGAAACGTTTAGTGCTCGCGAATATGGCCAGATGTTAATGTGCTTGGGTGAAGCTAGAGGAAACGCGTCGTTGGCATTAAGGCTCTATGTTCAAAGACACCCAAATGAACGACATCCAGCTAATAGTCGTACTATCACAAGGGCATATCAACGTGTTTTAGAAAATTTACCTATTGTGCCGCGTCAGGAAGGTGCTGGAAGGACAATCCGTGCTCGTTCTGAGCAGGCGATTTTAGATGTTGTCCGTCGAAATCCGCGTTTGGGAACCCGTACTGCTGCAAAACTTGTAAGGCGTAATAACGGACCCCGTGTTTCACATTGGGCTGTGCACAAAGTCCTTCGAAAGGACAAGCAACGTCCATATCGGATCCATAAAGTGCAGGCTCTGGTACCTGGTGACTCAATGCGTAGACTGGCGTACTGCAGATGGCTGATACATCGGCAGCAGCTAAATCGCCAATTCGTTTCACGGGTGATTTGGACCGATGAATCGACGTTTACACGAAACGGTATGTGGAACCGACGGAATGCTCACATTTGGGCACGCCACAACCCGTACGCAATGCAGCAGACGGGTCATCAGACGCGGTGGTCAGTGAATGTCTGGGCTGGTGTGTATCATAGTTGTATTTTGGGTCCCATGTTTTTGCCAACTAGAATGGGCGGCCGGCGTTATTGTGAATTTTTACGGCAGGATTTTGAAGCCATGATGGACACTCTGCGGACTGAGCTAGATCAAGAGCGAGATCGTATGGAGAACGAACCCCTAGCTCAACTACCTACCATCTGGTTTCAGCACAACGGTGCCCCGCCGCATGTGGTACTCCCAGTCCGACAGCACCTGGACCGCACTTTTCCAAACCGATGGATTGGGAGATTCGGGCCACATGCATGGCCACCTCGCTCGCCTGACCTAACCCCATTGGACTTTTTCCTGTGGGGTTATATCAAAGAACGGGTGTATGTGACGGAGTGTGATACCGCGGCCGAAATGGAGCAGCGCATCAGAGACGCTTTCGCATCGTTGAACCAAAAACTCAATGAGGATGTGACAATGATGCCTCGTCTCCATGCCGAAACCCTGCGTAGAGCACAACTGTGCGTGCAGCTCGGAGGCAACCACTTTGAGCCATGCCTTATACGACCCGAGAGACTTTAATTTAGGTAAGTGACTATTTTAATTTTTGATAGGTTTTGAATTCGTGTTAAATTTTTTTGATAGGTGTGTTTGTGTGTGTAGTGTACTATGTATTTATTCCAAACAAGGTCCACGTCCCGAAGTATCTACCTATTAGTATGAATGAACAACGCGCGAGGTACAGGGTCGCGCGCGTATATTCGTTATACATTGCGTAGCCGAAATAAAATTGAAAATTGAAAAACGTTCACCTATCATTTCCGGGAAAATATTTCACTATCAAAATATTAACAATACCAGTCTGAATTCATACTTTTCGTTTTTGCCAACCTGTCAATTACACGCTGTATATAATTGGATTTTTACTTAATAATTAGCCTACACTCCTTTTTTACACTGTGGTCGAGAACTAGCTCACACTCGGACGAAAACCAATTTTTTTGAACGAAAACTAGCGAAATCCCTATTTTTTCAAAAAAAACATTTTTTATAAAAAAAGCCGTGAATGTGATACATTGTCATGTGATGTTAACCAAAAGAAGACTATATAAGCAATAGAAATAAATACGATACATTTATGTAAAAGTACTTCAAGATATTTATTTCACATCACAAAGCTTGCAACTCCGATAATTGGACGAAAACCAACGCAATGACCCTATATTAGTTCGGTTTTTTGCACAGAGTACATTATAATAATAGGTCTGTTGCTGATTCTCAAAGGTGGAAAGGTGGTAGAAATAAAAAATAGCGGACTGTAAATATAGGTAGGTTATATTCGATTATCAAGAACGCGCGCTTCTGGTCCGTGTCGTAAAAGTCAATGGCGGAGCTTTCGTCGCAGCGGTGCGGACGGCGGCGCTCTGCCACTCGTCCCCCGCTCCCCGCAAGCCGCTCTCGCCCTCCGGTCGTTGCAGTGGCACACGGTGCTGCGTTTTGTCGCCAACAGGTCTTTACCTATGAAATTGTAATTTTTTAAAACGGGTTACTTTGAAGTGTGTTATATCTTTGGATTGACTTGGAATTATAAGTTCAAATCTAAATAAACTTTATATTAAATGTACGTTATTCTTTTTTCGAAATTAGGTATTTATTGGTTTCTTTGTGTTTTGTATTTTCTGTAATATCGCAGTACTTATAACCATGAAAGCAAGAAAAAAAAATGATTTTTCATATTAAGAGTTTTAACGTAGAAACTATGCATTTTATAGGCCAAGCAATATCAATGACGTATACCTACGACTTTCTTCTAATAAAAGAACTCTGTGTTCTTGGTTTAATAGCTTTCGTTTTGGAAATTTTGTCTTGTAGCCGCCCTGAGAAGAAAAGTTATTCGTGCGATAAAATTTCCCACGTGAAAGTGATTGAAACAAAAATAGACATCCCATTCATTAGCAGTTTTAAGTCTGTATACATCATCACTATTGCATACTGCTTGAGACACATTTTTTCCACGGTAGAACTCATATTACAAAATAATGCGAGTTTTCTTAGATTTCATACAAAAATGGTTATAAATACAGCGATATTACAGAAAATACAAAACACAAAGAAACTTAAAAATACCTAATTTCGAAAAAAGAATAACGTACCTTTAATATAAAGTTTATTTGAACTTATAATTCCAAGTCAATCCAAAGATATAACACTTCAAAGCAACCCGTTTTAAAAAACTACAATTTCATAGGTAAAGACCTATTATAGGGGTAGTTTCTTGTGTCATCGAATGCACTTGGTTTTTTTGTTGCGAATTACTGTTATTAGTGGTGTAGTATTGTGTGATAGACTGATAGTAGTGAAAGCGTTTGAGTGATAGGCTTAGTGTAGGTGTATTGTGAGTGCGTTGTATGTTTGTGTGTTCTTTTTAGGATTAATTTAGTAGTAGGCACCTTTCGCGAGATAAGATGTCTTTTCATGTTTATTCGGCACGCGAGTACGTGAATATGATTTATTGTTTCGGCATGGCTCATGGAAACGCTACTGCGGCTCTGCGACTGTACAGGATTGAGCATCCTACTGTGTATCAACCCACGGATTCGCGGATCTTCACCAGAGCTGTTCAACGATTGCTGGACAACCAACCGATAGTACCAACTTCTCTGGGAGGCGGCCGACAAGTACGACCAGCGGTCGATGAGCCATTCTCGCTGTGATGCGGGAAAACCCACGATTGGGCGTACGAACAGTAGCCAAAATATTGCGGAGGCGGCATGGTCATCACGCTCGGCACATGGTTTCCCATTCTACTGTGCACAAAGTGTTGAGGGATAGGCAACGACCTTACAAAATCCATCGTGTGCAAGCGCTTGTGGCAGGCGACGCGATACGTCGCATGGATTACTGCAGGTCGCTGTTCAGCCAGGACCGAGACTTCATCCAAAAAATAATTTTCACCGACGAGAGCACTTTCACAAATAATGGAATATGAAACCGCCGAAATACCCATTATTGGTGTTCAGTCAATCCTAATCAAACCCAAGAAACGGGCTTCCAGACACGGTGGAAACACAATGTGTGGGCTGGCATTGTGGGAAACCAGATCCTAGGCCCGGTTTTCTTGCCACCGAGAATGGACGGGCCGCCTACCTCAATTTTATTACTGGCTAACTAACCGACACTTTGGAAGAGATGCCACTAGTTCAGAGGCTTGTGTTGTGGTACCAGCACGACGGTGCGCCGCCTCATGTTGTGAGACCAGTTCGTGAGCAACTGACGACGCTTTTCGGAAACAACTGGATCGGACGGTTTGGGCCTAACGCGTGGCCAGCACGCTCGCCTGATTTAACCCCTCTAGATTTCTTTTTGTGGGGTTACGTCAAAGATAGGGTGTTTGACCGCCCCTGCGAGACCGCTGCTGAAATGCGACAGAAAATTATTGATGTGTTTGATGAACGCAGCGGTCAGCGCAAGAAGGAATCCTAGAGCGTGTTCATGAAAACACGCGGGCTAGGGCGCGCATCTGTCTCCGTGTGGAAGGTCGGCAGTTTGAACCGGAGCTCGTCAGTGTTGAGAGGCCACCTGTCCTGGATGACAGCTAAAGCGACGGACAGTGTAGGTAAGTATTCAGGCTATTTAAAAAATGTACTTATTTCGTGTAAGTAAGAAAGAAAGAAAGAAAGAAAAACATTTTATTTGGCGGAACAAGGCGCAAATTTAAAACTAACAAATTATAAGTACATTATGTTGAAGAAATATGCGCCACATCCGCGCAAAACGGCCGAACGCTCAGCATAATGCCGTGACCACACGCAAAATGCGATGAGTCTACGGCGCTGGTTTTCAGCGTGGGCCGGTAACGGTATCGACATAAAGACGTCGGCACGGTATTGTGTGCTAATAGATTTGAATAAAATAGATAAATATAAATAAATTATAGGGAAAGGAGAAAAAAAAAGAACAATGAATAAATAAAGTGGAAATACGAAATCATAATATATATAAAGTGGCAACATTACTTTCCGTCTGTGCCAAAGTACGCGGTTCTGTTTTCATGTACCTATAGTCTATGGACGCGATGACGTGCGTGAAAAGGAAGTGATGCATGCTTTGATTATATACATGTCTAGATAGAGCAACGCAAACATAAGACGCGCTAAAACTGTCTCCAATTTCGGGACATGTGTGAGTACCGCACGTGTACTTATTGTCGTCAAACTGTCAAGGTGTGCGTGTTTAGGGATGCCTGCTCCAAATTATCAACTTTCCTTTTCTCCATTATTTATTGTGACGAAAGTTTAACAAAATAGGTTGAACGAAATAATTATTCTGTAGATTAAAGAAAGAAAGAAAATACATTTATTTAGCACAGACTTAAAGACACACAATACTCCAGTTACATGTAATTACATAAAACCAACAAATAAAAAGTATAAAGCCCGATGTAAGGATATAGTAGGAATGTGTGCCTCGAGGCTGCACCAAACAGGCCCAATTCAGCAAAAATCTGAAACCCAAAATATTAGAAAAAACTAAAAAAAATATTATTTAGTGTATGACGTCATGGGTTTCATTTTTTTTTTTGTAGTTATAGATAAGTTATCATTTACTGATCAAATAAATAATGTAATTTTTAAAATAATAATGTTCTCCTGATCGAAAGATGATGTAATTATATTTGTATTTTGTCTCCCATAGTTTCGCCAAATCTCCCTAGTAATAAACTGACAACACTGGCTAATCGGAATGACATACAAAAAAACGAATTAAAAAATCGTGTTTTCTATAATAGTGGATAAATAACAAAACTTACCGATGAAAAGTGATCTTATAGTTATTATATTGTTTTCCCACATAATTACGGCACAGTCTGACAGCACAAACCGGCATAATTAATTATTTTTCGTGAGCACATTATCCTTAGTTGTTTCAAATGACACTGACGCAAGGGAGAAGCGAGTCTACCAATTTTAGTAGACTTTATTTGGGCCGTTTAGTACGGTCAATGTGGCATCTAGACATGTATATAATCAAAGGATGCATGCTATGACGCTACGCCATTAACCCCTATACAGGGTGTAAAAAGACCGATCACATACCCGTTAACTACACATTCTGTACATATAACTAAGTCATTTTGAACAAAAAATATTGCTGGGAAACAAACTTTTCTTTCCATCTTTAAAAAAATGATGCTTTTTATTGCGAGCAATGTAAAGCGCGCAACTGATTGTGCCGGTGTGTGTGTATTAGGTACGTATATATGGGCGCAAAATCATTATTTGATAAGTGTTTAATTTGATCACTTCCTGTTTATTTATTTTAATATTGCAACATCCTGTTGAATGTGTAGTGACACAGTACCTGTCACAGTTACCAGTACCTCAGAATACATTACCACGTTACCAATACCTCAGAACCAATTACCACGTTTACGACAATGTCTGTTATAGAAATAATGAAGCAACACGTTTTACGACATTCCTGTACAGAAATAGTGAAGTAACACGTTTACGACGATGTCTGTTATAGAAACAATGAAGCAATACGTTTTTCGACACATCAAGAAACAGGAATAGCTTATAAGCGCAATCAGAAGCTCCAGCACCCTCCATGATCTTCACTTCAAACATCGCAGCTGCACAGATGGATCACGTGGCCTCGCGCAGCGGAGCTCTTCACTCGGTGACGTCGTCCCGCGAAAAGGACCGCGCAAGCGAGCGAGTCGTATTTATAAGATTCGCGATAGAATTGTACTAAGCCGCGCATGCGCGGTGAGCAGCCCGTTCAGTGCGTTCAATCTACGTCGCTTCAAGAGCCCTCTGTTGGAGGAATAATGACGCACGCTTGTAAATATATTAGACTAAGCACTACTTGTACTGGTATCAATGTAAATATAAATAAGGTGTAATTACAGAAAATATACAGATCTTGTTCAGACATCAACGACTAACTACGTGTTTCATTTACGAGTCACTCCCATTCCCTTATATTGGTGACCCCGCTGGAAAATCAAGACGCCTGCCTTCTGAAGAATTGAAGAATCGTCAAGATCAAAGCAAGCTTCATCATCATGTCAAAGGAACAAGTTGAAGAATTCAGCGATACAACAACAACCACATCAAGCTGCAAAGGCCATCAGATCTCAGCTATCACGAATTTACAAGTGGATTTGCTGTCGAAACAAATCGAAAAATTATCACTGGAAATCGGCGAACTACGCACAAGCTGGCAACAACGCGCGGTGCACACCCGCCCCCCTCGCCCCCGTTCCCGTTATCCGTCGTCGACGCGGCAACGCAGCATTTCGCGCCAAAATTCTCGTGGGTCAAGCAAGCCGGGCGACGCTGATTGGCTGTGCTATTATCATTACCGATTCGGTGAAGACGCGCGCAAATGTGAACCTCCCTGTTCCAAAACGAAGGAAAACTAGAACATACATCGACTGTGGCGGAAGTCGATGTAAATCAACGAAGCCTCCGCCTATGCATCATCGACAGGAACAGCAAAGAGAAGTTTCTTGTCGACACCGGAGCCGATATATCAGTCTTAGCAGCAAGAAACAAGAAATATTCGAAACCGGCAGAAAGTACCTACAAATTATTCGCAGCAAACGGCACACAAATACGTACCTACGGAGAGCGTACACTCGAGCTCAACCTAGGTTTACGTAGAAGTTTCAAATGGACATTCGTCGTCGCCGACGTCAAGACATCAATAATAGGCGCAGACTTCCTAGCAAATCACAAATTACTAGTCGACTTACATCAAAGAAAACTTATCGATCGCGTTACCGATCTCAGCGTGAACGCCATCAAAATACAAACAACAGAAGAAGCCGTCTACATTATCGACCGTAACCATGCCTACCATGACATACTGAAGAATTATCCTGATGTTCTCCGACCCATGTCGACCAAGTCTCCTGCAAAACACGACGTTAAACATCGCATAGAAACAACGGGCCAACCCATCTATTCAAGGCCACGTCCCCTTCCTCCGGACAAGTACAAAGCCGCAAAAACTGAATTTGAGAAGATGATGGAGATGGGTATCTGCAAACCTTCGAAAAGCCCATGGGCCAGCCCATTACACGTCGTCAAGAAAAAAGATGGCTCACTACGTGTATGCGGCGATTACCGAAGACTTAACGCCGTGACTGTACCCGACCGCTACCCAATTCCGAGAATGCAAGACTTTACCTACCAACTACACGGAAAAAAAGTCTTTTCGAAATTGGATATGAAGATGGCCTACTATTCCATACCAATCCATGAAGAAGATGCCGCAAAGACCGCCATCATCACACCGTTTGGCCTCTTCGAGTTCAATTGCATGACGTTTGGCCTACGCAACTCCGGTCAAACATTTCAACGTTTCATGCATGACTACGCGGACTCGACGACATCGTATTCTGTTTCGTCGACGATTTACTTGTTTATTCACGAAATGAAGAAGAACATCAGCGCCACCTACATCAAGTTCTCGAACGATTGAACAAGTACGGCGTCACACTCAACATCGAAAAATGCGAATTCGGCACTAACAAAATACAATTTCTCGGATATGAAGTCACACAAGAAGGAATCAAACCCACACAAGATCGCATCCAAGCCATAGTCGATTATCCAAAACCAACTACAATTCAAGAATTACGAAGATTCTTAGGCATGATCAACTTTTACCGCAGCTGCCTACCCCATCAAGCCGAACATCAAACCCTACTCAACAAGTACCTACACAACAGCAAGAAGAACGATAAATCACCAATCGCCTGGACGCCTGAAGCCGATGAAGCCTTCGAATATTGCCGCCAAAGCATACTCAGGGCGACTACGCTGACACACCCAATACCAAACGCACCGCTGTGTTTATTCACCGACGCTTCGAATACCAGCATCGGCGCCGTCCTGCAACAAAAAGTCGACAACGTGTGGAAACCTCTCGCGTTCTACTCAAAAACGATGAGCGACACTCAGCGACGCTACAGCGTGTACGATCGCGAACTATTAGCTATGTACACCGCTGTGCAACATCTACGTCGGCTAATAGAGGGCAACGACCTTACAATTTACACCGATCACAAACCTCTAACGTACGCGCTTACAAGACCACCGAGTAGCAGCGACACTGCAAGAAGAGAGCGACAACTTCACTATATAAGTCAATTCTGCACAAACATCCTATACATCAACGGTGATAGAAATGAAGCAGCCGACGCGTTATCACGAATAGAAGAAATCGAACTACTGAACTCAACTATCGACTACAATCAACTCGTCCAAGAATACGAAAACGACTCCGAACTACGATCGTGTTTGAACAACCCCAAACTCAACTTCACCCGACTAACTATACCTGGAGTTCAACGACCGATACTGTGCGAAACATCTACAACAAATATTCGACCATATTTACCACCGACTTACCGTTTTGCCGCCTTCAAAGCGCAACACGATTTAAGTCACCCCGGAGTACGAACATCGAGAAAAATCATGGCAAATAAATTCTTCTGGCCTTCGATGAACAAAGACGTAGCTACATGGGCAAGGGCGTGCATGGGATGTCAGCGCGCCAAAGTTCAACGACACGTGAAGAGCCCACTTGGTAAATTCCAAGAATCTGCGCGTTTTGACCACATTCATGTCGATATCGTCGGAGAGTTACCCCCTTCTAATGACTACAGATACGTCGTCACGATAATCGACCGCTGCACCAAGTGGCCTGAAGCGATACCTACGCGTGACATCAGCGCCGAGACAGTCGCAAGAGCCATATACGACGGGTGGATATCGCGATTCGGATGCCCGTTACGTATAACAACGGACCAAGGAAGACAATTTGAGTCCGCATTATTCACGTCGCTGATGAAGAAATTTGGTGTCACTCGTATTCGAACCACCGCATACCACCCTCAGGCGAATGGCCAATTGGAGAGATGGCACCGCACACTTAAGTCAGCACTGATGGCGAGAGCAGTCGGGACACGCTGGAGCGAGGAGCTACCTACAGTTCTGCTTGGACTACGTACTGCACTTCGTGAAAACACCTCCTTCAGCCCAGCCCAAATGACGTACGGTGCAACGCTACGCATTCCGTCTGATTTCTTCGTGCTTACAACGCCGAAAATTGAAGACGCCGAATTCGTTCGTCAGCTGACAGAAACAATGTCGTCACTGTCACCGGTGAGAAGAACACACTCATCGAACGCGAACATATTCGTGTACAAGGATCTCGCAACATGTACGCACGTGTTTCTGCGCAACGACAGCGTGCGCAGACCGCTCACACCACCTTACGACGGCCCGTACGAGATTTTACACCGCAGCGAAGATGGAAAGCAGTTCACATTACAGCTACCTCTTCGTACCGCCGTCGTGTCAGTCGACAGATTGAAGCCGGCACACCTGTACAACGAAGATGAGACACACCCTTCAGCAATCTCACGCTTGCCGCCACCTGCTTCACGTCCGCCAACGCAAGATCATCAAAACGTGCCAGCCGCAGCACCAACATCGAGCGCACCGCCCAGTCACACCTACGTCACAAGAACCGGCCGCACGGTGAAACCGAACGTACGCTTCACTTAAGGGGGGAGTGATGTAGTGACACAGTACCTGTCACAGTTACCAGTACCTCAGAATACATTACCACGTTACCAATACCTCAGAACCAATTACCACGTTTACGACAATGTCTGTTATAGAAATAATGAAGCAACACGTTTTACGACATTCCTGTACAGAAATAGTGAAGTAACACGTTTACGACGATGTCTGTTATAGAAACAATGAAGCAATACGTTTTTCGACACATCAAGAAACAGGAATAGCTTATAAGCGCAATCAGAAGCTCCAGCACCCTCCATGATCTTCACTTCAAACATCGCAGCTGCACAGATGGATCACGTGGCCTCGCGCAGCGGAGCTCTTCACTCGGTGACGTCGTCCCGCGAAAAGGACCGCGCAAGCGAGCGAGTCGTATTTATAAGATTCGCGATAGAATTGTACTAAGCCGCGCATGCGCGGTGAGCAGCCCGTTCAGTGCGTTCAATCTACGTCGCTTCAAGAGCCCTCTGTCGGAGGAATAATGACGCACGCTTGTAAATATATTAGACTAAGCACTACTTGTACTGGTATCAATGTAAATATAAATAAGGTGTAATTACAGAAAATATACAGATCTTGTTCAGACATCAACGACTAACTACGTGTTTCATTTACGAGTCACTCCCATTCCCTTATAAATGTATTTAAGGATTTAATTTGATAACTTCCCTTTCGATTATTTAAAATATTACGACATCCTGTTGAATTTATACAAGGATTTCAATTGATAACTTCCTTTCGAATTACTTTAAATATTGCAACATCCTGTTCAATTTATGTCAAATTAAATGACGACTTCCTTTCTAATTCTTAAAAATATTGTAGCATCCGGTTAAGCTGGTGAGGATTTAACCTGACCACTTCCTTTTTATTTCTTTAAAATATCAGAGCATCCGGTCACATTTAAATAAGAATTTATTGTGACAATTTCCGTTTCGTTTATTTATTTTAAATATTTTTCTACCTTCATAGTGAATTTTTATGCTTGTCAATTTCTGTGTATAAAAACCGATGTAATGTGATTAGAAAGGCACTCTTTCGCCGCCCATGGAATAAACACCTTGAACTGGAGTAAGGTATTTCTTTATTATCACTTCCTGCCAATCTATATTATTGTGACAGTATTTTGTGTGACGTCGACACCGATGGCGATCATACGCCGACAGCAGCGGTGGGATCCAGCCTGCTCCTACTGAAGTCCTCTGGATTCCGGGCCAAGTGCCGTGACTGCAGCACTGTCCGCTACCCTTGTGCCTTCTCGGGATTATGGCAATTCCTACCTACTGCCATTCGATTCTGAGGTGGGCGCTCACATCAAGGACTGGTGTGCCAATGTTGACGAAATCATTACAACGTGGTCTCTGCAATATACCACATGGGAGCAAATCAAGCAGGACCTGATTCAGACGTTTGGCGAAGAGTTCCGGTATGCTGACGACGTCCAGTGGTGGCGCGACTGCACGTTGGAGCAGGCGAGCAGCCACGCGGTTTACGCAACCAAGGTATGGACGCTCTTCAAGTGAGTGCAGCTAGAAGCAACAGCTGGTGAGGTAATTGATTCTCTTGTCACTGGTATTTATCCTGATTTTATGAAATGTGTATTGTAGTTTAACACTCCTGACTCTTTGCCCAAACTAGTCTCCATTTTCAAAACTTTCCGTAAACGTGACCAATCAAAAACTAACGGTACAAACATAAATTATTTAAACCAAAAAACCTTCGTTTATGATAGGTATTGTTGTCGTTTTTAGTAGCTGTCATTGTCGATTTTAATAGCTGTCATTGTCGTTTTTAGTAGCTGTCATTGTCGTTTTTATTAGCTGTCATTATCGATTTTAGTAGCTGTCATTGTCGATTTTAATAGCTGTCATTGTCGATTTTAATAGCTGTCATTGTCGTTTTTAGTAGCTGTCATTGTCGTTTTTAGTAGCTGTCATTGTCGATTTTAGTAGCTGTCATTGTCGTTTTTAGTAGCTGTCATTGTCGATTTTAATAGCTGTCATTGTCGTTTTTAGTAGCTGTCATTATCGTTTTTAGTAGCTGTCATTATCGATTTTAGTAGCTGTCATTGTCGATTTTAATGGCTGTCATTGTCGTTTTTTGTAACTGTCATTTGAAAATGACATTCTTAGTCCTGACTCGTCGGGTCCGGGGTCAGTGTTCCATTCGTTTTCAATGCTTCTGAACGTAGTATTTCCGCAAAGTTTTCACGGGGACGGTTCCGAAAAACCGCAAATTAGTTGATTTTAAATATTGCTAGAAAGAATTCTTGTTTCCATAAACGAAATAACGAAAGATTGAAATCAACCACCTGAAAGTGAAATTTAGAGTTTTTTGTAAAAACATCTGTCAAAATTGAATTGATTTCAATCCTGTGTAAATTTGTTTTTGTAAGTACTGGGTTTGATAGTTCGATTCAAACATTGTTGAGTTGTAGGATCGACTGAATGGATTGTTGGGTTGATTGTTGGGGTTGGATCAATTGTTGGATCGATTTTAAGAGCAATTGAATCGAATCTAAAATCAATATTAATTTGCAGACGTTCAAAACCTCTATTTTTCTGAAGCTAATTTTTTAAAAATCCAGTTGTGAAACACATAACATTTGGGCCACTTCTTGTATAGTTCTTTCAAACAGGAACAGAGTACACCGTTGATCCTCCTCTGCCTTGCGTCGTACTAAGGAGAAATCTTAGCTAAAAAGGTTTCATTATTCGTTTTTCAAAACTGTCCCATAAAACGATTTGGGAGATGTCAAAGGTTGTGTGGGTGAATCTTGCTCTTTGTATTAATAAACTTAAAACTTAGCACAAATTCTAATCAAAATTAATAATAAAGACTGTAATTATTAGTTCTTTAAAACTACCCTCAGAATACGGTTTAAGGGTTGTTAAGGTTTTCTCGCGAATGAAGTCGCTGGTAAAGTGCAAGTCCCTGTTAAATTCATAATGAGGATATCCTGTTGCAATAAGTTGATATCTTGTTCCAAAAGTAATTCTACGATTAATCATAACGGCTGGCATCCCGTAAAACAAGAGCTGGACACAATTGAGCAACTTAGTTTTGTTGATAGGATTGGTAATTGCGTTGCGCTTTGATAAAATTCAAATCGAAAATTAAAACTCTTAAACATGATTGCGTCACATCTTCAATATTAGTTAAATATATAGCCTTCTAAACGAAATAATATTAGAAAAAGTAACGGTAAACCTTACAAATAAACAGTAATCGTTTGAATTGGTGTTCTATATAGTTATAATCAGACCAAATTAGTCCGATTTAATTAAAAAGTCCCTCCCGGGTATTGATTATCACAATCCACACATCTAATAAATAGCTAACGATGCCGGTCGGGCAAACTGTCAGGTTGACATTTGAAGAGCTTCATAAGCAGTGGCAATTAGAGATTTGCAGTTGACTATACTTATTTTACGTCAAAAAGTTCGTGAGTTTCCCATGTTTGTGTTGCTTTAACGTATTGCTACTGTGTTTTAAGCTTTCATGTAAATTAAGGATGGACGAGCGATAATTTCGAGACAAGTTAAGATTTGATACGAACAAAGATGAAATGAGATCTTTTGAAAAAGGATGTCTTACTGTATCGGCACCAAAGACAATGGCAAAATTTGATCAAAGATTTAGAAGTTTCTATTAAAATTTTACAAGTATTGCTAAATAGTGCTATAAAGTGAAGCATGGTTACAGTTATTATTTAAGATGTTCCGAAAAATCGCTGTTCATGAATCTGAGTTTTTTGAACCGACCGTATGGGCGGAGAATTTGTGAATTAGATTTATCGCATTAACTAGTCCCTTTTCCCACCTATTACGTTGACTGATCACCAGCGTATCCTTTTTCCCGGTCTAGAGCTGATCCTATGCGGGTGATGCCATAAGAGATGGCTAGATCCAAAGCGGGTGATGCTGTTAGGGGGGCTATATCCTATGCGGGTGATGCCATGAAGGAATATGGCTAGATCCAAGGCGGGTGATGCCGTAGATAGGTTTTTTTAAATGTGACTTGGCTTATTGCTATGAAATAAATTATATTGATTTCTTATTCGAATCTATTCAAACCATTAACCATTCTTTAAGCGCGATCTTAGATTTATTAGATTAATTAGTCCCTTTCCCACCTATTACGCTGGCTGGCCACCATGCGTATCCTTTTTCCCTGTCTAAGAGCTGATCCAATGCGGGTGATGCCATGAGGTATGGCTAGATCCAAGGCGGGTGATGCTAGTTAGGGGGCTATATCCAAGCGGGTGATGCCATTTGGTATGGCTAGATCCTAGGCGGGTGATGCCGAATTAGGGCTAGAAGGCGACTGATGCCGTGTAATGCCAATCAGCCAATTCACACCAAATATTTGATACTGTAATTTTTAGCTAACCCTATGTGGGTGACGCTGATAAAATGTTTGATACTGTAATTTTTGGCTAACCCTATGTGGGTGACGCTGATAAAATGTTTGATGCTGTGTAATTTTGGGCTAACCCTATGTGGGTGACGCCGATAAGATGTTTGATGCTGTGTAATTTTGGGCTAACCCTATGTGGGTGACGCCGATAAGATGTTTGATACTGATTGATTTTGGGCTAACCCTACATGGGTGACGCCGATAAAATGTTTGATGCTGTGTAATTTTGGGCTAACCCTATGTGGGTGACGCCGATAAGATGTTTGATACCGATTGATTTTGGGCTAACCCTATATGGGTGACGCCGATAAAATGTTTGATGCTGTGTAATTTTATGGCTAACCTGATATGGGTGACGCCGATTTTATGTAAAATGATTGTATAATGTAGAAGCACTTTTTCAAGTTTTGTGAATGTGAAGTACAATGAAGCATTTTTATTAGGTTACAACTGTTTGACTTTATGAGCAGTGCAGTTGAGAGTTTGTCATGTTCACTCAAATGTCTCGCTGATGGTGGCACGTGTTATTGGGTCATTCAGTTATCTTCAAAATGGTTGAGCTGAGTGGGGCACGCGTCATGCTCGTGAACGGGTGCCGTCAGTTGAGACTGGTCATCTCTTAGCTGCCTTTTTCTTAGTTTAATTTCTATTTTTTTAATTCGTTTTTTTAATTATTATTACTTATCTACATTGTGCTCACATATTAGAAGCGACAAAGTTGTAACCAAGATTTATGTAACTCATAATATGATTTAAAAGAGTGTCCATGGAGTTTCTTGCACGTTCTTCTCCATAGAGATCTACGCTTTGGAACGTGCGATTTAGATTCACTTGTTTTTTTTTGACTGACAGTTCAAGGGTGCCTGTAATTGATCGGTTTGAAGTAAACGTTTCTTATTTCTGATTTCTGAATATCGGATGCTCTATAATGAAGATTAAACCTAATGTGAGTGATCTGAATTGATGTAAATTCCTGTACAGCGCAGAGAGCGCGCTGAGATCAGAATGGCCGTATGGGCGCAAAACCATTATTTGATAAGTGTTTAATTTGATCACTTCCTGTTTATTTATTTTAATATTGCAACATCCTGTTGAATGTATTTAAGGATTTAATTTGATAACTTCCCTTTCGATTATTTAAAATATTACGACATCCTGTTGAATTTATACAAGGATTTCAATTGATAACTTCCTTTCGAATTACTTTAAATATTGCAACATCCTGTTCAATTTATGTCAAATTAAATGACGACTTCCTTTCTAATTCTTAAAAATATTGTAGCATCCGGTTAAGCTTGTGAGGATTTAACCTGACCACTTCCTTTTTATTTCTTTAAAATATCAGAGCATCCGGTCACATTTAAATAAGAATTTATTGTGACAATTTCCGTTTCGTTTATTTATTTTAAATATTTTTCTACCTTCATAGTGAATTTTTATGCTTGTCAATTTCTGTGTATAAAAACCGATGTAATGTGATTAGAAAGGCACTCTTTCGCCGCCCATGGAATAAACACCTTGAACTGGAGTAAGGTATTTCTTTATTATCACTTCCTGCCAATCTATATTATTGTGACTGTATTTTGTGTGACGTCGACACCGATGGCGATCATACGCCGACATATACGATAGGCGAGGCGCGGCGCGGCGGCGCGGCGCCTCGGCGTCGCGCGCTTTTTGCATGGTGTAGGTATTAAGTCGGCTCTTAGTAATTAAACATTTCTGTGTTATGTACAATTACTTATTTAATTAGCAACAGCACCTGTATTAATCACTTTTTCAGTTTGTTTGTTTTGTCCTCTTTTCTGAGAAATTATTTCCACAAGATGAAGCAATCGGATTAAAAACACTAAATAACATATTGTCTGCCCCGATTTCGGCTTCTCATGAGTCCATGTGATTTATATTTCGTCGCGGACTCTTTGAACACTGTACAAAACAATAAAACACAAACATATTCAACGATTTCGCATCGCATCTTTTTGAAATTTTGAACTTCAATTACCATTTCCGTAGAAACACTCGTCACAATATTAAATTTTTTCCTTTTGAGGTACGGAGCGGTAGGGTTTTCAAGAATTTATCGATTATGCGTAGGTACTCGTACATTTTACTAAACAGTAGACCATCATTTCTCACGTAAGCGATGTGCTGACGCGTTGGTGACAGAGGGACAAATCCCACCTCCCACCACTGTAGGTCCTACCCGCCTTGCGGGATACGGATCATTGGAGACACTCACACCGGCAATTGCGTGACTGCATATGTGTTTTACAGCTTTCTCTACCGGGACGTGCTTTGTAAACTCCATAAATTGTGCGACAGAGGGACAACTGGAAATAAACGATCACTTTGTTCTTGATGTGTTTATTCTTATATTTATAGAGGATCACAGTCACGTGAGTTCGGCGGCGGCGGCAGGGCGGCGCGGCCAGTCCAGCTCCACGGCGGCCACGTCCAGCGCCAGGATGTCGGCGCGCGCGCCCAGCGCGTCGCCCAGGCGCGGCCGCGTGCGGCCCAGCTCGCCGTGCGCCCACTCCTTCACGTACGTGCCCGCCTCCGTGCGCACCGACACCACCAGCAGCGCCGGGTGCCCTGCGGGGAGTACGGACTGCTGTCAAGGTTGCGTGTGGTAAATACTTGTAACTACTTTTAAAGTGTCTTGCGGATTCAGAATCGCTTTGAAATAGGATTAAACGTAACTTATTATTCGGCGCATGACATTTTGACAAAAGAACATAAAGCCGTAGGAGTGTTATAAAAAAACGCCCTCCGACAGTCACAGCAGCAGGCGGCGGTGCAGCACGCGCCGTCACCGCCACGCCCGCGCCCTCCGGCAGTCACACGACGACACAGTACGTACCGGGCACAGGTCTCGCGCTGAGGTCGAGGATGCGGCGCGCGCGCGTGAGCAGCGGGCGGCGGTGCAGCACGCGGACGGGCGTGCGCTGCTGCAGCAGCACGCGCGCCGCGTCGCCGGCCGGCGTGTTGCGGTACGAGTTCACGCGTGCGATGTCACGCGCCGTCACCGCCACGCCCGCGCCTTCCACGTGATCCGATGCCGAACCGTTAGTCTGCTGACACTCATACCGATAAGTAGATAGGTACAGGCTTCATGCATACAACAAGCAATAACGCACGCACACATATCTATTATATATATAAAAGGAGAAACTGACTGAATGACATATCAACGCACAGCCGAAACTATTGGGACTAGCAGGGAGAAATTTTGCACAAGGTTTCCTTTTATGACGTAGGCGAGCACTAAGATAGGAATTTCCAATATTCACCTCCTAAGAGGATGTACCGGGGGTCCAAAGTTTGTATGGAGAAATCTTCTTTTATAAGCGTGCGAAGCCGCTGCCAGAAGCTAGTCCTCGATATATGTAGTAACCTAATGCTGCAAATGTGATCGGCATTTGTTAAGCTACATTTACACATGATTCATGTGAGTAGCGAGGCGAAATACGAACACGCATATTTTAGGTAGTCGCAGCTCGCCTCACGCCTCGCGTGGCAGCTAAAAATATTTAGAATTTACAAATTTCAGTGAAAACATGTTTAGGAGAAATACCACAAATATGTAAAACAGTAAAGATATGTTTTAAGCACAAATTTATTCGAGTTCAAATGTCTCCAAAGCACGCCCACTTATTTCACTAACACAAAATCAAAAACTATAAGAACGACACACAAACTCATATTTCTCACGAACACAAGGATACTGACTTCACCAGAAACAAACACGATAATATATCACATTCAAAAAGGACGTGGAGCATCTCTTTGTAACTACGGGGTCAGAATAAACACACATATGCAAAATATACAATTAGTGATGTTAAGTAGTACCTAATCATAGAAAAAAATATCGATGAAATTCAGAGTTGCAATTATTCTATCTTACCAAGACAATCTTTGATGTATTGTATGTTTGATGACTTTTTATTCCATGTGCTCAAAATCGGAACACTGTGTCATAGAAAATAGCTGGCTCTTACACAGAACGAAGTGTACAGCCCCTGACTGTACACTTCGTTCTGTGTCTCAAAAGAGCAGTTGCAATTTACCAATGCTAAAGTGCCTAAAATTTCTATATAGTAGACGTTCAATGATCCATAAGTTGTTTATTCAATACTTTAGATGCTACAATATAAATATGTAGTTTTCTTTTTGTTATATAGTGAAGATTGATGCTTCTTCTTCTTCTTATCGATTCGATGGTAAACTCGTCAAACTGTTTGGGCCCAATAGGTGGCTACATTAATAGCAGCATCGGTAGCACTCATTAAATCCTCCAAAGTGCAGGTGTATGGGCACTTGGGGCATTCTAGTATATGGCTCATGTTTTGAACAGGAGCACCGCACTCACATTGAGTATCCGACGGGTCTATAAAACCCCATTTTGCCAAGTTGTGTTTGCAGCGGCTTACCTGAGTTCGCAACCGATTTAGTGCTCTCCATACAGACCACTGCAAATCGCGTCCAGACGGGAGATGTTCTTGGGGTTTCAAGAAGTCGGGTGGTGGTAGGTGATGCTCTTCCCAAAGCTTTATTCTTTCTTTAGGAGGCGGGTCATCGATGGCCCGTGTGCTACGCAGGAAGCTCTTCCGGCTCTTAAGCCTACTTGGGGCTGTTTTGTGTTCGAAGAGGGGATGTCGGGAATCGGATTATTGAATTTACTTTTCAATCGCGCATGCGACATCCCTACGTACCAAGATTGATGCTGAATTTGTTATAATCAACTTTTATACCAACTGTTATACTTACATGTCTGAATTCATTTGAACTATCCATCTTCTAAATTTATGAGGCTTTTAATTAAATAAATTATTTAGTTCTTACTTATACTACTAGTGCCCATGTTAAAAACTAAAAGAATCAGAACCAGCAACTGGAACGTTTTGCATTATACTCATCATCATTTTATCAATGATAACTCAATAATGATGTTTTGTTTTTCGTCAGCCTCAGAGCCTCTGAAGCTGCCCAAAGCCAATATCGACGAAAACGTGGTCCCAAGGTTGACCATGAGAACATCATAATTTCTCCGAAGAAAAAGAAATCGAAGCAAACGCCACTGCGTTCTGTAGAAAAGTGCACTGTAAAGAGTCATAGCCAGCAAATACCCGTGCTTTTAAAACGCAGATAATAAAAAAAACTGCTGAAATTGCTTTTGTCGACAAACACAAATCAGTTGTTAAGATTAAACAAAGAAGCTCATTCCGAAGCTTTCATCTATATTTCACGAATGTCTCATTGGACAATGAGGCGAATGACGAGCACGACATTTTGTAAATGTGGTATTAGAGACGGCCGCTCACGCGCCAGTGTGTGCGTGCGCGCGTCGCTCGTGTTGTGGCCACCACGTCGGCGGTGATTATTCAAAGATTCAAAGCATTTTATTTCAAATAAACCATTTACAGGCACTTTTGAAATGTCAAGAAGTCAGTCAGTCAGAAAATATGATGCTAATTGCACATTCCAAAGCGTAGATCTCTATGGAGAAGAATGTGCAAGAAACTCCATGGACACTTTTCAATCATGTTTTGTAATTACAAATGTCTCTATTACATGTTTCTTGTCGCTATCGTGTGAGAACAATGTAAATAAAGTAAAAATAAAAACTAAATATAGATTTTAAAATAGCAACTGGCAGCTAAGAGATGACCAGTTACAACTGACAGCGCCCGTTCACGGAGATTAGCACCACTCAGCTCAACCATTTTGAAGGGAACCGAATGATCCAACACATGAGCCACCATCAGTGAGACATTTGAGTGAGCATGACAAACTCTCAACACTGCCATGCTCATTTATGTCAAACAAGTCCATTAATAACATAAAAAACCATAAAAAAAATATAGATGGCGCTAGTGCCACGCGTAAGATCAGCTCCGTCTATTTTTATTCATTAAAATTACTCAAATCACAGTTAAAACGCAAATCAACAACGAAGTATATATATAATAGCCCAATAACTAAGTGTAAGCGTTATCTCCGTAATATCTTCCAGGAAAGTGCATAAAATAACTAATAACTATTTGAACATACAGTACCAAAACAGTTTGTTTACATTTAAATATTTCGTCAATGTGACTCTTATGGAAATTAAAACTACTAGTGCAGTGACATTAACATCTAGTGCAAGTGGAACAATCAACAATTAAGTATCTTATTTAAACAAAGTATACAATTGTGATTGTGACAATAGAAAAAACGGTGGTTACAAAACCCGAAGGTGGTTGAAAATAATACGAATGGTTTGAATGTACGTCTTGATAACGTTTAAAAACTGTATCATGCGAGCACGTATTTAAACGAGTTCAACAGCGATCGCTTTGGCTAAATAGAATTTGATGCGACCTTGTGAACTCAGTGGTGCAAGTTCGATCCCAGCCAACACCATCGACTTTTTGCAAGTTTTATATGCTGCACATAATTATTACTCATAGACAAACGAAATATTTAACAAAAGTATCAACTGAACAAAATTGTGTTATTTGAAAGATTAATCGTTAAAAATGTCGTCAAAGCAAAGTGTAAATGTTTGTGGTGGTTGTATGAATCTCATCGAGCGTGAACAGTACCTTAGTTGTTGTTTCTGCAAAAAACCGTATGATCTCCTTTGCGCTAATGTCCCAGAAATTACGTATAGTGCAATGAGTACAGAGCAAAAGGAAAACTGGATATGCCTGGAATGCAGATGCAAACAACCGAGAGGAGACAATTCCAATACTCCAGTTCGGTCTACAAGGTTGGAAAAAGGTGACAGTTGTCACGAGCGCTCGCGCTCTTACACTGACCACCAGGTCAATAAAACGTATTGCGATGACCAGAACATGAATGTAACGATTCGTAAAATACAACCAAGTCAAAATAAAAAGAGTATAGAACAACTATATGATGAGTATATGCACCCGGATGAGACATATTTTGATAATCTTAGGACTATGATCCGAGAGGAATTTGAACATGGTATGAATCAACGCCTGACCGATATGATTAGCAATATCGTTACAAAACAAGTTACTCTGATCGTTGATAAAGGCATCTCTAAACTTTATGATCGAATAATTAGACTCGAAACTGAACTAAAGCAGATGACAAATGATCCAGTTTCTAATAATATGGGGGACTGCATGCAGAGTACTAAGAATCTGAACAAGAATACTGACATCAGCAACTCAGTTACTCCTAGTACTCCTATTTCCGCTAACAAACCTCAACAGTCATATATATTAGCCACTTCTACTATACCAGTGCCTAACCAACCTAAAAATGCTACCAAACCTCATAAAACACCGCAGACAAAAATGCCTACTTCAGACACGACTACCTTGGATGCATGTTATATGACGACGACAATAAATCAGTGCGAAAAAAAGGCAAGCATGCCCACGGGTGGCTCTCAAAGTACGCTCTCCTTGAATGCATGTGTTGTGGGTATGCAGGACCAACATGACAGTTTTAATACTTGTAACCAAGATGCTCCAGTATCGGATGGAGAATGGATAGAGGTTAAGAAGAAGAAAAAACCGCAAAAAGTATCACCTAATAATAATATTATAAGAGGCACTGCCACCCCTGGACACGTGCAACTAGAAGCATCTGAACGGTCACGATATTTGCATCTCTACTACGTAAAGATTGGTACCACAGAAGAACAGGTACGTAGCCATCTAAAATCAATTTGTAATAGCGATGGGTATACGGTAGAGAGCCTAAAAGCGCGAGGAAACTACGCTTCGTTTAAGTTGGGCGTACCGTCTAGGTTGGCGGAAAGTGTGGTGAACCCAGAGTACTGGCCGGAAGATGTATGCGTTAAGCCTTGGCGACAGAACTTTCGGAGAAAAACATTTCAAGAACAGAAAACCGTCTAAGAAAATCGTTATAGTGTATCAGAATGTAAGAGGTCTTCGTACTAAAACAACAACCTTTTGCAACAACGTGGCTCTTTCTTGCAGTGATATAGTAGCAGTAACGGAAACATTTCTTAACAGTTCGGTATATGATGCTGAACTTTTTCCTCCTGGCTATGTGGTATTGCGCAAAGATCGACCGGGTGACGTCGGATGGGGCGGGGTGCTTCTGGCGGTTAAGGATAGCTATACAGTCAAGAGAATTACAGATATAGAGGGCTTGACTGATGACAAAGAGTTGCTATTCGCACTAGTATCGTGGAAAAACATAGCGTTTTTAATATGTGTAGCTTATTTACCTCCTAGTTATAGTAGTAAACAATATCTAGATGTTATAGATTGCGTAGAAAATGCTATTTGTAAATATTCAGAATATCAATTCTTATTGATTGGTGACTTCAATCTAAAATCATGTAATAACAGTGTTGTAACACAGTTCGATTATTTTACAGATTACTGTAAACTGCAACAGTATAACAATATCAGCAATAAATATGGCGGCATTTTGGATCTGGTCTTGGCAACTTTCGACAGTAATAGTGTAAGCGTGACATCGGATATCGACCCTCTGGTGCCCGTGGATGCATACCATCCTCCCCTGGAAATATTATTAACTCTAACCAGGTGTGAATTAGTTAAGAACCTACCGTCTGTAGCACACAACCATTCTGATTGGAATTTTGGTAAAGCAAATTTGCAGGAGTTGTACGTTGATATTGGTAAAATAGATTGGACTGACCTTTTGCAACAGCTGGATGTTGATAAGGCTGTCGACACATTGTACAAAAAAATAAACAGCGTCATAAATGATAATGTTCCTAAAAAAAAGACGCTTAACTTAGAGCCCAAGTACGTATATCCTGCCTGGTATACTACTGAAATTAAGCATTACATCAAACTAAAGTATTTTAACTTAAAAAAGTATAAACAATACGGACTACAGTTCAATAGAGAACTATTTAGATACTACAGAACTAAGATTAAAATTCTTTCTGATGCAGCTTTCAAAAATTACATTTATAATGTGGAACAAAATATAAGTCGTGACCCCTCAACATTTTGGAAATATGTAAAAGATAAAAGAAAAAGCAGACAACAAAATAACGATTTTTTATTTGAAAACAGGACTGTGGTAGGGCAAGAGGCCGTCAATGCGTTTGCGAATTACTTTAGTTCCGTTTTTCATAGCGAACCACCGCAGTTAGATCCTGAGGCGGCTGAACGAGCTGCAATTGATAGAGGCTGTATGCCGATAATTAGTGTTGACCACATTAATATCTCAGAGTTGCGCCGAGCAGTCCGCCGGCTTAAAGCTCCTTCTGCTTCTGGGCCAGACGCTATACCGGCTTTTATTCTAAAAGACTGTCTGTCAGTATTGGAGGAGCCTCTACTATATATATATAACCTGTCGCTCCAGCAAAATGTTTATCCGGCTCATTGGAAGGTATCCAGGGTCACACCGATTCCAAAGAGTGGATCATCAATGGATATAACAAATTTTAGACCCATTGCAGTTTTGTCTGTTTTCGGGAAGGTATTCGAGTCGATTATAAACAAATGCATTACCAAGCAAATAAGCAATCGATTGGATAATAGTCAGCATGGGTTCCGTCCTGCTCGTTCTACTTTAACCAACCACATACACTTTGCTGACTATTTAAAGACCAAAATTATATCAGGTTGTCAGGTTGATGCAGTTTATTTCGATTTTAAAAAGGCGTTTGATTTAGTCGACAACGACATCCTTTTGATGAAGTTTGCATCTCTCGGATTTAGTCCACAACTTCTTAAGTTTCTAGCTGATTACCTTAGAGATCGGAGACAATTTGTTGGACTAAATGGTTATCAATCACCAGAATATTTTACTCGATCGGGTGTAAGTCAAGGTAGTACAATGGGACCTCCACAATTTTTAATTATGGTTAATGATCTGCCAAGGGTTCTATCAAGAGCTCAATGTCTTATGTTTGCGGATGATCTGAAACTGTTTTTGTCCATCACTAAAGATGAAGACTGTCTCGTTCTTCAGCGAGATATTGATGCCGTTGTTGATTGGAGTAAGAAAAACAAGCTGCCACTAAATGTTTCTAAGTGTAAAACCATTACATTCTCTAGGTCTCGTACGCCAGTAACCACAACCTACAGACTGGCCGACGAAGAGCTTGAGCGCGTTACAACAATACGGGACCTTGGGCTTACCTTAGATAGTGGTTTCAATTTTCACGAGCATATAAAGAATATCTGCAAAGATGCAAACAAAGCGTTGGGCTTCATAATTAGAACTTCCTCCCAATTTCATGATGCCAGAGTTGTTAAGTTACTGTACAACGCATACGTGCGCAGCAAACTAGAGTACAATGCAATTGTGTGGGATCCTCAGGAAAAGTTGTATATACTTATGGTTGAGAAAATCCAAAGGAAATTCTGCCGTTATGTGTATAAACGTACCTATGGATATTATCCTTTTCTGTATCCCTCATTGTTTGTGTCGGGGATGGTCGGCCTAGACACTTTGCAGCTTAGGCGTAAATTAATGCACATTCTGCATTATTATTTGTTATTAAATAACAAAATTGACAATTCGTCGGTGAGAGAGCATATTTACTTATATGTTCCACAGCAATACATACGTGGCACAGGACGGCGACGTCATCAGCTCCTAGCATGCCCCCCAACATGGCACATTCGTCAGACCAGTACCAGTCCAACAGCAAGGGCGATTGCTCTCATCAATGAATATCTTGAACACAGTCCAAATGCCGACATATTTGTTGATACTTTAAATGTGCTGAAGAAAGATGTGATGACCTTTCTTAACAAAATGTGATACTAAAGTTGGTTTTTATGTATTGACATTGTTGATATTATAATCTTATATGTTATATATGTATGACACCTCTATTTGACAAATTTATTTAATGTTTTATTTTTTAATTTTATTTTGTATGATGATTTTATTCTATATGACAATTGTGATTAATATGTTTTTCTTTTTTTTTTTTAATTTAATTTGTATGACAATTCTGTATTGATGTTTTGTATGACCATTTTATTTTATTTTATATGACAATCTAATTCTATGTGACATTTTTATTTTTTATGACATTTTATTTTGTATGTTTGGTTTTACATTTTTATTATTTATTATTCTGCATGGCTAATTTGTTAATAACAATTGTAATTGATTCCATTTTTGTAGTGTACTTACTAGTTATAAGCGTTTTGGTCCCAGTACTGTTAGCTTATAATGTATTTCAAATAAATAAATAAATAAATAAAATTGCTCCATGGTACTCACATTTACAAACTTTGAAAAAAATGCTTCTACATTATACAATACAATATTTCACAATTTCGAAAAAAAAAAACATAAAAAAGTAATAATAATAATTTCCAAACTAATCAATTTGTACACCCCGGTGGCAGTGGAGGTGGACCAGCATTGAGCCAAGCATTTTTATCTTGAATATAATCCTCCAACTTATAATATGCTTGCCTGCATAATGTGCGTTTAATAATAATAATAATAATATTTATTTATTCAAGACAACTTTGGTCCACATAATATGTTAGTACCTACTTATTTCTATGTTAGTTCATACATTTTTCATTCATTTCATTCTTCCCATAACAAATTAGATAATTATTAAATTCAAATACATTATATTCAATTACTCACCAAATTAATTAAGTACTTAAATGTCTTAGAACAGAAATTTAAATGTCAATAGAATAAAATATCAATAAATTAAATGGCATGGAAACAAAACATTTAAATGTCATATAAAAATAAAATGTCAGTAAATAAAATGAAAATTAAAATGTCATGTAAAAAATAAAATGTCAGTAAATAAAAATGAAAATTTAAAAGTCATATAAAAATAAAATGTCGGTAAATAAAATGTCATGGAATAGAGATAAAAATTTCAATAAATTAAATTTCACGGAATAAAAATTAACACACGGTAACACACCACAACACCACAGAAGTCGACTGTGTTAGTAAACAAAATCTCCTATGTTAATACTTAATAACTAGTAACGACCTGGTCCGATCAACCAGTGTACGTACCAGCGGGCTATCTACCCGGGCGGCTATCGAGTGCAGCATGCTGTTCGGACTGTCACGCAACCTGCGAAGCATCGAGGCGGATTTTTTACGCCATACTGCATCAAAGTTATCAGTGCGCGCGTCGGCAAACATTCCCGATGCGCTGCAAAAGCGCGGCAGTCGTAACAGAACCCTGAACGCATTATTAAATTGGATACGCAAAGCATTGTAGGCCCTTTGGGTATATCTGAACCACAGGGCGCCCGTATACAATGATGTGCAATATGCCTTAAAGAGGGCTATTTTAATGTCAACTGTGCACCGAGAGAACCTGCGAGCCAGCATGTTCGCCCGGACCGACAACGCTCTGCGCTCCCTCTCTAGGTCCAAATCATCCTTCAGGTCATCTGTTACCAGATGGCCCAGGTATTTAAACTGACAAACCCTCTTTATCGGGACACCTTTAAGCAACAGAGGAGGGACCGTAGGAGGACATCTGGCACCAGATCTGAAGACGATAAACTCTGTCTTTTTAGGGTTGTACCTTAAACCATGCAACTCCGCGTATGACTCACACTCAGCTAGTAACCTGCGGAGAGCACCAATCGAGGGAGCCAGCAGCACCATATCGTCCGCGTAACTGAGATTATTGAAACAAACTCCATCTACATAGCAACCAACACGCATACTGCTGAGTCGCTCGATCAGGTCATTCACATACAAACCAAAGAGCAAGGGCGAGGTCAGTCCCCCTTGCCTCACCCCACACTCCGGCCTGCATGGCTCCGAAAGCTCCCCTGCCCACTTCACACGCGTCTCTTGGTTCAGGTACCAGTATTTGAGGAGAGATGCGACCTCCGGCGGCAGCGTTGTAGCTCTCAGCTTCCTCCATAGTAGATCATAAGAGACCAGGTCAAAGGCCTTTGATAAGTCCAGAAAAACGGCATAAATAGGTGTTTGTCTATCTGTGTAATACTTAACAGCGTGCTTCAGACTAATAATGGCAGTCTCTGTCGATAACCCTGCTCTAAAACCAAACTGGGCATCATGAATCTTGACATGCTTATTTAAATGTGAGTTGAGCACGCTATCAAGTACCTTGGCCACCACAGAGGCCAGTGAAATTGGCCTATAGTTTGACCCGTCCGATACGTCCCCAGTTTTATTCTTAATAACTGGTACCACCAGAGTCCGCATCATGTCCGGTGGCAGGTAAGAGTGAGACAGACACAAATTAAACAGAAGTGCGAGCACTCTCGGCAAGTGCCAACCTGCATGCTGTAGGTGCTCGATGCTGAGCCCATCGTGACCTGGGGATTTCCCTCTAACCATTTTATTAATTATGGCCCTGACTTCCTTCGCCAGCACGACCGTTGGTACCTCCTCATTTTTGGGAACAGCATCGAGCTCCCCACACGGTGGTCCTAGGGGCGACTCTGTGGTGAACTGGTTTTTAAACAACTCCGCAATATGTTTTGGGTTGGCAACCCCGTCGACACTCACAGGAATGCCAGGCCTGGGATTTAACTTATTTGTTCCCTTCCAGAAACTTTTAAAATCTGAATTGGCATAGTGTTTAGCCAGCAAATCCATCCTCAATTGTTCTTGATGGTTTTGGCACCACTTGACCTTACCTTTAAAAAAACTTTTTGCAAAAAAAATACAACCGACTTCAAAGTAAAAAAAACACTGAAAAGTGCAAAATAACTTTAATTTCGGAAGTCGGTGTATCTATAATAGTTTTGTCTCTTCGTTATTTAACACCGACTTCCGAAATTAAAGTTATTTTGCACTTTTCAGTGTTTTTTTTACTTTGAAGTCGGTTGTATTTTTTTTGCAAAAAGTTTTTTTTTACACTTTTTAGTTATGGTACCACCACTAAAAAGTACCCCTCAGCCAAACTTAAATACCTTATAGCCAGAGTACATCTCATGACAATTCTAATAATCCCAAACACGGTTAGATTACATTAATTTATTACAGAGTTCCGGTGCCTAACTTCAGGCTTCATCATCAGATCAGTTCGATATATTCCCCCTCTACTTTCAGTCAGTCAACGACTACACGTATAAACAAAGCAATTTTACTTGTTAAGACGGTTCTGCTGTGATCCTATGAGGAGTTCTGTTCCATATCTTCGAAGTTCATGATCAGATCATAACAATATTTCTATGGGACCAACTCGGAAGCATAACCTTTCAATCAAAAAAAAATTTTTCAAAATCCGTTCACAGTTGACCGAGAAATCGGTGAACATACATAAAAAAAAAAAAAAAAAAACATACATTCAACCGAACATATAACCTCCTCCTTTTTGAAGTCGGTTAAAAATTTTACGCGATGCCACCATTGCGTCAAAAAAGGGACCAGACGAGGGCTTCCCATAGTCACACCAAGTCCTGAAATCCTGCTTGGCACTCCTATGAGCCTCGCTCACATGCCTGTTCCAGCCGGCCATGGATTTCCTTCGTTTACAAGGTTTTTGCTCATAAGTCACAACAGCGGACGTACATAAAATATTCACTACCTGTTCATACATGGTGTTTATAGCCTCCCTATGAGAGGTACTGTCACAAAATTTACCACAGCATAGCTGGAGGTCAGTATTCAAGTCAATATGCCTAAGTTTTGAGTTACATAAACTTTCATAAGCCGTACATTGACCTGCACCCCTGTCTCCCCATTTAATTTTGTTACAAACAGGGTTTTTTTCTAAAGCTTTCTGTCTAATAACATCTAGATTACAACTTACTACTAGAGGGATATGATCTGACCAGTAGACGCCGTATTCGACATATACTTGCGTAACACATCCCAAGGCTGCGCTTGTCATCATGCAATGGTCGAGCCAACGTTTGCAACCATGAGCTTCACTAATAAATGTAAATGTGTCAGATGTTGCCTGTAACCTACTTGTGTCAACACATGTCCAGTCTTGTTCCAGTGAGAAAGCTAAAAGTTCACGATAAAAACGCTCACCTGGATGCGCGTTGAAGTCCCCTAGTATGATCACAGATTCTATACTACTATCATCAATTATAGCACTAACCGCACTTAAACAGTCTGTGAATTCCGGCACATTTTCCGCGCAGTCAGTGGGCATGTAAACACTAAATACTAGCACTGGTCGATCACTTGTAGTCACGCGTATCGCAGCAATACGTGGATTCCGACACGGGATCACAGAGACACACGGAAAGAGTGCCTTACGCCACAACAGTGCCACTCCACCAAACGGCCGGCCCCTGAGAATGCCGGCGGTCACGTCAACGGCAGAAGTTCCAGTACTCCCGAAATCACTGTGCACATCTGCCAGGTATGATAACTCATCCGGCAGCAACCAGGTCTCCTGCAACGCAATTATGTCTGCAAAGTTGCACAGCCGCTGTACATCCTCTATGGAACGCTTAATGTTCTTACAATTGTAACTGACTAAGGTCGCACTCATACTTGACTAAAAAGCACTTTCTTTATTTCTTCATTGTCAGCCTTAAGGTTTTTGTAAGGTCTGAAACGCCTACAAGTTATACCTGCTGGCCACAACTCATCACTTAAGAACATATCTATCTTGTCATTACAAACCATTATTTTATAAGCATTATAATCCTTTTTTGTTTTCATTTTTATTTTATGGAGAACAACTTTTTCTTTAGTCTTCGAAAACACATACTCCACAATATCATTCTCCGACGCATCTTGGTGTACATTGGATAGGAATAATGGTATTTTCGAACTGGCGGGTTTGAACTTATCCTCAGGCATGAAAGCGGCTTTTCCTCGAACAACAGAATCATCGTGTCTGTTTCTGTACCTTTTCCTTTGTACCGTGATCCACTCTACGTTAGGAATTTCTGATTTCCATTCACCATTTCGCGTTATCTCTGCCAATGACTTATCATTGTTTACATCATTCTTAATGACGCAGTTATCCAAACCATCGGCACTGGCGATCGCGTTATCGCTCTTCCCTGCCGTCTGGGTTTTTATAGCAAACCGGTTTGACACGTTATCCGTCACCGTATCCACAGTACGTGAGTCACCTACTCCGCACTCGACCGTCGTCGGCCGCTGTTGTGTGACGTCGTCGGTGCCACTCGTGTCCACGGTTACGATATCAGTTGGGCTCGGGCACCGTGCAAAAGAGATGGCGCTATGGCGACCAGCTTGATTCTTTTGCAAAACTGCGGGTGTACGCCAATGTACTTTTTCTGTTACGGTATCAAAACTCTTCGGTGTACTTTCCACATTGCTATAAGTATTTGAGAGATTCATGATACCGATTGGACCACTATCTCGTCCTCTCTCCGCTAAGTATCCACCGCGTCTATTGTTTACAAACAATGGCCTTTCCGCATCTACCAGCGACGCAAACTTCATGTGGTTTATATCTGCTTTTAGACTATTTATTTGATCCAACGTGACACTTGATTGTTTTAAAGTTTGTACTTCTTGTTTCAAAACCAGAATGTCTTTTAATAGGGCTGAAACATCGACGTGGTCAAAGGATATCGGTGGTAATTTTTCCAACAATCTGGCCACAAAAATTGGAGTTTTATCTGGGTCTGTGGTTTTTAAAACACTTATAATGTCTTCAATATTCTTTGGTTCTTTGTTTTTTCTCCTCGATATTTTGCGGGTACTAGTAGAAATGGACTCGTACAACAAACTTTTTGCTGATTCAATTTCTTCATTATTATAAGTACTTAGACATAACCGGATCAAACTCTCCTCATCCATAATGTCAATTTTATTTTGCACAAAACATAATAACTCGTTTATCACTATGTTACATGAAATACACTTTACTATCTCGGAAGACATTTTTCTGCACCCGAACGCTTCCGAGTTCGCGCGGAGAAATTTTACTAATTAATACAAGATTTAAATTTCGTTTCATTGAGTTCTAATATTTGTGGAGGTATTTTATTATAACATTTCAAACATGAAAGAAGAGGCCACTTTAGCCAGTCTGAAACCTGGTTGAACTAATTGGTCTCTATTTCTTGTAACATAATTATGTCTATCGCCTCTTTTGCTAAAAAGATGAAGTTTTTTTCTAACGTAGGTACATGATGTTTTCATAAATATATTGACAAGGCACCGTCATGATGTTAATATGCTTAAACAGTTCCCTTAGAGAATCGCACCGGCGAAGATTGAAAATAGCTCTGATGGCTCTTTTCTGTAGTATAAAGATTGAGTTCATGTCTGCAGCTCGTCCCCATAGTATGATACCGTATGACATGATACTATGAAAATAACTAAAATAGACTAGTCTAGCGGTATCAACATCCGTAAATTGGCGATTTTTCTAACAGCATATGCAGCTGAGCTAAGCCGTCCTGCAAGAGATGTTAAATGAGGGCCCCATTGTAGCCTTGAGTCAAGCGTAATCCTGTGAACAAAAGATGTCACTCACTGTGAGCTCGTCGTCGGCGGAAGGCGACAGCTTGATGCACAGCAGCTCGTACGTCTTGCACTTGGTCTCCTCGCCTTTCTTAAGCTCTGCGAGATCCTCCCTGCAACAGGCACAGTTGATACCGATGGACACAGCGCGTCACGATGTCGCAACACAGTTGACACAGACGGACACTGCGCCACACGCTGTCGCAGCACAGAGCACTCACCGAGACACAGGCATGAGACGGCGCACGCGTACGTGTCCGCTCGCAGAGATCTGGTCGCACAGCTCGCTCAGCTCAGTTTCACTCGGCTGCCGCGTCGGGTCCGTTACCTGCGAACATAGTGACACCCTATTTGAAAGACACTTTGTTCAACACATTGGAATAAGATGTTAAGTTAAATCTAAGTCAGTAAGTAAGAAAATTAGAAATTCTAATAATAAAATAAAAGCTGTCTGGAAGGTGATAAACAAGGAAACTGGAAAGACAAACCAACTAAATCGAATGAATTGTCCCTTAGAATTGATAATAAAATCATCTCAGATAGGACTGAAGTGGCTGAGACGTTAGAAAACTTCTTCACCAACATCCCAATAGAAGTTACGAAATCTCTCTCTTCTTCATCTTTGTTAGCTGAATCTTTTTTGGAAGAAAATTTCACTAAGGATTTTTTTTTATTCTTGATAGGTCGCGCTTGAACGCTATCTCACCTGATGGAAAGCGACGATGCGGTCGAAGATGGGGCGCGCTTACCTAGAAGTAACCTATTCACTCTTGACTTAAAGATTCCCGGATGTACCAACCTTTGAATTTAAGCGCATCTCTGTTGATTCAATTAAAAAAACATTCAAGAATCTTAAAATACAAAACACTGAGGACTTATGGGGTATATCCGTTAAGATTCTTGGAGATATTATTGAAATAATTGCTCCTGTCCTAACAGGCATATTTAATTAATGCCTAGACTGCGGTACGTTCCCTGATTGAATGAAACATAGTAAAGTAGTACCAATTTTCAAATCAGGAGGTAAGAGTGATTGTGAAGTGCTGGAAGCACAGATATAGGTCTGTAATAAGAGGGTAATTACAGACCTATATCTGTGCTTCCAGCATTGAGTAAAATATAATTATGAAAAAATCATGCTCGGCCAGATGTTGTCTCATTTTAACAAATAGGATTTTGCATAGTCATCAGTTTGGCTTCACGAAAGGAAGGTCAACGACAGATGCATGAGTGAAACTCATAAGTCACATTTTGGAATCCTGGGAGAAGTCTCAGGATGCTATTGGCTTCTTATTGGATGTTATTGGCCCTGGTACGAAAGGCAACGAAGGAACAGGAGTGGGTTTTTAGTCAGTAAAAGTCTGACACTATCTCCCGCTCCGCCCAAGAGTGGGGGGTGTCATAAGATAATTTTCCAACCGAAAGAAATGCATGCTATTGGCATATTCTGTGACCTCTCTAAAGCATTTGACTGCGTCGACCAAAATACTCTAATCTGTAAATTCCATCATTACGGAATTCGTGGACGAGCTGCTGATCTTGTTTTTTCCTATTTATCTAACAGGCAGCAAAAAGTAACCATTAATGGGGCGACGTCCTCGGGGTATTTAGTAAAGATGGGCGTACCTCAGGGTTCAATTCTTAGCCCTTTCCTTTTTCTAGTTCATATTAATGACCTTCCTTACACGATGGCTAATTTATCCGATATAATTCTATTTGCTGATGACACTTCCCTTATTTTTAAAGTACATAGGAATGATGCGGTTGTCTTGCATGTCAACGAAAGTCTGGCTGTTATTTCGTAATGGTTCGCTGCTAATAATCTCTTATTAAATGCGAATAAAACTAAATGTTTAAAGTTCTCATTACCGAATGTCCCTCAAGTTAAATCTAATTTTTGACGGCAACAAACTTCATGTTATTACGGAAACTGTGTTCTTAGGTATAACTATCGATTCTAAACTGCAGTGGGGCGCTCATATTAGAACTCTTTCAGGTAGATTAACCTCAGTCGCATATTCAGTAAGAAAAATAAGGCAATTGACAGATGTAGCCACAGCTAGGTTAATTTACTATGCTTATTTCCACAGTATTATGTCTTATGGTATTGAACTGTGGGGATCTGCAGCTGATGTAGACTCAATTTTCATATTGCAAAAGAGAGCAATCCGGGCTATTTATAAAATGGGTCCTCGCGAGTCCCTCAGAAATAAATTCGAAGAAATCGATATACTGACTGCCTTCTCTTTATATCTTAGAAAGTATTTTGTATGTTCGTAAAAACCTAGGACTCTTCAAAATTAGAAGCGATTTTCATAACATTATACGCGTAGTAAATAGGAAATTGTATTAACCAAATGGAGATTAGCTAAGACCAGCAAGTCATTTTTAGTAAACAGCACACGCTTTTATAACAAACTGCGCGTATTACAAGGTTAAAGACTATGTCGAAAACACGTCTGTTTGGCAATGATTTTGTTTGAATGATTGAGTTTGACCTGATTAATGCAGTCAATTATTATTATTATTATTTTATGTATCAGTATATCTCGGAACCCTGAGATCCCGGACCTTTGGAAAGCATACGAGGAGCCAAAACCAACTCGCAGAGGCCCTTTAATCAGTTTTAATGGAATGTGATACCAACCGACGATTATCCCTGTACGCGCTATGCTAGTGCACCCAAGGATAACCCCCGGTTGGTGAAAAACTATTGCGTTATAAAGAAAACAAAGACATAAGGCTATGGTTTTTGGAATACTAAGTGGACTGGTTACCAGGAACTATGTTAAGACTATGGCCCCTGCCTGAACAATGTTATTAATATCCATCGATAAAAAGGCAGGGGGTGACTTGCACACTCAATAAAGGGCCCACCAAAAACGGCCGCTAGCACGACGTGACGTAGCAACAAGGAGGCAACGAGGAGTGGAGAGGTATACCACGGCTATCAGGACAATCCCGGAAGTACGGTCAAGATCCCTACCAGCACCTTACTGGATTATACATCCTCCACCCGAACACGTTTCTTCTTGCGAATCTCCACTCAGCCAGCCAATAAAGACAAGAGAGAGGTGGGAGCTTTGTTCCTCGTCAGTATTTACAACGGCCAGCCAATAAAGGCAAGCCGGAGATGAAGAACAAGAATTCTCCCGAGAGATCGGGACCGTGGGGTCGCTAATGCCCAACAGTTCGCCACAAAACTGCCCTGCGGAATGTATCTCTCTTAGTCTGGCCCCTCACCCTAGGTGTGTTAGGGCATAGCAAACTCTACCGATACAGACCTAGGGTTTTCTGATTATTTATTAGTATTTTTTGGGGGCTGAGACACCCGCGTCCGTAGGAGAATACCCATAGCTAGGCCCTACACGTGGTCCCCGGGTGGTGCTAATCAGGTGACATAACTGATGGTAGGTTTCGACCGACTGCTTGTGACCACCCACTGGGCAAAGACGTACCGCCAAACGGCCTAGCCGTGTTCCGGTACGATGCCCAGTGTAGCCAATTTTGAGGAGTTGGGTCGAAGTGGCGGTTCTAATGTATGCAGACCAGCCGGACCCGCGCTGGTATTGACGTATCAGGAGACTAGTCGCGGAGGGTAGCGGGATCTGAGGCACGGTGCACTGCTGGCCGACCGCAGTTAGTTGGGGGCCCAAGTAATGTGCTAGCAACACATGAAAGGCTGCCCCGCCAACTGACGAAAAATCCCGGAACGCACCATCGTGCTGGTTGGCGACCAGATGAGAGGGCCCGATGGTCATTTCCGTGGGGACTCGGGCGTCCCCGCAGTCTCCAGACTAGTAACCCAATGATGTTTTCCGGCCAGTGCGTGACTCCTTCTCCTCTCCTACCTCACTCTCAATATGCCAAGGTTGAAAAAGAGAAAAGTAAAACAGCGTCTGCACTCCAATCTCGCAGCAGTCCATCATCACCTGGAGACTGAAAAACCTTCCCTCTTTTTTCTTTAGGAGACGCAGATAAGAAGTCCGTCAGACGTGTCGTACCTGTCTTACCCAGGGTTTACATTGGAGCACAAATTTAAATCACACGCTGGTGTGTGTTTGTACGCCAGGGACGACATCTGCTATCGGCGTCTCCGCAACCTTGAAGATTCCAGGTTCTCAACGCTTTGGGCTCTGGTAGACACAGACATGGATAAAATTATCTATGCTTGTGTCTACCGTTCGCACAGTGGTGATCAAGAGACGACCAGGCTCAAACAGTACCTTAGTGAGGCGGCGGATGCGGCTCAGCAGAGGTACCATCAGGAGTGGCTTTTCCCATACCAGTGCACCATGCTGGTCGAGAGACGCGAAAGCTTGCGCTAGCGTTAAATCTCACCCAGCTGGTCCAGGGAGCTACGAGGGTGCCGGATGTTGATTCGCACACGGCCAACTGCTTGGACCTTCTGCTGACAACAGATCCAGACCGCTATTCAGTGTCGATATCATCACCGTTAGGTACCTAGTTCCGACCGCTATCTGGTGAAATCTATATCAATCTACTCTCCGCCCGATCCCTGTCCTAGAGGCAGCAGGCGGGTTTGGCGATATAGGTCAGCAGATTGGGATGGCATGCGATTTTTCTTCGCATGTTATCCTTGGCAGCCTACTTGCTTTTCTTCGGATGATGCACGACAGATGTGTTGCGGCGGGGGATGGAGTACTATATTCCATTCTCTGACGTAACAATGTCTGACTAGGCTCGCCCTTGGTCTGGTGCGGAGTGTGATCGTGCTAACGCACTTAAGCACACGGCATACCAGGCATGGGCCGACGCTCGTATGCACAAGGCGAGTGACGTAAATCAGAAGAAGAGAGCCTTCAACAGAGCTGCCAAGTCTTGCAAGAAGGTGATGCGGAGGTCTCGGTTCGACCACATTAGCCGCATCGGGAACAAACTCGCTTCATACCTTGCTGGTAGTAAGGCGTTTTGGTCCCTGGCTAAGTCGGTTGAATTGAACTTCTGTCGTCCCTCACTACCGCCACTGCTGAAACCCGACGGGTCGCTGGCCCATACCGCTGAGAAGAAAGCAAACTTGTTTGCCTCACTCTTCGCGGAATCTTCGCGTCTAGATCCTGGTGACGCGCGGCCCCCTGTTAATCCTGATGGTTGCGAGACGAGTGTGTCGGATATTCGCATCCATCAGAAGGATGTCCGTAGGGTGCTGCGTAACCTTGACGTGAACAAGGCTAGCGGTCCAGACGGGATACCGGCAATTGTTCTGAGAACGTGTGCGCCTGAACTGTCTCCGATCCTGACACGCCTATTTAGGCTTTCATTTGAGGCTAGAAAAATGCCGATTGCATGGAAGCAAGCTAACGTACAGCCCGTGCCCAAAAAGGGTAGTCGGGCTGACCCAGCTAATTACAGGTCAATCTCAGTAACGTCCATTCTCTGTAAGACTATGGAACGTGTACTCAACACTAAGCTCCTGGCGTTTTGGGAACACATTCATTGTCCGTACAGCTACGGAGTGGAATTCCTTGCCGGAATCTGTGTTTCCTGATGGCTACAACCCGGGAATCTTTAAGTCAAGAGTGAATAGGTTACTTCTAGGTAAGCGCACTCCATCGTCGACCGCATCGTCGCTTTCCATCAGGTGAGATAGCGGTCAAGCGCGAACCTATCAAGAATAAAAAAAAATTTAAAAAAATTAATGAAATCTTCGGCCATCAAAAAAGGCCCGACACAACACTATGCGTCCTTACTCTAAACACAAATTACTGTCACCGTGATTGCGAAATGGTAACTTTATGCTCCACCTGTAATCTGACCGCTTATTGATCGCAAAAACTCATGCGCCTCTGCTGTGCATCTTGTTTATTTGTATGCCTAGGCTTTGCTCCTTTTTTAATTATAGTTATTTTAAGATTTCAGATATGCTTCACATTTCTGCGCAATGGATAATAACGCTTATAATGCTTGACATTGGTACAGTGTCTGATGAGATCGAGATATAGTAGATGTAGCTAAATATACGTAGTGTTCTTTGCAATTTCGATAGTTTTAGGGTACATATTTCCAATTAGTATTAAAGTTACGTGCGATGTCATAATCTTATCAGAATGCTGGTTAAATGCATACACAACGATTCCGCCAATCGAGGGGTACACAGCTTACAGTACTACCACGCCCATTAACCAAAATGATGGAGTCATAGTTTACGTAAGAGCTAACTTGCCTCACTCGGTGACGGAACCTGAGTTTTCAGAAGTTAGTTGCCTACTGTGCCACGTAAAGTATATTGATTTGTGTTTGGTTGTTCTTTATCGGTCACCCTCATTACGGAACATAGATTACATTCTTCATGGATTGAATACTGTGCTTACTGCTGAGTCCTCTTTTCAAAATGTTGTTTTGATGGGTGACATAAATATCAATATCATTCTAGCTGCTCTCAATCTGAAGCGAACGAGTATCTAAATCTAACCGCTTCTCACGGCCTCCTGCCATCGCACGTATACCCGTGATTCAAATTGTCTGGGTCATAAAATGATCAAGACTGATTTAGATTCGACTACTTTGGTTTTTGACACGCACATCACCGATCACAAGCCAACACTTCTCGATATAAAACCAACAGTGGCACCAACTACACCTAAAACGAAACGTATTGTGGTTGATTAGCATAGACGGCCTTATAATGTTCCCACTGTTGGGACTCAGGCCTCCTCTCTAAGAGAGGGAATGGGCCGTAATCCACCACGCGGGCCCAGTGCGGGTTGGTGGATGTCACATGTCTTCGAATTTTTGGTTCTAGGACATGCCGGTTTCCTCACGATGTTTTCCTTCACCGTTTTGAGAGCAGTGGTGATGAAATAAATTACACAAAGTAATGCGCCTGGCTGGGTTTGAACCCGCGACCTACAACTCTGTGGTTGATTATCCCGCTGTAATCACAGAGATCGCAGATACGGATTTCAGTTCAATTCTTCAAGTCAATGACGCGAATATTGCTGCAGATCTACTGATATATGGTATTGGTTCGGTTATAGAAAAACATTCTAAGTTAGTTCGTGTACCCTCCAGGAAAAGAATCCTCAAACCTTGGATAACCAGCGGCTTACTTCGCTTTATCCGCAATAAAGACCACATGCTGCGCAAGCTGAGGATGAACCCTGCTAATTCAACCCTTAAACTAACTTTTACCCGGTATCGGAATTTCTGCAACAAACTACTTAAAAACTTAAAGATTGCCTATGAAAGGACGGAATTCCAAAAAGCTAAAAACAATCCTAAAGCAATGTGGAATTTTATTAAAAATATAACTCACAAGCATCGAACCGCGGCTTCGCCTCGGTAGGCTCGGTAGTTACTTAATGTTTATCCTGATAAGATCTCTTTAATAAATTATGTAAATGATTTTTTCGCAAATGTAGGCAAAAGTCTGGCAGATAAGTTTGCGCCAATGTCATCTAGCGAAAAGCCCGCATGTGTTACTCCAATCGGCTCTTTCGTTCTTCTACCGAGTGACGAAGCGAGATCGAAAGAATTATTATTGGTTTGAGTTCAGATGCCGCAATAAGCTGGGATGGAATACCGTTACGCCTCTTAGTCTTGTTCCCGTGCTCTTGTTCCAGCAATAACCCATGTTTGCAACAGAGCCATTAATACAGGCTGATACCCCCAAAGCTTTAAAAAAAGCACTGGTACATCCAATCTTCAAGAGTGGAGACAGACACGATGTTACTAATTATAGGCCTTTATCTGTTTTACCTGCCCTCTCAAAAATTTTTGAGAAAATTCTGAATACTCGGTTAATTAGTTTCTGGAATCACATCATCTCTTAGCTGATAACCAGTTTGGTTTCAGAAAATGCAAATCGATTGAAGACGCTGTTAGTTCTTTTACAGACAGCTAGCCGGTAGCTAAGCTCGATGCCAGAAAGAGGTGCATAGGTATTTTTCTAGACCTATCCAAGGCATTTGACACTGTGTCTGTTCCACATCTCTTAACAAAACTAGAGGCTATTGGTGTTAGGGGTGATACCCTCAAAATCTTTCGAGATTATCTTGCTGATCGGGAGCAGTGTGTCAAGATTGATGGGTTGGTAAGCGATATCAAAACAGTGAGTTTTGGTGTGATGCAAGGCTCAATAATTGGACTCTCTTTCTTGTTTATGTCAACAATTTGTGCAAACTTTCCCTGAGAAATTGTTCAATATTTGCATATGCTGATGACACGGCTTTATTCGTAGATGGTGATAACTGGACTGAAGCAACAACTCACGCAAAAAACGCATTGACGGCAGTGATGAGCTGGCTGTACAACCAACAACTTACTGGAAATCTGTCAAAAACTACCTTCTTACCCTTTTCGTCACAAACCGTTGCATTACCTGCCCCTGATTCAATTATTCTGAGGGCCCATTCTTGTTCTCTAAATGCAGTGTTCCTGCCCTCAGTTAGCAAGATCGACAACTATTAAATATCTCGGAGTACAAATTGATAGCTTATTGAATTGGAAAACTCATATTTATTGTTACCTCTCGGGTTCGTAAACTTCTATATATTTTCAAAAAATTGCGATACTCTGCAGACCACACTACTTTAAAAACAGTTTATTACGCTCTGTGCCAGACATTACATACTGTATAACTGTATGGGGAGGTGCAGCCAAGACTATCCTTATAGACCTTGAACGAGCACAAAGGGCCGTCCTGAAGGACCTCCAAACCCTTCAGGTATCCCACAATCAGTCTATTTAGAGACTATAAAGTTCTGTCTGTTAGGCAGCTTTTCGTACTCCATGTAATTATGCGTAAACACATGTCGCTGAAGTACGATGCCAGTACTCGAGATAAGCGCCAACGCTATAGGGTATGCCCTACTCCAATCTGTAGGACGGCACTTGCTCGGAGACTTTTCTACGGTATCGGAAGCTACTTATATAATAAAACCAACAAATATTGCTCTATTTATAGCTCTAAATTACACGAATGTAAGAGAAGGGTTTATGACTGGTTACTGTTGGAGTGTTATAATGAAACAGAAGAGCTCTTGAGGTTATAATTTCAGTAATACACGACCTACACATGAACACTCTGTGCACAAACAATGCACTACTTCACAAAGTCACAACATCACATGCACCACACTTGCACAAATGAAAGGCTCAAATTTGATTTTGACCTTTTGGCTTCGAATTTTTTGCCTTCTGATTTTCTTTTAATGTAAAAATAGCGTGAGAATCCTGGTACCCATAACACAAGTTAAATCTTTCCTTGGGTACCAGATTCATTACAAATACCTACTTGTTACTTCTGACTCTAATTGTTGTTGTTCTCTAATGTCTGTTTGTTCTATGTGTTGTTTGTACGTGTTTGAGTGTACAAAATGTTTTAATTCAATAAATTATTATTTCGTTAATTCATCATTTTATCATACAAATTATATTTTTAAATATTTCAATAAAAAAATAAAAAAACATTTAAAAATATAAAAAATAGTGTCCTACCGGTATCGGGAACAGGGTCCAAGCTACCGGCGGTCAGGGCTCCAGAGAAAGGAACCTCCTAACAATACGAGCCGTGTCCAGAAGTACCACCCTCTGAATCAAGCCCTTGATCCAGTCGCCTAACCCGAGCCTCCTAAGGTGTTGGTCGAGGCTCTTGGCTATTAAGGCATTGCCCGACACGACTATCGGTACAATGATCGCCGAGTCCACATCCCACATGTCGACAACCTCGCGAGCCAAATCAATATACTTGATTTGTTTATCTTTCTCGGCTTTCACGAGGTTCTCGTCATGCGGAACGGATATGTCAACAATTATTGCACGCCGCTCGCTTCGGTCCACCACCACTATATCAGGCTTATTGGCTACAATAGTCCTGTCAGTGATGATGGACCGATCCCAGTACAAAGTGATACGACCATTATCAAGAACTGGATCGGGCTCGTACCTATAGTACGGCACTTCCGATTCCACAAGAGAGTATTTCAGAGCAAGTTGCTGATGGATAATCCTGGCTACAAGGTTGTGTCTATGCAAGTACTCTCCGTTAGCTAGACGAGAACAACCAGAGATAATGTGACGAATTGATTCTCCCGGACGGTGACAAGCCCGACATATGTCAACCGTGCCGTCCTTCACAATAAATCTCCTTCGTCCATAATTGCACAGACAAAACCTTCGGTTTCCCCAAAGAGGTCACCGGAACGCAGCCAGGCTACGGACGCCAATTGGTCTACATCGGGCCCGTGAAGGGCCCGGAAAAAGCGTCCGTGAAGTTCCTTGCTCTGCCATACTTCCCTGCGATCGTTAGTGTCAAGCACTACCGGTTTGCGCCAGTTCTCATTAGCCAGGGAGAGCGGGGTGAGTCCCTTGTCCACTGCCACTACATCTCGATGCATACCCACGTCGGCAGCTAGGAAATATTCCCTGAGACTGCATACTTCGCGGTTGTGTAGGGTCTTAGCATTTAAAAAACCTCGACCCCCACACTTCCGCGGGATATACAATCTCATCACCGACGATCGTGGGTGATGCATTCGGTATGCAGTCAGCAGTGTGCGGACCTTCCTATCCAGGGCGTCAAGTTCCGTTTGAGTCCATTTGAGTACGCCGAAAGAGTACATCAATACCGGCATGACCCAACCGTTGAAGGCGCGCACCTTGTTTCCGCCTGAAAGAAGGCTATTGAATACCTTCTTCAGGCGTCCAAAGAAACGCTCCTTCAAGGATTGCTTCATGTCAGTGATATTGATGCCTAGAGCTTCCGACATACCCAAATACTTATAGGTTTCGGTTGGAGAGAGGGATCTCAGGTTTATGGAATCCGTGAGTTGAGTGCCCACGGATTCCACAACCTCCCCTCGCTTTACATGCATGACCGCACATTTGTCCACACCAAACTCCATCCTGATGGCACTACTGAAGGTTTCAGTTACCTTCAGTAGCTCCATCAGTTGCAGATTGTTGGGGGCAAAAAGTTTCAGGTCATCCATGTAAAGTAGGTGAGATATTACCTGACCACCTCTCTTCAACCGATAGCCTAGACCTGAATTCTCCAGCAGTGTGCTTAGAGGATTCAAGGCTAGGCAAAACCAAAGTGGACTCAAACTATCTCCCTGGAATATACCTCGCTCGATCCTTACAGGTTCGCTATTCCTCTGGGTATGTCGACATCCTGGATAGCGGAGGACCGTACTCCATTGTACTACCTCATACACGACATCAGGAAGGTGCGTAGTGTTGTATCTATTTTATACAATTCCAGCACCCTCATGAGCCATGTATGAGGAACAGAGTCATAGGCCTTCTTATAATCTATCCAACATGTTTTCATTGTCCAACAGGTTCGACGTTCCCGAAAGGATCTGTCGACATGTTGGCTAATGGTCATATCAATGAGGAGCAGCTCCTTAGTACCGCGGGACCCGTTCCTACATCCATTCTGAGAAGGTGACATGATTAAATTTTTGTCAATATGACTATTAATTTATTATGCTTCTCAGTATGGATGTAAGAACTTTATAGACCGTCGGCAAGCACGTGATCGGTCTATAATTTTTAGGCTCCGCAGTACTACCTGACTTATGGAGCAGGTGGGTTATTCCTGTTGTTAGGAACTGGGGCAGCGACCCTGACTCTAAGGCACACTGGAACTGATATGCCAAGCGAGCGTGCGATCTTGTAAACTACTTAATCCAGAAATTGTGCAGCCCATCCGGCCCTGGAGATTTCCAGTTTGGCAACGGACGGACTGCACGAGCTACATCTTGGGGGCTGATGTCAATTGCCCCCATTTGTGGTATTGGATCGCACGCTCGCTCGACCTCTCGAGTCCAGTCACCCTCGGTGTGACTGACAGGCACCGACCAGATGCTGCGCCAGAATGAACTCATGACGTCATCATCCGGAAGGCGCGCGTCAGTCACACCTTGGTCCGGTCGCTCCCAAGCCCTATAAACCCACCTTTCATTAATCCGGAATGTGCGATTCTGGGTGTATCGCTCCACTCGCCGCTTATACCTGCGGATACGGTTTGCCCATGCATACACCTTCTGCTTCAGGAAGTCGATGCGCTCTGTGACACGGGACTTATAGTCTCGGGGGCTGATGTCAGTCCCCGAAAACGCCCGCCTCACAAAGCGCATCACTCTTGGGCGAGTGTTGCCCTCCCTGAAGCAGATTAGTTTGCCGATGAGTGCTCTGGCCCCACCAATACGACGCTCGATCCTGCACTGCCAAGCCGGCACAGCTGGTTTCGGTCGTATAGCTACGTCACAGTTCGGAAACTTGACGTGAGCTACACGACATGCCGCTACAGCTGCGCAGTACATTATCGAGTGTGTATCAGTGAGATCTTCGCAGTCGTCAAAATAGTTTGACAACTGCAAATCCAGAGCAGCCACCAGCGCCTTATTCTTATTATGCATGGGCAAACGAGGTAAGCGCGGCCGAAGTTCGAGCGGCATGTTGCTATACTCCCGAATAGCACCATCCAAAGCACTCCTCAATTCATAATTGCACTGGGTACTTACATGTGTAACCATGTCAGTAATCTCTTCGTCAGCGTGGTTGGAGACATGGTTGGACGGTGATACCTGTGAATGTACCTCCGCCTGCGACGAAGAGGCAATGGCATGGCTACCCATTTCCGTTCGGAGGCGATCAAGTACAGTATCGTCCAACAAATGATTACGCTGGATGACCCGCACCTGATCCGACAGTCGTTGGGCCGAAACGTTGACGGCTGGCTCCAGCACCTGAAACAAAGAGAGCATCCGAACACGGTACGCGGTCAGGTTATTTCCTCCCTCTGTAGCCCCATAGTATGAGCGCATGACGTTCTCATTGATAGATCTCGTCCATCGCATGCGCTGCACACTTCCGCCGGGAGCTGGGACCCTATCAGAAGCCGGTGGGCCTCGAGGTCCTAAGCCGCTCGGCGGCCGGCGTCCTCCCCGTCGACGCGCAGATGGTGGAGTCGTCGGCGGAGAGAAGTACTCGTCGCTGGAGCTCGACGCAACTGCCGCGGCCGACGTCACAGCACTCACAATGGGGCTGGGTTCCGGCGGCGGCGAGGCGGAGCTGAGCGACGAGTCCGGAGGTGGTGGGCGTGCTCTTCGAGCTGCGGCTCTCGTCAACATCTCTCAAATTAAAATTCCCATTTTCCGTATTGTATTGTTGTGACAGAGTTGTCACTGACGTTTAGGTACTATGGTTTTTTTTTTGGATAAAACGATACAAATATATTTTGTCATGATTTTGGGTTTATTATTGGACTATTTTACTGTTGGCTATTGCTTGGTTGGTATAGTGGATTGAAAAAATGCTCTGTAAAAATTTATATTTGTCGAAAATGGTTATGAGATTTTTTTCACTTGACGTTGTTAGTGTTGCCGCGTTATTATTATTATTATTAAATGACAGCTTCTGGTCATGTGGCCTCCTGGTAACTCATAATATTGTGTAAATGTATCTATTAACTGAGAGCAGTGGTGGCCGAATGGTAACAGCCCCGACTTACGAGTTGTAGGTCGCGGGTTCAAAGCCAGCCAGGCGCATTACTTTGTGTAATTTATTTCATCACCACTGCTCTCAAAACGGTGAAGGAAAACATCATGAGGAAACCGGCATGTCCTAGAATCAAAAATTCGAAGACATGTGACATTCACCACTCCGCACTCAGCCCATTCCCTCACTTAGAAAGAGGAGGCCTGAGTCCCAGCAGTGGGAACATTGAAAGGCCGATTATGCTATTATATGCTATGCTATCTATTAACTGCTCCACATTTGGTGTAATTTATAGGGTGACTGGTAATTAGTGACCGATACTTAAACACGTGATTGTACTCATGATTACAAACAACTTTCCCAAAGAAACTTTTTTATATAATAATTAGTTTAATCACAATAACAAAACAGCTGTTTGAAACTTTAAACTTCACGCGCGTGCCTTCACCCGATCAGCTGTTAGCGGCGCGGCGCCCGCGCTCGCGTTATCGATGACGTAAGAAATGTACATACATGTTTTGGTAAAATAATATCTCCAAAGACTAGTATTTTGGTACTTTACGCGAGCGCGCTACAATAAATAAATCCATAATCTTTCTAAACAAACTAGCATCAGGAATTGCGTTTGTTTTGTTACTTATACGATGTTTAGAAGCGGCTATAAGACACCACTACCTTATTAAATGACTTGATTCAAGTTATTCCAAGTTTACCATCATACTTATCTAGGCTTTGGACTAGCAGTCTGTTAACGATATTTAAGTCTGAATCAGAAGCATGACAAGCAAAACGTAGGTATTTTATTATTACTAGGCATGCCTTTTAAGTTCTGTCGTTTTCATATTTCCCGGCAATTTTGAATTTAGAACTGTTCTATATTCGAATGTGTTAAAATTTTGAATCTCAAAACAGTTGAAAGTATTAGGATTAATGCTATTGTTTAGTCACAGCGTCGATTGGAATCTGTCAGGTTACATACGAAAATGAATCTTTCTAAGGAAAATGTTCGTGCAATAATTTTCTACAACTTTATAAGAGGCCTGACACGGCGTCTGTGTTTTGAAGAGCTAACATCTGTGTTCAGTGATGAAGCCCCATGTCTGCGGACTGTTGAAGGCTGATATTTAGAATTCCAGAGTGGACATACTAGTGTTAGTGACAAATCTCGCGAAAGACGCCCAAAATCCGCCTTCACTGAAGATAACGTCATTGCTGTGAGACAACGAATTCTCGAAGATCGTCATGTGACATATCGAGAGATAGAGGATCTATTAGGCTTCTCAGGGACAACCATTCAGAAGATCTTGCATGAAGCGCTTGGTGTGAGAAAGCTAGTTTGCCGTTTGATGCCGCATCTGCTTTCCGACGATCACAAGGCGGCCCGCGTCAGATGGTGTAAGAAAACTCTGCAAAGGTTCAACCGAGGAGAGTCAAATCACGTCTACGACATCATCAGTGGTGAAGAATCTTGGATCTATGCCTACGATCCTGATTCCAAACAACAATCTACAATCTGGGTCTTTCAAGACGAGCCAAAGCCGACTAAAGTTGTTCGTTCTCGAAGCACTTCAAAGAAGATGGTGGCCACGTTCGTCGGAAAAACCGGCCATGTTGCGACTATTGCACTTGAAGATCGTAGAACGGTTAACGCAGAGTGGTATACCACAGTTTATTTACCACAAGTCATCGCCGAACTTTGAAATCTAACTCAAAGCGACGCATCATCCAGCACCACGACAACGCAAGTTCACACAGCGCTCGTCAAACGATTGAGTATTTGAAGCTGGAAAAAGTAGAAATTCTTGACCATCCTCCATACAGTCCTGACCTAAGCCCTAACGATTTCTTTACATTTCCTAAAATTAAGAAAAGTCTTCGTGGTCAAAGGTTCCAGTCCGGTGAAGAAGCAGTCGACGCTTTCAAGTCAGCCATTTTGAACACCCCCACTTTAGAGTGGAATAAATGTTATAATAACTGGTTTGAGCGAATGGAAAAGTGTATTAAGCTACGTGGTGAATACTTTAAAAAACAATAAAAAGTACTATAAGGTTCTAGTTCTGTTTTTTTCTTCAAACGACAAAACTTAAAAGGCATCCCTCGTAGTCTCGTTGCCATAATTTCATATTAGACTGGCGTGTTTAAAAAATTAGAATCAACTCGGCTATTTACAACGATAAATTATTACTTATACTAAATCAGATATGATTCTAATCTTTTCTAATTATTTCCTATTAGGGAACTCACATTAAAATCGCCTTGCTGCTTCACCATTACCCCCTTCCGAATAATAGCACATCACCATATCGTTGTACTGACTCCCAGTGTAGTTGTAGGGCATAGTGCGCGCGGGCGTAAAAAAAAACAAAACAATGTGCATGCGATGCGCATTCCTGGGTGACTGCTATTTTTATCTACGTCACTACTGCACGGCAAGGGGCGCAGTGCGTGCGAGCGGGGGGAAAGCTACGTGAGGCGCTCTACTACAAGTACATTTGCCCTTTCCCGAGGTCAGACTATCAGCTAAAAAAGATCGTGCCTACTTTTTATGTTAGGGCGCGTGCGTTCCTAGATATTTTCTAGTTATGCGGACATACGCTGTATCTTAAAGTTTAAAAGCTCACGATTCCTAGTTAGTTATGGCTTGCGATCACGAGACCAATAAGAGTAAAGGAACAGAGAGTGCACCTGTGTTTGAGCACCCACTTGTGCGAAACTGTTGAGATTGGCCACCCACACACTACACTCTACACTCACCTCGATGGCGAAGGGGCGGCCGTCGCCGAGGCAGCGCACATCCACGTCCTCGCGCCCCATGTGCTGGTGCTCCGCGAGCTTGACCCCCAGCCTGCACACACCACACTACACTCTACACTCACCTCGATGGCGAAGGGGCGGCCGTCGCCGAGGCAGCGCACATCCACGTCCTCGCGCCCCATGAGCTGGTGCTCCGCGAGCTTGACCCCCAGCCTGCACACACCACACTACACTCTACACTCACCTCGATGGCGAAGGGGCGGCCGTCGCCGAGGCAGCGCACATCCACGTCCTCGCGCCCCATGAGCTGGTGCTCCGCGAGCTTGACCCCCAGCCTGCACACACCACACTACACTCTACACTCACCTCGATGGCGAAGGGGCGGCCGTCGCCGAGGCAGCGCACATCCACGTCCTCGCGCCCCATGTGCTGGTGCTCCGCGAGCTTGACCCCCAGCCTGCACACACCACACACCACACTACACTCTACACTCACCTCGATGGCGAAGGGGCGGCCGTCGCCGAGGCAGCGCACGCACATCCACGTCCTCGCGCCCCATGAGCTGGTGCTCCGCGAGCTTGACCCCCAGCCTGCACACACCACACTACACTCTACACTCACCTCGATGGCGAAGGGGCGGCCGTCGCCGAGGCAGCGCACATCCACGTCCTCGCGCCCCATGAGCTGGTGCTCCGCGAGCTTGACCCCCAGCCTGCACACAGCACACTACACTCTACACTCACCTCGATGGCGAAGGGGCGGCCGTCGCCGAGGCAGCGCACATCCACGTCCTCGCGCCCCATGAGCTGGTGCTCCGCGAGCTTGACCCCCAGCCTGCACACAGCACACTACACTCTACACTCACCTCGATGGCGAAGGGGCGGCCGTCGCCGAGGCAGCGCACATCCACGTCCTCGCGCCCCGCCGACATGAACTTGAGTCGGTGCTCAGCGTCCTCCACGCCTAACCTACACACACAACATTCTCGTCAGGAAGCCTGCTGTTTTATTTATTTATTTATTACAGCTTGGAGGACTTACAACTTATAAAAAAAAAACTGATTAAAAGAAAAACAATTAATACAAAAAAAAATTAAAAAAAAATCGGCCAGATTATAAATTATAAGAAGAAAGAACCCAAAATTAACATCTGAAGTACTTATCCCCATTTCCAACTCCATTTCTAATTCCATTGAATTGAAACTTTGTGGTTAGTCTATCATTTAAAATTAAATGCCACTAAGCTTAACGCTGTTTTGCCTATTCCGTAATGTTCAAGCTTCAGGAGAAATGTTTCGTAACTATTCAATTAAACGCCTCAGTCAGATGGCAAAAGATATATTTATCATCTTGTGCCTCCTTTCACCCATTTTATATAATGAGTTTTAATAATTAAAAGTGATTCCGGCGTCAGTTATACAACGCCCTAACAAAAATTAAATATTGAGGCTAAGTAACAGACACTGTTTAGTATAGAGACACACACACTCACTGGTAGAGCGCGGCGATGGGCTGGCAGATGATCTCCTGCACAGAGGAGTGCATCATGCGCACGCCGTTCACCAGCCACGGCGTCTGCGGCAGCGAGCGGCTCAGCTTCACGTACCTGCGACACACACTCGTTACTCGTACAGTCAGTCCGACAGACGGCACCGCGCGCGTGCCGTGCACAGTACCTGCCACCGAGGTAGAGCGGCGCGTGCGTGCACACGACGCTGACGCACTGCGGGCGTGCACGCACGGGCGGCGCCTCGTACAGCTGCGCGCGCGTGCGCAGCGCCTCCAGCGTGGCACCCGCCAGCGCCTGCTCCACGGAGCGCCGCGTGAATTCTACACCGAAGCGCCTCCCCGCCGCGCGCCGTGCACTGAACAGCCCTGGAGACAGCGCCTTAAGCACCTCCAGCTCCTACACAGGCAAACATAAATAATCCTCCCGATCTAGCTTCGGTCACGGTAGCCAATCACACCGGAGATAAGCCACGAACGCAGATATTGTAGTGTACAAGTGTAGTTTCTGTTCCTTCACCCATTCCCTTAGTCCAATGGGATGACAATCTGACACTACCGGGGAGAGCTCCAGCGCAGGGCCATTACCGTTACGTACTTTTCGAGACACGGGGGTATTAAATTACACCACCACTGGTCAAGTGATAATCGGATTATGCTCGGAGTTTCCTTGCGTGATCTAATCAGAAATGAAGATATCCGCAGGAGAACCAAGGTTGCCGACATAGCACGAAGAATCACCAAACTTGCTCGGCAGTGCAGGGCACATTGCTCGCAGAACAGATGGCCGTTGGGGCCGAAAGGTTCTGGAGTGGCGACCGCGTCCCGGAAGACGCAACGTTGGGAGGCCTCCTACAAGGTGGACCGATGACCTGGTAAAGGTTGCGGGAATCCGATGGATGCGAGACGCACAGGACCGTTTATTGTGGCGATACTTGGGGGAGGCCTATTTAATTTATTTATTTATTTAGTACAGCAAAATAGCCAATAATACTAAAATACGTTAAATCATTTCACTCTGTCTTCTCCAGAATCGCAAACTTTCTAATAATATTGTCTTCCAATCATCAGCAAACAAATCCAATCCAGGGTTGGTCTGCACGAGCGCGTTGAGCATCGTTAGCATACACAGTATAGGGGAGGTGGATCGAGCTACAGTGCAGTGCGACAAAATAATAATAATAAATTGTTTTATTCGGACAACCAAGTAACCTTTTTTGTTAGTAATTTAAATGCTAAAACTATATAATAATAATATAGGTAATATAAAAAAATAAGTAAAAAATAAGTTTGTGTTTTTGTAGTATTTAAAAAAATAAGTTTTTTTTTATACATGAGAACCCTCTTTATTTTAATTTTCTTATTTGTTGTTGTAGCACCTATAGAAATACACATTTTGTCAAAATTTTACCTCGCTACCTCTTACGGTTTATGAGATATACAGCTCGCTGACAGAAGGAGAGACGGACAGATAGGCAGACAGACGGACGGACAGCTAAGGGGCCCGTTGGCAGCCTTCGGGTACGGAACCCTAAAAACCATTAATACTGTTTGCCCAATCTGGACATTTCAACCTAGAGCCCACGGTCGGCTCGATACATAATTACTAGACCACAGAACAGATAAAAGAGGTTAGAAAGGAAATACTTCCCGATTTTTACTAGAACGAGCGTCGCCGCTCGTCTCCCACCCTTTAACTCCACTACAGGCAAGAAACCTATACGAACGCGCATTACGCACACTAGCAGACCACGCACACTTAGATCGCAAGTTTGCTATTGGTTGTGTCAACATGCAAAAATGTAATTTAGGGCGACTAAAAGGTCGATCATTGATATCGATGAAATTTAAAAATATTGAATAAAATTGTCGACTAGTTATTGCTATAATTTCGGGCTGTGTACCAATACGATGGATTTCTAAAAATGAAAAATAAATGTTGAATTCAGAAAAAAAAATGAAAACACCAAAACATCAAGACATTTGTTTAAAATAAACCAGGCACTTTTAAATAGTCTAAAAATTGTCCAGGCAAAAAAGTAATTATTTAATGCTAATTGAAAGAAACCCCACGGATACTCTTTTAGATAATGTTATGAGTTACAAAAATCTCGGTTACATATCTTTTGTGGCTTCTATTATGTGAGCACAATGTAAATAAATAATGAAAAAAAAAGTAATAAAAAAAAAATTGAAATAAGCCACTGGTCGTTAAGAGATGACCAGTCTTAACTGACGGTGCCCGTTCACAAGCCTGACGCATACATCAGGGCCGCACAGCTCAAACATTTTGAAGGGAATTGAATGATCCATCACACGCGATACCATCAGCGACACATTTGAGTGAACATAACAAACTCTCAATTGCCATGCTCATTTATGTCAAACAAGTTATATCCTAATAAAACAAATTGCTCTACGCTACATGACATTTACAAAATTTGAAAAAATGCTCCTACATTATACAATAGGTATATTTTTAAAGATAAATGATTTTGATAGTTGATCGGGTAGCTACCTACCGTCAAGTAAACATTGTGCTCCGTATAAGTTTATTCAAAAAAATGTTCTAAGTGATAATTAGCTATATAGTAAAGTGTTAAACTAATCTAGATCATGTTAATAACACCTAACATTGTTATCTCAACCGAACTTTCACAGTGAACATTGCTACAATGATTTAAAGTTTTAACTATAAACATTAGCTAAATCAAAGTGTTGGTGATAATCAAAGGACCTAAACAATAAACAAAACCAAATAGCATAAGTATTTACTTTACAAAATATTGAACAGTTATAATACAAAAGCAAAACACAAGTGAAAAAAAAAAACATTTAGTGAAGAAATGTTCAACCCACCCGTCACTATTATAAAATTGTTTTTAAATTAACTGGTGTCGTAACGAACTTTTTAAAAAGGAACTATAAACCAAGCCACAATTTCGACTCAATTTCAAGAGCTAATATAGCTATAACAGAAATTGGTCGCCTGCTGTGAGACAGTGCTCGGGTTCGAATCCAACATCGCCAGATTATTTTTGTGTTCTTTTTCTACGACTTAAAATTCTTAATATTAACAAAATAAATAACCATTGGATATAAAGTACAAGAAGTCCTAGTGTTATTGTAATAAATTTAAAATGGATAGTGCAAATAAAAACGTTACGCTGCGTAGACATAAATCAATGTTAAACATAAATAACTCCATTGAATCGACGCTTTCTGAAGACTTGTTGGGTAGAAGCTTAGATTTGTCTGCGAACATACAAAACAACTATTGCGTTGAGGAAATGAAGGAAGAAATAAAACAATTAAAATCAAGTCTAGAAAGCACGCAGAATGAGTTGGATAATATTAGCTTAGAGAACTCCGATCTAAGAAAACAAATAAATAACTTAAGTCAAGAAATGGCCACATTGAAGCAGATTTGTACAAGTCCTCTATCATCATTCAAGAAAAATATGTCCGCCAACCTTACAAAAGGATCGAGACGACGGCTCATGGATAGTTTTTCTAACAGTCCCATGGCTGCAACATCTTTCAAAAGCGACTCCCAGGCCTCCCAGGATGAGAACGAAAAGACGCAACTAAGTCGTACTACTCAACCTGAAAATGAAGACGGCGAGTTTCCGTCCTTTATATCAAACAGCCAGCCCCATAGAAGTCACCAAAGTCTGCCGACTAAGGAAAGGAAGACATTGGAAGAATTGGATGCACTAGTGAAGGCGATGGAAGAAAAAATAGCTTCAATGGAGAATGAATTAAAAAACATATTGTCTGAGAATAGTTCATTAAAGAAAATCATAAGTAATAACGACAAGATTATAAATAATTTAAAAGAAAGATGTTATAGAACCACATCACAAAACTTAGGTATTACCATGCAAACTGAAACAGAATACTTAACTATAACTTCAAAAAGCACCGACACAAACATAGAGTGCCTACAACCAGAAACAGAACCTAGTATTACGCAACCGAAATGGAACCAGGGCGATGTCCAATTTTGTGAACCGTGACTGTGTGCTTATTGCCTACCATAGCTACGTAGAATCAGTTCTAAGGTACGGAGTCATTTTCTGGGGTAACTCGACGGACAAGAATTACGCTTTCATCGCACAAAAAAAATGCATACGCGCTATATGCAATTTGCAGCCAAGTGACAGTTGTAAGCCATGTTTTAAATCTTTGAAGCTTCTGACATTGCCTTCATTATACATCTTTGAGGTGGCAGTGTTTGTTAAAACAAACCCACAGCTTTTCAAAATAAGAACTCCTGTTGATCCCCGGTTGAGAAAAAGAGAATCAAACATTCTTTGTATTGATCGCAGTAAAACGACCCTTCTACGTAAAAGCATTTATCGAATGGCTCCACTTATTTTCAATAAAATTCCACGGCAAATAAAGAATTTGAATAATAGTATGTTTAAAAAGAAACTGAAACAATTTTTATTACATAAATGTTACTACTCCACAGCTGAGTTTATGGAGGACACCACTGACATTTAGCTTATTGCAATATTACGTTTAGATAAAAAGTAACAAGTTATTAAGAACTCCATGAAAAAAAAATCTTCTATTATTGTCCCTGAAATAATGTTTTTATTAAGTAACATACGCTTGACATTTAATATTCGAGTTTTTTTTTTTTTTTTTAATTGATATAAACTAGTGCTTGACTGCGATTCCACCTGATGGTAAGTGGTAATGCAATCGTTGATGGTGAGGCGCACTAATTTATTGAGAGCCTATTCACTCTAGCCTTGAAGAGACCCAAATTATAATCGGACGGGAAAATCGCAGCAGGCAAATTATTCCAGTCCCTCGATGTACGCGGTATAAACGACGAGGCAAAACGCTTGGTCCGGACCGTAGAGGTTTCAACAACGTAAGGGTGGATACTCGCCGTTCGTCGGCTTGTCCGATGGTAGAAATGAGATGGTGGAATCAAGTCATGCAATTCCTGCGCACACTCTCCAAAATGAATTCTGTAAAACACCGAAAGGCTGGCTACCCTACGCCTGTGCTCAAGACTTTGTAGATTGGAATTAACCAGATCTGGATCACCAATTAGCCTCTTTGCACGCCTTTCCACCGAGTCCAAAGCTGCCAGGTGGCATTTTGCAGCACCAGCCCATATGTGGCTGCAGTACTCTACACACGAACGGACCTGTGCTTTGTATAACATTAAAAGCTGCCCTGGTGTGAAGTACCGCCGGACCTTTGCAAGTACGCCGAGTTTCCTAGCAGCTACCTTGGCTTTGGACTCAATGAACCGCCCAAAGTTACGGTCTGAAGAAATTTCAACTCCCAAGAGCTGAAGGCGGTCGGTGTACTCCAGGGATACTTTCTGAAAAACAGGAGCCAAGGTGAACGGGCTCCTTTTAGCGGTGAATAGACACGCTTGTGTTTTGGCGGCGTTGAATCCCACCAGATTGGCTTCACCCCACTTGGAGACTGCCTGAAGTGAGACATTCGCACGCTCTACCATAGCCTCTCTTTCGGACCGGATTAGCTCCTTACTAGCTCGAGCACCTGGCAGGTATCTCTCTACAACTGTGCTATCATCTGCATACCCATAGATACCGGGCATCAGCAGATCGTTGATATGCAGCAGGAAGAGAGTTGCAGAGAGAACAGACCCCTGAGGAACTCCGGCATTAGTCGTCATGGGCTCTGATGAGCATCCATCGATAACAACTCGGAGAGAACGTTCACTCAGGAAGTCTTTTACCCAGTTAATCAGACCAGGGGAAACGCCGTACGCTGAAAGCTTACTCAATAGACTAGCGTGCCATACCCTGTCGAAGGCCGTCTAAGGAAACAGCAATCGCTTCCCCATTCTTCTCGAGGGTCTCGCCCCACAAGTGGGTGGCATAAACTAGTACGTCCCCAGTAGATCGATTGTGGCGAAACCCGTACTGTCGATCACTGAGGAGATCGTTACCTTCCAGGTATGCCAAGAGGCGCGAGTTCAATACACGCTCCATAATCTTGCAGAGTATGGAGGTTATTGAAATCGGCCGATAGTTGGTAGGATCGGTACGACTGCCCTTTTTGGGCACGGGTTGCACGTTGGCAAGCTTCCAGGACTTGGGCACTATACCAGTCCCAAATGAGAGGCGATACAAACGCGTCAATACAGGAGACAACTCGGGTGTACAAGCCTTGAGAACAATCGCTGGTATACCATCTGGTCCACTAGCTTTATTCACGTCAAGACGACACAGTGCTCTCAGAACCTCTTTGTTCCTTATGCGGACCTCGGGCATCGAAGTATCGCAGTGAGGTAGAGTCGGTGGAGTAGCACTACCAGTGTCAAGACGAGAATTATGGGCGAAGAGAGATGCAAAGAGACCCGCTTTCTCTCTCGCTGTATGAGCCAGTGTTCCATCAGGTTTAACCAGCGGAGGCAATGAGGGCCGACAGAAGTTCGCTTCGACCGACTTGGCAAGGGACCAGAATGCTCTGCTACCGGACGGCTGCGCAGAGAGCTTTGTACCAGTATGGTTAATGCGGTCGAAGCGAGCCTTCCTTAGTGCCTTTTTGTAGGACTTGGCAGCATGGTTGAAGGCTCTCTTCTTTGAACTCAGATCCGGAGCTTTGCGGTCACGAGCGTCAACCCAGGCGAGAAACGCCGAATGCTTACGTTGTTCAGCTTGAACGCAATCGGCGTTGAACCATGGGTGAGCTGAGCCACCGATGGGTACGTCGCGATAGGGGATGAAATACTCCATAGCTTGACGTATCACATCGGATATAGCATCTGCACAGCTCGACGGATTTTTAGAAGAGAAGCAGACCTGCTGCCAAGGATAAGATGCAAAGAAGTGCCGCATCTCATCCCAATCTGCTGACTTGTAACGCCACATTCGCCGTTCACCGCGTGAGTCGCAGTCAGGTGGGGAGAAGGACGATACAGACTTCACCAGACAGTGATCTGAAGTTCCTAGTGGTGAGGAAACTGTTACGATACATCTGTCCGGATCGGTGGTCAGTAAAAGGTCCAGACAATTGGCAGTATGACCAACTACATCAGGCACCCTTGTCGCTTGCTTTACCAACTGGGAGAGGCCCATCGATACTGCAAAGTTTCGCGCTTCTCTCCCAGCGTGGTCGGTCCTCTGGTACGGGAAAAGCCAGTCTTTGTGAACGGCGTTAAAGTCCCCCAGAGCGACAAACTGCGCATCAGGGTGCCGATGCAGAGCCTTATCGGCGGCCTCACTGAGGTGGCTAAACAGTTGAGTCGTCTCCTGGTCACCGCTGTGCGATCGGTAGACAGAAGTATAGACAATTTTGTCCACACCGGTGTCCACCAACAACCACAACGTTGAGAAATTAGGGTCCTCAAGGTGACGGAGACGCTGACAACAGATGTCATTGCAGACGTACACACAGACCCCGGCACGCTGCAGGAAATGGTGCTCCAATGAGTATCCCGGGTAGTCGAGATACGCCGCATCTGACGGACATCTGATCTGCGTCTCCGTCAGGAAAAGTAAGTGGGGCTTGTCAGTCTCAAGGTGATGGTGGACCGCATTGACATTGGAGTGCAGTCCTCGAATGTTAGAGAGGTGCACTTGGAATAAGAGGACGTGCATCCGCTGTACACACTTACTTTTCTTTTTACCTTTCATTTTATTTTTTATTATTTTGAGTGAATAGGGTAGGTGGAAGATGGCAGTTGAGCGAGGTGATGCGATGTAAATCCAACAACGCGACCAGAGTTGCTGCGCCAATGGAGGTCTGATCTGGAGACTGCGGGGACGCCCGAACCCCCCCAGGGATCGCCATCGGGTCCTCTCGCCCGGTCGCCAACCGGCACGATGGGGCCACCCTGGGATTTTTCGCAGTTGGCGGGGCAGCCTTTTGTGCGTGGCTGGCACACTACTTGGGCCCCCAACTATCTGCGGTCGGCCAGCGGATAACTGTGCTTCGGATCCCGCTACCCTCCGCGATCAAACGTCCGACACAACAACAGCTGTCGCATCATACCCGGTACGGTACACATCGCAACACAACTGCTCAGACCCATCTTCCACCATATGGCTTCACCAGACATCACGCCGAAACACGACAAGTCGCTTGGCGGCATGGCTTTGTCTGGTGGGTGGTAACTACTAAGCCGGCAGCCGATACTATGGCCTACCACCGTATTTTACTGCTCGTTTGGCACTACCCAGGGGACACGTGTAGGGTGGTCAAAACAAGTAGATCCTACGGACGCGAGCAGTTCATCCCCCAAAAATTTTTTTTAAAATAAAATGCAATCTAACATTAATATATTTTTCTCTAATAGCCTTTATAAGGTCAGTAACATGATTTGCAGTGGGATATAGTCCAACCTGATGACTTCTAATATTAGTTACTAAACAATTGCGTTCCAACGAAGTTGCGCAAAATCTCCGCTGTCAACATATTTTTATTGATTTTTCGAAGATTGTCGGTATAAATTTTAATTACTGCTTCAGACATTTTGCATATGTTTATTAAATCTTTAGATGGGTATAGGAGACCCCCTTTATCTTTTGTAACAATAAATTTATGATCGGAATTAATTTCATTGGACAACAGAGCTCCATTTTTTTAAATTAAAATACGTGCTACTACCCGCGATATGGCTGATAATTTGTTGACTGAAGTTGAAAACAGTTTGAAAAAAAAAAACAATGTATTTCTCATCGTCATTATTTTCGTCGACATGTGCATTATCTTCAATTAAACCAAAAGTACTCGTTTTATTAATACGTTCAATAGGCGATGATGCACAATTAAGTATTGAAATGTATTCCAGAGCTGTGCAATTACCACCTTCGAGAGCTTTTAACTCAATATGGACGAGTAGTTTTTTATAAGCTGCCTTAAATTGGCGTGGGATTATTGTTACCTTCACCATGTGATTTTATATTGCCAAAGGGCATCTCGAGGTGATCTTGACTAATTTTATACATCAGCATATATAGGGTGACTGGTAATTAGTGACCGATACTTAAACACGTGATTGTCCTCATGATTACAAACAACTTACCCAAAGATTTTTTTTTATATACTCATTAGTTTTATGACAATAAGAAAACAGCTGTCTGAAATTCGCGCACGCTCGGGAAAGGGCAATGAACTAGGTAGTAGAGCGCCTCACGAGTCACGTTCCCCTCTCCCCCGCCCGCATCGCTCCCATTGCCGTGCAGTAGTGTCGGAAAGCGCGTCGCAAGCAATTGTACATGATTTGTTTTTTTTTACGCCCTCGCTTACGGTGCCATTCAATTACACAGCGAGTGAACGTGGTGAATACAGTGACATGGTGATGTCAGTGATGTGTTACTACTCGGAAGGGGGTAATGGCGAAGCAGCAAGGCTATTGTACCAACTCTTGTACCCAAGAATGATGGAAACTTAAATAACTTGAACAATGCCCAATGTCAAGTAGGTATCGAGTTAGTTAATAATATAGTGGTGTCTTATAAGTCGTTTCTAAACATCGTAGATAAGTAACAAAACAAACGCAATTCCTGACGTTTGTTAAGAAAGATTATGGATTTATGTAGTGCGCGCACGTGAAGTACCAAAATACTAGATAATTTATGACTTTTTTCTTGTGAAATCTGGTTTTTCAAAATGTTGCGAACAAATTGTGCTATACTTCGTAGGTATCTATTCAGTTCTACCGGTTGCCTCTATCCATATTTTTCGTATATCTGGATCTATTGGAAACCTAAAAATAAAGTTAAAATGTTTCCATATAGACTTGGAAACTAAATTCATAACCTACAATTAGTAAAAATAATAACTGCCTATAATAAACAAAGTTATTTTACATAATGAATCGATAATGGTTACAACAACTTAGTACAACACTCGATATTGACAGATGTTGTCATCGAAATGAACACATTACATTGCGCGATTGTTAACTTAGTACAAAATGGTACCCATGTATTGCAAACAATGTATAATTTTGCATTTCATTTTGAGTTTATCGTTTTAATGTATAAATTACGTAATATTTTTAATATGTTTTGTCTTTAAACTTTTTTAGACTTACCGGTGAAAAGAAATCTTTTCTTGGGCTACGCTACACACTTGGCTTCTTTTCCGACATGTTACAACAGCGCAAGACGGCATAATTCTTGTTTTTCACGGAGCTGTGTACACACTCACAATATGAGCAAGATTGACGGCCGGTGTCAATCAAATTTCGGTCGAACCACAAGTTGAATTATAAGCATTGTGCATAATTTGTGGCATGCCTGCCCCGCCCACAAGGCCTTCTAACCTCTTTTATCTGTTCTGTGGACTAGACCACGCACAATGGTATTCGCACGTGTAGGTGCTTGGTCACAGTACCTGCATGTCGTCGGGGTACTCGATGTTGAGCGTGACGAGCAGCGGCGACACGGCGCCCGAGTCCAGCGCCTTGTGCACGTGCTGCGCCAGGCGCGCACCGAACGACCACTTCCACGCCTCCTTCAGCGGCGTCAGCGACGCTGCACACACCTTACACTGAGCTCCCATGACAACTTGCACACTAATACTAGCCACACCAAATAGAACCAGGGGCGAGGCGTCCATACCACTCGGTTAATATCGGCTTCCTATCACAACATCAAAAATACGGAATTTCAGAAGCATAAGCGTATATAGAGAGGGGACCAAAAGGTTTCACGGCCACCCCAATGTTGTCTAACGCCCACCCCAGACTGTTGGGCTACCGATTCGAAATTCTATGATGGACGCCAAAATACTGATAACTTCACACAAAAATAAGGAATAATAAACCTTAGATAGGTACAGACTAACTCGATGTTCAGAAAGGAAATTGACTTTGACGTTATTTTAAGGTTTTTGTAAATATAGTCTCACCGTCGTCGTAGTCGGCACAAGCGTCCTTGAGGTGCAGCGCCACTATGCGCTCGCGCAGGATGGTGGCGATGGGCGCCGACAGGGCGCACGCGAACGTCGGACACTCGTAGCTGCAAACAACACGTCAATAAAATAATATTATTATTAGGTATTTGACTAATACATTACCTACGTTACGATATTACTATAATTAATACGTCATCTTCCTTCCTGCCCCTATCCCATGCCACTTGGGGTCGGCTAAACGGTCATGACAACCTCATTTCTTTAGCCGCCCTGTCCATCCATATGTTCAAAACTTTGAGTAACATGCATTTTATCCAACACACACAATTCCCTTAAAATCGGTGGTCTCTTTTTGTCGTAACATAGTTTTCGGTACCATTAGAACTACCGCATTTATTTTTAGTTTTTATCTCATCCTGTTGTCTTATACTTTTTATTTTATTTCTCATTAGCCGCGGCTTCGCTCGCGTATATAAAATATAACCTATGTCACTCAGGAATAAAACAGCTTTCTATCGGTGATAAAATTTTAGCAATAGGACCAGTACTTTCAGAGATTACAGGGGGCAACACACTATGAGTGGTGTACGGACTTGCCTCTGTCACTTTTGCTTGGGAGCTCGGATGCGACGGACGTGTTTTAGGCATCATAATTTTGAATTGTATTGATGTAACGGTTTTTGATTGTTTATCATTTTAAATTAATAAAATACTTGTAGGTTGTTCTGAGTTTTCTTTTTAAAAAAGTCAAATACGCTTATCAGAAGCGTATTTGACTTTTTTAAAGAAGCCATAAGAATATAATATAATGTATCCCAGCTGTGTTTGGGATTATTAGAAGTGTCATGAGATGCAGTCTGTCTATAAGGTACCTTCGAACTAAAATATTTTATCCCGGGATTATCGGGATTCATATATTTTTTTAAGGTTTTCATTAACAACAATTGAACGACAACTTTGGCTTCTAAATTAAAGACATATTTATCGACCCGCAAATAAGATCATCGACGACATTTGTTAAGTGAAATTTATTACTTAATAATAATTTAAATAGTAATAAAATAGTAGTGTAGTAGTTAAATAGTGATAGTGATGTAAAGGATTTGTTCTGTAGTCCAAGCAAGATGGCAACAAAAACAAAAATTATTTGGGTAACTGTAAGGATGAACAAAACAAAATTACCGCCTTCACAAAAAAAAAAACACAAACGATCAAAATAACTTTAATTTCGGAAGTCGGTGTTTCTCGGTATTGTTTGTTTCTTATTTAATAGCGACTTCCGAAATTAAAGTTATTTTGATCGTTTGTGTTTTTTTTTTCGCAACTAAAAAGTGTTCATTAAAAGGTTTTTTAATTCACACTTTTTAGTTGCGATACACTTATAGCCAGAGTAGGTACTTTTTTCTCATGACAATTCTAATTAACCCAAACACTGCTAGGATACATTGTTTATACAGGTCTTCACAAAGCATGCAAATAATAATAATAATCGTTTATTTGCTTAGACAGTAGGTACATAAAATAAGGTGTTTGCAAAGAGTCGGGATCCTGATACAATCTACCTTAAATTAGGCATGCAAATATTTCAGATTTGAATCGAGACAAAAAAATAATAAGAATAATGGAATTTATAGTGATTTAGTGATCATAATAAGAAAATACATAATGTCAAAAACAAAATCTAAACAGTAGCGTCATTTGAAATAATAATTAATTGAATAAAAATGAAGTTTAATCATAATAAGAAAATATCAAATACTACATAATGTCAAAAAACTAAATCTATATAATAGCGTCATTTGAGATAATAAGTAATTGAAATCATGGTGTAAACGGACCTGGAGAAAATGTCATGGATATGTCATAAGAAAAATATTTCTTGTAAATATATTTAAAATAATTGCTATAATTAATCATGTTAGGGATATGGCGTTTTAAACACGCGACGACCTAACTGAAGAATAAAAGTGGAAACCTTTTACGCCGACCCTAAATACCACAGGATGGAATAAGGTCAGGCATCTGACATTAGTTTTCACCCATTTTTTCAGGCAAATTGTACAAAAGTGTAAGTGAAAATATAAAATCTCTAATATTTTTTACAACGCAGTTATTGAAGCATTTACTTGTGTAAAAATGGAGATGCGTATCTTTTTGTTTGGACGCCAAAAAAAAAATCGTCTAAGGTGGCCCTTAGAATTCATACGGAAAGGCGGACCGAAGCACGACACCTGCAGCCCAGCCTAACCAGCCCAACCAACAGTCAAGAAGGTTGTCCTGCATGCACGGGGAGCCGCCTGTCCTTAGCGACTGCGCCACAGCTGACATTTTTGTGATTTGACAGTGACATTATTAGGTTTTGGTGATCCTTTTTTGTGTTTATATTATAGGTATTTTATAATAGTTTTAGAATTGTATAGTCCGTGCAGTGTACATATAGTTACGTGATTTTTTATTGGTTTAAAAAAAAAACAAGTTAAAAAAATGATTTTACCTATATGTATTGTATTTAATACCAGTATTTTAATGCCATATGCATACGACGACAGTAGTGATGCCGTACGAGGAGCCAGTAAACCTGCCACATCGCTGATGTCCTAGTGAGATGTCCTCATTGTTCCCAAGCACGCTTTTTTAAGGGTGAGCGAGGCTTGAAGGTACATTTGGGTAAGAAGCATAAAGCCCAGAATGTACCTTCAACATGCCCAATAATACCCACGCCCTTAACACCTTATCCTTCTCCTCAACCATTATGGAAAACTCTTTCCAAATTTAAAACTACTACTCCTGTTTTGAAAAGAGTTCCTCGTGGTGTGAGACCATCCGTGGCTTTAAACTTAGCACGATGTGTCCGCCTCGCCGTCCGGGAGAACTCACTAAGTGCTTGGGAACAACTGCTCACCTTCCCGTTTAGGATTCCACATGTGCAAAAAAATTTTGCATGGAGTCCAAACTAGGCGAGGGTGATATCCGAGGTGCTGCTAGGATTATCTTTAGCACGGCTACAGCAGCCGCAATTCTCGCGTAAGCGCGTTATCGAAGCCGTCCTGCCACACTTCGAGGCCTGGCTGAAAAGAGGAGAGCGCATCTCCTATAGACTAACTCAGGTACTAACCGAGCACGGTTGCTTCGGTGAGTACCTGAATAGGATTGGACGAGAAGCCACGGCAAATTGCCACCATTGCGGAAGTGACCTTGATTCTGCACAGCACACGCTCGAAGAGTGCCCTGCGTGGGCCTCTGAGCGGCAGGTTTTGGTTGTCAAGATCGGGCGGGATCTGTCTCTGCCAGCAGTAGTGAGGGCTATGCTGGCGGAGACAGATAATTGGAGAGAAATGGCGTCCTTCTGCGAGACGGTGATGACTGATGGTCCAGAAGGAAGCCGCTGAGCGGGATCGTGAGAGGACCGATCTCACTCGTAGAAGGAGGCGTCAGAGGGCCAACCGCCTCGACGCCTAAAACGCCGAAACCCCGCTTGCAACATTTAAGGTAGGCGGGACTCCGAGGTCACGGGCTCTCAAGAGTGGGGACTCTGTCCGCCCGCCAAGTGACTTCAGGAAAGACGGTGGTACCGTGATCACGTGCTACCGTGCACAACGAGGCTAAGGGGAGACCTCTCACAGTCTCCTCAGGGATGTGCCCTAACAGGCGTTGTACAGAGGGGGTTCCGGGGTGGTCTTTTAAGAGGTCACGGGGCCCTCTTCCATGTGCTGATGGTGATCACCGGGGTGGTTTTAGTGAGGTAAAAATCCCACACTCCCTGGTCTTTTCCCCAAAAGTCCAGGCGCCTTTTGAAGGTGCCCCAAAAAAAAAAAAAAAAGGTTATCTTTAGCAGTGATGTGGTTGCGCCGTACTGTCCAGAGACACTTACGGCTCTGGAAAGCAAACACCCCGCCCCAGCAGATGATCTCACCTTCCTTGATCCTCCCAATCCAGAAACCAACTCCCTTCAAATTACAGCCCAACAAGTATGTGCGGCCGTGTGCTCCTTTCGGAGTGGGTCCGCCGGCGGTCTCGACGGCCTGACACCTCAACACCTCAAGGACCTGATGTGCGCAGGCGCCGGGGAAGCTGGTGAGTCCCTCCTGAAGGAGCTGACGGCCCTCATCAATCTCATACTCTGCGGCAATGTGAACGAAGCCGTCATTGATGTCGATACGGGGCAAACCTATGTGTTTTGCGCAAAAAGGATGGCGGCATTCGTCCCATTGCCGTAGGGTCTACCTATCGACGTATCGCAGCTAAAATTTGCTGTGCTTTCTATAGTTAAGCACTTGCCAGCAAATTCCAGCCCCTACAGCTGGGTTTCGGATCAAAAGGGGGCTGTGAGGCTGCAGTACATGCCCTTTCTACTTACCTTAACAGCAATGAAGTGAACAGGGACACCTTGTTGACAGAAGCTCAAAAAGAAATACCCAAAATTTACAGTTTTCTTTATCTATGTTATAGGCATCCCTCTAAATTACTTTATAAGGAAAACCTTTTGGAATCAGCCGTTGGCTGTCAACAGGGTGACCCTCTTGGGCCAGTCATTTTCAGTTTGGCTATAAATCCAATCATTCAGCAGCTAAATTCTAAATTCAATGTCTGGTATTTGGATGACGGAACCCTAGGAGGTGACGTAGATACGGTCTTAAAAGATTTAACGTTTTTGAAAAATGAATTTACTTCTATTGGATTACAACTTAACAAAATGCGAAATTTTCCTCCCCCAAACGACTGACAGACAGACGATTTTAGAAAATTTAATTCAATAGCACCAAATATCCAAATCACCATATAATTCCACTTAATTCCATGTCACATGTCTCCGATTGGGGCGATGCCAATCTGGTCAAGTTCAATGCAACTAAAACCCAAGCGTGTCTTTTTTCCGCTAAACGGAGTCAATTCCACCCGGCTCCTTCTTTCCGAGGTGTGACCGTGCCAATAACCGACCACCTTGAGCTTCTTGGGGTTACGTTGTCGTCTACTCTCAATTTCGGTTCATACATCGAGGCAAAGGCTCAACTGGCTGCCAAAAAATTGGGGATCTTAGCAAGGGTATGACGGTACTTCACGCCGGAACAGCTGCTCAACCTTTATCAAGCGCAAGTACGATCGTGTATGGAGTACGGCTCTCATCTTTGGGACGGGTCTGCCAAATACCAGCTTGATACGCTAGAGTCGATTGAGAGGCGAGCCAAGAGGATCATCGGCAATGATGAACTTGTTGAGTCGAAGCTCCAAAGCCTTGGGCATCGCCGCCGAGTTGCTAGCCTGTCGGTTTTCTATCGTTCACATTTCGGAGAGTATGCACTGGAAGCCCATTTTCCCATTTTCGAACCAAGAGGCGAAGTACACGACGCGCGTTGGGAGCCACGCGCGTCGTGTACTTCGCCTCTTTTTTTTAATTTATATAAACCGGTGCTTGACTGCAACCCCACAATAAATATCTGATGGTAAGCAGTGATGCAATCATTGATGATTGATGGTGAGGCGCACTAGTTTATTAAGAGCCTATTCACTCTAGCCTTGAAGACACCTAAATTATAGTTGGACGGGAAGACCGCAGCAGGCAAATTGTTCCAGTCCTTCGATGTACGACGAAGCGAAACGCTTAGTCCGGACCGTTGAAGTTTCAACAACGTAAGGGTAAATACTCGCCCTACGTTGGATTGTCCGATGGTAGAAAGGAGATGGCGGAATCAAGTCATGCAATTCCCGCGCACACTCGTCAAAATGCAACCTGTAGAATACCGATAGGCTCGCTACCCTGCGCCTGTGCCTCTTTACCATTCTATGTAAACCGCCACCTTGTCACGATTAGTAATAATGCAAATTCGCAGCGAAATCCGTCCGCGTATCGGCCCATTGCGCTGCTCGACGGGGTGGGCAATCTCTTTGAAAGACAGACCGCCTCGTCACGCACCTAGCACGGGCGTGGCCGAACCTTGAACAGTGGACGCCATCATGCGCGTGCGAGCCCTCACGACGGGGGATGCGGTGTCCCAGGGCAGGTGTGTCGTGGTGGTGTCTTTAGACATCGCCAACGCCTTCAACTCCCTGCCCTGGAGTAGCATTAGGAGGGCACTCCGGTATCACCAGGTGCCCGACTTCCTCTGTCGTGTGATCGAGGCCATGGAGAGTGGAAACGGCGAGAGATGTCGTGCGGTGTTCCGCAGGGATCGGTACTAGGACCGCCCTTTTGGAACAACGGGTAAAAAAAAAAAAATACTGTGCTCGACCAGTCGCATCCTGCGGTTTTTAGTTACTTTTAATTAATTTTCTTCATCTAATAAGCTCTAAATACTTATAGATGACGCTTGATAAACAGTAATATATATGTGAAAGTGTTTTCGCAGTAAACAATATCGTGTAATAGTAAATAAAACAATAACTTCACTACACAAGGGACTGTTGGTGATTGAACACTAGACAATATATAAAGTGCATACAACGATAAACACAAGGAGATAACACATACAATGGTTTAAAAGTGAGTGTGATTTATCAATAAAGTACGAATAAAGTTCCATTGAAACAAAAGATCACATAAAGTCAGTTGCAACTTTGAAATAAGTGATTTTGCATATTGTAAACAAACCACAGTTGACTATTTGATTTTATCTGTCAAAAGTATCGACCAATCATAATTATTGATCTCGAACTTGACAGAAAAGTTGTCGTTCAGAAATCCAAATCAGAAGGCTCGGACACTAGGTTTTTGAGACCACGTTCCTTTACACGCATTACAAACGATTCAAGAACTGACTTTAAGCGGCAGCAGTTGAGAGCACTGCGCTTTAAAAGGTGTCGTGCGTTCAAACCCCACATTAGACACATAATTTTACTGAGTTAGTGAACTTTTTGTACTCAAACCTAACCATGGTCTAAAACTGCCCATCTAGAAATTGAAAATTTAAATAGCGAAAATTTTCGCCTTAAAATGGATATCGGACAATATCAGAAACTTATAGAAACTTATAAGAAAGTAAACATATTAGACTCAAAAAGATTCTCGCTAAGATCCGCAAGCAAAAGAAATAAACAACGAACGAGCAGTTTTTCCACACCAACTAAAAATACTTCCCCTTTGGTGACTCAACTGTCTGACACTGTCGTACAAACCCAAACACCAGACGATATTAGGGGCGAATATTTTAACTCAGCATTATTAATCGGTAGCACAGAAGCAATATTATTCACCAAGTCGCCACCGAAAATAGTACAAGAATTCAGTCCAGGGAAAGGTAAAATTGACCATGATGTACAAAATAAAGGGGAGATCATATCTGCCTCGTATACTACATTGGGAAGTGTAGAACCAGTCACCAATCTAACGGACGTCTCTAATAGTGAAAGGGATATTCGCCCGAATTTTGCGCAATTTCCTCAGCAATGCAGCTCTTACAAGCACAAATTATGTATCTTAAGAACTAATAAAAACAACAAGATGCTATCAATTGCAGAAGACTCATTTCCAAACTATGAAATTTGCCATTACTTAACACCTAACTGTGGGATAAAGAAATTTATTAGGAACATTGAACAAAAATTAAAAGACTACACAATATATGACTACTGCTTGATTTTGATCGGCGAAGAGGACTTTCGACGAACTAATAACTACGTCGACTTAACAATAACGTACGTGAAACCCTTTTAAAAATACAGCACACAAATGTTGTACTTTGCGCACTCACATTCAAATTAAACGACTTTTCAACAAGGGGAGGATTGTGGGGCCGGTGCTTAGGTACGCAAGATGCAACATGAGAACTAAGATACGACTCGCAAGCCAGGTCGCGGTATTGTATAATCGTGTGTGAAATAAATAGACCTTTTTATCAGTGGAAATCGTTTAATTTATTATCCCGAAATGGACGAAATAGAGACCCCTACATGTTATAACGGAAGAATTTAATTTTGGACTTTTAACAGCCTTTTATACCTAGATTAACGTAATTATAATTTCGCACGTTTGTTCGATTCAAATTATTATCTAACTTATGATTTCAAAATGTTTTGGGAAAAAAGTGGTTGTGTCAACAATTACGGCATGGCAAAAATATTTGTAAATCTTCGTCTAATGATAAACGAATTCGCTTGTTGTGATAATGAAACTAATCCATTAGATGTAAGTAGTAATGATGTACAGCACCAACAACATGGCAGTATGTTTTTTCGTGAATAATGAGAATGAGTACCAGCTATGTTCTGATGCATTAAGGTGGGTTCAACCTTAATGCATCAGAACATAGCTGGTCTATTAAACAAAATTGATCTCATAGAAGTAAGTTTGAACGAAGCGTATAAATGTAATATATATGTACAGATCATGCGTTTCTCTATTAAAAAAAAATTCAAACTTGTTAGTTCATTTTCAAGGAAAAAGGAAAAACGGGGGATTGCCTGCATTCTAGTCCGTAAATCAGCAGACTGAAAAAATAATAAATTTCTCAAAGAACTTTGTATCGAAAAAGTATTTGAGTGTTGTGGTGTAGAGATTTCTATCATGCAATGTATTGTTATTTGTATTTACCGAGTACCAAATTCAAATATATTATACTATTTTTCGAAAAATTGTACAAATTACTGTTAAAACATAAAAAAGGATCATCATTGCAGGAAATATGAACATAGATCTATGTATTTATATTTTTTTAGTGTGTACACTAAAAAATACTGGAGACTCAATTAAATTTAAGGATATCCTCTCAAATTATGGTTTTTACCTGCACATAGAGACACCTACACGCCAAAACTCTTGCATAGATCACATATTTAGCAATTTAAAAAAATAAGTAGGAAGTACTTATGAACTTTTCTTGTCAGATCATAACACATGTCAGTTACTAAAACTGCCAGCTCAAAAACTAAAATTTGGCCCAAAGTATTGATACATAAATGTAAGGGATTATTCTGTTGATAATATTAAGAAATTTAATGAGATCATGACTAGTTTATCGTGGTATGACATTTATAATGACAATGACGTAAATAGGACATTCAATAATCTTCAGGACCTTTTCATCTTATTTTACAATTTATGTTTCCCTATATATAAAACCAAAATTCATAGTAACAATACTTCACCTAAATGGATAACAAAGGGTATAAAAATTTGTTGCATAAATAAAAGAAAACTTAAGAGATCTTATTTTAACAAGCGGAATGCGGAAATAAAGAACACGTATAGGTATTAAATACAATAAAATGTTGTATTTAATACCTATGTGTTGGTATGAAAGGCAACGAAGGAACAGGAGTGGGTTTTTAGTCAGTAAAAGTCTGACACTATCTCCCGCTCCGCCCAAGGCGCGGGATGTCATTGGATGATTTTCCCAAGGAAAAAAAACATAATATTTAACTCGTTTCGCTCTTCCAGTCGCATCGCAAATCGCTGGCCACTGTAGCCTCAGCCTTACAATGCATATACCACACCCACATCATCCTGACCACATAATTATAATATCAGCTCTATTGTTATCATAATCATAATGCAATTCACTTGGCAAGACATATTCATGCCGGTTTTATTTTGACATAAATTTTAAGACTATTCGAAAAAGTGATGGATGGGACTTTTTTATCATACTATCTGAGTAAATGTTGAAAACGAATAGTACTCACCATTTCTTTTCCAGCATTTCTTTGACCATGTTCCAGCATTGTGGCCAGTTCTCTTCCTGAAGTACTCCAAGGCAGGTCACACACACACCTTCCACCTTCATCCTCTTGGGTAGTGGCTCACTGCATGAGTCCTCTTTCTCGGATGAATTGTCTGCCGTGAGCAACTCACTGCAGGTGTTCTGTTCACATGATTCGGCTCCTGTGGCACCCTCACATGCTTCAGTAGTCACATCTTCGAGAAGATTGTCTTCTGGCTCAATCACTGGATCTAGTTTAATATTTGATTCTGGTTTCTGTGGCTGGCTGACTGTGTCTGCACACTATTATAAGCAAAATAGTTAAAAGAATCATACTCTATTCGCGATAACATTAGACAGAAGTTATAAAAGGTTGTTTTAGGGTACACTTTGTAATAAAGATACAATATAATTATGTATATTGTGCTTTATTACAGTTAAGGTTGATGCTTTTATTATAATCAACTTATTTAACAACTGTTGTACTTAAATGAATTCATTTGAACTATCCATCTTCTGAGACTCCGCTACTGAATGTCGAAGTTTGAAATGTCGACGTATGTTAGTTCTAAAGTTCAGGATCTCGATGTACGCCAGTTCGAAAGTTCACTGGAGCGAAGTATGCAAGGCCGACGTATCGTTAGTTAGAAAGCATACGAGTGCGATGAACGCCAGTTCGAAATTACCCTGTTACGAAGTATGAAATGCCTCCGTACTGTTAGTTAGAAAGCATACGAGTGCAATAGGACTATTCGCACTCGTATGCTTTCTAAGTTCGATATCGACAATATCGCTATTGGAACAATTGTAATAGGTAATAAACAAAACACATTCATAAATAGATATATCTTTAAATTATTAAAAAGAAAAAAACAAATTAAACCAGAACCAAACTAAAAAAAAATGCGCTTGGAGCATTACATAACATAATGTTATTAAAAACACCATTTAGATTGAATATGTATTATAGTACCTATCAGTAATTTAATTTATTTCAGTTTTGTGTATAAAATTAAATCTTCATATACGCTATGTACGCAAGACCACTTATGTATTCTTTTAAATCTACGTTACCCTTCTATAGTACCTAACTGTTCTCTGATTTTTAGGATATGGCACGAATTTTTGTATTTACGTTTCTTTACTTGACTTGACTGGCCTGTTGGTCTAGTGGTTAGTGGCCCTGACTGCTATGCCGGAGGTCGTGGGTTCGATTCCCACCCAGGACAAATGTTTGTGTGATGAGCACGATCATTATTGTTCTGTGTCTGGGTGTAATTTATCTATAATACGTATGTATTTAGAAATATATAAGTATGTTTATCACTTGTCTAGTACTCATAACACAAGCTCTGCTTAGCTTGGGACTAGACGGCGCGCGGCGGTGTGTGAAAGTTGTGGAATATTATTATTATCAATCAATATATATTTATATTTATTATTTATTTTATTTATATTAGCATTAATTCTTTCAATCTCCAAAATTGTATTTTTTTTCTTTTTGCAATTCTTTCATCGATTTATATATATTGAATTTTTTCCTGTTCAGCAAGTTATTCCAACGATTATGCCAATTTTCAATATTGTTTTGGGTAGTTGGGATATCAGCGTTCACACAATCTAATACGGACCATATCTGAGGCGGAAATCTTGGGGCCGACTTCTTCAGCTGTAATTTCAGTGTTGACACCTTCTTTCGATTAGTTACACGTTTATAAACTCCATGAACATAATATTCAGAAAACCAGTCAGTCACTTTTTTTGATTCTTCGGGTATAATTTGCTCGCGAATAATTTCAAATGCGGATGGATGGTATCTCAGTCGGATCTAAAAAAGCAAGGGCCGCTAGATGGCGCATTTGAGGCGCAAAATTACTGTGGCTAACATACTTTTTTGATAATCCTTCCTTTTGGATAAGCTTCCAAATATTTTGGGACAAATGAAAAAACAAAACACACAAAAACACTTTCACTAGCTCTTATCGCAGCTAACTCAAAATCTGTGATAATGAATTCCGGGTCGAGATCAATATTTAATTGATTGAATGTAAATCGCAGTACAATTTGTAAAAATATGCCATAAATTCTTTCAGATTTACTCGACAAAAAACCATAAACAAGTGGTAGTACCTGCTTCACATCGTCGTTCTGGCCCACTTGCCCATGTATCGAATACAATACCCGACGAGTATACCAAATTTGAAGGTGAATAATTTTTAATTGGCCATTACGTTGATGAGGCCGATACAATTCTTGTGTTTAGTACAGAAACAAATATTCGATTATGGATGGCACATTCCAGTGTTGTCCAAGTCTGTTTTACCAATTGTATTCGATACATGGGCAAGTGGGCCAGAATGACTAGGTATACGAAGCAGGTACTACCTACTACCTACTACTTGTTTTGAGGTTCTGTAAGGCTTCTGTATTGGAGTTAGCATTGTCGGACCACACAGCCCAGTTACTAAAATGCCCAATCAGTACAGTATGTAATATCAATCGGTGGAGTAGGAAAAGACGTGACTATCACAATGATAATGTTAAAAAATTTAAAGCCTATCTGCGTAGTCTAACATTTTCTGAAGTGTATGGATCAAATGACTCAAACGAAGCATTTAACGCATTTTTTGATATATTTTTAATGCTTTATAAACAGTGCTTCCCCGAAACTGTTGTTGCGGTAAATGTCCATAAAAAGCAAAAATGGGTATCACGTGGTATTAAAAAATGCAGCGAAAAGAAACGTCACTTACTATGGCAGTACCGTTTAAAACCAACTCAAAATAATAAAATACATTTCAAAAATTACACAAAACTATTTAAAAAAATTATAAATTTAACTCAACGAGCTCAAAATAACCATAACATAAAAATATCAAACAATAAATCCAAGACAACATGGCAAATAATAAATCAAATAAAGTTAAATATACCAAAGAATAATATTGACAAAATTAGAATTAACAATAATAAAATTATCACGGAACCAAAATGTATATCTAATGTATTTAATAATTATTTTATTGATAAAATTAAGCCTATGATTAATTCGGGAGACCGAGTCACAAAACATATCTCAAACAGAAAAGATTCTATGTTCATGGCTCCCAGTTTGCCAAGCGACATATTAAAAATAATTTTATCTCTTAATAACACAAACAGTGTAGGTTACGATGGCATCTGTACAAAAATACTAAAAGCAGTAGCCGAGGTCATTTCTTGCCCGTTAAGTCATATTATAAATCTGTGTATAAGCGAAGGTATTTTTCCAGAGGCCCTAAAAAAATCAGTAATAAAGCCATTGTTCAAAAAACAAGATAGAGAGTTAATGGAACACTACAGGCCAATTTCATTGATACCAATCTTCTCAAAAATAATTGAAAAGTATATTTATAAAGAACTCAATTTATACCTAGAGGCGAATAATATTCTTTGCAACGAACAAAAAGGATTTAGAAAAAACAAATCAATTAACATGGCCATTTATGACTTTTTGCTTACAATTATGACGAATATGGATAAAAACACTCCAGTGTGCGCAATATTTTGCGATATGACACAGGCCTTTGATTATGTACAACATAATATTTTACTAAAAAAACTTGAGGCTTACGGTATAAGAGGTAATGTACTTGAGCTGTTAACATCGTACCTAAATGACAGAAAACAAATAACAGAAATTAAGAAAATAAATATAAGCACCGAAAGAGAAGAAATCTTTCTTTCGGAGGAACGTACTGTTATCTACGGAGTTCCGCAAGGAAGTATACTGGGACCACCGCTTTTTACATTATATATTAATGACTTTCCAAGGGCAATCAAATATCCTATGACACTGTTCGCGGATGACAGCACTATAACTATTCCGTGTACGCAAAAAGATTTCTATAAAGAGGACATAAATAACACATTAAAGGAAACTGTAGAGTGGTTAAACATTAATAATTTAAAAATAAATCTAAATAAAAAAGTAATTATGCATTTTAGCCAGCGCGCTTTGACTCTTCCCAATCTTGACATAACATACGATAACAATAAAATTGACACAGTTAATACAACCAAGTTCTTAGGAGTGACAATAGATCGAAATTTAAATTGGAAGGCACATATAGAGACCCTGACTAAAAGGATCAGCAGTAATGCGTATGCTTTGTACATTTTGTCACGAAAGGTTAACATAGATGCATTGTTAACTGCTTACTACGGGCTAACAGAATCTGTACTCAGATATGGGGTTATATTTTGGGGCAACTCGACTGACAAAGAAGCCGCTTTTAAAGCACAAAAGAGATGTATCAGAGCCATGTTTAAATTGAAAACCACCGATAGTTGTAAGCCCTATTTCTTACGCTATAAAATATTGACACTGACCTCCCTTTATATTCTGGAAACAGTAATGTTCGTTAGAAATAATAGTAACTTGTTTTCGCAAATGGCAGATAAATTTCCCAGAAACAGGCGTGATCAAACTCAACTGTGTCTGCATAGGAGTAGGACTGCACTTATGCGCAAAAGTGTTTTCTGCATGGCTCCCATTATATATAATAAGTTACCTAAAAGTTGGAGAGAGCTTAATAATGTACAATTGAAGAAACAACTAAAGTCATTCTTAACAGACAAAGCATACTATAACATTAATGAATTTCTGACAGAACCATTTAGAGTGACTTAGATTCAATTATGATTTTAATCATTACTTTGACATGACTGTGAATAATTTGACATTTATTACTATTTGTTTAATTCACAGACATAAATTTATTATGATTTTTACTTTTGTTTTGACATGTATCTTATTTGACATTTGTTACTCGATGTTAATTTCCTAAACTTAATATTTTTACTTTCTTAATTTTGACATGTTTTAATTTTGACATTGATTTATTTTTCAAATTATTGTAATTACCTAGTAAAAAATTAATTAGTAGTTATTCAAAACATTTGCACGCCAGAGTATGTGGCAAACATGTCTGAACCAATTATTAATTCTTTATGTCATCCTGCATGCACTTTCTTAATATTGTATGTGTACACATGTTTGAGCAAATAAATATATCTTATCTTATCAAAAAAAAAGAATTTATGGCATATTTTTACAAATTGTACTGCGATTTACATTCAATCAATTAAATATTGATCTCGACCCGGAATTCATTATCACAGATTTTGAGTTAGCTGCGATAAGAGCTAGTGAAAGTGTTTTTGTGTGTTTTGTTTTTTCATTTGTCCCAAAATATTTGGAAGCTTATCCAAAAGGAAGTATTATCAAAAAAGTATGTTAGCCACAGTAATTTTGCGCCTCAAATGCGCCATCTAGCGGCCCTTGCTTTTTTAGATCCAACTGAGATACCATCCATCCGCATTTGAAATTATTCGCGAGCAAATTATACCCGAAGAAGCAAAAAAAGTGACTGACTGGTTTTCTGAATATTATGTTCATGGAGTTTATAATAATAATAATAATAATAACATTTATTTTTCAGACCACAGAGAATCCATAGTGTTAGTAAAAAACTTAAAACTAATGTTAGTATCTTTAAAAACATAATAATTATGATGCCCTGCAATCGAACCTCACCCTATCCACGCAGTATATAATACATACTCGTAGACGTATGAAGTCCGATCCAGTGACGCAGCATTGGACAATCCCACCTACCGCACAACACGCTCAGGATGCCGTGGGAGCTGGCACGCACTCGCTTCAGGATCGAGGCAGACCGCTTTCGGATTAAGGCATGAAAGCCATCAATCCTTGCCTCAGCAAACATCGCCGACGCGCTACAAAACCGCGGCAGCCCCGCCAGCATCCTGAACGCGTTGTTGTACTGCACACGCAGGGCGTTGTATGCCCTTTGCGTATACTTAACCCACAGAGTGCACGTGTAGAATGACTGGCAGTAAGCTCTAAACAGTGTCATTTTAACTTGCTTGCTACAACGTGCAAATCTTCGGATCAGCATATTACATCGGACAGCCAACGCCCTGCGTTCTCTCTCGATGTCCAGATCATCACATAAGTCATCAGTGACCCAGTGACCCAGGTATTTAAACTGCGTGACTCTATTTAGAGGTGTGTTACTGACAGTTACTTGTGGCACGTTGGAGTAACACTTGCCACGTGATTTAAATACGAGTAACTCACTCTTTTTTGCGTTATACCTGAGTCCCTGAGCCACCGCATAGTCCTCACATATCTTCAGAAGGCGCCTGAGAGCGCTGACCGAGGGACTCAGCAACACCATGTCGTCTGCATAACTGATATTATTAACACAGGTCCCATCTATGTGACAACCGACATTAGTGTTGCCGAGCTCAACGATCAGCTGATTAAGGTACAAATTAAAGAGGCGAGGTGAAGTTATCCCCCCTTGCCTCACCCCGCATTTCAATCGATACTCCTCCGACAGCACCCCGGCCCACCTGACATAGTTAGTCTGGTTTTGATACCAGAACCTGAGCAGAGAAGTTACTGTGTCATTAACTTCAGTCTCCCGACGCAGCTTTTCCCACAAGATGTCGTAGGACACCAGGTCAAAAGCCCTTGACAAATCGAGGAAGCAAGCATTGACTGGCGTCCCCCTATCTGTGTAATACTGGACTGTCCGCTTGAGGCACAAAATGGCAGCCTCTGTCGATAGTCCGGGCCTAAAGCCAAATTGAGCATCATGCAATTTAACACGGCTGGCCATATGTGCGTCAAGTAGACTGTCCAGAACTTTCGCTGTAATAGTAGCCAGGGAAATTGGCCTGTAATTCGAAGAATCGGCCAAATCTCCCGTCCTATTTTTAACTATAGGGACAACTATCGTTTTCATAAGGTCATTCGGCAGGTAGGAATGACTCATGCACAGCGAATAAAACATAGCCAATACCCTGGGCAAGTGCGCACCCGCATACCGTAGGTGCTCAACGCTAAGGTGATCATGTCCCGGAGACTTACCCCTTACCATGTTTTTGACGACATTTGCAACATCCTTGGCAGAGAACTTCAACGGGGAATTCCTCTCAGCGCTGGGCACACACGGCGCAGACGAGGCTAGGTTTAATGGCGGATCAATTTTGAATTGATCCACAAACATATTCGCAATAGACAAGGGGTTGCACTTACCCGCCACGCTCACAGGGACGCTCTGCCTGGGATTTATTGCATTCGTATTTTTCCAGAATTTACTGAAATCTTTTTTATTATGATATTCAGCTATTATGTCCATCTTGTTTTGCACTTGGTTTTTACGACACCATTTCAATTTAGACTTAAACACTTTTCGAGTTTCGCGCATTTTGTCAAAGATACTTCCCGATATCGGATTACCACACAAATTCCACATGTGAAACGCAAGCCGAGCCTCACCGTGAGCGGTCCTGACATGCCTATTCCATCCTGTTAACGGTTTGTATTTATTTTTCTTAATTAATGTAGAACTACGTTCAGCACACTCGGACAATATACTAACAATATTTCTGTACATATTATCTAAGGTAGATCGGTGATTTTGGTCCTCACATATTGAGTCCGCACAGTTACAAAGATTCTGAGGAAAATCTATTTCACGTAAACGTGAGTGACACAACTCCTCATACAATTTTATTTGCTGAGGGTCTCGATCCCCCCATACAACATTATTTATACTCTCTTTCAATACAACAATATTAGGTTCCAATATTTTTAAATCACATTCCACTTTTAGTGGCAAATGATCCGACCAAAAACTATCATATAATACCTCCACTTTGACAATTGTGCGACGCGCGGCCTGTGTGACGACACAGTGGTCGAGCCACCGTTTGCACCCGTGCGCATCACTTACAAAAGTAAACGAATCTAGTGGGAGGAGTTCGATATCCGCGCATGACCAATACTGTTCATCACAAAATTTCAATAATTCGTTGCTAAACAATTCACTAACATGAGCATTATAGTCTCCTAACATAAACACTGTTTGAATATTACTATTCTCTATGATTGCCGTCATTTCACTTAGGCAATCTGTAAATTCAACTAAGTTATCATTACTGTCAGTAGGCATGTAAACCGAAAAAATAAGAATTTCTTGGTCGAACAATTGCACTCTAATAGCCGCAAGACGAACACTATTGCAAGGCACCACAAACACTGACGAGAATAAACTTTTCCTCCACAGCAGTGCCACTCCTCCATATGGTCTACCTCGGAGTAGACCATCTGATACATCAACCGCAGAAGTCCCAGTAGAAGCAAAATCATCATGTATATTGTCAAGAAATGCTAAGTCGTGAGGCATCAGCCAAGTTTCTTGCAAAGCTATTATGTCACTTGATACACACAGCCGCCTAATACAGTCAACCGACGTTTTCACACATTTACAGTTAAAGCTTATCATTTTTACAGAACTATCCATTATTTGAGGGTTTATTGAACTTCTGTGTCTCACCTGAGCCTCTCTCATGCTTTTTAAAATGTATAAATCGACGATATGATACGCCGTCCGGCCAAAACTCATCGTTCATAAAAATATCCTCATTATGCTTAGGTATAAATATTTTGTAACCACTATAACCTTTATCCATTTTCATTGTCACCCTTTCCACATGTACCTGTAAATTTGATTTTTCTTTTATATATGTTAAGATATCCTCTTTTGTAACAGATTTATCAACATTGTACACATAAATAGGTATTTTAATATTGGCGGCTTTAAATTTCCCGTCTGGTTTTACGGTAGCTTTCCCTTTGTTACCAGTAAATCGCCTTTTTTTCTGAACCAAAATCCAGTCATCGCAGCTCCTCAGTTGGGCTTGCTTCCCGTTCCGCACAATGTTAGCAAATGTTTTTTGTCCAACTTGAACTTCATTCGGCACGACAGTGTGTCTCAACTTGCTTACTCGCTCCGGCGCAGCTGTGAGCGCGCGATGCGTCATCACGTTATCATGCGCACGCGCAGTATTTACAACCGGTGCGAGAATCTCAGTGCTACTACCCGCATCCGCGTCACTATGATTTTGTTGCCTACCCTCCACCCGCGAAGAAATCGTAACTGGGCTATTAAACGCAGATAAAACGGGAAGGTTACTGGATGACTTTTGAGACACTGGACTATTGACTATAAAGCCACTTTGATGCGTGTTTGTGTGAGGCAAACTAACAATCGAAGTTGTCTTGAGGTTTTCTAATTCATTTTTAACAAATTCAAATTGCTGAGTGGTAACATACTGCTCCTTCACTTGTTTAATATCCTTCTGGATCAAAAGTAAATCTTTAAGAAGCTTCGTCACATCGACATGATCAAATAATACTGGTGGAAGCTTTTGAAGATCTCGCGCCACAAAAATTGGTATTGTTTTTGGATCGGTTTCTTTTAAAAGACATAATATGTCGTCTATCTCACGTTGTGTTTTCCCTGCTCGCTTTCTATTGATCTTGCGCTTCGATGTAGGAATAGAATCAAACAAAAGACTTTTTGCCTGCTGTATCTCCTCTTCAGAAAATGCACTTATGCAAATTTGACTAATACTGTCATTGTCCATAACGTCTATTTTATTGCATATGAAAGAAAGAACTTCATTGATCACAATATTACAGCTAGAACATTTTAACACTTGCGATGACTCAGCAGCCATCGTTCTATGCACAACCGACTTCGATTGTCGTCGCGTAATTAGCACGTCAGTCAGCGATGAGTGCGCGCACTGGACTGGGTTTATAAACGTGTAACTAATCGAAAGAAGGTGTCAACACTGAAATTACAGCTGAAGAAGTCGGCCCCAAGATTTCCGCCTCAGATATGGTCCGTATTAGATTGTGTGAACGCTGATATCCCAACTACCCAAAACAATATTGAAAATTGGCATAATCGTTGGAATAACTTGCTGAACAGGAAAAAATTCAATATATATAAATCGATGAAAGAATTGCAAAAAGAAAAAAAAATACAATTTTGGAGATTGAAAGAATTAATGCTAATATAAAGAAACGTAAATACAAAAATTCGTGCCATATCCTAAAAATCAGAGAACAGTTAGGTACTATAGAAGGGTAACGTAGATTTAAAAGAATACATAAGTGGTCTTGCGTACATAGCGTATATGAAGATTTAATTTTATACACAAAACTGAAATAAATTAAATTACTGATAGGTACTATAATACATATTCAATCTAAATGGTGTTTTTAATAACATTATGTTATGTAATGCTCCAAGCGCATTTTTTTTTAGTTTGGTTCTGGTTTAATTTGTTTTTTTCTTTTTAATAATTTAAAGATATATCTATTTATGAATGTGTTTTGTTTATTACCTATTACAATAATTGTTCCAATAGCGATAGTGTCGATATCGAACTTAGAAAGCATACGAGTGCGAATAGTCCTATTGCACTCGTATGCTTTCTAACTAACAGTACGGAGGCATTTCATACTTCGTAACAGGGTAATTTCGAACTGGCGTTCATCGCACTCGTATGCTTTCTAACTAACGATACGTCGGCCTTGCATACTTCGCTCCAGTGAACTTTCGAACTGGCGTACATCGAGATCCTGTACTTTAGAACTAACATACGTCGACATTTCAAACTTCGACATTCAGTAGCGGAGTCTTTTATTACTGGCTACCTAACCGACACTTTGGAAGAGATGCCACTAGTTCAGAGGCTTGGGTTGTGGTACCAGCACGACGGTGCGCCGCCTCATGTTGTGAGACCAGTTCGTGAGCAACTGACAACGCTATTCGGAAACAACTGGATCGGACGGTTTGGGCCTAACGCATGGCCAGCACGCTCGCCTGATTTAACCCCTCTGGATTTCTTTTTGTGGGGTTACGTCAAAGATAGGGTGTTTGACCGCCCCTGCGAGACCGCTGCGGCAATGCGACAGAAAATTATTGATGTGATGAACTTAAGCCGCGGTCAGCGCAAGAAGGGATCCTGGAGCGGGTTCATGAAAACACGCAGGCTAGGGCGCGCATCTGTCTCCGCGTGGAAGGTTGGCAGTTTGAACCGGAGTTCCTCAGTGTTGAGAGGCCACCTGTGCTGGATGACAGCTAAAGCGACGGACAGTGTACTCAGGCTATTTAAAAACTGTACTTATTTCGTGTAAGTAATTGTACATAACACAGAAATTTTTAATTACCAAGAGCCTACTTAATACCTACACCACCATGCAAAACGTGCGCGACGCTGAGGCCGCCGCGCCGCGCCTCGCCTATCGTATACGAACCTATTACACACACACCGGCACAATCAGTTGCGCGCTTTACATTGCTCGCAATAAAAAGCATAATTTTTTTTTAAGCTTCCAAATTGGTACTATTTTTTTCAAAATCCAGTTCTGATGATGGAATCTATGAGAAACGAGGGAACTTCTCAAATATTATAGGCAACTATAGGTATGGTGATTTTGGTATTTTTATCAGGCATTTACAGTCAAAATGTAACATTTGATGAAGTGGAACTGGTGAAGAAGACCAGGAATGGCTAATGGAACTTCACACTCACATAGATATCACAATGAAGATAGTTAAACAAATATGACAAAACAAATAAATAAATGGTTCTGAATAGTATTGTCGAAAATGGTATCATCAAAGTTAGTCCGGTAACCGTCCGGACCGAGCCCAAGTCGTCGACGGCGCGTATTGTTCCACGCGCGCCTCACGGAGATGTCAGCAAATCGTAGGGGCCCAACAGGGTCGAAGCCTACTGGGGCCACGGGTAGTGTGAAAGCGAAACCCGGGGCCCTGGGACGAAGGCAAAGAAGGAACAGGAGTGGGTTTTTAGTCAGTAAAAGTCTGACACTACTTTCCGCTCCGCCCAAGAGCGGGATTTGTCATAAGATGATTTTCCCACCTAAAAAAAAAAAAAAAAAAAAAAAAAAATCATCAAAGTTATCTTATGATGATGATGGGGCCGGAAGGTATGCACTTGAACTCGATAGTTAATCAGTGAATCCTAGCCTTGTTTGGGCTTATTAGAATTGTCATGAGATGTGCTTTGGCTATAAGATACAATCAAACTGATCTGATGATGGAGCCGGAAGGTAGAAGGTAGACATGGGAACTTCTTAATTCATCATCATCTCCCTGCCCTTGTCCTGTGTTATTTTGGGTCGCCGAAACACATTTTTTCTTCCATTCTGCCCTGTCACTCGTCATGCTATCACTAACTTTCTTTTCTTTCGTATCACTGTTCACACAATCCATCCATCTTTTCTTTGGCCTCCCTCTCCGTGTCCACCCATCCACATATTATATACTCATAACTCTTTTAGTCATATGCGTTTCATCCCTCTTCTTTACATGACCATACCAAGACAAACGATCCCCCTTCATCTTTTCAAACTTCCCCTAATATACTCATTTCTCACTTTATCCATTCTCGTCACACCACACATCCATCTTAACATTCTCATATCCGCTACGTGCAATCTTTTTTCATCCATCTTTTTCACAGCCCAACATTCTGATCCATACAGTATGACAGGCCTTATCACGGACTTGTAGATTTTACCCTTCAACTTGTGACCCACGGATGCCCCCCGTGGGTCACAAGTTGTTCCCGTGACCTGTCACCAAACTTCTTAATTAACCTTTTGACGTGCGTAATTAGAGACACAATAGTAAGACAATGGCTTGCGGACGCCGGCTACCGCCTGAGCGTTAATGAATTAAACTTAATAATTGAATTGTCACATGAAATGAGTACATTGGCTATAACATATACACATCCTAACTGTTGTACTTGTCAAATCTTATTTGTCAATAAGATTTGACAAGTAACTTAATAAGATTGATTAAATAACAAAAAACAATACTAGAAACACAGACTTCTGATGAGTTATTTTGAATGTTTTATTTATTTATTTATTTTTTTTGTAGTGAAGTCGGTTATTTTTTTTGTAAAAAGTTTTTTTTAAGTTGAACTGTTATTGGTACAGGTGAACTCAATTTCACCAGTTGAGAGGAAAATAATCAGCCGTTTTATTGATCACATCCATAAATGATTTACTTTCAGATAATATACTTAACCTATTATTTATTTTTTTCTTTACTTCTTATTTTATTGTTTTAGTTTTAAAGCATTATAGAAAAAAAAAACCATACACTACTTTTTTGTTATCTTAATAAGAAACAACAGAATTTGTTTGTAGTAAGTACATAATGTTTTTACTAAAATGCAAACTGTATACGATTTTATTGTTTGTTCCCTTGAGGCCAGCACTATATGCCTTAATGCAGCTATCTATTAACCTAGTTGTATCCCTATACAGCAAGCACTACACGCACCATTTTATTAGAGTCTGAGGGAACTATTTGAATGATTGTATAAATTGTGCGTAGTGTTTTAATCCAAGTACTACAGTCATCATGTATCTACCACAATGTTTTTGATGAATTATTGTTATTCCCTTTATTCATTTCATATGCAATAAGTTACATTTTTAAATATATATATTTTTATTATTATTATTATTTAAAAAAACTTTTTCATAAACATTTCATAAAAATGCTGAGGTTAGGACAGACTATTTAATAGAGCAGTAGCTGTAAATGTATCTAAATAAAGTACCTACATTTATAGATTTCTATACTACAAAATCTGTTTTGTTCTTTGATTTGACTTAGATAAAAACATTATAGTAAAGTGAAAACTGAACTTACAATTTTAAGAACGAACTGTTGAGCATTTTCGTAAGCTGATGGAGTCTTTAGTCCTAAATATCGAATACAGCACGCATCGCAGCATCCAAGCTCCTTACAACGGTTTATGATAGTTTTTTGATTCATTCTATTTAAATATCAAAACTTATAAGAACAACATGTGCAACTAAAACGTAAACAAATACAACCTGAACCAAAGTTGTAATTCTACGTTTCTTTTTACGGGTGAGTCAAAAACAAAATTGCCAATTTGAAATTAAGTGTCAAAAATTAATAGTAATATAACGTTTTTCTTTTACAGGTTAGAAAATAACCATTAAAATAAGTGTTTTTGTCAAACTTAGCAAGCATTATAACTTATTCGAAAGGTTAAACATTTCATTTCAATTGTTTTGACAGTTTTTAAACTGAATTCTTTGACAGTTTTTATTTAAATAATTATAATTCTAGGTTAAAACGAAACGTTTCTGATGTGACATTTTCGACGTTTTGTTAGTGCATAATTTTTTTTATATCAAAGAATGTAGTCGGTATCACCAGGGAACTTAACTTATAACCTACGGACTAGAATTAATATCACTGTATCATCTGTGTAGGGTATAGAAATTTTCTCTATAATAACATTAGGTACATTAATTGACGTTGACATTTCAGATAAACCTAATTTACTTCAGGAAGTCATCATCATCATCATTTCAGCCGAAAGACGTCCACTGTTGGACATAGACCTCCCCCAAATGTCGCCACAAAGACCGGTCCTGTGCATCTCGCATCCATCGGAGTCCCGCGACCCTCACCAGGTCTTCGGTCCACCTTGTGGGAGGCCTTCCAACGCTGCGTCTTCCGGTAGGTACGTGGTCGCCATTCCAGAACCTTTCGTCCCCATCAACCATCTGTTCAATTCAATTCAATTCAATTCTTTATTGCTATATCACATGTGTTACATAAGATCTTAAGAATTTAGTTAAGTGCACATGGACCCTGTCGGGCACAGCAATTACAAACAATACAGGTAGTACAGTTTTAGAGAAAAAAGTAAAAAAAAAAAAAGGAATCGGATATACAACTCAAATCATATGAAATACAACTGTCACTAAAATTGCAAATAATAAAAATAGTAAATGTCACAAATTCATTAAATGTCAAAATACATTTTTCAATTGTCAGAAATTCATTATAAATGTCAAAAACAAAATTCATTATAATTGTCAAAATAAATTCATTATACTTAAATGTCAAAATTAATTATTATAAATGTCAAAATTAATTCGTTACAAATGTCAAAATAAATTCATTTCAAATGTCAAAATAAATAAATATTATAACGTTCGGGTATAACGTCGTCTGAAATAAAACGCGTGACTCGAGAAACAATAGAAAACGTTTAATCAGCGTTACACGGAACACGTTACATAAATTAGGGCGCGGGCGCATACACGAGCGACACAGGTGATTTGTGCAAGGGATTTTCGTCGACTGGCGAGGATGCGCGCGCGCAGGACACCGAGGGTGGCGGGGTATCGAACGACGGGGTAAGAGGGGTACCAGGGACGTACTCCTAACAGGACCGCACTTAGGACTCGTTATACTCTCCCCCTTTTGACCAAGAGGCGAAGCCTCATTGATCAAACTCCTAGCAATAAATAGCGAACCTACGATTGGACTTTCCGAGGGCGACCTCTGCGGCGCTTCGGAACAATAGGCTCCGGACACTCACCACCTCTGTCATGGTATCTACGCAGATCCGAGATGTGGTACTTACCCACAACTTCACCAGTCTTCTGCGAGATAAGAGCATATGTAGTAGGACTCACCTTCTTGGAGACTACATACGGACCATCCTGTTTCGGAATAAACTTGGAAGTAACACCTTTGGAAGCATTACTTAAGACATGTGTCTTCATAAGCACAAGATCCCCTTCTTCGAAAGGATCCGAAGTACGACGGCCAGAATCAGCTTGGTGCTTGTGAAGATCCTGCTGATGCTCGATGTTCTCCTTAGCTTGAGAGAGAGAATCGACAAGCTTCAAAAGGTACGGTGTAATCTGAGGGACCAAATTCTCAGATTCGATGACTGCTCGTAGATCAGCCTGAACAGAGAGAGGAGAACGAAGCTCGCGACCAAATGTCAAGTAAGCTGGAGTGGACCCAGTGGAAATGGTAAATGAGCTATTTAGAGCAAACCGGACGAACGGTAAAATCTCAGGCCATTGCTTGTGATTGCCCTTTACAAGAATAGCAAGGTGAGCCTTCAAGTCCCGATTCTTCCGCTCTACCGGATTGGCCTCGGGATGATACAATGGTATCAGATTCTGTTTCACCCCTAAGACAAACAGCGCCTTCTGCATGACATCAGCGACGAATTGAACTCCGTTGTCTGAGATCATACGCCTAGGGAGTCCATACCTCATAAAAATCTCACCTACTAAGGTTTTCGCACAGATCTCGGCTGTGGCTTCGGTAAGGGCAAAAAGTTCAACCCACTTACTTGCGGTGTCCTCTACTATTAAAACCCACCTTTCGCCTTGAGACCCTTTGGGTAATGGTCCGAAGAGATCAACAGCAATGATCTCGAATCTCTGAGCGGGTATCGGAGTCTGGAGTAAGCCAGGTGGCTTCAGGTTTGAGGCCTTGTACCGCTGACACTCCGTACAGGTCTTGAGGTAGTCGGTAATGTACTTCCTCATGCCTGGGAAGTAAAACTGCTGAGATATGCGATGAAGAGTTTTCTGGATACCTCCATGAGCGGCGGTCGGCGAATCGTGACACTCGTACATGACTTTGCTTCGCAGGCTCTCCGGGACCACCAGCTGAGGCTCTTCAGCATCAGAATCCTCTATATACCTGTACAATACTCCCTGATTGATAAGATACCCTCTATCCGACCAACGATGCACTGACAATTCATCCGAACTTTCCAAGTCAGTGAGAATCTTAGCTACTTCCGGATCGGACAATTGAGCTTCACGGGTAGAAGTGGCGTCCCATCGTGGAATGTCCACGGTAACCGGACAGACACCACATTCCGATGTACTATCTATAACTGGGCGGCTGAGTGTGTCGGCTACCACATTAGCCTTCCCAGGAGTATACTCGATTTTTAAGTCGAAAGACTGCAACTTCAATGCCCAACGAACAAGCCTACCCGTAGGCGATTTAAGCGTGAACAGCCACTTTAGGGGTTGATGATCACTCCTGACACATACCTGATGACCATCGATGTAGCCGCGAAATCTCTCCACTGCCCAAACAACAGCCAATGCCTCCCTCTCTGTGGTGGAGTAGTTTCGTTCTGCGGGCGTGAGAAGACGACTAGCGTACTCGATGGGGTGTTCATCTTGTGGTGTCTCCCCCTGGAGTAAGGCTGCACCTAAAGCGAAATCGCTGGCGTCCGTTCTAAGGATGAAAGGTTTCGAGTAATCTGGCTGGGTCAGAATGGGGGGTGACGCTAAAAGAGACTTAAGTTGTGTACAAGCGCTAGCTTGATCCTTACCCCATTTCCAGGTCTGTGACTTCTTAGTTAGACGTGTAAGGGGTTCAGCCACCTTGGCGAACTCTGGGATAAACTTGCGGAACCATGAGCAGGTTTGGAGGAAGGTGCGAAGTTGCTGGAGAGTTGTCGGTTCCTTCATCTCTAAAACAGCACTTACCTTCTCTTCGTCTGGAGATATACCATCATGAGATATCACGTGGCCAAGGTATTTGAGCCGGTCTCTGGCAAACACACACTTCTCTCGGTTTGCTCGAAGCTTGAACATACGGAGACGCTCGAATACCGCACGCAGATCTGCTAGATGGGACTCCAGGTCCTCCGAAATAACCAAAAGGTCATCCAAATAACCTAAAATAGTCTTACCGCCAAGTGTAGACCCTGATCTGAAACGATCTATGAGCCTCTGAAACGTCGCTGGCGAATTCTTAAGGCCGAACGGCATACGTTTGAAGCGGTACGTACCGAAAGGTGTGACGAACGCCGTTTTGTCGCGATCGGCGGTACTTACCTGCCAGTACCCACTGCGAAGATCTAGAGAGCTCATTACACAACCCTTCTTGGTCGACTGTAAGAGCTCGTCAATACGCGGCATGGGGTATGCATCCGTCTTAGTGACCGCGTTCAGCTTTCGGTAGTCGACACAAAACCTATACGTACCATTACGTTTCGGCACCAAGACGCACGGTGCTGCCCAGGCGGATTCACACTCCTCGATCACATCCTCCGTTAACATCTTGTCTAACTCGGCGCGCATGATTTGCTTCTTGGCAGGCGTAACGCGATACGGGGGCAAAGCAATAGGCGGATGGTCGCCGGTATCTATGTGGTGTTCCGCAAATGGTGTAGGCTCTCCGACTTCATCGAAAATATCGGAGTACTCACATAAAAGATTCTCCAACGTTGACCTCTCCGACTCTGATAACATAGCGCCCTCGTCCGTCCTCAGTACGTTCACGGAAGCACACTGAATAGGTTCGCGTTCGGATTCCCATGACAAAGTGGCCGAGGCTGATCCATTGTACGCCAAGTCCAGTTGGAAAAATCGATAACCATCTTAGCTTTGGTAATAAAATCAATGCCTAACAGAGTATCGTTGTTAACAGCATTAGGTAAAATAATGAATTCGATAGGTATCGATAATGAAGCAAGTTGAACATTAACTATCGTCAATAGCACATCACCATTCCTAACAATACCATCGGCAAGCTTCAACGACATTGTTTCGGCGCGAAAGTCTGAACCAATACGTTTCAGTAAGGAATAAAGTGAATAACTCGCAATACTACGACGCGCGGCGGTATCTAACAACGCGGTACCCTGATATCCCTCCACACACACACGCACGATAGGCCGACCCTGCTTATTATTATCGTTAACAAAATCCGAACATTTCTTACTATCTATATACACAGAAGAAAAGACATTTTCTATCTTAACATCTGACTTACTATCTCCGGTACTATTTTGTTTACCTTTAGGACAATTAACTCTAATGTGACCTTTTTCACCACAATTATAGCAAGATGTACCGGAGCTAGTAGGAGGAGAACGTTTACTTAGCTTATCACAAGAGTCCCGTACGTGTCCTCGCGCTTTACAATACACGCAGAACTTCTTATCACTGTTATCACTTTTGCTCACACACTGATCACTACGCGGCGACTGCGCTCGTTCACGCGCGGACTTCGCAGTCGGGGCGCGGGCGGCGCGAACGGGCGGCGGCGGCGTCGAACTCGATCCCGGAGCGACGTGTTGTTGCGCGCACTCGCTGAGCGCGCGGGCAGATCCCGTAGGTAAACACGACGACGACGACGACGCGGAGTTCTCCGACAACGATTCTTCTATGCTGCGAGATTTTCCTATCAGCGATTCAATATCACTCACAGCGTCTCTTGGTAACCGCTTCCTGATTCTCTTGTGAAGTAGACCATAAATCATATCCAGTCTCGCTTCCTCTGGTAATTGATAAGGTAGTTTCGCCAACAGAGATCGTACTCTTACGATAAAAACGTCGGCGCGTTCCAACCCTTGCTCAACAGCGAAAACATCTCTGTACAGTTTGTATGGTGGCCGTGGTATACCGTACATCGAACGCAGGCGCTTGACAGCCTCTGACCATGACGTAATTTCTTGACGGATGCCACGCCACCAAACTGCTGCTTGCCCATGCAGTAACATTGGGAGTCCACGAAGTGCCATCTCATCGCTGACCGAAGCGCAATCCATAAACATCTCGACGGCGTCTATGAATGCCTCGACCGCCTCCGGATACTCCGACGAACCATCGAAGCGCGAGGTGCATTTGACGAGATTCCCAGTATACGATGTCGGTGACGGTGCGGCGCCGGAGGTCACACTAGGCGGCGTCCCTGAGTGCGATGCCAGTAGAGACTCGACGAGCTTCCGGTTCGCCTCGGCCTGTGCCGAAGAGAAGGCGGCCAGGAGCGACGATAACTGAGTTTCAGACATAAGCACTGGAGCTACAGGTGTCTCCGTCACAGTCACAGGTTCATCGTCCGAACTGGATTCGTTATTACGAACTTTACGCGGCGGCATTGTTTTCACTAAAAGTCCCGTGCACGTGTATCGAACAGTCTAGAACATCGGCCCCACGTTGGGCGCCAGTATAACGTTCGGGTATAACGTCGTCTGAAATAAAACGCGTGACTCGAGAAACAATAGAAAACGTTTAATCAGCGTTACACGGAACACGTTACATAAATTAGGGCGCGGGCGCATACACGAGCGACACAGGTGATTTGTGCAAGGGATTTTCGTCGACTGGCGAGGATGCGCGCGCGCAGGACACCGAGGGTGGCGGGGTATCGAACGACGGGGTAAGAGGGGTACCAGGGACGTACTCCTAACAGGACCGCACTTAGGACTCGTTATAATATCAAATTTCAAAATAAATTCATTACAATGTCAAAAAAAAAAATGTACCAAATGTCAAAATAAATTCATTACAAATGTCAAAAAAAAAAAAAAACCAAATGTCAAAATAAATGCATTACAAATATCAAAATAAATTAATACCAATGTCAAAAAAGTAAAAAATAAATAAAAAATAAAATAAAAATAAAATCGTAACAAATGTCCAAAAAAAAAAAATTAAGTTTTAAAGTTATCATCAAAGAATTCTTTCACTGAATAGTAGCATTTGTCGATGAGCAGTTTTTTTAGCCGTTTAATAAATATTCTGTCACTTTCCTCGCTTTTGATGTCATTCGGTATTTTGTTATATATTTTTATTGAGCCCACGTGAGGACTCGAACTGTGTAGTTTTAACTTTGATGGAGGTATTACAAGCGTGTTTTCAAATTTTGAGCGCGGTGCGTATCGGCGAGGTTGGTCTGTTATTTTTTTGTAGAAGTTAGGGTTTTGTCTTACAAATTTGCAATTTTCTAAAATATAAATTGATGTTAATGTAAGAGTTTCTAATTTACGGAAATGCGGTCTACAAGTTTCATCATTATTAATATTTACAATTATTCGAAGACATTTTTTTTGAAGGATAAACAATTCATTGCTATCTACACTGTTTCCCCAGAGAATGATACCATACGAGAGCCATGCGTATGCATATGCATAATAAGCAGATAGTGCAGTTTTGAGATCTGTTGTTTTTTTAAGCTCACGTAAAGCATAGATAAAACTAGATAACCTAGTTTTAATTTTTTGTACATGTGCTTTCCAGGTCATGTGAATATCTAAGTCTAGACCCAGCAAGGTAAAAGTGTCGACACATTCCAATTTTATACTATCAAACGTAAAATTGATATATAAGGGACTTTTTTGGCGGGGTCTGAATTGCATTAATTTGGTTTTTATAAAATTAATTTCCAAATTGTGGTCTTTCATCCAATTTTGTATATTAGTCATTATATTATTTAAATTATCAGTTAGGTGTTGAGAGTCAATACAAGAAGTAATTACAGAAATGTCATCGGCAAATAATACGCACGAATCCGTCATAATCTTAGGGAGGTCGTTGATATAGATCAAAAACAGCAAACACCCGATAACACTACCTTGTGGAATAGAATGTCCAATCCAAAGTCCTTCTGAACGTATTCTTTTCAATTCTCCGGTTAGTTGATCCAAATGTTCAATTTCTACAAATTGTTCCCGATTTTGTAGGTAAGATGCGAACCATTTGTGTGTTATACCTCTGATGCCAATACCGTATAGTTTGTCAAGCAATATTTTATACTGAACTTTGTCATATGCCTTGGTCATATCAAGCAAGATACCTATCCCGTATTTTTTATTATTTAAAACGTTTAGTATTTCTTGGGTAAATTTATATATTGCTAAAACTGTAGAACGTTTTTTCCGAAAGCCGTTTTGACATTCATCGAAAACACTAAACTTTTCACAAAAATTATAAACGCGTTTGCACATTGCCTTTTCAAATATTTTAGATGATGTAGGTAGTAGTGCAATCGGACGGTAATTGTTTGGATCTAACTTCGAGTTTTTTTTATGAATTGGTTTTATTATCGTTTTTTTTAGAGCATCAGGGAATATTCCTTCAGAAAACGATTGTTTGACCAAAAGGTAGAATGGTATTGTTAGTTCCTCAGCACATGTTTTAATCAATATAGGAGGAAGTTCGTCTATTCCGTGACTATGTTTACTTTTAAGATTCATAATAATATTTTTTATTTCTTGCGGTGTGGGTGGATAAAGAAACATAGTGTTATCAGTAGGTCGGAGCACGGGTCGGCCGCGCGGTTCTGAGTCACCCTGCTTTGTTTGTCCTACTGATGCGAAAAATTCATTGAAAGTATTAGAAACTTGATTTGGGTCGGACGTAAGTTTATTGTGGATCAGCAATGCAATGTTTTCTTTAGTTTTATACTGGTTTTTATTGGTACGTTCTTTAATTATTCTCCACATCGACTTAGTTTTATTTGATGAATTTTTAATTTCCCTAATATATTGAAACTTTTTAGATTTTTTGATAACCCTTTTCAATGTTTTTTCATATATTTTGTAATGCTTTGTTAATACTGGATCGTTAGAGTAAGAAGTAAGAATTCGGAATAATCGCTTGTTTATACATGATATTTTAATGCCTCTGGTCATCCAATTTTTTCTTTTCTTTTGTTTTAATTTTAATGTTTTTACGGGTATACAGTCATTTAGTATTGTGAGTAAAAGATTTTCAAATGAGTTATAGTTTTCATTCATATTTTTTTCCGCTCTTATTACTTGATTCCAGTTAATTTTTTGTAGTTCCAATCTGAACTTTTCCATGTTTTTGCTATTAAAAATTCTTTTTTTAGTTTTCCAATCTTCACATTTATTATGTTTTGCGTCAAATTTTTTTAAATTCACTATTAGTCCTTTATGGTCAGAGAAACCGAAATCGTTAACATAAACGTTTATTAGCTTTGAGTCAAAGTTTATAAATATGAGATCAAGACAGGTTGAAGTGGTTTTTGTCACTCGTGTAGGGTTTTTTATACATTGAGTGAAATTATATTCAAGCATTAAGTTGATTAGCGTATTTTTTTGCAAGCTATTTTCCAAGACATTTACATTAAAATCACCGCCGATAATGACTTTAAGTTTACTATATTTTCTTACAATCAGTTCTTGTATTAATTTTAACTGTTTATAGAAAACATCAGGCTGTCTATTGTTCCAATACAAAGTTACAAGTAAGGTTTTAAGTTTAGGCAATTCTATGGCACATACTTCAATTATATATTCGACCGACATATCCATAATATCCTTTCGTTCAATAAAGTCTATATGTTCCTGTAACAGTATACACACACCGCCACCTGCGTAGTTCTGTCGGCAATATGACGTTGCGAGGATGTATCCAGTACAGCTAATTAAGTCCTTCTTTGCATGTGATAGCCACGTTTCCGTTAAGCAGAGAGCTAAATATTTGTCTTTGTTTTCATCAAGAAATTCTTCTAATAAGTCAATTTTGTTATTAATACTTTGAATGTTCTGGAATAATACTGTAATGTCAACATTTTCTTCAGGAACGAAAGGTGTTCATTTCTTCTGTGTTAGCCTGTGAGTAGTCAGTGTTGTGTTTATTGGTATTATTGAAGTTTTCGCGGGTAAATTCTTTATTTTTTAGGTCAGTTGTTTGGTTAAAGTCGTCTTTCTTCGTCGAGTTATTTTGCATTGTCATGTCTGCAGTAGGTTGATATTGTCTTCCGTCTATTATTAATTTGTTATTTTTGATGATAGCGTGGTGTCCCTGTTGTCTTGCTGAACGAAGGTGTTCTTGCAATGTTTTTTTTTGTCGAAGTTCAGTCTCATTTAAGTATTCAGAAATAAAAAGTCCTGTATGTTTAAAGTACATTTTGTTGTCCAAAATATATTTAGTCATCCTTTTACTTAAAAGCTCAATCATTATTGGTCTTCGAGACCTGGCAAATTTACCTATTCTTGAAAGTCCTTCAATATAACCTGTCAGGTCAACATTTACTATGTCTTTAAATGCTTCAATTATGCGGTAGTGTAATTGACTTTCGGATTCTTGGTCATATTCTGTGAGTCCAAATAATACGATTTTATTTGAATTTTTGTCCTGATTCTGATTTTCAATTATTGTCAACTTTTGCTTAATTTCAGTTAATTGTTGTTTTAATTCATTATTTTCTTCTTGTAATATTTCTATGTTCTCGCTTAATGTATTTATATTATTTTTTACTTTTTCTTGCTCGCAAGTTAGTTTAAGGGTATCTTTTAAAAAATCTTCTTTTAATTCTATAATACTCTTTTGTATTTCGTTTTGGATTATGTTCTTCAATACAGAAAGTAGGGATTGATTGTTTTTTTCTAGTTTTGAATCTAGCAATTTACTGAGGCTATCTAATGTGATAGAAGAACCTAAAGAACTTTCTGTTGCGATTTCTTGTCTATTGGTAGTCAATTGTTTATTTTGGTTAGGGGTTTTACACTCGGTTGTTGTCGTAAAATTTGTATTGGGTTCTTCATGTGTGTCGTCAATTGACATAGTAGTGTCGTTTAAATTTGATATTTTCAGTGTGCGGACAGGAGTGTTGTCATTTCTAAAGCGACGTGTGATGTTAGCACAGTCAGGGCAGCGCCAGCATTTTTGAAGCTCAAAATTATGCTCTAAATAATAGGCAGATGTCATATTAAGGCACGCATAATGGTATTTAGCTGAGCACCCTGTGCATTTCAGGGTCTCTCCAGCATATTGTATTTTTTGACAGCACGCTGGGCAGTTCATAATAAAGGTTTTATCACTTTCCCTTTTTTATTATTATATAAGAACACTTAATTATTGTATAGCGATGATGTCTCAAAGATTAGTGTCCAAATTTTGATTTTGTAGTTTTTGAAGTCTATGAACGCCGATAATTGTATCTAAGGTTCGTGTCAAGTTCTGCTTAGTCAATTCATAGGTCAAGTAATGTTGAGTCAGTTTTCGTTTTTAAGTCTGAACAGTTTAGAACTTTAATTTATTGTTATATGTAGGTATCAGTCATGACAGTATTCCAGAACCTTTAATGTCACCTTGTTGATAAATGTCACATCTGTGTTATGTTTGTTACTATTGCTTACTTATTTTCTCTGACTTCTCTAATGTATAAGTAAAATGTGTTATTACTGACCTGATCCTTAGATTAGCAACACTTTTACACAGATTCGGTGTTAGTGGCCGATGTAAGCACAAAAAATTTTCGTTCCCACAATAACACCGATTTTAGGTATCAGTTCATGATGACTACAATAAATATCAAAATATATGTCTTTCCCTCACTACTAACGCACAATACACGGAACTTTGCATAAGTTTCGAATTTATAGAAATTAAATTACACCGAGACTTGGAATTAAGCTAGTTGACACATCTAGCGCCTACCCGCTTTTTGTTCTGTGAGCAATGTGCCCTGCCCACTACCACTTAAGTTTGGCGATTCTTCGGGCTATGTCTGTAACCTTGGTTCTCCTGCGGATATCTTCATTTCTGACGCGGTCACGCAAGGTAACTCCTAGCATAGCCCTTTCCATTGCCCTTTGAGTGACTTTAAGCCTTCTGATGAGGCTTATTGTAAGCGACCACGTTTCGGAGCTATATGTCATCACTGGCAACACGCACTGGTCATAGACTTTCGTCTTGAGACACTGTGGTATTATTGGACGAGAAGACACCTCGCAGCTTCCCGAACGCTGCCCAGCCGAATCGGATTCGACGATTGACCTCTTTCTCGAAGTTAGACCTACCCAACTGGACCGTCTGTCCCAGGTAAACGTAGTCGTCCACAACTTCGAGTGTAGAGTCTCCGATCTTGATAAGAGTGGGTGCTACATGGATGTTTACCATGAATTTGGTTTTGTCCATGTTCATTTTAAGTATCACTCTTTCGGAAGCTTTACTGAGGTCACCGAGCATTGTACTGAGCTCCTCTGTAGTCTCAGCCATGACTACTATGTCGTCGGCAAATCGAAGGTGCGTGATGTACTCGCCATTGACATTTATGCCTAGCCCTCTCCACTCCAAAACCTTGAAGACATCCTCCATTGCGGTCATAAACAATTTCGGAGAAATGACGTCTTCTTGCCTCACACCCCGCATAGTCAATCTGGCACCGTTGGAAAGACTGCAGTACAGCCCAAGTCTCGATCGAATCAAAGGCTTTCTCGTAGTCCACAAACGCTAAGCAGAGAGGCTGATTATACTCCTCAGTCTTCTGTATAACCTGCCGCAGCGTATGTATGTGGTCCACGGTGCTGAAGCCTTTTCGAAACCCGGCTTTTTCAGGAGGCTGGAGGTCGTCGAACCTGCGCGTGCACTTCAGGAAGTATCTGTGCAATAAACAGGGAGCGGAATACTCGGTGCTATCATTGTGTCCACTACCCGGAAGGCACGCGTGGTCTATACTCACAGAGTATGTCATAGAGGAGGAGCCAGGCACGGTACGTCTCCTCCCTTCTCGTTACGGAAGTGGAAAGCAACCGTCGCTGCCGGTGGTACTTCGGTTCATAGTGGGCAGTGCAGTCCCTGGGACGCGGTGATCCTCCCATGGTCGGTTGTCATTAGACCCGGAGTGCCTGATACGAGCACCCCGTACCAGGCGCTCCGGGCGTCGTAGAAGAGCGGACAACGCCCTCTTCCAAGCCCCCTAAAAAACTTCAGGGACGATGGATCACGGGACATCTGTCACCCCATCCCATCAACCTAGATCCGAGATGATGGCGCGTACTGTTCCACGCACGCCTCTCTTAGACGTATATGGGAGTCGCTCCCCAATACAGGATGAGGCTCGCAGGCGGCAGGCCAACAGTCCAACACTAGTCTGTATGTTACAATATTATTTTCTAACCAAATACTGGTTAGAAAATAATATTTTGAGTCTATCTACGAAAAGATTTTTTTTGTACTCCCGTATCTTCTTTTCCTATATTATAATAGTTATTCTGCTATTCGTAGTAGAGACGAATCCAACAAAGCAGAGATAATAATTAAAATCGGTCCATTTTGGTTAGTCACCTACCTTTTTTCCAAACTGCTTTGTTATAATGGAAATAGCAACCTTTAAGCATAGTAGAAGGAAAAATCTCCGTTATGGCTTTCATTGCTGCTTTCTCGAAATCCGTTTTAAATTTAATCGGATTCCATTCTGGTATACGAGATTGTATTAGACTGAACAAGATTTAATATGTCTCTGCCTTTCGATTGCTCATGAGAGCGTATACCAACGGCAATACATTTGTGTCATTTAGAGTGCTTCCATCGTCTCCATGAATAGTGTAGAGCTGGCTGAATGACGGTGAGCAACTTTTGAATGTGCCATCTCCGTAATAATATTTTTTAACATGAGTTCTCTTGCTTTTTTTGAACAAAACACAATAATTCTTGTGTTGCCATTCATATAATTAGCCAAGAGAAAATCTTCAAAATCAGTTGGAACTTGAACTTCTTTGACATTTTTACAATGGCAATTTTGGCAGTTTAGCTGCAGAATTTCGGTGTCTGTATAGCAAACTTTTTACGGAACTAAAGTTTGGAATCATATTAGGTGATAATTCTGCACTTTCATTCTTTAAACTGGCAACAATGGAATTAAAAGTCTTCGGTACTTTAGGAAAACCAGCGGGGCTATTGCGTAACTCTGTTGACAGTTCAAGTGATGATCACTCAGTGTGATCACTTGTTAACAATGTGCATCATTGAACTGTCAATACTTTACATACCTACTCTTTGTGTCAAACAGCTAGTTTCGTATTGCCTATCTTCAGTGACCAACTGCAGTGACGTCATTAGCCACTGGTGCCTTTGATAGCCACCGTAACACGTCTATCTATTGTGGTCTGGTTTCCGCACTTAGTCCTTGGCGGACCATTGTGCGTGAGCCATGGCGGCCTTCACTCCAACCAGCCCACCACACTCCAGAAACAGATCAGTCTTTTCAGTTTGCTCAGGGCATCTACGAGTGAATTCGGTGCTCCCAAGGTTCGTGTTCTTATTTCGTTGACGGCTGTGCACTCGAGGTGCACGTGCGCGACAGTTTCCTCTGACTCCATACATCCTCTGCATAGAGGACTATCCGTGATATTCATTACGAAGAAGTGTTTGTTCAGTGAACAGTGTCCGGTGATGGTCCCTGCCACCAGACGCAGGCTACCTCTGTCCAAACGCAAAAGGTTACTGGTTAGGGTTTTATTCAAGTATGGCATGGCTTCTTTAGCCTGCCTGCAACCCGGTGCCAGGGACCACCACCTTTCCGCTTGTGCATTAGTGTGCTCACGTAGCCAAACACGCAGCTGACCAAAGGGTATTGGCACGATGGGTTCGGGTCCGAAGACCACCGTGTCAGACCCCCGCCTTGCCAGCTCATCAGCTGCGTCGTTGCCCAGTGAGCCGCTGTGTCCTTTTATCCATTGCAGTGTCACAGTGTTATTGTTTGGCACTGTAACGCGTTCCAGTGCAAAGTGGCATTCTTGTATGAGTTTCGAGGTTGTTGTGGTTTTCCCCAGTGATTGTAGTACTGAGGCACTGTCGGAGATTATGCGGATATGAGTGCCCATAACTCCCCTGGCTTCTATGGCGTGGGCCGCTAAAATGATGCCAACACATTCTGCCTGATAGACAGAGTTGAGTGTTCCTAGCGGTTTGGATATCTTTATATTAAGGTCGTTGGAGAAGACTCCGACTCCTGTTCCGGTATTCGTTTTTGATCCGTCAGTGTATATTCTCAGTTCCTTTGGGCCCGAGTAGTCGTATGATTCTTCTGTGAATTGGATGCTGTAGTGTTTTTTGAAGTGCAGTGCCTTAGGGGCCTTATCGTTGGGGGCCGTCATCATGGGCTCTCGTTTAACAGCGTATTCCATAATACGTGTATGTTTGATTCGAGAGTCTGTTCTCAGTGTACCCGATAAGTTAAGTCTGAAAACAGCCAGGGCTGCCTCCTCCCGCACTATGAGATGCAGTGGAGGCAGTCCTATCATCGCTTGTAAGGCAGCAGTGGGTGCCGTTCTCATGCTACTGGTGATTGCTACGCAGGCCAGCCGCTGCAATTTTTCGAATTCTTTTTGGGCTGTGCTCAAGTCGGTCCTGGGCCACCAGACTAGGGAGCCATATGTGATGATTGGTCTGATGACTGTGGTATATAGCCAGTGGGTCACTTTTGGGCTAATGCCCCAGTTTCGTCCCAACATGCGTCTGCATTGCCACATGGATATACTGGCTTTTTTAGTAGTGTAGTCCATGTGTTTTGCCCAGTTCAACTGTTTGTCCAGGTAGACGCCCAGGTATTTGGCTTCAGTTGAAAGGCTTTGGGTAGTTCCAAAGAAGCGTGGTAGGTTCAGTACTGGTAGCTTCCTTTTTTTTTTAAATAAAACCAGTTCGGTTTTGGTGGGGTTCACTGCTAGTTGGTATTCTTTACACCAATCCTCTACTATTTTCAAGGCCTGGCTCATAAGGTTGCATAGTGTGTTTTCATGAGTGCCGTTTACTATTATGGTTATGTCGTCGGCGTACCCCACGGTAAAGTAACCTTTATCGTTGAGTCTCTTGACGAGGCTATCTGCGACTAGGTTCCATAGCAGAGGTGAGAGGACGCCCCCTTGGGGGCAGCCCTTTGCTACAGTAGCCCTTGTTGTGCTATTTATGGTGACTTGTACCGCTCTTAGTTTGAGCATGTTCGTGATCCAGCCACTTAAGGTCGGGTCGACGCCGTGTCTCTCAAGGGCTTTGTTGATACTTTGAAACATGGTTTTGTCGAAAGCACCTTCAATGTCGATAAAGACTTTTTCGACCGTAACACGTTTTGACAGATGTTATTGTATCGATACTTTTAAAATTGCGATTGTGTAAGCTTTTGAAGTTGTATAATAGTCGATAAAATTTTAGAGTGGTCACAATAGGCACCGTAAATTTTAATAATTTACCACATTTCCACCGCAGTTTGTTAGTCACTTGTGTGATACGTAATACCAATTTTATGAAATTGTCAGTTGACAACTAAGTTTAGTGTGCAACGAATGCTAGTTGTCAACTGTTACTGAAAAAGTTAGCCAATAGCCCCCCTGGTGTAGTCAATTGTTGTTTCAACTTATAAATTGACTCATCGATTTTGTTTCTGTCGAAGTCTGGCGAACATATATGACGGCGCCGCGACATTTAGAGTGTCAAGAAACGTCAAGAATGACAGCTGACATCTGACAAGCGCGGGTTGACGTTTCTACACTCTGACGCAACTCCGGGCTCTTTTGCTGACTACCGGCGGACGGGGGATAATCCGTTGGCATCGCGTAGCAGCGAGACGTGTTCGGTGGAGCGTCGCCATATTCTAATTGATTTAAAAGTGTTGATTTGGATTCCGTCGATATTTCGTTGAAATAATAACAGTGTATTACCAATTGTCTCTAACACGTGGTTTTATTCTCCTCGCCCGCCTACCCACGATAGCTCGGCAGAAATGATGAACCCAGAATTGACTGATGATGGCCACGTGCCGTTATCAGAAGTGGGATGTGAAGGGCTTACTTCAGAGGAGAATAGCCGTACGCGATCATCAGCGCTGGCATCAGAACCAAGCCTGTCTCAACAGATGGAGTTGTTTTTGTCCCGATTGATGGCTATATCGCAGCCGCAACCGTCGAGCAGCACATCTACCCAGTTGATAGAATTCGATCCTGATGGCAGTGAAGCGGACATCGAGGGCTGGTGCAACGTGACCGAGATCATAGTCAACAACCGTGAGTTAGAAGGTGCAGAATTACTTTTGTTACTCACACGTGCGCTCAAAGGTCGAGCTGCTACCTGTCTAACGCGACTACAGGCATCGCAGCTGACATGGCCTAAAATAAAAGAAATATTGCTTGCGAAGTTCGCCAAGCCCATGCTGCCACAAGACTACTTTGACGAAATTCTGCGCTTTCAAGTCAGCGTTAAAGAAACCGCGAGTGAGGCGGCCATGCGTCTTTGGAACATTATCGAACGCATTCCGCGAATGGAGATGTCTGAAGATGTCACAACGGGATTTGTATCTGCGGTCTTATGCCAAAAGGAAGCCATAATTCGCCGTGAGCTCCACTCCCATAACCTGACCACTAGATCGCAACTTCTCCGCGTTCTCAACGGAACCTCACTGAAACGAAGGCATGAGGGTGGTGATAACCATGATGCAGATGTAAAAAGGACCCGATTCAACGAATCACGCTTTATGGGAACATGTCACCGCTGCGGTACTTCGGGTCACAGAGCGATAGACTGCCGCAAGCGAAGAGAAGATCCTGCTACTTCAGAGAAGACGCGCGACCAAACATCCAGAGCCAGTGATAAACCAAGACCAATCACCTGCTTCGCGTGTGGACGACCAGGACACTTGGCGTCGGCGTGTCCAGACCGAGCGGGTGGCAGCGGAGCAGCGGCGGTCAAAGAAGTCCAAGTGTGTGAACGCAAGGCATCGAGGAGCACCTTGACTACATCATCCGGTGAGCCAGTTTCCTTTCTCTTTGATAGTGGATCTGCTTGTTCATTAGTAACTAACAGCTACGTCGAGAAGTTCCCTGGTACTGCGCAGAATGATTTAGTTTATCTGACGGGCATTGGTAGAGGGGACGTGGAATGTACTTCCCAGGTTATTAGTCCCATCAATGTTCAAGGCCTCTCGCTCTCAGTGTTGTTTCACGTAGTACCTGATGGCACCATTGCTGAACCAGTCATTATAGGCAGGGACATACTAGAGGATAACGTACACGTGCATATGGATAGCGATCAAGTTACTTTTTCCCAACGCAAAGAAGTTCATTTTTCTGGTAAATCTAGCAGCTTTGATTTCACGAATATTGACACGGACTTACTAGGTAAAGACAGATTAGCACTGATTAGGATTTTAGAAAAATATCGCGAGTTCTTCGCGGACGGCATACCAACGCGACGGGTTACAACAGGCGTTCTCCGTATAGATCTTATAGAGCCAAATAAGACCGTGCAAAGGCATCCTTATAGGTTAGCACCCGCGGAAAAAGAGATTGTCAACGAGAAAATACAGTCCCTATTGAAAGCGGGCGTTATTCGCGAGAGCAGCTCTCCCTTTGCTAGCCCCATCTTGTTGGTAAAAAAGAAAGATAACACTGATAGGATGTGCGTAGACTATCGGGAACTCAATGCCAACACACGTCCCGAGCATTACCCGTTGCCCCGCATTGACAAACAGATAGACCGTCTCCATGGCGCGCACTATTTCTCGTCCTTAGATATGACAGCAGGTTATCATCAGATAGTAGTTGACCCTGATAGCGTAGCAAAAACGGCATTCGTGACACCGGACGGTCAATTCGAATATCTGACGATGCCATTTGGCTTGCGAAATGCCGCTTCCGTTTATCAGCGGTGCATAAACACAGCCCTAGGTCCCCTAAAAGATAAGGTAGCATTGGCCTACGTCGATGACGTCATGTGCTATTCGGATGACGTCACCGCGGGGCTAGAACGTCTAGACCTTACTTTGAAAGCTCTCACTGACGCGGGTTTTTCGTTAAACTTTAAGAAGTGCAAATTTATGAAAAAGAAAATAGATTACCTCGGTTACGTTATAAAAGCAGGTGTAGTGACACCAAACCCTAGAAAGATACAGGCTTTAGTTGACGCTCCGACTCCAAGAACAGCCACACACGTTAGGCAATTCTTAGGCCTAGCTTCTTATTTCAGACGCTTCATACCAAGTTTCACCCGTATAGTAGGACCTCTTTATCCATTGACAAAATTGAAAGGGCCCATCAAATGGACAGATGTTCACAATGACATCCATAAGAAAATCGTTGATATTCTTACGTCAGAACCGGTGTTAACCATATTTGATCAAGATTCACCCATTGAACTCCACACCGACGCGAGTTCAGAAGGCTACGGGGCTATATTAGTTCAGAGGAAAGATAATGTTCCTCACGTGGTATCTTACTTTAGCCGTCGAACGACCGACGCGGAATCGCGATATCATTCATACGAGCTAGAAACCCTGGCGGTCGTTCGTGCGGTTGAGAACTTTCGGCATTACTTGTTCGGTCAGCACTTTACTGTCTTTACCGACTGTAATTCTTTGAAAGCGTCCAAATCGAAAACCGATTTAACTCCACGAGTACATAGATGGTGGGCTTTCTTACAAGCGTACGACTTTGATATCGTTCACAAGCAAGGCAGTAGCATGAGTCACGCCGACTATTTATCTAGAAACCCAGTTCTGGAGCCTACACCTAGTTCGCAGGGATCAGATGATCTAACCGTTGTTGCAAATAGGAACAAGAAAGTTCACTTTATAGAGCTACATCAGGGTTGGCTAGCTGTAGAGCAAAAACGTGATAGCGAAATCTGTGACCTTATCAATAAGCATCAAAACAACGAGTTGCCAGAAGCAATTGCACACACGTATGACGTGCAGAAAGGCATACTCTATAGGAAAATTGAACGCAATAGGACCAGCTCTTGGTTACCAGTGGTACCAAGATCCTTAACGTGGACACTCATTAATCATATTCACACGGAAATCATGCATCTTGGTGCTGATAAGACCCTCGACAAAATATACGAACAGTACTGGTTCCCACAAATGTGCAAACAGGTGCGCAAATTCGTAGACTCATGCATAGTGTGCAAGGCCTCAAAGGGATGTTCAGGAGCGCAGCAGGTTAGATTACATCCAATACCTAAAGTATCCACGCCTTGGCATACGATACACATAGACATCACGGGCAAACTAAGTGGTAAAAGCGATAGGAAGGAATATGCGTCCGTTATTATCGATTCGTTTACCAAGTATGTCCTCTTAGATTACACGCCCTCTCTCGATGCTGCTAGTGCGATTCAATCCCTTAAAAAGGCAGTCTGCTTATTTGGTGCACCGAAGCGTATAATAGCAGACCAAGGTAGGTGTTACATAAGTGCGGATTTCAAACGGTTTTGTAGTGAGCATAGTATAGAGCTTCACCTCATCGCTACCGGCTCCAGTAGGGCCAACGGTCAAGTTGAGCGTATAATGCGCACCCTAAAATGTCTGCTCACAATAGTAGAGAACGATACAAACAAAACGTGGCGTGATGAACTTCCAGAAGTTCAGCTCGCCTTAAATAGCACTAGATCCAGAGTAACAGGCTACTCCCCTACAGAATTAATGTTCGGCATTCGAGCAAAGTCATTAGGAATATCAACCTTAACCACGCATACTGAAACTGAGCCCCGTTTAGACTTAGACACCATAAGGCATAATGCTTCTGAAAATATCAAAAAGGCCGCTTCGTTAGAAGTAGAACGCTTCAACCGGGGTAGAGCAATAGTGAGACCATTCAGTGTAGGCGACTTTGTCTTTATCAAGGATAGCGAGCGTAACCAAACCAAACTACAGCGAAAGTTCAAAGGCCCTTTTACGATCGTCAAGGTGCTAGATCACGATAGATACGAACTGAGAGACATTGATGGATCTAACCGAACATATAAGTACGCCCATGAAAACTTGCGCGCAGTACCCAGGGGCTACGACGGATTGATTGAAGTAGCTACTTCATTAGACAATGAGGCAGAGGAGGCCGAGACGGCGGAAGTCCATAGTCATGAGAACGGAACGGTAACATCTGATGATGATAGTGATACAGTATCGGTATCTAGTTCGCACACTTTGACCGCAAGCTCCGACACCCTCTCTGCCTCCGAGCGTGATGAGTAGCAAGTGGTGAGTTTATAACGATTGTGTAAATCCTGTGGTTTCACTAAGAATCGATCTAGAGCATAGGGCAATGGATAGGCAGTTGGGAGTGGCGTAGTGGGTCAAGGAGGCTGGCCTAAACCGGGTCGATGCCTCTGATCAGACTACGTGGTATGTAGTGTAGGTGATCGATGGGGCTGGCCTAAACCGGGTCGATGCCCACGGTCAGACTACGATTTCTTCGGTGTGAGCTGGGTGGCATGAGATTGGTCTGGGACTGGCCTATATGGGTCGACGTTCCGAGCCAGTTGATTGCAGCAGCTGTGTGTGGTTTTCGTGACTGGTGGAAGGGGCGCTGACGGGTTGTCCGGTCCACAGCACCATGTCAGTTGGTGGGTGGTCGAAGGGGCGCCTGGAGTCAGTTGTCCGCCCAGTGTGTTTAATTCCGATGTGAGGGGTTAAGATCGAGATCTTTTTAAACAGGTGTCATAAATGGGTAGCTAGTCAGAGATGGGCGAGCATGCCCAGACGTGTTCTACAGATTTGCATTTGGTCTTTACAGATAAGTCGAGGCGTGAGGTGTCGCACGAGGACGTCCGAATGTCAGTCCGGCCGTGACGGCGCCGCGACATTTAGAGTGTCAAGAAACGTCAAGAATGACAGCTGACATCTGACAAGCGCGGGTTGACGTTTCTACACTCTGACGCAACTCCGGGCTCTTTTGCTGACTACCGGCGGACGGGGGATAATCCGTTGGCATCGCGTAGCAGCGAGACGTGTTCGGTGGAGCGTCGCCATATTCTAATTGATTTAAAAGTGTTGATTTGGATTCCGTCGATATTTCGTTGAAATAATAACAGTGTATTACCAATTGTCTCTAACACGTGGTTTTATTCTCCTCGCCCGCCTACCCACGATAGCTCGGCAGAAATGATGAACCCAGAATTGACTGATGATGGCCACGTGCCGTTATATATTATATGATGTTTTTCATCAATTATTTTATCGTCCATAAACAAAATAAAAAAGATCGTCAATAATAGGAACATCAAAATTAAAACAAATACCTATGATTGAGCAAGAGAATATTAAACAAATTGGTAAGTGGCAAGTAATATATCGAGGGGTTCCGGGCTATTTGTATTAAACGACATTTTTAAAACTTTACACCAGAGCAGTTTAAAGTTTCGATTTTAAGAAAAAAAATTATAACAATTAGCAGATAGCATTATTTTTTTAAAAAGAAGGATAATAGTCTTTCTATAACATATTCCCCATAATCGGATTAATTTCTTTTTTTAATATTCCTATTTTTAACGAAAATAAATGTCGCTTAATACAAAATGACCAATATTTTACTTTTTTTTGTTCCAGGCTAAATGATTTAACCGCCTATGATTATTGTTTCTTATTCCAGGCTAAATGACCTAACAGCCTATGATTATTGTTTCTTATTCCAGGCTAAATGACTAAACCGCCTAGGTTTATTATTTATTGTTCCAAGCTAAATGACTTAACCGCCTAGGCATGAAAATAATGGCTCTAAGCTAAGTGCTTTAATCAAAGAGTTGGTCATATTTCAAACATAAGCTAATTGTTTTAAATACCATATCTTAAACTTATTAATGTATGGCTAATTAGTTTATGCGACTGGTTTTTTTTTAATAAATTGTTTGTAATCCTACTTGAATAATGAAGTTTGCTGTAATTGTCGGTTAAAACATAGATAAATTAAAAGGTACATACATAGGGTGTACCTACCTATCTTGTTAATAAATATGAAATGAGAAATAAAACTCATCATTATTATAAATGGTTCAAAGATAAGTTTTTTATTGCAAATGACAATCACCTAGGAACAGCAGTAACTTCTTAGCTTACCAAGGTAACAACTAAAGTTTTTATCACAATTGTATAGGAATCAGAAGTTAAACAGTTTTTTTATTACGTAGTCTACAGTCTTATTACCTGAAATAATTATTCTCATTCTTCTTCATTTCTAAACTTTAACATTTTAGTATATAAGAATTTTACCTAGTTATTAAAAAACAAAAGAAAAATCTATTCAATTACAAAAACAAAAAAAAGGTTTATCTAAGTATAGATATTCTATAGATATAACCAAACGAAAATAATTTCTTTTAAAAATAATGACAAATAAAGATTAAAATATTTACGAGCGTTTCTTTGGTTTTCATTTCTTTACTTATTTTTATCTATATTTTTTTCTAAATTTCTCAGTAATCAAAATCAAAAACACCTCTCGTTAAAAAAAAGTTTAGAAGTTTTCTTACCTATTATAGATTCTATCCCTAGTTTCTCTTTAATAACAAAAATATTTTTTATCTCCTTTGACAATACTAAATTGTTATTCACTACAATAACAAAAAAAATATAAAAAAATAACATCTTAGTTAAAATTCAACCAATCTTTTCCTTCTTACTTTCTAATTATTTTTCTTTTTCTTTATACTTAAACACTTGTTATTTTCCCATCAGACATAATGAAAATTGCTTAATTTGGCAGGTCTGTTTCGTCTTCAATATCAGTATTGATCAGTGTATCTTTGCCGGTATTGCTGGATGGTAGGTTGATATATTCTGAATGAAATATTCTTGGAACCGAGAAGAACGCAGCCATCCGTGCGTACAGCGCTTTTCCCTGCGACGCTAACAAGGCTCACATGCGTAGATTACAGCGTGCTGTAAAGAAACGCATGACCGAGCTGCGTTCCGCCCGCTGGGACAAAACGCTCAGTGAACTTGAGCCTACTCATCTAGCCTTCTGGCAACTTCAGAGGAAATTACGTTCCACTGAAGAGTCCTCTATGCCTCCGCTCACCCGCCCTGATAAGAATGTCACTTTCGACAATTCTGAAAAAGCGGAATGCCTAGCCGACAGCCTCGAAGCCCAATGCTCTCAACTAGTAGACCAAGCTCACATCGACATGGTGGACGCTGAAGTCGAACGTAGAGCCTCCCTCCCTCCCGTTGAAGACCCTGATAACCCCCTGGCCCCCGTCACTCCCGACGAGGTGGAGGATATCATCAAAAGACTTCAACCCCGGAAAGCCCCCGGTGCTGACAGTATTACGAACAGAGTGTTCAAACTCTTCCCCCCCCCCCAACTTATAATGCTAATGACCACCATCTTCAATGGCGCATTAAGCAACAATATGTTCCCCCAAGCATGGAAACAGGCTACCGTTATCGGTATCCATAAACCAGGCTAGCCCACGTCTGACCCTTTCGATTTTGCCGAAACCAAGGGTCTCATTCTTAATGAGCAGTTCGGGTTCCGAACCGAGCACTCATGCATCCACCTAGTCCACCGCATAGTAGAGCACCTAAGTGCTGGTTTCCAGCGTAATGCGATGACGGGTGTCTTGTACTTCGATATAGCGACAGCATTCGACAAGGTCTGGCACAATGGCTATTATATAAGCTATACCAACTGGGTGTGCCAGACCGTCTCGTACTCATCATGCGAGACTTTCTGTCGAATCGCACCTTCCGCTATCGAATTGAGGGATTCCTTTCCTCCCCCACCCCATTCGAGCAGGAGTCCCGCAAGGCTCCGTACTATCCCCCTTAGCCTTCACGCTGTTCACCAGCGACATTCCCAAAAGTAAAAAGGCCCAGTTGGCTTTATTCGCCGACGACACGGCAATTTACTACACCGGTCGTGACCCCAGAGTTATCGCTCGCAATCTTCTAACCTCCGCAAATATTTTGGGCAATGGTTCCGGAAATGGAGGATCGAGGTTTAACCCTGATAAGAGTCAAGCTGTTCTCTACTCGAGACAGCGGAAAAGCGTCCTCCCTCTGATCACCATGTACGGCAAGCCAATTCCCTGGGAGAAGCAAGCTAAGTACCTCGGTGTGATCCTTGATCAGCACTTGAAGCACATAAATTACACCCTATTAATTTTAAGTTCCTAATGTAATTTGTATTTTTGGTGTACAATAAAGAATATACTCGTATCTATCTATCTATCTATAAATCTTCGCCGAGCACGTAAAGCAGGCTTACTCGCGCGCTGCTTTCGCTCAAGGTAGGCTCCACTATCTCATGACTGCCCGCAGCTGTCATTTAAGTGCAAGCTGCGCCTCTTCACTGCAGTAATCCGCCCAATCATGACGTATGCCTGTGCTATCTTCGCACACGCCAAGCCCCGTCACCTCCATAGGATGCAGACCCTCCAAAACCGGACCCTCCGTAAAATCCTCAGTGCCCCATATTACGTCCGAAATGAGAATCTACACTTAGATCTCAAAATCCCTACCATCCAGCAGTTCATGAAACGCCTTTGCAAGCGTTTCTTCGATACTGCTGTGAAACACCGCAACCCCCTAATCGCATCGTCCGCCCGATACGAACCCTCTCGCATCTCCAAGATTCGTCGTCCTAGGCATACTCTCGTCAACCCCGACGACCCCATTACCCTGCTCTAAGAGAGCCGTAAGGAAACCAGTACAGTTCGCAAACATTACAGACCGCCGTCCTTCCGTCCTCGCCGCCGAGGCCCGCCGCGACAATCCCGTCAACGTCCGCCCCGTCCCTTGTTCGAGCCAACCCGCGCCGCTGAGCCTGTAGTTTAAAATTCCCCATAATATCTTTGATCGATTCAGCCTGTCCCTTGCTGCCCTCCCCCAGTGACGCCCTAAGCCGAGGTCCGTACCCACAGGGGCTGCCCTTAGCGTTTAGTCGTCTAGTTTTTAAGTTAGTTAAGTAAGCCCTGGCTGGAGGCTTTGATTTTAGAATTGAGGCCGCCACAGGCGAGTCTGATTAAGCAGCCGACCACCTCCTAGGTTGACCTGCGAGAGGCAACACACAAAAATAAAATCGCGATGGCGCCAAAATCATTGTTTCAACCAACGTCATAATAGTCAATCCATATACAATTTTGATTGTATCAATGTGTATACTATATTATTCAATTTAAGATAAACTGTTTGAAGAATTAAAACTTTACTTTTGTTATAACTGAAACGGGTGTCGTTTCAGGTATAACAAAAGTAAAATTCTAATTCTTCAAACAGTTAAGTAAAAATCAAATATTGAATAAGAAAAATAGGTTTAACTATATCTTTAAATGTTTACTGTTGTAATACTAAATAGTTCATGCGACCGACATATCATTATCCTACTGCAAGCTAAATGGTTGAAGTGACAACGTCTGACATTTCATGTACAGAGCTAAATGTATGGACTGACACTGGGTATGAATTTGACAAAGAGGCTAAATGTATTAAATGACATTCTTGTATATTTATAAGGAAAAGCTAATTGTATTAAGCGACACTGGATAAGAATTTAACAAAGAGGCTAATTGTATGAAGCGAAATTTTTATATATTTATAAACTCAGGCTAAATGCTTTAACGTACGCTGCCTGTAAATTGTTGCTCCAGGAAAAATAGTTTAAACGACTGTCTGGTATTTGGTAGTGAGCTTAAGTACACAGTTCCTAAATTTGACAATATTTTGTGTCACTTCATACATTGCAGTCCAAAATGGGCCCAATAATGCGGTTGTATTAAGTGACAAAAAAATGCTCCGATCGTCACCAAACCCAGCTGAAACGATGCAGAAAAATTCGCTGATTCCAAATATGTATAAAAGTCTATATCGCCCAGAGTGTCGCTTAATACAATTAGCCCGGAACCCGTCGATATATATATATATACTACTAGCTAAATTCTCATTAGATACCTCTTTGCCGTATAAAATTTATTTTGTTTGATAAAATTGTGTAAAAATACAAATAAACGTTTTGGTGTGCATCGAATAACGATATCTAGTTTCCTTTATTTTATGTTAACTATAAAATATACTTACTCTGTTTACATGCTCTGTGCTTACTCTTATCCTTATAACTCCGCCGCACTTTAATTTTTTGCTGTTAGTAATATAACAGTTAATATAACACCAAACGTTTAATCCACTTTTATGTGCTTTTCTAACGTAATATTGGTGACCTCCATGAAGTAAAACAGTCCCGTGCTTTCTTCACGAGCACAGTTTGGTCACTTGAACCACCAGCCGGTGCACTCAACCCAGACATGATCCCGAATGCTCATCGTCACTTTATTGCCATATACCGTGATCTTGCAATATGCAGCGAGCTGATTGGCTATTTCAAGGCCATGTATCTATTGTTCATTCCCAGAAGCGTCGTCAAAACTGATAAGCGGAGTGCAAAGACTATCTTTTGTTGGATGATCGACAGGGTGCAGCTATAATAGTTGAGTATATCCAGGCGATTGTAACTTTAAAACTTTTTACATATTAATTGCATTTAAACTGATATTGATACAATACCCAATGTGTAAAATTAAAATGTGAAACATTCATATGCTATACATTTAGTATAAAATACGCAAAAAAGCTTTAGATTTACTAGGTATGTAAGTACTTCTGAAGTATTTGCCTTACTAAAGTAATAAAACTAAGTACATAATATTTTAAAAGTATGTTTATTATTTAAGGAAATACTATCATCATATTTTCTTTATTAACTCTTAGACTAGACGTGAGATGACGGGGTGTGGACGACTGGGAATAATACGTGCGCGCACAGTGTAGACGAACAGAACGCAACATTCCCAGTCGTCCGCAGTGTGGACGACGGGGTGTGGACGAGCGGGAATGACTCTCTCATATCACAAGTATGGGAAAAAATCTGAAAACTGAAAATTTGTAGTTAAGTCACAATAAAAACTTTCTTTAATCTTTATTCTACCCACAAAAAAACTTAACCATAATACATTGATTTGATAATTTATGTACAAAGGCGATTTCTCCCAGCAAACCTTTGAGTGACAGAGAGAGATCACATTCGAGGGTTTTTTTTTTTGGTGGGAAAATCATCTTATGACATCCCCCGCTCTTGGACGGAGCGCGAGATAGTGTCAGACTTTACTGACTAAAAACCCACTCCTGTTCCGTCGTTGCCTTTCGCACCAGGGCCGAGTCTTCCTTTCAGAATCAGACCCTTGGCCCCAGTAGGCTTCGACCCTGATGGGCCCTTACAGTTACAGTCCTACGTTCTGTTGTTTGTACCTACCTACCTAATATTATAGTGTACTGTACCGAATTGTGTTGAGAAGTAAACATGTTTTAGTTCCTAGCTGTTCTTATTCATTGCACGAAACCCACATAGACCCACCTGGTAGATGATCGTAGCTGGAACCATCCCGACGAGCCGACATCAGAACAGGGATTCAATCGTGCAAATGAATCTACAAGTGATGTGAGCAATAGTCACGCAACACTGAAGAAAATGGCGGGAGCGAAGACAATTGGCGGTTATTTTTCGAAATGCAAAATTTGAAGATGAAGACCCGGATCGAAGCACTGAACTGAATAAGATTCATAGTTCCGTTTATCAATATCATCATTGTGATCACTGGTCTGGTTAGGTTTTTCTGGGTTTTTCCTAATCCTGTGCAACGAATGTTGGACCAAGATGATATTGTATTCCCAGAGAGAAACAAGAACGGAGCAAATTATTACGTTTTATTCGGATTGTGTTACGTTCTACCCGAATTCGACCCGGAGAGACAAGGTGGAAAGATTAGACATAGCACGTAGACGTATTCTGAAAACACAGAATATTCAAGCCTCAAGACCCTCAGCAACAAGGCAGCAAGATTGGCCCCATCGAATGCTACAAGTGTGGAAAACAAGGTCACATCTCCATCCGGAGTCCTGATGGAAGCGGCACGGTGGCAACAGTGGCTAGTGGTGCCAAGGCATTACGCAGCAAGCGACGTGCGTGTCGTCGATCCTCCATCATGAACAAGGGCAGGCACATTCCATTTTAATTTTGGTGCTGATTGCATAATTGTTAAAGAGGGTGTCATGTAAAAGCGGTAGACGTAAAACAAAAGTAGTAATTTTAGAAGGTTAGCCAGTCTAGTGTAGGTACTCGGAATTGATCGATAATAAAATAATCGACCTTTTTTTACATGTTTTGCCCGACATCTATTTGCAAAGTGATATTAGTTAGGCTGTGAGGGTTTTTTCGTAAGGATTCAGTACAGTTAGTATGATAGCCATACATTTTAAAATTGCCAAAGTACAGGACGTAAACAATTATAATTACAAATACCCACTGTTGATCGCGGAAAAGAGAAAAATAATGCGTGAGCGGGTAGATGAATTGTTGCGTGCAAATATTATTCGACGGAGTAATTCGGTGTTTGTTAGTTTAGCTCTTTTGGCTTAAAATCTCGACCGGTCAGATATAATGTGCAAAGATTGCTATAAACTAAATAACAACGTGCCCAACCGGTATTCGTTACTACTTATCTGAGACAAAATGACTCGTTTACTTAACTTCTTGAGTAGCGTAATTAGAGACACAATAGTAAGACAATAGCGCACGACCGCCGGCGTTCGTGCGGGGATCAACAGCTTAATGCGCGTTATTTTACAAAATTAGATGTTATATCAGGCTTACAGTAGTGTTTATGATAGCGGACAGCCGGTACAAATATTTGACCATGCCAATCAGTTTCGAAAATACGATTTGAGTTTTCCAACGGATGATTGATAACGTTCTAGATGGATCGGTATATACTTGTGTTTGAGTTGTGATGTGGATATTTTGATTATTTTGAAAACTATTGAGATCGCGATCGCGTCGGGAGACATGAAGTAGTTTTAAGAACGTCGACTAAAGCCGGATTAACGTTGGATTTGAAAAAGTGGTCGTTTTTAATAATGTAATTCAAGTTGCGAGGCTGATCCGTGGTGGATGATGCCATTCGGTATGGTTAGATCTTAGGTGGGTGATGCCAGGTTGTGAAGCTAGATCCAAGGCGGGTGATGCCATTGGGTGTGGCTAGATCCTAGGTGGGTAATGCCAAGTGAGGAGGCTAGATCCAAGGCGGGTGAGATCATAGGATATGGCTGGATCCTAAGCGGATGATGCCCTGTAATAGTGCCGCGTGTGCCTCTTGTCACGAAATCATTTCTCATCGCTTTTAGTCGCGCGTTCTCTATCGTTAAACAACAGATGATGCGTTGCGCAATATAGTGTAGGTTTGATCTGACGAAGGCAAAACTCGATGTATTTAATATTTTTTTAACTTCAACACTGAAAATATTCATGATTTTTGCTTATCGCCGTCTTCAACCATCCTCTGCTGATACTTGTGTCGGAGTTCTAGTCCTGGATTCTGCTGATTCATATACAAGTATTACAGGTGTATAGGAAACCGAGGAGTTCCCGTTCCTCAGTCCTTTCAAAAGTTTCTTATGATTTTTTTAACTTGAACACGGAAAATATTCTTGACTTTTGCTAAGTTTTATTTACAACCATGCTCTGCTAATACTTGTGTCGGAGTTCTGGATTTGGTTTCCATGGTTTCATATAGTACTGATACAGGTGTAGCGTTTGCGGGTTATTTCTGTAATACAAGACAAAAATAATACGCAGCACTATCTACAATAATATTTATTAGATAAGGTCGCAGGTACAAAATGCCGTTTTTTTTTTATACATTGACGACTATGGAGGTAGGCGCGCAAAGTACTATCCTGACCACTATGAAGCTGGAGATCAAGGACTAGGCGCCAGCAGGAAGACGTCCCGCAGGTAGACGACCCGCTGGTAGACGAAGGGCCAGAGGGTTGCCGAACGGTTGGATGGATCTCAGGCCAGGTGCCTGAACCGGAACTTTGGACCCTGGAATTTTCCAGTCGTCGAATAAGTTTCTTTGTCTCCCGCTTATCCTTGTCCGATTGTGACAGCAACAGTATGTAAGCGCAGGGCAGAGGAAGTACGAAGGCGCTTAAGGCGAATGTGTGCATGTCACAATCAGAACCGGAGCGGGAAAAAAAGGAAACTACGCTTAGAGCTAGTAAGCACTAAAGAAACAACAAAATAACAAGGAACTAAAATACCAACAGAAGATACAAAAAATGGGTGATACAATTCTTGTCATATAATGGCCGTATCCAGCATGATTAAGCAAATAAAAGGTAATTGTCAACACTTACCCAATACGGGGTTAACACTGAAGCTAGGAAACTTTATGATCAATGCCGTGAATATTTAAAACCACGTAAGATGACACACGCTAAGTATATTAAAATGATCGTAAGGAGCGTGTGAACGTGTATATCAGCTGAGATGTCCGATCGACAATGACAGTGCGTTCTGCAAAAGCCGAGTCGTCTTTTTTCTTAATAATTTATTTTTTTAATGTGTAACTACCGCCACACGGGAAGCGAATTATAGCGAGTTGGAACCGTAATGTAATTACTAGTCGATTTTTCAATATCTTTAAGTAGTATAGTATAGTGTGTATTAAGTTAAAGATTAGGTTTAGTTTATTTTATTATATCACCAACAAAGTGTTCTGTTATCTGTTTATTTTAAGTTATTAGGTTGTAAGGTTCCTGTTATTATTTTTGTTGATCAGTGCAAGTCTTTACCGCAGTTTGCTCTGATAATTTTGATAGGAACGTTGAGATTTACTATACAACGTTACACAGACGTATAAGAAACCGAGGAGTTCCGAGTTCTAGGCACTTTCAGAAGTTTCTTATGATTTTTTTAACTGGAACACTGAAAATATTCATAATTTTTGCTAATCGCCATCTTCAATCATGCTCTGCTAATACCTGTGTCGGAGTTCTGGATTTAGTTTCCATGGTTTCATATAGTACTAATAGAGGCGTATAAGAAACCCAGGAGTTCCTAGTTTTGGGCACTTTCAGAAGTTTCTTATGATTTTTTTAACTGGAACACTGAAAATATTCATAATTTTTGCTAATCGCCATCTTCAATCATGCTCTGCTAATACCTGTGTCGGAGTTCTGGATTTAGTTTCCATGGTTTCATATAGGACTTATACAGGAGTATAAGAAACCGAGGAGTTCCCAGTTCTGAGCACTTTCAGAAGTTTCTTATGATTTTTTTAACTTGAACACTGAAAATATTCATGATTTTTTCTAATCGCCATTTTCAACCATGCTCTGCTGATACTTATGTCGGAGTTCTAGTCCTGGATTCTGCTGGTTCATATAATATAAGTATTACAGGTGTATAGGAAACCGAGGAGTTCCCGTTCCTCAGTCCTTTCAAAAGTTTCTTATGATTTTTTTAACTTGAACACGGAAAATATTCTTGACTTTTGCTAAGTTTTATTTACAACCATGCTCTGCTAATACTTGTGTCGGAGTTCTGGATTTGGTTTCCATGGTTTCATATAGTACTAATAGAGGCGTATAAGAAACCCAGGAGTTCCTAGTTTTGGGCACTTTCAGAAATTTCTTATGATTATTTAACTTTAACACTGAAAATATTCATGATTTTTGCTAATCGCTTTCTACAACCATGGTCTGCTGATACTCGCAATCGATTACCGTTATATTTTGCTTTTTTTGTTTGTTTAGTTATTTAGTTAACATCTGACCTACTGATAATATTCAGAATGATATGTGAAAACCGTCGTGTTGCGTAATTATCGTCAGTTTTATGATCATTATTTGTTTTTTTCCTGTTATTATATTGATATATTTTTATTTTTTTGTGAGCTCTAATGGACAGAACTATTACTAAAAGTAATTAGGAACTATAGAACTCACCTTTTTGCACCTAAAGCACTTTTAAAATTTTGCTTTTGGAAAAAATGATCTGCTACCGGAAGTTAGCAGATCATATTTTCATTTGATTTTTTTTTCAGGTAAATAACCAGAATTTTTTCTGAAAAGTATCAGAAACTTCAGAACTATGCTGCATGCGAGTAGAACTCTATTTTTTTTATGCTCTGCTGGAAAATGATCTGCTAAGTTCACGGCCATCACGCCGACCCCGACCGGTTAGGATAGAAAGAGATGGCATGGTGGGGTCCAGTGAGCGAGCGAAGCGAGCAAACACAATCCCCGCCATGCTTTTCATTAGTATTTTTGGTGAAATAAAGGCATATTTTGTTGTAGAAAATAGGAATAAATTGAGGAACAGTTAAATACTACCATTTTATGAAATGGTTGGTCATGTCACGAAATTATCAATTCTAAGATCTGGCCACGACATCTATTTAACGCCCAGTTAAGTAATAGGTATAGAGTATTTGGTGAGTAGTTTGACGAGCACGTTCCGCGGTTTTTCCCGCGTTTACCAGCGACATAGTGTGTCAAGGTGATGATGATTAAACGTGTCATGTCGAGTGCCGCCGCCGAGCGGCCGTGCGAACTTCATTTGTTCATCGTCAATACACGCCAATCTGTGCTTTACGTGGTTTTGTACAAGTGTGTCATTTACTCATTTATTTAATGCCATAGGTATCATTCTTACCAGTTTTACGATTAATAGTTATAATAGCAAGGCATAAATGTTTAGCGTTTATTGCAACAGAAATAACAAGATGGCTGCTGCGCGCTTTTATACTGTTGTACTACTATATGTCGTGGAGAACGAGATTTAACTATAGTCTTTGTTTTGTTATTATTATGATACCTACCAAGGGTGTAACGCCGTGACGTCATGTGTTAAGGCGCCACGTGGGCAGAGTCATATTAAAGGGGCGGAGACCCGAGACGCAAGGGCAGTATCGCTTGCACGGCTTCAAGGGTCGAACCTTTGATACGAAACTGTCGGTTAACCCCCGTATATTCGTAATTATTTAGTATAGGTACTTACAACACTATTGTGAACTATAAAAGTGAGATTATAGCTAATTGTGAACTGTAAAACTGACATTATAACTAACTGGAAAACTCAAGTGCATAGTTATTGAAAATTCCTTCGCAATGAACCCAGTACCACTGAATCAAAATGATGACGGTCGTATCGCTCAGCCACTCCTGGCGCCGTCATCAGAAGTGGGATCTGGATCTGCTTCCCACTGGCGCGCAATGTTTGAGGTGCAACAAAGAAATGTGATGCAACTAATTGAAACCATAAAAATACCAACATTAACATCTGAAACTACGCTGCCAGAAATCAACCCAAAACAGCCTGATTCTGGTCCACGCGCTTAGTGTGTTACAGTGAAAGTGATATCGGTCTCAATCAACGCCTCCTGCAGCGTTCATCTCTCGTCATAGCCCTCAGCAAAGCCCTGAAAGGCATTGCTTTATCATGGTTATCAGAAATATCAAACGTAGCCATGACGTAGGCGCATGTTCGTGATCTATTTTTCGTACTTTATGAGTGATTCAAATCAAGAAAGAAACAACGGCAAGTCGAATTAAGGAAGGTGAAAGTGAACAAATAGCAGCAAGCTGTAGCCACGGGACCAGCGCGGGAGGCACGGCATCGACGAGCAGCTTGAGCTACAGCAGCGCAGGCGCAGGCAGCGCAGGCGCAGGCAGCGCGGTTGCAGAGCGACGCGACGAGTCAATAGTGGTCAAATATCCGGTATATGCGGAAAGTTGGAGCAATCTGGTCAGTCGTACAATTTTTATTTTTGAATCCGGGGCTGAATGGTCCTTGTTAAGCAGTCCATCAGTCATAACTTCGAAGGGCTACGTAAGTACACGATTGTTTATATTAACGGTGTCGATTGGTCCACTAACATAAACCGTAGCGAACAAATCCTATGTGAAGTTTTTACCTATGATGGTGGCTTACGCATTTTATTTCAAGTGGTGCCAGACGATTGTTTGAAATATGTGTTGGGCACGAAATCTTGAGAGGGTTCACAATACAAATTACTTATTCTTCTTTGATTATTCATAACAAAAATCGATTGCTTTATGTAATTCTATACCTAAATTGTTGTTTCGTTTTAATGGTATAGATACAAATAGTCAGATAGAGAGATCGAATGAAGAACAACTGATAACTGATGGCTTTATTTAAAGAAAAAGAATTTTCTCATGCTTTTATTGACAGTTTATCATGCACTCGAGTTACAACTGGTTACTTAAAAATCGGACTTAAGACCGAATCGTATGGTTTATCGCCGGTCATATAGGCTTAGTCCAGACGAAAGACAAGTAGTTCGTTTCAAAGTCAAGAAACTACTCGATTCCAATATGAACTGTTCTAGCCGGTCTACATTTGCAAGCACTATTCTCTTCGCTAAGAAGTGTGATGGTCCTGAACGTATGATCGTAGATTATTGCGAATTAAACTCGAATACCGTGCCTGATAGTATCCTTCTACCTTGCATAGCAGATCAAATATCTAGGCTATCAGGTGCTAGAGTCTATATGTGCCTAGATTGTGCTGATGGATTAAACTAAATTCTTATAAGATAGACTTGCTAGCTTTGGCTAAGCTACCTACTCCTGAGAATATTCATCAACTAACACAATTCATTGGCCTTGCTTCATATTCAGAAAGTGTGTTAAAAGTTTCCCTCAAACTATGACTCTGTTATTTCTACTGACCACCATTAAACAATTTAATTAGAAGATCAGCTTTAACTACTAAATCAGTTCTGCCTTTTTTTAATCCGGACTTTGTTATTGAATAACATACCGATGCAAGTGCCGATGGATATAGTGCTATACTTTTCCAAAAGGTCGATAATGAGAACCACGTAGTCGAGTACTTTAGTAAAAGAACCACGCATCATGTGTGATCGGAGCCCTTAAATCTAGTGTATTCTTATTCCGAGCCTTGACTCGGGTTATAGTAGATCAAGGTCCATGTTTCACTAGCAAAGATTGTGTTATAGTTTATCTTTGCATTTTTTAGCACATGATTAAGCCACGCTAACGCGTAAGTTAAAAGCGGACGATGAGCACAGTATAGGGTATGCTTACATCTCTAGAAACGCTAGAAGCTTTGGAAGATGTGCAACTTGCTTTGAATTGTTCTTTTCACCGCGTAAACCTCAAAACTACGAGCCACTAAAAAGTACGTTAAATGTGTATTTTACGATGTGACAGCTTGTCATTTAGTTTTAAGAATAACAAATAAAACCGTTATCCGTTTTCAAAGAGCGTAACGTAATATTGGGCCTCTTACGAACTCATTTAGCCTGTTTTATGGAAAACAAAGCAGCACTTATATCCGACATATGGCGAAAGCAATGTTTTATGCCCATTGAGATGCCATGTTCTTCACAAATTCTAAGAGTCGGAATGACCCGACATAAATTACGACAGAAAAAAAAATCCAGTTATCATAATGTGGCCGACCCTTACTTATTGAACAAAAAAAGTGTGTTTTAGAGTTTTCTAAACTCAAACAGGGACAAGGCCCTTGAACTTTTGACAGGACGTGTTGACAGCTAAACCGTTAAATCTTGTAACTGATTGTGAAACAAAAAATAAATGTTTGCAAGAGAAGAGATAAAGCGGCAACGAACATGTAAAAAAAAAGTAAGTGGTAAGTACGAATAATTTAAATTTGATGAAGATAAAGTTAAATTAGTAAAATTTGATATTGGTGATTTAGTTTTGATTCAAAATGAAGAGAGAAACTAGACTAAATTGAATCAAAAATACAAAATCATTTCAAAGTAGTAGAGTTATTTGATAGCGATTGTTATCTTTGAAACCATTGAGTGGTAACCGAGCTTATGAGCATTCTCACAATCGTATACGAAAGATGCCTCTAAGTAGCGCTCTTGCTGAGCTATATTTATTTGATGTAGAAGACAATGAGGAGTATACCTCCAGAGGAAAGTAGACACATACCATGGCTATTTGGTCGCACTGCACGCACCAATCTGTAGTCGTAACTGCAACTCGGTTGGAGTTGTTCAGGGCGCGATGGGCAGTTGGTGGTGCGGCGGGGGCCTGTGTATTTTTGTGTTGGTCATGTGTTGGCCTGAAGTTCGGTCGCACTGCACGCACCAATCTGTAGTCGTAACTGCAATTCGGTTGGAGTTGTTCAGGGCGCGATGGGCAGTTGGCGGTGCGGCGGGGGCCTCTGTATATTTTTGTGTTGGTCATGTGTTGGCCTGAAGTTTGGTCGCACTGCACGCACTTATCTGTAGTCGTAACTGCAATTCACGCGTAAGTTGTTCAGGGCGCGATGGGCAGTAAGTGGTGCGGCGGGGGCCTGGGTTTCTGAGGAAACTATTTTATGTTGGTCATGTGATGGCCTTGGAGTCGTGGACTCTATAAGAGAAGTGTTTGTTGCTTGAAGCAATGACGATACGGGTGGCAAGGTATGTCACTAGCTGCTGAGACAGCTGGGCCATGAGAGTTGTATGTGATCTAATCGTGTTTTATATCAGTGTAACTAAATGTTAACTTAATGATACTTTTGAGGCTTAGAGGTACCTTTTGATACTTTGATTAGATTTGATTCTAACAAATGTTGACATTGAATTGTCTATTGTTATTGTACTATTTCTTGGTCAGGTTGGCCGAGGTTGTACTGTTGCTTCTAATCTGAATTTTGGTTACAGGAGTACACGAGGACGTGTAATTTGTCAGGTTGGCCGTGTCGTGGAGAACGAGATTTAACTATAGTCTTTGTTTTGTTATTATTATGATACCTACCAAGGGTGTAACGCCGTGACGTCATGTGTTAAGGCGCCACGTGGGCAGAGTCATATTAAAGGGGCGGAGACCCGAGACGCAAGGGCAGTATCGCTTGCACGGCTTCAAGGGTCGAACCTTTGATACGAAACTGTCGGTTAACCCCCGTATATTCGTAATTATTTAGTATAGGTACTTACAACACTATTGTGAACTATAAAAGTGAGATTATAGCTAATTGTGAACTGTAAAACTGACATTATAACTAACTGGAAAACTCAAGTGCATAGTTATTGAAAATTCCTTCGCAATGAACCCAGTACCACTGAATCAAAATGATGACGGTCGTATCGCTCAGCCACTCCTGGCCCGTCATATACATAAAAAGGTACTCTGTGTGTTGTACATAGAATACAAAGCCTTGTTATTTACCACGTTTTGGTGGAAGAGGAACTATTTACCCGACTGCAAGAAGGGTTATGTTTTTCGCGCGTATCTTGTATGTATGTATGTAATATTCTTTATTACCTCATATCTTCCAAACCGCTGAACGGATTTACATAATTAGCATATCGTTAGATTCGTCCTGTTAACCCAAGTATTCATAATTTCTTAGATAGGTGACGTTGAAAAAAAAATCAGCATAATGACTGTGGGACGCTATATGTATATTAGAGTGAAAACATTTTTTTTTTTTTTGGTTAGTCCAACTGTGCAATATGGGTATCAAATTCAAGAGCTCATCATGAGGATTCCAAAATGGTATTTCATGACCATATTAAAAAAAAATACAATAGGAAATATGTCATTTATTTTTCTGCTAACTTGTTGGGTTAGGTTACGTTACTCGCAACTTCGTTACTCCCCTTTTTTGGGGCAATCGTGTAAAAAAAATGTTATCTATTCCAGAGATATATCCCCCCCTGGAAATTAAGACCCGTTCCCGCGGGAAAATGAAAAGTAGCCTAAGTTACTTCTTGTAACATCAACTATCCTTCAGTTGAGCACGCCATAATCATGGCGGTACTCAAAGAGGGGACTTTGAGTAATGGCTGGAGAGGCGTCACGGCGTCCACACCTTCCGCATGACGCAGGCCCTCACCGGAGATAGTGTACCGGATTCAGGTTTTTTTTTTATTGGGTGGGAAAATCATCTTATGACAAATCCCGCTCTTGAGCGAGAGGTTCAAATTAGGTAGCAAGAGTGATCCCTCTAATTACAGACCTATATCTGAGCTTCCAGCATTGAGTAAAATATATGAAAAAATCATGCTCGACCAGATGTTGTCTCATTTTCAAATAGGATTTTGCATAGTCATCAGTTTGGATTCACGAAAGGAAGGTCAACGACGGATGCAGGAGTGAAACTCATCAGTCACATTTTAGAATCCTGGGAGAAGTCCCAGGATGCTATTGGCATATTCTGTGACCTCTCCACTCAGCACTCAGCTTGGTAAAATCTTATTTAATTGATAGGCAACAGCAAGTTCAGATAAACGGTGTCAATTCTCCGGGTTTGAAAGTCAAAAACTTTTTAGAAAAAAAAAATAACCGACTTCACTAAAAAAAAACACTAAAAGGATCAAAATAACTTTAATTTCGGAAGTCGGTGTTTCTCTGTATTGTTTGTTTCTTATTTAACACCGACTTCCGAAATTAAAGATATTTTGATCCTTTTAGTGTTTTTTTTTAGTGAAGTCGGTTATTTTATTTTCTAAAAAGTTTTTATTTCACACTTTTTAGTTGCGATACACTTATAACCAGAGTGCCTATTTCTCATGACAATTCCAATTAACCCAAATACTGCTAGGTTACATTGTTTTATTATAAAGCTCCTATGTCTACCTTCCTCCTTCCGGCTCCATCATCAGATCAGTTCGATAGTACCTTATAGCCAAAGAGCATCTCACGACAATTCTAATAAGCCCAAACACGGCTAGGATACATTGATTAATTACGGAGTTCCTGTGCCTACCTTCCGGCTCCATCATCAGATCAGTTCGATAGTACCTTATAGCCAAAGTGCATCTCATGACAATTCTAATAAGTCCAAACACGGCTAGGTTACATTGATTAATTACGGAGTTTCAGTGCCTACCATCCGGCTCCATCATCATCATCAGATCACTTCGATGATACCATTTTCAACGTAACTATTCAGAATCATTCATTTATTTGTATTGTCATAGTCGCTTAACTATATCTTCATTGTGATATCTATTTGAGTATGAAGTTCCGTTGACCATTTCTGGTCTTCTTCATCAGTTCCACTTCATCAAATGTTACTTTTTGACTGTAAATGCTTAAGTTCTTGATGAAAATACTAAAATTACCATAGGGTTGCCTATAATTTTTGAGGAGTTCCCTCGATTCCTCATGGATCCCATCATCAGAACTGGATTTTGAAAAAAATGGGACCAATCTGGAAGCATATCCTATAAAGGGAAAAAAAAAATTTTGCAAATCGGTCCGTAGATGACGGAGTTCTGAGGTAACAAACATAAAAAAAAAAAAAAAATAATGATAAAAAAAAAAAAAAATACAACCGAATTGATAACCTCCTCCTTTTTTTGAAGTCGGTTAAAAATGGGTGTACCACAAGGCTCAATATTGGGTCCTTTCCTCTTTTTAGTATACATAAATGATCTACCATATCTATTAAAAAAAACAACCACATATTAATAATAATATAATAATAATAATATCGATTTATTTCTCTCAAAAGGTACAGACATTGGTTCATAACATATTATTTCAATCAAATTTGTAACCTTTGTGAGAGCTGGAGTCTGTAGTGGGTTCGAGACCTGTATGACAGATCTCCAGGCTCTCACCCTCTTAAAACAATACTATAAAGTACTAATTTGTAAACATCAAAGCCTTCACGTACAGAGAGTAATATTTATATTTAAAAAATAAAACAGGAAAGATGCTAAAACTAAAAATGGTGTGTCTGTGAGTGTGTAGTGTATGGTGTGTGTTTCTGAAAGTTTGTTTGTTAGAGTGATTGTAGGTGTGTGTATTAAAATATTGTATACAAATTTAATATATAATTTATTTTAAAACAGCTAAAATATTTTCTGTCTCAGAATAATCTAAATCAAGAAGCCAATTTATTATTTTTGCTTTACATTTGGATTTGCACAAGGGGTATATGTTTAAAATTTTGTTAGTGTTATTGTACACATGACTGCTAAGGAAGCGGAAGAAGCGTTGGGTCGAAGCACAGTTTGTACGAATCGAGGGACAGACCGAATGCTTACGTCGCTGGGAGATTAAAGAAGGGTCGTAGGGAGTGTGGCAGTGGGTATATTGTATTGTTTGCTGACGATACGTCATTAATTTTTAAGATCAATAGACGTTCCACAAACCTTGATGACGTAAACAATGCTCTACAGCAAGTCCAAAACTGGTTTACTGTTAATAATTTAGTATTAAATGGAAAAAAAACTAAGTGCATAAGATTTGCGTTACCGAATGTTAAAAGTAATTACTCCGACATAGTATTGAACAAGGAGAAACTCGAATTCGTCGAAGATACGGTTTTCCTAGGGATCACGCTTGACTCGAGGCTACAATGGGGTCCTCATTTAACATCTCTGGCAGGTCGGCTTAGTTCGGCAGCATATGCTTTCAGAAAAATCCGTCAATTTACTGATGTAGATACTGCGCGACTAGTTTATTTTAGTTACTTTCATAGTATCATGTCTTACGGTATTTTGCTATGGGGACGGGCTGCAGACATAGTCTATTTTTATTCTGCAGAAGAGAGCTATCAAAGCCATATATAATCTTCGCAGACGCGATTCTCTTAGAGAACTATTTAAGGAAATAAACATCCTGACGGTCCCTTGTCAATACATTTATGAAAACATTATGTATGTTCGGAAAAATATTCATCTTTTTACTAAGATAAGTGACAGGCACAATTTTTATACTAGGAATAGGAACAAATTAGATCAACCTCGATTCAGATTGGCAAAAGTACATAGTTCTTTTATGGGGTACTGTGTAAGATTTTATAATAAAATACCACTTGAGATTCTATAACTAAATGAGTCCAAATTTAAAACATGCATTAAACGCACACTATGTAGACAAGCGTATTATAAACTGGAAGATTATATCCTTGACAAAAACGCTTGGCTAAATGCCGGTTCTGCTCCACAGCCACAGCCTTCAAATTAAGTTTTGTGTTTTTTTTTAATATATATATTTCTAATTATTGGAAGAGATACTTACTATTCCCCTTTTTGTTTTGTTATTTTCGAAATCTTTCTTATTTTATTTTATTTGTTTATTTCAATAGAGGTTATGATAATTTATTACCTTTTGCATTTGGAAACAATAGCATTGTATAATGTAGAAGCACTTTTTTTTTTTCAAGTTTTGTGAATGTGAAGTATGGAGCATTTTTATTAGGTTACAACTTGTTTGACATTACGAGCATGGCAGGTAAGAGTTTGTCATGCTCACTCAAATGTCTCGCTGATGGTGGCACGTGTTATTGGGTCATTCGGTTCCCTTCAAAATGGTTGAGCTGAGTGAGGCTGATGCACGCGTCATGCTCGTGAACGGGTGCCGTCGGTTGAGACTGGTCATCTCTTAGCTGCCAGTGGCTTAATTCAATTTCTATCTTTTTAATTAGTTTTTATTCTTATTTATCTACATTGTGCTCACATATTAGAAGCGACATGAAATATGTAACCAAGATTTATGTAACAATAATATGATTTTAAAAGAGTGTCCATGGAGTTTCTTGCACGTTCTTCTCCATAGAGATCTACGCTTTGGAACGTGCAATTTAGCTTCACTTTTCTTTTTTTGACTGACTGACATTTTGACAATTCAAAAGTGCCTGTAATTGGTCTATTTGAAATAAACGATTCTGATTCTGATTCTGATTCTGATTCATTTGACTGCGTTGACCATAATACTCTAATCTGTAAATTACATCATTACGGAATTCGTGGACGAGCTGCTGATCTTGTTTTTTCCTATTTATCTTACAGGCAGCAAAAAGTAACCATTAATGGGGCAACGTCCTCGGGGTCTTTCAGAAATCAGTAATCAGAAATCAGAAACGTTTATTTCAAATAGACCAATTACAGGCACTTTTGAATTGTCAAAATGTGGGTCAGTCAAAAAAAAATACAAGTGAAGCTAAATTGCACGTTCCAAAGCGTAGATCTCTATGGAGAAGAACGTGCAAGAAACTCCATGGACACTCTTTTAAATCATATTATGAGTTACATAAATCTTGGTTACATATTTCTTGTCGCTTCTAATATGTGAGCACAATGTAGATAAGTAATAAAAATTAAAAGAATAAAATAAAAACTAATAAAAAAAAAAATAGAAATTGAATTAAGTCACTGGCAGCTAAGAGATGACCAGTCTCAACTGACGGCACCCGTTCACGAGCATGACGCGTGCATCAGCCCCACTCAGCTCAACCATTTTGAAGGGAACCGAATGACCCAATAACACGTGCCACTATCAGCGAGACATTTGAGTGAGCATGACAAACTCTCAACTGCCATGCTCGTAATGACAAACAAGTTGTAACCTAATAAAAATGCTCCATGGTACTTCACATTCACAAAACTTGAAAAACAAAGTGCTTCTACATTATACAATGCTATTGTTTCCAAATACAAAAGATAATAAATTATCATAAGCTCTATTGAAATAAACCAATAAAATAAAATAAAAAAAAACATTTCGAAAACAACAATACAAAAAGGGGAACAGTATCTCTTCCAAAATTATAAAAAAAAACTAATTTGAAGGTAAAAGTGGCTGTGGCTGCGGAGCAGGACCGGCATTTAGCCAAGAGTTTTTATCAAGGATATAATCTTCCAGTTTATAATACGCTTGTCTACATAGCGTGCGTTTAATGCATGCTTTAAATTTGGACTCATTTAGTTGTAGAATCTCAACTGGTATTTTATTATAAAATTTTACACAGTACCCCATGAAAGAACTATGTACTTTAGCCAATCTGAACCGAGGTTGATCTAATTTGTTCCTGTTCCTAGTATTAAAATTGTGCCTGTCACTTATCTTAGTAAAAAGATGAATATTTTTCCGAACATACATAATGTTTTCATAAATGTATTGACAAGGGACCGTCAGGATGTTTATTTCCTTAAATAGTTCCCTAAGAGAATCGCGTCTGCGAAGATTATATATGACTCTGATAGCTCTTTTCTGCAGAATAAAAATTGACTCTATATCTGCAGCCCGTCCCCATAGCAAAATACCGTAAGACATGATACTATGAAAGTAACTAAAATAAACTAGTCGCGCAGTATCCACATCAGTAAATTGACGGATTTTTCTGACAGCATATGCTGCTGAACTAAGCCGACCTGCCAGAGATGTTAAATGAGGACCCCATTGTAGCCTCGAGTCAAGCGTGATCCCTAGGAAAACCGTATTCTCGACGAATTCAAGTTTCTCCTTGTTCAATACTATGTCGGAGTAATTACTTTTAACATTCGGTAACGCAAATCTTATGCACTTAGTTTTTTTTTCATTTAACACTAAATTATTAACAGTAAACCAGTTTTGGACTTGCTGTAAAGCATCGTTTACGTCATCAAGATTAGTGGAACGTCTATTGATCTTAAAAATTAACGACGAATCGTCAGCAAACAATACAATGTGTGGTTGTTTTTTTAATAGATGCGGTAGATCATTTATATATACTAAAAAGAGGAAAGGACCTAATATTGAGCCTTGTGGTACACCCATTTTGACTTTCAAACCCGGAGAATTGACACCGTTTATCTGAACTTGCTGTTGCCTGTCAATTAAATAAGATTTCACCAAGCTGAGTGCAAGTTTACCTAGTCCATAATGTTCTAGCTTTAAAAGCAAGGTTTCGTGATTAACACAATCAAAAGCCTTTGAGAGGTCACAAAAAATTCCTATCGCATCTTGGGCTTCTTCCCACGCTGCAAATATATGTTTCAATAAAGTGACTCCAGCGTCAGTCGTACAACGTCCTTTGGTGAAACCATACTGCTGATCATGAAAGATTTTATTGCTGTTAAAATGGTAAAGCATTTGATTAAGCATAACTTTTTCAAACACCTTACTGAAAACTAGCAATACTGATACAGGTCTGTAATTATTAGTGTCATTATGGTCACCAGATTAAAAAAGTGGTATAACTTTACTATACTTCTTTATATCTGGAAAGACTCCTTGGTCCACACACAAATTAAATATTAAAGCTAAGTACGGTGCTATGGTCTCTATTATAGATGCGCATACTTTAACAGATATTCCCCATAGGTCTTCGGTTAATTTGACTTTTATTTGCCGGAAAGCCTTTATGACTGTCATGTTTGAATTGAAATTCAACCGGACAGCCTGGCAAGTTTGCTTTCAATAAAGCAACTGAAGCTTCAGGGGAGGAATTTAGAGCTTCCGTAGTCCTAAGAGGTATATCGGTGAAATAATTCACAAACTCTTGGGCTACTTGTATGTTAGATCTTTTGGGACCATGTGAAGTCTCCAATAAAAATCCGTATTGCGTACTTTATTCCTACCAGTTTCACTATTAATAACTTTCCACACAGTCTTTATTTTATTGTCTGCCGATTTGATCTTATTGCTAATGTACAGGGCTTTCGCTACCTTGCAAATCTTTCTGAAAAGTTTAGAATATCTATTTACATATTTATTAAAGGTTTCAGTGTTGAAGAATGGCTTAAGGCCGTACAGCTCATATAGTTTTTCCCTACTTACCCTAATACCTTTAGTCGCCCAGTCACTAAATACAAACTTAGGGAAAATATTTTTCGACTTCTTTTGAAAACCTGTATTAAATTCATTGAGTACCACTGAAAAGAAATCATCATAAAATTTATTTGCATCATCAATATCATGGCCCAGAACATTTAACTTATTTTCTAAGTTACTATTAAATTTTGTTAATTTGCCAATTGTAATTGGCCTAAATTGAATTAAAGTTTTTTCCAAGGCTGCCTGAGACTTAAAAGCTACCGTTTGTCCACTATGATCAGACGGAAGATAATTTACTATGGCTTTATCTAAATAGTCACAATTGCAGAAAACATTATCAATACAAGTAGCAGAGGTTGGAGTTACTCTAGTTGACTCTTTAAAAACATTAGTCAAATTAAATGATTTAAAAAGGCTTAAAAATCTGCTGCTATTTGAATTATTCTCCAAAATATTAATATTAAAATCTCCACAAATAATTACGGATTTGTTACTATCTGCAAGTTTGGCTAAAACATCTTCCATTGTTGATTCAAAAAGACTAAAGTTCTGAGGGTTCGGGGGTCTGTACACGCACACTATAACATGCTTATCCAGCTCAACACAGGACAGTTCAATGCAATGTTCCGTTGACAAGTTAACTATGTCATTACGTTGCTTAAATTTTAAGCATTTTTTTATTAAGATTAGGAAACCACCACGCAGCATAGATTTACGGTTAAAACAACTACCCACACTATAATTTTCATAACTGAGTAGCCCCTGGTAGTCCTTCAACCAATGTTCACTAAGACATACAACGTCAAACATTGTTCTTTCTAATAAGATTTCAATTTCTAATAATTTAGAAGAGATAACTTGAATATTTTGATGAAACAATTTCAATTCATGCTGCTGAGACCCCTTTTGCTGCTTAACTATTTGAGAGCAAGAAGATACCTTATTGATGGTTGGTATAACTACGGTGTTTCTGGTACCCTCTGTTGTCTTATGAACTAGTTTAAATGATCCGGAGTTTGTTCCAAATCTATAATATTATCACTTGGCAGTGAGTTGCAACTATTTGTAGCCTCCACGTTTAATAAAGAATTTTCCAAAGTGGTACTTGGAACCTCCTTCGTACACTTCATAAAAGTATTCATAGCAATTGTGCTACCGTTAATTTGGTCCACCACATGATTATTAGTATGATTATTAAACATTGTGGTGTCAATTATACAAGACTTCGACATACTACTTATGTCTGTACTACTGTGCTACTTCAACATCATAAAAAGTAAGTTTTTAAACTTAATGACCCCGAACATAAGCCTTCCATACGTTCTTAAAATATATACCATTCCATTTACTCGTAACCCACTAACTATTTTTGCCTTGCCAGTAAAATGACTACTAACATAAACAATCTAATTAACAGTATTGACGAACTGTCTGTATCAACTACCTATACGTGCACACCTGAAGAAACACTCTCCATCGTGAAGTGTCCTAATAACTTTATTACAATCCTATCACAAAACATTCGTTCGATAAACCGTAATTTTTTAAACTTGCAAACGCTACTGCACCGAATTTCTTTCGATTGCGACTTGATTGTCTTAACTGAATGTTGGTTACCATGCTCTAGCCATATCATTATCCCCATCCTCAATAATTACTCGTCATTTATGACCACCAAACACCTTAACCAGAGTGATGGTGTAGTGGTATACTCGAAGTCGAACCTGTCTGTTACTTGTGAAGAACCAGATTTTCACCAATCCGCATCTGGTCTTATTATAAAAATTAGCACAGACCTGGCAATAATTTGTATTTATAGATCACCATCAATAGACAACATAAACAGCTTTCTCACAGCTCTTAACAGCATACTCGCATCGTTGCATAGATTTAAATCGGTAGTTCTAACAGGCGATTTAAACGTGGACATCAAACCTACCACATCTGACATGCGCTCCCATGAATACCTAAATTGCCTCGCCTTTCACGGTTATCTCCCTGCTCACACCCTTCCAACTAGAGATGGAAATTGTTTGGATCATACGTTTCTCAAAACAACTTCCCCTACCCAAACCTTTGTATTAAGTTCTACAATAACTGATCACTCTTCTTCCTTACTTTGCATTTATAATAAATCTATATGGTCGGTCGCAAATCAATTTATAACAAAAATTGACTATGATGGCCTTGATAAAACAATGTCACAGCTAGATTTAACCTCTATTTTTAACACAAAGGACCCAAATATGGCTATCGATAAATTATTAAATTTAATGAAGGTATCCATTTCTGAAAATACCATAGTTAAAAAAGTTTCATCACAAAAGAGAATCCTAAAACCATGGATCACACCTGGTCTATTACGGTGCATAAGAAACAGGGACGCGCTACATAAGAAAGTTAAAAATTTCCCTGAAAATGAAGTTATTAAAATTACTTATCTTCGATACAGAAACTATTGTATTCGTATTTTAAAGAAGGCTAAAAGAATTTACGATAAAGAGGAACTAGAAAAAGCTAGTAAAAACCCTAAAACACTATGGGATACTATTAAACGAGTAACTAACACTACTAAAACTAAAAATACATCTAATCAATTACTTACCTTGTCACCTACACCTAATGAATCCTGTAACTCTGTAAACTCATTCTTCGTTAATATTGGCGAGAGGCTTGCAAATAATATCCAGTCTAGCACTACGCAGCCTTTGACAGTCCCTCAAAACACTTCTGACATCTCGGCAACTTCGTCGTTCGTCCTTGAACCTATTGATCTTGACGAAATTACAGCAACTATTTATTCATTGCGCTCTGATGCTGCATCTGGCTGGGATGGCATATCACCTTTCATACTAAAGAGGTATTCAACCTTCCTGGCACCCTTATTATGCCATATTTTTAACCTCTGCTTTGAGACTGCAGTCTTTCCCTCTTCTTTCAAAAAGGCAATCATTCACCCAGTCTACAAGGGAGGCGACGGGAACTTGCCGAATAATTACCGACCTATAGCAGTTCTAACTGCCTTATCCAAGGTACTTGAACGTCTCATTAATAAAAGACTTGTAAACTACCTAGAGCATTACCAATTAATATCACCACAACAATTTGAATGTGAGATATTTTGAAATCCCATTCCCACGAGAAAATTACGGATATTAGCTGGAACAAACAGACAGATAACCAAAAATGTTAAAATTCACATTTTTGCTATAAGTTTCGAATACACTTTGATATACATTTAGTAAACCAATGTTTTTTTGATAAACAGACATTTTAATTTTATTTAAGATACAAAATAAGCGAGCCGGATGACTCGATAGGTTTGTGAACTTTAAAGTGATAAATGTACGCCTAAAATAGAGTGAATAAATAGTGTTATTAGATTATCATAACTAAAAATTGCCGTACGCCTGGTGGTCCGATGATGGACCATTATATATATATATATTTGTTTTATTTAAATTGGTTTATACGCTACAGAACTGAACTTGTTTTTTTTTTTTCTTTTTAGTTTTTATCTAAAGTTATGTTTTACGCAGTCGGGTTTTTTATTTATTTTTTTATTAACGCTGATACTCTAATATGGTAAATTCTAACAGCTTCGTTGGTTTCCTGGTCGCAAGCGCGACTGTTGACCGTGGGGTCCTGGATTCAATTCCCGGGTCGGACAAAAAGACTAATGGGTTTTCCGGTTTTCCTATTAAGAATTACTCTGTAGCAGCCCGAAGTTTGAAAGATTGTGGTGAAAAAAAAGAAAGAAAGAAAAGAAAACATGTTTATTCTGCCCAAATAGACGCACAATAAAATATAGTAAACTGTCGGCCCATGTGCAAACCGAGCATAACTGTGCTGCACTATAGACTCACAATAATTTAAATATAAACACAGTTGACTGATATCTACATAGTCTGTGGTTGTCTACACAAAACACAGTCTGATCTTACAGCTTAGTCTGTGGTTATCCATTGTCATCTATTGTCTATTGCACCGACCGACAGAGACTGACATAACCTAATATAAATTAAGATAAATATAAACAATAATTTAAGAAAAACAAATAAAAATATATAAATCCAAGTTGTGCGTCGCATCTAGGCAAAAATAGGTTGTTGCTCAGCTTATACCGCGACGCTGGGCAAATCCAGCAATCTACGATGCTGATTTTCAGCAACCACCGAGGTGGTCCGACATGATACTTTACCTTAAAAAGCACGTAAAGCCGTCGGTCCTGCACCTGATCTCTCTCCGATCGTGTCGGATTGCCGTCCCATGATCCCATCGGACTTTGAGAGTGCACAGTGTGTTCGCGCACACACTTGTACACTGCAATATCTATAAATGTATATCTCCTGCGTACTTGGATAATCTCGGTTAAAATTGGCCACCGTGATTGAAAATCGGTCGAGAGGATTTTTTTTAGCGTAATTCTGAAATCCTGTCGCTTGACATATGGTTTTAAGCCGAGTGGCAATATGTTACGCTCCCGTCGGCGTCGAGCTATCCAATATCAAACGTCACACGCAGGTACGTTGACCCCCAAACGTGCCTACGCTGCTGTTGTCACCGCCAGGAAACCAGGTACGCCGCAACCTAAGCGACCAGCGAAAATAGGGGACAAAGTGAAAACGGGTTCTCAACCTAGCTTGATTGCGGTCCGTAGCGCCTTGCCAAAATCGGGCGAAGTTTATGAAGAGGGTCTCACTCGAGTACAAAAGAAGAAGAAGAAGCTCTTTTCCCGTAACCTGCGCGGTACCGCACCGAGTGGGCCAAATATGCTGCTGCGTCCTGCTGTGCCTACTACGCAGCTGTATATTTCGCGTCTGCATTGCTCAACGAAGGTTGAGGAAGTCGTGGAGTATATCCTATCCTACTAATATTATAAATGTGAAAGTTTGTATGTATGGATGTTTGTTACTCTTTCACGCAAAAACTACTGAACGGAATTCGATGAAACTTAGTACACGGGTAGACCATGTCCTAGAATAACACATAGAATACTTTTTATCCTTGGATTATGTTCCCTTGAGATAATTTTCTAACCCGCAGGCAAATGGCAGCATCTGTCAAATTCATTGACAGCAACTGTCAAAAACACTGGTCCCAATCATTCCTTCATTTGGTCAATCATTCCATTATTAGGTCATTCATTCTACTATTCGGTCAACCATTCCACGATTGACAACAAAGAATAAATGCGGAATCTCCGATCATTAACTTACCTTATATAAATAAAACAAAGTCGTATTAGTTACACTATTTATAACTCAATTAACAATATAATAACTATTAAAATATCGAAGAGAATCACAAAAAAAAATGCTTTTGGAGGAGTTTATCCGTTTACGCGATACAATTAGCACTGAAGGAGATGCAGCACAAATATCTATAACGATTTAGGCGAAGTCGGCGAGGTCCTCCCAGCAGCTGAGTGAAAAGGCCCCAAGTGGCTCTCAGAGGCTCGCAGGGCTGTGGCGGACAGGTTTCGCACAGCCGGTAGAGGAACTCAATCAACACTGCAACACAATTCAATAACTGACGTTCTCAAAAAAATTCAGCTGACAACCAGAATGACACTGGATGCATAATTTAATTTTTCAAAAACTAGAGACTAGAAACCAGCCAGTCTGATTGAAATATATAAAAAAGTGGTGGGGCTTGCGCGCTCCAATAAACCCTAAGTCTCTACCGATAGATTTTGCTTTGCCGTAACATGCCTAGGGTGAGGGGCCACACTAACGGCCTGTTCACGACTTCGGTCTTAGCGGCGAGCGGCGCGGCGAGCGGCGCGGCGGGCGGCGCGGAGGGCGGCGCGGCGGCGGCGAGCGGTACGAATTGCACGCCACGAATTCGAGCGGCGGCGGCCGCGGTGGACGTGTTTAGGATTATTTTGAGGACGAACGTGCTCAAAATAATGCGCATTATCAAAATTATCTCTTCTCTGTTTAGAAAGCAATATATTTTTAAAACAAGGTATTCTTAATATCTCATATCGGGGATTAAATGGCTAATTTCGTCACCTATACGCAGATTACAGAAAATATCCAAATGTATACAGATTGAAGGATACAGAAAATATATTTAAATATATTTTTTGCTTCGCCACTGAGTACGTCACTCCTACACCGTTGTTCGCGCCGCTCTGTTTCGTGGCGTTGCACCTAGTCGCTGGTACTTTTGTTCCCGCCGCTCACGTCACCGCTCGCCGCTGTAGTGATTCGCTCTGAGAAAACCGCGCGCTTTTTCGCTATGAGCAGCGACTCGTGGCGTGCTTCAAACATTTTCATACTTTTGATTTTTTCGCTCGCCGCACCGCTTTTCGCTGCCGTGAACGAGCCGTGAGAGAGATACAATCCGCAGGGTAGTTTTGTGGCGAACTGATGGGCATAAGCGATCCCACGGACCCGATCTCCCAAGAGAAATCTTGTTCCTCATCTACGGCTAGCCTTTATTGGCCGGCCGTAGTGAGCACTGACGAGGAACAGAGCTCCCACCTCTCTCTTGCCTTTATTGGCTAGATTCGCAAGGGCAAACGTGCTCGGGAGAAGGATGTTCCATAAGGATAATCCAGTAAGGTGCTGGTAGACATCTTGACCGTACTTCCAGGATTGTCCTGATAGCCGTGGTATACCTCTCCACTCCTCAAGTACATCAGGATATGTTGCCCTCTAGTTGTTACGTCACTTCGTGCTAGCGACCGTTTTTGGGGGCCCAGTGTGCAAGTCACCCTTTGCCTTTTATCGATGGATCTTAATAACATTGTTCAGGCTGTTACCAGTCCACCAAATACTCCAAAAACCATAGGCCTATTATCTTTGTTTTCCATATGTCGCAATAGTTTTCCAGCAACCGGGGGTTGTCCTTGGATGCACTAGCATAGCGCGTACAGGGATAATCGTCGGTTGGTATCGCGTTACATTAAATTTTTTTAAACGGCCTCTGCGAGTTGGCTTCGGCCCCTCGTACGCCGAAGGTTCAGGTTCCAAAGGTCCAGGACCTCAGGGTCCTGAGTTATATAAATGCATAATATATAATAATCTGTATAACATAAAACTTGGCTCAAAAGCCCAGACACGGGGTTGAGCCAAATAAAATCCTATGGGAAAACCCAATTACACTACCCTTGTTACAGAGCGAACCAATGAAGCCTTGCTCAGTGTCCAGCGTCCCTGTGTGTGTGACCCTGATGTGGAGTGCTGTAGCTGTTGCGCTTCTGATACATCCACTTCTCGAAGATCTCAGTTGAATTTATATGTTCCTGTACACATTCTTTATGCATAACTTATTTTCTACAACAACGAGCGCTCTAATATTATCTATACTCACGCATAAAAAAGAAAATAGGTAGATAGCTGATGAATGTAAACACATATCCGAGAGCATCCCCCGCTTGATGAAATACTTACTCGTAGAACAACAGTAACTATAAATCAGAATTGGCTGCCATTATCATTAAATAACGAGCCAATAATGATCGGCAATGCTCGTCACTTACACAACGCTAACTAATAATATCGAAGAGTTTCACGCTGATATGATTAGTTTCATTATTGCTGATTAAGATCGCCTACAGTTTTACTGATTACTGCATTAAGTATATTTATAATAATACTAATGACATACAAATCGCAGATAGGCAGCAGGTAGGTACCTATTGTTCAGTGAATTTCATGTTATGATTTTCATTAAAAACCGTCTAAGAATAGAACAGCCATGGAATCATGCCTTTCAATCAGTTTGAATGAAATCGACTGCCGCTGAATCTGAAACAAAACGTGTCAATTAAATAAATGAATGCTTCGGCGCGTAGCGGAGTACCTACTCATACATGTCTACCTATCTATCATCGACAGCTAAAAAAGTAGATCAAAACATTTCCTACAAACGATCTTAATATTGTAATAGGTATAACTACGTGTATTATAATTATATATTGTTAGGATGGAAATAAGGAATGACAGCGAAGAGTCTATGAAAGCGGCGCGCGCACCACTTTCCCTAGCATTTTTTTTTTGGACAGATGTCATTGGCGTGGCGGGAACATCGTTCAAGGGCCGTGAGACTTAAACTGATTTGTGTTTAATTAGATTTATTAGATTTATTGTTATTTTGTTCTTATAACTAAAAGTAAAGAATTGTTTATTTTGTTGTCACGTAGTTGTTTTTTAAATATCTGCACTTCTGATTCCTAAAATCAGAAGTGGGATAAAGGACACCTAAATTGCCCACTAAATTACTTCTAAAACATTCAAAGAACAAAATATCAAAAATAACTCTCTCATTGTTGATATTTTACGTGTACGTGATTTAATATCAAACTATTGTGCTAAATATGCCTAAAAATCATGAACGTCGTCGTTCACGAAGACGATCTGAACGTGTTTCCAGTGAGACCATAAATAGGTCGCGTCATAGATCAAGAAGGAGCCGCCGTCGGGAACGTAGTGACTCCAAGGATAGTTCGTATTATCGCCGCCGTGATGTTCGTGACCGCTGCCGTTCTAGATCTCGAACTATATTAACACCCTCGCGCGCTATGTGCCCATTGGTAACGCCTCATACAAACAACTGGTTACAAGATACCCTCAGTAATATTATGACAAGGGTTAACGCTATCGAGCATACCAGTACGAATGTAAAGTCCACGACCACACTTAATAATTTGCAAAAGCCGATACGTAAGGTCACTTTGCGATCTCGTAGTCCCGCAGACTTGAGCGATGTTCCACAACGAGTTCGTGCCTCCGAGGGTCTTTCAACGACCATTCGTACGAACGATCCAATTGATCGCGGCTCTGATGCTGCGTCTACTGTAACCATGCTTGCGGAAGCCATAAAATCGTTGCAGCCTACTAGATCGCACAGCTACTACGTGTCTAATTTCGATCCGAACATACACGATATTGACGCATAGTGTGATGAAGTGGACCGCGCAGTTACCGCGAACGGTTGGAGCGACTACGAATGTCTGTCGCGAGTAGCTTCCTGCCTTAAGGGTGACGCTAAAGTTTGGCTAAACGAATGGGTCACCAACGATCGAACTTGGTCAAGCTTTAAGCTCGAATTTAAACCCCTCTGCCGTCGGAAGCTAGACTATGCTAATATTTTATTTGAAACAATGCACACAAAATCCGACAAATTTACGACGTATGCCGAATACGCTCGGCGTACTTTGCTACGTTTAAGGATAGTCAAGGGTCTCAGCGATGAGTTACGAACTCTGATAGTTATACGCGGTATCCACAAATTAGGGCAGCCGTGGAAAATGCAAACTTAGTTTCGGAAGACTTAGTCTCTTTCGATTTACATAAAATCGAACCCTGCTAAATCCGATTCTCGCGGTAGTGCGACAAATAAACATGCGTCTTCGAACTCATCCACTGACCGCGGACCCAAGTGCTACTTATGCAATCAGCGTGGACATTTAGGTCGGAATTGTAACAAAAACCTCGCAGAGAACTCACTAATAGGCCTGCCGTAAAATCCGAGACACAAGGTTCAGTCAATGATACAACTGCTGCTAACAAATCCGAATCGCAGTGCTCATTTTGTAAGAAAAAGGGCAAACAGAAGAAAAGTGTTTCGCCAAGAACCGGTCGAAATCTAGGAATCAGCGAAACGTTAATTTGTGCACAAGTCACGAATATAACAAAACTGACATTGTAACGGCTGTCGTTCAGGGCATACCCATGGACGCACTCATAGATAGTGGAGCCCAGAACATCTTTCCTGACTACCGAGGTCGAATATCTAGGTAGTTTGATAAGCTTGGGTCAGGTACGACCGAGCTCACGTAAAATAGCAGCTTTAAAAAATTACCCAGTACCCAAAAATGTCAGGCAGGTTCGACAATTATTAGGACTTGCGGGATATTTCCGCAAGTACATTAAAAACTATGCGACTAAGACTATCTGTGCGCTCTGACCTGCACTACATTACCCCTGAAATGCACGGCTCGAATGGTCAAGTGGAGCGTTATATAAGAACCGTGCTCAACATGCTGCGTATCGAAGTAGGACACAAGAACGTGTGCAAGAACGCCTCCTGGTGAACTACGCTTTGGAAGCTGCAACTGGTATTAAATGTCAGTAAGCAGAAAACCACTCAAACGTCAGCCATATATTTAATGATTGGCTCCGACGCGTCTACTCCGGCTATACGAGCACTGGTGCGTGACCTAGCCGCAAGCACTTCAGATGCCAATAGAGAATCTCTGCGGGAGATCTGTCGAAGTCACGCTAGTGAACTCCTGAAGATAAATCAAGATCAGCAGGACGCCTCAGCCAATCGATCCAGACACCCACCGCGTGAATACAAGGTGGACGACCTTGCTTTTTTTTTAGACCCAGGCAAATTAGACCCTGAGATGCGAGGACCGTATAGAGTGACTAAAGTTCTATCTAACGGTCGGTATGAACTTAAACTGCTTAGTGGAAGCCGTGGAAAAACTACTCAAGCAGCCTCCCAATACTTGGTGCCATTGAAGGGAGAATGGTGCCCAAAAAGTTGTACCATTTTTTTTTCGAATGTGAGTACGATTCATTAACTCTATTTTTGGTTTCAGAAATACATAGGGCGCGGTCCCAAAGGTGTGCGCCGCCCGGCTACGGGTGTGTTCCCCCCAAAGGCGTGCGCCGGCCAACAATGGGACGTGTTCCGCGTCAATGGCGTTAGTCGCCCAACATGCGGGTTTGTCCCAATGGCGTTAGTCGCCCAACGTACGGGTTTGTCCCAATGGCGTTAGTCGCCCAACATACGGGTTTGTCCCAATGGCGTTAGTCGCCCAACATACGGGTCTGTCCCAATGGCGTTAGTCGCCCAACATACGGGTTTGTCCCAATGGCGTTAGTCGCCCAACATGCGGGTTTGTCCCAATGGCGTTAGTCGCCCAACGTACGGGTTTGTCCCAATGGCGTTAGTCGCCCAACATACGGGTTTGTCCCAATGGCGTTAGTCGCCCAACATACGGGTTTGTCCCAATGGCGTTAGTCGCCCACAATGCTGGTTTGTCCCAAAGGCGTTAGTCGCCCAACATGCGGGTTTGTCCCAATGGCGTTAGTCGCCCAACAATGGGATGTGTTCCCCATCGATGGCGTCAGTCGCCTAACGGTGTATTTTCCTGCAAAAGCGTGTGTCGCCCAACACCGATAATGAAACTGATGAGGTTCAGAGTGACCCAGACCACCCCGAAGCCAATGAGCCGGTACCTGAGGCTTCAGGACTGCCGAGCTTGGATGCCGAAACAGGAGCAGTATAGGCGCACCAGCATCATCGCACTACAGGTGCATCCCAAGAAGATCAAGTCGAGGACGACTTGGTATCAGGAGAGGCCGTGTTAGGATGGAAATAAGGAATGACAGCGAAGAGTCTATGAAAGCGGCGCGCGCACCACTTTCCCTAGCATTTTTTTTTGGACAGATGTCATTGGCGTGGCGGGAACATCGTTCAAGGGCCGTGAGACTTAAACTGATTTGTGTTTAATTAGATTTATTAGATTTATTGTTATTTTGTTCTTATAACTAAAAGTAAAGAATTGTTTATTTTGTTGTCACGTAGTTGTTTTTTAAATATCTGCACTTCTGATTCCTAAAAATATATATTATTGTGCTTTTGGGTACAATATAGACTGGTCCACTTTTTTAAAAGAGTAACCATGGAGTTTCTTGCCGGTTCTTCTCCATAAGAAACGACCAATTTAGAACCGTGCACTAGCTTCTGACGTTTTATAAGTGCCCATGTAGGCCTATGTGAAATAAAAACTTTTGACTTTGACTTTGACTTTGACTTTGACTTTGACTTTGACTTTGACTTTATTGTACCGCGTTCTGGAGTATTTTACGGCTCACCAACAGAGTGACACACATATATTAGCACAACACATTCGTCACAATGCTTGAGACTACCCTCACAGCCAATGCACCACATCCCTTTTTAATTTACACATACACTCATTCACACATCCAAACACATTCACAGACCAATACACGACACACTCAACACACGTACACTCACACACATATACACACACAAAAGTACCTAATAAGTTCTGTTAAACATTTTACTTGAATTTAAGTTGTTAAAATAAAATTGTAGTAATACAACTCTAGGGGATAGGCACTGTTACTTCTTAATACAGGCTATTTCATAGCCTAGCAAGAAGAACAGTACGTCACCCACTTGATTGTAAGAAATGTATAACTACCCACTTTCTGAAAACATGTAAAATGTACTACAATCTGTTTTTTTTTTTAAATAAAGATTTTTTTTTTTTTATTTATCTCAGGACCCTGAGGTCCTGGACCTTTGGGAGGCGTACAAGGAGCCGAAGCCAACTCGCAGAGGCCCTTTAGATAATTATAATGGAACATGATACCAACCGACGATTATCCCTGTACGCGCTATGCTAGTGCACCCAAGGACAACCCCCGGTTATTATTATTATTATTATAATTTTCAGAATCCAGTTCTGATGATGGGATCCATGAGGAATCGAGGGAACTCCTCAAATATTATAGGCAACCATATGGTGGTTATGATCGTTACGATCCTCGATCACCTCCTACCTGCCATCTCCCATATTGTAAATTTTTCCCTGTATTCCGGAGTATTTCTCTCCTTATGGCGTAGAGCCTATGTTCGTCCACTACCCAAAGTTTCCAATCCTACTCTTCCAACCCATTTCCGCTCAATTTCTATCCTTCCTTTCCTATCCAAAGTGCTTGAGGCCTGTGTCCACAAACAACTCTCCAGTTTTGTGCGGTATAATTCACTCATAAGCCCTTTGCAATCTGGATTCAGACCGAAGCATAGCACTGTTACCGCCCTCCTTAAAGTGACTGGCGATATAAGGGTAGGACTTGAAGACACCAAAAGTCACTGTACTAGTGTTGGTCGATTTCTCGAACGCCTTTAATACCGTCAGTCACGAGATCCTCTTAGCCATTCTGTCCTATATTATGGTCTCTCCCGAAGCGCTGGAGTGGTTCTCTTTCTATCTTCAGGAGCGTCAGCAGTCGGTTCACGTCGGAGATTCTTCATCTCGCTGGTGTGGATTGGAAGCTGGCGTTCCTCAAGACGGTATCCTTTCTCCTCTTCTGTTTTCTATTTTTATTAATAATTATCATTACTACCGAACTTCAATATTCGTATCATCTGTATGCAGATGACTTGCAGTTGTACTGTCAAGGGAAAGTCGACGAAATATCTGCCGCTATCGATCTATTAAATAGGGACTTAATAGCCATAAAAGCCTGGTCCGATAGGTTTGGTGTTGCAGTAAACCCCAATAAATGTCAGGCTATCATCATTGGGAGTCCTCGAAGCATCGCTAAAGTGGATAGTGCAACATTGCCACCAGTTCGTTTCGACGGTACGATCGTCCTATTTAGCACCGATGTAAAGGATCTGGGCTTGCGCATCGATAGTACTATGAACTGGCGTACTCAAGTGGCTAGTGTTAGTCAGAAGGTTACAGGAACGTTGCGGGCTCTGTTTTGGTTGAAAAATCTGCTACCATCGAGTACGAAGACAATGCTTGTGCAGACCTTGATTTTTCCTATCATCGATTATGGTGACGTGTGCTACTATGACCTGAATGCAGATCTCCTCAACAAGCTTGACCGTCTTCTAAATTACTGCATTCGATTCGTTTACAATCTACGTAAATATGATCATGTTTCAGCGCATCGGTCGCTTCTAAAGTGGCTACCCATACGTCAGCGCAGAGAGCAAAGGGCGCTCACTACTTTGTTTTCATTTCTTGATTCTCCTAATTCCCCTAGTTATTTAGCCCCTCACTTTCAATACATTTGCGCCAACCACAATAGAAATCTGCGCTCATCTCATAACCGCCTAAGTACTTCAATGTCCCACTCATCGTACTGATTTTCTTCACTGTTCTTTCTTTGTTCAAGCTATTTCTTTATGGAATGCGCTCCCCCAGGAGATTAGGATGGCAACAAATCGATTAACATTAAAAACCAAAGATCGCGAGCTAATTCGTAAGAAGTTGACAGTAGTGTCATCACAGCGTTAATGTTTTCAAATTGTCGATTTGAACTAATTGTTTGACTTTATTAGTGTAGATATATATGTAGATAGTTTATTAATTTGTATATGATGTATTGTATAATTGTATGATATTTATGGTTTACTAGCTTTTGCCCGCGGCTTCGCTCCCGTCAACTGACTACTATATCCAACTCTACCCAACTCTACCCTACACTACCCTACTCTACCCTACTCTACCCTACTCTACCCTACTCTACCCTACTCTACCCTACTCTACCCTACTCTACCCTACTCTACCCTACTCTACCCTACTCTACCCTACTCTACCCTACTCTACCCTACTCTACCCTACTCTACCCTACTCTACCCTACTCTACCCTACTCTACCCTACTCTACCCTACTCTACCCTACTCTACCCTACTCTACCCTACTCTACCCTACTCTACCCTACTCTACCCTACTCTACCCTACTCTACCCTACTCTACCCTACTCTACCCTACTCTACCCTACTCTACCCTACTCTAAAAAAAAAAAAAAAAAAGTAAAGTAAAGTATCCTATGTCCGTCTCCTGGTTCTAAGCTACCTCCCTGCCAATTTTCAGCTAAATCGGTTCAGCCGTTCTTGAGTTATAAGTGAAGTAACTAACACGACTTTCTTTTATATATATAGATTAGTACATCTTTTCTTGTACCTATTCGCCTTTTCTCTCTCTTTTATTGCACCTACCACTATTTATCTCTGCATCACCCTAAGGTTGACTGGTAGAAAATGCCTAAGGCATTAAGTCCGCCGCTGTACGTTTGTGCATAAAGTATTTAATAAATAATAAATAAATAAATTTATAACACACAGCGTGCCAGTCCGTTCATACCCTAAAATAATTATTACACGAGATCAATGGATCAGGGCCATAAAGTCGAACAATTTTCTCGCATCATCGGAAGTCGGCTTACTTAACATTTGATGGAATGTACCTATATTGTTCTTGTTCAACTTCAAAGCTCTGAACAACTTACTCCTATCAGCCTCATATTGAACACATTCCATTAACAAATGATGCATATCTTCTACCACTCCACACACCTCACAGTTATCTTTTTCATTAAGAAAGCGAATTTGTTACATGGTCAACGTCCCGACTTGAATCTGTGAGCTGTAACCACTAATTTTCTGCTTAGGTTAATATTTACAAACCAGGGTACACGAGGAGGCTGACACTGTATGTGTTTATACCAAATCCTTTTTCTAATGATGTTCTGTCAAATTATTCCTTCCACTGATCATAACCAAAAAAGCCTATAGCCTATAGTCAAAAATAAAACTGGGCTATTGACTGATAGGAATAACTATAGACCTATTTCACTTGCTACAGTTGTGTCTAAAGTATTGGACAGTGTGCTTAATGCACAATTGAATAAATATGTTAAATTGCATGACAACCAGTTTGGGTTTCGACCTGGGTTGTCTACCGATAGTGCTATTTTGAGCGTTAAGCACACTGTGGAGTACTATACACGTCGTAGCACCGCGGTTTATGCCTGTTTCCTCGACCTGTCGAGTGCTTTTGATCTGGTTTCGTACGACACCCTTTGGAAAAAGCTTAATGATGCGAAGCTACCGGCTGAAATTATAAATATTTTTAAGTTTTGGTACGGGAACCAGGTTAACTGTGTTAGGTGGGACGGGGAATTCTCGAGTCCGTATGGTCTTGAATCAGGTGTGAGGCAGGGGGGTCTGAGTTCTCCTACACTGTTCAACCTGTACATGGACCAGTTGATTGTGGAGCTGAGCAGCACCAGAGTCGGATGTTATATTGATGGTGTATGTGTCAACAACATTAGTTATGCAGATGACATGGTGCTGCTCAGTGCCTCTGTTTGTGGCCTAAGGAAACTTATGGGTGTATGTGAGAGGTATGCTAGTGCTCATGGCCTAGTGTACAATGTGAAAAAGAGTGTTGTGATGGTGTTTGGGGCTGGTGGAAAGTGTCCAGTTAAGGTACCTCCGTTAAAGATTAATGGTGTGCCTTTGTCGAGAGTGGACTCATTTAAGTACCTTGGGCATATCCTGACTGCTAGCCTTAGGGACGATGACGACATTGAGAGAGAGCGGAGGGCACTGTCGGTCAGAGCGAACATGATTGCCCGCAGGTTTAAGCGTGCTTCTACGGAGGTTAAGAAAACACTTTTTAGAACCTTCTGTTCATCCTTCTACACCTGTAGCCTGTGGGTACGTTTTACGCAAAAATCGTACAGTGCCCTTCGCGTGCAGTATAATAATGCTTTCAGGGTGTTGATGGGGCTGCCTCGCTTCTGTAGCGCATCAGGGATGTTTGCGGAAATGCGAGTTGATTGCTTTTATGCATTAATGCGTAAAAGATGTGCATCCCTGGTGCGCAGGGTGCGAGCCAGTCCCAGCGGCATCTTGGGCATGATTGCTGACAGACTGGACTGCTGTTTTTTAAATCGTTGCTCCAGTATCTCTGCTGGGGTGCTGAAGCAATGATTGTTTTATTGTGAGTGTGTATGTAATTTTTTTTAGTTGTTTTTGTATCACTAACATAGTTGTAAGTTTGTTTTGTTTTTTACTAACACAAAATGAGTCTTGTTGCTCGAAATAAAGTATATTATTATTTTTTTTTACATTTTATTTATCTCAGGACCCTGAGGTCCTGGACCTTTGGGAGGCGTACGAGGAGCCGAAGCCAACTCGCAGAGGCCCTTTAGATAATTATAAAGGAACATGATATCAACCGACGATTATCCCTGTACGCGCTATGCTAGTGCACCCAAGGACAACCCCCGGTTATTGAAAAACTGTTGCGACATATGGAGAACAAAGATAATAGGGCTATGGTTTTTGGAGTCTTAAGTGGACTGGTAACATGGAACTATGTCAAGACTATGGCCCCTGCCTGAACAACGTTATTAATATGCATCGAAAAAAGGCAGGGGGTGACTTGCACACTCAATAAATGGGCCCCCAAAAACGGCCGCTAGCACGAAGTGACGTAGCAACAAGAGGGCAACATATCCTGAGGTGCTTGAGGAGTGGAGAGGTATACCACGGCTATCAGGACAATCCCGGAAGTACGGTCAAGATCCCTACCAGCACCTTACTGGATTATACATCCTTCTCCCGAGCACGTTTGCTCTTGCGAATCTCCACTCAAGCCAGCCAATAAAGGCAAGAGAGAGGTGGGAGCTCAGTTCCTCGTCAGTGTTCACTACGGCCGGCCAATAAAGGCAAGCCGGAGATGAAGAACAAGAATTCTCCCGGGAGATCGGGTTCGTGGGGTCGCTAATGCCCAACAGTTCGCCACAAAACTGCACTGCGGATTGTATCTCTCTTAGTCTGGCCCCCATATTATTATTATTATTATAACAAACATTTTTAAATTTTGCTAATATTTCGGAATAATCAAGAGTATATTGGTTTGTTTTCCGTGTTTGGCTGCATATCAGCCAACATATCAACCTGCTCGTTACCCCGAATTCCAATGTGCGATGGGACCCATTGCAATCTCAGCTGAACACCTTTTTGAACAGGTTCGTCTATCTTGGATAGAATACCATATGCTATCGAAGCACCTCTAAGGCCAGAGACGCATCGAGCTATATACTGTAGGGAACTTTTACTGTCAGTACAAATAACAGTATTTCTGTTTTGACAATTTATGACAAATGTCAATGCTTCTGAGATCGCAATGAGCTCCAACGTCATAATGCATGCTGGTTTACTTATTTTAAAACAATTATTATATAAGTTATCTACATTTTTACATGGTATATAGTTGGTATATAGTAAGCCGCTCCGCGGCTTTCTAAACTCTTCGACCCATCTATGAATATAGTAAACCATTTTGTATCGATGGGCCTCTCCCAGTTGGTAAAGCAAGCGACAAGGGTGCCTGATGTAGTTGGTCATACTGCCAATTGTCTGGACCTTCTGCTGACCACCGATCCGGACAGATGTATCGTAACAGTTTCCTCACCACTTGGAACTTCAGATCACTGCCTGGTGAAGTCTGTATCGTCCTTCTCCCCACCTGACTGCGACTCACGCGGTGAACGGCGAATGTGGCGTTACAAGTCAGCAGATTGGGATGAGATGCGGCACTTCTTTGCATCTTATCCTTGGCAGCAGGTCTGCTTCTCTTCTAAAAATCCGTCGAGCTGTGCAGATGCTATATCCGATGTGATACGTCAAGCTATGGAGTATTTCATCCCTTATCGCGACGTACCCATCGGTGGCTCAGCTCACCCATGGTTCAACGCCGATTGCGTTCAAGCTGAACAACGTAAGCATTCGGCGTTTCTCGCCTGGGTTGACGCTCGTGACCACAAAGCTCCGGATCTGAGTTCAAAGAAGAGAGCCTTCAACCATGCTGCCAAGTCCTACAAAAAGGCGCTAAGGAAGGCTCGCTTCGACCGCATTAACCATATTGGTACAAAGCTCTCTGCGCAGCCGTCCGGTAGCAGAGCATTCTGGTCCCTTGCCAAGTCGGTCGAAGCGAACTTCTGTCGGCCCTTATTGCCTCCGCTGGTTAAACCTGATGGAACACTGGCTCATACAGCGAGAGAGAAAGCGGGTCTCTTTGCATCTCTCTTCGCCCATAATTCTCGTCTTGACACTGGTAGTGCTACTCCACCGACTCTACCTCACTGCGATACTTCGATGCCCGAGGTCCGCATAAGGAACAAAGAGATTCTGAGAGCACTGTGTCGTCTTGACGTGAATAAAGCTAGTGGACCAGATGGTATACCAGCGATTGTTCTCAAGGCTTGTGCACCCGAGTTGTCATACAAATATTGTACATTTCTTGGAACAACAGTTTGCATTAAATAGTTTTCTAGGATTTCGCTATACTCTGACCATTTCGCTAGTTTGAAGTTCCGCTTTTTAACTATACCAAAAGAATTTAAGCTGCTGTTATACTTGTATGTGATTTTTATAAACAAGTAATCACTTCCTAAATTTTCATTTATAATCTTCCATTCCAGCAAGACAGATAAATCGGTAGATACAAATGTAACATCAGGATATGTATTCTGTGCGACTCCATCAACCAAAGTCACTCTAATCATACTACCATCGTTAAGGGCAATAAACCCCGAGTCTAAAGCAGAATCATACAATTGAATTCCTCTTGCGTCAGTTTTGGAAGACCAAGTTGCATGGTGTGCATTAAAGTCTCTGGCAACAATACATTTGCTTGAAAAATAAATAAATAATAAATAAATATATTTTCAATTTCATAGCAATTTAAAAGTTTTACGCTCATAGTTTTTATTCCAGGATTATTGATAATAGTGTTACACTGTTGTACTTTTATAGATTTATGTATTAAAATAGCTAACCCACCATAACCATCCGACCTATCCTTTCTAAAAATATTGTATGTACTTACATTTAAGGGTGTATCCGTTTCTAACCAAGTTTCAGATACTAGGGCTATATGCAGTTTTTCTTGTGTAAGTAAAAGTTCAAATTCGTTGCGTTTAGGCATCAAGCTACGTGCATTCCACTGTACAAAATAAAGAGATAACATATTTCTATTATCGTTAGCCATTATTGAACATTTATTCGTCCTTATGGTGTTCTGACGTAAAGAATGGCACCATCCCATCTCTTCCCGTAGGTGTCGTAAGAGGCGACTAAGGGACACACCAGAGAATGGGCAGCAGCATTCTCTGTGCATTATAACAACCACACTGCGATCGCCAACCCGCCTGCCAAGCGTTGCGATTACGGCTAACCCCCCCAAAAATGATAAGCAAAATAAAGAAATGGCCCCTAGTGCCCGGCAGCCCGTCTACCCTTGACTCCGGTAGCGGTCAAGGCCATGGCGAGGCAAGGGGTGCTAAGAATCATCGGATGGGATCCGGCTACCCTTTTAAAAAACAACGACTGGACCTGGCAAAATATAACACGCGTACACTGAGGACCGACGAGAAGATAACCGAACTTGAGGAGGAATTGAGCAGGTTGCGATGAAGTATTACTGGATTATCTGAAGTCCGAAAACAGGGGGAGGACACGATAATTCTCAAATCCGGTAACCTCCTCTATTTCCGGGAGGGTGACCAGCAGTCCCAGGGTGGTGTCGGGTTTTTCGTCCACAAGTCCCTTGTGAACAGTGTGGTGAAGATCGAAAGTGTGTCGACCAGGGTGGCGTACCTTATACTCAGAATATCGCCAAGATATTCGCTGAAGGTCATACAGGTTTACGCCCCGACCTCGACGCCCCCCTACGACGAAGCAGAGACCATGTATGAGATGTATCCAGAGCCATGCATGGTTTTAAGACTCACTTCACCGTGGTCATGGGGGATTTCAACGCGAAGCTGGGCAAACGAGAGTGGGGCAATTTGGATTTGCACGTCGGAATCACCGGAGAGACCTACTGGCTAGTTTTATTGAGAAGGAAGGCCTCTACATGATGAACTCTTTCTTCAAAAAACGTGAGCATAGGAAGTGGACCCGGCAAAGTCCCGACGGTGCGACTAGAAATGAGATTGACTTCATTTTGTCGACGAAGAAGCAAATATTCAATGATGTCTCCGTCACCGCATGCTAAGAGGCACATTGAATATCAATATTAAGCTTGAAAGGTCTCGACTGGTTTTTTTTTTTTTTAGGTGGGAAAATCATCTAATGACAAATCCCGCTCTTGGGTGGAGCAGGAGATAGTGTCAGACTTTTACTGACTAAAAACCCACTCCTGTTCCTTCGTTGCCTTCGTCCCAGGGCCCCGGGTTTCGTTTTCACACTACCCATGGCCCCAATAGGCTTCGACCCTGCTGGGCCCCTACGATTTGCTGACATCTCCCTGAGGCGCGCGTGGAACAATACGCGCCGTCGACGACTTGGGCTCGGTCCGGACGGTTACCGGACGGTCGGACGGCGGGCTACCCATTGCGCGCCGTCCGCAAGCCCGCGCCTACGGTGGCCGGAAATCGGGATCGGAATCCCGGCGGCGACTGGGGCGTGGAGACCGATGCCTCACGCGATCAGCCGCCTCCTTTGCTAGCATTACTGCTTCGCAGAAGGAGGCGACCACCTGCCACTCCTCCTCGCTCCGGACCATGGCCTGTACCAAAGCCCGTCGCGTGAGATCGCCGCCGCCGATCGCCCCTACGAGGACACGGCGTTGCTCTGCCCAAGAGGGGCACACCTCCACCGTGTGCTCCACCGTGTCCTCCGGGCGGTCCACACAGTGGCGAGACCCGGGCGTCACTTCCGCACGAATCCGGTGCAGGAACTTCCCGAACTTACCATGTTCGGTGAGAACCTGCGTCATGCGAAAGGTGAGGACGCCGTGAGGTCTTTCCAACCACGCCTCAAAGAGGGGACTTACCGCCATAATTGTGGCGTGCCCAGCACTGGGTTCCGACAGTCGCTGTCGCCATTTCTCCATGAGATCCCGCCGGAGCTCTGTCCGCCATGCTGCGACTTGTCGCGGCAGCAGAGTTTCGCCCCGGCGTTGCATCTCCATGCGCAGATCGTGCATGTGTGCAAAGACTGTTGCCTCCAGATCCCATGGTAGCTGGCCAGCAAGGAGGCCCGCCGCTTCGCGGGAAATCGTCCGGTATCCTCGCACCATCCGTATGGCCATGACCCTCTGGCATGCGTTCAGCCGGGCCGCCGGTTGCTTCCGCAGCGTCGGCGCCCATACCGGTGCGCCATAAAGGGCCATGGACCGAACGATTCCCGCGTAAAGCCTCCGGCAGGAGGCGTCTGGACCCCCCAGGTTGGGCAGGAGCCGCCCGAGGGCAGCTCCAGTCCGATTTAGTTTGGGAGCCAGACGTCGGAAATGCTCCCCGAAATCCCATCGGCTGTCGAGAACGAGTCCCAGGTACTTCATCGTCGACCCGACGTCGATGTGGACTCCTCCTACCGTTAGTTGGGAACCCCGTGGTGGCGCGTTCCGAGGGCCGTGAAAGCACATGGCCTCGGATTTGTGCAATGCCACCTCGAGTCCCAACTCCTGGATCCTGCCCACGACTGTCGCAACCCCGCGTCTGCGGCGGTCTGCCGCGGGATGCATTCAGGGCAGGTAGAAGGGTCATCGCGGACGAGGCTGTAGCCAAGTGGCAGCAGAGGTGGGAAAAGGAGGAAAAGGGTAGGGAACTATATCGATTTTTCCCGGACGTGGCGGTTAGGCTCGGGGCGACTTGGGTCGAGCCGGACTATCAGGTCTCTCAGATTCTGACGGGGCATGGATGTTTCCGCAAGAGGCTGTATGACATGAAGTTGTGTGAGGTCAGCGTGTGTTACTGCGGAGAGGAGGATGAGAGTTTGGACCACGTTTTGTGGCGATGCCCCTTGTATGATGATCAGTGGCAAAAGATGATGGACGGGATCACTCGCCCGGAGGAGGGACCGGTTTATTACTGCGACCTCGTTGCTTCCGAGGTTAACTTCCGGCGGCTGAAGGACTTCGCACATAGCTGGCACAAGTTTAGGAGCGGGCTCGAAAGAGAGGACGGGTCAGGGTCGGGCAGCGAACCCGTTTCTGTGGTGTTTTAACCCATGAGAGGGGTTTCAGGAGTCATACCGCCCCAGAATGGGGGGAAAGGCATCAAGGGGGACAGGACGAGATAATTTGTAAAGGAGTCAAGAAGCGGCTGCGGTGATAGCGCGCTCATATTCATATGGGTGGGCTGTGTCCGCAGTCGTCTCCTTGCGATTCGGCCCATATGACATGATGTCGGTGGGGCCATGGGTGGTTGGAGGGTGTCGCAACCCCGCGTGTCGCTAGTTCGACCGCCGCCTGGTACGACTCTCCCTGCGCCAGGACCAGCGTGTCGTCTGCGTAGCAGACTACGCTGACCCCGTCAGGGAGGTCGCCGCGCAGCACGTAGTCGTATCCGATGTTCCACAAGGGCGGCCCTAGTACCGATCCCTGCGGAAAACCGCACGACATCTCTCGACGTTCCCACTCTCCCTGGTGACCAGGGTAGATGATGTACCTGTCCGACAGGTACGCCTCGACCACACGACAGAGGTAGTCGGGCGTCCGGTGATACCGGAGTGCCCTCCTAATGCTACTCCAAGTTGAAGGCGTTGGCGATGTCCAGAGACACCGCCACGACACACCTGCCCTGGGCCACCGCATCCCCCGTCGAGAGAGCTCGCACGCGCATGATGGCGTCCACCGTGGAGCGCCTCCTGCGAAAACCGAACTGGCCGTCCGCCAAATCCGGCCCCACCCGTGTTAGGTGCGCGACGAGGCGGTCTGCAATTACTCTTTCAAAGAGCTTGCCCACCTCGTCGAGCAGCACAATGGGCCGGTACGCGGACGGAGAGTCCGCAGGGCGTCCCGGCTTCGCGATGAGGAACAGTTTCCCCGTCTTCCAGTGAAGTGGGAACTGGCCCCTCTCCATGCATGCGCTGAAGAGCCCTCTTAGTCGAGGCCCGAGAGCCTCCATGGCCAGGACCCAGGCCTTCCCAGGCAAGCCGTCGGGTCCTGGGGCGGTATTTTTGGCACTCAGCCTTCGTACCGCCACTCTCAACTCTACCTCGGTCACCTCTGGAGCATTTCCGTCGTCGTCGCTATCGTGGTCCACGTCGGACACCGCTGGTGGCGGAGCCATGGGCGGGGGAGAGTGTTCCCCTCGCACGGGGAACAGAGTGCTCACCACACCCTCCACAAGCTGGGGCTGGAGACTCTGCGTCAGCGGGGGAGCCCAGGGGCGGATTTTGTCCCGCACCACCTTGTAGGGGCGTCCCCATGGGTCCCCATTCAGAGTCCCCAGCCACACGTTGCGGGCCTCGAGTTTGGCCCGCCTTATCTCCACTCGGAGGGTGCGCTTTGCCTCTCTGTATCCCTCGTACAGCTCCGCCTCTCTGGCCTCCGCATCCGGTGGACGGATGCGGCGCCTGCGGTACCTGGCATACCGGCGTCGCGCGGCATTGCAAGCGGTGCGCAGTGCCGCAATCTCCGGCGACCACCAGTATACCTGGCGCTGAGCACGTCCTGGATGGACTCGGGGCATTGCCGCGTCGCAGATTTGCGACATGGCCTCCCGGAACCACTCTGCCTCGACGTCGATGTCGACAGGCCTGTCCGGTGCTTGCACCCAGGCCTGTACCGTCGCGGCTTCCAGGAGGAGCTCCCGGTCCATCTGCCTCAGCGCCCAACGCGGACAACAAGGGTTCCGTCGGACCGGCGTGGTCGAGGTTTGGGCGGAAACATCAAACCGGATGTACCGGTGGTCTGAGTACGTCTCCACCCCCTCCATAACGCGCCAGTTGACGACACGCGGTGACAGAGCGGGGCTGGCAAACGAGATGTCCACCACTGAGTCACCCCGCATCCGCACACACGTGGGGACCTCTCTGAGGCCGAAGCTCCTGCCGGCCTCTGCAGGACCCACCGGCGCAGCGGACGTGCTGGGAACAGGCCCCATGGACTCCACGCTACCGGTGGGTGAGCCACCTTGGCTCTTTGCGTCCACGAAGGACGGTACAGGGTCCGAAGACCCGAGGCGGTAGTTGCCCCCCCCAGAATACGAGGGGCTGCCCCTCGTATTCTCTATACTCCCTCTATACTCCCTCCCCCCCCTGGGGGAGGGATTCTCCTGCATGCAGGTACCCTCCTGGGGTAGTCATTTCTTTACTATCCGCGCTCATGGTTGTTGCTGAACTCAGCTTTGCCTTTTTTTCCATTGGGGTGGGGTCCCCAATAACACGTTCGCCATCATGGTCACGTCTGATAAGCAGACGCGTACCCAAGGCGAACCCACTCTCCCAAAACCACTGTCCAAAAACACCAACAGCTGTTGGTGCCGATGCTTCTGGACAGCGCACCCTCCGTGGCGGTCCGTCTGGACTCCGCCAGTGTGTTCCTCTTGGTCTGGTCTCTCACTTGAGGCCTTCCGGCATGAGTAGCTCTACCGGCATAGCCCTCAAGATCACAGAGACACGCAAGCCCCACCACGACGACAACGTGGGAACACAGTTTCGACTGGTGAAGTCTACGCTCCGCCCAGCACAGATCCAGATCCAAAACTCCGAGAGCTTTCAGCTCGAACTCCACAATCGTTTCGAGTGCCTAGGAAGCTCCGTGGACGAATATAACGACGGGTTCGTGGGAACTGTCCATACGGTAGGGTTTAAAGTTTTCAAGACTAACTGTACAAAAAGAACAAGAAGCTGTCAGATCAAACTCTCGAACTTATGAAGAAGAGGCGTGAGATGACTTTGCAGTCTTCAAATGATGCGAGCACATACCGGCAGCTCAATAAACGGATCTCAAAGTATCTGAAACGCGACCTTCGCCGATTTAATACCGAGAGGATTAAGGATGCGATTGAGCGGAATAAGGGCTCTAAAGTATTTGCACGAGATCTGTCTATTGGGCAGAGCCAGCTCACGAAACTGAAGACCGACGATGGCAGAGTCATATCCGCCAAATCGGAGCTTCTGGGAGAGATCGAGGCTTTTTATGGACAGTTGTACACGTCAATCTCCGAACCCACTGCAAATCTAGCAAACGACCCAAGAGCTAGATTGACTCGACACTATACCGAAGATATCCCGGACGTCAGCCTGTACGAGATTCTCATGGCGGAATGGCGACAGCGACTATCGCAACCTAGTGCTGGGCACGCCGTAATTATGGCGGTAAGTCCCCTCTTTGAGGAGTGGCTGGAAAGGCAACATGGCGTCATTACCTTCCGTATGACGCAGTCCTCACCGGACACGGTAAGTTCGGGAAGTTCCTGCACCGAATTCGTGCGGAAGCGACGCCCGGGTGTCGCCACTGTGTGGACCGCCCGGAGGACACGGTGGAGCATACGGTGGAGGTGTGCCCCGCTTGGGCAGAGCAACGCCGTGTCCTCGTGGGGGCGATCGGCAGCGGCGATCTCTCGCGCCGGGCCTTGGTACAGGCCATGGTCCGGAGCGAGGAGGAGTGGCAGGCGGTCGCCTCCTTCTGCGAAGCAGTAATGCTAGCGAAGGAGGCGGCCGATCGCGTGAGGCAACGGTCCTCACGCCCCAACCGCCGCCGGGATTCCGATCCCGATTTCCGGCCACCGTAGGCACGGGCTTGCGGACGGCGAGCAATGGGTGGCTCGCCGTCCGACCGTCCGGTAACCGTCTGGACCGAGCCCAAGTCGTCGACGGCGCGTGTTGTTCCACGCGCGCCTCAAGGAGTTGTCAGCAACTGTAAGGGCCCAGCAGGGTCGAAGCCTACCGGGGCCAAGGGTCTGATTCTGAAAGGAAGACTCGGCCCTGGTACGAAAGGCAACGAAGGAACAGGAGTGGGTTTTTAGTCAGTAAAAGTCTGACACTATCTCCCGCCTCGCCCAAGAGCGGGGGATGTCATAAGATGATTTTCCCACCGGAAAAAAAAAAAAAAAAAAAAAGCCTGTACGAGATTAGGATGGCTCTGAAGCAGTGGAAGAACAACAAGGCGTCGGGTGAGGACGGAATTACGGCCGAGCTCCTGAAGGCGGGTAGAAAACCGGTCCTAAAGGCCCTTCAGAAGTTGTTCGATTCCGTCATACTCGAGGGAAAAACGCCACAGGCATGGAGCGGAAGTGTGGTGCAATATACCACAGTGTCTCAAGACGAAAGTCTATGACCAATGCGTGTTGCCAGTGATGACAACATGCATCCGCTCCGCTCTGTTTCGTGTGCTCCGAAACGTGGTCGCTTACAATGGGCCTCATCAGAAGGCTTAAAGTCACTCAAAGGGCAATGGAAAGGGCTATGCTCGAAGTTTCCTTGCGTGATCGCGTCAGAAATAAAGATATCCGCAGGAGAACCAAGGTTACAGACATAGCCCAAAGAATCGCCAAACTTAAGTGGCAGTGGGCAGGGCACATTGCTCGCAGAACAGATGGTCAATAGGGACGAAAGGTTCTGGAATGGCGACCACGTACCGGAAGACGCAACGTTGGAAGGCCTCCCACAAGGTGGACCGATGACCTGTTGAGGGTCACGGGAATCCGATGGATACGAGACGCACAGGACCGGTCATTGTGGCGACATTTAGGGGAGGCCTATGTCCAACAGTGGACGTCTTTCAGCTGAAATGATGAATGATGAATGATGATTATTGAACATAAACATATTTTTTTCCACATCTTCACTTCTAAACATTAAGGAATAATTTGCTACATACGTCAAACATAATTTTGGCTAATTCCTGTAGTTTCACAAGTCAGCTTACATCTGAAAAACATACATCTTTAACTTTATGATGTATATACTAAAAAAATCTAGTTTAGAGCTTGTATTTACTGTCTCTAAAAGTCCGTCTTTTTCGGATTTTTCGCCTGTAGTTGCTGGTTGGGTATTGTAACTTTCTTTTTCTCTATTACTATTCATAAGACTAGTCGCTATATGCTTCTTCCTCAGTACATATCTTTGTTGGTTATTTTTCTTTCCTATATTGTCTATTTCTGTCATACTATCCGATGCAAAACTCGAACTTTGAACATTTGTATTTGCTGTCACCGCGTCCTTGTATGTTTTTCTCTGTGTGTAATTTACATTTCTCTCTGTGTTTGTAGTTGTAGTGTTAAGTTGTCGAGTTCCGTTCTGTTTTATTTAGATTTAATTCCAATCCCTTTCTGTAGGTACAACTTTGGTTATAATATTTTAATTCTTTTCTCTTTTAAAAAGTTAGGACATTTCTTGTACATCGCCATGTGTGGACCTTTACAACTAACACATACATATTCATTTGTTTCACAGTTAGGATGTTGATTGCCACAGTTGGGGCATATTGTTTTATTAGTAGGGCATAATCTCGTCTCATTGTGACACTGGAGACGTGTAAGGTTCCACTTTAAATCTACAACCGTAGCCGTATAAGTACGGTAGTAAAGTAGCACCCTTAAAACATAATCTGTTTCCGAATCCGGATTCGTGCGGAAGAAACGCCCGGGTGTCACCATTGTGTGGACCACCCGGAGGACACGGTGGAGCACACGGTGGAGGTATGTCCCGCTTGGGCAGAGCAACGCCGTGTCCTCGTGGGGGCGATCGGCGGCGGCGATCTCTCACGCCGGGCCTTGGTACAGGCCATGGTCCGGAGCGAGAGGATCAATCAATTTTCTCTGATAGTTTTTTAAGTCTTTTAACTGATAAAATTTCGATCTCACAACTAACATTTGCAAGAATTTCTTTCCCATCTGTTTCCAAATCTACTTGCCTCAGAGTCCCATAGCATAGACTAACTTCATCAGTCATCTGTATTATGTACCCTAACTTGGCAATATTTTCACAATTCATCAACTTACTAGCACTTTCTCTGTTTTGAAATTGAATCAGAACCCTGAATGCGCTTTTATATGTATACCATATTAATTATATTCGGGATATTATTTATGATCTTAACAGTTTAGCCATTCCGAATTGTTTTGGCAGCATCTCTTTTCCAGTCACACGTATAATATTCTTCTCCTCTTCATTCTTATCACCTTCTGGCACCAAACTATTGTTTATCGAGTCTTTCCTGTTTGGTCTATTATATCCCCTAATTACTGTTACAAAGGTATCTTCCTCCACAATTTCTTCATCATCCTGTCGCCCTCTCTTCCCTAAAACTCGTTGATTACATTCTTTTTTCTCCACTAAAGTGGCATTAACTGATTGTTCACTTTCTATAACTATGTCCTGCTCCATCGTTTCATGCTCACATTATCACGTATTTCATCCATTTGAAATTAATATTATCATTAAGTGGGTAGACTTAAAAAACAAGCCGCACGATACGAGGGCGGCACTGAAAATTTCGGGAATCAAGGAAGTAACACAACATTACAATTCAAAAATGTATTTATTGCTTTTCGAAGTATTCTCCGCAAAATTTGACACATTTTTCCATACGATGGAACCAATCATGGAAGCAACCATTCCATTCGGAAGTTGGGGTCTCCAAAATGGCCGTTTTGTAGGCGTCCACAGCTTCTTCAGGTGATGAAAATCTCTGACCATGAAATTTATTCTTTATTTTAGGGAAAGTATAGAAATCATTAGGGCTTAGGTCCGGGCTGTACGATGGTCTAATAATTCTGTTTTCTTGCTCTAAAAACTCTTTTGTTCTGTGCGCGGTGTGAGAACTCGCATTGTCGTGATGGAGGATGATGCGGCGGTTGCAGTTCTCTTTACGGAGTTCAGAAACGACCTGTGGCAAACAAATGCTAGCATACCATTCTGCATTAACCGTTATTTGTCCCTCAAGAGGAATAGTCGCAACATGGCCGGTTTTGGACACAAACGTGGCCACCATTTTTTTTTTTGCAACACTCCGTGAACGAACAATTTTTGTTGTCTTTAACTCATTTTCGAACACCCAAACTCGTGACTGGTTTTTGTTTCGGGTTCGTACGCGTATATCCTGGATTCGTTACCTGATACGATGTTGTATACAGCATTTGAGGATCCTGCGTGGAATCTTTCGAGAGTTCTGACGCACCAAGTAACGCGAGCCGCTTTCTGCTCTTCACAGAGCGAATGCGGTATCCGTCGGGAAAACAACTTTTTTACACCTAATTGTTCATGCAAGATTATTTGTATTTGACTCATGCCAATGTCTAAAGTTGCCTGAATTTCGCGGTATGTTACATGTCGATCTTCCTCAATCAGCTTACGCACTGCATCAACGTTTTCTTGGGTGACTGCAGTTTTTGGACGACCTTGACGGGGATCATCACTGAGCTTGACACGTCCACGTTGAAATTCAGCAAACCAGAGGTAAATTGGTTTTGGATGGGGCTTCATCACCAAATGCAGAAATCATTCGGTCAACACACTGTTTTTGTGTTAAACCACTTCGAAAGTCATAATAAATCATCGCTCTTGAATTTTCTCGAGTCAATTCCATTTTCTCAACGACTAAACAAGTTTGACAAGACCTTGTGACAAGACCAAGAATCTTTTTTTAAATAAATAAATGGTATTCGATTTTTAAAACCAAGGAGTTTTCAATTAAAAAGATTTTAATATGACAGGAACAGTGGAAATATTCCATTCCCGATACTTTTAGTGCAGCCCTGTAGTAACGTTACGGTCCGACGTTCAAACGTGTGTGTCCGACTCGGCTGCTCACGCGCAACTGAAATAAATGGTTCTGAATAGTTATGTTGAAAATGGTATCATCGAAGTGAACTAATGATGATGATGGAGCCGGAAGGTAGGCACTGGAACTGCGTAATTAATCAATGTAACCTAGCCGTGTTTGGGCTTATTAGAATTGTCATGAGATGCACTTTGGCTATAAGGTACTATCAAACTGATCTGATGATGGAGCCGGAAGGTGAAAGGTAGATTCAGGAATTTCATAATAAAACAATGTAATCTAGCAGTGTTTGGGTTAATTCGAATTGTCATGAGAAACAGGCAACACTCTGGTTATAAGTGTATCGCAACTAAAAAGTGTGAAATAAAAAACTATTTACAAAAAAAAAAAACCGACTTCACTAAAAGGATCAAAATAACTTTAATTTCGGAAGTCGGTGTTAAATAAGAAACAAACAATACCGAGAAACACCGACTTCCGAAATTAAAGTTATTTTGATCCTTTTAGTGTTTTTTTTAGTGAAGTCGGTTATTTTTTTATTTTTTTTATAAATGATCTATTTAATAATACGTCTAAATTATAAGAATAAGGCTTTTATGCACGTAATGGGGTTTTTAATGGGGTTTTTTCAATAGGAAATACATTAATATTTATTAAATGTAATAAATATTAATGTATTTCCTAGATGAATTAAAAGTAATTGATGCACCAATATGTAAATCAAAAGTTTACATTATTTAGGTGAAGCAGGATTAGGTTTCAACATTCATTTATCGTTGTTGATTTCTTTTAATCTTGGCACACACTCCAATTTCTTAGAATATTTTTCAAAAGCAATCATTGCTTCTCATATCTCTATTTTCCTCTCCTCTATCTGTTCTTTCTTGATCTCCATCCTTAACCTCAATATCCTATGATATCCACTCCATTGCATAGAACATCTTATCATCTTGTATTATCTTCTGCTAATCTCAATACGGGCCCCCGTGGGTATCGCCAAATACTTGGCACGTAAATCAGCCTTCAAAACACCTCCAAGCACGTGAGTGGGTGTATGATCACGACAAGCCCACGCAAGCGATAAATACGCTTCCAACAAACGGGTGCGTGAAGAGACATGAAATCTTTCTTACTTTAGCAGCCTTAGGGCTATCAGCCGAGAGTATGATGAGTAGATGGCTTTGTTCATTGAGGAAAACAACAAAAATATTTTAAGATAGATTACCTAACATTAAGACACAAAAAAAAGATTTAACGTTAATACTTAATAATAATAATTTTTATAATAATTACCTCTTTCTCGAAATTAGATATACCCAACTGGACTGTCTGTCCAAGGTAGACTAATCGTCCACAACTTCGAGTATAGAGTCTCCAACCTTGATAGGAGTGGGTGCTACATGGTTGTTTATCATGACTTTAGTTTTGTCCATGTTCATTTTAAGTCCCACTCTTTCGGAAGCTCTACTGAGGTCATAAAACATTGTGCTGAGCTCTTCCGTAGTCTCAGCCATGACTACTATGTCGTCAGCAAACCGAAGATGAGTGATGTACTCGACATTGACATTAATGCCCAATCTACTCCAGTCCAGAACCTTAAAGACATCCTTCATTGCGGCCGTGAACAGTTTCGGAGAAATGACGTCTCCCTGCCTCACACCCCGCTGCAGGAAGATAGGTTTCGAGGTCCGGTCCTGTAGTCTGACTGACATAGTGGCGTTTTCGTACAAACACTTCAGCACCTCGATGTACCGATAGTCAATCTGGCACCGTTGGAGAGATTGCAGTACAGCCCAAGTCTCGATCGAATCAAAAGCTTTCTCGTAATCCACGAACGCTAAGCATAGAGGCAGGTTATACTCCTCGGTCTTCTGTATAACCTGCCGGAGCGTATGTATGTGGTCTACGGTGCTGAAACCTTTTCGGAATCCGGCTTGTTCGGGAGGCTGGAAGTCGTCAAACCTGTGCGCGAGACGGTTCGTGATGACTCTGGAAAACAGCTTATAGACATGGCTCAGAAGTGAGATGGGCCTATAATTCTTGAGCAGGGCCTTGTCACCCTTCTTAAAGAAGAGTACCACCACACCTCCGCTCCATGCCTGTGGTGTTTTTCCCTCGAATATGACGGAATCAAACAGCTTCTGATGGGCCTTAAGGATCGGTTTACCACCCGCCTTCAGGAGTTCGGCTGTAATTCCGTCATCACCCGGTGCCTTGTTGTTATTAAGCTGCTTCAGAGCTATCCTAATCTCGTACAGGCTGACGTCCGGGATATCTTCGGTATAGTGTCGGGTCAACCTAGCTCTTGGGTCGTTTGCTAGATTCGTAGTGGGTTTTGTGATTGACGTGTACAACTGTCCATAAAAAGCCTCGATCTCTCCCAGAAGCTCCGATTTGGCGGATATGACTCTGCCATCTTCGGTCTTCAGTTTCGTGAGCTGGCTCTGCCCAATAGACAGATCTCTTACAAACACCTTAGAGCCCTTATTTCGCTCAATCGCGTCCTTAATTTTCCCAGTATTAAAGTGACGGAGATCGCGTTTCAAGGACTTAGAGATCCGTTTATTGAGCTGCCGATATGTGCAGGTCGCGTGAAAACCCTAGAGGGTATTGCTTTGTGCGACTTAGAGGCTAATAAATTATTAAATAGGCCACATGATGAAAGAGCATTGGCAGAAATGACAAGATTACGTGAATTATCGTCAGCCATGAGGAATTCACTAAATCAATAAGCTATCACCTTTCATCATCATCATGATCATTTCCGTCAAACGAAATACACTGCCGCGCATCTCGCATCCGACAAATTCCCGCTACATTCACGAGATGATCTGATCTGCCATCCACTTATTGAAAAGTTCCGTTTCCTATCTTTGAACCCAGCATCAGATCTGCACGAAATACTTATCAAAGAGAAAACGATTTTCTATTTTTTTTTTAAATTATCTGTTGTAGGTACACCTGGAAAGTGCATACCATTAAAATTCCAATAAGCCTAAACACGGCTAGGATACATTGTCTTATTATGGAGTTCCGGTGCCTGTCTCTTGGCTTCATCATCAGATCTGATGGTAGAATGGTTCTTATTGAACGCTAATGCTTCACGTGTTGTAGAAAAAAATATACAAAAATCGCTGTACGTTTTCCTATAAAATTTGAAGAGTTCACTCGATTTCGCCAAGATTCCATCATCAGATCCCAACTTGGTGACTATGGGACCATTTGGGAAGTATACCCTTTCCAACAAAAAAAGAATTTTTCAAATTGGTTGGCGAGCGACGATGTCATGCGCGAACAAACATAAAAAAAAAATACAAGCATCCGAATTGAGAACCTCCTCCTTTTTTAGAAGTCGGTTAAAAAAGGGTGAAAACTCCAGCTATAGCTTATCCAAAATAAATCTTAGACAGCATAGTAACGCCTCTTAAAGGTACTCTTTTAGAGAAGATACGATGAACTTTTTAGTAAGTCTCGGCACCCGGCCATAAGGCAGGCACTTCCCAGACTTGGCCTGCAGCCAAAGTCCCGGACTTCATTAAATCAATCAATCAAAACATTTATTTGCTAGAATATGGTATATAAGGTGTTACAGTACATTTGTTTCAGCATATCCTGCCATAACATGGCGTGCAAATATATTCACAGTCAGTGTTGTCAATTACTCGAACTTGTGTTGATACAATTATAAAAACATTCAAAAGTCTTAACATAAAAAACACTGAAGACTTATGGGGTATATCCGTTAAGTTTCTTGGAGATATTATTGATACTATTGCTCCTGTCATAACAGGCATATTTAATCAATGCTTAGACAGCGGAACGTTCGCTGATTTAATTAAACATAGTTAAGCAGTACAAATTTTCAAATGAGGTAGTTTTTTTTTTTTTTTTTAGGTGGGAAAATCATCTTATGACAAATCTCGCTCTTGGGCGGAGCGGAAAGTAGTGTCAGACTTTTACTGACTAAAAACCCACTCCTGTTCCTTCTTTGCCTTCGTCCCAGGGCCCCGGGTTTCGCTTTCACACTACCCGTGGCCCCAGTAGGCTTCGACCCTGTTGGGCCCCTACGATTTGCTGACATCTCCCTGAGGCGCGCGTGGAACAATACGCGCCGTCGACGACTTGGGCTCGGTCCGGACGGTTACCGGACGATCGGACGGATCGGACCCATTGCTCGCCGTCCGCAAAAATCAGGTAGTAAGATTGGTCCCTCTAATTATAGACCTAACTTCCAGAGTAAAATCTATGAAAAAATCATGCTCGACCAGATGTTGTCTCATTTTAATTCAAATAGCATTTTGCATAGTCATCAGTTTGGCTTCACGAAAGGAAGGTCAACGACAGATGCAGGAGTGAAACTCATCAGTCACATTTTGGAATCCTGGGAGAAGTCCCAGGTACGGTATTACGGAAACTGTGTTTCCGTAATTACATCAAGTTTGTAGGTATAATTATCGATTCTAAACTCCAGTGGGGCGCTCATATTAGAACTCTCTCGGGAAGATTAAGCTCAGCTGCATATGCAGTAAGAAAAATAAGGCAATTGACAGATGTAGCCACAGCTAGGTTAGTTTACTATGCTAATTTCCACAGTATTATGTCTTATGGCATTTTACTGTGGGGCTCTGCAGCTGATGTAGACTCAATTTTTATATTGCAAAAAAGAGCAATCTGGGCTACTTATAAAATGGGTCCTCGCGAGTCCTTTAGAAATAAATTCAAAGAAATCGATATACCGACTCTGCCTTCTCTTTATATCTTAGAAAGTATTTTGTATGTTCGTAAAAGTTTAACTGGTGGTAGGTTTCGACCGTTGGCTTGCGACCACCCACTGAGCAAAGACGTACCGCCAAACGGCCTGGCCGTGTTCCGGTATGATGCTCAGTGTAGCCAGTCTAGAGGAGTTGGGTCGAAATAGCTGTTCCAGCGCAAGCAGACCATCCTGACTCGTGCTGATAGGGAGGAATCGGGAGGCTAGTCGCGGAGGGTAGCGGGATCCGAGGCACGGTTGCCGCTGGCCGACCGCAGGTAGCTGGGGGCCCAAGTAATGTGCTAGCCACACATGAAAGGCTGCCCCGCCAACTGTCGAAAAATCCCGGAATGCGCCATCGTGCTGGTTGGCGACCAGACGAGAGAGCCCGATGGACATTCCCGGGGGGGCTCGGGCGTCCCCGCAGTCTCCAGACTAGTCCCCCAATGATGTCGTCCTTTCAGTGCGTGCCTGAGGGTTAGCTGCGTGGAACCTCATTTCACTTCCTTCTCCTCTCCTCCCTTCACTCAAATAATGAAAAGGAAAAGGAAAAGTAAGAGACAAGTTAGACAGCGGCTGCACTCCCTCTCTCACAAAGTGCACCTCATTAACATACGAGGTCTGCACTCAAATCTCGTCGCAGTCCACCACCACCTCGAGACTGAAAAACCAGCTCTCTTCTTCCTTTCGGAGACGCAGATCAGAGGTCCGTCCGACGTGTCGTACCTTTCTTACCCAGGTTTTACCTTGGAGCACAACTTCAAACCACGTGCGGGTGTATGTATGTACGCCCGGGACGATATCTGCTATCGGCGTCTCCGTAACCTTGAGGACTCCAGGTTCTCGACGCTTTGGACTTTGGTGGACACAGGCCTAGATAAAATAATCTACGCTTGTGTCTACCGCTCGCACAGCGGAGATCAAGAGACATCCGGGCTCACACAACATCTGAGTGAGGCGGCGGATGCGGCTCAGCAGCGGTACCCTTCTGCTCAATTGGTGTTACTGGGGGATTTTAATGCCCACCACCAAGAGTGGCTTTTCCCGTACCAGTCCACAGACCACGCTGGGCGAGAGGTGCGAAAGCTAGCGCTAGCATTAAATCTCGCCCAGCTGGTCCAGGGGGCAACGAGGGTGCCGGATGTGGATTCGCACACAGCCAATTGCCTGGACCTTTTGCTGACAACAGATCCAGACCGCTACTCTGTGTCGATATGTTCGCCTTTAGGCAGTTCCGACCACTGTCTGGTTAAGTCTGTGTCTGTCTACTCCCCGCCCGATCCCAGCCCTAGAGGCACCCGGCGGGTTTGGCGATACAGGTCAGCAGATTGGGATGGCTTGCGGTCTTTCTTCGCATGCTATCCTTGGCAGCCTACTTGCTTTTCTTCAGATGATGCTTCGTCGTGCGTAGATGCCGTGACGGATGTGTTGCGGCAGGGGATGGAGTACTTCATCCCATTCTCTGACGTAACAATGTCTGGCCAAGCTCGTCCATGGTTTGGCGCCGAATGTGATCGCGCAGACGCGCTTAAGCACGCGGCATATCGAGCTTGGGCTGACGCTCGTACGCGCAAAGCAAGCGACGTGGCTCAGAAGAAGAAGGCCTTTAACAGGGCTGCCAAGTCCTGCAAGAAGGTGTTGCAGAGGTCTCGGTTTGACCACATAAGCAGAATTGGGAGCAAACTTGCTTCATACCCCGCAGGTAGTAAAGCGTTTTGGTCCCTGGCTAAGTCGATTGAATCGAACTTCTGCCGTCCCACACTTCCGCCATTGCTGAAACCCGATGGGTCGCTGGCTCACACCGCTGAGGAGAAAGCAAACTTGTTTGCCTCTCTTTTTGCGGAATCTTCTCGTCTGAATTCTGGTGACGCACGGCCACCTGTTTCTCCTGATGGATGCGCGACGAGGATGTCAGACGTTCGTATCCATCAAAAGGACGTTCGTAGGGTCCTGCGTAATCTCGATGTGAACAAAGCTAGTGGCCCCGACGGGATACCAGCTATTGTGCTTAAAACTTGTGCGCCTGAATTGTCTCCGATCATGACACGCCTATTTCACATCTCATATGAGACTGGAAAAGTGCCGATTGCATGGAAGCAAGCTAACGTGCAGCCTGTGCCCAAGAAGGGCAGTCGAGCTGACCCGGCAAACTACAGACCCATCTCTGTTACGTCCGTCCTCTGTAAGAGTATGGAACGGGTGCTAAACAAGAAACTTCTGGCATACCTAGAAGCTAACGACATCCTCAGTGACCGGCAATACGGTTTTCGCCAAAATCGGTCCACTGGGGACCTTCTAGCGTATGCCATTCACATCTGGAGCGAAGCCATCGAGAAGCATGGGGAAGCGCTTGCCGTCTCCCTTGATATCTCGAAGGCTTTCGATAGGGTCTGGCACGAAAGCCTCATTGCTAAGCTTCCTTCCTTCGATCTACCCACTGGTCTGTGTGATTGGATCGCAGACTTCTTGAGGGATCGATCCATCCGAGTGGTCGTTGATGGCTGCTCGTCCGGTCAAATGGATATTAATGCCGGGGTCCCTCAGGGGTCGGTACTCTCGGCAACACTGTTTTTGCTGCACATAAATGACTTACTTAAACCCGGTATCTTTGGGTATGCAGACGACAGCACTGTTGCCGAGAGATATGTGACTGACGCACGCGCTAGTGGGTCACAGATCCAGTCATCCCGAGAGGCTATGGTTGAACGCTTGAACTCGTCCTTGAAGGCGGTCTCCGATTGGGGCGATGCCAATCTGGTCAAGTTCAATGCAACTAAAACCCAAGCGTGTCTTTTTTCCGCTAAACGGAGTCAATTCCACCCGGCTCCATCTTTCCGAGGTGTGACCGTGCCAATAACCGACCATCTTGATCTTCTTGGCGTTACGCTGACGTCAACTCTCAACTTTGGGCCATACATCGAAGCAAAAGCTCAACAGGCAGCAAAAAAGCTGGGAATCCTCGCGAAGGTCAGACGGTACTTCACGCCGGAACAGCTGCTAAAACTTTATCAAGCGCAAGTTCGATCGTGTATGGAGTACTGCTCTCATCTTTGGGACGGGTCTGCCAAATACCAGCTTGATGCGATAGAGTCAATTGAGAAGCGAGCCAAGAGGATCATTGGCAATGATGCACTTGTTGAGTCGAAGCTCCAAAGCCTTGGACATCGCCGCCGAGTTGCTGGCCTGTCGGTTTTCTATCGTTTACATTTCGGGGAGTGTGCACTGGAATTGCACAATCTAATTCCGCCAAGTCCGTTCCATCATCGGACCACTAGACGTACGGCGTTGCGCCACCGGTACATGGTGGACATCCCACCCATACGCACAAAACGTTTTAAGAACACATTTATTATGCGTACAGCCAAGGAGTGGAATTCCTTGCCGGAGTCTGTGTTTCCTGATAGCTACAACTTAGAGGTCTTTAAGTCAAGAGTGAATAGGCTACTTCTAGGCAAGCGTGCTCCATCGTCGACCACATCATCGCTTACCATCAGGTGAGATGGTGGTCAAACGCGAGCCTATCATTAATAAAAAAAAAAAAAACTTAGGACTCTTTAAAATTAGAAGCGATTTTCACAACAAAAATACGCATAGTAACACGAAATTGTGTTACCCAAATGGAGATTAGCTAAGACCAGCAAGTCATTCTTAGTAAACAGCATAGTACGCTTTTATAAAAAGCTGCCAAAGGCGGTAACAGAACTTAGCGAGGGAAAATTCAAAACTCATATTAAGCGTATCCTAACCAAAAAAGCGTATTATAAGGTCAAAGACTATGTCGAAGACACGCTTGTTTGGCAATGACTACTTCTGCACATGTGGCCCCCTGGTAACTCATTATTATTGTGTCTATTAACTGCTCCATCTTTGTTTTAATATATGTATACATTTTTTTTAACACATTGCTTTTGCAATATTTTTTAAATTATTTAGACTTCAACTACCCTAAATTCGTTGGTAATTTATTTTGTTAACATCTCATTTATTGATAGTTGTAATTATTCATATTATTCTTGCTTTTTTTTACATAGCCTCTTTTTATAATGTAAATGTGAGAACAATGTAGACTCTACGAAATCTTAGATTACTTCCTATTACGACTCACTTTTTTTAATATGATTATTTTTATTGTGCTTTTGGGTACAATATTGAATGGTCTACACTGTTCTTACGTAATATCTATTAATACTGTAATATGAAAATATTGTAATCAACCACTTTTTTTAAAAGAGTAACCATGGAGTTTCTTGCCAGTTCTTCTCCATAGGAAACGACCAATTTCGAACCGTGCACTAGCTTCTGACGTTTTATAAGTGCCCATGTAGGCCTATGTGAAATAAAAAGATTTTAGATTTATGATTTTTTTTTTAATGGTATCCAATTGGGCTCTGATCTGTAGCTCGAAACGTGGTCATATTTCCTCAATTTAAATATGAACCAGATGCAGTTGTTGAGGAGCCTGACAAGTTTATTTACCAGCACCGCGTTCCTGTCAAAGTAGCACACGTCTGACGTCACCATAGTCGGTTATAGGGAGAAGTTAATTTATACAAGAATTAAATAGTCTTCATCTTTGCAGGCAATAAGTTTCTCAGACGATGATATGACTGGGTACCTCGTAAGGTTCTGTGGTGAGCCCTTAAGGAGAAAGGTGTGCCTGGGAAGTATGTGCAGTTGATCCGAGCGATGTACAGTCAATGCAGTACCCAAGTCCGGTCTACAGTGGGCAACACTGGCAGCTTCAATGTGGCTGTCGGCTTATATCAAGGGTCGGCTCTCAGCCCTTACCTCTTCCTGATGATAATGGACGCTCTGAAGTCGGACATCCAGGAAGAGGCTCCCTGGTGTATGCTGTTCACCGATGACATTGTGCTGGTTGCCGAGAGCGGCCTAGAGGTCCAGAGCAAATTGGAGGTGTGGTGGCACATACTGGAGAATGTTGGCTTAAAATTGAGCAGAACGAAAACCGAATAGGTACTTGTTCTGCGATTTCGGCGGTCTCTCCGGTTCTGTGCCCTTAGCTCCCGCTGGAACGCCCATACCAATCTGCTCCGACTTTCGGAACCTTGGGTCGCATATCCAAGGAGATGGCGAGGTAGACAGAGACGTAACACATCGGATCAATTTAGGATGGATGAAATGGCGACAGGTCACTGAAAGAACTTCTGACCCACGGATGCCCCCCAAGTTGAAGGGTAAAATCTACAAGTCCATGATAAGGCCTGTCATACTGTATGAATCAGAATGTTGGGCTGTAAAAAAGACGGATGAAAAAAGATTGTATGTAGCGGAAATGAGAATGTTGAGATGGATATAATATGTGATGTGACGAGAATGGATGAAGTGAGAAATGAGTATATTAGAGGAAGTTTGAAAGTGGCGCCAGTGACTGAAAAGATGAAGGGGGATCGTTTGTCTTGGTATGGTCATGTAAAGAAGAGGGATGAAACGCATATTACTAAAAGAGTTATGAGTATATATGTTCGATATTATCCCCTCCCCATTTTCTTTCAGTTAGTCATCGACTACACGTAAAAAAATAATAAACAAAGCAATTTTACTTGTTACGACAGTTCTGCTGTGAATGCTGTGATTCTATGAGGAATTCTGTTCTATATCTTCGAAGTTCATGATCAGATCATAACAATATTTCTATGGGACCAACTTGGAAGCAAAACCTTTCAACAAAAAAATAATTTTCATAATCGGTCCACAATTGACCGAGATATCGGTGAACATACATAAAAAAATACATTCAGCCGAACATAGAACCTCCTTCTTTTTGAAGACAGTTAATATAAAATGAAAAACTTAGGGCCGACACGGCCGCACACGACACACGCGCGTTGTCACGCAACGTGTGCCTGCGCGGACGCTCGCGCGTTCGCCCGCTTAACGCAGCATTGGCCTTCACACGGCCAGAGTTTATTCACCGCATTGAATTTTTTTATTTTTTTTTTTTATTTTTTTATTAAATAAACACACTATCTTTACAGGCTGAACTTAATACAATAGTGGTTTCAAAATACAAAAAAAAGTTATCATCTTACGGCTATCATTTACCTAAAAATCTAAAACAACGTTATACTCTATTACAATATATATATTACTCGTACTAACTATAAAAATGAAAGAATTAAATAAAAAATAAAATAAAAAATCTTAACTTTAACCTATATGTAAATAAAATATAAAATCAGACTTAGTACAGTAATAGTAACTAATATTTAAATATTACTAACAAAATTTAATAAAACTCTTGCGAATTCACTCTCATGACTCGAAAGTAGGTCAATCCTCTCATGCACTTCATTTAGTACACATATTGTGCGGGTGAGGGGTGCTTTTGACAGTAGGTTAGGTAGGGTTATTTTGTACTCGCTCCAGCATGACACCGTATTTCGTAAGTTGTAACTTCTTAGGGCCGGCGTACACTTGAGACAAGACTGTCTTAGGGCCTGCGCACACTTGTGACAAGACCGTCTTAGGGCCTGCGCACACTTGAGACAAGACTGTCTTAGACAGAATTGTCTACGACAACGCAGACTTGTCTGCGAAACGTCTTGTCGCAGACGTCGTAGACAAGTCTGCGACCAGACTGTAACTGCTATTGTCAACGACACGGTGCATAGCCGCACACCATCATCAAGATAACCGTCTGGCAGCGTACGGCCAGTGTTTCCAACTTAGTGGATTTTCCACTAAAACTGGTAGTTTTAACCCCCCATTTAATTGCGAAATATTGGTGTTAGTAGCTAGTGGATTTTTCTAGTGCTTTCGTAAAATTCAATTTCTTAATAAAAATGCGATCACTCGTGTGTCCATAGAATCCATAACTATCAATCTGATACCGACGATGATGGTGCAAACAAAAATGATTCGTCTGAAGACGAATTAATACATAGCTGTTATTGAATAATTTGTATGTTGAATCACCTACTAATGTTAATTTACCCACAAATGGTATTTTGATCAACTGATTGTTAATTTTTATCACTTATTATTAGAGGAAACTAATAACCTTGTTTGGACATATCTAACGTGCGCGGGCATCACTACGTGCCGGGCGACAGCGGGCGGGAGCAGAGGTCGCGGGGAGAGGCGCTCGCCGCGGGCGCAGTCCAGCCGGCTCGCCTGGCACTGGTCATTCCACCTTACCACCGAGCGCGCGCATTTTATTTTCAATCTATATTATTGTTTCCTCGCCGTGCCGCTTGTATTTCCAACAATTTATTAAAAATTATACAGTCCACTAAAGTTGCTTAAGTTTTTTATAAAAGCTGTACTACCACCCACCTGTAGGGCTTTACCGCACCTTTCTAACCTATATGCCTACTTATTTTATTTCGTACAACACACTTTTTTTTAGTGGGATATTTTGCGATTGTGCGGGATAATTTTTTGTTAGTGGTTTTAAAAGTTGACTCTAGTGGTAAGTTAGTGTAACTGTTGGCAACACTGGACTTCTCAAAACAGTCTTGAGTCTGCAATGTCGTAGACACACTTGAGATAAGACTTTCATAGACAGAATTGTCTACGACGTCGCAGACTTGTCTACGACGTCTGCGACCAGACTGTTTTGTCTACGTCACGGCGCACACTATCAAGACCACAGAATAAGTAATAGTACAAGGTACAGAAGTTTAACTCTTCGAAAGAAAACATGCGAATATAAACCTACTAACAACGTTAATAATGTTCATATAACATTGCACGGCACGGACGTGACCTTGAATATGTTTTTAAAGTATGGATATAAGTAAATAGGTAGAAATCAATTAGGTACCTATCTACCATATAATTTTTTTTTTCAGAAGACATTTTTGTCTACGTCACGGCGCACACTATAAAGACAAAACAGTCTAGCGGCGTACGGCCAGTGTTGCCAACTTAGTGCATTTTCCACTAAAACTTTTAAGCCCCCATTTAATTGCGAAATATTGGTTTTAGTGGCTAGTGGATTTTTGTAGTGCTTTAGTAAAATTCAATTTCTTACTATAAATACGATCACTCGGGTGTAAATCAGCACCATAGAATTCATAATTATCAATCTGATACCGACTCATCGTCGGTGGTGCAAACAAAAATGATTTGTCTGAAGACGAATTAATACATAGCTGTTATTGAATAACCTACTAATGTGAATTTACCCAAAAATGGTATTATGATCAACTGATTGTTAATTTATTCACTTATTATTAAAGCCAAGGAAACTAATAACCTATATGCCTACTTATTTTATTTCGTACAACACACATTTTTTTAGTGGGAAATTTGTGATTTTGTGTGTGGGATAATCTTTTGAAAGTGGTTTTCTGGTGGTTTTAAAAGTTGACTCTAGTGGTAAGTTAGTGTAATTGTTGGCAACACTGAACGTCTCAAAACCGTCTTGTCGCAGACAAGTCTAGAAAGTCTTGTCTCAAGCGTGCGCAGGCCCTAAAACGTTCACACGGATGTCGATGCAAATGCGAGATTCAATTAAATACCTTTTTCTAAAATGCGTAAGTATTCCAATCAGCAATGTGATGAGAAAATGAGCCTAGCTGCAGTCACGCGATACGGAGTACGACCGTCATTCATTGTATGCGAGCGAGCACATGCCAGTTGGCACATGAATGGCCTCGCTTCCATCGCGTATTGCGCCAAGGACGTGTCACGGCCTTCACTTGACACGTTACAACTGCACAAATTAATTCCCGAATGTTTTACAAACACTCAATTCTTAATTCTTGATTGCAGGCCCGTTACTTACACAAAACAATATTCAAATACTTATTAATTTGTGAGAGCATTAGAAAGGCAAACAGAATTATGTAGTAACCTAGGTACAATAGGTAATCGTTGAAACAACTCTATGTCTTATATATAATAGTATATTGCTAGCTGACACTGGTTTTCCCTAACTATTTGCATATTATAATTAGCACAATATTTGAAATGGTTGTGATGAAGGTGGCTGGCATTCTAGTATCGGTACTTATCTATAATCTAACCAAGTTAAAAATAATATAATCATTAGCGTGTTGGGTGGGTACAGGCAGGCCGCGACTCAATATTGAATAATTAATATTGACGTAATCACTTTTTCGTTAGCTCTGTGAAGATTTGGATAAGAGACAAACAAGTTATGTTTGAGACTTGAGCAGCAAAGTATTAAGACCTGAATAAACCCTATTAATCTAGGCTTGAGACAAAATGTAAACAAAGAAAACAATGTATACTCTATGTATTTAGGTAGGTACTTAACTAAACGTAAACAATCTTGATATGTCTTTTTATTTAAAATAAATAGTATAAAAGACGCGCAACAAAAGAGACTAAAAAATAATTTTAAAATAGCAGTATACAGCACTGGTGTCGGGAGCAGGGCCCAAGCTGTTAGTAACAATAGTCCTTTATGTGGTTATAGATAGATCGATCCCAGTGCAACGTGTCATGGTGATTTTTGAGAACTAGGTCAGGAACTTCGTAACACAGTATCTCAGTCTACAAGTTTGTATTTCATATCAAAAAGTTATTATGGATAAGGTCAGCCGGAGTAATCGCGTCATATTTTCCGATCACTTCAAGTTATAACATCTCTTGCAGGAAAGAAGGTTTAAAAAAATCAGCCAATTTACGGATGTTGATACCGCTAGACTAGTCTATTTTAGTTATTTTCATAGCATCATGTCATACGGTATCTTACTATGGCACAGAATAAGAAAGACTATGGGGACGGGCTGCAGACATCGACTCAATCTTTATACTACAGAAAAGAGCCATCAGAGCTATTTACAATCTTCGCCGCTGCAATTCTCTAAGAGAACTGTTTAAGGATATTAACATCATGACGGTGCCTTGTCAATATATTTATGAAAACATCATGTACTTACGTTAGAAAAAATCTTCATCTTTTTAGCAAAAGTAACGTCTGTTATACATAATTATGTTACAAGTAATAGGGACCAATTAGTTCAACCAAGTTTCAAACTGGCTAAAGTGGCCTCTTCTTTCATGGGGTACTGTTTGAAATGTTATAGGTAATAAAATACCTCCCCAAATATTAGAACTCAATGAAACGAAATTTAAATCTTGTATTAAACGCACACTATGCAGGCAAGCATATTATAAGTTGGAGGATTATATTCAAGATAAAAATGCTTGACTCAATTCTGGTCCAGCTCCACTACTACCGGAGTGTACAAATTGATTAGTTTTGAAATTATTATTATAATTTTTTAATATTTCTTTTTTAAATTTGTAATTTTTTTTTTTTTACTTGATATAAACCAGTACTTGACTACGATCCCACCTGATGGTAAGCAGTGATGCAATCATTGATGGTGAGGCGCACTAGTTTATTAAGAGCCTATTCACTCTAGCCTTGAAGACACCTAAATTATAGTTGGACGGGAAGACCGCAGCAGGCAAATTGTTCCAGTCCTTCGATGTATGCGGTATAAACGACGAAGCGAAACGCTTAGTCCGGACCGTTGAAGTTTCAAAAACGTAAGGGTGGATACTCGCCGTACGTCGGGTTGTCCGATGGTAGAAAGGACATGGCGGAATCAAGTCATGCACTTCCCGCGCACACTCTCCAAAATGCAACCTATAGAATACCGATAAGCTGGCTACCCCGCGCCTGTGCTCGAGGCTTTGTAGATTGGGCTTAACCAAATCTGGATCCCCAATTAGCCTCTTTGCACGCCTTTCCACTGAGTCCAAAGCTGCTAGATGGCATTTTGCAGCACCAGCCCATATGTGACTGCAGTACTCTCTACTACACACGATCGGACCTGTGCTTTGTATAACATTAGAAGCTGTCACGGTGTGAAGGCCGTCGGACCTTTGCAAGAACGCCTAGTTTTCTAGCAGCTACCTTGGCTTTAGACTCAATGAACCGCCCAAAATTAAGGTCTGAGGAAATTTCAACTCCTAAGAGCTGAAGGCGGTCGGCGCACTCCAGGGATACATTCCGAAAAGCAGGAGCCAAGGTGAACGGGCTCCTTTTGGCGGTGAACAGACACGCTAGTGTTTTGGCGGCGTTGAATTCTACTAGATTGGTTTCGCCCCACTTGAAGACTGCCTGAAGTGAGACATTCGTACGCTCTACCATTGTGAGAGCGACTAGAGAGGTCAATCTCATGACATGCAAGAAAATCCATCTGAACTTCCAAAGAGAAACAGAGGGCCTACTGAAGGTACTGCTCGAGGAGGCAGAGGCAGCGGTGTACGACAACACCAACTCTCAATTCCTCAAAGGGGAAATGATGGGATCGTACATGGCAGCCTACAGCACGAAGTGCAGTTTTGTTGCCTTGGACGTGGAGGAAACGGAGCGTTCAGACAAGATAAAATTTAAAACACCGGAAGACGACCCGATAGTGGTTACCGCCAAATGTACCAAAGTTATGCTAGATGATAAGATTCTCGAAATGGCACGGTCCATTGCGGGAACTTCGGACACGTCAGCATCGCAGGAATGTTGGGCGATACCCAATATCAGATGGGTAAATGGAGTGCCGGGTTGTGGTAAAACCACCTGGGTGGTAAAGCACTTCGACGAGGAGAGTGACGTCGTAGCCACCACGACGGCTGAAGCTGCCAAAGATCTAAGAGAAAAGCTTGCGCACCGTTTAGGAGACCGAGTAAAGTCAAAGGTGCGCACTATGGCTTCAATCTTAGTCAACGGGTTCAAGAACCACCAGAAATGCCTACCGTCTTACGGTAGATGAGGCTCTTATGAACCACTTTGGGCCCATAGTTATGGCAGTAAAGTTGTCTGGAGCAAGTGAGCTTGTCCTCATCGGAGATATAAACCAGCTCCCACTTTTGGACAGAGAAAACCTATTCGAATTAAGGTATACTCGAAAAAAATCCAGTCGGTAAATCACCCAGGAGCTACTTTGCACACATCGCAACCCAATGGATGCGGCGTTCACACTGAGTGAGATATACTCCGGTATATACTCCTCCAAGTCGTCGCTGTCGCGGGTTCACTCCCTGCAAGTGAAAGGTTACACAGGAGCGCAAATTTCGGGCACTGTCCGAAATACCCTATTCCTGGTTCACACGCAAGATGAGAAAACTTCTCTTATCAGCCAGGGATACGGGTCCGGTGAAGGGTCGCGCACGTTAACCATACAAGAAGCTCAGGGGCTTACCTATGACAGCGTTATCATCATAAATACTAAATCCAGGAGGCTCCAAGTCCACGACAGCATCTCCCACGCGGTGGTGGCGGTGTCAAGACATACTGTCAGCTGTGTCTATTACTCCGACGACACCGATGACGCAACGGGCCGCCTTGTAAAGAGAGCAATGGATGCGTCGACTAAAACGGTCGTCGATTACAATTTAAAGTAGGCCGTGCAGCATCGAGACTCAGCCGTTGTAGATGCTCTGCTTGGGCTGGCGAAATCCCTGGTCAGAAGACCCCAATAACAACCTTTAACAAGACCCCATTCCAACTCCTATTCGGATTCCTATCCACGCCTAGACCATAACTGTGCAAACATAAATAGAAATATAAAACTTCATGGCAGCATGAGTCTGACAAACTCACGTTGAGGTCCCGCCAATGGTGGCGCTGCGCGTCTGGTCGCAGAGTTCCCTAAGATAAGGTTGAGCTAAACGACGCAGATGTGTTCGTCATGTCCGTGAACGGATGCCATCGATCGGAACTGGTCGGCTCGCGCTGCCATGAGGTTCTAGCTATAACTTATATAACTTAAATAGCATAAGAAGCCACATGACGAAACGGTTTGTACAATAAATTTTAGAATAAATAATTGAGAAAAATTGTAATGCCTGTGTGAAAAATAGAAAATGAAAGAAGAAAAAGAAATACATACTTTACTTTTATTTTTACTTTTATTATACATAATTTGAATAATAGTAATACAAAAAAAAGAACAACAACTTGGAAAGTCTGCACTTGGAATATTTTTGTATTTTATATAGAAATGTTTATATGAGTAGACTAAGCAATTACAAAATAATAATACTATTAGTAATAATTAGAAGTAAGGAAAATGTGTGTCCGACACGGGAGCACCACAACAGCAATGAAAAATATTGTATTCAAATAATAAAAAACTTTCAAACAACAGCGCGGACTACCATGGCTGCGGCAGAATGGAAACTTAAAAAAAAACCCTTATTACACTACGCGACATAGACTAAGACTGTCTGAACATCGAGTAGTGTAATAGGCCCATTGCTTAACAAAACATATGAAGACGCGCACACTAAAGGGCCTATTACACTATTCGATATTCAGGCAGTCTTAGTCGATGTCGCGTAGTGTAATAAGGGTTAGACCGGTCTTACTCGGAACAAAAAATAATATCGTGTGCTAAATATCGCGTAGTGTAATAGGCAAGTTCAGAAAAAACGTCTCATAGACAAAATTGTTTAATACCTACAAAAACTGCACAGCGATAAGTCTGCTTTTGTGTGACAAAACAGTTTAGCGACGTACCTCCTCTCTAGCATTCCGACGTTCAGAGAGTAAACACGTCGCATCATTTTTAAAGATGAAAAACACGTAGATAAATCTTGTTTTGTGTGTGACGTATCGTAGTCAAAACAGTTTCGATTTAGTTTTGAGACCGACTTTTCTATAACTACAAGTCTGTCTAAAAATTGTCTAGTCTCAAGTGTGCGCTCAGCCTAAATCTTCTTCGTGGATCGCTGTCTAACCGCATGAAAATCTGGAGAAAATTTGGAGTTTATCGCGAACATACAGACAGTAGACCGCTTCTGTCTGTGACTGTCGGTGGACTTTGTTTTATAATATTATTTAAGAATATGTAGATATGTAAGGATTATATAATTTTGTAAATACTTTGTATAGGTTTTTTCTTAACTATCCGGTGTCAGTGGATGATTAAAATAATCATTTTATTTTCGGGTATTGGAGGCCCATTGATGAAATACACAGAGTAATTAGATCACAAGTCTAGCTTTAGCCCACCCACAACTCACACGGCTGGACCGGATGTGAACCAGCACAACGCTAGCGTCTCCAGTCAACCGTGTCGCTGTGTCGCCGGCAGCGTGTTGGGTGGTCACTCAGTAGTGCTCGTGCTGAAGCTAGGGCACGCAATGGCTGCAGACACCTCCATACCATACAGCCGCGCTGACACGTAGAGCTTTAGAAAAAGACAGACACACGTCATAGAGGTGCCATACTCGTGCAGGATCACACTCTCTCTGTTTGTACAGCGTTTATTTAACGTTATGCAAAGCTTAGACGGAAAGCTTTGCTCTCATGACTTGTACAATAACGCTTACTTTAACAATTTGTCTAAAGTTTGTAGGTACATCAGACAAATAGCAAAACAGGCGTGACGCATACTGTATCACGCATATGTACCTATGTCAGTAGGTATACCAGTCACAAACTCGAACTATGCCAGTTATATTTTGTAGGCTCCTGTTTAATACCTATGTATGTAACGATAAGAGGTGACGTTGCTTTTAGCCAGGCATTGCTTCTGAGAAGTGACGAGCGAAAACCCAATTAAAGTTTGCTTGATCCGGGAATCAAAGCCCACACACGGCACTCGTCCCACTCATCACTCGTCCAACGACAGTGCAACAGTATGGAGAGGTGACAATATCCGCAGATTTACTTCGCAGCTTGCGGTTTCGGCGTGTGACCTGACAGCGTAAACTGTGTGCATTTGCAGCAGCGGTGTACGTGCGTGTGTGCGCTAGTACCCGAAGCAACGCTAATAGAACCGCTCTCCGGTGAACGTGATATATGATTATATGATACCATGCGCGCCAATCCCGCATGGGAATTAAAACTAAAAACTAGAACTGCTTCCGAACTTCCCAAAGTACCACGGATTCTTCAAGAGGCAGGGGCAGGTTACTTCAAGTTCTAGGAGAGTCTGCCCCCAATAGGCACTCGGCGTGTGTCGCCGTGCCTGACGGACGCTACAGAGTCTTGCAGTGGAGCGAGCAGCAAGTGTGGCTGCGCGACCTTCGAGCGCTCGTGACCAACGAAAGGTCGGCGATGCGCCAGTGAGATCACATCGCATTGTGCTGCTAAACAATGTCGCTAAGTGCGCGCGAGGTTACTGCTTCACTCGTCATTTACTACAACTATTCATTAGGTACAACAACAATGCTTCGTTACGTATTGTCTTTTTCCCACCTCAGGATAACTTCATTGTTTTCTATATCCATCTATTTCACGGTCACTATTTTACAATATCTACTATCAAAATATTGACGACAGATGCCAAACCAGTTTTTGCCACCAAGCAGTGTTCGTGTGTTCAAGTCTAAAGGGTCGTTTGCCGGTGTAATGAAGCGATATTTCAGCTTAGTCTTTTTGTTGGCGAAACATAGCGCGACGTCTTGCAAAGACGTGACCACTTAAACTCAGCGTAGGCCCTCGGCTCCTTAGCTGTCCACCCTGCCTGCTTGCCTTTTCTACTACGTATATGGGGTCGGCTCCAATATAACTGGATGCAACTGAGTAGGTACCTTCCTGTTTTTACCTGAAGCGACTGTCCAGCTGACCTCTACAACCCAGTATCTGGGTAATGCGATCGTAACGGCTTATCTGCTGGGTACAATGGTTAAACTAGATTTCCGAGGCTCAGAAGCATCCCGGACTATCTATCCGCGAATCGACTTTGACATCGATAGTATGAAGGGTTGGTTTTAGATACTTAGCCACGAGGAATACAAGAGTCAAAAAATGAATGTTCACGAGACGAGACTATAATGAACGATAAGAAACTTGTAGCTGTCGTACGTCATAATCACAAAGATTTGGCTCGCAGTGCACCAGATAGTAGACTCGGCAGGTAAACTTAGAGATGAAGTCATAGTGAGTCACACACACAGCCGCGCGCGCTCGCTGCTGCTCTCCGGTGAGCACACACGCCGTGTTTACCTAGGTTACGTGTTTCTGAGACAACAGCTCGGCGGCCGCTCAAAAAGTGCTAATTCTCAGACTAATTAATTTTACAATACGTTGCTCTTCATTAGGAATTAATCTCAAATCTTGCAATCCATAATGCACAGCTGATAAACTACTCGTGTATCGTGAGTGCGTCCACAAACATGTAATCTCACATACACAAGACACCCAGACCTGGAGCAACTACCTGTAGAGTAGGTCATACAAATATTTGCTCCGTGCAGGAATCGAGCCCGCGACACGCATCGTAGCAGCCTACCACTGCGCCAACCGAGCTGTCTTTGAATACAATTTTAAATGATTTTATTATGTTGCGTTTCCATTATAAACTGTGTTAGACACGAAGCCAGTAGAGTTGCTGCCGTGTTCAACACAAGTTGGTTATTCGGTCAGTACAGTTACGTGTCGTAACTTGGACTTGTAATAACACAATCAATTTTCCCGGTTGAAAGTTTGCAGTCGGACGTCCGGATTACAAAACTGTAATCAATTTACCGCAGCTCTATCAATATAAGGTTAATTAATTTAAAACGCGTTGCTCGATCATGTTGCAATCGATTCAACGTTCTTTGTTTTTATGTAAACGCGTTGCGGGAGACCCTAGGTCCTTTTCACTTTTGGGTTCCTTTTGTTTTGGTTTGCTTGTTAAACATTACCCCACGCTATGAAAGACTCCTGTGAGTCCAGTATCCTGGTTGCGTTCACAAACATTTCATCGTCACCTCGTCAGAATGTTCGCATTCCAATACCATTGGACTGATATGAGTTACTAAATCATAATCAAATGTTGGAGTTGGAATTCGCACCGTGCGCTGTGCGCGCCGCAGTCCTCACCTCACTCTAATTAGAAGTACATTATGGATGATAACGGATAAGATAAGTCTAATGTGTTTTGGTTCATACTAGTAACGAGCACTCGGACAGGTTCCACACTCACACCTGATACCCGAATGTCATCGTAATGCGGAAGTGTGGCGCGATGGCGGCTCGACTGCAAACAATACGATAGTTAGAGGCGTAAGCGTGAATATTTGGCTGTTCCCATGCTCTGACGGATCATGATGATAAAAATATCTTCCTACATACACACAACAATGAAGGATAAAGTTGTGCGTCACTATTTTCGGGTATCTACACCATTTGTTGCAATATTTCCTAGTATGAACAAAAGAACAGCTGTTCAGTGCTAGCAGCCGAGCTAGCGCATAACATGCCGTTAAATGGCATAGGTGACGGAAGCTCTGGAAGCACTTGGCAAATTCTATTATGAAAATGCACTACGACCAAACCCTTCCAAGACCCAGTCCTGTGTGTTTCACCTTCGCAACCGTCAGTCAAACCGAACTTTAAGTATAAGGTGGCAAGGAGTTGGCTTAGAGCACTGGTCTCAACCTCGATATTTGGGCATTACTCTGGAATGGTCCCTGACATTCAAGTCTCACTGCCTAAAAAGGTTACACTAAAAACAATATCCTACGTCGCCTTACATACAGCACTTGGGGAGCATTACCACAAGTTCTTCGTACTTCCGGCCTATGTCTTTCTTTTTCGGCCGGTGAGTTTGCATGTCCATTGGCACCGCTCCGCCCATGCTAAAGAAATGGACATAGGCCGCTAAAAAAAGCCGTACAAGTTGCCAAATACTGGTCAGAAAAAATCTAGTTTGAGAACATCGACAAGAAAAAAAGAACAATAATGGCATAGTTAACCTTTAATTTTTATAATTTGCTAATTGCTGAGCTTGACAATAGTAGGTAATGAATGATTCTCATCGTTAACGAAGTCAATAGGTGCATCGAACACAGCAGAGTGGAAACAACCTACAGAGAGAGAACAAAGTATTGCGTACACCTAGGTACAGGGATGAGCAACCATGTTCAGTAGCAGGCGTAGAATCAACCACAACTAGGAGCTAGGCGACCTTGCTCGGTATTCTCATCACTCATGTTACGCGCGACAGCAGTGCAGCCCGAGAGACATTGTAACACATTACTTACCAAATAATCAAACGTCGTTAGTATTGCATTTCATCATCTCATTTTTGTTTTTTCATCATTCAGCTCGAGGCGTTCAGAATAAGAATTATGGAGCTCGATTCTCTGCAGTAAACAACGAAAATGTATTAGGATTCGAAACAAACTCAGCTTTGTAGTTGAAAAAACATTGTCCCAGCATCGACATAGGTCACAGCTCGTCCTCCAACTGCAAATGTAAGTTTGTAATCGCAAAAAAATGTGTAAAATATAGAAATTAAAATTCTCGGACTTTTTCCTTTACTTGTGACGCTTTTTGTCAAATTTTATTATTAGTGGTCAACGGAAAGTGTCCTATAAACTTTGAATCCCTTGCGAGTGTCAAAATATTAGGGGTCTTTAAGTCAAGAGTGAATAGGCTACTTCTAGTATGACGAGTGACAGGGCAGAATGGAAGAAAAAAACATGTTGCGCCGACCCCAAATAACACGGGACAAGGGCAGGAAGATGATGATGATGATGATGATGATGAATAGGCTACTTCTAGGCAAGCGTGCTCCATCGTCGACCACATCATCGCTTACCATCAGGTGAGATGGTGGTCAAACGCGAGCCTATCATTAATAAAAAAAAAAAAAAAAAAAAAAAAAAAAAAAAAAAAAAAAAAAAAAAAATATGCGGCACAAACGGCCGTATCTTTTACTATAACAATGACTTGGAACTTTAATTATTTTTACAGCTGCCTTTTTTTTCTTTTTGCAGAATTTTGACCTTTTTTTCTTTTTTTGGTAGGAAAATCACCCAATGACATCCCCCGCTCTTGGGCGGAGCGCGAGATAGTTTCAGACTTTTACTGACTAAAAACCCACTCCTGTTCCTTCATTGCCTTCGTCCCGGGTTTCACTTTCACGCTACCCGTGAGTATTTGATATTATTTTCAAGTTGATAGGCATTTCCACGCGTTCCTGAATAAAAGTATCTTGACAGACAGACAGACAGACAACTAACGAAATGATCATATAGGTATGGGTTTGAGTTTAAACGAATATCTCCTGACTTGTTCAATAAGAGGGGCCGAAGTAGCGTCAACACAAGTTCAGCTTTGCTTGTTCGATTACTTTGACATGAACGTGTTGTGTGCACAGTGAGTCGTCAGCCGTACTGTAACTAGTACAAGAGTGATAGCCGTAATCTGCCTCGCGACAGCCTGATAACTAGCGCGTCGCCGAGTGTAGGCGCGCAGGTGTAGCGGTGCCGGGACGCAGCACCGGCTGTCGCTGGCGGCACCATGGGGACGTGCGCAGCAATGTCTTGTACACAGGGTGGCCTCCTTACTCGTTGCATTGGGGCGCCACTGGGCGCTAATACTGAATAGTGCCGGCTCGAACTGGGCCACACTGAGGCGCCTTTAGGACATGGTGATGTTGATAAATCGCTATTGGTTTTCAATACATTTTATTGATAATAGAATTAAACAATATTCACACTCGAGTACGTGAGTAACCCTAGCTACACATTTAGATAATCAATTATTTAAAATCAAAATTATTTGAATTCGTAAAATAAATTACACACAATGTTTTATTCCTATGTACTATAAAACGTATTCTATAGCGGCTAGGTACCTAGGCTAGATAAAATATATACAACAACACTTTATTCAATTCAATGGCAATTTCTGTAGAACGCTATAAATTATATTATTACATAATTTACGTGGTAAAATAAAATTTACATTAATTGTACAACACGGGGTGGTGGTGGTGGCCGGCGCGCGATCAGCCTGCGCCTGCGCTGCCATCGATGTCATTGTTCCTGACCCACAGAAGAGCGCGCGGGCTGGCAACAGCGCGCACGGAGCGGCGCCGCGCCCGCCGGCTCTCCGCGTATCGCACACAACACCGGCTTGCGGCCGCACTACACACACATCACAGTTTTTTGACGATGTCAAACTTGGACTTGAGGTCCATCGGCACTTTCTTGGGGTCAATCTTCTTCTTGGCGGCGAGATGCGCTCGCATCTCGGCCGCGGTCATGCGCAGGTTGAGCCGCGGCGGCTCGGCCGGGCTTTCGGCGCGCGCATCGGGCGCGTCCGGAGCGTCGGGCGTGGGCGCGTCCAGCTCGGGCACGGCTTCCCCCGGTGCCGGCGCCGCCACCAGCAGCTCGGCGTCGTCCGGCCGCTCCTTGATGCGAGCCACCACCTGCTTGTGGCTCTCGCCCGCGATGCTGTGCCCGTTCACCTCGAGGATGCGGTCACCGCGCTTCAGGCCCGCCGCTTCGGCCGGCGAGCCGTCGTCCACCTTGCCAATGTACTGGCCCGGTTTGCCCTTCTCGGCGTGCAGGTTGAACCCGTACCCGTCGAAGTCTGGTGTCTTCCGCACGTGGCAGAGCCGCGGCTCCGTGGCCGCCGACCCGTTCGCGGACATGTTTCGCAGTTCGAGTGACGCGCGCTCTGCGTCGCGCCCGTGGAGAGACTGGCGCCCGCGCCCGCGCGCTGCCCCGCGCTGCCTGCGCGAAGCCTCCGCCGGCCCCGCGCTCCGTGCCCCGCACACCTGCGGAGGTGAGGCTCAGGTGTGACGGAGAAGTGAGGGGGGGAGGGGCGCGAGCGCCGCCTCGCTCTCCAGTACACACCGAATCGCCGCTGAGGCGTCAAGTATCGCCGCGAGTGAAACGCACGAGCTCACGTTCCAAGCTGTTGTTGTTTGTTCCCGAGAGGCGCAGACCAGGGTGAGTAAAGCGCTGTACGTGGGGCGTGGCGAGGGTGCGGTGACCCCTAGGCGGACCCCGAGGGCGACACGTCACAGCCGGCGCCCGCGCGCGCCGCTCGGGATCGAGGCCGCGCCGCTTTCCCGCATAGTCGTCACTGTGTGTGTGTCATATGCCGCTGCCAGCATACCGTGCCTCACGTACTACGGCGACTTGAGGTTTAACAGGATTTCGGTGTTCCCCATTCAATGCGTACAGGACACTCGTGTCGTGAGATAGCACTAGGCTCGTATGTCGGACTCGCTACCTACGTGGACTATTGATCCAAGCGTATTGATGTGCAACAATGTAGTACTATAACACTAAATTAGTTGTTAAAGAGTCAACAAAACCAAGAAAGGTATCGCAAGGAAAACAATGTGAACGGTTGTTGTTTCGCGGTGAGCAGTGTCCCCGATAGATGGCGGTGTGCGGGAGCATCGGGCGGCGCGCGGTCGTTGCACCGTGGGGTCGCGCCGGCGCAGCTCGCTGATAACGCTGGACAAGCTGCAACTTGCGAGCTGCTGCGAGCTGCGCCAAGCTGTACCTAGACATGGCGAGTGAGGCGACGGAAGCGAGGAGGGCATGCACAGTACCCGGTCATTGTCGCTGTACAGTTAGGTGGTAGTATGGACTTCCTGTACGTGTGCGCACTACGCATTACATTAGCGCTGGATCTTGAACCGTCTCGACTAATAATAAGTAAATTCGGCAACACGTCATCATTAGAGCCACTGCCGTGGCGCCCGGGCCCGCAGCGCTGGACCTGCCAAGTACCGACACGCTCTCACACGAGACTAATACCTATTTTGTTTGCGGCTACAAAACTACCTCTCGGATGGCGGGATGGTGTAGTAAGTAACCCAGTTGTGATAAGATACGTAATTCACAAATGTTCACGACTTCCACAACAATGTCTTACTCCCTAAAATGTAATATTATAAAAAAAAGCTTTGCTGTTTACAAATAAAAAAAAAACCTTGACTAGCGAAGGCATCACATAAGTCTCATTGAAATGGCTGTATACTATAATAATAATAGCAATAAAATTTATTCAAAATAAGCCTACCTACTATACCTATAATTTGTAACTCATAAAAACTTGTAAGCTTCCTGCGGGACAGGCCTCGCTTAAAGCAGGAAGTCTTCGGAAACCATGCTATGTTAATTAAATAATGAAAACAAAATATTATAGAACTACCCACTCCCTGTAACCTAATTTTCTTAATAAATTATTAAATTAAATTATTAATTGTAAAGTAATACAGTAAACAGATACTGAAGAAGCTATGTAGCCATGCAGTGTTAGTATCTTTAGAAATTTAAACCGAAGCCTTGCTGATGAATAGTGATGAAGGTAGGGCACTGGAAAAGCCTGTGCGCACTCCAGGAATTATGCCCCGGAAGAGATTTAGTATCTCTACTGACAGTAATGGCGGTATGAGCCCACGCGAATCACAAAGTGGGCATCCTAAACAGCTGTTTCAAAATTTAGAGACATTTAGAAACAAATTAACAGGTTTAGAAGCTTTGTATTGATTCATGACTTGAGCTTGTGAATCAGCTGAGCCAACGTCATTCATTCTTATTATGTTCGGCAATATTTAACGCAAGTACATAGTGAACAAGTTTTATTATATTGGTCATTCGATACGTTATCACTGCACGCATGTGTAATGGCGCATTAATCAAACGTTCCCTCGAATCCGGTTGATATCATTCGGACAGTCGATCGCTGCATAAAAAGAATACCTTGACTAAAAAAGGGTGTCTGGAAAAAATTGGGCAGGCCTTTGGTCAGCAGTAGGACATAATAGGCTAAAACTAAATACTTTAATATTAGCAAACCTCGGGTGACCTTGAATTTTTTTTTACAAAGCTCATTTTGTTTACCTACCATAATAAACAGGATGTCAGTTCGACGTCCGGTACCATCTTTAATCCGTATCATTAATAAGTTCAGAAACTTAAACATAATCTGTAAAAAGTTTAAGAACTAACTTCGCGTCAGAGTGCGGCGCGTGCCCGGCATAATGTCCAGTTGCCGACCATGAAATGCGGATGATATGATACACTCGGGATGCTATAACACAGTGGTGTTATAAGCGGTTCAGTAACACAATGGTATGATGAGCGGCTCAGTAACACAATGGTATGATGAGCGGCTCAGTAACACAATGGTATGATGAGTGGCTCAGTAACACAATGGTATGATGAGTGGCTCAGTAACACGGTGCTGTCGCTGGCACTACTGCAGTGTTCGCGGACCGCTGTAACACAGTGGCGTTTTGAGCGACTCAGTAACACAGTAGTATGATGAGCGGCTCAGTAACACAATGGTATGATGAGTGGCTCAGTAACACGGTGCTGTCGCTGGCACTACTGCAGTGTTCGCGGACCGCTGTAACACAGTGGCGTTTTGAGCGACTCAGTAACACAGTACTATGATGAGCGGCTCAGTAACACAGTGCTGTCGCTAGCACTACTGCTGTGTCCGCGGACCGCTATAACATAGTGGTGTTATGAGCGGCTCAGTAACACAGTGTTATGATGAGCGGCTCAGTAACACAGTGCTGTCACTGGCACTACTGCTGTGTTCGCGGACCGCTATAACATAGTGGTGTTATGAGCGGCTCAGTAACACAATGGTATAATGAGCGGCTCAGTAACACGGTGCTGTCACTGGCACTACTGCTGTGTCCGCGGGCCGCTATAACACAGTGGTGTGATGAGCGGCTCAGTAACACAATGGTATAATGAGCGGCTCAGTAACACGGTGCTGTCACTGGCACTACTGCTGTGTCCGCGGACCGCTATAACATAGTGGTGTTATGAGCGGCTCAGTAACACAGTGCTGTCACTGGCACTACTGCTGTGTTCGCGGACCGCTATAACATAGTGGTGTTATGAGCGGCTCAGTAACACAGTGGTATGATGAGCGGCTCAGAAATACGGTGCTGTCACTGGCACTACTTCTGTGTCCGCGGGCCGCTATTACAGTGATTTTATGAACGGTTTAGTAACACAGTGGTATGATGAGCGGCTCAGTAACAAAGTGCTGTCACTGACACTACTGCTGTGTCCGCGGACCGCTATAACATAGTGGTGTTATGAGCGGCTCAGTAACACAGTGGTATGATGAGCGGCTCAGTAACACAGTGGTATGATGAGCGGCTCAGTAACACAGTGGTATGATGAGCGGCTCAGTAACACAGTGGTATGATGAGCGGCTCAGTAACACAGTGCTGTCACTGGCACACTACTGCTGTGTTCGCGGACCGCTATAACACAGTGGTGTTATGAGTGGCTCAGTAACACAGTGGTATGATGAGCGGCTCAGTAACACAGTGGTATGATGAGCGGCTCAGTAACACAGTGCTGTCACTGGCACACTACTGCTGTGTTCGCGGACCGCTATAACACAGTGGTGTTATGAGCGGCTCAGTAACACAGTGGTGTGATGAGCGGCTCAGTAACACAGTGCTGTTGCTGGTACTACTGCTGTGTCCGCGGACCGCTGTAACACAGTGCTGTGGTGAGTGACTCAATAACACAGTGCTGTGATGAGCGGCTCAGTAACACAGTTGTGTCACTAGCTCTAGTGCTGTGTCTGCGGACCGCTGTAACACAGTAGTGATGAGTGGCTCAGTAACACAGTGGTGTGATGAGCGGCTCAGTAACACAGTGCTGTTGCTGGTACTACTGCTGTGTCCACGGACCGCTGTAACACAGTGCTGTGGTGAGTGACTCAGTAACACAGTGCTGTGATGAGCGGCTCAGTAACACAGTGCTGTTGCTGGTACTACTGCTGTGTCCGCGGACCGCTGTAACACAGTGCTGTGGTGAGTGACTCAGTAACACAGTGCTGTGATGAGCGGCTCAGTAACACAGTGCTGTTGCTGGTACTACTGCTGTGTCCGCGGACCGCTGTAACACAGTGCTGTGGTGAGTGACTCAGTAACACAGTGCTGTGATGAGCGGCTCAGTAACACAGTGCTGTTGCTGGTACTACTGCTGTGTCCGCGGACCGCTGTAACACAGTGCTGTGGTGAGTGACTCAGTAACACAGTGCTGTGATGAGCGGCTCAGTAACACAGTTGTGTCACTAGCTCTAGTGCTGTGTCCGCGGACCGCTGTAACACAGTAGTGATGAGTGGCTCAGTAACACAGTGGTGTGATATGCGGCTCAGTAACACAGTGGTGTGATGAACGGGTTAGTAACACGGTGGTGTCGCTGGCACTACTGCTGTGTCCGCGGACCGCTGTAATACAACGCTGGAATAAACGTCTCAGTAATAGTGGTGTTACCTACATTAATCATTAATGCTTGTGTCTGCGGACCGCTCGCGCCGCACCTTCTCAAATATTAACTTTCACTTTATCATTTGGCGGTGAGAGTGTAAATATTGGAAAGATAGTAGATACGGTAAATAGTCGTACGACTCGTAGAGCGGCACACACCACCACACCATCCAAGACGTGAGGCCGAGTGTTTAGATGTCACCAGTATCGACATCAAGTGTAACGCAATAGTATTTGATGAGTTGGTTCGAACCTGGTTGTAATGGTATGATAGGACAGGAGCCAGGAGCTGGTGAATCTGTGTGTTGCTGGGTGTAGCAGTAGCTTGTAGACTCTGTATTAACAGTGTTAGCAGAATAACTAGGAAAGGAGTTAAATGAAAGAATAGCTTGAAATATAAACAAGGAAGGAAACAATGTTTCGATAACCGAAAGTAAGTGTAGATAGACCCAGCCCGGGGGACTTACAATATAACTCCTAGTAGTAACAACGACCAACATAACGTGTTCCATTTCATGAGTCTACATTTTCTACCGTTTCAAAGACGTATTCCGTAGTTTGAAATCCCGTTCCCGCGCGAAAATGAACAGTTACAGCCGAAGTTACTCCTTGTAACATCAGTTTTTCGTAATTAAACTTCCGCCAAAATTGTCTGACCAACATTTTTTTTTTTTAAATTTCATTTCTGTTGTAGATATCGAGTATACTTTACATTTAGTAAAAAAAAAAAAAATTGATAATACTTACAGAGATACACTTAAATTTTACGAGTCTTTGTTTGTATAGATTAATGTTTGTTTGTTTAGGTTCTTGCAAATGAATTATGAAACTGTGACCCTTAAACTATCGAACTAAAATACACCGGAGTTTAGTTGACAATACATGCTTGGCTAAATGACTTCATTCTAAATCCAATATGGCGGACTCTTACATAATAATAATAACCATTTTATTTTCAAGCATCGTAGGCCCATAGAAAAAAAATACATAAAATAATCTTAAGATAATAAACTAATAGTTACATATTATAAAAACAAAATTTATTTAACTATAATTAAACACGTACCTAATGTAGTCGGTGTGTTTAATGTTGCAGGAAACATGCGTACCAACGACAACCAGATTTTTACATTAATTGATATGTGACATTTTGGGTGACGGTGTTACGGAATCAAGATTAATAATAATTGGGAATAATTTTTTTCCCATGACTTTATTTAATTAGACACTAGAGATAATTTATTTTATTTTATTTTTTTTTAATAAGTACAGTGACAGACTACAGATTAAGACAATCAGCACAGTTAAAAATAACATACAGTACATAAATCAAAATAAATGATTAAACTACTATTTAATTTGAACTTAAAGTTATCAGACTAGTCGTTTTTTAATGCAACCCCATACTATGAGTATCAATTAAAATGGTGAAACGTGTCTAGCGAAAACTAAAAAATAAATAAAATAATAAAAAGAGTCGCGCGCGAGATTGTTTGTTCATTTACTCTGGAAATTCTCGTGACTTGCTTTTATATCACATATATAAATTGTTTAATATAAACAGTTGACGTGTTTATTTAATTTAAATGTTAATATCTTCTTGTTCTCAAAATGTTTTTTTACTATTCATTTATATTCAGAGTCAAACTGCGGATTTGCCTGAACCAGATCTCTGCTTCTGTTGTTAAATCTGTGTTAGTCTAACAAGACGGAATGGCAAAAACTACGAGTATGAGGGGATTGGTAATGTTGTATCCGAACAAAGTGGCGCGGGTCGCTTTTGTCGTTAGAAGTACCTAATAGTAACATGACGTAGTGTCGAGCCCACCCGGCCAGTACCTAGAGCACGGTCAGTCAAGGCAGACTGCTCGCGGCCGCATTCTGACGAGTAAGTCGCCTTCCACCGCTTAGACCTGCATAGTCGATGATCCAATACCAGGGTTGGGCAAAATACATGCTTTGCTTTAATTGAAATACAAATTACAAAATACAGTATCGCAAGTAATTAAAATACAAAATATCTTTAAGTAAGGTATTTGAAATATAAAATACATAATACAGTATTTTAGCTATTTTTAATTGAAATACAAATTACATATTACAAAATAAGTAATCTAGACCAGCATGGGCTGAAAAGTAGAGGAAAACAAGATTAATTAATCAGTAAAACCAGAGTTTCCTTTCATGAACACTAGATTTTTAAATGTACTGTCAGACAAACAGCCTCTTGTTGGAGAGTGAATAAAACCTGCTAAAGAAAAAAATCTTTCTTGAAGGTTAAATGTAACACAGTGCTGCAGGCCTTAGACCGAGTGATACCCACCTCATCGACTGATCTAGTTAACATCATATAAGTATTATGTGGATCACTGTCTATACCATCATTACTTTTTTATATTATTAGTAGACGTATGACCACTTTCCACCCTGATGGTTTGAAGCGGTGATGAACTACACAGAGTGGTGTGTTGAAGATGCCGCACATTCGCCGTACATCCGCCACACCACACGTCGTTTCAGTTACGGTGACTTGCGCAGCTGATGTATTGTATGTGTGTGTTGCGAATGTAGCTGATGGTTAAATAACGAGCGGCGGTGGGCAGCGTGCGGGCGGCCGGGGCAGACTAATGTAATGAGTGATTAGGTGACATTCCAGTGGTGGCGGTGCGGCCGCGGGGGCGTGACGTCACGACGGGATTAGCAATCGCCACCGACATCATCGACAGACTGGCCTGTTCTGACCATCGAGATTCTAGATAGTTTACAACTTGGAGGGGTGCTTAGAGATTTTTCAGTCAGTCATGTCACAAGCGATTCAATCATGTTGTTTAGATGGATATCTTACAGTAGGGGATTGGAAAGTTGTTAGTGATCTTGTTCTAGAGGGAATCCTCCACTCGAGGGACAGCGTACAGTTGCTGGAAGCCGCACTCCGGCGCACCCATCCTGCCAGCCTGATGTAATTATAAATAACTCTCGTAATTATAAGACAGCTACGTCGCCGCGTCGTGAATATTTGATAGCGTACAAAAACATTTGATTACGTAAAGCCTGAGGTATGCGAGGAGCGCGGCGCGGCGGTACCGGTATGCGAGTACCTACTGCGCGCTGGCATGTGTGAGTAGTACGTGTGCGCCCGCGCCGCCGCGCTCGCCAACACGAGATGAATGAAACAAGACTTATCGAACAGTAATACTATTCAACTTATTAATCAAACTTTAATGATTTTGTTAAATAGTCATGACTCGTTCCAGCAAATACTAGTATTTGTCTATTATTGTAGATGTACCACTTTGCAAAATGTTCACGTCGCCAAGCTGTCGAGAAGGTACAGATCAATGCGTAACATTCAATAACTGATGCAGTCATAAAGGAAGCAGCTCGGCAGTGTTGCTCATGTCATGATTGTCTCGGCTGTACGCTCTTGCAAGTACGTACCAACAATCGAGATCAGCTGATGGCGGTAGTTAAATGTGCGTCAACTCCGATGCGCTGCGCTCTCTCCGTAGTCAGCTCCTCAACCAGGTCGCCGGCTGCCCGGTGAGAATAGCTTCCCTTCTTCGAGAAACATAGTAAAATAAAAATGACTAATTAACCTGTCATTCATTTCGTGTGACGTCACTATTGCTGAAACCAATTGTCAATTCATTATTATTGAGCAGATGTAATTGATTACTAGATTGTATTCAATCATGAATGGATAACAGCAACACAAATGGCGAAGTATTTGTACTATACATCTCTGCTTGTTACTCTGGGACGTAGAGGCGTGATATCATGTCGGTAATCTGCATGTGAACGTAGCGAGTGAGTCAGCGGGGCTAGCGGGGCTGGGCGCTGGGCGGCCGGGGCTCTCTAATGTATGTAGTCGCCGTGGGAACTTTCACAACAGCTCGCCAGTGGACGCGACCGACGAGCTAAGCAGGCAGCTCTGGATGTTATTCTGTGACGCACAAGTGTCGCTAGATACGGATCTGTCTGCAGACCTTCACATGTGCCAGCTTTTGATTCTATTACTATGTCGGAGTCGGCTTCTAGTGTATTCAGATGCAGCTGGATATCAGTACCTGTGTTACGAGGAGCGGCTGCCTGCCTGACCTCCAGAACTCAGCGAAAGGGTAGCTCGGTAGCGTTGTTTACCTTATTAAGACTTATTGTTTCGGCTGACAAAGATCTACGGGTGACAGCCAGCTTGTTCTAACAAATCAGGATCTTACTAACAAAAGAATACGAAACGCGTGGTTGTTAGGTAACTGTTCTAGATGTAACCTCGCATCTTCGGCTCAATTCGTGACTGTTGTCTATCACAGACGCAAAATATCATCTTATGAGTAAATTACAATCGATCAAGTCGCAGAACGAACTATAAGAATGTGGTTGTGCTACTATTCCGTTCTTGTTCAGAACATCGTAGCGAGAGAACGAACGTGACGCATTGGTCTGGCTGATGCTACCTTGCGGAACGTCGTATGTGATTGGAAGCTCATCACTTTCGTGTTTGCCGATTTTTACCTTTTGCGTACGATCGCTGAGATAATCCGCAAAGATTTTCAATGGGACACCACGTATTCCGATACTTTCCATTTCGTTCAATAAGGCTGAGGCAGAAACGGTGTCAAACGCCTTTGACAGATCTAGGAAAATACCCAGGCACTTGCGCTTTCTATCCAACATCCTAGCTACGTGATTAGATGAATCCATAACCGCATCCTCGGTTCTTACTCCTTTTCTGAACCCGTATTGGTTGTTTGCTAATATATTGTTTGCACCAAGAAAGCTGATCAGGTTTTTGTTCAGTATTCGTTCCAGGATCTTTGACATGGCTGTTAGAATCGAAATGGGACGGTAGTTATTAACATCGTCTCTGTGCCTAGACTTATGAATGGGGTGAACTACTGCCTTTTTAAACGCCGTCGGAAAGACACCCGCACTAATGCATAAATTACATACGTGTGTAATAATTGGAACTAATACACACCTCGAGGCCTTTATTAATTTTGATGGTATCGAGTCTAAGCCGGTAGCGCAGTTTGTCCGAAGACCTAAAATAATTGAGTCAACTTCGTCTTCAGTTACCTCAAGGAGTGCCATTGAGCAACCCGACTCTGAAATTGCTACAGATTTGGACGCAATTGAGGGTGATTTAAATTTCGACGCCAAGCTGCTGCCTACAGCTACATTAGCAAAGAAGTTGTTGAAGTGATTAAGCGAGGATTTAGGGATATCCGACAAATGTAATAGATCAATATGTATCCGATAATGTTTCTTCATTTTGTGACTTTTTGAATTTGGCATGCATGCGATCACGGTGACTTATACAGCGAAGTAGCCCAGGCGTAATCCAGGGCTTCAAATTGCGTTCTCTTTTTGAAACTGAAAGTTCGTGTGTGTGCTGTATGACAATGGAGGAAAGATGATTTATTAACGTATCTGCAGCATCATTAGGATCCACAATAGTCAACAAAGAAAGGATCAGCTATACTAGACGTGCAGCCAATGCTCGCAGCCTCCCCCTCCCCTCGCTGTCCAAGTCATCATCAATATTGAACAGAACTTATTGACATGGTGACACGATGTCATGTTACGTGCCGACGAGCACGATACAATAGTGTCTCGCCAGCTCGTCCAGCAGGTAGACAGGGATGAAGTACGGAGCTGCCTGTACTGTGGTTATACAGTTACTTGCGGCTAAGTAATAAGAGGATCGCAAGGTTTATTGTAGGTAAATGATGGTAAAAAGCGTGAGCATAGGAAGTGGACCCGGCAAAGTCCTGAAAGTGCAACTAGAAATGAGATTGACTTCATCCTGTCGACGAAGAAACAAATATTCAATGATGTCTCTGTGATCAACGCGGTGAAAACTGGAAGTGATCACCGCATGGTAAGAGACACATTGAATATTAATATTAAGCTTGAAAGGTCTCGACTGATGAAATCTACGCTCCGTCCAATACAGATCCAAATCCAAAACCCCGAGAGCTTTCAGCTCGAACTCCACAATCGTTTCGAGTGCCTAGGAAGCGCCGTGGACTGAAACTTAGACCCGACCGTATGGACAGTTTCTACGAACCCATCGTTATGAATATAAAGATGGGTTCGTGGAAACTGTCCATACGGTCAGGTCTAAGTTTTTTAAGACTCACCGTACAAATAAGAACAAGAGGCTCTCTGATCCGACCCTCGAGCTAATGAAGAAGAGGCGTGAGATGATTTTGCAGACTTCAGACGATGCGTGCATATACCGGCAGCTCAATAGACAACTCTCGAAGTCCCTGAAACGCGACCTTCGCCGCTTTAATACCGCAAGGATTAAGGATGTGATTGAGCGGAATAAGGGCTCTAAAGTATTTGCACGAGATCTGTCTATTGGGCAAAGCCAGCTCACGAAACTGAAGACTGACGATGGCTGAGTCATATCCGCCAAATCGGAGCTTCTGGGAGAGATCGAGGCTTTTTATGGACAGTTACCAGTACCACAGTGTCTCAAGACGAAAATCTATGACCAGTGCATGTTGCCAGTGATCCCATATGGGTCTGAAACGTGGTCGCTTACAATGGGCCTCATCAGAAGACTTAAAGTCACCCAAAGGGCAATGGAAAGGGCTATGCTCGGAGTTTCCTTGCGTGATCGAATCAAGAATGAGGATATCCGCAGGAGAACCAAGGTCACCGACATAGCACGAAGAATCGCCAAACTTAAGTGGCAATGGGCAGGGCACATTGCTCGCAGAACGGATGACCGTAGGGCTCAAAGGTTCTGGAATAGCGACCACGGTTGCGGGAGTCCGAAGGATGCGAGACGCACAGGACCGTTCATTGTGGCGACACTTGGGGGAGGCCTATGTCCAGCAGTTATTATATTATTATTATTAATTTTAGTACTAGACATAGGAATCAATTAGATCAACCTCGATTCAGATTGGCTAAAGTAAACATTCTCCTACTGTGTAACATTTTATAATAAAATACCACTTCAACCCTCACCTCTTGTAATCCAACTTAATCGAAAACAAAATTAATATGCAGCACATTATGAAGACAAGCTTATTATAGACTGGTCGATTATATCCTCTTAATAAAAATGAACGGGCGCCGTCATTCCTCGAGACGGGTAATCTTTTAACTACCACTGGCTTATCCCATAGGTGTGAGAAGGCTGCAGAGTTGCGAAGTATTAACAGTAGTGTTGTCCTCTCGTGACACGAGCCTGCGTGGACTCACACATGTTGTATATGGTGAAGTCAGCACCACACACACATACACACGACTAAACAGTTCGCGGCGCTCGTGAGTAACGCAGCTAGCAAGTGCACACACAGGTAACTAGAGCTCACACACGTGCTCAGCACTCTGCTAGGTACTCCCGAGGAAAGTAATTTTCCTACAATAGCGCTGCGCTGTTATCGGCGATACGCATTCTGTGCTATCAGCTTGTTTAGCGTAGAGCCCACTTAATAGCGTGATTAGAAGCACCTACTGACGGATGACTAGGAAGGTTTCATAACTAAGACATTAACAAATATTTAGTTCGCCTGATACCACGATTATCGCGGTTGAAAGCAGTATATAAGTCCGCGGGTTCGATCCCTAGGATGGGTAAAGTGTGTACTGAATCTTTAGTTTAGTTGGAATTGCTTCGCAGTATGTTACGAGTGCAGACAGGCACTTTACTATGTTCAAATTATTTCATTGGCACTGCACTCAAAGCGGCATACTTTTTCTTGTGGCGTGCTATGACGTGACGTATCGTGGGTTACTACTCGCCTGCCGCATCTCATTAGTTTCACTTGTACGGTAATAGTTACGTTACAAAACGCACGACATAACGCTACCTTCAGTACATCATCACTTGAGCGATATCACAAGCAGACACTTGACTGTCGATACTTACACTATGTGTACCGGGGCCAGTAAGAGCGCGGGTCCCGGGTCCCGGTGGGGTCCCGACGCGTCCCGACGCCCCGGCACGGGATGCTCGTACTAAAGACATCAACGCGCGCTCCCTATTTTCCTGGACACTGGACCGAAAAAATTAAAGTTTCTTTATTTTATTTAGTGTTCAAAGTCCAAGTCTGCCAAAGTACAAAACAATTAGTTCTCTATTTTGTGTGATTTTAATTTTGCATACGTGCGCGCTTAGAATTTATTTGACCCAGTTGACTGATACATTACTCCAAAGACATTAAATATATACAACCAATAGACAGGACATGGCAAACAAAATCGTAATCCGATACTAATTACTTAGTGGTAATAATTCGCTCAGTCTAGTATGAAACCCCTACACGTCAAGTCGTGTTTGTATCCGCTTTATGCGCTAAAAGAAAATCATTTTCTGAGAATATACTGAGTTGCGCATTACGCTATTGCAAAATGGTAAAATGACTGGACCTAACTTCGGTTTATTTTCGTAAATATTTTTGGTATTTACGCAGTGATTTATTAGAATTCCTCAGGGATCGCTACTTGGACCCTTGTTGTTCAACATCTTCACCAATGATGTATCTTTATGTTTCTCCTACTCATCAGTTCTTTTATTTGCGGATGACATGAAGATTCTGAGTGAAATTAGGACTGAAAGAGACGCTGAACATCTCCAACATGATTTGGACAGATTTCAGAATTATTGTGTTGCCAACCGGTTAGATTTAAGTGTCAATTAATGTTATTCATGTACGTTTACTCGCAAATCTAAACGTATTTTTTTACGATTACCAACTAAGTAACACTTCTATAGCCAGAGTTAACACGATCGGAGACTTAGGCGCGTCCCCTCGCCGGTGAGGCGGAGTTGCGCAGCGCTATCTGTCGTGTGTAACTGTTGGTGAAGGCGCGTCCCCTCGCCGGTGTCCGCGAAGTTGTGCCGTGCTGCGCACTTATCTGCGGTATCCGAATAGTTGGAGTGATCACCAAGTGTCAATATACTAGTTACACGCGTAAAAAGAATCCCATTGTTTACTCATATAATTTTAATGGAATTGTTATAACCAAAATTAAGATAGTTCGGGACGTAGGGATTTTTTTTTTTTTGACAGTAAATGATCATTTTCAGATCACATAGACTTTAAAAGCGCAAAAGCCTATAAGAACCTGGGATTTATTCTTAGGTCTTGTAAGGAATTTAATAACGTTGAAGCACTTAAATTGGTATATTTTGCATATGTGCGTAGCGTCTTAGAATATGCGTGCCCAATCTGGTCTCCTCGTATTGAGGGGAGAGGGAGGGGACCAGATTGGATAATTTATAAGAATCAAATAGAAAGAGATCAACAGAAATTTATTAACCATCTTAACTATCGCCTCCGTAAACCTCCAATGTCCTACAAAGATAGCTGTCGAACTTACAGTCTGCTAACACTCGATAACAAGCGTAAAATAATGGACATGTGTTTGCTTTACGATATACCCAATGGGTGGCTGGACTGCCCGGAGTTTATCGAACAGGTAGGTTTGAACACTCCCCTGCGGCGCACTCGTCACACACCGATGTTGTACGTGCCTCGGCACTCCACTAATTTTGCTAAAAATTGTGTAATGACTCGCATTGCTCGAATTTTTAACACAGATTTTCTTTAAGTAGATTTATTCAACTGCAATAAGCCAATTAAAAAAAAACTAATTGTTAAATAAAACTATAATAAAAGAAGGGAAGAATGACTAACAATTAATCTCCCATTATTTAATCTATTTTGTAAACTACTTTTTCTATTTTTTTTTCCAAAATATTCTAAAATTAACTTCAAGCATCATCATCATCATCATCATCATTTCAGCCGAAAGACGTCCACTGCTGGACATAGGCCTCCCCCAAGCGTCTCCACCAGGACCGATCCTGTGCGTCTCGCATCGCATTGCTCGTAGAACGGATGGTCAATGGGGCCGAAAGGTTTTAGAGTGGCGACCGCGCACCGGAAAACGCAGCGTTGGAAGGCCTCCCACAAGGTGGACCGACGACCTGGTAAGAGTCGCGGGAATGCGGTGGATGCGGCGAGACTTCAAGCATAATTGATCAAAATTGTAACATTCGATTTTTGTTGAATATTTCTTATTAGCCCGTTCGCATGGTATATAATTATCCCAGTTAGAAAGGGAAACCTGTTATTAGCCATAGTTTATTATATACCACTTACTTTGTAACATACGTTGTGTATCGCTGTTAGTTACCTAAATAAAATAAAATAAAAATTACGATTACAGTGTCATCGTGTGCGTGTGTGTGTGTACTCTGTGACACGAGACTCGTTGAGAAGCCGCTAATCGCTCTCGAACTTATCGCATTAATTTTTATTGTGAATTGTTCAATAATTCCAATCGACTCGTAAGTAGATATGACCTTGGTATAAATTATATCTAAAAAGTCTATTTTGTGAATACTGCAACATCAACAGCACCGCATCCGAAAACCTCTAAATAGTATTTAAATTTAAATTTACTGTTTGTTTCTCTGCTCACTTCTTCTACACTAATATTATAAAGAAGAAAAATTACATTTTTTGCTTGTTTATATGTTTGTATGTTACGATTTAACTCAAAAACTTAAAATCGGTCAAGTAAACAGATTTTAAAAATTCTTTCACCAGTAGAATACTATTTTTTCACTGAGTGACATAGGCTAGGTATATATTTACTACTTTTACGCGGCAAAAATCGCTGGAAGAAGCTAGTCTATAATAAACCAAACAGCTTTAATATAGCTTTTACTAGAAGAAGCGATGTACAAGGAGTAGGCGCAGGGCACTAGTGCTGAAGATAATACCATCATGTCTGACTGTGTACAGGAATCGAACTCGCGACCGGGCAGATTTTTACAGCATACATTTTGAAACGCATATGTAAACGTAGTCGTTGCCGTTGGTTGGATGCTGGCTTCTTAGTGTCACCCGTCGCCCACACATCATGCTCGTGAGCATGCGGAAACACAACGCGTACGGAAACAACTCGCGTCAAGTCTTCGCTCAGTAGTGTTGTCAATGCCACACACATTGCTACCTGGGACTAAATGCGGGTTGCCTGACTGAACGTCTACTGACACCCGGACCAGAGACATACAGGGCGGTAGGCCGTAGTTATAACAAGATAGGCAACAGTTGATGTGGAGGCACATTGTGGATGCGTGTCACGTGCGGACGTATGGCGGCCACTCTCACCTCGCGGAGAAATCGCCCTCCGCTCGCTCACTACTAGTACGCTATGTTTACCCTGCTCACGGACTATTCGGAAAAAACCTCATATTTACCTACATATGTACGTGCGCACATTCCACTACAACTTTGGAAAAGTGAATCTTAGTCTAGAATGCCGGCAGGTCGCGGAATTACAAATCGTTGGCCCAGTTGCTTGCCCAAATGTTGACTTCTTTGTGAAGTGCGTCTCGCTAGCACACTTCTGTCAGGATTTAATATTCTGTTGTTACGTTGCAATGTGTACCTAAGCTTCTGCGCGTCTCAACTAATGTCACCAACAGTCGCCCTCTTTAATTAAACGTACGGATATAATACAAGAATGGTAAATTAATTTAAACCAAATTCAACAAATAAAGATCGATATTTGACCTTATAGGATCACTTTGTTGTGTCTGTCAAGACCCTTTATCTCGGAAACGCGTGGAGGTATCGAGTTGAAATTAAAACCATATACTCAAGTCAGCGGTCCCTTGAAGCTGTGAAAAAATCAAACTTTTGAGTCGTTCGGTATCGTTAGATAAAAAAGATAGCCGATTATGTCGCAAAAAACGTATATTTCGACACTCTCAAGGGAATCAAAATTCATAAGGTACTTTCCGTTGACCTAGAATCCTGCAATTTGGCATGAAGAAAGGTCTCATAGCACAAGTATATTAAAAATCTGGAAACTGAAAATTTTTAGTTACGTCACAAAAAAAAAACTGCGTTTCGGAAAAATCTTCGTAACTAAATTCGGGAATTGAACTGTTTACATTGATAAGTTTGTACGGAACCAACCCTCAGTGCGCGAGTCCGACTCGCACTTGCCCAGTTTTTTCTAAAGTATATCGTCTCGCGACCTCAACTCAAGTTACCATTGACTTTCTGCAAACAATCAATCAATATTAACGCCACGTTCTTTGTCTACAGGTGTATTGTGTGTGAAGTCCCGAGCGTGAGTCCGGAGTGTCCGGGCGTGATGTCCGGTGTTGGAGCGTGAGAGTGCTCGCAGGAGGCATGGGCACGCGCGGTGGTGGCACGAGCACGACGCGCTCGCGCGGCGACGCGCAGCGCGCGCTCGATGAGTTCGACGAGCTGGCGGGGCTGCGGGGTGAGCCCGGCGATCGAGGGGGAGCGGGAGGGGAACGAAGCGTGCACGTGCTGGAGCACCTGGCCACCTTCACCGTCACGCGCGAGACTGGCATCGTGTACCCCGCCGACGGCATGAGGAGGCTGCTGCAGCTAGAGAAAACTAACGGTGAGTAGTACTTAGTAGTGCTGACGAACAAAACAAGCATAATGATAAAGGAAGGCTAGAGGGCCAGAGGGCCAGAGGGCTTGGACAACATTACATTCTATCAGCGATAATAATCGCCGAAATTCTTGATTTTTATTTGTCTAGCCTGTTTTGTGTCCCACTGCCAAACGTCCTCTGTACTGTATTGCGTGATCTCTGAACAACTTTACTCTGAAAACGTCTTCGCGAACAAAATGTCACGTAAATTTTATGTATTATGCATAGGCTTGCGTTTAACCACTGTCTCGCCTGATGGTAAGCGATGATGTGACCGACAATGGAGCACGCTTGCCTAGAAGTAACCTATTCACTCTTGATTTAAAGACCCCCTAGATTATAGCTCTTAAGAAACACAGACTCCGGCAGGGTATTCCACTACTTAGCTGTACGCTTTAATATTATTATTATTATAGTGAATGTGTTCCCAAAACGCTTTGTACTTATGGGTGGGATGTCCATCATGTACCGATGGCGCAACGCCGAGGTCCGACGATGGAACAGACTTGAGGTAATTAAATCGCGATTTTTCGGTGCTCCCCGAAATGTTTAGAATCGTCAACATCGGTCAAACGGCTGACTGACGATTCGGACACAGTATGTTCGGACACAGTATTTTTTTTTCCGGTGGGAAAATCATCTTATGACATCCCCCGCTCTTGGGCGGAGCGCGAGATAGTGTCAGACTTTTACTGACTAAAAACCCACTCCTGTTCCTTCGTTGCCTTTCGTACCAGGGCCGATTCTTCCTTTCAGAATCAGACCCTTGCCCCAGTAGGCTTCGACCCTGCTGGGTCCCTACGGTTTGCTGACATCTCCTTGAGGCGTGCGTGGAACAGTACGCGCCGTCGACGACTTGGGCTCGGTCTGGATGGTTACCGGACGGTCGGACGGCGAGCTACTCATTACTCGCCGTCCGCAAGCCCGCGCCTACGGTGGCCGGAAATCTGGATCGGAATCCCGGTGGCGCCGGCGGTTGGGGCGTGAGGACCGTTGCCTCACACGATCGGCCGCCTCCTTTGCTAGCATTACTGCTTCGCAGAAGGAGGCGACCGCCTGCCACACTTCCTCGCTCCGGACCAGGACCTGTACCAAGGCCTGGCGCGAGAGATCGCCGCCGCCGATCGCCCCCACGAGGACACGGCGTTGCTCTGCCCAAGCGGGCACACCTCCACCGTGTGCTCGACCGTGTTCTCTGGGCGGTCCACACAATGGTGACACCCGGGCGTTTCTTTCGCACGAATCCGGTGCAGGAACCTCCCGAAGTTACCATGTCCGGTGAGGACCTGCGTCATGCGGAAGGTAAGGACGCCGTAAGGTCTTTCCAGTCACGCCTCAAAGAGGGGACTTACCGCCGTAATTGTGGCGTGCCCAGCACTGGGTCGCGTCAGTCGCTGTCTCCACTTCACCATGAGATCCCGCCGGAACACTTTCCGCCATGCCGCAACATGTCGTGGCAGCTGAGTTTCTCCCCGGCGTTACATCTCCACGCGCAAATCGTGCCTGCGTGCAAGGACTGTTGCCTCCAAATTCCATTGTGGCAGGCCAGCAAGGAGGCTCGCCGCTTCGCGGGAAATCGTCCGGTATCCCCGCACCATTCGTATGGCCATGACCCTCTGGCATGCGTTCAGCCGATCCGCCGGCTGCTTCCGCAGCGCCGGCGCCTACACCGGTGCGCCATAAAGGACCACGGAACGAACTATTCCCGCGCAGAACCTCTGGCATGAGGCGTCTGGACCCTCAAGTGGCTCCTGCCCAACCTAGGGAAGGTTGGGCAGGAGCCACTTGAGGGCAGCCCCAGTCCGATTCAGTTTAGGAGCCAGACGTCGGAAGTGCTCCTCGAAATCCCATCGGCTGTCGAGAACGAGTCCCAGGTACTTCATCGTCGACCCGACGCCGATGTGAACTCCTCCTACCGTTAGTTGGGAACCCCGTGGTGGCGCGTTCCGAGGGCCGTGAAAGCACATGGCCTCGGACTTGTGCAGAGCCACCTCGAGTCCCAACTCTTGGATCCTGTCCACGACTGTCGCAACCCCGCGTGTCGCTAGTTCGACCGCCACCCGGTACGACTCTCCCTGCGCCAGGACCAGCGTGTCGTCTGCGTAGTAGACCACGCTGACCCCGCCAGGGAGGTCGCCGCGCAGCACGTAGACGTACCCGATGTTCCACAAGCGCGGCCCTAGTACCGATCCCTGCGGAACACCGCACGACATCTCTCGCCGTCTCCACTCTCCCTGGTGACCGGGTTAGATTATGTACCTGTCCGACAGGTAGGCCTCGACCACACGACAGAGGTAGTCGGGCGTCCGGTGATACCGGACTGCCCTCCTAATGCTACTCCAAGGCAAGGAATTAAATTAAATTCAATTCAATTCAATTTATTTCCACAAATTAACAACAACCATAACTTCTTGAGTAGCGTAATTAGAGACACAATAGTAAGACAATAGCGCACGACCGCCGGCGTTCGTGCGGGGATCAACAGCTTAATCATATTTACTTATCTAATGCTTACTTATTTTCTAAAAATACACATACCTATAAAAATTGTAGGTACTATAACACTCCGAAGTCGACTAGCAATCTCACAAAACTATGGCATAGCAATATTAGTTGTACTTATGACCTTCTTCTATAAGAACGTTTGACAACACTACACATTGGCAACTTATTGCCCGCTTATGATTGTTATTACAAATTTCAATAAGTTTCGTAAGCGTTACGGTGGCCAAAGTAGTTAGCACTGTGCCTCGCATGGCGAACGTTCGGGTTTGAGTCTCACATCAAACATGAAAAATATTTTTTTAAGTATTACATGTGAAGTAAGAATGCCGAGTTGCTAACAAATATGTTAAATATTACACATCTAAACGAAGATTCTTTCGTTTTGCAATTATTTCCAATCTTAGCGTCGTTATTAAAGTGATAAGTTCACTTTGTTTCAAATCTACCCTCATATTTTAACTACTTTACTAGTTCACATAAATTATTCCACTATTCACTGTTGTTGGTTGGTGAACATAGTTTGTGTTATCTTGTTGTTGCTATTTTAGTATTCTTCTGAATTCAATATGCAGGCTAAAATTGGCAAATATTGTTGCTAACTTTGCGGTCATTAACAGAGAAATATCAGCTGATTGGATAAACGTATTATCTGACATGTCGCTTAACGAGGCTGTAAATTATTTTTATGCCACCATAAAGGACATTCAGGATAGGTTTGTTCCCACTAAGACCATTCTTCCTAGCTCGTACCCTATTTGGTACTCTCCGGCACTCAAACGCTTAATTAAAGAGAAGTTTAAATATCTACGTAAATTCAAGTCATATGGTAGACTTTCAGACGAGGCGGCCTTAAAACATCTACGTGAGCGGGTTAACAAACTTGAAGCGGATTGCTACACCAACTATTTAGCTGAAACAGAAGCCTCTATTGAAAAGAATCCGAAACGTTTTTGGAGCTTTGTGAAACAGCGATATAAATCCAATGCAATGCCCAGCTTCCTCAAATATGGTGATGTGACGATTTCTTCTCCCGAGTCTATTTGTAACGCATTTTCTTCCCACTTCTATTCTTTTCTTGATCCTATCAATGATATGCCTACTAATTTTTGTCCTCCCCAAACTGCTATAAATTCTAATATAATTTCGGATATTCACTCAATCGAGATTGACCTTACTGTTATAGATAAGTTTATTAGTGAAATTTATCCATTTAAATCTGCTGGTCCTGACCACTTATCACCTAAATTTCTAATTGGGTGCACTAAAACTATTTCCCTGCCGGTATCACTATTATTTAAAAAATCACTCGCTTTATGTTCTGTTCCCCAAATCTGGAAGTCTGCCTTTATCACTACTGTGCATAAAAAAGGGCACAAAAATGAAATTGTTAATTACAGACCTATAATATTCTCTGCAATATCATCGGAGGAAGAAATGGATGCTCTCCAAAGTGACCTAGAGCGATTAGATGATTACTGCTTGACTAACAAATTAGATTTGAACCCTGTTAAATGCTCAATAGTCTCCTTCAGCAGAAAACGGATCCCTCGCTCTACAACTTATAAACTTAAAGGGCAGCTATTGCAGAGACGCGACGGTGTACGCGACTTAGGCGTCTTTCATGACTCTAAACTTTTATTTAATGTGCACATTGAGCAAATAGTAGCCAAAGCTTCAAGATCACTGGATTTTGTTATGAGACTCGCAGGGTGTTTTAAGAATGCCAAAACTCTTAATATCCTCTACTGCTCTTTTGTTAGAAGTCACCTCGAATATGCGTCTCAAATTTGGAACCCTTGTTATGGCAAATACATTGATCGTATTGAGAATGTACAAAAAAGATTTATTCGTTTTCTTTGTTTTCGGCTACGTATACCATATCATTGTGATGATTACTTAAATCTTTGCAAGAAATTTCATTTACAACCACTAATAAATCGTCGTCGATTAGCAGATTGCACTTTCCTACTAAAAAAAATATCTAATGAGATTTACTGTCCTGATCTCTTACATAAATTACGCTTTAATGTCCCCCAAAGATCGGTTAGATTTAATCCGGCTATCTCTATTCCTTCGGACACAGTATCCGAATTGGCACATTTAAAACATTTTTTCAATAAATTTGGTGGTTTCCGAATATACTATATCCGAATCGTCAGCAGCTCATGTAAACGATAGAAAACCGAAAGGCTAGCAACTCGGTGTCGATGCTCAAGACGTTATAGTTTATCTAATAGCAAACCATTGTTTGTTGACGACCTCTGATGGTCGCTGCTAGGATATTACTTTGACTAGGCTCTCAGCAAGCTCTGGTGTACTAGTCACGCCTGGCAGAACGCGACTTCTGAATCGTTTCTTTCGAATGCTGAAAGCAAAGTATTCGAGCAAAGCTTCTCAAGTGATTTTCTACATACATTTTTCAGTTTGGATTTCCTTCATTCTCTGCCCCACGTAGATTAAAGTTTCTTCGTAGACTTGATTAAAAACGATATTACAATAAAATATAACATACACTTAGGTAACAAAGTTTTGATTTGCAGGAATATGGAGTCAAAAGATGCAACTGTGCCTGGAGGGGCAGTGGGTGCTCGTCATGGACTATGAGACAGGGGTATGTGCCATTTCTCTCTAACACTTTTAAAACTAATTTGTTTTTTTTTTTATTTGACTAATTTATTTAATGAGATTATTATATCTACATATGTACATAAAAAACTTAAATATTAACTAAACTATTTATACTAAAACCTAACTATGTACATAAATATTATAATACAAAAACACAAAGTATTTTTGTATTATTAATATTTGATTGCATCATTGAATCATCATCCAGCCGAGCTTGATGCCAACTTTGTTTGGCGTCTGCTTCCGGTTCCATGGTCGTAATCTTTGATTAAAAGTTAAAATGCGTTGGAAAGGTGATGTTAAAATTCCTGCAGTAATATGTGATGGGATTTTGACTCATTGTCATTGCTGAAATCCCAAATCTTGTGATCCGAGTTTGCTATGAGTGCTTCGACAGTGAGGCCGTTAACTAACCATGGTCTTATTTGTTCACAGTCGATAATGGAGCGGTTCCCGGCTTCATGGGTGCACTCACCGACGGCGTTCACGTCGCCTGAGCCCGCCGAACTATACAACAACGTATTGGCCTTTGTGGTGGGCGCGGCGGGCGAGGGCGAGGGGGGCGGACCCGGGGGAGCGGGATCGGTGCGCAGCGCGGGGGGGGCGCCACGCAGGGAACTGCACATCTTCCAGTGCCACGACGTTAGCGCGCAGGCGCTCGTCGAAGAGCTCAACCTGCTCAAGTGAGACCACCCTTTGTTAATACAATATCCATTAATTACCCAACTGCATCAGAAGGAAGGTTATGTTTTTCGAGTGTATGAATATTTCTTTGCTGGTGTGACGAGAATGGATAAAGTGAGAAATGAGTATATTAGAGGAAGTTTGAAAGTGGCGCCAGTGACTGAAAAGTTGAAAGGGAATCGTTTGTCTTGGTATGGTCATGTAAAGAGGAGAGATGAAACGCATGTTACTAAAAAAGTTATGAGTATACATGTGGATGGGTGGAGAGGGAGAGGGAGGCCAAAGAAAAGATGGATGGATTGTGTGAACAGTGATATGAAAGAAAAGGAAGTAAGTGATAGCATGACGGTTGACAGGATAGAATGGAAGAAAAAAACATGTTGTGCCGACCCCAAATAAGATGGGACAAGGGCAGGAAGATGATGAATATTTCTTTGGCACGCCCTCGAGCCTAAACGGTTTCTTACATTTTAGCTTGAGAGAAGTCGGTTGTAAGAAAATTAATGATTTCTTGCAGTCTTTGACACTTCCTACCTTCCTATCTCCTATATCCAATCCTACCTTTGATATATCGCATACTCAAAAAATACAAACAAAGTGGTATGGGATATATCTAACATTAGAGCCGACTATGTATCTAATAGTTGCACTGCGTATGTTGATGCACATGCGAAAGTAGGTCGCGTTCAAACTGCACACATGAGCCTACATTCGGCTAACTTATTTATAATAAAAATGTTTTAACCCAAGTACGTACACCATACAGACGGTATCACAGCTACATTCGACTCTAATATCGCGGATGTATTCAACAATTTCTTTATCGATAGCATCATAACCTGACCTAAGTAAAATTAAAAGCAACGACAGCAGCGTTTTTGTAAATTTATAATATTTTTATATTAAAAACATTAAGAAGTGACAAGACAGGCTATAATCATATTATTTAATTAAATAATTTACACACGAAGAATCATCCCACTAAACCAGCTAGAACAAAAGAAAGGCAGAGGTCGCCCACCATTGATCTTGTGGTCTAGAATCGAGAGAGACCTAAAGTTAGCCCATTTACCAAAGCCGACAACATCATCATCATCATCTTCCTGCCCTTGTCCCGTTTTATTTGGGGTCGGCGCTAGCGCAGTCCGTTTTTTTCTTTCATTCTGTCCTGTTACTCGTCACGCTATCACTAACTCCTTTTTCTTTCATATCACTTCTCACACAATCCATCCATCTTTTATTTGGTCTCCCTCTCCCTCTCCATCCATCCACATGTAAACTCATAACTCTTTTAGTAACATGCGTTTCATCCCTCCTCTTCACATGACCATACGAAACGATTCGCTTTCAACTTTTCGGTCACAGGCACCACTTTCAAACTTCCCCTAATATACTCATTTCTCACTTTATCCATTCTCGTCACACCACACATCCATCTTAATGAGTAAAATCAATAAATGAGGTCCAGCCTTAACATAGGTTTAAATCATAATTATGTATATCTCGAATATACCTAAGTCAAAACACAAAAAAATTGATAAAAATTGAATCATCAATTTTGATTCACAACCTCGACATAATTGCCTTGGAGTGCCACAAGGAAGCATCTTAGGGCCATCATTATATATTTTCTCAAGTAAGTGAGTAAGTAATAATTTCTTGCACAAAAAGATCAGCTTATTAGTAATATCAGTGATTAAACACTTGAAATGGGAGCGGTTATTCTATTTATGTAAATAAGCCCACTGTCCTCAAGCAATTGAACAAAATTGTGATTTCTTGATTTTTTACCTGAATGACTCAGAAGGAGGGTAATATTTGCCAGAGCTCAGGGATTATTTGGAAGCGTCACCGCGGCATTTGAACACATAAGGCAATTAAAGGCATCGGTTTTGGTCAGCTAAAGTGATGTTTTCTCATCCTCAAAAAGAAGGAGGACAGTGTTTTAATTTCTGTCACTTAAGATAATGGATCGATAACGACAAAGATGACGACACTTACAAAGACTGTGGTTACTGACAGCGTCGACCTTGGCAGTCGAAACAAAACAACTATTTTTATGCCACGTGTGCTTCCGTCACGACACACATTCTCAACACAAAGCATCACCGCGTCGTGATAACGCCCTTTATCTGCGGCTCCATTATCTGAAGAGTGGTCCATGTTATCAGCTTGTATCTCGCATGTGTGATTCAGTGTGGATCCATCCTCTCATGATCTACATCAAGCACAAGATCGCGCTGCCCGTAGCCGCCTACTCATGGTACAGCTCTATTCCTCTTTATCGTCCACATAGTCCACTGGTCCGGTGACAGCGAGACGGACTTACGAAATTTCAGCTCTGTGTTTAGATAGACAGTGATAAGATTGTGATGCAAGGTTCAGTGTTTGGTGAATGTGTTTGCTACCAAGGAATATATGGAAATGATCGCAGAGTCAACCTGGTGTACAGTTTAACTACGAGTATATCAGTGGCCTATCATGGAGGACGGAAACAATTTGGGAACGATGAACTATCCAAGTCAAAGTATTTGGATTCATCTCTGTTGGAGTAGCCTTTGCTCTGTTTTGTCATAACAATAACGTATAACGATATCTTTACCACATATGTAAAAGTTCATTATAATATACCGTCAAAGCAAATCAATGATCTGGCTATCGAATTTTTATATTGGTCCAAACGTTTGTGTTTCGAAGATACATAGATTGAATACTAACTCTTCATTATGCACACCCTATAAATTAAACGTATATATTCTAAATACATAATATAGATATCTAACTGTGTAAGGGACACGTATTCTGTGTTTTCAAGATGCTGGTGTATAACATGTGGGTATGTACAGGGGGGTGAGTGGTGGCGGTGCGGGCGACGGAGGGCGTGACTTCATCATCGAGCGCGAGCGCGAGAGGGAGCGGGAGAGTGAGGCCGACCGACCGCGCCGGCAGGTGTGTACACTCTATGTTATTACAAGGGTGCTGGTGCCCGACCCCTACTAGCAGGCTCATTAGTTTATCCAATGCAATCAATCTTTAAAACCAAAATCAAAAAAGTTGACCCTACCGTGGCGTGGAACAGTACAGTGAGATAGCGAACAGAACCCCCGTTTTCACCATGAAATCGTGTTTATCAGTTGCGCTATCGGGGTCTAGACTTCTGGAGAAGAGTGTCAGAGTATGAGGGCAGAGGATAATCACATTACAGGTTTTTTTTTGTAGGTGGGAAAATCATCCAATGACATCCCCAGCTCTTGGGCGGAGCGAGAAGGCGTGTCAGACTTTTACTGACTAAAATCCCACTCCTGTTCCTTCTTTGCCTTCGTCCCAGGGTTGAGTTTTCCTTTCAGAAACAATCCCTTGGACCCAGTAGGCTTCGACCCTGCTGGGCCCCTACGGTTGGCTGACATCTCCTTGAGGCGCGCGTGAAATAGTACGCGCCGTCGACGACTTGGGCTCGATCCAAACAGTTACCGGACGGTCGGTATTGGGGTCCCAGCGGCTGGGGCGTGAGTGCCGTTCCCTAGCGCGTGCACGTGCGGCCTCCTCCTTTGCTAGCATTACTGCTTCGCAGAAGGAGGCGACCGCCTGCCACTCCTCCTCGCTTCGGACCATGGCCCGGCGCGAGATATCGTTGCCGCCGATCTCCCTCACGAGGACACGGCGGTGCTCTGCCCAAGCAGGGCACACCCCTACCGTGTCCTCCGGGCGGTCCACACAGTGGTGGCTCCCGGGCGTTACTTCCGCATGAATCCAGTGCAGGAACTTCCAGAACTGACCATTTTTGGTGAGTACCTGCGTCATACAGAAAGTGAGGACGCCGTGAGGTCTTTCCAGCCACTCCTCAAAGAGGGAACTTACCGCCATAATTATGGCGTGCCCAATCATATTAAGTATACCTGCGATACAACTCATCTCAAATCAACGTAGAACACATATAATGGACTATCCATAGCAGGGACTATGGATAGTCCATTGTTATTCTACGTTGGTTTTCCCATCAACATTAATTGCCAAAAAATAAACTCTACAAGTGATTCATCAATGACACAATTGTCGTAATTAGATAGCACTTATTGATGAACACATTTACGACCAGATCATTTATAATAATTATTGTTTTATATTTATTGTTCCGGTATGTTAATTTGTGTGATTGCTTGCATTTATTGCATTCTTTTATTGCCTTGATAATGGCACTATTCTTACGCAACATATATTTAGAGAAAGTAAAATATAATAACAATGATTAGATCTTAAAATAACGACACAACTCAGACCCGACACATGCAGACAGGGCGGCGAGCGGTGCGGCGTTCATTTGTTTAGGGTGAGACAAAACCTCAATAAGCCGCTTATATTAGTGGTAGAAAGTCGCAAATAAGAATACTCATAAGTACGTCACACAAACAGCGACCACGACTTGATCCCTATCGTATGTTTATTAATGCATGTTTTACCACGCTCAGCTATATAAGAACAGAGCATGGAAACTATGACTGCTTACTCGTATAATAGGGCAACGCTGTATAAAGACGCTGCGTCATCACAGGACAATGTCTAATGTAAAAGAAATATGCGCGATTGCATCGCCGACGCGCGACCGCTATCGCTCACTATCGCGTTCGTATCGATCGGCGATGGCGATAGTGATAGCTCCGCGTGCTTGCATCACAAACACTTCGGTGCGCGGCGTGTTGAAACCCTAAATAACAATTAATTACGTTTTAACCCATTCAATAATCAATTATCCTTCAATCAAATCGAGCCATTGAATATTAACGATGTGTTACTTACCGCAAAAAAAAATCTTATCCTCACATTTATATTACAAAACATTAACATTACATTATTTACATTTGTTTTATAAAACAAAGTCCCCCAGTCTGTTTGCGATAAACTTAAAAACTAATGAACGGAAACGGATCGGAATACATGCATAGGTACACTTAAGTTATGTACATAAACATATAGTTAAGAAAAGTCGAGGATTGCAAAGATTTCTAACACCCTTGCGAAGCTGGGACAGGATAGTTCTTAAGTCCCTCTAGAACTAATAGCAGAATGTTTGACCCTACTATATATAACCACCACCATACACCACTTATAACTAAGTCGTTTACATTATACTTACTAAAAACATACATATTCTATGAAAGTATCATTTTGAGTAGGTGATGTTTTATAATGAAACATGTTCTACTAGTTAATATGTGCAAAAACGCGTTTAATGACATCGACTTCCGATTTTTATGTTTTTTGCTGTTGATAGGAAATTGTCACGGAGTTATAACCCAACACATAACCAACAATCAAGATCAGAATATAAAAAAACAAATAAGTTATGCGCGAATCGATAACCCCAATAACATGAAAATTGAACATAACTAGTGAATTGACCAGTGTGAACTTTACACATCAGCGATACCCCTTCGAAATAGACATGCGATTGCAGCAATCCCGGAAGGCACGAGTATGCTATCAATTATTGAAGTGTTCCATGGCCTATCTCCAAAGTCCTTCATCAAGTCTTCATCTAATTTAAATGTATTTTTTTTTAATTCAATAAAATCACTTAACTAATTAAAACTATATGTACACTAAAGACAAAAACTACTAGCTAAAATATGGCGTCATAAAACTCCTCCGCATCGCTATCGACTGAAAGTGTGCCCAAAAGGCTGGCGGTATTGCCACGTTGTATGGCAATGCTTAATCTCTGACTGAGGCAAAAGCCAGCCCTTGGATGACACGAAATGTCAACTAAACGTTTGGATAATTCTTTAAAATACTCTGGTGCTCTCGCACCACCTGGCTTTTAAAAAAAGTCTCATATTAGAGAACTTGCAAAAGTAAGATCTGCACACTACACTAGTATATCAGAAGTTAGGTGCGATTTCCCAGCACGCTTCGCTTTCTCTTGCATCCTTATTCTATAGTTCCCTAGCTTTTCTGCATAATTCAATAGTCAATGTGTGTATGTATGGGTGTTTTACTCCATTTAGTCACTGAAACGTCTTCAGAAGTTCCTGCTTTTCTCAACTAAAGTTACGCTTGCTCAGTGTCTTCTTCAACCTCTTCTAGAGTACACTGAGGTCTGCTTCCTTTATGCGACTGAGGAACTTCTTGATAAGCTGGTATGTCTGCAAAATTTATGTATCCGCTTCATTTTTCGGCTTCAAAAGTACGACCATGTGTTGGAATTTCGAAAGCAATTAAAGTGGCTGCCAGTTTGGCAACATCGGGATTCCGACACTCTTTCTTTTCTCTTCTCTGTTTTTCATAACCCCAAATCCCCCTTGTATCTTCGGGAACGCTTTGAGAATATTGTTTCGAGCGGAAAGCTTTGTCGCTCATCATCCTCTCTTCTTCTTCTTTTTCTTCCCCACTCCGCAAGTCGTTACGGTGGTTCCTTTACTATTTATGCTGTGCGACTCTAGAATTCACGACCACAACCATTACGGGCATCCATTAGGGACCTCCCTTTGTTGGAGGTCTTCAGGGGAAAAATTAAGAAATATTTCCCGTCTACTTGACCCATAAATATGAATGTATAGATTTTTATTTATTGTATATACTCGTAGCACCTATATTTATGTATTGTGTGCTGTACACATATTATTTTATTAAGTTTAGTTTTAGTTCCGCGTAAGATTTATTATTTATAAGCTTAAGCTATGCACTTATAGGTTTTCTGTAAGAAAAGTCAAGTGCGGATTAAGCTCGCCTGTATACATTAGTTATACTAATTTAAAATATTTTTTAAAGTTATACAGAACAATAAAGAATAAAAAAAGAAATTTCACCCTAGGGGGTGCTAATGCTTCCCTCGGTAGATGATCCTACTGGTGCCCATTTGGACACGGCCTTCTTAATACTGAGCACGGAAAAAAGTAGTCTGAACACGGAAGAAAGTGATGAACAAGAATGCGTCATTCGAACATGAATATGCAATCCTGTACACATTTCTAGTTGAATCATACGAATAATTATTAATATTATCTTATCTCGAGTATTATCAGATAAAGAATTTAACGAAAACTAATTCGATGCTTATATCGGAGCTCTGAACATGAAGCAGAACATTTTTTTCAATTCCAAAGGTTAAAGACTGAAGCACAATACTTATTTACTAGTAAATAGCACCGTATTGGGGGCGCAGGACATGTGTCTGCGTGCATACATGAAGACGTGACGACGCTGAAGCGTTGTGAACTTGTGTCTGAAGTGGATAATGAATGGCCGCGGTGGTCGGTTCGTGCGTGGAGCACAGCTCGGCGCTGATAGCTCTTGTCAGTTTGTTATCACGCGATAAAGCGCTCTGCGGCCCCGCGCCCTCACTCGCCGCGCATCGGCCGCGACAGCGACATGGCGCGCCTCTACAACACCTACACGGAGAAGCAATGGGAGGCTGTGCTCAGCGTGAGTGACACTCCCTCTCTTTTCCACCTACCTACCTTCGATCTTTGTGTGACCGAGTAGAGCAGGATGCCGATTCATCCTGTCTGAGTAAACATGTGTAACGGTGAGCGCGTGCGTGTGACAACAAAACACGCGCGCCCGCGTAGAAACTTGAACTTCCTGTTAAAGCTAGTATGTGTTTGCAGCAAATGTCAGCGCAGCTGGGGAGAGGCGAGCGCGGGGGCTCGGGCGGCGACCGCGACGACGCGTCGTCCACGGGCTCCGAGCGCCTGTACGAGCAGGACATCGCCATCCTCAACCGCTGCTTCGACGACATCGAGAAGTTCATCGCGCGCCTGCAGCACGCAGCGGCGGCGCAGCGCGAGCTCGAGCGCCGGCGCCGGTCGCGCGGCGGCCGCAGGGGCACCGGTAACAGACACTACATCTTCATCTAACATCTGCTTCTGCCAATGAATTTGTGTTCTTTGCGTAGTCTCATTTGTGTCTAGACAGTGAAGTTACCATTCATAATTAAGAGACTCCGTCTGTAGGTAATGGCGGCGCGAACGCGGGCGAGGGCATGCTGGCTCTACGCACCAGGCCGCCGCCCGAGCGCGACTTCGTGGACGTGCTGCAGAAGTTCAAGCTGTCGTTCAACCTGCTGGCGCGGCTGCGCGCGCACATCCACGACCCCAACGCGCCCGAGCTGGTGCACTTCCTGTTCACGCCGCTGGCGCTGATAGTGGACGCGGCGCAGGACGCGGCGGACGGGCGGCTAGCGGCGCGCGTGGTGCAGCCGCTGCTCACGCGCGACGCGCTCAACCTGCTCGCCAACTGCGTCACCAGTAAGGAGACCGAGCTGTGGCACTCACTGGGCGACGCCTGGCTCATACCCAGGTATTCTGTTCATGCATTTTGTTTTTTTAGCTTTTGCAATAACATATAGGTACTATCCAGTGTCATCCAATTCCGCGGAAACAGTGACCTCTTATGATTTGATAAATAGTTATTTAGTCTAATTGAGTGTCTCAGTTAATCTATTTTACGACATATAATTCAACTGCTGGGCAGTCTCTCCATAGACTTCCACTCCTGTAGTTTCCCTGGTCAACCTTGTCTACGCTATCGTTTTATAATACATTCCAGACATAATGTGTTTGAAGAAATTCTGGAAGAATGTCCAAGAACCCGTTAGAGTAACGTCTATCACCATCACCATATCGCCGTACCTATCTGCTTTCCGAGTAACACCTGCTGTAATCCTCGGTCATCGTTTATTATTAGCGCGCTAGATAATCCGCGTGTATTAAATTCCACGATTGAATGTCGATAAACAGGTACCACCGAATACGTAATATTAGGTTGAAGATAACCTTATCGGTTTTATTTAAATTATTTTGATATTATGTAAATGAGGCCCATTTGACAAACTGTGTCGCTTGTCGCAGCCGCAGCTAGAGCGAGGAACAGCGAGACTCGATTGAACCATAATTATAGTAATTCAAAATAGAGCAGGAAACTTATGGTGCCACATTTCATATCATTACGGTGGATAATCGTCTGACAGTTAATTGCAAAAGGCTAATACAAATGTTTTGTTGGTCCGACCGCGCGACCGTGATAATCACAATTGTAGTAGCGCTAGCTGAGTACATAAACAAACTACTTACTGAAAATAAGTAGTTAATTCCTATCTTATCTTTTTATTGTAACAAAACGTCCCCTTAGAATGTCTAATAGATTTGGAATGCGTAAATAGCATTAGTTTTAAATTGACAGTTGTTTATTTCGAGTATAATACGAGTATACCTAGGTACATAATTTGCAATGAGTAGCGCATGAAATTACACAAAGTGGCGGGAAAGAGAGCGACTACAGATATTAAATGTAAGCAAAATATAATATATATAAAAAAACAACAAGCTGCCAGCGCCGCTTGTTATTGTTTTCGGCATCTCATTTCATTAATATTCTATGATGTACTTATAGATATATTGAAATTACAAAAACCGGGCAAGTGCGAGTCGGACTCTCTTACTTAGGGTTCCGTACAAACTTACCTATGAAAACAGTTCAATTCCCGAATTGAATTACGAAGATTTTTCCGGATCGCAAATTGTTTTTTTTTTGTGACGTAACTACAAATTTACAGTTCTTCATTTTTTCCTATACTTGTACTATGAGACCCTGCTTGATGCCAAATTTCAGGATTCTAGGTCAACGGGAAGTACCCTACGAATTTTGATTATCTTGAGAGTGTCGAAATACACGTTTTTTGCGACATAAAATGCCGTATCTTTATTTTTCGTTAACTCAGAAGTTTTATTTTTTCACAACTTCTAGAGACCGTAGACCTAAGTATATGGTTTTAATTTCAACTCGATACCTCTACGCGTTCCCGAGATCTTCGAGGGTCTTGACTGACAGACAGACAGACAGACGGACAAAAAAGTGATCCTACAAGGGTTCCGTTTTTTCCTTTTGAGATACGGTACCCTAAAAAAAGTAAATATAAAAAACCAAATAGGAGCAAGACCGACCTACACGTACAGTCTGCGTTAAAGATGGGCTGTTATAGTTTTATTTCCTTTAATTTTTAGACCAGAATAGAATATTATATAGGAAACATAATATTGTAGTCGACCATATTAAAATAAAGAATATAACTGCAAAATAATACGATACAATTAGTGGTTCATATTGACGCTTGTTCGCATCGTCAATAGCAATGAAATAAATAACATAAAGCCTCTGAGATAAAGCAGCGTTTCTAGCATTTCAATTTCAGTCATCCCGCCGCTTCAGCTTCTAGCAACTGGTGGCACTGGCACCCACCTACTTCATAAGACAGGTAGTCCCAACTTTGAGAGTAACTCAATTATATCAAAAGGATCATTGGTAATGAAATCAAAATGCTCTCGCTGAGTCGAAGATTCAAAGTTTGGAGCACAGACACCTAGTTGCTAGCCTGTCGGTTTTCTATCGGTTGTAATTTAGTCAACGTCGGAATTGCGTAACTTAATTCCGCCAAACCCATTCCATCAGGCGTACGGTAATGCACCGCCGGTGCATAATTGACATCCCACCCATACACACAAAGCTTTTCGGGAACACATTCATTGTACGTACAGCTAAGGAGAGGAATTCCCTGCCGGAGTCTGTATTTCCTGATAGCTATTACCACCTCTTGTTCTTTAAGCCAAGAGTGAATAATTTACTTCTAGGCAAGCGTGCTCCATCGTCACCCATAATCTTACCATCAGGTCAAGCGCGAGCCTAACAATATCAAATTGAAAAATAAAAAACTGCCTCTTCGAATGGATAGTAACGGGTTATATAAACCAACAGGAATGTCCACATGTTGGGAAGATTATGAGAAAGCCTATGACTCCGTGCCATATTCATGGCTCATGAGAGTGTTGGAGTTGTATGCAATAGATGCTACTATACGCACTTCCCTATAGCTATGTATGGGGCAATGGAAGACAGTCCTTTGCTTTCCAAGATGTCGACCAATCCAAGGGGATGATGAGCTTATATTGATTAAACGGGGAATATTTTAGGGTGACAGTTTGGGTCCACTTTGGTTCAAAATAAGTCCTGAGCCCTGTAAGTACTTATTGGTGAATTATGGTGACCAGGTCATATCTCACCTTCTAATCATTACATGGATGATCTGTAATTCTTTGCTCGGCAGCTGTAAGCACGTTCCGGTGTTGACGTGGTAACATAAAAGTCAAATGATCCAATGATAAAGATGCTCGATTATAATATAACTGTTGTGTGTGTGTGTGCAGGGAGCAATGGAAGACGACCATCCCTCCGTATCAGCCCGTGTTCATGGACGGTTGGAGCCCTGACTACCAGGTCGATGATCAACCACTGCGCAGGTATGGTTCTAGTTATGATTAATGTAACCACATATCATTCCATGTTATTATGTAGTAACGTCCAAATCTGTGAATAATCATCTCATACCAGTCTTGTCTAACCAGTAAAATATGTGTTTATTTCACATGTTTGTTCATTTACACTAGTATCATTAATTGTAGTAAGTTTTTAAACGAGTATATAAATAAATATCATTGTGTAAAAAGGGTCATAATAAGTAACCTGTTTGTGTTATGTTCGCTATAAATGTGTCCGTGTTGTATCGTGTCTGTATACGTGTAGCATTGTGTGTGTGTGTGTGGGGCAGGTCATCCCCGCGGCGCAGCTCGGTGGGGCGCGCCGAGCTTGCGGCCGCCGAGCCCGCCGGCTACGAGCGCTACGAGCGCGACGAGCCCGACCTCTACGCCGAGCAGTACACACCTTACCCCAGGTAACCAACCTACCAATACGTACAGCATTTGTTTATGCGGGGTATTTCGTCCCCGCGGCGCTGGGGATCGATGGGACACGCCGAGCTCAAACTCAACTCTGAGTCACAGTTTGAACTGCAAAGCCTTTATTGCATACATACTAAGTGTGATATTGTCGACAGGAACATGCGCGGGATGGGGCGCGACGACTCGGGCAGCGCAGCGTCCTCGCCCGACCGGGAGCCGGCTTACCGCGCCGACAGAGATGACGGTATGTTGATATTAGCATAAACATAAACGCACACAGGAATGAAGACACAGAACCTGATCATTCTGTTATATGACATTTCTTTTAGGGCCATATATATATATATGTAGTGCTGTAGGTTTACAGATGTCAATTCTGAGTCTAAACCGTTAAAAAAGCGGTTTCGTCTAATCAAGTAGCGGTTGTGTTATTGTAATGCGTGGGTAGGGAGCAATGAATAGTTAGTAGCGGACCCAGAATGCTTCCTTGTGGTACGCCGGAAAATATTAAGCACATTATAGAGGACATACTTGAACTAGTAGTAGCAGTTCAAATGGGCCTTAATTACGTTTTCAGTACCTACGTAAAAAAGTAATTGAGGAAGCAACGGTTTGTTTTTGTAGAGCAGTCCACCTTGCCTCATCTTATAAAATGCCTAACCAATATCGAGAAGCCCTACTGGGCTTCCTTGAGCGCCCTCTATGTTACTACATATAAGAGGGCGATAGGCCTATTAAAACTGGCTTCAAGTGGTGGTTATCTCCACCAGTCATGGTGCTCATCTCCACCAGTCATGGTGCTCAAACTAGTGCAATTTCCCACTGGTAAACTACGATTGCCAATCTTTAGCATGCATTAAAAACATTTGTGAGCTTTAAAAAAAAAAACACTTTATGGTAGTTGTTTTAGCAGGGTTGCATCAATCAGGTCGTATCCTGTAGACTTTTCTTCTTGGAAGGACAGCAATTCTTGGTATACCTTCTTTGGTGATGCACTTTTTAATAGAGGGCACATCTGTAGTGGAGATTTCAACAGTTGCCTAATGTTCTCATCTTCCTCAAGGTAAGTGGGAACATGCAGGTGAAAATCCACTGCAGATGCGCGTCCCATTAAAAAGTTAGGCAAATTGCTAGTTGTAGTAGTTGTTGGTGTGTGTTGCAGACGACCTGGGCGAGGCGTGGGCGCGCGGCGTGATGGCGCGCGGCGGGCGCGTGGTGCGGGTCACGTACCCGCGCACCGCCAACAACGACAAGGAGCTCACTGTCGTGCGCGGTGAATACCTCGAGGTACGTACTGAGCGACTGCAGCAGTCGAGAGTGCTCGCCGCCGGCAGCGTATGTTCTTGAGCACTGGTTTTAGTTGAAGTTTTGCATTATGCCTTTGTGTTAATGTTTCGAGAACTTGCATCCAACATATTTTCAAATCGTTTGTTAAGTTGGTTAACCATTCATCTACAATTGCGAATATTATTAGGACGTCTTCAATATAAAAAACAATTTTGTCTTTATAAGTTTGATTGATGGCGCGCTTGCAAATAAACGAGATACGACACTGTGAATATTCTTAATTATAAAATGGTAAAATTTCAGACAGACTAACACTAAAACATGTGTATATATGGGCAGGTACTGGACGACTCGCGCAAGTGGTGGAAGGCGCGCAACCGGCGCGGCGTGAGCGCGCACGTGCCGCACACCATCGTAGCGCCCGCCGCCTCGCCACCCGCCTCGCCGCACCTGTACCCCAACCCCATCTACACGCACTACCAGGTACGTACCTAGCCATCTGTGACTTCGTGCTGTTGACTGACAAATATGACGACTAGCTTTATAGATGAATCAAATATTTCGTAAAATATTTGATGTTTTGTTCCAGGAGGGAGCAGGTGGACGCGGCTCCGGTGGCAGCAGCCCCACAGGCCCGGCTGGTAGGGGTGCGGGAGGTCACGGGACGCACGGGGGCCACGGGGGCCTAGGGCCCGCTGGAGCCGGCGGGCAGGGCGGTGCGGGGCCCGGGGGCGCCGGCGCGGCCGATTGGGTGCGCCGCGAGCGCCTCGGCAAGAAGGGCGAGTTCCGCTACTTCTAGCGTGCAGACCAAGCACACACATGGCGCGCCTGAGTCCTGCGCCCGGCGCAAGTGCGATGTGCGTGCCCCGGGCGGGACAGCGCGCGTGTGTGTGTTGTGCTGTTAGGCGCCCCCGGCCCGCGCGTGTGTGTGTGCGCTTGACTCGTGTTCGTATGTTTACCAGACGCCCCGGACCACCTCACGTTACGTCCGTGCGGCGTGCGGTAGACAGTCATGATCTCGTGGGTGACGTGGTCCGGCGGCTGTACCGCCATCGCGCCAGTGTAGCGTACTAAGTGACTGTCCGCATCGGTCGCGTGTGCTCGTCGCGTAGGCGTGGCGTAAGCGCGGCGTGCCGTCAGCCGCCGCGTGTATCATACAAGTCTGATTTAAATTATTTACTTTGTAAATGTATACGTACAACAAGTTCGCAGCTTCACTCTGTACGAGCGTGCGACGCGCTAGTATCCATTGAATATGTATGTATATCTTATAAATTATTAGATTGTGAGTAATCACAAAATATATACAAATAATATAATATAATATCTAAAGCTAGATATGATGTAAATGAAACAAATAATAAGGGTATATTTTCATACTATTAATATATTGTGAGCGGAGCGGGCGCGGGCGGTGCGCCCCTCCGTCGTCTAGTTAATGCTCCGTGTTTGTACCTATTTTATTATTAAAATCCATTTTTTATCAAACTAGGTGTTGGTCTGTTCGTAATCCCTTCCCGTCGTCCCGAGGAATAAATTCAGTTAGTTCATTAGTAAAATATTGCTGATCGCAGCCAGCGTCACTGTTTATTATATCTGTTAACTGATAATCAGCAACATTGTAAGGCGTCGAGTGTCGCTGCAGCTCGTGGATCACACCAGCACTGGCCGGGTGTCTGTGTGTGTGTGTTGTGTGCGCTTTGCTTACATAAATGTTGTGTTCGTGTGTGTATAACCTTGTCAGGGTAAGTGTGCTTATATGTTGTTTTATTTCTTTATCCGTTTTTAGTGTATCTACTAACGCCTATCTCTGCAGTTTTGAAATATCCTCTCACTATTACTTTTTTGTATAATGTCCATTTAGGTTACACGTACAAATCCATACCACAATCCACTTTAAAACAGGCGTGTATTTTTTATGTAAGTCAAGAAATGTATAAAGTTTGAAAGTTTACGAGAAATACGTGTGTAATATTGGTGATTACCGCTGCGGCGGTATTATAAAGGAGCCGAGGACGGTAATCAATAATATTCACATATATCATATTATGACGTTTTTCAATACACTTGTGAAGAAAACCTATTTAACTAACTACTACTACTATAACAGTAAAATTAGTACTTAGTTGAGATTTTTTTATGACATGGCGGTAAAAAATAAAATCTATTTTTTTATTATCGCGAATTTATAAATACCGATCATAGACTAACTAGACTGCTTTAATAAAAATAACTCTATACAAAAAAAAAAACATATTTTATTTGAATGAGCAATTTATTTATTAAACATGTACAAGTTAAAATTGTTTATTTAAACATGAAATTGCATGAAATAGCAATAAAACACTAATTTATAGGCATGTACTATTCAACGCAAAACTTAATGTGATTTTTTTCGTATTTGGACCTTTTTTTGAGAACAAAGAGATTTGACACAAAATGTTTTAATTACCTTTTCGCACTAGTGCATAATGGTAATTAAAATATCACAGTTTGGTTACATACGCCATTACATACCTAAATGCCGTGCAAATAGAAACACTTTCTGAGCAACTGTATTGTAAATTCTATTATTATAATAAATACTAACTAAGAACACGATGAACATGGAGTGTTCGAGGAGCGCGTACCCGTACAAGTGTGTGATGTTACAGAGCGAGTGGCGCCGCCCCCCGCGCCCGCACCCCCGCCGCCGCCGCCACCGCCGCCCGCGCCCCCCGCGCCCGCTCCTGCACACATCACCGACACCATCAAGTGTGAGTACCCACACTTAACACTCTACAATACACAATACCTTCTATTTACATCTATTGCATCGGTAAACGATAACAAACATGTGCATTTCGAGTGGATATAACACTTGTGTTCGGGTGCGTCTCATATCATATAAAGTTGTTTGGTATATTTTCATTTTAATAACATTCACAAGATATAATAAACGTGAGATATAGGTACCAACTGTTGATATAATTTCTTTACCTATATTTATATACTCTAAAACATATTTCGTATAACGTTGTTGGATATAAAGTTTATTTCATCGAAAATCATTAGGTTTATCGTTTAAAATATATATTTGCCGCAGCTGTATCGTTTTACACACTGTTGGTATTACAAGTTTTTGTTTCCTGATGGCTACAATCCGGGAATATTTAAGTCAAGAATGAATAGATTACTTCTAGGTAAGCGCGCTCCATCGTCGACCGCATCGTCGCTTTTCATCAGGTGAGAAGTGGTCAAGCGCGAACCTATCAAGAATTTTAAAAAAAAGTTGGTGTGGCGTATTGGAAAAACGTTACTGTAATATAATGCGACTGCGGGGCTTCAGGGCTAGATTAGGTCAGGTTAGAATAGTGACCATTAGAACGCGCTGGCGAGCGAACGGAGCGATCATGTGGGTTACGTTAGGTTAGAACTGAACAGTGATCATAAAAGCGCGAAGGCAAGCGAGCAAAGCGAGCGTGCCGCTGCAGTGGCTGCCGAGCGCCAGATCCCCTTCTAATGTTAGTGAATCATTTGGGTTAGGTTAAGTTGAAAATCGCGCCTGGATTAGGTCAGGTTAGAATAGTGACCATTAGAACGCGCTGGCGAGCGAACGAAGCGATCATGTGGGTAAGGTTAGGTTAGAACAGTGACCATTTAAGTCCCCTTCTAATGTTAGTGAATCATTTGGATTAGATTTAGTTAAAAGTCATTTTCTTTATATATATAAAAGGTAAAACTGACTGACTGACATATCAACGCAGAGCCGTAACTACCGGGACTAGAAGCGTAAAATTTTGCATAAAGGTTCCTTTTATGACGTAGGCAAGCACTAGAGAAGATTTTCCAAAATTCACCCCCTAAGGGATGAAACGGGGGTCCAAAGTTTGTATGGAGAAACCTACTTTCATGCGGGCGAAGCAGTGATTTATAAAAAGCTTTCGTTCTTTTATAATTAGACTAAATAAGTTTTATGTCTTATATGAGGTATACCTATCTAAAGGTTTTATAATCAATGTATGTTATGCTTATAAAAATTAATTATTTGAAAATAATATCAATCGTTTATCATATAAACTGATCGTTATATCAAATAAAATTATAGATTCAGTTGTTATATCTTGTCAATATTAGAGATTTTGTAATTATACCATATATTACTTACCCCTTGTGTTCATTCTGTGACTCATTTATCTCAACTTTTAGTAACGATCACACAACAGCTACATTTTTCCTAATGAGTTGCTAGCGACTAACTACGAGATGTGTACGCAGCAAACAAGTCGTTGATGAGCGGCAGCGGTGACCTGCACGAGGAGCTGAAGATGGTGCTGCCGGCCATCCAGGCGCGCAAGAAGATGCTCGACATTAAGAAGACGCCCGACATTTTCATCGACCAGGTACGCTTCAGCCCACAAAACCCATCACACACCACCTTCGGCACAGTTCCTTCATAATTATTAGTTTCTTTTTAATCGCAGAGCTTGAACGATTAACAAACTCCATACTATGTCTGATTATGACATCATAAGAAGAATAGTATCATCTGCATATCTCAGGTTCAATATCAATCGAACCCCAATTGATACACCTTTGTCCCAGTTTTCTATGAGACGCCACATCTTTGCAAACACCAGCCTGACATTGAACTTCCCGGCATCGCGTCCGTCCACGCTAACAGCAGTTATGCACCGTTTTCCTTTTCACAGCTTCCACCACTTCACGGTATCGAACGCTTTACGAAATTCTGTCTTTAGTTTGTCCTAGGTTGATCGTCTGTGTGTTTCCTTTCCTCGTCTTTTGTGGTCTGGTTTCCGCATTTAGTCTTTGGTGACCCTTTGTACGTGGGCTGGAGGGATTCCAACCAGCCGAACTTTCTTCAGAAGCAGATGAATCCTCAGGACGTCTATGAGCGAATTCGGTACTCTCAGGGTTCATGTTCTCATTTGGCTGGTTGTTTTCCCTTTAACAAAGTCAGTTATATTTAAGCAATCGTCCAGCCTTTACTATGTAGCATTTTGAGACCCGGCAGTAGTCGGACCTTGATCGATTTAGCTATAGGAATGTGATGGTGACTGTTTTTAACTTACTTAACTGTTTATTAGTATATACCTTTATATTTATTAATCCTTAATACTTTAACTAAACTAAGTATTTATACTGAACCTAACTATGTACATATAAAAAAAGTAAAAAAACCAAAACCCGACTACGACAAAAAAAAACGACGCTAAAAAAGTATGAAACAAGATTTTCATACTTCGAACAAAACAAAAAGAAAAACCGTAGTTACACGTTATTAAAGTGTTTCGGTTGGTGCCTGTTGGTTTTGTTTTGTTCGAAGTATGAAAATCTTGTTTCATACTTTTTCAGCGTCTTTTTTTTTGTCGTAGTCGGGTTTTCGTTTTTTACTTTTTTTATTTATTTAAACAATTTTGGTATTAAATTTAACACATGACTTTTTGTCCGCTAGAGGGCTTCACTTTAAATTTGAGCAATTTTGGAAATGTACAAGGCCTCATCTAGTTTAAAAATTACGAAAAAAAAAATTGACGTGTAAAAGTGTTTTTTTAAACCTATTTACAAAATAAATATCATTTATCATTCATTTATCATTTTGATTGTTAATGTTTATGTCCGACTTGCAGAAATCGAACCCGGACGAGATAGTGGAGTGGCTGGAGGCGAAGGGCTTCAGTGCCGCGGCGCAGCGCGCGCTGCGCATGCCCGGCCATCAGCTGTTCAACCTCACGCGCTCGCAGCTGGAGAAGGCGCTCGGCTCTGACGAGGGCAAGCGCCTCTACAGTCAGATCCTGGTGCAGAGGAACGTCTCCGGGGTGAGTCGCCGGCTCTACGGTGAGGCACACACACACAGCACACCCGCCCCGCGTCTGCCAGGACGCCAGGAGGTTCACAATTCAAGCCGCTACTTCACAATTCAAAACTATCTTTTAAACTTTATATTACAATATTTATTATTAGATAAGTATTACACTAACGCTTCCACTCGCCTATTCACTGACTGTTTGCGAGGTCACATGTCTTTGTAAACCCTCCTATGAGTCCTAAGTAAACTCATAGATATACTATTTTTGTCCTCATCAAGGTCCAAATTTTAACAAATCGTATTCTAATGGAAAGAGATTTGTCGATGGCGTTAGATCGACTCGACGTTAATACACTAAAAATCAAAACCAATTTTTCGTTTTTTTTAGGGTTCCGTACCTCAAAAGGAAAAAACGGGACCCTTATATGATCACCTTGTTGTCCGTCCGTCTGTCTGTCAAGGCCCTGTATCTCATGAAAGCGTGGAGGTATCGATTTGAAATTAAAACCATATCCTCAAGATCCCTTGAAACTGTAAAAAAATCAAACTTCTGAATTAATACAAAAAAAGATACGGCCATTTATGTCGTACAAAACGTGTATTTCGACACTCTCGAGGAAATCACAATTACTACTTCTGGCACTACTGGTACTTCCCGTTGACCTAGAATCCTGAAATTTGTCGTCAAGCAAGGTATCATAGCAAGTATAGGAAAAAATTTTAATATTCTGAAAACTGTTGTTACGTCACAAAAAAAAACTGTTTTTGCGCTTCGGAAATATCTTCGTAACTCAATTCGGGAATTGAACTGTTTTCATAGATAAGTTTGTACGGAACCCTCAGTGCGTGAGTCCGAATCGCACTTGCCCAGTTTTTAGTTAATAGTAACAATCTTAGCTTCCTATAATTATGCGAAAACAATAATCTACATCACTGTCATTTATTAATATAAGAATACCTCATATTGTTGTACTATAGGCTCCATTCTTTTAGCTTGATATTTATTATCTAGATTTTATCAATAATCCGTACCTACTTAAAGAACAAAGTCCTACATTCTTGCTGTTATATCATATATATATCTTCTTGTATGCGTCTGCTAAGTTTAATGACATTGTACTCAGTGTGGTCACATATTAAACCTTTCAATAATATTATATGTCGACGTTTCAGTACAAGACGACGTCGGCGTCGGAGCTGCAGAGCATCCTGCGCAAGGCGCGCGAGAAGGTGGAGGTGTCGTGAGCGCGCGCGCGCTGCAGTGGGCGCGCTCGCCGCACGCGCGCCGCCACCACGACGCGGACGACGACGACGACGCCTCCACCTGCTGACTCCGACACAAGGCCATAGCCAGCGGCTGTGGACTCATCACATTGCGGCTTCCGTCCGCCTCCGTAGGTTTACTCTCTATTGCAAGCTTATCTGGTGCTTCTAATAGGAATATTATAAAGCTAACCACATTACACTAGCAATCATTTAAAGAAACGTGCAATATTCCTATACAACGACATTAAGAGAGATTTTGGTTGACTATAGATTTTAAGGGGTGTGAATGTTTTCATACATTTGATATTTAAGCGACATTTTGTTATTAAGTATGCATAATTTTAATACTTTGAAATAATTATTTATAATGATCATTAAATATACCTAATTTTATTTTGTTAATTACTGTCTCTTATTTTGAATTGTCTTCAAAATCTTCACCTAATTCCTCAATTACTTTAATAAGCGCACCGGCTGCTCGCTTGGATACCAATTCAAACATAACTAGGTATAAGCTCTATAATGACAATCACAAAAGCTTTCCGGAAAATCTAGATGGAACACATAAGCCAGGTACAGACTGTTGTAACGAACATGCAAGGTAACATAAAAGGAGCATTTCATAAGTTTGGACGAAGCGAGCGCACGGACTGCGCACGAACTGAGCATGTAGGTACCTACTCGCATCTGTTCCCGGCATGAGTGAGTGCGAACATAGCTCAGTCTACCGAGAACACTCGAACTCGTCCACACTAAAGCGCCTATTACACTACACGCGTTATTCAGCACACGATATACAGACTGCCTTAGAGTCTAAGTAGACAGCTCGCTATTACACCAGTCTGAAAACCGCGGGCTTGCTCATTCGCACGCAAGACGTTGACGTTGGTGGTTGTAATGGCAACTGCACTTTCGAAGCCCCAAAAGATTCCCGTAGCACTTACTGCAACCAGTTTGACTGCTAATTTAAATTATATGTACTAACTTTTGCCCGTGTACATAAAAGCGTGCAGTGCAGTGCAATCCACGCTCGAGTAGGTACGGATGTGTTTCCACTGTATAATAATAATGAATTGCTGGCTTTCCTAGTCAATGCTATTAACTACATGGACGAGGTGAGCATCCTGCAGATATGCCGGTCCAATTTCAAGGAGGACGAGATCAGCAGTGGAAAACTGTTACTGTTCCAGTCCCTTGGAAAACTAGACGAGATGCCGTCACGCCGCAGAGATGGAACTGGAAAGAGTCTTCAGGATATCATCGATATGTTGAAGAAGACTGACCCGGATGACGTGCCAGATTTCGTGGCGAAGGAGCTGAGTAAGCTGCCCCCCGTCACGTTCGATCACGTCGACGTCACACGGCTGCTAAAGGACATCACTACATTGAAAGCGGAGATGACCAGAATGCAGTCCAGAATGGAGGTATCAGAAAAGTCCAATGCTGAGCTGCGTGCGGAAATAGCATTATTGCGCAACGTTGGTTCAGTAAGTGGGTCACCTGAGGCCTCAAAGGTGAACACACGTCGAGTGGCGCAAAATCCATCAGTCGGCAGTTTTGAATTGATGAACCCAAGTGCGTCACCAGCTGCCGAAAATGCTGATCAAGCGCCGCCCGCCGTCGCCGTCGCCCGCACCTCAACACCGACTGCGGAAACGTCACATGTAGGTACGTTGACCCCTAATCGTGCCTACGCTGCTATTGTCACCGTCGGCAAATCAGGTGCGTCGCAAACAAAGCGACAAACGAAAATAGGGGAAAAGCAGAAAAAGGGTACTCAACCCACCCTATCTGCGGTCCAGAGCACTTTGCCAAAAACAGGCCAAGTGGATGAAGAGGGTTTCACAAGAGTAGAAAAGAAGAAGAAGAAGCCCTGTTCCCGTAACCAGTGCGGCACCGCACCGAGTGGTCCGAACATGCTGCTACGTCCTGCTGTGCCTATGACGCAGCTATACATTTCGCGCCTGCATCACTACACGAAGGTTGAGGAAGTCGTGGAGTATTTGAAGGTGAAGACCAACTGGACTCTGAGGGTCGTAAGGTTGGAAGCGCACCACGACGTCAACTTCAAGTCGTTCGTGGTACGAGTTCCAACCCAACAGCTACAGACCTTCTTGAAAGAGGACTTCTGGCCGAAAGGTACGTCGTATGTAGTAAACGTCGGTGTTTCCGAGGACGGTTATGCGATACCACGCAGCGCAACACGACGCCGACTAGATTACGTGTTTAATAATAATTAAATAAGTTTTGTTTTTCAATACTCAATACTCAATTCTTTATTGCATTCCACAATGTAGACTTAGGTGGTAAATATTTGCCAAAAGAAACAATCATGGACCCTGTCGGGCACAGCAAAAGAAGGATATAATAAGCGGAGAGGAGGACTTATTTTCGGTATCATATAATCTAACTTAATCTAAATACATTTTTATGAAATAATTAATTAATAATAATAATAATTTGTAATAATAATAATGTCAATATTTAAAATGCAAATTGTAATAATAATAATTAATAATGTCAATATTTAAAATGTAATTTGTAATATTAATAATTAATTATGTCAATATTTAAAATCCAAATTATACGTAAATAAGTCAAAGGAAATAATAATTTAACAGTTTTGCTTAATCCATTCTAATGCGTTTCAATGATTTATCATTTAAATATTCGTCAACACTATAATAACATTTTCTTATTAATAGCTTTTTTAATTTATTTGTAAATAAATGAAGTTTTTTTTCTTCTCGTATTGCTTCGGGTAACATGTTGTAAACTTTGATTGACATAACTAGAGGGCTTGTTGAGTGTATTTTTAAGCGGGATGTTGGTATGTTGAGTCGTGTTTTGTGTCGGAGCGTGTATCTTGATTGTATGTCTTCTCGTTTAGTGTAAAAATCTTTGTGTTTGTGAGCGAACTTGCATATTTCAAGTATATATTTTTTATAATATGTATTAGTTTATTATTGTTTATGATTATTGTATGTATTTTGTCTATGGGCCTCTGATGCCTGAAAATAAAATGATTATTATTATTATAAAATATAGCCATGTCAGTCTTCCTGACTGCACCTTTCTAACGGTGAAAAAAATAATAAGGTGTAATAGGGGCTTTACGCTCCGCGCGCACTTTGCGCCCCTTTGTGTTCGGCGATAATACCGACAAATGGCGGATCGTAGCGCGCACGAGTTATAATGTCTGTTCGTGCGCGTAGTGTGCACGGTTCGCGCGCTCTAAGCGTCCACACTATGAGAATTCTGTTACATACATTGCATAATTACATTGCGACAATGTGGACGGCAAATTCTTTCATTGCATGTTACATTTCATGTTACGTTACAGCAGTCTGTACTGTGTTTTTATCTAGCGGTGCCACTCGAGCTAGACCGAAAAAACTATAGTGACATTGCTTTGTTTTTTAATGTACCTCACGAGTGTAATACTGACAAAATCCAATGTACCTCAACTATTTTGATAGAAATTACAAGTAATCGCCTCGTCCATCCAGCGGGGCCTCGGTTCTGTTACGCTCGGAATAAATAAAAATAATACTGACATGAAAAATTTGTCTATCCAACAGGCCCTTTGTAATGTGAGATCATACGCGCAAAAAAAAGCACACCATTGTTATGTATTTCCAATGTTTGAGTTCTTCACTATTACCAATTTTTTCGCGAGTTTTCTACATTTTATTTTAAATACAAAATAATCGTAATTTGCAGATTGTCTCTAGTCACCTTCCCAGGTCAAGGATTGCTAGGTCGTCTGCATACCCTATTATGTAGTAAGGATTCGCGTTGAGTATGGTGATAAGATCATTGATTACCAGATTCCACAGTAGCGGGGAGAGTAGCCCTCTCTGTGGGCAGCCTCTGGCTATCAAGGCCGAATGTTGTTCTTATTTATTTCTTTATTGCACACCTTAACTTATTACAGGATAGACATTTTTGTTCTTCCTCAAGACGAAGCACTCGTTTGCTTAGCATATTAGTTATCCAGTCAATTAATACCTGATCTACCCCGTGCTCGGAGAGGGCGGCACTAATGCTTTAAGCTTTCGACAAAACAAACTTCTCCAGCATTAATGATCTGTCTATAAAAGTGCTCAGGCAGGTACTTTTCTGATGAATCGCTTCCTCTATCTGGCTTACCACTAGATGAAGAGCAGACTCTGTTGACTTACCTGAGCTGTATGCATGTTGGTTACCATGTAGTGGATGGCACTGTTTTAAGGGCGCCATCTCGTAGTTCCCTGCCACACAATGTTTCCATCGTCTTTTAGGAATGAGCTCAGATTAAAGGTCGATAGGATTTGGCGCTTCTATAATCACTCTTACCTGATTCAACTAAAAACTGTACCTACATAAACAGTAGTAGTAAAATAAACAAAACATAAACTTTAAAAAATAATTACATTTTATTCTAAAAATAAAAATCTACAAACAATAACATATTCGTAACTATTTCCTATATCTAAAGTATCACTAAGTATATAACAAAACAGTGGCTTCATAAAGTACCGAAATAGAATAATTTATAATATAAACATGATGAACCGGTTTCTAGCTGTGTAATAACAATAATATTATATCTACTGTTTAGATTATACTATACAAAGTATCATGTTGAGAATCATTCGCAGGAGGCACAGCTCGGCCGGCCCGGGTTATTGCACGAACCCAGTAAATGTTCCTTTGAGATATCATTTTATTCTTAGTTGCTACATACATTTGTTAGCTAGTCTTCGGATCAGCTACGCGCACCGGAATGCACGCTCGTTAACATTTAAAACCTATCCAGTAGGCAGTAGGTAGTTCTTACTAAATAGATTTACTTAGAAAAGTGTAAAGTTTTGATGTAAACTGTAGGATATGCGTCTTGTTATATTCTGTATTAACATTAAATTAATAAATTCAGCGCACGAGTGAGTATGGCACGATATGTTCACACTGGTGACCAGAGGCGCCCTCAGCATATAAGACGCAAACAACTAGCTTTTCTTACATACAGTATGAGTTTTAGTTCTCTTCGATATTGAGCTCATCTCTAACAATTTTATTTATTATCTATTCTGACTCCAAAACTCATTTCGTATTTATAAGTATATGTATATCAAAGTTATACCATGCGTTATGATGAGGTACTTATCAGAACAACTAAGGTATGTCCTTACTATATCCATGAGTAAACAACAATTTATAGCGGAACTAGTAACTGGAAAGTTATTAAGAGGCCTCTGGCTCCCTACACAACTTACATATAATATATCTTTCAGTCATTGTTACAGCTAACAGACGTACCTGCATGTAGTCGCGACGCGGCGCGTTCACTTACTAAACTAGGTTCTAACCAAACTATAGTAACATTTGTCAAACAAATGTGCATCTACACAACGATCTCGACCAGCGAGCGTTACACTCACACTCACTCCCCCTGAGCGCTACGCTCACACCTCACTCAGCACACACTCACCGAGCGTCGCGCGTAGCACAACGCGTGGCATGCTACACGCGACCACTCGTCGTCAACACAACTCAGCCACACCTCGCCTCGTGCTCAACACATTCACACATATACACCCCTAATCTCTAAAATGAGCGTTACAACATCACATAACGGCTATCAATATCATTGGGCATGACGTCACAGAGGGCATGAGCCAGAACGACTGAGTATGGTGACACTGCCGCCATATCAAAGGTACCGAACACTTGTAACAACCACTGTGGAGTAACTCATCTCTCAGCCATACTTAATTAATATTAGCGACAGTGTACAGTCAGGGAAATTATGCTTCAGCAGATTGACACTACATTTTGCCATGTTATGCTATTTCATAAGACTGTAAAGAATGGCGACTGTAATTTGATTATAAGTTGTTAAACAATTTGATATGGAATTTTTCTGATTTCCCATTACGAGTGGTAGAGTAGAGGTTACTATTCTTCCTTTTACTGTGGCATCGTTTGAAGTGATCTTCTATTAGTGCTACGATATATTCCGATAGTGAGCGGTATGGGCTAGCGCTCGTCCTGCACGGCGCCGGCGAGGCGCGCGGCGATGGCGGCCGTCAGCGCCGAGCCCTTGCCGCTGCCGTCCTCCGCGCCCAACAGCTCGAACTGGACCAGACATGGCTCTTTATTATGAGACCTACTATATTTTACTACTTCATTTTACACAAGGTTAAAATTGAAACACATCAAAACCGAGATTATTCTGAATTTGGGCTAACAACTAGCGATGTAAATTTAAGACAATAAAAAACAACCTCTAAGAATGCTACATAAGGACTAATATGATCTACTAGTCATGACTGAGTCGTCCTTGTTGCAGTTAGAACAAAAAGTACACAAGGTTACTAACCGAGTACTGCGGCGCCAGCAGCGCGATGTACTTGTGCATGAGGGTCGCGATGCGCGGGTGATGCTTGAACACGGAGCCATCCACCGCCACGCCCACGTGCGCGCGGTCCATGCGCCTCAGCAGCGTCGCGATGCCTGCCGCAAACACAACGTTATAATATGTTGGGGCGGAGATAATATACGAGATCCGATATATGAAAAATGTATTTTGACCAGACACTGTCATGAGGTTTAAATCCTTAAATAGTTCCCGAAGAGAAGCGGGCCTGCGAAGATTCTAAATGGCTCTAATAACTCTTTTTAACCGACTTCAAAAAAAGGAGGAGGTTCTCAATTCGATTGTACCTATTTATTAAATTTATTTTTATAAGTTTTTTACCTCAGAACTCCGTCGTTTATGGACCGATATGCAATTTTTTTCCTCGTAAAGGATATGATTTCAGATTGGTTCCATTTTTTTCAAAATCTATTTATGATGAAGAACCGAGGAAACTCCTCAAATATTATATAGTGGATTTTGGTATTTTCATCGAGAACTTAAGCATTTACAGTCAAAAAGTAATATTTGATGAAGTGGAACTGATGAAGAAGACCAAAAATGGCCAACGGAACTTCTTACTCATATAGATATCACAATGAAGATGACAATACAAATAAATAAATGGTTCTGAATAGTATTGTTGAAAATGGTATCATCGGTGGATCTGATGATGATGATGGAGCCGGAAGATAGGCACCGGAACCCCGTATTTAATCAATGTATCCTAGCCGTGTTTGGGCTTATTAGAATTGTCATGAGATGCACTTTGGCTATAAGGTACTATCAAACTGATCAGATAATGGAGCCGAAAGGTGGAAGGTAGACACAGGAACTTCATAATAAAACAATGTATCCTAGCAGTGTTTGGATTAATTGGAATTGTCATGAGGAAAAGGTACTCTCGCTATAAGTGTATCGCAACTAAAAAGTGTGAATAAAAATTCTAATCTATTCTTTTTTTTATGCACCTACCATGTTTTCTCTTCACTACCCTTGTTGACTTGTACCTTTGTGTTGCATGAAGTTTTAATAAACAAATAAATAAAATAGAATGTTATTTTTTTTTTTTAAATAAATGCGGGAGATCATTAAAATATATTAAAAAAGAAGAAAGGACCCAATATTGAACCTTGTGGTACACCCATTTTGACTTTTAAACACCGTGAATTGACACAATTTGCTTGAACTTGCTGTTGCCTATCATTTAAAAAAAACAACTTGCACAACCAAGGTGAGTGCAAGTTTACCTAGTCCATATTGTTTTAGCTTTAAAAGCAAGGTTTCATGATTAACGTAATCAAAAGCCTTTGAGATGTCACAGAAAATTCCTATCGCATCTTGGGCTTCTTTCCACGCTGCAAATAAAATTGTTTTTACTTAGGTGACACCAGCGCCAGTCGTATAACGGCCTTTGGTGAAACCATACTACTGATCGTGTAAGATTTTATTAGTGTTAAAATGTTGGATTGCGGACACTAGCCCGGCTAAATACATACATAGTTCGTGACCGGTTTCAGTTATTGCCCTGATAGGTCGGAAGCCAAACTAAGATGCATAAGCAGAACCTTTGTGCTCTTCTGCCTGCTTTTGTTATTTTCATTTTTAAGTGTTTGTGTGTACATAAATAAAAATAAATAAGATGGAAAACCCATATTAGGTGCTTCGTTCTTTTGGGAGTTGGCGTTGAGAGTATAGGGTGTGTAATTGTGAGAATGTGGGTATGACTTTATGTGAAGGTATGTGGTATACTCACAGACGGAAACGAGCTGCGCGGCCCTGTTGGAGATGACGTGTGCGACGTGCTGCGCCACGAGTGCGTCCTGCGGGGTGATGGCGGCTCCGGGGCACACCTCATGCAGCGCCACCAGCGTGCGGGACACCTCGCCTGCGCAGTTATCCCTATACACGACGCAACAGTTCGTTTATATAAGAAACGAAATCCTCAAATATAAGAAAAAAAAAGGCTCTCCGTGAACAGCTCGAACTTAAAAATGCTCCAACTAGTTTATTTCAATAACCGGTTACCAAAAGACAGACCGTGTGCAGGTCACATGGCATACTAAACATCTGTAGAGACCCCAAACTTCACTAAATGTAAAAAGCACATGACCAGCCGTTGTGGCGTTACTAGAATGAATCCAATGTCCAGTATTGTCAGTAGTAGCCGTCTTTTGATGATGATGATGGTGATGAATGAAAGCTACTTACTCTTCAAAGAGGGAGAGATGCGCAGTCTGCAGCGCGTCGGGCGTGGGCTCGGCGGGGAACAAGCCGGCGCGGGCCAGCGCGCTCAGGGCCGACGTCAGCAGAGAGCCCAGGTACTTGCCGCCGATATACTTCTCAAACCTACAATAATATCACATCGTCCAAAATTTAACTACTAAAATATTAAAACATCAGTCAGCATAGGCCACTATATTATATGCGAGCATATCTTTCGAAGACCTTATTGCCGGTAGAATAAACTAATTCTCAAGCGAAAATCATGCAGAATACACAAAATAAGGAACACGATTTTCTCTCTTACATCTCCCGCGTCTGTCTAAGACTTAACATATTTTAGTTGGGTAAATTGCGGAAATTAGCGAACTGTTCAATCCTCTATAGGTACATGTTACATACAAACAAAATCAAACTGTAAATATCAAAACAACATTTTTTTTACTACATGATAGTATTTTCTACACCTATAACAAAAATGCATTTTTTTAAAATTTTATAGATACATATATATATATATATATATATATATAAATATATATATTTTTATTGATATAAACCAGTGCTTGACTGCGATCCCACCTGATAGTAAGTAGTAATGCAATCGTAGATGGTGAGGCGCACTAATTTATTGAGAGCCTATTCACTCTAGCCTTAAAGAGACCCAAATTATAATCGGACGGGAAAACCGCAGCAGGCAAATTATTCCAATCCCTCGATGTACGCGGTATAAACGACGAGGCGAAACGCTTGGTCCGGACCGTAGAGGTTTCAACAACGTAAGGGTGTATACTCGCCGTTCGTCGGCTTGTCCGATGGTAGAAATGAGATGGTGGAATCAAGTCATGCAATTCCTGCGCACACTCACCAAAATGTATCCTGTAAAACACCGAAAGGCTGGCTACCCTACGCCTGTGCTCAAGACTTTGTAGATTGGAATTAACCAGATCTGGATCACCAATTAGCCTCTTTGCACGCCTTTCCACCGAGTCCAAAGCTGCCAGGTGGCATTTTGCAGCACCAGCCCATATGTGGCTGCAGTACTCCACACACGAACGGACCTGTGCTTTGTATAACATTAAAAGCTGTCCTGGTGTGAAGTACCGCCGGACCTTTGCAAGTACGCCGAGTTTCCTAGCAGCTACCTTGGCTTTGGACTCAATGAACCGCCCAAAGTTAAGGTCTTAGGAAATTTCAACTCCCAAGAGCTGAAGGCGGTCGGTGTTCTCCAGGGATACATTCTGAAAAGCAGGAGCCAAGGTGAACGGGCTCCTTTTAGCGGTGAACAGACACGCTTGTGTTTTGGCGGCGTTGAATCCCACCAGATTGGCTTCACCCCACTTGGAGACTGCCTGAAGTGAGACATTCGTACGCTCTACCATAGCCTCTCTTTCGGACCGGATTAACTCCTTACTAGCTCGAGCACCCGGCAGGTATCTCTCTACAACTATGCTATCATCTGCATACCCATAGATACCGGGCATCAGCAGATCGTTGATATGCAGCAGGAAGAGAGTTGCAGAGAAAACCCCTGAGGAACTCCGGCATTAGTCGTCATGGGCTCTGATGAGCATCAATCAACAACATCTTGAAGAGTACGTTCACTCAGGAAGTCTTTTACCCAGTTAATCAGACCAGGGGAAATGCCGTACGCTGAAAGCTTACTCAAAAGACTAGCGTGCCATACCCTGTCGAAGGCCTTCGAGACGTCTAAGGAAACAGCAATCGCTTCCCCATTCCTCTCGAGGGTCTCGCCCCACAGGTGGGTGGCATAAACTAGTAGGTCCCCAGTAGATCGATTGCGGCGAAACCCGTACTGTCGGTCACTGAGGAGATCGTTACCTTCCAGGTATGCCAAGAGGCGCGAGTTCAATACACGCTCCATAATCTTGCAGAGTATGGAGGTTATTGAAATCGGCCGATAGTTGGTAGGATCGGCACGACTGCCCTTTTTGGGCACGGGTTGCACGTTGGCAAGCTTCCAGGACTTGGGCACTATACCAGTCCCAAATGAGAGGCGATACAAACGCGTTAATACAGGAGACAACTCGGGTGCACAAGCCTTGAGAACAATCGCTGGTATACCATCTGGTCCACTAGCTTTATTCACGTCAAGACGACACAGTGTTCTCAGAACCTCTTTGTTCCTTATGTGGACCTCGGGCATCGAAGTGTCGCAGTCAGGTGGGGAGAAGGACGATACAGACTTCACCAGACAGTGATCTGAAGTACCAAGTGGTGAGGAAACTGTTACGATACATCTGTCCGGATCGGTGGTCAGCAATAGGTCCAAACAATTAGCAGTATGACCAACTACATCAGGTACCCTTGTCGCTTGCTTTACCAACTGGGAGAGGCCCATCGATACTGCAAAGTTTCGCGCTTCTCTCCCAGCGTGGTCGGTCCTCTGGTACGGGAAAAGCCAATCTTTGTGAACGGCGTTAAAGTCCCCCAGAGCGACAAACTGCGCATCAGGATGCCGATGCAGAGCCTTATCGGCGGCCTCACTGAGGTGGCCAAATAGTTGAGTCGTCTCCTGGTCACCGCTGTGCGATCGGTAGACACAGGTATAGACAATTTTGTCCACACCGGTGTCCACCAACAACCACAACGTTGAGAAATTAGGGTCCTCAAGGTGACGGAAACGCTGACAGCAGATGTCATTGCGGACGTACACACAGACCCCGGCACGCTGCTGGAAATGGTGCTCCAATGAGTCCGGGATACTCATTGGAGCACCATTTCCAGCAGCGTGCCGGGGTCTGTGTGTACGTCCGCAATGACGCGTAGTCGAGATACGCCGCATCTGATGGACATCTGATCTGCGTCTCCGTCAGGAAAAGTAAGTGGGGCTTGTCCGTCTCAAGGTGGTGGTGGACCGCATTGAGATTGGAGTGCAGTCCTCGAATGTTAGAGAGGTGCACTTGGAGTAAGAGGACGTGCATCCGCTGTACACACTTACTTTTCTTTTTACGAGTATCTTTCATTTTAGTTTTTATAATTTTGAGTGTATAGGTTAGGTGGAAGATGGCAGTTGAGCGAGGTGATGCGATGTAAATCCAACAACACGACCAGAGTTGCTGCGCCAATAGAGGTCTGATCTGGAGACTGCGGGGACGCCCGAACCCCCCCAGGGATCGCCATCGGGTCCTCTCGCCCGGTCGCCAACCGGCACGATGGGGCCACCCTGGGATTTTTCGCAGTTGGCGGGGCAGCCTTTTGTGCGTGGCTGGCACACTACTTGGGCCCCCAACTATCTGCGGTCGGCCAGCGGAAAACCGTGCTTCGGATCCCGCTACCCTCCGCGATCAAACGTCCGACACAACAACAGCTGGCGCATCATACCCGGTACGGTACACATCGCAACACAACTGCTCAGACCCATCTTCCACCATATGGCTTCACCAGACATCACGCCGGAACACGATATATATATATATTTTATTCTTGGTAGGTTCGCGCTTGACCGCTATCTCACCTGATGGAAAGCGACGATGCGGTAGACTATGGAGCGCGCTTACCTAGAAGCAGCCGGACGAAATTTCAAACTACGAAATATATTTTCGAATCGGTTAAATAAAATTTGACAGAACTTTCACTGGGATATAATTAATGTTATACTGAGTAATTTTAAAAAGTACTTTTGATTTTCCTTCGATAACGGGATTTAATACATGGTGGGGGATGGGGGACATCTCCGAAATGGAATTTCACTAACAGATGGTTAACATAAATGTTATAAGAACGAATAATTTGAAAAAGGAGAGTATTGCTGTTACCACGCGAACGAAGTCGCGGGTAACAGCTAATAAAATAACGATATTTGAAGCGAAGGTGTCGATGAGCACTCACGTGAAGGAGGTGGCGAGCAGCGAGCCGGCGTCCACCTCGCGGTCGAGCTCCGTCTTGAGGAAGTCGAGGCAGCCGTTGTCCCCGAAGGCGCCCCACTCCACGTCCACGCACACGTCGTGCACGCTGTCGTGCGCCGCCTCCCAGTGCCGCACGCGCGACGCGCGCTCCATGTAGCAGCCGTTCGAACCCGTGCCCAGGATCACTGCGATCTGCAATCAACCAACATATCACGTTATACCTTTTCTTTCTTCCACGAGAACTATGAGACATAGCTCTGAACATACTACTGAGCATTGGTTAGATAGGGCTTAGAAATCAACCAACACATCTGTATTCTCCAAAGGGATTTTGCAGAGTTATAAACAACCACATTTCGTCAGTAATGTTTAGGTCATAAGTTGGTACATTTATGTATAAAATGTTTTAACCAAGATACATCTGAGGGAACCTATCTCTCTTCTCTTCTGTGGCGACCATGCAGGTCCCACTAATATTACTAACTTGCAAACTTGTTATACTTTTAAGGTTTATGTGATAAAAAGTTTAGGTTGGATTGATGTTCAAACAATAGTTAGGGGGACGTCATACACAAGTCGAGACGTAGTTTTTATACAAAATGTATTTGAAAGTGCTTAATACATTATAATAATAGTTTAAACTAACTAGAAGCCTTTCATTGCGTTTCCATTATCAAAACTGAGAAGGCGGACCATTAAATGTTTTAAATGAAGAAGATAATACTGATTTATGTTCTAGCATGATGATGGACGAACCACAAACTGATGAGCAGAATGATGACCATGATAACCAAAGTGCGACAGTTCCGACCTACTGCCATATTTAATTGATGACTGGCCTGTTGGTCTAGTGGTTAGTGGTCCTGACTGCTATGCCGGAGGTCGTGGGTTCGATTCCCACCCAGGACAAATGTTCGTGTGATGAGCACAATCATTTGTTCTGTGTCTGGGTGTAATTTATCTTTAATATGTATGTATTTAGAAATATTTAAGTATGTCTATCAGCTGTCTAGTACCCATAACACAAGCTCTGCTTAGCTTGGGACTAGACGGCGTTGTGTGATAGTTTAAAAAAAAAAAAAAATAAATTCGAGCACGAACCCCGGTTCCTGCCATTGCTATTTTATTTTAGACCAGCTTTTGACAGCTGCTTCGCCCGCATACATAAAATGTAGCCTATGACAATCAGGAATAAAGCAGCTTTCTATCGTTGAAAAAATGTTCGCAATCGGACCAGTACTTTTAGAGATTACCTACTACAAACAAAAAAATAAACTTTACCTCTTTATAATATTAGTGTAGATAAGATTTTGATTTGCTTTAGTTTTTGGCGGTACAGCCACATCACGCATGTCGTCGGTCGGTAACTTTACCTTAGTGCTATTGGTGCATTGGATGGAGTTACAATATAATAGGAGGCCACATATATTATATAAACCTTTATAGATTTTGTTTCCACTAAGGTGTGAACTCTGTACATAGAACTGAGATGCTAAATAGAGGATGAGAATGAAATGTCCTAGATTTGTCAGGTGTTCGGCTTACCCCGACGTTCTGGTGCATGTGCGCGCCGGCAACGAGTGTGCCGGTGGTGTCATTGAGCAGCACACGCACGGTGACGTTGAGGCGGCGCGCGCGCAGGCAGCGCTCCAGCAGCGCCGCCACGTCCACGCCCTCCAGCCCCGAGCACTTGAAGCTCTTGGTCCACGTGATCAGCTCGCCCGACGAGATCGAGTGCTGTTTCATCGGGAACGAGAAGGTGAAGCCTGCGAACGAGACCTCCGTCAAGAAGAATCCTTTCAAGTATGATTGTGTGGTTTTGGATTTGGACCAAGTATTTAGGATAAAAATAAGATTTAAATCCTTTTAAATTCTAGAAAAATAATACATCACTAATTTTTAAGGTCCGGATCAATCACCGAACAATAATGAACCTGTAAGTGTAATTGCGACACCGCGCTCTATGCCTTTATTATTTTATGTATTACCTAAGTAAATACAATCAGTACGCGTTCGGATAGCATATCGGGCGCGACTCAATCTCATCTCATTCACTTATTAGTTTTAATAGTTTTTCCATTTGTATTTCTTTAATTGTTGAAAGATAAGATAAGATAAGATAAGATCATTTATTTGTATAAACATGTGTATGTTAAGATGGAGATACAGTCAATACAGTTCAACATGTTTTGCCGTAACCGGCGTACAAAATTATTTAAAATAAAAACATTTAATTTGAAAATATTAAAAAATTCTGTCAATTCAATAATAGTTAATACATAATATAGTCAAAATTCAATCAATTCAATAATAGTCAATACATAATATAGTCAAAAATTCAATCAATTCAATAATAGTCAATACATAATATAGTCAAAATTCCATCAATTCAATAATAGTCAATACATAATATAGTCAAAGTTCAATTACAGTCAATACATAATATAGTCAAAGTTCAATCAATTCAATTACAGTCAATAAAGAAAATAAATAGAAATAGAATAACAAAATTGAATTAAATATACCACCAGGCTACCAGGCTGCTTACCATCAGGTGGGATCGCAGTCAAGCGCTGGTTTATATCAATTAAAAAAAAAAAAAAAAAATATTAAATAGTCATGATTCAAAAGTTTTCGTTTAAAAACTCCGCAATATTATAATAAGCCTTACTAAGTAGCAATTTTTTTAGTTCACTCTTAAATAAATTAATATTCATTATCTTAATGGAATTAGGAATTTTATTATAAATTGCTGGAGCCATGCATATTACACTCTTTCTTAGAAATGCTGTTTTGGCGGGGATTGTTTGCACCCAAAATTTGTACTTCTCACGCCTATGTCTACCTGTATTATTATTTAAGAGGGGAAACAAATGCGGATTAGATTTTACAAATAGCGATATTTCTAATATGTAAAGTGACGGAAGTGTTAGAATTCTGTGCTTTATAAACATTGGTTTGCAACTGTCAGTAGTTTGCAACCCAAACATAGATCGTATACAACGCTTTTGTGCCTTGAACGCAGTGTCCCTCAGAGTTGAATTGCCCCAGAAAATTATTCCAAATCTTAATATTGATTCAGCAAGTCCGTAATATGCTGTAAGCAGAGTATCTATGTTGACAGTTGGTGCCAATTTATAAAGAGCATAAGATGAAGCACTAACTTTTTTACAAAGTTCAGTAATGTGGGTTTTCCAGTTTAATTGCTTGTCAATGATTAATCCTAGAAATTTGGCCGTTTCAGCTTCTTGTATTACAATATCTTTGTATAGTACATCAGATTTTAATGCATTGCGTAAATTATCTCGCTGTTTAAAATGCATAATGTTTGTCTTACTGAGATTAATTTTTAAATTATTAGCATTAAGCCAGTTTATTATACAGTTCAATGCCTCATTAGAATCAGAGTGGTAGTTTAAAATATTTTGGGGTGCTATGGTTACGGTACTATCGTCAGCGAATAATGACATGTGCTCCTTAGTTGCATTAGGTAGATCATTGACGTATACAAGGAACAAAGGAGGGCCCAATATACTTCCCTGGGGAACACCAAATGTGATGTAACGCCTATCAGATGAGAAAATCTTTGCCCTTTTAGTTTTTGTGTTAAATTTTGTTATTTGTGTTATTTGCTGGCGGTCAGAAAGATACGATTTTATCAATTCCAAGACATTCCCTCTTATGCCATAAGCATCCAGTTTATGTAGGAGAATATTGTGATCTACATAGTCGAATGCCTGCGACATATCACAATAAATTGAACAAACAGGTAATGATTTGTCAACTTGTGAAGAAACTACATATAAAAAGTCATAAACCGCCATGTTGATGTTTCTATTTTTCCTAAAGCCCTTTTGCTCATCACATAAGATTTTATTATGATCTAGGTAACTGTATAATTCACCGTAAATATATTTCTCGAATACTTTTGAGAATACTGGAATAAGTGCTATAGGTCTATAGTTCTCCTTTAAGAGCTTATTATCCTTTTTAAATATTGGTTTAATAATTGTCAATTTAAGGTCTTTTGGAAATATCCCAGTTTCTATACAAAGATTCAAGATATGACACAGGTGATGAGAGATGTCTTCATTTACAGCTTTGACAACTTTAGTCGAAATACCGTCATACCCCACACTGTCAGTATTTTTAAGATTTCTAATGATTCTCTGCATGTCACAAGGCAAACAAGGTGATAAAAACATTGAGTTCGGTTGTGCATTTATTAAGACTGTGGATTCTTTACCCGCACCTGGAATAGGATTAATTTTGTCAATAAAATAATTATTAAATGCATTGGCAATTTCTGTAGGATCTGTTGTTAATTTATCATTAATTTGTAGTTCGGTAATTGATTCTTTTGGAATATTTAATTTATTTTTATTTATAACTTGCCATGCCGCTTTACTTTTATTAGCCGCCATTTTTATTTTGTAATTGTTTTGAGCACGTTTAGTGAGATTTATTATTCTTTTTAGAAGTTTAGAATATGTTGAGTATCTTTGTTTGTTATTTACTGTTGGTTTCAGTCTGAAATTCCAAAGTAACTGTCTTTTATTTTTACAACAAACCTTTATTCCACGTGATATCCATCTTAGCTTGGTATTAACTTGAACAGTTGTAAATATAAAGCTATCTTTATAATCGTTAATCTTGTTTTATCTTAATCTCACCCCAAACATTTAATTAGTACAAATACTTAAAAGGCTTATTGGAAAAGGTCTTGTTATTATTTAAGTAAAGTCTCAATAAATATTATTCATAAACAGCAAAGATATGAGCGTTTGTTTATATCTCAAAATGTCACTAAATTTATGGAAATATGGTACAAGCTATTGATTATGAATCAATGAATGGCGATAAACATGGAAAAACATTGCGCGTAGTATTTTCTAGTAGCAATTGTTTGAATGATTGATTCAATTATGAATTTACTAATTAGACAACTTTTCATGGACAATTTTGGGATTTTTTTTTTTTTACTTTTGACTACACAAATATGATCAGTAACGGGTACGGACAGAGCCTCATTTGTTGTACTAATTAAAAATATATAATTTCTAACTCTATGGGGTTATTTATAAATCTTAAAATCAAAATACAGCAATAACAGCGTCTCTTGGAGTCGCGTTGTCCAGCAGTCTATACGATTATGACAATAGGATGATGAAAAAAGACCGTTTCTTACCCAGAGAGAATTCTTGGTCCACCATGCCGAGCTGCTGCAGGAAATCTTGCACGCAGTCGGCCAGGAAGTTGAATAGCTCGTCGCCCGTGCCCAGGCGCAGGGCATTACTGGAATCAATAAGTGATGTGATTAATAATTGTTGATTCTGTAAATTATAAAGTTTCAGGTTTTCGTTTCTTTCTTTTTAGACATTTGGATTTAAGCGGAACAGGGTGTAAAGTCCCGCAAACCTCCGTTGAAAAGGGAGGATACTCCGACCGACGGGTGTCATGTCTGGTGTGGGCAACTGCCCTATAGATGATGTATATGCTCAAATCGCGCGGAGAACTGTAATTGCGTGATGCAGGATTTCGTAGTTTAGTTCCTATGTGAAGCCAAAGATGTCGCTACAACATCTAACGAAACTAAAATCTAAATTAGATCGTTTGTGTTTCCTACCCGACTACTTTTGGGAGAAGAGATACCGAAAGAAATTTGATCTTTGGTTATCGTCTTTTGAAGTCCTGACACAGCATTTTTCTTTACCTTACTAGGCCCAACATCTCTAGTAGGCTAGGCTTAACCGACTCCTTAACCGGCCCATCATCTTACTAGAGATGATGGGCCGGATAAGGAGTCGGTTAACAAAATTGCAAGATATAACAAAACATAATGTTCATCTAATATTAACTTGCTGTAAGATCCCTTGAATATCTACTTATCATGACATGTGTTACTGTAATTACCTGATGTGGTACTGCTTAACGTTCTGGCGCACCAGTTCACCTGCCTTCAGCTCCAGCAGCAGCACGCGGAAGTTGGTGCCACCCAGGTCCAGTGCGAGGAACACTCCCTCCTCTGCAACACGTTATAGAACATCGTCAGCAAAGGAACACATGATAACACACAGTATAATGCGTTCCAATTACACCTTACCCTATTAAGGGTAAGCAAAACAAAATTTTTAATATTTATTTTATTTACGAATTGTAAATGAAAAAAGTTTAATCAGAATCTTCAATTTTACTCATCTTAGAGTTCTTCGATTTTGCCCAATTTCTTGCGATTTGACAGTATGACGTGACATCACAACATGGCAATCGATCCTATTCTTATTTGGAACGCATATCTAGTACCTTAGTATTCGCACATGTTCCTAGTGTTAGGAGTCTGGTTCCACAACCTGATATTCAAGTCAAGGCTTTTTTTTAGATTGATGTTATGATAGGCCTTCAAATGATTATTTTGAAGTACCGGCAATTAAATTATCTTTTTATACACTCATTAGCATAACTATCAGCCCGTCTGTATCATCCTAACGTTGAGCAAAGACATCTTGTCCCCCATGACTTCGGATCTGGGCTGTTGTGGACCATAGTTAAAAAACTTAACCCAGTATTTTCTTCGTGGTCCGTTGTGACATTTATTTGGACACATTGGGTTTTCTCTTTACCACCTGTTTGCAGGCCGTTAGTCACAGTAATACGTCCGGTAGACGTGTTGCTACCTACCGGTGCCGTTGGGCAGCTCGGGCACGTAGGTGTTCTCCATCTGCAGGCTGGAGGGTTTCTCCTGCAGGCCGCGCTCCAGCTCCTGTTCGAACACGTCGCCCACGCGCCGCAGCACGTCGCCAGTCAGTACCAGGTCCGCCAGCCGAGCCTCCACCTACAACACGAACAAAAAACCGTGAGTACCTATTGGCTGACATGCCACCACATAGATTCTGCAATATAATAACAGAGGCGTCGCAAACGATTAAGCATCCCAGACTGTTCCAAAAAAAGAACAGAAATGTGTCTGTTCTAGGCACCTAAATATAGAGTACCTGCCTATAGCCAGGGTTGGGCAGTATTTCAATTACTTGTAATTAAAATACGTAATTGAAATACAAATACGTATTTGGTATTTGTATTTCAATTACTTCCTTAAAATGCAATTTGTAATTCGTACTTCAAATACCTGACGGCGAAGTATTTTGTAATTAGTATTTCAAATACTTGAGGCTTCAAAATACATTTTAACATTAAAATACATTTAACCTTCATTTAGCGATCGTGAGTGTGAGTTTGTTTTCTTTAGCAGGTTTTATTCACTCTCCAACAAGAGGCTGTATGTCTGACAGTACATTTAAAAATCTAGTGTTCATGAAAGGAAACTCTGGTTTTACTGATTAATAAATCTTGTTTTCCTCTACTTGTCAGCCCATGCTGGTCTAGATTACTTATTTTGTAATTTGTATTTTGTATTTCAATTAAAAATAGCTAAAATACTGTATTTTGTATTTTATATTTCACATACCTTACATAAAGATATTTTGTATTTTAATTACTTGCGATACAGTATTTTGTAATTTATATTTCAATTAAAGCAAGGCATGTATTTTTCCCAGCCCTGCCTATAGCATGATAGTAAACAATGAACCAGCCGTAGGTGCTCTTTCACTTATGACTACAAGCAGCTACTACAAATCGTAATCTTTCTAGTACGGTGTGAGTATTAATCAATAATTAAAAAACAGTTCCACGTGGAAACCAGTTACAGAATGTGCAGAGCAGAGTGGTCATCAATCATAATTAATAAGTTTGTACTACGCAGCCTGTGGAGTTTCAACAAACAACGATACAGTACCCCGCGCGGCCATCTATCAACTTCGACAGTTGTACAGACTTGCAGCAGGCGAGCGGCGAGAGCACGAGCGACACCATCACTCGAGTGAAACATCGCAATTATTTTGTGGAGGTATTATAGAGTGATTATCTATTTGTTAAAACTTAGGTACCTACAGAAGCTTTTGTTTCAAAAGAAACGTACTTTGCGCACTTTTGTTGTCTGTCTCTCTTATCTATGGTCTCTCTATATCTAGAATAAAAAGCTTCTGTTACAGAATTATAGCAGATTTATTTGCTATACTTTGTTCCTGAAACCGTCTATCTATGTAAGAAGTGTGTCGTCTGCGACAGAGTCATATTGATTGATAATTGATTTTTAAAGATCTTTATTAACATAAGGTATAAAAAAGTAAACAAATTTAGAGCTTATTCTAAAATTTTAACGAACACAAAATAAAAATTGTAAGTAGGCTACATCGCCTCTTTTAACATACACATTATAGAATTATATATCGTTTATTGACTATTAATTTATTGAACAAGAAACTGATTGTGTTGTGTAAGGTTTGCAGACCCACATTTTTAAATTTATGTTCCCCAGCCCCCCGTTTTATTAAGTGAGGCATATTATTGCCGCGCATTGGTATATTTTGCTGCGGCATTACGCAAGTTTATCAACCGTTATCTTACAACAAGATTAGGACATTAATTTAAATCTCACGGCCTCAATGAGTAGGCAAAAGTGTCACAAAAATCGGTAGGTACGTGTGCGTCGAGCGTAGTCGCTTGGAGTCGAGACACTGATAGCGATGTCTGAGATAATAATACGTAGGTTCTGCGACATGACAAAAGCGTGTATGGAATTTGTAGATTATCTTACTCCCAGCTATTATTACCACAAGCAGATAACAAATAAGCACGGTTGCGACACGGGACTTACAGGGGAAGATAAAGACGCTGAATTGGCTCGATTTGCTGAGGTCGAGCGTCGGACAAGACGCAGCCACCTCAAGTTGTAGCATGATAGATTTGTCTTTTTAGAGTTCCGTCTTTTTAGAGTACCGCACCTCAGTTGACAAAACGAAATCCTTATAAGATCCTTTTTTCAGGAACGTGTGAAAAAAAATCAGTAGAAATAGTAGTGAAAAGTAAGGGTTTCAAGAAATTGCTAATTAATTATTGCATATTGAATATATTTAAACTAAAATATTATTTTGAAGAGTCTTATTATGTTTTTAGAGTTCCAAACAAAAATTGTTAAATTCAACAACATTATTTTAATCTAACGGTGTTCGTATGCAAGTCATAATAAGATTCGTCGATATAATAAAAGTTCAAATTCTCAAGTCCTGGGATTTAATCGTCATATTTATGATTCCGGAATTTTAGAGGAAGTATTATATAAAATCTAACTATCAACTCTATGTTACTTACGTCCTCTGGTGATGATAAAATGATGAAATTTTAATTAAAAATATTTATAATTATCGCATATCTTTTGCACGTCCAACCATTTCCTTAGCATTAAAAGTGTGATAGTTATTACCTAGCGCTTGAAATTTTACAAAATACTGACGGTCGTTTCATCAAAAAAGACGGTAACTATCATTATGACTGGCCTGTTGGTCTAGTAGTTTTTTTTTTTATTTATGGAACTTTTAACAAATTGTTATACCAGTTCCATCGTAGCCTTACCCAAGTACATCAAAATTACAGAGTAACTAGTAAGTAAACTAAAATAGCTTCTGGCGACATTGGTTTGGTTAGAATAACGTTAAATATACCTAAATCTAGCTTATTTATATTTAATTCATTAATTAACGAACTTCTTTCAGACTCAATCCTGACACACTCCAACAAAAAGTGATGGACATCTTCTACTTTATATTATGACAAACTAAACAATTCGGAGACTCCACTATTTTCATAAAAAATACAAAGGCTCTTAAAGGCATAATTATGTCCGGAACGAATCCTGAAAGAAGTTACTAATGTTTTTCGACTAACTTCAAAACTACTAAACCATGGGGCTTGAAGAGGCGCATTTAGGATTGTTTTATACCATATCCCTTTATATCTCGATTTATCACCAAAATATTCTTTCCACTCTTCATAACAATAGCTTCTGAATGTTGATAAAATTTCCGAATGAATTGGTAAAACATAAATCTCTATACCTGACGTTAATGCTATCTTAGCCAATCTATCAGCCTCCTCGTTTCCCTGTAGACCAATATGTGACGGAATCCACTGCAAGATTAAATTAACATTGAAAGAGATGATTTTATTTTGTGCAAAACAGCAAAGGCTATCGGTACACCTCTGTGTCCAGAGGCACACCGAGCCAAATGTTGGAGCGCGCTCTTGCTATCCGTGAATATTACTATATTAGTGTGTTGTAATGTGGCAACGTAGGATAACGCTTCGGAAATAGCTAACAACTCTGCTGACATGATAGAAACTTTAAATACAATGTTGAAACATCCACTTGTTTTGGTGAGGGGATCATAGAAAGCCGCCCCAATCTTAGAACTCTTAGAACCATTGGTGAACAATTTGTACCACCTACTATATGTGCAGTTTAATTCTTGTAAGACATCATTTTTCAAGCAATTACTTTCGTATTACCTTTTGGGCCTATTGACACTATACAGATGAATTTTAATTACCTTTTTAATTGGGATATTGCTACATCAAGTATTTAATTTAAACATATCTAATGGATGGGTCGAGTAAATTTTTTCTTCCTTAATAATATTATAAGTATTCATTAGCGAAGGTATTTTTTTGTTTGTCCAGTATCTTCCAAGATCAGACAAACATTTACTTATCACACAATTGGTCCACGATTTAACCTTAAGACAGAACTTAAATGCTAAATATTTACGTCTTATATGTAATGGGGATAAGCACAACTCTCTTTCCATCACATGAATAGGGGTAGTATTAATGAATCCACCAATAATTCTCAAAACCTTATTTTGAATTTTGTCTAATTTATATAATCGAGATTTAACACTACTATCATAAAATATGCTGCCATAATCCAATCGACTTCTAATTAATGATATGTATCTACAAAAGTCTTAGTTGTTGTGGATGCATTCCCCAGTTAGAACTAGCTAATACTTTCATAATATTCAACATTTTCTGACATCGTTCATTAAGTTCATTTATATGTTTGCCCCATCGAAGTGAAGTGTCTAGCCAAACACCTAGATATTTTATACAATCAGCTACTACTAAAGGGACTTCCTTTACAATACTTTACATATAATTGAGCATGTTGCCTTCTATATCCTCTACTGAATAAGCAAGCTTGTGATTTAGACGTTGATAATTCTAAACCGATAGCAGATAACATCGCCACAATGTGAGTTAATGACAATTTCATTCCATTAATACTATCGTTTACTTTTTCCGTACTATTAATAAAGAGGACGAAGACATCAGCGTATTGACACACTTTAACGATATTGGTACTATAAATTAAGTAACAAATTTCGAATGTTACGATATTAAATAATAACGGAGAGATTGGATCTCCCTGTGCCAACCCTCTATAAGTCCACCTAATGATACCACCCTTCTCGTCCGTGACATCTTTAACAATTAGATGTCTTTCTTTAAGGAATTCCCATATATAATTACATATTCGACTGCCTATTTTTAACTTATCTAACATTTTAACTACACTGTCAATTAATACGTTGTTGTACGCGTTCTCTATGTCCAAGAAACACGCTAAGGTGGGTGTGTTTTTAGTAAAACCCAACTGTATATTAGTTATCAACTGCGCAAGAGAGTCCAAATATGACCGACCCCTCCTAAACCCGGTTGTACTAGGAGATAATGTATTATAATGTTCGATAAACCACTCTATCCTTTTAGTCACCATTTACAACGACAAGATATTAATGAAATTGGTCTTAATTTGGAGTTACTCCCAATTTTAGGTATATAAATTATTTTAATATTACGCCATTCATCAGGGATACATCCAGATACAAAAATGTTGTTATATATATCAAGTAACATTTTTTTTTCAACGTTAGCTAGGTTATATATCATGGAGGAAGTGACATTGTCATCTCCAGGAGATGTAAGCTTTTTGAATTTCCTTCTTAGCTTTTGTTATATTCTCCAGCACAGCCAAATTCGACGGCGTCGGGTTATGTCTGAATTCCTTTAATGCAAGTCTTCTTTGTGCCGCAGTTTTAGAAAGGTTAGGGTTCCAATACGGTTTAGGCTTAAAACTGTTTTGTGGGTCTTTACAAATTTTAGTATGTGGAATATTATTATCAGCAGATTTATCAATTATAGAGATAAAGGTCCTATACATTGTCTGAATATCGCCTGATAATATATTAGCATTAATATCGCAGAATAACCGTTCTACGTCTTTTTTATAACCTGACCATTTCGCCTTTTTAAAATTACGTTTACTAATTACATGAACAGTATCTTTATAATTCATTTTAATTTTTATCATTAGATGATCACTCCCCAAGTTGTCATTTAAGACTTGCCAAGAAAAGTAAATTGCTATATCGGATGAAGAAAAGTTGTAAATTATTAGTAACAAATTTACCCTAGTGGCACTGCCATCGTTAATAGACATATATCCGTATTCTAGTGCTGCGTCTATAATTTGATTGCCCCTTACATCGGTTTTATAGGACCAATTTGAGTGATGTCCGTTAAAGTCACGGGCTATGACAGTTTTGTGAGAGTTTGCGTTTGTTTAGTAGTTAGTGGCCCTGACCGTTATGCTGGAGGTCGTGGGTTCGATTCCCACCCAGGACAAATATTTGTGTGATGACCAGGATTATTTGTTCTGTGTCTGGGTGTAATTTATCTATAATATGTATGTTTTTAGAAATATATAGGTATGTTTATCAGCTGTCTAGTATTCATAATACAATCTCTGCTTAGCTTGGAACTAGATGGCGTTGTGTGATAGTTGTAGAATATATATTATACATATATAATTTATATTCTACAACTATATTATTACTAACTATATTATTCTATTTTTATTATATGTATATTATATTATATTTTTCAATTTGGCTGACGCCAATTGCCGCCCCCCTAATACGAGCGCCCTAGGCTTTCGCCTAGCGTGCCTGTATGCACGGGCCGGTCCTGCTTGTCCTAGACGAGCGGGCACGTGGCCCGTCACGTGCCGCGCCCGATCATTATTTGATAACCTATAGCTAATGAACCACGCTGCTCCGAGATGAGCCGACAAACATGTGACGTCTGTCACACGTCACAGACTCACAGCACAGATCGCACTTGAGGGTACTTACAGCGGCTACCTTGTTAAAGACTTCATTCGTGTTTTCAATCAACGTTGGCTCGATGTTTTCTTCAGCACCAAAACCCGCTTTAGAAATCAAATCATATGATTTGCATTTTATTTCAAATAACCCATTGTCCAGAAGTCAGTCAGTCAGTAAAATTAAGCCAATTGCCCGTTCCAAAGCGTAAAAAAAAACCTCTATGGAGAAGAACGTGCAATAAATTCCATGGACACTCTTAAATTACAACCAATACAATGATATATTACAAATATCTATGGCTGCATATTTCTTGTCGCTTCTTATAAGCGACAACAATATAACTAAATAAATAAAGTAAAAAAAAAAACAATTTAATATAGGCATTAAAATAAGTGACCGCCAGTTAAAAGATGACTAGTCTCAACTGACAGCATCCGTTCACGAACATGACGTGTTTACCACTCAGCTCAACCATTTTGCACGTGACACCATCAATGAGACATTTGATTGAGCATAGCAATCCAGTAGTGACATAAATTAATGTTATTTAGAAGAAAATATTTACTGCATGGCAATTATTGTATATAATCATTTGCCAAACAATATTCAAGATTTGCCATCGTCGTTGTTCAAAAGGGTGTTATTTAGACTGTTATTGGAGAAAAAATATTACAGTGTTAAAGAATATTTAGAAGATAAGTCGCTAATAGCTTGATACATAAAAATAGACTTTATTCTACCATACCCAACAATGACATAATTATTCAATATTAATGACATGACTTTTATTAATTCAATACAATTTCAATTTTTATTACAATTATATTTATATTTTATTAATTGATTCATATTTAATAATTAATAGGTTAATAGTTGAGCCTTCATTCGTAAATAAATATTTGTACGCCATAATATGGCAGGATATGCTGGAATCAAAATTGTAATATCTATTGTACCATATTCTGACAAATAAACATTATTGATTGATTGATTAAAAAAACATAAATTTCTCATACACAACATGTGAAAAAAATGCTTCTACATTCTACAATACTACGTTTTTAAACCTCACACAAAATTAATAATAATTATTAATTCCATTAAAAAATCCAATCTAAAGTCACTAATTCTAATGAATATAGGCTACTGTATACTGCGTTATAATTTACAAATTATCTGATAAAGGCCTCCTCACATTTACAACCGCGCGGCAATCGCTTTATGGCCTCTTGTAAACATAAAACAATTATCTCGATAACTAAATCCCTTAGTTTTAGGCAAAAAAAGTAACATTTACGTTACCGACCACTGCAGTGCAGCAACAACGCGGCAGCAGCGCTAGGTGGCACATCAACATGTTTTTTTTCATTAATTTATTATATATATTGCGCCAATAAACCATTTTTGGCAAGGGTTTATGTTTATTGTCACCTCAGATACCGTATTTGTATTCCTCGTTGTGTTAAACCCGAAGTATCACGTTCGCGAACCTCTTTGTTCCAAACCTCAATATTTCGTATGTGTAGTTTTCCACATAGACTTAGCAGTTCATTTTCCCAAATGCCACGTGTTATTATTATTTATTTCGATTAGAATAGTATTTTCACTGATTTCAACCTCTCTTGTACATGGAATACATTCATTCGCTATTATGTAATAATAAGTAATAGTTAATGCATGTAATAATAAGCAATTCGAAGACATGTGACATTCACCAATCCGCATTGGGCCCGCGTGGTGGATTACGGCCCATTCCCTCTCCTAGAGAGAGGAGGCCTGAGTCCCAGCAGTGGGAACATTAAAAGGCTGATTATGCTATGCTATGCTTAAGTAATAGTAAGTTTAACATAGTTTTAGTATGCCAAAATACTGGTCTACGTAAATAATAGAAGGGTACCTACCTAAGATTTCGAGCCCCTTCGCTCGCTCTACAATTTTTTAACCGACTTCAAAACAAAGGAAGAGGTTATCAATTAGGTTGTATTTTTTATGTTTCTTACCTCAGAACTCCATCGTTTATGGACCGATTTGCTGATTTGATTTTCTCTTAAAGGATATGCGTTCTGATTGATTCTATTTTTTCAAAATCCAGTTCTGATGATGGGATTCATGAGGAATCCAGGAAACTCCTCAAATATTATAGGCAACTATATAGTTCAATCACCATGTGGTGATTTTGGTATTTTCATCGAGAACTTAAGCATTTTCAGTCAAAAAGTAACATTTGGTGAAGTGGAACTGATGAAGAAGACCAGAAATGGCCAACGGAACTTCATACTCATATAGATATCACAATGAAGTAGATACCAATACAAATAAATAAATGGTTCTGAATAGTAATTGTTGAAAATGGTATCATCGAAGTGATCTGATGTTGATGATGGAGCCGGAAGATAGGCACCGGAACTCCGTAATTAATCAATGTAGCGACAAGAAATATGTAACCAAGATTAATGTAACTCATAATATGATTTAAAAGAGATGGACACTCTTTTAAATCATATTATGAGTTACATTAATCTTGGTTACAATAAACATAAACGTTTCGCCAAACTCGTACGTACTTACTCAAAATAATGTAGGTACGTAGAACGTTTTGATAAATAGAAAACTTATCAGAGATGAGTTCAACATTTTTAAAGCTCTTTCACTCGCTCCTATATTCTGTATGAGGTCGAAATAAAATCTATAACTTCAAACTCATGAAATAAGGCCCTAAATTCTACGAGCTCGCTTCACTTACTCTTTCATTTGATATCTTTTGCCGCGCCGGACCGGTGACAGGCTTAGACCGCCGCTGTCATTCCCTACTATTTATCGAGTTTCCTTACTCTTGCTCCACTCCTGAGCAATAACTGAGTACGCCCATGGATACCTCGGAGATTTTTCCAATATCTGGCCGTGCACCTGTACACTACAGAGCATCAATCCTTCTCTTTATCTGTGTGCCTTTATCTAAATTTCAGTTTAGTACTTATTTTTAATTTTACTTTGTTTATGGAACCCAATTATTTAAGGAGTACTTGACATAAACAGGTTATTAAATTAATCTTCTATAATACCTACTTATGTTACGACTGAGAGAACATCACACAAAGTAGCATACAACATACACGGAGTAGCTATGTCACTTATAATACTTAACAATATGTGTAGTGGAGATGTGCCGGCGCAGATGACTGTGCATCGCGCTGTTCACTAAATTGCTACTGATTGCTTTAATTGTGGCCGCTGAGAGTGCTCGCCGCTTGCTCGGAGCTTCATGATATAAACAGCTTATGTATGACGCAGATGATGCTAACGCCTTAATTGCATGTTGCAGTATCTACAACAACGACCGACTTCTGGATTGAGAGTTTATCAGCCTCAACTTTATCGTGAACCTTATAAAATGTTGGCATTACTTTAGGGTTTAATACGGTATTAAGGCGTATAATCCCTTGAACATGTGGCCGGAATTAAATGCACACATACTCGTACTGCCGCCTGCGCCCGCATAGAGCCCCGCTGACCTTTGAAACCCATTTTCTTTGCTAAATATTAATTGATTTACATAATTATGCTATGTACATTCTGAAGGACACTAAACCAGCAATTTTTTCGTGTAAAAATATTTCTGAAAATCAAGCCATTTGAAAGGAGTAGGGACTGGGTGCCGCCATTGTGTGGACCACCCGGTAGAGGTGTGCCCCGCCTGGGCAGAGCACCGCCGTGTCCTCGTGGGGGCGATCGGCGGCAGTGATCTCTCGCGCCGGGCATTGGTACAGGCCATGGTCCGGAGCGAGGAGGAGTGGCAGGCGGTCGCCCCCTTCTACGAAGCAGTAATGCTAGCAAAGGGGGCGGCCGATCGCGTGAGGCAACGGTCCTCACGCCCCAACCGCCGCTGGGATTCCGATCCCGATTTCCGGCCACCGTAGGCGCGGGCTTGCGGACGGCGAGTAATGATTGGCTCGCTGTCCGACCGTCCGGTAACCGTCCGGACCGAGCCCAAGTCGTAGACGGCGCGTACTGTTCCACGCGTGCCTCAGGGAGATGTCAGCAAATCGTAGGGGTCCAGCAGGGTCGAAGCCTACTGGGGCCACGGGTAGTGTGAAAGCGAAACCCGCCATCTCAGATAGAACTGAAATTCTTCACCAACATCCCAATAGAAGTTACGAAATCTCTCTCTTCTTCATCTTTGTTAGCTGAATCTTTTTTAAAAGAAAATTTTACTAAAGATGTACCAACCTTTGAATTTAAGCGTATCTCTGTTGATTCAATTAAAAAAAAACATTCAATAGTCTTAAAATAAAAAAAACACTGAGGACTTATGGGGTACATCCAATAAGGTATATTATTGAAGGAGATATTATTGAAACAATTGCTCCTGTCCTAACAGGCATATTAAATCAATGCTTAGACAGCGGTACATTCCCTGATTTAATGAAACATAGTAAAGTAGTACCAATTTTCAAGTCAGGTAGTAAGAGTGATCCCTCTAATTATAGACCTATATCTGTGCTTCTAGCATTGAGTAAAATATATGAAAAAATCATGTCTGACCAGATGTTGTCTTATTTTAATTCAAATAGGATTTTGCATAGTCATCAGTTTGGCTTCACGAAAGGAAGGTCATCGACGGATGCAGGAGTGAAACTCATCAGTCACATTTTGGAATCCTGGGAGAAGTTCCAGGATGCTACTGACATATTCTGTGACCTCTAAAAAGCATTTGACTGCGTTGACCATAATATTCTAATCTGTAAATTGCATCATTACGGAATTCGTGGACGAGCTGCTGATCTTGTTTTTTCCTGTTTATCTTACAGGCAGCAAAAAGTAACCATTAATGGGGCGACGTCCTCGGGGTCTTTAGTAAAGATGGGCGTGCCTCAGGGTTCAATTCTGGGCCCTTTCCTTTTTCTAGTTTATATTAATGACCTTCCTTACATGATGACTAATTTATCTGGTATAATTCTATTTGCTGATGACACTTCCCTTATTTTTTTTTTCGTTATTTTTAACTGGACTCCGCGAATTCTTAGATTACTTCCTATTACGACTCACTTTTTATTATGATTATTTTTATTGTACTTTTGAGTACAATGTTGACTGGTCTACACTGTCCTTACATAATATCTGCTAATCTATACATATAATAAAACAGTAAAATTATTTTGCGATGGTATTAGTTGGCGCAAAAACTACTGAACCGATCCTGTTCAAATTTTGCATACATAATCCTTATAGGTCAGGGCAACTTATAGGCTATAAATTATCACGCTATTTGCTATGGGGGGTGAGCAATAATCCAAAATGTCGATATTGAACGACATTTCGAGTTCGATCCTCAGCTACAGTTAAAAATTTTGTCATTATTTTATCTTCTTTTTTGTAATAAAATAACTTTTACCATTTTTTCAAAATAAAATTGACATTTCTATTCGTTATCTTCTAAATATTTTGTAAAAACTAATCAAAACACATAATAAAATCAAAGCGGCGAGTAAAATCACGTACTAAAATGTTGTAAATATGGCACCACATACTCGCAACGCCATCTAAAGACTGAAAGTAGCAATAATGATGACAATGATAGTTGAACTTCATATTTGATAGATGGCATTGTGTATTTTACGTAATTTTCTGAGTGGCAGAAGAATGACCATCGCCCAAGTTTGCAGACAGTTTTATTGTTTAAAATTGGACGAAAACCGTTATGGTTAAACTGGAGTTAGACGGAGGCATTTTTAATCCTACTGCTTTTTTTCCCCGTGGTTGTAACAAGCTAATTGACCGTGATTATTCAAGGGATACCAACCAAAGGCGATAAAAGCAAATACTTAGTATTTAATTATTGACTTTAAAATAACACGATAAATTTTCGGAAGGGGTAGCAATATGGCACCTTGCGTTGGAAGGCCCCCAGGTGGACCGATGACCTGGTGAGGGTCGGGAGAATCCGATGGATGCGAGACGCACAGGACCGGTAATGGTGACACTTGGGGAGGCCTATGTCTAACAGTGGACGTCTTTCGGCTGAAATGATAATGATAATGATAAACTTGATTATTCTGCTCAAATACACGCATAATAAATTACAGACGGGCCATGTGTGGACACCTTTATTTTTCTTTTTTTAAGGGTGGATGTCATCCAATGACTTTTCCCACTCTGGTTGGAGCGGGAAGGCGTGTCAAACTTTTACTGACTAAAACCTCACCTGTGTCCTTCAGTTGCCCTTTGCGACATCTCTTTGAGGAGAGCGTGGATCACTACGCGCTGTTGACGACTGGGCTTGGTCCGGTCAATTACCGGATGGCCGGACGGCTGTAGACGACCCATTGCTGGATGTCCGCAAGCCCGCGTCTACCGTGGCTGGTCGTCGGGGTCGGAATCTCGGCTCGGCGTGAGGACGTTCGTTCCCTCACGCGTGCGGCCTCCTCCTTCGCTAGCATTGCGGTTTTGCAGAAGGAGGCGACCGCCTGCCATTCGGGATTGCCATTTCGATTGCCTTGCGGGGCACACCTCTGTGTGCTCCACTGTGTCCTCCGGGATGATGGCACCTTGCGGCCTAATAATGGTGTGTTTTGTTATATAAAACGGGGTCGAAAGGTTTGCGTTCCTGATCACAGTTCGCCAACGTATGATGTATCTCAGATTTCTTGCAACCTTACGTTGACATCCGTACGTTACCTCCTTGCAGTGAGTGGTGACCAACACTGGAACAACCCTCTGAGGGAGGCCAGTCTCAGGGATAACACTAATCGGCTGCTGCATTTGTTTACCGGAATTTCATTGTTTTATGGATACACAAGCTCAGGACTGTTGAGGGTGTTTCACGCGGTTTCTGTTTCGGATTCGGTTGGAAGTACCCTGATATTACCATTTTGCGAATCGCCCGGAGGACCCGTTGTAGCATGCGGTGGAGGTTTATCCTGCTTGGGTGAACCGCCGTGTCTTCATAGAAGCAATCGGCGTCAGTGACCTCTCGGTTTGGCCATCAATATGTGAGTTCGATTGGATCCGCGTTCAAGATTTCACCGAAATTCATTCAAAAGTTGGAGACTCTTCATAGGGTAGTTCCCACTATAGAATAACATTTGTCTGATATACGAGGACGTCAGTCAAATACACACTAAAAAATCCTAGGTAAATGAACAAGTAATTTTTACGCCCCAAATGATCAAGCTGCAACAATCAATTCAAGCATGCTCTCGCAAATTCTTCATAAGTACTGTTGTGGAGGAAGATAGTTGATGATGATGGTAATTTTTGAATTCACTGGCTTTTTGGCTTTACACTATCAGTCCACGTTATCCAGCTGAAAGTCGGTGTCCCGATTATGCTCCTTCGTTTACCTCTACCAAAGCTGTCTCTTCAGTGAAACATTATTGAGGCGAAAATTTTACAGGAGGTAACTCTTTCGAACAATCTCGCAGCCTTAGCAGACATTGGCCCTAGAGGGCCCTATCCATTTGCTGACATCTCTATGAGTCGCGCGTAGATTACTACGCACCGTCGATTCAGGATTGCTTTGACCAGATGACCGGTGGAACCGTCCCCACCGCAATCGCCCTGCGGCTTTCAACACCTGGAGCATCACTTCCCTCATCATCCCTCATAGTTTCAGCCACCTTCTTTGATCGTAGTGCTTCACGAAGGAGGCTACTGGTTGGCATTTTTTCCACTAATTGCCTTCATGAGGACACGGCGGCGCCGGCGCTCCTACCAAGCGGGACTGACTTCCACCGTAAGCTCCATCGTATTCTCCGGGCGATCCGCACCGCGATTGTGACGTGCTCACTGTGACAATGTTGTTTTACCCGAACATAAACCAGAAACATACATAAACTAGTGCCTTTTCCCTTGGGGTAGGCAGAAATGCCAACTGCTACGACCCTTACATACTCTTTCTATTCATTGACGTTCATACATCTGGATCTGGACGAGTACATGACATGTATCCTGAAGGTAATTTGCGTTTTTACCTTTAACCGTTTTATGTGAAAGTACAATAAATAAATCGTGATTATTTATTTGCTTTCAGAATGAATTGCAAGCACAGAATGATTGTACAGTTTTACAAACTTAACGCAGACGAAGTCGCGGGCAACAGCTAGTACTGTAATATAAAAATATTGTAAGAATACCATTTTTTTTTTATGAGTAGGTAACCGTGGTGTTTCTTGCCAGTTCTTCTCCATAGGAAAAGACCAATTTGGAACCGTGCACTAGCTTTTGACGTTTTATAAGTGCCCATGTAGGATTATGTGAAATAAAAACTTATGAATTTTGTTTTTTTTTTTATTTTGGAACTGTATAGCTCCAACGCTCTTTCTTGTTTGCACGCTTGACACTTGAACTCGGCCCCTGTACAGAATTTAGCATTGAGCCGAGCCACTTGTTGCACATGGACATCATATCATTTGAACTCGGCCCCTGCGGCCCTGTACAGAACGTAGCTTTGAGCCGAGCCGCTTGTTGCACATGGACATCAATCATATCATTTGAACTCGGCCCCTGCGGCCTTGTACAGAACGTAGCATTGAGCCGAGCCACTTGTTGCACATGGACATCATATCATTTGAACTCGGCCCCTGCGGCCCTGTACAGAACGTAGCATTGAGCCGAGCCACTTGTTGCACATGGACATCAATCATATCATTTGAACTCGGCCCCTGCGGCCTTGTACAGAACGTAGCATTGAGCCGAGCCACTTGTTGCACATGGACATCATATCATTTGAACTCGGCCCCTGCGGCCCTGTACAGAACGTAGCATTGAGCCGAGCCTCTTGTTTTACATGGACATCATATCATTTGAACTCGGCCCCTGCGGCCCTGTACAGAACGTAGCATTGAGCCGAGCCACTTTTTGCACATGGACATCATATCATTTGAACTCGGCCCCTGCGGCCCTGTACAGAACGTAGCATTGAGCCGAGCCACTTGTTGCACATGGACATCATATCATTTTAGATAAATTGAACTAAAGCGTCAGCTGATTATCTGCCTCGTTGATCTCAATAAGTATCGGTCGAACGCTGATTGTGTTTGTGGAATTCTAAGTTTAATTCCAAGGTCAGGCAAACTAATTGTGTTTTTTTACGGCTTTTAAACGTTTCTGTTCGAGTGATTACACACCTCAGTGTCTGCCTCGATCCCATAGATACCTAATACAGGTCTAAATATAATAATTACTAGGACTATTGCAATCGTAGTTAGTACTGATGCTGCGCAATAATCTTGTTGATCATTTATTAAAAACTCGTGTCAATAAGATCAGCGCGCCAACTCTGAACTCGCTTGTCAGCCGAAAGCGCGGAACTGTCGACATAGCACAGATAAAATATTACGTTCTTTCAACATCTACGATACGAATCACGATGACTTTTGACCATTTGTTAAATCAAATATTTGTGGAGAACCTGTCTATGACATAATGAGCCCGCAAACACGCGCAACTTCTATCATTTTAAATGTGAGTGTGAGTGAATACTTCGAGTTATTCCGGTCGGATCCCCTGATCTGATCTCCCGCTGATTATTTATTATGTCTTAATTCCTATTTTTATTAAGGCACCCACCTCTCATGCTTGAGGTTGGGTTTGAAATCGGGCTAGTACCAACGTGATTTTCATTTCATACGTACTTTTCTAAGTTTATATCTCTCGGAAAGTAACTATAGCCGTTAAGTCCTGACTGTCATTCGTAGATCTTTGACAGTCGTTACAGGTAGTCAGACGCCAGAAAGTGTGACCAGCTGCAGCAGTCTATCCAAGGAGTATCGTGTTGCCCAGTAACTGGGTTGTGGAGGTCTGATCGGTCTAAGTCGCTCCATGCACATGGGTATTCAGCCGCATCCAGTTAGACTGGAAGGCGATCCCCAGCTATTTCAGAAAAGGCTAAGATGATGATGACTTTCTCGGAAGAACACTTTTACTTGACTTTTCTTCTTGAAGAAAATGTAGAGTCGCTCCTCATTACTAACATCCACGTTTCCATTACAATAAGTAGGTATTATGAACATCAATACTTCAATAAACCCTATTTAGTTGCTGGCTGTCCCAAAAATTTATTAAAAAATAATTAAGTATCCGACCAGTATAAAATAGTTAAAATAATTATTAATTAGTTATTTTAACTAATCTATTTAGCGCGGAAGATTAGACCAGAAAAGATAATTTTATAAAATAAAAACCGATCCCCAGGGTATACTAATACGGGGTACCTCTCCAACCGGAATAACTCGACACTTCGCAACCGAGCATTTTGGTCGGTTGGAAGCCAATTGAGACGAAACATTGTACATTTCTACTTAGATATGAGTAATTTGTATGTACCTAACCGTACTCTCATCTACTTTAATTGGAAGCTCACGTAAATTATGAAAAGAGAACAGAAAGTGGAAACTTTAGTTTCCTCGATCGGAAAAACAATAAATATTAGGATATACCTAGTCGTTTAGGTATATTGATTTTAAATGTTCTGTTTAGTGTGTTAGCATCCCCTGAAGTTGTCCTTCTACACTTTCATTTATTTTGATGTTAACTAGAGGGTGGTCCAGTTACAATGCAGACTCCGGACTGACTATTTGCTGAAACAAAATCACAAAGACGCACGGGGTTCGAACTGAGAGGTCAAAATCCAAGGATAGCCGCACTTGCATCCGCTAATCAGTGGATCAGGGAGTAAAGAGAACTTTTGAGCTTTTTATTCTTTTTTTTTAGTTCATATAAACTAGTGCTTGATTGCGATCCAACCAAATTTTTGTAATAAATACATAGCTTGCTTCGAAAGAGTGTCCATGGAATTTCTTGCACGTTGTTGTCCATAGCGATCCTACATACACCTCAGAATGTGCAATAAGCTTCATCTTTCTGACTTCTTGACAATTCAAAAGTGCCTGTAAAGTTTGTTTTGATTTCGATTGTTTCTTTGTGACTCGGAGGTACCTAAGGGGTGTTACCTTCTGTGTGCGTATCTTGTCGTCGAGGCGCAGCTGGCTGGGCAGGAACTGTTGCTCCCAGGGCCGCGGGTCGTGGTGGCCGTTGGTGCGCGCGCCGCCGCCCTCCGCGCTGTGCCCGTTCACGCGCCCGTTTATCGCGCGCTGACTCTCCACTGCCGCTGACATTGTAAGGGTATCTTTGTTAGGAATCTGAGGACAACGATGGAACACACACATTATTATTATATCACTTTTTAAATTAAAAATTTGTAAAGTTGTTTTAAATTTACTCGGAAAAATTTAGGATGGTAGGCAGTTGACCTGACAAGTTTAATGCACGAATTTATTGTTTATTCGATTTTTATTTCCTTTTTGCAATTAAAAAAAGTGGTTAAGTACATAAATTGTAGGAGACATATAAGTTAATAAGATGGAGAGATAGGTAAATAAAAATTGCTTTAAAAAATCTAGTTTATTCCTCTACAAAAAAACAAAGATGCATCTTTAAGGCAACAGCAAATTTAATATTTGCATACCAACTCGTTGCAAAATGTGTATTTGCATTAAAAAAATATATGTTACTATCTCTTGTACCGCATATAATGCAAATAAATAGCTTTGACTTTGACTTTGACAAACTAGAGCGTGTCTAAGTGTTGTGCGATATCAATCGTTCATCGAAACAAATAAAATATTATTTTACTTATTATGTTACAAATCCGCGCTGATAACCTGTTGACTCCCTGACACACGACAATAAAATGAATTACTGTGTTGATTTGCAATTTGCGAACTTTTCCATTCATATAAAATGGTGACTAATTAATAATTACGTTACCTAGTTAGTTAGCTACCAAAATGATTGAGAAATTGATGTTTTTAATATAATTACTGTATAATTTATAATGAAATTATACTAAATTACAAGTTTTCGGGACGGGAAGCTTGTTAATTGACAGTAATGGATATAAATGATAATGTACCTAAATTTAAAAGTAGGAATGATAGTCTATTTTTATTTTTCATATCTGAACCAACTAAACAATCCCTTTGTGCTAGGAAAAATATGAATTAGAAAAAGCAAGGCCATGGTCCGGAGCGAAGAGGTGGCAGGCGGTCGCCTCCTTCTGCGAAGCAGTAATGCTAGCAAAAGAGGCGGCCGCACGGACGAGGGAACGCCCCTCACACCCCAGCCGAAGGGATTCCGATCCCTATTTCCAGCCACCGTAGGCGCGGGCTTGCGAACGGCGAGCAATGGGTAGCTCGCCGCCCGATCGTCCGGTAAGCGTCCGCACCGAGCCCAAGTCGTCGACGACGCGTAGTGTTCCACGCGCGCCTCAAGGAGATGTCAGCGAACGGTAGGGGCTTAGCAGGGTCAAAGCCCACTGGGGCCATGGGTTGTGCGAAAGTGAACCCCGGGGCCCTGGAACGAAGGCAAAGAAGGAACAGGAGTAGGTTTTAGTCAGTAAAAGTTTGGCACGTCCTCCCGCTCCGCCCAAGGGCGAGAGATATCATTAGAATTAGATGATTACCCACCTAAAAAAAAAGTCGTTCAATTTAATTTGCATAGTTAGATGAAAGGTTCTAACTTCCAAACAATAAAAATTCCAAACGTCTCTTTATTCAAGTTTACGCAAGAATAATGAAACCCTCGGCCAAGCCGCGTGTCGTCACAGATACGTTGACTCTCGCAAGATGAAGTGCTCATGAGTGTTTGCCAGGAAGGCTCGTCTCGTCCTCACTGCTAGGTACTTATTGTGCGGCTAGATCAAGTTACACAGTTGAGTACTTCTTTCTTATATTGCTGTTATAGGGCACCCTTCTGTTAAAATCGAATCGATGGTGGTGTGCCACCAGCTAGCGGACGAGCGATAAACAAAGCGAGGCTTTAGCAAGCTAAACTATATTGACAGGCGAGCGAGCGGGCGGGCGAGCGCGCGGGCGGGCGAGCGAGCGGGCGGGCGAGCGAGTGGGCGGGCGGGCGCGAATGAGTGGACTTTCGCCACAGAATAAGAAATAGTACAAGCTTTCGCCCACTCATTCGAGCAAACGGGCGGGAAAGCGAGGGGACTAGTGGAGCGATCCGTCTCAAGTCAAGCCTTTACCGTAGCACTTGGGTACTGCCGTAAAGGCTGGCTTTAGAGCTCGTCTCACCACATCATCTTTGAATAGGATAATTGCCACGATGTCGCCTAGTGTTCAACTAAACATGCGGCTGACAAGTCTGTCTATCTATATGCACTGTACACACTAAAGGAAAAAGTTTATGGGAATGCATTTATGTGTGTATGTTTGTTATGCCACCACACTCAAACAGCTGAACGAAATTGGAGAGAAACTTGATAATTTACAATTTTGTATATTTTTATCCCGGAAATATCCCTTGGAATAATTTTCGACTTTCACGCGGGCAACGCCACAGACAGATGTAAGTACATGTATCTGATCTGCGCTAGTTGTGACAGCGTCAGCGAGGGGAGCACCGACCACCTGTAATGACATCCGTGAATATGTGCCCCGATTACTGTCTCCCACACGTTCACAAACACATTATTTGGAATATTAAATACAGTGTTTGGTGCATCGCATGCCAAATTGAAATGGTCGACTGGAGGGGTCTTCTGCTATCCTTTCCGACCCCTAAACACTTCTCATACCCTGTGGATTTTTTCATCGACTTTTTATTGTTTAATGAAAAAAAAAACATTCAAATACAAATTAAAAAAAGGTGCCTAATGCGTAGACTCTGGATGCACACTATATTGTAGCCAAGGTCGTTTTCCTGGAATTCCATGCTCTTGTTGAGGGAGGGGAAGTGATCGAGACGGAACTTCGGAAGTAGTGAAACACTTCCATCGATGAATCACTCACGCGCGGGGCACGGGAACTAGATCATTATGTTGATAATTAATATATAAAGCCAAATACCACTCACTGATTAATCACGAAATCTCAGAAACTAGGTATAACACCTACAATCTTAAAATTTGTCAGGTACCTAGGTTCCTTATAGGGTGTAGATATCCGATAAGATAGAGGGATTTTACGAAACTCCACCCCTAAGGGGGTAAAACGGGCGTTGGAAGTTTGTATGGAGAAACCTACATTCACGCGGGCGACACCGCTGGCAGAAGCTAAGTAGTACCTATTTGATATTATATTGTAATAAAATATTTTGGCAGCCTAAGAAAATGGTTGCTTTTTTTGTGTACAAGATAATGTAACGTGAACTGATTTGATTTATACAAGCCCTTGGAACATTATGCTTAGCATCGTAATATGTTACACAGTTTATCTTAATTTTGAATAAAACTGTTCTTTATACAGCAACAACAAGGGCAGCGGTAAGTCTCAAATTTTCATTTTTGTAGGTACCTAAGTATGTTGCGAGTTCAAATTCTGGCAAGCGATTTACTTTATGTATTTAATTTCTTAGAGGTATGTGGAACAGGGTATAAAGTCCCGCAATCTGTATGTAATATTTATGTGTGTATCCATGCGTGCCAAATAAAATATTTTTCTTTCTTTCTTTCAATCTTCCGTTGAAAAGGGAGGATCCTCCGACGGGTGACATGTCTGATCTGGGTAAATGCGCGATAAATGATTTCGGGCTGTTGTATATGTTCATATCGCAGGGAGAAAGTAGGTAGTTAGAAGAGAAACTAGTTGTGCGATGCAGGATTTCGCAGTTTAGTTCTTATGTGACGTCATAGATGTCGCTACAAGCTCTTAGAATGGCTAAGAAATACATAGTGAGCAAACCGGGTTGTCCTAGAAGTAGAAAAAAAATCGAGGACATGTGACAATCATCAACCAACACAAAGCCCATTTGATTGATTATTATAAATCGGCCACCATACTAACATTATAAGCTTTATGCTGCCCCTGATCCATTTCGTGGCGTCCTCTCAATATTAAATACACACTTATAATACGAAAATTATAACTTAGTTATTAGCATCGCGCGTCGCTATCTCAAACAACCCATAACTGGTGACGACCGGTTGGGATTACAATCCGTCTCGAACTCGCGATACCATTCACGATTACCACCAATCATACGTACGTATTAAATTTCCACTTTTCTTTCACATTCAAATATTTCATACGATTGTAGACCTAGGTTTTAAAAAAATTTTCTAATGGTAAAATGAAAGTTGGTGGAAGTTTTCGGAAAATTCCATTTGACTCAATCAGTCTGGTTCTAATTCACATGCGGACGATTACAGCATTTATCATTCATTTCATATCATTCGCCGCAGGGTTTAGCGATATTAGGCCGCTATCATCACCGTCCAACTATGGGTCTATCGCACCCATAGTTGAATGATGGCGAATATGTTAAAAATACACTTTGATGTAATATTAAATTAACTTTTCAATAGCTCTATCTGGCAAAAACCAGTATCCAGTAGTCACAAATAAATAATATACATCGCCGTGTCATCAGTGGAATCATAGTCATCTTTCTCTTTAAATTATGACAGAATATGTAACTATTTCTGAAAAAATATTTTTTGAAATATTTGTAAGGGGTATAAAAAAAATCGCTATCTGCATCATAACCATGGATATAGGAAGAAAGGAGTGCGGTCGTCTATGTAGCCGTCACATCTCGGTCTGGACTGCGCCAGCAACCGGTGTGGAGTTTCACTGTCTTCAGAGAAAGTTTCATTCACGGCAATACTAGTGCAGCGATAGCAGGCCCGCGCGACGAGCGACGCCGCGGTCGGCGCGGCCGTGACGCTGCGGCGCGCCCACCGCCCCCGACAAGCGCCGCAAAATGTTGGCACCAACATTTGACACGATCACCAACCCACGCCAACACTACATCACTCCATGCAAATATTCCAATGTTTGTCACATATTTATGTTGGAAGCCAACACTTTACTCGCGTAGTAAAAGTAAACATACAAAATCAATGTTTGCTCAACGCACTAACGTTAGCCTGGTCTGGGGTCAGCTGTAGCGTAAGATTTATAGTTAGCTAATCTTCGTTTTCCTTTACTTAACTGAATGGACATAAATAAACACCAAATTAACATTAGATATTGGTGGTGCGCCGACACATGCAACAAATATATTTGCTATCAGAATCATTGCTGATTACTCCATGTACAAGCAGGTATGAAGCTACCTATATGCAAACAGTAGAACTACACCAAATATTCACACTCACTGTCGTCGGAACTGGGTTTCATGTACTTATCTCAAAGTAGCTCTAAATACGATTACATAACTAAGTCGAAATTTATCGATAATCTATCATTTGAGTCTGGTCGACTGTTACAATTTGAAAACCATAAATATACCTTGACCTATCCCGTAGAATGTTGACTGAACTAATGGTAACAGTTCATGAGATAAAAATATATTTAACATGTCCCCATTTGCTGCAACCAAAACGAAACGAAGAACGTCGAACAGACGTTATATTTTATTATTCCGGCTCTCAGGAACTTATCACATCTTCTAAAAACTTGGCCTTGAATGGTGGATGTTTGGAGAGACCTGTATAAATATTATATAAACATATGTATAAAAACTATTTATTAAGACATTAGATACGTATCGCTTGTACCGTAACGACATATAAATGGTTTATTAATCATCATCATCATTCATCATTTCAGCCGAAAGACGTCCACTGCTGGACATAGGCCTCCCCCAAGCGTCGCCACAACGAACGGTCCTGTGCGTCTCGCATCCATCGGACTCCCGCAATCGTTACCAAGTCATCGGTCCACCTTGTAGGAGGCCTTCCAACGCTACGTCTTCCGGTACGTGGTCGCCATTCCAGAACCTTTCGGCCCCAACGGCCATCTGTTCTGCGAGCAATGTGCCCTGCCCATTGCCACTTTAGTTTGGCGATTCTTCGTGCTATGTCGGCAACCTTGGTTCTCCTGCGGATATCCTCATTCCTGATTCGATCACGCAAGGAAACTCCGAGCATAGCCCTCTCCATTGCCCTTTGGGTGACTTTAAGCCTTCTAATGAGGCCCATTGTAAGCGACCACGTTTCGGAGCCATATGTCATCACTGGCAACACGCACTGGTCATAGACTTTCGTCTTGAGACACTGTGGTATATTGGACGAGAAGACACCGCGCAGCTTCCCGAACGCTGCCCAGCCGAGTCGGATTCGACGATTGATCTCTTTCTCGAAGTTAGACCTTCCCAACTGGACCGTCTGTCCCAGGTAAACGTATTCGTCTACAACTTCGAGTGTAGAGTCCCCGACCTTGATAGGAGTGGGTGCTACATGGCTGTTTACCATGACTTTGGTTTTGTCCATGTTCATTTTAAGTCCCACTCTTTCGGAAGCTCTACTGAGGTCACCAAGCATTATACTGAGCTCCTCCGTAGTCTCAGCCATGACTACTATGTCGTCGGCAAACCGAAGGTGAGTGATGTACTCGCCATTGACATTAATGCCTAGCCCTCTCCATTCCAAAACCTTGAAGACATCCTCCATTGCTGCCGTGAACAGTTTCGGAGAAATAACGTCTCCCTGCCTCACACCCCGCTGCAAGAGGATAGGTTTCGAGGTCTGGTCTTGTAGTCGGACTGACATAGTGGCGTTTTTGTACAAACACTTCAGCACTTCGATATACCGATAGTCAATTTGGCACCGTTGGAGAGACTGCAGTACAGCCCAAGTTTCAATCGAATCAAAGGCTTTCTCGTAGTCCACAAACGCTAAGCAGAGAGGCTGATTATACTCCTCAGTCTTCTGTAAAACCTGCCGCAGCGTATGTATGTGGTCCACGGTGCTGAAGCCTTTACGAAATCCGGCTTGTTCGGGAGGCTGGAAGTCGTCGAACCTGCGCGCGAGACGATTCGTGATGACTCTGGAAAACAGCTTGTAGACATGGCTCAGAAGCGAGATGGGCCTATAATTCTTAAGCAGGGCATTATCGCCCTTCTTAAAGAAGAGTACCACCACGCCTCTGCTCCACGCCTGTGGCGTTTTTCCCTCGAGTATGACGGAATCAAATAGCTTCTGAAGGGCCTTAAGGACCGGTTTTCCACCCGCCTTCAGGAGTTCGGCCGTAATTCCGTCCTCACCCGACGCCTTGTTGTTTTTCAGCTGCTTCAGAGCCATCCTAATCTCGTACAGGCTGACGTCCGGGATATCTTCGGTATAGTGTCGAGTCAATCTAGCTCTTGGGTCGTTCACTAGATTTACAGCGGGTTTAGCGATAGACGTGTATAACTGTCCATAAAAAGCCTCGATCTCTCCCAGAAGCTCCGATTTGGCGGATATGACTCTGCCATCGTCGGTCTTCAGTTTCGTGAGCTGGCTTTGCCCAATAGACAGATCTCGTGCAAATACTTTAGAGCCCTTATTCCGCTCAATCGCATCCTTAATCCTTGCGGTATTAAAGCGGCGAAGGTCACGTTTCAGGGACTTTGAGATTTGTCTATTGAGCTGCCGGTATATGCACGCATCGTCTGAAGACTGCAGAATCATCTCACGCCTCTTCTTCATTAGCTCGAGGGTCGGATCGGAGAGCTTCTTGTTTTTATTTGTACGGTGAGTCTTGAAAAACTTAGACCCGACCGTATGGACAGTTTCCACGAACCCATCGTTATATTCATCCACGGAGCTTCCTAGGCACTCGAAACGATTGTGGAGTTCGAGCTGAAAGCTCTCGGGGTTTTGGATCTGGATCTGTGCTGGACGGAGCGTAGACTTCATCAGTCGAGACCTTTCAAGCTTAATGTTAATATTCAATGTGCCTCTTACGACGCGGTGATCACTTCCAGTTTTCACCGCGTTGATCACAGAGACATCATCGAATATTTGCTTTTTCGTCGACAGGATGAAGTCAATCTCATTTCTAGTTGCACCGTCAGGACTTTGCCAGGTCCACCTTCTATGCTCACGCTTTTTGAAGAAGGAATTCATCATATAGAGGTCCTCCTTCTCCATAAAGCTAGCCAGTAGGTGTCCCCGGTGATTCCGACGTCCAAATCCAAATTGCCCCACTCGCAGCTCGTCACCGTCTCGTTTGCCCAGTTTCGCGTTAAAGTCCCCCATGACCACGGTGAAGTGAGTCTTAGAACCATGCATGGCTCTTGATATATCCTCATACATGGATTCTACTTCGTCGTCGGGATGTGTCGAGGTCGGGGCGTAGACCTGTATGACCTTCAGCGAATATCTTGATGATATTCTGAGTATAAGGTACGCCACCCTGGTCGACACACTCTCGATCCTCACCACATTGTTCACAAGGGACCTGTGGACGATAAACCCGACACCACCCTGGGACTGCTGGTCACCCTCCCGGAAATAGAGCAGGTTACCGGATTTGAGAATTATCGTATCCTCCCCCTGTCTTCGGACTTCAGACAATCCCACAATACTCCATCGCAACCTGCTCAATTCCTCCTCCAGTTCGGTGATCTTCTCGTCAGTCCTCAGTGTACGCGTGTTAAAAGTTGCCAGGTCGAGTCGTTTCATAGATGGGTAGCCAAATCTCATCCGGAGATTCTTCGCACCCCTTGCCTCGTCGTGGCCTTGACCGCTACCGGAGTCAAGGGTAGACGGGCTGCCGGGCACTAGGGGCCATTTTTTGTTTCTGTTTTTCATGTTGGGGGGGGTTGCCATAATCGCCACGCTTGGCAGACGGGTTGGCGATCGCAGTTTGGTTGTTGTAATGTACAGAGGATGCTGCTGCCCATTCTCTGGTATGTCCCTTAGTCGCCTCTTACGACACCCTCGGGAAGAGATGGGATGGTGTTATTCTTAACGTCCGAACACCATACGGAACACCATACGGAACCACACGGTTTATTAATACATCGTGTAAACTTCATAATCTGCAATAAATAGAAAGAACACTAAGTAAAAAAAAAATGTGTGCGTGTACTAGCGTACACTCGTAAGAAGTGAAACTTCTTTATGACGTTATTTTTCAAAAAATAATTTACTATATGCAACTTTACAGAAATTGGTTAAATGCAATCGCCACCTGGATTTCAAAAATGTAACTACTCAAAACGGGCCGCAAAATACATTGGAGACATTTACCAATTCCTACTCCGCTGGAGAAAGTATACTTCGAGTCACGCGTGGTAGGGATAAGAAAAAGATGGCGCGTAACGGAAAACTGTGACGCGTAACGAAAAAATGTCACACAAAATTTTTGTCCAACCCCGATAAAGAAGTTTCACTTCAATCGTAAGAAGTCAAACTTCTTTATGACGTTATTTTTCAAAAAATAATTTACTATATGCAACTTTACAGAAATTGGTTAAATGCAATCGCCACCTGGATTTCAAAAATGTAACTACTCAAAACGGGCCGCAAAATACATTGGAGACATTTACCAATCCCTACTCCGCTGGAGAAAGTATACTTCGAGTCACGCGTGGTAGGGATAAGAAAAAGATGGCGCGTAACGGAAAAATGTGACGCGTAACGAAAAAATATTACACAAAATTTTTGTCCAACCCCGATAAAGAAGTTTCACTTCAAAAATAAGTCAAATGCATGTCATCGTCATCATCTTCCTGCCCACATCCCGTGTTGCTTGTGGTCGGCGCAACACGTTTTTTTCTTCCATGCTGCCCTGTCCACCGTCACACTGTCACTAACTAACTTTTCTTGTATACCACTCCTCACACAATCCATCCATCTTGTCTTTTGTGGACCGCCCGGAGGACACGGTGGAGCATACGGTAAAGGTGTGCCCTGCTTGGGCAGAGCAGAGCCGTGTCCTCATGGGGAAGATCGGCGGCAACGATCTCTCGCGCCGGGCCTTGTTACAGGCCATGGACCGAAGCGAGGAGGAGTGGCAGATGGTCGCCTCTTTCTGCGAAGCAGTAATGCTAGCAAAGGAGGCGCACGCGGGAGGCAATAGCCTTTACGCTCCAGCCGCCGGGATTCCGATCCCGATTTCCGGACACCGTAGGGGCAGGCTTGCGGACGGCGAGCAATGGGTAGCTCGCCGTCCGACCGTCCGGACCAAGCCCAAGTCACCGACACGGCACGTAGTGTTCCACGCGCGCCTCAAGGAGGGGCCCAGCAGGGTCGAAGCCTATTGGTTGGGGCCATGGGTTCGCTTCTGAAAGGAAAACCCGGCCCTGAAATAAAAGGCAACGAAGGAACTAGGACTGGGTTTTAGTCAGTAGAAGTCTGACACTATCTCGCGATCCGCCCAAGAGTGGGATTTATCATAAGATGATTTCACACCAGTGGATCAGTAAGTATTTTAAATGTGACTCATTGTTTACAGGCTAACAGTCAGACTTGGGTACTGCATACGTTATTCAAATAAGCTATTATTCGTGTCGATATAAATGTGATACTCGTACAAGCACTTTTAAGTAGGTATCTAAATGTGTGTACCTTATGTAAGCGAGTACACACGAAGCATTTACTACGAATGAATAACTCTAGCGGTGGCTAGATACTTCTACCGATCTTTATAATGCCTGTAAATAAAAAATAGATACTTGTTTCGACTTCGATAACTCGCCTGGATGCAACATTTTACTTTTTCTTGATTTATATATAGTATATGCATAGCAACATCGGCCTTATAATGTTCTCACTGCAGGGACTGAGGCCTCCTCTCTAGGAGAGGGAATGGGCCGTAAATCCACCACGCAGGCCTCACAATTTTTTGAGAGCAGTAGCGATTAAATAAATTACACAAAGTAATGCGCCTGGCTGGGTTTGAACCCGCAACTACGAACTGGTAAGTCGCGGTCGTTATCACTGGGCCACCATTGCTTTACCTCTCTTGATTAACTTCAATGTTATTAACTCAAGCTTATACTGAGCTTGAGAGCCTACTCTCAAAAAGCGTTTTCCACGTCCCTCTTCTCGATTTCGATGCAACAAGTATTTTAACTAGACGGTGCTTTCCTTACTCATACTCAAGGCCCTCTTTCACCTATTAGTGGCCCTGGGCACATTAGTGGCCCTGGGCACATTAGGATAATGGGTTCCCTATGACCATAATAAAGTTAGAAGAGATAAAGAACGTAGATATGCAAAGTTTTAATTTTGCTTTATTTTTATTTCTTTACAGTTCATGAGATATTATAATGAATAGACAATATAATGTGATCCACATTATGTAACCAGCATCTACGATTAGTCCTTATTTAAAAGTATCTATGCTGATTGAAGACCCTTTTTTTTGTATTATATTGTACCCTTCTAGATATGAGTTGAGCAAAATCAAAATCTATGTTTTCGAGCATATATGTATAGGGTGACTGGTAACTAGTGAGCGATACTTAAACACGTGATTGTACTCATGATTACAAACAACTTTCCCAAAGAATTTTCAATTTTCTAAACTCATTAGTTTAATCACAATGACATAACGATATTGTTTCTTCGTTTCATTTAAATGCCACTTCCACTACCATAACTGTTGATTAAAAAACACATAATAAAAATAATTCACTGATGATTTTTTCAAAACAGTTAAATTAAAAATATATGTATTTATATTTATTATATAAAATTAGTGGCTGAGACTACGGAGAAGCTCAGTATAATGCTTGGTGACCTCAGTAGAGCTTCCGAAAGAGTGGGACTTAAAATGAACATGGACAAAACCAAAGTCATGGTAAACAGCCATGTAGCACCCACTCCTATCAAGGTCGGGGACTTTACACTCGAAGTTGTAGACGAATACGTTTACCTGGGACAGACGGTCCAGTTGGGAAGGTCTAACTTCGAGAAAGAGATCAATCGTCGAATCCGACTCGGCTGGGCAGCGTTCGGGAAGCTGCGCGGTGTCTTCTCGTCCAATATACCACAGTGTCTCAAGACGAAAGTCTATGACCAGTGCGTGTTGCCAGTGATGACATATGGCTCCGAAACGTGGTCGCTTACAATGGGCCTCATTAGAAGGCTTAAAGTCACCCAAAGGGCAATGGAGAGGGCTATGCTCGGAGTTTCCTTGCGTGATCGAATCAGGAATGAGGATATCCGCAGGAGAACCAAGGTTGCCGACATAGCACGAAGAATCGCCAAACTAAAGTGGCAATGGGCAGGGCACATTGCCCGCAGAACAGATGGCCGTTGGGGCCGAAAGGTTCTGGAATGGCGACCACGTACCGGAAGACGTAGCGTTGGAAGGCCTCCTACAAGGTGGACCGATGACTTGGTAACGATTGCGGGAGTCCGATGGATGCGAGACGCACAGGACCGTTCGTTGTGGCGACGCTTGGGGGAGGCCTATGTCCAGCAGTGGACGTCTTTCGGCTGAAATGATGATGATGATATAAAATTAGTTGTATATGTATATCGAAATTTATTAAAACATGCTGCAATCGGTAAGCCTGATTTTCAGGCGAGAGTAGAGTAGCTATCGGTTATCGTTTGGTAATCGAGTAGGGAGTAAGGGGCCCCAATACATCGCGGGGCCCTGGGCACGTGTCCAGTGTGCCCAGTGGGGAAGAGAGGCCCGCTCATACTCACATGTCTGTCACTCAATAAAATAAACAAAAGCTGTTATATTAAAACTACTTACCGCTACAACTCAAGTAAGAAAAAAATATCAAAAAATCACATAGCTCCCCTATATGATGAAAAACAGAGAAAATTCTCAACGAATAAGCATTGTTACATTCTCACTCAACTCCACAAACGCGCACCACAATCCTATCTGCTCATCATACAAAACACACCAACACACTACACTAACAGTACACTCACGCACTCACAAACAAAACACAGAATTAAGAAGAAGAAACAAGAAACAAAGAACTATGTAAAGATTCGTGCCTGAAAAATGTTATTAAAAAAGACTCTGCCTCTTTTTCACTTACACACTCAGTAAATAGACGCCCAAAATCGGTCGCTAGCACAAAGTGACGTACCAACTAGGGGACAACATATCCCTGAGGTGCTTGATGAGTGGATAGGTACCACCGCTATCAGGACAATCCCGGAAGTACGGTGAAGATCACTACCAGCATCTTACTGGATTATAAATCTTCACTTAAGCCAACACATAAAGGCAAGAAGGAGTCTCCTCCTCGTCAGCCTAGTGTTCTCTACGGCGGGTCATTTATTTTTTTCATACCTATTTAAAATCAAATAATTACTTTAGGTATACACCCCTGTTGCAGCCCCGCATGTCACCAGTCACCAGCGAAGGCCCTTTTAGTTGAACTATAAACCATATCAAACTGCGAAGGGACCAATTAAACTTGCGACCCACTGAAGTGGAATGCGCAGTGCGCTCGCGCGATCTTACGTAAGTTAGGTTCGTACCGCGCGGGCGCAGGTTATCGCGCGCCCCGCGACACGCGTTACACGCCACACTGTCACGGCGGTCACGGCCACCAACGCGCTCTAGATTCGACTGCCCTCCACCAGATTCACTATGCTCAATACACAACCATTTCGCAATTTTACTCCCAGCATTACGTTAGACCAAATAATGTGTTATCAGAATATTTAATGTTTTCAGAAGATATTTTAAATGTGAATATGTGACAGACTAAACTACGCTATTAATGTGTTTTGATTAAGAGATCAGGGAACCCAGGCATCTATTTTTGTTCAACCAAAATAAGATTTTTTTATATAAGACCTGTACAGATAATGCGATATTCTAGATAACATCGCAGCTTTGCTTCAAATAAAGTTATTATTTTCATGAACTGAATGAGTTAATTTGATTCACTTTGTTCTGGTAAACAGTGTTGTTATAGGATCTCCGTCCTTGGCGCGTATCTTTTTCAGCACAATGCTCGATAATTATAAGGAAGGCCGTGGATTAGAATCATAGGCGAGAGATAGCGATTAGCGAGCGATAGCTTATATAAAAACTGAGGTAAATCAAAAGCGCACACTTGTGTTAGTAATCACAACATAATTAAATGACCGAGTTGAGTTGGATTTGTTGATGACTTTATGTCACATGGAACTACGAGATGAACAAAAACGCGACAAACATCATCATCGTTAATAATACACAACCTCGAACACTACACTATGTACCTACTTACGCTATACAACTATACACTTCATCACAAAGACACAATTTAAGATAAATTCAATGGCTGTAAACAAAACACTACTAATCAAACAGAAATTAACTGTCACATGCATAGGATCCATGCAGTGAAGGATTCTCTGTTTGTGGGCCAGTACTTACTCATAGTTATATAGCATGGACATAGTTATGTAATGAAGAAGTTCTATCAGGATTGATTCAATATTTCTTGAAAAGAACAGATTGTCGCTCATTATAAAATAAGAACCTAGTTTAAGTACAACACAGTTCTGAGAAGTCTGTTTCAATCACGTTCATGCCAATCTGTATGTTGCTCATACTATGTATGTAGTTATAGCTCACAGTTTAATTAAAGATCTCACAAGATAAGATCAGCCGCACACCACACAATACAGCTGTCACAAAGTTTAATGGTTTCCGCAGCACTGCGTTGCGGGGATGCGCCGGCGACGCGCGACTAAATGATCGCTATGCCGAGCATATTGAGCGAACACACCCGGCGCACGTACGATGGAACATTGTTGAAGTTGATTCAATTAAACATTTATTCATTTACATTGTACTCGTACATATTCAATCAGTAGACCACACACCGACGACGTTACCTAAGTAATACTTCACATGTTATTCTATCAGTAATTCATAACGTTAGAGTTTGTTAGTAAAACTGACGTGAAGCTAATTAAATTATTAAACTACTCTTAATTCAAGATACATTTCTGAATTAAATCAAAGTTCATTAAAACAGTATGATGCATGACTAATTAGTAATAAGGATTGCAGCCCACTAATGCGTATCAACGGCGTCGTACGCAGATGATCAATTGAGCGTTACAAACGTAAGCTTTGTAACAGATGATAACATTTACCGCGTCAGTGGCCGTCACAGGCGAATGTTATGGTGATGCGGCGATGTAAACAGCTGGTGTTTGTACTGAGAGGTATGTGTCACGTGCTGCCAACGTTACGGTAGTTAACTGCAGATCAACAAAAAATCAAAGTGAGGCACTTGTGAAACAAATCTGCGTATAGTATCTGTGACAAAGTCTGTGTATATACGCGTGCTTTGTGAACACTACGAGATCGATATTTTTTAAGTACCATGTATAGTATAATTATGCCTAATGAAAAATATATCAAATTCGAATATATATAATAAGTAGTATGTATTATAGAAATTTCAATTCACCCCCTTAACTGATACTAAACACCATTCCTAACTCTCAATCAAATAATAACTTTGAAAGCCTTCAATTGAAATGTGGAGATAATTTTGTAAGAAGGGAGTAGAATTACTCGATAGAAGCCATCGACAGTGTATCTGCTAACGAACCGTGCAGAGGTCAACCAAAACCATTGTTTCGATAAGCAATCATTTGATCAACTGTCTGCTGCAGCGCCACGTCACATCCTATCCCATATCCTCTAGTAGTAGGTACTGTATTATCACTCTACTATCTACTACTACATTATGATAACATCACGAGCTGTCTGGATGCTGCTCATCAGCACTGATTGCAATTATCATGTCTAGACAGGTGAATGCTGCTCAATACATCTGCTTCGGCACTCATGGTTTTTTTCATGCTCTATTGAAACAGCTATATGCGTAAGGTTGAACATACATACAACTCACGCCTCATCCCATGGGACATAATGATGAATAATACACAACAGATAGTCCTGAGTTATATTTATAGTTACTGAAATTAAGTAGCGAACCCAATGCGATGTTCAGTTTGTACCACACATACAGATAGGTACATCTCTCTTCTAGAAACTTATTAAGAACATTGACGATCACGCAGTTACTGTGATTGGTTGCGTGTCCGAGTCGTGTCACTGCACCAATTGGGCTGGACATTGGACATCACTAACTGAACGAAATTTCAACGAACGTGATGCAGAGTGAGAGAAGCCACAAATAAACAAATTGCTCCAAATATAGACATCGAGAGAGACGACCTGTCCCACAGACCCGCATGTACCCACGGTCTATATGTGCGAACTTAAATTGACAATTTGAATATTCTGGATGTCTAATCTAAGAATAGATGTAAAGAACCCAGATATTGGATCACAGAGGTCTGTCAGCATAGCAGTCCTTTTAAAAAGACAAGCAATTGATTGTTAAGGTTAACAGTTAGTTAGTTAACTCTCTACTGTAACTACGACGTTCATCAGTAGGCTAGTCGGATGACGATAGGGCACAACTAGACAATGCAGCTCATTTATTTGTTAGTGCGGAATTTATTGAGAAACTACTTGTCAACCCACACAAGACTAGTCAGAGCGTCATGTTTTCTCAAAGGATTTTCCTAAGAGACAATGACGCTCGCTGGCCACTCAAGCAGATTAAGTTAATGGCTCTCCAAGCTAGAGCTACCCGTCATCATCATCATCATTTCAATCGAAAGTCGTCCACTGTCGGACATAGGCCTCCCCCAAGTGTCGCCACAATGAACGGTCCTGTGCATCACGCATCCATCGGATTCCCGCCACCCTTACAAGGTCATCGGTCCACCTTGTAGGAGGCCTACCCGATCCTACCCATGGCCTGTGCCTAAGGCAATAAACCATGAAAGCTTCAGCAATTTGAGGCGACTTTACTCATAGCTAATGTTATGTTATGTCTGAGTATGGTTTCCGCACTTAGTCTTTATGCGGACCACTTTACGTGTATAGCTAGTGTTGCCAGGCGTCCCGATTTGGGCGGGACATCCCGATTTTTAGGGGTCTGGGGACGCGTCCCGATTTGCACCTGATCGGGACGCTAAATGTCCCAATAAAAAAAAAAATAATTGATGCCATTATTATTACAATAAATTAACCTGCATCATTCGCATCACTATGTCAAGTGTATTAACAAATGGCACACGGCGCATCACTGGCTAGTTGTCTCTCTCTCGCTCAGAGCTGCGTCGTCTTCGTTCGTCTCACGCGACCATAATGTCTTCTGCTTTACTCCATATATATATAATTATGTAATCTGTGAATAAATCGATCTTCGCTCATCCATTCAACCTATACTATTGTAACCAACAATACAATTTTAATATAAAAAAAAATAACTTTTAAAAGAGCGGTAATTTGTAACTTTTTTTTTCGTTTTTGCTTTTATTAACACGGTGGAGCTTACGGTGGAAGTGTGCCCAAGTGGGTGGGCGGCGCACGGCCGTGTCCTCATGGCGGCGTTTGGCAGCGGCTCGCTCTCGCTCTGGGCCCTGGTTCTGGCCATGGTCCGGGGCGAGAGGGAATGGGAAGCGGTCGCCTCCTACTGCGTAAAGGAGTTGACCGCAACCGTGAATCAACGGATACCCTCACGCCCCAGTCGTCCCCGAAGATGTCCCGGGCGTCGGGAGTCGCACAGACAAGCAATGGGTAGCTCGTCGTTTGCCCATCCAATAAGGACCAGGCCCGAGTCGATGGTTCGTCATATTGCACAGACTCCTCAAAGAGATATGAGAGCCCAGTAGGGCTGATGCCTGCTAGGGTTGCGGGAACCTTTGAAACAGTGACCATGGCCCTGGAACGCAAAGGACGACTAAAGAAATTTGGGTTTTAGTCAGTAAAAGTCTGACACGCCCTCTTGTTCCACTCTGGAGCAGGAGAAGGTCTTGGACGATTTCCCACCAAAAAAATCGTAATAAAAAAAATTGGCCCGATTTAAAACCCTAAATCCCGATTTGTTTTACCATCTGTCCCGATTTTTATCAAATCGGACCTGGCAACACTACTCATAGCCTCCGCACTGTTCGTAGATCATGTTTGTTGGGACTCACCAATCCTTCCCTCGCCCCCTCGCCACCCCTCTCCACCAGAGCGTCACCAAGCAGTGCTTACCCACGCGACCCACACACGCCAGCGATAAGAGTGCGATTACACGCCGATACGAGCTGTCCAAATAATAATTTATCATCAATAATGATGACAAACCAAATGTATGCTGAGTGCGGCGGCGCGGCGGCCCAGCCCCTCCCAGCGGGGTGTTTATTACATCAAAATGTTGTCTCGGAATTTTTATTAACGATTACCACGTCGTCGTTCGTCTTTAAAATAAAAACAGTTACGTATAAATAAACTGCATTCTTAAGATTTTATTCCCTGTATCCCAGGATGGAATGTAGTAGTAAAGTGAAGTCAGTAACGGTCGCCACTTGTCGGCTGTGGTCGGGATCAAAGATTCAAAGATTCAAAGCATTTTATTTCAAATAAACCATTTACAGGCACTTTTGAAATGTCATGAAGTCAGTCAGTCAGAAAAAAAAAAATGATGCTAATTGCACATTCCAAAGCGTAGATCTCTATGAAGAAGAATGTGCAAGAAACTCCATGGACACTCTTTTCAATCATGTTTTGTAATTACAAATATCTCTGTTACATGTTTCTTGTCGCTATCATGTGAGAACAATGTAAATAAAGTAAAAATACAAACTAAATATAGATCGAACCTATGAGCCGAGGGAGTACAACAACGCCAACTGATTTATTGGCTTAAATGGCTAATTTGCCATGACGGGAGGTCTGGGCGCTGGGAACAATCGCGGACGACCGACTAGTTGAGCAAACTGATCGTATCGCGACATCTTTAGTTTTACAAGTAGAGCGATGAGCTGAATGATAATGTGAATGATGGAGGAGACTTTAATAATGCCGTAATGGTATGTGCCACAACGTGGGCAGGTACAGGAGCTCTATCACATTAAATGTTGTGATAAACCTTAGTTTAGCACATCTTAATATGCATGGAGAGGATAGGAAGGTATACATATATATTTTTCCCTTTCTTGGGGAAGGAAAATCATCAAATAATTCCTCCTCCCCAGTTGTACCCTTTAGGTTCCAATCCCGAAGCTCTGGAGGAAGGGAAGTACATCCCTGATGAGTCTAACAGATAGTGTGACTGAATTTATTGGCACAAAGTATTAATTTGTTACATATCGTGTGTTTTAATAGCAACGAGTCTTCGTAGAACTTCGTGTTGCATTGAGTTAGAATCGCTGAATCGCTATAACTAAGTAAACACGAGGAGGTGACGCGGCGCACGCGCAGCTAGTTAATGAACTTGGACGGCGGCCTTGCTGACGTTCAGTCAATACTGATACTATACTGCGATTACTACGTCGAGGACTACGATCCACACACACCTTTTGATTACAACTTGAGATAGAACAAACGAAAATTTGGAGCTTATAGTTAGTAGGGTGTAAACCATGTGTAAACAATGAGCGATCTTATCGCTGAAAACGATCTTTAACCATTGGCTGGGTTTAAAAAAAAAAAAAGATTCAGAGTTAGTCTGTCGTACTATTTGCATGGTATTAATAATATGATACTATACTAAAAAAGGTCAATATAACAAGATCAATAATGGTTTTGATTAACAATGAGTTTCCTTAGGGGAGCGTCCCGTGGCTCACGAGATTCATGTTTTATATGATATTTACTACATACCTATAATATACTAGTTTTTACATATCACTGATGTCAAATTAATGCACCTTATCTCCTGGTATTAATTATATCAATGATAACGCAGAATTAGATAATATAGCTAACATTAGAAGCCAAATATTTGAGCACATTTTTGCTTTAGATAACTGTTTATGAATTAATGAAAGGAAAATATGAATTAGAAAAGTATCTACGTCATGCCAGGGCTGAGGAATTGTGTAAAAGAGTTACCGTAGCTCTAGAACGCAAATGGCAACTGAAGGATCACGGGTGGATTTTAGTCAGTAAAAGTCAGAGCTCCAGCCAGAACGGGAGAAGTTATTGTTTTTTTTTTAGTGTTGATAGGTTTACGCTTGACTGCTATCTCACCTGATGGAAAGCAACGATGCGGTCGACGATGAAGCGCGCTTACCTAGGAGTAACCTATTCACTCTTGACTTAAAGATTCCCGGGTTGTAGCAATAGGGAAACACAGACTCCGGCAGGGAATTCCGTTCCTTAGCTATACTCACAACCAATGTGCTCCCAAAACATTTTGTGCTTATAGGTGGGATGTCTACCATGTACCGGTGGCGCATCGCCATACGCCTGTTGGTCCGATGATGGAACGGGCTAGGTGGAATTAGGTTATGTAATTCCCCGAAATACAACCGGTAGAAAACCACCGACAAGCTAGCAACTCGGCGTCGCTGCTCAAGACTTTGAAGCCTCGACTCGACGAGTGCATCATTGCCAATGATCCTCCTGGCTCGCCTCTCAATTGTCTCAAGTGCATCAAGCTGGTATCAGACAGATCCGTCCCAAAGATGAGAGCAGGTACTCCATACACGATCGAACATGCGCTTGATAACGTTTGAGCAGCTATTCCGGCGCGAACAGCTGAGTGCGGCGTGAGACCGTGCGAGCAGGCGGAGCAGGCCAGCAAGTTGCAGGTTGTTATGATTACAACTACTGACGCACGACACCAGCCTCCTACCTAAACACGCAGAGTTTACTTACCTAACTAATTACTAATTACCAACGCTGGCTAGGCTTACCTAACTAATTACACAGGCTTTGCAGATTGGACTTAACCAGATCTGGATCACCAATTAGCCTCTTTGCACGCCTTTCCACCGAGTCCAAAGCTGCCAGGCATTTTGCAGCACCAGCCCATATGTGGCTGCAGTACTCCACACAAGAACGGACCTGTGCATTGTATAACATTAAAAGCTGTCCTGGTGTGAAGTACCGCCGGACTTTTGCAAGTACGCCGAGTTTCCTAGCAGCTACCTTGGCTTTGGACTCAATGAATCGCCCAAAGTTAAGGTCTGTGGAAATTTCAACTCCCAAGAGCTGAAGGCGGTCGGTATACTCCAGAGAAAGCAGGAGCCAAGGTGAACGAGCTCCTTTTAGCGGTGAACAGACACGCTTGTGTTTTGGCGGCGTTGGATCCCCCCAGATTGGCTTCACCCCACTTGGAGACTGCCTGAAGTGAGACATTCTTACGCTCTACCATAGCCTCTCTTTAGGACCGGATTAGCTCCTTACTATTACTAGCCCGAGCACCTGGCAGGTATCTCTCTACAACTGTGCTATCATCTGCATACCCATAGATACCGGGCATCAGCAGATCGTTGATATGCAGAAGAAAGAGAGTTACAGAGAGAACAGACCCCTGAGGAACTCCGGCATTAGTCGTCATGAGTTCTGATGAGCATCCATCGACAATAACTCGAAGAGACCGTTCTCTCCAGAAGTCTTTCACCCAGTTAATCAGACCAGGGGAAATGCCGTACGCTGGAAGCTTACTCAAAAGACTAGCGTGCCATACCCTGTCGAAGGCCTTCGAGACGTCTAAGGAAACGGCAATCGCTTCCCCATTACTCTCGAGGGTCTCGCCCCACAAGTGAGTGGCATAAACTAGTAGGTCCCCAGTAGACCGATTGCGACGAAACCCGTAAAAACATAACACACATAACTCCCCACCAACTGTGTTCCCACGTTGTCGTCGTGGTGGGGCTTGCGTGTCTCTGTGATCTTGAGGGCTATGCCGGTAGAGCTACTCATGCCGGAAGGCCTCAAGTGAGGGACCAGACCAAGAGGAACACACAGGCGGAGTCCAGACGGACCGCCACGGAAGGTGCACTGTCTAGAAGCATCGGCACCAACAGCTGTTGGTGTTTTTGGACAGTGGTTTTGGGAGAGTGGGTTCGCCTCAGGTACGCGTCTGCTTATCAGACGTGACCAAGATGGCGAACGTGGTTATTGGGGACCCCACCCCACAAAAAAGGCAAAGCTGAGTTCAGCACAACATGGACGCGACTCAAAAAAAATTATTACCCCAGGAGGGTACCGCCTGCACCGCAGGAGGAGAATCCCTCCCCGAGCAGAGCTCGGGCTGCCCCTCGTATTCTGGGGGGGGCAAAGAGCGCGTCAGGTTCCCTAGGGACCTGTTACCGTCCTTCGTGGACGCAAGGAGCCAGGGTGGCTCACCCACCGGTAGCGTGGAGTCCCTGGGACCCGTTCCCAGCACGTCCGCTGCGCCGGTGGGTACTACAGAGGCCGGCAGGTGCTTTGGCCTGAGGGAGGTGAGTGGAGACGCGACGTCGGACTCCGATGCCGCGTCTTCACTCAACTCGGAGAGAATGGAGGTGGATGAGGCCACCTCCAGGAAGAAGAGGAACATTCAGTTCCTCAAACGCCCCATATCCAGAGACGGTCGGAGGACATCCTCTGACGATGAGCGTGGAGCTTCTGCCCGCAAAATTTCCACTGCTGGACGGGGTGCGGGCCGAAAAGGAAAAGGGAGAAGGCCCACCGCTGAGGAGGCGACCCAGCGGTCCTTGAAGATTGCCAGGGAGGGGCGCCACCCTGGGGCAAGCAGTGCCCAGGCCAGCCCCTCAGAGCCGGAACCTTCTGGCAGTGAGCCAGAAGGCATGGAAGAGGCGCTGGCCCAATTCAAGGGGATCGTCACAGCCGCCATAGATGGAGTTGCCATAAAGAGGAAGGGCGTCTCCAAGAAGAGGTCGATCCCCCAGGCCACGACCTCAATTATAGAGGCACTGGGGATCGTCTTGGAGCCTCTCAAAAGATCCCTTTCCAAGAGGATTGAGCGGCTCGAAGCGGACCTGGCCGGTCTCCGAGGCACTGGCCCCGAGATGGCGCCGAATGGGGGGCGCAAGCAGGGGCAGTCCCAGCCCCTGCCCCAGCCGGAGAGCGAGGTTCTGGCCCTGCTGCGGCAAGAGCTGGCTGCCTTCCGGCAGCAGCAGCAGGAGCAGCAGCAGCAGTTCCAGGAGCGGGTCCAGCGGCAGTTCTCTGTCCTGGAGGGCATCGTCCTGCGCCCCCCGCTCGCGGCCACCGGCCAGAAGAGGGCGGCGTCATATGCCGCCGCCGCCGCAGCCAGGGCTGCTGCGCCCAAGGCGGGCCCGTCGGGGCAAGTCGGGCAAGGGGCTGTGGCATCGGAGCCTGTGAGGTCGGCCCCGGCGGCCAAGCAGCAGCAGCGGCAGGGGAAGCCTGCTCCTTCCCTGAAGGGTAGAGCGTTGCCTGCCGCGGCGGCAACAAGGCCATGCCTGCCGCCTCCCCTGCCCGAAGAACCCTCGGCTGGCGCCGATTGGACGGTGGTTGGCGCCAAAAGGAGTGCGGGCAAGGCGGCTAGGGCGGCCAAAAAGCGCGCGAGGCAGCAAGAGCGCAAGAAGCGGGCCATGGCGGCCAGACTTCGCGCCCCGACTTCCGAGGCTGTAGTCATCACGCTACAGCCAGAGGCGGTAAAGAAGGGCGTGACGTATGACGCCGTCATGGCAAAGGCGAAGCAGGCGGTGTTGCCCCACCTTGGCGAGCTTGGAGCCTCTGGGGGCTTCCGTATGAGGCGCACCGCAACCGGGGCCCGAATACTGGAGGTCCCTGGTGCGGATAGTGTCTCTGCCGCGGACGCCCTGGCTGAAAGGATCAGGGCGTCCTTAGATGTCGAGGAGGTCCGAGTGTCCAGGCCCACCAAGTGCATAGACATGCGCATCATGGGCCTGGACGACTCCGTCAGGGTGGACGAGGTGGTGGCCGCCATCGTCAGTGCGGGAAAGTGCACCTCCGCTCAAGTGCGGGCGGGCACCATACGCGCTGACAGCACGGGCATGCGAGCCGTTACGGTGAGCTGCCCCGTGTCGGCGGCCAAGGCCATCACGGGCGAGGGCCGAAGGCTTTTGGTGGGCTGGGTTTCCGCCCAGGTGAAGATGCTGGAGCCCAGACCTCTGCGGTGCTACCGCTGCCACGTGGGGCACCACGTGGGGGCCTACTGCGCCGCGGAGGTGGACCGCAGTGACCGCTGCTACCAGTGCGGTCAGGCCGGTCACAAGGCCGTCGAATGCCATGCACCGCCGCACTGCTACGCATGTGCGGCGGCAGGCAAACCGGCTGACCACCGGGCTGGGGGCAGGTCCTGCGACCCCCCCGCCAAGACCAAGGGCAAAGCCATGAGGCCCATCCCCGCTGATGTCCTCACCGCCGCAGCCGCCTCTTTGGCTGCCGTCGCTATCGCCGCCACACCCGCCGCGGCGGGGCCCTCACGGGGGGCTCAGGAGGAGACTGTAATGGACTGTCAATAACGACTCCACTGCGTCTCCTCCAGGCGAACATCAACCACTGCGCCCCCGCTCAGGATCTGTTGCTCCAGAGCATGGCGCAGTGGTCGATCAATATCGCCGTGGTCTCCGAGCCGTACTATGTCCTGCCCAGGGGAGACTGGGTGCGGGACCTGGACGGCTCGGTGACCCTAATTTCGTCGGCCGCCGCCGGTACCCCAACCCTCGAGGCTGTCACGAGGGGACGGGGTTGCGTGGCAGCACGGTTCGGGGACATTGCAGTGGTGGGCGTCTACCTGTCCCCGAACAGATCTCTCGGCGATCTTCACATTTCCCTAATGGAGCTGAAAGCCGTCGTCGCTGGGTTTGGTTCCCTCCCCGTGGTCGTGTGCGGGGACTTCAATGCCAAGAACTTGGCTTGGGGTTCCCGGTTCACGAACCAGCGGGGTCGGATGGTGGAGGACTGGGCTCTGGAGACAGGCCTGGTCGTCCTAAACCGGGGTTCTGTCCCCACGTGTGTGCGGATGCGGGGTGACTCAGTGGTGGACATCTCGTTCGCCAGCCCCGCTCTGTCGCCGCGTGTCGTCGACTGGCGTGTTATGGAGGGGGTGGAGACGTACTCAGACCACCGGTACATCCGGTTTGACGTCTCCGCCCAAACCTCGACCGCGCCGGTCCGACGGAACCCTTGTGGTCCGCGGTGGGCGCTGAGGCAGATGGACCGGGAGCTCCTCCTGGAAGCCGCGACGGTACAGGCCTGGGTGCAAGCACCGGACAGGCCTGTCGACATCGACGTCGAGGCAGAGTGGTTCCGGGAGGCCGTATCGCAAATCTGCGACGCGGCAATGCCCCGAGTCCATCCGGGACGTGCTCGGCGCCAGGTATACTGGTGGTCGCCGGAGATTGCGGCACTGCGCAACGCGTGCAATACCGCGCGACGCCGGTATGCCAGATACCGCAGGCGCCGCATCCGTCCACCGGATGCGGAGGCCAGAGAGGCGGAGCTGTACGAGGGATACAGAGAGGCAAAGCGCACCCTCCGAGCGGAGATAAGGCGGGCCAAACTCGAGGCCCGCAACGTGTGGCTGGGGACTCTGAACGGGGACCCATGGGGACGCCCCTACAAGGTGGTGCGGGACAAGCTCCGCCCCTGGGCTCCCCCGCTAACGCAGAGTCTCCGGCCTCAGCTTGTGGAGGGTGTGGTGAGCACTCTGTTCCCCACGCGAGGGGAACACTCTCCCCCGCCCATGGCTCCGCCACCAGCGGTGTCCGACGCGGACCACGATGGCGACGACGACGACAACGCTCCAGAGGTGACCGAGGTAGAGATGAGAGTGGCGGTACGAAGGCTGAGTGCCAAAAATACCGCCCCAGGACCCGATGGCTTGCCTGGGAAGGCCTGGGTCCTGGCCATGGAGGCTCTCGGGCCTCGACTAAGAGGGCTCTTCAGCGCATGCATGGAGAGGGGCCAGTTCCCACTTCGCTGGAAGACTGGGAAACTGGTCCTCATCGCGAAGCCGGGGCGCCCTGCGGACTCTCCGTCCGCGTACCGGCCCATTGTGCTGCTCGACGAGGTGGGCAAGCTCTTTGAAAGAGTAATTGCAGACCGCCTTGTCGCGCACCTAACACGGGTGGGGCCGGATCTGGCGGACGGCCAGTTTGGTTTTCGCAGGAGGCGCTCCACGGTGGACGCCATCATGCGCGTGCGAGCCCTCACGACGGGGGATGCGGTGGCCCAGGGCAGGTGTGTCGTGGCGGTGTCTCTGGACATCGCCAACGCCTTCAACTCCCTGCCTTGGAGTAGCATTAGGAGGGCACTCCGGTATCACCGGACGCCCGACTACCTCTGTCGTGTGGTCGAGGCGTATCTGTCGGACAGGTACATCATCTACCCTGGTCACCAGGGAGAGTGGGAACGCCGAGAGATGTCGTGCGGTGTTCCGCAGGGATCGGTACTAGGGCCGCCCTTGTGGAACATCGGATACGACTACGTGCTGCGCGGCGACCTCCCTGACGGGGTCAGCGTGGTCTGCTACGCAGACGACACGCTGGTCCTGGCGCGGGGAGAGTCGTACCAGGCGGCGGTCGAACTAGCGACACACGGGGTTGCGACAGTCGTGGGCAGGATCCAGGAGTTGGGACTCGAGGTGGCATTGCACAAGTCCGAGGCCATCTGCTTTCACGGTCCTCGGAACGCGCCACCACCGGGTTCTCAACTAACGGTAGGAGGAGTCCACATCGGCGTCGGGTCGACGATGAAGTACCTGGGACTCGTTCTCGACAGCCGATGGGATTTCGAGGAGCACTTCCGACGTCTGGCTCCCAAACTAAATCGGAATGGGGCTGCTCTCGGGCGGCTCCTGCCTAACTTGGGAGGTCCAGACGCCTCCTGCCGGAGGCTCTACGCAGGAATCGTTCGGTCCATGGCCCTTTATGGCGCACCGGTATGGGCGCCAGCGCTGCGGAAGCAGCCGGCGGCCCGGCTGAACGCGTGCCAGAGGGTCATGGCCATACGGATGGTGCGAGGATACCGGACGATTTCCCGCGAAGCGGCGAGCCTCCTTGCTGGACAGCCACCATGGGATCTGGTAGCAACAGGCCTTGCTCACATGCACGATCTGCGCATGGAGATGCAACGCCGGGGCGAAACTCCGCTGCCGCGACAAGTCGCAGCATGGCGGACAGAGCTCTGGCGGGTTCTCATGGAGAAATGGCGACAGCGACTGTCGCGACCCAGTGCTGGGCACGCCACAATTATGGCGGTAAGTCCCCTCTTTGAGGCGTGGTTGGAAAGACCTCACGGCGTCCTCACCTTCCGCATGACGCAGGTTCTCACCGAACACGGTAAGTTCGGGAAGTTCCTGCACCGGATTCGTGCGGAAGAGACGCCCGGGTGTCGCCACTGTGCGGACCGCCCGGAGGACACGGTGGAGCACACGGTGGAGGTGTGCCCCGCTTGGGCAGAGCAACGCCGTGTCCTCGTGGGGGCGATCGGCGGCGGCGATCTCTCGCGCCGGGCCTTGGTACAGGCCATGGTCCGGAGCGAGGAGGAGTGGCAGGCGGTCGCCTCCTTCTGCGAAGCAGTAATGCTAGCAAAAGAGGCGGCCGATCGCGTGAGGCAACGGCAACGGTCCTCACGCCCCAACCGCCGCCGGGATTCCGATCCCGATTTCCGGCCACCGTAGGCGAGGGCTTGCGGACGGCGAGCAATGGGTGGCTCGCCGTCCGATCGTCCGGTAACCGTCCGGACCGAGCCCAAGTCGTCGACGGCGCGTATTGTTCCACGCGCGCCTCAGGGAGATGTCAGCAAATCGTAGGGGCCCAACAGGGTCGAAGCCTACTGGGGCCACGGGTAGTGTGAAAGTGAAACCCGGGGCCCTGGGACGAAGGCAAAGAAGGAACAGGAGTGGGTTTTTAGTCAGTAAAAGTCTGACACTATTTTCCGCTCCGCCCAAGAGCGGGATTTGTCATAAGATGATTTTCCCACCTAAAAAAAAAAAAAAAAAAAAAAACACACATAACTATTATCCTTCAGCAAATCAATTATAGGTGAATCTAATGAAACTATCGTGATTCATGTGATAACGAGGAGAACATAATATTTTGTGCGTACGAATTTCCTACACTTTGTTGGCTTTGTTCTAACTTTCAATTGTGCTGCTTGCGTCACACTTTCGCTACAGCTCGGGAGAGGCGTAGGAGGTAGTAATTAACACAATTAATTCGGTACTATATTAATAGTAAGTATAGTGTGAACAATCTAGCAAAAAATTGCGTAATTTTTTTGCGTACAGCCAGCGTAGGGATCATGTTATTTAATGGGTCCGGAATATTTTAGTCGCGCGGAAAATGTTCTTAGCTGTTAAAACGCGTTAGTGAAGTCGATGACTGTTGGACTGCACTTGCTATTTCAAATGTGAAATATATTTTTAGTATATTTATATAACTTTTTCTGAATAGAAATTTTGAATCGAGGGACGGGTCAAACTCTTAATATTGAATTTTGACAGGTTTTCGTGCTAACATGGAGTTTGACTAGTTCACAACTTTGAATGCTTAGGTACGTGAGAGTCCGGGGATTCGTGAACTTCTGTTCTCCCACTTTCTTTGAGCTCCGCGCATGTGTTTTTGTCTCATTGTGACGGATTGTTGTTTTTATCTAAAGTAAACGTAATGATTAGCAGAGCTAACAACACGCGCGGACTATCTGCCGAGTGTGTAGAGAAGCAACATTTACTTGAACCTGTCAAGGTAGCGACAAATCGCGGTGGTGTTATGATAACGCGGCACATCGCACTCATCATAGCATTATAGTGGACGTTTAGTTCCGCTGCTTGTAAACGAGCGCTATTACATTCAAACTGTCACCATTAAAGTGCAATTAAACTGTAATTGTCAGCGATTCAATGTTCATTGGTATAGAACTTGCTAGCCTGTGTGTCTGCGATAAATAAAGGATTCTCCATTTCCGGAAAAAAATAACTTGTTATACTTATTTCTTTTTAAATGACTTCCAAAGAGGATGTTTCAGGTTCTGATATATATCTATTGGCATCATCTAAGTCATCCAAAACCCTTTTTAAGCATATAGTTTTTTATTCTTGAAAAAATCCAATCCGTGCGAGAGCGAGTGCATGTGCGGCATCCCCGGAGACGCGTCGATAACGTCCGCTAATGGATAATGGCGGTCCACGTGCGGCGAGTGCTGTGACGCCTGTGCCGCTGTCCCTGCGTCCTCGGCTGTCGCGTCTTCAATGAATATTTAGTGCAGGACGCGACCCGAACAGATCCCCATTGCGCTGCAGTTACGATCGCCTCCGGTTATTTATAGCTAGTTACACAATAACGCCTACCCGTTGTATTGTGAATGTTATCCGATGGAATAACCCGCCTATCATTCGATACTACGAGTATCATTAATTCCAGACATTAAGAGTGTGGTAGCGGAACTCATGGACAATCATAATCATAATCTGTTTACAAATTTGAAAAGATCCTGTACGACTTTCCTATGTAAAAAATCTACGAAATTGATTCTTTTATATAAAATAATAAAAGATGAATAAGGATTATCTCGTCCCGCAGAATAGGTACTAGTATAGAACCTTGCAGAAACCCTGTCGAAAACTATACTAATATGTATATGAAGCATTTGCTTCATGTAATAAAACAAGGTCAGAGAGCAGATAATAATTTATGAACGTCATTAAATAGTAAAGGTATCTAAGCAAGAGACGCGAGCTTTTCCAGCTTCCATTGTAAAACACAAATAAAATGGACGTCGATAGACGAAAATAGATCAACACAGTGAATATAACGAAGTAGAATTAATACGATGCTAAAATGAAAAGATTTTCAGAAGACTTAAACATGTATTACCTCGTGTAGCGAAACTTCATATGTTCGGGTTGGCTAAATTATATGAGTTCAAGTGCAAGTATGAATGATTTGAGTAAACAGAGTGGCCGGCGGACTTCGAGTCGCGGACGTTAAATAATTTTGTATCTATTTACGCATTCAGCTTAGCTAGTGAGCGACACGCGTCGTATCGCGCGAAATTCCTTCCGATAAACTTTATTGTAGAACACACTACGCACTAAAACATGTTTTTTTTTAATGTTATTGGTGAGTTGTTCAGAGTCGTGTGAAAAATGAGGTAATCTGTACGTAGTAGCGTACGTACATATTGTAGTATTTTATCACAATTATACTGCACCTGAAAGTTAGTGTTTACGTGTTTACAGTAATAGCTCAATTGCATATCTGAAGAGTCAACTTTCGTGTGTACTTTGAGTTTCTGTTAAGAATATCCTTAGAACATGAAATGACTGGGTAGCGTGGAATTCGAACCCAGCTTTTCTAGCTCTACGAATAAGCTGCGTCACAAACATAAGTAATTATTTCTGTGGAAACTGCGCGTGTTTGAGATATTTTCAGCGGACTTCAGTGTTTTGGTTTAGATAACACTATCTGTTGACGAGTCTCGGATTCTTTCTCCGCCGAGGGTGCGACGGGGTCACGGCGGGGTCGCGCGGGGTTCACTTGGGGCCCCACGTTTAAGCGTTGATTAAAACGTCCGTCAGTTTACACGTTGACAACATTAAATGTAATAGCGTTAGCACATTTTTGTAAATAGTTTGCGTTCGGTGTTCGTTGTCTCATCAATATTAATTAAGTACTTTGCTAATAGAAGTGCTCCGACACTCGGCGGGTGACACTGATTCGCGGACCAATGAATATTAATTAAATACGAATAGTGGACGATTGGTATTCAAAAGTAGATTTTGTCAAAACATTATATTTAATAGCAAAAGTTCACCTACGCGTTGTTTCGGTAGGGCTGGGCTGACGAAAATAGTCTTAAATAACTCGATAGTTCTATCAAAGAATTTTCTAAAAATTTTGTTTCGATATAATTTAGATATTTTTGTTTCAGTTTAACATTTCATTTTCACGTGTGGAATCAAAGCCACATTCAGATCCAAGCACGACACCACTTATTTTTAAGCTATCCTGTTTTTAGGATTTTAGTCTCTTTCAAGATCTGTTTATCCTGAAATCATTGGGCACATGTAGGAGCATCGTAGTAAATCGAGAGATACTCACTTGTGGATCCGGAGACTGAAGTTCGAACCGGCGTCAAAATAGCGCCAAGGTCGCCCGATATTATTGTAGAAAAATACGACGTCGCGCGTGCGGGTTCCACAGTGGTCACGGAGCTACTGACGTCGAACTGACGGGTGCTGCGGGCCGCTCTCGCTCGCATACTGCCGGTTATCAGCTGCCTCCCATTAACAACACTGGTCAGCAACACACGACCGAATCAAGAAGCCTCCTTACTGCTTACAACACGTCGTCAAGCCAAGACCTTCCTCCTCGGTCGTGTAACATAGGCGCCGCCACACAACCTGCCGGACTGGTGCCAAGTTCTACGGTTCCACGTTTTCGATCAGTTTTTAGACAGGTGGCATAGATGCAACAAGTTGAGCAATACAAACAAACTTGTAAGGAAATACGCACTCGCCTCATGTGGAAACCAGACATAACTTCTGTACGTTTTGGACGAGGTTATGAGTGCTGGGCAGAATTCGACAATTATGTAGGTACGATGGAATGAAATGCAACCGGTCTTCAGTATAATAATATGGTGGACAGAAAAACAGGGCTACTGCTCTAGGCACTTATAAAACTCCGAGCCGAGAATTGAATAAGAATTTTCCCTAAATGACTTGCGACCACAGTAGTACGCCACACTCAGCAGATGCACTAGCGATAGCATAAAATAGACCAACGCAATGGGGCCATGTCTTTATTTTAACTAACCAATTGTATCCAACTGCTGAGCAAAACTAATATATGAAAAAAACTTTTTACAAAAAAAATACAACCGACTTCAAAGTAAAAAAAAAACACTGAAAAGTGCAAAATAACTTTAATTTCGGAAGTCGGTGTTTCTATAATAGTTTTGTCTCTTCGTTATTTAACACCGACTTCCGAAATTAAAGTTATTTTGCACTTTTCAGTGTTTTTTTTTTACTTTGAAGTCGGTTGTATTTTTTTTGTAAAAAGTTTTTATTTTGCACTTTTTAGTTATGGTACCACCACTAAAAAGTACCCCTCAGCTAAACTTAAATACCTTATAGCCAGAGTGCATCTCATGACAATTCTAATAATCACAAACACGGTTAGATTACATAAATTTATTACAGAGTTCCGGTGCCTAACTTCAGGCTTCATCATCAGATCAGTTCGATATATTCCCCCTCTACTTTCAGTCAGTCATCGACTACACGTATAAACAAAGCAATTTTACTTGTTACGACGGTTCTGCTGTGATCCTATGAGGAGTTCTGCTCCATATCTTCGAAGTTCATGATCAGATCATAACAATATTTCTATGGGACCAACTCGTAAGCATATCCTTTCAATCAAAAAAAATAATTTCAAAATCGGTCCACAATTGACCGAGAAATCGGTGAACAAACATAAAAAAAAACATACATTCAACCGAACATATAACCTCCTCCTTTTTGAAGTCGGTTAAAAATAGACCAACGCAAAGGGGCCATGTCTTTTTTTTACCCGACTGCGCGACGCAAAGGAGGGTAATGTGTTTATCAGTCTATGTATGTATGTATGTATGTTTGTTTCTATGTGGCGTTCTAGAGACCAAATGCGTAGGCCGATTTTGATAATTCTTACGTCAATCGATTCGTCTTAACCTTGCGAGTGTCACTAAAGACATGACAGTAATCAAAATTCACCACAGCTACAACCAGACGCCATATTGTCAAAATGAAAAAAAAAAAAGTCGATGAACTATATCAAGTGGGGTGTCGTTGAATAGGTATTTTAAAATCATCTATTAGGTTCCTTTTATCATTTTTCATTTTAAATAATAGTTTAGGATATATAACGATTTAAAGTTGTTTAACACAACAATCATTCTCGCTAATTTTCTTACTTATTGATTTAAGTTTTCATTTCAAGTATAAACGATACACAAATAAAAAAAACAGTGAAAAAGCATGAAGAACAAATATTTTTGGTAAAAAAAAGTTTACCACCAAACTCGATAGATGGCGTTGTTCATTTGATGCACGTTTGTAAATCAAATCATTCGAGTTTTCCCATCTACTAGACAGGTCGATGAACATAAGCAAAAGATGACAACTATATTGGCAAAAACTACTAGGTTGTATAAATTACATGCAGTTGATATATCAGTAGAATCGAAAACATATGGTCAAAAACCGAAAGATGAAGGTATATGTTTCTGATGATCCTAACAAAACTGGAGGAATCGTTAAATATTCAACAATCGGTTTAGGATCACGAGTTATGTTACGAAGAAATTTGAATGTTACCCATGGTCTTGTTAACGGAGCAATGGGTGTTATAAGGACAATTGAGTGGCCAGCTCTTCGGAGGGACCAATTGGAACCCGGAGAATTGCCACAAGCTGTTTATATAGAATTTGACGACAAAGCAATTAAAAACAATGTTCCTGGAGTAGGAGTCAGAATCGAACCATCGACGACAGAATTCGATGCACTTCGCGGACAGGGTAAAATAGAGCCAAAAATGTTGCCATTGATATTGTGCTGGTGTGTAACTGTACACAAGCTCCAAGGAACTACTTTGGACTTTTGGATCGAGCTGTGGTTGACTTAAGTTCACGCATTTTTGCTAAAGGTCAAGCATATGTAGCTTTAAGCCGAGTTAGGTCTCTAGAGGGACTAATCATCAGTAGTTTAGACCACCGCAAGTAACTTAATAATCCCCACGATATTAACTCCCTCAATGAAATGACTAGATTGCGAAATTTACCATCTTATAACGAAGTCAATGAATCGTAACTAAAAAGTATAAAATAAAATAAAAATATTTAAAGAAAAACAAAAAACCCGACTGCGTCGAAACTAATTTTAAAAAAGACGTAAAAAAATTAACTTAAATATAAACTAAAAAGAAACAAACAAGCCCAGTAGTTTAGAATTCTGTTATGTAATACTAAATAACTACACAATTTAAATAGTTTTATAATCGATACACACATAAAACAAATCATACATTCTAATGCAGAACAGAACCACTCACAGTCGGGGCCCATTCAAATTTTACCAATCAAATCTTCCCAAAGGGCCCCGACTGTGAGTCGTTCTGTTCTGCATTAGAATGTATGATTTGTTTTATGTGTGTATCGATTATAAAACTATTTAAATTGTGTAGTTATTTAGTATTACATAACAGAATTCTAAACTACTGGGCTTGTTTGTTTCTTTTTAGTTTATATTTAAGTTATTTTTTTTACGTATTTTTTAAAATTAGTTTCGACGGAGTCGGGTTTTTTGTTTTTCTTTAAATATTTTTATTTTTTACCCAACTACGGAGGGTTATGATTTTGACAGGCTATGTATGTATGTGAGTATGTTCATCTGTTCCCTCATAGCTCCTAATCTACTTATCGGAACTTGACGTATGAGGTATCGTTAGAACCGCCTTAATTGTCCGCTGAACATAGGCTAAGTGACGTGTCACAAAAATTGATAAGGCGCCCTCTAGCGGACAAAAAGTAATGTGTTAAAAATAAATATGGAGTAAAATACGCCGTGTTTGGTATCATTTGAAAGGGCTTCACTTGTATATTTCCAATATATTGCTCAAATTTAAAGTGACGCCCTCTAGCGGACAAAAAGTCATGTTTAAAAAAATATTAAGGTAAATATACCGTGTTTGATATCATTTGAAAGGGCTTCGCTAGTACTTATCAAAAAAATATCATCAAAATTCAATGTGGCGCCCTCTAGCAGACAAAAAGTATTGTGTTAAAAAAAATACGATAAATATGTCGTGTTTCGTATCATTTGAAAGGGCTTTACTTGTACATACCAAAATAAATAGTAAAGAAGCACAGTGATTTAACACCAAAATCTTTTAAATAAAAAAAAAAGTAAAAAACTAAAACCCGACTACGACAAAAAAAAATAACGCTGAAAAAGTATGAAACAAGATTTTCAAGATGCTGAAATAGACAAGGTAACTGGAAAAACAAGAATAGAACAAAAAGAAAAGCCGTAGTCACACGTTATTAAAGTGTTTCGATTATTACCTACCTATAACGTGTGACTACGGCTTTTCTTTTTGTTCTATTCTTGTTTTTCCAGTTACCTTGTCTATTTCAGCATCTTGAAAATCTTGTTTCATACTTTTTCAGCGTTATTTTTTTTTGTCGTAGTCGGGTTTTAGTTTTTTACTTTTTTTTTTAACTAACCAATTGTATCCAACTGCTGAGCAAAACTAATATATGAAAACAGAAAAAGATCAAAACGTGTCAGATTATGGCTATTTAGCTAGAACCAGTCAAGTCTAAGAACTCGCGTTGCATGTTTTACGACAAGTGAGAGTGTTAGCCTGGGGGCGGGTCAAGTCCAGACTCCGCTGACTCACAGGTTCATCTGCCAACCGACTGACGTACGTACTTACTGAACAATTACAATATCCAGCAAAAACATTATCCTTTCCCGTTCCCTTTCCGTCACATTAAGTGACGCTGTACCTAGGTACTCACATAACACGTATTCTGTTGGACACACAATCGAATAGAATAGAATAGAATAAACTTTATTGCACACCAAAATAGTAATCGAATTATAGGTATTACCACTAGCTGCTACCACCGGCTTCCCCTGCTTGAAAGTAGAAAATTTTCCCATGAGAACATGCTCCCGGAATAAAAAGAAAAGTATCCTATGTGCGCGACCAGTATTCGTAACCTGTACAGCTCTGTTATTGGCCTCGTATCAATCCAGAAAGGTGCAGGTGGATGTGCAGGACAGGCATCATAGCAGGAGACACATGTCCTGTGAAGCGGCTCCATACTGGCACTGTGCTTTAGATGCGTCGAGGCAGCACCCTTTGGCCAGATTGTTCGTGCAGCGGCCAACCTGGGTCCGCAGTCGATCAAGAGATTATTATTATTATTTATATTTATTTAATTAATTCTTTATGCACACAAAAGTACAGAGGCAGACTTAATGCCTTAAGGCATTTTCTACCAGTCAACCTTTTGGGTGATACAGAGACGAATTGTGGTAGGTGCAATATTAAGCATTACATTTATTATTTATAACACATTATATTTTACACAAATATATACCTATATACTATAAATACAATGTACAAAATATATCTATATGTAGATACTCAAACTAGAAAGAAAAAAAAAAGAATACACGAATCTAGTGAAACAATTGGTGCAGACAAATAATAAGAACACAAATTAGCGCTGTGACGATACTGCTGCCAACTTCTTACGAATGTACTCGCGAATCTTCACTTCGAAGGTCAATCGGTTGGTTGCCATCCTGATTTCCTGGGGGAGTTCATTCCAAAGAGAAATAGGTCGAACATGGAAAGAATTGTGAATGAAGTCAGTAGGTACGGTGAGTGGCAGATTTTTGTTGTGATTGGCGCTAATGTATTGGAAGTGAGGTGCTAGATAACTAGGAGAATTGGGAGAGACAAAAAATGAAAACAAGGTAGTAAGCGCTCTTTGCTCTCTGCGCTGGCGTATGGGCAACCAGTTTAGAAGCGACCGATATGAAGAGACATGATCATACTTGCGCAGATTGAAAACAAATCGAACGCAGTTATTTAGAAGACGGTCAAGTTTGTTGAGGATGAATGCAGAGCATTCAGGTCATAGTAGCACACGTCGCCATAATCGATGATTGGGAAAATTAGGGTCTGCACAAGCATTATCTTTGTGTTCGACGGTAATAAATTTTTCAAATGATACAAAGCTCGCAGCGTTCCCGTAACTCTTTGACTGACACTAGCGACTTGAGTATGCTAGTTCAGGGTACTGTCGATGCGCAAGCCTAAATCCTTTACGTCAGTGCTAAAAGTAACGACCGTACAGTCGAACAGAAAAGGGGGCAGACTTGTAAAATTCACTTTGACGACACTTCAGGAACTGCCGATGATGATCGCCAGAAGTTATTGGGGTTTACAGCAACACCAAATCTGTCGGACCATGTTTTAATGGGTCCCTATTTAATTTGCTAATAGTGTCAGATAATTCGTCGACCCTCCCGTGGCAGTGCAGCCGTAGGTCATCTACATAAAGATAATACGCACACTGAAGTTCGGATATAATAAGATTAATGAAAATAGAAAATAGAAGAGGAGAAAGAATGCCGCCTTAAAGAACGCCAGAATCCAAATTACACCAACGAGAAGAAGAGTCTCCAACGTGAACCGACTGCTGACCTTCCTGAAAGTAGGAGGCGAAAGGATGACTAACAGGGACAGGATGGCTAACAGGATATCGTGACTGAAGGTATTGAAGGCATTCAAGAAATCGACCAACACTTGTACAGTGACTTTGGTGTCTTTCAGACCTGCCCATATATCGTCACTTACTTTAAGGAAGGCGGAAACAGTGCCGTGCCCCGTCCTGAACCCAGACTGTAGAGGGCTAATCAATGAATTACAGTGCGCAAAGTTAGAGAGTTGTTTGTGGACACAGGCCTCGAGCACTTTGGATAAAAAGGGAAAGATTGAGATTGGGCGGAAGTGGGTTGGAAGTGTAGGATTGGAAACATTAGGCTGTGGACGAACGTAGACTTTTCGCCACAAGTAGGGAATACACCGGAGTACAAGGAAAATTTGACTATATGGGTAATGGCATGTAGGAGTTGATCCAGGATAGTTATGATCATACCACGAGTGATATTATCACATCCTACCGCTTTGGATTTGATGGAGAGGATGATCTTTTTGATCTCTATAATATATAACACCAAATCTGTCGGACTATGTTTTAATGGCTATCAAGTCCCTATTTAATTTGCCAACGTAGTAGTAGTACAACTGTAGGTCATCTGCATTCAATAAATCTGGGCTCCAGTTTTTTTTCAGCCACTGTATCGGTGGTCATTGCAGATGCATCTAGCTACGGCACTGGTTGTGATGGGTTGAAGAATTTTGGAGAAGCTGGAAGTTTCTGCTTCCACAGCGCGCAACTCTCGTTCTCTGCAGTGTTAAATGTAAAATACTACCAATAATAGGTATTAAAAAATTCAGCGTTTTTCTTTAGCTGAACGCCATTCCCACTGCTTCCCCTACTCGCGTCTCAGAGTTTCAGACATAGTATTACGTAACATAACTGCTAACTGTCAAAACGGAGAAGCCGCATAACTTGCCATGGCTAATTCTTTCAATGGCTGACATTTTTTACCGGCCATCAGAACTCTTACAATAAGACCTGGGCTGCAACTCGGTAGCAGACAGCAGTAGCGTGTATTTACCTACTTAGATAGCCACGTATTCCCACCACCACATATTTGTACCATTATTTTTTTCTGCATCACCCACAGGTTGACTGCTAGAAAATGCTTAAGGTATTAAGTCCACATCTGTAACTTTATGTGCATGAAGTATTCAATAAATAAATATACATCTATGTAAGAGTCTATCTATCTAAGAGAAGTTTTAGCATGTTTTTGCAAGGAATGTTACACTAGCATAGTGTTTTCCTGTTTTGGTAACATTGGTATATTTTATAGCTTAATAAAAACTGTAACCGAAGTTAGTGATAAGAGTAACGTTGTTATTGAGATGCGATCCGATAGTGTCGGAGAGGCGGCCAATTAATTATACTCGCGATTATAATAAAATATAATGATATATTGATGCGGACACGGTTCAGCCGACGTCTAATTACTGATACACATTGCTCGATAACTATGCGAACACGTTTAGGAGCATTTTATTTTTATTCAGCTTCTTTTTTATAATGCCTTTCCCAGCTGGTCAAGCAAGCGACTAGTGTGCCTGATGTAGTTGGTCATACTGCCAATTGTCTGGACCTTTTGCTGGCCACCGATCCGGAAAGATGTATCGTAAGTTCCTCACCACTTGGAACTTCAGATCACTGTCTGGTGAAGTCTGTTTCGTCCTTCTCCCCACCTGACTGCAACTCACGTGGCGAACGGCGAATGTGGCGTTACAGGTCAGCAGATTGGGATGAGATGCGACATTTCTTTGCATCTTATCCTTGGCAGCAGGTCTGCGTCTCTTCTGAAAGTCCGTCGAGATGTGCGGATGCTATATCCGATGTGATACGTCAAGCTATGCAGTTTTTCATCCCTTATAGTGACGTACCCATTGGAGGCTCAGTTCACCCATGGTTCAACGCCGATTGCGTTCAAGCTGAAGAGCGTAAGCATAAGGCGTTTCTCGCCTGGGTTGACGCTCGTGACCGCAAAACTCCGGATTTGAGCTCAAAGAAGAGAGCTTTCAACCGTGCTGTCAAGTCCTACAAAAAGGCACTGAAGAAGGCTCGGTTCGACCGCATTACCCATATTGGCACAAAGCTCTCTCCACAGCCGTCCGGTAGCAGAGCATTCTGGTCCCTTGCCAAATTGGTCGAAGCGAACTTCTGTAGGCCCACATTGCCTCCGCTGGTTAAACCTGATGGGACACTGGCTCACTCGGCAAGAGAGAAAGCAGGTCTCTATGCATCTCTCTTCGCCCATAATTCTCGTCTTGATACTAGCAGTGCTACTCCACCGACTCTACCTCACTGCAACACCTCGATGCCCGAGGTTCGCATAAGGAACAGAGAAGTTTTGAGAGCACTGTGTCGTCTAGACGTGAATAAACCTAGGGGACCAGATGGTATACCAGCAATAGTTCTCAAGGCATGTGCACCCGAGTTGTCTCCTGTATTGACGCGCTTGTATCGCCTCTCATTTAGGACTGGTATAGTGCCCAAGTCCTGGAAGCTTGCCAACGTGCAACCCGTGCCTAAAAAGGGCAGTTGTGCCGATCCTGCCAACTATCGGCCGATTTCAGTAACCTCCATACTCTGCAAGATTATGAAGCGTGTATTGAACTCGCGCCTCATGGCATACCTGGAAGGTAGCGATCTCCTCAGTGACCGACAGTACGGGTTTCGCCACAATCGGTCCACTGGGGACCTACTAGTGTATACCACTCAAATGTGGGGCGAGGCCCTCGAGAAGAATGGAGAAGCGATTGCTGTCTCCTTAGACGTTTCGAAGGCCTTCGACAGGGTATGGCACGCTAGTCTCTTGAGTAAGCTTCCAGCGTACGGCATTTCCCCTGGTCTGATTAACTGGGTAAAAGACTTCCTGAGTGACCAGTCTCCGATTTGTTGTCGATGGATGCTCATCAGAGCCCATGACCACTAATGCCGGAGTTCCTCAGGGGTCAGTTCTCACTGCAACTCTTTTCCTGCTTCATATTAATGATCTGCTGATCGGTATCTTTGGGTATGCAGATGATAGCACAGTTATAGAGAGATACCTTCCGGGTGCTCGGGCTAGTAAGGAACTAATCCGGTCCGAACGAGAGGCTATGGTAGAGCGTACGAATGTCTCTCTTCAGGTAGTCTCCAAGTGGGGTGAAACCAATCTGGTAGAATTCAACGCCGCCGAAACACAAGCGTGTCTGTTCACCGCCAAAAGGAGCCCGTTCACCTTGGCTCCTGCTTTTCGGAATGTATCCCTGGAGTGCACCGACCGCCTTCAGCTCTTGGGAGTCGAAATTTCTTCAGACCTCAATTTTGGGCGGTGCATTGAGTCCAAAGCCAAGGTAGCTGCTAGAAAACTAGGCGTTCTTACAAAGGTCCGTCGGTACTTCACACCGGGACAGCTTCTAATGTTATACAAAGCACAGGTCCGATCGTGTGTGGAGTACTGCACATAGCCAAGTGTACGCAGTCAAGCACTGGTTTATAACAAATAAAATAAAATAAAAAGTGAATGTGAGAATTGGTGAGAACACTGTAGACTGCGCGGTGTCAGACTAAATATTTTCTATTTCGATCAACTATTTTATTATTGTTCCATTTATTTTGCATATGTATTATGTAGTTAAATCCGGGGACAGTGAAGACACTAATAATTATAGGCCGGTCTCCGTGTTGCCGGTTTTTAGCATGATATTTGAAAAGGTGATGTTAAATCAAATGCATAATCATTTTAACACAAATAAGATCTTACACGATAAACAGTATGGTTTCACCAAAGGACGTTGTACAACTGACGCTGGTGTCTCCTTACTAAAACACATTTTTAATGCGTGGGAAGAGGCACAGGATGCTATAGGCATCTTCTGTGACCTGTCTAAGGCGTTTGATTGTGTGGTTCATGTAACATTACTCCTGAAACTTGAGCATTACGGACTAGGCAAAACAGCTTTAAGCTTATTAAAATCTTATTTGATTGACAGACAGCAACAAGTTCAAATAAACGGCGTCAATTCGTCGGGATTAAATGTGAAAATGGGGGTACCCCAAGGTTCAATTTTAGGTCCTTTTTTATTTTTAGTTTATATTAATGATTTACCCTATTTGTTGCAAAATAAACTTAATATGGTGTTGTTTGCCGACGACACTTCTTTGATTTTTAAGATAAATAGAAAGACTAATAATCTTGACGACGAAAATAACGCACTACTGCAGGTCGCAGGGAGAGTCGTACCAGGCGACGGTCGAACTAGCGACACGCGGGGTTGCGACAGTCGTGGGCAGGATCCAGGAGTTGGGACTCGAGGTGGCATTGCACAAGTCCGAGGCAATGTGCTTTCACGGCCCTCGGAACGCGCCACCACCGGGTTCCCAACTGACGGTAGGAGGAGTCCACATCGGCGTCGGGTCAACGATGAAGTACCTGGGACTCGTTCTCGACAGCCGATGGGATTTCGAGGAGCACTTCCGACGTCTGGCTCCCAAACTAAATCGGACTGGGGCTGCCCTCGGGCGGCTCCTGCCCAACCTTGGGGTCCAGACGCCTCCTGCCGGAGGCTCTACGCGGGAATCGTTCGGTCCATGGCCCTTTATGGCGCACCGATATGGGCGCCGGCGCTGCGGAAGCAGCCGGCGGCCCGGCTGAACGCATGCCAGAGGGTCATGGCCATACGGATGGTGCGAGGATACCGGACGATTTCCCGCGAAGCGGCGAGCCTCCTTGCTGGACAGCCACCATGGGATCTGGTAGCAACAGGCCTTGCTCACATGCACGATCTGCGCATGGAGATGCAACGCCGGGGCGAAACTCCGCTGCCGCGACAAGTCGCAGCATGGCGGACAAAGCTCCGGCGGGATCTCATGGAGAAATGGCGACAGCGACTGTCGCGACCCAGTGCTGGGCACGCCACAATTATGGCGGTAAGTCCCTTCTTTGAGGCGTGGTTGGAAAGACCTCACGGCGTCCTCACCTTCCGCATGACGCAGGTTCTCACCGAACACGGGAAGTTCGGGAAGTTCCTGCACCGGATTCGTGCGAAAGAGACGCCCGGGTGTCGCCACTGTGTGGACCGCCCGGAGGACACGGTGGAGCACACGGTGGAGGTGTGCCCCGCTTGGGAAGAGCAACGCCGTGTCCTCGTGGGGGCGATCGGCGGCGGCGATCTCTCGCGCCGGGCCTTGGTACAGGCCATGGTCCGGAGCGAGGAGGAGTGGCAGGCGGTCGCCTCCTTCTGCGAAGCAGTAATGCTGGCAAAGGAGGCGGCCGATCGCGTGAGGCAACGGCAACGGTCCTCACGCCCCAGCCGCCGCCGGGATTCCGATCCTGATTTCCGGCCACCGTAGGCGCGGGCTTGCGGAAGGCGGGCAATGGGTGGCCCGCCGTCCGACCGTCCGGTAACCATCCGGACCGAGCCCAAGTCGTCGACGGCGCGTATTGTTCCGCGCGCGCCTCAGGGAGATGTCAGCAAATCGTAGGGGCCCAGCAGGGTCGAAGCCTACTGGGGGCCATGGGTAGTGTGAAAACGAAACCGGGGCCCTGGGACGAAGGCAACGAAGGAACAGGAGTGGGTTTTTAGTCAGTAAAAGTCTGACACTATCTCTCGCTCCGCCCAAGAGCGAGATTTGTCATAAGATGATTTTCCCACCTAAAAAAAAAAAAAAAAAACTACTGCAGGTCCAAAACTGGTTCACTGCTAATAATCTAGTTTTAAACGGGAAAAAAACGAAATGCTTAAGAATTTCCTTACCGAATGTCAAAAGTAGTGATTGTGACGTAGTACTAAACGATGAAAAACTAGAATTTGTCGACAAAACGGTTTTCCTGGGGATTACGCTTGACTCAAGGTTACAATGGGGTCCTCATTTAACATTTCTTGCAGGACGGCTTAGCTCAGCTGCATATGCTGTTAGAAAAATCCGCTAATTTACGGATGTTGATACCGCTAGACTAGTCTATTTTAGTTATTTTCATAGTATCATTTCATACGGTATCTTACTATGGGGACGGGCTGCAGACATCGACACAAACTTTATACTACAGAAAAGAGCCATCAGAGCTATTTACAATCTTCGCCGGTGCGATTCTCTAAGGGAACTGTTTAAGGATATTAATATCATGACGGTGCCTTGTCAATATATTTATGAAAACATCATGTACGTTAGAAAAAATCTTCATCTTTTTAGCAAAAGAGGCGATAGACATAATTATGTTACAAGAAATAGGGACCAATTAGTTCAACCAGGTTTCAGACTGGCTAAAGTGGCCTCTTCTTTCATGGGGTACTGTTTGAAATGTTATAATAAAATACCTCCACAAATATTAGACCTCAATGAAACAAAATTTAAATTTTGTATTAAACGCACAATATGCAGGCAAGCATATTATAAGTTGGAGGATTATATTCAAGATAAAAATGCTTGGCTCAATGCTGGTCCAGCTCCACTACCACCGGCGTGAACAAATTGATTAGTTTGGAAATTATTGTTATTATTTTTTAATGTTTTTTTTTTTATCAATATTATAAGTATTGTATAATGTAGAAGCATTTTTTTCAAAGTTTGTAAATGTGAGTACCATGGAGCTATTTTATGGTTTTTTATGTTACTATTGGACTTGTTTGACATAAATGAGCATGGCAGTTGAGAGTTTGTCATGCTCACTCAAATGTCTCACTGATGGTGGCGCATGTGTTGGATCATTCGGTTCCCTTCAAAATGGTTGAGCTGAGTGGTGCTAATATTAGCGTCATGTTCGTGAACGGGCGCTGTCAGTTGAGACTGGTCATCTCTTAGCTGCCAGTTGCTATTTTAATATCTATATTTAGTTTTTATTTTTACTTCATTTAGATTGTTCTCACATGATAGCGACAAGAAACATGTAACAGAGATATTTGTAATTACAAAACATGATTGAAAAGAGTGTCAATGGAGTTTCTTACACATTCTTCTCCATAACGATCCACGCTTTCGAATGTGCAATTAGCATCATTTTTTTCTGTCTGACTGACTTCATGACATTTCAAAAGTGCCTGTAAATGGTTTATTTGAAATAAAATGCTTTGAATATTTGACATATTAATTAATTTTTGAAATATTTCTTTAAAAAAAACATTTTAACCGCTCGCGTCGGATTGGCGCATAGGACCGTGGCGAATAGGACATGAAAATACTCGTCGGACGAGTGTTTTCGTGTTCTATTCGCCACGGTCGCGTCTTTGCGACTGGGTCCTCCATCTCGTTTAGCTCTTCAATCCCCATAGGTGACAGAAGAGCTGACGAGATGAAGTATTATTTGATTGTGGATGTGCGACCCTGGCGGAATAAACGCGAGAGTGTTTGTCGGATATATCCGACGTAGCCGGTTAAAGGGTTAAAAACATATGTATAATGTCTCTAGGTGTAAAAATGTAACTGTCAAAGTGTATTCTGTCGCACATACAGGGTCGGATTATATTAGCGTTAATAGTTTATTTATTTTTCTTGACATATTGATGAGAGAGAATAATTTATGGCAGATGTTTTTAATTCAGTTCTTTAAAGTTTTACACTATTTACGTTTTAATTTGAACACTTCAAGAGAGGTCACTTAAAGAGTGTTTCAGTGTTCCAATTGTTCCAAATGATACATTTAAAACATTACTGATGTTCCAATCTTTCGGAACACTAAAATGTTTCGGAACAGTGAGTCAGTCGGTTCAGTAAAGAGTTACTCAAGCCTAACGCAAGCGGCTCGCGAGCGGCGCATTCGCCAGGTCTGGACGCACCATAACAATAATCCTGTCAGTGATGATAAGATCGATCCCAATACAACTTGATATCGCCATTTTCGAGGACTGGGTCGGGCACACTATAGTACAGTAGATACTTCTAATTCCACAAGATTGTATTTCAGAGCACTTGCTGTTAAATACAATCTTTTGGAAGCAGAAGTGGCTATAAGGTTATGTCTATGCAAAATAGTCTCCGTTAGTTAGACGAAACATCCTGAAATAATGCGTCGGATTGATTCCCCAGGCATAGGTGGCATTGGGCACGCCAAAATTATGGCGGTAAGTGGAGAAGTGGCTGGAAAGACAACACGACGTCCTTGTCTTCCGCATGACGCAGGTCCTCACCGGACATGGTCAGTTCGGGAGATTCCTGCACCGGATTCGTACCGAAGAAACGCCCGTATCACCATTGTGTGGACCGCCCGGAGGGCACGGTGGAGCATACTGTAGTGTGATAGTGTCCTCGTGGGGGCGCTCGGCGGCAGCGATCTCTCGCGACGGGCCTTGGTACAGGCCATGGTCCGGAACGAGGAGGAATGGCAGGCGATCGCCTCCTTCTGCAAAGCAGTAATGCTAGCAAAGGAGGCGGCCGCACGCGAAAGGCCTGGGCGCGAATGGCCTTCACACCCCAGGCCGCCGGGATTCCGATCCCGATTTCCGGTCACCGTAGGCGCGGGCTTGCGGACGGCGAGCAATGGGTAGTTCGCTGTCCGACTGTCCGGTAACCGTCCGGACCGAGCCCGAAGTCGTCGACAGCGAGTAGTGTTCCCCGCGCGCCTCAAGATGTCAGCAACGTCGGGACCCAGCAGGGTCGGCGCCTACTGAGGCCGTGGGTGATGCGAAAGAGAACCCCGGGGCCCTGGAACAAAGGCAAAGAAGGAACAGCAGTAGGTTTTAGTCAGTAAAAGTCTGACATGAAAGGGCGGGAGATGTCATTAGATGATTTCCCACCTAAAAAAAAAGGCATAAGTAGGTGGCATGACCAACAGATGTAAACAGTACCATCCTTCACAATGTATTTCCGGTAGTTGTTCGTCATCATAACTTCGTCCATAATCGCACAAACAGAACCTTCGGTTTCCCCGTAGAAGTCACCAAAGTGCAGCCAGGATACGGACGCTAATAGATCTACATCGGGCCCATGTAATGCCCAGTAAAAGCGCCCTACTCTGACATACTTCACTGCGATTATAAGTATCCAGTAGGTAGGTACTTAAAGGTTTGCACCAGTTTGGCTAAGGAGAGCGGGAAAAGGCCCTTGTCCACCGCTACCACAACCCGATGCATCCCCACGTTACACGCACAGCTAAGGAGTGGAATTTTTTACCGGAGTCTGTGTTTCCTGATAGCTAGGGTGAAAAGGTTGCTTTTAGGCAAGCGTTCTTATCGTCGGCCACATCATCGCTTTCCATCAGGTGAGATAGTGGTCAAACGCGAGTCTATCCATTATAAAAAAACGTACTCCCTGAGACTGCATACCTCGGTTGTACAGTGGTTGTGAGTCTTAGCATATAATAAGCCACGACTCCCACACTTCCGCGGGAAATACGGTAAGCACTGAGCGGTCCCTCCTATCCAAGGCGTCAAGTTCCGTCTGAGTCCATTTGAGTATTCCAAAAGAGTACCTACATCAAAACTGACATGACCCAACCGTTGAAGGTAGGTACCTTGTTCCCGCCTGATAGATTTTTTTTTACAGGAGTAAATAACCTTGCAGTTTCTAAACGACTACTTAATTCACTACTTTATAAATGCCCACCAATTGAATTTTGAATGTGGATTGGGCGCGTCATCCCGGGTTTATCCTATCTTTTGGCTAAATGGTTTTGTATTTCATATTTTGATGACAATTATTTACAGAAATTCGACAAACGCTGGCAAATTCAACAACTGTCTTCGTTACGTGATCACAAGCTGTTTTTTTAGGGAGGTACATCTTCAGCACCACAGAAGTTACACGAAGAACAAGAAACTTATCAATCTCTTAGATAAGTTAGATATCCCTGTCTTAGGTTAGATTACCATGACCAAATTTGTCAATGTCCCTGACTGGGTCATCAAAATCGGTCAAGTGCTTGTCCAAAAACGCATAAGTTGTTGCTGGAAGAAGCCATACCTGATGAGTGGTGCAATAGCTCTTTGGTGCCGATTTTTAAAAACAAAGGTGATATGCTTGAGTGCAACAATTATAGAGGAATAAAGCTAATGTCACATACTATGAAAGCCTGGGAGAAAGTTATTGAAAGGCGACTGAGAGAAGAGAGTGAAATTTCACAGAACCAATTCGGTTTTATGCCGGGTCGGGGTACAGCGGATGCCATTTTTGCTATACGCCAGCTGTGCGAGAAATACAGAGGTGCGCATAAAAACTTGCACATGGTATTCATTGACCTCGAAAAGGCATACGACCGGGTACCTCGTGAGGTTCTGTGGTGGGCCCTTAAGGAGAAAGGTGTGCCTGGGAAGTATGTGCAGTTGATCCGAGCGTTGTACAGTCGATGCAGTACCCAAGTCCGGTCTACAGTGGGCACCACTGGCAGCTTCAATGTGGCTGTCGGCTTACATCAAGGGTCGGCTCTCAGCCCTTACCTCTTCCTGATGATAATGGATGCTCTGACGTCGGACATTGTGTTGGTTGCCGAGAGTGGCCTAGAGGTCCAGAACAGATTGGAAGTGTGGTGGCACAGACTGGAGAGTGTTGGCCTGAAATTGAGTAGAACCAAAACGGAATACTTGTTCTGCGATTTCGGCGGTCTCTCCCATCCAGTACCTTTATCTCTGGCTGGAACACCCATACCGATCTGTTCCGACTTTCGGTACCTCGAGTCACTCGTCCAAGGGGATGGTGAGGTAGACCGGGACGTAACACATCGGATCAACGCAGGATGGACAAAATGGCGACAGGTCACGGGAACAACTTGTTACCCACGGATGCCCCTCAAGTTGAAGGGTAAAATCTACAAGTCCGTGATAAGGCCTGTCATACTGTATGGATCAGAATGTTGGGCTCTGAAAAAGACGGATGAAAAAAGATTGCACGCAGCGGAGATGAGAATGTTAAGATGGATGTGTGGTGTGACGAGAATGGATAAAGTGAGAAATGAGTATATTAGGGGAAGTTTGAAAGTGGCGCCAGAGACTGAAAGGTTGAAAGGGAATCGTTTGTCTTGGTATGGTCATGTGAAGAGGAGAGATGAAACGCATGTTACTAAAAGAGTTATGAGTTTACATGTGGATGGGTGGAGAGGGAGAGGGAGACCAAAGAAAAGATGCATGGATTGTGTGAAGAGTGATATATGAAAGAAAAGGAAGTTAGTGATAGTATGACGAGTGACAGGGCAGAATGGAAGAAAAAAACGTGTTGCGCCGACCCCAAATAACACGGGACAAGGGCAGGAAGATGATGATGATGATGATGCTTGTCCAAAAACGATGTGGTTAAAGTAGGTCACGCAGGTAAAAATAATACAATAGTCTGAATTGACCCGGCACTGTCGTGTGTGAAATTTCATTCGCGTTCCTCATTCACGCAGTCTATACCGCCGCCGAATATACATGCATCGGTTTTGTAACTGCATTTTTATCTTTATTTACATATATTGTTCTTTTGTACGTGTGTTTGTCGCCTAACTCGTACTAAACGGCTTGACCGGTTTAGATGTGTGTGAATATTTGAGTGACCCCCCTGGATGGTTCTAAAATACTATTGAACCCGGTAGGTGGCGCTGGAATCTGATTTTCATTTTTACCAAAAGCTAGCTTCGGGCAGGACATCTGCCGGGACCGCTAGTATTTTTATATATTTGTCTATTACTTAATAACATCTTCTAACTAAACTTCGTGTAATTCAATTATATACTTTTGCAACAGCTTCAGCAATGCTCCCATGTTACGTGTGGAGGCTGTAAACGGCTCGTGCTGATCCTGTTGTTATATTTTACATAATAAACCACCCAAATAAAATAAAAATAAAATATCCTTCATTTTACAACATTTGTAAATTTTGAGCCGCAAACACTTTAAAAACCTCAATATTTTTTACTGATGTTCCCTGACCACCTCTCTTTTTGAGATGGGTTATCATCCAGTGAATTCTCACGCACCAAGGCGAAGCGAGACAGCGTGTCAGACGTTTACTAACTAAAACGACACCTGTGTCTTCAGTTGCCCTTTGCGTTCTAGGACTTCAGATTTCCTTTTCAGAAATTGTCTGTGGCCCTAGCGGGCATGGGCCCTGCTGGGTCCCTACGATTTTCCTGACATCTCCTTGATATGAGCGTGCAGTGGTCGGCAAGCTACCCATTGCTCGTCGTCCGCAGCCCACGCCTGCGGTGGCCGGGGATCACCGGGGCGTCTCCTGGGCATGAGGATTACCGCTCTCTTACGATTGCGAGTAAACGTAATTGTCTGTGCGGCGGCTGTGTCTCGCGCCGTGCCATCATTCAGGCCATGGTCCAGAGCGAGAGGAAATGGTATGCTAGCGAAGGACATGGCCGCAAACGTAAGGGAACCGACCTCCCTGGCCACCTTGACACTCTTTTTGCTCCTTCACTGGATCTGCCGCATGCATCGGTTTGAAAAAAATATTGTGCCATCATGAGCATGAGTGCTGTGTTTCTGACAGACCGTTTCTAAAAGTTCAGCTTTATCTTTACGCTCATCGGATCAATTAATTTGTCAGCTTATCAGGACACTGTTGCATCATAAATCAAAACATTTGTGATTTATTGCCCTCCTTGAGTTTGTAAATTAAGAAACCATTAAAATATAATAAGATCGACTTTCGCGTTATCTTACCAATAAAAACAATTAACCCTAAACCTAATTAAGTCGACTGCAGAAAATAACAATAATTATTATTGATAGTAATAAATTTATTTGCTGCAGTCGATTTATCAATAATGACGCGTTTGCACAAGGATTTTGTCCCTGGATAGACTCGGACGTGGTCTTTGCCCAGCAGAGGGACAGACCATAAGGATGCGCTACAGGAACCGTGCTAGAAACCCTCTTGAATGCCAGCCTGTTCTAGAGCTCTCCGATATTCTGGAAATGTGTAGCATTCCGGTGTACCGGTTTCGGTGGTACAAAAACTACATGGGGCCATCAAGTAATGCTTAATTGAGGACCAGTCCTCACTAATACTGTGCACAAATTGCTTTGGATATGGAGACAAAAGTCTATATCTAGGCTGCAAAAGAAATCTGCGGTTTCTGCAGTGAAGCACATAAGAGACTGCTCGACTCGAGCCGATGATAAATAGCCCACATGCATAAATTGCAAGGTAGCACACAGGACTGGCAGCGAAGACTGCCCGGAACGCCAATACTGGAAAGGTATAGCAAGATCGTGCACTAACCAACCTTTCCTTAAAATTCTTACCAAATACTTATTATAAAGCTGTCATAATCAATTATAAATACTTTACCTACGAAAAATAAACCTCACTACACTATCTTAATAATATATATTATATAGCATAAAAGATAGTGTATATATCCAGACTAATATTATAAATGTGATGCAAGTTTATTTGTTTAAAACGTTTTCATGCATTAACTGCTGAACTGATTACAATGAAACTTGGCACACGGGTAGACCATGACCTGGAACCGCACATAGGATACTTTTCATCCCGGCAGTATATACCTTGGGATAATTTTCGATTTCCACGCGGGCGAAGCCGCTGGCTAATAAGATGAACTAAACACTTTCTTTACCAGTGTTTTTTTTTTTCCAAGATGGAGAATCAATACCTGATTGATTAAATACTAGGATTTGTCTAATCCAGCTTAATATTTATATCAATCGGCTATCAGTAGCGAGTCCGGCAGATTAAGACCACTACTCAGTACTGATACAGAACCCAACAAGTTATCTATCTCTACACACGATATTACGACCGAGGACCACACGTCACTGAGATTTTATGTCCCTTAGCTTTTACGACAACGGCCATCGTTATCAAAGATGAAGAAAAAGGTGGTATCAAGACTCATAGACTGAGTAAATCTGCTAACTTATATTTCATTTGCTTGGTAAACTGGACCCAGAAGGCTGGGCAGTCAGAGAACTGGCGTTTAGCAAAGCACTAAGTGGTTAAAAGCAAACACAAAAATGTTAACAGTCCTGTGACCCTAAGACAAGCCGTCCAACATAGTAACTGGACTGTTTCAAATCCTTAGCATTCAAGGAGTATCCAATTACCTATCACGATTAAGTCTTCTAATTAAGGAAAGGTGTAAAATGAAAATCCCATTAGTTAATAAGTCCGTGTTATCAGTAGGAAACATATCACTCGTTAGTTTGCTCCGCACAGCTATCACAAACAGCGGCAATCAGATCACACAGTAGCACAATCAACTCAGTGGAATCGTTATTTATTACGTTATTGTATTCTACAAATATTTCCATTCACTTCCATTCATTGACGAAAGTAACTAGGCATTAAATGATAACACTTTAGTTCCACAAGATTTAACTCTATACCAATTTTATTGTAACTCAAATAAGTGCTCATAGGACAAAACTGATAAGTATGTAGGCGAGTAGCGATATCTGTCTATCTGTTGATCGAGGCGGAGCCCAAATTATAGCGTCCAAGTTTGTTACATACCTGCATACTTCACTGTTTTACCGAGTCACAATGAAAATAATATCAGTTTCTTTCTATACCAACTCAAATGTGAGTTGCTGACGATTCGGACACAATATGTTCGAACACAGTATACGAATTGGCACATTTAAACCTTATTTTATCTGACTGTACTAAACAGCTTCAATTTTGGTGGTGTCCGAATATATTGTGTCCGAATCGTCAGTAACTCACTTTTACAATGCGTTCCAAATAAGAATAGGATTGATTGCCATGTTGTGACGTCACGTCATACCGTCAAATCGCAAGAAATTGGGCAAAATTGAAGAACTCAGAGATGAGCAAAATTTAAGAACTGAATTCTGATTAAACTTTTTTCGTTCACAGTTCGTAAATAAATTAAATTTTAAAATTTCTTGTTTTGCTCACCCTATTAATTCTTCGATTTGACAGTATGACGTGACGTCACAACATGGCAATCGATCCTATTCTTATTTCGAACGCATTGTACATAGAACAGTAATGTTATTACAGTTTTCTCGAATAAAGCCATTAACAGTAAATGCAGTTTATTTTGAAGTTTTTACAAAAATATAACGCCATAAGATCTAATTAAGTTCATTGCAGTTATTAATTAGTAGTGTTTGTGTGGGAGACACGTTTACGTATATCTTATTCTAATATTAATTTACTATAATTAGCTAGTTTACAAAGAACCTAAATAGGAAAACATTTCCCCTCGGCCGCAGTTTGAATGTACCTGGTAACTAGAACAGGTCTTCGTTACTCATTATTCATCTATTTTTGTTATCTCAGTTTTATTATAAGAAACTTTATCTTGTATTTATGTGTGAGAGATACTTCGATTAAAATAATACATATTAAGGTAAGTTTACGTACTATAGCTCTGAAAGTTCTGTGGTGAAGAGGAGATGTTTCCCTTACTCAGGGTGCTGTCCCAGAACACAACAACACACTTTACATATTATCACATGGTGAGGCACTTGTCTCTACATACTATGTTTGTATTCACTTAATATTTATAATCCCGAGGGCATCCTCGGGGTCACTACCTACATAGTTAACTTTTATATGATGCCTGTAGTCCCTGATGGGTGAGGCAGAATGTACCATCTATAGGACACCCACATTCTGTCAGGTATGTTTTAGACTTGAAATAGGTTCGCCTCTCAACACATGAGCCTCCATGTGATAGGAGGCGCCTATTTCCATCTACCGGACCCAGACCTAGGCTCCGTATTTACTTTGAATAGTATTCAAATGCCTATTTAGCAGGTAAACTACAGGTAATATACATGATTCTATATGTAATACTAGATACACCGGTGTATATGACTTATAAATAAACAACTTAATACTAGTGAGGACTCAATACTTACACATAATAGTTTTTAATACTTACAATTAAATTTTGATTTTGTATTATTTAATTTAAATTTTGTGCGCTTCAGTTTACAGGCAGTCGCGTACCTACTCTCTCTGTTTAGAATAATTGATAAATTATTGTGAAGTCATAAAATAAACTTCTTATTTTAATCCTTTTAATTTGACAATATTATATTATTGTATAATGTAGAAACATTTTTTTCAAAGTTTGTAAATGTGAGTACCATGGAGTAATTTATTGTTTTTAGGTTACTATTGGACTTGTTTGACATAAATGAGCATGGCAGTTGAGAGTTTGTCATCTCATCTCACTCAAATGTCTCACTGATGGTGGCGCGTGTGTCGGATCATTCGGTTCCCTTCAAAATGGTTGAGCGGTGCTGATATACGCGTCATGTCCGTGAACGGGCGCTGTCAGTTGAGACTGGTCATCTCTTAGCTGCCATTGGTTTGTTTTAATATCTATATTTAGAATTTGCTTTTTTTTACTTTTATACTTTATTGTTTTCACATAATAGTAGCAACAAGAAACATGTAACCGAGATATTTGTAATACATAACATCATTGTTACAAAGTATCAATGGAGTTTCTTGCAAATTCTTCTCCATAAAGATCGACGCTTTGGAATGTGCAATTAGCATATTCTTTTCTGACTGACTTCTTGACATTTCAAAAGTGCCTGTAAATGGTTTATTTAAAATAAAATGCTTTGAATCTTTGAAAACATAACGAAATTCTGTAGTGACGCAGGCAAGAATCAAACCGTATATACTTAAACCCGTAATGGTATCAGTGGTTTTCCAGCTTGGCTTCCAATTGATTTAAAGATACTAAAAATTTACAAGTTTTTGGAAATCGATAGCAAGAAATACTCAAAATAGTTCTGTGAGCCACAGCTTCCACCTGACTGCGTACCAGACCTACAATGCATCTGTGCAGGTGTTCGTCATACTTTTCTTATTCAGGGGCCTCCACATTCTTCGGTTTTCGCTAGAGTAGCGAAAAACGGATTAATTTGAAAAAATAATTCAATATCTTGCGATAGTATTCTGAAATTCATTGGAAATGTCATAGGTAATTAAAATTTAGAAGCACGACACGTTTCAGCAGATAGGGTCAGCGCATACCAAGAGCAGAGCAGAGAATTTTCTGAGATTATTGAAAAAAATATCTTATGATTATTATCATACATCGCAAAATTGAATACACGCCTAAATTTTGCTCGACCATGCTCGAGCAAGCCGGCTGCGTGTTCGAGTATGCATTCTACATGCGCGAAAATTTTGATCGACCATGCGCGAGCATTTTGCAGTTCGATCTGCGTTGACCCTAAGGCAGCATGCAAGCGGAGCTCAAGTTGCGTCACCGTCGTTAAATACAAACGAGCAACTATCGACAATATTGTTTATTGCTATTAGATAAGAAAACGCAGCGCTAACGACGACACGCGGGCTCTCACTGCTACCGCAGAGCAGATAGCTGCAGAAGGTCGGCTCCATACAATGAATGGAACAGCACTCACATATATGATCTAAACAGGAGAACTATATATAAGCATGCAGCAATGCAGTCATCGTGCTCCCTCGCCGCAGGTCCCCCCCCCCTCGGGTCTCACCGGGCGCGGACTGACCGCCGGGGTGAAGCACTCACCCAGCAAGCCAAAGTGGCAAACTAATGACGGGTCCATATTTATGGACCACGGCTGGACTCCGCGGTCAGAAGGCGAAGCCCTGAAGCCGCTTGCCACGCCCCCTGACGGGGACGTAGCGAAAGCCACGAGGCAGTCAGGAGTCATTGTGCAGTTGCTGTGTAGTTGTAATGAAAGTCATCCCAGGCGCTCAATCTGCTGAACGGCCTGATTGCTCAGGAACCGCAATTCGACATATTTTTATAGAACAGTATGCTATGATCAATGTTTGTATTATTTTTTTTAGTTTGTATAAATAAATAAGATGTTCCTTTCGATACTGTTATGTCGACTGCCATAACCTGCATTCAACTGCAGCTAGTGTGTACCTATGTGCAGTCCATCTGTTTAGCAGCGCAAACGCAGTCGAGACCGGCATTTGTTTGAGAGCGGGCGCCGCCGTACGGTCGCGGCGACATGTCGTATGGAGTGAACCTCCCGCAGCTATCTATATTGCGGCGCTGTGCCTCGTGTGCATTGCGTGCGTGTAGTGGCATTACATACACTGTACTAGTACAGAGTAAATAAAATAGTTTTATTACTTGCCATGACACTGAATTCATTGTCAATTTATTTATTTATTATCACATTTTTTATTTACTTGTAAAATTATGCAAGATCTCTAGAATTTATTACTGTTTGGCATGTCTTTCCAGAACTTATGACAGTAACACTGGTTCATTTTTAGGCTCATCGTAATTCGTAGATACTTCATAAACAAGCCAACGAGGTGCTGTGCAACTCTCCTAGCTGGACACGTCTCGACAAAGTGGAACTAACGAGACTTTCTTTTTACCAACCCGCACTGGGCCCGCGTGGTGGATAACGGCCCATTCCCTCTCCTAGAGAGGAGGCCTGAGTCCCAGCAGTGGGAACATTATAAGGCCGACTATGCCTATGCCTATGAGACTTTCTGGAAGCTTCCATGCTTTGCCTCTAGTAGATAAACTTTGTTCACGCTTTTAAGCGTAAAGAAAGAGGAGACTTAGCAATGTTCTAGAAAATTGCAGTACTCTAAAAACTTTCCTAAACATCGTAGCAAATAAACAAAAATATATTTCGTAATACCTGTTTACAGGCACATATCTAAGTGAAATATAAATAATTCCGTAAGGTCATGGGAAGTCCCCCGATACGCCCAAATCACTGCTATGAAAACATTCGTTTGTTGACTGAATGTCCGATATCTATCAGTGACACTCGCCGTGTCTCGATCGTTGTTCTTGCGATAAATGAATATCATCAGTTAATGTAGTGAACCTATCTGTTTCAGTAGGTAATGAAAAAGTATTGCAACTAATCTATATCTATATATATAAAAGGAGAAACTGACTGACTGACAAAATAAACGGACAGCCGACACTACTGGGACTAGGAATTTAAATTTTGCACAAGGTTTTGTTAGGAGCAAACGTTAACTGCGCGTTTCTTGTATTGTGCGGGAAACGATGTTTTCGAAGCAATCAGAGCAAACGTTATGTAACCTCTTCAAAACCATAAAATATATTGTCATTAGAATCGTAAAAAAAAGCGGGTTTACAAAAAATCGATAAAACATCGAGCTAAATACTGTACAAAGAGCGAAAAAGACTCGTATATCTATCCAAATGATTAATTTATCAATAAAAGCCGCTGTGCGCTTGACAAGTAATGGTATGTTATAGTTAGCTGCGACATACGTATCAACTAATTAGTTGGAAACCAACCAACATTATATATCACATGAAGCTCCGTGATGTCTCTCTACTACACTAATACTTAATCAAATACCGTATATGTACACAATACAATTCTATACTACACACGTATTGGTATACAGGCGGGACATTCCAGTCGGGCGTGGTTGGCCTAATCTGAAACTATTAGGAATAATGAAAATTAGTCAAAAGAGTCTCGACGTCGATTTTAATGAGAACTCAAACTGCATCAATAGGTTTTTGAAAAATCAATTTTCCTAACCAGGAATCGAACCCGTTGATTTTGAAAATAAAATACGCTGACGCTTTCGAATGGTATAGTGATACAGCGTATTTTTCCATCCAAAATCAACGGGTTCATCCAAAATCGAGCCCGAAACTCCCAGTTTCGTATTTGGCCATTCACGCCCACTTGTAAAATTCAGCCTGTATATATATATATATCTAGTTATCGTACGTATGTATCAGTCTGTCTGCACTCTCCGGTCACGGCACACCTGCAACAAGCGACATCATGTTAGGACAGTTTAAAGTCAACATTTATAATATTTAACATAACGTATTCGTCGATAAAACATTTATTGTTATAACAATCCTATCAATTTATAACCACCTGGAAATAGAAGCCTTGCTCTAAACCCCGCAAACAGAAATAGGACATCAAATTAAATTATGCAAATTACGTTATGTTACATATTGGCAAAATAATTTTTAATGTCACGTTAATTTTATTATTGTTGGGATAGGATGCCGAAGCACTCAGGTCCTATTTCTATCCGCGAGGTTTAAACTAAGGCTCCCATTTTCAGGTGGTTATAAAAAAAAATAACCACGAAGTTAGCCCAACATGTCCGTGTCGGGGCGGTCTAAAATTACGTCGATTAAGAAAATCTAAAATATAATCGAAAGTCGATTTAAAATCAATGTGTGTAAAAGACGAGAGCAGGGAAGGCCCTGCTCTCGTCTTTTACACACATTGATTTTAAGTAGTAGAGCATGTTTCATTTGCCAGTTATTTTATAGGTCAGTTAATAACACAAAAGATGCTTGCTTACTTAATTACAGACCAAAATCTATTTATTTTACACATTGCCGGTGGACCACTCTTTACAATCCCTAGAAAAGTATGTAATGGACAATCATATTCATAATTGCTTGGACGCCCCAGGTATTCTATATATTGCCTAGGTAGTGTATAAAATACCTGAATTATACAGATTGCGGGTAACATATAATACACTAAATAAATATAAAAGCCCTAAAAAACTAAAAAGTAATCTAAATTATGGCGTCGAAAAACTCCTCATCGCTGTCGACTGATAATGTACCCAAAGGACTGGTGGCATAACTGAGAGTCTACACGGATGGATCAAAGACAGAAACTGGCACGGGAGTTGGAGTCTTCTACATAGCATAGCATAGCATAGTCGGCCTTATAATGTTCCCACTGCTGGGACTCAGGCCTCCTCTCTAGGAGAGGGAATGGGCCGTAATCCACCACGCGGGCCCAGTGCGGGTTGGTGGATGTCACATGTCTTCGAATTATTGGTTCTAGGACATGCCGGTTTCCTCACGATGTTTTCCTTCACCGTTTTGAGAGCAGTGGTGAAATAAATTACACAAAGTAATGCGCATGGCTGGGTTCGAACCTGCAACTCGTAAGTCGGGGCCCTTACCACTCGGTCACCACTGCTCTTAGTCGGGGCCCTCTACAATAACCTCAATATCAAAATATGCAGAATGCTAGGCAAATTCAACACCGTCTATCAGGCGGAATGTGCTGGTATAATTGTAAAAAAAAGCTTAATAAGCTGGATTAAAGCACTTTTTTTTTTGGGGGATCTTAGCAAAGGTGAGACGTACTTCACGCCGGAACAGCTGCTCAACCTTTATCAAGCGCAAGTACGATCGTGTATGGAGTACTGTTCTCATCTGTGGGACGCCGCCGAATTGCTAGCCTGTCGATTTTCTATCGTTTACATTTCGGGGAGTGTGCACTGGAATTGCACAATCTAATTCCGCCAAGTCCGTTCCATCATCGGACCACTAGACGTACGGCGTTGCGCCACCGGTACATGGTAGACATCCCACCCATACGCACAAAGCGTTTTGAGAACACATTTATTATGCGTACAGCCAAGGAGTGGAATTGCTTGCCGGAGTCTGTGTTTCCTGATAGCTACAACTTAGGGGTCTTTAAGTCAAGAGTGAATAGGCTACTTCTAGGAAGGGTGCCCCATCGTCGACCACATCATCGCTTACCATCAGGTGAGATGGTGGTCAAACGCGAGCCTATCATTAATAATAATAAAAAAAATCCTATGAGAAAACGGAGGCTCTGTTACATCATATTGTTTAATAAGACAACTCACACACTATTCAGAGACCTCACACTAAGTATCATCTCACATCAAAACATACACATCACAATGTACATCACATTCATCTCACCACACACACCTCTTTTACTGTTACGTCACACACACCACTTTCACATCACAACACACACCACACATTACGCTTCACGTCACGCGTAAATTAATTTACCATTGTTATGGAAGAGCGGAGCCTCCTAACACAGGCATTATTTGCCTAAAAGGAGGCTTCAAATACAAAATTGTAATATTACGCTGATTGTGACAATAAACTATTTTTATTTTTTTTATTTTTTTACAATCCTAGCGGCCGACGCCATAGAAACTAGGAATGTAACGAAAACACACATTCGGATACTCTCCGATAGTGCCTCAGTCCTACAATCCCTAGGCAAAGACTCTACCACCTCGAGAATTATTCAAGAATGCCACTCTGCTCTGGAAAGAGTCACAGTGCCGAAACGACTGTGACACTACAGTGGATTAAAGGTCATAGTGGCTCACTGGGCAACAACGCGGCGGACAAGCTGGCCAGGGAGGACCTGGAGCGCTGATCTTCGAGCCCGAACCCATTGTGCCGGTCCCCTTCGGTCAGCTGCGTAGTTGGCTACGTGAACACACACACATATAAATATAAGCAGAGCGCTGGTGGTCTTCGACACCAGGATGTAGGCAGGCCAAGGAGGCCATGCCACACCTCAATAAAACCCTTACCAAAAACTCATAAGACTGGATAGAGGCGGCCTGCGCCTGGTGACGGAGACCATCACCGGACACTGCACACTGAATAAGCACCTCCACACAATAGGCATCACAGACAGTCCCCTGTGCAGAGCATGCTTGGGGGGGAGGAGACAATTGCGCATGTGCTCCTAGACTGCACAGGTGTCACTGAAATACGCACAAGAACCTTAGGATCCCCAAAATCCCTTATTGATGCCCTGAAAAACCTGAGAGGCCTAATCCATTTTTGGAGAGAGGTGGGCTGGTTGAAATAAGCCCACCTAAGGTTATGGCCGCCATGGCCCACGTACAATGGTCCGCATAGGACTAAGTGCGGAAGCCATACATTAGCATTGCCACGTTTGTATGGCAATGCTTATCCTTTGTCCAAGGTAAAAGCCAGCCCTTGGGTCACGGTGTCAACAAGGCGTTTCGAAAGTTCTGGAATTAAATTGTAGGTATAGGAACATAATGTTGCCTGATTCAAAGTAGTTCAGACAAATAAGGAGTGTTCTGTTCTGTTATTATTGTACTATAGCTTTGGGATGAAATCTATAAACCACAGCTAAAAAAATAGAGAGGAGTGCCTGTTTCTTCTGCCCGAGCCTAGCCTCGGACACAAGCATTTTTTATCCCGGAAAATGAACCGTTCCTATGGAACAAGCCTTGTTTCAACGTTATTTACTTTTTGTTAAAAAAATACATAAGTATAGATGAACATAAAGAATGCTAGCGATAGTTTTAAAAACAGCTCAATATGTTATCAATATAAACACGACCTCCACAAAGGTAGCGATGTCGAGTACCGTCGTCTATATTTCTTCAACTCACACAAACACTACAACTTGATTGACACACGTTATTGTCAAATAACACGTCGGCGGTAACATTCTACTACAACACTATTTACATTCATAACTATGATTATTGCCCAATATTTACGTTTTTTAAGAGTATACTAAACGAATAATCATGATGTAGAATCTTGCCAGTAAACTTTAAGGCACATATAGAGAGTGAGCTCATTGTAATGTGCCATTAGAGAGCATAAAGACAAGGTTCCCCAATAATAGTTTGCCTAACCCGGGATTCGAACCCAAGCTCGGTAGTCGAGCGAATGACAAGCCCGTACATTATTTATACCCTATTCACTTTAAGTTGTACAGTGTTGCACTCGATCACTAACATTTTCAATCGTTTGATTAGTCAAACTAAACAATTGACTACTTGACTCAATTTTCCTTTTAAGTTTATCCTAAATCGCAATTGGAAATCATTTTTCAAATCCGTTCAATGTTAAGTAAGTTAGAAACCTTTCAAATCTAGTGGAAGGGATGACCGTCAAATAACAGAATAAGGATGCACACACTGAAATGTGACGTCACCGCCATTAGGTTACGTGTGTACAAAAGATTGCTGAGAGGAATAGTGGGGGGCGTGGTGGGAACACCACTCTTCGTCATATTACATTATAAAATGAATATCAAATATTTGTCTGCACATGTCGATTGTAGGTGTCATACAATCAAATGAAGCTTTGAGGTTTCAAATGGCATATCTTAAGTTATCCTAGTAACAGTAATAACTGTCTTTTGTACTCACATAATATATGAAAAATACTTTTTTTTTTCTTCCATCGTACAGGTCGATTGAAGTATATCAAAGTCCGGGATATTTCGCGCAATAGTCGGTCGAGTAGGCAGGAAATCGGTGTCCACTCATGTCCAGTGTATAATTGTGGATTAATCGTAATTGCAAACAATTCAAAATGCAAGAGCGAGCGAAGCGAGCTCAAGACATGGGGGCACCCCGACTCGGATAGGTTAGAAGGAGGTGGCGGGGAGAAGTAGGAGCCCCGATTAGCAGGGCTGCGTCGACTACGGCTTTTAATGAAATGAAATTAAGCAATTGTGTTTTGAGATTAGGTGATCGTTTTTCTCGAAAACGGTGTGTTACCTTTTCATGGGAGTGGTGCCAGGGGGGAGGGGTCAACACCCCCCCCTCCCCCTAACTAACAACCCCCTCTCCTGCGACACCATTCTAAAGTTATACCACAGGCAAGTAATTAAAACGTCGATCTAAGTCATTTGCCTAGCTGTTTACTTAAATGGCTGAATATCATTCAGGCCACTAGTTGAATGGCGAATTAAGCTAGCTGGCTGCGACATTATTATGTACTATCTTCTACACAATTCGTTTGCGCGGTTCAAGCGAAAGATTGCGAACTATTTGAGGCTTGTTGCTGGGTGAGATTGACGAGCCGTAGCTAAAATAGAGCAGAACGACTCGTCTCTTAAAAGCAAGGTTTGCACAGTACCTGGTTATCCTGGGCACAGCCTAGCATACACGATGTCACTATATCGGGGCACAAAAATCAAATTTCACTCGATTTCCGAATTTTGAATAAAGACGCAACACTTCACAGGATCAGTCAACGGCGTCATTGAAAAATGCAGGTGTCAACGAAACGTCATTCAATATTCGAAAAAGCGGGTAGCTCAGTCCCTTTCGAGTTTTGCTCGATATGGTTGTGCAAGAAAGAGATGGAAATAGTAATGCAACAAACAGCCAAACAAATTAATTTATTGCGATACTAATCCACGTAATCTTGTGCTTACGAACAGACACTTTAATTTTATGAGATTATATTGTTATAATCACATAAAATCTAAGTGTCAGTTCGTAATGTCAAAATAGCAGATTTTTACTAAATGTTGATGATGAATGTTTACACGGTACTTATACTTATGAATTTATTTATTTTTTAAGTTTTGTGTCTCATTGTGTTTATTTCCGAAACTGCAAGACACATTTTGACAGGATTTTCACTGGTTTTAAAGAGATGCTTAAAAACAAATCCTTGTAATTGTGATTGTGGTGGTCCAGTGGTAACGGTCCCGACTCCCGTTGTATGCCGTGGGTTTAAATCCAGCTAGGCGCATAACTTTGTGTAATTTATTTGATCACCACTGCTCTCAAAACGGTGAAGGAAAGCATCGTGAGGACAGGAGAAACCGGCATGTCCTAGAACCAAAAATTCGAAGACATGTGACATCCACCAACCCGCACTGGGCTCGCGTGGTGGATTAAGGCCCATTCCCTCTCCTAGAGAGGAGGCTCAAGTCCCAGCAGTGGTAACTTTTTAAGGCTGATAAGGACGCTTTTACGCTTTTTGACAAATATCTCGGTTTTTCGGGCACCATTATGATGCACTAGGAACCATAACTATGAGGATGTAATGGTATCAAATAAAAGAAAATATATTCATCTCCAGGATGGCGTAAAAAAAATATTATGGTCTCATATAAAATTTTCATATAAATACGATTTTACCAACGCACTAATCGTAGAAAATTAGAAACAAACGGGGTCTGAATAGGCACACGTAAGTTAAATCCAGTGCACATTTTTAGCTTAAAAATCATAAAATAATACAGCTTATATAGTCTTCTATCCATGTAGCTAATTATTTTGAACCTACATAAATAACTTTAAGATTTATGACCAAAATAAAACCACTCCAAAAAATTCTTCATACATTTATCATTGAACGCACAACTTCCAAGCCTCAGTCCGCGCTTAGACGCGCTGTTGAAAGGTCGGGTGTATCGCTCTCTTGAAAAAAATAAATACGTCGCAGCCTGTGCTGATCTGTATACTGCGACTGCAAATATTGATACTTTTTTAAATAAAACTAAGTACTAGTACCATACTTATTTTTAGAATTGGATGGATATTGATTTACTGATACAGAATGAAACTAAAAATAATATTTTTAACAACTTTAATTAAGTAATTTGATTAGATAAGTCATTTTTGGGGGTTGTGGCTACCAATATGTCCACCCTTTTTATTTAAGATGGTGAATGTAATTTTTATTCAACCGACTTCAAAAGGTTCTCAATTCGGTTGTTTTTTATGTATGTTCCCTCAGAATTCCGTCATATATGGATCAATTTGCAATTTCTTTTTACTAAAAAGTTTATGCTTCCAAATTAATCCCATTTTTTTTTTAAATCCAGTTCCCTCACTTCTTCAAGTATTATAGGCAACCATATAGTCATTTTGGTATTTTCATCAAGAAGTCGAGTATCTACACTCTACAATCAAAAAGTGTCATGATGAAGTGGAACTGATTAAGAAAATCAAACCAATGAAATTTCACACTAACGTAGAAAACACAATTAAGATAATTAAGCAACTATGACTATACAAATAACTTAATGGATCTAAATAGATCCATAAAGATGGATTTATAGTTATGTTGAAAATGGTCAATTATGGCGGTAAGTCCCCTCTTTGAGGCGTGGTTGGAAAGACCTCACGGCGTCCTCACCTTCCGCATGACGCAGGTTCTCACCGAACACGGTAAGTTCGGGAAGTTCCTGCACCGGATTCGTGCGGAAGAGACGCCCGGGTGTCGCCACTGTGCGGACCGCCCGGAGGACACGGTGGAGCACACGGTGGAGGTGTGCCCCGCTTGGGCAGAGCAACGCCGTGTCCTCGTGGGGGCGATCGGCGGCGGCGATCTCTCGCGCCGGGCCTTGGTACAGGCCATGGTCCGGAGCGAGGAGGAGTGGCAGGCGGTCGCCTCCTTCTGCGAAACAGTAATGCTAGCAAAGGAGGCGGCCGATCGCGTGAGGCAACGGTCCTCACGCCCCAACCGCCGCCGGGATTCCGATCCCGATTTCCGGCCACCGTAGGCGAGGGCTTGCGGACGGCGAGCAATGGGTGGCTCGCCGTCCGATCGTCCGGTAACCGTCCGGACCGAGCCCAAGTCGTCGACGGTGCGTATTGTTCCACGCGCGCCTCAGGGAGATGTCAGCAAATCGTAGGGGCCCAACAGGGTCGAAGCCTACTGGGGCCACGGGTAGTGTGAAAGTGAAACCCGGGGCCCTGGGACGAAGGCAAAGAAGGAACAGGAGTGGGTTTTTAGTCAGTAAAAGTCTGACACTATTTTCCGCTCCGCCCAAGAGCGGGATTTGTCATAAGATGATTTTCCCACCTAAAAAAAAAAAAAAAATCATCGAACTGATACGATGATGATGATGATGAAGCCTTAAGGTAGGCACCGGAACTACGTAACTAATCAATATATCCTAGCCGTGATCGGATTTATTAGAATAGTCATAAATGCACTTTATCTTTAAGCCACTATCGAACTGATTTGATGACGGAGCCGGAACAACTTCATAATAAAACAATGCATCCTAACAGTGTTTGGGCTTATTGGAATTGTTATGGGCTGTCAGTACTCTAGATATAGGTGTATCACAACTATTACAAAAAAAAACAACTTCACTAAAAAAAATTAGAAATAAGCAAAACTAACTGACAGTTCGTTTTTTAACAAAAACTATCTAACAATTAGTTAGTTTTTGTTAAAAAAACGTTTTACATTTTGGTCATTTTAGTGTTTTTTTGTTGTTGTTGTGAAGTCTGTTCCGTTTTTTTTAATGCCATGGTTCTATTCTGTTCTATTCTATAATAATGGCAAGTAAAGTCGATGTCGACTATTCTGCCAATTCAAAGTAAATTGAAAAAGCAAGCGTGTATATTATTATTTCAGTAAATGGTAAGGGACAGTAACTGTAGACCAAAATTCTTCGACTGATACAGTTGAACTTGATGGTTAGTATTGGATAATGTCATGGTTGTGAATTGTGGCGGTGTTAGGAGGAGGTATAATGTCATTTATTTTTAGGGTCCCGTCCCGTGGTGGTGGACCGAAGCGAGAGGCGTGCAATGATTGTTGATATATCCGTTCCGCAGGACAAGGACCTCGTGAAAGCCGAGAAAGATAAACAAATCAAGTATATTGACTTGCCTCGCGAGGTTTTCGACATGTGGGATGTGGACTCAGCGATCATTGTACCGATAGTCGGGTCAGCCAATGACTTAATAGCCAAGAGCCTCGACCAACACCTTAGGAGGCTCGCGTTGGGCGGCTGGATCAAGGGCTTGATTCAGAGGGCGGTACTCCTGGACACGGCTCGTATTGTCAGGTTCCTTTCTCTGGAGCCCTGACCGCCGGTAGCTTGGACCCTGTTCTCGATACCGGTGGGACACTATTTTTTTATATTTTTTTATGTTTTTGTTATTGAAATATTTAAAAATATAATTTATATGTTTAAACGAATGAATAAACGAAATTAGTTTATTTTCAATAAGTTGGTCACAAAGGTTCAGTAATAGGATACAAATATAGTTTGCATGAAGTTATTATCTTCTGGTCCCCAAACTAGACCAGACTACTAGCCTAGACTAACTAACTAACTAACTAGACTAACTAGACTAGACTAGCCTTATTTACTGATTTGAAAAAAAAATTCAAATCAGTAAATAAGGCTTTGGAAATAATCGTAGGTGTACAAAGAAATCTGGTCGAAATTTCTCGCTAACGATATGGTACCTTCTTATTTTTCACTTACGGCCAGCGTTTGAAATTGGGTAAGTATATAGGTATCAACGTATTGCACTGTAATCAGTAATCACTGATACCAAAAATACAAACTTCACTCAATCAATACTAGAAAAAATAAAATAATACCTTCAAGTATTAAGACAAGTCCGGTCAAAGTATAAAATTGATTGATTGATTGAGTTTGACCCGAACAAGTAGCATTTGTGCCATGTTACGAGTTTGACCCGAACAAGTAGCATTTGTGCCATGTTAGAGTTTGATGCGAACAAGTAGCATTTGTGCCATGTTAGAGTTTGATGCGAACAAGTAGCATTTGTGCCATGTTAGAGTTTGATGCGAACAAGTAGCATTTGTGCCATGTTACGAGTTTGACCCGAACAAGTAGCATTTGTGCCATGTTAGAGTTTGATGCGAACAAGTAGCATTTGTGCCATGTTAGAGTTTGACCCGAACAAGTAGCATTTGTGCCATGTTACGAGTTTGACCCGAACAAGTAGCATTTGTGCCATGTTAGAGTTTGATGCGAACAAGTAGCATTTGTGCCATGTTAGAGTTTGATGCGAACAAGTAGCATTTGTGCCATTTTACGAGTTTGACCCGAACAAGTAGCATTTGTGCCATGTTAGAGTTTGATGCGAACAAGTAGCATTTGTGCCATGTTAGAGTTTGATGCGAACAAGTAGCATTTGTGCCATTTTACGAGTTTGACCCGAACAAGTAGCATTTGTGCCATGTTAGAGTTTGATGCGAACAAGTAGCATTTGTGCCATGTTAGAGTTTGAACAAACAGATCTACCCAACTGGACTGTCCGAGGTAAACGTAATCGACCACAACTTCGAGTGTAGAGTCTCCGATCTTACAACATTACTGTGCACTGGCCAATTGGCCATCTACTTTTATCAGTTTTAGATTTGATCTTTTACTATTCATGATAAGGGAAAAAACCGGCCAAGAGCGTGTCGGGCCACGCTCAGTGTAGGGTTCTGTAGTTTCCCGTCCGTCACAATAAGTGTCCCCACTTTAGAGTTAATGAATGACAGACAACGAGCAAGAACAAATACCACTAATGCCAACGAGAGACCAACCCAACAATTCGACAATATAATAGCTCATACCCGTCCCGACCCCATCAACTCAGGAAAAATCTTAACAGCGTGAAGTAGCCCAAAGTACAGCGCCATCTCTCGGGAAATTTGGTTACTAATTTATACAAACTAGACGGGTTATGTATGTTGGGTTTTCGTTGGTAATTTTGGATTGCGTGAACCGATTTTAATCATTATTTTTTTATTTGAAAGAAAATACGTACAGGATGATAAAATATGTAAACTAAGTTAAAAAAAAATGCTTGCATATACGGTTAAATTACTAACTCGTTCAGAAATTATTTTGTACAACTTTTCAAAAACTGTTTAACCCATCAAGTTCAAAATAGTTTTCCTAGAAAGTCTTTATATAAAGTTCTACTTTTGAGATTTTTTTCATATTTTCTAAAGTTCAAAAGTTAGTGTGTGTCCCTCGGACACATTTTTTTTTACTTTTGGAGCGATTATTTCCGAAAATATTAACATTATCACGCATTCTACCAAGTTTAGTGACAAATCGTTCACAGTCCAAGCGGTGAGATTGTGGAACGCGTTGCCGATGCCAATCAGGCAAGCCCAGTCACTAGCTTCTTTCAAAAATCTAGTCAAAGCTCACTTCCTTTCACTCTAATTGCTATCCTGCTTCTACCTAAATTCAGTTCTTCCGTCACTAACCCACCTTATTGTTCTTTTCTTTTTTCCATCTCTTTGTATGAAATTGTGTAACTTATAATAAGTATATATATATATATATATATATATAATATCTATATGTTTATATATTTTCTTTTATATATAATAGCTATATTATATCTATGTATAGTCCAGTATATAATTTTAATCTAATATTTACTGTATTCATTTGCAGTACACCACAGACTACCCCCTTTTTCTATTTCGATTTCCGTCCTAAGGTTGTCTGGTAGATATCGCTGTCAGCGATAAGACCGCCTTTGTACCCATAGATTTAAGTTGCCTAGTATAAAAGTTTTGTTACTATTTTGGTGTGCAATAAAGTTTATTCTATTCTATTCTATTCTATTATCAAAAAATGATTTTAGTAAACCCCTATTCATTTTTAAATACCTATCCAACAATATATCACACGTTAGGGTTGAAATGAAAAAAAAATCACTCCCCACTTTACGTGTAGGGGGGTACCTTAATAAAACATTTTTTTTTTCCACTTTTTATTTTACCACTATGTCGGCGTGATTGTTAGACATATTGGTACCAAATTTCAGCTTTCTAATGCTAACGGTCACTGAGATTATCCACGGATGGACGGACAGACAGACAGACTTGGCGAAACTATTAGGGTTTATAGTTGACTACGAAACCCTAATAAGCAAGTTTGCAGTTACATCTAATCACTAAAAATTTTTTTTTATGTCTAGTCTACTGTTATCTTGTGTGTTCCGCTATGTTGGATTTAGAATGACGTCTTATAACTAACCATGAATTATCATCCAAACTATCCAAAACTTGTACATACATTTCAGATCAAAATTGAGTTGCAAGATTCCACCCGAACAAACATCAACACATACATACATTCCAAAAAAAAAACTTGGAATAAACGGCTAATAATGTTCCCAAGGAAGGAAAAGTGCTGTAATCTACCATGCAGTCAACTCCACTCATTGTGTAGTAGTATCATTATACTAACATAAGAACGTACCCTTAAGGTAGGCGTGCACTTTGTGCAACATAGTTCATTGCCACTTATAAAATGATAGTGGTTGTCATAGTTACCTAACGGAGCCGGCGCTATATGCAGGTGGTCTTGAGATGCATGGACAGCAGCCCCTTGGCCACGAAGCCGCGCCCGCACAGCGCGCACACGTACGGCCGCGCGCCGCTGTGATACCTGCGCCGACATACCCAGCACACATTATGTAAACTAAACCCAGTGTGGATCTGCCTCAACCGTGCGAGCACACGCAGGACTTCTCTCCGGGGTAGATAAGCGAGTGTGTTGTGTAACGTGGTCTCTTACCGCTCGTGTATGACCAGTGTGGATCTCTGACTGAACGCCTTGCCGCAGTGCGAGCACACGTGAGGCTTCTCTCCGGAATGAACTCGCTCATGTAGAGTTAAGTTACATTTCTTCACGAAGCCTTTACCACACGTTCTGAAATTATAAACAGCATAATGTTAAAACAACATTATCTTGAAATTCAGAAGAAATAGGAAAGTTCTGGGATACTTCAATTTATATTTAGGCTTAAGTAAAAGGTTTGACAAGATTTCAATGTTAAATAAATTTTACGTCAAAACCCACAACAACATTTCATATCCATCTCTGGTCACAGTGTGTGGTCTGGTACAGTGTTTTATTTTTATTCTTTTTAGTGAAATCCATGCATAGTTAGTTTCATACGTGACACGTGAGTAGTTTGTATACTGACTTGCAGACGTTGGGCTTGTAGCCCGTGTGGATGCGGATGTGGAACTTGAGGTGCTCGCGCGAGGACAGCGCCTTGCCGCACACGTTGCACAGGAAGTTGCGCTCGCCCGAGTGCGCGCGCAGGTGGCGGCGCAGCGAGTTGATGTGCGCGAAGTGGCGCGCGCACACGCCGCAGCGCAGCGCCAGCGCGCGCCCCGCCGCCTCGGGGTGCGCCCGAGTGCGGTGAGACAGCAGGTAACTGTCATCATACTACGCGATGATACTCTTACATTACATAGCTTACTAAAATATAACTGTGACTTCATAAATCCAAGCCGCAAGCGAGTTTTGTTACAATATCACACGATCGTTTTCATACCTAATTATGTCCAGTTTCTACTTATATTTTAAAAGAAAGTTTGTTTGAACGCGCTAATGTCAGACACGAATAGCTCGAATTGAATAAATAGTTTAGTGTTGGATAGCCCATTTAGTGAAAAAGATTATAAGCATCTCACTACGACCCATGGGAGAGGACCAGTAATCAAAGACGTGGGTAAAAACGCGGGGGAAAGCTAGTTTGTTATAATTTCATCAAAAACAGAAGTTAAAATATTGTAACTGTTCACGCAACACCCGCGTGTACCAGCAAAAATAATAAGCTGCGTCGTCCTTAACAACATCAACAAAACAAACTCGCCACAGATAAATATGTCAAAACTCGCGTTAATTTCAAATAATTATGTGTATTGTGCGTTTTTTAATCCCAGATATTGATTTGACAAGTGCAAATGTCAAACTCCAGAAATATGTTGCCTGATTTTTGATAAAAGTGATGTCTCCAAATTCAATTTTTATACCGGTTCTTTTAATAATACAACCTTTAAGGAAAATAGGACCAATATACGATAGTGTTTGTTTATAGTAGAGTCTAATATGAATTGAAGATAAATATTAGACTCATAAGACTTTTGATTTAATTTAATGAGACAATAAATTATTTAAAATATATATATATATATATAATTATTTCATAATTAAAAATATTCAAAAGTATTACCATATTTTTTTACACTCGGACTTTAACCTATACTAAACTCACAAAACCGTTTTTAAGCGCGTCCGCTGCCGTTGCGGGCAACTAGTAGAATCGTGCGGGCCACGGTCACCCGCAGCCTTGGCGGGTTGCGCCCGCACTCTCTGCGGTCGTCCGATGCGAAATCCGAAAATCGATTGATGCACCCAGAACTTTATAGTCTTCTTTTTTAACCCCCGACGGAAAAGAGGGGTGTTATAAGTATGACGTGTCTGTGTATCTGTGTCTGTCTGTGGCATCGTAGCTCCCAAACGAATGGACCGATTTTGATGCGGTTTTTTTTGTTTGAAAGCTGACCTAATCGAGATGGTTTTTAGCTACAATTTATGTATATCTGTCTAGGTGTTTAAGGACTACAGCTCGTTTGTTAGCTGCGGTAGGGTCTTAAACACTTAATGGGTATTTACTTTACTTTTAAAAATATGTGTGACCTGATATTTGAAATACTCTTCTACATGGTGGTACCATTGAGTTGATCTGATGATGGAGCTCGAAGGTAAGAGACGTAACCCTGGATTGCCTATTAGTAAACCTATTGAGTTTGGGCTCATTAGATTCGCCTTAACCAGTGCTATACATTTCTCATGATGACGAGGACCCTGTAGGGGTTTTGATTCACGCCTACACTTAGATGATAAATGATATAATATGACTGCTTCTCGTTGATAGGGCAGGAAGATCGCGAATTAGATGATAAATAACACAACCTTCTGCGACGAGTATTTAATTGATACCTTTATTGATACAAATGATAAAGTGCAGTGATACATAGTGCGAAAGTTACAGTTTAAATACCGGATAAAAGTGCTGACGCGCGCCGCGAATATAATTATGTATATAAAACAAAATTAAACCTGACAGTTGTCTGTACAAACCTGATGCTGGAAGTGGGAGGTGGTTTAGCTGTATAATATTATATGTGGTACCTGTACCTGATTGTTTCCCGCGCGAATTCGGGGCGAACCGCTAGTTGAATTTTATGTAAAAGGAATCAAAAATGTTACAGAATCAATAGTACGATCGGTAACATTTTTAATCCTAACCTGAAATTTCCATTCCACCCCGTGTTGATTAATATAGAATTAGAGACGTCAGAGACGACACTATACTCATAACTACATTTACAAGATTTATAAACTTCGCCGAAGCGAAGTTTTACAAAAATGCATAAGACTCATTTGAGTGTTCCCCTCCACGGAAATCTTTAGTAAAAGGCGAAAGATTTATGCGTTTTGAAGGGAAACCAGAGATAACAATCACGGTAGACGTGAGGCATAAATATTGGAACAGGTATGTGGATTAGGTAGTTTTCGATGCGAGTCCGTACCTAATCCAAATCGTCGGGGATTAGGTATGGCACACAATATTCGTACACAGTCTACACAGAAGATATTCTGCACCTTAAAACGTGGATGTTAAGTTTGAAGTTTAATTAGCACTGCCGCTAACGCCATCTATGTGAGATTACACTGGACTAGTTAGTGCTCTAGCGATATAAGTCGTCATGAATATACGTCGTTGATATGTGGCGCTATTGTAAATACTTTCGAAAAAAATAACAAAACTTTCACGTCTTTTGAAAATAAATGTGTAAAAATCAGACTCACGTAATAATATGGGTGAAATGCATGTTAATCTAGTAATGCTGAGGTTTCTAGGTACCTGTTTTAATGTTAACCCATTTTTCAGCAATAAAGACAAAAAAATATATCGTTTGAGTAATTCTACAATGAACTTTAACCTTGACCTAACTTTTGTGCAAGTGCATCATGCTTACGTGACCATTGATAGAATTGCATTATTGATTAAATTCCATTGGTTTAGCTTGTTTACGTATTACGCCTTTTGTGTGAATCTACACAAGATGACAGTCCTAAGCCTGTGAGAATGTCTAATAGACGATACTTTGATTATATATAATCAATGAGACGACATTTTAAGATTCTGTGCTGTACCATTATAGCGTATTCACGATTGCTTTAAGTACCGTTAGCCTATAAAAAAAACAAAATTAATATAATCCATTGTTCTACAATATTTATATCAGAAACGGAACGTCCATACTCCATGCCCAATATTTCTTACCTAATCCACATATGCTACGTAATATCGGTACAATATTTGTAACAGGCCAGCGGCTATATTGAATAAAATATTCGGATTAGGTAAATGGATTAGGTATTTTTAAATACTAGGATTAGGTGGAATAGGTATCGTTTTTACCTAATACGACCCATGTCTAAATCACGGACTGTCCGTGAGACCCAACCAGACGGCGGCGAATCTTAACACCGCGATTCAGAAACGTGATGTAATTGTACAACGCCATCTATCGAGTCAGGACGAACTAAAGCGCTTGACTGCGATCCCACCTGATGGTAAGCAATGATGCAATCGTTGATGGTGAGGCGCAATAATTTATTAACCTTTAGCAAGGGCGTCGCCAGCCTATGGCGCAGGGGGGGGCAGTTGACTTTACCTACTACAATTCATACTTTTCTCATTCTCTATGAATGAGAAAAGTAGGTATGAGTTGTAGGTAAAGTCGAGAGCACATGAAGCTTTTCACTTGTACTACGAGCCTTACATCTACAGCGATTGTAATAACAACAGTATCTTAGTACTATATACATATATATTCTGTGACAGTACAGAGTCCAATGTGTGAAGCTACACGAGCACGAGCTCTTGACTATGCAATAAAAAACTTGAGTTATAATAACATTTATTAGAAAAATAAAATAAAAAGGAGTTTGAATTTGAATAAGTGTACAGCGTACAGCGTATTTTTTTTTAAATTACCAGATTTTAATATTATAGTGGTCGTTGTTTGTTTATATTAGGTTAATTAAAACATAATTTTCGGGGATTCATTGTAAACTTCTCGACTACTTTATTATTAAAATCTTGTAAGTTTCCATGTATAAGTTTTCGGTGCACACTCATCATGGCCAAACCATTGAGGCGATTTTCACTCATAGTGCTCCTTAGCCAGGTTTTTAGTCTCCTGAGGCTGCTAAACGATCGCTCTACCGTACACGTCGTGCATGGAAGAGCGATCAAAATTTTCAACGCTTTTTCCGTGTCGGGAAAGAAGGTTTTTGCTTCTTTTAGGATATCAACAACGGTTTGATCTGTTGAGTTTGGTTTATTATGCCAGAATTGCTGCCAAAGCTCGACTTCAATTTTTATGTTTGGTAAATTATAAAACTGAGCGATAGTTTCACAAGTTTCTGTGAGATTTTCGACTGACATCGTTTGCATTTGTGCGGGGTGTAATTTAGATAAAGCAAATGATGGAGTATTTTCTTCAGCAAAGCGTGTTTCAAGCGATGTAATAACGGAGTCCAAGTATGGTATTATCAATGATCTTTTCCAGAATTCTGAAGGGCTTTCTGCTGGGTGATTGCTTCGATGACGTTGTTTCCCAACAATGCGTGGCATTGAAGTGATATCCTCCTCCAGGCCGACTTTCTCCGCAACAACAGTAGCATCCTTTATGATTTCATCTGTGACTCTTTCGGGATTATCACGGTGGCTCTTAAGCAATTGCAAAATGCGTTTGACGTGTTGCGAGGCCTTCACCACATCCAAAGCTATGGATTGGAGTGCGTTGACAACAGGTTCCAACAAAGCAGAGTATTTAGCTATCAAAGTAATACAAAGTATAAACGAAATTTTGAAAGCAGCCGCATGGAGTTGAAAGGCGTTTTTTCGAGTCGCACTGTTTCCTTCGCGCGATAAGTTTTCTAAGGCTTCCAATATAACAGGAAAATTGTCCTTAAATACTCTGATAGTTTTATGTTTCTCACTCCATCTTGTTTCGCAGAGCCTGGCAATATTAGGAACCAATTTTCTTCTCAAAACAGATTCCCGAAAAAAATTAATAATATCTTTAGTGGTTCCCATGGTGTTTCGAATTTCAGGAAGAATATTGAGATCATTTATTACCAGATTCAGTTTATGGGACGAGCAATGAAAGAACAATGCTTTGGTATATTTTTTGCGCAGTATCGCTTGTACTCCACCGTCTTTTCCGGACATCGTCGAACAACCGTCAAATCCAAAACCAACGCATTTATCAGCAGGATTAAGGTCTTCTTTTGTCAGAAACTCATCGATGCAATATGCAATAGATTTCGCATCCAGACCTTTCAGCTCAACAAATCCGACGAACATTTCTTGGACCTCATTGGCTTTCTCGTCAAAATATCGCAGCCCAATTGATAATTGTTCAGTACCGGAAATATCAGCTGTTTCGTCTGCTAACACACTATAAGCTTCTGCTTCTTTTACTTTTTTCACAATGTCTGCCTTAATAACATCTCCACAAATTGCGATAATTTCATTTTGAATATCGATGGATCGATAGCTTGCATTCTTTTTCCCATGCTCAATGTGTTTCTTCAAAACTAAATCTCCCGCGTCAATTCGTAGCTTGTATAAGTCCTCGAGAATACCTTCGCCATAATGTTTTCCTCTCAGAGCTAAGTCGTGCGACCCGCAAAACGTAATGCAAGAAATAATAGATGTTATAATTTTTCGGTTTTCTTCAATAATGCCCTGGGAGTATTTGTTGAGTTGTAAATCTACAGGCACACTTCCAAGAAATGATTTAGCGGCTTCCAGTGCCATCTTATGGAAGTGGGTTTCCATGTGCTTTTTGCAATGCTCGTGAATGTCTTTGAACTTACAAAACGGCCTTATGATAAATGACCCTAATACGCCTCTAAAAGAATTTGGATTTGGCGGGAACAACGTACAATATTTACAAAAGGCTCCTTTTTGGTGCCTGGAATAGGCCAACCATGGAGAGTACGTTTCCAACCATGAATACTTGAATTTCCTCTTTAAATGTTTAGCGTCTTCCGCAAAGTCATACGTCGCAGACGGAGACCAAGTGTTGTCAAGCAATTCTTTCTTCATTTCAGTCGATAACATTGATGCTTGTCCAATAAATTTACCGATGTCATTTTCGTTGCAGTCATTTATCGAAGAGTCGGGAACTAAGTCCGGTTCTTTGGATGTGCTAGGTCTCTTCAGGTCACCCACGGAATCATCGCTGTCACTGCTTGCTCCTTCAGGTTTCTTTCTTTTTAAAACTGCAAAACAAAATATTTGAAATAGCTACAACTTCTTCTGGTCCGCAATTCACATTGAAAGCATAAATGCGCTTCAAGACGGCGGCAGGCTCGAGCCCGCGCAAGAACGAGCGTCAACGATATTTTTGATATCAACAGTCCTAGCTATTTCGGGCGGTTTAACCGCCGCGGCTATGCTTGCGCGGTCTCGGGCATCCTCGCTCGACCACTCTAGAGCGGGCGCGACGACACGCACACGCCGGAGTCTCAAGCATACGCGAGCCGACTGTGCCGAATCGACACTGCCGATATTCATTCATACAATTTTCTACTTTAAGCTATGGTAATACGGTCCTATTTTCGATTGAGCCATTAAATTGAGCAATTTTCCTTTTGGTTTAAACTGACGACCCTTAAGAATCGGATATCGTGCCTAGAAAGGGATTTTTTGCGATTTTAAAAACCGATGCAAAATCAGCATTTATAATCAAATCAATTGACGTTATTTTACGAACGGAAAATACGAAAGCTAAACGCAAGTGATACTCACCAAAAAACTTTCTGATGTCCATATTGATTATGTGGTCACAGCAACTATTTAGATGTGATAATAGCGCACAAAACAAACGTAAAAGCGGGCAGTGGCAACGCTAACGCACGAATAAATGACAGACAGACGCTAAAACAAAGGCGGCTGTGCGGAGGGCGCGAGCGCCGCGCGGTTACTGGTTACATGTTGCTTCCCCACTCCCCCTCTCCCGCTTCAACGATGGATAGAGCAGAGTGTAGTTGAGCGTACGGAATATTAGGAGTGGAATTGGTGAATTCATTCGAGTTTCGACGTACGGGAATGATTGTTCAAGGCTTGAACTTCAAGCAAATTAACTCAAAGACTTAGGACTTTGGTTGCATTATATTTGGCAACTTTTTTAGAATCTCTAGGGGGGGGCAGCTGCCCCTACCTGCCCCCCCTTGGCGACGCCCTTGACCTTTAGCAGGAGTTTGAATATCTTTTTCAAAGGGGTGTGTCATAGTTTCTGGTTTTGTTTCGTTTTTAACCGACTTCAAAAAGGAGGAGGTTATATGTTCGGTTGAATGTATGTTTTTTATTTTATTTTTTTATGTATGTTCACCGATTTCTCGGTCAATGGTGGACCGATTTTGAATTTTTTTTTTGATTGAATAGTTATGCTTGCGAATTGGTCCCATAGAAATATTGTTATGATCTGATCATGAACTTCGAAGATATGGAACAGAACTCTTCATAGGATCACAGCAGAACCGTCGTAACAAGCAAAATTGCTTTGTTTATACGTGTAGTCGATGACTGACTGAAAGTAGAGGGGGAATATATCGAACTGATCTGATGATGAAGCCTGAAGTTAGGCACCGGAACTCTGTAATAAATTAATGTAATCTAACCGTGTTTGGGATTATTAGAATTGTCATGAGATGCACTCTGGCTATAAGGTATTTAAGTTTGGCTGAGGGGTACTTTTTAGTGGTGGTACCATAACTAAAAAGTGTAAAATAAAAAACTTTTTACAAAAAAAATACAACCGACTTCAAAGTAAAAAAAAACACTGAAAAGTGCAAAATAACTTTAATTTCGGAAGTCGGTGTTAAATAACGAAGAGACAAAACTATTATAGAAACACCGACAGTTATTTTGCACTTTTCAGTGTTTTTTTTTACTTTGAAGTCGGTTGTATTTTTTTTTTGTAAAAAGTTTTTTTATTTGACACCGTTTTCCGAATTTAAAGTTATTTTATAATTTTTATTTCTGTTTCTGGAAGTCAGTTGTATTAATTGTTACGTAAATTTTTTTTTTTTAGTTATTTACATTTTAGTTGTTATCCCATAGGTAAAATTAAATCGTGAGCAGGTTCACTGGCATAAGGTACCTAAACGAAACACAAATATATATAATAACTCAATCCACACATTGTTTTGGAATCGGCAAATGAAATTTAAGTTACAGGACTACTGTGGAGATAAAATTTAAACAGACAAAAAAAGTTATTCTCGAATTAATTAGTGTTATCAACAAACAGATATGCGATTGCAGCAATTCTGGAAAGATATGCAATCATTTATCGAAGAATTCTATGGTCTATATCTTGTGCTTATATCGATGCGCGTGCTAGGCAGTACATGTATGGATTATTGAGTATTGTAATGAAACACTAGTATATATCAAAAGCACGTCTGTTTAATATCACGACAAATACAATACTGAAGTGCTGTAGGCACAGTACATTCCCCTTAAAAAAATAAACTGAATCACCAGAATAACTTTTCTAAAATTCGAAATTACGATACAACATAGAAATACTTATAATTAGAGATTATATTGGCTACACATTATTTCATAAATTGATACGGTTTACACATTGAGTCTTTTCGTTTATACTTTGTCCGAGTTCAAGCACATGTTCGTCACAACGCACTTTGATTGAATACGTATACACATAATTACACTATATTATCACTCGCGAAGGTTGTGGAGGCGGCCCGCTGTTCGAGCGATGATCACCCCCCTGCAACTCGATCATAGGCCGATCGCCTAATTCGCGCCTCATGTAGCGCGCATAGTTGACCTTGCAACGCTTCCACAGCAAGTACAGCATCGCGGCCAAGATGAAGGTGATGATGAACAATAGATAGAACTCGTATCTACTGTATGTCATTTGCTGTTCAACTTCAGACGCAGCGGCGCTATTACCAGCACCATTCTGGGCAATCACAATGTGTTCCTCCTGGGGCCTACTTTGCTGCTTACCCATTATATTGTACTTTTTAACAGTGCAATAATTAATAGATGTTTATGATACGAACCGAACGACAGGTTTGATAGTGCGTCCGAATCTCGACACTCTTGATGCATTGTTTACACTTGCACTTGCCATATTTGGTGTCGTCGCGAATTCTACACTGTTGTTAAGTGCAAACGCTGGCTTCAACCGATCTATACTAATAATTTTCTCCGTATCCTGCTGTATTATTTTATAATATTTATCCGTCTTGCTAATAACTTTAAATGGGCCCATGTAAGGTTGCGTTAAGGGTTTTTTTACCTTGTCAACGCGTACAAATACATGGGTGCAGTCTTTAAGATCCGGGTGAACAAATATCTTCCCTTGATGTGTCTCCTTCTTAGGTACTGCAGCTAAATACGCTATCTTTTTTCGTAACTCTTGTAAAAATGTACTGTTATCAGAAGTTTCTCGCTGTATAGGCTCAAAGAAATCTCCCGGTAATCGTATTGGTTCACCAAATACCATTTCTGCTGCACTTATCTGCGTATCGTCTCTCATACTGGCTCGTAATCCAAACAAAACAGAAGGTAATTCCGATACCCAATGCTCTGTGTTTCCTCGGCACATAAGAGCGGTCTTGAGTGAACGGTGCCACCTTTCCACCTTTCCATTTGACTGTGGGTGGTATGCGGTGGTTCTCCATTTGGTAATGCCCATTCTCTTTGCTAATTGTGTAAACAAAGTAGATAAGAAGTTAGAGCCTTGATCAGTAGTTAAATACAAGGGAGTTCCAAATCTTGTAATCCATCCCGTGTAAACGATATCTGCAATCGTCTCTGCTGTTATATCTTTTACCGGATAAGCTTCTGGCCAACCGGTGCTTCTGTCTACCATCGTTACAATATACCGATACCCGTTGCAGTACGTCAATGGGCCTACCACATCTATTTGCAAATGTTCAAATCGATCAGTGTGCGCAAAATTGCCATGAGGTGCAACTGTATGTCTGTGAATCTTGGACCTTTGACAGTTGGTACACGCTTTGGTCCACTGTGTTACATCTTTATTCATTCCTTTCCAAATATAGCGTTCTTGCATCATCCTACGTGTAGTTCGCGTTCCTGGGTGGCTGATGTCATGTACAGCGTTGAATGCCGATACACGAAATTCTTTGGGCAAATATGGTCGCGTTCTGTTACTCGAGATATCGCAATAAATCGGTAACTTGCAATTAGGTATGAATAACTTCTTAAACTGTAATGTATTTGATTCCATGAGGCTTTTTAACTCTATGTCGTTATTTTGTGCCTCAGCCAATTTATCGTAATCCATGGGCGATGATATATTTATGGACTCAATTCGCGATAAACAATCGGCTACTACGTTTTCTTCTCCGGTTATATGTTTTATATCGGTACAAAACTGCATTATAAAATCTAACTGACGAATGCGTCTCGGCGTATCGTTTTTACAGTTTTTGTTATTCTTCAAAGAGTACACGATCGGTTTATGGTCCGTGTAAACAGTAAATAAACGCCCCTCAATAAGTGATCTGAAATGCTTGATTGCTAGATATATTGCCAATAATTCTCTGTCGTAAGTTGAATATCGTTGTTGCGCATCGCTTAGTTTGGTTGAGAAGAACCCCAAAGGTTTCCAAGAGCCTCCTTCCTTTTGTTGTAGAACGGCGCCAGCGCAGGTATTAGAGCAGTCTGTCATCAGGGCTAACGGTGCATCCGGTGATGGGAATGACAATGTAATCGCGCTTTTTAGGCTCTGTTTACACTGTTCAAACGCCTCAATTGCTTCATCTGTCCATGGGATCAGACTTTTGTCCTTTTTCTTGGCGTTATGTAAAAATACGTTCAGTTTTTCGTGAATATTGGCTGCTTTAGGTAGATGACGCCTATAGAAGTTCACCATACCAAGAAAACGACGTAGGTCATCCACTGTGTTCGGTCTTTTGAACTCAGTTATGACCTTGACTTGCTCATCTAATGGTCGAAGGCCGTCTTTCGATACCCTGTACCCTAGAAAATTCAGTTCTGATTTGCCGAATTCACACTTGGCCATATTTATCGTAATGCCATATCTATTCAGACGACTTAGTACTTCCCGAACATGCGCTCTATGCTCTTTTTCTGATGACGAGCCGATTATGACGTCATCAATATATATAAATATATTATCCACGTTACGTAACACTTCGTCATTGAGGAATCGTTGAAATGTGGCTGCAGCGTTCTTAAAACCGAACCCTAATCTCGAAAATTCGAATAATCCAAAAGGACAGGCTATTGCTGTCTTGGGTATGTCCTTCTCATAGATAGGTATGTTATGGTAAGCTCTTTGCATATCTATTCTAGAAAATATTGTTTTTCCATACAATAGATAGGTACAGTCCTGTATACGAGGTATCGGGTAACGGTCAGGTTTCGTAATCGCGTTAAGTTGCCTGTAGTCGCCGCAAGGTCTGAGTTCCCCGTTTTTCTTTATCACAACGTGCAGTGGGCTGGCCCAATTGCTTTTGGAAGGCCTGCATATTCCCATCTCTTGCATCTGCTGAAATTCAGCCTTGACCTTGTGGTATTTATCAGGTGGTAAAGGTCGTGGACGCACGTGCACAGCTGGTCCTGTAGTCTCGATGTGGTGTACCGTAGAATGACATGGAGTGTCCTTGAATTTCATCGGCTTTGTAATATCAGGAAATTCCGCTAATATATCTCTATAATCACTTTTGTAGTCGATTGTACTCATTGAAGGATCGTCTTGCACAACCACAGATGCTATACTCTGTAGACTAGTCACGGAGTCAATAAGTTTTCTATTTTTTATGTCTACTAACAACGTATAATGTGACAGGAAATCAGCACCGAGTATAGGTTGCTTGACCTCTGCTAACACAAATGTCCACCGAAAAGGTCGCCGTAGTCTAAAGTCCAAATTCAAAGTTTTAACTCCATGTGTCCGAATTTCTGTACCATTCGCAGCGTACAGTTTATATTCGTTGCACTTATCACTATGTAACCACTTTTTATTTGCTGGCAGTACAGAAATATTTGCGCCTGTGTCCACTAAAAATCTGAGTCCACTATTTTTGTCCGTTATACATAGGCGGTGCATGGGAGTGATGGTGCATATCCCCGCCTGCGAATACACCTCCGTTAGTTTTCCTGTTTCTCCGACTTTTTCCAGGCGCACGGCTCTATACATTTTCTCGCTCTATGACGATATCTGAAATGATACACGCAAAGCCAGTCCGTGCAATTCGGTGTGCGCCGAGTCGTATTACGACTTCGTGATGCTGACCTTGATCGTGATCGAAAACGATTGAAATTTCGGTCCTGCTCCATCTCTCTTATTTTTAGACTCAATTTAGCTATCTCTGCCAAAATGAAGCTTTGATCAGTGCTGGAACTACTGTTATGTATGGATTGTACCTCAGATACTTGTAAGGGTTGCGTCGTCTCCATGACTTTATCTGCAATAGCCGACAGATGTTCTAAGTCTTTTGCCTCACTGACTGCTAACACGCCGCGTACAGCCGGCGGTAGATGGCCTTGCCACATAATTCTGAGTGTCTCATCAGGCATTTTATCGCGAGCCAAATCCCGCATTCGGCGTAGGAGCTGAGACGGCTTTTGGTCTCCTAACTCCATCTCGCTAAGCAGCTTTTGAAACTGTCGCATTTCTGACTCCTCGTATATCTTCAATAAACGTTCTTTCAAGGTATCATACTTTCTTACTTCAGGCGGCTTCAAAAGGATGTCACTGACTTGTTGCACGACATCTTTTCCCAATTTGGTAACGACTAAGTTGTATCTAGCCTCATCACTGAGCTTCTGCGGCGCGAGGACGGCTTCACATTGCACGTACCACAACCTTGGCTGGTCACACCAAAATTCAGGGATCCTTGACGTGACCGAAATAACGGCCACTTCTCCTTCACCCGAAGTTAAAATTGCTGGTGACTGCTGCGCCGAAGTCATCTTGCAAAACTTTTGTCACGTTACACGTGCCGATACAAAGAGGTGTCAGTGTTCTAGTTCGGGGTCACCACTGTGCTTATATCGATGCGCGTGCTAGGCAGTACATGTATGGATTATTGAGTATTGTAATGAAACACTAGTATATATCAAAAGCACGTCTGTTTAATATCACGACAAATACAATACTGAAGTGCTGTAGGCACAATCTGAAGTTCTTCATCAGATCTTGGCCAAAATTAAATGGCACTTTATCACACATGCATATGAGAGTAATTAAAAACAATTATGACATATGGAACCAGCCGAGTGTCTGATGAGATACTATGGTAATATTGACTGAGCTTGTCTTGTAGTCTAGGACTCACCGCATGTAGACAAAGGCCTCCGGACAAAGGTCGCACACGAAGCGCTTGTTGACGGGCTCGGCCGACGCACCCGCCTCGTATTTGTGCGTCAGACCTACAACATCCAAAGGAAGCATGATTTAACCAGTGACGCTGATCACCCGACCCCTATAATAACATAGAATTCCAAATTATACTGTGCACTGCTCATAACAATCCAAAGGATTTTGAAGGAAATACCACATTCATTGGCTCGCGTTTGGAAAAGACGCGTCCTAAGTGGTACACTGCTACTACATAGCCAATATTATCTATACATATAATAAAACAGTAAAATTATTTTGCGATGGTATTAATTGGCGCAAAAACTACTGAACCGATCCTGTTCAAATTTTGCATACATAATCCTTATAGGTTAGTGCATCTGTTAGGCTATAAATTATCACGCTATTTGCTATGGGGGGTGAGCAATACTCCAAAACGTCAGTGTTGAACGACATTTGCCGCGAGTTCGATTCCCAGCTACAGTTAAAATTTTTGTCATTATTTTATCTTCTTTTTTGTAATAAAATAACTTTTACCATTTTTTCAAAATAAAATTGACTTTTCTATTCGATATCTTCTAAATATATTGTAAAAACTAATCAAAACACATAATAAAATCGAATTAGTCAAATATGGCACCACACGCAATTCAGATACTCGCAACGCCATCTAAAGACTCAAAGTAGAAATAATGATGACAATGATAGTTGAACTTCATATTTGATAGATGGCATTGTGTATTTTACGTAATCTTCTGAGTGGCGGAAGAATGACCATCGCCCAAGTTTGCAGACAGTTTTATTGTTTAAAATTGGACGAAAACCGTTATGGTTAAACTGGACTTAGACAGAGGCATTTTTAATCTTACTGCTATTTTTTTCCCGTGGTTGTAACAAGCTAATTGACCGTGATTATTCAAGGGATACCAACCAAAGGCGATAAAAGTAAATACATATATGTATTTAATTATTGACTTTAAAATAACACGGTAAATTTTCGGAAGGGGTAGCAATATGGCACCTTGCGTTGGAAGGCCCCCAGGTGGACCGATGACCTGGTACGCTGGTCGCGAGAATCCGATAGATGCGAGACGCACAGGATCGGTAATTATGGCGACACTTGGGAAGGCCAGTGGACGTCTTTCGGCTGAAATGATAATGATGGCACCTTTATTTTTCTTTTTTTAAGGGTGGAAGTCATCCAATGGCTTTTCCCACTCTGGTTGGAGCGAGAAGGCGTGTTAAACTTTTACTGACTAAAACTACACCTGTGTCCTTCAGTTGCCCTTTGCGACATCTCTTTGAGGAGAGCGTGGATCACTACGCGCTGTTGACGACTGGGCTCGGTCCGGTCAATTACCGGACGGCCGGACGGCTGTGGACGACCCATTGCTGGATGTCCGCAAGCCCGCGTCTACCGTGGCTGGTCATCGGGGTCGGAATCTCGGCTCGGCGTGAGGACGTTCGTTCCCTCACGCGTGCGGCCTCCTTCTTCGCTAGCATTATGGCTTTGCAGAAGGAGGCGACCGCCTGCCATTCGGGATCGCCATTTCGATTGCCTTGCGGGGCACACCTCTGTGTGCTCCACTGTGTCCTCCGGGATGATGGCACCTTGCGGCCTAATAATGTTGTGTTTTGTTATATAAAACGGGGTCGAAAGGTTTGCGTTCCTGATCACAGTTCGCCAACGTATGATTATCTCAGATTCCTTGCAACCTTACGTCGACATCAGTACGTTACCTCCTTGCAGTGAGTGGTGACCAACACTGGAACAACCCTCTGAGGGAGGCCAGTCTCAGGGATAACACTAATTGGCTGCTACATTTGTTTACCGGAGTTTCATTGTTTATGGATACACAAGCTCAGGACTGTTGAGGGTGTTTCACGCGGTTTCTGTTTCGGATTCGGTTGGAAGTACCCTGATATTACCATTTTGCGAATGGCCCGGAGGACCCATTGTAGCATGCGCTGGAGGTCTATCCTGCTTGGGTGAACCGCCGTGTCTTCATAGAAGCAATCGGCGTCAATGACCTCTCGGTTTGGCCATCAATATGCGAGTTTGATTGGACGGGGATACACGCGTTTAAGATTTCACCGAAATTCATTCAAAAGTTGGAGACTCTTCATAGGGTAGTTCCCACTATGGAATAACATTTGTCTGATATACGAGGACGTCAGTCAAATACACACCAAAAAATCCTAAGTAAATGAACATATAATTTTTACGCCCCAAATGATCAAGCTGCAACAATCAATTCAAGCATGCTCTCGCAAATTCTTCATAAGTACTGTTGTGGAGGTAGATAGTTGATGATGATGGAAATTTTTGGATTCACTGGCTTTTTGGCTTTGCACTATCAGTGCACGTTATCCAATTGAAGGTCGGTGTCCCGATTATGCTCCTTCGTTTACCTCTACCAAAGCTGTCTGACGGCTTAAACTCTTCAGTGAAACATTATTGAGGCGAAAATTTTACAGGAGGTAACTCTTTCGAACAATCTCGCAGCCTTAGCAGACATTGGCCCTAGAGGGCCCTATCCATTTGCTGACATCTCTATGAGTCGCGCGTAGATTACTACGCGCCGTCGATTCAGGATTGCTTTGACCAGATGACCGGACGGCTCCACCGCAATCGCTCTGCGGCTTTCAACACCTGGAGCATCACTTCCCTCATCATCCCTCATAGTTTCAGCCACCTTCTTCGATCGTAGTGCTTCACTGAAGGAGGCTACTGGTTGGCATTTTTTCCACTAATTGCCTTCATGAGGACACGGCGGCGCCGGCGCTCTTACCAAGCGGGACTGACTTCCACCGTAAGCTCCATCGTATTCTCCGGGCGATCCGCATCGCAATTGTGTCGTGCTCACTGGGACAATGTTGTTTTACCAGAACATAAACCAGAAACATACATAAACTAGTGCCTTTTCCCTTGGGGTAGGCAGAAATGCCAACTGCTACGACCCTTACATACTCTTTCTATTCATTGATGTTCATACATCTGGATCTGGACGAGTACATAACATGTATCCTGAAGGTAATTTTCGTTTTTACCTTTAACCGTTTTATGTGAAAGTACAATAAATAATCACGATGCTTTCAGAATGCATTGCAAGCACAGAATGATTGTACAGTTTTACGAACTTAATGCAGACGAAGTCGCGGGCAACAGCTAGTTAATATTATTATTCCTAACATTTTATGTAACTGTTTTAGCAAATTTTAACTCTGAAAAAATAGATTATTATTATATTTTTTTTTATTTATTTATTTATCTCAGGACCCTGAGGTCCTGGACCTTTGGAAGGCGAGGAGCCGAAACGGCCTTTTAGACACTTTTAATGGAACGTGGTGCCAACCGGTGATTATCCCTGTACGCGCTATACTAGTGCATCCTAGGACAACCCCCGGTTGGTGGAAAGCTATTGCGTCATATGGAAAACTAAGATATAAGGGTATGGTTTTTGGAGTCTTAAGTGGACTGATTACCAGGAACTATGTTAAGACTATGGCCCCTGCCTGAACAATGTTATTATTTTCCATCGATAAAAAGGCAGGGGATGACTTGCACACTCAATAAATGGGCCCCCAAAACCTGTTGCTAGCACGAAGTGACGTAGCAACAAGAACCTAACCTAACCTAACGAGAGCCTCCTAAGGTGTTGGTCAGCAGAATAATCGTAATAGTTAGTAGCTGTTATAAAGGTTCTACTAAAAAAAACCATTTTACTTCCCTACAGACCCCTTGTACAGTGAATTTCCAGTTTTACGTGTTCGTCAATTGTACATTCTCAACGCATTTCTCCGTACTTATAAAAACATAAAGCTCCGACCAGACTATCGCTCATTAAATTCCAAAAGTGTCTTTCATATACCGCTGCAACGAACAACCTCTCTCCTAGCTAGACGATGCCCCGCTTACCTACACGCCTTCGTTTATAACAAGGTCACTAGTAGTTTACTCTGAGATACAAGATCACTCACCCTCTCAATGTGTAAAAAAACAGTCAAAAAATGGCTTTTAGGACTTACTTATGATGATTCAGAAAACCTTCTCACGTCATTTAATTCACATTCGGAATCCCATCACAGACACTAACACCTACACACCACACTCACACCTACATACCACACTCACACTTACACACCACACTCACACATACACACCACACTCACACATACACACCACACACATCCACACCTTAGTTTTAATCTTAATTTTTACTAAGACTTTCTAAGTTCTGTGCAAGGTTCAGCACAATTTTAATTCCTAATAAACTAAATTCCAAATTTAACGTGTGGTACATCGATAATGGAACCCTAAAGGCGATGTAGACACCCTTTTAAATGATTTAGAATTTTATTTTTAAAAAACCAACTCTTACATCTCAATTTTTTAAAATGTGAATTATTTCTATCTGACAATACTCACAGACTTCTGACTCTTCCAAAATTCAATGTAATAGCCTCTACAATCAAAATTATCGATAAAAGTTCTCTTCGTCTCCTTGGGTCCCCAATCTTTGAGGATTCCTTTCCCAATTTTGTGGAGGAAAAAATACAAAATTTCAATTACGTTTCGGAAAGATTGCTCCAAATTAACATGCATTCGGCCATTACCCTAATTAGTAATTGTTGTTTCGGCCCTAAATTAATATATTTCCTTCGTTCTTCCCACTTATGGAAGCACCCTCAACTTTTGGAAAAAATGGACCAAATTATCCGTCATACCCTTACATTAATTTTAAATATGACCTTGGACGATCGAGCTTAGGCGCAAGTTACTCTTCCCATCCGTATTAGTTTACTGGCATTGATATCTTCGGTCCACGGCACTGATAAATTAATCAGAAACATTCTAACTTCAACACTGATTCCTTTTGATGTGCCGTGCTTCACCGAGGCTACGGATGCCTGAAGACTCGCTTGCCCGAATACAAATCCGCCCGACAACCCCTCTTCCCAGAGGCGGTGATATGAGCCCTCTGCAAAGTAGTTCAGGAAAACCTAATCTTAACATCTGCTACTACTGCAGAGCGTGCGCACCTACTGGCTGTGGGAGAGTGGGAGTCGGGCCTCTGGCTCCACGCACTACCATCGTCAACATAGGCACCTTGTTCGACGATACAACTTTCCGCCTAGCTGTTTCCCTCCGCCTAGGCGCTCCTTGCTGTTCTCATCGCTGCCACTGTGGCGAAGTTGTCAACAGCCTCGGTCACCACGGCCTGTCATGCAGTCAAAGCGCGGGACGTATAGCACGGCACGCGAATATTAATGACATCATTCGACGAGCCCTTGTCACCGTCGGCGTTCCAGCTGTTTTGGAACCTCATGGTCTGGCACGCGACAATGGTAAGAGACCGGACGGTATGTCTTTATTTCCATGGAAGATGGGTAGACCTTTAGTGTGGGACGCTACCTGTGTCGACACTCGTAACGCCATCCCATAAGGGCTGGCTTTTACCTCGGTCAGAGATTTTTTTTTTTTTTTTTTTTTCTTCTTTGGCAACTGAGCCGATGTCGACTATTCTGCCAGTGTCACGTGGTGACGGCAGCGCCGTAAGGTGAGCCGTCGAACTTTGCACTTTGTGGTAGATCTAAGATGTTAGTGGCTGTAAGTACAACACAAATTTTTGTTAGTTAACATGGATTAAAAATATATAATTTGACAACACAAATAGACATTGATATTTACAGATTGAAAATCCCTACAGACCAGGCTACAGATTAATGTTATTGTCATTTAGGAATTTGGATAGGAGTTGGACAACTTTAGGGGAGAAGTTCGTCAATAGGGAATGGAAGTTAGTAGGAAGGGGTATTTTAATTTTGGAAAGCATTTGGTACAAGTCGAGGGAGTGGGAGTTTGAAGGACAAGAAAAGAAGATATGGTCCAATGTGCCATCATCGAGGCCACACTCGCACAAAGAGCTGTCACGAACGTGAATTTTATGGAGGAAAACTGGACTACTGCAGTGGCCGAGTCTCAATCTGCACAAGGATGAGACCGTTCTTTTGGATAGTTTGGGACACTTAAAAAACCAAGGCTTCCGCTGGATGTCCGGCTGGATGCTGGCGTAGTACGCTCCCTTGAGCTTCGAGCTTACCTGCCATGCCGCTGACCACAAGTTATGCAACTTAAGTTTGGTGTCCGAGCGTAAGTCGTAGCTATGCAACATGTAATGTCTTCGGTCTACAGGGTTGGATGTAGCATATTTTGCCAGCGAATCGGCGCATTCATTGCCACTTATGCCCGAGTGACTAGGAACCCAAACCAACTCAATATTTAAACTTTTGGTATGGCAAGTGTAGAGTAAATTAAGAATATCGATAATGATTTTACTATGGAGTTTTGATTTTAATTGGTTTTGACCTAAAGCCTGGATACTACTGCGAGAATCTGAGAAAATGACTGAATTTTTAACGTTGTGTGCTAATATGAAATTGATAGCTTCTAGTATGCCAATGCATTCCCCTGTAAATACAGAGGCCTCTGGAGGGCATTGGAATAAAAGGGCTATTCTGGAGTTCTGGAAGTATGTTGATGCACCTGTACAACCAGTTGGCGATAATTTCGATGCGTCCGTGTAAAATAAGTTCCAGCCTTGCCAGTATCTTTTAATAGCCCGGTCGAAGTCGCCTTTTACGTCCTGCGAGTTTTTGGAGATGCCAAGTCCCAAAACGATTTTTGGCTTAAAATGAACCACCTCATAGGCGGAAGAAAAGACAGGAAGAGTAGGATATTGACAAACAGGTGAAGGGAGGTGTTTAAGCTCTCTGTACCTATTCATCAATGGAATATTTTTATTGTTCCAATAGGAAGAGGCATTGAGAGATAGAAAAATTTGTTCCAAAATGGGAATTAAAGGATGGGATGAGAGGGAGAGGACTTTTGATAAGAAACGATCTGCTAAGTATTGTCTGCGAAGGGCAAGGGGAGGATCTGCGCATTCAACCTGGAGAGCATTTATGGGGGAGGATTTCATGGCACCTATTACGATTCTTAGGCATTTGGACTGGACTGAATCTAGTCTGCGCAGAGCTACTTTGTTACATGGCTCGATTAGATAGCTGGAGTAATCTAACACGCTTCTGACTATAGCGTTATAGACCAGTTTTAAGGTATATGGGTGAGCACCCCACCATACACCTGCCAAAGCTCTAAGGACCGAAATCGAGCGTTCACATTTTTTCACTGTATTGTTAATGTGATCCACACCCGATAATTTGGAATCCAAAGTAACACCCAGAAACCTGGCGCTCTCCTTTACTGGGATAGCTTGGCCGTCAATATTAATGTCCACCTGAGGAACAAGACGTCTGCGAGTGAAAACAACTGCTGTACTCTTTGGGGCGCTTAGAGATAACCCATGATCTAGTAGCCATTGGTTTAATGAGGACAAGGACACGTTCATGGATTGGGCAGCGTCCTCGATGGACTTGCCACAGACCAATAGTGCAATATCGTCCGCATATTGGAGAATTTTGCAGTCCAAATTTAAACAAGAGGGGAGATCTGAAGTGTAAATGTTGTATAAAGGGGGGCTAAGAACGGATCCCTGTGGTAGACCCCTCCAAGATAACCTTGGTTCAGAGTCCTCCCCAGGAATCCTTAGTTTAATACTGCGGTCTGAGAAGATATTGCTTATAATCTGACATGTCCTAGCCGGGATTCTCAGCTGTTGCAACTTCTGCCTGAGAATTGGGAGGAGGACAGAGTCATAGGCAGCAGAAATATCCAAGAAGACGACTACCACAGACTCACTTCTACTAAGAGTCAGCCGGATCTCTGATGTGAGGGTTGCCACACTATCAGTTGTACCCAGACCTTTCCTAAAGCCAAATTGAGTCGTTGGTAGCAGTCTTCTGCTCTCCACGAACCATTCCAGACGATTCTTGACTAAATTTTCCAAGAGTTTCATAAGGACGGACGATAGAGCAATCGGTCTGTATGAAGAATGATCACTAGGATCTTTTCCTGGTTTCAAAATGGGAATAACAACTTGAACCTTCCAATCAGGAGGAATATATCCAGAGGAAAAACAATAATTGGCCAAATCCAGGTAATACTGGTGGGTCTTATCCCCAGCTTTGCATATGAAAGAGTATGGAAATCCATCCACACCAGGAGCAGAATCCTTCACATGTGCGAGGACCGTATTCAGCTCCCCGAAAGTGAATGGTTTATCCAGAGGATCATCTGATGCCATCTGGGGATCTGATGAAACACATTCATCTTTATCCGGGGCGTAGGCTGGGGCTAGTTTGGAGAAGAACTGGTGAGCCAGTTCTTTAGAAGTCATGCTCCCAGAGGGTGGTCGCATGCTGTTTCTAAAAGATTTTAGTTTACGCCACACTACTGAGGCTGGAGTGGATGGACTCAGCGAATTGCAGTACTTCCGCCAACCATCTCTTTTCTTTTTCTTGAGTAGTTTCCTGGATTTAGCCAATACATGTTGAAAATTAATGAGGTTCTCTAGGTTCATATCCGCGTTGAGTTTTCTTTCGGCCTCATTCCTGGCTCTGATCGAGGCAGAGCATTCTCTATCCCACCATGGCGGATAAGGAATTTTGCCGGTTGGCGGTTTTTTGGAGGGGAAACAGTCGTCCGCTGTAGTGGATATAGTACTCGAGAATGCCGAAAAGCATTCCTGAGCATTTGCGTCATTGATGGGAGGAAGAGAGGAGACCCGTAAATCCAAAATTTTTGAGTACAGATCCCAATCGACTGAATTCAGTTGGTACTTTAACAGGGGAGGGGAGATATTGTCGGGAATGGATTTAGATGGGATTTCAACCATGATGGGATAGTGATCACTCCCATAAGTCATATCCAAGCGCTTCCAATTGAAAAGGCTGGCTATATTGGATGAGCAAAATGTTAGATCAACACAACTGTTGTTCTGTCCTGGCGAGCCCCGACGTGTGGCACAGCCATTGTTGATCACACACAAATCTAGCTCATCCAACATATCAACCAGACCCGAACCAAAGTTGTCGCAGATATCTGACCCCCACCTATAGTGATGGCCGTTGAAATCACCCATAACAAGTAACGGGCCTTGTACATTACTCAGCAAATTTTTTATAGTATCAAGATCATTAGTCTGTGGGTGAGCAATGTAAAAACTAAAAATATTTATATCCTCAGCCTTAACAGCAACAACATTGATGTTGTCACCTACAAAGGGTAGAGGAATTGGGGAGAATGTAACTTTGTTATTGATGAACAAAGCACATCCCCCATATCCATCTGATCTGTCATGTCGAACACCACTGAAACATGGAATCCCGAAATTACTATCCGGACGAAGCCATGTCTCAGCGATGCTACAGACTGATGGTTTATATTTATTAATTAAATAAAGAAGGTCAGTCTTCCTGGGTGAAACACTCCTGACGTTCCATTGAAGAAATATCTGGGGATGGAACACTATGGATATAGTTGACGATTGATGACAATTTGTTGGCAACGTGGTCTGGTAGGGATTGGGAAGGGTTCGCTAACATTGTCATTAGCATACTGGATATTACATTAAGTATGTTTTCAGGGCTAATGGGACTGCTTGCACCATCTCTAGGGATGGCGCAGCCATTTTGGGAGGGGGAAAAGGAATAGTCTTGAATAAGGGCTTGATGAGCCTGCTTATCATAGCTAGGTGAAAGGGGAGCATGGGATTTGGGTTTAAGAAAGACTGTTTTACGGTGCGATCTGGGTGTTTGTGGAGTTTGGCTTAGGGATTGAGGAGAACAAGGGGGTTTTGGTTTGGATGGTGCTCTTGACACTTCGGCATATGATCGTGAAACCCGAGGGAAAACCTGACTTGCTTCCTCATACGAAACAGATTTTTCTGCCATAAGGGCTTTTATCCCTTTCTGACGACCCAATTCAGGGCATGCCTTGTCATTAGCGTAGTGGTTGCCAGAACAGTTTACGCAAATGGCATACTCATTAGGAACTTGGCATCCATCACCTGGGTGGTCTTCACTGCACTTAAAGCAACGGGGTTTTGAACGGCATACAGTACGAGTATGCCCGAAACGACAACAGTGGAAACATTGTATGGTAGGGTACATGTACTTTTCAACGGACAGTGCTGAGTAGAAGCAATAAACTCGCCTAGGCAGGACTTGCCCGTCAAAGGTGAGAACAACAGTTTGTGTGGGTTTCCATTCAGTGACACCTAGAGAACTCACCTTCCGGTTCATTCTCCTCGCCTTTATAACAGGGCCGCATCCAGCAGGAACCTTGATATTTTGGATGATTTCATCCTCTGTCCAATCTGTAGGAACATCTCTGACGAGACCCATGCGTGTGATGTTGTACTGAGGAATTGTGGCTGTATAATTATGTTGGACTAATAAACGGCTGATCAAAAAGCTGTTCGCATCCTGGTGCGACTGGAACTCGACTGACACGCGATTCCTTCCTAACTGTTTTACACTACCAAGGACAATGTTGCTGAAATTTTTTTCGTGTAAAAACATCCCAAATTTTACTTTGTGCAGAGTAGTACCCGATGTCTGGCCGTTGTTTAGAGAGACGTGCACCACATAAGGAGCATTATCTCTAGTTGTGTAGATTTGCCTACCGGTCTCTTTTTTATGGAATTTGGGAGGGGTTATCACACTGGTCGGGGGAGAAGTCGCCAATCTTTTTCTGCTAGCAGATTCAGAGTCCATTTTGTCGTTTGAAGCATTGTCGTCGGGAAGGGAAACCGTTAACACCGGAGTGTATTCGAAAGGATCAGGGGGGTCGGGAGGTTTTTTAGTATCCATAGTGGATACTGGATAAAATAGTTAAAAAAAACACCAAAACTTACGCCAGATACACCTTACGACACAACACAAACACAAATAAAAGTTTCGATTGAAGATCACGCTGCCAGGATTCACTAAAATCGAAAATAAAAAAGACACAAACAAAAGCACGTGTTTGACCTTCACCACTACCAAGCAAAGTCCGGGTCAGAGATTAAGCATTGACATACAACGTGGCAATGCCGCCAGTCTTTTGGGCACACTTCCAGTCGACAGCGATGCGGATGAACTTTTTGACGCTAATTTTAGGTAGGAGTTATTGTGTATATATTATGTAATTTTAATTAGTTAAGTGTTTTTATTTTTCGTATTTTTATTGTAATAAATTATTTTAATTCTACTTTTTATTTTTTGTTTTTCCAATTTTCAGGCTTTAGTTTTTAAGTTACTTTGATCTCCTTTTAACTTGTTTTAGTTTTAGATTTTTTTTTATATAAGTGTTTATATTATTTTCATGTACATTTTGTTACATTCTCCAGTGGAAAAAAGCAGTTTTATTTTTACTATTTTCAACTCCGGTCCCCAAGATACAGGCGCCGCCTAGTTTGGGGACCACCATATAATAAAGAATGAAGCCCGCAATTAGTTATAGACCTATAATACATTAAGATTATTTAATTTAAGGTTTTGTTTGTAACAAGGGTTCAATAAATTTATTATTATTATTAGTTCCTTTAGAATAAAAATATCCAACACGTCAAGCCATTTGTTTGGATTGCTGGGCCAATATGTAGGTGCAGAGGTTGCGATGGAGTTGAGATGTCGGTTCTCCAAGCTCTTTTTGAGTACCCTACCACGAGAGTTAATCCCCGGTGGATGAGCTTACCATTTCAGTCACCATCGGATATAAAGCGTCCGCCAAGAGACTCGAAATAACGGTTGAATAAACTCTCACTAATTATATACTTGGAGGATAACAGACACAGGGGACATTGAAATACCCATTCATCAATATTGTTGTTGCCTGGATGCAGATGGATTTTTATACATAGCATCTCGTTACAACTCACGGGAGCGGCACAGTAACAAAAGACGCGACTGAAACCGTATATACATCTTTATTATAAATAAATAATTTTTCTACTCCTCCTAAACGGCTTGACCGATTTGGATGAAATTTTGTGTGTATATTTGAGAGTATAGGGGAATGTACACAAAATGTTGGGGGACATTTTGTGTCCTAATGTCTCTGAGGCTTTAACGTTAGCTATCAATTCTTAATACAAACTACATACTTTAATTTATCCGTAAATTTGTCATTTTTTCTTCTTACGATATTTTGTGACTGAAAAACATTTGTCGGGTCAGCTAGTGTTACAATAAAATACTTCTCTACATACTACAACTGAATCAGACGACATTTGAGTGTTGTAGTAAAACACACTATGCAAGCAAGCATATTATGAGCAGGTAGAGATATTACATCGCGGTCTGCGGAAGTGAAAGAGTTACCGTTGCCCCAAAACGCAAAGTGTAATTGAAGGAGCACAGGTGCGTTGTAGCCAGTAAAAGACTGACACTCCCTTCAGAGCTCTTCTTCTTCTTCTTCCTTGCCTTGGGGTCGGCTCTCCTCGTTTTTAGGCGCTCCCTTCAGAGCAACAGAAGTTATTTGATGATTTCATTAGTGTGTAAAATAAATGAATTTTCACTTTTTACGTTTATTTCACCCCAAAAAATAGGGAGGATTACGTCGCTGATAAAAATACCCGGCTCAATGCTGGTCCTGCTCTAACGACTAGGACGCATTAACTAAATGATTAGCAGAATTTTGTTGGACCTGCTGAAGATAAATTAGGATTTTGTATTTTCTGTATAACCGCATAGCACCTGTGTGAGTACTATGTGCTAACTTTAAAGCAACCATTTATTATCTGTGTCAAGAATCAAAGCATTCATTGACTAGTATATGCCCTGCCAGTCGAGAGTACGTCATCCTCACTCAAATGACTCTCTGATGGTAGCGCATGCGCTAGATTTTTCGATCACCTTCAAAATGGTAGAGCTGAATAGTGCCAGTCCATGCGTCATGTTCGTAAACGGGCGCCGTCAATCATGTCTGGACAAAACTTTTTTTAAATTATTTTAAAAAGCGTTGCCTGATTTAATTATTGTATTTTTAATCGAGTATATTATATTACTTTAGAAAAAACATACACGTGTTCCTACATCGCTCTCACGTGAATGGTCTAATTGTAATAAAGGTGTGGTTGGTCGCGTACCGTGCTTGAGTATCTGGTGCGGGTCGCGGAACGTCTTCTCGCAGAGCGCGCAGCGGTAGGGGCGGCGGTCGCGCTCCCAGTGGCGCGTCCAGTGCGCCGCCCACTCCGGCCGCGCCACCACCTGCAACACCACGCACATATTGTTCACTTTTTGCTTGGTTACTAATTCCTTTAAGCCAAGTCTTGGTTTTTTTTTTCAGGTGACAGCTAGTCACCTGAAAAAAAATAATTATGTTTAAACATGAAGTTCAGAAACAATTACATATTGTCATTAAAATTATTCCAAAGCATTTGTTCGGTACATTTACTTAATATCTAAGGGGGGTGGAGTGTAAAAAAAAATCCGGGCAAGTGCGAGTCGGACTCGCGCACTGAGGGTTCCGTACAAACTTACCTATGAAAACAGTTCAATTCCCGAATTAAGTTACAAAGATTTTTCCGAATCGATATTTTTTTGTGACATAACTACAAATTTACAGTTTTCAGATTTTTTCTTATACTTGTGCTATGACACCTTACTTCATGCCAAATTTCAGGATTCTGGGTCAACAGGAAGTAACCCTATGAATTTTGATTCCTTTGAGAGTGTTGAAATGTACGTTTTTTGCGATATAACCGGCCGTATCATTTTTTTTGTTAACTCAAAAGTTTGATTTTTTCACAGCTTCAAGGGACCGCAGACCTGAGTATATGGTTGATTTGAACTCGATACCTTCACGCGGTCCCGAGATAAAGAGTCTTGACAGACAGAGAGACATCTTTAGATTTTATAAAGATTTTTACAATATTGAAGATTTTGTACGTTTTTGAAAAGACTGATTGAAAACTTTTACTTTTATTAAAACTGTTGATTATATTTATAGTTAATTTTTACATGTGTTGAGACTTATAAGTTGATAATATAATACTTTAACAAGCATTTTTGATTTATATGTGTATTTATTTATACATTATTCCATCTAGAGTAGGTATTTTGATTTTCTGTATAGAAAAAAGAACTATGTATAGTAATAATAATTAAAAACCTATGATCGCTAAACCTGTGATCGCTCTCGGACAGTCTATATTGTATTCTCTAATAAAAATATTTACCTTAACCAAGCAAAACTATATTTTTCCTAATTCTCAAAGTACAATAATTTTAGTAAACTACTAATAAAATTTTGTTTAACATCTTCTGCTGATGGTACTTATAAGCTAAACTGACTTTTATTTGAGTTTATCAAGATAAAAACAAATTGGGTGCCTCCGGTACGGGGCTCTCGGGATCGGGGCTCTCAGGGAATAACCCAAAATATAATTCATGAATCTGTTTAAAAAAAAAATATTGTTTCTAAATGACTTTTCTATTTCAGTCAACAATCGTAACTAAAAGCGGTTAGAATCGCAGAAATCGCTTTTGAATCATAAATTTTTCGATAAATACTAGAAAATTCTAACTGATTTATACGGTCGATAAAATTATATTATTAAAGTGCATGAGTCCATATAAATCCTCACTATGGCATCCTTTACTAAAAGTATTTGAAAAATAATGCACATAAAAAATAATTTACAAAGCACTAATAAAGCGTCCACGCACACTATTGGCGCAGTGGTTGAGCGATTGACTGCTGCGCTTCGTGTCAGGGTTCGATTCCCGCACGAAACCAAGATTTGTATGACCTACAGGTAGTCGTTCTGAGTCTGAGCGACTTGTGTATGCGAGTTTATATGAAGTTAATCCGGTCCGAACGAGAGTCTATGGTAGAACGTACGAATGTCTCACTTCAGGCAGTCACCGAGTGGGGCGAAACAAATCTGGTAGGATTCAACGCCGACAGTATCCCTTGGAGTGCACCGACCACCTTCAGCTCTTGGGAGTTGAAATTTCCTCAGTTGAGGTCTGAGGAAATTTTGGGCGGTAAAAAAAAGTGAGTCGTAATAAGAAGTAATCTAAGAATTTGAAGTCTACAGTGTTCTCACATTCACAGTATAAAAAAGAGGATATACACTTCTGCACACATCTATTGGCCCACCTTGTATTTTCAGTTTCGTTTGGTCCTAGCTAAAATTTTATATTAGGTCGAGCAAAAAGTTTTTATGCAGTTTTGAACCTGGCACATTCACAATTTCATTCAATAGTCTTTTTTTGAATTTCGAACACAGAATTTAAAGAAACAAAAGACAATTTGGAGCCTGTTTGTTGATATCAAACAATCGAATACTAAGAAAACTTGGTTTTATTGGTTTACTTGGATTTAATTCTTGAAAAAGTGATTGATATCTTTGGTTTTGCAACAAACATTACTTATTCTTAACATTAAGGTGAGGTTCTATCAATAATCTATGGATACTTCACCTGAAGTCGCCGCCCAAGCTGTGGCACTTATTCAGGCCGGACACAGCCAAAGAAACGTGAGTGCTCAACTTAATTTAAGTCGATCTGCGGTCCGGAATGTTTATCGGAAGTACCTAGAGACTGGCGGCTTTGTTCGTCGCCAAGGAAGGCCACGATCTCGGGTCACAACTGAAAGGCAGGATCGATTCATCGTGACGACCAGCTTGAGAAATCGTCACCTTACCTCCATTGAGATACAAAACCAACTTCGCGACTTCCACGGAGTATCTGTGAGCGCTCGAACTGTTCGGAGAAGGTTAAAAGAACGCGATATGGTACCACACAAGTCAGCTAATGGGCCCAAACTAACGCGAGCCTACCGAACAGCGCGCCTTCATTTCGCACGCAGTCATTTAAATTGGACACAGCAAGATTGGAGCCGTGTACTCTTTTCTGATGAGTCTAAAATTGTGTTACATGGCAATGATGGAAGGAAGAAGGTCTACCGACGTAAGGGAGAGCGTTTCGCACAATGCTGCTTTGAAGAGAGGGTTGCTTATGGCGGTGGCTCATGGACTGTCTGGGGCGGTATATCCGCGAGCGGCAAAACTCAACTTGAGGTTGTTACAGGACCACGGCTGCCAACATTAAATGCTGAAAGGTACATTCGTGAGTGCTTAGAACCTCACGTGATACCATACGCGGACTATGTGGGCCCAAATTTCCTTTTTATGCATGATAATGCAAGAGCCCATGCGGCCGGCATCGTCAGGGAATATCTTCGGGATGTGAACATCACAGTTATGGACTGTCCAGCCAGAAGCCCAGACATTAACCCCATTGAGCACATGTGGGACGAGGTAAAAAGACGTGTTAGGGCTCGTCAGCCAGTTGCCCAGACGATGCAGGAGTTGAAAACTGCCATAGAAGAGGAATGGGAGATGATCCCTCAAAATTTCATAGAGCGGTTGATAAACTCTATGCCAAATCGTATGAGAGCTGTAGTAGATACCCATGGAGGCAACACGCGTTATTAAATTAATTCATTAACGCTCAGGCGGTAGCCGGCGCCCGGAAGCCATTGTCTTACTATTGTGTCTCTAATTACGCACGTCAAAAGGTTAAACCTTTATTTGATAAAACATGTTTTTTATTCAAAAATCAATTGCCTTTAACAAGGCGCGATCTACGCCTAACAAGTCGGATATCCGACTTGTTAGGCGTAGCTCCATGTCGTATGGTATTCTGAATTCAAATTTAAAACAATACGATCGAAAAAGATGGTAAAATGTATCAGGTTTAAAACTGCATCAACAGTTTTTGTTCAATCTAGCAATCATATTTCGGTAGGGGCCATCGAAACCTAAACTCTAAGGCGGGTCAATAGATGTGTCCAGAAGTGTATATAAAAAAAAGCAAAAAAAAAAAATATGAATTCAGCCTATCGGCATTTTACAGGTTGCATTTTGGAGAGTGTGCGCGGGAATTGCATGACTTGATTCCGCCATCTCCTTTCTACCATCGGACAACCCGACGTACGGCGAGTATCTATCCTTACGTTGTTGATACTTCAACGGTCCGGACTAAGCGTTTCGCTTCGTCGTTTATACCGCGTACATCGAAGGACTGGAACAATTTGCCTGCTGCGATCTTCCCGTCCAACCATAATTTAGGTGTCTTCAAGGCTAGAGTGAATAGGCTCTTAATAAACTATTGCGCCTCACCATCGATGATTGCATCACTGCTTACCATCAGGTGGGATCGCAGTCAAGCACTGGTTTATACCAATTTAAAAAAAAAAGTAAGCCGTGAACGCCTTCCGACTCCGTAAAAGGCACAGCACAGAGCAACTAACTGCCACCCGAAATCTATGTGTCGTATCATATTGGGTCCTCACCTGCAGCGAGCTAGCCTATAAACTCACACTAATACAAAATGTTCACACTAATGTAAACATTCGCGCAAACACACACGTAGCGCGCTATCGTTTGATAGCGGGACCGGCGCGCGCTGAGCGACACAGCCTTCCCGTCTGAATGCTAACGCATGACTGGCCGCCTGCGAACGCACAGAGCCTCGCCGAATTTTAAAAATATTCGGTCTCAATATTGATCATTTTCTTTGGAAAATATTGATTGGTTTACATATGCTATGTACACTTTGAAGAATATTTAACCACCAATGTTTCAAAGAACCAAGCCGTTTCGAAGGAGTAGGGAAAAGTTGCGAAATTGCAAAATATTTTTTTTAAACAAAAGTAAAAACAAAAAATCAATAGTTAATAATGTTGTTCATGAATCTATAATAAACATATATTTATTTCAAACCTACCTACCTAGTAGCCGTTACTGAGCAGTAGACTTCAGAAAGTCACTATTTTATGGCACTGGCCGGGCTTGGGCCTTAATGTTTATACCTCCGATGTAAGATCCAATTAAAATTTATTGGAACAGGAATTGGAGGAGCAAAATCGAATGGAAGCTCCGAACTTTAAGAATTCGAATCCAACGTCAGTGCCCTCTTGGTTTTTTCTAACAGATTCTACGATTTCTCAGATTTATTAGCTCTCTGAAATGTTATTTCAGCAGCTGCCGAAGACTCGGTCGGACCCCTCCGGGAAGTAGTCTTCCTGTTTTGTGGAAAACCAGGAGAATGCTAATCAGCAAACATGAATTACTTTGTGAGATGACCAGTAGAAACTGGACAAGTAATATTTTGGGAGGACTGGTCTCTAGATAATGTCAGTCCAGCAGTGTATTGCTGTTAGCTGATGGTAATGATGATTAACAAGTCCATATATAATAAAAGTAATTGCTGTTTTTAACTACTCATTTTCCTACAAGAGATATCATGAGTTCAGTCCAGGTAAATAAAGTCATACCTTCCGACATCTAGTGCATCGTAAAGGCTCCTGGTCGGGCGGCGGCGGCGCGGCGGGAGGCTCGCTTGTGGTAGACTCGGCCGCGTGCTGTCTGAAACAAGAGTCCCGACGTCTTTAGCTATATGTCCTGATATTATAAAGAGTAGAATTTCATTAGTCTATGTATATGTGAAAAATAATCACTGGAACCACTGAAATAATTTCTAAAATTCGTTTACTATTTGAAAGGAAATTTCGTCCAAACAAACATAGACCAAGGCAGGCTGCCAGTTACATTATACTAACTTAAACTTACGCCTTTCGCTCATGACGGTAGGTAGAAACTTTTGTTATGATTATTACATTATTACAATTTACAAACTTCAACATCTAATGGCCTGCCGTATTTATAAAACATAAATAAAAACAATATCCATAATTTTGTATCACTCATTGCATATTCTGGGCACGCCACAATTATGGCGGTAAGTCCCCTCTTTGAGGCGTGGTTGGAAAGACCTCACGGCGTCCTCACCTTCCGCATGACGCAGGTTCTCACCGAACACGGTAAGTTCGGGAAGTTCCTGCACCGGATTCGTGCGGAAGCGACGCTCGGGTGTCGCCACTGTGTGGACCGTCCGGAGGACACGGTGGAGCACACGGTGGAGGTGTGCCCCGCTTGGGCAGAGCAACGCCGTGTCCTCGTGGGGGCGATCGGCGGCGGCGATCTCTCGCGCCGGGCCGCGCGTACAGGCCATGGTCCGGAGCGAGGAGGAGTGGCAGGCGGTCGCCTCCGCGTGCGAAGCAGTAATGCTAGCAAAGGAGGCGGCCGATCGCGTGAGGCAACGGTCCTCACGCCCCAACCGCCGCCGGGATTGCGATCCCGATTTCCGGCCACCGTAGGCGCGGGCTTGCGGACGGCGAGCAATGGGTAGCCCGCCGTCCGACCGTCCGGTAACCGTCCGGACCGAGCCCAAGTCGTCGACGGCGCATATTGTTCCACGCGCGCCTCAGGGAGATGTCAGCAAATCGTAGGAACCCAGCAGGGTCGAAACCTACTGGGGCCATGGGTAGTGTGAAAACGAAACCCGGGGCCCTGGGACGAAGGCAACGAAGGAACAGGAGTGGGTTTTTTAGTCAGTAAAAGTCTGACACTATCTCCTGCTCCACCCAAGAGCGGGATTTGTCATTAGATGATTTTCCCACCTAAAAAACAAAAAATCACTGATTGCATATTTCTATGAATCTATTAACCAAATACTGTTTCACTAGATAGTGAAACAAGTGAAGATGTGTGATAGTGTGATAGTGAAGATAGTGAAGATTCACTATCTTTGTGGTCTGGTTTCCGCACTTAGTCCTTATCGGACCATTGTGCTTGGGCCATAGCGGCCTTTACTACAACCAGCCCACCTCATTCCAGAAACAGATGAGTCTCTTCAGTTTGCTCAGGGCGTCCATCAGTGAATTCGGTGCTCCCAAGGTCCGAGTTCTTATCTCGCTGACGGGTGTGCACTCAAGGAGCACATGTGCAACAGTTTCTTCTGACTCCATGCATCCTCTGCACAGAGGGCTATCTGTGATATTCATTGTGAAAAAGTGTTTGATCCCCTGATCACACACTGATCACACTGCTCCCTAGCAGTGTCCGGTGATGGATCCTGCCACCAGACGCAGGCTGCCTCTGTCCAGTCGCAGAAGGCTGCTGGTTAGGGTTCTATTTAAACTATGCATGGCTTCTTTGGCCTGCAGCCTGGGGCCAGGGACCACCACCTACCAAATACTGTTTGTGTTTCTTATGTTTACTGAATTAAAGATATAACATGGCTTATGAACAAGCCTATGTCATACTACCTGTAATGCTGCAGTGCCTCAGTCCTACTGAAGCACTGCGTGAAACAGATGCAACAATTGAAAAGATCAATATCCTTGAGCTGCGGTGGCTTCTCATCCAGCAACTCTTCCTTGATGCTGTCCAGCGCCACTCCTGCATCATCCTGGTCCACCACAGCGATGGTCGCATCTGGTAGACTGTTTATCAGGTCCCCCCACTCTTTTATAGCCTTCTTCTTCCTAGCTTTTTTCTCAGTAACTGACCCGTTGACTGACTTTTTACCCTTTTTCTTTTTTAAACTTATTAATGATATATCATCGCTCCCTGAGGAGGCATTATCAAAGTGATCAGGCTCTATGTTATAGTAACTATCTTCTTCTTTTTTGATCGATGGAACTGATTTAGGTTCCTCTTTGACTTGTACCACGACATTACAGTCGTAGGCTGCATCTGGGCTGTCTGTCTGTGTGCTTCTTTCACAGTGTATGACATGGACAGGGGGAGGCGAGCAACTGTCTTTGACAAGCGTGAGGTCCACTGAGCCACCAATACAGGCCCCAGGCAGCAGGAATAAACTGCGCAACCTGAAATCAAACACCAATAATGTTAACTTATTACTGCTACTACAACTGCCTAAATGAAACTTTAATAACTATTCGTGACAAGTTGTTTTTTGATTGTTTAGAAATAACTGAAACAATATACTCTGTTATTGAACTAACAGTAATTCTAGTTAATTAGAAACAGTGAGTGTCAACTGAATTCATTAACTTTTATTTTATAACATTGCCATTCAGTAAACTAATACTGAATTAATTAATTCATTAAGATAAGTACACCGGTTCGTGATACAATTATGGATAATCGAACGTTTTAAACACTACACTCACCTATTTTGAACTTCAATAGTTTCATTACAAAACTGATAGAAGTCGTTCACTTTGCAACTACACTTGTCGCACACCTTTTGAGGGAGACGATCGTTCTTGAAAACCTATCAATAAACACCATTAATTACGAATATTACATAGGTTAAAATATCACTTGAAAAACGTAAAGGACATATCAACGAATATTACCTTTATCGGCAGATATAACGACAATTTGAGATATAAAGCATTTTCTTCGTCAAATATATCATTATTGACAAACTTTGTTGAACAACATAATCGACATATTTCATCCATTATAATTAAAAAAAAAAAATAAACGATCCATCCGTAGTGTTTATTCCGCAGGAAAGTGACAGATAGCGGCCATTTGTCAAATATTGACCTTTCCAAAGTCTGGGTTGCCAATGAATATAAGCAGAAGCAGAGTATTGCGCGAGACCTAAAATACAAAATATATTTTCTATAGATATGTTTTCAAGAGAGCAGGGGTGGGCGGAGGCGGAGTTGGAGGATGTGAGGCGATGCGCCAAACTTTTGATTAATGAACACAATGTTTGTAAAGTTAACTTACTTCTGTTAAATTGCTAATATTCACAACATTGAAAACTTTCGTAATGTGCTGTTAACTTTATAATAAGAATCTTGATGTTATTGTAGATTTCTTTTGTGAAAAACATTTTTTTGTCTTACAAAATACAAATATAAATAATCGATAGCAAAAGTATACCCCTTTAGACATTGGTAGGTAAGTTAGATTATTGTTTAAAGCGATGTCCTCTATGCTAGATTCCTTGCTTGCTTGCCTGATTGATCGAAGAGAAGCAAAAATACACTACCTAGCTTATCTAAGTAAAACCCCTTCAATTGAACGTTTATTTTTGCAGGAAGAGACAGTGGATCTTTGTTGTTTTAAGCGCAATAATAATAAACAAGTTTTAGCTATACTTACTTAGGCTATAGGTAAATACATGTAGGTAGGTGGTTTTTGTTTCTTTTTTTTAACAAAGAACCTTCAGTCAATTTTGGGTATCGGTATTTCATACTAATTAGATCAACATTGAATCAGTACAGGATGGTTCGAAAGAGTTATCCTGGCTCTGGCACGTAAAATCTGACAATCTCTTTCGATCCATTCAAAGCGAGAAAAGTTGTTTGATGAATTCCCAACCCGAAAAAAAAGTCACATTAATAAAATCTCTGGAAATAATGGGATGGTGATGATGTGGAAGTAGATCTTTATTACCCAGTAACACGTTTGTCAACAACTAGTTGATGAGTTTAATGATGACTAATGCACGCTCGGCACCTAGCCCCTAGGAGGCTAGGGCACGTGACCGCACCGGAGGTGCAAGATCCGGAGTATTCGACTAGCAAGAAATAACATCACCTAAACATTGATCTGTAGCAAAGCGTGACCATGGCCCAGGAACAGGCTAGATAGACAGATAATTGAAACGATTATGTCGTAACATAACAATATATGAAGTAATTACATTAGAACGAGCTCGGCATAACTTCCTGAAGCGAGTAGTTTTCGCGATAAAAGCGTTGACTGCCACTTATCTTTATCTTTATCGTGCGCCTTCAGCAAATAAAGTGTAAAAAACGAGATAAAGCCGAGGTACCATTGTGGCTAAAGTGACGGTGCATACATTTATATGTTTTCTCGATAGCTATCACCTTCTCACTTCAGCAGGCCGCCTTAAGGAATACCTACATGGCCAGCGCTGGAGCTGATGAAAGAGAAACACTGTCATTTCGTCTATGGCTGTACACATACACCAGTAAGTATATGATACAGACATCTACAAGGAGTAATTGATTTAGTTTTTTAGTACCATCAATGGTCAACAAATGGTTTGGTAATCAAGGATTGTAAAAATTTTGCATTTTCTTTACTCCTACCATTAGGTACAACTACCCTTTCAAGATAATAATAATAATACTAATAAATAATAAATCGTTTATTTATAACATATGGCACATATAAAATAAAGTATATTAAATATTAAAAAAACTGGGCTAGTGCGAGTTGGACTCGCGCACTGAGGGTTCCGTACAAACTTGAAAGGTAAATTGCGCTTTACGATTTATGACGCATTAAAAAAAAAACTACTTACTAGATCTCGTTCAAACCAATTTTCGGTGGAAGTTTGCATGGTAATGTACATCATATATTTTTTTTAGTTTTATCATTCTCTTATTTTAGAAGTTACAGGGGAGGGGACACATTTTACCACTTTTGAAGTGTCTCTCGCGCAAACTGTTCAGTTTAGAAAAAAAATATATTAGAAACCTCAATACCATTTTTACGTAGGTAGGTTACTCAGTTCTAAGTATGGGGAACTCCCAATTTTTTTTGTTTTTTTTTTTCTATTTTTGTGTGAAAATCTTAATGCGGTTCACAGAATACTCTATTATCTATCTACTTACCAAGTTTCAAAAGTATACTTAGTTCTTATAGTTTCGGAAAAAAGTGGCTGTGGCATACGGACGAACAGACAGACTGACATGACGAATCCATAAGGGTTCCTATTTTTTGTCATTTGGCTACGGAACCCTAAAAAGAACACAGTTGCTTATTTGCCTGATCTAGGGTGAACCTGTACTTCAGGCTTGAGGGTGCTTAAATACAAAATAATAAATTAACACTAAATATGACTACTAAAAAAATTAATTAAATTTAAAGATACGGCGTGTTTTATTTACATACAGTAAGTAGGTCTTCTGTCTCTTCATAAGATATACTTAGGAAATATTGGAGAATAATCTTTTTACAGTTATACTTATTTAATTTGTAGATACTTAATTTTCTATTTAATTTATTGTACAGAAATGGGCCTAAAAAAGTAAAATATCTTTTTACAAATAGATATTTTGATGATGCATTAGAATGGCAAAGAATATCATTCCGTCTTTTAATAGTAATTTTGGTGTGCTGTTTTAATACCAAGTGCATTATGAAAAGCTGGCGATGACTCGGCCTCTAACTCCTATCATAGACTTCTATAAGACACAGGAAAAAAAATTGTGACACACAAATGCTCAGAAAAAAGTCATCGTTTAGTACTGGAAATAATCAATACTATATCTTCATCAACCTGTTCGATAAATTCAGAAGCTACCAAAGGTACCTACTGCCTAATCAGTATAATTAGGTCGACCTTTAGCAGCTGAACGATGTAACAATTTACCTACTTCCGACTCAATACGTTATGTTTATTGGTCAGTTATCCTGTTAATTTACACATGAATTGGCATTAAATTGACTAGTATTTATAAAAAAAAAAACTAAATTACGATAAAAAGTAAAGGATAATTAAATAATAAATTATAAAATTAAATAATTATAATAGCCATATTGTCCTAAAATAACTTTTTCTTTTATATTTTTTGATATAAAATGTCTCTCAATTCAGCATGCCTGTTAACAAAGGCGTCCTCTAGCTATTTCCACTGTACTCTATTACAAACCATTCTCACCTACATAGTTAGAGTCCGCTGTCAGCTTAAACTCTTACTACCATCTCCATTTTTGATACCCTGGAATGGGAAGCGGTGTACTTATCTGACACTATTTTGCTCCATTTTTTCTGATTTCTCATCATATGGCCTGGCCACCTCCACTTTTGGTGATCAATTCTAGCCACTAGGTATATTCGTAACTTTTGATTTAAATCTTAGATGTTGGTTTTTTACCCAACTGCAAGAAGGGTTATGTTTTATGTAGTCAATATATGCCTTAAATCATAAATTATTCATTTCTTTTCAGATATAAGTAATTAGTACATAGATGTTTTCTTATATAATGAGGTTCTTCATATCCTACCGTCGTCCTTCGCATCACAGGGGCAAATAATATCAATTGCAGAATTATAAAGAAAAATTAATAGCCTTCGTTCCATTAATCTTTGACAGTATTGCAGTTTATTTCTGTTTTGTAAGTGCTCATGTTTCACATCTATATGTAAGGAAAAATATAGTTTTTTGTTGGGTTGAACACTTTCTTCTTTATAGAAAAAATTTGATCTCTGTAATTCATGATCTCTTTCAGCGACCAATACTTTCTCCATCCACTGGCTATTCTAACATTAATCTCTGCTTATTTAATGACTAAGGACGGAATAAACCAATATAACTAATCGCGTTCTAACGTTTGGCTCGCATAATCGCGTTTAGCGGCTGTCACTAGTGTCACTTGTCTGTATTTTTCTTTTGTTGTATTTTTACAAGTGACACTAGTGACAGCGGCTAAACGCGATTATTCGAGCTAAACGTTAAAACGCGATTAGTTTTATTGGTGAATTCCGTCCTAAGGGAGATGATTTGATCGAGATAAGTGTACTCGCCTAAGTACATATTCTAGTGAGAGGGTATCCACTTTTATAATTATTTTTTTCTGAGTGAAAAAGTCAATAGTTTTGTATTTGTGTTGTGTTTATCGTCAAACCCACTTTGGTACTTTCTTCATTTAATCCTTGAATCATTGCTTCCGTACTAAATGGATTTTCCTCGAACAGAATTATATGTCATCTGCGAATCGGACGAGGTTTAGCTTTTTTTCGGTTAATATATTGAGACAGTTTGTCCAATGTACCTAATTTCAGAAAATGGTCTCCAAAACTATAGAAAATAACTTGGAGAACATTGGGTCTCCCTGTTTCACGCCTCTTGTTATCTAGAAGTCAAGACCAGTAACTTCTAATTGTAGCTTTGCTTTGCTATTTATAATTGTAATTATGATTTTAATTATGTTCCTAAATGTTACCGGAATTCCTTGGCTCACCAGATGCTGTCAAATGCCTTGTTATAATCTATGAAAGCCATGTATACCTCAAGGAACTTGAGGACTAGTATACTTATACATGGCATGATAAAGTTACATTATGTCAAATTTTAAAACGCCAATTAAACACACAATGACATAGTCCAGCTGGTGCCATAATTTTATTATCCTATATTATGCTAAATATTTTAGTGCTGGTTGCAGAACCTAGGTTGGAAGAGCACTGTTTAACACAACATACATCTTGTATTATTATATCAGCCTGTAAAGAACCACTAGATACTGGGCAATGGCAAGTGTCCAAGGAGGGACCTTGAGAGCCGCAGCACAATACTCGACACGTAATAACACTCCGCCTATTTTTTGCATTGATATAGGATATTACGATAACAATACTTATTGCTTAAACGTAATTGGTTCATGGGATCAGCTGGCAGGCTGATTTCCTATGCGAACCGCTAATCCCACTAGCCCACCATAGCATAATGATGGGTTGTACTTTTCTAACTACCCAGTCATCAACTTCCTGCCCTTGTCCCATATTACTTGGGGTCAGCGCAACAAGTTTTTTTCTTCTATTCTCTCTGTTTTTCTAACTACCCAGTAGTTTCTTCTTTTTACGCTACGGACGCGGGACGTAGGCCTCTCCAATCGCAGAGTTGAATGGCGTGGATCCTCGAATACCCAACTCTTATCCAGCATCGTTCCATGGGATTATTTTATCAACTTTAAGGTATTCTGTCATATAGCTACATCTTCATTGCCACACACTCACCGACAACACACGTTGTCTGCCGTTAGTGTAAGTAGTTTTACCATGCTAAATAATCACCTCAACTTCTAAAAAAGAAAGTACAGCAAATATTTAGCTATTGTCCTGTTCAATTTGATTATAATGATATGAGAGCAAACAAGTAACTACAAAATATTTTGTACTTACTAGATACTCAACATACTCTACATTATGTATGTGATTACATAAAGATTACTCCAATCATAATTAAATTCAGATAAGATTTTTAAAACTAAGTAGGTAGGTATTGCAGTAGGTACTTACCATAGTATTTGAATTCGAATATAAAACCGATATTTGCTTCAGTAGGTTGTTAAAATTATCGGCTAACTCCACCAAAAAAGTAATTCAGAGAAAGTTTATCTGGAACCTGTGTAGATAAGGAAAAATAGGTTCAGGTGTGGCTATTATCAGATAGTGTAGCGGGGCCGATGCGCACACGATACGCGCACTCACACTTAAATGTAATACGTGTTATGTGGCCACGGACACATGCGCTATTACACCTAGATATTCAGGCAAAACTTTAAGCATTCAGGATTTGTTACTATGAGGGCCCTACAGTTTTGTTTTATGACTCTACATTTAGTTGCGGCTGACAAGACCTGGCAAACAATTCACTCATGGATACCATCAAGTTCACGCTAGATTTACAACACTAATCCTCTTTCAGTTCAAAACTCAGAAAGGCAGCGCTTGAACATAGAGTCCGAAGCCAACGCTATGCTGCGCTGTTAGGCTACCTAGCGGATTATATAATTTCAGGTCTCGGTCGTCAACTCAATCAAGGAACTGAGTTCTTTTTGCATGCTTGGGTTAATTTGTAAATATCAGATTTTTATGATCGCATTTATCATCTTTACACATTAGTGAAGGCCAATTTGAAATGGCCTGCACTAAATGTGTTAACAGTGAAGAAAAACGTTGTGAGGGTTTTTGGTTACAGGACATATCGGTTTGGCATGTCCTTTAACCAAAAATTCGAAGACATTTGACAGCCCATGCATCTGCACCGGGCCGCGTGGAAAAAGTCAGTGTCCCAATAGTGGGAATATTATAAGCTGACTATGCATGTGCTATTTGTTTCCACAAATAGTGTTGTAACTATATTTTAAGGGACGTTGTGTGTGATTACTTTTCTAACGTGTCCATTTTACACCGTTCAATCGTTTAAATATAGGTTTTGTTTTTACAGACACAGCTTCTGAAAGGAAGACTTGGCCCTGGTACAAAAGGCAATGAAGGAACAGGAGTGGGTTTTTAGTCAGTAAAAGTCTGACACTATCTCCCGCCCCGCTCAAGAGCGGGGGATGTCATAACATGATTTTCCCACTGAAAAAATAAATAAAAAAACAATAAGTATCAACATCATCATCATCATCTTCCTGCCCTTGTCCCGTGTTATTTGGGGTCGGTGCAACACGTTTTTTTCTTCCATTCTGCCCTGAGAATAACTAAGTACAAACAATTATAACAATAAGTATCAACAATTTCGGTAATTAAAAGCACCTATTGAAGCCAGATCTCCTCAAAATCACAGTAATTTTATAAAAGCGAAAGTGTGTATGTTGCTCCTTTACTTTCAAACAGCTGAAATGATTTGAATGAAAAATGGCACACGAGTAGACCATGCCTTGAATTAGGATATAGATATTTTTAAATTTCATTTAATTTTCATTAAATTTCCATTGCACCAACAATTATTTATCTTAGCATCACCAAAAGGCTGACTGGTAGAATATTTTCTACTAGGCAACCTTTAGGCCAGGGGCCTGAGGCATTTAATCTATCTCTATACTTTTGTGTGCTCAAACTCAAAGTGTTAAATAAATATAACTATGGAACCATATCGGAACGTGGATACTATCAGCCAGTATCAAAAACTTTCAGCATTTTCAGCCCAGGTTGTAATCTGGACCAGGGCTAGAGTCATCGGCTAGATTGGACCATACTCATTATTTTGTAAAGCTAGTCAAAGACACAGTTTACAATTGGTGCATTCTTTAATTAGTACACATTCGCACGAATGTGGTGGCTTTTCACTTTTCGTTTCATATGGGCTTGCATAAGAGTGTATTCATTTGTAAGACCAAAAAGTTCCGATACCCACTAAATTAATACAATAATAATATTTCACAACTATCACACAATTAACACCGTCTAGTCCCACGCTAAGCAGAGCTTGTGTTATGATGAGTACTAGACAACTGATAAACATACTTATATATTTCTTAGATAAATTACACCCAGACACGTACAAAACAAATGATCGTGCTCATCACACAAACATTTGTCCTGGGTGGGAATCGAACCCTGCACGACCTCCGGCATAGCAGTCAGGGCCACTAACCACTAGACCAACAGGCCAGTCGGAATTCTACATCTGCTGCAGCCACTGCTATTCCTTCTAGTTGCAGATCCTGGATGTTCTTGCTGTTTGAGTTAGATTTATATGCATTGCGATACGAATAAAAACTACTTCTACGTAAGTTAAGTTGATTTTTCTATAAATACTATAATGTTATGGAAATATAATCGTTGTCACGTGTGCGAGGAGAGGTCGCTTCATTGTGACGTCACACCCGCGAAGGATGTTAGACCTGCATGCACATGCACCGCGCCGCCGGCGCCACCGCTTCACTCACGCTGTTCTTTTGTTGCTAATTGATATGTTTTTAACCGACTTCAAAAAGAAGGAGGTTCCTTGGAATCTTTTTTATGCACATTAAAAAAAGGTTCCAACAAATTACCCGATTCTTCTAACTACTCTTAAAAGGAAGATAAAAGATAGATAATAGATTTATTTGGCACAATACCAGTACAAAGCACAAAAACTCTATTTAGGTATAAACGAAAAAAAAGAAATTAAAATAGTGTGCCTCACGGCTGGGCCAAAATAAATCCAATTCAGCAAAACTTTCAGACAACTAGTGCCTGACGCTGGTTTTCAACTAAATCTGAGGTTGTTAGATGTAATGGACGTAAACCAGTTTGTAGTGTAATATATAACGGTGATACGTATGAAAGGGTATACAGAAGAATATACCAGACGATCCCAGGTCATCAGGTCAGGATCTAACGATGGGATCCTGGAGAAATCGTGGGAAGTTTTATAACTACACTTGTGATATTTATATTCTATGGGTCCCTTAGGTACATGTAACTTGTTCACTATTTAGGTTTAGCTGATACTACAACTAAAAAGTGTAAAATAAAAAACTTTTTGCAAATACTACAACTTTAATGTAAAAAAACTCAATAAAGTGTAAAATAACTTTACATTTCGGAAGTCGGTATTCAATAACGAAGAAACAAAAACACGTAAGTATCTGTACCTTTTTTAGATCTTAAATGGTTCTAAGAAATTTTCTTCCAACATTTCAGAAACTCGTATAAAGTATTTATATACTTATTTTGCGCGTTGATTGGCATTATTTGAACATGTATGTGTTCAAAAATTACTGATTTAATTAAACTAATTACAAGTAATGTAACCTAGTTTGCCGATAGAGGCAGGACCGTTACAGGCGCTCCTGTGAAAATGGTTGACTTCGGGACATCGTCGAAGAACTTTTCGTTGAAAGTTGTTGAAGCCAGTATGTCTACCTCACATCGGATCATAACCTAATATCAGAAAATGTCTGCAACCTTGAAACATTTGGTAAACACGAGATGAAAATCGATACGACAAACTTGAGAGTGAACTTTGCAATCGAGTAAAGCGAGCGGCACACACGCTGTGAACTCTGGCTTAACTTTAACCCACATAACAAAGTTCAATGTAAACACAATACGACAGAAGTTTCCGAAGTTCCAGTTCACGGCCGCCGCGCCGGGGCACCCCCACCCCCGGCCGGGCCCCCCACCCCCGCACTCGCGGCTTCACCGGCCGCCAGCTCCCGCCGCCCGGCCGCCCAGCGCCGCCCGCCGTGGGTAGGGCGGCTCGCGATATTCATACCGCTCGCGATTTTATTTCTTATTTTATATAGGTTTGATTCATCGACTGCACTCGGACAGTGCACCGATTGATTTTACCTCGTAACATAGTTGTTTTGTTTATGTTTTATGATGAATGGGGTCGTACGTTTGTGTGTCGCGCTCTTGCTCTAAGGGTGTGAGCTGATTTATAAACAGCAATCGAAATTTTACATTGAAATGAGAATGTTTGTAGATTCAGTAGACTTATAGAGTAGTCCCTTTTAGGACACCCGCCTTGCTTCGGACTAGCTATAAGACCTGACTACCTGAGCCAATCATGATGCTGCTTAGCTGGTTTTAGCTGATCATCTTATTTGCCTTCGTCTGACAATTGAATATAATCGTGCCTCGAAAAGCACGTAATGCCATTGGTCCCGGTTATCATTCGTAGTAGATCTGTCGTTACAAATAGTGTATATGCCAGAAAGTCTAATCTAAGAGTATCGTGTTGCCCAGAAACTGGTTTATGGAGGCCTAAAAGGCAGTCACTCCATGTTAAACACGGGTATTCCACCGTATCCGGTTATATTGGAAGAAACCAAGCTAGTTGGGAAAAGGGCTAGGGGATGACGGTTCTATAGCCCATTCCACACCTGACATTAGATATATCCAGCCAAATCACTCTTAAGTTTAGATTTCTGAGGCCCTACCACAAGCTCTTAACGCGATACATTTGACGACCTAAACTGAACTGTTAAAGGGATAGAGCTATATAGGGTGTATAGCTGCATCCCTCTTTCTTGGTCACACGCATGACTTTCTATCACGTCATGGTAAGGCCTCTGACATTAGGGTAAAACATAAATTAGGTTAACCAAAAACAGCAAATATTGAAAATTCATATTTAATTAACCAACCCAGTGCACGCAGGCAGCTTCAGAATGATATAGTACTACGCTGTTGATGTGTGCTATGTAAGCTATCAGACGTTGTAAATAGTTAAAAGCCATTATGTTTACAGCATTGGGATTATACCACACATGTGACAATGTATTTGTTGAGAAATCCTTATCTAACTTGGTGTTTACCTGTTTACCGGTTATCAGTTCACACTGAAAGGTGGCACTCAAGAATTTAGATTTCAATAATAATTTCGACGAACTAGTGCCAATAGAAGTCCAAATAACTTCTACACTAGAAAGCATCACACTTTGCCCGCGTAAACCTCCTATAAGTGAACCTTATCAGATATTGATAAAACTTTTTAGTCATAGTTTTCTTTGATTTTTTTTTTTTTGTAAAGAGGAGTGAAATATTTCGTAAAAGTCAACATTAAAATTTGACAGAATTAAAAAGTAAAACATGAAACATCGTACGTTTGACGGTCTATTATTAGATCACAGGTGTAATTAGCAAAATAAAATGTGTTGGTTCTTTCAGAAGTTGAAGTAAAATATCGTATAAATAAAACAATTCATTCAAAGCGCTTCTTATTCAAAAGCGTCGTTATACGTGTAAGTTTTCCTGGATTTGGTTTATTTCTATCTGTTTTCTATATCTGACTTAGTAAGAGAGCGAAAAGGTTAAAGTTTTTTACAACTAGCGCAGTATGTTATCAGTCACCGTTCCTTCGTGCTGTATACTTCTTACTGTACCTACACAGCCTTCAGCAAAGTTGAAAACAAGTGAAATTAGCTGAGTCACCTGTACCTATCAAGGATAATTGTGAAACATTGAGTCCTAATCACAAAGCCGTGTGCATTGGGTGCCGGCGCGGCGTGATAATCTAGAAGCTGATAACTTCAATAAACCAGAACTTTGGATGACCTCGGACACGTTGATATTATACGCTGAAGGCGATGGATTATTAGAGGGCTTAGCTTGTATGCAACAAAGATTAGGTAAATTTAATTCATCCTCCTGCCTTTGTCCCAATTCCACACGGGTTTGTTGCATCAACGTATTTTTTCTTCCATATATCTGTAACTATTTTCATTTTTAGCTTCACTTCATTCTTAACCAAATCATCTTTTGCACTATTAATCTTTGTTTTTTAGCCGACTTCATAAAAATAGGTTTTCTATTGATTTGCTCTAAAACTACTGATAGATACAATTTTTATCAGGGAAGGTTTTAGTATATAATATATTAAGATCTGATGAAGAACTAACTTGCGAGATGGACAGTGGAACTGCACTATTTCAAAGCATACCATCACGCCGGTATGCTCTGAAGAGGTACGCAGATGTCAAATCACAAAAACCACCAATGTTTAGATTGAGTGTTATCGGCATTTTGTCATTCCTATACTCATGGATTTTTAAAGTTTGTCAAAAATTGAACCGACTTGCAAAGTAAAACAAAAAAAAAGTCGGAAGTCGGTTTTAAAAAATGCAGAAAAACAAAATCAAAACCATCAGCTTCTGGATTTTTTTTTTTTATTCTTGATAGGTTCGCGCTTGACCGCTATCTCACTAGAATTAGATGATTTGCATTTTTGTTTGTTTTGGAAGTCGGTTTTATATAATTTTTGGATCTGCATATTTTCTTAAATCCGTCCATTTTAGTCATGCATTCATTAATCTGAGTAAATGAAATGTGAAGCTGAAGCCAATGTAATGCGTATGCCTACCTAGCAGTCACTAGTCAGCAATATCATATGATTTCAACATTTAGGACGAGCTTATCGCTGCTTATCAGGCACTGCTTCCATGCCGAACTATATCTAATTGAGATTTTTCCCACAGGAAAACCCAAATAGGTATATTATTTTTTAGATTGAAAGTTTGACTGACTGTTCAAGTAGTTGTTTTGCAACCAGGTGAGAGAGTCTCTCATTTTATTGGCTGAACAAGGATGTATGGCCCTTCTTATAAAATTACAAAGTATTCATAAATGATAGTAGTGTGTAATTGTGTAGATACTCGCACAGGTGTATGATATGCTCCAGAAAGCACACACCTTGTGTCGTTATCAAATGACACCGTTTGATATGCGCCTTTACAACCTTATCTATCATGTCGAAATTCTTCCACGTATCACATATCCTAGTAGAGTAGGTTCGTTTCAGCCGTATTTTGCATTGAATAATACTTTCCTTGGATTCGTAAATGATCATTGAATGAACTTTTAAAAGATGACGTGCAGCCGAATAAGTTTTTGTGCGCTTAATTTGTGCATGCGTTCTGAATGTGACGCAAGTATCCAAATACTGTTATCATAATGAATCATTGGAAAGAAATGTGGCATTTTCAACTCTCGTATTTTGTCTCTCTTTCTAAGAACTATGGGAAACGAATGAAATTATCTGTCAGCAGCAGCTAGATAATAATTATAATGTAATAAAGGTGTATCTCGACTGTAAATAAGACACTAGACGAGGTGGTGGAGTCGTCGTCAGCAGATAGGCCGCAGTCGGCAGGCGCGCGGGTGCGTGGGGCGCCGGCGCAGCGCAGCGCCGTCAGCGCCGCTTATCACCGATACCTTGCCGATTGGCTGCGTGGAGTGTTTGCGCGCCTGATACGGCTGACGGGGGCCAATCGATTCCCCGTTCTGTCGAATCTTATCACAATCATGGTGGACGTTTGTGCCTCGTGTCGGTACACCGATATCATATCTGAAGATATCGACGAAAGTATAAATATGGGCCCATCGATCGATCGGGTCTCTATCGGAGTGTGAGCAGTGATTACGATTGACTATGCAGACGAGCTGCGCGTGTTGTAACAGTGTTGGAGCCCCTGGCCGCGGGATCGTGACCCCTTGCTGGTGCACGGTGACGGTGTGCTTCCATTTCTTGGATCCTGGTGATACTGAACCTTTTATTTTATCTTGTACTAGTGCTTCGATAGGAACAGTCGACGTGGCAGCCGCACTTTGTCCAGCGACCTATTGCGATGTAATAATTAGATCACTAGATATGTGCTCACTCCGCGGCCGTCCACTGTCCCGAGAGTTTTGCGGTTGAATTAGTGTCACTGTTAATACAAAACGACGATTACGTAATAACATATGGTGGTCCAATGGCACATGTGTGAGCTCGCTCCGTGTGATTTGCCGCTCGGAGTATGTACAAATTATCTTCTTAATGTGGCCATAATTAAATTGCGGCTACATTCGCTACACAGCTATGCAGGGTCGCTGACGCGACAGGGAAAAGCGTTGCTCTTATCAGAAAACATTAGCCGCACCTTTTCGAGCGGTGATAGCGAGCCGCCCGACTCCATATCGAGTGCGCGCGCTACGATTGTCACACTGAACAAACACGCACCAGACAACATTCATGTCGTTTAATATTCATTTTTTTTTTCAGAGTTCGCCGGACACCGCCACGTGCTAGGCCTCACGTCTGAGTTGGACAGGGGATCTTGACAGTTTGAGCCATGTGCTGCCAGATCTATCTTTCCAGCTCACGCGTGAAGCCGCCTCGTCTCGACGTCGACATCATTCCTGCGACTGGCGGCCACCTGGGAATACTACTACTCCTGACACGACTATCGACGCGTTAAGGATCAAGTGGAGGTGTGATCTCTTCACTTTTTATGCTTAAAGTGAGATTCAACTCCTCCAACTTAATTCCGAAACGCTTATACTACGCAAGATCCTTTCTGGATGATTAACAGAACTAATGTTTTGACTGTGTATGTACAACTATTTGTATTCTTATATCAGTAAGATTTTAAATTTAAGATTATTGCAGCTGTTGTGATTGTGTACAAATATATGCAGGCATTCAGTTATATTTTTGTGAATAATTATATAATTTCATCATTATAAATAAATATTTAACACCATAAAATCTTTGTTATAATTTCAAAACTAAAATCTAGGCCCTTACTATCAATGTCCATAGTTCGCTATTTCAAATAGTGGCGCCACTGTACACGATATGCGAGCATTATGGAAGACCCAACGCTACGCGACTGGAGTGAAGTGCGCCGTAAATCACTAGAAAAAAAATCACAACACCCAAAACAAAAAATGGGCAAAAAAATGTTGGTAACACCGGTGCGCTAAAAAAGCTTGCAAACTTCACGCACCTAACCTGCGCTGGACATCGACTCGTCCGTATCTCTAAACTCTGGGAAAATGTATATTGATTTTTCAAAGAAAAGTCAACCGATGTAACAAAACACCGTTCGCGGAGTGTTTATACGCGTATAGAAGTGCCGTGGTCGATGTGCTGTGTCGTCAAGATGATGCGACGGTGTTCGTCGTCGCGTTCCGAGTGAGATCGGAGAGAGTGTTGCGTCGCTCGGCCGACGGCCCGGAGCCCGGCCGCGGCCAGGGCCTGGGCGCGCCATGGACGCCGGCGCTGCTGACCCGCTGCGAGTGGCCAGGCCGTGAGTATCGTGTCTCGTCGCCCGCACCCATCGCCTGCACCGTGCCGTGCTCGTTCCGCCCGCGATCTTACGTCGTGGATTATTTCGGTCCCCGCGAGCCCATCCGAGGTTGCGAAACGGCCCGTCCGCGCTCGTTTCTCGCTCGCGCCGAGCGGACATTCTCTCGCTCGTGCGGTCGCGGCGTCACGGCCTCCGCGTTGCGCCATTTCGAAACGGTCGCATCGCCCGCTCGCGCTAGTGCTCGCGAGCCGAGGCGAGGACACCGCGGCCAGGCTGATAGCGATCGAGCAGCGAGCGCGGCGGCAGAGCGTGACCGCTCCGCCCGCTCAGCCCCGGTGCCTGTCGTATGAATGACTCGGCCAGCCGGGATCGTAAATCAGAATCGTGTTTACAGTTTTTGCGGGGCGCACGAAACCTGTCGCGCCGCCCCCGAGACAAAGGGCGGCGCGAGAGGCGCTCGGCCTCGCTGCGGCCCGACCGTGGCGCTCACCAAACGCCCGAGTGAATTATGGCTAGGTGCATATAACCCGTGCACTACACACTACACATACCTAACATACGCGCCTACCTATGTATAGCTATATGCAGTGAAGGCTGCGAGTACGTACCTACCTACTCAAACAAAGCATTTTGCCCACAAATCCATACTGCTAGCCTCGCACGGCCAGCGTTCGCGTTCTTTGTGAAATTTCGTGCGACTCCGCGGCGGGGTGATGTCATGAGTGTGTTTGTCGTCTTTGCTAACATCTGGCTGGTTGTCAATTGTTCATTTTAGTGTGCATTTTGAGGTTAGGTCGTGACTGTGCCTTGAGTGGTCCAGGGGAGGCGCTCGGCCCCCGGCGGCGCAGCGCGGACGCGGTGCACTGGAGTGCAGTGTGTGTGCTACAGTGTGCCACTGGTGACAGTGAGAGTGAAGCTCTGAGTGAGCCGACTGCTTGTTATGTTGTCTCAGCTATTAACTGCAGCAATTCTGAGTTAATTGCTCATTAAACAGTTTCAATTAGTGTTTGATGTGATTGTGTTAGTGAGTGTGACACGTCCCTGTGTTTAGCAGGGTGCAGTCCATGCGAGCCGGCAGCCTCATGGTCAGGTGATGTGAGTAGTGGCTGCGAGCCGTGTGTTGGCATTGTGTTCTGTACCTATCCAAACTCAGGTCATTTACCTGCTTAGCAAACTATTAACAAACAGGTAGGAGTGATAAAACTAGAAGGACTACAGGTTTTCAAGTGACTGAGTTACATCATGCTCATGATTGCACACAAAGTTGTTTTATCTCTGCATTCTTTGTTGAACAGTGTTCAAACTGGAAAGTAGTATCTGCCAGGCTAGTTTTTAAATACTTTGAATTTGCCTTTAAATGTTAATAGTTCCTGTGTCACACTTTGCATATTTAACACATTTGGAACATGTTTATTTTCCACTCACAAGCTGAGTCTATCCACTCTATGAGCAGTACTAACTTCACTGTCTATTGCTAGCATACAGGAAAAATTGACTGTGTTTATATATATAAACAAATAATCAGCAAGTAAGTCATAACTTGCAAACATTAATGTGTATTAGGAGCATTTCATTTATAGTTATTATGAATTAATTTAAAGATGTAATAAACATCAGTTTACAATTTATGGAACACAGCTGATAAATGAATGCTAAATGAAGCATAAACTGACAACATAAACAAACAGTGCTAGTGTGGATGTCCATCAATCTTGATGATGAGCAGTGATTCAGTCTGATGAGGTGCTTATTGGAGAATTCTAATGTGAAGTCATTGATATTTAGGAAGATATAGTGTGTGGTGTTGTGATGCTGTGTCTAACTGGATGTGAGTGGCTCTCCTCCAATGATGCCCCTGGTTTTGGTGCACCTAGTGCAGGGTAAGTTAGATTCATAAGTTATTATTATGATCACACACAATATTTGTTGACACACATTATGCTTACTATACATTAAACAAAAGCTTATCTCTCATATTGACTTAATAATTTAATATATTTTCACTGTATTTGTAAATGATTAGCTAAATACTACATAATGCATGTGCAAATTATTGGCTCACATTACTCAGCACAAACTGAAAGTATTTTTAAGTATAAATGTCAGTGCCTATAAAATTTTATGTACAACTAAGTTCTAATATGCTAAAACAAATAATGAGAATGATGCTGAAGACCAAAATGCATCGTAGGTAGGCACAAACTCAGCTATGTGCTGTGATCTTAACAACTAGTGTTACCAGTCCTTACACTAGTTAATCTTCTAAGTATGATAAGTTATGTTGTTACTTATCAAATTGATGTTGATACCCATTATACCTGTCTATAAAAAGTTAATAGTTGCTAATTGACTAGACAAAGCGCTAATCAATTGCTTAAGCTCTGAAACCTGTTGCCAAGTGTGCTAACCACCAAATATACTGCAGACTCACACTTTGACACACAAGGTACTAGTACAAGTACATGTTCCTATAAATATAGCTCCCTGTACCTATTATCCTATACAGTGGACACTTGTGTGAGGACATACTGTTTCACCACTTGATAAGTTGACCTCAAAATAGTATTTAGAATTATTTTCCTTCACTGATTGTTACATGTTCAGGAACTAAGTTTTCTCTTGAATTATTACTTATTTAATTAACATAGAAATCAACACAAATGTTGTATTGGTGGTATTTTCAGTGTGATGTTTGTTGTAAACAACAATGTTAAAAACAAAATCAAATACTATTATTAGCAATATTAGTATTCTGTGCACAGCCATTACTCATACATTCACATAATGTTATGCTGTAGCAGGAACACATTAAATCAAACATTTAAATCACTGTAAAGGTGTGTTTCAGTTTCTTTCACAATGTGGCGTGATGTAGACTCTGAACACTAACTCCTGTAAGTGTTTGCAAATTGCAGTTAGTGTTCAAACTTAGCTGTTATGTAAGAGAACTAAGATAAATAAAATTGCTTAAAACTGTACTCACTTACATAACTAGTTATGAACTCTCACCTGACTTCACTCACAAGTTGCACATTGGCTCATTTAATTATTTAGTTTCATACCTCTATGGTACCTACAGCGTGTTTCCCTGAAGTCATGATGTGTAGGTAATCCATTGATTGATGAATGAGAGACAATCCATCAATCAACTTGGCCTTTTGAAGGTGGTAGTGAACCTATTCCATTCTTAATTTACATACTTAATAATATTTTATTTTTATATCTATTAATATTTACAAACAAACATATGAAGTAATCAAGTTACAATATTATCTGTAGTTATTTTGCATATTTAAGTATGTATGTATTTTTCATTTAGGTATAATTAATTTTCTCATTATGACTAAACTGTGGGAACAAAAATATGAAAAAGCTGATTAGTATGCTCAGTTATGAACATTTCCTAGGTGATGATGTTACTGAAGGATGTTAGGGGCAGCTGTAGGTATACTTCTCTATCACACACCACCATCAAAGCATTATTACCTCACCAAGTATAGTGTGAGAGTTCTCCTGCAACAAGCAGTCTGTGGAAGGTGTATCATTAGCAGACAGCATAGAATATAGAATGACTAAAGGGCTATTACTATTTATTGCCTTCGTTCCCATTTTGTACATTTTACTTTTCACTTGGTTGCAAGTGAGCCATTTTTGACAACCAGAATAAATCTTTCACGTTCCACAAGGTCAAATCACAAATACTGGAGGACCTCAAGACATTAAAAACGACAACATTTGTTTCGATTTAGCTTGTAAGATTCAAATCTTTGCAAAATGGGACCTTTGAAAAAGTACAAAAGTCATTGGCAACTCTTTGTAAACTAGCACGGTTAAACTCTGTCCCCTGGGAAATTATTATAATGTACAAAAAGTCTCAGCATACATAATATAGTAATTATATTTAATTATGTTCCAAGATCATAATAATACGCGCTTGATAGCGCTGAAGATTGTAGCCAGTCGATCGTCGAGCGAACGAGAGGAAATCCTGAGATAAGCTGGCACTATGTGCGCGTTATCTGATAAGAAAAACAAAATACAATCCAAACATATATAAAAACTCGTGTTTGGACATTCGCGTTGGACATGTTTACAATTTGTTGGTGTGTAGTGTATGCTAGCTTATCTAATTGGGAGTTGAAACAAAGGCCTCGAGCTGCTTGCCTTGAACGCCATGCATAGTTGACCAGGATGTCTCGGAGGGCGCAGCTTGTAGTACAGCACGTGCTAACGGCTGCATGAGACGAGTTGAAAGCAAACGACTCACCTTCAGACAGCTCTGTAGCTCTAGTCGCAGTATCGAGGGCTATTCTTTTGTTAGAAGTTCTCAAGTCGACAAAAAAATGCAAAACGGCGTGCTGTCAAAATGCTCCGATCTCTGAAAAAAATTGTGTCTAGACTGGGACGAAGTTTCTTATACTCATTATCCTCTTCAGTTTATCACTATATTTCTAATCGTCAACTCCCGCCAATCATCGCGGAATGCAATTGTTATGCAATCATTATTAAAACAAATCATTGAGTTCTGCTATTGTTTAACAATTACGTCTGCCGTGTTCTCCGGGCGCTATACCGAGCCGTTAGTGCCCTAGAGACAAGCCAGGACGTATCAAAACATCTCTTGAAAGAGCAAGTTAAATTGATAACAACAGTCTTCAAATGTTCTTTTTAGGGTTCCGTACCCAAAGGTTAAAAATAGAACCCTGTTGCTATCATTCCGCTGTCCGTCTGTCTGTCACGAAGTTGTATCTCATGAACCGTGATAATTAGGCAGTTGAAATTTTCACAGATGATATTTCTGTTGGCGCTATAACAACAAGTACTAAAAACAGAATAAAATAAATATTTAAGTAAGTGGGGCTTCCATACAACAAGTTGGGTTTTTTTTTTGCGCTTTTTACTACGGACGGTACGGAACCCTTCGTGGGCGAGTCCGACTCGCACTTGGCCGGTTTTTTGAGAATCGTGCTAACGTTCCGGAAAATTCGTTGACTCATCTACCCTAAACGTATCTTTCCCGTTGATACGAAAGTCCGCTACAGCCCCAAAATCGAGCCATAGAAATAAACTGGAATTCTAGAAAATGTGTAGTTAGCAAATTTGCTGTACACAATATAAAAATTACTATAGGTTCATGGCGTTGGAAACATCGGAGCGTCGTCGTCAAGGCTCCAAGCAATCATATCGGATGACTTGGAGAGCTAAAGTCATCAGTGACGTCACGTTGCGCTGCAAACGTCTGCGAGCTCGCTGGCCGAGCTAACACTAACGCCATCTATATGGAAACTTCGAACTATAAATGTAGGCAAAACCATTGAAATTGGTGATCCGACTCAGGAATACAAAGCCAAAAATTGTTGCTGAAAAAATGTTTTTCGTAACTTCAAAGCCTTCTGAATGAGTGCCTAATTAATTGCTGTCGAAATGTTTGAGTACACACCTCTGCCTAGTCGTTCGGGGAACGCAAGCGTAATACTATGTTGTGGAGCCAACTTGAGTTCTTAAATAATTGTAGAATCGTTGCGCTGTTCCGACAAAGAGCTTGCAAGCGTAGAGTTGGTCATGCAGACACGTCGATGTGGAGCGCCCTCCGCCTCGCCACGTCTCGCAGACGCACTGCCCATTCCGTGCACCTGCGCTTTGTGCGGCCAGCCTTTACGGCAACTGCACATACGTACATAGTACCTACCTATAGTCTAACATCACCCAGCCGGCTTTAGGTAATGTGTTTGTGTGATCCGAATTCATGGGAGAACACCTCTTACAGTTAAACTTTAATACGAAAACTCTGTAGTTTATGACACCGCAGTCAGTCCTTACTCCTTAGGTTTTGGTCGTTCGTCGGTTGCTGATTTATACTCCTGAATTTCCAATGGGTTCCACAATTCTTGCAAATTAGGTACTATGTCGGAAACCAAGCTTAAAATAAACTAACAGGAAAATCTTGGATACCAAAACTACACAAAACGCAGAAATACAAGCCCCCACTCGCAAAATTGCTCAGCTAAGCACAAAACGGACGTAGCAACATGAAATGAGATCCCGAAGTAACGGGATGCCGTCAAATCCGCATGGCAGTAAGATTGCATTTCTCAGTGACCTAGAAGAAGACACAGAATTACCTAAGTTGGACAAAATGCGGATTGTTGACGAGCGTTGCGACAGGAGGGGAACAATGCACCATGCCGAGTACGTAATGTCACAATACGCTGATTGTGTGTACCGTCGGCGCCGTGCCTCTGCCACTCACTGCAGCCTGCAGCTTGGGTACTGTTTTATGACGGTACCTAGCATAAATTGTTCGTGTTACGATCTAACTTCAATACTAATTAATTTTAGAAAAGCTAGCTGGTTGAAATAATGAGAGAGTTTAAGTTAAGCGTTTTTGAAGGCCGGCTTACGCTATAAACCATCCAGTTGCTCGTATTTCCTGGCGTCCACTCTTTATGACATGGGCCCTATTCCCGTCTTCCAGTTGGGTGGTCCGTAGTACCTACGCGATGGCTTGTTGCTACTCGGCCATAATACCTAGGTACCTCTTCAATGTTCCTGTAGGAGTTTTTCTCGTGATTTTGTGTTGTATTATCTGCTATAGTGGGACATCCCTGGATCCTCCTTAGTGGTACTTAACCATAATGAGGGAGGATCACATTGGGTCATCATGATCATTAACGTTATTAGCAGTAATAAGCCGTTAACACTGTATGGTACGTTGCGTCGAATTCGGCTGGTCGTGACGCCGCGTGCACGTTACGTGAACAATCTGTGTAAAAAAATCTCGCATTGATACCACTTGCTATGATTAGCCCATAAGCAAGAGTTGATGTGTAGAAACATGGGGTATGAATAAAACTAGCTCTCACACCTACATCGATGAGTACCTAAGGCATTATTTCAACTATTAATGTTGGTATTTCTTTTCTTTCTACACTCAAGGAACTCTTCTCATTTCTTGTCTATGTAGCAACCGTGTCTGATTGTCTCATATTCGTTGGTAGTTAAAACCTAAATACTTATACTTCTTTCTATAATTTTACTCGTGTAGGTTTCATTGAAACTACACTTCTGGACACATCTATTGGCCCACCTTGTATTTTCAGTTTCGTTTGGTCCTAGCTAAAATTTTATATTAGGTCGAGCAAAAAGTTTTTATGCAGTTTTGAACCTGGCACATTCACAATTTCATTCAATAGTCTTTTTTTGAATTTTGAACACAGAATTTAAAGAAACAAAAGACAATTTGGAGCCTGTCTGTTGATATCAAACAATCTAATTCTAAGAAAACTTGGTTTTATTGGTTTACTTGGATTTAATTCTTGAAAAAGTGATTGATATCTTTGGTTTTGCAACAAACATTACTTATTCTTAACATTAAGGTGAGATTCTATCAATAATCTATGGATACTTCACCTGAAGTCGCCGCCCAAGCTGTGGCACTTATTCAGGCCGGACACAGCCAAAGAAACGTGAGTGCTCAACTTAATTTAAGTCGATCTGCGGTCCGAAATGTTTATCGGAGGTACCTAGAGACTGGCGGCTTTGTTCGTCGCCAAGGAAGGCCACGATCTCGGGTCACAACTGAAAGGCAGGATCGATTCATCGTGACGACCAGCTTGAGAAATCGTCACCTTACCTCCATTGAGATACAAAACCAACTTCGCGACTTCCACGGAGTATCTGTGAGCGCTCGAACTGTTCGGAGAAGGTTAAAAGAACGCGATATGGTACTACACAAGCCAGCTAATGGGCCCAAACTAACGCGAGCCCACCGAACAGCGCGCCTTCATTTCGCACGCAGTCATTTAAATTGGACACAGCAAGATTGGAGCCGTGTACTCTTTTCTGATGAGTCTAAAATTGTGTTACATGGCAATGAGGGAAGGAAGAAGGTCTACCGACGTAAGGGAGAGCGTTTCGCACAATGCTGCTTTGAAGAGAGGGTTGCTTATGGCGGTGGCTCATGGACTGTCTGGGGCGGTATATCCGCGAGCGGCAAAACTCAACTTGAGGTTGTTACAGGACCACGGCTGCCAACATTAAATGCTGAAAGGTACATTCGTGAGTGCTTAGAACCTCACGTGATACCATACGCGGACTATGTGGGCCCAAATTTCCTTTTTATGCATGATAATGCAAGAGCCCATGCGGCCGGCATCGTCAGGGAATATCTTCGGGATGTGAACATCACAGTTATGGACTGGCCAGCCAGAAGCCCAGACATGAACCCCATTGAGCACATGTAGGACGAGCTAAAAAGACGTGTTAGGGCTCGTCAGCCAGTTGCCCAGACGATGCAGGAGTTGAAAACTGCCATAGAAGAGAAATGGGAGATGATCCCTCAAAATTTCATAGAGCGGTTGATAAACTCTATGCCTAATCGTATGAGAGCTGTGGTAGATGCCCATGGAGGCAACACGCGTTATTAAATTAAACCTTTATTTGATAAAACATGTTTTTTATTCAAAAATCAATTGCCTTTAACAAGGCGCATATCCGACTTGTTAGGCGTAGCTCCATGTCGTATGGTATTCTGAATTCAAATTTAAAACAATACGATCGAAAAAGATGGTAAAATGTATCAGGTTTAAAACTACATCAACAGTTTTTGTTCAATCTAGCAATCATATTTCGGTAGGGGCCATCGAAACCTAAACTCTAAGGTGGGCCAATAGATGTGTCCAGAAGTGTATTAAATATTTGCTGGTGGTGTATATCTGTCATGCCCACGAAGTGAATAAATAGTGTTCAAACGTAGGTTTACTCATATTTTCTCTCGTATGAGTAATACTGCAGCAACTTATCGTAGTCCACATGCATACAATGCTGAATGAATAGAGCCCCATGCTTACAGGAGCTCTCAGTCGTCAGCTCGTCGCGCTCTACAGCATCCGTGCATACCCTGAGCCGCGTAGCGCCAGTCGAATCCCATTCGCCGTGCTGCTCGAACTTGCCCGTCTCTCAGAATTGTCTCGAATCGCAATTACCTAAGCGTTTACACCACACTTTACACGTGGTAGCTACAGATAAAAACGCACAATCCCGCAGCGCGCTCTCCGCGCAAATTCGTATTAGTCATTGGCCTATGACCCGCGAGTAGCTAGGCGAAAATGCATATTCAAATCGTTTGCCACGACATTGAAACTTCACAATAGGGGAAGAAAAGGTGTTTAGATACCTAAAATTAGTTGCAATATAAAAAATCTCTTAGATATCCAAATACGGTGTTATGCGAGTTTTTTTATATATTTTTTGCGCTGTTTTAGGCCATTGGCCTTTGTGGTAGCTCAGTTATTGATTGAGAAAACCTAGGACCGTGGATCCAAGGCGCAAAGTCGTGTCGTTTTCACAGACAGACGAATACACTTAACGAGACAGTATTCTAGGCAGAAAACCTGTGACCTCGATCCTTTTTGGAGCGGAAAGAGAATTTTGCGTGTTTGTCCAAATGATATTAGTATTAAGATACTTACTCGGAATGCGAGAGAGCCGGTAAAGCGATCTCTAGAAAAAATATTCCAGCATTGCATGGCCAATTCTGTCGATGTGTATGTCCAATGTTGGGCTTTAATTGGCTGAAGTGTGCACAATGTCGCAAATGCCTACACTCGCGACATGAGACAATAAGGAAAGACTGCGCCGCACTAATGCCAGCCCTACCCTTGACACTTGACATTACTCTATCAAGCACGATTGTGCCAAACACACGCTCAACTCGGCTCACTTATAAAAACTTTTTCCGTTGTGAACGGAAACCGTACAGCCACGCAAATTTATTCGTCCGTACTCCGATCTCGTAGGCAGACATATACCTACACATAGCACTTGAAGACTTGTTACTTCGGCCACCTGATGTACTTCATCTGTATACGTTTACGTATAGTTTGACGCCAAGTGCAAGTGTTTATAACTTGCTAATGAGCTCAAAACCAGTTTTTGAAGCAAAGCTGAGGCTGGCAATCTGTCTTCTTAGCTAACTGCAGCCCAAGGCTGGGTACGATACGTTCTAAAGAGTGTCTATCTCGGGACATGAGACAACTACGACGAATAACACAAGAATTGTCTTTTTAGTAACCAAAAGTAAAATGACATTGAAACCAGCTGTTTTACTTAACGAAGTAGGTACCTATGTGTTCACTGTTCTGTAATTGAATTTCCACAAGTTTACTTAAAGTACTCAAAAAAATTTCAGCAACGACTGCGTTCTAAACTTGATGAAACTACGATAGATCATTTCAGCAATTGGTACAACTTTCTACTGAAGTACTTACCAGCACAGCGAGTGCCAACAACTTGGTGTAGGTAGTCGAGTCTTCAATTAATGATGAAACCCATGCCTCACCTGATGGTTTACAAGTTGGAACGTGAGCAAGTTTTGTTTACATAAAGCTTCTAATTGTTAAACAAAAAGTTGGCAGTTGCGCAACAGATTCGCTTGGAAATGCGTGAATAAAGGACATTGTATAATCAAAATTATACCCAAAAAGAAGTCCATCAAAAACTTTGCAGAACTTTTCAATAGTCGCACTTGGGTCCCTGAGTCCCATAGAGAAGCCTTACGACTACAAAATTGTTGAATAACACAGTTGAACAGTAAGCTACGTAATCGCGGCGTGTTCCCCGGCCTCGCCGACAACGAGGAATTTATAAGTAAAGGAGGGACAGGACAGGGCAGCGTTTATCACATACAATATTCAGCAGCAGGTACAAAGATACTGAGTACTTAATAAGTGTGTGCCGTCAGATCGCGACCGCCATCGATCCGAACCATAGCAACGGCGGCGTCGAAACAAGACACATTGCCTCTCCCAGCCGCTCGCCAGCCCGCCTGCCCGCCTGCCCGCCTGCCTGCTCCTACTTACATAACTACTGCTCGCAAAAACTCATTTACGAAACGCAGTATCGCCTCGAATACTTGCCTAATTAACTATTCACAGATAGGTACCGTATGCTCTTTACTTGTGTTGCTAACCTAACCGCCTTTTGAAGTTTTTAATCCGATAAGTGTCACGCTTAGGTGTACGATCGTGGGATCATTTCTATATTTGCAGCTGTGCCCGAGGGTTTTTTCCCATAAACTCTTTCCTTCGTAGGAATTTTAAGTAGCTACATCTACTGTGGAAATGATAATTGGATTAATAAACTATAATCCAATTCGGCGCAAAGTTGAGATGACGTTTTGAAAGCTTCTCAAGTGGTGCATCGCTTAGCAGGCGTTGTTTGAGTGATTTTATAACTGGGCGAAATATATGAAATCCTGGAACATAGGTCTGTATCTTAGTATAGGTCGGTCGGGCTCACTCCCACATAGTGCGAGTACATAGAGCTGTACGCGGTGCTATAGGTAGGTAGGTGTGTGTCGGCTGGCGTGATGCGGCCGGGTTCGTTTTTACGGGCGGCCGGTCACCTCCCAGCGAGTCTCCCTGTCACTTGTAGGACGAAACCTTTATCATAGCATCGACCGACACTCAATGACAACCACGCCACGCATCCACGTTCTCACGCATTCCACTAGTACATGATTCTATAATAATAGCTGGACACCTCTGCTAAGCCTATTTGCACGGTCGGTGGTTAAACACAGATTTTCGTTTTACCTTATTTGTCGGCTTATTATTACCGTGTTTTCCGACCAACATCGAACATGTGCATATGAATTCTTGACGAACCAAAGACGTTAACGGTACCTAGGAGGCAGGCATAACGTTAATTTTACTTCGCAGCAACCGTTTAGAAAAATTGGATTCTTTGCGTACGACTGAGTTTATATGAAAGTACGTGTGTGGATGTACAGCAGTACAATGGAGCGTACAGCGCACACACGCGTGGTATATCTACAGGAGGAAGTGTCCTCCCTCGCTGACGGTGACGTGTCCGCACTCCGCAACAAACTGCGTTGCAATTAAATTGTACACCATTTCTACTTCTAAACACAACGTTTTCAAAGCGGGTCAATAAGAGTTTGGAAATGAGGCTCAAGTTCACGTGGTTTCTTATTTGTAGTGTGCAGGAACCAGCCCTAGTGGAGCTGCTAGCAACGAGCGTCGAGATAAAGAGCTCGTTCGTCAAGCGCCGACGACTCGTAGGATATATCTATACGTAGCTGTGGTAGAGTGTGTTCTATAAGTGATGTTGTAGGAGTGTAGTGAGCGAGCACAGTGCCTTCGAGTTATCACAACGTGCGGCGAGTAGTTTAATCATCGAGTCAATATCTGCGGCGTTATCTGCTCAGAAGTGGGTCGTTGCTCTTCTGCGAGTGCTGCACTGTGCCGCACTGTACCTACCTGCCCCGCACATACACCGAGCTGCGAGCCAGTCAGTTTACTCGAAACAACAAGTTCCACACGTTACACAACGCATTGTCTCTTGACCTTGGAGGTCAAAGCATATTAAAATGAGCTGTTTAAAACCTAAAAGAAGTATTCTTTAAGATTTCCAAATATTTGTGGTGAAACTGGGCTGTAAAGATCTGGCCACCATTGCTCAGTCTCGCCAGAACTGAACAACAGTGTAAGTTAAACTGAAACGAGTGCGTTGACACAGTATGCAACTTAATAACAGTCATTTGCCCTCCATAAAGATTGTCAGAGTGCGCAAGTTGCAACAAAGAACCGACAGATAACTGCGAACGTCTCGCGCATATTGTTATAACTATTACGAACGGAGCGAATCTGTTGCTCCCCGTCCCATCCCTCGGCGGGATCACACATCACACGTATTCCCCAACAGCGGTTGCGGTATTCGAAGCGCTCGTATTGCGCTTAAAATGTATAAATACATTACAAACGCACCCCACCTGCCGCCACATTCTCAGATTCCACCCCTCGCGCCCCGCCCTCGCCCCGCGCCGCGCACCACCGACAACACTACACCCAGCAAGCCATCAACCACAATGGCCTCTATCGCCATAAATACACTTTTAATAACATTATTATCCAACAAATTAGCATTAACAACTGTACATTTAAATAAACAATTCATTTTAGTTAATAGTTCATAAATAGTTACATAACGGAATACTAATATCGGCTACTATGTGTTTACTACATCAATTCCAATAATAAGTAAGTAGCGAGTTGTTGGTAATAATTCAAGAGAACACTTTTATGAATGGAGCTGGTTGAGCGCCGTTTATGTTTATTACATGTGGCATAATGTCCGATGCGAGTGCACGAGACGTTGTGATCAGCTGATCTAAATATTCCATTTGGAGTTTGTGTCGTGCGCTGCCTCCACACGGTCAACTTTGCTCTGACATCTCGCAGCTTCAATCACCCCTATTTCTCTTGGATCGATTGCTAGAATATTAAAAAGCTTTATTCCACGTTGGATGTAATGCTCGTTCGCAGCGTGCACTGACGGTGGTTACTGGCAGGAATTCGCGTGAGAGTGATGTGAAAAATGTGCGTGACGAAAGACGTTAGGCCGCGGCTGGCTGTCCACGATGAACATTTATCAAAGGAACGATGATCCGTCGCCACAAATCAGCCAGACAGCACGATCAGCGACTTGATTCTCTTTAAAACTAAATATTTGTATGTCGAAGATATTTGTACCGAGTTTAACTGCACCCACAGCGCTGGAGAAATTCTAGTGTGGGTAAAAAAAAAAAACTTACGAACACCTACGACGAGCCCCGAGCTTTCTTCGACACAAGCTACTTTAGTCCGTTTCGTGCAATAAACTCGATCCGAATCAAATGATGGTTTAATTCAGTGCTCGTTGCGGTAATAAAAGTAAAATAATGTATTTGTTTAATGAACATAATGGCGGGTAATTTGTTTGAGATTAATTTTATGTTATAGCATGTAATCTGTGTTAAGAAGTGTTCGGAACGGCGGCAGCGGCGCGCTGCTCGTTTACGTTTATGGCCTAACGTGGATTTGTGGGTTATTGTTTAAAAAAATAATAATCGTGAACTACTGTATTCTACACACCACGAGACGGATGATCTCACCCAGCACTGGGGACACCCCCAATTATCGATCTTTACTGTATAGTGTACACTACCTGCCCTCGCCCCATGTTACCTGGGGTCGGCGCATAATGTTCCTCCAGTTAGCTATCACGATACTGTTATATCCCTTTTCATTCGTAATCCCGCTTGGATGTTTAAAGTAACAGATTAAAGTAATAAATACATCTTGATCCGTCAGAAAACTTGTAACGAAGCGATAGACAGCTTTTAGTCGAATTGTTTGTTTTAATACTATGTCCAATACTTCTAAGGTACTTTGACGGCTTGAAAAACATAAAGCTAAGTTTGTTATGTGTGTGTTCCAGGGAGGAGGGCGAAGAGAAGCCGAAGCCGACGGAGAACCAAGACGACGGGTACGAGACGTCCAACAGCGGCGAGGCGGCGCGCCGCAAGCCCTCCAGCGCCGAGGGCTCGCCCGCGCCGCCGCCCGAGCCGGAACCCGAGCCCGAGCCCGAGCCCGAGCCGTCGCCCGACGCCCCCTACGAGCCGCTCATGAGGCACTACGAGCCCGAGCCGGAGCCCTACAGACACTTCGAGCCGCCCGCGCCGCCGCCGCCGCAGCCCGAGCCGCAGTACCAGCACTTCCCCTTCCCCAAGTACGGCGGCGACCCATATGCATTCAAGCGCGAGCCTGAAGTGCCGTACGACATGAGTCAGCACCACGGGTACGGCGGGCCGGTGGTGAAGAGGGACGATGACCTGTACAACGGCATCAAGCGCGAGTGCGAGGATCCATACTCGTTCGTGGAGGAGGAGGCCATGTGCGCCATGCTGGGCGCGCCGCCGCACCACGGCGTGCCGCCGCACCTGCAGCACCACGACCACCACGCGCACATGATGCACCCGCAGCAGATGATGCTCAACCAGCCCAAGAAGAGGGGTCGCAAGAAAAAGATTAAGGATGAGAACGGGTCAGTACCACCTTCTGATACATTCACACGTTAGCCCTAGGCCACACAGATCACATTCTTCAGCGTCAATGAGCAAATCACAGACATTGAAAATGCTATCCTTCGTCATCAGAGTAGTGTTTGTTAGTGAACTTTATACTTAGGGAAACATGCTCTGAAGGGTCTGAAAGGTAGATGATGCAAAAGTGCCGAGATAAATCTGCAATTTGTTTACTATACCTACGCACATACATGCATAAAAAATTTGGCCTACGTCACTAAACAGTTTTATGAGCCTATCAATACTAATGAAGTGCATAAGATTGTGGCGTAACAGCGGCCGCAAGTGAGGGTAGCCGGCACTAGGTGGGCGGCGCCAGGGCGGAGTGCCGGCGGCGTGATGGCGGTGCAGCATGGTGACACAATTAGTGCGTCGGCCGCCGACCCCGCCCGAATTAGCGATCCGCGCGCGCGACCCACTTCCCCACGGAACCCACACTACGCTGTCGACTCACCCGCAGCCACCAACACCTTGATAATGTCTTTCGTATTTCCGCGCAGCTATATTCGGGATCCCTCTAATTGCGTTGGAGGTCAGATGGAGAACGCTCTGTTGAAACTGAATCGGTCGCATCCGATTAGATAGCTTCCCCAACGCGTACGTTTTTTATGCAAACATTGAAAGCCGGTTCATTAGCGGATGGTTTTAGAAGCATACGTGACTGTAAGCTCCGTTTATTCCGTCTCCCATTAGTGCCGCGGGTGAATGAGGCCAAATCTGCTATCAAACGAAATTAAAGATTATTTCTTGCTGAGCTAGTGATGCAAATGACATGTAGAGCGTGCGCACGCATGCGCAGATATTCATGTATATGTAATGTTGATGCGGAGTGATATGCGCGCGCGCGAGTGATAGCGGCGTCAACACAGCCCGCTAATGAACGTTTGATGTTGTTGTGCGCTGCGGCCGCTCGCGCGCCTGCGCACGCCGCCGCCGCCAGCGTGTTTACGTCGCGGGGGTATTTTGGTACCGGAACCGATGGCGCACTATCGCTAGCCAAAAATCCGAGCGAAATAATCAGATCAAGGTGGAATCGTTGAAACGGAAAGCTGATGATTTTCACTTTCTATCACAATCTATTTGTTTAGGGCCGCCAGACGTGGAAACCGATTGTGCACGCTGGCGGCCGCGCTGACGCCGACCACTTCACTTGATAAATATTGTACCATGAACTAAGCTAATGAACAGTATCGCTACCCGTAATGACCGTACCCACCGCGCGATGTATAACACTTTCCAAAATTAACAATTTTGGGTCACCCAGCGAACACTGGAACCGTAGAAACGATTACTGGGTCAAACGTATAATGTTTAGCGAATATTCTAAACTTAGTTCGGCGGGCAGCGCCGGCGCCGCTGCACCAAAGCCTCTAGAAAGTTAAATGCAATAGAAAAACGAAAGAAAAACGTCGCTGAGGCAGACGGAGTGTGACAATACTTTCTCGGAGACGAATGCAAATGTGCTGCACGCTTGTAATGCACTTTGTTGTGGGGACAATGGTGTCTGCCGCCCGGTGGGCTGCGGAGCCGCCGTCACCACATGTCGCAAGCATATTATGTATCCTCGGGTTCCTGCGACACTGCTTCATATGTGTTGTCAAATTGCGGTTTGGGTGACCATTATTCAGTACAACCTCGAGTCTTCAAGAGACAGAAGAAGACTCGAGTGTGCCTGCTAATGTAGTATTGTTTGATATCAGAATTGGATGTAAAGTATTTCCCGATTCTCGGCCATTGATCCTCTATGTCACCGGTTGGATGACATCTATAGATGGCAACTTCGTTGTTATCAATCTTGGTCAATGCCTAACCCTATCATGTTGTCCAGCATTCGCTCGTTTGGCGGGCAGGTATTATAGCAATATAGTTCACTAGAGACCCGCCTTTTGCACCCGGCTCCGCGCGGATGCAAACTATGCGCATAGCCTCCGTCGCTTATCGCCTTTTCTGCTAGTGAAAACCGTATCGAATTTCGTTGCGTGGTTGAGAAGTAAGCGGAGGAACAGCCAGGCAGACAGCCGCTCGCAGGCCTGCCTGATAGAATAAACGAACAACTGAACATTCACGTAAAAGTCTCGCTGTAATCACATAACTGCACATTTATCGTGTCGTAATATAAATTTCTAAAGAAAACTCGTCTCAATGAAAGCCGCACCGGACACTCGACAGATTTCATTATTGTATAATGGTTATTTATTAAACGAATACAGCAGGCCGCCTGATTAGCTGGACACAATTGGAAAAGCTTTTCTCATTTCATGATGTTAACTTTCATGCTAGCGGCACACCTGAATCCTAACTACACTAATAGGAGTCTAGGAACTGGACTGGCTTTTCCCCGCCACTTCGTTCGCCTACAGGAAACGCGTATTTATTCCTGAATATAAAGAAGTAGAACTGACCGATGATATGGCTAAATTGTCGAAATCGAATCACTTGCATCGATTACATTAGGACAAACAAAAATAATTATTTATTTATAATATTAGTTGAGAAGTTTCGATAACGATTGATCTTCCTGTTACATAACCACATAAAATACTTATTTCTCCTAAAAACCGTTGGATATTATTCTGTTTTTATTTTTGTACAATATTTTATACTAAACAAAAAAGAGATCAATCGTCGAATCCGACTCGGCTGGGCAGGGTTCGGGAAGCTGCGCGGTATCTTCTCGTCCAATATATCTCAATAATATATATGAAAGTCTGACCAATGCGTGTTACCAGTGATGACATATGGCTCCGAAACGTGGTCGCTTACAATGGGCCACAGAAGACTTAAAGTCACCCAAAGGGCAATGAAAAGGGCTATGCTCGGAGTTTCCTTTCGTGATCGAATCAGGAATGAGGGTATCCGCAGGATAACCAAGGTTACCGACATAGCACGAAGAATCGCCCAAGTTAAGTGGCAATGGGCAGGGCACATTGCTCGCAGAACGAATGGCCGTTGGGGCCGAAAGGTTCTGGAATAGCGACCACCTACCGGAAGACGTAGCGTTGGAAGGCCTCCTACAAGGTGGACCGGTGACCTGATAAGGATTGCGGGAGTCCGATCTTCGCGAGACGCATAGGACCGTTCATTGTGGCGAAACTTGGGGGAGGCCTATATCCAACAGTGGACGTCTTTCGGCTGAAATGATGATGATGATGAAACAACAAATAACTTTAAAAAGCAATCTTTTTTCTAAAACAGCATCAAAATTGGTTATTAAATGTAGCAACAATTAGCATTTCAAATATTGGTATGAGAAAGAATGGGGGCGTGGTGGGAATATATCTCTTTTCTAGGCGCGCGCGTAACCTATTGGCGGTGACGTCACATTTCAGTTTGTGTGTCGTTTTTCTGTTACTTGACATTTTCCGCTTCCAACAGATTTGAAAGGTTTACATAATAATTATTGAACGGATTTGAAAAATGCTATAATTATATTGCTATTTTGACTAAAGTAACTTTTTGATGCCAATAGTATAAAAAGAATTGTTAGCTAGCTAATTACATAATAAGCAGAAGTGTCCGAGCTCAAGGTTGTAATGAGTGTAATGCTTAACATTGCAAGCCCTCCTAGTGGAGCCAACTACATGATGTGGTAAGTTGCTACATTTACAACTTTTAAGAGAATATGTTGAAATCTTAATGATTCCTGTATTGCGACATTCCATCAAACTAGGCTGCAAGGAAAGGACCTATGTTCAGGACGGGGTGCGAAACTTGTTGTCTATAAAAAACAAAACTCACTTTAAACTTAACTGTAAAAGATGTACAGCGCCATCTAGCGACCATTTCTCGATTACCAATCATATTTTCTAAAACTATTGAGTTCTCACCTGCACACTACATCGCAAGCACCTTAACAAGCAAACTGCTTCCTAAATTATTCGTCAACATGTGTGTATGTTCAACTGCACATCAGAGGTAACACTTGATTTGAGAAAATCGCTCGTACTGCTACGACGTAGCGTAAGATCTCACACACCGCACTTTGACTTTACTTAACTGAGTAAAGTAAGCATCTCAATTGAGCATGAGCCTTATTGCTATAGCAGTAAGTTCACTTTTAAATTTAAAAAGCTTGCTTATAAAATTTACAGTTTGCGAACTTTGACTTTGCTAAATAAAGTAAGCGACATTTGGTTGGACAGCAAAAGGCTTGTCTTGTCTTGAATTTTCATTGAAGAATCTTGTCCATAAGGCGCTGTCAATGTCTTACACTTCGCTAGTCGCAGCTCAGTAGCAAATTCAAGTGGCAGCGGAGATGACGGGTGGCGTCGTGCGCTCCAAAAAACTACACTTCACAGCCGCTATTAAATTTAAATTGACATGTACCATAGAGTATTGGAACTGATTGATTTATGTCCTTAGCATGGAGATTAAGACGGAGCCGGGGCTGGAGGGCACGCTGGTGCCGCGCGTGGTGAAGGAGCGCAAGAAGCACGACCGCTTCAACGGCATGAGCGAGGAGGAGGTGTCGCGCCGCACGCTGCCCGACCACCTGGCGGAGAACCTCGACATCATCATTGTGAGTATGATCAACGTTTACTACGTCTATATTACTAGTATAGTAGTTGTAGTGGTTGAGTAACAATAGCAGCACGGGCCGATTTCAAACTTAAGCAATGCTTGACGCGGTCGGTCCTTGGATGAATCTTAACTTACAGAGATTCATACATGTTTGCTTCACGTAATGTACCGGTACACAGCTGAATCCGGTTAGAATGAAAACCTACCCCAAGTTAGTTGGGAAAAGGCTTGATTGTGGTGTGCCGCAGGGATGTTATGGATATGAAATTTCGGATCTGGATACAAATAAGGATAGAGGAATAATATTATACCGGTTTCGGATACGATTACGGATATGAAATTATTTCGGATTATCAGTTAGTTTCGGATTTTTCCTTTTTTAAATCATATAAACTGGCTTGACTGCGATCTCACCTGATGGTGAGCAGTGATGCAATCGTTGATGGTGGCACACTAGTTTATTAAGAGCATATTCACTCTAACCTTGAAGACACCTAAATTATAATCGGATGGGAAGACCGCAGCAGTCAAATTATTCCAATCCTTCGATGTACGCGGTATAAACGACGAGGCGAAACGCTTAGCTCGCTTGCGGATATTAAAATTATAAAAGTAAAACACAAATAGCAATTTGACTTTTATATCTAGTCTAGGTTATCTCCGCTTTACTGGTTTTACGGTTACGGGTACGGATATTTATTTATTTCGAATATCCGATAGTTGCGGTTACGGTTACGTAGCTCCGTAACATCCCTGAGGGCTTAGCCTAGTTGTTAATCTACAATCGTTAACGCTAGTAGAAAACTTCAAATGTATGGGAATGACATCATCACAACGTTAAGTGTTGTCAGAACAAAGGAATTTGAGGCGTTACCGACTGTAGAAAGAGATACGAAAAGGTCGTAACTTGGCTAGGCCTGCTGGTATGTAGTTTAGACGTAAAAATATAGAGTTTAATTTCGAACACAGACATCAGTCACGTCAATTATGGTAGTCGTAAAATATTGACGTTTCACGTCAGTCACGACCGGCGCGTCTCAGTCATGCACAGTCGGTAGCGTCTCTGACTGTTACGTGGCTGAGCGGCGACTTGACCGATTACTTTCAAGTCGCCGATTCTGTTAGTCACATCAGTGACTAATGGGTGTGTGTGCCGCCACCAGTTTCTGAAAGTTTATATAATTATAATCTTCTGATAAATGCACTAATTGAGAATTCTGCCAGCAATCTTACATCCTTCAATAGTACTTGATTAGAAGTGCAATAAGAAAGATTTTTTTAGGATTCTCCCAAAAATTGAGTGAGCTTTTCTTCGTGCGAAATTCAAATTTTCTTAAGAGTTTTTGCATTTTGCATGTCAGAGTGAAGTTGTATGTTGATTAAAATATGATTGGCGGCCGTAATACGTATGTATTTACGGAATTATAATAATGAAAAACATCAATACATCCCTCCTAGTTCATCTTACCATATTGAATGGTTAAAAGTTATTCAATAGCATAATAATATAATCAACATACTACTTGACACAGAAAAATTAAATTTCGCTAGCTACCATGGCCCTGGAGCGTCCTCCTTAAAAATCAGTTCGCCGCAGAAGTTTCAACAACAACAAAACAATAACTGCTGTTAACTTGAGCTTTAACAATAACTTTATCAGGTATTCAGTAACCTGGGACTGGTAGACTTAATAATGCAATATTCTCGCAACCTGATCAATCGACGAGGTTAAGCTCTGTAGATGGGTAATCATCCTCGAATTCGAAACCTATCAAAGATAACCGCAAAATTCTGCTTATGATTAGTAGCAAGTCTTCGAAACTTGCAGAACATTGGTTGCACATACGCGATGGTTTAGGAACCTGTTATCAGTACTAATTGTAAACAAATTATACATCGTGTGACCCCTGCCCCGCTCGTGTCTATACTAATTGTAAACATACGAGTTTTACTGAGGGGGCAATACATTATAGTGCACAGCTGCTTACGGCACTTTGCCGGGCCGTCATATCATCCCCTTTCATTACACATGTTGTAAGTTCTGTCGTGTAATTAATACATTCGAGAGATAATGTGAAAAAAAAAGCTGGCAAACAATCTAAATATATACAAGGAAAAACTGACTGACTGACATATCAACGCACAGCGGAAACTACAAGGGCTGTGAAATTTTGCACACGGTTTCCTTTAATAACGTAGGCGAGCACTAAGAGAGGATTTTTTAAAAGTCACTCCATAAGGGGATGAAACAGAGCTCCAAAGTTTGTATAGAGATATCTGCTTGCACGCGGGCGGAGCCGCTGGTAGAAGCTAGTTTTCCTGTTATTACATTGAACAATTTTTTGTCTGAAATAGTCATGGCGTTTTGTATTTCTAGACTTTCGGAAACCGTGCGTGAGCGTGAGACGGGGCAGGCTGAGACGAATCATAGTTCAGTTTCTAGTTTGCCTGACTCTGTGGGGGGCGCAGGCGCGATGGTCACGTATTTTATGCTTTTTTTTTTAATGAATTTGCATTATAATAATTCACGACAATCTATGATGGTGCAGTTCAAGTCTATTACAATATAATTGTGATAAACGATTAAAACTATATAAAAAAACTTATTCAAGTACTATATTACTAGGTCTTAGAAAAAACCTAGCGCCTTTTCAGCCACCGCGCGGTTTTTTCACAAGTTTTTTCTAGATATTCTTTGGCGACTACAGTAAAATAGTTTTTGCTAATTTCCTATATTTGGTAGGTACCAACTGGCAGGTACCAGTTAACTAGTTGTGTCGCCTAAATAGATAACATACAGGTATTACAAGAAATTAGAGCAGTGGCCTTAGGCAGTTTTAACAATAGAATATTATTTGTGTTTGTTACATGACGTGTTGTATGAATTCAAATTGGTAAAGATAAATAAATAGTATCCATGTAATATGCCATAGAGCAGTGGTGGCCGAGTGGTAACGGCCCCGACTTACGAGTTGTAGGTCGCGGGTTCAAACCCAGCCAGCCGCATTACTTTGTGTAATTTATTTCATCACCACTGCTCTCAAAACGGTGAAGGAAAACATCGTGAGGAAACCGGCCATGTCCTAGAACCAAAAATTCGAAGACATGTGACCTCCACCAACCCGCACTGGGCCCGCGTGGTGGATTACGGCCCATTCCCTCTCCTAGAGGAGGCCTGAGTCCCAACAGTGGGAACATTATAAGGCCGACTATGCTATGCTATGCTAATATGCCATAGGGGTATAATTGAAAACTGAAGTAATGAATAGGAAGTGTAATAAAATAAGTTAACAGATTTCAAAATGCTTGAGCGAACTTTGCTGTCACGTGCTTCTAATCCTCCAACACTCATTTATGAATCTCATAGCACTCCGTGTAAAATATGTCAATCAGCTGTGTTCGCCATTCGGTATCTAAGGGAGTAGTAACCTTTACATATAATGTTGAATGTTTTACATTAAAGGTATGTTAATGTTCTTATAATGTTTAATAATACACTTCACTAATTTAATGTTACTTAAGAATATTAAATAAATGTTACTTAAAGAGTGCACGTGCAAGCTGGCGTAGTTAAGGAAAAGGGAAGCACATTGGAATTAAGTCTCCAGCCCTTATTTAATGACAGGATTATCTACAAATTTTGCAACCAATCACTAGCCAGTGCTTGCTATTCTCCACAGTAGGTATGTCCCGCACGCTCAAGTATCACCGAAGCTGCCCCTCCCCCCTAATCAACGGGGGGAGGGGCAGCGTAACACACAACATCGCGCATGTATTCCACAGCCCTGCGTTCAAATTTAGAGTTACTCTCGTGACGTCATCAGAGTAGCTACTCTACCCTCGCATGTTTGAACGTCAACTATCAATGTCAAGAAAATGTCATTTGTTTAGTTATTTGTTATTTTATTATCATTTGAATTTTTCATTTTGATAAAAATTTAATTATGAAACTTAAATCACAATTATATTATAAAAAAAATTTTTTGCGTACCTACTTACCTATTATAAATTTTCTAACATCTTTTATATCAACATCGAGGGTTAAACCTATTCCTGACACACTGGTAATTTTCTCAAATACTACTACTTTAAATATTTGTCGTTTCACAGTCTATATAAAAGTTAAACGTTACTAATCAATAAAAATTTAAGACACACAAAAATGTTTGACGTTTAAATTTTAAACATGGCCGCTTACACCGACCTACCCTGCTCGGAGTTAGAGTTAGTTAAGTTAACTCTAGGGTAGCTACTCGAGTTATAAAAGAACGACCCTGGGTTGCAACTCGAAGCATTTTTGAACGGTTGGAGTAGCAACTCTACCCTACTCTGGTTGTTTTTGAACGCAGGGCAGGGATGGGCCGAGGGCAGAGGTACACCTTTAGTACGGCCACATTCATCGTTATGTGTAATATACACCTTAGTTATAAGGTGGTGGTGGCAATGGGCTCGAGCTTGACCACTATCTCACCTGATGAAAACTGACGATGAGCACGCTTACCTAGAAGTAACCTATTCACTCTTAACTTAAAAACCTCCAGGTTGTAGCTATCACCTTTGCCTTGGACCAGGACACAACATTTTAGGCCGAAATAAATATAATAGGATCCACTTAGTTTCGTTTCCACCATAAATGACTAAATTAACTGTAAACGAAATTAAAACAATTGTTTCATTTTGAAGATAATAGAGACAGAATGATGTTAATTTTATGCAGCATTTATACTGTGCAATCAACCCTACGTCCGTGTAAACCATTTGGCTGACAGCTCCTTTATGTCGTCGAAGTAAAGACGTGTGGTTGACTGTACTAAAGTGTATTGTGATACAGTACCGAATTTAATAGCATTGACCAATCTAAGTGTCAATGTCACCTTTAGGCAGGTACGTGTTTGTGTCTGTTGCAGAGGTTTTTATAAAAAAATACGTTATATGCATTATCATGGACATAGAGAATGAGCTGAGCAATACCCTCACAAAAATGACCACTCTGACAGTGTCAAAATGACTGTGCGACTAATACCTGTTTCTAAACTTGTGGCGTGAACCAATCAGAATTCAAGATAGAGACAACGTTTAGCCACACGATCGCTTTATCTCTCTTACAGTTTTCGGTCCGAATTCATTTCATAACTAATCTGGTATCCTAGTGTAAAAGTTTTGTTACTATTTTGGTGTACAATAAAGGTTATTGTATTCTATTCTGACCTAACCTAAATATGTTTCTTGATATCTATAACTTGCTTGACTCAAGTGAATAGATTATTTCTAAGCATCGTCGATCACACCATTGCTTAGGTACAAGTCTATCTAAAATAATTAAAAAAAAACAAACTGTTTATGTTTATTATCTATATGGATTTAAGAATTATAAATTATATGTACAGATATCTACAAAAATATTTGTTGTACAGATCGGCATCAACCCCGGCCTGTTCGCGGCGTACAAGGGACACCACTACGCCGGTCCCGGAAATCATTTCTGGAAGTGCCTGTACCTGTCCGGCCTCACCAGGGAACAGATGAGCGCCGATGAGGACTATAAGGTTTGTACTCTATTCTATTATCAGTACCCGGACTTCAATATGGCACATCGAATTTTAAAGATAATTTAAAAAGATAATTCTAGATTAAGATTTTAAAGTTGAGTATTTGTCAAACTCTATTTTACCCTAGAACCCAAGTTCTTAACTCGAAATATCGAATTCAGAGACCGATCTTAACACAGAAGTATGTTCTACAAACGTCTATAAAAGTCTAACGTTTTCTATACCTCGGTGTACTTACCTTACTAACTCCTAGTTATTTTCCACGACATCGTTCCCGTAGTGTACCCCGCAGAAACCTTGCATTCTTTCGGGACCTCAAGTGGCCCGAGTATCATACTCGGCAATAAGCGATACCGTACTTACGTATCTGTTAAAAAAATGGTTTTGATCAGTAGGCCTCCCAGCGGTTTCGCACGCGTAAAAGCAGAAAATTATCCCAAGAGAGCACAATCCCGGGATGAAAAGTCCTATGTGATACTCGTAGACATGATCTACCCCAATCAATTGTGTGTCAATTTTCATCCCGATTCGTTCAGCCGTTTGAGCTTGACGAAGTAACAAACATACACGCAAACTTAGCCTCTATAATATTAGTGGGATAATAGATTAAGCTGTTGATCCCCGCACGAACGCCGGCGTTTGTGCGCCATTGTCTTACTATTGTGTCTCTAATTACGCTAATCAAGAAGTTAAGATATACCACCATTGAGCATGTACCCCAGATTTAATAGATAAATAATTTTGCTTGATGTTCCTGCTACAAGAGAACAAAAACACAAGTAGGTACTGCGTTTCTACGAATATTTCCTGTCATTGTTATGGAATGATAGCGTTATCCTATTGATAAGACATTTTTGAGTGCGGGGATAATAGCGCACAAACGTTGCCTGCGGAAACTTAGGTTTCCAAAGAACTGCTACAAATAACGGTGAACATCTTTTGTTACGGCAAAGAAAGATTAGAAGGGTTATCTATTATTTGCAGAGAATCTTCAAGAAAACGTGGGCCTGGTCTGCACGAATGGATTCGCAGTGCTCAGCGTGGTGCCTGCGCACTTTCTAGTTTTCCATTTAGGAGAGTTGTATATTGAGCGCTGGCTGGTGATAGGCTGACTTTTATTTTGTCAGTTAGTCTATTAGATTTGTCGTTCACTTTGAATGGTTGCTACTTTTTTTTCCAATTCCAAATTGAGTCGAACCAAGGTAAATGCACTTTCAGTGCGACTGGCCTGTTATTTCCGTTTGTATCGCAGTTTTTTGTGCTGAACTCGTAGGTTACTGTCGGACATGGTTACGTTCACTGAAAATCACAGTTCAACTATTGGCCGCGCAGTTGCCTTTGAAAAGCACAATCAGCACAAACATTTTACGACGGACAAACTGTTCAATTTTGACGGCGAAACCGTTGGCGCAGTGGTTGAGCAATTGGTTGCAACGTTGCGTATCGCTAGTTCGATTCCCGCAGGGGCAAAATATTTGTATGGCCTACAGATAAGTGTTCTGGGTCAGGGTGTCTTGCGCATGTCAATTAAAATGTTTGTAAACCCACCTACGATACACGAGGAATTCCTAGTGTGACGCAAAGATTTTTTGGTTATAAAAGCATCATAATAACAAAAAAAAACAAACTCAATTGCAACAAATTCTTGTAAAGGGGTTGCGATGACCTGTGCCCGTTCAGGGACGCCTTTGACTTCAGTAGAAGTATAATAGGGAATATGCATGAAAAAAGAAATTGTAACCAGTTTATCAACAAATATACAAACATAGAATACTAACTGAATACATATCAAAATTGGTATGAAGCAAACGAGATATAGCATTTGTAAACAAATATTTCAGTCTGTCGCCAAGATAGAATAGAATATCGTTTATTTAATAAAAGTGGCACATTTATATTATGATACATAAAAACAATTATAACGCATACATTGCATTTTTGCCTGAACTAGGTTGGACCTGTATGTCAAGCTAAAAGATGCTGTTTTCTAGTGGGGGTCGTACGGCTGTTATGGGCTTTGACGTCAGAGACCATGTCGGACTTCTCTTTCATAATAGCAGCCTTGAAGCTTTATAACTTGGTTGTTGATGGAACATATTTTTTTGTTCATATTTGTTTACCAGAACTAAAAGTATTTAATTTAGCAAATAAAATAATGTTTGCATATTCCTTATTGAAGTGGTTTTGGGTTATTTCAATAATTGGTATAATAAAGGTACCACGCATCCGGTTCAGTCTGCATGAAGGTGTACATGTATGGTTATTCATACGACACTACTAGTAATAGTACGACACTCGTTTACAAACAATATTAGGCCGCAGCGAGTACGCATCACTACTAACTCCTATTTACATACACGGCGTCGCTTGAATACAAATAAGCAAGTGATTAAGGCTTTTGGATGACTCAAAACGTACCTAATTATTTTAATTCAAGTCGATTATATTTAGTAACCATATTTTTTTAAACCGGTTTGTTCTGCGCACACACACTCTTCTAGCTGTCTTAGTGCTGTCATATTAGCACTTCGCTAGCGACTCTGTTCGCGAGAAGGTTTTCATAAAAACTTTAACACCTCTTAAATCGTATTTTGAGGGTAGTTTTGAAAAACTATTAATATCAGTCTTTATTATTCATTTTGATTAGAATTTGTGCCAAGTTTCAAGTTTAATAACCCAAGAAATAAGAATCCTCCATACAATCTTCAAAACCCTAATAGGATCACTTTGTTGTACGTCTGTCTGTCTGTCAAGACCCTTTATCTTGGGAACGCATGGAGGTATCGAAATGAAATTAAAACCTAATACTCAGGTATGCGGTCCCTTGAAGCTGTGAAAAAATCAAACTTCTGAGTTACAGCTGTAACTCAGAAGTAGCAGTAGAGATACAGCTGTTTTTGTCGCAAAAAAATTATATTTCGACACTCTCGAGGGAATCAAAATTCATAGGATACTTCCCATTGACCTAGAATCTGAAATTTGGCATGATGTAAGGACTCAGCACAAGTATAGGAAAAAATCTAAAAACTGTAAATTTGTAGTAGTCACAAAAAAAAACTTGCGATTCGGAAAAATCTATTGGGAATTGAATTGATTTCATAGGTACGGAACCCTCAGTGCGCCAGTCCGACTCGCACTTGCCCGGTTTTTTTACATTAGGTTCGCGCTTGACCGCTAACTCACCTGATGGAAAGCGACGATACGGTCGACGATGGACCGCGCTTACCTAGAAGTAACCTATTCACTCTTGACTTAAAGATTCCCGGGTTGTAGCCATCAGGAAAAACATTTGTATTTTTTTGTATAAAGGTTTTTTTTATAAATAGATAGATAAAAAGGCGACAGCTATAAAATTTCACCATCTTGACGTAACTCTCGGCGCCGCTCATCATTTACATTCTTCTTTAAGTTTTGTCGACACCAAACTGTAACCTCATGACGAACCAATTGCTAATATTCATGATATCAGCCAAGTTCTATGTTTAGCCCAAAACATGTGACCTTGTGACCGACGTCCGAGGTAAAGGAAAACATTGCAGTCATTAAATTAGACTTTGAACTTATAAGCATAATAGCATAATCAGCCTTTTTTTTTTAATGTTCCCACTACTGGGACTCGGGCCTCCTCTCTAGGAGAGGGAATGGGCCGTAATCCACCACGCGGGCCCAGTGCGGGTTGGTGAATGTCACACGTCTTCGAATTTTTGGTTCTAGGACATGCCGGTTTCCTCACGATGTTTTCCTTCACCGTTTTGAGAGCAGTGGTGATGAAATAAATTACACAAAGTAATACGCCTGGCTGGGTTTGAACCCGCGACCTACAATTCGTAAGTCGGGGCCGTTACCACTCGGCCACCACTGCTCTTTTTTGAACTTGACCAGAGGAAATTGTAAGTCAATTCCTTTCTACATTACTTAGTTTAGTACCTGTCTTTAAACATGGCGCATTTAGTTGAAGTCAGCTAAACCAAACTAGATAAGTCGTGCTTGGATATGTTTGGTTTAGCAGATTTACAGACAGTAAAATATTACTATGTTTATTTTTGCACAATATTTTGTACTAAATAACAACTAATAATAATAAGAAATGTTATTAAGCTATTGCATAGCTTCTATCGAGGGCCTTGAGCGCGGGGACCGAATCCAGAAATTCCGTAACGAAAAAAACCTCACGCTCCCCACTCCGACGGGCACGGAGGTGTGGCTTGAAGGCCGACAGAGACCGAACACCTATTTTAGAAAAGTCGTTAACGACCTGTGTGGTGCATTGGTACAGCGTTCTACCTATGTTATCATCGTGCCTCGAGTTCAAATCTCGGTCAAACAAAATAGTCTTTTTGTATTATAATAGATTATAGTAATGTTCTATGATAACAACTGAACATACTTGTAGCAATTTATGAAGTAAACAAGAAAGAAAAAAATTTGTTTTCTTATCGGTCACCACGCTCAAAAAGTGTAACTTGAATTAATATCAAAGAAAAAGAAATACTGCATAAATAAAATAAATAATTATAATTGCATAAGTTGATACAAAATGCTATGCAATAGCTTTATTTTTATTTCACATAGGCCTACAAGGCATACTTATACAACGTTATAAGCTAGTGCACTACTGTATGAATATTAAATGAAGCAGCAAATAACATTACAAATATCTGTACAAGCGAGAGTGCGGCCGTGGTGGGTACAACTCGCTATTTCTTTTGTAAACACGTAACCTATGGGCGGTGACGTCACATTTCAGTTTCTGCATCCTTTTTCTGTTACTTGACAGTTTTCCCTTCCACCAGATTTCAAAGATTTCCAACTTACTTAATTTTGGACAGTTTTAAAGTTATTTTGTTTATATAAATAATAAAAAACTGGGCAAGTGCGAGTACTCGCGTACTGAGGATTCCGTACAAACTTACCTATGTGAATAGTTCAATTCCCGAATGGAGTCTCGAAGATTTTTTCGAACCGCAAAAAAAGATTTTTTTTTTGTGACGATTGCAACAAATTTTCTGTTTTCAGATTTTTTCCTATATCCGTACTATAAGACCTTGCTTTATGCCAAATTTCAGGATTCTGGGTCAACAGGAAGTATATGATTAATTAACCCTATGAATTTTGATTCCTTTGAGAGTGTCAAAATATACGTTTTTTGCGACATAAACGGCCGTATCTTTTGATTTTTTCACAGCTTCAAGGGACCGCAGACCTGAGTATATGGTTTTAATTTCAACTCGATACCTCTATGCGTTTCGGAGATAAAGGGTCTTGACAGACAGACAGACGGACGGACAACAAAGTGATCCTATAAGGGTTCCGTTTTTTCCTTTTGAGGTACAGAACCCTAAAAAGGTGCAAATACCCAATATTAACGACTGTATACTGTAAAAGTGGGACTATAATAATAATACTGTTACAACATTAACAAAAGAAAGCTGTCACACCGAAAGTGCCCGTTCCAAGTTATTTTCTAGGTACATATAATAATGATAATAACTTTATTTCGGGTGGCATGGACCCATAGAAATCTTAACCTATAAAGTTCAAATTGTATTGTTTTACATTATATTTACCATGACTGACCACACCTATACAAGACTTGACCCACTGACTTTGAAAGGGACGGTCGAAACGTTTAGCGATTGCGCTTAGAATACTGTTGTTGCTACTTCGTATACGGGTCAGCAGGGAAGCTGCTTTTTTGCGCATGGATGGCCTGGAAACCATCAGTGCGCGCTTCAGCAAACATCCCAGAGGCGCTGCACCGCCACGGCAGACCCAACAACATCCTGAACGCCTTATTGTACTGAGTGTGCAAGGCTCTGTAGGCTCGCTGCGTATCTCTCACCCACAGGCCGCTTGAGTAGAAGAACTGGCAATGATTGGTGATTTGAATAGTGTAATCGCGCGAACCTGCGGGTGAGCATATTAGTTCTCACCGCCAGAGCCCTGAGCTCCCGCTCAGTATCATTATCGTCCCTGAGATCACTAGTCACAATATGACCCAGGTATTTAATAGTTAGAGCTTGCTTTAGGGCTATTCCATTGAGAAATACAGGAGGCACATGAATAGGCTGTTGTTTGCCTGATTTAAAAACAAAAAGTTCACTTTTTTTAGTGTAATATTGTAACCCATGCGCCTCCGCGTTCTTATCACAAATAGACATAAGTTTCCTTAGCCCGCTTATGAAGGGGCATATATTTTGTTTGGTCCTTCTAGCTGCTGAACTTCGGCATCGGCTTCACGAACATGGTGGCGCGGCCGACGAAGGGCAGCGCGGACCTGACGCGGCGCGAGATCAAGGAGGGCTCGGCCATCCTGCTGGAGAAACTGCAGAGCTACCGGCCCAAGGTGGCCGTCTTCAACGGCAAGCTCATATACGAAGTGTTCTCGGGGAAGAAGGACTTCTGCTTCGGGAAACAACCCGACACTATTGCTGGGACTAATACTGTGAGTACTTATAGCTCTCTAAATTACAGGTTACAAATATTTTTTAGTAAATTTCTAAAAAAATAAGTAGTGGGTGCTTTTGAAATAAATACCAAAGAATCAAACTTCTAATCTTGTAACCCCACACAAAAAATACTGACTCCTACCACCTGTTTGTTTATTGTGCCTACACCATAGTGTTCTGGTAAGAATGCTTTGGTATAAATTACCGCAACGTCAAAAAAGAAAGAGCGAGCTCTCGGCGGCAAATTACTATTTCATCCTTTAATTTGTCATGACCGTGGCGTGCTGAACACATTTTGTTTTATCATGTATACATGACTGTGGTGGTTATGGACCATGACAATGGTGGGTTAAGAAAAACATAAGGCATGTCTACAACCAAAACCAAAAAACCATCTAAATGTAGACAAAATATCTCCTCGAGTCACAAAATCCCTTTTTGACTTGTCAGTCTCATTAGTTGGGCCTTGATATAGGAAGTGTTTTCCAATAGAAATTCAGAAGCAGCCTGGATATTGTAGGGGCCAAGCAGGGTCGAAGCCTACTGGGGCCACGAGTAGTGTGAAAGTGAAACCCGGGGCCCTGGGACGAAGGCCAAGAAGGAACATAAGTGGGTTTTTAGTCAGTAAAACTCTGATACTATCTCACGCTCCGCCCAAGAGCGAGATTTGTCATTAGATGATTTACCAATCTAAAAAACAAAGCCTAACCCTTCTTGCAGTCGGGTAAAAAAGCAGCCTGGATCCACTTTTTGGACAGATTTATATCCATTTGATGGCAGTAGGCTCGTTACAACCTTGTAAAATGTGGTTGCACTGAATAAATGTACTTGTTCTCTTATATAACCCTGCCTAGTCCTTTGGGTTAGAATATAAGTGCGATATGTAGTAACATTGGGTTGGGTGGGCGCAGTACATGTGGGTGATGCCGTCGTCGTCGGCGCGCTGCGCGCAGCTGCCGCGCGCGGCCGACAAGGTGCCGTTCTACGCGGCGCTCAAGAAGTTCCGCGACTACCTCAACGGGCTCGTGGCGCACGTGGACGAGAGCGAGCTGGTGTTCCCCGACAACACGTCGCGCCGCCCGCAGGAGGAGATGGAGATCCGCCGGTACGCCACGCCTCCGGGAACCATCACCAAACCTAAACTTACCACATTCACTCCTTACAGCGTCAACAATCGACGCCAAATCGATTTCATTGTAACGCTGACCATAGCTAGGACCCGTTATGGAGCTAAAGTTATATCAGTTTCCCCACAAATGATTCACACTCGAAAGTTACTAAAGAATGTATATATTTCGGCTTGGTGATGGGTGCTTTTTCAAATAATTGTACTTTTTTAGATGTGTGGGTAGATTTTTGTGTATGGAATAGTAAATTAACTTATTTCGGGATCCAAAAGCTTACAAAACCATTCTTAGTTTGGGCGTAGAAAGTACCACAGGTGGCTAGACTTTCAGAATTATTGATAAACAGCAATCAATTCGTTGCCTTATTTTGTAAATGTTTTTTTTTCTAATAAATGAAGCAATTAGTTTGGTTGCATTGTCAAAATAAAAGGGGTACAATTCTGAGTACGTTTTAAAATTGATGCTAATGGGTTCGGTCACTTAGTAATATTATTTGTATGTGTCTAACTGTGGTTTAGAATCATTAAAGTTATTTGTGTAGCAAGACAGTCGCGTATAAGTACTCTGGAATAGTCACATAAATCCGAGAAGAGTGAATTGTTATTCAGTTTGTCAAGAAATACCTCAATATAAACAGTTTGTTTTGACTTTCTGTTCCGAATAATTACAAGGGATTATTTGAAAATACCAAGTAACAACTTGCCATTTTCAAAGACTGATAATCTCTCCAACTGCTGCTCTCAACAAGGCATAGTTACGCTACTGGGATCAAGTTCAGCTCGACGATGCCCCCGCCGGCCGAGTCGCCGGGGACCTTCTAGGAAAGCATATTTTTGACTCAGTTGAGACACGCTACACAAAGCAGTGGCGTGCTCACTTGTGGGGCTGGGGACTAGTAAACGCTATCGCGTCAGCGTTGTGTCAAAAGCTACGGGCCTATTTCCATTTTCCCGCTAGATGGCGCTAAACTCAACATTTTAAATTTATTTTGGTTTTAGTTTATGGGAGCATTATTAGCAAGGAAATGATATTTGCGAAAATATGACATTACACTTACCAAATTCTAACCTCGAAATCCAGCTAATTCTGACTGTTCACGACTCTTGACATTAGTGCTTAAGTATATCGCTGTACTTACAGCACTAGTTGATAACATGAACAGTCAAAATTATTCGACTAAAAATGTTCAGTTCAAAGCCATGTAACGAGAAAATGGCCACGCTAGAACCCATAGCTTTCACCTGAAAGTTTTTTCACCGTTTTTTTATAAACTGCAGTGAACATTTCAAAGAGACCATAGTCGTCAGTATATTCCCAAGCAGCGTTCGGCGACGTTCGACTAAACGCTATATCCGGACGATGTTGTTTATAGGAGACTCTACCTTAATAGTTTAGTAGTGAGCGTCAGGACGCGGACGTGTAGGACAAGTGACCTAGCCGAACTAACCTTGTGTCTCTGTAGTGGTGTTGTGTGTCCTCTCTGTATGTTACGTCAATCAATCTCATGTGTCCTCCTCGGTAGTGTGATAGATTTGTCACCAAACTGGCTCACGAGCATTCCAGACAACTCTCCTTAACTTTATATTTTTTCATCTTGATCATATTAAATAACAACTCTAAAATAAAGTAATACTTATTCATTGTTATGTTTTAAGCATCAAATCTGTGTTAGCCTTGTAACTAATTATAAAATGAGACCAAATTATTAAATAACAAGCAACAATATCTTAACAGTAGAGCGAAATTATAACAAAATTTGTCATTCATTGAGACGTTCCCTTTGTCCCGTAACAACACGCTGGCCTCTCCCATTTGTTAAAGATTTTTAGTTTTTGTACTGATTGAACTTAGCCCATTTATTTCAAATTGTTCGATTGTTTCAGCCAAGCCAGCAGGTAATATAACTCGCTGCCAGTTAACATTACTTTGATTAGTTCACTTTACAAAAACATTTTCATTTAAAACAGACTATTTGACATCAATTAATTTAGTTTGAGCCGCTGCGGCGACTAGGTCGTAGGTAACTGTAGGAACACACAACTTGCTACAAGTATGGAAGTGCGTATTAGTGCAATTGGCGTAGGCATTGATGTCAAGCTGTAGACCGGGGTTGAGTCGGACCTGCACGCTTTGTTTGTTCTGTAGGCGATCGTTACACTTGCTATGTGACGGCTGAGAGTATCAGAGCTACGCTCTGTGTCCAACAGCTTTTTATTGTGGTTGACATGGCGTCCACTATTGTGATATACTCGAGTTGTATCTCTGACATCTAGCCGTGACATAGTATGTATGACAATTCGCATGCCACCACGACCGCCATTGTCTGCTGGTGCCATGCACGTTGTCTAGTGCTGCTTAAGTAGTTCACAGCATCCGCGTGTCCCGGCACATCGCCCCCGTACATGTGATGCATGCGGTCAGGCTACGTAGGCCGGACGTGTCGATCTGATTCAACCTTCTTAAGATAGACTTTATTTCTGGGATCAAGTTTGGTGACAAATATATTTACACAGTTTAGATCCAATTGTAGCCCTGTCAGTGGCCGCTTATAAACTATTTTACTGGCTAATCAGGGCGGCATTTAGCCGATTCGTTAGCGACGGGGTGGGAAGTGGTAGGGCAGTAGGCGCCCTCGGGCGGGTGTCGCGGACAGACAGTGAGCGAGCCACGTTGCAGACTGACGATGGAGCCGGAGCCGGGCGACACCATCATCCTGGAGGATGGCACGGAGGTGCCGCTCAAGAAGAAGCGCGGTCGGCCCAAGAAGGTGAAGCTGGAGAACGGCGAGGTGGCGCCGCCCGCGCCGCGCCAGCCGCGCCAGCCACGCCCGCCGCCCGCGCTCGACGCAGCCGATCAGCCGCCCAAGAAGAAGCGCGGCCGCCCCAAGAAGATACGCCCCGAGGAGCAGCAGTTCCTCATGCAGCACCAGCAGCATCAACAACAGCAACAGGTCAGTGACAGCCAGCGCTATACGTTTATAATTCACTGCAGAGCAGTGGCGTGCCAGATACCTTTATAGGGGGCAAGCCAAGGAACCTTGACTTATCTACTACCTACCCATTTACCTAATATTCCGAATAAAAAAAACTCGCGCTATAATCCGCCGTCACGTATCATCAGAGCAAAATCTCTTGCTGTAATGCTGATTTTAATTGCTACAATTTCATTTGTTAATAATAAGATAGAAATTAAGTATACATCATTCCTGTATCATAAATGATTTAAAATATGTAAGAGCCATCTATTAATATTTTTTGGCAACTCTTGCTCGCTCACAACAAAATTCTAGCTGGCTACTTCTGAATAATCCACTAGATGGCGCACAAAAGATTGTAGTAATCAATGAAATCAATCATTTGTTTGCGATATTGATATGTAATATAATTAGCAAATACTCACAATTTAAACAGCCATAGCGTATACAACAGCATAGCCGTTTTTCGTTTCTTTATCACACACTTAGAAATTTCATCACATAACTGTCGAGAACACGGATATCGGTCGAGAAATAGAACCAAGTTTCTGTTCGCGGTTTACCAAAACTACAGAATGAAATAACAGCATTTGAGAATTCTGATGTATTTTCATAGCACCAGCGAAGTTATTTAAGTCATTATAACCTGATGTATTCCAAGCATTCTTATCGTTTGAGCAAAATATGCAACACCAACAGAACAACTTGTTTAAATGCGAGCAGCCTGCAATCCAGTGAGTTTTTTAAACTGAACGATGAAACTGCCTATTATGTGATTTAGTTTTCTGAGAAATTTTCAAATCAGGGGTAGGTTTAGGTGAAGTTACGATATCATATTTATCTCTAAAAGTCAAAATCTTTACCTGGCCAAGTATTTTTTCCACACATTTTAATCCGTCACAAGGAACAATTGCATGTATTTCCGAATTCATTTTAAAGATAATAAACTTTAGTCACTTCAAAACCAAGTAAGTTACAGTAATAACTAATCATAAAACTTTAAATGACAGAAATCAAAAATCTTTCTTAACAAAACTCACACGTAAACGTAAACACGATAACCGCTCAAAGCAAATTTGAACTAATTTGTTTGCGGAACTGTTTTTCGCGTCATAGACAGAGGGCGCCTCGTAGTTTGCGTAGTAAAAGTTCATTGATTAGAAGTACCAAGCTGGGCTTAATCGAGTACGATTTTAATAGAATAACGTCCCATCAGCTCGTGCACAGTATCAAATTTTACTCACACAGACTCACATTTTTATGTTTTTAGAGGGAAAAGTGAGATGGCAGATCAAGCCTCATAACAAGCCTTTGCGCCAGACAGGCAGCAACACACTAGTGTTCATCACTTTTTTTTGTTAAGTGTTAGAGTGAGATCGGAGAGATTGCGCTCAGAGCGGCAACATTGCATAATGTGCATACCTCCTCGGTCCTATGTATCGTGCGTGAATGAACACGAAATGGCAACAGCGCGTAACCGCGTAGGCGCGCGAAGTTTAAAAATTAGAGTTATATTTAATTTAATTCATTTGTTGTGTTCTATGGTATAGATGACTGTGGTGTGGTGAGGTATTATTTTCACATCAAGCCGGGCTTATTAACTTGTATTGCTCGCACGTCGCTGCTGCAGAGTACAAAACCTAACAGCGATATTAAATTAATTTTAAAAAGTGTACTCCATTGAGATATTGCAATCATTGTACGTAAACTTAATTAACCAATTTCTCAGTTATTTATTGATGGTTTTCAAAAATATCTTCATTGATTTATTAGTCATCATCTTCCTGCCCTTGCCCCGTATTATTAGGGGTCGGCGCAATACGTTTTTTTCTTCCATTTTGTCCTGTCACTCGTCAGAGTAACGTAAAAACATGTCTATCACTAACTCCTTTTTCTTTCATATCACTTTTTTACACAATCCATCCATCTTTTCTTTGGTCTCCCTCTCCCTCTCCATCCATCCACAAGTAAACTCATAACTCTTTTAGTGACATGCGTTTCATCCCTCCTCTTCACATGACCATACAAAGACAAACGATTCCCTTTCAACTTTTCAGTCACTGGCGCCACTTTCAAACTTCCCCTAATATACTCATTTCTCACTTTATCCATTCTCGTCACACCACACATCCATCTCAACATTCTCATCTCCGCTACGTGCAATCTTTTTTCATCCGTCTTTTTTACAGCCCAACATTCTGATCCATACAGTATGACAGGCCTTATCACGGCCTTGTAGATTTTACCCTTCAACTTGAGGGGCAACCGCGGGTCACAAGTTTTTTCTCGTGACCTGTCGCAAAACAATGTAACCTAGCAGTGTTTGAGTTAATTGGAATTGTCATGAAAAATAGGCACTCTGTTTGTAAGTGTTCGCAACTATAAAGTGTGAAATAAAAATTTATTACAAAAAAAAAATAACCGACTTCACTAAAAAAAATATACTAAAAGGATCAAAATAACTTTAATTTCGGAAGTCGGTGTTAAATATGAAACAAATAATACCGAGAAACACCGACTTCCGAAATTAAAGTTATTTTGATCCTTTTAGTGTTTTTTTTTAGTAAAGTCGGTTTTTTTTTGTAATAAGTTTTTATGTATATTTAACAACGCCTTTCCTCCCACAGCAAACCAACGCGATGGTGCAGCAAAGCAGCGGCCTATCCTCTCTCCAGCCCATCCACGGGCACGGGCACCTGCCGCACGAGCAGGGCTACCTCACCAACGTGGGCGGCAACGAGGGCTTCCCGCCGCAGCTGCCGTCGCCGCTGTCGCAAGGCTCGCTGCTGTACCCGCACCAGCAGCACCAGCAGCTCACCAATGACTCAGGGAATTACTTTCAACAGCAACCGCCTAACTCAGGTATGTGACTTTCAACAAAATTTACCAATATGACCCTAAAGCCTTTTATTTCGTCTAGTTTTTTTGACGAGCTTTATTTTCAGACTACTTATCGTAGAAATGTAAGGGTGGTGAATTATTTATTTATTAATGCTTCATGCGACATAAAGGTACAAAGAAATTCAAATTCTTATTATTATAATTTTTACTTTAATACAGTAGTATTATAAGTTTTTGAGACCTTTTCAAAATTTGACTCCCTTGAAGATGAAAACCATTTCAAAGTTATCAGTTATTAGTTGGTGCGCTTAGCACAAAGCAGTGAAAAATATTAGCAGTTTGTAAAACAAAGCTCTTTGCAGCTGAGTAAAACCCACATAATTGTTAAGTTCCTGTTTTATGCCCAAGGCGGTACCATTAGTAGTCAGTTATTGGCTGGCATTCATACAAAAGCCCGCATCAGGGAAGTTTATGTTACGTGTGGCGCAGGGCTGGAGTCCCCGCTGGACGTGTCGACGCCGCCGATGCTGGGCGGCATGGCGCGCGGCTACGCCTCGCCGGGCGGCTACGCGGCGTCCCCGCGCGGCGTGTACGCGTCGCCGCGCTCGCAGGGCTACTCGCCGTCGCCCGCGCGCCCCGCCGGCACGCCGCAGCCGCAGGTAACATTACACATACGCTACGCGGCGTCCCCGCGCGGCGTGTACGCGTCGCCGCGCTCGCAGGGCTACTCGCCGTCGCCCGCGCGCCCCGCCGGCACGCCGCAGCCGCAGGTAACATTACACATACGCCTCGCCGGGCGGCTACGCGGCGTCCCCGCGCGGCGTGTACGCGTCGCCGCGCTCGCAGGGCTACTCGCCGTCGCCCGCGCGCCCCGTCGGCACGCCGCAGCCGCAGGTAACATTACACATACGCCTCGCCGGGCGGCTACGCGGCGTCCCCGCGCGGCGTGTACGCGTCGCCGCGCTCGCAGGGCTACTCGCCGTCGCCCGCGCGCCCCGCCGGCACGCCGCAGCCGCAGGTAACATTACACATACGCCTCGCCGGGCGGCTACGCGGCGTCCCCGCGCGGCGTGTACGCGTCGCCGCGCTCGCAGGGCTACTCGCCGTCGCCCGCGCGCCCCGCCGGCACGCCGCAGCCGCAGGTAACATTACACATACGCCTCGCCGGGCGGCTACGCGGCGTCCCCGCGCGGCGTGTACGCGTCGCCGCGCTCGCAGGGCTACTCGCCGTCGCCCGCGCGCCCCGCCGGCACGCCGCAGCCGCAGGTAACATTACACATACGCTACGCGGCGTCCCCGCGCGGCGTGTACGCGTCGCCGCGCTCGCAGGGCTACTCGCCGTCGCCCGCGCGCCCCGCCGGCACGCCGCAGCCGCAGGTAACATTACACATACGCCTCGCCGGGCGGCTACGCGGCGTCCCCGCGCGGCGTGTATATTTTGATACGAGTGGAGAAAGTTTGCGCCCGCACTGCACCGCACTAGTGCGAAAACGGGGGTTAACGCGCGCCTCCCGGGGGTCGCGGCGCGCCTAGCTGCGCTCAATGTGTGGCAGCGGTGAGCGCCCGCACTGCACCGCACTAACGCGAAAACGGGGATTAATGCGCGCCTCTCGGGGGTCGCGGTGCGCACAGTCTGCGCTCAATGCGTCTACATGACAAAGTTGGTTCGACTAGTTCTAAACATAAAATATTTCCCCCGGGTCCCCCAGGAGCAGAGCCTGCTGCACCAGTTCCCGGCGAGCCCGGCCGCCTTCTCGGCGCCGTCGCCGCCGCGCGCCGGCTACGGCTCGCCCGCGCCGCGCGCTGCGCCCTTCAGCGGCCGGTCCCCTCTGTACGCGCACAGCCCCGCCTCGTACCAGCACCAGCAGGCACAGGTAATACTAACCTCTCCCACAGGAACAGATCCCTGCACATACGCTGTATAAAACACGATCGATCGTCTTCTTTACAAATATTTTATTATTATTTACCTTATTGCATATCTTAAATGATAAATGATATTTATTTTGTAAATAGGTTTAAAAAACACTTTTACACGTCAATTTTTTTTTCGTCAATTTTAAACTAGATGAGGCCGGTGTTTCCTAGCCGACTACCCTGAGAAGAAACACCGAAACAAACTCAGGGGTCAAAGTCTCTTTTAAAGTCCATACAGTAAATATGTAATGGTCAAATCACATGAGAACCATGCAGATTTGTCTGAAATGGTCTTTTGAAGAAAGAACCATACAGATTTGAGTGGACCTGTCCAGTCAGTGCAAGCATTTGTCAGTATTCGTAAAGCTCAACTCAGGACTACTAAGGAGCTCAACGACTTGACGAACAATACCAAGGAAAGGACATTTGGGTAGGCCGCAGAAAATACTCAAATTGCCAGACATACATTAAAATTACTGAAAAGGAAAAAAAAAACAATCAACATAGTCCTCACGTTCACAATAATAAAAGAAAAATATAGTTTACAAAATGTAATACTTTAGCAAAGTAAACATTTTTGTCAAAAATTAATAGAAAAAAAAGTCCAATTGCAAAATAAAAATAATCTACAATATATAATTGTAATAAATAATAAAAAACACAATTAAAAATAAAAACAAAAGAATTAATTTATCACACAAACATTTACAAAAACAAAACAACAAAAAAAACTGTGCAAGTGCGAGTAAGACTCGCGCACTGAGGGTTCCGTACAAACTTACCTATGAAAACAGTTCAATTCCCGCATTGAGTTACGAAAATTTTTCGGAATCGAAAAAAAATGTTTGTTTTGTGACGTAACTAAAAATTTACTGTTTTCACAGTTTTTTTCCTGTTCTTTGCTATGAGACCTTGCTTCATGCCAAATTTCAGGATTCTAGGTCAACGGGAAGTACAAGAAGAAATTTTTTTCAAAAGCAAAGCAGTACAGTAATTTGAAGTTTTATCTAGTAGACACATAGAGTGAAGGCCTCACTAACTCGTGTGGTTGCCCGCAGAGCCCGGCCCCGCAGGCGCGCTTCTCGCAGTCGCCGCACCCGCACCATCCCCATCCCTACTCGCACTCGCCCGCGCCACAGGTATGTATACTCTTTTTAAAGGTAATCGATCTTATTTGATAAAAGTTTAATTATTTTTCAAGGCTATTTTCTTCTTCTGATATTAGAATTTCAATTTAGGATTGCGTGACATTTTTATTTGTTTATTTAGTACATGGAGGATTTACAGCTAATAAAACCAGACAAAAAAAAAGAAACTATAATCATTAGAAAGCCAATTACAAGTCCTCACGTATGGACATTATAATTAAAATACATTAAAAATGGTGTGAGCACAAAAATAAAAAAGCTTCGCTTTTTAGTTAAGGGGGATACAGCATAAATCCTAGGTTAGCACTTAAATAATTAATCAATAATCTATTAAACCTAATGCTACTTGAATTTGAGGCTTAAACGCCTTCTGGCCGAGTTCACACTAATTGTGAATGGATCCCAAGCACATTTCGTGCATATGTATATGCGGCTTGCACGCACGATATAACTGTTCCGCCTATAATTTGAAGACGTGTGAGGAACATGTATGGATCGATTAAAACGAAAAGTTTTGTTTGGCACATTAAAAATAAAATTGATTGATTTTTTGGATTTGGTCAGGGATATTAATATTGTTAATGAGGATTTTGAGCAAAAACAGACAGTCAGCGATTCTACGACGATCTATAGTACGGCCGACGTAACTTGGCGAGCCTGAACATAGGCTCTGCGAACTTTAGCGCATGTACAGATAGCGGCACGAATCTTGAGCGCTCGGCGAAAGAGCGGGGAACGCTTTGCGTATCGTACAATATCGGTGAGCCAATCACTGTACAAGGATTTCACTGCCCGCCCCGTATCTCTCATCATCATCATCATCTATTTTGTCAAAAATATTAGAAAAATGCATGTACCAAAGACTAGTTGATTTCTGTAACAAGTTTGATATTATTAATAAAGATCAATATGGCTTTCAAAAAAGCAAATCTACGTCATTAGCCACCTTCACTTTGATAAAAACAATACTATCCAATCTTAATAAAAAAATATCTGACTACAGGATTATTTTTTGATTTGTCTAAAGCTTTTGACCTAGTGTCCCAAATGGGATAAGGGGACATACACTGGAATGGATATCGTCATACCTAAAAAACCGTCAGCAATGTGTTATTATTACAAAACTAGATGAAAACAACGTCATGACATCATACTCATCCGAGTATAAATGCAATAATTATGGCGTCCCACAAGGGAGTATCCTGGGCCCAATACTGTTCCTACTCTATATAAATTCTATAACAGATATAACACATCATAAATGCATACTGTTCGCGGACGATATTTCCATTATAGTGACGTCCGATAAAAGAAATAATACAAAATATAACCATGAAAGAGAAATAAAAATAAAGTAAAAAACTAAAACCCGCCTACGACAAAAAAAAAAAAAACGACGCTGAAAAAGTATGAAACAAGATTTCATACTTCGAACAGAACAAAAAGAAAAGCCGCAGTCACACGGTATAGGTACTGAGATTTTGAAAGGAGATCGCATGAGGTAAGTTAGCGAGCTGGCATGTAAAATATATTTCTAAGGATTTTGTTGTTCTAGAATAGGTTTGAAAATTAAATAGAACAAAATAATGTCTAGTTTAAGCAGTTCGGACGCGACCATTGTAAAGTGAAGAGATTATCGTGAAACAATATAAGTATTCAATGAAATAAGCGTTTCATTGAAGATCCTGGTACTGTCGCACAGAGAGTTGCGACAAAGTGGTGGAGGCGCCGGGTATCGATTAATGGTTAACGTACACACGCTGATAAAACACTCGGATCACAAAGGTAGGGACATCTGTGTTAGGTAATAGGTAGGTCATGCTTAATCCTTCGAAAGTTTTCTTTAGAATATAAATGTTTGTTGCCTCCACATTTCTATTCATTGGGGCGTAGCTCATGTGATATCGAAAGGAGATCGCATGAGGTAAGTTAGCGAGCTGGCATGTAAAATATATTTCTAAGGATTTTGTTGTTCTAGAATAGGTTTGAAAATTAAATAGAACAAAATAATGTCTAGTTTAAGCAGTTCGGACGCGACCATTGTAAAGTGAAGTGATTATCGTGAAACAATATAAGTATTCAATGAAATAAGCGTTTCATTGAAGATCCTGGTACTGTCGCACAGAGAGTTGCGACAGTACCAACTGAAACACTTTAATAACGTGTGACTACGGTTTTTCTTTTTGTTCTGTTCGAAGTATGAAATCTTGTTTCATACTTTTTCAGCGTCGTTTTTTTTTTGTCGTAGGCGGGTTTTAGTTTTTTACTTTATTTTTATTTAAACAATTTTGGTGTTAAACTTAACACATGACTTTTTGTTCGCTAGAGGGCGTCACTTTAAATTTGAGCAATATTTACGAAATTTACAAATGTAGCCCTTTCAAATGATACCAAACACGGCGTATTTATCTCCATTTTTATTTTTTAACACATACTTTTTGTCCGCTAGAGGGCGCCATGTCGAGTTTTGTGACACGTCACGTAGCCTATGTTCAGCGGACAATGAAGACGGTTCTAACGATACCCCATATGTCGAGTTCCGATTGGTAGATTAGGAGCTATGAGGGAACAGATGAACATACTCACATACATACATAGCCTGTCAAAATCATAACCCTCCGTAGTCGGGTAATTAACAACACGATTGAAAAATTAATTGAATGGCTTGACATGAATAACCTAAAAATTAATTTAGATAAATCTGTTTATATACAATTTAATAAATGTAACAATAATAAATACAATTTGAAACTTGACATACCAAAACTTAATGAAGTAACACAAATGAAGTTTCTTGGAGTAACAATTGATCAGGACATAAATTGGAAAGCACAAGTAGATGATATATCTAAAAGAATACATAAATAAATATACGCACTAAGAAAGATTAAAAATATAACAAACTTCAAAACTGCCATCACTGCCTATCATGCTTGTGTTGAATCAATAATACGCTATGGGCTCATAATATGGGGCAACAGCACCGACAAAAATAGGATATTTGTTGCACAAAAAAAGTGTATTCGTGCTTCAACCTGATGAATCTTGCAGGCCAATATTCAAAGAACTTGGTTTGTTACCGCTGCCGTCTCTCTACATATATGAAGTATGCATGATTGTTAAAAAATATAAAGACTTATTTAAAAAGGCACAGGATGTATACCCCCGAAACCGGCGGGACCCTCATGAACTTATATTGAGCGATCTGCCAAGACTGGCGAAATATAGCAAAAGCTGTTTGGCCATGTGTGTTCGGATATTTAATAAAATTCTAAATGACATAAGAACTTTAGATTTTATATTGTTTAAAAAAAAACTACATACATGGTTAAGTACTCAGAATTTTTTGACATGAATTGATTTTTGAAATGTAATAAATTTTTGACGTACAATTTTTTTTTTTTGACATAATATTTTTTTGATACATAATAATTATTTGACATATAGTAATTTTGTAACGTAAACTCTGTACGAGTATAATATGTATTTGCATGCTGTGATATAAGCAAAACGTGTATGCTCTAATGATTTATGCCAAAACATCTTTGTACACCATGTTTTATGCAAATAAAATTGATTGATTGATCTCTTCATACCACTAAAGAGACCCGATATTTTACTTCTGCGTGCTTCTGCGCAAGTAGAACTGTAGAAGTCAGCGCTCAAGATCCATGCCGGTATCTATACACTCGTAAAAAAACTGTTATTGACATTTTTTTTTTAACCAGAATACGAATAAAAATTTACTAATACAGGGACCAAGTACAAATAAAATAAATAATAAAACACCTTGAGACAGAAAGCTACAAAAATAACTTATGAATTAAAGAAACAAACCTAACACTACACAAAAAACTTAACAATATTATAATAACAACCAACGAAAACTTTTGTCACCGCCTGTGCTCAAGACAGAGACAGCGACACAAAAATAACACCAATGCTAACGTGTGAGTGAGACATATTACTGCGTACCGAACATTGCCGAATAAGCAAAAAGCTTTACGAAGTTACCGAAGAGAGATATCCAATACGCGTGTCTGAGGGTGTTGTTTAATCGATTTTTTTCCAAATCGATTGAAATTAAGTTATAAAAATATATTTACTTATATTCAATTTTCAATGGAGGTTTAAAATATTCTCAAACAGTCGTTACTCTAATAGTCGTTAATAAATAACTGATATTTCACAAAATCATGTCGTTCGACCAATATAATATTTAAAATATTAAGTTTTTTTTTTATTAAAGTCGAAATCTCGTTTACTAACGACAACATTCACTATGTTTGTAAATCCGTTTCGATGAATATCTCAAATAAACAAAAATTAATAAATTCCAAATCGATGAAAAGCGAATGCAATATTTGATTGAATAAAGGGTTGATTGTGTTTACATAGAGTCAATCTCTAGCCTAGACCACCCCGCGCACGTCGCCTCATGCCACTATTTGGTTCCTAATAAATGTTTGTGCGCAGCCTCCTGCGCAATGTTCGGGCTCGTTAAAATACGTCGGCCGTACTGTACTAGTGGTAACAGATGATAATTCTACATCGTCACTCCGAAAACACATGTACCGGAAGACGCAACGTTGGAAGGCCTCCTGAAAGAAGACCGATGACCTAGTGAGGGTCGCGGGAATACGATGAATGGGAGACACATAGGACCGGTTGCTATGGTGACATTTGAAGGAGGTCTGTATCCAACAGTGGACTTTCGTGTCGTTTTTCGGCTGAAGTGCTGATAACTCCGAAAACATAATAAACGACGTTTTTATTCAGAACACTGATTCTCAAACTCAAATTAGACATGATGTGTGATTTATGCTGGTTTCTTTTCGATGTTGTCATTGTCTATTTTATATAAGACAATACAGAATAAAAATAACGTACCCACATTTGATCTTTAATCGAAGTGTCGATGAGTTGACGCGAGTTAATGTAATGTTGGGGCAGTCGCAGGGGCGGCCGTTCTCGCGCTCGCCGGCGCCGGGAGCGGGCGGCGCGGGCGGCGGCACCGTGCCCTTCCCGGCCGCGTCGCCGGCGGCGCTGCACTCGTACACGCCGTCGCCGGCGCACACGCCCTACAGCCAGCACTCGTCGCCCGCGCCCTCGCGCACGCCCACCTACACCGACACACACCACTTCCAGCCGCAGGTACCACCACCACCTTATAAACATAGGCTCTTCCAAACTTAACTTATACACGCTCGTCATCAAGAAACATTTATTCATTAAATTAGTCTGTAATAGAGTCTGTGCGGAAAGTAAATAGTCGTGGGATTTGAGGGCGCTGCTGTAGATTAATATAGTTTTTGTTATCTTGACAACATTGTTAGGTTATTATAGTGCGACTGCTACTTCTTGATATTTTGAAACTATGTTAGACTAGCTTCTTCCAGCGGCTCCACCCTCTAATAAAAATGATCCTACTGCTTGAACTTGCTCACGTGATAAAACTGCAAAATTATAGCTTAAAAGCTATGCATGGTGTCTTTGACATCGACGCACAAAAGAATACCATGGATACATTACATGATTCTGGACACCCCAGTGGTGGAATTTTTCGTCGGCTTAATTTAAAAAAAAACTGTTTTTTTTTTTAAAGGACAAACCCAAACTCCATACATACTTGGGCCTGACTGGTTCCAGGGCTAGCATTTGGCCATAAACTAGAGCATATAGGACTGTTCTCAGCATTGGCCAAATTGGTAAAGTCAGGCAATGTTTACATTTTAGGTTATTTATATTATTTTATATCCCCTTCTGGACAAGCTCGTAATGAGCTGATCCAGAAGGGGCGAAGTCGCACTAAAGTCCCCCAAAACTCGCGCATTGTTACTCTCTGGAGACAATGGTCGCACGGGAGAATCGCCGCAAATTCGCGCCTTCTGGAAAAGTTCTTAATAAAATAATTCTAAAACACGAGGGCTCCCAAGGTTGCCGACCGCTTCCGAAGTTTGCGGACCACGGACTGCAGAGCGTTCGGTAAGATATGTCCTACACGTCCGCATCTGTTGGCACTGCTCATGCAATTTTTCAGTGGAGACACGCGAACGTGCAACCCGCGCGATTTCAAGCGTATGCTCCAAAATGGCGTTTTGCTGTCATGTTAGTTGGATAAGCGTGATAACGGCAACGTCAAGAGAAAGTAGTACTAACGATCGTCTAGACGTACTCTGTGGTATTCACAGCCGTTCAGGAATCAGATTACGCTGCCTGGCAATACAAAAACTGTGTCTGTGATTTACATAATCTGTCCGTTCTGTTATCAAGTCTAAAGTGAAGCGACTTCAACACTCTCCTTGTTATTTTTTCATTGAAAGGCTTGGCCACTATCTCACCTGATGGTACGATGCGATGATGTGGTGAATTTTGACTTATTCTCTAATGAAATAAAAGGGACCTGCGTCATCTCGCTCTAGTAATAGTGATATCATATTCCTAATCTAGGTTCATAATGTGGTTTCAATGAATAAGATAGATAGGAGTGTAACTGTTGTGGATGAAGATGAACCGTTGAGTGACCGTGCGGGTGGTGTGGCAGGGCGGCAACAGCACGAGCGGCAGCGGCAGCGGCTCGGGCTTCGGCGGCGAGCTGTCGCACGACATCGGCGCCGCCATCTCGTCGCCGGCGCCCGTGTCGCCCGGCATGGCGGCGCTGGACTTCGAGCCGCCGCGCGAGCGCGCCGACGAGCCCGAGCGCGACTCGCCCATGGGCAGCACTGACATGCACCCCGGATCCAACTCCAACTCCTCGCTCTCCGACTATAACAAGGTCAGTGCTCTGCGTATGTACATACGCAATTATATGCTACTGTTTAATTGGTCGAATTTAAAAAAAATAATAATACAAATAATTTAATAATGACTAGATCAAATTATTTGATTAAGAAATAAATAAATGGATTTAAGTCGTCGGCGTTTTGAGCTCCGAACGAAACGAAGGTTGCTAAGTTTTAATCCTAAATGCAGTGAGGGATTTTTACAATTGACATGAAACCTGAGTGAAGTGAGGAGAGCCGCCCAAGACAAAGACAGCTTTATTTTAATCATATAGATTTAATATAAGTTATTATGATACATAAATATAATCAAGTTAAGGGATAGTAGCCTCTCCTGGCTCAGGTGTTTTCACACATAAAAGGAGAGGTCAACCTCAATTTGGTTGAACCAACTTTTGTTATTGAATAAAACATTTTTTCATTTTTCATTTCTGAGAGATAATTAAAAGACATTTTAGAGAGACAACAGTAACCACATTTTATTTATTTTAAACTCGCTGCTACATTGTTATTGGGCGTTTTGATACAAATAATTCAGTATCAAAACACCCAATAGCTATGTAGAAACTGTCAAAAGTTGTGATACACTAGCTTTTAATCTTGGGATTCAATCAAAACCCCCGAACTGTAAGCTTTAAGCAAATACCGGTGGTGTAGTGTAGTGACGCTCGTGTGCCCGCAGACGTCGGCCGGCAGCGAGATGTCGCCGGCGGGCGTGGGCGGCGCGACGTTCGGCGGCGCGCTGTACGACGCCGAGCAGCGTCTGCAGTACGCGCACCTCGCGCACGCGCACGAGCCCCAAGACAAGCAGGACCACTACTACTCGCAGGACCAAGGTATGGAACCAAGCTAACAACACGCCACTACCATACGTACAACATAAAACTGACACCTAGAACGATACTATCCCAAACAAATAAAAACTATAATGTTTTCATTTTAAAAAGTCGCCACCTTGGATTTTAGTTTCGATATCATAATCAAAATAGAAAAAAATGACAGCAATGATAAGACACTATAATTTTCCATTATTATTTATTTCGACTATAATAATATCATTTCAGGTCCTGGTGTTGGAGACAGTCCTAGATTAGACCAACTACATCAGCATCCCTCGTCCATGTATCCTAGCAATTTTAATAGGTAAGTCATTAAAATTCAGGTATTAAAATAAACTAGAAATTTAACCCTGAGGCACGCTTGTCGCAAATAAAGGCCTAATGGACGGCGCCCCAATAACGGTTACTCTTTGCTGCCTGTAAGATAAATTGGAAAAACCAAGAACAACAGCTTTTCCACAAACTCAGTAATGGTGTAATTTGCAGGTCAATGTATTATGGTTAATGCAGTCAAATGCTTTTGAGAGGTCACACAATATGCCAAAATGTGACTGATAAGGTTCACTCCTGCATCTGTTGTTGATCTACACATATAAGGCCTTTTGTAAAGCCAAACTGATGACTATGTAAAATACTGTTTGAATTAAAATGTGAAAAAATCTGGTCGAGTATGATTGTTTCATAGATTTTACTCAACACTGGAAGCACATAAATAGATCTCTATACTCTGTTTTTTTTTAATAAACGAGTACTAAGTACGTCTCTCGCACATTTCCGATATTGACAGAGTGAGATGGGTCATTGGTCGGGGCGGGGCCAACTCCTTTGTTCTTGTTTTGAAATTGTTAAGGCCGGTTCATATTGAATACTTCTAAAATTTACTGTAGAGAAAATTATGTTATTATTTTTCGATTTTTATTCGTAACAAAATTTTCTGTTCGCGTTATATGATATTTTCATAAATTAATAATAATAAAACATTATTGAAATAGTATATATGTATATATTATGTATAAGTATTTGATTTGTGTTCTACACATAAATCAAATAATTATTATACAATTCTTGTATAATAATCTGGTATCTGAATCATAAAACGATTTAAACAAATTGTATATTATTTGTTTTTCTGTAGATTGCAAAGGGCGCTTAGTACGCTTAACTACAGGAGATATATGTCTGCCATGACTCACGCACAAACTGCGTTTGTGTGGAACGGACTTTTATGTTGATTACGCGGACAAATAGAAACGCAGTCAAAATTTTCAGTACTTGTTTCTTAAAAAAAAAACACGAGTATAATAAGTCGGATTTTTAATAAAAACAACAGTGACACACAAAAGTTTTCCCTAAAAACTATGGGGTAGTCTACAGACTTATATTGACTAGATTACGCAAGTGTCAACGTCTCTATAGAAACCAAGCGTGTCATTATTTTTCTACCTACTGTTACGTCACATGAGCGATTTAGTGATGGGAACATCCTGTCCGTGAGTAAGCGAATGAAAACGATTCATAGGCCCCGCCGCGTTCATCGACAGAGGAATGATTTATCTCAAATTTTTTTTTTTTTTTTTTACTGAAATGTTTGTCATTTTCATTTATCTCATTATAACTGGTTCTTATTGGTTTGTTGAACCTAATCAGCCTTATCATGTACTTTGTTGTAGGAAAGTTACAACATGAATATGAAAACCCTAGAAGAAATTTTATCTGCAAAAAGAAAAGCCTTGTGTTATTTTTTTTATTTTAAATTTAGAACACTTGTTGAAATCAATATACAGGGTGGCCCAAAAGTCGTGGATCAAACGCAACTACGGGTTAGATGGGGTCATCAGCTGCAAAAAGTTGTTCTACGGGAGGTCCTTAAGGTCAACCCCTGCAGAGTTATAATTTATTTTGTGTTTTTATGGGAAATATGACTTTTTTTAACTAATTGTTATTAAAATTCGAAAAAATCTACATCCTGTATCTTTTTTATAATTTTTACTAGATTGGTACTGATGAGTCCTTGCGTTAGACATGCAATTTATGGTTGTTTATTGGGTGTGTTGAAGATAATATTAAGTTTTACGATTTATTTTTTCTCAAATCATAACTTTTTATTTACTTCGGACCCCACTGTGAAAAAAAAATACTCTACCGAAAAGTGACCCTGTATTACAAGTTTTGGCGCATTTAATAGGGATTCTGAAAAGGTATTACACATGGCAATGAGTGGCTCTAATATCTTTCTAGGACGAAAAAACAAAACAACGATTGTGAAATAATTGTTTTATTAAGCAAAACATTTTACAATAAATGCTCAAAATTCCTGCCTCTGACCATAATACATAATCTGCACCGCCTAATAAAATTCCTACGTAACCTACGGAATGCACCTCTGTTGTTAGTAACTTGTACCCTAGCAAATTCGAGCTTTTGTCGTAGTTCTTGTTCGCTATTGTTCTCTCCTTGGTAAACTATTTCTTTAAAATAGCCCCAAAGAAAAAAATCTAATGGATGTGAGAATCGGGCGACCGGGGTGGCCACGCAATATTAATATTGCGTGGCCACCCCGGTCGCCCGATTCTCACATCCATTAGATTTTTTTCTAATTATAACTCTGCAGGGGTTGACCTTAAGGACCTCCCGTAGAACAACTTTTTGCAGCTGATGACCCCATCTAACCCGTAGTTGCGTTTGATCCACGACTTTTGGGCCACCCTGTATAGGTCATCACTATTACCTAATCAAATAAGTTGTATTTATCCAAAAAACAATTAAAATAAAAAACGATGTTGCATTACATTACGTTTGATAATACTTCTTGCCTCTGGAATAAAATGAGCTTTTTGAAATTGCAGGTTTCACGTGCTCAGTTAAATAATGAAAACGCACATCAATATATACTATGTACTTGCCACTTCCTTAATTAATTGTACTAAATGGTACTTTGTTGGTGATTGAGCAAATTGATGAATAGCAATGCTGCTAAAAATGTTACTATTTACAAAAGTACGTAGAATCTTATTAATCATCAGGAGTTTACTCAGTGATGGCTTGGTGTAGAATTTTTGTGATTTGTCAATTGTTTGCCGAATTTCTAATTTTGCTATTCTGCAAATCTGAACAGCCTCTTTTGATGGCTAAACGAGACCCCCTTCATCCTCGAAAGTAGCAAACTCAAATGTATGATTGGTATGATCTATACCAGGTTTCGGTAATGACAATGCACTGCTACATTCTTTGCATTTGATAATTTAATATCAGCGTCAAGACATCCACTTTTGCCGACCCGTTACATTTAGAATGAAATGGGTGCTAATAGATTCTTGCAAGATAACAGTGATAATAATAAAGGTACCGTTTCTAATTTTCTATTTGGCGTACTACATGGTGAAGGTTCGTGTTCTGTAAAATTTTCGTCTATGTTCTGTACAAACAAAAAATAAATGAAAAATATTTTTAATAATTCCTGGAAAGGAAAAGCAAATGAAAAATAATGTGTAAAACTTGCGGCCAATTCTATTCACTGACACCATTCTTTATTCCTAAAATTTTAACAAAAACCCAGGAACAGATTCGATTAGATGAACACTTTGAAATCGGATCTCCAGCCTTAAACAATACGAATAAGAGTTCCGACATCGAGAAAATCTAATTACTTTAGATCAGAGAAGTCAATCCACTAACTTCAGCATTAGCTAGCGCCTTCAATATATCAATAATAGGTCTCAGACGAATAAAAAAGTATAGACGGAGTCGTCGTAAACAAAAGCGACGAAATAAGTGAGGACTAGTTTTGGCTTTGTGTGCGTAACTTAGTGTAAGACATCGTAGATTTGCACATGTGTGCTAGAGAAAAATGTTGCAAGCGTTGCGCTGCGACTCCCAAGTGCGAGAGATATACTTTGGTTAAGTTTTATTATTGTGTAGGTAGTATAGTGTTTATCTTGGTTGTATGAAATGAAAGATAATTTCATTTAGTGAAAATCATTTATTTTCATATTAAGTGAAATTATTAATTTTAAAAACACACAAAACTTACATATTATAATAATAATAATATATATCCAACGACAATCGGATTAGGTGCGGGTCATCCAGCGTAACCTTATGTTGGATGACGCCGTACTTGTAAATAAAAAAGCACTTTGTTGTAGTGTCCGTAAAAAATTACGACTTCCCTTATTTTTGGGAATAAATAATGTTCTTAACTTGCAACACCGACACAATGGCGTGTTCCGAGAAATTATATCAGATATTTTTACGATTTTATTTAATTTATACAGCAAAAACGTTATTTACTTGTGAAAAGTAATCCCAGAAGCAATTTTTTGGAAAAAGGAATTGTTCTTGCAGCAGTTTATGACACAGGACGGCATAATTTCGTAATTATTATCTCAACAAAACAACGTCACGCGCACTCGCTTGCTAGCGGCAGACTACCGAGCGGCTGGCTTCATATTGCCGATTGGCTTCATATTACGTGCCACACTTTTAGGAGCGCAATGTTCTGTCTATACTTTTTTATTGGTCTGAGTAATAGGTATTGCGTTTTTAGTCAGGCATCGATATTTTTTTGTTTCCGTAAAGCTGCCTTCATTAAAATGAACAGAGCAAATTCGACCATATCGTGTCAGGAACCAATTTTCACGCCCCGTCACTTCAATCCACTTCTTACAGATTTAGATTCTTTATATCACAATCTGTAAATATAATTAATAATATTCTAAACAAAATCACTAAATTGAAACATTGCAATAAAATAAAAATACCTGTCACAAAATACCCAACGCAAACATTATCATTCCTCTGTTTCCAAAATAGACTAGAATCGAGAACAACTGTACAGTGTGTACAACACTATTTGCTATAATTGACCAGAAAAATGAGAATAGCGACTGTACCACAAAACTGAGCGACAAGTGAAAATATCGATAATTTTAATTTTCATTGCGTTTTTTAACAGACAAGTCCTCCTTACTGCCTTTATATTAAAAACAGAAATGTATTATGAATTACTCGATACACACTCAGTTACATAGTGTTCATGGTAAAACCACAATGAACACAAAATAATTGATTTTGCGATAAAAAAAAAAACACATAATTTAATAACAAAATGACTTACCGGTGAAAGGAAACGTTTCCATTATTTCGTCTCACTTTTTCGTGTAGTTTTTACAGCTCAATACCGCATAATTTGGCATTTTTTAGTTTTTGTTTGACATTTGACATCAAGAACGTTCGAGCGCGGAATGAATAAAATGACGCTGAATGAAGATAATATGGCGCCATTTTTACACGCAAAGTACATACACATACGTAATCTAGTCTATATAAGTCTGTGGGGTAGTCACTAGAAATCCCATGTATTTTTCTCTAGACCTTCTTAAATAGTGAGTGAGTGTACGTAATGTGTGCAACTGTGCAGCAGGTCGACGCCGCCGGGCAGCGGCGAGGCGTCGTTCTCGGCGGCGTTCCGGCCGCCCGAGCACCCGCACACGCCGCACACGCCGCACACGCCGCACTCCGTGCACTCCGACCACACGCCGCATCACCATCAACCTGGTATGTTGCACATCCTTCTGTATCTATCTAAATACATGCTAGAAAATAAAATCCTACTACTGGAGATGATCCGCTTCTGGTTGATCTGCTTTCGTTCTTTTCATTTTTAAGTGTTTGTGTGTACATAAACAAATAAATGATCATCTGTTCCTTCTTTCGTAAACTATTCATTATATTTGACCAAATGAGGTGTTTGTTGGAATGGTATGAATATTCCGCGTAAGATAGATTATGATTATGACGTGTTGTTGACTATGAAACAAAAATGTCACAAATGAAAATAACAAAATATTAACAAAAACAATACTGATACAAAAGAAACAACGCTGGCAAGTCGCTAGCAGCATGTATTTACATTACACCAGTTATGTCTCAAATCTATGTAATAAAGGTACCTACGGCTATATATATGCAAGACGAGAATTCGGTTGACTTGAAAAATGTATTTTATTTCAAGTCAACCGAATCATCGAATCGAACGACGTTTGGCAACGGTTTTTCTTAGAAACATTACAGGTCAAAGGGTCAAGTAGGAAGGAACTAGGAAGTACGGCAACGTCGCCTTTTTCGTAGGCACCTAAGAATGATGACATTGTTGCCAGTAACAATAATAATAACTGACGCTAACTATTTTTTTATAACAACAACAATGTTTTATGTTTTCGTTTAAGATAGTTAGTTTCACTTTATTATGATGCTTTTTTAATGAACACCATTATTATAAAGGAGAATGGCCACGGCCCATACAAAAAAAAAAACCCAGGCCCGGCGCAAAAGTTTTATATATTAGATTTTAAATTAAAATTAGTACAGTTACTTTCAGTTGTGATCGTTACTGAATTCAGTGGCTAACATGTTTTTTTTGCCCATTAAAGTTGCGTAGGCGCTCAAGGAAAATAATGTATTTTTTTATAAATTGTCAATAATTGACATTATTTCATATGATTATGATATAAAAGGACTGTAGAAAGTAAACATCACTACTAAAATATATACATATAAAAAAAAACAAAAGTATTGTAGTATTTTATACTTAATATAACATTATTTAAAAAAAGTTTTACAATGGTATTACATAATGACTAATAATAATGACATAATAATTACAATATTATATTACACAACAACAAAAGTAAAACAACTACCTAAGCAAAGAGACTGAACAAGAAAAAGTGTTCAGTTAAGAGCGCCTTCACACTAGTTTAATCAGCGTAGGCTTTCCTCTACAGTTAACGTCATCGAACGCCTACGCTTAACAAACGCTAGTGTGAAGGGGCTCTAAGAGTTTTCAAATTTACAATATCGGTTGCACGCCATCTAGCGTTAAATATTATAACCTATCGCAATCATGGCGGTGTTTGGTTGTCAAATCGCACTCACAACAAAATGTCGAATTTTGCCCGGTGTTCAAGACTTTTTCTCAATATATAATGCAAAAAAAATGTATGAACAGGCCAGCGGAACATTCACCTTATGGAATAAGATCGTTTTTAATCAGAACATTATTGACGTTTCATTAGTAGTGGGTCACAGGTGCGAGACACGTTGTGTTTCTCATTGCCGTGTTGTCCATTATTTATTCATCAATTCCTGTAAGTGTTCTCACGATGCGACGACGGTGATTAACATCTAAAGCAAAACCAAAAGGATTAATGTTGTAATATTCAGAGAACATTAACGATAGTAACAGCTTCTGTCAGCGACTCTGCTCGCGTGAAAGTAGAATATACAGTTTCTACAATAAAATCAACTTTTTTTGCCATCAATAATTAAATTAAAGCCAGTTTTGTTCCCGTTAAGCAAGAGGTTATATATTTAGCTGCGAATCATTTCGGAGGAACTTTCGTTGACATGCAAGACATCATCTTTTCTATTTAAAAAATCAGACAAATTACTGATAAATAGAAATAACAAGAGTTATAATCTAGATTCTGTAGTTTCTACTTACCCACATGGCAAAAAGGTTCTCACGTATGTATAATGTTTGATGTGATCGGGACAGGCTCACCCGTGGAATATTCGGGCGCGGTGAAGCCGAAGGCGCAAGACGTGGCGTCCAAGTCGCTGTCGGGGTTGGAGTCGCTAGTGGACCAGATCCCCAGCATCGCGGAGGGGCCCGGCGCGCCCGGGGGCCCCGGGGGCGCGGCGCCGGGGGCCCAGGCGGCGCCCGCGGCCCCGGCGCCCGAGCAGGCCCCGGCGACGGTGGCGGCGCTGCCGGACTACGCGCCCGCGCTGTACCCGCCCTACGGCGCGTATGGCGGAGCAGCCTACGGGAACAATGGGTCAGTAACACACTTATAATATTATTAACACTAATTTTTTTTAGATATTGAGTGCTAAGATTTTTTGGTTAAATAGGTGTGTTTTTCATGCGTTCTGTAATGCGGCGCCCTACGTGGGCGATTTAACGTGGATGTGATTGCGAAGCGATTTCATGCAGTATGCGCGAAGTCACCACTTCAGTCGTCATTTTTTTAAAACAAGTCACCGCACTACAAAAGTTTGCGCAAAAATATCAAACTTCTTCTTCTTCGTCTACGTAAGACACCGCATAATACGGGCTGGAAAGTTTTTTTTTTTTCTGGTACATTAATTAGTATGTTTGTTACAGTTACGGCGGCCCGTTTGTGGGCTACGGTGGCGGCTGGGGCGCGGCAGTGATGCGGCCAACACCGGGATACCTGTCGGAGTGGCAGTACGGCTACGCGGCGCCCGTGCCCGCCGGCTACGCGCCCTACAACGCGCCCTACTACAACGGGTACGCCGGCCCGCCGCCCGCGCACCACCAGCAGGTACGCTACTCACTACTGTACCCTAGCTACAGTACGGCTACGCGGCGCCCGTGCCCGCCGGCTACGCGCCCTACAACGCGCCCTACTACAACGGGTACGCCGGCCCGCCGCCCGCGCACCACCAGCAGGTACGCTACTCACTACTGTACCCTAGCTACAGTACGGCTACGCGGCGCCCGTGCCCGCCGGCTACGCGCCCTACAACGCGCCCTACTACAACGGGTACGCCGGCCCGCCGCCCGCGCACCACCAGCAGGTACGCTACTCACTACTGTACCCTAGCTACAGTACGGCTACGCGGCGCCCGTGCCCGCCGGCTACGCGCCCTACAACGCGCCCTACTACAACGGGTACGCCGGCCCGCCGCCCGCGCACCACCAGCAGGTACGCTACTCACTACTGTACCCTAGCTACAGTACGGCTACGCGGCGCCCGTGCCCGCCGGCTACGCGCCCTACAACGCGCCCTACTACAACGGGTACGCCGGCCCGCCGCCCGCGCACCACCAGCAGGTACGCTACTCACTACTGTACCCTAGCTACAGTACGGCTACGCGGCGCCCGTGCCCGCCGGCTACGCGCCCTACAACGCGCCCTACTACAACGGGTACGCCGGCCCGCCGCCCGCGCACCACCAGCAGGTACGCTACTCACTACTGTACCCTAGCTACAGTACGGCTACGCGGCGCCCGTGCCCGCCGGCTACGCGCCCTACAACGCGCCCTACTACAACGGGTACGCCGGCCCGCCGCCCGCGCACCACCAGCAGGTACGCTACTCACTACTGTACCCTAGCTACAGTACGGCTACGCGGCGCCCGTGCCCGCCGGCTACGCGCCCTACAACGCGCCCTACTACAACGGGTACGCCGGCCCGCCGCCCGCGCACCACCAGCAGGTACGCTACTCACTACTGTACCCTAGCTACAGTACGGCTACGCGGCGCCCGTGCCCGCCGGCTACGCGCCCTACAACGCGCCCTACTACAACGGGTACGCCGGCCCGCCGCCCGCGCACCACCAGCAGGTACGCTACTCACTACTGTACCCTAGCTACAGTACGGCTACGCGGCGCCCGTGCCCGCCGGCTACGCGCCCTACAACGCGCCCTACTACAACGGGTACGCCGGCCCGCCGCCCGCGCACCACCAGCAGGTACGCTACTCACTACTGTACCCTAGCTACAGTACGGCTACGCGGCGCCCGTGCCCGCCGGCTACGCGCCCTACAACGCGCCCTACTACAACGGGTACGCCGGCCCGCCGCCCGCGCACCACCAGCAGGTACGCTACTCACTACTGTACCCTAGCTACAGTACGGCTACGCGGCGCCCGTGCCCGCCGGCTACGCGCCCTACAACGCGCCCTACTACAACGGGTACGCCGGCCCGCCGCCCGCGCACCACCAGCAGGTACGCTACTCACTACTGTACCCTAGCTACAGTACGGCTACGCGGCGCCCGTGCCCGCCGGCTACGCGCCCTACAACGCGCCCTACTACAACGGGTACGCCGGCCCGCCGCCCGCGCACCACCAGCAGGTACGCTACTCACTACTGTACCCTAGCTACCTACAGTACGGCTACTACGGTACACGCACCTGCATGTACCACCACTACTGATAACTACTCATGATGGTTTCGGCCCCTTTTTCTGTCTGACTGTCAAAGATGTACAAATGGTTAGATGCGATGTTTGTGTGGTGTTGCAGGCGCACTACCTGTCGGCGCCGCCGCTGATCGACCTGCACAAGAACGGCGAGCACTCGGGCGGCGTGCCGGCCGTGCCCGCCGTGCCGTCCGTGCCCTCCGTGGGCTTCGGCGGCTTCTGTTAGTGACGCGCCGGCCACGCCACGGACTACGCCGAGCCGCCCGACCATCGACAGCTGACGACACTTGAAACTGTTCCATGTTACAGATCCCTAGCTCGGTTACTAACGTTACGGTGTCTCGAGGACTTTTAGAGCCTGTGCCGTCTGACAAAGTTGACCGTGACAAGTGTGTGTTCGGTGCTCTGAAACGGGCATAAAGATGATTCGATTTTAGTAGCTCGGCTATGATTGTGAAGTTGTAACCTGTCGACGTCCAACAGTTGGAAGCGAGTCGGCGTGAGGTGTGCGGAGTGAGTGTCGGCTCATATCGAGGTAGGAGGTATTTTTAATTTTGTAAGCGGTCGGCGACAGTGCGCGGAGAGAACGGTCGCGGCAAGTACTTTCCTAGAGTAAGTAGCAAATTGGACTGAAGTATCGACGCGAGGAAATGTTTTGTAAAGCAATCGTTAGTGATGTAATTTAATCTTTTTCAAACTGAGGAGCTTAATTTGTAGGATTTATTTGTAAATATTGTATGTATTTTTTGTTTCGGTCCATCACATGTTTTATTTAAGCGATCGCTAGAGCATCACAGCTGTGTCGTGATGTCGTGATGTAGTAGTAAGTAGGGCACGCCTGTGATGAGCGGCGGCGGGGCGAGCGCGTACAATATGTATTCGGAATGTCTGTGATCTTCAGTGATGTCTAACTAATAAAGATGGCCATTTTTATTGCCATACTGAAAAATAACTAGTGTTCGGAATTAGCGGCCGAGTGCGCTCGTAATACGAAGTCTTGCCAATGATGTGTTTCGCGTTCTAGTCACTTACTAATTCGTGTGGGCTAGTCAAATTGTGAAGTGTACCCACCCGCCCCGCCCCGGCAACTCGCTCCATATGTTATCTAAGTCACAACAACGGCCTATGAGATATATTATTATGTATACTTTTATTTAGATTTTAATTTACTGATGTCGCGAGAGCGACGCTATTTATAATTCAACTTTAGCATTTGATAACTATATTTTTACAGTCGCAGGAGGCGGCCATTTTATTGTAAGCGGTCGATGACCTTTACCACTGCACAAATACCGCCGCGCGGAGGTACCGCCCGCGCTCGTGCTCGAGTGCGGGCGGCGGGCGTGACGTCACGCCGTGCATTTTACACAACGTTACCCGAACAGTTACATTAGTTTCGGATCGCTAGTGAATAGCATAATTTTACATAATATTGTAACCTATATTTTATTATACACGCGCCATTTTATTGTAAGGCTACGCGCTCGGCCGCTCGCCGCGCCGGCCGCGCCGCTCGCCGCGCCGCTCCGCGCGCACGTTACCAGCTGCGGCCGGGGAGGCGTGCGGCCGTGCTGTCGTACGACTGGTTATACCCTCTCTAGGTTTAGTTTAACGTTAACACGATGCATAATGTTTACGTAGGGTGCTCATGGGTTCGATAGTTTCCTTACAAGACGCGAGTACGCAGCTCGGCGTATTTGCGGCGAGTCTTTATACTATGTTGTTGAAGTTTTATTTCATTTTGATGGTGTATTAGGTATCGGGTCTGTAAAGAGTATATAGATCGTACGACATGGGTCCTGTAGCAGCGGGCGCCGCGCTACGTACGAGAGGATACATCGGGGAGGAAAACAATCTTGTACAAAAAATCTTAATTAGTAAAAGTCTTTTCTTTGCACAAAATGATAAAAGTCTTAAAGTCTTAAATATAAGCTAAAAACGAAATAACATACGTAATAAAGACATATACGTTAATGATAGGTTTACTCGGAAGAATTTATATGATAGTTAGTGGATGGAAGTCGCCGGAGAGGTCTCGTGATCGTCGGATCGTGCTCAATGTGTTGCGTGCGCGCATAGTGCTCGGCTACAGCTCTCACACACACTAAGCGACCTATCTACAACACTAAACTGGACGGCTCTCTCGCCGCACACAATCACAGCACTAAATAGATCGGTACAGTGAGTCAGCTACATATTGGCGAATACAGACACACACATTGACAATACGTACGGCGATCTCAAAAGTCATACGGTCGCGTGCGGGTGCGCTCCCTGCACGTCAAGCGCTTCTACGTGTGTGCGTGCTCGTTGTACGCTGCCTACCTACTGTACCCGTTTAGTTCTGTCCAGTACACTTTGTACAAGTACCCAGCGAGAGTGACGTCACTATGTAACATGATCTCCAATATCGTTCTGGTCTGGCTAGGATTAGGTTTACCGTACGAGTTCGTACCGCAGCACTATTGCAATGCGTCTTTTATTATTTTTTTCGTAATTCAAAAGGGGAAACATGATAATTTAAAAAAAAAGAAATCAACAGGGTATTTAAGATTGCTTAAGATATATTATTTTATATTTATTGTGACTTATAACGATGCGTGCTTGCGGCGCCATTGTGCTTAGTGTTACTGATGTTTGTTTATTTAGTTTTGTTGTCGCTGCCGTGCGCGACCCAATCCAGGAACACAAGAACACTCAAATCTTTGCCAATTTGTTATTCATGAATACTTGGGTGTTTTACTCGAATATTATTGACCTCTTCAAGTAAAAATGTCTAGGATTCAGCAAAACAAAGCTCTTCTCTGTCTTACTCTACAATACAATATCTACACGGCCGGGAATATGGCACATCTAAGTTTGAAAAAAAAAATTATACATTATACACAGCTTATGACAGTTACTTCCTAACACTCGATGTGCCATGATATGAAAGAGCGAGTACTGTAATAATGTCTACAGAAAGATCTGTACGTGTTCCGGTTGGTGAGCGCTCGGCGTGGAGCGCGTGAGACACGGTCGAGCGACAACAGTGCGCTGAGTGAGACTTGTTTTTACGTTAACGCAATGGAAACATTTACCGCTTTTGGCTCTCTGATTGGTTAAGAGCTTACAATGGGCCAATCGGAGCCCTGAACGTCATAAACGTGTCGATCGTAAAACGGAAAACAAACTCGCAGTCAGCGCTCTGTTCGCAATAACAACGCCTTGTACATAATGAGTGCTTTATTACGCTTTTTTTGATATTATATTTTTTATTTAAAAATAAATATTACAATAATACTATTTCTATATTTTTGCTTTTATTTTATACATTAACGAGGTCGTGTTCGGTATGTGATTAATGTTTTAGTTCACGTCCTTTTGTAAGTACTCTTGATACTAATGCCGCGGTATGTTTGTATATCTTTGCATTACTTTCACGATTGCTGGTCGATTGGGATGTTTTGTGATAATGGCGGACGCGGCACGACTCTCAGCCTCTGAGGAGACCCTTAGTCTCGACTTGCAACAGTACGTCGGCGCAAAGCTTGCCGCTCGCAAGCTGTGCGCGAACGTCCCTGTTCTCGTGTTCTTTTGAATATGTATTAATCTGTGATCTATTTCAATCGATATTAATGTACTTAAATCAGTTTTACCTATCTACGTCGTTCTTAAAATCTATCATTATTTTATACTTTATGTATCATTTTTAGCTAAGAGTGATGATAGTCCTGGTGCGTCCGCTGTGAACGAAATAAAGGCCTACACACACACGCTGCCACTGCTTTAGTTCGGTGCCGCGTGGCGCGACTGTGGCGCATCGTGGCGCGATTTTCGCTCAGCGCTGTAATCGCTCCGCGCTCGCATCGCTCGTGATCTTTAGTGTTCAGCGTAGACGGTCGATATAAACACACACAGTAACTCAGATCAGATATATTCGTCAAGGCACGTGATGTTTGTTTTGTCGCCTCCTATGAGTAGGTAGCGTGTCTGGTGGCTGTCGCCCGGTTTACTTGGGCCGTCTACTCTGAACGTACTTGTATTTCTAAGTTTTTCATCTCTCGAATAAGACTTATCGGCCAATATTCCTTCCTGCAACGGAGTGCAATGTCGGGAGATTAGTGTTCTGTCTCGTAATTATTATCTCTATTGTTATTATTAAATTGTAGTTACGTCGTGTATAATAGTGTCGTTAAGGGCCGCTTGCACTTAACCGTTCGGCTAACACGAGTGACTTTCGACTTTCCTATCAGGTGCATAAAGATTAGATTTGTATGATAGAATAGAGGCGAGTGGTGAGGTCGGTCGTGCTGGACTAAACTGTAGCTTAATGTAAGTCTCTATCAACGAGTTAGTGTTAGTCTTGTACACACATACACACCGAGGCGGCGCCAGCGAGTTACGTCCGGCCCTTGCGAGCGAGGACCGGAGGACCGGCTCGCAATGCCTGACTGAAGACTCTTGTGCGGCTTACACCACGTTACATCTCTGACTCAGTGTCTGATTTCGAAAGTGAAGCACGTACAAGACTAAGGAAATGATTGTCAGCCAGGCATGGCTGGCTCGTCCCCCAGCCCAGGCTCGCCGGCGCCGCCGCAGCAGTATCTGAGTGGCCCGCGAGCGTGCCGCCGCCGCCGCCCGCGGGTAGGGTTGACCAGTGTATGCATTGAGTCGCTCAACTATTTGTACAATATGTATATTTTTGTAAAATTCACTCTAACTCGAGGCAATATTATGAAATTTTGAAATATTATCTATAATATTAAATCTTAGTACAATTGTTATAAAATCATTTGTTCAGTTTTCGTTCGCCCATTATTATAGTATCATCAAACCAACTTGAGAAAACTTTCCAGGTCGACGCTAAGATATACCAGAACTTGAATTTTAAGGTCGAACTGGTCCGTAAAGGAAAGTCCGAAGCATTTAAATGTAGCAACGATCTTGGACTCAAGCTCTGTGTTGGGTCTTGGTTGCGACTATAGTTGCACGACTCACGAGCTCGCACTGCGGTCGAACATGGCCCGCCTGAACACGACTGCGCGACACTTCTGAAACTTGAGCATTTGTTATGAAGCTGGCTTGGATTATAATGTTATTACAGAACTTTATGAATTAACTCAATGCATTTAAAAATAGGTGAAATATAAATGGTTCAATCGACTGCGAAAAGCGCATTTCTCTCAGATCGTACTACTCAAAGTACAGCTCTAGATGTTTAGGAGTGTCCTGCAGACGGCGAGGCTCAGGTCCGTTAGAGTTGTATGAAAATGCGCCCCGGCGCCGCTTGGTTGTGAATTAGTATCGCTTATCGCCCCTACTCCGTCTGCCGCTGACGACGCGACGTCGCGTTTATCCGTGTTGCTTCACTCAGTATTGTCGTGCCAAAACATACGTAAATGCAGGAGTAACAAAGCAATATCGTAACTATATAGTCTCGAATGAAAGCAATAATATCTCGGCGAGTAAACGCTGCCGCCGAAGTACTGCAGTACGCTCTGCACTTCGCCTCTCTAACTCGGTTATTTTATCGGAATACTTGGGCACGTCACTGTCTGTAGTTTCGTACATATAGCATTCATGGTTGCCGCAACACCCCCTGCGCCGCCCGTCTTTGAATTTTAATAACTCTTATTTATTTATGCCGACTTTATTGTACTTAGATATTTTAACTAAGGAGATACACGATGATGGCGCCCGTGGCTATTACGGGCGCCACTCTTATTTACATGATGTACTTAACAGTCCACATTGCGACGACGAGCGGCGCAGGGGCTCGCGCGCCGACCAGACGGTGGAGTTCTTATCCTAGCTCAATTTTATTAATTATTGTATAATACTTGCTTGTTATTCATCGTTGAAATATAGTTATTTTGAACCTTGGCTGCCCCAGGGCTCCATTGAACTAAACCGTTGAACGTTATAAGTACATAGAAGTAAAGTTTATCGCATATCATAGTGGTCTCGTAATTCCAGTGCGAAGTCAGCCAAGGGTTTATTCCAGAAGCCTGCATTACTCAAACAACTCGCATTTGATTACGGTGCTTGTTATCATAGAGTGCGGGCGCGGCGCGGCTGCCGCGGGCGAGCTTGGCGCGTACAGGCCGCGCACACCACACGTGTGCGAACTGCACGCTGCAGGCTGCGCACGCCACACGTGTGCGAACTGCACGCTGCAGGCTGCGCACGCCACACGTGTGCGAACTGCACGCTGCAGGCTGCGCACGCCACACGTGTGCGAACTGCACGCTGCAGGCTGCGCACGCCACACGTGTGCGAACTGCACGCTGCAGGCTGCGCACGCCACACGTGTGCGAACTGCACGCTGCAGGCTGCGCACGCCACACGTGTGCGAACTGCACGCTGCAGGCCTTCGCAGGTTAAACTTTTCTGTGGTCGGAGACAGTCCTTGAAATGCAATGTGTTCTACTGAATGTTGCGCAGAATGGAACCGACGCCGTGTTGCAGTAACCGTCACCTGCAACCTGTAACATTTACATGAGCGTCGTGCCACGGTTACTGGGCACGGCTTCGCTAGGAGGCGAGATTTAGTTGCAATTTGTTTGTCAATTATAGGTGCGCATGCGCCGCGCCGCGCCGCGCCCCCTCACACGCATATAAAGTACAATTTACCTTACCTGTATTGTATTAATTAACGAATGTTTACAGTATGTGACTGTTGAGCGATGTCGCATGTTCTCATCTGATCGTGATTGGTTCGTGTGTCCGTTTATAATATTTACGCTAGCGATAACACTAAAGTTGATATGTTTGTACAGTTTTTAACGATAAAACTACTTCTCGTAGTGACTAAGCAAGAAATATTTTTAGTATAATAAGATCTAATCGAATTACATCATAGTGTATCATAATAAACTATTCGAGGTCGATTTTTCAAAATTTCGTTAAACTTTGTACGATCCTTCGGAATATTTGGTTTAAATTAAATGATAAATGTCTCTCATCTGAAACTGACTCCGTGGAATGTAATTAGAAATTAAACAGGAAGAATTTTAAATATTGAAATACAACATTAATAATAAATAAGTAATGTATTATAAATAGATATAAGGTAAAAAGTTATTATTAACATTGTATGGAAAAAATTGTGACAAAAATTATAGTCATTTGTAATATTACAGTGTTGTTTCATTCATTCCTTACAAAAGTTTACTTAGTGTGTTAGTGTCCGTTTGCTTCCCTAATCCCCAAACTGAGATGACACTATCGAACGAATGGAGAAAGAACGTGTTGGCCTGGTGCGGAACTGTCGGCCAAAGCAGTCGAGCCGTTCGGTCCTTTCGTTCTGCATAAGTTCTATAGTGCTTTTAGTGTTTTTAACATACAAATTAAGTTCCTTGCTGCAAAAGCAATACAATGACATGTCAAGTCGCGCGGTCGATCAGCAACATAGCAACAAAGTTCATCCGAACTCCGAACAGATAAAATCTTAGCAACAACAATAAACTAAATGAAATGCATACTGTATTTTTTATTGAGTAAATGCAGTGTCATGCTATAATGTAACAGTTGTTTGATTTTTATTGCTGACTTGTACGTAGGTATATTACTTTCCTCTATGGTTGTAGTTACGTTTAGTAACCCAAGTATGGTTTTACGTCGGTGCTACTATGTAATATTGTACTTAGGCTAGAATATAGGTTTATATCGTGTCTGAAACCATGTTATCTCGATTGATTGCCCATCTCTATTCACACCACCTAGCGGCACTCTGCTAGGTATTTCAAGGATACAAGCTATTACTCATATATACTAGTGTTTACCCCCTAGGTACCAATGAGGACATTTAAGTTACCAAAATTAATATTTTATAAATAAAACTAATATAAAAGCTGTCAAAGAGTGACAAACAAACGCCATCTACATTTTTATGAGAAACTGACATTACAATCGCGACTAGATGTCGCACCATGGAATTAGTGAGTATATTCTATGAAGTTCACAGAGTACTTTTTAATATACTGCAAATTAAGTCTTAACAGACACAACCTCTGGAACCTACAAAATCTTCCTTTTCGACGCGCAGTCGGGTAAAAAAACTAAAAAAAAAGACTCGATATTAGAGTAGGTACACAGGCTGCGTGCCACTCACTGTATCAATTTTACTCTATTCGAGGGCGAGTCATGTCTAAAGTTTATCCATTTAACATTCTTGGTTTTTTCCAATCTAGGATGTATATTATACTCTTGCATCAAGGATCTTTCCTTTGCTTTCCTTGCTCCCAATCATTGCTGACAGTGCCATCTCTTTCAATATGACCAACATTAATTAATTCTGGTAAGACTTGGTTGGGTAAAAAAACACTACAGTAATAGTAGGCAGCTAAATAAAAAGCATTCATTATTTTTCATTTACGAATCTGTATATGTTTGTGTTTAACTTTTAACATAAAGATCGCCATCGTTTTCAAAGTGCGTTCAAAAACGAATTTATCTTACCTTACCCTACATTTGACAGTAGAATGTCAATACCATAGACTAAAATCTTGAATGTTTGAGGTTGCGTCAAAAAATGGAAAGGGCTGTTGTAGTCTCCAGACTGAAAATTTACATTTAAAGTGTTTGAACAACGAGATTAAAGGCTATATTAAATAAAATCATATTTTTTTATAAAACGAAAGTTTATTTTCGTTATTAAATGAATAAAATATAACGTGAAAAAACGAAAAATCCAAAATCCTTTGTGTTGTTGCAGTGAACACCATAAAGAACTTAATTTTGATGGCTTCGAAACCATAGACTATTTTGTGCTGTCCGAGAGTCTCCGAAAAGATCGGTGGATCGCCTGTAGATTTCGGTGTGGATTGCGATGTCGGATATTGGCAGCGGTGACGAAGGGATTTCTAGTCAGAGTACGTATTTATTTACAACGGTGTAGCGTCTGGGTTATCTCGCGTTTCGCGCCGCGTCCGTTAACCGTCACTGACGTCGTCCCCGACTGTCCTAACGTTCAAAAGTAAATATCTCATTGTTCCCGTTTCAAAATGGCGAATTTGGGCCTGTTATATCTCGGACGCTGAAGCTTCGGAGGGATCTTCGCGCGGGACGGTCCCTCGGCAAGCGGGAGGCGGCGCGACGGCCCGCCCGGGACCGGCTCCGGCCGACCGCCGGCGGAGGTTGACGACCTATCGATTTTTTTGTCTGCGACCTCTCGTCGTCGGGCGGGCCGGTGTCGGCGGCCGAGGTGGCCGAGACGCTCCGGGCTCGGCGGAGGCGGGCTGGTGTCGGCAGCCGCACGTCGCCGTGCCGCTCCGGCCGCGTCGGGCCGCATTTTGTGTCTTCCCCATCAGCTGAGCGGCGCGCCACCATGGCAGGTCAGTGGCCGCGCCTCCCCTGGCCCTCGCCTCTCCATGCTTACCCACTGACCTCGCTAATCTCAATAGACCGGGCTTGATTGAGCCGCAGTTCGCAGACGCGGCTTTAGACGCGCCTCTTGTTGGCGAGTTCTTTGTTCTCGTGGCGGGTGTTCCCGCGGTGGTGATGAGCGCTCGGCCGCCGGGGTCGGCGCTCACTTGTGCAATAGTGAAAGTGTGCTACCTGTGCCCTATGACTGTCTACAGACTCCTACATACAAGAACAAAGAGTTTAGTTTACATCTCCTTGGACTGAGCCTCAAACAAAGAGAACTGTTGTGTTGATCATCTGTAAGAGCAATATAGTATTGAATAAGTGTGTGATATGAAGAATATGTCAACATTTAAACATGAAACACACCTGAGAGTGGTGCAGCATTGACAAGCAGTGGTGAGATCTGTGTCTGTTGTAAGTGAGTGCTGTCCGGCTGTCCAGTGCTGAGCACAAATCATCCATGAGGACAGTCCTCATCAAATTATTGAACCAGTGTCAATCATTATCATCAAATCACTCAAACAAAAGTTCAAACTTATGTAGTTAGTATTGCATGCTATTCTGCTTAATTGAAAACAAAACTATTCATAGCTTGTTACAGTACCACACAAGGTCCTACAACCCAGTCCTGCCCCATTCTCTATAGAACACATATTACTTTTATTAAATCTTGTTCCTTCCATGTATTCTCCATCATCACAATATGTCAATAATTGTCAAAGTAAATTACATTTGTGAACATGATCCATTCAGTGTGATATCGGAAACTGAAATAGTCTCTTCTAATTTTTCTTTTGGAATAATATACTTGAAACAGTCCATATGCCAGTAGAATAACCTATTAGCTAGCAAATTTGTTACATCATAGAGCCCTAACTGTGTAGCTCATTGATTTATTGTGTAACTATCTCACTACACTGGGGTGTGTTGTCACATTAGAATATGATCAGCTGTTCAATGAGTACCAGATTCTGATAAGATTGCTATAGATGATTGAAACAATCAATTGTGTCGATTATTGTTTGCTACATATTTTAAAAATCTTAATTGGAATTTTATTTTAATCTCTTGATCCTATTCTTTACGCATATACATTTCATATTCCATACTGAAATTGCTTTGCATGTTACACTTTTTTGTCCGTTTACAGTGAAAATGGCCCGGCAAAGGGTGCATGCAGAGGAAACTATGGATTCATACATGAGTGCATTCATGCATGAATACATTTAATGCAATCTTCTGTACAGTTGAGCTGTAACAATTTTGTACTGAATTATTTACTGAATGTGTTGTGGTAATAAAACAAACATTTATGTTCGATACCAATCATTGAGGCTATTCTAACTGGAAAATAATATGACTATGTTAGCCATTGTGGCTTATCAACAGCATGGTCCCATTTACATTTAGTACTGAAGTTGATTGTAATGTTGTTTGCACAATATGGGGAATTTGTTTGTCAATTTCTCCCATTTCATTAATGCAGGTGACCTCGAAGAAGAGAAAGACCTTGTAAAGCTCTTTATCTGCTATTTTTACATTGTTTTACTATTGGTGTCATCTAAGCATTATTCTTTTGTATGATTTGTGTCGCAGCAGTTGCTAAAATAAGTAGAAACCTATGTTGTGCCTGACATAGAATTTCAGTTTTTCTCATCAATTTGATAGAAGCTTGGATCCCTAACGGTCATTTCAACTTTACAGCATAGCTATGTTAGATTTATAATAAGAATTAAAATAATTAAATAGATTGACTTCAGAGAGTGTAAGGCATGTTGGGAATCCATTTAAAAATGGCTCTGAAAGTTTACATTGAAAATTGGCATGATTTCAATTCCTTTTTGACATGCATTTGGTTTAGATAATGCCTCATAAAAAAATATCCCATAGATTTATGAAATGATGACATTGTTTGTGGCTGAGTTATTATACATGGTCCTCCTAACCTCTTGCTCATTATGGCAGGTGTTGCTATATTCAAAAATTCATTACCTAATTAAACATTTATTGTGTTGTGATTTTGATATTAATCAATTATTATGATTAAGTAGTGAGTTTCATCATAGTGTCTATTCCACTGCTGCACTGTCTGCTGTCTTCCTTAGTTGGGTTAGGTTATCCTAAGGAAAAATACTCCCAGGTTAAAAAGTATACTTTAGCACATAAGACATGGTCTACCTGTATGCCAAATCCATTCAGCTGTTCGAGCGTGAAGAAGTAACAAATGTAAAATCAAACACACAAACTTATGCATTCATTAAAACTGTGAAAGGTGTGATTTCATAATTAATGTATATACATATAAAAAAAAAACAATCAAAAAGAAATAGGTATGTTGTTGCCATCTGTATTTGCCTCTACTTTCATTTGTCACACTCTTTTTGCTAAGCATCACTATTATGGCAACATTGGCTGGCGTTTTCAGCCAGATCCGGGCCTAACCGTTGGCTAAATTTTTTGTTGCATTGTTTAAAAATTAGGTTGAGGCTTACCCGACGATATACGAGTCAGTTAGGATTTTTTACTCATGAGCGTTTGTCGATTTTAGTTGCACAAATTACATTACGATCTCCTTTTGGTAGTCAAACAAATTAATTGGAAGTAAGTTTTCCTTACAGACAAGTTAATACTTAATATCGATTACCGCCTGAAGATATTGTCTTTACGAATTGAAAAGAGCCCCCCTTGTCTTTTTCTGGGTCCCAAGATAGCTTATTTTATTAGAACTGGTTTGTTTGTTTAGTAGTGTAACTTATACAAACGCTCAACTCGAGTATTATTTACGAAGGATTCTTCAAAGCGTAGTTTGATAGAACAAGTTACTTTGTCAAAGGGGTTATTACATTCAGTCGACCCACGGTTTTGGTCCTTTCGGACCGCGAACGACGTCGCTAAGGTGAAATCTATTAGGCCGAACAAAGTTTTATCTAATAAAACTGCCTAACTGTCGAGACAGGCGTCGTACTTTGAATTTAGAATGTATCATTTCAAAATAAGACCTTTTAGAATAGTACTTGATTGGTGTGTGATGCAGGTGGAGCACTCGAGGTCCAGGGTCTCGAGTCTCGTGGTCTCAGAGGTTGCCAACATATACGACAAGTGATTACGTCAGCCGCCTCTCAATCAACTAAATAATTTGGACAAGAGAGGCTTTTGTCTCAGACACTCTATTTTTTCTAATCTACAAATCTATCAGTGTTGCAATCGCTCGCAAAAGAATCGTTGCGAAATGAGCGCGAAATTAATTAATGAAGTAAATGACCGTACAACAATTAGATGAATTTCAAGTTAACGTTTCATAGTTGTGCTCATAACGTGACTGTCGTTTCGTTTCTTCATTCATTACCAACCGTGCTGCGGCTGTGGTTTTTTTTTAATGAAAAACATAGGTTTCACTTTTTTGTCCGTCTGGCTTATGTCTGCAACAATATCGTCTGCTGCCAATGACCCGCCTTGAACTACTTACATAACTACTTCAAGTGTCTCTTGGCACACACTCTTACACCTTATTGGTTGTTTAACTTTGTGATAGACACCTAGAGCGGGCCCCGCTGCGCCGCTCGAATTGTTGAACCGACTTTTAAAATGGAAGTTATGTTTTTATTAGAGCTTTTACGACTTCGCAATTAATTGTCTGGTGATTTGATAGGTTTTTTTTATAGTGAGCGTACGTTGCCGACGCGTTGGAACACTACGGCGCTGTTTGCCATTATTCAGGTCATGCGCAACGATTACAAGTAGATTGGCAAAAAATGTGTGAAGAAATGACGCCTGGTGTGAACATGGCGGTGTGAGGTGCGATGTAAGGAGGTTATTAATATGCGGCACCTGAATGAGACGCGAATTAATGCGAGTCGTATATTAGCAACAAAGGATAAGATTTAAAGATAAAAACTGTATTAGCATGAGCACTATCGCGCCGGTTCACTCTCAGTTTTACGACGGTGATGGCCTAGATTTTTGATTCTCAATTCTTTTGAACATATCTAAGTTTAGCCGTCATATCACGCTAGAATGTGGGCCGAGCATGTAATGATAAAGTCGCTTCCTTGTGCTGAACGAACAGGATTTCGTGTAACGCACGACGTCACAACGGCGCAAGCTTCACAATACAAGTCTGACAGATAATATGTAGACGGACACAAAGCAATGAATCTATTATGGTTTTCGAATTTGGGATCACAAGGCTTGTTTAAATACTCCAGGCTCAAAGAGGATTAAGGCGTTGTAGTACCTGAGAGGGATTGAGTTAACTAGTCTCCTCAAACGAGCCTAACATAATATGATGTAGCGTCTGCTCAACACTCACAGATCTCTTTAACCTTTGAAGCCTCACAGTTTTCGCGTTAAGTACCTATATTTTCTGAGTAAAAAACTAAAGCTTACCTGATCGTCAAGACGAGCGTTAAAGTTTATGAACGTGCCACGATGATTTTAACATACGGATTTATAATTTGCCAAGTTTTACGATACGAAGTGGCCGTAAACGGTTTAATCGCCATAAGTACTGTGAGAATGGTCGTTATCGTTATATGGTTACATTAATTTGTAGCGTCGTTGTCTGCCGACAGAACACGCGATATTTCTGGCACTCCACAAAGAAAACGAAATAGATTCTAAAGGCTTTCTTGCTCCTGAAATTTTCATATAACATGACAGTCACGCCTGCTCAGGGAGCTGATTTCGTTTGATTTGATGGATACTAGACCCTTGTCACACTAGTCCGGTCTTTTTATGGTAGTATATTGTAAAAATTGAGTCTAATTTAAATAACTATTTACATCAATACCCACTCTTTTTGTAAAAATAGTGGACGCCAATGCAGAAAAACGCATTTGGTTGTTTATGGTTCCATAAGTAATTGTAATTTTCATTTGCTCAAAAGAGAAATGGATTTAAAGCCATAAATTACTCGATTTATCTTGAATTGACTGTGCAGGTTTCTTGTCGTTATGTCGTTTCATGAGACATTGGCAGATATCTCATTTATCTTTTGTTATTCAGAAATCAGAAACGTTTATTTTAAATAGACCAATTACAGGCACTTTTGAATTGTCAAAATATCGGTCAGTCAAAAAAAAAAAGTGAAGCTAAATTGCTTTAAAACATTTGATTGCTTTACCCACTCTGAGCCAGTTATGAACAAAAATCCGTCCAACCTTTCACGCCTAACCATTCCAACAAACACCTTTAGAGTTTTTATCTAGTCAATTCCGAATGTGATTCGTCGTGAGTTCGTCACTGCAGCGCCTATATCAGCATTTTATGTTGGTGTACAGCACGCAGACGCAGTCTTCATTGATCGTTTCCATTGCATCGCCCAAGGTTACAAATTAAACATTTACAGTTTCGCCTCTATATTGCACCTTGTAGGTTTTCTACAAACCCTTATTATTCTTAGGTTCTGTTGTTGCATTTCGCACGTTAATACATCGGTTGCTGCTAATCAGTGCATATTTAACACTTGCCGGTCGACTGCGGCTTGGCCAACTTGGTCGCGGTGTGTGTATCGGTAACACTACACGACTACGACCGACCTCTGACCAGTCGGCTGTGACTCGTCGATACCACAGATACTTGGCTTTCTATACGCACACATCCGCTGTTCTCCGCTCGTTGGAGGTAATTCTTCAGGCGTCGGCTAGGGACTTGTATTTCATTGCATTTCGTGTTGAAGAGCTTTGTGTATGTGTGCGAGAGATCAGCAAACGTTTGCAAAGTGTTCTTTATCTTAAATGTATGCAATATTTCTCTATACCTGCCTTTAATACTTTTCTATTTGCTAGCGACCTATGCTCATACAATCCAGAAATGTCAACTAGCTGTTGCGAAATTATAGCGAGTGGTCGCGTATGTCCTACTTTGATGTATCCGCCACAATCCTTGATGAGCTCATAGTTCTAAAGCCTACCTTTTGGTGTGTGACATAAGTATAGACTGGCACATACATGATTTTTGGGTAACCGCTATGCTATATATGATCAGTACTAAAACAATTAAATGAGCTCCGGACGTGTTTCGCTGCAGATTTCTAAACGTGTTATGGATCTTGGTGTTATCGCTTCCCGGACACGTTTCGCAAATGTCCGGGTGATCATTTGTCAGTCTTGAAGTGGGAGAAACACCTCGTTACGTAGCCTGTGAGAGCAGGATGTTCTGGTTGTCAAAGTGTTAGTACTGCATACGCTTGTAACACAGACTGCGTTGATTGTTCTTAATTATGATGTTATGATTATAAAGAACACAAGATACAATTCGAAACATTTTTTTAGGTACAATTTTAATGAGGCACGCAAATAAAATTTCTCGTACATCGTTTGGAAAACGATCAAGGTTTCAACACAGCTACAACATGGGAATTTTACTCATGTATTGAGAAATTAATGTGGCGGTTCGATTTGCATATTCGCTTAGGGCGAAATAAATTAAGAAAATTTATGCGCGATTGAGGCATACATGTACCGTTTGTAATTCATATGCGACGTTACCGTACAGCAGAGCCGGGATACACTTCTTGTTATAAATGTCATCGTTAATTTATTTCGAATATCACGGTACAATTCTGTCCATATTTTTTTGTAGAGCCATCTTCTTTATTTTCATGAGAGTAATACAATAAATATGTCGCTCATGTCCATTCTCATCGCAATCTAGTGAAAGCAATCGTTCGCACATGACATCTACTGGGAAATTAATCAACACGCCTTTGTCTGTGCATAAAGACCTCTTTTGTTCATTTCCTGTGGCAGGTCTCTCCTCAACGATCGGTTGGATCCCTTGTTAGGGCTCCAATCTTTATTCGATCAAGGTAGATTTAAGCTTTTTCGTGCATTGTCACGTCATATTCTTATTTGAGCTTTAAAGCACACTATTTCTATGATTGCATTTGTAATAAGGTATCATTTGATTGATGCTTTCAGATCGTATAAAATAAATATTTCTCTGATATCTATTTTTCCTTCCTCTACCAACTTGGCGTATCTGGGCTTAATTAAATTATTAAAGACTGTCTTTGTGTTCAGAGTAGTGTCTTCAAAGGTTGACTGGTAGATTATACCTTATTACATTAAGCCCGCCTATTTACCACTACTGTAAATGACCTAATAAATAATTTTAGAAGTGAGTCAAGAGAATCATCGGCAATTAAGATGCATTTGTCGAGTCAAAGCTCCAAAGCTTAGGGCATCAACGCCGAACTGCGATAGCCTGTCGGTTTTCTATCGGATGCATTTCGGGAAGTGTGCGTCGGAATTGCATAACTTAATTCCGCCAAACCCGTTCCATCATCGAACTACCAGACGTACAGCGATGCGCCTCCGGCATATGGACATCCCACCCATGCGTATAAAACTTTTTGGGAACACATTCATTGTGCGTGCAGCTAAAGAATGGAATTCCCTGTCGGAGTTGCCTTTCTTTATGGTTATAACCTAAGTCAAGAGTAAACAGGTTACTTCTACGCAAGCGTGCTTTATCGTCGAACACATCATCGCTTACCATCAGGTGAGCTAGTGGTCGAGTGAGAGACGATCAATAATAATTTAAAAAAAAATCAACTAGCGTATTTGCTAATTTACGCCATAATCCATTGGCGCGACTACAAGCTATCCATCATGTTTTGAAGTTCGCGTGCTGGATAGAATTGTAGATTTCTCGAATTTTCCCGCCAGTTTGACAGATACTACACGGCTAACAATCGGTGCATTAAAACCACACGAAAACCACTAATAAATATCTTTGAAATGTGCATTTGTCAGTCGGTTTCACCGTTGTTTGATTTCAGTTGGTCTGAGACCGTTTTTCTACACACGGTCGATTACAAGTTTATTTCCACCGTTTTTTTTTTAATGGTTTTTCTAATCTATTCTTAGAAAATATACTCTTCTAGCCAAAGCAACGTTGACGCATGTTTAGCAAATGTACACTGCCGCGTCATGCTTTCTGCAAACCACATCCAAAAACATCTTTTACCTAACTGAGCACCGAATTACGTCGGCTGGTTAACACATACATTCCTATGTAAAGCCGAGGCATACCGGAGGATGTTTCGGATAACACCTGCAATTATTATATCAGCTAATGGAGCGGCGGTAATTAAATGCAGCGTGCGTGGCGTGCGCCGGCCCAGTAGCTGCACCAGCGGTAATTGCACACGAATTTATTAGAACATACCTCGTCCTAGTTTACTGACCCGTCCTGAAACTAAATTTGCTGAAACGGTATTATAAGTAAATGAATTCTGATTTGATTCATAGTTTGGCATAAAAGGGTCTTGTGTTTTGCTGGTTCTTTGTTGTTTGAATATACATACTTTGGTATAGCTGTAGCTAACGAAGTATAGTCATACTTCTATGGTTTTGGTTAAAGAATTCCACATAATCTCGACTCCCGTTTCTTTCTGCAATGTTGCCAGATAGCATATTAAAAAAATATATATACGATTTGTTAAAGAAGAGAATTGTTGTAACGTCTCACTTTTAAAGAATTTACATATGATTTTAGTTCTAGTTGCTTAATAACATTTCTAACTTGTTTGGTAAGCATTTACCTTCCTTATAAGGAGCCTGCCTGTATTCTGTCCTGATACATGCTAATTTGGATTGAGTTTTGCAATAAATCGCTTAAAACATTCCTCTCATACCTTTTCCTACACGATCCACACAATGATAATGTTGTGCAAAGTATTGTAAAGTTCGCTAATAAAAAGGTTGAAAACATATTCGTGTTTAATTTATTCGACCCTATGGTAATCGTATGGAGAGGTCACCGCCTCTGCGGGCGCCGGTGGCGGCCAAGGCAACAATCTTGACAGCACATTTGGCAATTGTGTTACGTCGTAAGGAAGGGACTCACCGAGGCACTTGTCATGGGCGATGAACCGACAATCTGACGTAGGCTCTTGGGATATACTATGAAGTACCTATTACCAATTTTCAGCGTATGCAAAAACTACAGTGCAATAACATGAATCGATGTTAAACCAATAAAGGGTTTCTATTCTTTGATTGGTGTGTCGTGTGCGATACCCACCTTATTGGAGCCTCTTGCCTGGTGACTTCCCCAATCAGTTATTAATAGAACAAAAATAACGTGTTATTTTCATGCTATTATTACGTTTATTAATGTAAATATCTTTGTCGATGTGTTACAGAATATCATGGGCAAAGTATGGACGCGGGCGGGAATAATTTTGACTCCGGTAAGTTCAATAACCTCTTTACCACATAGTAAATTGCACACAGAAGGTTCACTCCTGAGAATCTAGCACAACTTTCGAAATTTGTGAAATCCTTAACACATTTGAGACGCCACGGGTAGTGTGAAAGTGAAACCCGGGGCCCTGGGACGAAGGCAAAGAAGGAACAGGAGTGGGTTTTTAGTCAGTAAAAGTCTGACACTATTTTTCGCTCCGCCCAAGAGCGGGATTTGTCATAAGATGATTTTCCCACCTAAAAAAAAAAAAAAACACATTTGAGACAATTCCCTGATTCAAAACTTGGAATTTAGAATGTCATGTTCAAATTTGGCCAATGGGGCTTTATCGGAAATTAAATTTTTTGTACGCGATAAGACGTATCTTAAACAGCTCGCGCTCAAATCTTCGAAACCCCTTGTATGGAGTGAATCTTCTGTATGTAAGCTGTGCATTATCTCGTAATATCTTTCATGATAACAGCCTGACAGTTTCAGGCCGATTTAAAATAATGAACGTAGTTCCAACAGATGTGGCTGTCGACTAATTAAATGATCTATTTTAATACCAAACACTTTTTTGTTGGATTACGTACAATAAAATACTTAGCTAAATAGCGTTTATTAAATTTACGCTAACGGAATTACGTTTTTTTTGTACAAAACAAGGACTGCTATTGGTTTTCTCATATTAATCCTCAAAGGAAATCTGTAGGAGTTAAATGTAATGTCAGACATAACATTGGTGAGAATTATTGAGCATCTATTATGAAGAGAAGGTTGGTAGACGATGCGGGGTGAGAGCTGAAGAGCGGCTAAAGAGGTACCGGGGGGGGGGGGGGGGGGGTAGAGGTCACGGGGGAGGGCGGGTGTACAACTCAACCGTGAGGAAAAGGGACGTTTCCGCCGGAAATTGTCTAATGATATTTTTACCAAATTAGATGCTAAATACATTTGGCAGAAATAATATTATCGTTTTGAAATTGCCGCGTTATTTTCCTTTTATTTGATGTGACATTCAGCCATTCATTTGAATCCTATTACATACCTAAATTGGTTTTGATTAATTCATAATTTTGGTAAATATCTGCAAAGCTCTGCCTCCTCAACTAATACTTTACGCATTTATGTGTGTGTGTTTCTTTTACTTTATATAAATATATATATGTAAATATTATATTAAATTAATAGAATGTATGTTTATTTTGTATATATATATATACTTTTGAACTCTTATTTTCTTAATATTCTTTTGTATTTTTATGCACCTGCCATATTTTGTCTTCGCCACCCTAGGTTGACTGGTACCTAGGAATGCCTAAGGCATTAAGTCCGCCTTTGTACTTTTGTGTTGCATGATGTTTTAATAAATAAGTATGTCGTCGGTTTGCAATTATAAAGTGACATAATGTAGACATATTATTAATGAAATGACCACCTGCATGTAACGATTCTCCTAAAAATTCGAAAATAATGCAATAAGCAAGTTTATCTTCCAACCCCATATCTAGTTAGGACCAATACGAATGGTCGTCACGTTGTCTAGACAGGTCTGTAGCAGCCGGCAGCCAGCACTCGCTCCTGTTCCTAGTCGTGTCCCGAAATGCGACGTCTCTACGAGGCCATTAATCAACGGTTGCCATGCAACCAAACGGACGGTTTTTTGCGAAGGTTGCCGAAGGGCAGACGGACGCCCACTGCTGCGAGCTTTACACAATATTCTTGATTAATTAATGTACTCTTTATTATCTTCTGGACACCTGAAGCGAGACTTACTGCTAAAACAAACAGCTTCTTTATTCTCGAAGAAGTTAAGTTCATTCAATTTCTATTCGATGCTTCCAAAATATATTTTTAACTCTCTCTGACTGATGAAGTACCAAAATAATGTTGGCAGCTGCAATTCAAATTGATTCAATCACTTCAATTAGAATTAATTCAAATATTCTCAATGATGGTCTTTGTTTTTTGCTAAAACTATGAATAACAATATGGTGAATAGCAAATATAAGTTACCGGATTAGACCGAACTCGGGGAGACGGGGATTCTAGGTCCTTACATACCACGAAGGACCAAAACGATCATTTTTGTCGGTTAAACTCCTTTGACGAAACGAATGTCAATATCAAAATCTTCGAAAGAAACTGATATTTCAGCAAGCTTAGAGCTCTCAAAACATCGGGCGTCAGTCCACTGCAAGAGCACAAAGACCTCTTGGCAGCGCCACCATAATACTCTGACCTCTTACTTCCGCATCCAGTTAACCTAGTTTTTCTAATTTTAGAATTATGATCCATATCCCAAAAAAAGAATGCATGTATGCGCTGCTACACATCTTAGACTAAACACGATTTTACTAAACAAGATTACCAATAAAGATGATATTATACATTGGAGTGAAACAAGCGAAATCGTAACGGACGTCATTGGATGCCGCGCCACGCCCTTCAGCGATCCTATTACCGTCTGTCTAGCAGCTACACTTAGTTATTAGCGCCGCCGAAATTGGGGGCTTTGTCGAAACCCGGTGGCGGGTGCACGGGCCCAGAACGGTTGCGTGCATAGGAATCGATCACACGTCGATTTCTAACGGACTGCCTTTGTTAAGTTTAGCCTCGGCAGTTCGGCATTACACCTCTTTGTTGAAACGTTCTACTCGATTTTGATGAAATTCCTCGGTACCCTTGCAGATAGGACGCTCATGCGCTCTGCGTTGTCTAGCACTTTCTTTGTCCTGTATGCCTGGTTTCTATGTTGCAATAATTGACTAAGGCCGCGTGATTGAGGGATGAAACTGTTTTTTTTTTTCTAGCAAGTTTCGGTTATAAACATGCTTAAATTGTGTACAGTAACTGTTATATTATCACGCACTAAAGGCATCTGCTTCCTTATTGCTGTTATGGATGTTATATCACATCAGTTTCTAACAGCGGCTTCGCTTAAAAGTACTAAGTTATCCCAAGGGAATATACTTCTGGTATAAAGTATCCTATATGCTATTCCAGGACATGGTTTACTCATCATGTGCCAAACATCCAAATCCGGTCAGTCGTTTGAGCGTGGAGAAGTAAGAAACATACGCATATACAAACTTTCGGCTTTATAATATTAGTATGATTTTCACAACGTATTGTTTAATACTTTAATGGTATAAATTAAATCCTTTTCTAAGACTTGCTTCACGGGTCGCTTATCAAGATGTTCAATATTATCCCTGTTTATTGTGAAATATTACGTTATTGAGTTTGGTATCTTCTCAGTAAACGTTTTATATATATGATCTTATCTATCGCTGAAGTACGTCTAGCAGATCTAAACGCCCGATGACGTCATACACTTTCCTACCTACATCTAGATTTTCAAATGAAGTAGGTACTCAATTGATTTAGTTTAGCTAAGGGTGAATTACTAATGTATGTATGTAGAGAAATAAAGTTCTTTGCAAAGTTTTATCCCTTTCGGTTGGATTTAGGTAGATTGATTGTAAATAACCAAAGTTCTCCATTGTTATCCAAAGTATCACGCGTACATTTCCTGAATAGGAAGGTAGATAGTGCATTCGTATTTTGCTTGTGGACTACCGGAAACCCTAGAATCACGGCTATTACTATAAAAATCCTGATTGATATCCTCGACTCTGCACGACCTAGAAACCTAAACCAGCTCTTCATGCTCAGCAGTCGTTCTTGCGAAACAAACCCACTATTATAATCACGACGGTGGAACTACTATTACTGAATACAACAAGGCCTTCATCTGTGGATGGCGCCAGTTCTATTTTCCAGCTAAAACCCTAGAAAGTGCTGATTTTCATCTTAATGACTCTTTAATTTGAATTGTTCTCAACCCTGGTCCTCTGCTATGTACAGGTCAGCAGCCACAAGAGCAAGAGTTGGCGACGAAAATGCTGCAGATCCAGTCCAAGCGGTTCTACCTGGACGTGAAGCAGAACCGGCGCGGGCGGTTCATCAAAGTCGCAGAGGTGAGCGTACGTCATCATACTAGATATTATGAAGTGTTGTGGCTTACTTGGTTAGAAGACGCTTCACGGCTAGCGGCACTCAACGTGAACAAGCGCGGCAGTTACACAGGTGGGTGTAGAGCGTGTACATTTTATAGGCAATAGAGTTATAGAATGTTTATTTTATACATGCATTTGGAATCGCCGAACTAAATTGGCAGTGGGCAGGGCACATTCCTCACGGAACAGATGGTCGATGGGGCCGAAGAGTTCTGGTGTTGCGGGAGCGTACCGGAACACGTAGCGTTGGAAGGCCTCCCACAATGTGGACCGAAGATCTGGTGAGGGTCGCGGCAAGTCGATGGATGCAAGACGCACGTGACCAGGTCTATGTCGGACAGTCGACGTTATTCGGCTGAAATGATGATGATGATTCGAAGGAGTACGTGGCTGAATAATAACAGCGGCACGGTCGCAACGCAATGCTTGTCGAGGTTGGTCTATGGATGGGTGATCATTCATTTGCTATAGTCCCAGGAAATTACAAATTCCGTATCGTTTACAATAAATCTAGTAAAATTATCAAATTTCTTTGGGTTGGGCTTACGTGATTATTGTATTTCTTGTATGATCTATATATACATATAAGTAGACCTCCCAGTACTACTGACTACCTTACTATTGCAAGGTCAACATATACTGGAATTATTTTTTTTTTACTGGTTTTCAGTTTATATATTTTTGATGTTATTATAACTTTTACTTACATCATTACAATGCATTGGATTTTCAACTTAACTAAATACGCTGAAGCTGAACACTGAACACGAGTGGGTTATATAGTTAGTAAAAGTTTGCCACGGAGTGTATGAAGTCATTTGATAATTTCCCACACAATAAAAAATGATTTCTAAAAACAAAATATCACGTCTGGTTATAAGGTGAGTATAGTTTGGTGGTATCATCTGCAAGCACTTGCCGTCGACACATGAAGATCAATATCATTGTCATGACATGACAATGACGAGTTATTACATTTTAATAACTCGTCATTTATTTATATCAAAGCTTAACAGACTTGCAACGGCAACTGAACAACCTTTACAATAAGTAACATAGTAAACGCACATCCTGAAATTACTCGTAGTATGTTCAGAACCGGCTGCTCAATCGATTTAAGCTATTTTTAAAAAAAGGATAAATTTTATCCTAAAATAATCAAAAATTATTTTAGCTTAAAATATAACCTATTACCGTCATCATGGGTTCCGTTCTTATAGGATCACTTGTCCGTCTGTGTGTCACGTCAGTCGATAGACACTGGAGGGTCTTGACAGATTTGCCAAGACCCTTTTTCTCAGGTTTGCTACCCCAAGCAGCAGTGGAAAAAATTTAACTTCAAAGTCAACACAATCTAAAGATAAGGCTGTTTACGCTCCATTTAGGCGCATTGCTCGCTAAGAAATTAAAACCTAGTTTCATGAAATTTGGCATGATGCAAGGTCTCATAGCACAGATGTAGGAATCAATCTGGAAACTGTTTTTCGGGAATTGATCTATTTTCGTAGGTAAGTTTATTCGGAACCCTGAGTGCGCGATTCCGACTCACACTTTCTCAGTTTTTTTTTTTGTAAATTCTTGTTGTATCTTTGTTACGTCACTAGCGTATTTGTGTGTGCGTGTGTAGACACCAATAACGATGCACTACCAATATGTCGATTCCCATATTATTGGTCTACCTATTAGGATTACTAATTTCTTGAAAAAATTGTACGTATGTTGTCTACGTACATTTGGGTAAAAATCCAGTGCTTGAATAATAATTGTAATTTAATTGTCTGATTTAAATTGGGATGTTTATGGGTGTGCATTATTCCAGGTACATTTAGTATATTAGTAGTAACCAGGCTTTATAAAATGTTCGGTGATGTTTACATAGAAAAAGTTATTTATTTACGTTGCGTAAGCGCGGCTTATTTATGTGATAACGACTTACATAACAGATAGCAACAGCTGATGTTGATATGCTATGATAAGGACATTGTTCTAAAATGCTCAATTATACTATGCTATCGTTATCAATTAAGGCTTATCAATTTTGATAGCGGCCCCTCCCTATTTGGTTGCTAGTAGGATTTTAAAAGAAAGCCTATGTACTCGTATATATATCGGCCGGTCCTGGTTTTGTTCCAATCCCACGCTGCTGACGTCCAAGTAAAAATGTATGTACCAATTGATATTTAGCTGCATTCAGTTCCGACCGGGGGCCTCACTATAACGTGTTAAAATGTCAAGCGTGCGAACGAGAACGAGGGATGGAGCTATATAACCTACTAGCTTTTGCCCGCAGGGAATAAACCAAACATTCTATCGGTAAAAAAAAAAATTCGCTATCAGACCAGTACTTTCAGAGATTACCTCCTAAAAACAAAAAAAAACAAACTACCTCTTTATAATATTAGTGTAGATATAGCTTCATCCCTTTAACAGTTCAATTTAGGTCGTCAAATGATCGCGTTAAGAGCTTGCAGTAGTGCCCCTGAACAAAAGAGCTTGCAGTAGTGCCCCTGAACAAAAGAGCTTGCAGTAGTGCCCCTGAACAAAAAACTTTTTAGAAAAAAAAAATAACCGACTTCACTAAAACAAAAACACTAAAAGGATCAAAATAACTTTAATTTCGGATGTCGGTGTTTCTCGGTATTGTTTGTTTCTTATTTAACACCGACTTCCGAAATTAAAGTTATTTTGATCCTTTTAGTGTTTTTGTTTTAGTGAAGTCGGTTATTTTTTTTTTCTAAAAAGTTTTTATTTCACAATTTTTAGTTACGATACACTTATAAACAGAGTGCCTATTTCTCATGACAATTCCAATTAACCCAAATACTGCTAGGTTACATTGTTTTATTATAAAGTTCCTGTGTCTACCTTCCTCCTTCCGGCTCCATCATCAGATCAGTTCGATAGTACCTTATAGCCAAAGAGCATCTCACGACAATTCTAATAAGCCCAAACACGGCTAGGATACATTGATTAATTACGGAGTTCCTGTGCCTACCTTCCGGCTCCATCATCAGATCAGTTCGATAGTACCTTATAGCCAAAGTGCATCTCATGACAATTCTAATAAGTCCAAACACGGCTAGGTTACATTGATTAATTACGGAGTTCCAGTGCCTACCTTCCGGCTCCATCATCATCATCAGATCACTTCGATGATACCATTTTCAACGTAACTATTCAGAATCATTCATTTATTTGTATTGTCATAGTCGCTTAACTATGTATATCTTCATTGTAATATCTATTTGTGTATGAAGTTCCGTTGACCATTTCTGGTCTTCTTCATCAGTTCCACTTCATCAAATGTTACTTTTTGACTGTAAATGCTTAAGTTCTTGATGAAAATACTAAAATCACCATAGGGTTGCCTATAATTTTTGAGGAGTTCTCTCGATTCCTCATGGATTCCATCATCAGAACTGGATTTTGAAAAAAATGGGACCAATCTGGAAGCATATCCTGTATAGGGAAAATAATATTTTGCAAATCGGTCCATAAACGACGGAGTTCTGAGGAAAAAAAAAAAAAATACAACCGAATTGATAACCTCCTCCTTTTTTTTGAAGTCGGTTAAAAAGAGCTTGCAGTAGTGCCCCGGAACAAAAGAGCTTGCAGTAGTGCCCCTGAAAAAAAGAGCTTGTAGTAGTGCCCCTGAACAAAAAAGCTTGCAGTAGTGCCCCTGAACAAAAGAGCTTGCAGTAGTGCCCCTGAACAAAAGAGCTTGCAGTAGTGCCCCTGAACAAAAGAGCTTGCAGTAGTGCCCCTGAACAAAAGAGCTTGCAGTAGTGCCCCTGAACAAAAGAGCTTGCATCAGTGCCCCTGAACAAAAGAGCTTGCAGTAGTGCCCCTGAACAAAAGAGCTTGCAGTAGTGCCCCTGAACAAAAGAGCTTGCAGTAGTGCCCCTGAACAAAAGAGCTTGCAGTAGTGCCCCTGAACAAAAGAGCTTGCAGTAGTGCCCCTGAACAGAAGAGCTTGCAGTAGTACCCCTGAACAAAAGGACCGACAGAGTTTCCATTTGCTGGTCTTTTGTCCAAAAAGTTAACAATGTATGAACATGTTTTTTACCGTAAAGGAAAATACCTTTCGGACTGATTTCTAATAAAAAGTAACTAGAAATAAAAGCAAAGTAACTTGCTTTTGTTATCTGCTTTACACCCCGTGCCTCGGAAAGCACGTAAAGCCTTTGGTCCCGGTCGTCATTCGTAGATCCTTGACAGTCGTTACAGGTAGACAAACACTAGAAAGTGTGACCAGCTGCAGCAGTCTATCCAAGGAGTATCGTGTTGCCCAGTAACTGGGTTGTGGTTGTCTAATAGGCAGTCGCTCCATGTTAAACACGGGTGTTCAGCCGTATCCGGGTAGACTGGAAACCGACTCCAAGCTACTTGGAAGGCTAGGGGGGAATGTTTGAATACGTTGTTATTTATCTGTATGTCATGTGTAAGAGTGTGAGGCATTAATAAACATTCTCCTTTTTTCTTTTCTTAATTTCGCTATTCGCCTATCACATATTTATGTACCATGTAAGGTGAAAATATGAGTTGCCCCATTTTTGCATAGAAACCCCAAGATTGCATATTTGTGGGCAATCTAATATAATATTGATGAGCGGGCCAGGCTAGTCCTTCAGGCGTGAGAAGCCGCTGGCAGCATTCAATTTACTATTGATTTCGTTCGCCTCAACATTTGCCGACGCTCCGTAGTTTGCAACTCAATACCAATGTTTGTTGCACATTTTGTGACTTGGCACCAATCTTTTCTTGGAAGTTTGATATTAGTTTTTAGGATTTATTTAAGCACATGTCTCAATGTAGGTACAGGGTGGATTTTTGAAATGGGTCACTTTAACCGTTATAGTTAAGGGAAAACGTTCCTATGAAACCATCAATAACTTTTTAAGATATTCTGAACTTGATTCTAAATTAAAAAATAAATACAACCGACTTCAATGTAAAAAAACTACTGTAAAGTCCAAAATAACTAAAAATTGCTAAAATACCAAAACGTGACGTCACTACCTGGCATTCGATCCTATTCTTATTTGGAAAGCATTTTACACGGTACTTAGTGCGGGTTTCTGAATTGAGTATTTTGAGTTAAGAACGTCTTACTACCTGCTTGGCAAATTTTGACAGGTTATTGGGTTAAAGTTAATGTAATACTCAACTTCACTTCTTGGGCCGTGGGGTCCGAGTGCTCATAAGCTTTTCAAAGAATTATCCAAACGCTTAGTTGACACTTCGCGTGACCCAAGGGCTGGCTTTTACCTCGGTCAGAGATTAAGCATTGCCATACAGCGTGGCAATGCCGCCAGCCTTTTGGGCACACTTCCAGTCGACAGCGATGCGGAGGAATTTTATGACGCCATATTTTAGCTAGTAGTTTTTGCCTTTAGTGTATATATAGTTTTAATTAGTTAAGTGTTTTTACTGACAAGTCATTTATACTTCAAATGCTTAAATCAGAAATCTGGGGTATTTTCAATTTGTTTTGAGAACTTATTTGAGTTTATTTACGTGAGCTACTTTGTTTCATTTCATTTATTCAATAACAATTTTTACATTCTGTCTGAAAGTTTTAGAAAAAAAAGAGAAATAATTATTGTATTAATTCTTAAAAATTTTCCAATAAAAACATCACACTAAACAATTAAATAAAATAATATTTTTTCAGTCCAAGCTTTAGCACCAGTGTGGCGAAGGACAGTGTTTGGTGGTCGTGCCTTACAGTATTTAATTTTGGAAAAGTGCTGATCAGCCTAATTTGAATAGATTAACTTTGTTTGTTGAATTTAACGATAATTAAGTCATTAAGTTACTACCCAACTTCATGACGATCCGAGCCGCTTGAACACCGTGTAGGTACGTGAGTCGCTGTTGTGCCTTCTGTCATGGCTCGTCGCAACTGTCATCAGGGCACTTACATTCCCTGCGTTCCGAATTGCGACAAAAGCGATAATATCGCGAATCCGACCAACGTGCAACGTCACAATTATTACTCAATAGCCCTTATATTTTGTGACTATTAAATTTGGTCGGATTTGCGGTTTTGCGATGTTTGCGCGTACATCGAAGGACTGGAACAATTTGCCTGCTGCGGTCTTCCTGTACAACTATAATTTAGGTGTCTTCAAGGCTAGAGTGAATAGGCTCTTAATAAACTAGTGCGCCTCACCATCATTGATTGCATCTCTGCTTACCATCAGGTGGGATCGCAGTCAAGCACTGGTTTATATGAATTAAAAAAAAAAAAAAACGCAATTCGGAACGCTGGGCAGGACGAGTCAGTCGTGCGAGCGAGAAAGAGGGATACAGCTATACACCCTATACAGCTCCATCCCTTTAACAGTTCAGTTTAGGTCGTCAAATGGATCGCGTTAAGAGCTCGTGGTGGGGGCTCTGGTATTATTTGTTGTATTGTTTTATTGCCATTTTTTGATTCATAGGTACTCTAATGAAGCTGTTCTTAGGCTATAGAGGACCTACTATTGCGACATACAATACTAAAGCAAAATTCTCGTTCCCAGATCGGCGCTGACGGACGACGCAGCCAGATTTTCTTGGCGATGTCTACGGCGGCCGAGTTCCGCGACCACCTGTCCAGCTTCAGCGACTTCTACTCGTCGCTCGGCCCGCCCAACCCTGACAACGTGCCCGACGACGGCAAGCTCAAGTCCGAGATGATGCTCAAGGTGAGGCAGAGACAGAACTACTGTTGTCTGAGGCAGAAACAAACAGCGGTACTCTGAACAAGACATTTAGGGGATCCAGATTTCGAACAAAGAATGATCTTTTAAGGGTTGAAATTATCAGCCTTGGTTGATTGATAGCCAGCTAGTACCTACAGAAAGACCGACAGGCATGAGTGGCTGAGAGACTAGATCGTTATTGCGCACGTATTATACCTAGTCTTTCTGCATCATCCAGACTTGTATTTTCGGAACGAAAAACTAAGGGATGGGCGATAGCTTTAGAGCAAATACCGAAAATTTATGAACAGTCAATATGTATTTTATGTCCTAAAGTTGAGTCCGTTAACGTGAACTCTTTATCGTCGCCATTTTCAGTTATGTTTGTTTACCAGCTAAACAAACAGAACTGAAAATTGCGACTTTGAATTTACCAAAAATATAATTAATTTTTGGGTCATTGCCGAGAGTGGCCTAGCGGTCCAGAGGGGTGGGGTGACAAATTGGGGGTGTGGTGACAGACTGGAGAGTGTTGGCTTAAAATAGAGCAGAACGAAAACCGAATACTTGTTCTGCGGTTTCGGCGGTCTCCGGTTCTATGCCCTTAGCTCTCACTGGAACGCCCATACCAATCTGCTCCGACTTTCGGTACCTCGTGTCGCTTATCCAAGGAGATGGCGAAGTAGACCAAGACGTATGACATCGGATCAATTCAGGATGGATGAAATGGCGACAGGTCACTGGAACAACTTGTGACCCACGGATGGCCCCCAAGTTGAAGGGTAAGATCTACAAGTCCGTGATAAGACCTGTCATACTGTATGGATCAAAATGTTGGGCTGTGAAAAAGACGGATGGAAAAGATTACATGTAGCGGAGATGAGAATGGTGTGGTGTGACGAGGATGGATAAACTGAGAATTGTGTATCTATATTAGAGGAAGTTGTATATATTGTTATGGTGGTTAAACGCGAGCCTATCATTAACAAATAAAAAAAAAAGTTTGAAAGTGGCGCCAGTGACTGAAAAGTTGAAGGGGAATCGTATTTCATGTAAAGAGGAAAGATGAAACACATGTTACTAAAAGAGTTATGAGTATACATGTGGATGGGTGGAGAGGGAGAGGGAGGCCAAAGAAAAAATGGATGGATTGTGAACAGTGCCGACCCCAAAGAGGACGGAACAAGGGCAGGAAGATGATGATGATGATAATTAATTTTTGGGACAATGCCAGGAAGATGATGATGGACACAATTGTTTTGTAAACTTTGAATGAATTTAAAAGTTGTAACAGTAGCGAGCATCGAAATAAATGGAAGAAACACGATACAATTTATAGTGAGACGTCAACATTGATTGCTATCTGGTTGTAGTGCTAACGAATAGATTGCCAGGACCAGCGCGAGTGTAACGTGACTGAGCGAAGGTCTCGATTATGAGGCCGGCAGTCAGCAGCAATCAGTTCAGCATGTTAACACAATATCACACTAAAATTATAAAGGAGTAAGTTTATGTATGCTTGTGTATGTGTCTTACTCCGTCACGCTCAAAGGGGTCGACGGATTTGGATGCAACTCGGAGGCACACGGGTAGATAGGGTCTACCGGGGGTAGCACTTAAGATTTTTTTTATCTCGGGAGTACGTTCCCTTGGGATAACTCTCCAAAATCACGTGGGTGTAACCACTGGTACAAGCTTGTGTTAATATAAAACAATAAAACTTCTAACGTATTAAAAACTAGATCTTACCACTCCTCCTTCTGCGAAGCAGTAATGCTAGAAAAGGAGAAGGCCGCACGTGCACGCGCGAGGGAACGGCCCTCACGCACGCCCCAGCCGCCGGGATCCCGATCCCGATTTCCGGCCACCGTAGGCGCGGGCTTGCGGACGGCGAGCAATGGGTAGCTTGCCGTCTGACCGTCCGGTAACCGTCCGGACCAAGCCCAAGTCGTCGAACGCTCGTATTGTTCCACGCGCACCTCAAGGATATGTCAGCAAACCATAGGGGACCAGCAGGGTCGAAGCCTACTGGGGCCACGGGTAATGCGAAAGCGAAACCCGGGGCCCTGGGACGATGGCAAAGAAGGAACAGGAGTGGATTTTTAGTCAGTAAAAGTCGGACTTTCGCCCCGCCCAAGGGCGGAAGATGTCATTGGATGATTTTCCCACCTAAAAAAAAATGCCCGTGTAATTATTGGTAATTATCACAAGGCAACGTATTACGAGATAAACACCCTACGTCCTAATCCTGACATGTCAATCCGTGAGCAGTTTCCTCAAGACCCGCCAGCCCTCACGGCGTGGTTAATTAACATCCTTGACTCGCACATTTGTAAAAGGTAGGAAAAGTATATAATTGAAAATAGTACATTATGATATAAGTGTGTAATGTTAGTGATTACCGTCGAGGCGGTATTTAGACCCGAACCATGGCTCGGGTCTTAAGAGAGCCAAGAACGGTAATCATTAATTACTCACGTGTGTCATACGACGTTTTTCAATGCATTTGTGAAGAAAACAACAGTAAAACTAGTAAAATTTTCTGTGACATGACGGTAAAAATCTGTTTTCATAAGCACGCGCATCATTTTTTTGTATTTACCCCTAGAGGAAGGCTAAGGTATTTTGATCATACTGCCTAGTCTAACGTTTATGTTTTTTTGCGTGAAAAGTTTTTGCGATAATGTCTTTCGTAGCGACAATAGAATACGGATGTAACATTTTCTAATGATTTTATTAGTACGAGTATTTAATTTAATTAATACAGCCACTGAACTTCAGTGGAATAAAAAAAATCATGCCAAAAACCACGCGCATCTTATTATTAAATAAATCGTTTGTACAAGTTAAATTTGTCCATTTTAACTTGTAAATTGGATGAAATAAGTAAGTATAACACTAATTTATATACTATTGAACGCAATAACTTAATGGGAATTTTATTCGAATTCAAAATTTGTTTTGCGAACAAAGAGGTTGAACAAAAAGGTTTTAACTACATTATAGCACTAGTGCATAATGGTAATCAAAATGTCACAGTTTGGTAATGAGTGCCATTATATACCTAAGTGCAGTGCAATAAGAGTCACTTTCTGAGCAAGTGTGTTGAAAAAATATTTATTTACGAGATTTCCATAACTAATCCGTAAATTCATGTTTCAATTTAGCTTTAGGTATGTTTTTGTTGTTGTTACAAGTACTCCCAGTGCGCAGTGGTTTCTTTCAACACGCTGATAACATTCTTGTATGTTCAATTTATTGGCCATTCAAAATAAGATTTTTAAGTAAGATATTCAACGTCATCAGACAAAACACGTCTACCGCAGGAAGAAGGCCTCACCTAAGCAAACGGCATTCAGTCCAAAAGTAATTTTAAATGAACGTGGGAATAGACAAGTTTCTTGAATTTTCCTTTCGCTGCTGCTGAATCAACTAAAGAACTATTATAGCACACATATTGTGGGCAAGTTGTGTATCTGATAAATTGTTGTCAAACATATGTGGTTCTTCTTTAATAGCAGAATATATACGGGGCGTTACCAAGACGTGGTAAACTGTCAAGCGTGCGGGCGAGAAACAGGTCTGGAGCTACACACTCTTTTCAGTTCGTCAAATGGATCACGTTAAGAGCTCGTGGTAGAGTCTCAGTATCATAATTAATACGCTCGCGTTTGATCGCCATGTTACCTGATGGTAACCGATGATGTGGTTTGAATACTACAACTAAAATCTATGATTAACTAGGTATATCTATTTGACTGTAGGACAACCGACGATACTACCTGGACTTAAAGGAGAACTCCCGCGGGCGCTTCCTGCGCGTGTCGCAGACCATCACGCGCGGCGGCCCGCGCAGCCAGGTCGCGCTGCCCGCGCAGGGCATGATCGAGTTCCGCGACGCGCTCACCGACCTGCTCGACGACTTCGGCACCGACGATGGAGGGTACGTATGGCGGACCACACTCACTCCAAACAGGAGGGTGGCAGGGTGGCGTTGAGTTTTGAGCTGTAGGTTTAGTGTTTCGAAGTGTCTGATGAGCAGTGACGGATTAACCCTTAATCAAATTAAGCAATTGCCTAGGGCATCATGTCTGGGGGGGCACCAGAAGAAGCACAAAAAAAAACCGCCCTTTTTGGTGACGTTAGAGCATCACATCTCACTCTCACGTCACCAAAAAGTTTCTAGGACTAATTTGAAAATTCGTGCGTTTTAAGTTGACATAGAGTCCGACCAAGAGTCATAACCCCACTCCCGCTTGCCCACTCGCTGCCCGTTAGTGCGTTCGGCAATTCTAATGCACCGGAATTCTGTGTCAATAAAATGTTTTGTTTTTTGAGTAATTATGCTGGCCGGCTTCTATGCATACTGAATAAATCATAGTTAAATCATGAGGCACCCATTTTTTATATTTTTTTTATTTTATTGATTTGACGCAAATGAGTCATTGTTGGTAAGGTAACGTTAAACCATGCCGCTGATTCCTGGGTTTCGCTCGGATCGGCTTCCACCATCTCTTTCAATTCATTTTTATTCACCTGTGTGGGGCGGTCTTCCACGTGGTTCGTTCTTCAAATCAACGTTTCCATCACGAAAGCGTTTAAACCAAAATCGCACGGTGCGTTCATTAGCAGTCCCCTCTCTAAACGCCACATTGATACTGCGAGCTGTTTCTGCCGCGTTAGTTCTGCGTCGGAACTCGTATTCGAAAATCACTCGAATTTTCGAAGTATCCATCTTTCTTGTCTAAGTTGCATAAAAAAAAAACAACTAAAAGTCGATAATCGAATGTTGCACATTTTTTTTAATAAGAACTTCATAGGTACCATGTGAAAAAAGTTTCACTCAAAAATCCCAAACCATGAAGGTTCTATGTCAATTCGAAGTACCTATTACAATAAAACGGCGATTTCATACTTTAACCCCTAATAAATAAATTATGCTTTGGTTTTTATTGTTGTCACACCTACTCCACTTCTAAGGTCCGTTACATCTCATCATCTTAATTTACAAAAAACTGAGGGTTCCTTACAATCTTACCTATGTAAATGGTTCAATTCCGTAATGGAGTCGCGGAAGACTTCCGAATCGCAAAAAAAAATAGTTACGTAACAACAAATTTACAGTTTTCAGATTTATTCCTATACTTGTACTATAAGACCTTGCTTTATGCCAAATTTCAGGATTTTGGGTCAACGGGAAGTAAGTACCTTATGAATTTTGATTTCTTCGAGAATGTCGAAATGTACGTTTTTGCCACATAAACCAAAGTATCATTTTTCTCGTTAACTTACAAGTTTTTTTACAGCTTCAAGAGTCCGCAGACCTGAGTATATGGTTTTAATTTCAACTTGATACCTCCACGCGTTCCCGAGATAAAGGGTCTTGACAGACAGACAGACGGACGGACAACAAAGTGATCCTATAAGGGTTCCGTTTTTCCCTTTTGAGGTACGGAAACATAAAAAGTAATGTTTTTAGGCGTTTAAAGACCGATTCTAGTTGACATACGGATAGAGGGGCCCACAGGCGTAGATTGCTTAGGGCATCAAGTAGTCTTAATCCGTCACTGCTGATGAGTCTGTTGAGTCAGTCAGTCAGGAAGATGAAGTTCTCACTGACAAACTTATCGACTGTTTAAAAGCGTCTGTAAATGGTTAAAATGCACGAGGGACTTTTTGATGGCAGCGTCGAATTTTAAATAAATTAATAGCTTTATTGCATTAAAAATGTTGAGCTGACATCAGAGGATTCGTTACAGAGGAGACATACCACTTACGTAAACTATGTTAACTGTTAGCCTTGCATCAGCCCACTGCTGGGCAATGCCCAATCTCCACGACCTTCAATTTAATCGATCCCGGGCTTCCAAGACTAAAAATGAACCACCTAAGTTTTGTCTAGCTCGTCTCTTTTCTAAAACTCAGTAATTTAGTTTCTAAACATTGTAAAGTGCATTTCATGTTCGTACTCGGCCCCTGTGCCGCGAGCGCCGCAGGGGGTGCACGTGTGCCGCTTGCGGCGCACTTACATAGTTCAAACGCGAAAGAAGCTACGCGCGCCTCAATCGAGCCTTGCCGGAGCTGCACTAGAGCGGCGCACCAAACTTAGGCTGTAACCGTACTCGAGCAGCACGCGCGCCTCAATCGAGCCTTGCCGGAGCTGCACTAGAGCGGCGCACCAAACTTAGGCTGTAACCGTACTCGAGCAGCACGCGCGCCTCACTCGAGCCTTGCCGGAGCTGCACTAGAGCGGCGCACCAAACTTAGGCTGTAACCGTACTCGAGCAGCACGCGCGCCTCACTCGAGCCTTGCCGGAGCTGCACTAGAGCGGCGCACCAAACTTAGGCTGTAACCGTACTCGAGCAGCACGCGCGCCTCAATCGAGCCTTGCCGGAGCTGCACTAGAGCGGCGCACCAAACTTAGGCTGTAACCGTACTCGAGCAGCACGCGCGCCTCACTCGAGCCTTGCCGGAGCTGCACTAGAGCGGCGCACCAAACTTAGGCTGTAACCGTACTCGAGCAGCACGCGCGCCTCACTCGAGCCTTGCCGGAGCTGCACTAGAGCGGCGCACCAAACTTAGGCTGTAACCGTACTCGAGCAGCACGCGCGCCTCACTCGAGCCTTGCCGGAGCTGCACTAGAGCGGCGCACCAAACTTAGGCTGTAACCGTACTCGAGCAGCACTCGCGCCTCACTCGAGCCTTGCCGGAGCTGCACTAGAGCGGCGTATAGTCCACTAAATCAACTCATAAAAAACTAAATTAAGAACGTTAAGCTCTATAACTTCAAAATAGAACAAATCAAAGTGCATGTAAACACAACATAAAGCCGACATCTTTCCCCGAAGGTTGCAGTTGTTCTTGAAGTATATAATATAATAAAATATAATTAAATTATCCTGCGAGCGCGGCGGTATCGCTCGCCCAGCTCGTAACGCGACGTAGGCCGCGATCACACCGCGATGCACTTATTAACTATGTATGCCATTATTAAGTCGTTTCTTTGTTCTAAATGCGGACAGATCGATGGGAAATGCATGTACCGAATAACTTAGTTGACAGCGGTGTCGGGAAATGGACAGTTTTACGGATTAATTCTAGGATTTAGATGTAATTCATAAATACAACAGACTAGTCTTCTGGGTTGTTATCTATTATTATTATTACTTATTCGTTTAAGGACTACCAACAAAGCATACATCATTATACATACTAAAGATAATAAACAGGGGTCGGAATTAGGTAGAGTTTTTCATGTACTTATAGAGATTTCGTACAGCGAAAGAATAAAGTGGATGAGCCTCAAATCCCAAGATTAATTTTAAAGAGCAGATTTTTTTTATAAATCTTTCAGAAATATAGCAGAAGAAGATAATAAGTAACAGTAACAGCTATTTTTAAATTAGCTAATATTTTGATAAATCTTGTTTGCGTCACTAGTGTTTGTGCGTGCGTGTCTAGATACCCGTATTATTTGTCTATAATTAGGCTAACTAATTTCTTAAAAAAAAAAACTACCTAAGTGCATTTGAGTCAAATTTCAATGCTTAAATTATGATTATAACTTAATTTTCTAATTGGTGTAAGTTTTTTTATGGGTGTGTATTATGCCACTTACCTAGGACATACATGTTTTGTACTAGTGATATTGTAACGGAAGCCGTTGGGGAGTCCCGCACTGTAACATTGTCATACTCAGTGATTATCTGGTTAGATTAAAAGACGACCTTATTTATTTCGAAATCAATTTATTGAAGGCCAAAATAGAAGGCGTGGCTTAAAACGGTTTACCTCAGCTTTCCTTAATATAGTTTATTAGACTAATTTTGTGGTATTTGTCGGCTGAGGTATCAATATTATAATAGGTAATAATAATAATAATAATAAAAATAGATATATTATAATAGGTGATTAGAAAGTGATTCATGGATGCATATTTCTATTCTATATTGTACATAAAAGGTTTAATTAGACTGTAACAGTAGGATTGCTTATGTGCAAAAGCCGAACTTAGAATTGTTTAATTTTACAACAAACTTCACTGTGATGAGAGATTATCAAAAAGGAACAGTTACTAAGTGTACATAAGAACTAATGATACTGAATAACTGTCATCTTAAGGCAGCGATACACTTGCCTATAACTGCTACAAGAATATGCCAGTAGCCAGTAGTAGGCATGCCAGTGTGCGACAACAAGTTCTGATTGGTTTTTGTCACTATGGTATTCAAGCTACTTGCATAGTTATTGCTTTTATAAATTTTACTTTTCTAAGTTCAAATTCTTATAGTAAATAAATGGTAAAAAGGATTTTGATATTATATATTACTCGGCTCCTTAAAAACTAGGACTCGTTATTTCGCACATGTGAGGTGACGGATTCGCTTGCGTTATCGCTCGCCTGACTGAGTCGCTCAGCACCGACCTACTTCCTACTATCGCGGTATCGTAGTATCGCAGTATCGGACTGATTACACAAATCATTAATGGAACTGTTCCCTCACTTACTGATCCTTATCGGTTGTTAGTTTATCTGTATTTACTTGTTTTTATTTGCCATCTTTGCAACATGTTTGATAAGTAATCGGCAACCCTGTAACGTAATGCAGTAGTTAAATTTAATAGAACATATTTTAATTCACACAGGCCTACATGGCCGCTTATAAGTTATCATTCGCTCGGATTCGCAGTTTACAATGTCTGTCTTTTTTTTCTGTTGCTCATTACTAGATCGATAGATTATTATTTGCAAGCTGGAACATGCGCATCCTGGCGAATAGATCCGGTTCAGCACGAAAAGTTATTTGAATGATAAATGGTTAAAATTTTACTGTAGATTGTTCCGCCAGCCTGGAACGAGCCCAGCTTCAGTCCAACACGGCGGTCATCACATTAATGCGTGAAAATATTTTCATTCTGATCACTGAACTGCTTACGTACAATATTGTTGTAATAATTGACTTGCTCTATACCCTTCCCACATGTATAATGTACCAGCTTTATGTTTTTAACGGGGACTTTTCTTTTTCTGATTCTTGCCACTGCCGCCGTTAGCGATCACCCGGCTGAGGCTTGGTTTGAACCGGAATGGTATGATTTTCATTATTGGGGAATGGTGCCGTATTTGTTGTTGTCGACTGTACACAAGTTTGATGCTTAAAGTATTAGATTGGAAGTAGGTCGCGATGATAGTGTCCTAGCGTGCATGCTGGATGTCTGCGTGCAGCCTCGGCGGCGGAGAGTGATGTGACGCGTGTTGCAGGTTCAAGGGCGAGCTGCCGGAGGGGCGCCACCTGCGCGTCGACAACAAGAACTTCTACTTCGACATCGGACAGAACAACCGCGGCATCTACATGAAAGTTAGCGAGGTAAGCACGGCCTGCCTGCGCTCGCCGCACCACGCATGCCAGATTATATGTCATTGTTGTTGTGACCGTGTAGTGTACCTACACTGTCTTTGACATCAGTTTAGGTCTCTGAAGGAAGTTTTAGATCACTTTCTAAATGTACAATCTTCAGTAAATAGCGTTAACTTCTCTGCTTTTTTAAGAACCCAACCCTTTGGGTTCATACACAGATTAGTGATGTCACCGTTAAGTCGCCCGTCAGTCATGTCAATGATGGTTAAGTAGAAACCAAGACGTAAAGTCACGAGTGGTGCGTCTCAGTCATTCACATACGCAGTAACTGATCGGCAACTTAACAATGACTTGACTGATGTGTGTAAGAACGTTGAGACCGATATAAACTACGTATCAGTAAGTAGTCTCCGAGTGGACTCAATGTAAATAATTATTTGTAGTTAGCACACAATTTACTTTTTTATTATAATTTCCAGAAAAAAACATTATTGGAATCAAGATTAGGGTGATTTATTTTTCTAGACATTTTAGAGTGATCATCATTGTGTCACATTACTTATTTAGAAAGTTTATTTATTACATTTTTGTCATTGTAATATCTCATCTGAATCTGATTTCAAAATGGTTATTTATAGATTAAAACCACGTTAAGCCTTATATTATATAGCTTTTGGTTTAATAGACGTAGCGTGTCCCAGGGATCGAAATATTAAATTATTAGAACCCATAACATAACGAAAATAAGAAAAACCTAACACAATCCTGGTGCATCATTGTCAAAATGAAAATCAACTTTGTTATTGTTCAAGTAAAGTCGAAAATAAAATGAATAGATGTTATTGGTTCGCTCTGAAGGACCCAGACAACAGTGCAGTTGATATTGTTTTGTCATTGAAGCACGTATTGCCAGGTGTGCGACGGTCCTAAAGGTGTGTCCAGACCTGGCGAATGCGCCGCCCGCGCGCTGCAAGCTACACGCCGTACTCGAGAGGCGCAGTAGGTGCGGCGGTACACGTACATAGTTCAAACGCGAAAGATGCTACGTGCGCGCGAGCGGCGCGCCTCATATTCAGCCTTTTAATGTTCCCACTGCTGGGACTCAGGCCTCCTCTCTCTAGGAGAGGGAATGAGCCGTAATCGGCGCGCCTCACTCGAGCCTTGCCGGAGCTGCACTAGAGAGGCGCACCAAACTTAGGCTGTATCCGCACGTGAGCAGCACGCGCGCAGCATGCACGGTGCATTCGCCAGGTCTGGACACAGGTTTCCCCCTAAAGCAAGCGAGAGACGGGAGTGAAGTTAGTGATGTACTAAGGAGTATGGTTGGTAAACATTTAAAGAGGAGCTCGTGACTTAATAATGACTTTCACACTGTTCGACTTTCGAGGTTAAGCAGCGGTTATCTAGGTTGCTCGTGGATAGGTTACCTACTATCTAGGTACCGTAACTCCTCCATGCTTCAGAAATGACGTTAAGCCGTACGTACCGTCTGTCATTTGTAGATTTTTGGCAGTGGTTACCACAGTCAGAACCACCAAATAATCGGACATCGAAAATGGTTTGGCGAACTGATTTTTGATGAACGTTTAATACCGAGGTCTAAAACGCAAATGAATGGTTACAGGTGAAAAGTAACTTCCGCACAGCCATCACCGTCCCCGAGAAGTGCTGGACGCGGTTCCGAGACATCCTGGCGGACTACTGCGACAAGATGTGCCGCGCGCACCAGCCCTCCGACTCGCATCAGGTATGTACTGCTCACTCATGCCAGCCTGGTACCACTGCCATGCTCTCGCATTAATAATTTAATAAACGGTACTGAATTTGCGATGCTTGTGCACTGACATTTATTGTATTTAAAAAAAATATATTAAATGTTGATAAAGCTATTTTGATTTAAATTTTAAATACAGTAGTAAGTTTTAAAGGATAATGATAAAAGGAAGTCAAATCAGGACAAATGATCTTATTATGTAGGTACCCATAATTTCTTAATGATTTGAAATTAATCTGATTTTAATTTTCTTATCAATGAATCTTTTTCTATAACTATTTCGTCAAGCAAGGATCTTAGCTTTGGCTTGTATATTTTGTTTATTAATCCTGTTAGTGTTTTAGACGTTCTCAAACTTCGAAATTGACTCTGAAAGTAAAATTTAAAAAACGTTTACATATCTGAATATAGTTCACAAGCATGCTATTCATTTATATAAAATCCTGTCTAACTATTTAGACAAGAATATTTTCTAGTGTTATTAGCAAATCACACGGTTTGAAAATCATAGTTTTTGAGCGAAATGGCGCGTAAGGGGTAATTGGAGACCTTTATACCTTACCCTACTTTGTCTAATGAGGTATCTTACGTAGGTGATTGAACGCGAACGCAATCGCGAAGCCATTCCATGCCATTTACGTGAATTCAAAGCGACGCGGAGAACAAACGTATTTATTTTGTGACTCTGGTTTCCCTTTGGTTAACTGTAACTGGGGATAGCTGAATGGTAGTGTTGTTGTTACTAACTTCTCAACAATAATGTTTTGGGTTGTCAGGGCGGCGCTAGCGGCACGGGGCTGGCGGGCTACGCGGGCGGCGCGGGGGCGGCGCCGGCGGCCGAGCCCCGCGACCCGCCCGCGCCCAGAGCCTCCAACATAGTACGTACACACATACATCTGCTTGGTCAGGGCGGCGCTAGCGGCACGGGGCTGGCGGGCTACGCGGGCGGCGCGGGGGCGGCGCCGGCGGCCGAGCCCCGCGACCCGCCCGCGCCCAGAGCCTCCAACATAGTACGTACACACATACATCTGCTTGGTCAGGGCGGCGCTAGCGGCACGGGGCTGGCGGGCTACGCGGGCGGCGCGGGGGCGGCGCCGGCGGCCGAGCCCCGCGACCCGCCCGCGCCCAGAGCCTCCAACATAGTACGTACACACATACATCTGCTTGGTCAGGGCGGCGCTAGCGGCACGGGGCTGGCGGGCTACGCGGGCGGCGCGGGGGCGGCGCCGGCGGCCGAGCCCCGCGACCCGCCCGCGCCCAGAGCCTCCAACATAGTACGTACACACATACATCTGCTTGGTCAGGGCGGCGCTAGCGGCACGGGGCTGGCGGGCTACGCGGGCGGCGCGGGGGCGGCGCCGGCGGCCGAGCCCCGCGACCCGCCCGCGCCCAGAGCCTCCAACATAGTACGTACACACATACATCTGCTTGGTCAGGGCGGCGCTAGCGGCACGGGGCTGGCGGGCTACGCGGGCGGCGCGGGGGCGGCGCCGGCGGCCGAGCCCCGCGACCCGCCCGCGCCCAGAGCCTCCAACATAGTACGTACACACATACATCTGCTTGGTCAGGGCGGCGCTAGCGGCACGGGGCTGGCGGGCTACGCGGGCGGCGCGGGGGCGGCGCCGGCGGCCGAGCCCCGCGACCCGCCCGCGCCCAGAGCCTCCAACATAGTACGTACACACATACATCTGCTTGGTCAGGGCGGCGCTAGCGGCACGGGGCTGGCGGGCTACGCGGGCGGCGCGGGGGCGGCGCCGGCGGCCGAGCCCCGCGACCCGCCCGCGCCCAGAGCCTCCAACATAGTACGTACACACATACATCTGCTTGGTCAGGGCGGCGCTAGCGGCACGGGGCTGGCGGGCTACGCGGGCGGCGCGGGGGCGGCGCCGGCGGCCGAGCCCCGCGACCCGCCCGCGCCCAGAGCCTCCAACATAGTACGTACACACATACATCTGCTTTGACAACGTTCCAAGGACCCACTATTCATCTGCGAAAAACGCTGCTAGAGACGGCACTGACAATTTTTTTAATACAAACTCAACATGTCGGTCGGTGTAGCCGTTTACTCAAAACAATTGCCTTGGCTGTGACCGAGTCACATCGCGCGGGCGCGGATATTATGAGTTGGTACGGGCGCAGCGATTCGTGTTCTGTAGATGAAACCGTCATTCATCGTGCGAGCATGGCCCGCGCGCGCCCCGCGTCTCGCAGACCGCGCCGCATCCCGCGCCCCTTCCCGCACCCGCGGGCCCTCTGTTATAGACGTTCCATTGAAGTTCTTATATTCGAGTAAGTCACGCCGCACCCACTCCACAGTCTGGCCCAGCATGCAGCGCTGAGAAGACAACATGTAAGATATAAACCAACATCCTGAAAGTAGTATGTTTAGAATTAGCTACTGAATCGACCTCGAATCGAAAAACAGGATCCAAGGTGAACGGGCTCCTTTTAGCGGTGAACAGACACGCTTGTGTTTTGGCGGCGTTGAATCCCACCAGATTGGCTTCACCCCACTCGAAGATTGCCTGAAGTGAGACATTCGTATGCTCTACCATAGCTTCTCTCTCGGACCGGATTTACTCCTTACTAGCCCGAGCGCCTGGCAGGTATCTCTCTACAACTGTGCTGTCATCTATCTGCATACCCATAGATACCGGGCATCAGCAGATCGTTGATATGCAGCAGGAAGAGAGTTGCAGAGAGAACAGACCCCTGAGGAACTCCGGCATTAGTCGTCATGGGCTCTGATGACCATCCATCGACAACAACTCAAAGAGACTCAAGAAGTCTTTCACCCAGTTAATTAGACCAGGGGAAATGCCGTACGCTGGAAGCTTACTCAAAAGGCTAGCGTGCCATACCCTGTCGAAGGCCTTCGAGACGTCTAAGGAAACGGCAATCGCTTCTCCCCATTCCTCTCGAGGGTCTCGCCCCACAAGTGGGTGGCATAAAGTAGTAGGTCCCCTGTAGACCGATTGCGGCGAAACCCATACTGTCGGCCACTGTGGAGATCGTTACCTTCTAGGTATACCATGAGGCGAGAGTTTAATACACTCTCCATAGTCTTACATAGTATGGAGGTTATTGAAATCGGCCGATAGTTGGCAGGATCGGCACGACTACCCTTTTTGGGCACGGGTAAACGTGCAACTTAATTTTGTAATTAAGGTGTATAAGGGTGTGCATTATTTTGTATATGGCAATTTCACGTATTTCCCGTACAGGAAGTTCTGTCACACCGCCATTTTTATTCGTCGATCAAAAGTTATCTGACGATCGATAAACTCTAGACATAGGTGCATAAACTAATTCCAAGTCTCCCTTATTCAATCGAACACATTTCTTTTGCCTAATATAGTTCTTTCCAAGTTCAGTGACAAAACATTGCCTTTGATCGTTGTCAAGCTATGTAACACCATACAGCTTATGATATGCTGGCCTTAGCAGTCATTATCAAATGGAGCGCTACTAACACATGAGAGTCACACATGTTGTGCTCCGGAACGAATGAACTGCTAGCATTTTTCATCATTATTTTATTTGCTTTATGCACAAATACGTATCATAAATAAAAGGCGCAGAGAATGTTCACTCAGCGAAAATGTTCCTTCAATAATGTTTATTGCGTATTGTACGAAGTGAATTTTGTATGCATTTTACGTCAACTCTTGCAGTGGTGAGTAATGGAGCTGTGTCGTGTTCCAGGACACATTCACGGGCAGCGCGCCGAACCGGATTTGATGCGAGCGCGCTGGCGCCCGGTACTGAGCTAGCTCGGCTCGCTCCGCTCCGCTCCGCTCCGCTCGGCACGCGCGGCCAGCTCGCGGCACATCACGCCGCCCCCGGGCTGTCCGCACGTACCACATCCCACGAAAACTGATGCTTTATTATTATGTGTATATAGTATTTTATATGATTATTATGTAGTATGTTATATATTTGGCGCTACGACGACCCACCCGTGGCGCGAGCGCTGCGCTCCGCTCTCACATGGTACTAATAATGTTTGCACTTTGACAATTTTATTTCTTGTTGATAATTATTATTGTGATAGGTTACGTTGTAGGGCGTCGGGCGACGAGGCCGCCTCGTCATCACGTCGCCTCGCCTCACTTTACATAACACTTGTTCGTGGCCTTTTAAATCTAAATTATTACTTGTACCGCTACTCCGAGAGGGCGCATATTCATTTCTCTGAAAAAAATCTAACTTTAGACGGCTTTGAGCTTTATTTTTAAATTATCACTTTAATTTTTCTCTTTTTTGTCTAATTTGTGTAAATAGTTTTCGGCACATGATATCGAGAATATGAAGTGGAACGAATGTTGATACACTGTAACGAGATGGAGTTGTAATTCCAATAAGTCATATTATTTTTATTAAGTTAAATGATATTAAGCAGCCAGGTGACATCAATATGTCGATATGTTTGGTATTATTCGGTGACTAGGGAAAAAAATAAAGGAAAGGAGTGCATCCCTGGCTCCGTCATATTGTAACAACATAATACAATTTCGATAAAAAAATAATTGCCCACTTAGCTAGTTTGTAGGTGTATGTGTTTTTTTAATATGGATTATTTAATTATAGTGGTTTTTTTGTCTGTTTACACTGAGATACAACAGGCACGGGTGTGTGCGGGGCCTGCCACCGCCGGCCCGCACCGCGGCCCTCACGTAGCGACACTTGACGCTTCTAGTGGAACAAGATGTAGTGTGCCAGTAGTGGCCACGGGCCGCCGCGTCCCACGCAGGTGTGGGCCGCCGCGTCCCACGCAGGTGTGGGCCGCCGCGTCCCACTTAGGTGCGGGCCGGCGCGGCAGAAGGCAGGGGGTGTTTACAGGGCTCGTTGGCGCCGGAGTGTCGCCGGTGAACTCGAATCATTAGAATAATGACGCACTGCTGTGATATTCATAGGCGTACGATCCGACGGATTTAAAATGTTATTACGTATGATATGGACGCGGCCGCGGACGTGTCCTCGTTGTTCGGTACGATTATATTCGAATCTAATTTGAAAAAATTGGCATGGATTCAAAATTTTTAGTGTCAAAATGATTAATTGGCGAATTATGAAGTTTAGATCGGTTTCGTTATGCGCTGGAGTGTTTGGTAATAATTTGACAAATCAGTCAATCCCATCTTGTAGCAGTCTGCTGGACATTCTGACATCTGACAGGAAGAGCGATATTTGAAAATACAGAGCTGTTTTAAGCTCTGCCTAAACTTCTCAGCGAATGACGAAAGCGAGCCTAATTTGTAAAAATTTTATACAATTCGATTGAAACTTAAAAAGTATTCTAAAGTTGTATGTTTCGGCAAAATTCGCTCAAAATTATTTATGTTAGCACTGCCACTAACAAAAGACACGTTATGCCGTGTGTGTCCGCCTATGTGCCGCGGCCGCGGTCATGGGTAGGTTAAGTTTGGTTGAGTAAGCACCCTGTGTTGCGACACACCCGACCCGCTCAAGCGCATACCACAATGGCTCTTATGAACACACAGAGTGATAAGTCAATCGAGAGACTTGCGCATTGCCGCGACAGTCGATTGTCCAATGGCAAAAGCTGCGGTTCTAGCACGCATTGTACGTGCGGTTTTCGTTTATGTATCGTGTGTACTGGAGTCCTTCGTTCACTTACTACTCTGTGATCATGATAATCAATCCCCAGTTGTAACAGCACGCATTTTCAGCTATATGTCGATTGAGAAGTAATTGCAAGTGTATGATGTGGGTGAGTGGTGAGCCGGGCGTGTTGGGGCGCGGTGGGGTCGGGTGAGTGTGTGTGCGAGTGTATATATGTATGTAAGTATGTATATGAGTGCGCGGGACGCAGTAGTATAAGGTCAGCACTACACCAGGCGTCGGCGGTGCCTTCAACTTACTTTACTAATGTATTTATGCATTTTTTTTGTTTTTCATTATTATCATTTTTTATTATGAGTACATCACTCCGGAAGTTTCACCCTTTATTGGTAGCTTGTAGGCGTACCGCAACGCGGTCGTATCATCCGCTCTAGCTTTATATTCAACACTGTATTGTACGTATTCAGTATCAAATACTGGATTTCTTTTGTTATTAATTAATAATGGACTTAAATGAGTAACAATCGTGTGTTGGCGTTTCAATATGTCTCCTAATGTGAATAATGCAATAAAATGATCGTTGTGTATCTATGCCTGATATCATTTGTGTGAGATCACGTTCTTATATGAAGTTGTTTTGTAAACTTTGTATGTGTGTGTGTAAAATGTATTTATGTTCAGTGGTTGATACTGTGCACGGTGAACTTGTAGTGGAGCGTGTGTACAGACTTCTTGAAGGCGATCATATTTGGCTAGTGTATCTGGTGGACGTCGGAGGTGTGTTCACGTGTGAGTTGGGGCGGATGAGTTGACAGTCAGCTACGTTGTGCAGATTGTTCGTCAATGAATGATTCCGTCTTGAATAGCTCGCTGGATCCCGGATGGCTCACAGTGAACGCGCGTCCGGCCGCAGCTGCTCGTGTCCGAGTCAGAAGTGCAACTTATCGTACTTAGGTTTGTTTCACACTTTTGTTTATAGCGCTACGAGCTGGCAGCCTGTATACTTTACGTTAGATCGTTTTATTATAATTGACCGCAGTGTGCCCTCAACTCTCTCTCAGTTCGCAAGTTTCGTGTGAAACGAATATAAGTATACATTTTAAAATTTCTGTGGAATAGTTATAAATTAATTGACTGCAAAATTATTATAAAATGGACTGCGAGATCTATTGTAAAATTAATATTGTATCTTTCGATATGCGATTACTTGGAGAATGTTGTATATATTTTGGTTCTGTAACGTGCGGTCGACGTCACGTCGTCGTAGACAGCGACGTGTGCACTGCGGGCTCGTGCCGCACTGCGGGCTCGTGCCGCACTGCGGGCTCGCTCCGCACTGCGGGCTCGTGCCGCAGCAGCACGAGTGGCTCGCACGTAGGTATAGGCGCGCCGCCAAAAGCGACCTACCTAGGTTAATTTACAGTACATTTTCCTCTGGAGACCATTCTATCTTTATAGAGTGACATAAGTTGGTGACGTCCGATAAAGTGTTACATATAGAAAAAAAAAGATAAAAAATACCTATATAAAAAAAATCATTTCTCTATACGAATAAAATATAGAAATATTATAGTCGGCGGGGGCGTCGAGAGGTCGTCGCTGTAACGTAAGTTAGGATAGTTTGCGTTGATAGCGGGCAGGAGGGGCCGCGCCACACACCCTCACTCGTACTGTGTGCGTGCGTGCGTGCCTGTGCGTGCGTGCGTGCGTGCGTGCATGTGCGTGCGTGCGTGCCTGCGCGTGCGTGCGTGCGTGTGCGTACGCATGCGCCGCGTGCTGGAGCGCGCGGGGGCGCGGGGTGGGGCCAGCGTCTCGCCCCGCGTCTAGTGGCTTAATTTTAAAACAAAACAATTTTATGGTACAAAATGTAATTTTAGTTCCATAGAAGTTTAAGATCTACAGAGTTTATAATATTTAGACTTGAAATAAAAGAGGTTATATTCGCCCGGTCACCGGCCGGCTTGGCACTTGGTCAATAAAATATAAATAAATTAATGCTATATGTATAATGAGATGTATAACTTACGATATAATAGTCTATATGTTGGAGCTAGCTATCGTGTGGGTTCATTCCGCCGGAGATGGCAGTCGTGCGCGAGCGCGGAGCTGCGCGCGGGGTCAGTGACCCGCCGGCCGCGCGGCTGGTGACGCCGTCCATACAGCTGGCACACGCGCACGCTACACAGATCTGTAGACGAACATTTTTCGCACACACATTCACTACTACTGGTTATCAGCAATTCCAAGTGATCCTCACAGAATTCCATTTGTACCTAAATTGAGTATGTGTCTGTGTGTCAGGAGGACGAGCATCTGTGTAGCATGCGACGTGCGGCTCGTCGGCCGCCGCCGCCGCCACTCGGATACGTACAGACAGTCGGCTGCGTGCCACGAGCGAGCACGCACGTGCGTGCGTTACAGACACGTTTCACGTACTGCGAGTGCACGCACACTCGCGACCGTCTCGTTTGAGATCGTGTCTACTGGTACGTGGGTGTTCACTTGAATGGCGTCTAACTTCTGTATCTATCTACCTCCCTACTATGACGTGCCAATAGCATAGATATTTCGTTGTGAAAAAGAGAGATACGAGGTATACAAAACGAATAGCACCGTCCCTCTTTCGCAGTAGATTTGTAACGGCAATGACGTCGTAGTAGGGGCAGCTCTGTGCAGTCGCTGTGAGAGAGTGCTGCCCCCTGTGATACCCGCGCGGCCCCCCACTTGCCCGCCCCTCCCCCGCCCATCCTTCACCCCCGCTTGCCAGTTACTCTTGTTAAGTTAGGTTTATGATGGCAACTCTGGCATACGTTCGTAATTGTTGCCAGTTTCTTTTTGTCTGAGACCACCTCGAACTATTCCTCGCTTTCGTGTGTGAGCTTCCTCTGTCCATTCTTGATGCGTGATTTAGGGTATGATCTGCACGTTATGGTTAGCTCGACCGAGGTGACTTCGGTCATGTTGCCTACTGTTGTCATTCGTAAAAATTTATTGACTGACTAAATCGTTTTGAAGACTTGGGTTGTGAGTTGTGTCTTCGGTGTTATAATATTTGGTTGGCCAACGGATTTTCACCCGAGTCAGCATTTTGTCCGACGTGGCTAGTTACCTCGGTTGGGAGGATCAGCAGGTCATGTACGATTGAAGTTGTTAAATTCGTCTGTAGTCTTACATTACAGATGTTGTAGTTTTCGATGAGCGAACGTATGTCGTTTGTGCAGCGCTGTGTTCGTCTAATTCGAGTGCAGTCTGATGATGCCTGGTGGTGATAGTCAATTATTATAATATTCATTATTCGCGACGCGCCGCCGCTGCCACAGCCACGAGCGAAATTACCGGTCATTGACGAATATACGACCTTTCGAACACAAACGATGAAGTTTCAAAGGAAAATATTCTCTATGTCTACAGATGTAGAAGTGTTTAGATGAGAAAGTGGCAGCGGCGACGCAGCCCCACGACGCCCCGCTTCCTAAGTGTTAAATAGGTCACTATAGTTACGAATCGAATCAACTGCTAAACTAAAAACTAAAAAAAAAATCAGAGTTATAATAGTTCGTTAGTTTTAATTATATTTCTGATATTAATTGATGTTTTGCTAAAAGATAATTTATCTGTACGTTACGTCTGATGTCGCGGGCGAGGTCTCGCCTCAGTCATAGTTCTCTGCGACACTACACTGTGACACCATTCATTGTTTTACTGTTCCCGCCTGCGCTGCAGAGCATCGCACACGCGATGCGAGCGCTGCCAGAAAACGTAAAACGTTATCTCGATATTCTAAGTAGCTCAGTAGTCCGGTTTTAGTTTTCTGGTCAGCCTCTATCACACCAATTAACCGCCAATGTACAAAATATAAACTTGTGAAAAATCATTTTATAATTACATGTAAGCAATACCACAGTACCTGAGATTGAAATAAAGAAAATTATTAAAAATGTAATAGTATGAAAATAGCGGTTGGACACAATACAAGACAAGTACTCGGCGGTTTTCGAAGAGCAGTCACAAAACGGAATAGGTTTGCAACTCCATATTGTGGATTCAGTTAGGTTTGTGTTTTATTTAGGTGAGAGTACTGGACGTCAGCTAGCTAGGTTACGATATAGTCACGTTGAGTTGCGGCGCTTTGAGTGGGCTAGAGTCGGAGGCGGAGGAGGCAACAGCTACAGGAACACTGCCACGCGCGGGCGACCTGCCCCGGTTAGTGTAAACGGTTGAAGGGATCACATGCGAGGTGATAGGACTTGTTTATAGGCGTAGGAGTATGTGGCCCGGCCGCGTGTGCAGCCAGCCAGGAACGTGGCGGGAGCGCTCGCGCACGCGGCCCGGCTTGTTAATGTATGCTTAGGACGTGCCATAACACGTTGCGTCATCAGGCGCCGCGCGCACGCTCGTGGGCGCGGCTTCATCACATGTATGTATAGGTACCCTTTGTATTTACGTCCATGAGGAGGAAGGAGACGGCTTCAGTTTCACGTCATTGTCAACATAGATCGATGACTAAGTTTGTTTAATTTTCTGTTCTCGTATGTAAGTTTGACCCGAGCGCGGGCGCGGGCCGGCTCGGGCCGACTCGCCGCCGCGCGCGGATGGTATGATAAGTGCTAAAGTTTTGTTCGACGGTATTAGTGAAGGTGTCGCTCGCACTGTTCGCCGTCGTCGCGTCGTGGACGCCACACGCGCGTCTGCTCGCGCGAGCGCCGCGCGGTGGCGCGGACCTCAGCCGCGAGACACGTCACGATAATATCATGAGAGTCAGGGGGAGTTAAATAAATGATACTGCCAATCGATTGTAGTTTATATTTAATAATGGTAAATGATTTGTAGACTTAAAAAAAATAACAATTTCGAGATATTGTGTCCTAAATATTTATGTATAGTATCGATACATTTGGTGAGTCGGTGTTGTTCAAACATTCAGGCGTCTCATCGTCCGCTGCTCGTCGTGGTTCGGTTCATTCGTGCCTGCACGTGTACGTCTGCATCCCGCTGCATTAGCTCCGGTGTAGGACACACTTCACATCGCGAGTGTTTGGACACTGTCGGCCACCGTTGAAATGTTTTCCTTAGGATGAGGACGATGGATACAAACTGTGTTCTGTAGAGTACCGATCGACAGGGCGTTGTCTAGATAGGATTGCAGGGTGCGCGCGCGCGGGCCGCCGCTCGTGCGCTCGGTGCTCGCGCGCGACGCCTTATTAAACGTGGACTGCGTTCGCGAATGCAGCTAAGATGTAAAAAAAATAGATTGCAATATAAATGTGGTTGTTAGGTATAATGGTGACGGCATATTGGGTGTTGTGTATGAAGAGGGAAAGTGACTAGGAGGAGTGATAAGACGGAAGAGGGTTTTGATATATGCGTCTAGGACGGTCGAAGTTTTCATTATTTGCATGTTCGTATTAATTTCTAAAATTATAAAAAGTATCCAATTTAATGTGGATTTAAAACTCGGATTTCTAAATAAAAGCACCCAATATGCAACGGATTAGTTGGTAATTTCGATATCGTAACGTTTGGAACTCTGGGACTGACATGGCTCATGTGATGAGGATAAATTTTTTTTGAATATTTTTTTTTCTAAATTGTCAAAATTTCTCAATTCGTGTAAGACACGGCTCGCTAGTATGAGACTGTTCGGTGTGCGTGGCTGCGCGCGCGCCCTCTGCGGTGACGTCACGTGACGTCACGCGGGAGGCGGAGGGGGACGCGCGCGCGGCGGCGCCGGCGCACACGTCAGGTCGTTTACAATTGCTATTTAAATAAACTGATTGAGTAAACATCGAGTGTAAAAAGTGAAACTGCTTGAGCGATCACCCTCTGGAGTGATCGAAAAAACATCAGATCGTTACAGTGTGAATAGCAGTTGTAAACGAGACTTGTGCGCCAGTGAGATTTGTATCCAAAGATTGTATAGTGTGATGTATAACTTCCTATAGGTTTATTATTATACTAGTATTTTATATACTTGTTGTTTTCTATTGTTTGACACTAGGCGGTGTAACGGTGGTGTTTGGAACATTGACAGATCTCCCGATCGAATTTTAATGTATAGAAATTTGCTTGTAAAGTTTTGTAAGCCTGTTAACTGGCGTGGTGTGCCGCCATTAGCGGTCTGTCTTAGAATTAAATTCAAAATTCGATGGATTAATAGCAGTGTCTGTAAAATTCATTTTGTATGTATAATATATATATATATATATATTCTGACGGAAAGAAATGGAACTCCGCTCTACGACTGTATATTACAAAATTTGTATTAACAAACTTGCCAAGCAATGTTCGACTGTCTGTCGCAGAGCGGAGAGTTGATTATCGAATGTGTGAGGATGGCAGTTAAACTGCAGCTAGATGGTGCTTGTGTGTACTTACGATGGATATAATTTTATTTCTATTTTTACAAACTGAAATTAAACGCCTATTTATTTTGTATAAGTACAAGTGAAATTGTTATAATTTTTAATCAAAATTAATTTGGTCAAACTGTCCATGTCTTAGTTCTTGTAAGCGCAACACGTTCATGTAATGTAATGTAACTGGGCGCCATCTGTGGGCCGCCACCGATACTAATGTAGCGAGTAGCGGACGTGTTGCGCGCGACCGAGCCGTCGTGACGTGACTGAGGGAGGGAGGCCGCGGCGGCGCGTCGTGTCGTGTGTGTCGCGCGTGCCGCACGACGCCGCGCCGCCGCGCGCCGTGGATCGCTCGACATATACAAGACGGAATATTGGTGCGCGACTGCGACGCGCGGTGTGCCGTAGGAAAGTTTTACGATAAATGGTGAAAAAAAAATAAAGAAATTACAAAAAAATGAAGTTTATCATTTAGCATTTTATCAACTAATTTTTATATCTGATAGATAGCTTTGTTGCATAGTCCGCCTCTACTGTAAATAGTTTAAATCAATAAAAATAATAACATAGAATACTATGTTCATATTGTGTGCCTACACTGAAACTAAAAACTTAAAAACAACTTTTTACAAAAAAAATCATAATACAACTGACTTCAATGTAAAAAGTACAAAATAACTATAATTTCGGAAGTCTGTGTTTCTATAATAGTTTTGTCTCTTCGTTATTTAACAACGACTTCCGGAATTAAAGTTATTTTGTACTTTTTACATTGAAGTAGGTTGTATTTTTTTTGTAAAAAAATTATTTTTTACATTTTTATACACTAAAAAATGTAAAAAATAAATCTTTATTTCATAAGACCATTTGAAATAATCCCAAACACGATTAGATTACATTGATTTATTACAGAGCAGATCAGTTCGATAGTACTTTATAGCCAAAGTGCATCTCATGACAATTCTAATAAGTCCAAACACGGCTAGGTTACTTTATTTATTTATTTAATACTTCATGCACATAAAGGTACAGAGGCGGACTTAATGCCTTAGGCATTTTCTACCAGTCAACCTTTGGGGGATACAGAGAAGAATAGTGGTAGGTGCGACAAAAGAAAGAAAAAAAAGAGGTTAATATTAAAAAAAGATATACAAATGAATCATATATACAACACAATATAGGTAAATATAATATATACATAATTTAATTCATTAACGCTCAGGCGGTAGCCGGCGCCCGCAAGCCATTGTCTTACTATTGTGTCTCTAATTACGCACGTCAAAAGGTGAACTAAGTAATAAAAATAATATATACTCAAAAACAAAAAAAAAAATCAAAACATGGTCCCAATCGACAAACAGAGAAATATCAACGTTGTGATGATACTACTGCCAACTTCTTACGAATATGGTCGCGAACCTCAATCTTGAATCTTAATCGGCTTGTAACCATCCTGACCTCTTGGGGGAGCGCATTCCACAGAGAAATAGCCTGAACAAAGAAAGAACAGTGAAGAAAGTCGGTGCGATGAGTAGGACATAGTAGAAGACGGTTGTGAGATGAGCGTAGATTTTTATTGTGGTTGGCGCAAATGTATTGAAAGTGAGGGGCTAAATAACTAGGGGAATTGGGAGAATTGAGAAATGAAAACAAGGTAGTGAGCGCCCGTTGTTCTCTGCGCTGACGTATGGGCAACCACTTTAGAAGTGACCGATGTGCAGAGACATGATCATATTTGCGCAGATTGAAAACAAATCGAATGCAGTAATTTAGAAGACGGTCGAGTTTATTGAGGAGATCTGCATTCAGGTCATAGTAACACACATCACCATAATCGATGATAGGAAAAATTAGGGTCTGTACAAGCATTGCCTTCGTGTTCGACGGCAAAAAGTTTTTAAGACGATACAGGGCCCGCAGCACTCCCGTAACCCTCTGACTAACACTAACGACTTGAGTACGCCAGTTCAGAGTGCTATCGATGCGCAAGCCCAGATCCTTTACGTCTCAGCTGAAAGGAACGATCGTAGAGTCGAACAGAACAGGTGGCAAAGCTGCAGAATCCACTTTGGCGATGCTTCGAGAGCTCCCAATGATGATCGCCTGACATTTATTGGGGTTTACTGCAACACCAAATTTATCAGACCAGGTTTTAATGGCCATCAAGTCCCTATTTATCTTTTCGATAGCATCAGATATTTCATCGACCCCTGCTTGGCAGTACAGCTGGAGGTCGTCTGCATAGAGATGATACGCACACTGAAGAACGAAAGTAATGAGACTAATAAAAATAGAAAATAGAAGAGGAGAAAGAATGCCGCCTTGTGGAACGCCAGTTGCCAGATCACACCAGCGAGAAGAAGTGTCTCCAACGTGAACCGACTGCTGACGTTCCTGAAGGTAGGAAGTGAACCATTCCAGTGCTCCAGGAGAGACCATCAAATAGGACAGAACGGCTAACAGAATATCGTGACTGACGGTATTGAAGGCATTCGAGAAATCAACCAACACTAGTACAGTGACTTTGGTATCTTCCAGTCCTGCCCTTATATCGCCAGTCACTTTAAGGAGGGCGGAAACAGTGCTGTGTCCCGGCCTGAACCCAGACTAGAGGGCTAATCAGTGAGTTAAAGTGCACAAAGTTAGAGAGTTGTTTGTGGGCACAGGCCTCAAGCACTTTGGATAGGAAGGGAAGGATTGAAATTGGGCGGAAGTGGATAGGAAGAGTGGGATTTGGAATTTTAGGTAGCGGATGAACATAGGCTTTTCGCCACAAGGAGGGGAATACACCAGAGTACAAGGAGAAGTTTACGATATGGGTAATTGCGGGTAGGAGTTCATCCAGAATGGTTATGATCATACCACGAGTGATATTATCACATCCCACTGCTTTGGATTTGATGGAGAGGATGATTTTTCTGATCTCTCCCGGCTCAACTGGAACGAAACGAAAAGGATTAATATGAGGACGCGTTAGACCAGAGATTAGAGACAGAGTTTGTTGTTTGGTTAGATGATCCATTGTAGGCACACTAGAGAAATGACGGTTTAGATCATCTAAATTGAAGGAGTTTGGAAGGTCTAAATGTCGTGGTTTGCCGATACGAAGTGTTCCAAGGAACTTCCAAATATCAGCAGAAGAGGAAGAAGAAATATTTTCTAGAATGTGGCGGCGTTTAGCGTTGCGTATCATCTGGTTGCATCTATTCCTTGATGCCTTAAAAAGTGTCCAGTTCTCATCAGTACGATCCCTTTTGTATTTACGGAACGCACGGTCCCTGCGCCGCATGGCCATCTGTATTGCCTTTGTCATCCATGGCGCGGGCGGACGTTTCAGTTGCACTTTTTTTACAGGAGCATGTATGTTATACAGGCTGGTCACAATATCATTAAAAATCGCCACCTTATCGTCGTCTGAAATGGCCTCCATCATGATATCCCAATTAACCGCGGATGCATCCTTCTTCAGTTTTTCAACATCCATCCTAGCGAAGCAACGCCTGTACAGAACCCTGGGTTTAGGTTTTGGAGGTTTGAGGATATAGGAAAGGAAAATCATATCGTGATGAGAGAAGCCAGGAGCGTCATGTTGACCATGGGAATATACAAGGGAAGGATTTGAGGTGAGGATAAGGTCGAGCCAGGTTCGTCGCCTGCAAGGTTATGGTGCGTTGGTTGTAGTGGCAACAAGTGCAGACTAGCTGACTCAATAAGATGGAGTAACTTCCGGGAGCGAGACTACTTTGATTAATTACGGAGTTCCAGTGCCTACCTTCCGGCTCCATCATCATCATCAGATCACTTCAATGATACCATTTTCAACGTAACTATTCAGAACCATTCATTTATTTGTATTGTCATAGTCGTTTAACTATCTTCATTGTGATATTTACTATTTATATAATTCTGTCGGCCCTCATTGCCTCCGCTGGTTAAACCTGATGGAACACTGGCTCATACGGCGAGAGAGAAAGCGGGTCTCTGCATCTCTTCGCCCATAATTCTTGTCTTGACACTGGTAGTGCTACTCCACCGACTCTGCCTCACTGCGGTACTTCGATGCCCGAGGTCCGCATAAGGAACAAAGAGGTTCTGAGAACACTGTGTCGTCTTGACGTGAATAAAGCTAGTGAACCAGATGGCATACCAGCGATTGTTCTCAAGGCTTGTGCACCCGAGTTGTCTCCTGTATTGACGCGTTTGTATCGCCTCTCATTTGGGACTGGTATAGTGCCCAAGTCCTGGAAGCTTGCCAACGTGCAACCCGTGCCCAAAAAGGGCAGTCGTGCTGATCCTACCAACTATCGGCCGATTTCAATAACCTCCATACTCTGCAAGATTATGGAGCATATATTGAACTCGCGCCTCTTGGCATACCTGGAAGGTAACGATCTCCTCAGTGACAGACAGTACGGGTTTCGCCGCAATCGATCTGCTGTGGACCTACTAGTTTATGCCACCCACTTGTGGGGCGAGACCCTCGAGAGGAATGGGGAAGCGATTGCTGTTTCCTTAGACGTCTCGAAGGCCTTCGACAGGGTATGGCACGCTAGTCTTTTGAGTAAGCTTTCAGCGTAAGGCAATTCCCCTGGTCTGATTAACTGGGTAAAAGACTTCCTGAGTGAACGTACTCTTCAAGTTGTTGTCGATGGATGCTCATCAGAGCCCATGACGACTAATGCCGGAGTTCCTCAGGGGTCTGTTCTCTCTGCAACTCTCTTCCTGCTGCATATTAACGATCTGCTGATGCCCGGTATCTATGGGTATGCAAATGATAGCACAGTTGTAGAGAGATACCTGCCAGGTGCTCGAGCTCCGGTCTCCGAACGGTAGAGCGTACGAATGTCTCACTTCAGGCAATCTCCAAGTGGGGTGAAGCCAATCTGGTGGGATTTAACGCCGCAGAAACACAAGCGTGTCTGTTCACCGCTAAAAGGAGCCCGTTCACCTTGGCTCCTGCTTTTCAGAATGTATCCCTGGAGTACACCGACCGCCTTCAGCTCTTGGGAGTTGAAATTTCCTCAGACTTTAACTTTGGGCGGTTTATTGAGTCCAAAGCCAAAGTAGCAAAGGTCCGGTGGTACTTCACACCAGGACAGCTTTTAATGTTATACATAGCACAGGTCCGTTCGTGTGTGGAGTACTGCAGCCACATATGGGCTGGTGCTGCAAAATGCCATCTAGCAGCTTTGGACTCAGTTGAAAGGCGTGCAAAGAGGCTAATTGGGGATCCAGATCTGGTTAATTCCAATCTACAAAGCCTTGAGCACAGGCGTAGGGTAGCCAGCCTTTCGGTGTTTTACAGGATGCATTTTGGAGTGTGCGCAGGAATTGCATGACTTGATTCCACCATCTCATTTCTACCATCGGACAAGCCGACGAACGGCGAGTATCCACCCTTACCTTGTTGAAACCTCTACGGTCAGGACCAAGCGTTTCGCCTCGTCATTTATACCGCGTACATCGAGGGACTGGAATAATTTGCCTGCTGCGGTTTTCCCGTCCGATTATAATTTGGGTCTCTTCAAGGCTAAAGTGAATAGGCTCTCAATAAATTAGTGCGCCTCACCATCAACGATTGCATTACTAGTTACCATCAGGTGGGGTCGCAGTCAAGCACTAGTTTATATCAATTAAAAAAAAAAATTATGTGACTATGAAGTTCCGTTGACCATTTCTGGTCTTCTTCATCTGTTCCACTTCATCAAATGTTACTTTTTGACTGTAAATGCTTTAGTTCTTGATGAAAATACTAAAATCACTATATGGTTGCCTATAATATTTGAGGAGTTCCTTCGATTCCTCATGGATCCTAGCATCAGAACTGGATTTTGAAAAAAACGGGACCAATCTGGAATATCCTATAAGGAAAAAAAAATTGCAAATCGGTCCATAAACGACGGAGTTCTGAGGTAACAAACATAAAAAAAAAGATGAAAAAATAAAAATACAACCGAATTGATAACCTCCTCCTTTTTTTGAAGTCGGTTAAAAAAAACCCAAATAACGGAACTGCACGACTATGAGCACGTCAAGGAGATGTCAGCAAAACCGTAGGGCCTGCTGGGGCCATGGGTGATGCGAAAGAGAACCCTGGGGCTCTGGAACGATGGCAAAGAAGGAACAGGAGTGGGTTTTTAGTCAGTTAAAGTCTGACACTATCTGCCGCTCCGCCCAAGAGCGGGGGATGTCATTAGATGATTTTCCCACCGAAAAAAAAACGACAGCAGTTTGTCACCTCTAATAAGGTGTCCGTTTCGACTGCTCGGCCAAAGTGTCAATATTCAAAAAGTTATAAAGGTTTAACCATGGCCGAGAGCAGTGGTGGCACGAGTGGTAACGGCCCCGACTTACGAGTTGCAGGTCGCGGGTTCAAAACCCAGCCAGGCGCATTACTTTGTGTAATTTATTTCATCACCACCGCTGCTCTCAAAACGGTGAAGGAAAACATCGTGAGGAAACCGGCATGTCCTAGAACCAAAAATTCGAAGACATGTGACATCCACCAACCCGCACAGGGCTCGCGTGGATTACGGCCCATTCCCTCTCCTAGAGAGGAGGCCTGAGTCCCAATACTGGGAACATTATATATAAGGCCGACTATGCTATGCTAACCATGGCCACGCTGTCGAAACAGGGAGAACGGCGCGGCCACGCGGTTCTCTTAAACGGAGCGTGAGGTCCCATTCTTTTTGCTAATCACTGATACGATTTCGAAGAAAATATAGATAGTATAAATAAAGCCCTAATGTTTCAACTTCACGACCTACAGAACTTAAATGCTATCTATGGCCGCGTGGTCGAAACGGAGAACGGCGCGGCCACGCAGTTCTCTTAAACGGAGCATAGTAGAGGTCCCGTTCTTTTTGCTAATCACTGATACGATTTCGAAGAAAATGTAGATAGTATGAATAAACCCCTAATGTTTCAACTTTACGACCTAGAGAACTTAAAACATATAACGCAAGTTGAAGAAAGGTGATCAAGATTTATGGTACGTCAATGGGACATTTTCGGTTAATATCCCATGAACTAAGTCGAGTAACTTCTCACCAGGATGCTCTGCGACATCATGAAACAAGGACCTTCCTCCTCATTAGGGTTTCGTGTTGGTCAAATCCAAGCGACAACATCTCAATTTGACTCTTAAAGGGAAATTAAACTTTTCCCATATATAGAAGTTGGGGGAGGCCTTTGCCCAGCAGTGGGACAGTATAGGCTATTAAAAAAAAAAAAAATATATATTGCTGGCAAGTATATTTTTTGATTTCGCCAAAAGTGAAATCTATGCCATATTTTAAAGGACTGTATGATAAATCAATAACAAAAAGAATTATGTCTACCAGCCATAACCAAACGAAGTTAGAGAATATTTATATTGCTATAGTTTGTTATCAGGCGTCATGCTGGATCCGGCATTTTACCGAGCGTTTTGCCACTGCGAAGTGCCGGTAGAAATACCGGACCGGAGTATTGTGAACGAGTTTGTGCCGGATCACTCGCCCCGCCCCTGCTCCTCTTTTCCCATAAAAAAAAAAATATAATTATGTCTGATCTTTTAAGTTTACCATAGTTAAATAGTTTTTATGGTCGCTTTGAATAATGTCAATCACTATCACAACACTAACGCGTATCATTTCGATTCGTTTATCACTTATTTTTTTTACTAGTTTAGTGATGAAAAACTGCGAGTGTGGAAAAGATATAACCAATTTTATCAATGGAAACCTCGAAATATTACGTATTATAATTTCCATTTCATTATAATATAACGGAAGAAGGTAACGCCTGACAAAAATATATTAGCAATGCTTCATTACGTATCTTCGTTCAGTTACGGTTTAAAGACCTGGTTCTTTTGCTATTGATTCCTCGTATTGGCCTCTTACTTAAAACCTAGGTTTCATTTCTGGCGAAAAGAAAAAAGTAAAACATGTCAATAGTTTGCATTGGCCTTGGAGAGTGCCTTCCAAACAAATGTTTTGATTTCCAGGAACTCACTTGATAGTGTCGTGATGTCCAGTGTAGCTGCAGAGCGGGCCTCAGAAGATACATTTTTCAGCCTGCTCTCATACTCCGACATACCTACATGAATTGAACAGCTGCTTCAAACCCTCAAAACTTGGTGTCAGTTTGGTGTCCATAGTTTGAAGAAAAGTACCTAAGTAGAGAAGTATAATTAGAGAAACTTACAATAAAAACGGAGAGTTCTTTAAAAAGCGTGTTTACTCTATGTCTACTTACCGCACTACCATGTTCTTTTTTCGTTTCAAAATCGGTTATTTATTGTTTTTCTTTTTGTGTTTTGCATTTTCTGTAATATTGCAATATTTATAACCATGAACCCTAATAAAAGAAGTGTCTTTTCAAAGTAAAAATTTCACTTGGAAACCATGAATTTCAAAGGGCAAGCAATATCAATTATGTTTAAATCGCAGAATCAACAAACACAATTATTAGAGTCACTAACGCCATCTATTATCGTTTGTCGGAAACGTCAAGCAGTGTGCTTGGGTGAGGTCGGTACGGGGCGTGGCATGTTTGACAGGTGTCAGCTGTCATTCGTTTTTGACGTTGAACGCATTTGATTTGAGAGACGTCACTTGACTTTTATTTGGCCGATAGCTGTCAGTCGTGCTGGAGAGATCAATTTTTTTCCCAAATTTACATAGAAAATAACAGTTGGAAATTTTATATTTCTTCGCAGTATTGTGTTTTTTCTTTCTTATTTTTATTTTGTAATAGACATGGATCGTCCCCCTCCAGCTCCTCCTGACCCTCCTGACGCTATTGCACATTCGAACTCGGCGGTTGGTAAGCGACGCCATATTATTGACTCTGAAACGATTGAGATTGTTTCCAAAAAAACAATTATCGACAAAGATATGGCTGTTGCGGCCATCCAAACACTATTTATTCACCCTTCTCTAAAAGAGGGCATAAAATCATATAGTGAGCAAGAAAAAGGTCCTTTTATAGTTCACGTTTCCCGATCCGAACCAGATCCTTCTGCTGGGACTTCGATCCGTCCAATTAAGTTTGGACAATTTTTAATTCAAAATAAAATCAAAAATATTTGTAGGGATGGCATTAAAAAAGTGGGCAGAAATAAAATCTCTGTCGAATTCACCTCTGGTGAGGCGGCCAACAAGTTTCTTGACAACCCGGTTTTAGGTTCAAAATATACAGCTTTTATTTCTTCTTATAACATTACCAAAATGGGTATCGTCCGTCAAGTGCCGGTCGATATGTCTATGGACGAATTTGTGGATTCAATTATTCTTCCTGATGGGTGTGGAGTTATTTTGAAAGCACGCAGATTAAACCGGAAAATTAAACAGGAGGGCAAGACCTCCTGGATCCCTACTCAGACTATAGTGGTTACCTTCAAGGGACAGGTTCTTCCTCAAAGGATATTTTTATTTCATACATCTCTGCCAGTGGAGGTATATCAGTTCCCCACTATACAGTGTCAAAATTGCTGCCGCTTTGGACACGTTAAGGCACAGTGTCGGTCCAAGGCAAGGTGCTTTAGGTGCTCACAACCTCACACTGGTGATAGTTGTGACGTAGTAGAGGCCAAGGCCACTTGCATCCATTGCTTGGGTCGTCACTTTGCCTTTTATGGTAGCTGCCCTGAGCAAGGTAGACAAAAATCAATTAAGTTATTAATGTCCCAGGAAAATCTCTCATATGAAGAGGCTTCTCGATCCATTCCAAGCGTAAGAAAATTATATTCCGAAGTCACCCAAAATTTACCAACCCAATCTTCTTACTCTTCTTCTCAATCTACTAGCCTTACTCCTCCTTCCTCTTATAAAAAAACTGTGTTTTTCTCCCCTAAGCCTAGAGCTCCTCTAGGCAAGTCTTACGACAAAACTGCCCATAGATCTATCGTTGCTGAAGATCCTTCATCCTTTCCCAATGGCTTCTCTCTTCTTTTCCAAAATTCTTCATCCCCCAAGTCCCCTCAAGAGGATAGCCTCTTAGAAACACTTTTGTCTCTAATTATTAGTTTAATTTCCCGTGATAATTTCTCTTTACCGCCCCACGTTGCCCAGAAACTCTCTTTGCTTCTCTTTAATAATAATAATGGATCTAGTCTCCACACTCCAGTGGAACACTCAAAGCATTCGGCCGAAGAAGCCTGAACTTTTATTTTTAATAAATAAATTTCACCCCTCAGTCATTGCCGTTTCGGAAACTTGGTTGGTGCCTGGTTCTCACTTTCGGGGCTCAGGTTACTCCTGTCTTCGAAATGATAGGGCTGATGGGTACGCAGGTAGTGCCCTTCTTGTTAGGCGCTCCCTTCCTTTCTCTCTTATATCTCTTCCCCCTACTTCTCCTGACATTAATATCGTTGCTGTTAGGGCTTTTAATATAACTTTCCTCTCTGCATACATCCCTCATCCTCATTCTAGGTTAATTCCAGACCTTTTATGTATATTTTCCTCAGTTCCCTCCCCAATTATTTTTATGGGTGATTTAAATGCTCATCATCGCTCATGGGGCTCGAGCCATGATGATTACTTTGGTCGGGCCCTCCTTGAAATTTTTGATGAAGCTGATCTATGTGTTATTAACAATGGTTCTCCCACTAGGAGAGTTCGCCCTTCTCAAAACCCTAACTCAGCTGTGGATATCACAGCTTGCTCTGCCTCTCTTGCTTCCATTCTTTCCTGGAATATCTTGTCTCATTCTTATGGTAGTGATCACTTTCCTATTATTGTCTCTATCTCTGACAGAGTAGTACCAATGCGTAATTTTAATCCCTCTCTTAAATATAGATTAAATGATGCAAGCTGGTCTTCTTACTCAGATTCTCTTGAAAATAACTTACTATCTCTTCCTCCTCCCGACAGAAACAATCTTGTTGATTGTTATTCCAAATTTGTGGACTCCATTATCTCTAGTGCTGATACCAATTTTCCTCTTAAAAAACCCTACAGATTACAGGTCTCAACTCCTTGGTGGGATCCAGAATGTACTTCAGTTGTTAAGGAAAGGAAAGTAGCAGAGGTTAATTATTCGAATTTAATGACTCTTCAAAATTTTTTAGTGTATCAAAGAAAAGCGGCCACTGCTAAAAGACTTCTTTCCAAAAAGAAAAAAGATGGTTGGCTTCGCTACTGTCAAAGCTTGTCTCCCTGTTCCCCTTCTTCCCTAGTATGGAAGCAAGTCAAAAGATACAGAGGCTCCTGTAATACTTTTGATATTACAGCTAACGATCCTTCTTCCTGGATCGAATTTTTCTCGGATAAACTGGCTCCTCCTTCAGTTCCAAATTTAGACTCTTTTCCCTCTTCTCCGGCTTTTCTTACTTCCGAGAATGATTTTGATGCCCCATTCTCTTTTTCTGAACTTCGAATGGCACTTGACGGTCTTGTTGATTGGGATCCCTTACTCATTCTTGAAAAACGCCTCAAGAAGCACTAAGCAATATTACCTGGATCTCGTTAATAACTTTTTTGGGTACGGTTTGGTTCCTCAACCGTGGAAACATCAAATAATAATTCCGGTCATTAAACCTGGCAAAAACTCGTCAGACCCAAATAGCTACAGGCCCATTGCTTTGTCGTCTGTTTTGTGCAAGGTTGCAGAGCATATGATGAAGCATCGACTTCGTGGTTTGTGGAAAATAGAAACTTGTTGCCCTCATCCCAGTTTGGGTTCCGTAAAGGTATGAGCACAATGGATAGTCTTAGTATATTAATTTCTGATATTCGTATTTCTTTGATAAGTAAGCAGTTTTTAGTAGGAGTTTTTTTGGATATTGCCTCAGCGTATGATAATGTTTTACTCCCGGTGCTCAGGGATAAACTTGTGCATCAGTTGAATCTTCCTATAAAAATGGTCCGTTTCATTTCTAATTTATTGATGGAGAGAACCATCTCTATTAAAACTCAAGACGCCTCTCTTTCCCCTAAGACTATCTGGAAAGGCTTACCACAAGGTTCAGTTTTGAGTCCTCTCCTATTCAGTCTTTATACTTATGATTTACATTTTTCTACTGATTCATTTTGTCAAATATTGCAGTATGCTGATGATATAGCTTTATACTTTTCTGGAAAATCTCTGGATGAGGCTAGTATCCGTCTAAATTCTGCCCTCGGATATCTATCTGACTGGCTTCTACATCACGGTTTGTCCTTATCAGCCTCTAAGAGCTCTGTAGTTGTGTTTACGAAAAAAAAATTGTTCCTCCTGTTGAAATTAAAGTTAACGGTGAAAATATTTCTCAGGTGAACAATGTTAAATTTTTAGGAGTTTGGTTAGATTCAAAATTATCAGGTATTGCTCACACAGACTTTGTTTCTCAAAAATGTGAAAGAAACGTTAATGTTCTTCGCTCTCTTTCTGGTGTTTGGTGGGGTGCTCACCCATATACTCAAAAACTGATCTACAATGCTATAGTTCGTAGTCATTTTGATTATGGTATGTTCCTATTAGATCCTTGTAACAAAGCTGGCCTTCAAAAACTCGATAAAATTCAATCAAAGTGTTTACGGATTATTCTCGGGGCGATGAAGTCGTCTCCAATTAATGCCATGCAAGTTGAGTGAGTAGAACCTCCCCTCTCGATTCGAAGACAATTTCTGGCAAATAAATTTATTTTTAAACTTGTGCAAAATTCTGAGCATCCCCTTATTGGTAAGTTGGACCAATTATCATCCATCTTTGACTCTTGTATTCGTCGTTCTAATATTGAACTTCCTTGTCTTCTTCGTGCCTACCTTCAATGCACTCGTCTTTCTAGCCCACTTTTTCAAAACCCTATTTTATATCTATACCTACTCGGTGCCTTATAATGCCCTGGTATTCCACCCAGAGATCATTTTGGACTTTGGAATTCACAAAAATACCTTAGAACCGCATATGATGTTTGTCCAAAAAGTTTCCTCTAATTATAATAATTGGAATACTATATTCACTGACGCTTCCAAAGTCTCCGATGATAGCCCTGTTGGAGTTGCTGTTTGGATTCCTCATACAAAAATTATTTTAAATTATAAGTGCCCTCCTGTTACATCCGTTTTTACAGGTGAATCAATTGCTATTCTCAAAGCCATTTCATTTGTTTTGTCTCATAAGTTAAATAACTCCATAATTTTCTCTGACTCAAAAAGCTGCCTTCAAGCCATCTTATCTAATCCTTTCAGATCTAAGTCAAGATTCCCTATAATTTTAAAAATTAGAGATTTGCTATTTCAATGTCATAAACTTGGTATTAAAGTCGTCATAGCTTGGATTCCCGGTCATGTTGGTATTCTTGGTAATGAGTCAGCTGATTCATGCGCCAAAAATGCTGTTCTCACTGGCTCTCTTGCCCACTCTGAGATATTTTCCCATGGCATTTGTACTACTCTTCCTCTAACTTTGTTTAAATCTTGGTCCAAGGCATGGCAAATCTCTAAGTCTATAAAGGGTAAATTTTATGGAGATATACAACCCGAGATTCCCCACAAACCCTGCCCCCCTAGCCAAGTCACAAACGATAAACGTAAACTCTCAGTAGTCTTTAATAGATTTTCAACTTTATGTTATTGGATATAAAGTTGAAAATCTATTGAAGATTACATAGTGTTTTCGTTCGTTCCGGTCGCTAACGCTCAGTAGTCTTTAATAGATTTTCAACTTTATGCTCTTAGGTATAAAGTTGAAAATCTATTGGAGATTACTAAGCGTTCACATTTATCGTTTGCAACTTGGCTAGGGGGGCTGGTTTTTTAAATATCAATTGAAAAAAAAATCACTACCTCAACCATTTGTCGTTTACGTTTAAATCATTGTTGTACTCCTCATTTCTTGGCCAAACTTAGGATTAAAGATAACTCTCTTTGTGAATGCGGTTTGGATGAAGGAAACGTGGACCATTTATTTTTCTCCTGTCCTAAATTGCGCTTCTCCTTTCATGAAATCATTCCTGCTCATATTCCTCGTCCAACCTCGGTCAAATGTCTTCTTTCTTTTGTGTTTACTCGTTTTATATTTAAACTATGCAAATTTATTGAAATTAATAAAATTAAATTGTAACTTTTTTTTTTCTTCACTCTTACGAGATTACTTAACTTTCATTTCACATACCTAGTCTGTGGTCTGATCATAATGTCGTTCTGGATCTGCGAAGAAATTCTTTTATTTTGAACTGTAATGTTAGGGGGTATAGTTCCATCCCTCATTCTCGCTCGCACACCTTACATTTTAACGAGTTTATATTTATTTTACTGTTAATTCACGCTAAATACTCTCCAGCGTTTGATAGTCTATTAACAAGTTTGCACGTGTTATTGGCAAAATTGTGGTGTCTTTTCCGCAAATGCCATTAATGAAGAGTTGAAGTTGAGACGTCACTTTGGAGTTTTGGAGTTGGACACGAGGGCGTGCCGTCGTTCTGCCAGCCTGTACCGAACTTACCGCGTTTCCGTAGTTTAATTTATTTCCATCGCCTTGATTATTTGAGATTTTGTAATTTGTTAATGGGAGTGAACACATAGACTTAGAAGAAGACTAGATATTGTAATAAAAAACAAAAATAGTTTATTGTCACAATCAGCGTAATAATATAAGTTTGTATTTGAAGCCTCCTTGTAGGAAAATAATGCCTGTTAGTGTTGAGACTATTATTTCGTACCTATACCATGTCGAAATTGGATTGTGATGACGAGGTATCCCAAATGGGTGAACTGCCTTCGTTATTTAAATAGTTTTTTTTTTGGAAATTTAGTCTTGTAGCTGCCCAGAGAAGAAAAGTTATTTGTGAGGTGCGTTTGAGACGCATATTGTTTCCACGGTTGATCTTGTATTCCAAAATAGTACGAGTTTTCTTAGATTTCATGCAAAAATAGTTATAAATTTAAAAAAAAAAATATATTTTCGTAGGTATGTAGGTAGGCACTAATTAAATAGACAACCATTAATCCTGTTTACAAGAGAAAGTACTTTACCGGTATCTTAATAAAAATTGAAAATGTCCCATTGACGTACCATAAATTTTGGTAAAAAAGAATGGGATCTCTACGTCTACTATGCTCCGTATATGAGAACTGCGTGGCCGCGCTGTTCTCCCTGTTTCGACCGCGCGGCCATAACATTTTAGTTCTGTAGGTCGTGAAGTTGAAACATTATTTATACTACTTTTCTACATTTTCTTCGAAATTGTATCAGTGATTAGCAAAACGAATGGGACCTCTAGTATGCTCCGTTTAAGAGAACTGCGTGGCCATGGTTAAACCTTTATAACTTACAGATTCAGATTTCATTTATTTGCTCAAAACATGAGTGTACATACAATTATCTGAATATTTAATTTACGAATTTGCGACGAAGGAATTTGTCCTTCGTAATGCTGGCGTAGTTGTTATTCTGCTACGACACTTTGGCCGAGCAGTCGAAATGGACACCTAATAAGACCCTTCGCAGCCCAATGCTTTGCCCGATCATAGATGGCGCTTGGTCTGAAGCTGAACGAGTAACAACAAGAGATGCGTCATATTAGTGAAATTCGCGCTCATAGGTACACCAAAATAACATAGAGGGTGCTCACATGTAGTTTCAGCTCTAAATAAAATATAATATTTATTTGACACGGGTCAAAGGGTTTCGGCGCGAACGTCCGTCGTCGCGAGAGTATACGCGTGCTTCTGCAGTTTAATACAATACGGCCGTTGTAACTTGACGGCGCTGAACATAGGCTCTGCGAACTTTCGCGCATGTACACTCGTAAAAAAAGTGTTATTGGCATTCATTTTTTTTTAAACCGAAATTCGAATATAAATTTCCTGACACAGAGGCCAAGTACAAATAAAATAAATATCAAAACGCTATGACGCTAGAGATAATGGGTTTATTTAAATATTGGTACGATAACCAGCAGAATCGTGTGAGAAGGGCAGACTCCTTTTCGGCAGAGTACAGGCTAGAGTGTGGGGTGAGGCAGGGGGGACTATCCTCGCCAGCACTTTTTAATTTGTATATAATAATAATAATAATAATGTATAATAATATATAATAATACACAATAATAATGTACAACCACCGGAAAACCCTCAAGAAAAAATAAAAAAAAACATCACATCACCATCCAACTATTTATAATGCCTCCAACAAAATCAATACACAATGAAATGGCGATGAACTGAATTGAATGAATGCTGACAAGAAGCCGAGCACTAAAACTAAACACACACCCAACATCTTCGGGTTCGTCGCTCAGCTCCGCCTCGCAGCCGCCGGGACCAGCGCCAACCGTGAGTCCAGAGATTCCGGTCGCTGCAGTTGCGTCGAGCTCGAGCGACGAATACTTCTCGCCGCCGACGACACCACCACCTGCGCGTCGACGGGGAAGAGGCCGACCCCCGGCCAGCTTGGGACCTCGAGGCCCGCCGGCCTCTGATAGGGTCCCCGCTGCCAGTGGAAGTGTGCAGCGCATGCGATGGACATCATCCATTAATGAAAACGTCATGCGCTCATACTTTGGGGCTACAGAGGGGGGAATTAACCTGACTGCGTATCGTGGTCGGATGCTCTCTCTGTTTCAGGTGCTTGAGCCAGCTGTCAACGTTTCGGTCCAACGACTATCGGATCAGGTGCGGGTCATTCAGCGTAATCGTATGTTGGATGACGCCGTACTTGATAGACTGCGCCTGGAATCACAGAGTAGCCGTGTTTCACCTGCTACAACACCGGCCGCGGTGCAACGTCTACCCACTGCTTCACCGCGACCCGTCCAGGTTGGTGACGCCGATGATGACGCGGCTATATCTGTGAGTACCCAATGTAATGATCGATTGAGGGGCGCTTTGGAGGACGCATTTCGAGAGTACCGTTCCACACCGCCGGGGCTTAGACCTCGTCTACCTCGTTTGCCCATGCACAAGAGAAATAGGGCGCTGGTGTGTGCTCTAGATTCGCAGCTATCAAATTGCTTTGATAGCAGCAAAGACCTCACTGATACCCACTCAATCTTGTACTGTGCGGCTGTAGCGGCATGTCGTGTAGCTCATGTTAAATTTCCTAATTGTGACAGAGCTACACGACCAGCTGTGCCAGCTTGGCAGTGCAGGATAGAGCACCGTATCGGTGAGGCTAGAGCACTCATCGGTAAGCTTATCTGCTTCAGGGAGGGCAACACTCGCCCTAGGGTGATGCGCTTTGTGAGGCGGGCATTCTCGGGGACTGATATTAGTCCTCGAGATTATCTGTCCTGCGTCACAGAGCGTATCGACTTCCTGAAGCAGAAAATCTATGCATGGGCAAACCGTATTCGTCGGTACAAGCGGCGAGTGGAGCGGTACACTCGGAATCGTACATTCCAAAGCAACGAAAGGTGGGTTTACAGAGATTGGGAGCGACCGGACCAAGGTGTGACTGATACGCGCCTGCCGGATGATGACGCCATGTGTTCATTTTGGCGCAGCATTTGGTCGGCGCCTGTCAGTCACACCGAGGGTGATTGGATTCGAGAGGTCGAGCGCGCATGCGATCTTTTACCAGAAATGGGGGCAATTACCATCAGCCCCCAAGATGTAGCCCGTGCAGTCCGTCCATTGCCTAACTGGAAATCTCCTGGGCCGGACGGGCTGCACAATTTCTGGGTTAAATGGTTCCAAAGGTCGCACGCTCGCTTGGCATCTCAGTTCCAGTCTGCCTTAGAGTCAGGGTCGCTGCCCCAGTTTCTAACGACAGGAATAACCCACCTGCTCCATAAATCAGGTAGTACTGCGGAACCCAAAAATTATAGACCGATCACGTGTTTGCCGACGGTCTATAAAGTTCTTACATCCATTCTGAGAGCTAAAATCAATAGTCATATTGAGACAAATTCTATCATGTCTGCCTCTCAGAATGGATGTAGGAACGGGTCCCGCGGTACTAAGGAGCTGCTCCTCATGGATATTGCCATTAGCCAACAGGTTCGACGTTCTCGGAAGAATCTGTCGGCATGTTGGATAGATTATAAGAAGGCATATGACTCTGTTCCTCATACATGGCTTAAGAGGGTGCTAGAACTGTATAAAGTTGATGCAACTCTGCGCACCTTCCTGATGTCATGTATGGGGCAGTGGAGAACAGTCCTTCACTATCCGGGATGTCGACAGATTCAGGAGAACAACGAACCGATAAGGATTGAGCGTGGCATATTCCAGGGTGATAGTCTGAGTCCACTGTGGTTTTGCCTAGCCTTGAACCCGCTCAGCACACTGCTGGAGGGTTCTGGCTTAGGTTACCGGTTGAAAAGAGGCGGTCAGGTCATATCTCACCTTCTTTACATGGACGATCTGAAACTCTTTGCCCCCAACAACTTGCAACTGGTGGAGCTACTGAAGGTAACTGAAACCTTTAGTAGTGCCATCAGGATGGAATTTGGTGTGGAAAAATGTGCAGTCATACATGTAAAGAGAGGTGAGATTATGGAATCCGTGGGAATTCAACTCTCGGATTCCATACACCTTAGATCCCTCTGCTCAACCGAAACTTACAAGTATTTGGGTATGTCGGAATCGTTAGGCATCAATACTGATGACGTGAAACAATTGTTGAAAGAGCGCTTCTTTGGACGCCTAAATAAAGTACTCAATAGTCTTTTATCAGGCGGAAACAAGGTGCGCGCTTTCAACGGTTGGGTCATGCCGGTATTGATGTATTCTTTCGGCATACTCAAATGGACTCAGACAGAACTTGACGCCCTGGATAGGAGGGTCCGCACACTACTTACCGCAAATCGGATGCATCACCCACGGTCATCGGTGATGAGACTGTATATCCCGCGGAAGTGCGGGGGTCGTGGCTTCTTAAATGCTAAGACCCTGCACAACCGCGAGGTATGCAGTCTCAGGGAATACTTCCTAAAAACCGACGTGGGTATGCACCGAGATATGGTAGCGGTGGACAAGGGCCTCACTCCGCTCTCCTTGGCTAACGAGAACTGGCGCAAACCTATAGTACTGGATACTAATGACCGCAGGGAAGTATGGCAGAGCAAGGAGCTTCACGGACGCTTTTACCGGGCCTTACATGGGCCCGATGTAGACCTGTTAGCGTCCGTATCTTGGCTGCGTTTCGGTGACCTCTTCGGGGAAACTGAAGGTTTTGTCTTTGCGATTATGGACGAAGTTATGATGACGAACAACTACCGGAAATATATTGTGAAGGACGGTACGGTTGACATCTGTCGGGCATGCCACCGACCCGGGGAATCAATCCGACACATTATTTCTGGGTGTTCTCATCTAGCTAACGGAGACTATTTGCATAGACACAACCTCGTAGCCAGGATTATCCACCAGCAACTTGCTCTTAAATACAATCTTGTGGAATCAGAGGTACCGTACTATAGGTATGTGCCCGACCCAGTTCTCGACAATGGCAATATCACGTTATATTGGGATCGATCTATCATCACTGACAGGACTATTGTTGCCAATAAACCTGATATAGTGGTGATAGATCGACTAGAGCGTCGCACAATGATTGTTGATATAGCGGTCCCTCATGACGAGAACCTCGTGAAAGCTGAGAAAGATAAGCAAACTAAGTATCTTGACTTGGCTCGCGAGGTTGTCGACATGTGGGAAGTGGATAGAGCAATCATTGTGCCGATAGTCGTAACGGCCAATGGCTTAATAGCCAAGAGCTTCGAACAACATCTGAGGAGGCTCTCGTTAGGCAGCTGGATCAAGGGCCTGATCCAGAAAGCAGTACTCCTAGACACGGCGCGTATCGTTAGGAGATTCCTCTCTCAGGAGCCCTGACCGCCGGCAGCTTGGACTCTGTTCCCGATGCCGGTGGGCTACTATTTTTTATATTTTTAAATGTTTTTTTTAATGTGTTTTTTTTTTAAGGAAATATTTAAAAATATAATAAGTATGTAATATAATAAATAAATGGAAAAATAATAATAATAAATAATCTGTGGCTCGGCTGTCAACCAAGTGACAAGAAAAAAATTTTCTCTTCACATTTTTCAATAAATAATCAAATAAATTCCAAAAGATCCGAAATAATGAAAATAAAACGCAAGAAATAACAATTATATCATATACATCTATACATAATGCAACCATAATGACAAAATAACAATAGAAAATATGGAAAATTGAAGCCGAAAAGTCGGACAATGTTGACAAGAGCCGCAGCTCGCCGTGCACGCCTACCACCTCCGGCCTCGTCGCTCAGCTCCGCCTCGCCGCCGCCGGAACCCAGCCCCACCGTGAGTGCTGTGACACCGGCCGTAGCAGTTGCTTCGAGCTCCAGCGACGAGTACTTTTCTCCGCCCACGTCACCACCACCTGCGCGTCGACGGAGAGGACGCCGGCCGCCGAGTGGCTTAGGACCTCGAGGCCCACCGGTCTCTGATAGGGTCCCAGCTCCCGGCGGAAGTGTGCAGCGCATGCGATGGACGCAATCCATCAATGAAAACGTCATGCGCGCATACTATGGGGCTACAGAGGGAGGAAACAACCTGACTGCGTACCGTGTTCGGATGCTCTCTTTGTTTCAGGTGCTTGAGCCAGCCGTCAACGTTTCGGCCCAACGACTGTCGGATCAGGTGCGGGTTATCCAACGTAATCATATGTTGGACGATACTGTACTTGATCGCCTCCGAACGGAAATGAGTAACCATGCCATTGCTCCTTCGTCGCTGTCTGTGGTACCAGTGATGGTACCACCGTCCTACCATCTTTCCGACCATGCTGACGAAGCGATTACTGACATGGTTACACATGTAAGTACCCAGTGCAACAATGAATTGAGGAGTGCTTTGGAGTGTGCTATTCGGGAGTATCGCAACATGCCGCTCGAACTTAGGCCGCGCTTACCTCGTTTGCCCATGCATAATAAGAATAAGGCGCTGGTGGCTGCTCTGGATTTGCAGTTGTCAAACTATTTTGATGACTGCAAAGATCTCACTGATACACACTCGATAATGTACTGCGCAGCTGTTGCAGCATGTCGTGTAGCTCACGTCAAGTTTCCAAACTGTGACGTAGCTACACGATCGAAACCAGCCGTGCCGGCTTGGCAGTGCAGGATCGAGCGTCGTATTGGTGGGGCCAGAGCACTCATCGGCAAACTAATCTGCTTCAGGGAGGGCAACACTCGCCCAAGAGTGATGCGCTTTGTGAGGCGGGCGTTTTCGGGGACTGACATCAGCCCCCGAGACTATATGTCCCGTGTCACAGAGCGCATCGACTTCCTGAAGCAGAAGGTGTATGCATGGGCAAACCGTATCCGCAGGTATAAGCGGCGGGTGGAGCGATACACCCAGAATCGCACATTCCGGAGTAATGAAAGGTGGGTTTATAGGGCTTGGGAGAGACCGGACCAAGGTGTGACTGATGAGTGCCTCCCGGATGATGACGCCATGAGTTCATTCTGGCGCAGCATCTGGTCGGTGCCTGTCAGTCACACCGAGGGTGACTGGACTCGAGAGGTCGAGCGTGCGTGCGATCCAATACCACAAATGGGGGCAATTAACATCAGCCCCCAAGATGTAGCTCGTGCAGTCCGTCCGTTGCTAAACTGGAAATCTCCAGGGCCGGATGGGCTGCACAATTTCTGGATTAAGTGGTTTACAAGATCGCACGCTCGCTTGGCATATCAGTTCCAGTCTGCCTTAGAGTCAGGGTCGCTACCCCAGTTCCTAACAACAGGAATAACCCACCTGCTCCATAAGTCAGGTAGTACTGCGGAGCCTAAAAATTATAGACCGATCACGTGTTTGCCGACGGTCTATAAAGTTCTTACATCCATACTGAGAAGCAAAATAATAGTCATATTGACAAAAATTTAATCATGTCACCTTCTCAGAATGGATGTAGGAACGGGTCCTGCGGTACTAAGGAGCTGCTCCTCATTGATATGACCATTAGCCAACAGGTTCGACGTTCCCGAAAGGATCTGTCGACATGTTGGATAGATTATAAGAAGGCCTATGACTCTGTTCCTCATACATGGCTCATGAGGGTGCTGGAATTGTATAAAATTGATACAACACTACGCACCTTCCTGATGTCGTGTATGAGGCAATGGAGTACGGTCCTCCGCTATCCAGGATGTCGACATACCCAGAGGAATAGCGAACCTGTAAGGATCGAGCGAGGTATATTCCAGGGAGATAGTTTGAGTCCACTTTGGTTTTACCTAGCCTTGAATCCTCTAAGCACACTGCTGGAGAATTCAGGGCTAGGCTATCGGTTGAAGAGAGGTGGTCAGGTAATATCTCACCTACTTTACATGGATGACCTGAAACTTTTTGCCCCCAACAATCTGCAACTGATGGAGCTACTGAAGGTAACTGAAACCTTCAGTAGTGCCATCAGGATGGAGTTTGGTGTGGACAAATGTGCGGTCATGCATGTAAAGCGAGGGGAGGTTGTGGAATCCGTGGGCACTCAACTCACGGATTCCATAAACCTGAGATCCCTCTCTGCAACCGAAACATATAAGTATTTGGGTATGTCGGAAGCTCTAGGCATCAATATCACTGACATGAAGCAATCGTTGAGGGAGCGTTTCTTTGGGCGCCTGAAGAAGGTATTCAATAGCCTTCTTTCAGGCGGAAACAAGGTGCGCGCCTTCAATGGTTGGGTCATGCCGGTATTGATGTACTCTTTCGGCGTACTCAAATGGACTCAAACGGAACTTGACGCCCTGGATAGAAGGGTCCGCACACTGCTGACTGCATACCGAATGCATCACCCACGATCGTCGGTGATGAGACTGTATATCCCGCGGAAGTGTGGGGGTCGAGGCTTTTTAAATGCTAAGACCCTACACAACCGCGAGGTATGCAGTCTCAGGGAATATTTCCTAGCTGCCGACGTGAGTATGCATCGAGATGTAGTGGCAGTGGACAAGGGACTCACCCCGCTCTCCCTGGCTAATGAGAACTGGCGCAAACCGGTAGTGCTTGACACTAACGATCGCAGGGAAGTATGGCAGAGCAAGGAACTTCACGGACGCTTTTTCCGGGCCCTTCACGGGCCCGATGTAGACCAATTGGCGTCCGTAGCCTGGCTGCGTTCCGGTGACCTCTTTGGGGAAACCGAAGGTTTTGTCTGTGCAATTATGGACGAAGTTATCATGACGAATAACTACCGGAGATTTATTGTGAAGGACGGCACGGTTGACATCTGTCGGGCATGTCACCGTCCGGGAGAATCAATTCGTCACATTATCTCTGGTTGTTCTCGTCTAGCTAACGGAGAGTACTTGCATAGACACAACCTTGTAGCCAGGATTATACATCAGCAACTTGCTCTGAAATACTCTCTTGTGGAATCGGAAGTGCCGTACTATAGGTACGAGCCCGATCCAGTTCTTGATAATGGTCATATCACTTTGTACTGGGATCGGTCCATCATCACTGACAGGACTATTGTAGCCAATAAGCCTGATATAGTGGTGGTGGACCGAAGCGAGAGGCGTGCAATGATTGTTGACATATCCGTTCCGCATGACGAGAACCTCGTGAAAGCCGAGAAAGATAAACAAATCAAGTATATTGACTTGGCTCGCGAGGTTGTCGACATGTGGGATGTGGACTCGGCGATCATTGTACCGATAGTCGTGTCGGGCAATGGCTTAATAGCCAAGAGCCTCGACCAACACCTTAGGAGGCTCGCGTTAGGCGGCTGGATCAAGGGCTTGATTCAGAAAGCAGTACTCCTGGACACGGCTCGCATTGTTAGGAGGTTCCTCTCTCTGGAGCCCTGACCGCCGGTAGCTTGGACCCTGTTCCCGATACCGGTGGGGTACTATTTTTTATATTTTTAAATGTTTTTTTTTTGTATGATTTTGTTTAAACAATATTTAAAAATGTAATTTATATGGTGTTTACAATCAATAAAGAATAAATCTTTATTACCAGGTTTACAATTATACAGTAGAGATAGTCATACGTGGTTTGCAATACATACATGTATAAAAATTGTAAAATTAACACACAGTTAATCACCTCTCGACACCCAAGCTAAGATTAAACTTGTATTATGGGTGTCAGGGCTCTCTAAATTGAATAAGATTATACAACTGAGTTCGGAGTTACATCATGTTTCTTTAGATATATCGTAAGTAAAAACAACAGAGGTAAAAAAGATTTAGCTATATATGTAGAAATTGGAGTAAACTGAACTAAACAAATAATAATTAAATATAAAAATAACAATTTGTGTGTAGTGTTAATGTTTTGTGTAGTAATGTGTGTGTGTGTGTGAGGACATGTGGCGCTGGGGAAAGTTTGAAGAAAAGGGAGGGTATAAATTTACGTGTTGATAATTCTTTCGACTTCATCATAACTAAGAGTGATAATCCATTTAATGATTTGAGATTTGCAGTTAAATTTATTGAGTTTGTAAATGTTACAATGACTATTGACAAAGTTGTAAATACGACTACCAAGAATTTGAAAATGACGTTTAGCAAGTGTAGTTCTGTGTCTCACTATGGGGCACACGTTAGAGATCCTACGTTTTGACAAACGCTCCAGATCCAACTGCAGGAGAGAGTGTTTACGCAACGTACAGTTTAGCACAAAGAGTTGCCTCACAGTCAAGACTTGGCACTCTTTATATAATAGTGCGGTACTATACCGATAGTGCTTAAAAGTCATGACCTTTAGAACAGCTCTCTGTGCCCTTTCCAGTTGCATCATACATGTTTTTGAAGCGCCACCCCAGACTGTTATGCCAAAAGTCAGTATTGATTGGCAAAGAGAAAAATAAACCAAACGTAAGGTATCCGCATCAGCACTATAACGCAGGCTCTTAAACACGGTGATCAGTTTTCTAACTCTGCCAGACAAAACCCCAACTTGGGCATTCCATGTGATTAGGTAGTCTATCAGTACGCCCAAGTATTTCACATTGGTTGCTCTTGTTAAAGAGAGGCACGAGCATTGGTTCGGGTACGTGTTACAAATATGCGCTTTAATCACAAATGAGTTATCCGGTTGCGAAGAAGATTTTAATGAGAAAGTGATATATTTTGTTTTTTCCACATTTAGGGTTAGACTATTTGCTGTTAGCCAAGACATGACAATGTCAAGAACGGATTCTGCTCTTTTTTGAGCTTCATCCCAATCTTCAGCATGTATAAATAGGGCCGTATCATCAGCGTACGAATAAATGGAACAATTTGGGAGAGATAAATTACATAGGCCATTAACGTACACTAAGAAAAGCGTAGGGCCCAAGATGGAGCCTTGAGGCACCCCATATGACAATTCACATTCATCACTAACATATGTGTCGATTTTGACGCACTGCGTTCGTTCTGATAGGTAACTCGATAAGACTGCAAGTGCAGGACCTCTAACTCCAACTTGTTCCAACTTTCTTAGAAGGATGGGGACAGAAACAGTGTCAAATGCCTTGGAGAGGTCCAGAAACAATCCTAAGCACTTACTATCCAACTTTTTATCCAAAGTCTCAACAACATCATCAATTAGGGCCAAGAACGCTTCTTCACATGACTTTCCTCTGCGAAAACCAAATTGATTATTGGAAAGGATGTTATGATCTTCTAAAAAAGACGTAAGCCGATTGTTAAGGACCCTCTCAAAAACCTTTGATGGAGCAGGCAAAACTGAAATTGGTCTATAATTGTGGACACTGCTCCTATCCCCTCCTTTATGGATAGGATGTACGACCGCTCTTTTTAAAACTTTCGGGAATACACCTTCAGAAAAACAGAGATTACATATGTGCGTGACAAGGGGTACGAGAAACTGTTTGCTCAATTTTAGAAGTTTTGAACTGATTCCATCCCATCCTGGGGCTGAATCAGCACGGAGCCCCATAATAATAGATTCAACTTCGTCATGATCAGGAGCGAGTAGGACCATTGTGTTCACCTGTGGATCATCCTTTAAATATGATACGTGTTTCGTACCTGCATTAGTGTGCCTAGCTGCAAGCTCCTTGCCAATATTTGCAAAGAAATTGTTGATCACGTTCAATGAAGCCTTGCAGTCTTGATTGGATATAGACAACAACTCCCTAGGAGAGGATTTAGAGGTTTGTTTGTTAATTATGCCATTTATTACGTTCCAAGTTTTTTTAGGGTTATTTTTGGCCCTCTCCAGTTCATTTTTCTCGTAATTAGTTTTAAGCCTGTGCAGAAGTTTGTTGCAAAAATTACGATAGCGTAAATAGGTTAATTTAAGAGTGTAATTATCCGGTGTTTTTTTCTGTTCTCTATGCAAGTTATCTCTATTTCTAATGCATCTTAGCAGTCCTGGGGTGATCCAAGGCTTGATTATTCGCAATTTAGAGGGAACGCTAATGGTTATGGTATTATTACGTATGATGGACACAATAGTATCGATAAGAAACTCAGTAGCCCAATTAGCATCACTAGACAACAAAATGGAACTAAAGTCAGTTTCCGCAATTTCCGAAACGACTTTAGGTAGATCTACTTTCGAGAAGAATTTAGACATTTGACGTTTTGCCGTATTTTTAATACTAACAAGTACCGGGACATGGTCGGTAATATGACTATCTATAATAATAGATACAACAGATTTCTGCACTCTAATCATGACATGGTCCAAACAACTTTTTTCCCTGGTAGGTGAGGTATAGGCAGGTAAGAGTCCGTGCGATGCTGTCAAGTTCATGTATTCATTATAATTTGAATCATTAGTACTTGGGCTAATGTTGATGTTCATGTCTCCTACCAGAAATAAGTTTCTACAGGATAAAGAGGACAATATAGTATTGAGACTAGTTAAAAAGTTATCTATTTTGCGAAAAGATGGAGGCCTGTATATAGCGATGATTAAAATGTCAGTGAGTTTGCAGATTAGGCAGTTAGCGTCATCAAACTTCGGCTCTATAATCTCATGTTGCAAATCTGAAAGGACATAGATAACTAAACCATCATTTTTATTTAATCTGATGGCTGACGAATAGACTGAGTATCCGGACAATATTGGAACATCAGTATTTTTGTTTAGCCAGCATTCTGAAAATATTATGACGTCACACCTGATTTTTAAAGAAGATAATAATACCAGCACACTACTGAAATTCTTCGCAATACTACGTATGTTTAAATGTAGCACATTCATTGATTTACTTGTGTTTCCCAAAATCTGACAGCATTTATCAGGGGGACAAATGAACGATTCGTGGGACCCAAATGTATCCAAGCTATTGATAATTTTATTTACATTATTCATTTTTATTTAATTTAATGTAATGCGCTCTTAATGACAACACGTTTAATTTCATATTGATCCCCAATATGTCATAACAAAACTGATCATGGTCACCCAATATAGTAAGAAAGATATAAAGTCTTTGATTATTGTTCCTAATAGCATGATGTAAAGTGAAATGAGTACAATTGATCGAATTTATTAATAAACTATTTGAATAGTGTTTTGAATGTTTGTGTGAGAATTGTATTTTTGTGTTATCCATTTTTGAGTTGTATAGTAAAGGTTATTGTAAGTATGTAAAAGTGGTTTTACGGAAAATGTACAAAAACTTAAAAAATAAGAATATAGGTAGATAATGCTTATAAAATAACAAAATAAACTTTACTAAACCAATTAAATAATTATTTTTTATCATGCAATAAGTTTTGAAAGCTGGATTCCGAAAGTATAAGTACCGGTTTTTCCCCTTCCTTCCTCCGAATAAAAATTTTACCATTAGTAGTCCAACAATACTGACATCCATTGTTTTTCGCATACTTTCGTGCCTCGTAGAAAAGTTTCCTGGCAGTCGCTGATAGACGATCGGTGACATATATAGGGAAACGATCGCCAGTCAAGTTCGCATGCTCACTGTTTAGTTTTTCGGAAGGTGGCTTCCCTTTATTGAACTCGCGTACGGCTCGTAGTACTCTATTTTTCAAACGAACAGATTGAAATTCGGTAATTATTTGTTTCGTAGGACCTTGGTTACCTTGCACTCGATAAATGTCTCGAATGTCTTCTGGTTTTATTTGCATTGCCATGGATCGACATACACCCGTAACTATATCCGTTAAATCACTATCATTTTCTTTGTCTTTTGGGGAAATATTACGCAGCTCGATCACGGCAGACCTATGATTCACGTGCATATCCTGAATTTGTTTTTCTAGCTGGTCTATATACTTTCGTTGCTCTGAGCGCTCACTTTCCAGCCTCCCCATACGAATCCTTATGTCCTCGTATTTGGTGTTCATTAATTTTGCAGTCCTAATGTTTTGAAGTTCTTCGTTTTGAGCTCTTAATTCCGTTAACTCCTGGGTTATTTTAGACATAAAATTTTGTAGGGTACTTTCCTGATTCTTGTTCCATGTATTGAGCATTGAACGAATCTCCTCTTTAAAGTCATCGAGCTCGCTAGTGGGACTACTGGGACTAAGTTCCAAGCACGACAGTTTAGCTAATCTTTGCTGTGTATTAATAAATTCAGATTCATTTGGTGGAGTCGCAACATTAGTGATGGATGACGGACGTTGTACCTGTGTCGTAGATGCGGACTGAGTGGGGGGTGGCGTTCTTTTTAATTTAGGCATATTGAAAAACTTTCAGAACACTTCAAAACTCCTGGGGCGTAGAATAAAAGTTCATCAAAAGCCCAAAAGTGTTCAAAACAAAGAACACGTAGCTGATAAAGTTAGTTAAGTTTTCGTAGCGATTGTAGCATTTGTAGCACTCAAGCGCGTAGCCGATGCGCGATAGTGACGTAGCGCACACTCCGTAGCACGTAGCACCAGGACACAAATTTGCTGCGATGACGTCAATACTGATTTGGCGTAGTCGCTGAGTGCGCCATCCCAACGCTCACTGTCTGAGGTTCGAAACCCAGTAAGCGCAGGGGACTTTTTGAGATTTACAAAGTTCTTGATCTTGACTCACCAGAGGCCATCTGCAAAGTCCGCGACCGCATTCACTCGTGATAAAGCGAGACTTCCGACACCAGCAAATATGTCCGCCGCGTCTTATGGACATCTCCCAAAGAAGAAACAGGAGGGACCGAGTTTCGGTATAAATTTAATCATTTAAAAATATCTATACATATAATAAAACAGTAAAATTATTTTGCGATGGTATTAATTGGCGCAAAAACTACTGAACCGATCCTGTTCAAATTTTGCATACATAATCCTTATAGGTCAGTGCATCTGTTAGGCTATAAATTATCACGCTATTTGCTATGGGGGGTGAGCAATAATCCAAAACGTCAGTGTTGAACGACATTTGCCGCGAGTTCGATTCCCAGCTACAGTTAAAAATTTTGTCATTATTTTATCTTCTTTTTGTAATAAAATAACTTTTACCATTTTTTCAAAATAAAATTGACATTTCTATTCGATATCTTTTAAATATATTGTAAAAACTAATCAAAACACATAATAAAATCGAATTAGTAAAATATGGCACCACACGCAATTCAGATACTCGCAACGCCATCTAAAGACTCAAAGTAGAAATAATGATGACAATGACAGTTGAACTTCATATTTGATAGATGGCATTGTGTATTTTACGTACGTTTTCTGAATGGCGGAAGAAGTGACCATCGCCCAAGTTTGCAGACAGTTCTATTGTTCAAAATTGGACGAAAATAGTTATGGTTAAACTGGTGTTAGACGGAGGCATTTTTAACAATCCTACTGCTTTTTTTTCCATGATTGTAACAAGATAATTGACCATGATTATTCAAGGGATACCTACCAAAAAAGGCGATAAAAGTAAACAAGTATATGTATTTAATTATTGATTTTAAAATAACACGGCCAAATTTTCGTAAGGGGTTGCATGGCACCTTGTGTTGGAAGGCCCCCAGGTAGACCGATGACCTGGTGAGGGTCGCGGGAATCCGATGGATGCGAGACACACAGGACCAGTCATTATGGCGACACTTGGGGAGGCCTATGTCCATGATAATGATAATGATAATGATGGTACTTTTTTTTCTTTTTTTAAGAGTGGAAATCATCCAATGACTTCTCTGGTTGGAGCGAGAGGGCGTGTCAAACTTTTACTGACTAAAACCACACTTGTGCCCTTCAGTTGCGCTTTGAAACATCTCTTTGAGGAGCGCGTGGATCACTAAGTGCTGTTGACGACTGAGCTCGGTTCGGTTAATTACCGGACGGCCGGACGGCTAGCTACCCATTGTTCGATGTCTGCAAGCCTGCGTCTACCGTGGCTGGTCGTCGGGGTCGGAATCTCGGCTCGGCGTGAGGACGTTCGTTCCCTCACGCGTGCGGCCTCCTCCTTCGCTAGCATTGCGGCTTTGCAGAAGGAGGCGACCGCCTACCATTCCTCCTCGCTCTGGACTATAGCCCAAATCAGGCCCCGGCGCGAGAGGTGACTGACGCCGATTGACTCCACGAGGACACGGTGGTGATCCGCCCTTGCGGGACACACCTCTGTATGCTCCACTATGTCCTCCGGGATGGCACCTTGCGGCCTAATAATGGCGTGATTTATTGTTTGCAGTTTCTGCTCCATATAAAACGGGGTCGAAAGTGGTTTACGTTCCTGATCACTGATGTATCTCAGATTCCTGGCAGCCTTACGTCGACATCTGGACGTTACCTCCTTGCAGTGAGTGGTGACCAACACTGGAACAACCCTCTGAGGGAGGCCAGTCTCAGGGATAACACTAATCGGCTGCTACATTTGTTTACCGTAATTTCATTGTTTTATGGATACACAAGCTCAGGACTGTTGAGGGTGTTTCGAGCGGTTTCTGTTCCGGATTCGGTTGGAAGTATCCTGATATTACCATTTTGCGAATCGTCCGGAGGACCCGGTGTAACATGCGGTGGAGGTCTATCACATTTGGGTGAACCGCCGTGTCCTCATAGAGGCAATCGGTGACAGTGACCTCTCGGTTTGGCCATCAATATGCGAGTTTGATTGGGCGGGGATACACGCGCTCAAGATTTCGCCGAAATTCATTCAACGGGGACGTCAGTTAAATACACACCAAAAAATCCTAGGTAAATGAACAAGTAATTTTTATGCCCAAAATGATCAAGCTGCAACAATCAATGCAAGCATGCTCTCGCAAATTCTTCATAAGTACTGTTGTGGAGGAAGATAGTTGATGATGATGATGGTAGTTTTTGGATTCACTGGCTTTTTGGCTTTGCACTATCAGTGCACTTTATTCAGCTGAAGGTCGGTGTCCCGATTATGCTCCTTCATTTACCTCTACCAAAGCTGTCTAGCGGCTTAAACTCTTCAGTGAAAAATTATTGAGGCGAAAATTTTAAGGGAGGTAACTCTTTCGAACAATCTCGCAGACATCGCCCTAGAGGGCCATATCCATTTGCTGACATCTCTTTGAGTCCGGTGTAGAATACAACGCGCCGTCGATTCAGGATTGCTTTGACCAGACGGCCGGACGGCACCACCGCAATCCCGGTTTGCGATGGCTGGTAATCGCCCTGCGGCTTTCAACACCCGGAGCATCACTTGCATTGCAGCAACAGTTAAGGAGTCAGAATGTCATATCCTTCATAGTTTCAGCCACCTTCTTCGATCGTAGTGCTTCACTGAAGGAGGCTACTGGTTGACATTTTCTCCACCAATCGCCTCCATGAGGACACAGCGGTGCTGGCGCTCCGACCAAGCGGGACCGACTTCCACCGTATGCTCCATCGTATTCTCCAGGCGATCCGCACAATGGTGATACCCGAGTCTTTCTTCCCGTTGAATTCGATACAGATACCTCCCAAAACACCCACATCCGGTGAGTCCTGCACAAAGAGAGGATGCCGTGACGCCTCTGTAGACACTCTTCAAAGACAGGCATTACCGCTGCGATTGTGACGTGCTCACTGTGGCGAGGGTTTAAAATCATACAATGTTGTTTCACCAGAACATAAACCAGAAACATACATAAACTAATTTCTTTTCTTTTGGGGTAGGCAGAAATGCCAACTGCTACGACCCTTACATATTAGGATCTGGACGAGTACATAACATGTTTCCTGAAGGTAATTTGCGTTTTTACTTTTAACCGTTTTATGTTAAAGTACAATAAATAATTGCGTTGCTTTCAGAATGAATTGCAAGCTCAGAATGATTGTATGTTTTTACAAACTTAACGCAGACGAAGTCGCGGGCAACAGCTAGTGTTAAATAAAATTCACAAAAAACTACGCAGAAACACGTTCGTTCCGATCGGGCGCCGAGCAGAGAGAGAATATGAATGATCTGGTCGATGAGCTCAGCAGGACCGGAATCGGATGTCACATTGAAGGAGTATGTCTTAATAACATAAGTTACGCTGACGATATGATACTGCTGAGCCCATCGATCAGGGCACTAAGGAAACTGGTAAATGTGTGTGAATCGTATGCTGAGGCCCATGGGCTCAAATATAATGCACTCAAAAGTGAGCTCATGATTTTTAAAGCAGGCAGTAAATGCTATACCAGTGTACCACCGGTTGTGTAGTGCGGTAAACCGCTAAAAAGAGTTGCAAAATTTAAATATTTGGGTCACTGGGTCTCAGACGATTTGAGAGACAACACGGATGTGGAGAGGGAGCGCAGGTCGCTGGCTGTTCGATGTGGCATGTTGGCCCACAGGTTTGCACGTTGTACGACGCAGGTGAAGGTAACGCTTTTCAAAGCTTACTGCCAATCCTTTTACACGTGCAGCTTGTGGGCGAACTTTACGGAGAAGGCCTACAGCGACCTGCGTGTCCAATATAACAACACATTCCGGGTGTTGCTGGGGCTACCGTGTTATTGTAGTGCGTCCGGCATGTTTGCCGACGCAAACGTCGACAGTTTCTCGTGCATTATGCGCAAAAGATGTGCATCTTTGCTATGCCGAGTACGCGCCAGCCCCAACACCATTATCAGAACGCTGGCTGATAGGTGGGACTCTCCGATCTTGGGGCAGTGGATACGACTGCACGCGGTCAAATAAACATTCCCCAGGTTCGGTGGGTCTCACCTAGCTTAGATTAAGTACCTATTTGTTTTTTTTTTTATGTTACTAACACTAGTTCTAAGTTTAAATTGTTACTAACACGATATGGCAAGTTCCGAAATAAACGTATTATTATTTATATTTATTTATATATTTTTTACATTTTTAAATATTTCCTTAAAAAAAAAACATATTAAAAAAAAAACATTTAAAAATATAATAGTAGCCCACCGGCATCGGGAACAGGGTCCAGGTATTATTATTATTTTTATACATTTATTTATCTCAGCACCCTAAGGTCCTGGACCTTTGGAAGGCGTACGAGGAGCCGAAACCAACTCACAGAGGCCCTTTTAGACACTTTTAATGGAAAGTGGTACGAACCGGTGATTATCCCTGTACGCACTATGCTGGTGCATCCAAGGACAACCCCCGGTTGGTGGGAAACTATTGCGACATATGGAAAACTAAGATATAAGGCTATGGTTTTTGGAGTCTTAAGTGGACTGGTTACCAGGAACTATGTTAAGACTATGGCCCCTGCCTAAACAATGTTACTATTATTATGAGACAGAAAGCTACAAAAATAACGTAATGAATTAAAAATTCACTCACCTTTCGATAGTGGCAAATTTTTGTCACAATCACACACAATATTATTTACAGTTTGATAAACTTTTTATTATTTAATCACTTTCGCTGAGGGGGGAAATCCCTAAAATAAAGTCATCTGCCCCTTGCGTACTTTGTGAGGTACTCGGTATAGGTTCGTCATCATAATTGTCGTCGCTCTCACTTTCAGATTCATTTTCTGAGTCTGAACCTGTAATAATGACGAATTGTTCCGTCATTTCATCAATAATATGATCGCTCTGCCTATATTCTTCTTCGACTTCTTGCACTTTTCTGCATAAAGTACTCCATTGTTTCTGACCCATTGCATATACTTTTTCCTGGATGAGCTCCATTGTCCGAGTTACATTCCAGTTGACGTTTTTAGCGGCTACGTGCCCTTTAATAGCAGCCCACGCCATCTCGATGGGGTTTAAATCGGGATGATAAGGCGGTAATCGAAGGACATCATGGTTGTATTTTTTAAACATTTCATCTATTACGTATTTTTATGCCCGTCTTTGTTTTTTTTTTTTATTAAATCATAAAGTTGCGGTTTACGCATGTCAGTTTCATATGGTATGCTAACCCTTTTCTGCTAACCACGATTCCATTTTTGCCTTCTTTTCATTAGATGTAGGGGCAGGATTCAAAATTTTGCTGTGGTATGGAGTATTATCGATAGCCACCACCGAGTTAGGGCGCAAATTTGGAATCAGTTGAGTCCGTAACCATTTCTCATAGTTTAAGAAATTCATTTCGTCATGATAACCTCCTGTTTTGTTTCCTGATTTGAACATCAGCAGGGCATTCGGAACAAATCCTGCTTCTGATCCAACGTGCACCATAACTATCCGCTGACCTTTTGATATAGGACGCTTTAGTTCTTTAACGGAGTCTGACCATGCCTTACTTTTTGTGTGTGATGCGTGGGCGTTCGACTCGTCAGTGTATACAATTGGTCGCCCTTCATCCCTGTATTTTTTTACTGCTTTCAAGTACAATATCCTTTTTAGGCGAATATCGGTTTTCTCTACAAGAACCATTCTATTGGTTTCAGTGTTTCGCCACTTGAAACCCAAGTTTTTGACTGTAGTTTTTAAGCTCGTTTTAACTCCTTGAAAATGTATGTCTTGTTTGAGTTTCGCTAGTAATTTATTTATTGTTGGCATTTCTTTTTCAGAATTGTGGAAGTTGTGTATGCATCTTTTTATTACACCTTGATCAAAATTGTCAATATCGGTAATAGGCTTTGATCTAGACCTTTTCTTACCAGGCGTGCGGAATACCGAAAGTAAGCCCGAAACATTGCCTTCAGTTGCGATCCGCTGTACTGTGCGTTGGGACACACCAGTTGCGTTAGCAACTCATAAAAAAACTTTGTCAACATCTTTTACGCTTTCTTCTTTTTCTTTTTTGAAATACTGCGTTAAATCAAAAATTATTTTTCTTGCCTGGCGATTTAATACATTATTATGCTTTGGTGGCATCTTTGTTGGCGAATAATATAAATGCCAAGGGACACTTAACACTAAAACAAACTTAAACACAAACAAACTTAAAACTAAACAAAAAACTTAACACTAAACAAAAAACTTAACAAGAAAATAATAACAACTAACAACGATCAACGAAAACTTTTGTAACCGCCCGTACTCAAGACAGAGACAGCGACACGAACACGACACCAATGCTAACTTGTGACTGAGACACATTATCGCGTCCCGAGCATTACCGAATATGCACGAAGTTTTACGGAGTAAACAAAAAGGGATGTCCAATATGCGTGTCTGAGGGTGTTGTTTAATCGATTATTTTTCAAATCGATTGAAATCCAATTATAAAAATATGTTTTATTAAATTTTATAAGGAGGTTTAAAATATTCTCAAACAGTCGTTATTGTAATAGTCGTTTATAAATAACTGATATTTAACTAAATCATGTCTTTCAACCAAGAAAATAAAATTTTAAGTATTAGTTTTTTTTTTTCATTATAGTCGAAATCTCGTTTACTAACGACAACATTCACTATGTTTGTAAATCTATTCCGTTCAATATCTCATAGAAACAAATATTAATAAATTCCAAATCGATAAAAATCGATTGCGATATTTGATTGAATAAAGGGTCGATTGTGTTTACATAGAGTCAATCTCTAGCCTAGACCTCCGCCCCGCACACGTCTCTTCATGCCACCATTTTGTTCCTAAAAAACGTTCGTGCGCAGCCTTCTGCACAAAGTTCGGGGTCGCCAAGATATAACGGCCGTACAGTAGATACTTATAACTTCTTTGCGCAGCATTCGCAAAAACGCTTGAAATGGTAACAATATGATACTAACAATAATTATAATCGACACCGAGGTAAGTTTCAAGTTTCTTGAGGTATACCAAGCTGAAAACTGTTTGTGGAACCCAAAAAATAAATAGGTACCACAAAAATATAAATGTTGTAAGAGTAGTATTATAAAATAAATAATATTTATAAAAGTACTAAATAAATAAATAGCTGCGGCAGCTACGGTCTCAATATACATTTTTTGAAACGTTACGTGCGAGTTGCGTCTGCCGAGTATGAGCATAGTCTGATCGACCTACAGACATGTGGACGGCTGCTCGTGGTGATCCGTCTGCTGATGCATTTGTCAGGAGGCTGATATACATTTTTTTCGAAAGATCTATTATTAGGGCGATAGTTACGCTTGGGAAAAAATTCTATCTGTAAGCATATTCCCAGTTAAGCAGTTAAGGACCAGTATACGTGGCATAGTAAGATATTTAGACCTGTCGTCATAACAACAAGAGGATGACCTCTTTTCGGGAATATGAGGGTTTTATCAATGCAATTTTATTAAGAATTAAGTTATCATGATGATACCTAGGTACCTACCTGAGACTTATTGTGAGGGTCCGGGAAAATCAATTCGCCACATTATTTGTGATTCTTTTCATCTAGCTAACTGAGAGTACTTGCATAGGCACAACCTTGTAGTCAAGATTATTCCGCCAGAAACTTGCTCTGAAATACTCTTGAGAAATCGGAGGTGCCTGCCGTACTACAGGTATGTGTCCGATCTGTGGCCCGACTCAGTTCTTAATAATGGCAATACAGCATTGTACTGGGATCGGCCTATCATCACTAACAGGACTATTGTAGCCAACATCATGATATAGTGGTTCGATCATTCACGCTACATTTACAAAGTAGGTACGTAACACAAGTTTCGCACTAGTTAAAGTTACTCAATAAATTAGATCCTCTTTAGCTATCAGTGACTATCATTTCAAGCTAACATTTAAGTTGAATGCGACCCATTCAGCGCATTCATCTTTTTGGTCCTTCGAGCCGAATCTTCGTTTTCTGTGCTCGTTTGAACGGTGGCAGCAACTCAACAGCTCAACTGAGGAAACATCACTTGTACAGAGAATAGGTACGGACCACGGAGATCATTACTCACTAGCAGCAACGAATACGAGGGATCACTGAAGTACATCAGCAGCATCTTCAGAAGCAGATTTGGTGACTCGACGTGTTTTTTTCATTCAGTTTTCCGTCATTGAGGGAGTTATCATTCTGACCAATTTCAGGAAAGTCGGAGCAAACCGAAGAACACCGGAAGGTGTACGGAAGAAATTAAGTCTAAAGCTTATTGAGTTGGGCCAAAGAACAACCAGCAGAAAATTTGCGAGTGCGAAGATCCTTCCCATAGATATTTACTTTTTCAAGAAACCTATGATCAGACCAGACAATTTTACGAAAGCACTAACTAGGAATTTCTTTGACAATTTTTCTTCCGGTTGCATTTCAAATGTGCGTCAAAATTCCATAATTTAGTTCTGCCAAGTCCGTTCTATTAGCAATGCGCCACCGGTACACGGTGCAAATCCCGCCCATCCATACGCAATAAAAGTTTTGGGAATTCCCTATCGGTGTCTGTGTTTCCTAGTAGTTACAACCTAGGGCTCTTTAAGTCAAGAGTGAATAGGTTATTTGTAGGCAAGCGTGCTCTATCGTTGACCACACCATCGTTTACCATAGTGGTCAACCGCGAGCCTATACATATAAAATAAAAAGTAGGTACTCAAGGACAAAAATCAACTTCACCCTTTAAGTACGACCGGTTATACCATCAACTTCGACGTCATCGGAGCTGAAACTCACTTGCGAACCAGGTGCAGATGGAGCTGAATGTGGAATGCAATCGACTGTTTCTATAAAGGTGCCTGAGGCAGCAGAAACCGCGAGCAATAGCAAGACAGGAGATGTTACATTTTACGCAAACAAAGGAGCAACAGCAAAACAGGAGATGTTACATGTTACGCAAACAAAGGAGCAACATCATAACAAGAGATGTTACATGTTACGCAAACAAAGGAGCAACAGCAAAACAGGAGATGTTACATGTTACGCAAACAAAGGAGCAACATCATAACAAGAGATGTTACATGTTACGCAAACAAAGGAGCAACAGCAAAACAGGAGATGTTAAATGTTACGCAAACAAAGGAGCAACAGCAAAACAGGAGATGTTAAATGTTACGCAAACAAAGGAGCAACAGCAAAACAGGAGATGTTAAATGTTACGCAAACAAAGGAGCAACATCATAACAAAAGATGTTACATGTTACGCAAACAAAGGAGCAACAGCAAAACAGGAGATGTTAAATGTTACGCAAACAAAGGAGCAACAGCAAAACAGGAGATGTTAAATGTTACGCAAACAAAGGAGCAACATCATAACAAAAGATGTTACATGTTACGCAAACAAAGGAGCAACAGCAAAACAGGAGATGTTACATGTTACGCAAACAAAGAAGCAACATCATAACAAGAGATGTTACATGTTACGCAAACAAAGGAGCAACAACAAGGAGTTCCGCGTCTGCAACTCAAAACAGGAGATGTTACATGTTACGCAAACAAAGGAGCAACAACAAGGAGTTCCGCGTCTGCAACTCAAAACAAGAGATGTTACATGTTACGCAAACAAAGGAGCAACAACAAGGAGTTCCGCGTCTGCAACTCAATACAAGAGATGTTACATGTTACGCAAACAAAGGAGCAACAACAAGGAGTTCCGCGTCTTCAACTCAAAACATTACATCTTACATGTTACGCAAACAAAGGAGCAACAACAAGGCGTTCTTAAGAATCTCTCTCTCATGTCGCGTCTGCAACTTAAATCATAATACACTGCAAGCTGCTTCACGATGCTTACTGCAAATTAGGACGACAGATATCGAACAACAACTCAGTGCAGCAATCGACCGTCGACACATTTCATTGTTATAATTCAGAATACGTTTACCACGCAGTACTGCGCCGCGAGTGATCTCAATCTGAAATGTGTATAATTTCGTGTAGTAAATAAAATTATATTTTGAGTCGCTCTTCGCGCAGCGTCGCGTCCTTGTGTGAACTGACCCTAACACGTTAAAGGCATTAATTTTGTAACATGTACCTACGTATTAATAAGGTTGGTACTCTCAATGATTGAATGATAACATCTTCATCGACTTACAAATAACAAAGACACAGGAGCTGCCCTCTCGAACATGACGCAGGTAATCGACCCGCCACGCAAGTACTTCGTCTGGAATCGCTTTGAAGGCGCGATCAGATCTCGATTACTTGAAGCGGGGTGCGAGGTGGCGGCGCGATAGGAGAGGGAGGGGGCTGTCAGCAAGACATCTGATGGAGATACCGCTCGCGAATATAGCGCTGTAACTCGACAAGTGTGGAATGGACACTCATAATAATTTATGATCTGTTTTAAGGCTATAAAATGATATAAACTAGTGCTTGACTGCGATCCCACCTGATGGTAAGCAGTGATGCAATCGTTGATGTTGAGTCGCACTAGTTTATTAAGAGCCTATTCACTTTAACCTTGAATACACATAAATTATAATCGGACGGGAAGACCGCAGCAGGCAAATTGTTCCAGTCCTTCGATGTACGCGGTATAAACGACGAAGCGAAACGCTTAGTCCGGACCGTAGAACTTTCAACAACGTAAAATACTCGGCGTAAGTTGGGTTGTCCGATGGTAGAAAGGAGACCGCGGAATCAAGTCATGCAATTCCCGCGCACACTCTCCAAAATGCATCCTGTAAAATACCGAAAGGCTCGCCTGTGCTCATGCAAGGCATTGTAGATTGGACTTAACCAAATCTTGATCATCAATTAGCCTCTTCGCACGCCTTTCCACCGAGTCCAAAGCTGCTAGATGGCATTTTGCAGCACCAGCCCATATGTGGCTGCAGTACTCCACACACGATCGGACCTGTGCTTTATATAACATTAGAAGCTGTCCCGGTGTGAAGTACCGCCGGACCTTTGCAAGAATGCCTAGTTTCCTAGCAGCTATCTTGACTTTGAACTCAATGAACCGCCCAAAATTGAGGTCTGAGAAAAAAAAACTCCCAAGAGCTGAAGGCGGTCGGTGCACTCCAGGGATACATTCTGGAAACTTGGAAAGCAGGAGCCAAAATGAATGGGCTCTTTTTGGCGATGAAAAGACACGCTTGTGTTTTGCCGGTGTTGAATCCCACCAGATTGGTTTCACATTACTTGGAGACTGGCTGAAGTGAGACATTCGTACGCTCTACCATAGCCTACATCGGGTCATCGGTCATTATCACCATCACCGGTCATCCTACATCGGGTACACCGATTTGGGTGCGGTTTTATCAAAATCGGTTCAGTCACTTACAAGTTATTGGGGGCGAAAATAAGAATGAACATCTGAACGTTTGCAAATATGGCCAATCGGGATATCAAAGGGTAGAAAATACATTACAAAACTGTATAAAAATCGGTTTAACTGCTTAAATGATACGGGTGAAAGGGCTTGATTTGTACTTTACGTTAACCTTTGTTGCCGGGAGTTTAAAATTTTTAATTTAAGTTTTATAGCGACGTATGAGACCTAGTATGCACGTGTCGTAGATGATACATATCAACATAGATACTCAATTAATATCGTAGAAGTGTCATAAAAAACTTACCTATTACAGTGATGTTCAATATGAATGTAAAAATAGTAGCCTGAAATTTTGAAAGCATCGCTAGATCACATTTAATTTATAAAATATCTATTACAAAGGTCGTGTGTTTGTGCAAACAGCAGAATGGATTTGGATTAAATAAAGTAAAAGACTTACCTACCTACTCAATTGTTATCGACAGTTCAATAAGTTATGATAGAACATTTGCTAAATCAATTTAAAACATTATTCTAATAACACGTCAGTCTGAGATAATGCACATCTTTCCTTTTCGAGGCTATATTGATAGCCTCGCACTGATTTAGTGATAACTCTATATTGTTTTTTTTCTTAATTACGAACTAGCCTTTACATTACATTAAAATAATTTTTATAATTTGGCGTTGTCCATGTTCATGTTTGAACGTGACCCAACCTGTGTTTTGACAGTCTCTTTGAACATCAGTGTATTGTACTTTCTTTGTGTCAGTTCCAAGGATAAAAATTCTCAGTGTATAGATAATATACAAATCCGTCTAAAATGAAGGAAAGTCATACCTTTCAGAAATCTCTAAATAACAGAACCCTACAAGTAGAGTTGAGCCGCGCCACGTCCGCCGCAGCCCACTCACGGAGCGCGGCGGCGCGGCGGCGCGTCGCGAGGGTCGCGGAGTGGCATCGAGAGCGCTTTGATCTCTCCATCGACTTCTGCTTATTTGCTTATTAAAGGATTTGCTTAATTGAATCCTCCTCTGTGGACAGGAAGCCATTATTTTTATTTTATTGCCGCGACGAGTGCTGACGAATTGAAAGAGTACCGCTGCCAAACGGTGTTGTCACCCTTCTTCTGAACTGTATGACTGCATTGTGAGGACGTGTAGGGGCTTTCTTTTAATTACTTGAGTATTTTGTTTGAGGGCTGGTTTGATGTTGTAAACACGGATTTATGAGAATAATTTTAGATAGTATTGAGTTGAAGGTTCAGCTAACAAACCTCAATGATAAATATAATCTGGCTAGAAGAATATATTTTGTTTTCGTTATCTATACTTCTTTTGTTTTTTCATTGTTCATAATGTCTAATGATACATTCGCTGCATATGATTAGTCCTCCTCACCTCTCTCCTACTACACACTTACAAAAACACTCACTTCAAGCCACACTATCTCCTCATCCACACCTTCCTAATTACTTTCGTTTACAGACTTCATCCCTCCCACTTCCAGACATACATAATGCATTACATTATATTCACGGACATGACAGCAACTCCGGGACTTCGTCGCTTTTGCTTTGACATGCAAACGATGAGCGGCTGCTTTTGATTATTATAATATAAACGAGTCTTAGTGTTAGCACGGTTTCACTGGAGGACGCTTGCGCAGACTTCGCATAATTTATACTTATTGTTTAGTGGGGTATGAAAATAAGACGTTTTGGAGATAGTTTCTAATCTAATTAAAAAAAAAAAATTTGGACCTGTAAATTCCTGCCTGAATAGAATTAAACGAGTAGGTACTTATTTGTACCTAATACAGAAAAAAACTTGCAACTCCATATGGTAATGGTTACCTAGGAGGTTTGCAACCTTAGTATCATCACAATCCTCAATTCCTTCATCCGAAAGAAGACTACGGCAATAAGCATAGCACGTTGGCAAGTTTATTCGCGTCCATCGGACGTCCACGTCCTTTAACAGATCATCAGCCCACCTCTTGATGAATGCCTGTCCAGAAAATGTAGACAACGACACGGTCGACACAAGAACTATTCGGCAAATTAACACTTTTCCTTCGTAGTATGTGCCTACCTATCTTTTAGAAACTATACGCTGAAGATATATATATGTTTGGCAACGTCAAAAGACAAAGTTACAATAGAGCAGCTCACATAAATTACTCTCGGAATCAATCAGAAGAACTGAAAAGGTGTATTCCAAATTGGCACATCGTAGTCGCCGTTACGTCTCAAAAAACCTGTACTTACATATTGCAAATCTATTTCAATTCCAACCTTAAACACTTATGCAACTATCTATTATATTCAGTTGCCCGAACTGAGCCCCTACCACGAGCTCTTAACGCGATCCATTTGACGACCTAAACTGAACTGTTAAAGGGATGGAGCTTTATAGGGTGTATAGCTCCATCCCTCTCTCACTCGCAAGACTGACATTTTAACATTACATCTATAGATAGGTACACCTGTATGCAATGTATGTCGATTGTGTTTGCTATGTACACAACTACATCTATAGATAGGTACACCTGTATGCAATGTATGTCGATTGCTCTCTAATAGAGAGTGATCGATGCACACACACTCGTATACAGGATCAAGTGCATCGACGTTGCGAGCTCAAGGGAGCGCTTCATAAATATTCGCTGTAATTTGTGGCAGCTCTGCTACACCTGTGAACTGCAGATTTATGCATGAGGTGTTTGGTGGAGTTTATTTGTATATCTTGAAGCTATTGTCGTGTAGAAAGAAATAGAACTGACTATCACGAATAGACAAGCTGAAAAATACAGGAAGTAAGGTTCATATGGAGAAGCTAGGAATTTACTAATAATGTAGGTATGAACACCGTAGCTACCTACAACAATACAAAACCAAGATAAAGTTTTTAGAATACTGGTGTAGTAGTAGTAATATTCCCAAATGGTACCTAACTTAATCTTAATGAAATCTGCCATTGTACCATACCATAATTTAGGCACCCTGGCCGTGCTTTGAAAGTTTCAAGCACGTATCATGCGCGTGTCATATCCGTACGGTTTCCGTTTTCTTGGCAGGGATCTCATCTATAAGCAGACTCGTTAGGAAGAGCGGGGAATATATTTAAAGTGAGAAAATTATTTCCTACTTGGTGGAAATGTTATACATGTATGTACTTACGTATGACGGTAGTGTGCGAGCTTATAACATTCATGGAAAGGGTTGGCAACGACTCGTGCCATGCGCGGAGCGGTATCGGCATCGGTAAAAATAACATTACGGTGTTGGAGCGATCACTACTAGGCTAGGATATACTTACCAATAAAAAATATGCCTGACAAGCTCGCAGCACGGTATGTTACGATGTAGTAGGCAAACTCCTTAAATCTTCTGCAATATTTTCCTTTTTGAATACGATTCCTTTAATCTCGATGTCGAACAGTAATCAAAAACAATCATACCTCAGGATGAATCACTTTACGCACAAAAACGCTGTTTATTCATATGTTCACGACTCGAGCCCCGAGGGGAGCGAGTACTCTCGAAGGCCCTCGTTACCAGCCACTCGCTTTGACGTCCTACTATTTTTATATTGGGCACTGAAGTACCCAGCATACCTAGAAATACTACAAAATCAAAGGTCTGTCTGTCTCCCCGGTCGAGGGGCTGGGGTGAACATATTTGTGTAATTATTCTGATTGATGTTTAAGAAAATATAATGGTTGTAAGAAGACAAACAGTTTGGACAAGTTGACGGTTGAGTGTTTGGAAAGGGTTTTATAGAAAGATATAGAGACAGGTTGCTTGAAGATTAAGATGATAGAATAGAATAGAATAGAATACACTTTATTGCACACCAAAATAGTAACAAAACTTTTATACTAGGCAACTTAAATCTATGGGTACAAAGGCGGTCTTATCGCTGACAGCGATATCTACCAGACAACCTTAGGATGGAAATCGAAATAGAAAAAGGGGGTAGTCTGTGGTATGATATCGTAGTATAGCACAAAAAATCCAGAAGGGTCGAAGTGCTCTGGCCTAGGGCCAGCGCCACATCAAGATAAGATCAAAGAAACACCTGACCGGTGTTTCTTTGATAAATCTGTGTTTCGAAAATATGATATTAGACAAGTTTAATGAGAGCTAGCTTGTATGTCCGTGTTACAATAAAAACTGGGCAAGTGCGAGTTGGATTCGCGCACTGAGGGTTCCGTACAAACTTGAAAGTTAAATTTCGGTTTACGATTTATGACGTATTAAAAAAAACTACTTAAGTACTAGATCTCGTTCAAACCAATTTTCGGTGGAAAATTGCATGGTAATGTACATCATATATTTTAGAAACCTCAATATAATTTTTGAAGACCTATCCATAGATACTCCACACGTATGGGTTTGATGAAAAAAAAATTTGAGTTTCAGTTCTAAGTATGGGGAACCCGCAAAATGTATTGTTTTTTTTCTATTTTTGTGTGAAAATCTTAATGCGGTTCACAAAATACATCTAATACCAAGTTTCAACAGAATAGTTCTTATAGTTTCGGAAAAAAGTGGCTGTGACATACGGACGGACAGGCAGACAGACATGACGAATCCATAAAGGTTCCGTTTTTTGCCATTTGGCTACGGAACCCTAAAAATGAGGTCAGCTTCAACAACATATGAGATTATTTTACTCTGAAATGAGAGATCATTTATTTTGTAATTATTTAACTACTAAAACAGGACAAATAAAAACACTTATATTAATGAAAACTATATATAGAGTAAAAGCAATAAACTCCTAACTAAAACATGGCGTCAAAAAATTCCTCCGCATAGCTGTCGACTGGAAATGTGCCCAAAAAACTGGCGGGATTGGCACGTCTTATGGCAATGCTTAATTTCTGCCAGTCCTCTGAAATGATTTTGGATAAACTAAATCTATTTCCTATTTGTGGTATTTACCTATAATATTTTTCTTCCGTGCGGTGTTAGATAAGTACCTACTTAACATAGATTTTGTGCAGATACTTAGACAATTTAGTTTTCACACTCACTTTTATTTTTACCTGTTTTATTTTATACCAACTTTAGGTAAGCAACAACTATAAAAACATTACCCTAGAATTTGCCTAATACGCTAAATAGATTCGTAGCCAACAGTTGCGTAGCGGTTTCGTAGCGCTACGCCGCGCCGTAGCGGTCGTAGCGCGTAGCTCGTAGCCACTTGACCATTTGACCCCAAGCGGCGAGATTCGAGTTTGTTGGCAATTGTTTTCCAATGCCTAATTTTCTACAGAAAACTGTAAACATTACATTAGCGCCAACTCCTGAAATCAGCATGCAATCGTAAGGATACCTTTACAACGTGGTTGTACACGTTCCTAAAATTGATTAAGTTCACACGACAAACCAAGATTTTATAAACATGATTTGATTTATCTTTTATCTTTTTAGGGTTCCGTACCAAAGGGTAAAAACGGAACCCTCTTGCTATCCGCTGTCCGTCTGTCTGTCAACAGGCTGTATCTCATGAACCGTGATAGCTAGACAGTTGAAAATATTCACAGATGATGTATTTCTGTTGCCGCTATAACAACAAATACTAAAAATAGAATAAAATAAATATTTAAGTGGAGCTCCCATACAATAAACGTGATTTTTTTGCCGTTTTTTGCTACGGATGGTACGGAACCCTTCGTGCGCGGGCCGACTTGTACTTCTTTTTAGCTACAAGCAGCTCAGTATATCGTTGATAGCATAACTCGACAGAATGTAGAGAACAAAGGACATTGCCAATCTTTGTATGCGAGTTGGACCAAGTGCTACTCAGAATGAATATATAGTGCATTTTGTTCCTCAGGCCATCACCAATCAGTAAACTGAAGCGCTCCAAAATCCTTCCCAGGAGTCAAGAGCAAAAAAATGATTTGTTATGAATTATTTATTTATGAGAAAAAACTTAACAATTGTTTTAACTGACTTTGTCCCACACTAGGAGTTACTCCTTTATCATGGGTGTGTTCACAAACATGTCACCTCACATATGTACACAAGATACCCAGAGCTGGAACAACTATCTGTGGGCCATACAAATATTTGTTCCGCGCGGGAAACGAACTCGCGACACGCAGCGCAGCAGTCGATCACTCAACCACTGCGCCAACTGTGTCGTACTTTTTATTTATCAATAAGATATCATTTATGTGTCGGCGCAAGGTTGCCGATCATCATTGAAGATCTGTCCAGGGACTCTGTTTTGTGGGCGATGGCTGGTTATCGAGCAATAAACAAACTATTCCAGATCACTCAACTGATTTATTATGATTTACAAAGTACTTTGTGATTATGATGCAAACTTTAGGTATTCACTTGACACAACGAGCCGTGAAACAGTCTCCGAGACTCGACGTTGTTCGCACGGCTGCCGACAGAGGAAAGAGCCCCGCACCTCTGCGGTCGGCACTTTTATCTGCTCGGTTCGTACAAACGTCAGCGCGGATTCTGTCAAAGTGACATGTGTCACTTTTCACTTAAGGGCCTATTACACCATTCGATATTCAGACAGTTTTAGTCTATGATTCGACATATCGCGTAGTGTAATAAGAGTTAGACCGGTCTTACTCGGAACAAAAAATAAGACAGTCTGAATATCGTGTGCTGAATATCGCGTAGTGTAATAGGCCCTTTAGCTCGTTCATTCGTTCTCAAGCTTCCGTACTATTGACTTCTCCGACATATGTATCAATAATATATCATTTATCAACAAGTACATTCATGAACATATCATAATTATACATTATTTGTGACACAATTATAATCAGTACATAGCTAAAGTAGGTACAATAAATCAGTGAGATACCTATAACTAGTGACTAGTAATATTAGTAACGGCGACTGTTACAGAAATAATGTAATAATAAAAAAATGTACTTAGAGTGTAAACTCTAAATATCAGAACATCTCAGTCATTAAAAAAACATGAGAACATCACGGTTCTTATTGGTCGTTTCCAATTAAGAAGAACCGGCAATAACTCCATGGTTACTTAAAAAAAAACCGGGCAAGTGCGAGTCGGATTCGCGCACTGAGGGTTCCGTATAAACTTATCTATGAAAACAGTTCAATTCCCGAATTGGGTTACGAAGATTTTCCCGAATCGCAAAAAAATATTTTGTTTTACTTATACGGCCGTATCTTTTTTCTCGTTAGCTCAGAAGTTTGATTTTTTCCTTCAAGGGACCACAAACCTAAGTAAGTATATGGTTTTAATTTCAAATCGATACCTTCACACGTTCCCGAGATAAAGGGTCTTGACAGACAGACAGCCCGACAACAAAGTGATCCTATAAGGGTTCCGTTTTTTCCTTTTGAGGTACTGAACCCTAAAAATGATTGATTTTATATTATTAATAGGTGTGGGTCGTCGTGAGATCGCGCCCAATGGTTTAGGAATCCGCCTCTCATGCATGAGGTTGCGGGTTCGAAACCGGGTAAGTACCAATGTAAATTTTTCAATTTATATGTTTAAGTTTTTTTAAGTTTATCTAGGACATTACTGACACGCCGTACCTCGGAAAGCACGCAAGGCCGTTAGTCCTGCTTGTCATTCGTATATCTTTGACACGTTGTCAGACGCCAGAAAGTCTGACCATCAGTCTATAGTGTATTTAATAGTTCGCGCCTTCTAGTATCGTGTTGCCCAGTTGTTGGGTTATGAATGTCTGAAAGGCAGTCGCTGCATGTAAAATACTAGTATTCAGCTGCATCCGGTAAGACTACAAGCCGGCCCCAACACAGTTAGGAAAAGGCCAGGTACGTGACAATATTAATAGGTGTGAAAGGACTGTGTAGTGACTGGTCTACAAATTGTACTCAAAAGTACAATAATAATAAAAATGTAAATCAAAATAATAACAAACCTATTAATAAATGAGTTGCTTATCAATAATAATCACTAATGGGTGAGGGCTAAATAATATAAAAACGTTGCAAAAACAATGTCATAAAAAAGAAAGTACTTAATCAAATTAAAACGAAGATGATGATGATGTTAATAGACGTTAATGCAGTTAATGAGTTACCAGGGAAGACACATGTACAGAAGCAGTCATTGGCCAAATAAGTGTGTCTTCAACTTAGTCTTCAATCTTGTAATACACTTCCTTGGTAATGTCACGCTTGATGTGGGTTTTGAACTTTCCCTCACTAAGTTCTGCAACCGACTTTGGCGGCATCTTATGAAAGCGTATGCTGTTTATGAGGAATAATAACCCCATCGCCGTATCACACAATAATAGGCTGATCTGTTTAACAAGAGACTTGAAAACAAAATGATTTGATAAAAACAAAATGTTTTTATTTCACATAGGCCTACATGGGCACTTTTATAAAATGTCAGAAGCTAGGTTCCAATTGGTCGTTTACGAATGGTCATACACCAAAATCCTGTGATGAATTGCTCCTAATTCAATATTATGTCGCGATCTATCTCTGACCTCATCGCCTACTCTACATCGAGCCATACAAAGTGCGACTGGCAAGCGTCGAGCAAACATCCGCGAGACTAACCTAATGAGAGCGAACGAGATGCACATAGCGATCACTCACGAGTCAGAGAGAGACCACTATAGGTGGCGGGCGAAAGCGCAATACCTACATACAAAGAGTAAGCAAGACAGCGTTATGGAAGAGTCCTGTGCTAGAAAGAAAAAGGTATAGGTGCTCAGTGTTGCTTGGTTAGTGAATAATTTAGTCGCGACCGCCCTTTCGCGTCGCGCTAAAGCCTTCGTACACATCGATTTTGAAACAAGTTTGCTCTTTATGTAGCCTTATGTGCAGTACATAACCGGTATACGCACGGTATACGTGTGGGGCACGTAGGTGTTCGTATGTAGTGGATTTGTACAGCTAATATGCCATGTTGGATGGAGTTTTCAGTTTCAGAAGTATTCTCGCAAATTGTATTTCAGTTTGTTCGTCGTTGGGCAGAGTTATTTCCGTAAAACTTTTTTATTTGTTTTAGTATAAAAGCAACCAAAGTTAGGCGTCATCTTCGAGACGTGTGCCCAAGATTACAATTTCAATACCTCGAACGTAAACATCAAAGAACGTACTCGTATTTACTAGTGGCTTCAATACCCGAAGTTAGATTCGAGTACTTTCATAATATTGTGAACAAATAGAGAATCAAAGAACATTTAACTACTTTTTTACACCACCTGCTCGATAATGCCCTTTTATATGTCATACAACCATCATAATCACAACCAGAATAATGAGATTTGAATTTGGAATGTCGAAAAATGTCAACATACATTAAGTGAATATAATTTGTACGTGCATAAAAAGTTGATTCAAAATTCAAACTGGCCACTGACTTAAAAACAATAAAACGTGGTTACTGACGAGTTTCTAAAATAAAGTAATGAAAGAGCGGGACGTTATAGAAAATTGAAACTGTAGAATTTTAGAGTAATGAATTTTGTTTGTTTCCAATCTCAAAACATGTTGAGTGATAGTTAAGATTAACTTGTAAATATAGTATGATTTTTTTGACTCAATTGTCTTTTAATTATCTCACAGATGGTGTAAAAAGTAGAGTATCCAACACGGGGATAAAGCTGTCTTTGTCTTGGGCGGCTTGAATTCCTCACTTCACTCAGGTTTTCTTATTAACTCCCTCGCAATGCTCGGTAGTTAATTATATAAATCCCTCACTAACGTTCGGGATTAAAATCAGCAACCTTCGTTTCGTTCGGAATTCAACATGCCACCCGCGACTTAAAGACACTGCTTTATCCCCTAGTCGCATAATCTACTATTATTTTATATTTATTTTTGGTTCCTTTTCCGTTTCCTGACAGATTCAATGTTCCTGGTAGTTGGTAACACTCCTTGAATTGTCCACTGTTAGGGAAACGCCTCCTCCACAGCTGATATTAGGTAGGTAGTTAACTACTATTTAGAATTCTGTTGCCTTCCTCTCATAGTGTTCGTAAAATAACGGCTTGTACTTGGTATATTATCGTTTTATTTTATGAAAAAATGCTTCACTGTTAGTTTGAATGCTTTGTTAGGATCAATATCCCTAAAATATAAAATGTACACTCACTACTTACTAACGAAACTGTTATAATATAAATAGTTATCATTTACTATCTCAAAGTCAACGGTTTAAAGGAGTACCTTGTAACATCCGTGATGCATAGATGTGTGTCGTGAATGTCTAAGATTTTGTGAGAAGTTAGATGAAAGATAAGTAAAACGTTTTTTTATTTATTTTGTGTGATTTATTGTTACAGCGGAAATGTACTAAGTATATGTATATTTTTTAAATTCGTGAATTCTATATTATTATTTTTATTTCTTCAATGTGTAAGCGTATGATACAGTTTTAGGTTATTATCGTTCAATCACTTTGATCTCCTCCGTAATGTTGTACAAGTTCTTGTAAATAAATAAATTAAAATAGGTACATTTAATCACTTGATTATTTATATCTTTTTGTACTCTTCTTGTTCCAAGAAAGTGATATTCAATTCAACCACCGCTTATGAACGCACATCTCCATTACCCCAGAGACTTTAGGGCCGGGGTTCGATTCCCGGATTCCCAAACCGATTACTGCGAGTAAATATTGACTCCGCGGCTGTTGACACGCGGCTGGGGCACTGCCTACCCCCGGGCCGTGGCGGGGTTGATACTCCGTCATTATATGAGTCTTAATTGAGGGCAATAGTTCTAAACGATTGAAGAATTAACCACACAGTTAGGGCATTATCTATACCTAACTTTTTTTGCGGTGGGAAATTGTTAAATAAGATCTCCCACTCTGGTTGGAGCGAGATCGAGTGTCAGACTACTCCTGAATAAAACCCATCAGTATTTCTTTCGTTGCCCTCTGCGTTTCAGGGCCCGGGTGGCTCTTTTGAACAATGCGGCAGCCAACTAAAACATACTTTATATTATTATAATTATATATTGTTAATTCTTAGATTTCTTTGTTTACTTATGTAAGTATACATATTTTCTTAGTACGGACAGCGTCATCAATTGGTTATCGCTTTTCAAAGGTAATTTTATTTATTCATACATCTCATGGGCCATTCATTACAAGAAATTTGTTAGCATGATCTTAAAACTCTTCGTTAGTGATTAATATATATGAAAGCGGCTTAGTTATACTCTGGGTAAGGGCTGCCAAACTTATAAGCTGTCAAACTATCAAACTTACAAACTTGCAAGCTGTCAAACTTACAAGCTGTCAAACTTAAAAACTGTCAAACTTACAAGCTGTCAAACTTAAAAACTGTCAACCTTACAAGCTGTCAAACTTACAAGCTGTCAAACTTACAAGCTGTCAAACTTACAAGCTGTCAAACTTACAAGCTGTCAAACTTACAAGCTGTCAAACTTACAAGCTGTCAAACTTACAAGCTGTCAAACTTACAAGCTGTCAAACTTACAAACTGTCATACTTTCAAGCTGTCAAACTTACAAGCTGTCAAACTTACAAGCTGTCAAACTTACAAACTGTCATACTTTCAAGCTGTCGAACTTACAAGCTGTTATACTTTCAAGCTGGGGAAAACTAATATGCAAATAAAAATATCAAATTGTAAAGAAAAACTAGGCCAAATGAATGAGACATTCTCTCGGTTTCAAAGAATCACCCCTGAAGCTGTCTTCTTGCTCCACGTGGCATCAAAGACATCCGAGCGCGATCCAGTAAACATCGTGGAAGCACTGCAGAAGCGTGGCTGACGTAACAACGCCTTGTAGACATTGTTCCAAAGCCGCGGCCCTGGATCTCAAAGGGCAACTGAAGGAACACGGGTGGGTTTTAGTCAGTAAAAGTCTGACACTCCCTCTCGCTCCACCCAGAGCGAGAGAAGTTATGCAATGATTTCCTACTTAAGAGGGCCCTTCCCGATCTGTGTATCGTCAATGTGAGCATGGTTTAAAAGCTTGTTGTTTCATCCATCGCAATGTATGTATCTCGGGTTAGGTGCTCCTAAAAGAGGATAGGTATAAAAAGGCAAATAGCCATTATAAACAAACACTAGTAAAAGAAATTCAACTCAACGAACAAGTAACTTGTAAGTACATCAATTACACTAGAACTAACAATAACAAACACACAGTTTCAACTAAATCCCAACAAACCCCCCTCGATCAATCACAATAAGTATTCATAATCATAACAGGTACTTACCTACACTCATGCTCCATAATATGCTCGTTCCGATCACAACTCATCAGTTCATCCGGTCTTTAATGTCTATATTAAACGAGTTTCGTCAGTAATTAGTTGATCCGTGTCGCCACCGCGCCGGACGCGTGTCGGACACGTGCCGGACGCGCCCCGGACGGCACGGGGCGGTGGGAGGTAGATGTTTATCTTTATTGACTTCGCTTTAGTTAGTTTGTGAAGAATGAATTGATAAAGTTTTTACTGAAATGTGAACTTTATAAGGAGAGGTGGGTTAAGCTTAAATGGATGGACTTAGTTGTAAAACTGCGGAGTAGAGCTAAGCGTAGAACGCTGCGTAGAATGGCGTAGCTCAGCAGACTTGCGTAGCGCTGCGTGCGTAGTGTCGCACACAACAGCGTCGCGTAACCTAACTGCACTTTCAGCAACTTTGTGAAATTTTTCAGTCGTTAATATCAGGCGGCAGCGAGTTCATTATATTAGAGTACCTAAATATTTTACATTACAACCACGTCGATGTTAAATCTACGTCCGTCGTTAGATGTAATCGAAAGAAGAATTTCAGTATGTTAATACTGAAATTCTTCTTTCGATTACATCTTAAAAATAACATACGGTGGCTGCTCGCTACGTTTGCTGACTGTATTCTTAATTGTAAAATGTTAGTCCGGCTTTCATGAAAATGAAAAGATGAAGAAAAATGGGGAAGCGATTACTGTTTCCTTAGATGTCTCGAAGGCCTTCGACAGGGTATGGCATGCTATCTTTTTGAGTGAGCTTCTGGCGCGCGCTATCTTCCCTGGTCTGATTAACTGGGTAAAAGACTTCATGAGTGAACGGTCTCTCCGAGTTCTTGTCGATGGATACTCATCTCTGATGAACGTATGCCCATGACGACTAATGACGGAGTTTCTCAGGGGTTTGTTCTCTCTGCAACTCTTTCCCTGCTGCATATTAACGATCTGCTGATGCCCGGAATCTATGGGTATGCAGATGATAGCAAAGTTGTAGAGAGATACCTGCCAAGTCAGGGGCGCCAGCCTTTAGAAAACCTAATGGGTGCTCATGCTCATTCGATGGACTCGAAAAAGTGGCGAAGCGTGAGAAGAGAAATGCACACTGATAGACCGACAAATAAATAAATGTCCTCGTTACATACTGCGTACTTAATTACTAATATGTTTAATAAAAATATAAAGTGAAACCATTATATAAAAATGAAACTAGTTTTTAGTGTCAAGAAATATTTTATTTTATAATATAACCTAAAAGACGATTACTGATGTGTTTCTTGATGTCACTCTCCGTGTGCGTGAGAATTGCATGACTTAATCAAGTCAGTTCTGCCATCTCCTTTCTACCATTGGACAACCCAACGTACGGCGAGTATCCACCTTTACGTTGTTGAAACTTCTACGGTCCGGACTAAGCATTTCGCTTCGTCGTTTATACCGTGTACGTCGAAGGATTGGAACCATTTACCTACTGCGGCCTTAAATTCCGATTATAATTTAGGTGTCTTCAAGGCTATAGAGAATATGAGTGAGTGGCTCTTAATAATTATAGGTAGAATCGCAGTCAAGCACTGGTTTAGGTACTTCAATAAAACAAAAAAAATATTTACGTTCATCAATTTTTCAAGACAAGCTTGATGCTTGGTACCTATAACTTGATTGAATTACAACCTCTACTGTCTAACCCCTTAACAGTCTCTAAATGAATCAACCAATAAACTGCTTGCAATTACAGCACTCCACTGAGTGGAGGAGCTCGTTTAGCAAACAATCAATTGATTCAGTTCTCAGGCTGCGCCCGCGCAGCTCTAGTGACGCACACATGCATGCTAGCGAAGCGTATGTTTAATCGTTTAGGTTAGTTATTTTTTATAGTAAATAGTGAATAGGTGACCTAGTCAGGGTCGCGGGAATCCAATGGATACAAAGACACACAGGACCGATCGTTATGGCGACACTTGGGGGAGGCCTATGTTCAACAGTGGAAGTCTTTTGGCTGAAATGATGATGATGAGTAAATAGGTTACTTTTAGGCAAGCGTACTTTATCTTTGATCACATTCGCTTACCATCACGTGAGACAATGGTCAAAGGAGCGCCAAACAAAACCAATAATTAAAAAATAAAAGTAATAGGTATACCTTAAGTCTGACTTTTACCGGGTGATGACAATAAGCTTAAGTCATTACATCGGCAAACTCTGGATGTTTAGGATCTAGAACTGAAAAGGCCACTACAGTTTCGGCAGGAATTTATCTACACATTGAAAGTAAGGTTATGGGCAATCGAACATTACAAATTCGCACTTAAACCCTTTACGTATTTCTAAAATGATTGCATTGAGGACCTATAATTTCAATTGGTACGGTTTAAGGTTAGGTATGACCAGGTAGGCATGCTGGTGGTCAGGATACCCTTTATAGCCGTGGGTGCTGGCTGTATGGCTCGCTGCTCGAAAGCTTGAGAGAAGTGATGATGACGTCACGATGTAGTGGCTGCACGAAGGCTGCGCTGACGTTCATTGTCGAGTTTCACCAGTTTGGAGGTATGCGGAACAGAGTGTAAAGTCTATATATATACGGTATACCTCCGTTGAAAAGGGAGGATCCTCCGACCAGGGGCGTCGGCTTTTAGAAAACCTCATGGGTGCTCATGCTCATTTGATGGACTCGAAAAAGTGGCGAACTGTGAGAAGAGAAATGCACACTGATCGACCGACTAGGCGACTAATAAATAAATGTCCTACTTACATACTGCGTACTTAATTACTAAACATTTTTGATAAAAATATAAAGGAGACAATTTTTTTTGGGCCCACTATTAAACGGTTACGTTTATTAATCATATTACACATGGAAAAAGCGATCATCTTATTATAATTAACAGACCAAAAATTATATAGAAATCTAACCGGAATAATGAAATAATAGTAAAAAAGTGTTACGGCAAAAAATGCTTGTTTAGGAGCGTTTTCAAGTTTATTTTAACGTGAAAAAAAATAGGTTACTACAGTGCGCAGCGGTGACATCGGATTTAAATGCGTTTCAAGAGATAATAATTAATTGGTACAGCGAATTTTTTTTTAATGCTGTTATTAACGGTTAACACAAATATCAAGTAACGTACTTTAAAAATCAACGTGGAACGAAACGTAATTAATAGCCCGTTGCAGATGCTCTGTGGCAGTGCTCTGTGGTCCAGTTTCAATCAGTTTGACACTGACAGACTTACTAGTGGTGGGTCGTTGTCGAATTTTAGACGGACGAGACGTAACCGTTTTGGCGACGATAAAAACGGTTGCAGAAAACGGTCGTCGTCGCAACTGGTTTGAAGACGAAACTATCGTTGAGTGAAGTAGTTGCAGAAAACGTTCGTTGTCGCAACTAGTTTGAAGACGGTAATAAATTCTGGACTCGTCGCGTCGTCGTTTCAAAACCAGTTATTACAATGAAAAATGAACTTTATGACTATAAACATAAAATTCATTTTTCATTGCAATAACTGGTTTTAAAAACGACGACGCGACGAGTGTGATAGTTGAAGCAATGAATTTTCGACCTTATTTTCTTAACAGTTAGATAACAATTCGCATACAGTAATTCGAAGACTGGTTTGTGCAACGAAGACTGTTTGGTCGCAGGATGGAAAATGGTTGTTACGTTGCAGAACAAAAAACGGTCTTTGAAAACTGTTCGTCGTTGAAACGCCCACCGCTACAAACAACATTATTATTGTTTCCGATTACTAGATAGTTGCATGTTTCTTCTGTTCTTTTCGTATTTTTATTCGAAAGATTTTATGAAAATGGCATCTGTAGATACATGCATAATCCACAAAGCCTTTGTATCAATTGTGCAGCACAATTTCAACGGAATGTTGAATACTGCTCTTGCTGGATACTGTTGTAATTGTTTAGTGGGCAGACGCACTGTTGGCTGCTGTGCATATGTGATGTGTATAGTGTGGTTTTTATCTTGGGCGCGGCATCAAGGTGAGGTTGAGCCACCTGCATCTTTTTTAGATGAAATACTGGTTTTTAGAGATGACTTTGAAAATGATGATGATGAACAGTAATAAATACTTGTGATGTACCTATAATGTGGTTTTTTTTTCTCCTTACACAACCAGCATAAAACACATCACCTTATTATTTTAGATCTACAGTCAATGGCCGGCAAAAGCCGCGCTATTTCGAAATGAATACATCTACGCATTTTCATGAATAAGTCTATCAAATCGTGTAAATCACATCAAAGTCTGTCACGTAGTACAGACGTGACTTTGTTTTATACTGTATATTATTGAACAGTGCACTATTTTAACTTAAAATACCAAGGAGACCTATCCACTCATTAGACAATCGCTCTTGTGAGATTTTAGGTTATTATGAGAGTCATGTTTTGACTGTCGTATTTCACGGTGCTCCAGTTACATAAAGTTTTGCCAATAATACCAATGTAATCTAGAGATTATAAGGAATAAACTAACGTACATTTCATTGCTATACGCCACAATTTGTGGTGGGCCTATTCCCCAAACAAAAAAAATTGTCTCCTTTCATTTTATATTTTTATCTTTTTTTCATTACATTTAATTTCATTATATAATTTATACGTAACCTAAAAGGCGATTACTGATCTGTTTCTTGATTTTTATTTTCAGGGGTGCTCGGCACTCACTGTTTATTTTTCATGGGTGCTCGAGCCCCCGAGCACCCACGTAGTCGGCGCCTAAGCCTCCGACCAGACGGGTGTCTGGTGGGCAACTGCCCGATAGCGATATTTGGGCTGTTCTATAAAATATGTTCGTGTATCGCGCGTTGCAGGATTAGTTCCTATTAATGTGACGCCATAGATGTCGCTAAAGGTTTAAAGAATTGTTGGATAGTCCCTGGTTTGCTCGGTTTGAACAATAACATCTGATTCTGAAGTACTTAATGTACCTTTCAAATGGTGAAAGTTTCTTTTTAATAAACGCTATTGGTTCCAAAGATTCTGACAATATTTGCAGTCTCTTTAAAATATTTTTACAGTATAGATGTGAATACAATTGTGACTACACTAAGCTCAAAGTAAACTACTTAGATCTATGTTTTTCGGAATAAATCGAGTTCTTAGACATCACTACGCTCGCGCAATTTCCCCACTAGTTCTGTCCCTATACTACTTGAACCCACGTGTCGTGCATGTGTGATGCGGGCGGCTGCATCAAATGCCGACAATTGACGAGAACGAGCTGTCCTCGGCTGAGGTGCTTCTGTTGAACTAGCTGCATCCTGTTTACATTGGAATTAGATGATGGCCACTGCAGCTACGCAATCTAGCGGCTAGGTCGTTTTAGTTAGTGTGAGTGTGATAACTGTTTAGTTTAGGTAGTTGCTCTACTTTCCATCTTCTGCAAATTTGACCATTTCCAAGATAGCTTAGGATCCCCCTGCGGCTGCCAGACTTTCTTCATTTTATAAAATGTAGTTTTGTCTGTGCATGTGCCCAATATTTTATAGAAGTTTAAGGGTGTCTGGCGAGGAGTTGCTACCACAGTAAGGGTGTCGATGGGATGACATTAGTAATCATGGTCATTTATTGCCAAATGACCATGATTACTAATGTCATCCAGAAGAACATATAAAAAAAATGAGCTTTATAATTAAACGCATTTAGGTTGCTATATTACACACCTTTGTTACCTGTTGCCTGCGAAAGCCACCATATCTGAAACTTCATATTAGGGCATCGTTCTTACCTGTGTTGGGGGCATGCACTGACAAACTATCAGCTTTTATAAAATGACGAAAGTCTGACTGCCTCGGGCTCTAAGCGAATGATAAAATAATAATTCTGTATTTCAGCATGTTCAGTAACTGTTCTCATAGTTACCCTTATGCTGCAAAGGTTGAAATACTATATTTTTCGTAATGCAACTACCACCGCACCACCCTCGGACGGAACATACACAATTTAATTATGCCTCAAGTTCTGACCCATCTATTAATACTTGCCAATCTTACTTTATTGTGTGAACAAATATAATGCATATGACTATATGGGGGCTACCCATTCGGTCTCATTCGGTGTTTCCTGGTTACAAACAATCAATTTTCCGATTGATTGCCTGGCTGTTACGAGTGCGCGGCGTGCGTCCCCAAATGACTTTCATATCTCGTTAACTGTACGTGAGAATATGAGTAATTTTTATAAACAGCTGATTTATATTAGTCCCATTTTGTACGACTTTGTTTGATTTCCACTAAAGGTTTGGAAATTTGTAGTTCCCCATTTTCCCTCTTATTGTTTACGGCGCATTATCAAAGTGTGAGTAAAACTCTTGTCACTGTATTAGCATGTAGTACCTATTTCAAAACGACAGAAACTTACCTACCGGAGAGACTATAGGTACTTAGAACGTATCTAAGTAATTACAGTTATTCTATTAATAAGTGTTAGGAACTTATAAAATATCTGCTAAAACACGATAAACTCAAATAGAGCAACAACCGGCACAAGGATACTTGGGATACGACACTGAAATTCGAAATAATTTGGGATATATATATCCAATCTTTCCAATTCCAATCCCAGGTTATCCAGGTCCAATTTTCCAAGCTTAACTTAAATACGAGTAATACTTGCCAAACTCTTACTATTAGCCTACTTTTAAAAATCTACAGAAATATGGCAACAAATCTTATAAATTTATTCATCCGTAGCGTTTTGTAGGACATATGTGCGTCGCCGCCGGTTGTGTGCGCCAATCGTTTAGCTAATATTTACCAGCAGTTATGATCTATTACTGTTACGATTGTTTGCGAGGGAGGGGAAGGGAATCTAGTAGTCAGTCGAGGGTTGATCGTCTGGCAGCAGCATTTAGTTTTATGAAGAATTTAAAGCAGGTGATTTCTCAAACTGAATAAAAAAAATTAGAATTTTTTATTGCCAATTTATTTCAAGAACCGTACCTGTACAATTACATTGACCTAATTAATAATTGAAGGGTTCCATAAGTTTGTATTGCCACGCTGAATGGCAATGTTTATAAATCCTCTATCCAAGGTAAAAGCCAGCTCTTGGGTCATGCGAAGTGTCAACAAGGCGTTTTCTACAATTTGTGAGCACTCAGACATCACGATCCGAAAGTTTCGTTTGAAACAAATAAATTTAAAGAAGCTTTGGAGACCCGAGTTAATAATAATTATTTTGTACAGACTAGAGTAGAAACCTTCGGTTAATATAACACCTAACACGATAGCAAAAACTTTGACAAAACCCAGCAACACTTCCGAGAACCCAGAGTAAACAGAAAGAAATGCTTCAATTCGTTCCCACTTCAAATAATATATCCGCTCGGCAGCACCCTGTGTAGTTCCTAAGATTATCGCGTGAATTCCTTCCTATCGCAAGACCGGCGACGCGGACATCTGCTTTATCCTTTATACCGCATTCCTTTGATTCTTCCTGTATCCTTCGCTAATACTTGTTACAATACATAATGTGTACTATCTATATCTGTTGTACAATGTAAGGTTCCGGTCAGAAGGCTTTCTTTATCGACATCTCAGTACCTAAAAGCTATTTCTTGAGTAAAACAAGCAATGTTAAACATAGGCAGTAGCTGTAGGTAGTACATGTACACACCACAGATACTGTCTAATGAAGTGAATGATGATAGCAATCAAAGATTAAAATTGTCGTAAGGTTTAAAACAATAGTAATAACATCTTAAAAAACTTATAAATCGCTTTTAGGGGTTCGGCCTGAGGGGTAGGTAAACCCTATCGCACTGCCGATTCTCTTCTTCTTCGTACTTCATTTCACACTTCTAGCCGTTATGATGACTCCTTCCTGTCTCTCTGTGGAACTCTCTCCTACACTTCCTACGCGACAGCCCTTCTCTAGATGTTTTCAAGAGATCATGCTGCCATCAGGTGGGATCGCAGTCAAGCACTGGTTTATATCAATTTAAAAAAAAAAAACAGAATAATTTATTCTTAAAACAAGGAAAAGAAATGCTCTTTAGCATTTCTTTTTACAATGACATTTTACGCATATAAAGTATGTTATGTAAAAAAGAAACTCAACTTTAAGTTAAGCTCGCTTATGTAGGTACATGAATTCTGATATCCACAATAAATAAAGAATAGTAAACCAGTACCTATTTTTCTTCACCTTCTTCGCCTTTGTGAAGTGTGCGCAAATAATCCATCATCCTAACATCCGCACGGGTCCATATACAAGGTTAAGCAGCGCTTACCGAGGTCGGTCCTTCGATGGGCGATCACCTACCGAGACTTATCCGTGTCTCGGAAGCGCGTTATGCCGTTGCTCTCTCCTGTAACTTGAAGATCTTTATCAGTCGTTACGTATATAGTAATAGGGTATCTTGTTACTGGGTTGTGGAAGTTAGATGAACGCTAAATGTTACACTGATACTCGTCACTGATAGTCGGTTAGCCTGGTAGCCGACCCTAATGTAGTTGGGTAGAGACAGGCATATGTTCCTTGATAGTTACAACCTATCTTTAAATCAAGAGTGAATAGGTTACTTTTAGACAAGGTGCTCCATCGTCGGTAGATAAATGTTACGCACCTTCTTCATTCTGTCTCCTGATATCAATAAAAACGAATCACTAAACAGATCGGAACTGTTTTGTGCAGCACGCGAGGTGCAGTGAAAAATTCATCCATATCCATCTCCACATAATGTATTTGTATGTTGTACAACGCCAGCTTCCGGTCTTGTCTTCGCAGCTTTGTCGTCGGTTTAGTATTAAATATCTATTGTACGGTTAAGGAGCAGTTTGCAGGAGTTTCTTAAGACGTGCGTTTCGTAACACTTTTCAACTACCTCGAGTTCTTTAGCTTATCTTCCGAGATCGTCTCCTCGTCCGACATCCCACAGTGTCTCAAGACAAAAGTCTATAATAATAATAATAATAATAATAATCTGTGGCCCGCCTGTCAAGCTGTCAGTCATATTTTTTCCGATATTTTTTCAATTTTATTTAAAATATTAAATCATGATAACAATAGTGCAAATAAGACTAGATAAAACAACGAAAAATACGTATCAATCATAATTACAATTCATAATGCAACAATAACATCCGAAAATGACTATATACAAACCATGAAATATGACAAACTGATAATGCTGACTAGAAGCCGGGCAAAGAAAGCCAACACACACCCAACATCTTCGGGTTCGTCGCTCAGCTCCGCCTCGCAGCCGCCGGGACCAGCGCCAACCGTGAGTCCAGAGATTCCGGTCGCTGCAGTTGCGTCGAGCTCGAGCGACGAATACTTCTCGCCGCCGACGACACCACCACCTGCGCGTCGGCGAGGAAGAGGCCGACCTCCGGCCAGTTTGGGACCTCGAGGCCCACCGGCCTCTGATAGGGTCCTCGCTGCCGGTGGAAGTGTGCAGCGCATGCGATGGACACAATCCATTAACGAAAATGTCATGCGCTCATACTTTGGGGCTACAGAGGGGGGAAGTAACCTGACTGCGTACCGTGGTCGGATGCTCTCTCTGTTTCAGGTGCTTGAGCCAGCTGTCAACGTTTCGGCCCAACGACTATCGGATCAGGTGCGGGTCATCCAGCGTAACCGTATGCTGGATGATGCCGTACTTGATAGACTTCGCCTCGAATCACGGAGTAGCCGTGTCTCACCTGCTTCGCCACAGGCCGCGGTGCAACTGCAATCCAATGTTTCACTGCGACCCGACCACGATGGAGAGGATGATGATGACGGGGCTATATCCGTGAGTAACCAGTGCAATGTACGTTTGAGGAGCGCTTTGGAGGATGCATTCCGAGAGTACCGCTTCACACCGGCTGAGCTTAGACCTCGATTACCTCGTTTGCCCATGCATAAGAAAAATAGGGCGCTGGTGTGTGCTCTGGATTCGCAGCTATCAAATGGTTTTGATAGCAGCGAAGACCTTACTGATACCCACTCAATCTTGTATTGTGCTGCTGTAGCGGTATGTCGTGTAGCTCGAGTCAAGTTTCCTAACAGTGACCGAGTTACACGACCAGCTGTACCAGCTTGGCAGTGCAGGATCGAGCGCCGTATTGGTGAGGCCAGAGCACTTATCGGCAAGCTTATCTGCTTCAGGGAGGGCAACACTCGCCCTAGGGTGATGCGCTTTGTGAGGCGGCCGTTCTCGGGGACAAATATTAGTCCTCGAGATTATCTACCCCATATCACAGAGCGTATCGACTTCCTGAAGCAGAAGGTCTGTGCATGGGCAAACCGTATTCGACGGTACAAGCGGCGAGTGGAGCGGTACACCCAGAATCGCACGTTCCAAAGAAACGAAAGGTGGGTTTATAGGGCTTGGGAGCGACCGGACCAAGGTGTGATTGATACGCGCCTACCGGATGATGATGCCATGTGTTCATTTTGGCGCAGCATCTGGTCGGTGCCTGTCAGTCACACCGAGGGTGATTGGACTCGGGAGATCGAGCGAACGTGCGATCTTATACCAGAAATGGAGCCAATTACCATCAGCCCCCAGGACGTAGCTCGTGCAGTCCGTCCGTTGCCTAACTGGAAGTCTCCAGGACCGGACGGGCTGCACAACTTCTGGCTTAAATGGTTTCAAAGATCGCATGCTCGCTTGGCATCCCAATTCCAATCTGCCTTAGAGTCAGGGTCGCTGCCCCAGTTCCTTACGACAGGAATAACCCACCTGTTCCATAAATCGGGTAGTACGGTTACATCTATTCTGAGAGCCAAAATTAATAGTCATATTGAGACAAACTCCATCATGTCTGCTTCTCAGAATGGATGTAGGAACGGGTCCCGTGGTACTAAGGAGCTGCTCCTCATTGATGTTGCCATTAGCCAACAGGTTCGTCGTTCTCGAAGAGATCTGTCGACATGTTGGATAGAAGGCCTATGACTCAGTTCCGCATACATGGCTCATGAGGGTGCTGGAGCTGTATAAAGTTGATGCAACTCTTCGCACCTTCCTGATGTCGTGTATGCGGCAGTGGAGGACGGCCCTTCACTATCCAGGATGTCGACAAATTCGAGAGAGCAGCGAACCGATAAGGATCGAGCGTGGCATATTCCAGGGCGACAGTCTGAGTCCACTGTGGTTTTGCCTAGCTTTGAACCCTCTCAGCACACTGCTGAAGGGTTCCGGCTTAGGTTACCGGTTGAGAAGAGGTGGTCAGGTTATATCTCACCTTCTTTACATGGATGATCTGAAACTTTTTGCCTCCAACAACTTGCAACTGATGGAGCTACTGAAGGTAACTGAAACCTTTAGTAGTGCCATCAGGATGAAATTTGGTTTGGACAAATGTGCAGTCATGCATGTGAAGCGAGGGGAGATTATGGAATCCGTGGGTACCCAACTCTCGGATTCCATATACATTAGATCCCTCTGCTCAACCGAAACTTACAAGTATTTGGGTATGTCGGAAGCGTTAGGCATCAATGCTGCTGACATGAAACAATCGTTGAGGGAGCGCTTCTTTGGCCGCCTGAATAAAGTGCTGAATAGCCTTTTATCTGGCGGGAACAAGGTGCGCGCCTTCAATGGTTGGGTTATGCCGGTTTTGATGTACTCTTTCGGCATACTCAAATGGACTCAGACGGAACTCGACGCCCTGGATAGGAGGGTCCGCTCACTACTTACCGCAAATCGGATGCATCACCCACGGTCATCGGTGATGAGGCTGTATATCCCGCGGAAGTGCGGAGGTCGTGGTTATCATTATCACAACCGCGAGATATGCAGTCTCAGGGAATACTTCCTGAAAACCGACGACGTGGGGATGCACCGAGATGTGGTTGCGGTAGACAAAGGCCTCACCCCGCTCTCCTTGGTTAACGAGAACTGGCGCAAACCTACAGTAATGGATACTAATGAACGCAGGGCAGTATGGCAGGGCAAGGAGCTTCACGGGCGTTTTTACCGGGCCTTACATGGGCCCGATGTAGATCTTTTAGCGTCCGTATCCTAGCTGCGCTTTGGTGATCTCTTTGGAGAAACCGAAGGTTTTGTCTTTGCAATTATGGACGAAGTTATGATGACGAACAACTACCGGAAATACATTGTGAAGGACGGTACGGTTGACATCTGTCGGGCATGCCACCGACCCGGAGAATCAATCCAACATGTATATTATTTCTGGATGCTCTCATTTAGCTAACGGAGACTATTTGCATAGACACAACCTTGTAGCCAGGATTATTCACCAGCAACTTGCTCTTAAATACAATCTTGTGGAATCAGAAGTACCGTACTATAGGTATGTGCCCGACCCAGTTCTCGAGAATGGCAGCGTCACATTGTATTGGGATCGATCTATCATCACTGACAGGACTATTGTTGCCAATAAGCCTGACATAGTGGTGATAGATCGACTAGAGCGTCGCACAATGATTGTTGATATAGCGGTCCCTCATGACGAGAACCTCGTGAAAGCTGAGAAAGATAAACAAACTAAATATCTTGACTTAGCTCGCGAGGTTGTCGACATGTGGGAAGTGGATAGAGCAGTCATTGTGCCGATAGTCGTAACGGCGAATGGCTTAATAGCTAAGAGCCTCGAACAACATCTGAGGAGGCTCTCGTTGGGCAGCTGGATTAAGGGCTTGATCCAGAAAGCGGTACTCCTGGACACGGCGCGCATTGTTAGGAGATTCCTCTCTCAGGAGCCCTGACCACTGGTAGCTTGGACCCTGTTCCCGATGCCGGTGGGCTACTATTTTTTATATTTTTAAATGTTTTTTTATTATGTTTGTTTTTAAGAAATATTTAAAAATGTAAATAATATGTATATATAGAAAATAAATGTAATAATAATAATAAATTGTTTCCAGAGACTGAGGGTTTTATGCTAGCGATACAGGATCAAATAGTAGCCACTCGTAACTACAGAAAATATATCATGAAAGACCGGAATCAGCCGACTGATTTCTGCAGACACTGCAACAGTGCCTCCGAAACCATCCAACATATAACAGGAGCATGTAAATCGCTAGTCCAAACAGATTATAAACACCGTCATGACCAAGTTGCTGCAATTATACACCAACATTTAGCATACAAATATAAATTTGTAACTGAAATGATGCCGTATTATAAATATACCCCAGAAATAATTTTAGAAAGTAAGGACATCAAAATTTACTGGGATCGGACTATTATTACAGACAAAACAATTCACTACAATAGACCCGATATTACTGTACATTATAAAACTAACAAAACAGTATATCTGATAGACATAGCAATACCTAACTCACACAATGTTCAAACCACAATATCCGAAAAGCTCAGTAAGTACCAAGATCTCGCCATAGAGATTAAAACCCAATGGAAAGCTCAAACAGTTCATATTGTCCCGATTGTTCTTTCGTCTACAGGCATAATACCAAAATCTCTCGCACAAAGCCTCAACACTCTACAGATGCCAGCTCAAACATTGTATATGCTCCAAAAAGCCACTATCCTTAACACCTGTCGTATCACTAGAAAGTTCCTGACTTCTTCAACACTGACATCCACCTTTTCCATTTAAATCCCGCCTTACATACTTGGCCCCGGCCCGTGTGTAAGGTTTATTAATCTCTGTTATACGGGAAGAACTATAAAGAACTAAACAAATAATAATAATAATAATATATTTATTTGCATAAAACATGGTATAAAATGGTGTTAAATACTATATGGCACAAACATGTTTAGCTAAGTTATGACAAAGCATGCAAAATTTTTTTTTTTAAAGTTAGGCAAGTAGGTAGTAGACATCAACAATGAATAATTAAAAACATCAAAACTTTTTATCTATAAATTCTTTTAAACTATAAAAATTATATTCAAGCAACCATTTATAAAATTTTGCTTTAAATAATATAGGATTTAATGTTTTAAAATGCCTCGGTATTTTATTATAAATGCGCACACACATTGCTAGGCAGTTATTATTATATTTAGCTAATCGAGGCAAATCATTCAGCACTAGTTTGTATGGATCTCGTCTGTTCCGAGGGTTCACATCATTTGCAGTCTTAAATATATATTTTTTATTTTTCATTACAAACATACATATTTCGTAAATATAAAGTGACGGTAACGGCAACAAACCAAGTTTCTTAAATATCGGTCGACATGAGTCATCAGGTTTGAGTCCAGAAATTGATCTCATGCACTTTTTTTGAGCGATGAATGCTCTCTGGAAGTCGGTGCTATTACCCCACATTATAAGCCCATAACGTAGTAACGATTCAACGTATGCATGGTATGATATTACAGCGGTTTTGACGTTAGTTACATTTTTAACTTGCTTAAGTGCATATACAGATTTATTGATTTTAGTACTAACATTGTCTATATGTTCTTTCCAATTAATATCCTTGTCTATAATTACACCCAAAAATCTTGTATGCGTTACTTCTTTTATTTTATTAATATTGAGTTTGATGTCGTTTTTGTGATTATATGATTGATTGAATTGAATGTACACTGATTTGTCAAAATCTATTCTTAAATGGTTAATGTCAAGCCAATGCAATAATTTGTCAATTGTATTATTAATGTCAAGCTCATGATCTAAAATGGTATTATATTTTTTATTAGATGTCACTATGATGGATATGTCATCGGCAAACAATATGCATTTATGGTTAGTTATTTTTAAGATGTCATTTATATATATGAGGAATAATATTGGGCCCAGGACGCTTCCTTGCGGAACGCCACATGTATTATGTCTATACTCTGATGAGTAGGATATTATGTCATTATTTACATTTTTTTTATTGATAATGACACATTGCTTCCTATCACTTAAATAGAACGATAACCACTGGAGTGCCCTCTAATCCCATTAGCTTCTAATTTTTGCAGCAGAATGTCGTGTGAAACCAGATCGAATGCTTTCGATAGATCAAAAAAAAAGACCGGTGGTCATAAAATTATTATTAATATTTGATAATATTGCTTGCATTAGAGAATAAATAGCTAATGATGTTGATTTGTTCTTTTGGAATCCAAACTGTTTGTCACTAATAATTTGAAATTTATTACAGAAATTAATTAATCTTTTATACATACATTTTTATAAATTTTAGACAAGATGGGTATTAAAGTAATAGGTCGATAATTATTGATGTCACATTTTTCTCCTTTTTTGAATAAAGGCTTAATTATGGAAAGTTTTAATTTATCAGGAAAGGTTCCATGTGAAAAAGACATATTTATTAAGTGAGTGAGAATACTAGTTAGTTCATTACAACAAGCTTTTATGATTTTGGTATTCATTTCGTCATAACCCTCCGACTTGGTGTTAGACAGAGACATTATTTCCTGTCGTACCTCGTTTACCAGCATTGGTCTAAGGAACATTGAGTTGGCACATGCATTTTTGCAGGGGTTTTGACGTGCGCTTTTATCCCCTTGTGTATGCGTTACATTAACATTATGATCATTAAATACTGTGGCCATTTGTACAGGGTCGGTAATAATAGAATCATTTAACTTTATACATTCTATGTTGTCTTTGTGAGAGTTATTATTTATTTCATTCTTAATGACAGTCCATGTGGCCACTTGACACTTGTTATCTTGGGTATGAATATATTTTATATTTGCATTCTTTTTAGAATTATAAATACATTTCTTTAACAGACTAGAGTATATATTATATTTAGTTTTATTATCTACATTTTTATTTTTGTAGTAGCGATATCGTAGCTTCCGTTTAGTTTTGCAACTTTGTCTCAAACCCTTACTTATCCACTTTTGTGCATTTTTATTGTTGCAATTGACTTTCACTCTTAATTTGGGAAAACAAAGATCATAAAATAGACACACCAGTTCATGAAAGTCATTGAATGTCCAAGAAAGATTTTGTAGGCATTCCTTAAATTTTCGAATGTTATCTAAATTATAGTCTCTTTTATAAATGTAATATACTGTTGATCTTTGCGGTTTCTGTTTAGTTGGAAAGCTCAACATTTGCGCTGTCTCATGATCTGAAAGATACAGGGGTAGTACGGAGGCAGTTGCATTTATAATGTTGCTTATGGTCTATACAAGTCAATTTGCGAGTAGGAACATTGATGTGGATTTTTAAATTATAATTGTCAGACAAGTCTTGCAATCCACTTGCGATGTTACCTTTTTTAAGTGTATTTATGTTAAAGTCACCGGCTACCACTATTTTTATTTTATATTTGTATTTGTTTAATAACTCGTGTAAAAGATGATGCAATTTTGTTAAGAACTGATTCGGATCAGATTGCGGCGTTCTATATACACATATAACTACTAATTTATTACTTGTTACTTCCAAGCCGCAAGCTCCAAACGTGTTTTGAGTTGCATAGTTTTTCACGAATGATAACTCTTTATAAAATAAGCCTTTTTTCACTAATATGCAAGTGCCACCTCTTTGTTTGTCTCTACAGAAATTAGTAGCCATTTCATAGTCGTGTATTTTCACATAGTTTTCATTGCCTTTTTTTTACAAATGTTTCCGACAGGCATATTACATCAGGTTCATTCTTTGCTTCTTTTAACTCCTGCACAGTCATTTCTAAAAGCTCTTGTTTAGATAATAAACTGGCGATATTTTGATGGAATATTCTAAAATAGTGGGTTTCGTTAGTTTGAGGTACGAAAAAATGAGTCACGCTTGTTTAAGACTGGAAATTAATAGGGTATAGTCCCTCTTTGAACCTTTGCATTGTGTTGCAAAGAGGTGTTATATTCGTGGGATGTTGTGTTCTTAATACGACTAAAGTAATAGGGAATTGTCCCCTTTTTGGGTTCATTTGTAGAAATGCTTAATTCGAAACTTGATTTGTTACTCGTTATTCTTTTACGAATTTCACTAGGATTTAGATATTCATCACTATAATCACAACAATCTATAAGGTAATTTATCGACTTACAAACTTCAGACAGTTTCGTGGATGTTTGATTTACAAAGTGGCATTTTTTATACATATTACATATATTTTTTATAGAATGATTTAACTTACGGACATTAAGGTGCACGTTATTGACGACATTTAACACAATTATAGTGGTATTTGAAAATGTATTTAATATATTTTGCAAATGAGAAATTACTAAGTTTGGGTTGCAATCGTTTTCTCCTAAGCATAATACAAGTTTGTCTTCAGCTGTCAATTTGGTATTTCTGCAGTTTGCTATAATTTCATTGGTAGGCGCATTTGGTTTTGTTTCAGCGACGAGTCTATATTTTTTGTACTGTGTATAACCAGTGCGTGTTACCAGTGATGACATACGGCTCTGAAACGTGGTCGTTTACAATGAGCCTCTTCAGAATGCATAAAATCACCCAAAGGGCATTGGAAAGGGCTCTGCTTGGAATTTCCTTTCGTGATCGGATCAGAAATGAAAACATCCGCAGAAGAACGAAGGTTGCGGATATAGCCCGAAGAATGGCCACAATTAAGTGGCAGTGGGCAAGTCACATTGCTTGCAGAACAGATGGTCGATGGGGCTGAAAGGTTCTGGAGTGGCAGCCTCGTACCGGAAGACGCAGCGTTGTAAGGCCTCCCACAAGGTGGTCCGACAACCTTTTAAGGGTCGCGGGAAACCGATGGATGCGAGACGCACAAAAGACCGATCATTGTGGCGATACTTGGGAGAGGCCTATATCCAGCCCGTCTTTCGGCTGAAATGATGATAACTTACCTAGTGGTTACTACTTCAGTTTTATAACAAAGGCTAGTGATTAATCAGCGTCATTAACTAAAGCAGTAGGTAATAAGTGATAATCTATCGTTTGGGTTGTTTCCCATTTTTTTTAAATCTTTTTTATTTATAGGATTTTCGTACATTAATACGACGATGTCAATCCGATCGTAACTACTGTTTTCCCCTATTGAAAGGGAAGAACTCGAAGGAAAAAATAAATTTAAACTTAAACTAAATGTACGAGTAACTCATATTCGCCTTAACAGCCAAAGAAAACCAGCCTTAACTCGTCGAACACCTCCATCAATTCATCGTTAGATTTGTGCCGACACCCACAAACATTATCCGGTATTAGGCACACAATGCTGCGCTGGTAATACGCCGTAATGCCGGCATTATGTCACGCTTGACCGCAATGGATCTTAATCGGGTGCTGATCCGGAATTAAAGTTCCGTTTGTAGGAAAGAGAGATGCTTCCGTAAGCATAAGGGCTATTGTCGGGCAATGCATTGGTAGCGGGCTATTGTCAGATCGAAGTAATATTGTGCGAAATATAATAAAATTTGTGCAATAAATACTTACGGATGCAAGTATTTATTGCACAAATTTTATTATATTTCGATGGAACAGAATTGAAGTGTGGTATAATGGATTTATTTGACGCATTATCAAAGGATTTGGCTCTCATTGACGATTGGCTTTCGACTGCATTTATGTTTTAAAATTTAATGACGTTTTTAAAATTGTAAATAAAGGTTTCTCTAGCTAGGTAGGTAGGTATGTCTAAGTATGTACAGAGATTGAGTGACGTTAAAATTTAACCTACTTAGGCCGTGTTTCTGAATTGAGTGAATACGTTAAGAAATAGGTAAGTCTCAATTTTGACAGGTTTTCAGGCGAAATTAGAGTTTTAGAAATAGCATAGCATAGTCGGCCTTATAATGTTCCCACTGCTGGGACTCAGGCCTCCTCTGTAGGAGAGGGAATGGGCCGTAACCCACCACGCGGGCCCAGTGCGGGTTGGTGAATGTCACATGTCTTCGTATTTTTGGTTCTAGGACATGCCGGTTTCCTCATGATGTTTTCCTTCACCGTTTTAAGAGCAGTGGTCATGAAATAAATTACACAAAGTAATGCGCCTGACTGGGTTTGAACCCACGACCTACAACTCGTAAGTCGGAGCCGTTACCGCTCGGCCACAACTGCTCACTGAGTTTTAGAAATACTCAAGTTCAAATGCTTAGTTCAGAAATCGGAAAAATCACACTAAATAAAAAAAATAAAAATAGTTTATTGTCACAATCAGCGTAATATTACAATTTTGTATTTGAAGCCTCCTTTTAGGCAAATAATGCTTGTGTTAGGAGGCTCCGCTCTTCCATAACAATGGTAAATTAATTTACGCGTGACGTGAAGCGTGATGTGTGGTGTGTGTTGTGATGTGAAAGTGGTGTGTGTGACGTAAAAGTAAAAGTGGTGTGTGTGGTGAGATGAATGTGGTGTACATTGTGATGTGTGTGTTTTGATGTGAGATGACACTTAGTGTGAGGTATATGAATAGTGTGTGAGTTGCCTTATTAAACAATATGATGTAACAGAGCCTCCGTTTTCTCATAGGAAAGTGCTTTAATCCAGCCTATTAAGCTTTTTTTACAATTGTGCCTGTTTTTATTATGCACGTACACGTATTTATTAATTTTATTATACAATTGAGCTGAGCGTTTGTATAATTGTCTACTTGTGAATTTCAATTTAGTTCGGGGAATATCAGCAATTATATCTTTTCTTCTTTTTGTATTTGTAGTATTTTTATATGAGAGAGACTTATGTTTTCTGAGAACGACTTGAATAATATATAACTTCCTTACAGATAGTAAATTACTAATTTGATACAAGCTTTCAGTTGAGAATCTTCTTTTTTTAAAATACATAATTTTTATTAGAGCTCGCTGTGCTCGTTCAAGGGCCAAAAATTTTGTTTTAGCTGCTCCTCCCCACACTGAGATACAATAAGTGAGGACCGATTGCACAAGAGCTGTATATAATTCGTTGAGAAGATTCCTGGGACGTTTATTGCCTTTTACTTGTGTCATCGGCGTACGCAAAGACTTTGGCGTTTTTTATTTGCATGTTACAGAGGTCATTAAGAAGAGTGAAGCAAGTGAAGTGTGCAAGAAGAGTGTTGGGTCAGTACGCTTCCCTGCGGGACGCCGTATGACACATCCATTTCATCACTAATATATTCACCAACTTTTACTCTTTGTTTTCTATTTGAGAGATAATCAATGAGTAAGCTGAGTGCATTACCTCTTATTCCAGCTTGTTCCAGTGTGTTAACTAGAATTGGGACAGAGACGGTGTCGAACGCCTTTTTGAGATCTAAGAATACAGTTAAGCATTTGTTTAATGACCTCGGAACTAAGTGCAGTAACTGCGTCCTCGGTGCTCAAATTCTGTCTAAAGCCAAATTGTGAGTGAGATAATAAGTTGAATTTATTAAAATAATTAATCAGTCTAATATTAATAATTTTCTCTAAAACTTTTGATATAGATGGTAGAATCGAAACGGGCCTATAATTATTATTGACGTCAGTCTCGTCCCCACCCTTGTGCACTGGGATTATAATCGAGTGTTTAAGCGGAGCTGGGAAAGAACCGTTTCGGAAACAAAGATTAGTGAGGTGAGTTATTATTGGGACAGCTTCATGACTTATGAGTTTAAGGAATTTCGTGGATATATTGTCCCAACCAGCAGCACTATCAGATTTCAGATTCATTAATATTTTGTATACTTCAGGTTCATCTGTTTCAAGTAGCACAAATGTATTAAGTTGAGGTCCTATTCTGTTCGGTTGTCTAATAGAGTTATTGTTAGTGATTCCTGGTTGAATTTGTTGAGCTAAGTGTATTTCAATTTTAGCAAAATAGTCATTTATATAATTTATAGATTCAATAGGGGTTGATTTAATATTTAATAAGTCTAAATTTTGGCTTTTTGATTTATTAGTATATATGTGATATCTTTAACACTGCCTACGAAGCAGTTCATAGAAAATTATAGTGACGTAGATATTATTATATTTAAATTAATGATGATGAAGAATATCTCCCGGGAATAAAAGCGGTCTTTAAATTTGCTTCAAAAACAGACTTGAAACTTCGTTCTGAACTCACAATAGTTTGTTCAAACATTTGAAATCATTTTTCCCCCAAAAAGAAAACCTTTACAAACAAAAGTTCCACAAAAGGATACTGTCGCTAACCTACCGATCGTCAATCAAAATACCTACTCATAACTTTCTTCTCGTAATCTGGTAGTATCGTGTGTAAACGTGCACATGTTGCTTACACACCTTGATTTGTAGGGAACGATCCTATTCGGGAATTGTTTATCGCCAAATTGTGGTAGGTCGTATTTTAAATGACTCATCTGAAGTCGGTTTTAGGTGAAAATAGATAAAAATAAAACTAAAAAGCCTTTCCTAATAAATCCATTTTACAATACCGACAGCAAAATAAGAAAAGTAAGAACAAGATCAATTTACAAGGTTGCTCACGTTTAATCTATACATATAGGGTGACTGGTAATTAGTGTACGATACTTAAACACGTGATTGTGCTTATGATAACAAACAATTTTTATTATGGGAGCAAAGCCGAAATCGCGAAAAAAATATCAGCTGTTCAGTACATTAGGCAAACATAAATGTACTGAACAGCTGATTTTTTTTTCGCGATTTCAGGTTTGTTCCCATAGTAAAAGTTGTTGGTTATCATGTACACAATCACGTGTTTAAGTATCGTACACTAATTGCCAGTCACCCTATATATATAAAAGCTATATACCACTCACTGATTAATCACAAGATCTCAGAAACTATAACACCTACAAACTTAAAATTTGGCAGGTAGGTTCCTCATAGGGTGTAGCCATCTGCTAAGAACGGATTTTACGAAACTCCATCTCTAAGAGGATGAAATGGGTGTCCAAAATTTGTATGGAGAAACCTATTTTTACGCGGGCGAAGCCGCTGGCAGAAGCTAGTTTATTATAAATAGGAACTTGCAGTAGCGTAACTGGGCGTGGGGAAGTGGGCCCTCGCCCACGGCCTCGCACCCAAAGGGGCCTCGTCGTGGCTTTCGCTACGTCCCCGTCAGGGGGCGTGGCAAGCGGTGTCAGGGCTTCGCCCTCTGACCGCAGAGTCCAGCCGGGGCCCGTAACAACGGACCCGTCGTCATGGTGCCTAACTAGGCTCGGCGGTTGTAGAGCAGATGGCTCTATGTGTTTGTGCTTGTATGTGTGTACTGTAGGCACGTCACGACGCTGCTGCACACAGCGCCGACTCTTCACGACATACCGGCGGTCAGTCCCCGCCAGGTGAGACCCCTAGGGGAAGCCCGGCGGGAGACGACCTGCGACGAGTATGCCGACTTGTTACGGGCCTACAGTAGGATATGTGACCCCCGTCTAACCCGCTTCCAGAGCGAGCCGGTTACGGTTCAGACCGCAGGGACGTTTTATGTGTGTGTGTGAGCGGCATTGTATTGTGTTACATCGCTCAGTGCACGTGCACCGAATAGTTAGCTTGCGCTATCTATTCGGTGCGTGAGTCTAGCGCGTGTGTAGTGGCGAATGTGTGGTCGACTCGCGTCGTGCCTATATTAACTTAGCACACGACGTTTGTCGGGGTGCGAGTGAAATGTAGAGTCATGTTGTTTGAGTAGGCCGCGTGTAGACTGGTACGGCCTACTCAGGCGTCAGTCCGGGGGGGGGGGGACTCGCTGCCCGCAATCAGGTCGCGGGGGAGTCGTCTCGCGTCAGGGGGGCGCGCATGCCAGGGCGCCAGGTGCTTGACGTGAGGCCAAGCTGAGGCGTCGGCACGCGCGAACATCCCCTTCGCGAGGCGGCGCACAAACTCATCCAGGCTCTCAATCCCGAGGTCGCGTTCAATGATGTCGTTCCTCACATAGCGAGGAGCGTCGACGACTCTACGCAACGCAAGATGTTGTTGCGCGCGGAGTCTTTCTCGGCTCGACTCACTAGTGAGGGCGAACCATGCTGGAGCGGCGTACGTCAGCACTGGGCGAATATACGCCTTGTATATGCCCAGTTTGACGCGCGCCGGGAGGCGGGACGAGAGCACTGGTTTGAGCCGGTGGCGGACGACTCTACCCTGCGCGACGACATTGCTTGCATGCGGTCCCATGGTGAGCCGCCGGTCGATGGTCACACCCAGGTACTTGGCCCGGGGCGTCCAATCGACTTCGGCTCCGCTGAGTTTCAGACGTGGTGGGAGGGGCGATGATCCTGTGATCAGTGCCTGCGTTTTACCCACGTTAACCGACAGTCGCCATTTGGCGAGCCATTCTGGGATCAGGTCGAGCGCGCGCTGCATCCTCACCGCCGCGTACTTCGCGTTCATAGAGGTGGTAATGTACGCGGCGTCGTCGGCATACAGCGCGAGCGTGGCGTCTTCCGTGGTAGGGATGTCGTCGGTGTAACGTGAGTAGCACGCCGGCGAAACGCAGCTGCCCTGCGGTACGCCCGCTCGGATGGGTCTGGGGGCGGAGAGCGCCCCGTCGACCACCACTCTGAAACACCTGTTAGACAGGAAAGCTTGGACCACTTTAACGATTCTACGGGGCGTGGGTGAGGTGGCGAGTTTGTAGACTAGCCCCTCGTGCCACACACGATCGAAAGCTTTTTCCATGTCGAGGAATACTGCCACTCCGTACTCCTTCTTGTTCATCGCTGATGACAGGAGGTGCAGTACCCTCGACAACTGGAGCGTCGTACTGTGCTCCGCCCGAAACCCGAATTGTTCCGGCCGCGGAGAGATGTGCGGGGTGAGGTGTCGCAGCAGGAGTTGCTCGAACACCTTAGAGATTGAGGGCAGCAATGTTATAGGCCGATAGCTTTCCGGCTTCAGTGGATTCTTCCCCGCCTTGGGCAGCATTATGACGCGCCCTTCCTTCCAGGATGTGGGGAAGACCCCCGTGCGCAGTATCCCCGTAAACAGGCGCGCCAGGGCCGCAACAGTACGGTACGGCAGGTGGCGCAGCGCTGTGTTGGTGATACCGTCAGCACCGGGGGCCTTACGAGGCTTCGTGCGCAAGATGGCGCGTCTAACTGCGCCAGGCGAGAAGAATATGGGGTCCTCTTCGGGGGCTATCGGCGACGCGAAGTAGTCACTAAGGTGTTGCTCGACTGCTGCGACGTGGTCGTGTTCAGTAGTCGGGTTCGGGCTAAACTGACGCTCCAGGTGCTCTGCAAAGACTTCCGATCGGTCCTCAGCTACGTACCTGAGGGCCCCGTCGGCTGCTTGTAAGGGGCGCACCGGAGCTGGGGTGTTCGTGAGCTGGCGGCACAGTCTGTGTGTCGCCTGCCAGTCACAAGTAGCGGCGTCAATTTGTTCCTCCCAGCTCTCGGCGGACAGGGCCTCCAACTCGGCCTTTACCTTCGCCGCAAGACGGTTGAGCTGCAGTTTGATGGTGGGGCAGCGCAGTTGCTGCCACTGCTTGCGTAGGCGCCTCTTCTGGGCGACCAAGCGCTGGATTCTGGGCGGTAGGGGCGGCTGTAGCCCTCTCCCCTGCGGCTGCGACTCTATCGTCGCTTCATCTAAGGCGCATTGTACGCAAGCAGTGACGTCGTTCGCTAGGGCGTCGACGTCCGCGGCGGTATCAATGGGCCGAGTTGGTGTTGTGGTCGCAAGCTTTTCAGCGAACAAAGTCCAGTCCGTTGTTCGACGTGGCGCTAGTGGCTTCAGTCGGGTCGGCATCCCCGAGAGGACGACGAGTACAGGATGGTGATCGGACTGTAGCTCGTCGTCAATGACCTGTTGCGTGATCTGGCAGCGTAGCCCAGCATGGACCACAATGTCCAGCACGTCGGGCATGTGTAGCGGGTTATCCGGGTAGTGTGTGGGCGTCTCAGGGCCGGACACTGTGTAGCCATGGGCCTCCGCGTCATCGAAGAGCCGTCTCCCCTCGTTGTTCATGTGCAGGGCGTTCCATGCAGGATGCTTGCAGTTCATGTCGCCGGCGAGGATTGCTGGCGACTCGTTGGTAGATAATGTGGCCCTCAGCTCACTTAGGTCTAGCTGAACTGAGGGCGGCTTGTAGCACGCGTAGATTCTTATGTCCTCGCCGGCAACGTGCAGTTGAACGCCCAGCACGTACAGTGAGTGTAGCGACGGCGAGGGGGCCTCCTGATGGACGACTCTTCTTTTCACCAGCACTGCCAGACCACGGTATCTGGTGTTATGAGCCGACCTTTCGTCCTTCCTGTAAACGAGGAAACCTGGGAACTTGGCCCTATCTTCATCCAAAGGGGCCTCGCGTGGGCGAGGGCTGTTTTATACCACTATTTCACCTGATGGTAAGCGACGATGTGGTCGAACAATGGGTTGCGACAGTCGCTGTCTTGTTTTCGAATTTATGAAAGAAAAAGGCTTCGCTGATGCGCCTTCGCCCACGTCTAATTAGACTACACTACGAGTTGTAAACTTGTGGGTTTTTGTAAATATTGTTGTTAGAAGCCCATCTCAGGTGAAGGCCTCTTCCCAGGGTTACCATCTGTCACAATCCGGAGCTACTTGTTTCCATTGCGGCCCAACTATTTTGATGATATCTTTAAAATAGAGATAAATACATCTACTTAACGGATACATTTTGTTTTTGTTATGGGAAAACATCAAATAATTTTCTCCTGCAAATGATTTCTGGTCCACAAAGAAACCGAGGGGGAGTGCCACACTTTTACTGAGTAAAACCAACCTGAGCTCCTTCAGTTACCCTTTGTACTCCAGAGCAGCGGTAACTGTTTCGTACAATCCCGCACGGATACCAACATGGAGGAGGAACTCATCTCATTCCATTCCACCCTCTAAATGAAAAAGATCTAATTGACGGCACGGTTGATGATTGACTGCTGCGCTGCCTGTCGCGAATTCGATTCCCGCACGGGACAAGTACATGCATGGCTTACAGATAGTTCCGGGTCCAGACCCGGAACTATCTGTAAGCCATGCGATCACAAACATGTCAACTCTCAAGACACCCAGGTGTCTTGAGAGTTGACATGTTTGTGATCGCTCCCATGTTATAGATGTAATTCCTAGAGTGGGGCAAAGTTTGTTTTTAAACAAAGAAGTTATATTCAATGCTAGGTATATGTCGAAACACCACCTGTCCATTTAACTGTCCCTATAGTCTCAAGTTATAGACTACCTCCATAATACTCGGATGTAAACTCTTCAGAATCACACCCAAAAAAAATAAACATGAATAATTCCCCAATATTACAGAATACGTGCACTAATCTCTTCAAAATTGTGCAAAATACGCGTTTTCTGAGTAAAACGATACAATGGCTGTAATCCCCGCGGTCACAATACGCCGGAGGTCGCTAAGCCTATTACGAGCAGTTCTGATGAATGACAGCGGGACCGCCTGAATGTTTGGATGTGGTGGATGAGTCCGTGATGTCTTTGGACGTGTTTATTGGACGTTAATGGAATTGTGATCGGGAGGGAGGCAGGGACAGAACGTGGCTGTGTACACAAACAACTGACACGAACTTGCGAATGTCGCGTTGATGGGGTGTTGTGAAAGTAGGATTATTTTGCATAGTTCTGTATTGATCTGTGGTTATAAGTAGAAATTATTTTGATTAGGGCTTCTAAAATGTAGCGAATTAAAAAAAAACTGACTAATATTTGAGAGATCATCTTCTTCTTCTTCGTTCAACCCTCTTCCCAGTTTAGTTGGGGTTGGGTCTCCTTGTACGTTTGCGCCAGAGAGCTTTGTTCTGGCTTGTCTGTATACTCAAACTCGCTTGCTGGATTTCTTTTTGCATCTTTAACCACCAGGTGGCGGGTGGCCGTCTTCTTCCTTGACGTCAGTCGGGGATATTTAGGGCCTTTTCAACTGTGTGGTCGTCATACATTCCTAATTCATAATCAAGTTAATTTTAAAAATTAAGGTGGCCTTTTCGCTAGCACTAATGCTTTGCTGAAGTAGGCGACCGCCTGCCATTCCTGCTCGCTCCGGACCATGGCCTGTACCAGGTCCCGGCGGGAGAGGTCGTTGCTGCCGATCACCCGCACGAGGACACGGCGGTGCTCCACCCAAGCGAGTCACACCTCCACCGTATGCTCCACCGTGTACCTCTACGGACTAAGTTAGCCCCACATGGCCTAGCGGCGTAGCTCTTGGTCTGCAGCTGGCGAGCGCCTGGCATGGCGACTGTTACTTTCACACTACAATTGCAGTAAACTCTTCTAATTTTCTTCTTAAGTTCTTACCACTTTATTAATCCTTAACCCTATAACTTAATATCCCTAAACGTAACAGTTAATAAACAATAAACACAAGTTAATGAACTGACGACTCCAATAAACTTCATGTTAACTGCGCTCCAGTGAGCAAATCATAAACAATATGAGTGCTCGGGAACAATCGTAATCATGGCCATAGAGTAAACTTCTATTTGGTATTGCAGATGGGGCGGATTGATGTGAACTTGTGAAGCCGAGGCGGGACACTAGAGATTTATATAGCAAAAATTTTATTTTATTCTAATCTGAAATCGTTTTAAAAATTACCTGGTCTATCTACAAACTGAATGAGTTCAGCTAATAGATCAACCATAATAATGTAAACTATACCTAATAAGGTTAAAAAATGTTGGCACGGTCGGCGTCGGTGCAGTGTTGCAGCAGTCGCGGGTTCGATGTCCACGGAACAAATATTTGTATGGCTTGCTGATAGTTGTTTCGGGTCTGGCTGTCTTGTGTATGTGAGTTTAAATGTTTATGAACGCACCCACGATACAGGAGTAATTCCTAGAAAGAAGAGAAGAATCATTCAGTAAATATCATTGCTTACTTTTTAGCCAATTAACATTGGCAATTCATGTTCTTTTATTTTTGTAACACAGATATCTATTTCTCGTAACAACTAAAATCACAAATGGAAAAAACCATTCCGCTTCATAATCTCTGGCCGCCCGCGGCAACGTCAAGAGTTCACAGATTCGTTTTCATTGTTCGACCCCGGAGGGGCAACAAAAAACGCGCGCAATATGCTCCTCATAAGAGCCCCGCAGCCCGTCGAGCCCCGCAGCCATGAGCCCCTCAGCCCCTCAGCCCCGTGCTCAGCGTCGGCTCGCATCAGCCCCGCAGTTTGATTGGCGGGATATTGTTTAGACAATCTGTGGATGTCTCGTGATGCTTTGTGAAAGGATGATGGAGGCGTAGGGTTATTAATGTAAATGTTTGGTATTTAAATTGTGTTTGTATCATTTTAGTAGAGAGAAGTTTCTGTAGGGGAGAAATTTGTTGTTATATAAATGTTAATTGATTCTGATAAAATGCACTGAAGTAGCAAGATTTTAACGTTATGAAAATCTGGCTACTTCGGTGCGTTTTTCACAAGGCTTTTTTTTAAAGACTTTTACTCTTATTAAATATCGTGGGTGCATTCACAAATATTTAAACTCATATACACAAGACACCCAGGCCCGGAACGGAACAACTATCTGTAGGTCACACAAATATTTATGGATATAAGTATATAGGAATCGAACCCGCGACACGCTACGCAGTACGCAGCAGCCAATTGTTTAACCACTGCGCCAACCATGCGAACGATTTTCTCAGTTGGTAAACTGCCGAAATGCAGTCTCAAGGACCAGCTCCCTTATGTGTGTTCAGTGGGTAGGTACTGTGGGGTGGGGATCCCAAATGAAAGGCTTTATGTTTTTCTTGAGAGTATTATTATTATATAGCCTTTAGCTCTTTCATTATATTTTTACATATATATATTTCTAGGTATTATTTTCATCAAATAAAATAGTACCTATATGAACCTTGGTCTCGTTTCTTATCCTTCGGCCACTTTCGCTAGTTATCAACTTTTTCCTCCATCATTTATACATAAGCATGTGTGATGTCGATAGCGGAGCTGCATCCCCGAGCTGTGAAGGCTGCTGATGACACAATTATTACCGAAATCTCTTCAATTGCCTGCGTGTCACGGCTCTCGCTGGCTCCGCGTCGCACACGAGAGATAGATTCAGAAGAACCACAATGATACAACTCGTGAAGAAGTGGCACTAGAAGACTAATAACTGTTTTAGTAACAAATTAATATTTGTGCATCTGTTACGGCTAACAGCCGAAGTGCGGCTACATCTAGTTTTAGCCGGCTACAACTAGGTCCAGTCGGCCACGTGCGGTTAAACTTAGATGTATCCTACTTTTCTTCGGTTAGAACTAGGTTTAGCCTTCATCATAGCGGGTAGAACTAGTTACAGCCGCACACCGGTGGTTAAACTTAGGTGTATCCTATTTATCATCGGCTAGAACTAGGTTTTGAGAGCAGTTAAGCAATTTGGTTTTGTTTTGAGTTTCTCGTCTTGCGTTTCCTAATTGATTCGATTTTGTTTTACCCCGACCTAGACTTCAGATAAGCCATGTCAGTCCGAAACAAGATTTATAATTCTGTTGAATTATATTATGTACTAATATGAAAATGAGTAGGTACTTAATGAAATTGTGTACTTAATGAATTAGGGTACTTTAATGTGGAGTCCCTGTGTGGTAAAAACTAAATGCACGCTACAGTAGGTAAGTAGGTTAAGCAACCGGTATTTTGTGTAACTCTAAACGTCATCCGAGTTTATATTGTTCAAATAAGTGATAGACATTCTTACAAGATACCTACTATCACATGAAGAGTTTGTTGTTTATACCATAAGATAGTTCTTTTACTTCTGAAGAGAAGATTTATGATATTTTTCTATTTTAGTTTATTACTTATATTTTATAATTATAAATACCACTTCAACATCCCTGTCTTTTATTTTTTCAATATAATCGAATCAATCGGAAAATGTAAGATAAGAAACTCGAAACAAAACCAAAATGCTTAACTGCTCTGAAAATCTAATCTGCGGCTGCACCTAGTTTTAGCCGCTATAATGAAGGTTAAACCTAGACAAGTAGGATATACAACCGAAGATAAGTAGGAATTAGGATACACCTAAGTTTAACCGCACATGGGCGGTTGCCCCTAGTTGTAGCCGGCTAAAACTAGGTGTAGCCGCACTTCGGCTATTAGCTGTTGTACACATCCATCATAACACTAGATTAGAGACTAAATAGATTAGAGAGACTGATAATGTTTGTTGTCGTTTGAGGGCAACATAATCTAAAAATAAAATACAGCTGGTGGTCCTCCTAGCTAGTCCAATCTATATCCCAGGCACAGTTTGCATTCAGTACCGTTTAGTTTTATAAGAACTTTTTTTTAAGATGGGAAATCATCACATGATTTCTCCTGCCCTAGGGTGGAGCGGGAGGACGTGTCATACAGACTAAATCTACCTGTGTCTTTCAGTGGTCCTTACCGTTCCAGGATTACGGCTTCCCTTTCAGAAATTCCCCGTGGCCCTCTCGGGCATCAGCCCTGCTGGGCTCATACGGTTCGAATCACTACGTGCCGTCGACGACTGGGACTCGGTCCTCACCGGACGTCCGGACGGCGAACTAAACTTTATAAGAGCCTAAGGCTCAATTTCCGCATTTCCGTCATGACATTGCGTCAATTGGTTCTTCGGTAGTTATCTCGTGGTGGTCCCGCGCCGCTACCCGCCGCGCCGCACAGCCAACAACAACAGCCTAACAAGCCACGCTGTCACTTCATGAGTCCGCATGTCACGCACCGTGATACCGTATTTAGGATATTCCGAGGGTTCCGGATACGCGGGATGTTAACTATCGTCAATGTTGACATGTTGTCAATGGTTTAAGGATGTTTTTTCACTGAAATTTTGGTTATTAGGTTTTTCTTTGACAGCATAATAACCAAGGGGCACTTTTATAATTTTTCTATAAATTTGTCAAAAACACCTCTAGAGGTGGTATTGAGAGTGTTATTTTATTGGTGATAGCGATTGTCGAATGAATGGTGGATTGACCACAGGACAATTCAGTATGACAGTCCCATACATTTTTTACTTGAATTTTTTTGAGAGTCGGTAGTCATCAAATAACTTCACCGGCTTTGGTTGGAGTGAAAGTCAGACTTTTACAGACTAAAATCCACCTGTGTTCCGTCGTTGCAGTTGCCTCTTGCGTTACAGTGCCGCGGTGACTCTTTTAAAAAAATCCGTAGCAATTAGAATTGTCCTTTTGTTTTATACGGGTTGCAGACCAAGAGCTAAGCTAAGTTAGTTTAGCTTAGCTCGCATAGCTGACGCAGTTTTCCATACTTGTGTGCAGACCGCAAACTATGCGAACTAAGCTATGTGAGCTAACTAAAATATGCGAAGCTAAGTTAGTTGTGTATGCCGATGCGCAGCTACACGAGCTAAGCTAAGCCCCTCCCGCTACCCCGCACACCCTTTGCACATCCTTCGCCAGTGCTGTCCAGTGTTCTTTGTTGTACGCACGGTCGTTTAGTAGCGATTATGGAGCAATTTATTCAAACTGTTAAACAATCGATTATATTCATGGCGAGCGACGTCCGTCTAATTGAACTACGCACCACTGACTGAGCTTCGGCTTAGCTGTTGGTGTGCACGCTATTTATTTCTAGCTTAGCTTAGCCTAGCTTGCTTGGCATAGCTTAGTTTAGCCTTGGCATAGTTTAGTTTTCGGTCTGCAACCGGCTTTTAATCCGCGTATTGCCGGTCAGGAGGAATCGAATGATATCTTAAGAAAAAAACTTGACTCCTATGGTATACGAGGTAACATTTTAGATTTATTAAGCACTTATCTCTCAAATAGAAAGCAATTAATAGCTATAACAGACTTAAATTTGAAAACTAAAGAACAAGTTACATACCTATCTAAAGAACGTAAGATGCATATGGTATGCGTATGGTATTTTAGCGTACCACAGGGCAGTGTTCTAGGCCCTTTGCTTTTTTTAATTTGCATTAATGACGTGCCCAAAGCCATAGACTACCCCATTACACTATTTGCTGACGATAGTACAGTAACAGTAGCTTGTAATAATCCCGACCTATATGAAGCAGATGTTAATAACGCTTTAACCTCAATAATCTCTTGGCTTAGTAATAATAATTTGAAAATTAATCTAGATAAAACTCAAATTATGCACTTTGGCCATAGAAAACCTAGTGTTAAAGTGAACGTAAAGTTCAAAAATAATAATATAAATGACGTGGATAGTGCAAAATTCTTAGGACTTACAATTGATAGTCACCTTAACTGGAAGGATCATATCGAAACATTATGCAAGAAGATTAGTAGCTCATCCTTTGCCTTATATAAACTTGCTCCAACAGTTAACACAGATGCACTACTCACAGCCTATCATGCTATTGTTGCATCTATACTAAGATACGGCATCATATTCTGGGGCAATTCTACAAATAGAGAAGCTGCTTTTAAAGCGCAAAAGCGTTGCATAAGAGCAATGTTTGGGCTTCAGGTAACGGACAGTTGTGTGCCATATTTCAGGAAACATAAAATTCTGACACTGCCAGCTTTGTATATATATGAGACTGCCTTATTTGTAAGATCCAATCCACATTTATTTCCTTACCTATCTGATACATACATACATATACATATTCAGCCTTTTAATGTTCCCACTGCTGGGACTCAGGCCTCCTCTCTCCAGGAGAGGGAATGGGCCGTAATCCACCACGCGGGCCCAGTGCGGGTTGGTGGATGTCACATGTCTTCGAATTTTTGGTTCTAGGACATGCCGGTTTCCTCACGATGTTTTCCTTCACCGTTTTGAGAGCAGTGGTGATGAAATAAATTACACAAAGTAATGCGCCTGGCTGGGTTTGAACCCGCGACCTACAACTCGTAAGACGGGGCCGTTACCACTGGGCAACCACTGCTCTATCTGACCGTCTCTACGGTCCAACGTAATAGGCGAAATGATATTTTACGCGGACGCAGAGCCAAGACCGCTCTTATGCGGAAAAGCATATTCTGCAGAGCTCCGCAAATTTATAATAAAATTCTGAAATCTATTAGAGTTGGATTTGACCGGGTTTAAGAAAAAAATTAAAGAATTTTTGTGTAATAAATGTTACTATAATTTAAATGACTACTTAAATGACTCTTTGACATATTAATTTAATTATTATTTATATGATTTTATTTCACTGACATTTTTAATTTCAATTATATTAACTATCACAATGTAATGTAACCTTTTTAATATTTGTACGCCCATGTGGTAGAACGTGCCGAGAGTGAATGTTTAAACCTAAGACCATGTAATGTACATACCTACCATGTTCTAACAAATAAATGATTATGATTATGATTATGATTATCGAACCCACGTAATAGTTTTTTCAGGTTACAATTAGACAGTGTCCATCGAGTTTTAACCTTTTTTTACGTATTGAAAATGTCTACCTAATTGATAGCGTAAGTACTGCAGGTTATATTAGAGGGCTTTTTAATCAAGAATCGTATTTATGTCGTGATTATTATGTCAAATGCTTTTGTATAATATCACGCCTGCATTTCACAAAACGGTGGTCAGTGGTGTACCTACAATGGGCGTATTTTATCAGAAACACGTTTCTCCACCTGCTTGTATAGTTTCTTACTGTCGAAAAATCAATAACGAAAATGTCCGTAGGACCTTAGACGCCCTCGCATTATATAAAGTCACCGGCTGTAACTCACTTTCTCATGCTATCGAATAATAAGAGTACCCACAACAATCTCCACCGCAATCAACACCCACAGAACAATAGCTGCCTACCAAATAGCGGCCGTTTTAATTAAAATATAGCAGCCATTGTGGCGGAAACAATATGGCGACCGTTGCGCACAGCCGCCGGTCCAAGTGACGTCACTTCCGGCCCGACAATGCGCCGGCGCACAAAAGCGCAGTGCGATATTATTTCCACTATTATTTAGCGCTAAATAACACACGGTTATGAGTTGTGAGAGGCTCGGGTTACTGACGACGGTGACTTCGCGCTGATTACCGTTATGCTGCGGCTCTCAAAGTTTTGACCTTGTTTAACATTGCCTCATGCTAGTTCATCCATTGGGTATCTTGGCATGGGTATCTATATATCTCTCTAAATTATTGAGATATTTGATTGGTGCGAAAATCAAACCAATATCACGTTTTTTTTTGACGTAGAAATCATCCAAATGACTTCTAACGCTCTAGGACGGGGTGGGAGGGCCTATCAGACTTTTACTGACTAATACCACACCCGTGTCCTTCAGTTACCCTTTGTGTAGCGTCGCAGGACCACGGGTTTTCCTTTCAGAAATTCCCCGTAGCCATCAGCCCTGCTGGGTCCCTACGGTGTTACTGACATCTCTTTGAGGGATCTCGTGTGGAACACTACGCGCCGTGGACGACTCGGGCTTGATCCAGAGGCTACCGTTGATCGGACGGAGAGCTCCAATTCTTCCGCAAGCGCGCGCCTGCTGTGGCTGGAGATCACCTTGCAACTCTCGACGTAAGGGGCGTCTCCTTTCGCGGTGGCTGAAGCGTGAGGATATCCGTTCCCTCATGCGGCAGTCTCCTTCGCTAGCATTACTGCTTCACAGAAGAAAAACCGATAACACGTAGCGTAGATGTTCAGCCACTAAAAAATGTTTTTCAAAGTTTTTGTAGTTACCTACTCTTCACCAAAATGAGGCAATATCAATTTACGTATAGCATGAGCAGCAACGTTCCTTGCTTCTTGGGCATCAGAACAGGATTCTCCTATGGAATGACTCACGGTGGAAACTGTTTTAGGTTTGTAAACACTTAAATGCGTTCCTTATATTTACGTTTATTTTGTACTAGCTGTTGCCCGCGACTTCGTCTGCATTAAGTTCGTAAAACTGTACAATCATTCTGTGCTTGCAATTCATTCTGAAAGCATCGTGATTATTTATTGTACTTTCACATAAAACTGTTAAAGGTAAAAACGCAAATTACCTTCAGGATACATGTTATGTACTCGTCCAGATCCAGATGTATGAACGTCAATGAATAGAAAGAGTATGTAAGGGTCGTAGCAGTTGGCATTTCTGCCTACCTCAAGGGAAAAGGCACTAGTTTATGTATGTTTCTGGTTTATGTTCTGGTAAAACAACATTGTCACAGTGAGCACGTCACAATCGCGGTGCGGATCGCCCGGAGAATACGATGGAGCTTACGGTGGAAGTCAGTCCCGCTTGGTAGGAGCGCCGGCGCCGCCGTGTCCTCATGAAGGCAATTAGTGGAAAAAATGCCAACCAGTAGCCTCCTTCAGTGAAGCACTACGATCGAAGAAGGTGGCTGAAACTATGAGGGATGATGAGGGAAGTGATGCTCCAGGTGTTGAAAGCCGCAGGGCGATTGCGGTGGAGCCGTCCGGTCATCTGGTCAAAGCAATCCTACGTCGACGGCGCTCGTGACTCATAGAGATGTCAGCAAATGGATAGGGGCCTCTAGGCCAATGTCTGCGAGATTGTTCGAAAGAGTTACCTCCTGTAAAATTTTCGCCTCAATAATGTTTCACTGAAGAGTTTAAGCCGTCAGACAGCTTTGGTAGAGGTAAACGAAGGAGCATAATCGAGACACTGACGTTCAGCTGGATAACGTGCACTGATAGTGCAAAGCCAAAAAGCCAGTGAATCCAAAAATTACCATCATCATCAACTATCTTCCTCCACAACAGTACTTATGAAGAATTTGCGAGAGCATGCTTGAATTGATTGTTGCAGCTTGATCATTTGGGGCCTAAAAATTACTTGTTCATTTACCTAGGATTTTTTGGTGTGTATTTGACTGACGTCCTCGTATATCAGACAAATGTTATTCCATAGTGGGAACTACCCTATGAAGAGTCTCCAACTTATGAATGAATTTCGGTGAAATCTTGAACGCGTGTATCCCCGTCCAATCGAACTCGCATATTGATGGCCAAACCGAGAGGTCACTGACGCCGATTGCTTCTATGAAGACACGGCGGTTCACCCAAGCAGGATAGACCTCCACCGCATGCTACAACGGGTCCTCCGGGCGATTCGTAAAATGGTAATATCAGGGTACTTCCAAACGAATCCGAAACAGAAACCGCGTGAAACACCCTCAACAGTCCTGAGATTGTGTACCCATAAAACAATGAAATTTCGGTAAACAAATGTAGCAGCCAATTAGTGTTATCCCTGAGACTGGCCTCCCTCAGAGGGTTGTTCCAGTGTTGGTCACCACTCACTGCAAGGAGGTAACGTACGGATGTCAACGTAAGGCTGCAAGGAATCTGAGATACATCATACGTTGTCGAACTGTGATTAGGAACGCAAACCTTTCGACCCCGTTTTATATAACAAAACACACCAATATTAGGCCGCAAGGTGCCATCATCCCGGAGGACACAGTGGAGCACACAGAGGTGTGCCCCGCAAGGCAATCGAAATGGCAATCCCGAATAGCAGGCGGTTGCCTCCTTCTGCAAAGCCGTAATGCTAGCGAAGGAGGAGGCCGAACGCGTGAGGGAACGAACATCCTCACGCCGAGCCGAGATTCCGACCCCGACGACCAGCCACGGTAGACGCGGACTTGCGGACATCTAGCAATGGGTCGTCCACAGCTGTCCGGCCGTCCGGTAATTGACCGGACCGAGCCCAGTCGTCAACAGCGCGTAGTGATCCACGCTCTCCTCAAAGAGATGTCGCAAAGGGCAACTGAAGGACACAGGTGTGGTTTTAGTCAGTTAAAGTTTGACACGCCTTCCCGCTCCAACCAGAGTGGGAAAAGTGAATGACTTCCACCCTTAAAAAAAGAAAAATAAAGGTGCCATCATTATCATTATCATTTCAGCCGAAAGACGTCCACTGTTAGACATAGGCCTCCCCAAGTGTCACCATAATTACCGGTCCTGTGCGTCTCGCATCCATCGGATTCTCGCGACCCTCACCAGGTCATCGGTCCACCTGGGGGCCTTCCAACGCAAGGTGCCATATTGCTACCCCTTCCGAAAATTTACCGTGTTATTTTAAAGTTAATAATTAAATACATACAAGTACCTATTTACTTTTATCGCCTTTGGTTGGTATCCCTTGAATAATCACGGTCAATTAGCTTGTTACAACCACGGGGGAAAAAAAGCAGTAGAATTAAAAATGGCTCCGTCTAACTCCAGTTTAACCATAACGGTTTTCGTCCAATTTTAAACAATAAAACTGTCTGCAAACTTGGGCGATGGTCATCTATCAAATATGAAGTTCAACTATCATTGTCATCATTATTGCTACTTTCAGTCTTTAGATGGCGTTGCGAGTATCTGTATTGCGTGTGGCATATTACAACATTTTAGTACGTGATTTTACTCGCCGCTTTGATTTTATTATGTGTTTTGATTAGTTTTTACAAAATATTTAGAAGATATCGAATAGAAATGTCAATTTTATTTTGAAAAAATAAAAAAAAATAATGACAAAATTTTTAACTGTAGCTGAGGATCGAACTCGTGGCAAATGTCGTTCAACATCGACATTTTGGATTATTGCTCACCCCCCATAGCAAATAGCGTGATAATTTATAGCCTATGAGTTGCCCTGACCTATAAGGATTATGTATGCATTTGAACAGGATCGGTTCAGTAGTTTTTGCGCCAACTAATACCAACGCAAAATAATTTTACTGTTTTATTATATGTATAGATAGTATATATATACCTACACACTTTTGTACCCTTATTTTTTTTTTTAAATGAAATGAAATTTATTTAATTGCTAGAATATAGGTAGGTTACAATGAATACACATACACAACAACATAACATGTTGAAATATTTTTTAGACTCACTATATTCGACTTATCAGTCGTGCAAATATTTTTAGAATATGCAAATAGGTAATAATAATGTCATGAAATTTTATCCCTGTCACAGTGACATTAGTCAAACATAATAAAAACAGTTTCCAGGGGTTTTTCCCCCTGGTTAGATAGAGAATGCCTAAGGCATTAAGTCCGCCTTTGTGCTGCATGGAGTTTTAATAAATAAATTTAAACCTCATCACAAGTTTGAGCGCCACAGTCCAAAGTTCAAGGTTATAATTTGCGCGGCTTGAGCGCACTGACCCGCCTTAACTGTTCACTTACAATCATTACGATTGAACACCATTGTTGTCGCTCTCTCTGCCTACCCCACGACGTGTGCGACAGCTGCCGGCGTTTCGTGCTAGCTAGCTGTTTGCTAAATAAAATAATCAGAGTCAATCATTTTGATTTTTATTCCTGCAGTCAACTGCTTTCATTTCGTAGGGATTTACTCAAAATTGAAGCGCTGCGCCTTTTTTATTGTAGTGAGAAATCACCAAATAACTCCTCCCGCTTTGGGTGAAGCGAGAGCGAGTGTCAGACTTTTACTGACTAAAACCCACATGTGCACCTTCAGTTGCCCTTTGTGTTCCAGGGCCACGGTAACCCTAACGAACAGACTCGCGGCCCAGGCGCTGCACCTGAATTAATTTTGAAACAGCCATGCATGATCTCTGGTAGGTACAGGTTGAGCACATCAGGTGGTCCCACTACATAATAATTATGATATTTCACTTGTTATGAGAAGGTTGGTGAGGTGTGGTGTGAGGACTTCTATGTATTATCATTGCGGTCTTCCCATCCGATTATAATTTAGGTGTCTTCATGGCTATAGTGCCTATAGTGAATAGGCTCTTAATAAACTAGTGCGCCTCACCATCAACGATTGCATCACTACTTACCATCAGGTGGGACCGCAGTCAAGCAGTAGTTTATATCAATTAAATATATATATATATATATATCGTCATCAGTATTATTTCTACTGCTGGAAATAGGTTTCCTCCGAGCGTGGCTTCCTCGACCTGTTGTGTTGCTTCTTGAAACCAGCGGACTTCCGCGGCTCGTTGACATATTATAAGGCTATTACTTGCGATACCATCTCCATATTATAACCTGTGAGTAGAGTCTAGGCCAGGAATGGCGAACCTATAAGTAGCACGCGTGCCAGTGGTGGCACGCGGCAAAAGAGTTCGGGCACGCCAGTGAAAGAAGTACAACATGTAGGTGATTTGAATTTGAAACACTAGTAATCACACCAATTTTCTCTTTTATATACATATAAATGAATAAACAAACTACTGTAAACATTAGGATATACGAATTTTGGGCTGCTAATTAAAAGTTAATAGCATTTAGTTTAAATATTTGTTCATTAAATCACTAAACCAAGATTCTTTGGCAGCACACAATGACAACATTTTTTTTTTAATATTTTTAGTGGCACGTTCTCATAATTATAAGGGTTCGCCATCCGTGCTCTAGGCTTTCCCTCACCACCTCGATACAAATTCATACAGTACCCCAGTGTTAATTTTTCCTATCTCTTCAACGATCTCTTTTGTCCATTTGTGTAAATATAAGTAATGCCACAAATGGTTATTTAGTTAGAAACCGAAGCATATACTTACAAACATATTCATACTAATATTATTAATCTGAAAGAAACTCTGTCTGTCTGTTACGCTTTCACGATTAAGCTCACCTCATTAACATTGGTTTCTTCATTAGTACGAAGGTTAGGTTAGTACGAAGTAGGCTTGATCCTCGAGGAAGGTTTATAGGCTACTTTTTGTCTACTTATCGCCCGCATAACCGACTTTCACGCAGACGAATTCGAGAGCAAAAGCTAGTCTACTTTATGGCACATGTCGAAGTGGAGGAGGGCGTAATTAAACGACTCGTAGATTTCACAGCGCATATATTTATCAATTACACTCAATATTGCATTTGGTAATTATTATAATTCTGCTAATATAACACTAATATATACAGATATAATGATCACTCCATCTATTGTAAAGAATTAGTAATCATTATAATAATTTCAATGAATTCTACAGGTTAACACGACATTTGATGTGAATCGGTAAGTACACAATACATTTTCAAGATGTATAACATTTTTCATTATTTGGATATTGGAAAAAAGTCAATTAGTTCAAAGGTAATCTTATGATTCTTTAGAGCGAAATCACACTTAAAGGTTAACAAAAAATTCTTGACTATGTTTACTTTTCACTATTTTGCTTTGTATTTATGACAGATAATATGAAAAATTATGACAGATATCGAGCAACAATCCTAAATCACAAATGTCTAAATTCATGGATCGACTATAGGGCAGACGCAAATCTTTAATAATCTTTTCATACATTAAACTATAATAAAATATTTACAATATAATACTATAACTATATACAGCGCAATTCTCTATTGTTATTGTTACATACACACAAATTCCAGATTTTCTACATTAACTTCTAAGTTTTACTGAATATTTTAAAAGACAATGATCACGATTCGATTTTCCATTTAGATAAGTATGTGACTTGTAAACGTCTATATTCAATGCCTTAAGAACTCTTCTATGAATGTCGAAACAGCGACATAGGGTAAAACCGGGTTAGATGCCCCACTTTTTGAAAGAGCCTCCTTATTTAAAAAATATTAATCTTAAATGAATAATTTCTATGAGTGTAGCTAGTTTAATTATTTATGTTGAATTATAATTATTATTTTTTGTCCTAACAATAATAAATTTTACAGAATTCAGCTTTTCGTGGAACACTTTTTTTGAGGATAGATGCCTACCTGTATGGATAGTTGCCCCACCTTGAAAAAACTAAGAAGGATAGATGCCTGATGCCCTTTATACTGTGTAAACGAAAAACCCAACGAAATATGAGGTCGAATTACGAAAATCGTTTTTTTTTTTAATGTTTATTTGTTATCGTTAAAAGATAAGATAGAAGATAAGAAGAAGCTAATAAGACACAAACAAACATAATAAAATTTTAAAAGCATTTGTTGAACAAAAATATTAATTTTTAATTGTTATTATAAAATATTAATTATTAAGTGTCAACATGCACAATCATACTTTTTTTTAAATTAAAATAACACAATAAAGAAATCATTCCTAATCCTAGTTAAATGAAGTTGAACCGGATAGTGCTTTCAGTTTTCCACATCTTGAGCAATAATTTCTGAAAAGTATACAAGTTAAATGTAATCAGGTCTGACATCACACATTGAATCCAGTCGGATTTAGACTTCGTATTTCTATAGATTAAAAAAAAAAAACAATTTTCCTCTGACACCATATATAGTGTATGTAGGGATAGATGCCCCTAAGGGCACCTATACCTCGAAAAATCAGGGCAACTATCCTTTATGATAAGTATAGATACCTAAGTATTTTTTAAATAAATTAAAAACAAAAGTGCAACTATTAACACCCAGATGAACACTTAATGAACCAGTACATTGATGTAATAAAAAATATAACGGGATTTATTACTACTTATAAAGTTATACAACGGCAAATACTAATCTTTAAATCTTTGACGTGTTCGTGAAGTTCGCCGCGGAGATGATTGCACACACGAGCGAAACGTGTCCTCACCGTATGACAACCCGGGGGTAATTTAGATGCGGGGTGAGTGCTGGTCCTACTTACACTATTAATTCATAGTTGCGAGTTTGGGAAGTTAGGTTTTTTGAAAATGAGGCATCTATCCCACTGCGGCATCTATCCCGGTTTTACTAGGTAAATGAAAGGACGGCTTAACATTATTACCAGGAAACTGATCGCCAACTAATATTCAGAAATCACAAAATTACAGTTATTTGCTACATCATCAAATCCTTCTTCAATTCACTCCTTGTTGTCTCCATAACCATTGAAGTAACCGGCCCCGGGTCACAATAATTTGGAGAAGAAAGTGTTAGGCGCAGTCATCCGCGAGGGGTCCAGGATGCGAGGGTATGAGGAGCCCAGGAAAGGCCTGAACGCTACCCTACTAGCGTCTTCTATCGGACTAGTTGTTGCTTCTTGTGTGGATTCATCCTGAGTGTCTAGGGATGAGTCTCCGTTGTTGGAGCTGCCAGCCCCCAGGTGAAGTTTCCTCGTGTGCTTTTTGAGATCAAAGTTCCTGCAGAATCCTTTAGCGCAGATGCTACAGGTGAAAGGTTTCCTCTCGTTGTGCGTGTGCATGTGGAAGGTCAAGTTGTAAATTTGATGGAAGGCTTTGTTGCAGATACTGCACTTATACGCCTTCTCTCCGCTGTGGGTTAACCTATGATTCTTGTAATTTCCTTTCTGATGGAAACCTTTGCCACAAAACTCGCAGACAAAAGGCTTGTACCCTGCATGGATCCTAGCATGCGTGTTTAAAGTTGAAGATCTGTTGAAAGCTTTCCCACAAGTCAGACATTTGTGTGGCTTTTCTGAAGTGTGTATTATCTTGTGTCGGCACAGCGTGGAGGCCTGTCGGAAGCCTTTGCCGCATATCTTGCAGACGAAGGGCCTGGCGCCGGTGTGGACAGGCATGTGTCTGGTAAGGTTGTAGTGAGCGTTGAAGACTTTACCACAGTCTCCGCAGGCAAAGCTTTTGTTTTTCGCAGGAGAAGGAGTAGGTCCCGTGGTGGATGAGACGGCATGGTCAGCCGCTGGAGGCCGAGGACTTGGCGGACGTTGGACAGGAGATGTCGGTGGTGGAGGCCTTGGTAAGTGCAGCTGATGAGCATACGTCAGCGACACGAGATCTGGACCATAGTATAATAATGGATAGTGTGAAACGAGCTGCCTTCTAGCCGCTGGGATGTACTGTTTGAAAGCTGAATCTAACAGCTGAGCTCCATAGGACAGGAAACCTGGCGGTGGCGGAGGTTCAGGAGACACTGACTTCTTCCTATCAGGTTCCATGAGCCGGGCGATGGAGAAGTTGAGGACTGGTGCTGTGGGGGTGTCGGGGGACTTGGCGCGCTCGGGGGAGGACTCCCGGGGACCCTCGGGCCGAGCTGTCGATTGGAACGGCTGCATCTCGGTGTTGTGTGGTGAGGAAAGTTAAATCTGTAACAAGAGAAATGTTGTTAAAATATAAAATCATTCGCAGAAGGTTCAACCCTGAAGCTGAAGTTTTTTCGGCTTACTAAATCTAAGCTGCTCGGCACAAACCCGTGATAATTCAGCCAATTCAAATATAACATAAGTTTATATAATTCGTGCTAAAAGTGACAGCAGTTTTATTTAGCAGAATTGCCATCATAGAAATGAAAGCACCCTGGCGCCAATTTTACAGATCGATCCTGATTGTCGTATTCAGACATGAAGAAGCGTGGGTGTGTCGCTCCGCCCGCGCCGCGCCTCGCCGCTCGTGCCGCGTCGCGGTCGCAACAAAGCACGATCTACCATTGTGCTTGTTTTAAGTAAATTGGAAAGCGCCACATTGGGGCGTCGCGACTCTGTCGCTGCGTCTGACGCCGCCCTTATTCCTCCACAAACCTCCGGTATTGTGTTGAAATCGGCCGCAAACAAACGACGATAGAAATAATTTTTATGAGAGCTTTGAATCGTGAAATTGGATGGTTGGTGAGATTGGTGCTCCTGAGATTTTTTTCCTAACAAGTTTTATTTCGCTGCCTGAAGGCATTGTCGAATGTGCTTCAATTTTTATTATGATGTTTATGATGACGAAATTAAGGTTTTGGCACACTCTGTCTTATTTTGGCCGTTCAATTTGTACAAGAGAGGTTAAGATTTATTGAGATTAACTAAATTATTACCGATTATTATTATAAGTACCTTAAGTGTACACTTCGATAAAAACAAAAATATAAAACGCGTTGCGTGTTTGATCAGAAGTTGTGCTGTAGTTGGTTAAAGACATAGGCTGATGTTTAGAAATAAATCTTCCCTATATAAATAAATAAATACATGCAAAATGAATCAAAACAAATCTCAAAACCAAACCATCAAACAAATAAAAAAGCAGGGGTCTCACGCACCCCTAAAACAAAGCAGGGCGGGGAGGGTTGCGTCACTTATATCGCGGCAATTAGTGCGACAATAGTCGGTGCGCACGACTAACCCGCGGAATATGCTCGTGTGGTCGCCGAGACATCCGCGCTGCCGGGCGTGCGAGGACGGCACCCCGCAGTCGAGGGTTTGTTTAGAGAATTAATTGCTGGCTGGGGCGGGTTAGAGTTGAAAAAATTAGATTTTTGAATGCGGGTTTTTGATAGGTTTGACAAAAATATTATTATGATATTATCACATTTGTCCTATGAACTTCTTTCAAATTGGTTACAAACGACAAATACAAAAAAAAAAAAATTAAATAAATGTACTAAATATTATATATATTAGGTAGGTAGTATATTAGCGGTTTCATGCAGTCAATTAATTTATTGAATTTAATTGTTACAGTAAAGTACGACGACATAAGTAACTCTCCTGGAGAGGAAGCCTGAGTCTCAGTGGTGGGATCATTTTAAGGTTGATTATGTTATTATGCGATATCATACGATGTACAAAGTAATAAATAACACACCGGGAGCATATTATGCTATATTATACGATATAAAAAGTAATGAATAACACAAAACCAGAGCATATTATTTTATTTATTTATTTTCCAACTTACACCCTGTAAAGATAGTTATCTTTACAGGGTAACCTAAGGGAATAGAGTATTTTTAGAGATAGAGTATTATGTTATTATGCTATATCATACGATAAAAAAAGTAATAAATTACACATAACGAGAGCATATTATGTGTCATAAGTATTATGTAAGTTTATATTGTGTCATAGTAGTGTGCAGGCTGCGAGTCTATTGTAGTCAACAGGGATGAATTTAGACTTCAACTGCTACAAACCTATCAGATTTTACTTATGTGTTTATCATTATAAATATACACCGCGATTTTAATTAGGAAAAAACCGACGTAAAATTCCACCAATGCGGGTCCAGAATCATGTATTGGATCCATATGATGTTATATATACACTAAATAAAAAAAAAAACCTTAAGAACTAACTAAAAGTAATCTAAAGTATGGCGTCGAAAAACTCCTTTGCATCGCTGTCGACTGATGTTATATGTACCCAAAACGCTGGCGGCATTGCCACGCTGTTTTCTCTGGCCAAGATAAAAGCCAACCAGCCCTTGCGTCACGCTAAGTGTCAACAAGGCGTTTGGAAAAGTCTTTAAGCAATTTTTTCAATAAAACTTCGTGCAACACAAAGGTATCAAGTTATTTTAAAACCACAAAACCTTTTGTCCGACTCAAGAATCGAATACTTACGAGAGGCTAACGAGGCTAAAAGTACGTACCGTACACCCTTTTTCCACGCGCAAATTAAACGTACTATTGACATTGATTTTGAATCAGAATAAATTCGTTAAGTATAAACAGCAATACCAATGGTTTTTCCCGTCTCTAAGGGCATGTTTACCCAACAATACATCACGGAGCATATTGTTTAGCGTGCCCACAGTGAACTCGCGAGGTATTGTTTTAGTGCGCCCTAACTCCGACCATTGTTGAGTTCAGCACTTGAAGAACGTTTGTTGATCGTCGTGTTACATACTACGCAGTACGCTGGCGTATTGTCGACGTTGTGTAAGTGCGTATCGCTCCAAATAATGACCATACAGTTATTGTTGTTTAAATTCTACTGGGGACTTGTGCACTACTCGAGTATTCAGAAATATGTTTGATTTTAACAATAACAATGGACTTATTTGAAGTAATGTTGAACAATACGATTGTTTAAAAATATTCGTGTACAAATTGTTGTTCACAAATTCCTAATTTTTTTAGATTAACGCCCCTGAAAGTTTTTGCAATCTGTTAAACAAATTCCTAATTGCGTAACACACTTTATTATTTATTTATTACAATCATAAATTCTGCCAATGTGTAAAACAGTTTTTCGGTAGGTACTTGTTATCGTATTTACTATTTACGTTACATTACAAATTTTGTAAAATGTACTAATAAACGTAAATATGTAATCCATACTAATATTATAAATGCGAAAGTAACTCTGTCTGTCTGTCTGTCTGTTACGCTTTCACGCTTATACCGCTGAACCAATTTTGATGAAATTTGGTATAAAGGTAGAATAGAGCTTGAGAAAGGACATCCATACTAATATTATAAATGCGAAAGTAACTCTGTCTGTCTGTCTGTCTGTTACGCTTTCACGCTGAACCAATTTTGATGAAATTTGGTACAAAGATAGAATAGAGCTTGAGAAAGGACATAGGCTATAAATTATCACGCTATTTGCTATGGGGGGTGAGCAATATTCCAAAATGTCGGTATTGAACGATTTGCCGTGACTTCGATCCCCAGTTATAGTAATAATTTTTGTGAGTATTTTGTCGTCTTTTTTGTATATAATATGCGATGGTACTTCGATTACAATAATAATAGGACTTTTAGCATATTTTTAAAACATCTTAGACATTTTTACTCCATATTTTTGTAAAAAGTAGATAATCAAACATGACTGTAATAAAATCTAAGTGGAAAAACGAAAATAATATTTTTTTTTTTTCATTTAGCTACAAATTTAATATCTGAGATGAAAATCATCACGCTATCATCGACAAAGGGTTAAGCAGACAATGATGACGTTTATATAAGAACACCTATTTTACACAAAAGCCAACGAACACCGTAGTGCAGTCGTGTCTGGATTAGATCGACACGTAAGGGGATAGTGGTTCAAAACTCAGTTACTTTTTTGTGATAGTTTTGTTTTATTTTACTGTAAACAAGAAATTTTTACATATTTTTGCGTTCTTACTATTATTTTTATCGACAGTCTGGTTTCTACATCAGCACTTTCGAAGCAGTTTGGCAGATTATACTGACCTTCACTATACAAGACAGAAATCGAGCGGTTATGCATTCAAACGTCTACAAAGAGATATAAAGAGATACAATAGAGCGGCTATCAGAAAAAATGTCTTAGAAAAACTGTCATCCTATGCCTCAGTGACGCCATCTGGCTTTGAATAGCAAACACACGAATTAAATTTGTCAAACTATTTATTTATTTAACTATCGCTCGGTAGGTGGCCAGGGGCCTTACCATGATAATGTCAAAGTGTCAGACGTACGAGCGAAAAAGAGTGATGGAGCTATACACCCTATATAGCTCCATCCCTTTAACAGTCCGGTTTAGGTCGTAAAATGGATCACGTTATGAGCTTGTGGTAGAGCCTCAGTGTGTGGTAAAGGTAAGGTTAAGCTTTTCAGCAATAGATGGCGTTATCACGAAATCAGCAAATGTTTCTAGACCTATTTATAAAAATTATTGAATTCTAATTAATTGCTTCGTAAATGCCAAAAATATTTACGAAAATAAACCGCAGTTAGGTCCAGTCATTTTATCATAACAAGATTTGTAATAGCGTAAAGCGCGGTGGGCCTTGGGCCCGGTCGCCTCCTTCTGCGAAGCAGTAATGCTAGCAAAGGAGGCGGCCGCACGCGCGAGACAATAACCCTCGCGACCCAGCCGATCCGAACCGAGGGGTTCCAATCCCGATTTCCGGCCACCGTAGGCGCGGGCTTGTGGACGGCGAGCAATGGTTAGCTCACCGTCCGTCCGTCCGGTAACCGTCCGGACCGAGCCCAAGTCGTTGACGGCGCGTAGTGTTCCACGCACGCCTCAAGGAGGTGTCAGCAACCGTAGGGGCCCAGCAAGGTCGAAGCCTATTGGGGCCATGGGTGATACGAAAGAGATTCCCGGGGCCCTGGAACAATGGCAAAGAAGGAACAGGAGAGGGTTTTATGTATGTTTCTTTCTGGTTTATGTTATGATAAAACAACGTTGTATGATTTTAAAATTATTGGTTCATTAGATATACTAAAAGTATATTATACCGTAGAATTATCTTTTTTACAACACTAAATATAGGCTATCAAAAAAAAAGTGGATAAAGTAGTTTTCAGTTGCCAAAATGTATAAATAGTTTGAGTCACGGAGTTGATACTGAGGACGATACCCACAGTTTTTAGTGTGTGCACCTTTTGCTTTTAGGTAGGAAATCATCAAATACCTTCCCCCGCTCTGGGTAAAGCGAGAGGTAGTACCAGACTTTTACTGACTGAAACCCACCTGTGTTCCTTTAGTTGCCCTTAGCGTTCCAGGGCTATGGTAACTTGCACGCCACATTTGTGGCAGCAAATACCTTCTTTGAGTAAAGTCTTAAAAGGCTCTCTTTCCGCCTGACGCAGGTCTTCATCGAACGTAGATGTTTCGGAAGGACCCCCAAAAAACCAGCAAATATAGGTAGGTACTTAATCACAGAAAGATGCTTCTTGAGCATTCGTGAAGGTTACCAGTACTTCAAGTAGTCTCTCCCTCGGACTTGACCACAACCTACTGTTTGGAACAAGTACCTAATTTCAAAGATTCCAAAAATTGAAGATCATTAAGAATTTCATGAAAAACCCATGAAGACATATTTCACACAAGGCCCCGACGTGGTTTGCGTTCCTGAAGAAAGTTTGATTACGTATGATGTATCCTACATTACTTGCAGCCTTAAGTCGACAACTGGACGTTACCTCCTTAAGAGTGGTCAGTGAGTGGTGATCAACACTGGGACAACATTCTGACGGATGCCAGAGTCAGTCACAGCCCCAATTATTGGGACATTTGTTCGCTGTCATTTTATAGTTTTGTGGAGTCACAAACACGGAGTAATGAGGGGGTATTAGGGTGTTTCGAGAGGTTTCTGTTTCAAATTCGACGTGATGTAAGTCAACATCAAACTGCAACAATTTTTTCACAAATTCTTTATAAGTACAGTTGTGGAGCAAGATGACATCGTAGGTTACTCTGTAGTATTTTAATAATCGCTAGCAGTAGTGGACTATCAGTGCTCGTTATCCAGCTGAAGATGGGCTGAAGCCGATTATGCTCCTTCGAAATTCACCTCCGCCAAAGCTGCATAACGGACCCGACTAAAAGTCTGCAGAGAAATATCATCGAGGCAAATTCTTATGGGAGGTAATTCTTTCGAAAATTCTCATAGCTCTAGCAGGCATTGGCCCTAGAGATCTTCGTCAGGTGAAAAGAGAGGACGCTGTGGTGTCTTTCTAAAGACACCACAGCGTCCTCTCTTTTCCTCAAAGAAGGAAGATTTGCTGCCGCGTAAAAGTTACCGTAGCTCTAGAACACTAAGGGCAATTAAAGGAACACAGGTCGGTTTCAGTCTGTAAAAGTCTGACACAAACTCTCGCTTTACCCAGAGCGGGGGAAGGTATTTGATGATTTTCTTCCTAAAAGTAAAACGTGCAGACAATAAAAACTGTGGGTATTGACCTCAGAACAAGATCCGTACAGACTCTTTATACATTTTGGCAACATTTAACATTTTGAAAACTACTTTATCCACTTTTTTTATAGCCTACGTTAAATAACATTTATTTAGTGTTGTTAAAAGATAACAACGGTTTAATACACTTTTAGTCTATTATAATGAACCAATCATATTAAAATCATACAGCGTTGTTTCATCATAGAATAAACCAAAAACAAACTTAAATTATCACCTTTTCCTTTTAGGGGTAGGCAGAACCACAGTTTATCAACTACTTCGACCTCAACATGTCTGTTTCTGTTTATTGATGATGATAAGTAATTTATTTGATGTATATCATGAACGAGTATTCTATTACTGGTGAGCCAAATAAATAAAATAAATTATATATCTGGACATAAGAAATACATTTTACATAATATATTTACTGAAATTGATTTCCGTTTGAATTAGATGTTTTTAGCACGAATCACAAGCACAGAATTATTAATTACGTTTGTGTATTTTTACTAACTTGACGCAGACAAAGTCGCGGGTAACAGCTAGTAATTAGTAAATATTTGAAATATAATTATGTTACATTTCGACGGCGAAGTGACAAGAACTCCTAACTGTCGAAGTCAAAAAATGTTTGTCTTAAAAACGTTAGGAGGTAATACTAAAAATTTACATGTTGGTTTAGTTTTAATTAGTAAAAGCCTGGCACTCCCCCCTCTATTCAACCAGAGCGGGAGAAATTATTTGATGACTTACTTCAGCCAGCGGTTTCGCCCACATGAAAGTAGGTTTATGCCGTCTATTTAGAGCTCACGTTATTAATGTTGAGTACCCCTACCTACGTAGGTAGCTTCCGGCCTTATTCTAATCAGCTAACTGCTTCTATGAGGTTTATCTATACAATCCCTACAGACTCTACAAAAACGAGACAGCGTATCAGTAATCACCCCTAATCTTCTCTCTTTACCCTCAATCAGCTCATAGAGATTTCATCTCTCATCAGATACGCCTGTCTGATATCAGTGTCAATATCATAATGACACTTGCGAACGTGTCGGCACATCGGATCAGTCTGCGACACAGTCAGTAGCTCTTTAGATAATATATTGATAAGGCACAGATTACTCCAGAAGGTTTGTAAGCGAAAGTGTGACTTAGAGCTGGGAGTTAGGGTCTAAAGTTGAATGGATTGAGGTTATTTGATGATAGGTTGATTTGCTAAGTAAAAGGTTAACTAAGTAATTGATTTGTGTAGTTGGAGAATGTTGATTATATTATGGAAGTAAATTATTTTTTGGTCGTTAGACCAGCTATGCTGTATGGTTCCGAGTGCTGGGAAATCAGATAAAGGCAAAAGAGCAGAAAATGCATGTCACGGAGATGAAGATGCTGCGATAGGCGGATTTATTTATTATTTATTTTATTTTAATTCATATAAACCAGTGCTTGACTGCGATCCCACCTGATGGTAAGCAGCGATGCAATCAATCATCGGATGGTGTCATGAGACTGGATATACTCGTAGATCCCAATAAGCTGATCCAAGGGAGCTTTAAAGTAGCCGAAATACAGTATAAGATGCAGGAAAGCCGCTGGCGATAGTTATGGGCATGTAATGAGCAGAAACGAAGACCACATGTCCCGACGCGTTTTAGCCATAGAAGAGGGCAAAAGAGGAAGAGTTCGGCCACCGAGGAGGAGGCGAACCATCCAGAACAACCTGCTGACAATGCTACTAACGCCAGAAACGACGCAAAATCGCCTAGAATGACATAAAAATATCAGGAGAGCTGACCCCAAATAGGGTACAAGCCAGGGGATTGATTGATTTATTTTTTATAATAAAAGAATAAGGAAATCCCATAACAATTAAAAACAATCCAAAAAGTAAATTTGAGGAAAAAAAATGGGAGATTTGGAGTTTATAAACGTGTCAAACCCTACCTTAATGCCTTAGGTTTTCAGGTTAAGTCTGATGCGTTCTCAAACGAGTAAACTCACATACACAAGACATCCAAACCCGGAACAACCATATACCTAGCTCAAACAAATATTTGGTCGGAGCGGCAATCGAACCCTCGAATCACTTCACCACTATGCCAACTATATCGCTATCTAGAATATGATGAATACTCAACTTCACACTCCTAAATCACGGGAGTTTTTCTAGATTAGCTAAATAATGTTTTCAATTTGTTTAATTAATTTTTGATGTTTTTATTTTATACATAGTTTTTTTTTTGTGTTAATTTAGTAGTAGGTTAGTCCTTAGTAAAGGTGGCGGGAATCCAATGGATGCGAGACGCACAGGACCGTTCATTGTGCCGACATTTGGGGAAGGCCTATGTCCAGCAGTGGACGTCTTTCGGCTGAAATGATGATGTGATGATGAAGTACTTACTGTGTGTTTATGTTAAATGTAAGATTATATTTTTCAAGGCAGCAAGATTATTATAATAATATATCATTTATTTCAAGTTTGCACTCATATAAGGGTTAGTAACAATATTTACTTGAAACTATGTTGCTGTGCATTTTTGTGAAATTCAAATTACACAAAAATCGATTAGAATAATCAGGTAATCTACAATCTCTATTTGATAAACTTCCGATAAAACAAATTTCATAATTAGGTATAGAGAGCGCTATGTAGTATATATACCTACGCCTTAATTGTCATGAGCATTAATCCTTTTGTTTTAAGATCCTTCTGCGGATGTATATAATGTGGCTGAATTTAATTTAAATAAATAACTAATTATATTTTAAAATCTTCTAAGCTGAACCAGTCAACCCACACATCATCTCGAGTACAAACATCTCGACAAACCACTAAATTACTTAACCACCACTTAATCTAAATCTCTCAGTATACTCCTCACTCCTCAGCGTCACTCTCTGACATCTGTCAAATAAACAAGTCATTAGCGTCCTATTACGGCTGGGAATCGAATCCGCACCCGAACCGAACCATTACTGTTCGCGACATGCGTCACCTCTAATCCCTAAATGCGTTTAATCGGTACTTCCATCCCTTTCTAACATAGGCTGAGCGATATATCTGTCTCTTTTGCAATTCTATGGCATTTCTATTCGACAGAAGTCATTAGAAAACCACCAGTTTATTTTGAGCTCTCGTGATTGGTGGTCGTCAAACAATTTGTGGTGAGCTAGGGGTGTGTCAGAGGTCTGGTAATTTTGGTTTGTTTATGGCACTGTTAAGGGGTGTCGTTCGGCGTGATGCGGTTGATAATTGAAATGCTATGATTGTGAGCGGAAATTGCTTATTTTCGTGTTAATAAAGTGTTTGCTTTTCTGTTAGCTCGATTGGGCGCAAATTTTGTTTCTGATTAGAAATATAAGCTGCTTAACTAGTTGGGAGCTAGTACAGCTTACCCAAAATATTTAGCCGTTGAACCTGTCACCATTTGTCGGCGCGGTCGGCCTGGAGTGGTCGAGGGTTTGGCTGCCGCGCTGCGTGTCACGGGTTCGATTCCCACACGTAACAAATATTTGTATGGCCTGCAGACGTTTAAAACATAAACATTTAACATAAGTATATAATCGACAAGGTGGACCGATGACCTTGTGAGGGTCGATGCGAGACGCACAGGACCGGTCATTGTGGCGACATTTGGGGGAGGCCTATGTCCAGCAGTGGACGTCTTTCGGCTGAAATGATGATGATGATGATGTAAGCGATATTTTTTTGTCTGTAAAAAAACGCTCTTAGCGATAAGACCACCCATTTTTACACCCTACTAATTTTAAACTACTTCTTGATTTTTTAAGCTGTACAATTAGGAGTATAATTATCTATCTAACTTAAAAGTGGATTGAGATGGAGAAACTATTCTTGAGGTCTACGCGGACAAAGTCGCAAGCAAAAGCTATTCAGTCAGAAAACTACAAAACATGACATGAAACGAGTCATGACACGGGTACACTGCAACAATGGGTTTATAAATACCACCTGTAATATAATTGCTTGTTAGACCTCATTCCATTTCCTTTTAAACGATTTACGATAAAAAAAACTGCATAAAAAGCAATTTTATCTATCATAAACCCAAATAATATTTAAAAAAATTAAATTACTCCTACGATTACTTATAATAAAAATCTTTATTTAATATCATTATATTGTCATTCCTCACATCTGTCAACATTGCGTCCCTTTTACACTTGACCGCGCTCGTGATTCGAGCGACGAGATTTGACATCATCTGACGTTTTGTGACAAAGTCTGACATCGTTGACGTGATCGTCGCGACGTCGAGTGGCGAGGGGTTCACCGCAGTTTATATTATAGGTACTTATATTTTATTTTAAGAAGGCTTGATTGTTACAATGGAATTATTATAAAGACGGCTGAAGATTTTTTTTGCAAAATGAAATAGATTGCAATAGGTATTTTACCGTTTCATTGACGAGTGAATTTTTTACTGAATAGGTAGGTAATTCTTACCGACTACTAGGTATGGTAATATAGGTACTCGTAATACTGTAACTGTGTTCTCGAGTCGTGATTCCTGTTTCAGCTAAATCTGTGAGCCAAATTGGGATATTTATTATAGCAATATAGTTCATTATAGTAGAAATATTAATAGGGAACACAAATACTTTCTGTATACATACAGAGTGTCATATTCGAATAATAAAGATTTAAAACAAAATCTATACACTTATTTATTTATTTACAAGCACTTGTACAACGTTACGGAGGAAGTCCAAGGTGTTGTACAGTAGAAACTTACAAACTAAAAAATTACATTAAATAAAAACCATAATAACACATTGAAGAATAAAAAGAAGATACATATACATTACCACAAAAATAATAAATATCCCACAAAACAAATGAAACAATGTTTTCTTATTTTTTATCCATCTTCTCACAAAACCTTAGACATTCACGACACACATCTATCCATCTCCCAGAAAACAAGTCACACTCCGGTGTTAGAGTCAGGAGAGCATTAAGCACAGAAAGCGCACGAACGAGCGGCGAGTTAGCTCATGACACTGTATGCGATAAAGGATCAGCTAACAATCGGTGTGTTCGCGGCCTTAGGTGTTGTTTAGGTACGAGAGGAACAAACAATCTCACCAGCTGAACAACTAATTCAGGACAATCAGATTCACCACGAAGAACTTGACAAGCGAAGATAAGCAAAAAGTAATTGCGCCTTACTTCTAGAGAATTAAATTTCTTATGTGCACATTAAAAGGTTCTTTTTATAATAAAACATATAATACGGTTAAGTAACATCCATATGGGTTAGTAAACAAAAGAAAAATCTTATTTGTACCTATGTTAGTAAACTAAAACCTATTTTGAAACAAGGTGTTAGTTCAAGATGCATCTATTTTATTTTTATTTTTTCTGTTTAAGTTCCTACATACTTGTTAGTTCATTATGTCCCAAATAAACATGTTTTCTTTTTCCTATGAACAACATCACCTAAAAGACCAGAATGGTCTCCCCGCTATGGTCTATGGTAATAATCACGATAAATTATTTTGACTTCGAGTCGTTCCGTGAAGTTCGTAGACCGTAGGTGCGTGGTGCTACGATGCCTACGGCTCGTAGCTCCAAGCGCTACGAGTCGTAGTCGCGTAGTACCTCAGTACTTTTCTAAACAACTAAACTTCTATTCCCATTTTTTTCTGAGGCTTTATGATTACTTCAATGATTAATGATGTACGAGAGCAGTGATGGCCGATTAGTAGCGGCCCTGACTTACGAGTTGTAGTGTTGTAGCGCGTTCAAACCCAGCCAGGCGCATTCCTTTATGTACTTTATTTCATCACCACATTTTTATTTATTTATCACCACTGCTCCCAAAACGGTGAAGGAAACCAGCATGTCCTAGAACCAAAAATTTGAAGACATGTGACATCCACCAACCCGCACTGGGCTCGCGTGGTGGATAACGGCCCAATCCCTCTCCTAGAGGACTCCTCTGGCCTGAGTCCCAGCAGTGGGAACATTAAAAGGCTGATTATGCTTATGCTATTATGCAAAGATTAATTAGCTTCTTGAATCGTGGCGGTCGCGGGTTCGGTTCCCTCACGCAACAAATACTTTTATGGCCTACAGGTAATAGTCCAGGGTCTGAGTGTCCTCAATATGTGAGTTTGTATGTTTGTGAACGCTGATATAGGAGTCATTTATAATCTATGACAACAATTTAAAAAAAAAGATAAAAATTAACCTTGTAGATTAAAATCTGATGACCTTCGATGAACTTACCAACTATTTTATTTTATATTAAATATCCGATTAAACGCCTTTACCAATGATGACTATAATCTGGATTTGAAAGAGAAATTAACTATAACACTGTATTTCTACACTATAAACTATTTTCAAATGATAGTCACAATTGATAAATTCAATACAACCGATTTTTTTTCTTAATCCTTCTAAAGAATGGGCCAACTCGATCACTTAAGGTGTAAACACACTACAATAGCTAAAAGATACGGGTACACTTCCGTTCCGAATCTGGACAAGGTCGGACACCGGCGGACATAGACGTACACGGTCGGACGCCGCCAAAGACGAGGATTACACGGGATTATCAGCTATTTATTTATTATAAGGTACGCCAGAAGCATTTTCAGTTTAGTGTTTTTTAGAAGTCGGTTAAAAATTGTTCCCCAGTAACGTTTTTCTGTTATGTCCTCGTTCAGATCATGACCTACGTGTGTTCTTACAATCTTAATCCTTTCATTTGTTTTGATTATTTGAACCATCCAAATGTAGATAACGCTGATAACACATAGGTACCTACATACTTATTTCTTAAACCGATAGGTTAAAAAAGAAAATCCAAATCGGTTCATAAATGACGGAGTTCTGAGGTAATAAACATACAAAAAATACAACCGCATTCAGAACCTCCTCCTTATTTGAAGTCGGTTAAAAACTCGAGTATATATTAATAAAAATAAATCACATAACGACGTAGATAGCCAGGTACCGCCACCTGAGCGGCCAACCCCAGAATCCCGGATACATATCCACACAACCGCTCTCATGTGATCATGACGTCATTACACATTTCGAGATATTTTGGAAACACAGACATGTTGGGGATTGGGCACGCCATAATTATGGTGGTGAGTCCCCTCTTTGAGGAGTGGCTGGAAAGGCAACACGGCGTCCTTACCTTCCGCATGACGCAGGTCCTCACCGGACATGGTAAGTTCGGGAGGTTCCTGCACCGGATTCGTGCGGAAGAAACGCCCGGGTGTCACCATTGTGTGGACCACCCGGAGGACACGGTGGAGCACACGGTGGAGGTGTGTCCCGCTTGGGCAGAGCAACGCCGTGTCCTGGTGGGGGCTATCGGTGGCGGCGATCTCTCGCGCCGGGCCTTGGTACAGGCCATGGTCCGGAGCGAGGAGGAGTGGCAGGCGGTCGCCTCCTTCTGCGAAGCAGTAATGCTAGCAAAGGAGGCAGCCGATCGCGTGAGGCAGCAGTCCTCGCGCCCCAATCGCCGCCGGGATTCCGATCCCGATTTCCGGTCATCGTAGGCGCGGGCTTGCGGACGGCGAGCAATGGGTAGCTCGCCTTCCGACCGTCTGGACCGAGCCCAAGTCGTCGACGGCGCGTGCTGTTCCACGCGCACCTCAAGGAGATGTCAGCAACTGTAGGGGCCTAGCAGGGTCGAAGCCTACTGGGGCCAAGGGTCTGATTCTGAAAGGAAGACTCGGCCCTGGTACGAAAGGCAATGAAGGAACAGGAGTGGGTTTTTAGTCAGTAAAAGTCTGACACTATCTCCCGCCCCGCCCAAGGGCGGGGGAAGTCATAAGATGACTTTCCCACCGAAAAAAAAAAAGACATGTTGGGGATATTGTCTAGGTTTCTATTGAAATCAAAACATAAATTTGTCCAGAAATTAATCCAATAAAGACTTCTGAAAATCTACTATTTTGCTTGAACTTTTGTCCTTCATAATGAAATTATAAATATTAAAAGTATATTAAGCATCTATAGGATACATCGGAATACCCAACAGAGTCTTCAGGCGTTATCTCTCTTTTTTCGCGTTGCATCTTTACCAACCATTGCTTGGATTGCGCTGGATGAAACAACAAGCTTTTAAACAATGCTTACGTTGACTAAAGACGGCTTAGCAAGGGCCTTCTTAAATTCATTTCTATAATTCGTCCAATTTCGCAACTCCACTATTACAATAATATTTACAAAGCGTCAAACCCGCACCGCCCACAATTAAACTATTACGCTAAACATCTACAGATCCTCGGTAATGTGCTCGGTAATCCTTCGCTTTGTGTCGCTCATCTTCCGACGGAAGTATCGCCACAGTATTGTATGAAGCGAGCTTTTGTAATACGTACTACGTGCGTAAGTGTGCGACACTTTCATTGATGAATATCTCCGAAGAAATTGAGAAATTTGACGACAAACTTTTACCAATTTTGTTTTTATGGAACTTGAATAGCATAGTCGGCCTTATAATGTTCCCACTGCTGGGACTCAGGCCTCCTCTCTAGGAGAGGGAATGGGCCGTAATCCACCACGCGGGCCCAGTGCGGGTTGGTGGATGTCACATGTCTTCGAATTTTTGGTTCTAGGACATGCCGGTTTCCTCACGATGTTTTCCTTCACCGTTTTGAGAGCAGTGGTGATGAAATAAATTACACGAAGTAATGCACCTGGCTGGGTTTGAACCCGCAACCTACAACTCGTAAGTCGGAGCCGTTACCACTTGGCCACTCTCTGAATGGAACTTGAATACTGCACTTAAAACTCACCTACTGCCTCTTGAAAGAGCTCAAAGAGCAATTTTTAATAGTAGCCAATTCCTTCCCGTTCTCTATCCTACAGATCAGCTGTACAAATCCTGTAACGTGCTTACTGTTCGCCAGCTTTTCATAATGCACACAGTATTAAAACAGCACGCCAAGCTTTCGTACAACACCAAAATTACTAATAAGAGACGGAATAATATGTATAAAAAATATGTATGTATGTGTTACCTTTTTAGGCCCTTTTCTGTACAATACGAGTAGAATAAATAGAAAATTAAGTATCTACAAATTAAATAAGTATGTATCTGTAAAAAGATTATTCTCTAATATTTACTAAGCATATCATATGTAGAGACAGAAGACCTACTTGCTGTATGTAAATTAAAACGACGTATCTTTAAATTTAGTTAAGCTTTTATAATAGTCGTATTTAATGCTAATTTATTATTTTGCACTCTCTAGCCTGAAGCACAGGTTCAGGCAAATAAGCAACTGTGTATTCTTTTTAATATTTAATATACTTTATTGTAAATGTGCCTATGTGTGTGTGTGTAAATAAATAAACAATTTATTTATTTAATGATCATAGAAACATTCAAAAAATTAGCAAGCCTACTAAGTACATCTTTGGCACACGAGTAGCCCATGTCTTGGAATAGGAAGGACATACTCGTAGGATACATTTCATCCTGGGAGTATTACATAAACCCTTGCGATAATTTACTACTTCCACTGGTAGACGTTAGTCATTACATACACAAATATTTAAGTCCCGGCTAAGGCAAGCCATGTAAAGTAGATAAGATTAGACAGGGTGATATTCTATCAGCAGTATCTATGATTGTCGAAATTTCAAAATGTGAGGGATTCACATTTACATTTCCACGTAAGATTTCGAAAAATGTATTTAGAAACAAGCCAAACTTGTTCCACATTTATAAAGTACTTAATAAGGATATAATCCTTCCAGTGAAAGTGCTAAACGTATCACTTAATCTGTAAACACCATAACAAAAGCCCATAGAGAGCGTAGAAACGGGGACACTTCCGTTGGAAACTCGGACACAGTCGCGAGGCCCGAGACAGTTCGTCGCCAGCAAGTTACTATGAAGTGACAAAGATGAGGATTACGCAGGATTAGAAGATATTTGTTGATGTAATCTTGTATCTGTAGTTGCCGCCGTAAAGTATTATGGAGATGATAATTTAATACATTTTTTTTTTAAATATAACTAGGACATTTTTATTATGTATCACTATTTTTTTAATAATTATTATTATTTTATTATTAGTTTGACATTCTTGACGTTAATTTTATTTTGACTTGTATCAGTATAATATTATTTTTATTTTATTATACTTAATGCACTCGTCACACGCTAAAATCATTTATTTTATTATTTGTATTATTTTGGAAATATTTGCATGTTGCACACGCTAAAATCATTTATTTTATTATTGCCCAGGGTAAACATGACAATTTATATTGTGTTTAACATTTCTTGCATGCTGACAATTTACTTTGTAATGTATGTATTGTACTCATGTTTGTGCAAATAAATGATTATCTTATCTTACAAATTTATGTAAAAACTAGCGTCGCCTGCATCAAAGTAGAAAATACATAGGTAGCCTATGTCACTCAGTGATAAAGTGGCCTTCTGTTAATTTTCAAAATCTGTCCTTTAGTTTTTGAGTTTACTCATTACAAACCAAAATATTACAGTAGAGATAAATTGGCCTGAAAATATTACCTTATTTTTTTCTATACCTTCCTATGTAAGTCAGTATTGTCTGTTCTGATCTAAACTGTAACACACATAAACTACAGCGTGACTTCATTCACATTCGAATGTCTCATTCGTTCAATGAACAAGTTATAAATCAAGTTTACCAAGTCTAAAGATTCCGATCTAATTTAAAGCAAGCATTTGATAAAAAAATAAAGAAGCTAGAACCTAAGTAAGGTTGGTGAAGATATTGCCTTGGTATTTTTAAGAAACTCTGAAATCATATTTGAGTTTAACAGTTAATCTATACACATAAAAGGAGAAACTGACTGACATATCAACGCACAGCCAAAACTACTAGTCCTAGGAGTGTGAAATTTTACACAAGGCTTCCTTTTATGACGTAGGCGAGCCTAAGAAAGGATTTTCGAAAATTCATACCCTAAGGGGATGAAACGGGTGTCCAAAGTTTGTATGGAGAACCTTATCCGCGGGCGAAGCCGCTGGCAGAAGCTAGTTTTAGATACAAACATACTCTATTTAGATGATAAGTTCATCGAGGACATTACTGACACTCCGGGCCTCGGAAAGCACGTAAAGCCATTGGTCCCGGCTGCCATTCGTAGATTTTTGACAGTTATTGCAGGATTTTTTCAGGCGCTTATAATGTATATTTAAAATAAAGGTTATAGGTAAGTAGCAATAGTACAATACAATTTTTGTAAACCCTTTGTTCGTCTAATAAGTGTCTACGTAACATTTATTCAAATGTTACTTGAGGTTGCTGGGGAGATGCTCTACAGGACCCTATGATTCAGTTACTTGTACCTATTAACCTGTTAAGGTACTTATTTTTTTATGATGGGTGTCTGGGGAGCATGACGTGGGTTGTGGAGGGCTGATTCAGTCGTTCCATGTAAAACACAGATATTTAGCTACATCCAGTTAGATCGGAAGCCAACCCCAAGCTAGTTGGTAAGAGGCTGGGGAGATCATTGTCTGTTTTAGATCATTAAATGTAATTTTGATGATAATCCGGAAATGTAGGAGACTAAATTTAATTTATGTATTTATTTTGTTTTAATTTCAATTTATATAATCTAATTTGTGTTGTTTTTGACATGTTTGATTGAATCTATTTCATTTATTACTTTAGATAGGAATATTGAAATGTGAATGTAAATGAGCTGAATGTGATAATAATGTATAGAACTGGAATTTTTTGGCTAGGTACTAACATAGTTTTTAAGTAAATATTGTTACTAACCCATAAATGAGTGCAAGCTCGAAATAAAATGATTAATACCTAATAATAATAAAGAAAACCGGTAGCTCCGTAACAGTGATCAACACATCCTGTATTTTAATTCTTTGCGACATACGGTTAGAAAAAAATAGACAAAACTACAAGATTACGTCATCAAATAGCTTATCCCTCATAATCCTCATCTTTGTCGGCGTCCTCCCGTATCGGCTTGTGTCCGCTTGTGTCCGAGCTCATGGCGGAAGTGTACCCGTTTCTGTGACCATTGTTGTGGTGTTTACTCTATAAGTGATACGTTTGCCACTTTCTCTGAAAGGATTATTAGAAAGGAATAGTTCTGATGAAAAAGTTCATAGGATTTTTTTCAGAAAAGTGTTTAGATGACTATACTTTTCAAAGTTATTTAAAATAGTCTGCTGGAATTGGTCCTTTCCTTTTTCTATTTTAATATTTAATGACTTTCTTATCATGATGGTTAATTTATCCGCTATGATTTCATTTGCTGATAACACTTTTCTTTATTTTAAAAAAAGATAGAAAATGTACAGATGTCTTGCATATAAACGAAAATCTGTCTGTTTTTTCAAAATGGACCTCCTAATTGGACTAAATTTAATCTTTAAAGGTACAATAGACAGAAACTCTATTTTTAGGTAAAACTATTGATTCAAAATTCAGCTGCGAATATGCAGTAGGAAAATACGATAACTGAACTAATTTAGCCACGGCTAGGTTAGATGGCTTATTTTCACAGTATTGTATGACACGGGAACTATAATCTAATATCAGAGGTGTGGTTTTAAGGACAATGTGGCGACATCTATGGCGCCGAATAGAAACAAACAAGTGCGAGTCGAACTCGCGCACGAAGGGTTCCGTATCGTTCGTAGCAAAAAACGGCAATAAAATCAGATTTGCTGTATGGGAGCCCCTTAAATATTTATTTTATTCTATTATTTAGTATTTGTTGTTATAGCGGCAAGAGAGATACATCATCTGTAAAAATTTCAATTTTCTAAGTGTCACGGACGGACAGTAGCGGAGTCTAAGTAATAGGGTCCCGTTTTACCGTTTGGGTACGGAACCCTAAAAGTAAAGTAAAGTATGATTAATACCTAATAATAATAAAGAAAACCGGTAGCTCCGTAACAGTGATCAACACATCCTGTATTTTAATTCTTTGCGACATACGGTTAGAAAAAAATAGACAAAACTACAAGATTACGTCATCAAATAGCTTATCCCTCATAATCCTCATCTTTGTCGGCGTCCTCCCGTATCGGCTTGTGTCCGCTTGTGTCCGAGCTCATGGCGGAAGTGTACCCGTTTCTGTGACCATTGTTGTGGTGTTTACTCTATAAGTGATACGTTTGCCACTTTCTCTGAAAGGATTATTAGAAAGGAATAGTTCTGATGAAAAAGTTCATAGGATTTTTTTCAGAAAAGTGTTTAGATGACTATACTTTTCAAAGTTATTTAAAATAGTCTGCTGGAATTGGTCCTTTCCTTTTTCTATTTTAATATTTAATGACTTTCTTATCATGATGGTTAATTTATCCGCTATGATTTCATTTGCTGATAACACTTTTCTTTATTTTAAAAAAAGATAGAAAATGTACAGATGTCTTGCATATAAACGAAAATCTGTCTGTTTTTTCAAAATGGACCTCCTAATTGGACTAAATTTAATCTTTAAAGGTACAATAGACAGAAACTCTATTTTTAGGTAAAACTATTGATTCAAAATTCAGCTGCGAATATGCAGTAGGAAAATACGATAACTGAACTAATTTAGCCACGGCTAGGTTAGATGGCTTATTTTCACAGTATTGTATGACACGGGAACTATAATCTAATATCAGAGGTGTGGTTTTAAGGACAATGTGGCGACATCTATGGCGCCGAATAGAAACAAACAAGTGCGAGTCGAACTCGCGCACGAAGGGTTCCGTATCGTTCGTAGCAAAAAACGGCAATAAAATCAGATTTGCTGTATGGGAGCCCCTTAAATATTTATTTTATTCTATTATTTAGTATTTGTTGTTATAGCGGCAAGAGAGATACATCATCTGTAAAAATTTCAATTTTCTAAGTGTCACGGACGGACAGTAGCGGAGTCTAAGTAATAGGGTCCCGTTTTACCGTTTGGGTACGGAACCCTAAAAGTTTGAAATCCTGCATCGCGCAATCAGTTTTCCGCGTTTTTCGATCATATACAACAGCCCCAAATCATCACACTTTCAATGAAGGTACGGGATTTTACGCCCTGTACCGCTACCTCTAACGTGCTGGCCACGGACAATTCGCTATAGCGAAAATTCGCGCGGCGCGACCGGCGGCGCGTCTTGCGAATGAATCAAACGTATGGAAATGTACTGGCCCCGGTCGTCTCGCTGGTCGCCGCTGCGCGTGGCATGCCCAGTACATTTCCATACATTTGATTCATTCGCAAGACGCGCCGCCGGTCGCGCCGCGCGAATTTTCGCTATAGCGAATTGTCCGTGGCCAGCACGTAAAACTGTACAGCACAGATTTGAGTGGACTTGTTCAGACAGAGCAAGCATTTGTCAGTTATCGTGTAGCTCAACTGAGATCTACAAGGAGCTCAACGGTCCCATGAACAATACGTTTAGAGTGAAAGTGGATATAGGTACACATATAGGTACCTAAATATAGGTCAAAGGTTAGACAGAAAGACAGATGATGTAAAATACAAATACTTTCAACTGCGGGATTATTCGAAAGACTGACGAAAGTGTTACATACCGCGACCCTGAAATGCAAAGGGCTACTGAAGAAGCACGGATGGATTTAAGTCAGTAAAAGTCTGACCCTACCTCTCGCTTCAACTAGAGCGAGCGAAGTCATTTGATGACTTCCGGGCAAAAAAAAAGAAAGATAATTATAATTTTATTACTTTTACTCGAGAAACACTTACCAGGTCTTATCCCTGTCGATTTTAGGCACAAAATTTATTGTTCCGCACTAGTGCGGAAAAGTGCGGGAGCACACCCCGCCACAATTTATTGTATTTATCGCATCGGGCTGGTCGCCAAACAGCCCCCACTATATAGTCGCTGGTCAACCCCCTATTTATTTATTTATTCGTAAGTGTATTGAAAAACGTCGTTTGACACGGAAATTTGTCACGCCTCGGTCGCAATGACAAACTTTCTCCACGTGTATCAAAATGACACCTTAATCTTTAACTTACCTACCCTTACCTACTCTTCTTACTTACTACCTTTATCTTTTTCTTTAAATTATCGACCACCATTACAAGAATCAATTAACAACGTCACCTAGAAGCCACATTCCAATTAACCACAGTAATGACATACTCCGGTGCGCGTGACGTCACACCCTACGTGTCAACAGCCGGGAGTTGAACCCACGCCGCACCAATTACTACCCGCAAATATTTGAGTCACACATCCATTTGTGTTTGCTAGAGAATAGATTATGTGTCTGGTGGCTGCTCCTGAGGGATGGGGTTTTAATCGACTAACTCCTTCGATCAACAATGTACTAGATTAAGGATCTAAATCATATCGCATATTATGTGGTCGAGGACGCTATGTGTAAACACTTGTATTTCCTCAAGAAAGAATTTATTATTATATTATTAGTTCAATTCTTGAATTGAGTTAGGTATGAAGATTTTCCCGAACCGCAAAAAAAGTTTTTGTTTATGACGTAACTATAAAACAGTTTTCAGGTTTTTTCTTATACTTGGGCTGGCTACAAGACCTTGCTTCATGAAAAATTTCAGAATTCTAGGTTACGGGAAGTACCCTATGATTTTGGATTCCCTTGAGTGTGTCGAAGTACACGTTTTTTGCGACATAAACTGCCGTATCTTTTTTTCGTTACATCAGAAATTTGATTTTTTCACAGCTTCAAGGGACCGCAGACCTGAGTATATGCTTTTAATTTCACCTCATTACCTCCATGCGTCCCTGAGATAAAGGGACAGACCGACAGACGGAAAAGAAAGTGATCCTATAAGGTTTCCGTTTTTCCCTTTTGAGGTATGGAACCCTAAAAAAGTATTAAGTATGTAAAAAAGTATTCCACCTAATGGTGTACGAATAAGTTTCCACCATTTTTAATAATAAAAAATTAAAAATTGTGATCCAGCTTCTGTCAGCGGCATCGCCCGCCTGAAAGTAGAAATATATTAGGCACGCCATAATTACGGAGGTAAAGAAGGGATTCTTTGAGGAGTCGCTGAAAAGACCTCACGGCGTCCTCACCTTCCGCATGACGCAGGTTCTCACCGAACATGGTCAGTCCGGGAAGTTCCTGCACCGGATTCATGCGGAAGTAACGCATGGGTGTCACCACTGTGTGGACCGCCTGTAGGATACGGTGGAGCATACGGTTGAGGTGTGCCCCGCTTGGGTAGAGCACCGCCTTGTCCTCGTGGGGGAGATCGGTGGCAACGATCTCTCGGCCGGGCCTTGGTACAGGCCATGGTCCGAAGCGAGGAGGAGTGGCGCGGGCTTGCGGACGGCGAGCAATGGGTAGCTCGCCGTTCGACCGTCCGGTAATCGTCCGGACCGAGCCCAAGTCGTCGACGGCGCGTACTGTTCCACGCGCGCCTCAAGAAGATGTCAGCAAACCGTAGGGGCCCAGCAGGGTCGAAGCCTACTGGAGCCAAGGGTTTGTTTCTGAACGGAAAACTCGGACCTGGGACGAAGGCAAAGAAGGAACAGGAGTGGGTTTTAAGTCAGTAAAAGTCTGACACACCCTTGCGCTCCGCCCAAGAGGGATGTCACTGGATGATTTTCCCACCTACAAAAAAGGTGATCTCCATGATTTTCTCTTCTTGGATTACTTATTGAAGTGGTGGATCCACTTTTTATCACCAGTAACTAAACGATGCAAAACTTTCTTTCAGAATTTCACTCCTGCAAAATCGGCGTTCAGCGTCTCTCGGCTTCAGTTCATGTGGGAGCCAAGGAAATTGTTCCTTGTTTTTTAAATAATTCTTAACTATTTTAAACGATGTGAAATTGCTTTTTGAGTTAATTTTAATTAAAGTTCGAGTTTTTCTTACGTTTTGCGCGAATCCTTCTTCAATAAGCATTACTGGAGCAGGATTCGCGCAAAACGGTTCCAGTTCTGTGTCTTCGTATGATTAAAAAAACTGGGCAAGTGCGAGTCGGACTCGCACACTGAGGGTTCCGTAGAAATTACCTATGTACGAGTAAATATTTCAATTTCCGAATGGAGTCTCGATGATTTTTCAGAATGACAATTTTTTTTGTGGTGTATTAACAAAACTGTTTTCAGATTATTCCTATATCTGTGCTATAAGATCTTGCTTTATGCCAAATTTCAAGACTCTGGGTCAACGGGAAGTACCCTATGAATTTTGATTCCCTTGAGAGTGTCGAAATATACGTTTTTTGCGACATAAACGGCCGTTTTTTTTTCCGTTGACTTAGAATTTTGATTTTTTTCACAGCTTCAAGGGACCTTTACGCGTTCTTGAGATAAAGGGACAGACAGACAGACATAGAGACGGACAACAAAGTGATCCTATAAGGGTTCCGTTTTTTCCTTTTGAGGTACGGAACCCTAAAAACAAAGAAAAACTTAAAATCTACTAGCTGCCCAGAGACGTTATATTTTTTTTATTTGATATATACCAGTGCTTGACTGCAATTCCACCTGATGGCAAGCAGTGATGCAATCATTGATGGTGAGGCGCACTAGTTTATTAAGAGCTTATTCACTCTAGCCTTGAAGGCACCTAAATTATAGTTGGACGGGAAGACCGCAGCAGGCAATTTGTTCCAGTCCTTCGATGTACGCGGTATAAACGACGAAGCGAAACGCTTAGTCCAGACCGTTGAACTTTCAACAACGTAAAGGTGGATACTCGCCGTACGTCGGGTTGTCCGATGGTAGAAAGGAGATGGCGGAATCAAGTCATGCAATTCCCGCGCACACTCTCCAAAATGCAACCTGAAAAATACCGATAGGCTGGCTACCCTGCGCCTGTGCTCGAGGCTTTGTAGATTGTCCAATCTACAAAGCCTCGAGCCTTAACCAAATCTGGATCCCCAATTAGCCTCTTCGCACGCCTTTCCACTGAGTCCAAAGCTGCTAGATGGCATTTTGCAGCACTAGCCCATATGTGACTTCAGTACTCCACACACGATCGGACCTGTGCTTTGTATAACATTAGAAGCTGTCCCGGTGTGAAGTACCGTCGGACCTTTGCAAGAACGCCTAGTTTTCTAGCAGCTACCTTGGCTTTGGACTCAATGAACCGCCCAAAATTGAGGTCTGAAGAAATTTCGACTCCCAAGAGCTGAAGGCGGTCGGTGCACTCCAGGGATACATTCCGAAAATATTGTCTTAGGCTGGGTTTCTGATTTGAGTATTTTAAGTTAAGAACGTCTCAAACCCTATTTGAAAGTCAAATTTTGACAGATTTTTAGGTTAATGTAGAGTTTGAGAAATGCTCAACTTTAAATGTATAAAAAAGATCATTGGTATCGGTAAAGTAGGATTAATTTTTATATAGGTAACCCTAGCGGTCCCAGACGTCCTACCCGCAAGCTGGCTTTTCGTCAGAACCCAGGAGGCAACACAGGTGGCACCCGATTGCACCGGGTAGGTACAATTGGATTTTCGCACCGTCCACGGACCCACTCAAATATACACAAAAAGTTTAAACTCAAATCGGTCAAGCCGTTTTGGAGGAGTTAGGTGGTAAATACATATACAAAAGAATTATATAAGTATATCAAAATGAAGTAGGTATATATAAGTAGATAGATAAATCATTTAAACCTAGGTAGGTACATACATGCATATGTATCTAATGTACAGGTACTTACGTGTATAATCAATTTACAATATGATAACAATACCTACACGTTAAAACCGTCCCTCGCTCGTTATAATCCATGCACAACTTTATTAAACCTTTGAAAGGGGTGTCATGATCTTCACCAGATGAGTTCACCCATACTCACTCATTACTACAATGGCTAATTTGTCACCCTCTGTGGGACTCACCCCCGTCACCTGATCAGGTAGGCGAAGCCCTCGGAGGGAAGAGGGCAGTTATTAGATTATAGCTCACAGGCCACCGGAGGTAGTGACGCTCGGCGATTGTGACAATTTGTCGTAGGGGGCGCTAATCGTCTCGAAGGGGTAGAAATTGTTTAAAAATATTTTATTCATGCCCTCACGCGTTCGCATAAGTCGCGCTTTCACACGGCTTTAAAAATTAAAGGTTTTTACTTCAGTGAGTTTTGCAAGGATATTAATGTACACCTAGGTTGATAATTAAATACGAACACGTTATGGAAAATAATGACGATGTTTATTGATGACAATATGTTTAGATATTTGCTTCAGGATATTTTAAATTTGTTTTTTTTTATTTACAAGAACTCGTAATTTCTTTTTGTTTTTTTACTAGCCCGTATTGTCATACTGCTGGGCAAAGGCCTCCCTCCTGAATCTTCCTGAACTTTCAAAACGCCTTGTGGACACTTCGCGTGACCTGAGGGCTGGCTTTTACTTCGGACAAAGGATAAGTATTGCTATTCAGCGTGGTAATGCCGCCAGTCTTTTGGGTACTTACATTAACAGTCGACAACGATGTGGAGGATTTTTCGACGCGGTACTTAAATTGCTTTTTTAGTACTTTAGTGCTTTTATTTTTATTTTGTAAGTTTGTTTTAATTAGGTTAAGTTAAGCATATTAATGTATTAGTTAGTTGCAACAAATAAACAAAAGTATTTTACTGCCATATGACAAAGCTTCATAAGATGGCCCACTACTTGTTCCTCAAATAAGGCCCAGGCTTTTTAGACTATTGAATACTAGCTGTTGCTCGCGACTTCGTCTGCGTTAAGTTCGTAAAACTGTACAATCATTCTGTGCTTGCAATTCATTCTGAAAGCATCGTAATTATTTATTGTACTTTCACATAAAACTGTTAAAGGTAAAAACGCAAATTACCTTCAGGATACATTTTATGTACTCGTCCAGATCCAGATGTATGAACGTCAATGAATAGAAAGAGTATGTAAGGGTCGTAGCAGTTGGCATTTCTGCCTACCCCAAGGGAAAAGGCACTAGTTTATGTATATTCCTGGTTTATGTTCTGGTAAAACAACATTGTCCAAGTGAGCACGTCATAATCGCAGCGGTAATGCCTGTCTTTGAGGAGTGGCTACAGAGGCGTCACGGCATCCTCTCTTTGTGCAGGACTCGCCGGATGTGGGTGTTTCGGGAGGTATCTGTATCGAATTCAGCGAAAAGAAACACTCGAGTCTCACCATTGTGCGCATCGCCCGGAGAATACGATGGAACTTACGGTGGAAGTCAGTCCCGCTTGGTAGGAGCGCCGGCGCCGCCGTATCCTCATGGAGGCGATTAGTGGAAAAAATGCCAACCAGTAGCCTCCTTCAGTGAAGCACTACGATCGAAGAAGGTGGCTGAAACTATGAAGGATGATGAGGGAAGTGATGCTCCAGGTGTTGAAAGCCGCAGGGCGATTGCGGTGGAGCCGTCCGGTCATCTGGTCAAAGCAATCCTGAATCGACGGCGCGTAGTAATCTACGCGCGACTCATAATGATGTCAGCAAATGGATAGTGCCCTCTAGGGCCAATGTCTGCTAAGGCTGCGAGATTGTTCGAAAGAGTTACCTCCTGTAAAATTTTCGCCTCAATAATATTTCACTGAAGAGTTTAAGCCGTCAGACAGCTTTGGTAGAGGTAAACGAAGGAACATAATCGGGACACCGACCTTCAGCTGGATAACGTTTGCACTGATGATGGTGCAAAGCCAAAAAGCCAGTGAATCCAAAAATTACCATCATCATCAATTATCTTCCTCCACAACAGTACTTATGAAGAATTTGCGAGAGCATGCTTGAATTGATTGTTGCAGCTTGATCATTTGGGGCGTAAAAATTACTTGTTCATTTACCTAGGATTTTTTGGTGTGTATTTGACTGACGTCCTCGTATATCAGACAAATGTTATTCCATAGTGGGAACTACCCTATGAAGAGTCTCCAACTTTTGAATGAATTTCGGTGAAATCTTGAACGCGTGTATCCCTGTCCAAACCGAGAGGTCACTGACGCCGATTGCCTCTATGAAGACACGGCGGTTCACCCAAGCAGGATAGACCTCCACCGCATGCTACAACGGGTCCTCCGGGCGATTTGTAAAATGGTAATATCAGGGTACTTCCAACCGAATCCGGAACAGAAACCGCGTGAAACACCCTCAACAGTCCAGAGCTTGTGTATCCATAAAACAATGAAATTCCGGTAATCAAATGTAGCAGCCGATTAGTGTTATCCCTGAGACTGGCCTCCCTCAGAGGGTGGTTCCAGTGGTCACCACTCACTGCAAGGAGGTAACGTACGGATGTCGACGTAAGGCTGCAAGGAATCTGAGATACATCATACGTTGTCGAACTGTGATCAGGAACGCAAACCTTTCGACCCAGTTTTATATGAAGCAGTGACTGCTAATAATAAAACACACCATTATTAGGCCGCAAGGTGCCATCATCCCGGAGGACACAGTGGAGCACACAGAGGTGTGTGTTGTCCTCGTGGAGGCAATCGGCGTCAGTCACCTCTCGCGCCGAGCCTTGTGACTTTGGGCTATGGTCCAGAGCGAGGAGGAATGGCAGGCGGTCGCCTCCTTCTGCAAAGCCGTAATGCTAGTGAAGGAGGAGGCCGCACGCGTGAGGGAACGAACGTCCTCACGCCGAGCCGAGATTCTGACCCCGACGACCAGCCACGGTAGATGCGGGCTCGCGGACATCCAGCAATGGGTCGTCCACAGCCGTCCGGCCGTCCGGTAATTGACCGGACCGAGCCCAGTCGTCAACAGCGCGTAGTGATCCACGCGCTCCTCAAAGAGATGTTGCAACTGAAGGACACAGGTGTGGTTTTAGTCAGTAAAAGTTTGACACGCCTTCCCGCTCCAACCAGAGTGGGAGAAGTCATAGAATGACTTCCACCCTTAAAAAAAGAAAAATAAAGTTGCCATCATTATCATTATCATTTCAGCCGAAAGACGTCCACTGTTGGACATAGGCCTCCCCAAGTGTCACCATAATTACCGGTCCTGTGCGTCTCGCATCCATCGGATTCCCGCGACCCTCACCAGGTCATCGGTCCACCTGGGGGCCTTCCAACGCAAGGTGCCATGCTACCCCTTCCGAAAATTTGGCCGTGTTATTTTAAAGTCAATAATTAAATACATATAAGTATTTACTTTTATCGCCTTTGGTTGGTATCCCTTGAATAATCACGGTCAATTAGCTTGTTACAACCACGGGGAAAAAAAGCAGTAGGATTAAAAATGTCTCCGTCTAACTCCAGTTTAACCATAACGGTTTTCGTCCAATTTTAAACAATAAAACTGTCTGCAAACTTGGGCGATGGTCATTCTTCCGCCACTCAGAAAATTACGTAAAATACACAATGCCATCTATCAAATATGACGTTCAACTATCATTGTCATCATTATTTCTACTTTCAGTCTTTAGATGGCGTTGCGAGTATCTGAATTGCGTGTGGTGCCATATTTACAACATTTTAGTACGTGATTTTACTCGCCGCTTTTATTTTATTATATGTTTTGATTAGTTTTTACAAAATATTTAGAAGAAATCGAATAGAAATGTCAATTTTATTTTGAAAAAATGGTAAAAGTTATTTTATTACAAAAAAGAAGATAAAATAATGACAAAATTTTTAACTGTAGCTGGGGATCGAACTCGTGGCAAATGTCGTTCAATGTCGACATTTTGGATTATTGCTCACCCCCCATAGCAAATAGCGTGATAATATGTAGCCTAACAGTTGACCCGGCCTATAAGGATTATGTATGCAAAATTTGAACAGGATTGGTTCAGTAGTTTATTCGCCAACTAATACCAACGCTCCACCATTTTACTGTTTTATTATATGTATAGATTAAATTTGGTATGTCATAAATTGCAATAGAAAGGTGTTAAGAAGTTTTATACATATCTTTGTGTAATGGTTTATAGTAAAATGGCATAAAACATAAAAAAAACCTTTTTAAACTGTTAAAATATTCCCGATATGACTCACATTTGAAAATTTATTTTCTGTTAGAAGATATTGGTAATATTATTTAGTCAAGAACAAACGAAACGAATCTCAAAATTAGTTTAAGCGTTGATTTTTTGTTTTAGGGCCATTTTAACTTTCTATAGACATCAGTAGGCCCAAGGCCAAATTTTTTTACTGGTTAACTAAAATAAAGACTAAATTTTTAATTAAACTGCATGCTAAAAATTATTATAATTTTTTTTTTGTAAGAATTTAAATCATTTTGCTATCCTTGATATAACATAGATATTCATTCATTCATGACTATGTTTTAAAAAATAGATTTATAACTCTGATCTATAAACCTGTGGAAGCGGATGCGGATTTGTTATTTCCCGCAGAAATTCCGCACTTGCGAAGGCGAAGGCAACACAAAGTTCCACCAAAAAAGTTCGCAAAATGGTAGCTCTCTTAGGTTAGTACCTAACACCGTACCGTTAGTGAAAGCTAACATTTTGTGCTGACAGTGTGGTGAGTAGTAGATGAAATCAATTAAACAAATATCTAGTTATCGGTATCTAAATTACACAAAGAGATTAAATTAGTTTAATTAGGTATAGGAGTGTACTTAGATACCTATTTCTACTTGTTTCTGGATAGGTACCTACTTTCTTTTCTGTCTACCTCATGACTCGGACTTTGTAAATTGCCTGCCTAGGTATCGAATGCACTTTTTAAAACACTTAATAATTTTGCATTTGTTCCTATTTATGGTATGTTTCAGATACTCTTTTAACACTCTTCCTTCAGCACATCAGGCATATTTTTTGGTAAACATCCTCGGACTAAAAGGATACCTAATGTAATGTTTCCACTGTGGCAATGCTTTGCTTCAGATCAAGGGTCTCCAAATTTTGAAGCTTTAGGGCCATATTACATAGTTGAACGATTAAGTTAATGAGCTAACAATTTTTAACTTTTTTTTAATATTCTCCTTATTTACTATAAATTATGAATATTTTGCATGCCGTATAAGGCAAAATGTATTGGGACAATCAACAATTATAACACCTTATCTGTATACCTTCATTAAGGGCAAAAACAGTTTTAATTTTTCTGCCCTTAGCTTAAAAGGTAATTGGTACAAGTAGGTACCTAAAACTGATTAACGGTGGTAACCACAACTACCTATAAACTATTGTCGGTGGAAACTCACAATTAATTTAATGGTTCGAAAATTCAAAATGTTTAATTTCACATACGCCTACACGGGCACTTTATAAAACTGCTTCTTTCATTTTATTTTTCCCCCTTTTTCCTCTTTCATTAAAACTCTCTTTAAATTTTAGCATATTTTTAACGTAATTTCTGTAAAAAAGCAAAATGACAATACAAAATACAATGCCAATTGCAGTTTGTTTAAACATTATTACAAAATTCAAAACTTAAAACTATGTCCGGGGTACCCGATTGTTATTATGCCATACACATGCATTTTTGAACATACTTAGCTCTTAAATTTTACAAGAATTGTTATAAATATTATTAGAACCTGTAAGTACATAAAATTCCCTAAAATACTGAAGAATAGGCAAATACGCACACTTACCCATTGTATTTTATTATCCCAATGGACAGAAACGACGAAATTTTTTTGGCGGGAACAAAACACTCACTCATGCTTAGATTAATTAGCGGCCACGTCACAACTTAATTACATTTGTATCTACTGTAGACGGTGCATCTATACAATAATGCTTTATCTATGCAATGTGTTTAGTTTCTTAGAAATTGAAATGACCGTGGTTACCCGCCGTCCGGGACTACCCGGACCCTATACCCTCCCCTATACAAAAAAGGCAGAAAAATAAATAGTTACAACCATAATTAATGAGATGATTACACCAGGGGGCTACATGTGCAGAAGCAGTCATTGCCAAACAAGCGTGTCTTCGACATAGTCTTTAACCTTGTAATACGATTTTTTGGTTAGGACACGTATGGGTAACTTCCTTCGCTAAATTCAGCCTTTGGCAGCTTGTTATAAAAGCATATGCTATTTACTAGGAATGACTTGCTGTTCTTAGCTAATCTCCATTTGGATAATACATTTTCGTGTTTGCTACTCGTATTTTTGTTATGAAAATCGCTTCTAATTTTGAAAAGGCCTAGGTTTTTACGAACATATAAAATATTTTAATAATATTTAAAGAGAAGGCAGAGTCAGTCCATTTCTTTGAATTTATTTCTAAGGGACTCGCGAGGACCTATTTTATAAAATAGCTCGTATTGCTCACTTTTGCAATATGAAAATTGAGTCTACATCAGCTGCTCACAGTAAAATGCCATAAGGCATAATACTGTAGAAATAAGCATAGTAAACTAACCTAGCTGTGGCTACATCTGTCAATTGCCTTATTTTTCTTACTGCATATGCAGCTGAGCTTAATCTAGCTGAGAGGGTTCTAATAAGAGCCCCCCCCACTGCAGTTTAGAGTCGATAGTTATACCTAAGAACACAGTTTCCGATGTTATTACATCAAGTTTTTTGCCGTCAAGAATTACTTATATCGAGGCCAACTTCAGGGACATACGGTAATGAAAATTTTATACATTTAGTTTTCGCATTTAGTAAGAGATTATTAGCTGCGAACCATTTCAAAAGAACAGCCAGACTTTCGTTGACATGCAAGACATCCGCATCTTTTCTATCAAAAATATATAAATTTGCCATCATAATAGGTATATGGTTATTAGATAATTTAGTTAAGTTTTATGAGTCATCATTTCTGTCGTTAAATTTTAAAACCGAGTGGGTTTTATTTAATCATTCTGTGTTTTCTTCTTACACTTATCACAGCAATAGTAATAACAATAAGATATACCTACTGTCGCGGGCCAGATTGTAGATATGACTAGAGAATGGATAAATGCAACAAAAAAGCTTGTTATTTAATGCTTGAAACATGCACGAAAAATGGCAGAATATGCGAAATTAAATTATACAATTTAGGAACCCAAAAAAAGAAAAAAAGTAAGTTACTTCAAATTCTTCTCTTCTCTTCTTCGAAAATTCAAAATTAGCATACAATTAGTAAATTATCCTTTGATAAGCGATAATAGGTACAGTAACATTACCTACATGACATTAAAATCACAATTTCTTTCAAAGTTACAATTATTGCTTAATAATAATCTGGTAGAGAATGCCGCCTTTTGTGTTGCATTGCATGAAGTTTTAATAAATAAATAAATAATAGCCCTTATATTTTGAGACTGAACTGAACTCGGAAAAATATTATAAATGTATCGATAAAATATGCTAAAATCTATAATAATGATCTTAGGTAAAATATGCTATTACCGCTGAGGATGGCTAAGATATGCATACCTATGCAAATATGCAAATGCATATAATCAGGTCAGGACTTATTAATAGTCTTCCCTCAGAAATAAAAAAAAAAATATTACACACAAAAATATCAAATGCAAACTTAAGCAATATTACTTAAGTATCATTTAAGAATGTTTTTTACTTGTTTGCGGACCTAAAGATTTTATAATTGTTATCGACAATAACGTACAAATATAAAAAAAAAACTCATTTTGTATAGTTTCGATGTGGAGATGGATTCATGATAGCACAAGTTTAAAACTTAGTGGTTTTTGGTTGCTATTTAACTTAGACTATCCTGTATTATTTTGTATTAATAAATAATAATGAATAAACGGAATAAACGAAAAAAAAGTCCCTATTGATGACACTGGCGATGGCGGGCCGGATTTGGCCCGCGAGCCCGTAGTTTGGAGACCCTGCTCTAGGTGGATAGGTATCTAGTTATTTGATACCCAGCTGTATTTTTCTTTTTCATGATTTCATATTTGTAGGCAATCAACTGATCCAATTGAAGACACACACGAACATAAAAAAATATAGGAAAACGGACAAACCTGCAATCACAGTGGATAGTCCAAACTCAGCATCCAGCGCTATCCTTAGCGGCCATAGAAGATAGAAATGCACCACAAGTACTAAACAATTGGAAACGGCCAGTTCATCACTAAGTGAGCATCGTTACACCGGTCATTGCACTGAACGAAAACCAAAAAACTGGCCAAAGATGGCGGTTGCGAATTCAAAATTGGTGTGACGTCGGAAAGGCGCGCGGCAAGTGGCCGCGGCAAACACCCGCGCGCTCCGCTCGCCGCGCCGCGCCGCCACTCGCTGCCCAAAGGGCGGTCGCAGCGCTTCAATAATTCAGACGCGCGACCAACGGCAACACGTCGTGCGCCTCCCTCTCAGCACGCCGCGCCCCACATCGCGCCTTCTCGCTTCCACTGTTGCGCATTTACTACATTTCATTCCCCCTCTCTCTTCTTTCCATAACGGTTACGTATTTGCGTCCCGCTCGCACTCATTAGGCGGGTCTTGTGTCGTGTATTATGCAGTGTTTGGCGAACGTTTTATAAGGTTTGCGCAGCGATGCACAGAGTAGGGGACGAAGTAGAGACTTCAGAATTAGTTAACGTGACAAGGTAGCAGCAGGTTCAGTCTTGTCAGCTGCTGTAATTTAGGTAAGTTATTGCATTTTTATTCGAAAGCTGGCAATTACCTTACCGCTTTCAAGCAAGCAATGAAGTATATTTTAAACTAGTGCCGAAAAATGTTCCGGCTAGCCCCCCGCACCTATTCAATTTATGATACATATCTTATTATAATATCAGGTTAGTCGCCGGGCAGTTCCCACATTGGTCAATCGCTGGGCGGCAACACAAAATCGACCTTGTGGCTCCGATAAGAATCAGTCGTGAGAAATAGTTCTCATTTTTAGGGTTCCGTAGCCAAAGGGTAAAAAATGGAACCCTTATGGATTCGTCATGTCTGTCTGTCTGTCTGTCCGTCCGTATGTCACAGTCACTTTTTTCCGAAACTATAAGAACTATACTGTTAAAACTTGGTAAGTAGATGTATTCTGTGAACCGCATTAAGATTTTCACACAAAAATAGAAAAAAAAACAATAAATTTTGGGTTTTCCCCATACCTACTTAGAAGTTAGAACTGAAACTTAATTTTTTTGTCATATGGATAGGTCTTCAAAAATGATATTGAGTCCTTCCAAAGTTGTAAAATGTGTGTTCCCCCCCTGTAACTTCTAAAATAAGAAAATGATGAAACTAAAAAAAAAATATGATGTACATTATAACATTACCATGCAAACTTCCACCGAAAATTGGTTTGAACGAGATAGGTAGGTAGTTTTTTTTCATCATCATCATCATTTCAGCCGAAAGACGTCCACTGCTGGACATAGGCCTCCCCCAAGTGTCGCCACAATGAACGGTCCTGTGCGTCTCGCATCCATCGGACTCTCGCAACCGTTACCAAGTCATCGGTCCACCTTGTAGGAGGCCTTCCAACGCTACGTCTTCCGGTACGTGGTCGCCATTCTAGAACCTTTCGGCCCCAACGGCCATCCGTTCTGCGTTTTTTTAATACGTCATAAATCGTAAACCGCAATTTACCTTTAAGTTTGTACGGAACCCTCAGTGCGCGAGTCCGACTCGCACTTGCCTAGTTTTTTACATTAATTTAGGTACTTACCTACCTATTACTAAATAGTAGGTATCTACAGGGTGTAAGGGACAGATCTCCGCAAACTTTAAGATCTTGCTCACTAGACTAAACTGAACAACCTACCACAAGATTTTTTTCAAAAATGAAAAAAAAAATCGGCCTCTCCTTAAAATTATAAACTTGATTGGAACCTGAAAAAAAATCTTGTGGTTGGTTGTTCAGTTTCGTTTACTGAGCAAGCACCTTAAAGTTTCCGGAGACCTGTCCCTTACATTACACCCTTGTTTATGATTTTGATTTGAGTGTGTTGAAAAACGTCGTTTGATACACGCGGGCATTTGTCATTGCAGTTTCTCGGCTCCATAACGACCTCGCCTTCAGCTCGGGTAGATACCTATATCTAGGTATTCCACCTCGGCTACAATGACGTTTGGCCACTTGTATCAAAATGTACTACTTACTATCAGTTACCTGTTACTTATTCTGTGCCTGTAGGATGTGACATGAGCAGTAGGATCTTACCCTGTTTACCTAATTATAACAGTCAAATAGGTCATCATCATCATCATCACGATTTCAGCCGAAAGACGTCCACTGTTGGACATAGGCCTCTCCCAAGTGTCGCTACAATGAAAGGTCCCGTGCGTCTCGCATCCACCGGATTCCCGCAACCTTTACCAGGTCATCGGTCCACCTTGTAGGAGAACTTCCAACGCTGCGTCTTCCGGTACACGGTCGTCACTCCAGAACCTTTCGGCCCCAACGGCCATCTGTTCTGCAAGCAATGTGCCCTGCCCATTGCCACTTAAGTTTGGCGATTCTTTGTGCTATGTCGGCAACCTTGGTTCTCCTGCGGATATCTTATATATGTATACCTATTTAGATATTTTAATTAATTATTATAATTATTATTCATTTTTATGAAAAGAAACAGGTAGGTAAATACACCTTCCTGCACTTACAGAGTTTTTTTTCCAGGTGTTTCAAACGCTCCACCTAGCATAAGGCGTCCTACTTCATTTTTGCAGAGATTAGTGGTCCATTGCTCAAAACACGACTCGAAATCGTTTCAGAAATAGATTGTAAGTACTTTATTATTGAACCGATGACTTGGTAACGGTTGCGGGAGTCCGATGGATGCGATACGCACAGGACCGTTCATTGTGGCGACACTTGGGGGAGGCCTATGTCCAGCAGTGGACGTCTTTCGGCTGAAATGATGATGATGATGATGACTTTATTATTGCATCAAAATGTATGTAGGTACCTTCCTAATATCTCAACAACATTAAGTGGTGGTAGATTTCGACAGATGGCTTATTACCAGTTACCACCCACTAGGAAAGGACCTAGCCGTGTACCAGTACGATGCTTAGTGTAGCCAATTCAGTGGAGTTAAATCGGCGGTTCCAATACAGGCAGACCGATCAAACTCGCACCGATGTAGACGAATCGGGAGACTGGTCGCGGAGAGCAGCGGGATCCGAAGCATGGTGCGCCGCTAGCCGACCGCAGGTAGTTGGGGGTCCAATTAAGTAATGTGTCAGCAACTCATAAAAAGTTGGTATCAACTGTCGAAAAAACCTGGAATATATATATATAACCTACCAATCTATGATCGCACTGGATTGCTTTTTGGCAGGCAACTGTACCTACGTCACAGTTGGCTGCCAAAAAACGAAATCTTAGCGAAGGTGAGAGAGACCAATGCACGTTTGACTTCGATCATATTTAAATGAAGTACTGCTCTAATCTTTGTGACGGATCGAGTACTAGCTTCTGACGTTTTATACGTGCCCATGTAGGCATATGTAAAACAAAAATATTTTGTATTGATCAACTTCAACAATCGCTTGAGTTAATTGAGTAAAAAAGCCAAGCGGATGGAGGAACAATGTAGATACACTCATCGAGTCAAGCCTTGCTTGTCGGTTTTCTCTGGTAGGTATTACATAACTCAGTTCCACCAAGCCCTTCCAGACGTACGGCGATGCGCCACCGGTACACGGCAGACATCCTACTCATATCCACAAAACGACTTCGGGAACACTTTCCCGAAACGCCTCACCCTGTTGTTGTCAGCTCGATGTTATAAAGCGCCCTCTTGTGTCAACTAGAAACTACCATAGGTTTGTAGCAACCATAGACCTACTACGGGAGCACCACCCCGTAACGTAGCTTCCTGTAGATAGGTACCAACGTATCGCGTTTGTTGGAATCACAGTAGATGTCGCTGTGAAAGATATGAGCTGGTCTATACTATGAATAACTTCGTCGTCTAAATAGGTTTATGGTTTTGTATTCGATTATATCAAATTAACTTCTACGACTTGCTACCCCTGGGTGAAAGTAGAAAATGATCCCAAGGAAGAATACTTCCGGGACTAAAGGAAACTCTTATGTGCTATTAAAGAACATGGTCTACCCGTCTGCCAAATTTAATCCAAATTCACTCAGCCATTTGTGCGTGAAGGAGTAATAAACATATACACTCACACAAAAACTTTCACATTTATAGGCATAACATTAGTGTGATACCTAGGTATATATCTTTGCATGGCTGTCAGCAACAGCACAGAGGTGATACCCCTCTAAAATTTGCAAGGGAGAATCAGAAGTCAATCAAACGCCAATAGCATAATAGCATAATCAGCCGTTTAATGTTCCCACTGCTGGGACTCAGGCCTCCTCTCTAGGAGAGGGAATGGGCCGTAATCCACCATGCAGGCCAAGTGCGGGTTGGTGAATATCACATGTCTTCGAATTTTTTGGTTCTAGGACATGCCGGTTTCCTCACGATGTTTCTTTCACCGTTTTGAGAGCAGTGGTGATGTAATAAATTACACAAAGTAATGCGCCTGGCTGGGTTTGAACCCGCGACCTACAACTCTTAGGTACGCGTACGGCAATGCGCCACCGGTACATGGTGGACATCCCACCTATACGCACGAAACGTTTTGGGAACATATTCATTGTGCGTACAGCTAATGTTTTCTGATAGCTACAACCCGGGAATCTTAAAGTCAAGAGTGAATAGGTTACTTCTAGGTAAGCGCCCTCCATCGTCGACCGCATCGTCGCTTTCCATCAGGTGAGATAGTGGTCAAGCGCAAACATAACATGAAAAAAAAAACTCGGTGCCGTTACCGCTCGGCCATCACTGCTCTCAGGCGCCAATAGATCCTTGTAACTCTGGAAATACTTAGACGTTAGTTTTATCTCTGTATAAATAGAAATGTGAAAATTGTGCAAGGCTTTTTGTGGCAATTCGTGGTCTATTGTTTTAGTTGAGAAATCATAAATAACGTTTCCCGTACTGAGTGGAATGAGAGGGAGTGTCAGACTTTTACTGGCTAAAACCCACCCGTGCTCCTCCAGTTGCCGATTGCGTCCCAGAACCGCGGCGAGTCTTCCGAACAAGTCCGGGCAGAGCAACTACACCAAGTTCTACCTCAACTTGATTGTGTGATGTGCACGTGTCACCATGGACGTGTAAAGATTAAATAAAACACCAGTAAATATTTTAAACCAACTTTATTTTTAGCTAAAATATAATAATTCATACATCAAAGAAGTTCCCTAATTATACAGTAATAATACGGAGATAATACGAAAAGAAAAAAATAAAAATGTATTACAATAAAATAGTAATGATAAAAATAAAAAAGAATATTAATAGCTACCTCAAGTAATACTTAGGACAGACTGAAAGTTAGGGGATGATTTGTGCAGGTTTGAGCTTGGACTCTAACTGTTTCAGATCTTAAGAAGTAAGGAGAATGGGGGAAATGGGCACTGGACGGTTGTCGGGTGGACATCAATAAACATAACGAGAACAACGAACAACAGTTTGGAGGGACACGAATCGTTGTACGAAACATAAAATGGCACTAACATTGTTCATCTACTAACGAAATAATTTAGAAAAGTTAACAAGTACCCAAACATATTGGTCGCTGCTCCTCGTGCCACGTGGTCTCTGAGTTAGCTTCTTCGATCATCTTGTTCTTCGTTTTGTAAAGAGTTTTAGCTGCTCCTAATATTTTAGTTATAATTACATGACCCTCGATCCTTTGAAGGATCAATTGGTTCATTATAAAAGCTGCACCAGAGACCGCGTCACACCAAAACTTAACGTAAAACACAACTTAGTCAGAACTGTGAAAGTAGACAGAAAACAACACGCGACGTCAACTAGAAGAGAACACCGATGATTATGTCCACAACATTGCTTACCATTGTACAGTCAACTCTATGCTAATATGGCAAACGGTCCTTGATATGCAACGTCCGAGAGAGACAGAGCGAGGCGGTGCCGCACGTGCGAGCGAGACGCCAAGCAGACAGTGGACAGAACAGAATCCTACCTATACTTACGCCTAAACGACGACGCGTCTTCGTTTGCCATTTCCCGTCAGCGTCACTAACATATAGCCACTTAGTACCTAATTGTTAGTAAAAATCCCTTAACGCATTCAAAATATATATATAATTAATATAGTCATTACATAGTAGCTGATCCTAAACCGATACCATCTGTATAATGTGTATAATATCGTACATCTATTTTTTTTTTTCAAATAACTCTGTGCCTAATATACATTTAAGCCGATTTTGTCGAGAAGCTCGTAAAGGGTTAAGTGTTGGACATTTTTTGTCGAGAGACAAATATTTTTAAATACTACACACGTGGGGGAATCACGAAGCGTTTTGTACCGTAAATAAATGCGTCTTTTTCTCTTGTACCTACTAAACTAAATGCGGGAAACTGGCGGGGATCCGAGATGGGGCCGACATTACCTCAAACTGAATAAAACAAACATCAAAATAATACACCATGTTGAATTTCCCCGTTTTTGCAAATGAAAAGTGTAGAACCAGTGAAGCGTACATTATCTTATGTATCCAATAATATACAATCATAGTATCAGACCGCTTATATACTAATTATCTTCTTATGACCGATTCCATACGAAATTACAACGACTACGATTTAATACATACAGTTTTTTTTTTCATTTGTCTTAAGTGTAGAAACGAATAAAAAAGTGTAAGAGCTCTATAGTTTAGAACAACGACATATTTCCTTCTACGAAAGCAAGCGAGGAGTCAAATAATATTTCGTTTTACGTATAAATTTGATATGATCATTTTTTAAAGACCTTAGAATAGACTACAAATAAAATGTATGCAGCCGCGACCAATATACGCAACTGACTCACACAAACCTCACTTCTTATGTCAAAGTTTTTGACAGTTGATTGACAGCTGAGGGAAACCTGTGTTGCCAATTTCAAATAAAAATCGTTTAGCCAGATTTTCGTGTTCCAATAATCTCATAAATGTAAAAATAATCTCAAATTGCACAGCTGGAAACCAACTACCACTTTGCATGTTCAGATATTTTTGAGGGTAAAGGTGAGATTATCGACTGTGTTTACGTAAATTGCTCGCGATTTAGCATATCAAGTCTTGTGCCACGCGTGTGTTTGTGCCGAAAGCTTCCATACGAACTACATAGGTACGATAACCGACTGATGCGGTTTTTGAAATCAATTCCGTGACCGAAATGTACTGAAATGTCTCGCTTCGTTTCAATATGCGATGTTTACATACACGATTCTATAATATAGAAGATGTTAACCTCTATGATTGATTTAGTATGCTTTTGGTAAGTACGAGAGAGAGTGCGCTGGACGCACTCTCTGGGCTGTCAGACCCGATGCTAACTGGATGGTCATAAATTGAATTGACTAATCCAGCTGCCATTAAGTCTTATTTGTAATAGTTGCCAAAGGCGCAAGAAAGCGTCCTGGTATAAAAACAATGTCATTGAAGAAGTAGTTTTAGGTTGTTTATTTTTAAAGGATTTTCTTTCTTATTACTTAACATCAATATCATCTAATTATATTAATTTGATCTTTAGTAACCCCGTTCTTCAGTAACATTGCTTTTGCCAAAACTGATTATCATTTCAAGCTTTAATATTTCACAGAAATGCGATATAAATTAGCAAGATATGAATAGATAGAGCATCGTTACCCATTACGCTACTTTCAAAACATCAGTATTATAATGATGATTGAGAAGGCGCAATGGACTCTAAAATAGATACCATACATACAAATGACAGCTCAAACAACGAACTCACACATACAAAAAAAAACCATAGACAATCAAGAGATATTCTTCTAAACTATTGCATTTCCCATTATATACCTTATTTCAATCACACAAAGATTACTATTCAGTGCAATTTAGCTAGCTTAGCTTACTTGCTATTCCATTCGATAAATTAGGCATTGTAAAATCAACATTGTTCATGCAAACATAAAGTTGTTATTCGAGTAAACTGCAAACACATATATATCATATTGACATTTTTGTTTAAGTTTAAACTGCTCCACTTAAACAGCAAGTTGCTTTTTCTTATCGATTTTTTTGTATGTGTAAGTTTCGACCGTAGTTTTCGAAGAGCCATTTCACGTATCGGAAGGTAGCGTTATTGTAGGAGTCGTGTATAGAAACATCGCAGAGTCGTAAGCCGCGGGGGGAGAGGCTGGGGGGCGCTAGTGTGCGCGCATTACATCGTGCTGTTGTCCCACTCTAGCTGACTGATGTTCCTGTACTTGTGCTCCTTGCCGGGCATCACTGAAAGGAGAAAGGGCGTTAGTGACGTAATAACAAAAGACATTCAAACACTAGCTGAAGTGATCTTCATATTTTATTGGAATGAATGTTCTACTCAGAGAAGAATCATAAATATTTCTAGATTTCGTGGTAATTGTACACTAATCTGAACATCTTTGAATCAGAATATTTTATTTGTAAACATAGTCAGATTACAGCAGAGTATGAGGTGTTAAGTAGATACTCTTTGTTTAGCCCAGAGGTGTACAAATAGTATCTAGGCAGTGGCGTATTTATACAAAAAGCAATCTAAACTTACAATAATCTACACTAATATTATAAAGAGGTAAAGTTTGTTTTTTTTTTTTTTGTTAGTTCGTGGTAATCTCTAAAAGTACTGGTTCGATTGCTAAAATTTTTTCACCGATAGATAGCAGTTTTATTCCTGAGTGACATACTATATTTTAAATACGCGGGCCGCGAGCAAAAGCTAGTATAGTTTAGTAAAGTGAAAGCTATGGGTTCAAATGTGGCTATGTTGTTGCTAGATGGCGCTGTACTAAACATTTTTAGTTTATTTTGTTATTACTGTATAGGATCGTAATTAAATCAAGGCAATGGTATTTGCTAAAATCGGACATACTACTTTATTCTATTTAGTCAAATGATTGCATAAAAATCCACCTAATTCGCCAAGAATACCTCAACTGACCCTCTCTGGGCTTAGGAGTTTAGGTACGCTTGCCCAATTAGGCGGATTTTGAGAATAGAGTGGAATGTATTCCACGCTCGGGTTCGTAACTTTCAATGTAAGGTGATAAAATCTTTTCTCCTTTTTTATCACCTTGACACGCAGGGCTATTATCGTCCTGCATTCTCCTTACGACAACTCTATAAATGCGCACGGCGATATTATCTTTGCAATTTACAGTGGCATTGATGAGCAAAGATAATGGCCAACTCTCGGCAGTTCACTCGCCTAAACCCCAGTTGATTTACTATTATGTCTGTTTTCTTTCACAAACAGCTTATCTAATGTTCCCCAGTTCTTCTTACCTTCGTCGTCATCATCTGAGGAGTCGTGCTGGTCGGAGTCGGAGTCGGAGCACGACTCGCCGTCCGACGAGTCGGCGCCCGCGTGTGTGCCGCAGGACGGCGCTGCCTGCTGTAACACACAAATACTGGTTACTGATTGTTTCAACGGTCAAATTGAAACTACTTTTTCACGAGGCCTACGCGAGCACTTATTCAACGTCAGAAGCTAGTGCACGGATCAAAATGGCCGTTTCCTACAGAAATAAAGCGGCAAGAAACTCGACTCTTTTGAAAATGTTAAATGTATATAAAATTGTTGACTAAAATAACGCACACAACCAAACAAAGGAGCATAGCATGCCCTTTCATTCCGATAGTTGATAAGTGCGAGTAAGGAGTCTTTATCACTGCAATTTAGAATTTAGATCTTTAGTGACGTGAAATAGAATCATTCGGAACGTGCCACCGAATGCTTCGGGACGTGCCACCGAATGCTTCGGGACGTGTCACCGAATGCTTTGGGATGTGCCACTGAATGCTTCGGGACGTGCTATTGAATGCTTCGGGACCTACTACTGAATGCTTCGGGACGTACCACCGAAAGTTTCGGGACGTACCACCGAATGCTTCGGGACGTACCGCCGAATGCTTAGGGCCGGACTGCCAAATGGTTCGGGACGTACCACTGAATGCTTAGGGACGTACCATAGAATGCTTCAGGACGTACCAGCGAATGCTTCAGGACGCACTGCCAAATGCTTAGGAACGTATGACAGAACGATTTGGGAGTACGTGCGACTACTAATATGATGGTGTTATAGTTACCTCCTCCATAGGATTAACCGTGATGGTGAGCGCGGAGTCGTCCCAGGCCATCTCGGCGTCGGTGCGCGCGCTGCGCGTGTGCAGCGCGTGCAGCGCGGCGGGGGCGCGCGCGCGCGGGCTGCGCGACGCGCGCGCGCGCACCAGCGCCACGCCCGCCACCACCACCAGCACGCCGCACGACACCACGCCTATCAGGAGGGCTACGTGGTCTGCAAAACACTTTCTTTTAGTAACACGCCTTTGAGTAAGCGTGGTGATGAATGCTTACGCCTATTTGTTCCAGACGCGGCATTTACACAGTTATATGTTGATATTATAAGTTAATAAGTGTATTAAAGTAGCTTACTGGTAGGCATCTGCTCTGTGTGTAGATCGATGAGGCGCGGCGCGGGGATATCGGCGGCGTGCGCGTCGCTGCGAGCGTGCGCCGCGTACACGCGCGGCACCACGGCGTGGCCCTCGCCGCGGTGGTGCAAGTGCTCAGACTAGGGATTAAACAAAATGTCATAAACAGGCGTTAGAATCAATGCAGTACAGCGGCAGAAAAAGAAAGGGTGGCGTTTTTTTGACGAGGAATCAGTGAGTGATAAAATATGCGGTATAAACGGTAGTATTTTTGCGTTGATCTAGAAGTTTGATTTTTACAGTTCCAAAAGATTTCTTGATAGATTGATTGATATTAATTTCAACTTGATTGACACCTTGATACTTCCACGCGTTCCTGAGACAAAAGGTCTTTACAGACAGACAAAAGAAAAACCCTTTTTCTTTTCGGAACCCTAAAGTGGAAGCTGATCTTACCTGCTTGTCCCTCGCGACGGCGTCCATCTTGTCGGCCATGCCGCTGGGGTGCAGCTCCCGCGACAGTCCCGCCTCGCTCGCGCCCGACATGTGCGGGTGTACCACTGTCAACTGCCACAGAAAAATAATGTTCATTAGGTAAAAGAAATACTGTGAAGCAAAACATGGAAAATAAAATAAGTAAAACATGTCGTTGTCAACCTCTTCAAATTATCGGAAAGCCAAGTGAATCTAGTCTCATGTTAGGACTAGACCCGAATCGAGTTTGTGCCGATGTAGGGACAAGTCCCAAGTAGGAACCAGTCCTAGATATAGCTACTAACATAGTTTTAGGTAAATATTTTTACTAACCCTTATATGAGTGCAAACCCTAAATTAAGTGCGATAAGTGTCTTCCTGGCTTCTAGGTGTGTGTGAGGGTACTTGTGTGTGTAGGTACATACCGTCTGCACGTATTCGTTGCTGGTGAAACGTCCGTTGAGCTCAGAGCACGTGAGCTTGAACACGCGGTTCAGGTAGTATGCAGGCTTCTTGTTGCTGTACTCAATCTCGCGGAGCACCTGAGAAAAATAATCACAATAAGTTTATAATATTCGAATAGTGTGGTTAATGATGCCAGCGGTTGGATTGAACTATGACACCCTATTAATTTTAAGTTCCTATTGTAATTTTATTATTGTTGTACAATATCTATCTATCTATCTTAAAAAACTTTCATTAGTGGAAACTTAGTCAATATCTTCCCCATTAAAAAGTAAATAAATTTAGGTGTCTTCAAGATTCCAGTGAAAAGGCTTTTAATAAACTAGTGCGATTCACCATCAATGATTTCATCACTGCTTATCATCAGGTGGGATTGCAGTCAAGCACTAGTTTAAGTCATTTTTTTAAAAAAAAACGAAAACAATTTTTCTTCTAGTGGACGGTGAGGGTACTCCAATATGACTAGTGAGCAAGTACAATATCACATTCAAGCCTATATTTCCCACATTTCCCACATTTCCCCGGTAATTCTTTGCAGTTAGTAACAATATTTGCCCCAAAAAATTCTTAAAATGTTTTCCAGCGCTGGGTGTCTGACGCCCAGCAACTGCTGGATGGCAACCCTTCGATCCGGGCACGTAAAGCATAATTGTATTGTCTAATTCTATACTCTGCTTCTTTTTTATTTTGTATTATTGCCGGTCTGTATCGAATAACATATATTCTATTCTTCTTTTATAATTCTTCCTTACTTTCTGGTAGTTGTGCACGGTGTCAGCGCCGGTGAGGATGACGCCGTCCCTGGTGACGGCGGCGCGGATGTCGTAGCGCAGCGGCAGGTCGGCCACGTCGCGCAGCGCCAGCGCCTCGTGGTCGGGGTTCAGTGCCGGGTACACTGACACTACGCACGAGTCCAGCTTCTGGCTCTCTTCTGCGGAGAGGAAGAGGGAATTAAGGACGGGGTAAAAAGTATACAGACGCTAATTTTGTTGTTGACGAACTTGGATTGCATTTGGAGGCATGTACGAACATAGTGAGAAGTTCTTCCATCATCCGGTTTTTTTTTGTAATACGCAACCCCATACTAGATTATTTTTTAATACGTAGTAAATTACTCCTGTATTGTGGGTGCGTTTACAAGACACCCATACGGGTCTGGGTCAACACCTGTAGGCTATTCATAAATGTTCTGTGCGGAAAATGAACCCGCTACACGCAGCGCCAACCCAAACGCTCAACCACTCTGCCACGGCAGTCTGAGGGTCATATTCCAAGACATTTTGAAAAACCTCCACTCGACGCAGTCTCCATGATGAGAGAAAAAACTCTGTTAATTATCAATAAATTAAAAAGGAGTCAGAGAGAGAGAATAGTACCATTTGAAACTTCGATGTCTGTTTGTAAAATTACACAAAAAAAAAGAACTAGTATAACACAAAATAAAGTATATTTTCAGTGATTAAAACTTCATAAAAACGTGTATAATGTCCACTTTGATTTTTTGGACCTTTCAGTTTGTCAAGAAAGCTCAAAATGGCTGACTTCACACAACATCTTGTGTGTATATCGCATAGTTATTACAACTGGCAGTCATACTAACAATGCATTCGTCTCTTGCTAATCATATGAAGAAATAAATATATAATTCTCTTACCAGCCATAGGATGTCCATTCCCACCCGCCAGCACCCTGACCGCCAGGTCGGGGAACACGGTAAGGCCAGCTCTGAAGTGGCCATAGTCCCTGGCCAGGTCCTCGGAGCCGTTGAGCAGGATGCTGGGGGTCTGCGGCGCCAGCACCATGATGTACGACTCCGCGGGACGCGCCTTGATTATGCGGCCGTTGTCGCAACTAGGAAGTGATAATAATTATCATAGTTAAGTCGCTTCAGTTTTAACTAAACGTCATTTAACTGATGAAGAAACTGTGGAAGTGTAGCGACATCTATGGCGTCACATAAGAACTAAACTACGAAATCCTGCATCGCGCAATTAAAGTTTCCCGCGCGATTTGAACATATACAACACCCTGAAATCATCTATCGGGCAGTTGTCCAAACCAGACATAATACCCGTCTGGTCGGAGAATCCTCCCTTCTTAATGGAGGTTTGCGGGACTTTACATTCTATTCCGAATACCTCCAAAGGTGTGTTACATTAATTTATTTTAAAGACTCAGCCAGCTAACATGGTAATTTATTATAACTTTGACAGTAGACTCACTCATATATATTTCAGAAGTCACGGTTTAATCTATATGTATGTTAAAAGACTAAAAAATATCTAATCAGCGAATCTAATCCTTTACTCCTGTGCGAAGTTACTTGCACATCATGTTTCTTGGGCATAGTAGTTCCCGACTTAGAGCACTCGGTTTAATTCGCGGTTCCTTAACGAAGAACGTCGCTCTTTCACTTCATCAACTAGAAGGCCATATCGATCTCTAGTTTTGCTAGTACCACCGACCAGACAACTGTACGAAAGATGAGAAATGTGCGGTAAAAGTATGCGAGTAACCCGAGCGAAGCTGAATTGTCGTTCACTCTCGCTTCTAACCTAACCTTACATTTGTAATTACATACACCAAATTATGGTATTATTACACGAATCGTTAAACAGTTCTCTTTTATTTTGCGTTTAATCTTAGCCAGCAGTTATAACTTTGCAAAATACATAGAAAACTAATGTAGCTAAGGAAAATTATAAAGATATACAACGTGGCGATTAGAAGTTTGTGACGACGAACATTAAGTGAAGAAGATATTCACATTAGAAGTTAGAAAAACACAGAAGATTGATTTGATTGAAGCGGTGAAAACAATATAAGAAGGCAGAAAATAAAAAGAAACAAAAATAGGCGAGTCGAGAACTAAGTCGGTTATATCGAATGAATTAACGAAAGAGTGACGTAGTTCACCCGTGGGCGCGCTCTAACAACCATTTCGTTCGCAAACTGCACAAGACTAATAATGTTTATAAAGAAAGAAAAGAAAGAAAAACATTTTATTTGGCGGAACAAGGCGCAAATTTAGAACTAACAAATTATAAGCACACTATGTGAAAGAAATATGCGCCACATCCGCGCAAAACGGCAAAAACACTCGTTTTTATTACTGAATGGGAATCAAACCGTCTTGACGATAAATGGCCAATGTATAAGTAGCAAGTACCTTGCTGCTGAGCTAAAACTGGAATACCGTTTTCTACTATAGAAGTACCAAGTGTTGTTTTTAAAAAAAGCTTACGTATACTTACGTGATGGTAGTAGCGACGTGAACGTTACGCCTGCCGGGCGTGGGGAAGGCACGTGCGTCTCCGTACGCTACGCGGCGTAACAATGTCTCCACGTCAGCAACGCCGTCTCCTTCTACTGATACTGATTTCAGATCTACAAGTGAGAACACAAACATTTTTATGTGAGGTTTTTGGTTCCAAATTGTTCAACTCTATATATATCGATACTTAAACACGTGATTGTCCTTATGATTACAATCAACTTTCCCAAAGAAACTTTTTATATACTCATTAGTTTAATGACAATAACAAAACAGCTGTTTAAAATTCGCGTGCGCGTGCTTGCGACCACTCAGCTGCTAGCCGCGTAAGGCCGCTATCTCATGTACTTTTTGTACCTTACCCACAATAATGATAGAGCACCCGCGCGGCTTGCAAACCCATCGGTGTACGTAATCAGTATGTTTCGGTTAAATAATATCAAAAGACAGTCTAAAAAAAAGTTTCTTAGGGAAAGTTGTTTGTGATCATCAGTATAATCACGTGCTTAAGTATCGGTCACTAATTACCAGTCACTCTATATATGATGTTAGTCAGAACACCAAGTATCAGTATTTATACATGTGGTACGACTCCATCTCCCAGTACCTACCAGTAGTTATGGTTAACGACAATCTAGGGAATCCCGTAAAAATTCAGCTTATGCGCAATTCAATTGTGGTGGTGCTTCATGTCGTTATATACAGTATTTTTTTAACTAGTGCGCAAATTTTGACATGATAAACTTGAACACATTTTAATTAACATATAGGGTGACTGGTAATTAGTGTACGATACTTAAACACGTGATTGTGCTCATGATAACCATCCACTTTTACTATAGGAACAAACCTGAAATCGCGAAAAAAAATCAGCTGTTCAGAACATTTATGTTTGCCTAATGTACTGAACAGCTGATATTTTTTTCGCGATTTCGGCTTTGCTCCCATAATAAAAATTGTTTGATATCATGAGCACAATCACGTGTTTAAGTATCGTACACTAATTCCCAGTCACCCTATATATATTTTTTTTTTCATATGTTTTAGTAGTAAAAATAAAGTTATCGGTTACGAAATATGTTTACTTAGAAACTTATTTTATGGTCACTCGCCGGTCGAGCGAGCGGTCGGCGCGTGAGTGGGTATTAGTAGAGTCGTAGGTAAAGTACTCAGGTGGGCGGTGCAGTTACTGACCGCTAATTTTATCAATTTCGAACTAGTTTTTTAAGTTTAGGCTATAAAGTTATTTCAAACCTTCATACTTTCATAGGCTTAAATATTATTATAATAAATAATTTATTATACATTCACATTAAAGCACTTAGGTACGTTACAACCCCGAGATGCTAAATGAAACTAGGTATATTAATTTATTATTAAACAATAAAAATATCTTCATGTTTAATTATGCATGAACACGATACAATTCAGATTAAAATATAAAAACTTCTTCTTTTTGAAGTCGGTTAAAAATTGGCATTATCTACCTATTTACAATAATATCCAATCAAAGAGAACCTACACAAGTACACATGTATTGCTCGAAGTAACCTCCTTCTTTTTTCAGACACAAATATGCATGTGTAAATAAATTTGCATTAAGTTTGTTTAGCACATTATTATCAATTTTCACCTAATTAAAATCGGTATTTATTTTCTATTTGAAGTCATCTAGGCTCTGGGCCTCCTTTATATATACCAGGCGGTTCATTACTCTCCAAAGAAAAAATCACAAGAAGTGAGGTCTAGGGACCTAGCCGGCTACGGTATGGGGCCACACGAACGTGGGTTGAAAAGAAGCGTACGTCCGGATACTGCTTCCGCATGTGACGTAACTACTGGCCGGCACCGCTTGTTTGGCAAACGCCGGCGCCGCCTACCCCCGCCTGCGCTCTTATTTATTTATTAAAACTTCATGCAACACAAAAGTACAAAGGCGGACTTAATGCCTTAGGCATTCTCTACCAGTCAACCTAGGGTGGTGAAGAGAAAAAGTGGCAGCTCTTACGCCCCTCACCACTGTCCCGTACGCCGGCGGCCACCCGTTTTGATTGATAGTATTATGATTCAATTATGTCCATGTTTTGTTTATTACAAACTCGGACACGGAAGAAAAATAGGGAAAAAAAAAAACAAAAACTAAAAACGGAAATGTGTTCTATTACTAACACTGAACCATCAAAAAATATTTAACGCACTGGTTAAAACTTTTCCTGTAGTTACTTACATAGATCAGGCGCCAAGCTGAGTCCCTCCCGACAGTGCGCCAAGCAGGCCAGCGCCGCGCGCGACGCCCAGCCCCGCCAGCCAGCCGCGCAGGTGGTGCTTCATGTCGTTATATAGTTACTTACATAGATCAGGCGCCAAGCTGAGTCCCTCCCGACAGTGCGCCAAGCAGGCCAGCGCCGCGCGCGACGCCCAGCCCCGCCAGCCAGCCGCGCAGGTGGTGCTTCATGTCGTTATATAGTTACTTACATAGATCAGGCGCCAAGCTGAGTCCCTCCCGACAGTGCGCCAAGCAGGCCAGCGCCCGCGGCGGCTGCACGGCTCCGCGCGCGACGCCCAGCCCCGCCAGCCAGCCGCGCAGGTGGTGCTTCATGTCGTTCTCTGTGCCTAAGGAATTAAAACATGTTGTTAAAGTCTATTTGCCCAACAAGAGCCTGCTCAGATGATGGTCGAGGCTCTTTGCTATTAAGCCATTGACTACCTGTTCTCAACTGGTAGCTCAAACCCGAACCTTCCAGCAGTGAGTTGTGCAGGTCATTATAATTTAAATAGGATAATGCATAGTCGTCAGTCTGGCTTCAACGACGGATGCAAGAGTAATACTCATCAGTCACATTTTGGAATCCTGTGAGAAATCCCAGGATGCTATGTGCATATTCTTTGACCTCTCAAAAGCATTTGACTGCATTGACCATGATAATCTGACCTATAAATTACACCATTACGGAATTCGCGGACAAACCGCTGATGTTATTTTATCCTATTTATCTTACAGGCAGCAGAAAGTATCCGTTAATGGGACGACGTCCTCGGGGTATTTAGTAAAGATGGGCGTGCCTCAGGGTTCAATTCTTGGACCTTTCCTTTTTCTGGCTTATATTAATGACCTTCCTTACATGATGGCTAATTTATCCAATATAATTATATTTGCTGATGACAATTCTCTTATTTTTAAAATAGATAAATGCAGAAATCTTGCATGCCAACGAATGTCTGGTTGATTTTATTAAATGGTTCGCAGCTACTCAAATCTTACTAAATGCGAACAAAACTAAATGTCTAAAGTTTTCATTACCGAATGTCCCTTAACTTGGCTTCAATCTAGTTCTTGACAGCAAAAACTTGATTTTGCGTCTTTGATATGTTTGGGCTATTTATAAAATGGATCCTCGTCCTTAGAAATACATTCAAAGAAGTCGATTTACTGACTCTGCTTTCACTTTATATCTCAGAAATTATTTTGTATGTTCGTAAAAACTTAGGACTTTTCAAAAGTAAAAGCGTATTATTTACATAATATAAATACGTGCAGTAAACATGGAATTGTATTACCCAAATGGACATTAACTAAGACAAGTCATTCCTCATAAACAGCATACGCTTTTCGAACAAGCTGCCAAAGTCGGTTCCAAAACTTAGCGAGGGAACGTTTAAAGCCCACATCAAGTGACTTCAAAAAGAAAGCGTATTACAAGATTAAAGACTACGTTGAAGACACGCTTGTTTGGCAATGACTGCTTCTGCACATGTGGTTTCTCTGGTAACCATTATACAGTAGGTATACTGAATCTGCCTTTACTTTATATTTGCCTTTAAAATTCAGCAACAAAAGCAGCTAATTAGAATAAGCCTTTAAAGAATAAGCTTGAATAAACTTTTTAATTAGCTTGCTTTGTTTGTTAGCGTGTTTTGCTTTGTTTGCTTTGCTTAATGCTTTCTTTTTAGCCAATCGAAGGAATGCATAGAATTTTTCTATCAAGTTACCTGTTTCACACAGAAGACAACACTAAACTGTATTTTAATTAACATGCAGTATGGTTTTGTTTGAAAATGCACTGACAATAGTCGATTCTTTTTAGTTTTAGCGTCAATGGCTCTCCTAAAGAATTTTTTTAATACTTTTCACCCATTATAATTTTTATGTTTATCTCAACTTCAATAGCGTGTTGTTTACCTTGCCAGCAGGCTCCGATGACGAGGGTAGTGTTGACCCCATGGGCGGGATGTAAAGGCCAATCGTCGATGACTTCGGGTCCTTTGCCATCGACTGCGCGATAAGGCTCGCCGTCCACGAACAGCTCCACGTTAGGGAAGCGAACATTAACTGCGTAGTGATGCCATTCGTTGTCGCATACCTGTGAGAGAGATGGAATGGTTAGAAAAATAGGAATAGATTGAGGATCAACAGATTAGGCAGATTGAATCGCATGCAAGAATAAATAAATTATTTGTAACTTCGTCTATTCTAATTTGAAAGATTGGCCGCACGTACTTCAGGCAGCTTCCACCTCCACTCGGCGGGTCTGAAGATGTTGAGGTCTCCCTCACCGAAGTCGCGACGCAACAGTAGTATCAGGCGGCAGTTGCGCACAAACAGCGCGTAGTGGTGGCGGTTCATTTCTAGAAAAAGAGACCATAAGATATAAATAAACTAAAGATATAACTAAACATACAATTTTGGATGCCGGAAAATTACTGGCTCTCTGGACATGTTACGACAACATACAAATAGTTCAAAAAATGGGGCTTCATTTTATTAAATAGTCCGACACTCCCTCTGCTCTCGTACCACCCAGAGCGCGAGAAGTAATTTAATGCATTAATTTGGTTTCTCACATAAAAATGGGGCTTATTCTGAGTTTACGTACTTGATCGCATACGTAAACGTTTGCGAATTGTATAGAAAAACAGAAGTTTTTCGTTATTGCACGTTAAAGAACTCGCATTATGTTTTCGATTTTTACGCTTTTTACCGAGTAGGCAGGTGTGAGTTAATGAAGTGTGCGAGGCTAAGCAATAACTGCTGGAAGCATCGATCTTTAAGGTTATCGAAGTTGTTCCGAAGATATGGCACCATCTATTACGTACAGAAACTCCTTCGTTCCTCAGAAAGTACGTTAAATCATCGGTTCCCATTCTTATTCGTAGATATCCGACAGTCTTTACGGGTAGTCCGATGATGTCCGACAGCTTACCGGTGACAAGAAGTTTTTTTTTTTTAATATATAAATTAGTGCTTGACTGCGATCCCACCTGATGGTAAGCAGTGATGCAATTACCCATGCAATCGTTGATGGTGAAGTGCACTAGTTTATTAAAAGAGCTACCCACGCCCCTGAGCCCCCTGCCTGCCTGTGCCCTTGAGCCTGAAGTTATGAAGGTTAAATATGTGATTTTCAGTTGCATCCGGTTAGAGTGAAAGCTGACCTCACCCAGTGGAGTAAAGATCAGATTTATGATGACCTTGTAACCTTCTTAAAAGTTATATGCTCCTGGTACTCACTGTGGTCATCAGCGAGGCACAGCACGTGCTCCTTGCGGTGCTTGTCTGCGTCCGGGGCAGGTGCGTGCCGCATCCAGGTGCTGATGCTGAAACTCCCCACCAGGTCATGAGGCAGGATGGACTCTGGTACAACAGCTGCTGTCGTTTCGCCGTCGAATTCGAACATCTGCTCTCCATCGCGACCTGGAGGAAAAATAGGTATCAAAGGATATGAATTGTGTTTTTTTGGGAGTAGTTGTTGTGTAAATAGATTCATCATCACTTTCCTGCTCTTGTCCCGTGTTATTTGGGGTTGGAAGAATAAAACATGTTGCGCCATGTTTTATTCTTTCATACTGTCCTGTTGCCCGTAATGCTATCACTAACTTGCAATATGTTTGGTCTAGCTGATAGAAATAGACTCAAAAGCTTCCTAAATCTGGGCTAATCTTTTGACTTTCATGAAGAAAAAAAAGAGCATTACTAATAAATAACTGTTTAAATAAGAAAAAAGTTAAGTTCAATCGGTTCGCTTATGAGTTCTTTGTGTAGGTTATACTTAGTTCAATAAACACTCATTAAACAAACGTCTTTGCAGCGTAGGTATCGGCTTTTCAGGGTGCATCCGATGTTCGTTCGCGACCTACCAAGGGGTCACTACCTATAGTTTAGACTATACTACTCTACTTAATTCAAGAGCAGCAACTTTTCACCTCAAATCGTAGGCAGTTTAGTTGCTCAAAACCTCACAACTTATAGACAACTTATCTTACGTATAAGCATGTTAGACGATGATATTTTAGATACATAAGTAGTTGTTTCTGATGATAGAATTGCCTAGCTACTAACCTGAATCTGGTTTCAGCGACTTGGCCCATTCGTTTCCGACTCCGGGGCTTGGAAGTAGGTCGATCGTTTTCGGGTCCAATCCTGTAAAATAATAAAATACATATTTTTATAACGTTTTCAATGATATTTTCTTTATTTTAATGCGACAAGTCAATTGTTATGGGCTAAAGATCATTAACACTACAAAAACCTTTGACTACTCAGACAAATTCAGAACGCCACCAACTTTCGTGGTAACCGTGGTCATATAACGCGAGAGCGAGATGACACGACAAAGTCCTACTCACCCGTTATGTGACCTTCACTGCCACGAGTCTTGACAAAAATAGTGCTTGACTGCGTTCCCATGTGATAGTAAGCTGTGATGCAATCGTTGATGGTGAATCGAACTAGTTTATTAAGAGCCTATTCATTCTAACCTTAAAGACACCTAAATTATAATCTGACGGGAAGACCGCTGCAGGCAAATTATTCTAGGCTTTCGATGGACGCGGTATAAACGACGAGGCGCAATGCTCAGTCGGACGTTTACCATAGGTACGTATCATTTTCTTTGTATAAAATGGGACCTTCGACCTGCCCTTGGGTTGTAATCGTGTTAGTAATGCTTACCACAAATAGTCCTCTGCGAGTGCAGCGAGTAGGTGTCCCTGTCGCAGCCACTGCCCGCGCGCGAGGCCTGCAGCGTGACGGCGGCCTGGATGCGCGTGACGCCGGGGCAGCGCTCGTCGGACGAGCACGTCTCCAGCCGGGCGGCGGGGAACAGGGCCAGCGGGCCCGTGCCAGGGGCGTAGTCTACTCGCTCGGCGACTCCTGGGGGAGAAGGAAAATGGTGGTGAAAGGTCCGTTCGAATTTGTAAATTTCTTTGCCAGTATACCAATTAAAACTACTGAAGCCCTAAATTCGTCGCCATCGCATGCTTTTAGTTTATTACAGGCGAACGTTGCAGCCTGTTCGACTGAATTTAACTTTAAGCATATAAACCCTATAACTGTAATAAAAGCTTTTAAACAAATCAAGGTTAAATTGACAGAAGATTTGTGGGGTATGTCTATCAAAGTTTGTACCTCAATTATTGAGACTATAGCGCCGTACTTAGCTATAATATTTAATTTGTGTATAGATCAAGGAGTTTTTCCGGATCTGATGAAATATAGTAAAGTGATACCACTTTTTAAATCTGGGGACAGTAAAGACACTAATAATTATAGGCCGGTGTCCGTGTTGCCGGTTTTTAGCAAGATATTTGAAAAGGTGATGTTAAATCAAATGCTTAATCATTTTAACACAAATAACATCTTACACGATAAACAGTATGGTTTCACCAAAGGACGTTGTACAACTGACGCTGGTGTCTCCTTACTAAAACACATTTTTAATGCGTGGGAAGAGGCACAGGATGCTATAGGTATCTTCTGTGACCTGTCTAAGGCGTTTGATTGTGTGGTTCATGAAACATTACTCCTGAAACTTGAGCATTACGGACTAGGCAAAACAGCTTTAAGCTTATTAAAATCTTATTTGATTGACAGACAGCAACAAGTTCAAATAAACGGTGTCAATTCGTCGGGATTAAATGTGAAAATGGGGGTACCCCAAGGTTCAATTTTAGGTCCTTTTTTATTTTTAGTTTATATTAATGATTTACCCTATTTGTTGCAAAATAAACTTAATATGGTGTTGTTTGCCGACGACACTTCTTTGATTTTTAAGATAAATAGAAGGACTAATAATCTTGACGACGAAAATAACGCACTATTGCAGGTCCAAAACTGGTTCACTGCTAATAATCTAGTTTTAAACGGGAAAAAAACTAAATGCATTAGATTTTCCTTACCGAATGTCAAAAGTAGTGATTGTGACGTAATACTAAACGATGAAAAACTAGAATTTGTCGACAAAACTGTTTTCCTGGGAATAACGCTTGACTCTAGGCTACAATGGGGTCCTCATTTAACATCCCTTGCAGGACGGCTTAGCTCAGCTGCATATGCTGTTAGAAAAATCCGCCAATTTACGGATGTTGATACCGCTAGACTAGTCTATTTTAGTTATTTTCATAGTATCATGTCATACGGTATCTTACTATGGGGACGGGCTGCAGACATCGACTCAATTTTTATACTACAGAAAAGAGCCATCAGAGCTATTTACAATCTTCGCCGGTGCGATTCTCTAAGGGAACTGTTTAAGGATATTAATATCATGACGGTGCCTTGTCAATATATTTATGAAAACATCATGTACGTTAGAAAAAATCTTCATCTTTTTAGCAAAAGAGGCGATAGACATAATTATGTTACAAGAAATAGGGACCAATTAGTTCAACCAGGTTTCAGACTGGCTAAAGTGGCGTCTTCTTTCATGGGGTACTGTTTGAAATGTTATAATAAAATACCTCCACAAATATTAGAACTCAATGAAACATGAAGTCGGTTAAAAATTTAAATCTTGTATTAAACGCACACTATGCAGGCAGGCATATTATAAGTTGGAGGATTATATTCAAGATAAAAATGCTTGGCTCAATGCTGGTCCAGCTCCACTACCACCGGGGTGAACAAATTGATTAGTTTGGAAATTATTGTTATTATTTTTAAATGTTTTTTTTTTTTGAATTTTTAAATAATAAAAGTATTGTATAATGTAGAAGCATTTTTCTCAAAGTTTGTAAATGTGAGTACCATGGAGCTATTTTATGGTTTTTTATGTTACTATTGGACTTGTTTGACATAAATCAGCATGGCAGTTGAGAGTTTATCATGCTCACTCAAATGTCTCACTGATGGTGGCGCATGTGTTGGATCATTCGGTTCCCTTCAAAATGGTTGAGCTGAGTGGTGCTAATATTGGCGTCATGTTCGTGAACGGGCGCTGTCAGTTGAGACTGGTCATCTCTTAGCTGCCAGTTGCTATTTTAATATCTGTATTTAGTTTGTATTTTTACTTTATTTACATTGTTCTCACATGATAGCGACAAGAAACATGTAACAGAGATATTTGTAATTACAAAACATGATTGAAAAGAGTGTCCATGGAGTTTCTTGCACATTCTTCTCCATAGAGATCTACGCTTTGGAATGTGCAATTAGCATCATTTTTTTTTTTCTCTGACTGACTGACTTCATGACATTTCAAAAGTGCCTGTAAATGGTTTATTTGAAATAAAATGCTTTGAATCTTTGAATCTTGAATCTTGAATCTTTTTTCCGTAAGCGTTGACTAGGAATATTAACCTTATTCTTATAAGTTTAACGTTCATATTCGTTAAGGCAAATGTGAGTATGCGTTTTGTACGAATATGTACGTTAACGTGAAACAAATAACGGGCGTCTTTCTATACATTCTTTGTGTGCTTAGAAAAGTGCAGTCTGTGTATCTGACTCTACCTCCTGGTAACATCAAATTAATAAATGTATGTGTTGTGTTCTGTTCATTATTGACAGTAGGGCAATGTTCCACCGAAAGTAGACAAGAGATTTGTCTGGTAAGTAAACAATGAATGTCTCAATAACGAAATTGTCCCTGGGATGTCTATTCTCAATGCTTTCCTGGAAGTGTACCTTAAGAGGGTAGAAGTAGGGAGGTACAGAAAAATAATATTGACTTTGTACTTTTGTGTTGTATGAATCAACACAAAAGTACAAAGGCGGACTTGATGCCTGGCATTCTCTATCAGTCAACCTGGCTTGGTGAAGAGACATTATGGTAGGTGCATAAAAATTATCATTATTTATTTTCATTAAAAATCTAAGAAAAGAAAAAGTACATTCCTATAATTTAATATTTTCTTTTGAAAGAAAACTTTGTGTACGAGCACAAAGCAAACAAAACAAGAAGTCTTAATAATTAATTAATAAGTATCGCCATTTCTGCGGCTTCGAATAGAGTTAGTTATAATAACCCCGCACTGAGCCGGGATCCCGCGCTCCGGGACCGGGGCGGGGCGGGACGGGACGGGACGGGGCGGGGTAGACTCCATCAATTATTTACCGTTACTTGTTACAGTTTGTCGGTTTATTGTGTTTATTGAATAGTGTGGTCGAGTTAACATAACAATAGTGTTTCCTTCAATACTATTCGCATTCAGTAGGTTTCTTCGAGATTGTGGATACGTTCGTAATTAGATTACAGGCAGCGGAGTATTGTAGTTAGCTATAACTGTACTACTGGTATGTTTTGATCATACAAGAGGCATTTATTTATTTATTTATTACGGCACTCCAAAGAATAGTTCGCAAAAACATTTACAAAAGAATAATCTTATCAATAAACAATTATCACAGCTTATTTTTCACTTAAAATTGTGCACAGTCCTTACAGAATTTAGTAAACTTATATTATTTATATTTTGAATCAATTGTTCATTCACATTTAATAAATAATAACAAGGTACAAAACGAAAACAAAGACAATAGAATCAATAAAATAAGGAATTATTATAAATCAATCAATTAAATAAATTATGTCAGATTGATCATCAGCATTCTGACAGTGTCAGGGGGACGACATGGTTGGCGTAGAGGTTCAGCGATTGGTCGCGGGTTCGATTCCCGAACGGGACAAATATTTGTATGGCCTACAGACAGGTGTCCTGGGTCTGGGCGTCTCGTTTATATGAGTTTACATGTTTATGAACGCACCCACGACACGGGAGTAATTCTTAGTATGGGACAACTTTTTAAAAAAAGAAAAGAGAAAAAATAAATAACCACATTAATACAGTATATTATAGAGGCGAAAGTAGGCAGTAGTATTATAGAGGCGAAAGTTTGTGAGTGTGTATGTTTATTACTTCTTCACGCTCGAACGGCTGAACAGATTTGGATGAAATTTGGTACAAGAGTAGACCATGTCCTGGATTCTTGGAATAATATAGTATACTTTTCTTGTCATTGCACAAACATGAACCATCATAGTACTTTACAAGAATTATTTGAATTTCCTAAATCATCATAGCTTTCGTCACATTCGGTCATATCCTTTTGTCGAACAGCATCGCGATCGCGTCCAATCACGTAGTAGCGTCTGTGGTCTATGCCACAGATTATAATAACGAGTTGCTCGGGCGCGTCGTGGTGTTGCCACTTTATATTAATGTATTTGTCACGTTATTTATTTTTTTATTTTTTTTTATTTTTTTATTTAGTTTAATTTTCTTTTCTTTTTAATTTATAATTCATATGTATTTCCTTTTTCTATCCAAATCTTGTTGTACACTGCACCGTTCGGGCGTCTTTATGTCGACGCCGCCACCGGCCCACGCTGAAAACCAGCGCTGTGAGCTTAACGCATAATGCGTGAGGCCACAGCTTTTTGCTGAGCGTTAGGCCGTTTTGCGCGGATGTGACGCATATCTTCCCTATCATTTTACAATGTTTGTTTGCTAGTTTTAAGATTGCGTCATTTCGCGCGAATAAACAGTTTTTCTTTCTTTCTTCTTTCTTTCTTTTTCTTTCTAGATTTTGATGACTGAATTAGTTGGTACAGCTAAAACTGCTACTGACGGTAGCAACTCGATCATCATTATAATATTTGCAGCCAAAGAGTTCCACTGCTGGACAAATACCTACAAATCATTCAAATCAAAATGTTTTTATTTCACATAGGCCTACATGGGCACTTATAAAACGTCAAAAACTATTGCACGATTCCAATTGGTAGTTCCCTATAAGGAAGAACCGGCAAGAAACTCCATGGCTGTCTTCTCTTCCTGCCTTTGTCCCATATTACTTGGGATCGGCGCAACACGTTTTTTTCTTCCATTCGATCCTGTCACCCGTCACACTATCACTAACTCCCTTTTTTTCATATCACTCCTCACACAATCTATCCATCTTTTCTTTGGCCTCCCTCTCCCTCTCCATCCATCTACGTGTATACTCAGAACTTTTCTAGTAACATGCGTTTTATCCCTCCTCTTCACATGACCATACCAAGACAAACGATTCCCTTTCAACTTCTTAGTCACTGGCGCCACTTTCAAACTTCCTCTAATATACTCATATCTCACTTTATCCATTCTCGTGGCACCACACATACATCTCAACATACTCATCTCAGCCCACATTGAGCGGACTTTTACGGCTCTCACCAGGCTATCAGTCTGGTTTACAAGGAAATAAGACAGTACGAACCTTTCCATCCCGCCCTGCAAGGCTTGTTGACCTTGATGGTGACCATGACCGGCGCTGACTGCATCATGCCGCAGTCGTACGCCACCACGGACAGGATGTGGTTGTGAGACTTCTCGTAGTCTAGAGCTTCTGTGTTGCGGATTACACCTGGAGAAAGAAATAGATGAAATAGACAGTTGGCAGTGTAGTGATTGTCTAAGGTAGAAATAATTACTGTGTAAAAGGTGGGGTCCTGGTGTCCTGAGATACAGGCTTGCAGCCTAGTTTAGGCACCAGTCTCCCGAAATAATCGAAATAATAGTAGTCACAACATTTTAAAATATGATGTATTGTTTATTATTGTGGTGAGAAATAAACCTATTTTATTTATTTACTAGCTGAGCCGGCAAACGTTGTTCTGCCATATAAATTAAAAAAAAAAAAAAAAAATAGATGTTGGCCGATTCTCAGACCTACTCAATATGCTCACAAAATTTCATGAGAATCGGTCGAGCCGTTTCGGAGGAGTTCAAGTTCGAACACCGTGACACGAGAATTTTATATATTAGAAGATTTAAGGTAGGCGCCAGATAATAAATCTTAAATCTATATATATAAAAGGAGAAACTGACTGACTAACATCTCAACACACAGCCGAAACTCCTGGGACTAGGAACGTGAAATTTTGCGCAAGATTTTCTTTTATGACTTAGGCGACCACTAAGAGATGATTTTCCAAAATTCACTCTCTATGTGATGTGAGTGAAGATGAAACGGGGTCCAAAGTTTGTATGGAGGAACCTACTTTTAAGAGTGAACTTAAAAAAGTTTTCATGAGAATCTATCACAATAAACAAATGCTATAAACCCGTAAAACCACTTTATAGCCAAGCAGGTTACTACTACAGGACTCACCTTCATTATCGATAGTGAAAGGCTGGCTCCTATCCGTCAGTATCTCGTACTTGCAGATGTCTCCGTAGCGCGGCGTGCAGTCCCTGTCGGTGGCCTCCACCCGGAGGATCTCGTCGTACACGCGCCCTTCATCCACGGCCTTCACGTAGGCCGCCTGGCTGAACACTGGCGCGAACTCGTTCACGTCCGTCACTGTTATGTGGACCGGCACCCTGCGGATATGGAAAACATATTTAAAGATCTGGTTGAAAGGGTTTTTGTACAGTCAGTACCATCATCATCATTTCAGCCAAAATACGTCCAATATTGGACAAATGATAATGATAAATGATATTTATTTTGTAAATAGGTTTAAAAAAACACTTTTACACGTCAATTTTTTTTTCGTCATTTTTAAACAAGATGAGGCCGGTGTTTCCTAGCTGACTACCCTGAGAAGAAACACCGAAACAAACTCAGGGGACATAGGTCATCTCCAAGTTTTACCACAATAAGCGGTCCTGAGTGTCTCGTATCCATCGAATTTTTGCAACTCTCACCAGGTCATCGGTTCTCCTTATGAGAGATCTTTCAACGCTTCAGTTAACCTTTGTGTTCTAGGGCCACGGTAGCTCTTTTGAATATTTTGCAGCCCTGCCGAATGCCTACCTGAGGCATGAGTAGGGTTGCCATTCGTCCCGATATATCGGGACTGTCACCGTCATTAGGCCGTCTGTCCCGACGTCCCGACAAAACACTATTACGTCCCGTTTTATCGCGCGGTCAAAGCATTTCAAATACTAATAATTATTTTTCCATATATACTGTCAGGACTGAGAAGCTAAAGGAATTTTGCGCTTAAGTATGTTGATAATAAATAATCAAAATTTACTGTCGCACTCAAGAACAAGATGGCTTTCGCTGATGCCCGCGGTTGAACGGATCCTCAAACTTTGGATTCCACTAAAAAACTATTTTAACGCCGAAGAGAGACCACCTAAAATTATTTCTGATTTTTTTAAAAGTCCGATCAGTGTAATTTATTTCCTATTTATACAGTCCAATCTCAATTTATTTCAAAAAAATATAAAAAGCGTTGAGAAGAAAAAAGTGTCAATAATTGAAATAAAGCAGATATTACAGGAAACACAAAATTCACTGACAAAGAGGAAGTCTGCCAATTTTATAGGCATGCAAACTAAAATACAATTAAACAAATTAAAAAATGAGAATCCTTCACTTGAACTAATAACATTGATCACGAAGTTTGAGGAGGAGACAGTGGCTTTTTATAATACAGCTTTTGAGTATCTGCAAAAGTGGTCCATATCATTTGATAAATATAAAGTGTTTGATTGGATGATGCTATCTGAAATCCCAGAATGGACAGCGGTTGAAAACACTATTTTATACCTAAATGAAAATGGTGTGGAGATTTTGGGCGACAGTTGCTTTCAACAATATAATTATCTGAAAAACTTTTTGGAGGCTATAGTTGACACGAAAGAGTGGAAGGCCAAAAATTCTGTAGAAGAGAAGTGGATTTACTTTTTCAATCTTACAGAAAATCCTGAAAGAAAATGCCAAATGCTCAAATTATGCCAATATTTGTTTGCGATACCTGGCCACAACGCTACAGTAGAAAGAGTATTTTCATTAATGTCGAGCCAGCGGACCGATGACAGAAATCGCCTGCTGCAGGAGACTGTGGAGTCGATATTACAGTGTCAGGTTAACTTCAATATGACTTGCACGGAGTTTTAAAAATATGTAAAAGGACAGAAAGAATTACTTAAAAAAGTAAAGTCTTCAGCAAAATATGACCAAGCTACGTCTAGCACTGCTTCCATACAGTAGAATTTGTATTTCTTTTTAATAAAAATAATCATGTTTAATTATTTTTTTCTCTTTGCGTCCCGACACGAGCCTTGCCAAATATGGCAACCCTAGGCATGAGGCAATTTCCTCAACCCTTTCCTTCCATGGACTAGATTGTCGCGGTGGTTTAAAGGGTGTCTTTCTAGCAATATTTTATTTACTTCTTGGTCATTGGTCAAATCAGGATGTTCCTGATTTTCATCAACTTTAAGCATTAATGGGCACGCCATAATTATGGCGGTAAGTCCCCTCTTTGAGGAGTGGCTGGAAAGGCAACACGGCGTCCTTACTTTCCGCATGACGCAGGTCCTCACCGGACATGGTAAGTTCGGGAGGTTCCTGCACCGGATTCGTGCGGAAGAAACGCCCGGGTGTCACCATTGTGTGGACCACCCGGAGGACACGGTGGAGCACACGCTGGAGGTGTGTCCCGCTTGGGCAGAGCAACGCCGTGTCCTCGTGAGGGCGATCGGCGGCGGCGATCTCTCGCGCCGGGCCTTGGTACAGGCCATGGTCCGGAGCGAAGAGGAGTGGCAGGCGGTCGCCTCCTTCTGCGAAGCAGTAATGCTAGCAAAGGAGGCGGCCGATCGCGTGAGGCAACGGTCCTCACGCCCCAATCGCCGCCGGGATTCCGATCCTGATTTCCGGCCATCGTAGGCGCAGGCTTGCAGACGGCGAGCAATGGGTGGCTCGCCGTCCGACCGTCCGGTAACCGTCCGGACCGAGCCCAAGTCGTCGACGGCGCGTGCTCAAGCCCGTGCCACGCGCGCCTCAAGGAGATGTCAGCAACTGTAGGGGCCTAGCAGGGTCGAAGCCTACTGGGGCCAAGGGTCTGATCTGAAGACTCGGCCCTGGTACGAAAGGCAACGAAGGAACAGGAGTGGGTTTTTAGTCAGTAAAAGTCTGACACTATCTCCCGTTGACCCTAAGCTCAATTCTGGATGACCTGTCTCGCAGTTTTTTGGGGAACGTTTAAGAGGTAAAGGGAAAGCATTACCTCATTTCTATAGATAACAATTTAGATGGAAGAAGCCACTTTTAGCCATACTTGAACGGCGATGATAAGAGCACTAGGACATTACTGAGAGACAAAACTTACGTGTTGGAGTAAGAGCCGTCGCAGCCGACGGCGGCGATGTCGAACTTGTAGTTGCGGCGCTTCTCGCAGTTGAGCGGGTAGCGCACGCGCAGCCGCGCCTCGTTCTCGTCTATCACCATTATCTGTAACAAAACACGATGTTTCAAATGTGACAAACCTATTATTTTATATAATGTTTTTGGTTTCAAGCCCTTCAAGCGATGTCTTCGTCTTGTAATACAGTAACTTTGTTTACCGCCATCACCATTATCTCACCTAACCTTATTTATCTACCTTATTTACCTTATTAACCTTATTTATTCTACCTTATTTGGTCTATCACCATTATCTGTAACAAAACACGATGTTTCAAATGTGACAAATATATTATTTTATATAATTTTTTTGGCTTCAAGCCCTTCAAGCGATGTCTTCGTATCGTAATACAGTTACTTTGTTTAACATTCGAATACGGATCTAACAAATTCTAATGTTTTTGTAGTATTTATCGAGCAAATGTATCGAGTCAGCCTTCAAGGTCAGCTTCGCTGAGGTACTCGACACTGTTTCTATGATTCCACATAATATTATCATGTTTTACAGGTCAGACACTTGAAATACAAAACCACATCAATTTTAAATAATTTAAATTACAAAATATCTACTAAGGGCTTTTTTACAATGCATGGGTGACAGCAGGACGGAAATATGCATCTTTAAGATGAGAGAAAAGGATAGGTAGCTACATTGTATGAAAAATATTGTATGTCACCCGCTCCATCCTATAGCAATTATAGTGTAGGAATCAATTTCCAATAATTAAAACAGCCACTGAACTTCATTCGAAAAATACCGCCAAAAACTCATGAGAAACATATTGAAAGGCATGTAGCAACATGAGGAAAAGAATGTGGGGAAAGTTTCTCACCCTCCATAGAAAATGGAGGGTCTTCCGATAAGACGGGGGATCGTGTCCGGGCTACTTGCAGACACCGTAAAACCTGGTGGTTGTTATCCAGCCAATGATATTCTATCCAGCTAAACAGATGTCCCACAAGTAAACACATTCTTAAGAACCGAGCAATGTTGCGACGATTTTATGTTACGTTAATAAAATCAGTTCTTCCTTCAGTCTAATTCTGAACTTATGCACATACTGTAAGAAATCTCTTACCACCGATTTCTGATTTAAATATTTGAAGTATCTTAAACTCTAGCCTGAAAACCTGTCCAAATTTGGCAATTAGTAGAATTTAAAAATTTCTTAACTCAAAATACTTAATTCAGAAATCAGCCATTACATTGGGTTAAAAATAACCGTGAGGGGATAGAAACTTAGAACTAAGTACAATCCGAAAATTGTAGCAAAAGCTTTAAAAAAAGGACAAGCCAAACAAAACAAAACTTTTATTCATCAAACATCCGCATACCTTCCGGGCTCAACAAAAATAATTTACGCCCGATTATACCCTAAACAAATCAAGCTACCCAAATAAAATCCAACAATACAATAACAGGTCTATTATACACGAAAATCTATCCCATATTCCATCCCATCCGGTTTAGTGGAGCGAGCCTATCAACTGCGGTCGGGCGGACCAAATAGAAAACTTATCGGAACGGAGCATAATTCCCATAAAGTATTTGTAGGTCCTTTAATGAGAATGATTCCGGTCAGTAATGTACAAACCTATTGTTTGGTAGCCATGGCAACGGGTCGAGGGTTTCTATGGCTCCCTGATTAATGTATGACATAAATTGTGTTTTGTTTGTGAGTTTATAAGGCGTAAAGCGAGGTAAGGTACCTGAACGAGAATGGTAACAGTATATAAATTAATGTACCTGCTAGGATTGTTTGTGTGTTGTTTGATCAAAGAAGGCAACACATTAGCAAGAGTGGAAGGCTACGGGAAGACTTTTGCCCAGCAGTAGGACCATTTATTATAAGTACTTAGGTTGGAAAAAGTGGTTGTTTAGGGACAATTAAGGGTAGTCCCCAACGTCGGGCCCTGATACTGGCCATAGTCCGGAGCGAGGAGGAATGGCAGGCGGTCGTGTCTTTCTGAGAAGCAGTAATGCTAGCAAAGGAGGCGGCCGCACATGCGAGCGCAGCCGCCAGGATTACTTTTTCGTGAAATAGGCAAAGGATAGAATATAATTCTATCTGGAAGAATGAATATGAATTTTGTTGGTAGAAAAGTAAACGACTATGATGGTTGACAAAAACCCAAAGAAATAAAGGATGATTTGTGTGAAAGTAGTAAGGTTAGAAGTGAGGGGTGGACACTGAGTTAATGGCACAAAATAACCTAATTTTTATTAAGGCTAGCTCCGGGAACTTTGAGTAAAAATCAATACGACAAACTAGAACCAAGGAAAAACATTAGTTAATACAATTCATTATTCAATCAAAGTGGATATCGAACCGTATTTATTGATACCAAAGGCCGACCTCCACGTTGATTGAAAAAGGACTTAAGCTTCTTGGAATGAGGAATTGCGAAGTCCTTCCACAGTAAATACATCGGACATTAAATTGATTCTCGGACCTCTCTAAGGTAAGTAGAGAGACAGTTTTGTCATAGTTTTGGTATACAATAAAATACATTATTTTATATATTTATCTAGTGTATCAAGGAGCGGATTCCAAGAGAAGAAAATAGAAGTAGGGGCCGAACAAGGATAAGGTGGGAAGACGTTTTTCGGGGGAGAATTGTTTTTTTTTTAATTGATATAAACTAGTGCTTGACTGCAATCCCACCTGATGGTAAGCAGTGATGTAATCGTTGATGGCGAGGCGCACTAGTTTATTAAGAGCCTATTCACTCTGGCCTTAAAGATACCTAAATTATAATTGGACGGGAAGACCGCAGCAGACAAATTATTAGTCCGTCGATGTACGCGGTCTAAATGACGAGGCGAAACGCTTGGTCCGGACCGTATAGAGGTTTCAACTACTTAAGGGTGGATCTCGCCATACGTCGGGTTGTCCGATGGTAGAAATGAGATGGCGGAATCAAGTTATGCAATTCCCGAATGCATCCAGTAAAACACCGAAAGGCTGGCTACCCTGCGCCTGTGTTCAATTCAAGGCTTTGTAGATTGGACTTAACCAGTTCAACTTTAAGTTGTTTAAGTTACTTTAAGTTGGATCAGACTATGGCTAGGAACAAGAATCATTGGAAAGTTTATTGGGAGAGGCCTACGTTGAAGAGGCGACTACTGCATAGGGGCATGAAGCATACTATAAAGCCGGAATGCGAAGATCGATTTTTCAGCGAGGTTGGCGCAGTGATTGAGTGATGGGTTGCTGCAGATAGTTGTTCCGTGTCTGGGTGTCTTAAGCGCTTCCTTTTGCGAAGCAGTAATACTAGCAACAGAGGCGGTCGCACGCCTGAGGGAACAGACTTCTTCACGCCACAGCCGCCGGGACCCCCACTCCGACTTCCAGCCACCGTAGGCGTGGGCTTGCGGACGACGAATGGGTAGCTCGCCGTCCAGCCGGTAACCCACCCAGCCCGAGTCGTCGACGGCACATCCACGCGCGCCTCAAAGAGATATGAAATGAAGGAAATCAGGATGGCAACCAACCGATTGACCTTCAAAGTGAAGTTTACTCGCGAAAATTCGTAAGAAGTTGGCAGCAGTATCGTCACAGCGCTAATTTGTGTTCTTATTATTTGTCTGCACCAATTGTTTCACTGGATTCGTGTATTCTCTTCTTTATCTTTCTTTCTAGTTTGAGTACATATAGATATATTATGTATATTGTATTTATAGTATTTAAGTATATATTTGTATAAAATATAATGTGTTATTAAACAATATGTAATGCTTAATATTGTACCTACCACAATTTGTGTCTGCATCACTAAAAGGTTGAATGAAAATGCCTTAAGGCATCAAGTCTGCCTCTGTACTTTTGTGTGCTTAAAGAATTAATAAATAAATAACAGCAAAACCGTAGGGGCCCAGTAGGGCTGAAGCCTACCGGGGGCCATGGATTGACTACCGAAAGGGAAACCCTTGGTCCTGGAACGCAGAGTTTATTTCAACGCTCTTATACCATTACATGATTTCCCAGCTCAAAAAGAAACATAGTCAAGAAATTATAATCTACATATGGGATAATAACATATTCCCAGATATATTTCCACGTTAAACCTCAACAATTCATCTTGACATGGTCTGTAGGAGCGAGATAAGTTCTAATCCTGTGTCCGCCATCGATAGCCTGTCAGATTCGCGGCTGTCCGTGGCTGCACCGGTTATAGGTAGCCTGTGGCCGGTCCAGTTTGACAGCCACCGGTAAATCACTGAAGTTTGAACAAGTTGCGAAGTTCGCCTTCAAATAGATTCGGTAATGCACAGATTTATGTGGTTTTATTCTTGGTTTGGTGAAATGAACTGGGATTTATTGAGTGGTGGTTTGAAGTAGAGTATAAACTGAAACTCTCCTTTCGCAGGTCTGGTGGAAGAGATTTTTGTAGAAATAAGCACCACCTGTGTACCTATTTTTTCTGTTTCCTTCTTCTTTTCTTTATTTATTTATTTATGAACACACAAACACTTAAAAATGAAAAGAACAAAAGCAGATAGAAGAGCACAAATGTACTGCTTATTTCAAATAAAATTTCTTCTAGTTGACCTGCGACAGGAGAGCGATGAGAGATGTAGACACAGTGTATACAAATAAGTTAGAAAATTAAAAATATACTATATTATCTAAATTAAATCATAATAAGTACATAATTATATATATCAATAAAAGGTAACTAGTCCATAATGATCGTTAATAGTTAATCTTTTTTTTTATTATATAAAATGTCAAATGTCAATGAATAACCCGCCCCTGATCGTTCCCGCTGCAAAAGTGCCCATAACACTGGCCGCATTACCTCGCTGAATAGCGATGGCCATCCTTTGAACCAAGAACGACCCGGACCGGGCTTATCAATAAAAGTATATAAAACACATAAATAAGTACAATACATAAACTAAATTATAATAGTATATATTTATAAAATATAACTTTACGAGATGGTAGAGAGGTAATGTTCTTTGACTAGCTTCTTGAAGACAGATACACTTTTAGCGTCACGGATCTTAGCTGGAAATGAGTTCCACAGTCGTACCGCATGTAACTTATATACTAATGTTATTTGTCCAAAAATATAGCTTGTTACCGTACACAGATAGATTGTAAAGAAACCTCGATGTCCGAATTCTATTTTCTATTAAGGTAAATGCGGCTTACGCCAGCGGTTTTGTTCGTGTATAGAATTCGAATATAGCACCGGGATAAAAAGTACCCTTTGCCCTAATCTAGGTCCAGGTTAACCCTATCCAATTTTCACCGAAATCCGCTCAACCATTGAAGCGTGATTGATTAATAAATATCTGAGCACACAGACTACTCTCTCTATATTTACAATCTGTTTTCAATATTTACAATAGTATCATAAAAATATTATAAAGTTGAAAGTTTGTACTTAGGTATGTGTGTGTGTGTATATTGTTTGTTATTCTTGCACGCTCAAACGGCTAAACAGATTTGAATGAAATTTGACACACGGGTAGACCATATCCTAGGATACTTAAGATACTTTTTATCCCGACGCGCGGCAGGAATACTTTCCCTTGGGATAGTTTATCCCGACGCGCGGCGGGAATATTTTCCCTTGGGATAGTTTATCCCGACGCGCGGCAGGAATATTTTCCCTTAGGATATTTTATCCCGACGCGCGGCAGGAATATTTTCCCTTGGGATATTTTATCCCGACGCGCGGCAGGAATATTTTCCCTTGGGATATAATTATTATCCCGACGCGCGGCAGGAATATTTTCCCTTGGGATAGTTTATCTCGACGCGCGGCAGGAATATTTTCCCTTGGGATATATTATCCCGACGCGCGGCGGGAATATTTTCCCTTGGGATAGTTTATCCCGACGCGCGGCGGGATTATTTTTCCTTGGGATAGTTTATCCCGACGCGCGGCGGGAATATTTTCCCTTGGGATAGTTTATCCCGACGCGCGGCGGGAGTATTTTCCCTTGGGATAGTTTTCTACTCTAACGCGGGTGAAGCCGCTTGCTGAAGCTATAATAGTTAACAAATATTACTTAGTTAGATTTATAGGGTAATATACCAACACCAACTATCAAGGGGATTATAGTCCCACATGCCGGTTAAATTAAACACAATAGACATAATTCCGGCTTCAAACCGTAAACTCAAAGCCACAGGCTGCTCACACACAGTAGCTCAACATAACAAGACAACGTTACTGTGGCACTCACGACGTTGACGTTTCGCTTTGTGCTGTGGCGGGTCTAAAGGGGTGACTAGGATGGTTGTAAACCAACGTCCCAACCAAGGTGACCTTGCTAGTTTCAATCCGTGTAGACAGCAGTTGTAATCCATGACCTTCAACGCCCTTGGTTGGGAGGCGCGTTTTCCCAACCACTGAACGTGTTGGCGCGTGGCTTACATCCATGTAGCCGCAACACAAACCAAACACACAAACCAAGGTCACCTTGGTTGGAACGCTAGTTTGCAACCGTCTGGTCACCCCTTTAGGGTGCGGAGAAGAGCAGTGAATACTGGTAAGTGTTTCCATTCAACTGTAGCGGGGTAGAGTGGAGTCGAGCTACCCTCCCTCAACTCCGTTCTCTCCGGCTATTAGGGCTCGGGGCCGCGTGTTCATTTTTTTATTTGAAAGTCCGCTCAGCTCCACTCCGCTCCATTTACACTCACTCCGCTCCACTTTACACTGTTTCCACTGACGAAATGAAGATTTCGTACACGCCTATCAAAAATGCATCACAAATTCAGAGAGATGAGAATAAGAAGCAACTTTAGTGTAGAAGGCCCAATAACTTTATCCCGTACAGTTTTTGTTCTAGTAACCTACACAATGTAGAAACCTGCATCCTAGACACAGCATGTATCTACAATTACTATAAACTTCCAACAAAAAAAGCCAATACAACACAAACTCCCGACATAGTAAGTTCAAGTCGACAATGTAAAGTTACAGCTGGTGGCTTTTTACAGTTGCCACCTGCGTCGCCCACCCCGGGCGCTGCGTCGTGAAACTTTGCAGTGCTTCGTGGTGCAATCTGGAGAAAGTTTCTGCTACCTCTTAAGTATGGTGGGGAGTGTGTGAGATGGTATTTGAATAGTTTTATCCTTTATTTTCTTGCTAACTTATGATTTTTTATGGAGGTATGTACCTATAGTCGATATTTTTTTAGTTTAATTTAAGTGTTCATTACTTGTTTGTTCTTTGTGTGCCAAATAAACATGTTTTGTTTCTTTCTTTCCCCAAGTAACATGGGACAAGGGCAGAATAACGATAATATTGATGGTCCACATGGCCCTTGCCGACTAGTATAGATTCACCTCGTCTTACTGAAGCTTTTTTTTGTGTAGCGATAAGACCGCCATTGTACCCATACATTTAAGTTTATCTATAAGTAGTGTTACTTTTTTGGTGCACAATAAAGTTTATTCTATTCGTTTTAAAAGCAATTACGAGGACGACTACACGGTATCAGAAAGTTAGTCCTTCGGTTCAAAACCCAGTAGTCTGGGTAACTCTTGGAAACAAAAGCTACCACGTCTTATTAGATTCACAGAAGCAGAAATCTATCTGACGAAAATTCGCTTTAGGACCTACTTACATTCCAACAAAATTGACCGGTAAAGACAAAGTGCTGGGTAAAGAAAAATAAGCATAGGTAGGAATACTGCTCATTATAGAGATTCAACATCTTTTCAAAATTGAACAATATCTAGGCACATCCTCATACTTTCAAAACATCCAACTCTCTAGACATGGCGGATGAAAAATGTGATTTATAAATATATAACTAGCTTTCCAGGTAAGATATCAAAAGAAGACTAGAGCATTATGATGCTGGGAATTGCATTGTTCAGAGTGGCGGGTCTGGCACCTGCCTGCCGGTATTAAAATGTAAAAATGAAATTGTGAAAACGTGTGTTTTCATGTTAATTTTTCGTTGGGTAGGTACTTACTTGTCGCAGCCGTTTCATATAATACGCCCGCCGTATTACCAAGGCTCGGATACCGGTTAAATTTTCAAACCGTTATTATGTACTTGGCAAAAAAACCTTTACATTCGGTTTCGTTCGCATAAACCGTTTTTTTTAAACCGGTTTTTAGAAGAGTATTTACATAAAGGTTTTTTCGGATTAAACGGTTTAGAGCAATAAAAACCGGTTAATACGGGCGTACGATAAACAAACGTCCCGCGCTGTTCACAGTTTTTATTCAATGTGATCGTTCTTACTGAAATGTTACCAATACAAATAAATTAAGGAAAATAAGAGCGAAGTTTTATTTTAAATTCAGGAATCTACTACTAATCTGCACAAATAATTACAATTTTTCTCACGGTTAATTTGATATTTTTACCTGATGAGTGGTGCAATTAGCTATTTGGTGCCGATTTTTAAAAACAAAGGTGCAATGACGATGATGATGTTGTTGATGATGGTGGTGGTGGTGGTGGTGCTTGAGTACAATAATTATAGAGGAATAAAGCTAATGTCACATACTATGAAAGCCTGGGAGAAAATTATTGAAAGGCAATTGAGAGAAGAGAGTGAAATTTTACAGAACCAATTCGGTTTTATGCCGGGGTCGGGGTACAGCGGATGCCATTTTTGCTATACGCCAGCTATGCGAAAAATACGGAGGTGCGCATAAAAACTTGCACATAGTATTCGTTGACCTCGAAAAGGCATACGACTGGGTACCTCGTGAGGTTCTGTGGTGGGCCCTTAAGGAGAAAGGTGTGCCTGGGAAGTAACTATGTGCAGTTGATCCGAGCGATGTACAGTCGATGCAGTACCCACGTGCGGTCTACAGTGGGCACCACTAGCAGCTTCAATGTGGCTGTCGGCTTACATCGAAGGTCGGCTCTCAGCCCTTACCTCTTCCTGATGATAATGGACGCTCTGACGTCGGACATTCAGGAAGAGGCTCCCTGGTGTATGTTGTTTGCCGATGACATTGTGTTGGTTGCCGAGAGTGGCCTAGAGGTCAAGAACAGATTGGAGGTGTGGTGGCACAGACTGGAGAGTGTTGGCCTGAAATTGAGTAGAACCAAAATGGAATACTTGTTCTGCGATTTCGGCGGTCTCTCCAATCCAGTGGCTTTAGCTCTCGCTAGAACGCCCATACCGATCTGCTCCGACTTTCGCGATACCTCGGGTCGCTCGTCTAAGGGGATGGTGAGGTAGACCGGGACGTAACACATCGGATCCACGCAGGATGGATGAAATGGCGACAGGTCACGGGAACAACATGTGACCTACGGATGCCCCTCAAATTGAAGGGTAAAATCTACAAGTCCATGATAAGGCCTGTCATACTGTATGGATCAGAATGTTGGGCTGTGAAAAAGACGGATGAAAAAAGATTGCACGTAGCAGAGATGAGAATGTTGGATGGATGTGTGGTGTGACGAGAATGGATAAAGTGAGAAATGAGTATATAAGGGGAAGTTTGAAAGTGGCGGCAGTGACTAAAAAATTTAAAGGGAATCGTTTGTCTTGGTATAGTCATGTGAAGAGGAGGGATGAAACGCATGTTACTAAAAGAGTTATGAGTTTACATGTGGATGGATGGAGAAGAAGACCAAAGAAAAGATGGATGGATTGTGTGAGAAGTGATATGAAAGAAAAGGGAGTTAGTGATAGCGTGACGAGTGACAGGACAGAATGGAAGAAAAAAAACGTGTTGCGACCCCGAATAAAACGGGACAAGGGCAGGAAGATGATGATGATGACAAATATTTGGAAAAAGAATAATTTAATGCTTTTCAATAGATCAGTTTCAGTTTCCAGTTTATCAGTAATCAGTCTTCTAGTTTACATATTAAGTACAATTAGGTGGCTTAATTAAAAGTAAAGTAAAACTATACGTTAGTCTAGCTCAATAGTTTAATCGTTGAACAAGTGAGACATTTTTCCCAGTTGGTCCACTTGGTACAATTCCTTTTAACGTTTGAACTTCTGAGACAAAAAAGTTGAACTGTCCCAGGTAAACGTAGTCGTCCACAACTTCGAGTGTAGAGTCTCCGATTTTGATAGGAGTGGGTGCTACATGGATGTTTACCATGACTTTGGTTTTGTCCATGTTCATTTTAAGTCCCACTCTTTCGGAAGCTCTACTGAGGTCACCGAGCATTGTACTGAGCTCCTCCGTAGTCTCAGCCATGACTACTATGTCGTCGGCAAATCGATGGTGAGTGATGTGCTAGCCATTGACATTTATGCCTAGCCCTCTCCACTCCAGAACCTTGAAGACATCCTCCATTGCGGCCGTGAACAGTTTCGGAGAAATGACGTCTCCTTGCCTCACACCCCGCTGCAAGAGGATAGGTTTCGAGGTCTGGTCCTGAAGTCGGACTGACATGGTGGCGTTTTTGTATAAACACTTCAGCACTTCGATGTACCGATAGTCAATCTGGCACCGTTGAAGAGACTGCAGTACAGCCCAAGTCTCGATCGAATCAAAGGCTTTCTAGTAGTCCACAAACGCTAAGCAGAGAGGCTGATTATACTCCTCAGTCTTCTGTATAACCTGCCGCAGCGTATGTATGTGGTCCACGGTGCTGAAGCCTTTTCGAAATCCGGCTTGTTTGGGAGGCTGGAAGTCGTCGAACCTGCGCGCGAGACGGTTCGTAATGACTCTGGAAAACAGCTTGTAGACATGGCTCAGAAGTGAGATGGGCCTCTAATTCTTAAGCAGGGTATTGTCACCCTTCTTAAAGAAGAGTACCACCACACCTCTGCTCCATGCCTGTGGCGTTTTTCCCTCGAGTATGACGGAATCGAACAACTTTTGAAGTGCCTTTAGGATCGGTTTTCCACCCGCCTTCAGGAGCTCGGCCGTAATTCCGTCCTCACCCGACGCCTTGTTGTTCTTCAACTACTTCAGAGCCACCCTAATCTCGTACAGGCTGACGTCCGGGATATCTTCGGTATAGTGTCGAGTCAATCTAGCTCTTGGGTCGTTTGCTAGATTTGCAGTGGGTTCGGAGATTGACGTGTACAACTGTCCATAAAAAGCCTCGATCTCTCCCAGAAGCTTCGATTTGGCGGATATGACTCTGCCATCGTCGGTCTTCAGTTTCGTGAGCTGGCTCTGCCCAACAGACAGATCTCGTGCAAATACTTTAGAGCCCTTATTCCGCTCAATCGCATCCTTAATCCTCTCGGTATTAAATCGGCGAAGGTCGCGTTTCAGAGACTTTGAGATCCGTTTATTGAGCTGCCGATATGTGCACGCATCATCTGAAGACTGCAAAGTCATCTCACGCCTCTTCTTCATAAGCTCGAGAGTTTGATCTGACAGCTTCTTGTTCTTTTTTGTACAGTGAGCCTTGAAAAATTTAGACCCGACCGTATGGACAGTTCCCACGAACCCATCGTTATTTATATTCGTCCACGGAGCTTCCTAGGCACTCGAAACGATTGTGGAGTTCGAGCTGAAAGCTCTCGGAGTTTTAGATCTGGATCTGTGCTGGACGGAGCGTAGACTTCACCAGTCGAGACCTTTCAAGCTTAATATTGATATTCAATGTGCCTCTTACCATGCGGTGATCATTTCCAGTTTTCACCGCATTGATCACGGAGACATCATTGAATATTTGCTTCTTCGTCGACAGAATGAAGTCAATCTCATTTCTAGTTGCACCGTCGGGACTTTGCCAGGTCCACCTCCTATGCTCACGTTTTTTGAAGAAGGAGTTCATCATGTAGAGGCCTTCCTTCTCCATAAAACTAGCCAGTAGGTGTCCCCGGTGATTCCGACGTCCAAATCCAAATTGCCCCACTCTCAGCTCGTCACCATCTCGTTTGCCCAGTTTCGCGTTGAAGTCCCCCATGACCACGGTGAAGTGGGTCTTAAAACCATGCATGGCTCTGGATACATCCTCATACATGGTCTCTACTTCGTCGTCGGGGTGCGTCGAGGTCGGGGCGTAAACCTGTATGACCTTCAGCTAATATCTTGGCGATATTCTGAGTATAAGGTACGCCACCCTGGTCGACACACTCTCGATCTTCACCGATCAATATCGTAAATTCGTAAGTACGTCTTCATACCACGCCGCTATACGCGGCATCCTTACAAGTAGTCACAAGTTGCAACGCGTTACCCGACATGCCGTTCGTCGAATAAACCGGTTAATTTAGGTTAAAATAAAGTTCTTAAAACGTTTACGATCTTATGAAAAGTTCGGAGGAAAACCGAAATAAACCGGTATTAACCGGTATTTTTTAAACCGGTTCCGAGCCTTGTATTACCTACATGTTGTCGCGCCGTATTCGCGTGTTATTGGCTGAACGCGAGTTAGCCGCATTACATTACAGTGACGTTTTTCAATCCGGCGCGCCAACTTGTAATAAGCGCGTTACATGAAACTGCTTCGACATATACATATAAATATCTACAAATATCTAAGTGATATTTTCAAGCTCATAAAAGAGTACCTACCCACTTTTTTTCGTTGACGTAGAAATCCAATAAAAAACTCTTAGTTCTGTGCCGCCACAGCCAAATAAAATGTAGTCAGATTTTAAGAGGAAAGAATAAAACAAACATTTCACTGTCAACGCAAACCACAAACATTGAAAAACCACTAGAAACCTATCGACGAAGTTGTTTGTTCCAAAAAGTACACTTCGCCAAATCGTTAGGTACCGTGGACCCTCAAAATAAGTTTTTTAAACAGTTCGCAATTGCAACTATTGCGCGCGACCTGCATGATGCACTTTATTGCATGCAATCCTAACTTTTTCCATTCTCGTTACCGTCTGCACGTACAATAAAACTACGGCACCCCATACAACGTACGACGTTTATTACCACGGAGAGTTTATATCGCATTGTGTGAGTTACATTGCTGTGCGGGTTCGCTGCAAATGGCGCTTGTTTACGAGCTGAACGCGCAATGTTTCTGTTGATTTAGTAGCGGTAGAAGGCGGCTCGTCGCATAGTTCGAGGTTATCCTTCATTGGGATGCGTTAATGAGTTTACGGTGGATTGTGGAACAAAGGTTAACGCTGGGGGGTTTGTTACTTGGTATCTTTGTTATGCTATTATCCTGGATAGTACTTCTATTCAAGTGCTTTTGACAAGAGGACACACTAACACTGTTTACCTCTATGGTTTTGTTTGCAGCATCCATTTACTTAGGTAGGTACATATTAAGGCTCTACAAATATATGTTTTTAGACATTCACCGGGGAAGCCATAAAACAAAAGCTACTGACTCCTAGATAAAGCGCGGTGATTCTGTCGTAAGATAAAATGATGTGACTAAACAATCAAACAAGGAAATAAGAAATATTTATTAATGGAGGTAAAATAAGGGCATTTAATCTGTTTAAATGAAAGACAAAAACTTGACTCACTCACTGACTTATCAATGTCTAGCCAAAACTCTTGGAACTAGAAAGCTAAAATTTTGAACGCTGAAAATACAAACAATAAGAAAGGATTTTCCTAAATTCATTTCATTCATTATTCATAAAACTACCACACACACTACACACTACCACTACTACTACTACCACTACTACCACCACCACCACACCACCACTACAAATTAAAAAAAATAAAAAATATTATGGTTTTTTTTATATATTTTTTTTCGTTTTTTTTTTTTTAATAAATCCCCTAATAGGATGAAACGGTGTCCAAAGTTTGTATGGAGAAACCTACTTTCTCACGGGCGAAGCCACTGACAAAAGTTAGTAATATAACTAGCAATACCTAACGTTAGTAATTTAAATAACAATACCTAAAAACACGCCCGTCATCGTAAATTTTATTTATGTATGATTTTTAGTCCGCAATTTATTCGCCGTATGTATTGTTACCACGGATATCGATACAGAATGAATCCCTATGTATAATCTAAAGGGTAATCGAAAGTTTTATAATCAATATTTATATACTTAATTTCGACTGATTATGAAATACTGCTGTTATAGGGAACTCAATTATTTTCCCTTTCTTTTTTTACTTTTATTTTTATTTGGAAAAATAAAAATAAAAGAAGGAAAATAATTATTTCTTATATAAAACAATATGTTTATGTTTAGTTATTAATGGGTCATATCCTTTAACTATTTTACAAAACTATTTGACATTTACAACAGTTCTGCGTACATATTTGGACGACACAGCTTGCAACATATCGCTCACATTTATACAGATTCCCTAGCGATCATTCCTGGTCCTAAAAAGATTATAGCAATGAAAATGTATGGCGGACCACACTCAAATAACTCCAAATAATGTTTATTTGTGGCTGGAGATATAAGGAAGATGTTTTTATTATTAAAACACTGATTCTTTACCGTTACTCATCCTTAGTCAATGATTAATCGCAGATATTGTTTTATAATATGACAACGAAGTAACTGAATAGACTTCCAGAAATTGGCATCACTCGGTTTTTAAACTTAGGGTCATGGATTTTTTTACTTGAGGTTACTTTTGTAAGCACTTTTCGAATACGACTCGGCTGGGCAGCGTTCGGGAAGCTGCGCGGTATCTTCTCGTCCAACATACCGCAGAGTCTCAAGACGAAAGTCTATGACCAGTGCGTGTTGCCAGTGATGACATATGGCACTGAAACATGGTCGCTTACAATGGGCCTCATCAGAAGGCTTACAGTCACCCAAAGGGTAATGGAAAGGGCTATGCTCGGAGTTTCCTTGCGTGATCGTATAAAGAATGAAGATATCCGCAGGCGAACCAAGGTCGCTGATATAGCCCGAAGAATCGTCAAACTAAAGCGGCAGTGGGCAGGACACATTACTCGTAGAACGGATGGTCGATGGGGCCGAAAGGTTCTAGAGTGGCGACCGCGCACCGGAAAACGTAGCGTTGGAAGGCCTCCCACAAGGTGGACCGACGACCGATGCGAGACGCACAGGATCGGTCGTTGTGGAGACGCTTAGGGGAGGCCTATGTCCAACAGTGGACGTCTTTCGGCTGAAATGATGATGATGACTTTTGCAAGAAATACATAAAATCCTGCATCGCGGTTACACTTCTCCGCGCGATTAGAACATATATAACAGTCTGAAATCACCTAGCTTGAACCAGACATAACACCAGTCTGGTCGGAGGATCCTCCCTTTTCAACGAAGGTATGCGGGACTTAACAACAGGATGTTAAGTCGGTTACCTCCAAAATTTCTCTTTGTCAGATTTTGGCAGTGAATCGGTGAAAAAAAATCGAATCGTGAAGAAAATTAGAAGCCATGTGACATACACCGTCCCGCACAAAGTCCGTATAGTGCATTAAGACCTTATTCCTATTACAGAGAGGAAGCTTGTGTCCCAGCAGATGGTATATAAATAAAATACTCGTTTGTTTTAACTAGCTATTTTGTTAAACTTCTGAGGAAAGGCTCAAGTAATGGTTCCAGGCTAATCCGCCACGTCTATGTAAGGCAATAAGTACTAACCTCGAACGGAGCCTCCCCATGGTGCTTGTTGTTTAAGATGAGGAAGGAACAGAGGGGCCCTCTCGCACGGATAGCGGGTGTCACCTCCACCAGCGTTTCGTTCTCCTTGATCAGTCCGTGGTAGCCTTCCTCTGGCTCTGCCAGCTCCAAGTATGGAATGTCTGAAAAGAAAAAGAGTCTGTTATATGAAGGAGAAGTTTCGAGGGTAGGAGGTTCGGGGTATTAATCAGTAAGATCGAAAAATCACTCAGGTTTTTCGGGTCTTGGATTTTTTTACTTGAGGGTACTTTTGCAAGAATTACATAAAATGCTGTAGTGCTGCAGAAGGATTTGTCATGGACTGAAGCCTAGATTATCAAGCTATCATCTTAAATGTTTTCAAGCGATATTTAGATAGGTAGGTACGAGTATGATTAATAGTTCTTTGTAGAACCTCACTTAACAATTTGTAATCCAAGCCGTGACACGTAAAACTTTGTAACGAAAAACTCATTTCATTATAATCAAGAGGAGACCGCCATTAAATATTCTGTAATAAAATTTAATAATTTGCTCGAAGGACCAGGGCCTCAGCTCCGGAACAGACTATAACCATTAAAGAGGCTATTAGCCTCTCCGCCGGAGAGGGCTATCCGCAGATTTTAATGAAATAGCCTTCGCCTCACAATCCGATGCAGTAAGGGCCCATTCTGAACACTCCTGAAGACCCATTTTTGGGACGATCCTGTGTAATGTCCGCTTGTGATAAGGACGGTAATTCAAATCCATGGGGCGAATCAGAAGCGTTATGGGAATTCTTTTGTGTTCAATTTATTTTCAATGTAGGGATGTTCAATGAAATATAAAATATATTACGTTTTCTGATTCAATTTTGATATATCAGGCCTAATTTGACAGCCTTGCAATATCTTATGATATCCACGAAACAAATCCCGCCAGATACAGTCAGCGCGTAAACCATCCGATCAGATGCGCACAGTACACATAAAAAATACGCTCGTAAAACGCTGACCCGACGCCAAAACTTGGCGCTGCGTTTACGACTGAGTGACGCACCAGCTTGCATTTAATCCCGCCCCGGGGCGCACGTGATCGCCCGGGTTTGTTTACCGTCTCTTCGGGAGCAACATGGCCGGATCTCTTCGGCTCTCGTTAAGGGCGCGTTAGATTCGTCCGCTTACGCAATTTGTGCCACGCTGGTCGCATAAGCCAACGATCAAACGCGAAAGCCTCGACTTTTCCTGTTATTCTTGCGTTCTGTTTGAATAATGGAAATTTTTCTCGGTTTTACGGCCCGAAGGGTTGAAACGGTGGCAATTGTTTGTGTTACAGAAATGTGACTCCAATTCGGGTTTCTCTGCAAATATGTGCTCGGTAAGCAAAAATGCGGGTCCGACGGCCGTGATTCCTTTGTGACTTTCGAAAGATCAGGTATTTAGGGCGCTCTGTTTGTAATCCGAACGAGTCAACAACGATATGTAAAAACCTTCTTTGAAACCCACGAATCTCTGTGTAATACAAAACTAGTGCAAACAAGTTGAATTTCAGATGGAGTTGTGCTTATGTCCGCATATCGCAAAATCTTTTGGCACAAAATATGTTTGCATTTACAAACCGAACTTCTGACACAGCAAGACGTTGTATCTGTATCGCGAGCACAGCTTGTACCGAAAAGAAGCTTGACCCGCCTGACACAACAATAACAAACTATACCTAGTTTGATATTGTTGTCGAGTCAGGCGGGTCACGCGGGTTATATGAAAAACTTAAGTAATGTGTATGTCGTGGCCAAATCTTAGACTTGATCACTTCATGATATGGCCAACTAAAACTGGCCAGATCGTATAAACGTTAACATTTGATGATATGTTAATTCTCGTTTGGCCAAATCATTGATATAGGATTTCAATGATAATAGGTCTAAAGCAAGTAGGCCAAACGAAGATTGAAATATCATCAAACTTTAACGTTTAAAACGATCTGGCCAGTTTTACTTGGCAATTTCATGAAGTGATCAATATCTAAGATCTGGCCACGATATCTATATAATTGTAAATTACAGCTGATTCAAGGACTAGTTAATTAAAGTGTTTGAATTAATTAACAAGTATTGGTAAGGAATCCTTGGAAACAAAAATAGCTTCTCTTAAGTATTATTAATAACGGATTACCCTCGGTCAATTATGTCCGAGTAGAAAATATTCTGTTTTTATTAATGTCAGTGATGACCAGAGGTCGGAGTAGGTAGATTGATTTTATATACTTGCGTCAAGATATTATAATATGGACATGCCATTTTATCCATAATGTGCGGGAAGGCCCTGTCTAAGTTTTGTCTCATACTGTCAAGCGTCATTTCTAATTCAACAGTAAGGGACAAAATACGGTGTAACTATTCCAAGGTATTTTTGTATAAAATAAAATACTGATTTCTTTCACCATTAGCTAACACTTAACATTAATTAATACGTTTTTTACCTTAAACACAAATTCGTGCTAATTTCAAAATTTGAAGTTCCGGTATTTTGGAGGCATATCCATATTATCCTCTACGTTTGACGTCAACGACCTTAAATCAATCAACCTACTCCGACCTCTGGTGATGACATATTTCATCAAAGTTCAGTAATTTCATAAAAGCTATTATGACAAAAATATTTTTTGAAGTTCATTCTGACTGAATTTACAGAAATACAATGTCCTGAAACTATGTTTTTAATCAGTTTGGGCGGTAATAAGAATTCCTGCAATGCAACGTGTTATGTTGCAGCAAAGCATAAACACCCATAAACACACTCAGGCTAACTTACTACTGCGCAGCAAGATAGCAATTTTCAAGTTCTAGATTTTTCTACGAACTGAGATTAGCATGAAACTTTGCTCGTATTAAAACACTACTCGTATTTCTCCTCACACGGCGCTTTTAAATTACTACCTAAATCAACACTTGCAAGAAAAACGCAAAGAGGAAAAGGTTTATTTCACAATTCGTTCCTAGAATACAGAAACGCATTCGAAATCGACAGTGGGTACTTAGCATGTAAACTGCGCACTTTGAGCACAAAAAAGATTAAAATTTTCTACTACATTAATTAAAAAGAGGTCATTACGAGAAACGAGAGGTAATTTCGCTCACAAAAAAGGTTGGAAAAAATTATTTTGCCTTTGAGGGTAGTCCGTCATAGCCTTATTTAGTATTCACAAGCGGTGTCGCTGTGGTCTTGGGCTCCGTGTGAACGTGGCCTTACCAACACCCAGTAGGTGAATTATTGCGCTTAGTTAGGTTAGGTATTTGTTTCAACTTTTTGAGTGTAAATCATCATAAATATTCTGATTTGGGATAATGTAATAATAATAATAATATCCCCATCGCCGTATCTCTACGTTGACGTCGTGGTGGGGCTTGCGTGCTCCAATATACCCCAGGTCTGTAGGTATCGGTAAAGTTTGCTTTGCCGTAATATGCCTAGGGTGAGGGGCCAGACTAAGAGAGATACAATCCGCAGTGCAGTTTTGTGGCGAACTGTTGGGCATTAGCGACCCCACGGACCCGATCTCCCGGGAAAATTCTTGTTCTTCATCTCCGGCTTGCCTTTATTGGCCGGCCGTAGTGAACACTGACGAGGAACAGAGCTCCCACCTCTCTCTTGCCTTTATTGGCTGGCTTGAGTGGAGATTCGCAAGAGCAAACGTGCTCGGGAGAAGGATGTATAATCCAGTAAGGTGCTGGTAGGGATCTTGACCGTACTTCCGGGATTGTGTTGATAGCCGTGGTATACCTCTCCACTCCTTAAGCACCTCAGGATATGTTGCCCTCTTGTTGCTACGTCACTTCGTGCTAGCGACCGTTTATGGGGGCCCATTTATTGAGTGTGCAAGTCACCCCCTGCCTTTTGTCGATGGATATTAATAACATTGTTTAAGCAGGGGCCATAGTCTTAACATAGTTCCTGGTAAACAGTCCACTTAAGACTCCATAAACCATAGCCTTATATCTTAGTTTTCCAAATGTCGCAATAGTTTCCCACCAACCGGGGGTTGTCCTTGGATGCAACTAGCATAGTACGTACAGGGATAATCACCGGGGTTGTACCACTTTCCATTAAAGCGTCTAAAAGGGCCTCTGCGAGTTGGTTTCGGCTCCTCGTACGCCTTCCAAAGGTCCAGGACCTCAGGGTCCTGAGATAAATGAATATAGAAATAATAATAATATTCAAAACTATCACACAACAACGTCTAGTCCCAAGCTAAGCAGAGCTTGTGTTATGAGTACTAGACAACTGATAAACATACTTATACATTTCTAAATATATGCATGCATATTATAGATAAATTACATCCAGACACAGAACAAATGATCGTGCTCATCACACATACCCCACCCAGGACAAATGTCCTGGGTGGGAATCGAACCCACGACCTCCGGCATAGCAGTCAGGTCCACTAACCACTACACCAACAGGCCAGTCAATATTATGTTTGCGTGTAAACTTCAGATCAAAACTTTTGTCCAAATAAACCTAATTTACGTTATTTATATACGATACGTTAGATAAATAATAATAATATTTTATTTGCATAAAACATGGTATACAAGATGGTAATATGAATACACTGGTAGGTCCTACATGTTTTGCTTCATGAATATAAACGTGCAAATTTACAACAAGACAACAACATACAACCACTGTCACTGTCTGATTTTATGCTCTAGAAACTCCTTGACACTATAAAAGCTATTAGTAGATAACCATTTATATAATTTACTTTTGAACAATCTTATATTTAATATTTTAAATTCCCCTGGTATCTTATTGAATATCCGGACACACATAAACATGCAGCTTTGTTATATTTGGCAAGCCTAGGTAAAACATCTAACGCGAGCCTGTGGGGGTCCCGACGGCTTCGAGAATTAAGATCGATTGCTTTAGTGAACAACTCTTTGTGCCTCAACACAAACATACAGATTTCCAATATATAAAGTGACGGCAGTGGTAACAAATCAAGTTTTTTAAATATTGGCCTGCAGGATTCATCCGGTTGAAGCCCATATATAGCCCTAATGCATTTTTTTTGTGCAACAATCGCTCTACTTTGATCGGTGCTATTACCCCACATAATTAAACCATAGCGCAGCACTGATTCAACATACGCATGATATGTTGTTATTGCTGTCTTAATGTTTGTTATGTTTCTGATCCGTTTCAGTGCATATACAAACTTGTTAATTCGTTTGGAAACGGTGTCAACACACGGTGTAAATTATCCAGTGCATGAAAAAAACGCGTAGATAGATAATGATCCCAAATTTTGTTATTTTATAACAAAACAAACCTTGTTTAAGTTTCATTAAATGAAGTTCTATATTCATTGAAAAGTTACTTGGCACTTTATCGTGACATTTTCCTGACCTCGGCTATATCTTAAGAAAACCAGGTTAGGAACACAGTTACACATAGCTACAAAAGTGACCTTTCACAGCGAAATACTTCGTTGAACAAACTTCACTGCCAGTGGAAATTTTGCTCTGTTTGGAATAATCTAACATGTAAGATTATTAACTGGTTTTGTCGATTCCAGAACAACATAACGATAACATTTACGATCAACAACAACACAATTTCTATTAATAACAATAAGCAATACAATATCTTATATTCTGACATGTCTGTAAAAATACGGATTGTCGTAAAAAGAAATGGTACGTGTAGTTTTCGCGTCAAATGGACTCGCTCACTAAATGCTGAAGTGACATACACTCAGGGAGGGTAGTCGGCGCGTGTAAATGAACGGGCTTTGTACCGATGACATGAAGCATCCACAAAAAGTTTAGATTTGTTGGTCCCGTGCTGGGCGCCAATAGTGGACAGTGCGGGTATTGTGAAACGTTTGCAGTTTCTCTAGCTGAGTTGGCGTAGTTTTAAAACATTTTATTTTTATCGCTTCGAGTTTACGTGCTAAAGGGACGTGTTGAAAACGGCTCACTTTACAATGATATAAACAGAGGGTAGTCAGCTTGTTAAACAGAAACAACGCGTGCGGTTAAAGTAAATAAGGTGATAACTTCAATAGCTATATAAATAATAATACAAAAAGAAAAAATATTTCTGGTGAGATCCATATTTTGTTAGTAACAATATCTTAAAAACAGTATTGTCAGCACAACTCGACTACAACTTATTGCACATATCTTCGCAGAAAGAGCGGCTTCCACCTATCTGCAAAAACACTCAGTATAGCGTTGGTGCTGCCACGAACGCGAATTAGTAGGGCGGTCAACTTTTGTTTTCTGATTATGGCAGCAAAGCCCTCTGAAGCACCGATTCGCCATGGAAGGCCCAACAGTACCTACCCTGAGTGCATTGTTACATTGGAAATGCAGGTCGCTGTTTGCCCGCTGCGAATAACCGACCCAAAGGCTGCAGGTATAAAAAGCTTGACAAAATGCTTCAAAAAGCGTGATCTTCACTGACTTCGTACATCATGCAAACCTGAAGGCCAGCTTGCTACAACGGACAGCCAGCAAACTGCGTTCCCTATAAATTATTATTTAAATCATCTGTGACCCAGCTATGACGAGTAGAATGATAATTTAGGACAATACATTTACTATTTACCAAGCCCATATTGCGTCATTAGCACACAGTGAAGCTTATGTAATGGCTACAATTATACTGTTGCGGTTTTGTTGGTAGAATTACAAATAGCATTCGATCTTCATCATGTCAAGTTTCCGCACTATATGGACCCGCTAAATACTCGTTGCTTTTTGGGAGTAATAAATATGCACGAATAGTAGGCGACGCTTGAAAACAAACGAGCTCTAAACTATGATGTGTAGCATTGTGTGTGGTGGAAAACATTTCTATATGTTTGCCCCACGTTGGGCGCCAATAGTACCGTGTGATTGTAAACACATTTTGTACAGTGTATAAAGCTCTAAAATAATAAGAAAACATTCGTTCTTTACATAAACACTCCACCCTCAATATAGAACGTCAGAAAAAGATCCAGAATCTGAATACACACAATTTCCAAAGTAAATACATAAAAAGGTTATTGAAAAGAAATCCAAATCACACGAACAATTTATCACAAACGTTGACTTCCAACAACATCGTAACAGACGAGTGAGCCGATAATTTATTTCAATTACTCATACACGTGAAGGGAGGATAAAAAACCCTTTTTGGCGTAGCCTGCGATCGGAAACCCACCACCATTAATCTAAGCGCCATGTGCAAGTCAGAAAGCGTACACAATGTGACAATTACGGTGTCTGGATTTGAATAACAACGTTGTAGAGCCTCGCAAGCGTTCCCCGTAAGAACTCCAGGGATCCGATCCTACGAGAATTGGTCATAAATGCAGATACGCCGCAAAGGGCGATAAAATCGACGCTAAATTATTTAAAAGGCTGAAAAGTGGGTATGGTGCTCGTATGGGTGCTCGGCGGTTTTGTCGGTTTGGAAATTTGCGGTGAAGTGGTGAAGCTTTTGAATGTTACGCCTCGCCGTAAAACTTTATGGACTTTAAATTCAGATATTATTTTGGCAGAAATGGAAACTTCAAATACATAGGATGCATATGCTTCTTTAAGCTATTTGTTTTTGCAGTTTTGTGGAACTTCTCAGATTAAGATCAGTAGCCAAAACCCATATATTATGTACCTTTCTATTTTATCATCATCATAACGCAGTCACAAAACGAAGGTCATCATTGAGCTTTTTACGAGCCACCCTCCCAAAGATAAGGCAAATATGGTGATCCTTTCGACACAATGGGTTTACGACACTAACCGGTCATTTGGCACAACTGCGTCGAAGTTACCTACAAAAGTTGCGTATTTATGGTGTCTCGACGTGGCAGGACTCATCAGTTTCACTTAGTTTGTTAGACCCTAAAGTTGTGAGCTGTGGGATTTGGAGGATTATAAACTATGATCCCTGCTGGCGGCGCAATTGATGTGCTTTGTTAGATGACAGTTTGTGGAAAAATTATAATCTGTTTTATGATCGGAGGTTGAAGAGTCAAGGTATTTTTACCCTAAGGCCCAAGTTTACTTCCTCTATTTCCAGATCATTGTCAATTTTGACTGGTTACAGAAGACAACAATAGAAAACTTATGAATTCTTTGTCCTACAATTGAAAGTAAACAAACAATATAACTTCAAATTTCGGTTACGTAAGCAAAGGCGACCTTCGCTCACATAAATCGAAAAACAGTTGTAAAAATACATAGATTGGGTACCTACCTACATGAAATATTTATGTAAACAGTTTCAGCCCACGCTACGATTTAGTTTGGAGACATTTAGAATGTCAAAGAGATAGAAGACTACATATTATAAAATACACCCACCAGTAACGGTATGAGAGTATGAGACCCATTTTTTAAACGATCTAGCTCTTAGATATTGTTCAAAGGGTTAATAAAATGTCAAGAATCAAATCTAGTTCCAACCTTCAGTCTACATTTAGGCCAGATTTAGGAACCTATACAGGACATTTCACAGTTGCAGCATTTATACCCAAACAACTCGAACTAGAGCTCTGTTTAACCACACAAAACCATTTTATGCAGACGAAAAAACTTCACACGTAAACTCGATCCCAAACGCTGTAACAGTTTAAATCAAAATCCGACAACTTCTACACTACACCCGTAATGGTCGTGACATACATTATGCATGGCTGTAAGCTGCGTGTTCTTCGCTCTACCCATGTAGTATTGATTCCACCCTGAAGCAAGCATCACTAGACCACCTGTCTCCCTCTAACGCCTTCATTTTTGGAAAGAATGACGAAGAGGCAAAGTGCCCGTGAGAAGGTTCCTTGAAACGGCAGAAAGAAAGGCTGCTTACGACGGAATTACACTGTAACGGCACTGTCATTTGAGTTCGAGTATTTCGTGTCACTTTGAAGTTAATCGAGTGAGCAGATACTTAGAGAAGCAGCTACTTATATACGTTTGGGTGAAATCTGAACGCTGACTTCGCTGTTATTTGTTTTCTGCGAAACAAATTCTTTCATTTAGCCCAAGTTTCATAAGTCAGTCGAATGGAGGGTTTATTGGGAGTGGAAAACTTTCTACTAATACTTTATTTTTAGTGAATCAATTGCTAGAGTCGGTGGAGATTCCTCCGAGATTCTGCCGATGATTTGTGAGAGATATTACTTCATAAATCTTACACTTCCGGAAGAAAGCGTCGAGAGTGAGTCAAGAGTTCTGTTTGGTGCGAAGTAGTAGACAAATATGAACATAACTGTTATTGTGGTTATCTCCAAAAGTTTACTGAAGATAAGTAGGTAAGATATTGGACTGCTGATGCTGATACTGAAAGAGTAATATGCTCTAAATAATAAGTATTATTTACTCTCTGATAATTTAAAGTATGTGGACCTCAGTAATGTGATGTATAAAAATCTAAGTCTAACTTTGGCCAATTTAGGGAGTTGTTTAGGGAGTTGGGGCCCACAGAGCTAATAAATGAGCAAACCTATGCATGTTATCTTTCCGAAATATAGACACGTTAGCTACCCCTACATCATTGAGTTGTGTGGTTGCTATTACCTATCTTAATTAATTGAAGATGATTGAGATAACATTACTCATTGAATTCTCAATTTACTTGAGATGAGAGATCTTGTCACTTAACGTTAATACATTTCAATATCAAATGGCTGATTATCTTTATCCTCGACAGGTGACATTGTAGGAGAAACACAATTATTATAATTGATGCCTAAGTTCTCCTGGGTGAGAAAATTACTGCGCAGACAGAAACAAAAAATAGAAAAAAGTAAGAATCTTAAGTGTTGTACTTACAACTAAATAACACTATTATCCTTCGCAGCTAGAAACAGCCAATTTACGAAATCGGATTACTGGAAAATACATTTGTAAGATGCTCAGAAGTACCAGGACAACACGTATAGTGTACAATTTGTAGTGGCAAGCAATTGTGAGCTAGATAGTGATTGGTCCTTAGCCCCTTGAGGAAGCAGCAGGTACGGCTAGAACTGAAACGTCCGACACACTTGGACCAATTCACTTCACCTTCAGTTCTCTTCACAGTGAATTTTTAAAACGATTCTTCTCACACGGCATTTGAAATAGCATACCCAGAGGCTGAATTGCTCTCTACAAACAATTTTCCACTCTATCCTCTTTGACGCAGAGTTCCGTTTCAATCAGAGGGTAGTTCGAGATTTTTAGCGCAAGATCGCGAATTGTTGTGTTGGTTATAACATGCTCGCGTAAGTCTTGTACTTTATTGTGTGGACGATTTTGTATAGGATAGCAACCGACTGAGGGGTTTATTAAACATGAAGTACATACATATGATTATAAATAAGCCTTCTTACGGTGTATTACAAATTGAGGAAGCAGGAAAAATATCAGAAATGCGGCAAAATCTTCTACCTACTTCTTTTAGATACGCTCTATAAGCGGCATAATCATTTGTATGGGGAAACAGGAATGAAAACTAATGGAAACCTACCTAGGTTTTCATTTGTAGTAGAATTCCGTCTAGCAGAATTTTCTACGGTAAGGAAGGTTGACAGTAGAAATATACTACTAGACGTTTAGAAACTTTAACAAAAACACTACCACTACACTACACTGCACTATCTTTCCTCTCTAGTGTGATAATTATATATGTATTTACATTATGTATTTATTTTTAGTATAAGGTATATATATGTATCTAAGTATTTATTATTTTAACTTAAGATTTCACATTCTCTTCTTTTATTACTTCTACACACTATTGTCTACATTTCTTCCTATTTCTGCTTTCGCATGTCTGCTGGTAGAAATTTCTTTTAGAAATAAACAGTACCTTTGTCATCGAGATATAAGTACTAACGTACTAGAGAAGCTACGTCAAATAACTGAATTGTCCTATTTTCGTAATTTGAATCTTTAGTTCACTGCAGCGCTAAAATAATAACAATTCGTCTAAACCATAACTAATTTACCACAGCGCTAGATTTGCTGCGGAAGTGTATTTATTCTCGGCAAAAAGGTCTTAAGCGCCATGTAAATCACGGCACTTACGCGTTTTCTTCGACAAAGTGCGGCGCGACCGCCGCAGTTGAACGAGACAAAGCAGGAATTTACGGTGTCTTCTCTAGTACGTTAGTACTTATATCTCGATGACCTTTGTACAATTTTTATAATAATGTTTCTTCTCTCGTATATGTGTGTACATAAATTATAAAATAAATAAATAAATAAAAACTAATTATAATTCAGGCTTCTGAGAAGTCTGCACGTATCTTCATAGATCCGCCGAGTACCTCGTACCTCCACAAACTTGTATTACTTCTACTTTCTACTCAAAGATTACCTAACACAGTACAAGTAAAATTAATCTAGAACTACCGTCTTAATCGTATTTAGACGATGTCGTAAACTCGTCTGGTTTAAGGACTAAGTCTAAGAGATCTAATTACAAACGATTAATTTAATGAGGCTAGTAATTCTGTTGGACCTAACACTTAAATGTGGGCCTTATGTTCTTGTGGCCTGGTAATAGTGCTACTATAATAATATAGTAAATACTCCTGTCTGTCCTGTAATCTGTATGTTTGTATTTAAATAACGCTTCAATGGCTGAACTGGCAGCTTCGATACAGCTAAGAAGTGAATTTCCCTGGCTGTGTCTGTGTTTTTTGATAGCTACAACCCAACCACGAAAGCCATGTTAAAATTTCTGATGGAGCTATACACCCTATATAGCTGCCCTTTAACAGTTCAGTTCAAGTCATCAAATGGATTGCGTTTAGAGCTCGTGGTAGGACCTCTGTTCCCTCGTTGACCGCATCATCATCATCATCATCACCATCATCATTATCATCATCATCGCTTACAATCCGATGAGATAGAGGTCAAGGCGAGCCTATCATTAAATCATCACATCACACTAATATCATAAAGGTGAAAGTTTATGAGCGTGTTTGTACGTTTGTTACTTCTTCACGTTTGAACGGCTGAACGGCTTTGGATGAAATTTGGCACGGGTAGGTTGTGTCCTGAAAAAGCACATAGGATATGTTATTACCGTGAGAGTATGTTCCCTTGAGATAGTTTTTTTATTTTCACGCGAGCGGAGTGGCTGACAGACGCAAGTATATAGGGTGACTGGTAATCAGTGTAAGATACATAAACACGTGATTGTGCTCATGATAACAAACAATTTTTATTATGGGATCAAAGCCGAAATCGCGAAAAAAATATCAGCTGTTCAGTACATTAGGCAAACATAAATGTACTGAACAGCTGATTTTTTTTCGCGATTTCAGGTTTGTTTCCATAGTAAAAGTTGTTGGTTATCATGAGCACAATCACGTGTTTAAGTATCGTACACTAATTACCAGTCACCCTATATATTTAAAAAACGCGGATTTGGTAGAAACTTGGCATACGAGTAGACCAGTACAGACAGTACCTGGATTACGGCAAAGTATACTTTTATTTGCCGGCACTACGTCCCTTTGGTCCAATAAAACACTTCTCACACAAGCGAGCGAACCGCGGCCTAGTAAGTAGTTTATCAAGGGCTCCTCTCTTCAAGGCCCGTTTACCTACAAAAGCCGGCACGTCCCTCAGTAAAAAGGTTCCCGTAGAAGCCATAAAGGTGTCGCTCAGACGGACAGTGTGATTTTATCGTCGTGATAATGCAGTGGGATAACGGGGGCGACGTGCTCCGCTTGACGAGCAAGGCGGGTTCAGACGTGACTAGTGGTTGCAGCGAGTAGATTACTGGTAACAGTAGCTGGCCTGGTTTAGTAGGGTAGTGCAGTATATGCTCGAGTAGTGTGTAGTTTACAGTTATTTTCTACTTGATTAGGACGTTTACTGCACTTGCTTTTAGTGAGAACCTCAATGTTATAGTCAAAAGTTTTATATGTCCAACAGATCTACTCTTCTTGAGTATAAAAATACATTGGTCTTTAAAAACCTTAGCATAGCATAGCATAGTCGGCCTTATAATGTTCCCACTGCTAGGACTCAGGCCTCCTCTCTAGAAGAGGGAATGGGCCGTAATCCACCACGCGGGCCCAGTGCGGGTTGGTGGATGTCACATGTCTTCGAATTTTTGGTTCTAGGACATGCCGGTTTCCTCACGATGTTTTCCTTCACCGTTTCGAGAGCAGTGGTGATGAAATAAATTACACAAAGTAATGCGCCTGGCTGGGTTTTAACCCGCAACCTATAACTCGTAAGTCGGGGCTGTTACCACTCGGCCACCACTGCTCTAAAAGCCTTACCTAGTTGTGATTCGTGAACTGAATCAAGACAAATAGCTCAAGAATATCATTATCTCCCTAACCTTTTCCAAACTAGATTCGGGTCGATTTATAGTCTCACCGATGAGGAGCACGCGGCTAAATACCCGTGTGTTATATGGAGCCACTGTCTATCAGACCTCTACAACCCAGTTACTGGGCAACACGATACTCCTTGGATAGATTGCTGGTCAGACTCTCTGGCGTCTGACTACCTGTGGCTACTGCCAAAGATCTACGAATGACCACCGGGACCGACGGCTTTCCGTAGTATGAGATGTCAGTAAAGTAAACTTAGAAAAGTACATATTAACTGAGCCGTGGAGCCGTACCTGCTCCAGGTCCGTCGACCAATGTGACGTCTGTGGGAGGACCACTGCGGTCCCCTGAGTCTCTGCCTTATATTTAGACGTAAAAATGTTTATTAAACCTACATCTATCTCCTTCAAACATGCACAGAGTAAACTAGACAGATATATTTACTCTATTCAATGAGAGACAAAATACACTTACCTCCTAAGTGTATTTTGCGAATTTTCTATTCTTAACTACTCATAATTTCGCTAACTATTTTTGAAGGCAGAGACTCAAGGGATCGCAGCGATCCTCCTACAGACGTCACAATGGTCGAAGGACCCGGAGCGGGTACGGCTCCACTGTTCAGTTAATATGAATTGAAAAATTCACATTGTTACTTACTTGCCGGGTTTCGAACCTGCACCTCAAGCACGGATGCCTTAACCACTCGGCCATCACGACACATCAAGAACGATAAGTGAAAATATAATAACTATTCACCGATTCATAAACCATCAAATAAATCTATACTCGAGTATTTGCCAATATCTTGGCGATCACCCAAACGTTAACCGTCAACACAACTAACAATACACACAAACAAAACAGATCTGCTATTTGACCACTCAACTCAACAAATATTAGTCCACTGTCATCGTGTGAACACGGCGTTAAGAGAGTCTCATTTGGCAAATGGCCGGAGTTGTGCCTACCCACATACCGCCTTCACCTCGACGCCGCGATGCTGCGGATTACTTTCAGTAATAATTCATATTCCAAGTTTTGTTAAAATTTTGTAGACACTCGTAATGCATTTTGTGAGAAATGTTGCTCCTGCTCGTATTACACGTGTGAATGTTTCTACTTGGACCGTTGTAGTGATTTTCCTTGTACACTATAATGTAATTTCAGTTTTTCCATAAACATGCTAATTGGAACCTGGTAATTTTGTGCTGAATTGTGTTTTTATTTGCAAAAAATAAAATTCTTGGTTTGTTTACTAGAGGTAAAGGTCATCTCAAAACAACTGAAGAAACAACAATGACTTATGTACCAAGAATAGTAAATATGTTGTTTCCAGTAATGATCGTTACCAGAAAGTAAGCTTTCAGAATCTTATACAACCCGCTTGAACTATTGTTCTTAATTCAATTAACCATTAATTAATAGAGTATTAGTTCCACTCAATGCTTCGGGCGACTCAGTAATATTCCACAACTCCTCAACAGGTTTATTTTCTGAAGCAGACAAAGGACTACAAGGATCTAAATCGTTTGATGATACAAAGATAAAAGGAGATAATTATGTGAATAAAACAGGAGTCCGAGAAGTGGTAGCAACAACGATAATAGGCACAACATCAGGCAGAAAGAAACAAAAGGTCTAAAATAAACAAAAGATAAGAAAAACGATAATACGGTAGATGCAAATAGAACAGGAAATGTTATAACTGACAACATCTTTCCAGTGTTCATTAGATCCGTAATAATTAAGATCAAATCAGTTCTCCATTAACAAGAACAACATAACCAAGCCACGTTCCTAATCAGTTATCTAACGACGCAGGTATCAGGAGCTCTAACTACCAACTGTCCAAGTTACTACGCCGATACTACCCTACGATACAAATTGTAGTTCTGTCGTAACTTAGTGTTAGAGATAACCTGCGGTAGGTCATTAAGTAGGCGGATCACGTGCATGGGCTAGGCAAAAGGCTATAGGATGGTAGTTATTGCCAATCGATTTTAGTTCCTTGAACGAAGAAACTAAGCTAATATATGCTTGAAACATATTTAATTGAAAGAAGGTATTAAATTTGATACGAGAACTGAAGAATCGGGCGATGTAGCGACACTGATGGATGATTTTAACGATAGTGATGATGATGATGGTAACTTAATAAAACAACTAATTTCCTATGATTCTTATCATAAAGAAAGAAAATGAAAATACGAAACTAAAAGTTGAAAATGCACCATTTCAGCTATGAAGCTAACAGTAATTAGAAAGCGAAAAGTAATGACAAACATATAATAAAAATCATACCAACACATATAATAAAAAACATACAAGCACACTATGAATCTGTTCTCTCCAAATGGGAGAACTAATCAAATTCATTTATCAACCAGTAGTTCGATAACAGAAGCTGTCTTGTCTAGATGTCTTGTCTTAGTACATCCACAAGTCTTAGTACATCGCAGTATCGATTCAGGTAACAAGCCTGGATGCAACTGTCCAACTTCCTATCTATGAAGTTACTGTATAGTTAGTTGTGTTTAACTGACTCCGTTAGTAACCGCTAGTTACGGGGCTGTTTAAACTTTATTTACTAATTCAGTTTATAGTTCAATCTGAGGTTCAGTTAAATGAATTTAGGTACCCAATTTGTTAAAATGGTGATATCTCGACATTCATCAAATTCTAGTTTGACGTATTGATTCTTTCCATTTGAACTTATAATATTATGTGATCAGCCATATTTTCAAAAAAAAAAAAATTGCTAGACCCCGCGGTTTCACCCGCATCTTTAGTTACGAGTCGAACCAGTAGATTCTGAAATTAGCACGTTCAAAGAAACAAAACAACTCTTTAGCTCTATAATATTAGTATACAGTAGATAAAACTATTTCACTATTTCTTGTTTCTTAGTTTTTCTATTAAACGAAACTGTAATAACCTTTTTAACCTTTCTCGTGCTAGTTTTCTTTGCACAAGCCTACTTCCCATTTATAACAATAGCTCAATTCTAAATCATGTTATAATTCCCCTCACAGAACAATAGCAGCAAATTAATTGTTAAATATTTCAACGTTTAGTACTAAGGTTTCATACACCTTCTGAGGTTTAAATGACATCACTTGAAACCCTACATCTCCTTCAGATAAAATAAAGGCGTATTCAGAGCCGACATTAACATCTCAATTAAAATTGAAGCACGGTACGAACCTTTTTACTTAATGACTTTTTACTAGGATGGCTATATTTCAGCCTTGTTCACTTCGCTCTTTAGGATTAAAAACAATGTAATGGATATTTGTTTTACTTCCAGTTTTAGCAAAAATATTTTGCGTTGCATAATTTTTGTTATGGTATGAATGTATGATGGAATGAGTCTACTTGTCTATTATTATTATTATGTGAACATTTTTATAATTTTAATGTTATCTTAGAAGCCAACTGTACTGTAAAACGGGGTAAATAGAAACAAAACTTTGGTTTGGTTTTTCACTTTCATGCCATATTATCGGCTTCTAACAAAGCATCGACTTTTTAGCTTTCTATTCATTAATAAATTGATATAGTTAAATGATGCAAAAAATATTAAAATATCGTGAAAATACCCTTTGAAGTATTGGTTCTATTCACCCCTGAGTTACTATTCACCCCATTTGACTGTGTCGTTTACTCAGGTCCAATGAGCATAGTTGTATCCTCATCATTATCATTCTCATGACCTTATATCCCAAAATCCCAATTTCTTTGGGGTCAGTGTAACATTTCTCACGGAAAATATAAATAAATTTTAGATCTTTCAAATATCTTGATCTTGCGTTCTCAATTAATTTCTCTTGTCAATATACTAATTCTATTAAAAGGCAATTTGAATATTATCCTTAAACGGTTATTAATTGCGTCAACTGTAGCATTAACAATTTCATCAGTCGCGACTGTGTACTCTGGAGCGGACAGAATGTCGAGATAATTTGCGAGAAGTTAATATAATCATCATTTAATATGAATGCCCGGATGTGCACGCCACTAACTGAGAAATTCACGTCAAAAGTATTTTTTGCAATTTTTTTCCTGATCCTAGCAAATTGTGCGGGATGAAAATTATGACTCACTCACTGACCCATCAACGCCCAGTCCTTGGACCTGGAATTCTGGAATTTAGCACAGAGGTTATATAGGTATGATATGATGTATACAAATAATAAGAACGGATTTTCCAAAATTTATCCACGATCCAAAGTTTATATGGAAAACCCATCGAGATATAAGTACTAACGTACTAGAGAAGACACCGTAAATTCCTACTTTGTCTCGTTCAACTGCGTCGATCGCGCCGCACTTTGTCGAAGAAAATGCGTAAGTACCGTGATTTACATGGCGCTTAAGACCTTTTTGCCGAGAATAAATACACTTCCGCAGCAAATCTAGCGCTGTGGTAAATTAGTTACGGTTTAGACGAATTGTTATTATTTTAGCGCTGCAGCGAACTAAAGATTCAAATTACGAAAATAGGACAATTCAGTTATTTGACGTAGCTTCTCTAGTACGTTAGTACTTATATCTCGATGGGAAAACCCTACTTTCACGCGGACTAAACCACTGGCAGAAGCTAGTTTTTCCTACATAGGTACATAGTATGTGACAAAACAAGATATTTAAGTAGAAACTCAGAACTGAAACTAATTACACATTGTTTTATAAAACACCAGTGAAAGAGTTAAATTCAAAATTAAAGAACAATTAACATAAAACACGGCGCTGGCAAAACAATTTATATACGTTCAAAAATAAATGAATATTTCACAGAAAACCCATATCAAATGCAAACTTAATAAAATTAACAGAATTCGCCCAGGGCTACATACATAATCCAGGCTGGCACACAGTGCGAGCGTCGGCACGTCCTGCGTGAGGCTTGCGAGCACGTCGCCGATCAAACATTAAAGATATCGCTCTGGCGACGTCAATGTCTACACTGCGCCGCAAACCTATCGCTTTTGATAAAGCTGCGCTTCTCTGAACGTCTGATCTTCGAGCACTTGTTTTGGCGAATTTTGAGGGTGCTACTGTTTTACGCGCCTCAAGTGTTCCTATCTATGTGTATTAAGACTGATCCAATCTTAATACACTGAAGCATAGATAAGAAGCTTGATTTTAACCGTAATGTAATTTATTGGGCACGTCATAATCGTGACAGTAAGTCCTTTCTTTGAGGACTTGAAGACGTCACGGCGTCCTCGCCTTCCACATGACGCAGGTCCTCACCCGACATGGTAAGTTCGGAAGAAACGCCCGGGTGTCATCTTTGTGTGAGGAGGACACGATGGAGCATACTTTGGAGATGTGCCTCGCTTGGGTTTATTTATTGGCAGCAAAGACCTCTCGTGCCGGGCCCTGGAACAGGCCATAGTCCGGAGCGAAGACAAATGGCAGGTGATCGCCTCCGTCTGCGAAGCAGTACCTAATGCTAGCGAAGGAGGCGGCCGCACGTGGAGGGAACGGACTTCCTCACGCCCCAGCCGATTCCGATTTCCAGTCACCATAGTAGCATAATGAATGTCTAAATATTAGCTTCAAATCAAATATGAAGTCATATAAACAGTGAAAACAAACTTATAATTGAAAGAAAAGTAAATTGCATATATAGTTTGGAGCGCGTTGAAAGCACTAGAAACTTATCTCGCAAACGGTTCGTATAAGCGCTCCGGTATTTCCATTGTGATATCGTTTAGAAAGAGAATGCATTAGACCGAGCCCTTTCGTTGGAACAACTTCGTGGAGACTAAGCACTATAGTTTTATTTCGCTGTTTTTGTCGTAGTTTTGCCCTAATTGTAGGAAACTAGGAACAGTTTCTTCTCGGATGAGCTGCTTGAGTTTGGACGGTACTTAATTAAGGTGTTTCTTTAGAAAACTTTCGTCTTTTGAAGTTGATTTGCTTTTACAAAAAAAAACCTCTATAGTCTGTGGAACGACTTCAATTTTGCTAACAGCATTTTTTTGTCTTTATGTGATTTTAACTAGTATAAGCTAGGTTTCAGTATCAATAACCATTTCAATATAGCTTGAATACATGATGCAAGAAAAATCTATTTAGTGTGAGAAGTGATGTTCAATATTTACTGTTAATATTTTAAATTAGTTCTTGAGAAAATAGTTGAATATGAAAATAGATAAATATGGATATATACTGTGAGAACGATTATAAATGTCCAGAAAGGGGTGACTCAGACTTTCACTAACTAAACCGTGTTCTTTCAGTTACCCTTTGCGTTCCAGGGCCGCAGTGACTCGAGATGGCGACTAGAGAAGTATAAAAGAAAAGGATATGTTCCCAAAAAGAAATGGCAATAGGCAAGATCTTGATAATGATTGGATTATGAACCGTTCCTATTCGGTCTATCGCACACATAAGCTTCACCTCACCTTCAGGTGTTTCGTGTACAAACCGGCCTGCTCAGACAAAACTGTGGTGTGGTAGGCTCTCTTGCGCGTATTAAAAAAAGTTTTTTTTTTTGTTATTCTTGATAGGTTCGCGCTTGACCCCCATCTCACCTGATGGAAAGCGACGATGCGGTCGACGATGGAGCGCGCCTACCTAGAAGCAACCTATTCACTCTTGACTTAACGATTCCCGAGTTGTAGCCATCAGGAAAAACAGATTTCGGCAAGGAATTCCACTCCTTAGCTGTACGCAATATGAACGTGTTCCCAAAACGTTTTGTGCGTATAGGTGGGATGTCCACCATGTACCGGTGGCGCATTGTCGTACGCCTGGTGGTCCGATGATGGAACGGGCTAGGCGGAATTAGGTTATGCATTAGAAAGTAATTAAAACTGGCGTTCTGAACGCCAGTTTTAATTAAATCGATATTAATTCCATGGCTATTAGCCAGCCTACCCACAAACAAAGGGACGCGCGACTAGGCATTGTGTGAGGGTTCAATACCACGTTTGACAAATTAGTGTATAATTGGCGGGGCACTGATTACTCGCCGGTGCTGTCTGTGGGTCATAGAGTAGAGAGGATATGGAGTGTCAACCAGAATGTTGCAGTAAAAAATTATTTACATGAACAGCATAGTTTTAAAGAGATGCGTGTGTGACTGTGACGCGCAATTAATAATTCTGCTTGTTTGTTTACATGGTCGTTATACCAGTTCACTTAGAATACAGCTTTGACTTCGACCGTTTGTTAATTATTATTTCACATTGTTCGTGTCTATGATAGCAGTGATTAAATAGGTCTAGCCTACTTTAACACCTCTCTCTTTTTAACATTGTATAAACATTGTACAGAGCCTGCAATTATATCGAGAAATAAAGGATAATGATTGCATTAAAAGGTTGCATTCGGAATGAATCTGTTACTAAAAGAAATTGGTATGTATGAATAGAATAGAATAAACTTTATTGTACACCAAATTAGTAACAAAACTTAACGAACGTAACGATACTACGTAACGAACGTACGTACGTACGTTACGTACTTACGTAATGATATAGAATAGTATAATAAAATACAAATCTTTCTATATATCATATAATACTAGTATAAACTAATCAGAGCTACAATCAGATGACAGTGGTGGGAATTAATATTCCGCATAAGCACTCCGTGTCACAAATACTCTGTGCCTCTAAATAGATTAGTCTTCAGACATCATACATTACACAGTGCCCACCATTGTTCTCCACCATCAGCCAATTAGAAGCAGCCCAGCCCTACTGGCTTTGAACTGCGGCGTATTGATTGTGAGACCAACTGCCTACTGTTAAGTGTAATCTATATGAATTACTTGTATTCTACGATTGTAATGCCACGTTGATTGGTTAGGTAATCCTTTGAATGTAATGTTACTATTGAAGACAATGTTCTCAAGTAATTATAGATAAACAAATGTTATAGAGTAAAATTACCATTGTGTAAGAGGTAATCGCTGAAGGCAGCAGTAAAGAGATAATCCGATTACGATAATTAATTCACTTGTAGAAAGCTACACTATGGCTCAGGGCTATAAGAAATAATAATCCCGGAAAATTCACGGTTTCTGTGGAGCAGGCAAAGGGGTGAAGCCGCGGGGAATGGATAGTTACGGATAATAAGGAGGTTATGTTTGTTAAAGAATTTAGAATAATGGCCATGTTGTAGAAACTACCACTTTTATAACGAGCGAGAGCAGTATTTTTGCGCTAAACAAAGCGGAAAAATAGTTCTCTCACAACAATATTTTCAAAGCAAATTACCACATATTTACTTGCCTAATTTCCACTTAATTTAATTCAACCTTTCGCCGCAAACACTATTATATTTTCATTTAAAAACATCACAGAATGAGGTAGTATTTTCCTTTGTGCAATACTCGCAATTTGAGCACATTTGCATCCGTGCGAGCGACCACCGCCAGCTCATATAAGCACTAATATCTAGCAAAATGGACGCAGCAGTACACAGGGAGAAAGTACCGAAGGTCAACATTCATTCTCACAGTTGATGAAGCAATTACAAACCCCAACAGAGTTCTAATGAAGGAAATAAAAGCGCGGGTTTGCGGACGTCGAGCACTAAATAGCTCGCCGTCCGCTATAAGGACCGAGCCTGAGTCGTCAACGGCGCGTAGTGTTTCACGCGCGCCTCAAAGAGATGTCAACAAAACCGTAGGGAGCCACGGGAAAACTTCTAAAAAGGAAACCCGTAGTCCTAGAACGCAAAGGGCAATTAAAGGCCCATGGGTGTGGTTTTAGTCAATAAAAGTCTGACACGCCCTCTCGCATCACCCTAGAGCAGGGAGAAGTCACAAGATGATTTGCCACTTCCAAAAAAAAAACCTCCAGAAATCGGGGGCTCCCATTTTGCCCAAGCATTTTATGTGCTTACGTAAATAAAAAACAGCTTAAAATAAAAGGCACTCACTGTAACAAGCAAATGGTTAAGTTTTAAATACCTACGAGTAACAGTTGTTAATCATTTGAGAACTTGTGAGATTTTTTTATGGCAGTGTCCTCCAAAATTGTATTGAGTAGTCCTTCTGTACTTTACCTACTCTGTGTCCCTGATGAACACTTATCTCTATTGAAATGGATGCAGGACGCGTCGGGTTGAAATACAGGGAAATGAATGCAGGACTAGCCAGAATACAGGGAAATGAATGCAGGACTAGCCAGAATACAGGGAAATGAATGCAGGACTAGCCAGAATACAGGGAAATGAATGCAGGACTAGCCAGAATACAGGGATATCACTAATGTATTGCGTGCAGCACTGGTCTGCAAGGTCTGTTTTTGTCCCATTCTGTGTAATTGACGAGCTTTGTGCGAGCTCCAAATAGTGAGCTCAGTTTTCATGATTTTCATAATATATGAGTGATTGCTGGGAGTTTCCAAAGGGCATTTTCTTTTGTTGGAAATTAGGTAAGTAGGTACTTGTTATTAGACTAACTAGGGGATAGAAAAACACCTTTTTGTGTTTGTATTTAATTTTCTGAAGAACATACCTAGATAATGCCCGTTTTCACTAACACTAAGATTATCTCAGTTGATTTATGCTTCGTCCTTGAAATTATTGATTCAAGTGTTAAAAAGTGTTATGACCATAGAAAAAAAGGGATAAAAAAAGAAAGGGAAAAAAAGGAGTTGTGTAAGAGTGAACGTCGGGGCAGCCGACGTTCACTATTACACAACATTATTCAGTTAACTTTAACCAAAAATATAATTTATACCAAACTAAGTTTTACCAGCATCTTCGCCCGTGTGAAAGTAAAAATTATCCAAAGGCAACATACTCCTGGGTTAACAGTGTTCTATGTTCGAACATGTTCTACCCGTGTGCCAATAAAATATCATCGAAAGTCGTTAGGGTGTGAAAGAGTAACAAACATACACACACAACCATCTCTCGCCTCTATAATATCAGTGTGACAGGATAAAGCCCCAAACAACACGCGTCCTTCATAACGTTCTCAAGCGTCTCGTTGGCCCTAAAACTAAACAAGTTTGTCGAATGTTTAGAATTACGTGAAACAGGCTTCAGAAAGTTTGATAAGTTCTTCGATAGCATATTAATTATGATAAAGAAAACTTTTCTCTACGAGTAGAAGAGTTTTGGTGCGGAGTTTCAATTACATAGGAATATTATGTTCAGATTTAAAGTATGTAAACTAAACCATTTCTGTTTGGTAACCAAACAGAAATGCCCTGCTTATTGCAAATGCAGTACTTGCAAAATGCCGCAGTTCGGAGATAAACGCGGTAAACATGTTTTTTGATACCTATCTAAACAACAAGTTTTGGTTATATAATTTTAAAAGTGTACCAAAAGAATAAGAAAATAACATTTTTATGTATTACATTCCCTTGAAATGTAATTTTTGCAAAAAAGTGAAAATTCCAAAAATGTCGATTACTGCATTTACAAGCAGAGCAGGGCCTCTAGACGTAGTTGTTCAAGTAGTCTGGCTCAGCACGGAGTCCTGGGTGCGGTTCCTAAGTTGGGTATAGTATTATTAGGCTCCATATGGAATTTTTCAGTACCAAGCTCGGAGTCTGGATTTATGCCCGATTGATGGCAAAAGTGCCGCAACATGAGACCTTAACATAATTTCTAATGAAAATGCCTAAGGCATTAAGTCCTACTCTATATTTTTGTGTGCTTTATGAATTAAATAAAAAAAATGATTGTACTCTATTAGACCTCTGTCTAAACCTTCAATCATCATCAACAATTCAGTAAAAAGACGTTCATTGCTGGGCATAGACCTCCCCAAGTATCGCTAAAATGACCATCCTTGTGCGTCTCGTATCGTCAGATTCGTGAGACCAGTTTGTGGGAGACCTACCAACGCTGCGTCTTTCGATGTTCTGCGAGCATGCCCTGTCCAATGCCACTTTAGTTTGGCGATTCTTCAGGCTACGTCTGTAACGTTGGTTCTCATATGGATACATACATACATACATACATATTCAGCCTTTTAATGTTCCCACTGCTGGGACTCAGGCCTCCTCTCGTAGGCCTCCCACAAATGTCGCCATTACAACCGGTCCTGTGCATCTCGCATCCATCGGATTCCCTTCACCAGGTCATCGGTCCACCTTGTTGGCACCTTGTAGGCCTTCGAACGCTGTGCCTTCACTTAACTTCTTATATTAAGCTAAGTACGAATAGGTCAATCTCTTAGTGTAACATGTTGACCTAAAGTATACATGGTAGATATGTGGCTCTAGCTCTAAAGTTATTTGACTTCAAAAAATAAAGTTAAAACTGAACTTCCCAATACGAATATGCATTTTTAATACTCTAAACCTCGTACACAACACATTCCACCAAAACCCTAACTGGCAACAAATTTAAAGTTCGCCCAACTTGCCCACTGAAGTTATAAAGTTATGACGCGAGTGCCTGCAACAGGAAAAACTTGGCCGACTCTGCCAAGTCGCCAAGTTTCGGTGCACGCTAGTTACGAACTTGGCAGGCTGTTCTTGACATGTCGCTAGTTCGCTTGGCTACAAGATTCGCGACTCCACTACATTTTTGGGGAAAGTTATTTTACATATTTTGTTAAAAATGTTTCGTAGACAAGCTTGCTTTAACTTCATAGACGCCGGAGGTGTACTTCAAGTTTGTTGGAGGTTTGTAAATGGATTAAAATGTTTTAAGGAACTTGCTCGTAGTTTGAATGGCGAAGGTATTTCTATTTTATTTATTTATTTGTTTAAGGACAACCAATAAAGTATACACCATTTATACGCTAAAGATTCAGTATTCTTACATTTTATAGTGTAGCCTTAACTAAAGGCTACCACGGCATGCATTATACATAGAAGGAGTTATGAAATGACGTATCTATTAACATTTTGTTCGACGACGACAAATTCTAAGTATTTATGAGAATGAAAAAAATCTCTTTTCACCTTATGCAAGATAGACTTGACTTTATGTAAAGAGTAAGACATTATTATCTACACTGGGTGAGCGTGATAGGCGACTGAATTGAATCTGCATCCTGTTAACGGTAGAAAAATGACCCAGATTGGTTTTGAAGCCCTTAGCGCGAAGCAACTGATATCTAGATATAACAAGCTATTTTGAACATGAACAATGGTGGATCGCAGACTACTTCGTTGTTCACAAGCGCTACTACCAAGCATTGGACTTTATAGGTATGTAGAACAGGATGTCAAGTCCCGCAAACCTCCGTTGAAAAGGGAGGATCCTCCAACCAGACGAATGTTGTGTCTGGTCCGGACAACTCGACCCGATAACTGTTTTCGGGCTGTTGTATTACGTTCTAATCGCGCGGAGAACTCTAGAATCTTAGTTCGTATGTGCCGACATAGATGTCGCTACAGAATCTTTTAGATAAAATTCAGTAGAAAGATACTGAATTGGTCTCAAAGGTCTGTGTTAAGTGTTATTGGGTTTTTCTACGAGGACGTTCTCAGTAGCAGCCCGGAGTCCGGATTTGTCACCGTTATGTTCACGTTCAGTGTTATAACCTGCGTGCTCCTCAGGGGCACTACCGAAATGTGTGTACAATATGTGCACCAGGGTATAACAGGTATAATGCTGTTTTATGAGATCTTAATAAAGTGATGCTAGCCACTTTAACTGCATGGCCTGTTGGTCTAATGGTTAGTGGCCCTGACTGCTAAGCCGAAGGTCGTGGGTACGATTCCCACCCAAGACAAATATTTGTGTGATGAGCACGATCATTTTTTCTTTGTCTGGGTGTAATTTATCTATAATATGTATGTATGTATTTAGAAATATATAAGTAAGTATGTTTATCAGTTGTCTAGTACTCATAGCACAAGTTCTGCTTAGTTTGGGACTAGATGGCGTTGTGTGATAGTTGTGGAATATTATATTATCTCATCAAAATAAGACCAAAGTATACAAAAACAATAATTACGTAAAACCTACACTTACCTCTGGAATAAAATATCTTAACTGAATTACTAACAATTTAATTAATGATGTTCAATTTACACAAACGTATGAAAACAATATTACATCAATTTGGGAATTATTGAACTTAAATAAATATTCAATCGGTGTGGATCTATACGGGACTATCAATTTATTTAATTATACTACACTTGATCGACATCTGCTAATTGATTAATTATAATATTTAACCATTTAGGCTCAAGTTAATACATGGTTGGGTTTTTAAAATGGAGTACTTTGGTACGGTCAGTGCTTTCAGAATGCTGATAGACAGGTCGTCGATCAAAAATGTGGAAAGTCAATCATGGCAGTGAGATGGAATAAAAACGATTAATTTTACATGCTTACCTTCATCTGAGCTATGGCGTCAGGTCATTATTAGATCATAATGATTCAGAACTGTATCTTAACTTAAACATCTATGGTTTTTTTTTAGGGGGAAAATCATCCAATGACATCCCTCGCTCTTGGGCGAAGCTGGAAAGCGTGTCAGACTTTTACTGACTTAAAACCCACTCCTCTTCCTTTCTTGCCTTCGTCCCAGGGCCCCCGGTTTCACTTTCACACCACCCGTAGCCCCAGTAGGCTTCGACCCTGCAGGGCCCCTACGGTTTGCTGACATCTCCTTGAGGCGCGCGTGGAACAGTACGCGCCGTCGCGAATTGGGCTCAGTCCGGACGGTTACCGGCGAGCTACCCGTTGCTCGCTGTCTGCAAGCCCGCGCCTACGGTGGCCGGAAATCGGGATCGAGATCCCGGCGGCTGGAGCGTGAGGGCCGCTCCCTCGCGCAAGTATAACCATCTCTTTCATATTGTTTGTTTGTAACCTCTGGAAGTGCTGGGGGCTTACCATGACGTCTTGAAATATCAGGCGTGCGAGCGAGAAACAGGGATAGAGCTATACACCTTATATAGCTCCATCCCTTTAACAGTTCAGTTTGGGTCGTAAAATGGATCGCGTTAAGAGCACGATAATTCTATCATTAAAAGAAAGATACATCGTACTTCTGTTAGAATAAGGTTTCAAAACGATATTGATCGTTAGATTTTTTAAATTCAACTTTATTGACATTTAACTTCTCCTTCCTGCCTTTATCCCATATTACTTGGGGTCGGCGCAACACGGTTTTTTCTTCCATTCTGTCCTGTCATCCGTCACACTATCACTAACGCCCTTTTCTTTCATATCAATCCTCACACAATCCATCTTTTCTTTGGCCTCCCTCTCCCTCTCCATCTCAAATGTATACTCAGAACTCTTTTAGTAACATGTGCTTCGTCCCTCCTCTTCACATGACCAAACCAAGACAACCGATTTCCTTTCAACTTTTCAGTCACTGGCGCCACTTTCAAACTTTATACGTTCTCGTCACACCACACATCCATCTCAACATTCTCATCTCCGCTACATTCATTGACGTTAAACTATTGAAGGAAAATTCCTCTACTTCAATCGGATCGAAATTTTACAATCGAAATAAATCTCCAACTCGAAAAACTTGACAAGAATTTTGAAAATTATCGCTGAGTAGTCTCATTGGTTACTTTTAAAACAGGTATATTTCACATAGAAATATCACAAGGTAGCGAAGCCAAGGGCAAAAGCTAGCGTCGTCTATTTTTAGAAGATAGCAATACCCTTATCACTTTCAATTAGGGCGCCATTACCGACTGCTGTACTCTGCCTGCTCCTCAAGGAAACTGGTTTGAAGAGGAACTTAAATGACTGCTCCGCACGCTGCTCGATATTATAAGCTATTACAAACAACACTTGGGAATATCAAGGGAGTGTTATGGAAACAAAGAAGAGTTCAATGACCTATAGTACATAAAAATGTGAACAGGTACGTAAGAATAATAAAAATATTCTTTTTTTTTTCAACTACTTTCACACAACGCCATCTAGTTTCAATCGAAGCAGAGCTTGTGCTATAAGTACTAAAGAACTGATAAACATACTTATATGTTTCTTAATACATACAAATTATAGATAAATTATAACCAGACACAGAACAAATGATTGTTCGCATTACACAAGCATTTGTCTTGCAGTCAGGGCCACTAACCACTAGACCAAGAGGCCAATCAAAATTAAATAAATGAGCACATCGCAACATCCGCAGTTTTGTTCTGCTATGTGAAATTCCTGTGCGTCTCGCATCCATCGGACTCCCGCAACCGTTTCGAGACGCACAGGACCGTTCGTTGTGGCGACGCTTGGGGAAGCCTATGTCCAGCAGTGGACGTCTTTCGGCTGAAATGATGATGATGATGATGATATGTGAAATTCCTGGAAATTCCTTGCTAAAATTCTATCTTTTTTTTTCAAATAGAATGTCATGATTCTGATCTGAGTAGGCTTCGAGGGAGTGTCAGACTTTTACTGACAAAAACCCAACAGTGTTCCTTCGGTTCCGCTTTGCGCTCCAGAATCACAGTAACTCTTTCAAACAATCTCGAAGACATGGCAGGCATCCTTGCTAAAATTCTAGGGGATATCTATATCAACTACATAATTCAAGATAATGTTATTTTAATTTATTTTTAATTTTTTCTTAGTATATTAGTTTTTAATTTTAGTATTGTAATGACAATTTCCAGTTTTAAACCTAATTATGATCATTAATTAATAAGACCTAATGTAAATGCCGTGCATAAGTGACTTTTTTACACAGGATGCCCTCGTAAATGTGTTGTAGTCAATGTTTAGTTTGGTATGCCTATATAAATAAATAAATAAATTACCTACAGAAAATGCATTAGTATTTTCTGTAGGTAATTTATAACTTTATGTTTAAAAGACTAAGCTTTACCAGTACCAACCTCCAGTCCAGCAACGTTTAACCGCCATATCTTCTTTTCCTAACTACATTGGGGTCGATTTTTAGAGGGTACCTAGTCCGAGGGTGGGAAATCATCAAATAACTTCCTCCGCTCTGGGTGGAGATAGAGAGAGTGTCAAACTCTTACTCAGTAAAACACACCCATATTCCTTCAGTTGCCCTTTGCGTTCCAGGCCGCAGTGATTCTTTCTAACAATTCCTTCATCATTTCAGCCGATAGACGTCCGCTGTTGGAAATAGGCCTCCCCCAAGTGTCGCCACAATGAACGATCCTGTGCGTCTCGCATCCATCGGATTCCCGCAACCTTTACCAGGTCACCGGTCCACCTTGTAGAAGGCCTTCCACGCTGCTTCTTCCGGTACGCGGTCGCCACTCTAGAACCTTTCGGCCCCAACGGCCATCAATTCTGCGAGCAATGTGCCCTGCCCACTGCCACTTAAGTTTGGCGAAACTTCGAGCGAACTCCCTTTCCATTGCCCTTTGGGCCCATTGTGAGCGATCACGTTTCGGAACCATATGTTATCACTGGCAACACGCACTGGTCGTAGACTTTCGTCTAGAGACACTGTGGTATGTTGGACGAGAAGACAATTCCAAAGTCCTTTATATCTTCCAATACGATTAAATGTATCCTTATCTCCTGAAATACCGACATCAAATACGTTGTTTAGCCTTGAAACTAACAAAGAAGCCAGTCCCTACTCCGTCTACCGAACAAAATGCCTTCAAAGGACTTACTACCCCTCAAACATATTTACCCAAGGTCAGTCTACCCTCAAATGTGCGTAAACCGATTTATTTTTAAAAGAGGGATGTTGTAAAACAGACGTCGGATCTCGGACATGTTGTATTAATATTCTAGTCAGGGGAAACCTCGGTAGTGTTTCGGTTTCGAAGTGTGGATGGTCCAGCGCATTATATGGCTGGGAAAGTCTTGAAAATGTAGTTTTTGCGATAGTTTTTTTTTGTAAGCTGTTGATCCCCGCATTAACGCCGGCGTTCACGCGCCATTGTCTTACTATTGTGTCTCTAATTACGCACTCAAAAGGTTAATTGTTAAGAAGCTCGCGTTTGACCACTATATCTCTTGTGTTGGGATTTAGTTATTTGAATAGTGATTAGTGTATCTTTCGTTACTCTATTATGACGTTTGAAATGACTGTCATCTTTTATCTCTAGATGGCGTTAGTATGTAACCTCAGACGGATAAAATTGGTCTGAGTATGTAACTTACGATCCATTTATTTTATATATTAATCAAATATATACATTTTACATTTAAAATTGTACAGTATATAATTCCTGTATTTCCTCTAACATTAAATCAAATGTTTCAGAGGCTTACAATTTTATAAGAATTGCTTTATTTTTTTTAACGTTTATTATTTTAAATAAATCGTTTACTGTTTCAGCCGTGGTGGCGCTCTAACTCTGAGTGGCAATCGTGTAACGAGTAAATCAGGGAAATAAAAAGTTATTTGTGTGAACAGAGTTATATTGAAGTAGCCGTCTATCATTTGCCTAGAAGTAAACTTGGGATTCTAAATAATCACTATGTCCCTAACTTATATGTATACGCTGTATACAGAGGGTATGAATGACAATACCGACGATTGCACGGCACAGTTGCCGGTTGGCGCAGTGGTTGAGCGGTCGGCTGCTGCGCTGCATGTCTCGGGCTCGATTCCCACATGGAACAAATATTTATACAGCCTACAGATAGTTGTTCTGGGTCTGGTTGTCTGATTAATGAATATGATGCCTTATGTATTCGTTATATACAGCGTATCTAAGGTATCTATCTATATCTAAGGTAATAAATACCTCAAAAAATTTCATTATAATTTTATTAAGTTTTCGTAAACTCGAAAAAATCCAGGCTAGATATTAATTCAATAAACTTCAGTGAAAAAATGTCTCTACTTCGGTTTTGACGTTACAAGTTAATTTCCTAAATTCCGTGAAATTCCCACTAAGTAGTACCCGGGTACCCCGGGTACCGGGTACCCGGGTACCCGGGTAGTCGGCTACCCGGGTAGTCGGGTACCTGGTAATAACCGTAAAAAACTTACCTCCTCTACTTAGTGGGAATTTCACGGAATTTAGGAAATTAACTTGTAACGTCAAAACCGAAGTAGAGACATTTTTTCACTGAAGTTTATTGAATTAATATCTAGCCTGGATTTTTTCGAGTTTACGAAAACTTAATAAAATTATAATGAAATTTTTTGAGGTATTTATTACCTTAGATATAGATAGATAGGTACCCGGGTACCCGTGTTGCCAGTGGGAGTGCGTTATATGGGTAGGATCGAGCTCGGGCGGCGACGGGCCATACGCAGGGAGGTGGCGGTTAAGGCGAGCTGAACCCTGGCGCGGTAGGTTTTGCTTGTTTTAGAACTCATTTTTGATAGGCAAATTAAACCTTTAGAACCCAAAATAAATTTATATTTTAGGATACATTCCTTCTCTATACCATGTACCCATTCAATACACGATGCAATATAGTTTTCTCGATAGAAAAAAATACTGAAGTTACTTCGATTTGCAGTTTTTTTACGAGCAAAATTTCATTTTAAACAAGTACTTACTATTATATATTTTTATAATTAATATTAATTTATAGGTAAATAATTTTGGAATCGATTCTACCCGATCGTTTTTTTTTATTACATTTACATATTTTTTATCGATTTTTTAAAGTGATTTTCGGCCCGCGCGTCGTCGCTTACCCGATTGCCAGTGTCCTGCGGGACGTTACCGAGGAGAGACCTATGCCAAATTTTTGCGCGCGCGCTTCACTTCTGCTTCGTAAATAATATTAATTCGAAATAAAATAAATTATAAATAATATTGTACTTAAAATTACCATTGTTAAGATTTTGTTTACGTGTTTATTTCTCATTGTGTAAATAATTTTTATACAGCTATTACGACAATTTATATTTGTGAGTTTGTGAAAATGGCAAATAAAAGAAATAAAATTAGGGCTAAATCACGGTTGAAGGCAAAAAAAATCGCAAAAGAAATATGGTAAGTTATGATTTTTATTAATTTATTCCTATTGACCCCAGTTACAGTTTTACGAAATTTATTATTTCCCTACAGTAGGTTAGTGATATACCTTTGATGTCGGGTGACACCGCCCGCGCCCGCACAAAATAGATCGGTACAGAAGTCAATCTCATGTAGGTACCTATCTATGTGCTTCACTTTTCATACCTACGTCTACGCTCGGCCGCGCTTGGGTCGACAGCGAGTCAGCGACGCTGCTCTGTACGAGCGCGCCCGGGCGCGGCGATACCTAAGTAGTAAGTACCTAACATAAAATTGTAAAAACATTACATAGCCACAAAGTCATATTAGCTTTCTTCTTCTGTCTCCTTTGTGCCGCCCGTGTACTTACACTTAGGTACATTAATCTCTAATATTTTGTAATAAGTACTATAACTTATTTTATTGTTTCAGTTCAAAAATGATTCGAAATAAAAATGGCTTATTTATTGGAAAAAACAACAGTGAAGAACAGTAAGTATTTTCTTTCTTTTTTGATAATCGCAATCTTCACCACAAAAAATATACTTAGTAGAAAGTAACTACAAGTAGGTAAGATATAGGTAGGTATGGGTATGTAATTTATTAGCTCTTTGTAGGAGGCCTGACGTACAGCAGTGGACGGCAATAGTTTGATATGAGGAATTTATTATGTGACAATATGAGTATGATCATCAATTTCATTAGCATTAGGTACCAATTTACAGCCACCAGAACTAGTTTTCTTAGCCAGAACACAACAAATCGTAATATTTATGATGTCGAAAGACATGCCATAGTGCAAAAATGTTTCAGTATGACTATTTCCCTACAAATATTATTTTCGGTAACGATTATACAGGGTTTTTGAAGAACACTAACACCCTTGCAGGACTATATTACAAAAATCAATAAACAAAACAACAAATTTAGTTCTGCGACTTTTGAAAATTCAACAAAAAGAAATCAGCTGATCCATACATTTCTGTTCGCATAACTCGACAAAACGTAGATATGGATTAGCTATTTTCTTTTATTTGTATTTTTAAATATTAATGGTGTCTGCAATATAATCTAGTGAAGGAGTTAGTATTTTTCAAATACTGTTTACGAGAGAGTCAATCTTCTATGCACAACAACAAAGAAACAATAACTGGCATGGCATAACTTTTATTTCGTGTTTATTGACAACAAGAAAAGTGTGTAAAAAATGAAAATTATGATAGTATAAATCCAAATGTCAGTTATCGTTATCGGATAAAAACTGATTCAAAATAAATAATATCGATTCGAAGTCTATCTGACTTCGAAATAAATCGAATTATTCTCTCGAGAATGCTGTTATTGCATTTTTATGCATTATTATTACAACAAATCTACATAAATCAACTTCCATATTACAGGTCAATCGAGCAAACGGGTGGGCATAACGTGTCTCCTTTAATGACTGTAGAGCCTGCTAATTTTAATAACCCTAGGGTCAACGAGTGAGTACCTACACTGTACTTATTAATAAACAATTAAACAGTAGTAACCGATTCAATAATAATCAGACAAAAGCTTCCTGCGGCATACCATCGGCACGATAGATCGATAGGTTAAATTAAAGCCTCTATATCCAATGACTGTCGCAGTTACTTGTGAATATGAATACCTAACATTATTTTATTGTTACAGAACTGCTATGAATGCTGAAAATGCCCAACTTACTGAACCTATTCATGAATCATATAATAATGATATTAATGAGTAAGTAGCTACTTTTTGTTTGACATAATTATGTATGAGTTATTCAATAAGTTACATAAAAAAAACTTTATCTTGTTTTAGATCAACAAAGGAAATTGAAAACTTTACTCTAACCATGGAAAATGAAACAGATAATGACTATCGACCCATCAGTGGACGCCGAATTGTTGACATAAATTATCTTATGTCACAGCTTCAAGAAAAAACAAATCATATCGATTTGTTTGATTGCAGACTCGGATATTTCAAGTTGATAGGAGAAAAACGAATAGGATTGATATCAACATTTAAATTTGAATGTAATATATGTCGAAAAGTGATTGTAATCGAATCAGAGAAAAGTGACAGTGTAGAAAATGTTAATATAAATGTTGCTGCAACCACTGGCATTGTAGCTGCTGGTATTGAATTTTCACAATTTGAGGAGATACTTTCTGCAATGGATGTGCCAGCATTTTCACAAAAGTATTATAGACGTTTACAAGATTTTGTTTATGAAAATTGGGAGAAAACCGCAGCAGAATGTATGGAAAATGCTGCTAAACGTGAGAGAGCATTCAATTTTCTCAACTGTATAGTTAAGGTTAAGCATTGTCCATACTTTCTGCTGTGGTTTTCTCCCAATTTTCATAAACAAAATCTTATAACATCATATAACAGCTCGTCCCACATATACACACACATACGCACATATCTGTTTGATTGTTGATTAATAAATTAAACAAAAAGAAATAGTTATTTAATTAATATATACCTACCTATGCTTCCCCTTATATTTCACTCAAAATAACCATTATAGTAACATATTTTTTAGACTTCATGGGTAACAGGTTACACCCTTAAGGTCTAAGAAATGTGTTACCTTCTCTTGCATTGTACCCGATGACCTTCGTGTCAGACAGATTTTTAATTGACATTTCCCTATTAACATTGCAATCGGTTTACTTGTTTTATGATGATTTTATTCGCAATCATAAATACACCTACGTATTTTTTATTATTAGTACTTTAAGTAAATAAGTTACATTTTATACGATATACCTCATCTATATGCTTACACTACCTCTAATTTGTAATCTTAAAAATACTTATTAGAAAATTAAACAAAATAAACTTATTTTTTCAATTCGAACTGATCTACTGCATTGCACTATTCTGTGACGCGATTACGCGACGCAGTACCTACGCGTATTCGTGAACTCGAATGAACTTTGCGATTGCCGCGCGCGCGACGCTCGCGCGCGCATCGTGTCTTTTTACGCAAAGCTACATGAGCAGGGGCTGGGGTAGGCTTTGAATGCCTACCGCGCCAGGGTTCAGCTCGCCTTAAGAGCAATCCCTTGTTCGCAAACCGCTTTGTTTACGAACTGTCACTTACAAAGGATGTTCCCAATGTCGTTTGTTTATAAATCTTTTACGAGCATTTATTGGGAATTGTATTCATTGGATTAATCCACACTACTGATATAATATAATGGCTCTATTACTTCACAAATGTTAGATTCGGTTTTTGGCTTTACGTATTTCTTTATATGATCACTAAAAATTCCATTATTCTTATTATTTTTTGTCTCAATTCAAAACTTTGACAATATTTGCATGCCTAATTTAAGGTAAATTGTCTAGGAGCACAACTTTTTGCAAACATCTTATTTTATGTATCTACTTACTGAGCAAATAAACGATTATTATTATTAATAGTCATACTTGACTTATCTAGGGATCCCAACAAGTAATCATCGGAGATAAAATTAATAACGTTCTTAGTGGTACTTTGTGGGGCAATAACGCCGCACATGAGCATATTTCCAGTCCCGCGTCCACTCAGCTCTCGCGCTCCCCAAGATGATTAAACTAATTACCTTGGCTCCCTGGATTAAATCTCCCAGGACGTACCGCCGCAAAATCGGTGTAAATATTTTCTCGGCGAGCTGCGCTAAAGGGCCCACATCAGAAATTATTTACAACACTATTACATGTGCCATTAAGCCACCATTATGGCCCCAGCGTCGCCATTTTGATGCCGAATTACATTTTACTCGATTTAGTCTAATAGCACGCGCGGTTGCCTTCTCCACTTTGACTTGTAATGGTTGACTTAAGTTCCTCAGGGCCAGATCTACAATTACGTGAATAGCTCGTATTTAAATCACTCCCACGTTGGGCGCCAACATCGAGGAGTACCGTATTCCTTTTGATCTTTATAACTATCGACTAACGAGCGACTCCAGACTCTAATTCAAGAGAATTTTGAACATTCATGACACAAAGTCTAAGTAAACAGAATAACATTTACCATCTGAGGTTTCGTGGCTACTTTAGTATTCAATTCACTAAGTAAAACATGTTGTCATCCAGCTTTTATAGTACCCTACAGATTTCAACAAAAACTTGTACACCCCAGTAGCCCAGATTGCGGCATAAGAAAATCTTACGCAACCTTATTCGTATACTTTTCCTCGAATAAAAACTCTTATTCATAACAATTTTCATGAAATGCTTGCGTGGAATACTAAGGGGCGACTGAGGCTGAGAGCCACACTCGTTAATTTTGAACAAACATGGTACAACTGCCACTAATATTATAAATGTGAAGTTTGTGTGGATGTATGGATGTTTGTTACTCTTTCACGCAAAAACTACTAAACGGATTTTGATGAAACTTTACAGTAACAATACTTATAAATCAGTATAACCTAATTTATTATTTCACACAGGCAAAGCCGTTATCAGAAGCCAATGTTTCATGTGGCAACTGAGAACCGGAGAGGGTAGAAAAGGAAAATTAAGCAAAAACTGCTATATGTCACCGAGGAATTGATTCGGAGTGGCAATGTGTTACGACAAGATTGAGTGCGAGTGTGTGGAAACATATTTGGCAAAGAGGGGAAAATCTATGGTTTTTATTCTCGTGGAATACATGTAATGTGCACGTTTTCTCGCTTTATTTATAACACCTTTTTTCCTGAAAAATAGATGTTATTTGAGCACGTAAATAAATTATTACATGGCAAACTTACTGTTAATAGTTTTAACACAAAAGTGGTTAGATTGAACGATCTTGTTTTCCTTTTAAATGAAGTTTTGATATAAACCTCATGAGAGAAAATTCATTCGCAGTGTAATAACAATTTTCGCAGTGGCAAAAGTATTGAACTTCCCTGGCAGACCAAACTTGTGTGAACCGAACTAGCCAATGAAACACTAACTCCACCTAACATTATTCGGCTGAAAGCCACCTCGCTCGTAATGACTACATCGCCAGACTACCAACTAGGAACTATAAACTATACTGAACTTTCACATAATTAATATGCGGAGCTCGCTGATAGTAATGAGGTACTAAGTGACGTCACTAGAAGCAAGTTTTGAATTTGGAACGGTGATGACATCATAATTTTCGACGGTTTTGATTTGATTTTAGTTCTGCTCTGGTTACTTGGTTGGAGTAACTGGGGTGTAGTTTTGGCTTTACTTTCGATAGACGAGTAAATAATATGTCCATTCCTGCGGACGTCGGTTCAAGCAATAACAAACTATAACCAATGGCTTTAATTTACATTTTCGCACGTGATCCAAAGAACTGGTCAAAATATCCAACCCGAAATTCTCTGTCCAAATAATGAAGTTCTAATTAACAGTAGGAACTCTACCTGCCAGTAATAAGCCACTCCTATTATATGACGTCACAATACACAAGTTCGGAACGCCGCCATCATAAGCCACTATTGCATTAGTTTCACTTTGTTGCTAGTTCGGGAACCCTCGCCTAGAACAATAGCATGAGGTGTGTGCTATTCCAAACACTATGCAAATATGAAGTTAAGCACGGGATTATTGTGTGTATTCTGACTACTTGAAATTTTGACGTACACTAGTTACACAGTTGATATCAGAGCTACACTGTAATGAATAGGAAAATAACTATAGCTGTCTTTCTATTTAACTCATTTTTATTCCGTTCAGTCATTTTTTGTATAATAGTTTTTTTGGTTGATGTCCTAATAAACCCTTTTCTGTTAGAATATATAATAGATAAATTAACCACTTTCGGGCAAAATAAAAAGAGGAGAACTAGAGGTTCAGGAAAGCTTCTATGTTGCTGTGGAGAACGTCTGAACGTTCTTCCTGACGAGCACAAACTAGGCCCAAATTTAAATAAAACTAAACACAGCCCAAATTAGAATTTCCCGTCCCAGGTAAAACTGCCAAAAAACCCGGCTTCAGCCCCTAATTACAGATAGTTGTCGAAAGCGGGTAGTCTGGCTGTACTGCCAACTTTTTGCGGGTAGTCGTTGAAAGTTGTTCTCATTAGCGTTAGCTCAGCTAATGTCCACATGTGACGGACGGACCGACATGTTTCCTAAATAACCTTTTTAGGTGGAAAGCCCAAGGTTTTTCGAAGGTCGAAACTATAAAGTTAAGTATGTAAATGGGCTAAGGGATATCGGTTTTAATTATAAAGTGAATTGTAAATAAAATGAGGTCACACGTGGCGGTGTTTTTAAACCAATAAAGGTTATATAATAGAGGCTCGGTGGTCCGGTTTTCCTTATATTTTCTGCTCTGTGCCTCTGGGGGTTTGGTGAATTTCATTGTAGTAATATATCGTTCATTTCATTCTATTAGTCTTATTGTATTTATTAGTTCATGTGAAAGACATACAACACGATCAAAGACCGCTATCCCCCAGATGTTTTGAATATCCGCGAGGGCGGACATCCAGTCAGTGGGAGGATGGGTACATACGCCATATTATATACATCTTCAGTGCCGTTAGAAGCGATGTTCCGTTTTCCCATGAGGACCATAGCGTAAGCTACTTTCATATTAATTTAACAAAATGTACTTCAGATATTACTGTTCCGAGTAGCGGGATAATGTTGTGTACCTGGAACAAATGATAAAGTATTGTTAGTGTTTTATTTGAATAAATATTTATAAAATTGAATCCCTATTTCTTTTGGTCACGTCATCACGCGTGAACGGCTGGACCGATTTCTCTAATTCTTTTTTGTTCTGTTTGTTATTGTCAGGAAAAGTTTTTTATGAAAGAAATAATTAAGAAAGTTGCGCTAAAAATCAGTAAGTTTCAGAAATCTGCGACGAATATTTAATCTTCGCGCGTTTGACAGTTTATAACTAAGACAGGATAACGTCGGACTTGAGTCAGCTAGTTAGAAACAGTTTCTAATCTATATCTCTCTCTGTATCGCTCTCTGTGTCTGTCTATTTCTCTACTTACTTTTTCTTAATCACTCAACGGATTCTGTTACGGTTTTCATTGATAGAATGAGGAATATAGAAGAAAGGTTTGTACATATAAGAGTCAGTCGTGCGAGGCCGGGCCGGGTTGCTAGTAAGGGATATAAATAACAAAGCAAGTCATCCATAAACGGTGGCAAAATACATCAAGCATGAATATTTACAATCCCGAAAATGACCCACTTGTATATTTAATATATAAAAATACATCAAGCATGGATATTTTCAATCCCGAAAATGATCCACTTGTACATCTAATATATAAAAACTCGTGTCACAGTGTTTGTTATCGAACTCCTTCGAGACGGCGGGACCGATGTTATGATTTTTTTTATGTACATAAATACGATAGGTCTAAGAATAGGACGTAGAATTTTTTTTTTTCCTGACTCCTAAGCCGGACGTTGTGGGTTCGATTCCCACCCAGGACAAAAGTTTGTGTGATGAGCACAATCATTTGTTCTGTGTCTGGTTGTAATTTATATCTATATTATGTATATATTATGTGTTTAGAAATGTATAAGTATGTTTATCAGTTATCTATAAGTACTCATACCACAAGCTCTGCTTCGTTTGGGACTAGATGGCGTTGTGTGATAGTTGTGGAATATTATTATTATTATTTTTACTCTCCTACCCCCACCTGGAAAGAAGGCAAAGAAGGAACAGGAGTGGGTTTTAGTCAGTAAAAGTCTGACACGCCCTCTCGCTCCGCCCACGGGCGAGAGATGTCATTAGACGATTTCCCACCTTAAAAAAAATCCCACCTCCCATATTTTTCTTTGATAATTTATACGGCAGGACGACGTTTGCTGAGTCAGTTATTATAATTATAACAATTACACAATAATTTTTCGTCTCCAAAAGCTGGAAACCGCGTAACCCACACCAATACAATCATTATAATAAGACAATAAACTATAGGTACAACTATAGGTATATAAATCAAAATGTAACTAAGAACAATATCACGTATACCTTGCCAAGACTGTATCTCGCAACTCCACCATATTTAATAATCATACGAGGGTAATACCGCCAGGTCGTAATGAAACACACATCAAACGGCTCTGGCGATATTGCCACGTTTACTGTCACGCCCGACTCCGTGGCAATCGCACCTTAAACACCTTTGATGTGAATGCTTACGACTTCGCCTTAAGTTATTACTTTTCTTGATAAAAAGATTTAAACCGCGAAGTGGTGTCAATGGTACAAAAAGAAATGTGTTTTTTTGTGCTAAAAGATTGAAAGATAATATTTTGAGAGAATTCTGGCTGACACGCAATTAGAATAGAATAGAAAAAGGTAGTATTAACTGTTCCTCAATTTGTTATTGTTTTCTACAATAAAAAATGCCTTTGTTCCACCAAAAATACTAATTGTGCACTACAATATACTCTTCCGGGAGGTTTAAAAAAAAATAACCACGATGGGATGACGGGGTCTGTGTCCGCTCGCATCGCTCGCTCACTAGACCCCGCTATCCCCTTCTAACCAAATCTGTCCGAGTCAGGATGCCTCAAGTCCCTTAATAATTGTAAAAAGTCCATTAATATTTGGTGTACAAATATTAATGGACTTTTATCTTTTATCTTAAATAATCTTAAATAAACGTTTATTATTATTAATTAAAATATTTTCCGCACGAGTGTTCCATTCTATCCTACTCCACGTTACAAATCAACCCGTTTTACCGTAACCTCAGGTACGTGTGGGTAATACAGCAATAACGTGCGAAGGTCAGGTGTCAGACATATCATATCGACTCCCCGGTGGCCCTCGCTTGGAAATATAAAGGTTGAGATGCTTATGATCCTGGAGCTCGTAGGCGAGACGGGACTTGAGTAGCCTTGGTAATGAATAAAGATGTGAAACTGTTATTTACTGGAAAAGTCCAAATTTGATCTGTAGCTAAAGATGCTTTCTTTAAATTAGATTTGAACACAGAACCTCAGAAACACATCGTCGCTTTCCACCAGGTAAGATCAAATGAGATACCGGTCAAGCGCGAGCCTATCAAGAATTTAAAAAAAAATATAAAGTTACAACTTACTTATTTACTAACTAACTGGTGCCCGTGACTTTGCCAGCACCAGACTTGTAAAACAACAACCATTCGGTCTCAATTTCAGTTTTTTTTTCGCGCTGAACTCTAATTATACTTATTATTTTTCTAAAACGTGTACAAAAATGTAAACTCACATACACAAAACACGCTGATCCGGAACAACTATCTGCATACAAATATTTGTTTTGCGCGGGAATCAAACCTGCGACACGCTATGCAGCAGCCAATCGCTCAACCATTGCGCCAAGCGTGCCGTCAATTACTCACAGAAGGGAAGTTTCGACAACGCGCGGCGAAACAAAACAAAACTTAGCGCTTACACTTCATATTTTAGCACACAAAATAAACTTAACAACACAGACACACAATTTCAATAAAACATTCTAGGTGAACAGATAATGTTTCAAGTAAATTAAACATTGCATTATTTACTTCGCTTTGTCTGACTGTAAAATTTATTCCCGAGTTACGACGGTCATGATATGAGAGGGTTGGCATTGAGGAATAAAATGCTAAACAAACGGTTGAGCTTCATTTTATGGGTTTGTTTTGGAGTTTCTACTCAGGGTAGTCAGCTAGGAAACACTGCTCTCATATGCTTAAGCATAATCAGCCTTAAAATGTTCCCACTGCTGGGACTCAAACCTCCTCTCTAATAGAGGGAATGGGTCGTAATCCACCACGCAGGCCCAGTGCGGTTTGGTGGATGTCACATGTCTTCGAATTTTTTGGTTCTAGGACATGCCAGTTTCCTCACAATGTTTTCTTCAACGTCTGACTGGCTTTGAACCCGCGACCTACAACTCGTAAGTCGGGGTCGTCACTACTGGGACACCACTCATTTAGTTAACATGAACAAATATTGACGTGTAAAAGTGATATTAGATATCCTTCTAGCTAACCCGACAGATGCTCTGTCTTAGCTATGAACTGTGTGTGTGTGTGTGTGTGTGTGTGTGTTTTTGGGAACATTGTAAGGTCGACTATGCTATGCTATTATTTAAGAATGTTTTTTACTTGTTTGCGGACCTAAAGATTTTTTTAAATTGTTATGGACAATAACGTACAAATATAAAAAAAAACTCATTTTGTATAGTTTCGATGTTGAGATGGATTCATGATAGCACAAGTTTAAACCTTAGTGGTTTTTGGTTGCTATTTAACGTAGACACCTGTATTCTTTTGTATTAATAATAAATAAATGAAAAAAAAAAACTGTCAAACGCGCGAACATTAAATAGTCGTCGAAGATTTCTGACAATTTCTAATTTTCTGCGCAACTTTCGTAACATTTTGATTATAATCTACCACAGAAATCTTATTATTAAGATTTCTGTGTAATCCACTGAAAAATAATACGTCAAATTTTAAGAAGTATGTTACAGTTCACATTCTTTCGACAGTTTACAATCTCGCGATTATATATATATATATATATATATATAGATTATAATCTAGCGGTATTTACAATTGTACGGTGACATTATATATATTATTATAGGTTTAAAAAATAATCGTTTGACTGAGTGTAAAATCATCAAAATGATTCGTGATGAACGTCTTGTTTATAATAATAAACTTTCTAGACTAGACTGTTTAACTTCTTTTTCTGGTATAATTTTTAATTAGATAGGTATTTGTTCAAACCGAAAGCTCTGTACAAAGATATTATGAGAATATTGGGAAAGTTTCTGTTCCAGAAAATTACGATGTACTCTATAATTAATTTAATTTTCTGAGGAATTAACTCTTGGATTAAAGAACTTCAGTATTGATTGCCAAGTAAAGAATTCAGCGCTCGTACGAAATAAGTGATTCTCAATCTGTGCTTTATTTTTCTTGTGGAGCTCCTTTTTATTAAATTTGGGCCCGTTAGGAATACTGACCATGTTAAGGGGAGAATATTGACGACACGCTTGGCGCAGTGGTTGGACGATTGGTTGCGTGTCGCGGGTTCGAGCCCCACATGGAACAAATATTTGTATGGTTTACAGATAGGTGTCCGGCTCTGGGTGTCTTATGTATGTGAGTTTATATGTTTGTGGACACACCCACGATACTGGAGTAATTCCTAGTGTTGGACAACGTTTTTAAAAATGAAAAAAAAACCTCGCCTATGTACATAAACTCTTTTATCCACATATATTGTAACTTTTTATGGTGTATAATAAAAAATATGAATTAGGAATAAAAACAAAACATTTGGATGTAACTCTTCTTTATTTTATTTTTTAATAAAAACACTTAACTAATTAAAACTATATTTACACTAAAGGCAAAAACTACTAGCTAAAATATGACGTCATAAAATTCCTCCGCATCGCTGTCGACTGGAAGTGTGCCCAAAAGGCTGGCGGCATTGCCACGTTGTATGGTATCTAATGCTTAATCTTTGACTGAGGTAAAAGCCAGCCCTTGGGTCACGCGAAGTGTCAACTAAGCGTTGGGATAATTCTTTGAAAAGCTTATGAGCACTCGGACTCTCGGACCCCACGGCCCAAGAGTTTAAACCCCAAACGGCTCAAAAAAAAAAAACGGACGTAACTTGAAATTAAAATTGAAGTCGTCAAATACATACTCCCGCTCCCGGAGCGAGAGAGAGTCAGACTTTTACTAAAACACAGCCATGTTCCATGAGTAGCCCTTTACATTCCAGAGGCACGGTATCTCTTTCGTAAGATCCCGCATCTAGCGGAAACTAAACTTCTAGATGTGTGTCGTGAGTGTCTAAGGTTTTGTGACAAGATGGATGGATGGAAAATAAGTAAACATTGTTTCATTTGTTTTGTGGGATATATTATTTCAGTGGTAATTTATATGTTTTTCTTTTTATTTCTAAATTATATTTTAGTTTTTTTTTTTCTTCAATGTGTATGGATTTGTTATTAGGTTATTATTGTTTTATTAAATTTATTTTTTTAGTTTGTAAGTTTCTATTGTACAACGACTTGGACATTCTCCGTAAATGCTTGTAAATAAATAAATAAACACTTTGCTATATTGTTCACCTGTGCTGCATCCTAAAATTGCTCGTTTGATCGGTTTTGTCTACCTATTGTTACAATTGCCCATTGAAAAAACCAGAAACATGGACTGCAGTCGTGTATTAGATGGATATGAACCATCTTTAAACGGTATGAAAAAAATACCCTTTCCGTATCTGTCTCGTTGTCCGCTAACTACTCTAAAACCTCGTAACAGATTTTGTTGCTGTTTTCATTAATAGAAAGAGCGATAAACGAGGAAGGACCCGTAAATAGTGTCATGATTGCCCACTGGTTAAGGCACCCGCCTCTGATGCTTGAGGCTAGGGGTTCGAAACAGCGCAAATAGGTACCAATGTGAAATTTTCAATTCATTATGTACTTTTCTAAGTTTATCTAGGACATTACTGACACCTCGGAAAGCACGTAAACCCGTTGGTCCCGGTTGTCATTTGTTGATCTTTGACAGTCGATATAGATCAGATTCCAGAAAGTCTGACCATCAGTCTATCCAATGATCCAAGGCGTATTCTCTTGCACAGTAACTGACTTGTAGAGGTCTGATAGGCACTCGCTCCATGTAAAACACGGGTATTCAGCCACATCCGGGTAGACTGGAAGCTGACCCCGAGCTGGTTGGGAACAGGCTAGGGAGGAGATGACGACACCCGCGCTGCAGCGGTCTCTAGTTAAACATTATTGTTTCAGCACAATATACAAAGTTATACCATCAACTTCATGACTGATTTTTACTAGGCAGGGCTGTTAAGTATTTATTCAATTAAGTTTCAAAAACTTGAAAGTCTTCTTCAATAACAAGTACAATTTTTCATTAAAGTAATAACCTAATTGCCTCGTATCAAGGTTGTTTGTAAAGCTACCAACACCAAGTTTCAGGCTTCGTGTGTATTCAATAAAGTCCAATCAAAACTAGTCGGCTTATTTAATGGTATTAACTCTTACAAGGTTTGGCCAAGTCAATTAGTGCAGACTTGCCAAGTCCGTCACTTGGCCGACGTAAACCGGGATAATAATTTCGTCACGGGTCACTTTGTCCCACTGTTTACCTATACAGCGAGTCAGGTAATTGGGTTGTGGTGGCGACCGCAGGCGCAGTTGTCGGCGCAACTTCGGCTAACTTCGGGAAAGTTCGGCGACAATACGGGCGCAGTCTTTGTTAACACACTCTTTGTAGTTTGCCAATTCTATATTTTATTGACGGCAATTAAAAGCGAGACACTGGGATGTGTTTGGAAAGTTGAACGAATTTTTGACAGACAATTTAGTCTCGTACATTGACGGCATTGGATCCCTCTTGAATGTATAGACCATGCACTGAAGTGTTACAAATGCGTAAAATAGCGTACCTCTTATTGTGGTGCTATGCGTAAAACACATTAGTTAAAATTTTGTCGGAGCAATAGTTTCAAACCAACTTAAAATTACGAGCGAAACGAACTTCTACGTCCAAACTAAACAAAGCAGCATCCGACTCTTCCCGATATCTCCGAACAATACGAGAACAATTCTCAATATTATTGAGAATACCACAATAAATACTTGGCACGTCTAGTTTCAAATCGTGATAATGCTTCCATACATAAGCAGGTCGTTAAGATGTCCTCGTAACCACGGACGGCATTCAGCCGTTCACGGCGTCTATGCTACAGGGTGAGCAGTTATCGCGACTATATTTTACTTCTCACGTAACGAAAAGGGAAAGAAAGTATTCCTGATTTGGGAAAGAGGGAAGAGGGGAGAAAACAATGTGTGGGTTTCTTATCTTTGTAAATCTTGAAATATTACTTCGGAAAGATTTTTGCAAATAAATGTCTGGTGGGTAGTCAACAACGTGCATTCATATATGGGAAAGCTTTGATATATCTTCTACACATTCCACCGCAGGATATATTTACATACCTATTTATGCACCAATCTTTACTGTTTCCAAAACTTATTAATAGCAGAAAGAATCTCTATTTACAAAAAAAAAAGCAATTTGACTGATATTTAAATCAGATGTACTTCCTTATATCCTATTTCAAAATATACCAATTCAATTCAATTTCTCAGAACCCACGTGATTTTCTTATGTAAACAAAAAGACGGTACCCGGAAATCCTTGCAAGTGACAGCGGATGAAACAATACATGGATGTTACGGAAACGATAGTCAAACACAGTGCGATGCCGTCGAGTGGGCGACGCGGACATGGCCCACCAACAACATGGCCGCCTAATAACCGATCGTATGTGCGACGTCTGTCAAATGAAGAAAATGGCGGCTGAGATTTGTACTATTTTATATTTGGGGATGTTATTTGTTTTCTATTTTTCTTTGAATTGGAAATCGACGAAAATCGTAATCGTTGTCAAGATTACAATTTTCAAGGTTTCTGAAATCTTTTTAATTGACTTTTAAAAAAGGAGAAGTTCTAAATTCGGCTGATTTTTTTTTTCTTTCAAATGATATAAATACCTATCCACCATTATAAGTTAACATGCTTTGACCGTGGAAACGCTTTAACTCTACTAATTAGATTTTCAAAATCGTCTGATTTTTAAAAACTAATGACTACAGGCGCCAAAAAAGTAAGTACTGCAAACACTGAGAAAGATTAAACGTCGGAATCTATAAATGACAGAATGTAAAAACGTCAAAGAAAAATAAACGTGCACACTAATCAGTAAAGGTCTGACTCGTCCTCTGGTCAGACCTTAGAGTGCGAGGAGTCATTTGACGAAATCCTACCTTAAAAAAAAGACCGATAAAAAAAACACGAACAGTAAACTGATATACAGATCCCATTACGATTTCATCCAATCTTAAATTATTAGACAATATAGTTTATTGGATCTTATTGAGTAAGATCCAATAAACTATATCGTCTAATAATTTAAGGCTTACAACTATTGCTAGACATTTAAATTAATAGATCCTTTTAACCTCAATTATTCTAGATCTTATTATGTTAACATTTTCTTCGAAGTTATCTTTATTGTGTCATGAAATGTTAGTTGATAATATAGTAACAATACAGTACATAACAATTCTTATTAAAATCTAAAAATAAAAAACGACATTTCTTTAGAAAGCGTATATTTTACAATACTCTTGACTCAGTAACTAGTGCTGCGGTACTTTTTATTATATCTCTTTGATATTCAAAGGCATAAGGTACCTACAATAAAAGACCGAGGTTGAATATTATTTTCTATCTAAGAACATTACTTAGTCATCATTATTTCTGTGTCGTGTCTCGGCGAATTTAATTATCCTTTCAAATTACCTTAAGCGGAAGAACGTTGAGCAAACATAATAAAAACACAAACACACGCCATTTACCAGAGTTATTAAAACCTCCGTTAATTTTGAACAGGAACTCCGTGCTCCTCGAGAATAGACCATTTCATGTGAAATTATTACTGCCGTAAAATTTCATAGGTACACACATATGCTACAAAATAAACGTATACAGGTGTTCAACAACATATCGCTACAGTAAAATGTGAACGTGTTGAAAACAATAAAACATTTTTTGTTGCTTCCCGCTTAGTTGGCGCCCACGTGGGACTCATTTCAATTATAACAGACGAGAGGAGAATAATATTTGGAACTGCATGCTGTTAACTCTACTACAGATTATTTTATTAATAAAATAAAACTCAACGTTTCGTGTAAATTGTGTGACAGCAAATATGAATAAAGTTTATTTCCATTAGTTTAACGTGTTTGCAGAACTAAATACAGTTTGTTAACGAGTAGTGGTTTAATATGTTACAAACGTCCACAATATGCCGCTACAGCGAAAGTAATTACAGACAAGAATCATATTTAAACATATTTGCCGAAACCCACTTCAAGTACTAAATCAAACTTGAAGATATATGCACACTCCCGCTTTAATTACTTTCCTCAATCCAAATACACGAAGAATTCAAAATACCCTCATATCTCGGAGAAGTTCCTACATGTTCGGACAAGTTGCGAGTTTGACAAAGAGGGTTTAAGGCAAGATCCAGTTGCACCGTGGGAAGGGCAGTGAGGGACTGAACAGAGAATTAATTGAAATAGCGAGATAAGAGTTGAGTAGCCGTCTTCTGGCGTGACTGTCAGCCTTAATCCATCCGCTTACACGGATAATCCGGTGAGTTTGAGTGGCCCGTTCGCTGTTACCCCGTTCATAGAACACGTGACGTCCTGAATCTGGTCGGCTTCCAGTTTTTGCGGGTAGGATTTAAAATGTTGACGCGTTCCGGTATTTCAGTGAGACAGTTACCTAAGAGGTTAATTTATTTATGTGGAGCGTGTTTTTGGGAGGCTTTCCTGAGGCTTATGTGGGATAACACGAGTCCGATTGTTTAATGTAATATTATGCGTTTACGTCATTGTTCTGTTGAATTATGGAGTGTACTTTTATTACGCTATTTATTATTCCACGCGTAGTTTGAAAAATTACGTTTTCATACCAAAATAGAATTTGTAAGAGCCTTAGGAAAACTATAATAACGTGTAATTTCGTATAAGAAAGTAAAACAGTCTTGTATCGGATTATATTCGTATTAAGCCGTCTCCCAATTTGTCTTATTTGTTACCCAAAATGAATAAGAACCAATTCTTTATGTACAGAAATACTGATTTACTGTTTTCAAAGAAGGCGGTTTGATTGACAGGTCAATTCGTTTGGCTTTACTCGGGAAAGCTGAGCCTATATCAGAAATATGACAGAAAAACTTTTGCGATCGTGTCTTATTGTGGTTGTAGCAATTATTTTATATATTGCTTACCCTGAATACGTAAGGACTGGTTTTATTTTGCGTTATTTTATTAATAGTATCTTTATTTCAAAGGCCCAAAAAAGCAATCTATAGATAGACCGGGAGCCGAGAACACAGATAGTGACAACACAGCATAATATGTTATTCATTATTTGTTGTTAACATTTATGTTATATATGTTGCATTAGGTTTTAATGTGGTTATGGTTTTAAACTACCATGAAAGTGAATTTGCACGTCATTAAATATCAACGTTACCTTTCGAGAGTCCCAGGACAGCAGTAAATCACTACATAGTATAAAACAAAGTCACTTTTCGTGTCTGTCTGTCCCTATGTATGCTTAGATCTTTAATACTACGCAACGGATTCTGATGCAGTTTTTTTTAATAGATAGAGTAATTCAAGAGGAAGGTTTATAAGTATAATACACGCACTTATAGTAGAGAAACACTGATGATTTTAGAGGTTTTTAATGTGATGTCGTAAATAAACACATTTTTTTGCGCTTACATTGCAAACGCTGGCTGAACCCTAAGAGATAGATCAAAATAATGTACTACAATATTGTACACCTTAATAAGATCTACAAAAAAGTCCGCGATGGTATATGTCTATCTTTTAGGTATAACCCACAATAACTATTTTTTATCCTTTACTTTTTAAGAGAAATAATGGCTTATTTACGAAGCGATTTTAAGCAATACAGCATTAATCTTTATCCAATTAAGTACCTTAAATACATTGTGCATTTAATATAGATCAATATGGTCCTTTACAGCGTGTAATTTAAGTGAATATTTTCGAAGATATTAAAGATTTAAAATGCAGGGACATAGCGGTTGCGGTAAATAACTAGATTCTTTCAAAGATTGATACTCGGTTACTACCAGATTGGTCCCATTTTTTTCAAATCCAGTTTTGATAATGGAATCCATGAGGAATCGACGGAACTCCTCAAATATTCTAGGCACTATATAGTGATTTTGGTATTTTAATCGAGAACTAAAGCATTTACAGTCAAAAAGTAACATTTGATGATGTGGAACTGATGAAGAATACCAGAAATGGCCAACGGAACTTCACCATCACATAGATATCACAATGAAGATAGTTAAGTAACTATGACAATATAAATAAATAAATGGTTCTGAATGGTTATGTTGAAAATGGTATCATCGAAGTGATCTGATGATGATGATGGAGCCGGAAGTTATGCATTGGAACTCCGTAATTAATCAATGTAACCTAGCCGTGTTTGGGCTTATTAGAATTGTCATGATATGCACTTTGGCTATCTATCTATCTATTTATGTATGGTTTCCGCACTTAGTCCTATGTGGACCATTGTACGTGGGCCATGGCGGTCATAACCTTTGGTGGGCTCATTCCAACCAGCCCAACTCTTTCCAAAAAATAGATTAGGCCTGTTAGGTTTTTCAGGGCATCAATAAGGGAGTTCGGGGATCATAAGGTTCGTGTGCGTATTTCAGTGACACCTGTGCAGTCTAGGAGCACAAGTTGGCTATAAGGTACTATCGAACTAACCTGATGATGGAGCCGGGAGGTGTATGGGGACTTCATAATAAAATAATGTATCCTAGCAGTGTTTGGGTTAATTCGGATAGTCATGAGAAATAGGTACTCTGGCTATAAGTGCATCACAACTAAAAAGTTTGAAATAAAAAACTTTTTACAAAAAATAAATAACCGACTTCACTACAAAAAAAAAAAAACAAACACTAAAACGATCACAATAACTTTAATTTTGGAACTCGGTGTTAAATAACAAGCAAACAATACCAGAAACACCGGCTTCCGAAATTAAAGTTATTTTGATCGTTTTAGTGTTTTTAACCGACTTCAAAAAAAGGAGGAGGTTATCGATTCGGTTGTATGTTTTTTTTTGTGTGTTATCTCTGAACTCCGTCGTTTATGGACCGATTTGCAAATTTTTTTTGGGATCCATGATGAATCGAGAGAACTCCCCAAGTATTAAAGGTCCCATTTTTTTCAAAATCCAATTCTGATGATGGAATCCATGAGAAATCGTGGAAACTCCTCAAATATTATAGGCAACCATATAGTGATTTTGGTATTTTCATCGAGAACATAAGTATTTACAGTCAAAAAGTAACATTTGATGAAGTGGAACTGATGAAGAAGCCCAGGAATGGCCAACGGAACTTCATACTCACAAAGATATCACAATGAAGACAGTTAAGCGACTATGACAATACAAATAAATAAATAAATGGTTCTGAATAGTAATGTTGAAAATGGTATTGTAGCGACATCTATGGCGTCACATAAGAACTAATCATGCATGACGCAATCAAAGTTCTCCGCTCGATTAGAACATATAGAACAGCCCGAAATCATCTATCGGGCAGATGCCCACCAGACATAACACCCGTCTGGTCGGAGGATCCTCCCTTTTCAACGGAGGTTTGCGGGACTTTACACTCTGTTCCGCCTACCTCCAAACTGGTGACCCTCGACAAAGAACGTCAGCGCAGCCTTTGTGCAGCCATTACTTCGTGACGTCATCATCACTTCCTCAAGCTTTCGCGCAGCGAGCCATACAGCCAGCACCCACGGCTATAAAGGGTGTCCTGACCACCAGCTTGCATACCTGTTCATTGTCATCACCCTCAGCCTCATCAGCGACCTTGGCGAAGCACACTTCACCTTCGGCCAGTCACATGAAGAGCCACGAAGAACCTCTCCAGGTCGACGCAAGCAGTCAAGTCACTACGTCGCACAGCACCGCTCCGACTCACTGGAGCCAGCAGCACTACTCCGACTCACTGGAGCCTGTGGTGCCCAGCACGGGGCCACTTCATAACTGAATCTGACCATCGGAATTCATCTTATCCGATTTTTATGACGGTCCCACATATCCGCAAACAAAGCGAAGTACGAAAAACAAAAGTTGCCAATATATCGTATTTTCCGTAGGACCATTAAGTTGCGTCCGTAAAACATGGACAATGGGCTTTATTTTTCTTTATTCCAAACATTTGTCCTTTGTGATGGCTTTCATTCTTTATCTGGACAAATGGCGACCGCAGGGTAGTACAGGTGGGCGTTGCAAGTGCACGTTTGAAATAATGTTATGATAAATCCTTCTACATGGGGAAGGAATAAAAGGAAACGATTTGTCTATTTTTTTCACTTTAACAAACAGGCAATCTTAAGACATTGTACAGAATGCATTGAGTCTGTCCCTGCAGGACAGACTTAATATATTAGATTTTCTAGAATTATAACATTCTGGAATGACTACATAACGGGAGCCAAGTGAAAATTTTTGGGTAGAAAAAAATCCGGCAGATGCTTGAGGTGCGGACGGAAATAAATCTCCTGAAAATCTAACAAGTGATTAACATAAAGCCATTATCCTGCATCAAGGAAAGGAAACATTTCACTGAAGGTTACCGTCCTACCCTCAGCCCCTTACCTAACCGACCCTATATCCGACCATAGAGTTTTACACCAGTTCCGTTTTCGGGTTAAAAGCAACATGGACCTCATCCATCCACCGTGTGAAGACCCTAAGGCTGTATCACTCGGCCGTATTGGAATTATTAGGCATTCTGTGTTCTTTCAATTTCAACCCTTTTGAAGATAAATCCCAAGCACAGACCTTTTAAAAGGTCTAAGAGCTGCGTATTTTCTTTCAATTATAGAAAAAAAATATGTTCAAGATGCTGAACAAAGCGAAAGCTAAATTGAAGTATTTTCAGAAACAGCCTACGAGCACAAAAAATAATACGATGTAATTGATTCGATGCTTCACAAAATCTTTGCATTCATTTTCTTAAAATATAAATCCCAGGCGAAGCTATGAATAAATTCCATTAACGTATCTCTGTTAACACAGCCAACAAGCGTGAAACGTATGTACATATTTAGGCCTATCTCTTCGGAGCTAGCTCTCACAGGGTAGTCAACATTCAACAAAGCCTAGCCCCGAATCATTGAGCGATACAAATAAATCAGAAGTTGCCTCTCGTCTCCTATATAATCCGGGATTTATCCGCAGGCTTATCAGCGCAGGGCACGCGACGCGTCCGCCCCGAGCGGCTTCCGCGCGATAAATAACTAACTTCGACCGAAATAAACAACTTTAGCTTATTAAATTTGGATTTTAAATGCAGATCGTGGAACTCAAATAATTTAGGCTTGCTGATTTATGGGATTTCGTTCGTTTTCTGTCTCGATTCGTTATAGAATAGTCAGTAAATACAAATAAATGTGATAATATCCATAATTAGCGGCCCACCCTAGCTTCGCATGGATGTTTCAAATCTTTTAAATTCTCGATCTTTTATCATCATCATCATTTCAGCCGATAGACGTCCACTGCTGGACATAGGCCTCCCCCAAATGTTATCACAATGAACGGTCCTGTGCGTCTCGCATCCATCGGATTCCCGCAACCTTCACCAGGTCATCGGTCCACCTTGTAGGGGGCCTTCCAACACTGCGTCTTCCGGTACGCGGTCGCCACTCCAGAACCTTTCGGCCCTAACGGCCATCTGTTCTGCGAGCAATGTGACCTGCCCATTGCCACTTAAGTTTGGCGATTCTTCGTGCTATGTCGGCAACCTTTGTTCTCCTGCGGATATCTTCATTTCTGATTCGATCACGCAAGGAAACTCCGACCATAGCCCTTTCCATTGCCCTTTGGGTGACTTTGAGCCTTCTAATGAGGCCCATTGTGAGCGACCACGTTTCGGAACCATATGTCATCACTGGCAACATGCACTGGTCATAGATTTGTTTTATACGTAGAAAAAAGAAAGAAAGAAAAAACATTTTATTTTGGGGAAAGACGCAAACTAAAAACTAAAGAAAGAAAGAAAAAACATTTTATTTTGGGGAAAGACGCAAACTAAAAACTAACACATATCAGATTGCAAACAATTTGCCATGAGAAAAGAACCTCACACACAAAACCAACAAACAACAAAACCATCTAAACCTTCCTCATGAATCACTCTGTCTATTGGTTGAAAATCATATAAAAATCCGTTCAGTAGTTTTTGAGTTTATCCCGTCCACACAGACAGAAAGACGCGGTGCTGGAATTTGTTTTATAATATGTAAGGATCTAAAGATTTTATAATATGTAAGAATAAATATGTTTAGGCTTTAGTATGTTTAATAGAACCGCTGGCGGGACCAAGTGATTCGACTTTTATGACCGTCGTGTGTTAACATAATATAATTATGTGTATTGAAACATTGATTGAAACTATAAGATACTTTATTCTCGGATCAAGGTCTTGTTTATAGTTTTAATAGTATATGTACAACGTGGAGACGATAAAACAATAATAAATAAAAAACTGGAACACACAGCATTATGAACCAATTTTAGTAAGGGACCAATACTGAAATCAAGAAAAAAAGAATCAACTGCCGCTTACATTAATGTTTGCATATCTCGACAGAATGTGGGTACTGAACAGCTGCTCTTTATTTTTGCGATTTCAGTGTTAATCCCTTAGTAAAAGTTGTTCATATTCGTATTTTCATTTATTGTTATACTAGCTTTTGTCCGCAGCTTCGCCCGCGTAGGTACATAAAATATAGCCTATGTCACTCAGGAATAAAACAGCTTTCTATTGGTGAAAAAATTTTCGCAATCGGACCAGAACTTTCAGAGATTACCTCCTACAAACAAAAAAAAAACAAAAAAACAAATTTGTAATATTATTGTAGATTGTCGCCTCCTTATTCTAGAACAGATGGTGCCAAAAAATATTGACATCCAAAGTTATATTTAAAATATTTTGTGGACTCACTTTTAATTTACTTAGGGGTGATACTCAAATCATTGCTAGTGATTATGAGGGTGGGCGCTGATACCTAAATATACACAAGATATTAAATTAGCTTAGGTATCAGCTGTAACACTTAAATACTACTATTAATAACCTCTCGCCCTATTTTATTGTGCTTTGTTACTTTGTAAACTTGAATGTATGCATAGGGTTTGCTTGAGATAAGTAGATGATGAAGAAGTTTAAAATTAGTTGTTGCACAAGAGAATTGTAATTATCGATACCCAAAACCCTTTCATTGTGGGTTAATGACATCCAGGAAACAAAGAACAATGACAAATTCGGCGAAACACCAACGTATTCATTGAAACTAATAACTAAACTACGCAGAGTAGTTGTCCGGTCCATTGGTCTGACAATGAGCGCTACTCGAGGTCCTTTGACAATCGCTGCTGAACCTAGTCCAGTTTCCGAGTCAATGACCATACAAGTAACTAGTATTTTGGGTGATCATGACCTAAAAAATATAAAACTAGTATACCTATCTATATGTTTTTTTAAATAATATAAACTAGTGCTTGACTGCGATCCTACGTAATTGTAAGCAGAGTTGCAATCGTTGATGGTGAGGCGCTCTAGTTTATTAAGAGCCTATTTTATTCTATTTGTGTTGCAACGAATAAATTTATTATCTATCTATCTATTCACTGTAACCTTGAAGACACCTAAATTATAATCGGACGGGAAGACCGCAGCAGGCAAATTGTTCCAGTCCTTTGATGAACGCGGTATAAACGATGAGGCGAAACGTTTAGTTTGGACCATATTTACTAAAGGAAAAACTGACTGACTGATATATCAACTCACAGCCGAAACTTTGCACAAAGGTTCCATTTATGATGTAGGCGAACCCTAAGAACGGTCTTTTGAAAGTTCAACTTATTATTAATAAAAACTTTTTAGAAAAAAAAAAATAACCGACTTCACTAAAAAAAACACTAAAAGGATCAAAATAACTTTAATTTCGGATGTCGGTGTTTCTCGGTATTGTTTGTTTCTTATTTAACACCGACTTCCGAAATTAAAGTTATTTTGATCCTTTTAGTGTTTTTTTTAGTGAAGTCGGTTATTTTTTTTTTTCTAAAAAGTTTTTATTTCACACTTTTTAGTTGCGATACACTTATAAACAGAGTGCCTATTTCTAATGACAATTCCAATTAACCCAAATACTGCTAGGTTACATTGTTTTTTTATTATAAAGTTGCTGTGCCTACCTTCCTCCTTCCGGCTCCATCATCAGATCAGTTCGATAGTACCTTATAGCCAAAGAGCATCTCACGACAATTCTAATAAGCCCAAACACGGCTAGGATACATTGATTAATTACGGAGTTCCTGTGCCTACCTTCCGGCTCCATCATCAGATCAGTTCGATAGTACCTTATAGCCAAAGTGCATCTCATGACAATTCTAATGAGTCCAAACACGGCTAGGTTACATTGATTAATTACGGAGTTCCAGTGCCTACCTTCCGGCTCCATCATCATCATCAGATCACTTCGATGATAACATTTTCAACGTAACTATTCAGAATCATTCATTTATTTGTATTGTCATAGTCGCTTAACTATATCTTCAATGTGATATCTATTTGAGTATGAAGTTCCGTTGACCATTTCTGGTCTTCTTCATCAGTTCCACTTCATCAAGTGTTACTTTTTGACTGTAAATGCTTAAGTTCTTGATGATAATACTAAAATTACCATAGGGTTGCCTATAATTTTTGAGGAGTTCCCTCGATTCCTCATGGATTCCATCATCAGAACTGGATTTTGAAAAAAATGGGACCAATCTGGAAGCATATCCTATAAAGGGAAAAAAAAATTTTGCAAATCGGTCCATAAACGACGGAGTTCTGAGGTAACAAACATAAAAAAAAAAAAAAAAAAATACAACCGAATTGATAACCTCCTCCTTTTTTTTGAAGTCGGTTAAAAAGGGGGAAATTCGTTTGCCTGTAAAATTTTATACCTTGGACACATGTAATTGAAACTTGTCATAAATAACCAAGTCAATAACAAAGGTTTTCCTTATTCGTTTTTTTTAAACCCCTGTAAAACAATTTAGGATGTGTTAAAGGTTCTATAGAGAATCTCAATCCTTGAGTTAACAAACTTGAAACTAAGCACAAATTCTAATCAAAATAAATAATGACGACTTTTATAACTAGTTATTCAAAACTACCCTCGAAATACGGTTGTTAAAGATTCTCGCGAATGAAATTGCTGGCTAGTATATACCAACAACTTACTTTCCTTAACATTTTATCCCAAACAAATAATGACAATGCGAATAATTTGTTCGAATTCTTGGCCCATGTCTTGTGATGTACGTACAATTGTTTAGGATACGACGGGACTGACATACGCTATACGTAAAAACCCCTGTAAATAAATACAGAAAAAAAAACTTTCTTTCCTGACAATTCAAAAGTGCCTGTAAATGGTTTATCTACACTAATATTATAAAGAGGTAAAGTTTTTTTTTTTAAGGCATCTCTAGAAATACTGGTCCGATTGCTAAAATTTTTTCACCGATAGAAAGCTGCTTTATTCCTGAGTGACATAGGCTATACTTTATGAACGTGGGCGAATCCGGGCGCAAAAGCTAGTTTGTAATAAATGCTTTGATCCTTGATTCAATTATATGTAGGTATCTATAATATATGTCAGTTGTTTGGTAGGAAGGTATCTACTGAGTCCGGGATAGCATACGAGTACGAATAGTTCGAAAGTCACGGTTCCCGGAACAGCTATGTCCGTTTACAGAGAAACACTACGAAATTTAAAATTTCCTTAACTGTTTGAACATGTTAGAGAGGAATTTTAGAGCGTGTAAAAGTCTGGTAAGGTTAGAAGAGGGACATCTGACAGTCCTTCATCAAAATGAATACTAAAAGTGACGTATTATAGAGAAGGTTTAGAGAACGTGCAGGCACCAGTATATCGTGTATTGCAAAAGCTGTGCAGTACTGCTATTCACACTAATATTATAAAGGCGAAAGTTTGCGGGAGTGTGTATGTTTGTTACATCTTCACGTTCGAACAGCTGAACGGATTCCGATGTAACTTGGCAGACGGGTAGAACATGTCCAGGAATACTAGCACATAGACTACTTTCTATCCTGAGAATATTTTACCTTAGGATAATTTTCACTGGAAGCAACTAGTCTTCAGAAAACTCACCGTGAAAACTTCGGTTGGAAGAGTGAAAAATTTATGACACACTTAAAAATTTATGACATTCAAGTTGCAATATCATTCGGCCGACAGTCTAAGTAGTCAAAAACTTGTCAAAATAAATAAAAACATTACAGCTGAGGCTCTACCACGTGTATTACCACGATCCATTTGACAAACTAAACTCAACTGTTAAAGGGATGGAGCTATATAGGGTGTATAGCTGCATCCCACTTTCTCACTTGTACGACTCACATTTTAACATCTCATGGTAAGGTCCCTGTCCTTGACAGTTTGCGACTCAGATACTAATGTGAAAAATACGAGAATTGTCTCTTGGGTATCAACACTAAGCACCCAAGGTTGCGATAAAATCGATACCGCTTAACCCTCTGCCCGGTCCATTGTTGCCGAGTCGTGAATCAAAAGTAACGACGCTGAACTGTTAACTTTAAGTAATGGCGGCAGATACATTATGGCACGATGTACAGCCTTCAAACCAGGTTTATGAAACTTGCCGGTAAAGTTACCTTCGGTTCCTATTTACTGACCATTATCGGTAATAACTTAAGACTTGTGTTTCTAGGCGTACCTACTCTCCTAGAATTTATAGGTATACTAGCTGACTCAGCAACCATCATCATCATCATCATCATTTCAACCGAAAGACGTCCACTGTTGGACATAGGCCTCCCCCAAATGTCGCCACAATGACCGGTCCTGTGCGTCTCGCATCCATCGGATTCCCGCGACCCTCACCAGGTCATCGGTCCACCTTGTGGGAGGCCAACGCTGCGTCTTCCGGTACGTGGTCGCCATTCCAGAACCTTTCGTCCCCATCGACCATCTGTTCTGCGAGCAATGTGCCCTGCCCACTGCCACTTAAGTTTGACGATTCTTCGGGCTATGTCTGTAACCTTGGCAGCAATTATGCTGCCATATAATTCATTAAGCTGTTGATCCCCGCATTAACGCCGGCGTTCACACGCCATTGTTTTACTATTGTGTCTCTAATTACGCACTCAAAAGGTTAAAATAAAATTAGGGGGTAAAAATAGCCTACGACCTATTCTCAGACCTACCAAATAATCACAAAAAAAAATCATAAAAATCGGTCAAGCCGTTTCAAAGGAGTTCGATAACAAACACTGGGGCACAAGATTTTTATACATTAGAAGATATTTCCATTCGCTAGTCAGTACCTATATGGAAGTAGCATTGGTTTACATATGTTAGAAGAAAGAAAGAAATAAAACATGTTTATTCTGCATAAATAGACGCACAATAAAATATATAGCAAACTGTCGGGCCATGTGCAAACCGAGCATAACTGTGCTGCACTATAGACACACAATAATATATTAAAACACATATATATATTTTTAAAGAGTATCCATGAAGTTTCTTACCGGTTCTTCTCCATAGGAAACGACGAAGTGGAACCGTGCACTAGCTTCTGACATTTTATAAGCGCCCATGTAGGCCAATGTGAAATAAAAACATTTTGAATTTTATGATGGCAAATCCTAGGAATCACTTAGCTCCAGTTTTCATGTTTTTCTGCTGACATTGATTGATTGGCACAATAAAACCAAACCATGTTGCATTTAGAACAGAATTTTGAATCCCGTTTCATCGATATACTATTTTTTTTAAATGTATTTTTGTTTTTAATAAGTTGTGTAAGACACTAGTAAACATTGTTTTCCTGTCTTTCAATTCTCTAACAACAATTTTGTCTTCCTATACGAGGAAAAGGAGTTCAGAAACTGTTGGAAATAGCAATAAAAATACGACAGCGAGTTAGACACGTCCTCCTCGTGTGACATCACAGGGACAAGTGACACATATAAACATACAGGGTGTCATATTTTATTGCGACAGTTTTGTCGAGTTTTGTTCTGAAGATATATTGAGTGGGTCTCATTCGCGGGGGCCGCTTAGGATTTCGATGTTAACATAAAGAACGGTATGAATTGTGTGGTAGCTCAATTTGTTACATGATGTTTTGGATTAAAGTTTGAAAGTAAGTAATTGACTAGCTAGCCCATTGTAATCTAAGAGGTTCTTTTTAAATTCAAGGTTTAATTTCGAAGACATTATTAGGCTTTCGAATGAGTTTTTTTAACAAGATTTCTATTCTATTTCGTTAGTTTTTTATCAAAATCTCAATTTTGAAATCTGATTTATTCACTCGCTCCTGAGGTCAATTTCACTGAAAATCGCAAGCAACATATTCCTTGATTTTCGCGCTAACAAAGTGAAAATCTCCGGGAGGCCTACTAGTGTTGGCACTCAGTACATTAATATTTCAGTGAAGTGTTAGTTCGTTTTTATGGGGCCGGCAAGGAACACCTTATTTATTTATGGGACGCGTATAAGTTAAACTTTTGATCCTCAAGGATGAAGGTGGAATACTAATCTTCGCCTCTGGGAGTAGCGATGTACATATGTTTGGTGAAAATTTGGCGGGCTGAGCATATTGTAGTGGTATTTCTGAACTGATCATTCTTTGAAGTTATTTTAAGTAAGTATTGAGTGCACTTTTTAGGGTTCCATACCCAAAGGGTAAAAACGGGACCCGTTGTTTATTTACCTGTGTATTTCTGTTGCTGCTATAACAACAAATACTAAAAAAAAAAAAAAAAATTAAGTGGGCCATACAAAAAAAGTGATTTTTCTGCCGTTTTTTGCTACGGAACCCTTCGTGAAAGAGTCTGACTCTCACTTGGTCGGTTTTATTATTGACTAGCCAGCTATTTTCCCTGCGTTAAAGTAGGTAATACAAACAAACAAACTTTGAACCCCCGTTTCCCTCCATTTCACCCATAATAGGATCCTTTGTGCAAAATTTCAGAGTTCTAGGTCTAAGGCCCTCGCCCACGGCGACTTTTTGTAGCGATGCTGTCGCGCGTTTCGTAAGCGCGCGACAGCATCGCTACTAACGCGCGTTAGTCACATTTGCAAGCGCTATAGAAAAGATGCCAACGCGCTACTAACGTGCTACAGCATCGTGACTGTATCGATGCGAACGCGCTACAGCATCGCTACAAAAAGTTGCCGTGGACAAGTGGTGGCTGGGCGTTGATAAGTGAGGGATTCAGTGGGTCTTTGCCTTTTATATATACAGAAGATAGGCTGATGCTGACCTGCTATCTCACCTCATGGTAAGTGATGATGTGGTCGACGATGGAGCACGCTTACCTAGAAGTAACCTATTCACTCTTGACTTAAAGAGGTTGTAGCTATCAGGACGAAAATCGTCATTAGGTCACTGGATGGAACTGGATGTGGAACGCATGGGAACAAGAGTTGCAGTGCAAATTGAGGCGTACCGATTAAGGTTACCACCGTGGTAAAAGGGTTAGTTGCTTAGACTCTTTTGAGGACCTCGTGAACGCCAATATATATTTTTTTAACAACTTGTCCCAATAGTAATTACTCCTAAATCGCAGGTGCGTGCGGGCACATGACACCCAGACCTAGAGAACAGGCCATAGAAATATTTATTCCATGCGGGAATCGAACCCAAGGTACGCAACGCAGCAGCCTATCTTCCAACCAGTGCACCAGCCGTGCTGTCAAAATTCTACTCTTATCGTGGTCAGTATTCCTAGTGGGCCCAAATATTATACCAAAGGAGCTCCACCAGGAAAAAAAGCACAGATTGAAAATAATTTATTTCGTACTTTAGCTCTGAAGGTCTTTAATCCATTAATTAATTCCTTAGACAATTAAATTAATTATATAGGGTGACTGGCAATTAGTGTACGATACTTAAACACGTGATTGTTCTCATGATAACGAACAATTTTTATTATGGGAGCAAAGCCGAAATTGCGAAAAAAATATCAGCTGTTCAGTACATTAGGCAAAAATAAATGTACTGAACAGCTGATTTTTTTTTTCGCGATTTCAGGTTTGTTCCCATAGTAAAAGTTGTTGGTTATCATGAGCACAATCACGTGTTTAAGTATCGTACACTAATTACCAGTCATCCTATATATATGTAGAGTACATCGTAATTTTCAGGAACAGAAACTTCCCCAAGATTCTAGTAATTCCTTTGTTATAGCTTTCGGTTTGAGCAAATAACTATCAAATTAAAAATTTAACAGGAAAATAAAGAAATCTATAACATTCCTACTTCAAATACGGACCATGGCGCTCTCATACAAAAAGAAGGCCCGCGTCCGTCAGAGACTGACAGAGTGGGAACGTCAGTGGCTGATAATAAAAACAAACAAGAGAAGTACAGAAAACTTCCTGCATTTTATACCTGTTTAAAGGCCCCATTGAATCCGAACGAGTTTTTAATACATACTTCAATCGTAAAACTCGATGAATGAACGATGAACGAGCAACAAATATTTAAAAAGTCGTTGGATTTAAACCTGCAGCTGACGTTTTACAACGTTGTTAGCCAAGATGGCGTCATAAAGGTAACGCTCCCGCGCTCTGCCGGAGGCGGGAAAATCAAAGTGCGTTTTTATTAAAGTCTTTAATCAAGTTTTTTAATATCATTTGTAGAGAGCAACTATGTCGGCTGATATTGTTGGTTTTTAGTGATTAATATTAAAGTTTTTCCAATATAGGGAAGACTGGAAAAGTTTTCGTCGTAAATCTTTTTATCATTGTACTAGCTTCTGCAAGCGGTTTCACCCGCGTGAAATTAGTACTCAGTGACAAAGTAATAATAATATAATAATAATAATATTCCACAACTATCACACAACGCCGTCTAGTCCCAAGCTAAGCAGAGCTTGTGTTATGGGTACTAGACAACTGATAAACCTACTTATATATTTCTAAATACATACATATATAGATAAATTACACCCAGACACAGAACAAATGATCGTGCTCATCACACAAACATTTGTCCTGGGTGGGAATCGAACCCACGACCTCCGGCATAGCAGTCAGGGCCACTAACCACTAGACCAACAGGCCAGTCAAAAAGTAGCATTCTACTTGTGAAAGAATTTTTAAAATTGGTCCAATAGTTTTTGAGTTTATTCATTACCAACAAAAATACAAATCTTTTCTCTAAGAATTAGTAAATGCCCCGTTTACACAGTGGCGATTGGCCGAGGCTGGGCCCACGTGTAAATGGGGCAAAAGATTTACAGCCAAATGCCCATGACGTTATTATTAGTAGATTCTATTTAGTTACCTACTTTAGTGGCATTTTCTTTAACTGCGAAATATTGTGAAGGCAAAATTATTTGAAACTCAACTAACAATTTATTTCAAAAACCATTCACATACTTGTATTGTCAAGGAATCGGTCAATTTATCAAAATGCCGAAGATATCGGTACGTTCCAAAAATATAAGTACCTACTCTTTAGTTCATGGCCAATGACATTTAGATAATGTCAATTTCTAAATAGTATTTTCTCCGGACAACCTATCACTATCTCAAATAACGTTTTTAAGAAAATACCCGTTAGTAGTGTAGGTATACTCTATGGGCGGAAGTCGGGTGGCGCGCGTCATCCGCCGCTAATGGCGGGCCGTCATGGCCGCCGGCGCTTCCGGCAGAGCGACCGCAACTATTTGATACGTCGCGTCGCTTCCATTGTAAGGGTATTCTTTTTGCAAAAACTGAAGGTCGTTGGTGGAAAGAAATGAGAATTTGACACTGAACTTAAATTACAAGTATTAAAATGGCACCTAGCATTTGGTTTCGACTGACTGTGATGTCAACTGATACAAAAATTGTTTTGCCAGAAATCATCAATAAATATTTGGTTGGTGCCTTGGTTATCATCATCATCACCTATGATCAAGTCGACGGCAACATTGGTATTTCCCATCACTTTGGGATTACAATAATGATCAGCTGGTTCATTCTCCATTTACAAGTATCTGAGCAACAGTAACCCTAAGAATAAATCCCAACACCAACCACAAAGACAAACCTTTAATCGGCCTTCCAACCCACAGAACGATATCATATTTAAGTGGGCAAACACACGACGCAAACACTACATCGCAATTCAATCTTCATGCAGTACATACAACTAATGGTGGCAAATATTAAGTGTCGGGCTGGTCATCCGTCTCCGTCGGCCTGTTTGTCCGAGCAACGCCATCACTCAGCCGCAGGGGTGGGGGAATGTGTTTGTCAGTCAGCTTTCGGCAGCCTAACGAGCCGGACGTCTGCTGATGTTATTAAACGGTTGAGGTTCAAAGGGTTTAATAGGATATAGTCTGTTGCTGGCATAACAATTTGATTTACTTCCCTTCATGTAGAAAGCATGTGTTATTATTATAACTGTTGTGTGCAATGTGCAAGCAGCTTTCGCCAGACTTGAGCTTTGATTATTAGCCGCTGATGCATTTGCATCTAAAACAATAAATGTAAAACTTAAACTGGCATGCAACAGATGTAAAATTAAAGAGAAAATTACTTAATAGTTGCCCGTAGCTAACAAGAGCGCAGTCATTATTTGAACATTACCATAATCTTTAGAGCCATTATGTTAATATTCTAAGCCGTGTGTTGATGTTGCCCGCAGCACTAACGCTTAAAGGTTAATACAACGCCTATTTGGTTGAACCCTTGACTTCGAAGGGTCCAACTGGTCGTCGTTAAGGTTTAGTTAATGATGTATTGATTGAACCAGATTTGGGGAATTGGGCTTGACGTTCTAAAACGCGAATTGTATTATCTTAAGCACTTACATTATTTACTCAGTCTGACCTATTAAAGCGTTCGACGATGATATTACTTCCTTAATTTACGCCGATGAAAGAACTTTAATTTTCAAAATTACATAATCTACCCTCATATTGCCACACACGATGACTATAACCAAATCCCAATACGCGACTCCCATCTCTAACAAAGCCATCTAGCGACTAAATTCGCTTGCACAATCCATTGCGGGCTCAGTACGGAGCGCATTGTGCTTAATGAGCTAATTACAACGCGACGCAGTGATGGATCGCTGTCTCGCGAGTGTACGTTGATGAGTTCCTGCTGGATCCAAGCGCCGGGTTGAACGTTATGTTCGACGCTGCGGGGATTAGCACTACTGATGTTGTGGAAAATATTGGATGAAAATGTGGGAAATTTTACTCTATTTTCAAAGGATTAGCAGTGTTCTAATCCATTTATGTAAGCAGATAAGTAAATAGACCAAGATCCCAGAGCTGTCAGACATAACTTATTTTCACATGGATGAAACCTTAGGTTCTCAGTTGCGTCTCATGTGCTTTGAATACCTGTGTACTTGTGGAGCTCCCCCTTGGGGAACTTTGGCAGGTACGAGGTGAGAAAGAGAACTACAAATAACGAGTTACTTAACTTAAATTTTTATGGCTGATTTTTATAGATGTTTTGTAGAATATTATTCTAAAGTAGTATCATAAGTGTCAAACACTTTCCAGGGACCAATACTTCTGTCAGACGCTTTAAAGCTCCACAAAAAGTAAATGAACTTTACTTATTTTTACATGTCTAATTTTTAAATATGTTATTAAGGTAACTATTACAAAGTTATACTTCAGTAGTCAGACTAATTGTAGTGACCAAACACAAAAATTATTCAGCAGAGAGTATGAGCGCGAGAGCACGCATGCGTTTCAGAGCGAGTGAGACGATTTCATGCACTGACTGGATGTTTGATCACTACAATTTGTCTGACTAATGAAATATAACTTTGTAATAGTTACCTTAATAACATATTATTTAAAAATTAGACATGTAAAAATAAGTAAAGTTCATTTACTTTTTGTGGAGCTTTAAAGCGTCTGACAGAAGTATTGGTCCCTGGAAAGTGTCTGACACTTATGATACTACTTTAGAATAATATTCTACAAAACATATATAAAAATCAGCCATAAAACATTAAGTTAAGTAACTCGTTATTTTTAGTTCCCTTTCTCACCTCGTACCTGCCAAAGTTCCCCAAGGGGGAGCTCCACAAGTACACAGGTATTCAAAGCACATGAGACGCTACTGAGAATCTAAGGTTTCATCCATGTGAAAATAAGTTATGTCTGACAGCTCTGGGATCTTAGTATAAAAGATAGTAGGTACCTAACTATTTGCACACCTCTATAGTGTGGTGTAAAAACTACAGTTTTTTTTTTTATTATAACATTTCATAAATTTTACTACAGGCCCAATTTTTAGTACAAAACGTAAGCTTTAAATTAGTAACTTAACTACACATTTATGTACATAAGTAACTTAAATATGAACTAAACTAAGTATTTAAACTAAACCTAACTATGTACATATGTATGATACAAAAAAAAACAAAATACACTCAGGCGTCGAATCTATGGGCGAAAATCGAGCCAGCCCTCTGGTCACGCAAAGTGTCGATCGGTCGATATGAAATTTCCTTAAAAAGGAGTCGCGCACTCGGACCCCATGACCGTTTCGACCCCAAACGGCTCAGAACTGTAATTACCAATAAGGTATTTGCGCCGTTTAAGGGCGTCAGCAGCCGCAGTGGCTAAATATAAAATTATAACGAGGAAATTTTCATTCTAATTTTATAGCAAAATTGTATACACACAAATACCCAGCAAAACCAACTCAGCTCGGCAACGGGATGTGATCAAAATAATTTAATCAGATTGAAGCATTGTGTCTGCCACAGCTCATTAGGTGTTCACAAACCCGAAACAAGTTTAAAACGAGCACTAAAACATGCTCTGTTCAGTTTTTCAGGAACATTACCAGCCATGCGAGTAAACAAAGACATTACTGAAGTAAATAATTGTACCCAAGCAGAGATAATAAGCTTAAGATTAAAATGGAGTCAAGAATGTTCCCATTATGCAATGTTCAAGTTTCAAGGAATTACTTTACTAATATAAATGAGAAAAGTTTAATTTTTTCATTTGTTGTCTGATATCATGTTAAAAATGAGCAAAAGTTTGTTTTAGCGAGCACTTTTAAATGAAAACTGACGGTATCCAAGAATAGTTCTGTATTCTGTTATTTAATTTAGAATATAAGAGGATTAAATACGGATAGAAACATCAAATAATTGGGTACCTTGTTGCCCGAGCGACGCAAGAGAAGCTAGAAAAGAAATAAGAAACGTATACAGAATTAATAAAATCCGTTCCTGGGATAAAAACCTCAGCAAACAATAAAATATACTCATAAAATATTAATGTTATTAAGATCTAGATGAGATTACAGCAAATATCAATTTGGGGAAAGAGTCCCACGGTGGGCGCCAACAGGAAAGTTCGGGAAGCTTCGAGTTTAATTAAGTTTAATAGATTATATTACATTACTAAATTATTGGTTTAACGTTGTTTTACGGCACTTCACAGTATCGAATTATGTCGGACGTATTTAAGCTCGTAAACCAACTCCTTAGGCCAGATAGAACTTGAGTAGAAATATTAGTTGTTACAAGGTGCTTCTGAAATTACAGGAGCCTTTATAAAATCTTAAACTTATCTTTAATAACATCTGAGCAATACAGATTTCCTCAATATAATATCTGAGTATTATCCAATTTATTTTGCTATTGAAAGATATCTTTTTGTAGATTTGAATTTTCATAAACTTAGATGTTAATCTACCCTCTATTCAAGTATTACTGAAACCCAATAACATTGTATGATTTCCGTGGATGGTTTTCAAATCTACTTTTAGTATAACTTTATTAAAACTACGTAAAGTGGAATACATTTATCTTCTACAAATATAAAAGGAGAAACTGATTGACTGACATATCAACGCACAGCCGAAACGACAGGGACAAGAAACGTGAAATTTTGCACAAAGCTTCCTTTATGACGTAGGCGAGGATTTTCTGAAATTCACCCTCAAAGGGGATGAAACGGGGGTTCAAATTTTGTATGGAGAACGCTACTTTCACGAGGACGAAGCCGCTGTAGCGCTGAAGCGCTAGTATCTATATATTTAAAAGAAGAAACTGACTGACTGACATATCAACGCACAGCCGAAACTACTGGGACTAGGAGCGTGAAATTTCGCACATGACTTTCTTTTATGGTGTAGGCGAGCACTAAGAATAGTACATTTTGATACAAGTGCAGAAAGTTTGTCATTGTGACCGAGGTGGAATTCGCACGAGCCGTAGGCGAGTGTGTTATGGAGCCAAGGGCTGCAGTGACAAATTTGCACGTGTGTCAAACGACTTTTTTCAATACACTTACGAAGAAATGAATAAACGGGGGTTGACTGGCGACTCGTGGGGGTCGACGCGCGCCCAGCCTGATGCGATACATGTAATGACATTGTAGCGGGGGAGAGCACGCGCTATTTCTGCACTAGAGCGGAAAGCAGTCTATTGCGTGCCTAAAAGCGGTGGCATAAGAGCGGGTTTTCGAGTAAGTGTATTGAAAAGGATTTTTCAAAATTCAACCCCTAACCAACTTGCACGCGCGCGGAGCCGCTGCGCTGGCAGAAGCTAGTAGGTAGGTACTATACTAGTTTTTTAATTTTTATTTGATAACTAGTGCTTGACTGCGATCCCACCTGATGGTAAGCAGTGATGCAATCGTTGATGGTGAGGTCCACTAGTTTATTACGAGCCTATTCTTCCAATCCTTCGCTGTACGCGGTATGAATGACGAGGCGAAACGCTTGGTCCGGACCGAAGAGGTTTCAACAACGAAAGGGTGGATACTCGCCGTACGTCGGGTTGTCCGATAGTAGAAATGAGATGGCGGAATCAAGTCATGCAATTCCCGCGCACACTCTCCAAAATGCAACCTGTAAAACACCGAATGCCTGACTACCCTGCGCCTGTGCTCAAGGCTTAGATAGATACTTTATTATTTTTTTATTAGACATACATACAGTTATCATGACAGGCTACTTATTATAACTACCCACAAAACGATTCTCCTTTTGCTAAAAGCAACTTCTAATCTAATCGTGTGTATGTGTGCTAAGAATAATACGCTTCTAATATTGCTGTCGTTTTCAAAACTACTCCAATAAAAGTGTATATATCACAGTCGGCATTTATCTAAATGTGTTTTTGATGTGTGCATGCTTTTCAATGAGCGTGCTGTGTTGGTACAGTTGCTACTATCTCCTTTTTATACAGCACCTGTGTTTTATGCGGGTAGATTGTGTTTTAAATTTTACTGAAAAGCTCGTTTGCTAAAATTGAATTCGATATTGATGAAGCGAACTATTGATGATAAAACTGCAATTTAATTTTCTGTAACATGAATATACTTTTTTTCTTTAGTAAACTGATTTTAACTGTTGATATGGTTACGTATAACCCGCTGTTAAAGCTAAAAGAGTTATATAGGAACGCACTGAATTTTTTATCGGGTTTTATAAAATAATAAAATGACATCAATAGATTGTCGTGGCCGTCTAGATTGCAAACTCATTGTGTCCAGAAATACGCATATTAATATTTCAATCAACAGTCTAATTACGTATTCTGCGATCAACAGGAATCGATACGGGAAGCCATTTTATTTTCAAGAAATATTCTCAAACGTCATTAAGATCCTAAAAGCCAATCGGAGGCTCCATTAGGTGACCGGAAGTGCCTTCTCTCGACTTGTTAGAGGCTTCTGAAGCACTTCCGGTAGACAGGTGACCTGGGGATATTAGATTTGCTTCGTCTACTTCCTCGTAATGTGTTTCTTTGAAGTTTTCTTCTCGTGTTTACCTGCAACAAATTAAGGTAAATTAAATATTGCGTACTGCAGTGTACTCTAGAGTTAATTAAAAAAGTATGTTTGTTTAGGAATGTGTGTTGGCTTTGTAAGTAATTTGTTCATTAAGGAGTGTGTGGCTTTGCACGCTCGAAAATAATACACTGAACAATTTCCAAAATTAACTTTGTGAAGAACATTGAAAAAGTATATTCGTTTTAGAACTAATTTAAAATCAAATTAAGTCCGTCGCAATATCAAAAGGCTAGCCTTTGCTCACGCAGGTTTTGCTCACGGTAATTTAAACTTTGACAATTGATTTGGAAGATACGTAGCGCCATTTATTTAGCGTCCTAACGCAATTGTGACTATCATTTGTTTTTTAACTCTCCTTTTTAGTTAGAAGGGCTCTTTTCTGTACCCCTGACAGCGTATAAATTTGCAAAATTAAATGGGGGGTAGGCAAGAAAAGTTGACAGGTATTCTATCAATATGTGGAGAGTAAATGAAAAGGCGTTGATTCTGTAGGTCTGTAGGTATATCTGTCTTGGCCAGATCTTAGAAATTGATCACTTCATGATTTGGCCAACTAAACCAGATCGTTAAAACGTTAACATTTGATGATATGCCAATCCTCGTTTTGCCATATCATTGATGTAGCATTTCTATGATAATAAAAGGTCTAAAGAAAGTAGGCCAAACGAGGATTGAAATATCATCAAACTTTAACGTTTAAAACGATCTGTCCAGTTTTACTTGGCCATATCATAAAGTGATAAATTTCTAAGATCTGACCACGACATATCCATGACCACGCAACAGATGAAATCTGCTCCGTGTCCATGATTGATATCTTGGCGACTTGAGGTGACGTAACGCAGTCGTGTCTACACACACATGCATACATCACCGTACATTATACTCATATACGTCGCGTGATCATATTCATTGCAATGTTTACAGCATTCCCCCAATAAAAAAAAACCGGGCAAGTGCGAGTCGGACTCGCGCACTGAGGGTTCCTAGAGTACTGGTCCGATTGCGAAAATTTTTTCACCGATAGAAAGCTGCGTTATTCCTGAGTGACATAGGCTATATTTTATATACACGGGCGAAGCTGCGGACAAAAGCTAGTCGTTGATAAGAACACCATTGTACCTATAGACACCCACAGGATGCAATCGCTCAGCTACTGCAAGGCTACTGGCGCAATTTAGCGGACAATCTGTGAGCCAAATTGGACCGGACGAAATCACGGACATTCTATCCTATTCATATAATATTAACTGGTTTCTCCCAGTGGTTTCGTTCATGTGAAAGTTGAAAATTATCCCGAGGCGTTAAACTCCCGGGATAAAAATTATCTTATATGTGCTATTCCATGGGCTATCCGTGTTCCAAGATGCAAATCCGTTCAGTCGTTTGAGCCTGAACAAGTTACAAATATAAGCACACACACACACACACACACACACACACACACACACACACACACACACACACACACACACACACACACTCCACACAAACATTCGCCTTTATAATAATTTAGTGTGAAGTGATGTGATGTGAAAGTCAGTGTTTGTTAGTCAATCACGCGTCAACTGCTGAACGGATTTATATTTATTTATAGTTAATTAAAACGGTACATGTCCACTTACATTAATTAACATAGAATTTAAAAACGTATTAAAAAAAATTATACATAATGTTGACAACAAAATTAATTAATTAAATAATTTAAGATTGGAACATGGAACAGTGGATACCTGGACAAACGTGGTTAAATATCTTTACCCGGTCTTTACTTACTAAAACCCTGAGTTCCTTCAGTTGCCCTTTGCGTTCTAGGGCTGTGGTAATTCTTTCTTACAATACCGTAACTCGAACTTGACTTACTTCAATTCGCTTTGTCGCTACCGCTTATCTCGAAAACCCTCCACCAAACTGCCATTTAAATCGCACATTACAGTAAAAAGCTTAATTTGCACTGAAGAAACAATCAAGACAAGCCCATTAACTTAAAGCGCTGCCATCATAGACGGGATACAGCTGAGATCCTTTCCAGCGCTTTATCGTATCGCTTGAAAGCGCTTTATTGGGACCCCTGTTATGTGCACAAAGTAATTTTATTAACCGACTTCAAAAAAAAGGAGGAGGTTATCAATTCGGTTGTATTTTTTTTTTTTTTTTTTTTTATCATCATTATTTTTTTTTTTTTTTTATGTTTGTTACCTCAGAACTCCGTCGTTTATGGACCGATTTGCAAAATTTTTTTTTCCCTTTATAGGATATGCTTCCAGATTGGTCCCATTTTTTTCAAAATCCAGTTCTGATGATGGAATCCATGAGGAATCGAGGGAACTCCTCAAAAATTATAGGCAACCCTATGGTAATTTTAGTATTTTCATCAAGAACTTAAGCATTTACAGTCAAAAAGTAACATTTGATGAAGTGGAACTGATGAAGAAGACCAGAAATGGTCAACGGAACTTCATACTCAAATAGATATCACATTGAAGATATAGTTAAGCGACTATGACAATACAAATAAATGAATGATTCTGAATAGTTACGTTGAAAATGGTATCATCGAAGTGATCTGATGATGATGATGGAGCCGGAAGGTAGGCACTGGAACTCCGTAATTAATCAATGTAACCTAGCCGTGTTTGGACTCATTAGAATTGTCATGAGATGCACTTTGGCTATAAGGTACTATCGAACTGATCTGATGATGGAGCCGGAAGGTAGGCACAGGAACTCCGTAATTAATCAATGTATCCTAGCCGTGTTTGGGCTTATTAGAATTGTCGTGAGATGCTCTTTGGCTATAAGGTACTATCGAACTGATCTGATGATGGAGCCGGAAGGAGGAAGGTAGGCACAGCAACTTTATAATAAAACAATGTAACCTAGCAGTATTTGGGTTAATTGGAATTGTCATTAGAAATAGGCACTCTGTTTATAAGTGTATCGCAACTAAAAAGTGTGAAATAAAAACTTTTTAGAAAAAAAAAATAACCGACTTCACTAAAAAAAACACTAAAAGGATCAAAATAACTTTAATTTCGGAAGTCGGTGTTAAATAAGAAACAAACAATACCGAGAAACACCGACATCCGAAATTAAAGTTATTTTGATCCTTTTAGTGTTTTTTTTAGTGAAGTCGGTTATTTTTTTTTTCTAAAAAGTTTTTATTTTTAGGATACGTTGCGTTATTTATATGTAGGTACAACCTTCATTGATAGGAAGGTAAAAAAGAGGTATTAATGCACATGGATCGCAGCAGTCGAAGCCAAGAAGAAAACCTTTCTCGTTCAGGGACAGAAAGAAAAGAAAGAAAGAAAGAAAAGAAAAACACACACAGCAGGTAAACACACATTTTATTTTTTAATTTTAGTTTGTTAGTCAATTAATTATTGATTAATGTATCATGGTGTGCCAAATAAACATATTTTCTTTCTTTCCTTCTTAGGTGCAACGTGAATGTTATTATTAATGCATTCTAAGTCCACATCGCAAACATCTGGTAGCTTCTTCATTTAAAAATGGCGAAGCGGACTACTGGATCTAAAACGCGGTCACTCTCGGACTGCATATAAAAGAAAGAGATGCGTAAAGACACAATGGCAGCAAACATGAAGCTTTTTATCAATTTGTTAAAGGGCCTATTACACTACTCGATATTCAGACAGTCTATGTCGCGTTGTGTAATAAGGGTTAGACCGGTCTTACTCGGAACAAAAAATAAGACAGTCTGAATATCGTGTGCTGAATATCGCGTAGTGTAATAGACCCTTAACAACTAGTGACCCGCCCCGGCTTCGCACGGGTGCAATGCTGATCACTTCACTACATAGTACAAAACAAAGTCGCTTCCCGCTGTCTGTCCCTATGTACGCTTAGATCTGTAAAACTACGCAACGGATTTTGATCTTACAGACCTAATCCTAAAATTAAAATAACTACTAAGTACTCGTATAACGGTGAAATATTACTTGTAGAATAATCTGACAAACAGTCAGAATGATTGCACACATACATACAAAAGTAATTTAAAGAAACATTTTTAGGGTTCCGTACCTCAAAAGGAAAAAAACGGAACAAGACAAATTATAGGATCACTTTGTTGTCCGTCTGTCAAAACCATTTATCTCGTTAACGCGTGGAGGTATCGAGTTGAAATTACAACCATATACTTAGGATTGAATTATTGGATTGAAGCTGTGAAAAAATCAAACATCTGAGTTAACGAAAAAAAAAGATACAGCCGTTTCTGTCGCAAAAAACGTATATTTCGAAACTCTCAAGGGAATCAAAATTCATAGGGTACTTCCCGTTGACCTAGAATCCTGAAATTTGGCATGAAGCAAGGTCTAATAGCACAAGAGTAGGAAAAAATCAGAAAACTGTAAATTTTTAATTACGTCACAAAAAAAAAACTTTTTGCGATTCGGATAAATCTTCGTAACTCAATTCGGAAATTGATCTGTTTTCATAGAGTTTGTACGGAACCCTCAGTGCGCGAGTCCGACTCGCACTTGCCCAGTTTTTTTTCTATTGTACTAAATTAGCTTACTGCTTCTTATTGCTTGTGTTACTTTTTAGTGTACAATAAAGTTTATTCTATTCTAATAACTGTATTATATTTTGAACACACTGAGTATCTAATATTTATTCTTGTCAAGGAGTGTTCTAGTTCCTTCAACCATGATAATATTATTAAACTGAAAATTTATGGCCTACCAGCATTTTCCGTGGCTTCGCTTACATGGCTTGTCCGGGATTATAAGGGAAACTATGGCAGGGATAGTGTAGTTTTCTGTCTGTAAGTGTACTTTCGTAATTCAGTTCCTCAAAAAAGCAGATAAACAAACAATTTTACTGCTCCGACATTAGTAGCCAAACGAGGACGACACGTGTTGACTAAAGTTATTGAATAACTTGATTACCTAATTAGTAAAAGTTTAATATTCTGACCCTTTAGACTCGCAATCATTAGCAAAAGTAGGTTCCGTTTAACTTAATTGCTTACTTTGTAACTTGAAGTAGAGAAACGTAGAACACCGGACCGGTTCTAAGTACCTAGCAACACAGCGCGTGTTTTCTTTGCCGATTAGTTCGCCGCGCGTCCAATAGATGGCACTGTTCAAGTTATGTTTAAGTTAGGAAACTATTAGTAAGAGAAACCCAAGTTAGGTCGTGAGACGGCATAAGTTACACAGTTTGGAAGGTAAACAGATTGATGTGGTGTACATGGACCAATTAACTATGGAGAATAATGACCGGAAAGATAAAATAAAATATTTTAATAGATACTTCTTTCTACTTTGGGAGTATGTGGAACAGAGAGTAAAGTCCCGGAAACCTCCTTTGAAAAGGGAGGATCCTCCGGCCAGACGGGTGTTATGTCTGGTGGGCTATTGCCCAATAGATGATTTCGGGCTGTTCTATATGTTCTAATCGCGCGGAGAACTTTGATTGCGCGATGCAGGATTAGTTCTTATGTGACGCCATAGATGTCGCTACACTACCAATCCAAATTTTTCCTTCAAAACCAAACTCAAAATATTTATGTTAAATAAATCAGGCACATTTACTGTCAAAGAATACGTTAGAGAGTTGAAGCTACTTGCACGTTCGATAACCACGATATTTATGGAGAAGAATGTAAAAGATAGCTTATAGTATAGAGAATAGCTCGTAACTGCGAAATACAGAACTTTTCAAGAGGCACAAAAACCCAAAATATGCATCTTGGTAAGTACGTGTTTACAAACACTGATTTCTCTGGTTTTTTAATTTTTTTCGACAAGTTTTGAAGCACCATCGCGTGGTTATCTATCACACCAAACTGACTCTGATGATGGCGCTACAAATATCGAATTAAAATTTTGCCTGATACAAGTTTATGCGTTACGAGCTTTTCTTTCCAGAAAAATAATAAAATAAAAGTACCTAAAATTGCATTCTTGAAGTTGCCACTCTAAGCAATTAGCCATGTATGGACAATGTTTTAAAGTTATCACAAAATGATAGTTATAGTTGTTTAACACTTCTTTCAAACCCTTTAAGAATATAACATTCGACTGGTCTGTTGGTCTAGTGGTCAGTGGCCCTGACTGCTATGGCGGGACCGAAGGTTGTGGGTTCGATTCCCGCCCAAGAAAAATATTTTTGTGATGAGCACGATCATTTGTTCTGTGTCTGGGTGTACTTTACGGTTTAAGACATTTATTTCTCAAAAAGAATACAATTCACTTAATATGAGAAATACAAGTTATTCATAAATACTAAACACGTTGACATGAGAAATGTACTCAAATAAACTAGTAAGTATTAAATGATCTAAACACAAAATTCTACAATGTCATGAGGGTAACAAGAAAAAAAGTACATATTTGTTGTATTAGGAACTCATTACGTATCGTTTCTTAAAGGCAAGTAGGATAGCAATTACATATTTTTGTTGTATCTAACTTTTTATCTATGTTTCGTTAATTTAAGTTTGTTTATTAAATTAATTGGGTTATATAATTTTACATCAGTGTTTTTTTTTTAGTTTTTCTTTGAATGCTGTAGCTTTACTTATCCAATGATTTTATATTTGTATTTATCTATAATATGTATGTATTTAGAAATACATAGGTAGGTATGTTTATCAGTTGTCTAGTACTCATAGCACCAACTCTGCTTAGTTTGTGACTAGATGGTGTTGTGTGAAAATTGTGGAATATTATAATTATTATTCCTTTGTAGACTTGATACCGTAGCGTAGCTCCTCAATATTGGGATCCTCTCTGTTCCCTCCTCTGGGATTAGGAAGTGGCTCAGAGTAATGAGCATCTAGTATTACTTCGATAGCTGAGCTTAACATCGCGCTGCAGTTATTAGGGAAGAGGGATCTTTTTCCTATTAATTTATTGAAGAGAGCTAAACGTTTTCGTAATTAATTAATTACTGAAATAACGACGGTTTACGTCTTAGTTAGCTATTCATTTTGGTAGCCCGCGAAACTCAAATTTACGTACATTTTTTGCAATTTGCAGTTTAGTATCGGATAAGGTAAAGAAAAAATATATTTGCGGTAATGTAATATATTTGTCGGTGAAGTCAATGGTGCGGAGGCTTGGGAGCGAATGGGCTGTCTGAGTGAAGGGTGACGGGTGTCACTTTGACGGAGTCCGCGCTGGCGTTTGAACGGGCCGAGCAGGTAAGGGTGCAAGCCGCAGAGGTCCGTGGCCCTTTCCTCTGTCGGCGGCCGTGCGTGCAGCGTCTAGTCTCGGGGACTGTCTCACTGCTCGTTGCGTGAAGTGAATACCTAAAGCTTGCATCATAATAAATCAGTTGTGTGATCTAGAATAGTTTGTTTATTGCTCGATACCCAGCCATCGCCCACAAAACAGAGTACCTGGACAGAGCTTCAATGATGATCGGCATCCTGCGCCGACATATTTATTTAAACAATTATAGTCATTACAACCATTAACATAACTGTCATATGAACTGAACTATGCCTTTTTAATAACAACTTGGCGGTAATATTGCGCAGAGGGGTATGTTGTATACTATGTATAACACGCCCACATTTTGCGAAACCTATGTCTTAGTCCGACGTAATGGCGCCTTTTGCTCTCAACCGCACACTAATCCAGACTCCATACTAGTCAGTCATTTATTGGTAAGGGATTCTTACAAGTCATATACAGAATGTTACATTACAGTTAACACATTACAATGTCAAATAATAAAATATTACAAACAAATAAATAGAAGTCAAATCACAAATAAAAATAAAACATACTAAGAGTCACAATAATATTCAGTCCAAATTAATATTCACGTCAAAGTTAAATTAAATCATTAATTCACCAGCACAATACCACTACAACTCATTATCATCTTCCTGCCCTTGTCTCATGGTCGGCGCAACACGTTTTTTCTTCCAATTTTCCCAGTCACCCGTAACGCTATCAGTAACTGCCTTTTCTTTCGTATCACTCCTCACATAATCCATCCTTTCCTCTCCATCCATTTACATGTATGTAGGTATACTCCTAACCTCTTATAGTCACTATAACTAATTGTTTTTTTTTACCTCTAAAAACTGTGGCATTGACAAACTCAAACTTATCGACTCTCGATTCCTCAAAAATAATCGTCAAGAGAAAGTCAAAGACTGTAATATTTACGTTATATGCATTTCTCTAAACCCTTCAGCATTGTTGCCTTTTAAAACATGGCGCCATTATTTACACCCAAATAAAGAAGCTCACGAGCCGTCGTCGGCCTGTGCACACGATTTATATGGTAATCATGCGGGACTCGAACCCATGGCCGCTTTATTTAAGTTACGGATTGGCCAGTTAACCAGAAGGGTTGGTTTCCGGGTCTGATGGACGAAGATTTCTCTTATGACTTCGCGTACAGGAGTGACTGTTTTGGTATTTTGAAAAGTGTGTTTACTTTCGAAATGCAATGCGGTAGATGCGAGAAGCAGCGGACCGGTCGTTGTGGTGACACTTAGAGGAGGCCTATGTCCAACAGTGGACGTCTTTCGGCTGAGATGATGATGATGAGATCATTTAACCTGCATTCAGTAACCATTTTAAACTCCAGTAAAAGCTTACGCAAACGAATTTAAAAGTCGATCAAGAATTTGTCCTAGGTTCTATTGCAAAAAAAATTATCAAGACTGTTTTGACAAACTAGACCGTAACAACTAGGAGTAGGTTTAAATACCTCAATATTTAGTCAGGTTTTGAATTCACACCCTCTTAATCATTCTACAATTAAACATTTGGGCAATGGATAGAAAAATAAAATGTTCACCAAAAGTACACAATAATTGTACAATACTAGTTTTTTTTTTATTCTTGATAGGTTCGCGCTTGACCGCTAACTCACCTGATGGAAAGCGACGATGCGGTCGACGATGGAGCGCGCTTACCTAGAAGTAACCTATTCACTCTTGACTTAAAGATTCCCGGGTTGTAGCCATCAGGAAAAACAGATTCCGACAAGGAATTCCACTCCTTAGCTGTACGCACTATGAATGTGTTCCCAAAACGTTTTGTGCGTATATGTGGGATGTCCACCATGTACCGGTGGCGCATTGCCGTACGTAATTCTATACAATTGTGGTTTAATCGCTGACGCAAGTAAGTCTGATCATCAGTCTATCCAAGGAGTATCTTGTTGCCCAGTAACTGGGTCGTGGAGCCCTGAAAGGCAGTCGCTTCATGTAAAACAGCCTTCAGCCGCATTCGGTTAGACTGGAAGCCGAACCCAACCTTAGCTAGTTAGGAAAAGGCTACGGAGATGACGATCAGGGGCGGATCCAGGAGTTTTTTTTCTTGGCACAAGGGCATAAAAATTAACAATAGCTGTTAGGAATAAACTTGAAGTAAGTATCATCATAGTTCAAGTTTATTTCTACAAGTTTTTATTCATACAACTCCGATTTGCTTCTAAGTATGTACTGTGTTGGAATCTCAACAGTACACAAAAATAACGTTCGTACCTTAAATCCGCCCTTAATGATGATGGTGGTGGTTTTAATGCTGATACCGATAGAAGATCACCTCAGAAATCTCACCAAAACTAAACCAAACCAAATGGCTAAAACAAGCTTAAAATGAAAAAAAAAATACACTTAAAGAACGAACCAAAAGACCCAACTACCATATCGTAAAGACCACTTTAAATTCCTCACATTTAAAATAACATATTTCAAGGAGCTCCTTACCTAGGCTTCTTTAAAGTATGGTCCCCATAAAATTCGTCACAGGTCCCTTAGACCCACGTCACAGTGTGGTGGAGGGTGTGACGATGTTATTGACGCTATTCCAGGCATTCATACGGTCGCCCATTATTGCCCCGGACAGGGATGCGCAGCCCCACGGGAGGGACCCTTCGATATGGCTCCATTGAATGATATAGAATGTTGGGTTTATGTGTAACGAGAAGGTATTTCATCTTTTATTCAGCATGAGTAGACATAGCAAACGAAATTGCTATATTATAACGTTGTTTTAGAAGAATATACAAAAAAATAGTACATTTTAATACAAATGGAAAAAAAATTGTCAGTGGGAGTCACATTCGTTTTGGAAACTGCAACGACAATTGCCCACGTGTACAATCAATGATTTTCAAGCACAAATTCAACGCATTAGAACATCTTTCCACTAAATAGAAAAACTAACAACAAAGAAAGATTTTATTTTTATTTTTTTATTTAGTAACAGCTTTATACAAAGAATGTTAAAGTATAAATGCTTTACAGTAATCTATAACTATATATTTATCTATAATAGATGATCAAACGAACTTACCTGTGATGTTCGATCATTATTATACGTAGCTTCGTTCGAAGACATATTCTATTTAACCATGCAGCTCCTTCCGCATGCTAGGAACCAATCGCAGCTTTTCAGAGCCTAAAAGCAAAGACAAAACGCACCGTATCCTGCGAGTACTTATCTGACAGGTGTCAGTTGTCAAATGTCATTCTTTCAGAGTTAGAGATAAATCTTAAGTTTTGCTGGGTAGGGTAGGGAGGGTTCCCTATGTCTTCGAACGAAGCTACGTATAATAATGATCGAACATCACAGGTAAGTTCGTTTGATCATCTATTATACTGCAATCTTCGTTCGAAGACATATTCTATTTAACCATGCAGATGTTAAGAGTCAACTTAAAGCAAAATTAAGATTTTTAATATCAAACAAATATATTTCAGGAACCAAAATCTCTTAGGCACTTATTAGGCTCTTAATATAATGGTAATATGAGACAATCAGTCTTTTTGACATACTTATACATTTTATATTATATAAGTATATATGTCTATATTTTTTATAATTATTTTAAACATATTAAGGCATTTATAAGCAAATATTTTGTTCAGCATTAAGCACAGCATGAGCAAATTCAGATGAATTGTTGGAAATAGGTATATTATAAAATTTTGCAAAAGTTGAAGAACTGTTTGTTCAGCCGTTTGCCTAATTACATCTAATGATACTCCCCTAGCTTTAGCAGTCGACATGGATGCATGTCTTGTACTATGCCTTGAAAAAACGCTAATATGCCACACATAGAGAAAGTATATATATATTTTATTATTATTATTATCCATCTACTAATGGTAGACGAAGAAATTGGCTTGTGTGGGTTATTCAAAGAAAGTATTAAATGAGTATTATCTTCCCTAATACTCTTGAGTGTATCTAATGTAATAAAGTAGTGTCAGGGAAGATTTCAGGTTTTGCCGTCCATTTTCGTTACAGAAAATGGCTCTATTTTTGTATGTTGACTAAAACAATAAAAATAATAAAATAAAAACTAAAATAAAGGTAAATAAGAGGTTCGGTCCGCTGCAACCAGAACCAGATGTTTTTATAGTGTCTAGGATAGAAATATTTACACCGGTTTCATTAACTATAATATTGAGTATTTTTATAAATGATAAATCTGTGCTACTTGGGCTTTGCTAAGTGCAAACAAATTCACTAACTTTTTAGACAATTTGATTTTTATAGAAACCTTAACATAATCTCTGGATGTGATCATTACAACCAATTTATGAGTCTATTAATTTATTAATTGGTATAGACTGTGTGAATAAGTGAGATCCTATAAGTAACATTGAATTGAGGCATTATTTGGAAGGTAACCTAATGTAACCTCTATGGCTGATGGAAGAACATCATGTAAATATTCTGGAAATTAGTGTAAGGAGGTGTGTAAGATGACACTCTTTAAAAGAGGAATGCAATAGTTTTTTATTGAGTACCTATAAAGACTAACAGCTTGAAAAAACTAACATTGTTTTCAATGGTGGACAAGCTTGTGAAGGTCAATATGACATCACCTTTTCATTTTTGATTTTTGTAGCCTCCTCAATATTGGGCTAAATGGAGGAAAGAACACATAAAAGAAATAAATTATCATGTTCAAGGGCAGTAAAAAACATCTAATTAAATGTATTTTGAATCTGGTATCCAGGAAACACAGGCATCACATTTATGTATTAGGTACTTGTAGAAGGGAAAAGATCAATCAGTTTGACCAAACTGAGACACAATATACCTACTAAAATGTAGAGATATTCTGTTCCCACTCTATGTTAGATATATGAGATTGTTAATTGGTCTCTTTGTTGTCTTTTGAATCCATATATGAAGCAAATAGACAAATCTAATTATTTTCACACCATTGCTCCATAATTCTGGCTATATTATTTAATTGTTGATACCATATTCCTCCCATTCGGTTTATTTAAGATACAGCAAACTATTATCAATCTCACACAAAATGTGTAAGTGCTAATGTTTAACAAAATAGAATTTTTAAAGGTAAAAAATGTGAAGCAGTTCTAAATAATTTATGTGATAATTATAATTTTTTATCCTTTTTCCAGAACCCATGGGCTTCTGTTATCACTACAATTGCGCCCCCCCCCCCCCCCAGTTCTTGTTGCATCATTGTAGGTCTAGTTTGATGATTGGATGAATTTTTATTTTGAATCTTAGTTGCCTTTACTTATAACTAAGTATTTATGTTCTAATTTTAGTATAGAACCAACCAACAACAAATGTTGTTGCAACAAAATAATGCAACAGTTGATGTACCTATTAAGTGAGTAATCTCTCATAAGCTAAGAAACTTGTTTCTGTAAATATTTTTAAGGGATTTACAGAAACAACATTTTTTGTATGTGACATCAGTCATTGTGTGTCATATATAAAATCTAAATAATTAACATGATTGGGATGGCGTATTTTGTAAAAGGAGTAATTGTTCCTTGAATATTTTTCAACCTTTTATTATATAATAGTAGGCTAGTATGAATAGTGTAGTGTGTATAGTAGTAGACTATATAGTCTGAACTAATACACAAAAGGTCATCAAGATGATGATGTACATACTGATTTGTGAACTTTTGATCATAGATATACATGTAACTACCACTATCAAAAATGCATAATGTGTAAAACAAATCCCATTTGGGACAGCAATAGACTCTTTTTAAATGATCATAATGAAATAATAGGTATCTCCTGTGATCTGGATTCAAATTTTGCCATAAGATCTCCTGGGTACACTAGAGCTACCGCAGTGATCTTACATCTTATAAATTTGGATGTGTGAACCAATTTGTTCAGGGGTATAAAGGTTTCAATAAACCTCCCTTCTCCATCCCTGTTGGGAAACCAAAAAATATCTTGGATATAAGTTGATTCCCACACGGTTTCCATGGGGAATTTGTGCTCAATGGCAGTAAATTATGAATGGTTTTATACATAAATATGCATTCATCTTGGCCCCTGATCTTGAAGATCCTGATTGATCACTTGTAAAACCATTTTTGTTTTGAACCGTTGAATTTTGGTTGATAAGTTATGGAAGAAAAAATGCACTTACCGAACATCCACAGATGTGTTTCAAAATTGGGGCATTACCACAAATCCTCTATCAACGAGGAAGGGAATGGGCTAATCTGTAAGCATGACTAACCTCTAATTTCAACCATGAGCCTGTGGTGAAACTTTTTGTGTTCTAGCATACACTGGATGTGTTGCGAGAATTGCTTGGTTATAGTTTAATATGAGGACTGCAGATACTTTCGTCCAGGCCTAGGTATTATTCTTTGCTGGTTGTACCAAGATGGACCATTCCCGTTTCCCTGACGGGTTACAGTTGAAGATTAGGCTGGCTTCATAATAAGCTTGCCGCTTCTGTGGCATGTCTTTAGGACTTTAAATGTTCTCTGTTGAAGTATTCCCATGCAGGTAGTCGTCTCTATCAACATCTTTGACAATATCTTTGTTTATGTGAAGTGCAAATCTATTAAAACTCTTCCAGTATCAATCAACTGGGAAAATTAGTTTCAGCCTATTTATGCCATCATTGCTGTGAAGCTTAGATAGGGTCTGATTCCCAATCCCAACTGATTCTGTTCTGATTTAATCTTTTTGTATCAGTTTATTCTTGTATTATCAGTGAATTACTGACTGAGGCAATAATCTCTATATTATTTTAAACAGTTATTACACACATTTTTATCTAGTTTTTGTTCATATTCCTTGAGTATTTCCAAAAATGGTATTCTAGATGTGGGTTAAGTCATTCATTAAGTCAGGCCATTAAATCATTTGGTTTTGTAGATATAAATACTGTAATACTTCAGGAAATATAGTAACTGGTTCAACGACTAGCTCAGATGCTAGTTCAGGAAATGTTATACTCAAGTCTGTAACAGTTGGGGTTGTGCCTGTTGGAGCCGATGATGATACAACAGATATCTAGTTTAATGTCCACTTCTTGAGGATCATCCTAAATACAAGGTCTAAAAACCTAAAACTATTGACCCTGATAATGGTACCAAAGTGTACCTAGGCAAAGCCTTTCGGATTTTATCAAAAGGTAATGACCATTGTGCATTCATCTCGTAAACACCACGAGTAAGCGGATCACGTCAATGCATCTCGTACATCACCCGTGTCCATGTACCGAAGGGTAAAGATCATCGTGTGTTCATCTCGTAAACACCACGAGTCAGCGGATCGCGCCAATGTATCTCGTACATCACTCGCGTCCATAGGTACAATATTCAAAATCCATTTCACTTGCACTGTAGATAACTTTCCTGACGAAGCTTTTCAGGTTACCCCAAAGGTGTGGGGCAAAAAACAATCTCGTATGTTTATCTCGTAAACATCCCGAGTCAGCTGAACGCGTCAATGCATCACGTACACAACCCGCGTCAGTAGGTATATTCATATTTCGAAACCCATTTGATTTACAGTCTTACACTGTATAATGTACCATGGCAAAGCCTTTAGAGTTATGGAACAAGGAAACCAGCTCGTGTGTTCATCTCGTAAACACCCCGAGGAGTATGATCGTGTCAATGCATACAATTATTTGGGTTAAGTACGTGAAACTCTTACTTCACTGAATAATCTAATAGATAAATCTATTACTTCACCTGGAATCAAAGAATTAAATAGCGATAGGACAGGTGACGTACTATGTTATCGTCGTTTCGTCCTTTTTTCAAACTTTTCATAATATGAAGATAGTATTTCATATCTTTTCGTTTTGGCATACTTCATTACAAATTATACAAGCACTATGCTCTTATTTAATTACTTAAATTGGTAAAAAAAGCAAATATAACACAACGTAAAACGTATTGGTTGCCGCGCAAACGTATGGAATGACATTTGACAACTGACACCTGTCAGATAAGTACTCGCAGGATACGGTGCGTTTTGTCTTTGCTTTTAGGCTCTGAAAAGCTGCGATTGGTTCCTAGCATGCGGAAGGAGCTGCATGGTTAAATAGAATATGTCTTCGAACGAAGATTGCAGTATAATAGGTTTCTCTTTCTAACTGGGATAATCATATAACAGTGAACGGACTAAGAAGAAAAGATCATCATCAGAAGAATACATGTTTATTTGGCACACAGACACACACGAAGTAGAAACAAATAAAAATTAAAACATTGAGTACCTCGCGCGCGCCAAATAAGTGCAGTTCAGCCAAATGCCAGACAACTGCAAAGTAGTTGCCTGAGGTTGTTTTTCAACTGAACTTTAAGATTATTACGGATGCAAGTCACAACAACACACACGGAATATTCAACCCCCAAATATATAAAATATTAATACAACAACACGTTACATATGTATGGAGTTGGTCGAATTATAAGCCCATCCCAGCCGGTCAATGCATATTTCGGAATCAGATCATGATGAACGCATCGACTGCATTCTCTGATCCCGCGGATACTCGACGCACAGCACTAGCTAGGGCTGCCTTGCTCTCGTCTACAAGCCATGAATGATATGTTTGAGTTGAATAGATAAATAAGAAATTAAATGCGGCGTTCGAGAAGCTGCGCGTTATCTTCCCGTCCAACATACCACAATGTCTCAAGTGTACTCTATGACTTTGAAACGTGGTCGCTTGCAATGGGCGTCATCGGAAAGCTTAAAGTCAACCAAAGAGCAATGGAGCTGATCCTTTTGATCAGAAATAACGATATTCGGAGGGGAACCAAGGTTCCCGACATAGCCCGAAGAATCGCCAAACTTTGAAGTGGTAGTGGGCAGTGGACATTGCTCACAGAACAGATGGTCGATGAAGCCGAAAGGTTCTGAAGTGACCGACTGGAAGACGCAGCGCTGGTTCGCTTCCCACAAGGTGGACCGATGACCTGATGAAGGTCGCGGAAATCCGATGGATGCGCACAGAACCGGTCGTTGTTTATTTCCAAAAATGGACGTCTCTCAACCGAAATGTTGCTCGTTGATCAGCGTTCGTGGTTACAGGGGTGTTAGTAGGTCAGTAATCATACCTATACGGGTCCGATCATCCAAGCTAAGCAACCCTGAATGGTTCATCCTAAATTGCTTAAATATGGATTCTCATCCGAACTTCGGAAAGCACGTTAATCCATTGACCCACCTACCATTTGTAGATCTTTGGCAGTCGCCAGAAAATCTAACAGCAGTCTTGCGAAGGCTATTGTTACTCAGTTGTGGTGGGTGTGGAGTTCAGATGAGCCGAAGTTCCAGGTAAAATACGTAGTGTAGTCAAAAAAAGGCGAGGCAAGTCAAAAAACCCGATTAAGGCTATCAAGTTGAAAGGGAAAGAAAATTTGATGTAGACCATGCTTTTGGGGAAAATCTGAAATTGCTTTTCGCCATAGAATTTTTGTATGAACACAAGAATTGTGCCAGAAACCGTCTGTCGAGTGAGCTAGTTCTTACTGAATATAATCATGACATCAGTTCAAGTTGTTACAATGCATTTGCAAGGCAGATTGGAACTTTGCGTAGTCAATGACGCCAGTGTTCTTATTTAGTTATTTATTTGTTTTGCATTTAATATGAATATTTTAGTGTTTGCGTCGGTTCTTTAATAACTTGTATTGGTTTATATTCTTATGAAGTGCTTTATATTTGCAATAAATGAAACAAGAAACTTATTCAAATATAAGTATCAAGACTTTAGGTACTTTACAGTAAAATAAACAAAATTGAAAAAACACAATATGGTCACATTCATCTTAACTAATATTACAAGGACTATTGTTTATCTGTTTTATCTATAATATTATCCTAAGGGGCATAATAAAAAATGTATTTTATTTGTAGTTTTGAAACTTTTTGGGCGGGCGAAGCCGCTAGCAGGAGCTAGTCTGTGGATAAATACAAAGCTATATTGCAGCTAGCCGACATTAGCTTCTTTTTATACCATAAAAAATGGGATTCAAGAAACAGATTAGACTAACTATCTCAAAAATATGATTTTATAACTAGCAAGTTTTCCTTAAACTCTTGAAAGAAAGAAAGAAAGAAAAAGAGTGTATTTACTACAAACATTTTCGACTTTTAGAACCATCACTTTATGATAATGAAGAATAGTTTTCCTGCCACCCCTACAACGCAATACCTCCGCTCCACTGGCCCGCGTGAAATCCGTCAATTTGCTCTGCGAACCGCTCAAAATTAATAAAATGTAATATCGAATGAGCGAACTGAATTCTATTTTTAAGCAGTGCCGGGGATTCGCTGAATAAGTTAGTGCTTGGTCCGGATATTATTTTTAATAATTTAATTAAGAATGACGTTGGCAATTAAAAATTTATTGGAGGAATTTTATGAGACTACGAAATAAAAGTTTGTGACAGGCTACGTCCAGAGGACTATGACAGACTGAATTGATTGATGGCTTTTGTTGTAAGAGACGAAGTTAGAAAGAAAGATAGAAAAATATTTTATTTGGCACACATAGATACACACTATAGAAACAACATTTAGAAATTTAAAATAAAATAAGTACGTGTGGCACTCGGGGACTGCCGCGGTAAAGCTATTGCATAGCATGTAGAGTCGTACAATACGGCTAGTTGTACGCACACAAACACCGTGCCGAAGACTGCCGAAAAGAAACGACGTTAGACAATGCACGGCCTTCAAGCCACACCTCCGTGCCCGTCGGAGTGGGGAGCGTGAGGTTTTTTTCGTTACGGAATTTCTGGATTCGGTCCCCGCGCTCAAGGCCCTCGATAGAAGCTATGATCGATATAGCTTAAAAAATGAAGACATGACAGAATGTGTCTCACGGCTGCCCCAAATAGGTCCAGTTCAGCAAAAGTTTATTTATAATATTATTTATTTTTATTCCCATTAATATCCTTACAGACTAGTCCAAATCGATATTGAGGTTCCTTATTAATGTCAGACAACTACGTGATAGTTGCCTGACGCTGGCTTTCATGATCAGTAAAGGTTCGTCCGAGTGTCTTCGCAAGATTCTGCAACACTTCGGTCACATAGCAAGGAAAGACGATGGAAACCTCGAAAGGCTAATCGTGACCGGTAAAGTAGATGGAAAAAGGCCTCGCGGGCACAGCCCAATACGTTGGTCTACCCAGATCCGCACCGCTCTTGACTGCACGGTATACAAGGCCCTTCACACCGCCAAAGACAGGAATAGACCACTAGGCGTACGGCGTTGCGCCACCGGTACATGGTGGACATCCCACCCATACGCACAAAACGTTTTAAGAACACATTTATTATGCGTACAGCCAAGGAGTGGAATTCCTTGCAGGAGTCTGTGTTTCCTGATAGCTACAACTTAGGGGTCTTTAAGTCAAGAGTGAATAGGCTACTTCTAGGCAAGCGTGCTCCATCGTCGACCACATCATCGCTTACCATCAGGTGAGACGGCGGTCAAGCGCGAGCTTTTATTATCATTAATAAAAAAATAAAAATAAAAAAGATGGAGGAACATCATAAAAATGAAAGTGATGAAGCAGGGAGGTCACGACCCTCAGCATTGAAGAATACGACGCAAGGAGAAGGAAAGGTTGAAGTAGACTAGTGAATTGATCAACGGTTAAACCGCGGTCAGGTGAGGAGAGATGGGGAGGGGGTGTAAGTAGGCCACGGATTGTTTTAAACAGTTGCTTTGCCCCTGAAACGCAAAGGGCCACTGAAGGACCTAGGTGGGTTTTCGTCAATAAAAGTCTGATGCGCCCTCTCACTCCACACTAGAGCGTGATAAGTCATTTGATAATTTTCTCACGTAAAATCTGTTCTTTCAGGTGCCCTTAGCGTTCAAGGTCACGGTCACTTGTTCGAACTATCCTGCGTCCCTGGCACAGAACATCTCTCTATCCTTTTCCCAACTAGCTTGGAGTCGGCTTCCAGTCTACCCGGATGCGGCTGAACACTCTTGTTTAACATGGAGCGACTGCCTATTAGACCTTCACAAACCAGTTACTAAGCAACACGATACTCCTTGGATATACTGATGGTCAGACAAGCGGGGGGCTATTGGCTAACTTTTTCAATAACAGTTGACAACTAGCATTCGTTGCACACTGAACTTAGTTGTCAACTGACAATTTCATAAAATTGGTATTACGTATCACACAAGTGACTAACAAACTACGGTGGAAATGTGGTGAATTATAAAAATTTACGATGCCTATTGTGACCACTCTAAAATTTTATCGACTATTATACAGCTTCAAAAGCTTACACAATCGCAATTTTAAAAGTATCCATACAATAACATCTGTCAAAACGTGTTACGGTGGCTATCAAAGGCACCAGTGGCTAATGACGTCACTGCAGTTGGTCACTGATGATAGGCAATACGAAACTAGCTGTTTGACAGTTCAATGATGCACATTGTTAACAAGTGATCATCACTTGAACTGTCAACAGAGTTACGCAATAGCCCCGCTGGACCAACAGCTGTAAGTGTCACTAATTTCCTAAATAAACCTAGAAAAGTACATTTGAATGAAAAAATCATATTGGTTCTTGTTTGCTTTGTATTGGTAACTAGCTTATGCCAGCGGCTTCGCCCGCGTGAGTCGGTTTCTCTATATATATATATATAAATTGTATGTAACATTCTGTAAATGACTTGTAAGAATCCCTTACCAATAAATTACTATGACTATGACTACTATGACTATACAAACTGGACCGCTGTTTCATCCCCTTAGGGGGTGAATTTTGGAAAATCCGTCCTTAGCGGATGTCTACACCCTATAAGGAACCTACCTGCCTAATTTTAAGTTTGTAGGTGTTATAGTTTCTGAGATTTCGTGATTAATCAGTGAGTGGTATTATTTCACTTTTATAAATATAGAATAATATATGAAAACATGTTAGCTAAAAAATCATACACAAAGCGAATAGCTCCAGTTTTCACCCAAATAAAGATTTATGCTAGTGGGTAAGATTTCGCATTATTTTCGTGTGATATACATAAATCTATCCTTCGTGAATGTCGTAAACTTTTACGAGGAGTCCGTTTGGGCTCGTAAGTCATATTAGAGTCATAACTGTCACCAGTCAGGTCGCACACCGTCTGGAGGACCAGACATTACTCATTCCCGTCGTTCGGCTCCTAGATGCTGAATCTATGCTAGATGTTCATGTATATAAAGTGCTTCTTACGTGATATCTTAATGTATTTCTTTTTCATAAGAGGTTTATGAAATGTCAGGCTCGCTTTATTGGTACACTAGCGTATGCTGCGTGTTTGTCCGTGTGACAAGCGTTTTATTATAAAACAATGTATGTACTGTCGCCGGCACGTAACATAGCAAAGATTTGGCGTGGTGGGGGAAAGTTCGCGCATGCTACAGTTCGTGAAAAAAAAAAATGGTCGACTATATTTATTATTATTTTATCACTACTCTATGGTTATTGCTATAATTTATTTTTAAACAGATGTCGGTTTTGAAGATAGCCAAAAATAAGCAAAAGGAATTCGTGAAGTATATTAGGCGTTATAAATAAAATATAAGTAAGTTAGTATAAGTTTACCGATTTCTCGGTCAATTGTGGACCCGCCAAATTGGTTGCGCAACCAAACGGACACCAGGTGAGTAACTCTCTATAGAGCTGTGCTGTATACATTTGTTGAAATATAGCTCTAAATGTCATGATGATCACCCATCCACAAACTAACATCAACAAGCGTTGCCCCGGGTGGCTATTGAGCTCCTAATTATAGGTACTAAGATATTAAATAGTAAGTACCTGGATTACAAAGTTTAACAAATAAGGAAACAGTCGTTTCGGTATAAAAAATAAAAAACAACGTCATGAATAAAAAATATAAAAGAGCTTTTATGAAGATTACCTACTAAACGAAGCAGCAGGAAATTTGTGCTCCAAACTTCCTGCTGTCTACCAAACAAGAACATTAATCTGTTATTATTTACGACAATACTGTCAGTCTTACAGTAAAAATTTTAGTATAACGTACTAAAATTGTTGGTGTAAGCTTTATGCGATTTACGATCTCTTCGAAACATAGTGCACTGTGCAGAGGACGAGAGATGCGCGCTGAGGAAGCGGAAACACCAACTCCTCTACACTTCATCACCCCATCAGAACATCTCCCCCCTGGACGCGAACTACAGTGGCCAATCTGGAAATCTCTTAACTAACTGCGGACCCAGGTAAGTTGGCCGCAGTAAAAACAATCTGGCCAAATAGGGCTTCCTCGACCTATCTCTGACACAATTGCAGTGTGGAGCCGCTGCACAGGACCTGCGTCACTTGCTATGCTGCTCATCCTCCTGCACTTCTCAGGATTTATCTGAGGCCAATAACAGAGCTGCACAGGTTGCGAAAGACTGGCCAGAAAAAAAAGTGTAGTTTGAATTCATCGACACGAAAAAAAGATGTACACACCCGGCCCTGTCACCTTCTTGACAGGTACGGGCCGGTGTGGTCATCTCACTGTTTATGTCAGACTACTATAGTGCTTTATTATAGTGCTATACTGCACTATAGTTACTCATGAGCACTCAGAATTAAGTGAATTTTGAGACAATAAATATAACGAAATTCAACAAATTGACTACACTGGTGCGCCTCACCATCACCGATTGCATCACTGCTTACCATCAGGTGGGATAGCAGTCAAGCACTAGTTTATATCAAATAAAACAAAAGTGGAATGTCCAATTTTGGCTTCTCATACACTAAAAACTAAAAAAAAAATTCAACGCTATCTACAGGAACCATGGCCACAATCGGACCCGTTGCTTTCGACTTAATAATATTAATAGGTTTATTATAATTGCCTGCTGAAATGAAAGAAATAACTCAACTGAAATAAAAACGTACACATTCCAAAGAAGGTTTTAAAAGTCCTCCAAAAAGGCCCTGCAACTTCCGACCACAGTCAAGCCGCAGAGCCCACAAATTCAAACTTATCTCGCTCTGGTCTACCACAGTCGGAAGAATGGAACAACTGTAGGATAAGAACATTGACAACGCTTTTATTTCATAGGCACAAGGACGGTTTTCGTGTGGCTTGCGGAACAACAGAACGACTTGAGGCTACAATTACTGTAGACTCGAATGTTAACAACACAAAACTATTAAGTTTTGAGGATAAGATGACAGCCATGATGTATGCGCGGTTTATGTTAAGAAGTTTAGAAGCCGTCATTGTTGTGGTGAAAGCAAGGACCTTGAACATATAGGAGAAGTAAGTATAAATGGGTTTTTGATATCAGAAGTCCTACCACAAAATCTAAACGCGATCCATTTGACGATTAAACTTTCAAGTACCGACTTATAACCACTTACAGAATTTGAAAGACATATATGCAGCTCGCAACGGATGAGAGAACGAATCACAATTCTATACTAGGAACTAACCTGTGCTATGGTAGGGACCGTTCCACCACCCACTTGCAAACCACTTACATCGATCAACGCATCGTAGCTATAAGTATTTGAGGTCACTGGGCTCCCAAAACAGGCAGGCCTGTATAATAGGAGTCAGTGGAAGACGCAAAATGAAATACCACACATTATATTGTATTAGAGTGAGGTGGTTATGTGTTGGGAGTGTCAGTGCGAGTGTTGAAGCGTTGAAGATACAGCAGTTGTTAGTGGAGACCAGCGACGAATTAGTTGAGAGATTGATATCGTCTAGGAAAGCATGGCCACGGTAAACACCAGCTTTCATTTAGGATAAGAGCAATAATAACATTGTATGACAAATACCGTGGTTTTAATTGGAATACGCCTTTTACTTTTAGCAGTGCTGTCCCAGTGCTAGCCTCGACTTGCCTACAAGTCGAACCAGGGTTCAAATGGTTCAAACCCAGGCAGGGAACTTTACTTAGTATAATTTATTTCATCATCACTGCTCTTGAAACGGTGAAGGAAAACATCGTGAGGAAGCCGGCTTATCCCCAGAACAAAAAATCGTACACATGTGACATCCACCAACTCGCACTGGACCAGCGTGGTGGGCTAAAGCCCATTACCGCTCCTAGAGAGACCTGAGTCTCACCCAGCAGAACATTGTAAGGCTGTTTATTATTAACCATTTTACTTTTATATTTTAGCCACGAACTTCCTCTATTTTTTTTAGAAATGGTTCATTATTTCTACAACCATTGTATATACATCCGTTTCGCAACACTATAAGCCATCATTACCAGAGAAATCGTCTACATTGATTAAACGTCCACTCATTAGGAGCCATCGAATTAGATGGCCTCGCTCTCATAGTGTAACTAATTGTCGCCCTATGTCCGTGCGTAGCTGGACTAATTAGTTCTGGAGCCTATATTAATCAGTGTTGGTCTCAGGGGACCTCATGTACTGTCCTTGCGGTAGCGTTGATAAGGGAGAAAGTCTGATTTGAAAGAGGTCATGTTTGATTTAGTTTCAAGGGGGATGATCCGGGGTAGCTTGCGAAATTTGTCTAATCCTATTAAATGACTTTCATGAAATAGTCCTTCTATAGTGTTGAAACGAACTGAGAGTGTTTGTATTAATGATTCTAATTCCGTAAATAAATACGTGTTACGATCGCCAATAATATTTTAATCAATATACAACTTCACACTGGCCTGCAAAATGCAAAAAAAAAACTTAAGAAAATTTGATTTTACCCCGAAATTGAAATTTTCTTACGCCAAATAAATAACGCCTTAGGCATTATTTATTTGGAGAATCTATCATCATTCTAGCTTTTTCTTCTTTACGTGTCGATAGCTTTATTCTAGAAGGTTCAAATGGTTGTACAGGTGGAGCAGCAAAGATAACGCATGTCCTGTGAAGCGGCTCCACACTGGTAGTGTTTGGCGAACCTGGGTTGTAGTCGGTTGTAAGATTTTCAGATTGGCCTCTGCGGTTCACGTCCAGGAGGAGATGTTCTGCTGGGGTGATGAAGTGCTAAATGTTGGGAAGTATAGGAAGGGAAGTTTCTTTTGCCATGCTTCCCAGTTCTGTGCGTCCCTCACCCAAATGCTTTTTAAGACTTTAATGATATCGTCAATGATAAAAATGATTGCGCACCCAGGTAGGCCGCTGTGAAGATAACTTGGCGAAATGGGTTTTAAAGACACGTCTGACACTCAATGTGAGTGTGGTGCCCATATTAAAAACATGAGCCACACGTTGGAGTGCTCCAAGTGCCCATACACCTGCACTTTGGAGGATTTAATGAGTGTTAACGCTGCAGTTAACGTAGGCACCTACTGAGACCAAACAATTTAACGAATTAACCATCGATTTGAAAAGAAGAAGACGATATCGTACACCCGCTTTAGGACGGATCTTAATTAAGAAGGGAACAATAATATATGTATGACGACGATTATAACGTCAATATAATAGATGAAGATCGCAGTTACTTCAGAACCATAGTTACCCTTAAACTGGAACTTCGCAGTGCTCACTGGTGGTAGGTAAGTAGTTCCCGGTTTGTTTAGAAATTTTATTTATAACTGAAAGCATCAGAACTTCTACGCATTATGTAACCGTGTCAAAACTTGATAAAACAAACGTAAACACAAAGAAATCATCCCCAATCAGGTTCCCGACAACGTTTTGTCAGGTTGACGCAGCACATAAGCCTGTAAAATTACCCTGCTCATATATCAGGCACGTTCTCATCTACCCACGTTTTTCTTACAGTGCCATCATAGGGTGTTAAGACAGTAGATCCAGTCAAAACAGTGAGCTATATTGCTGGCCTCGCCACATTACACATGGGGCTTTATGCTGAGCGTTCGGCCGCGGATGTGACTCATATAAACATTTTTGTATGTTGTAAACATGTTTTATTTCTTTCCTTTCTTTCGTTCTATATTTTCCCTATACCTATAATGAATATAATTGTACGCTAGTCTTTAGATTACGTCATTTTGTTTTTTTCTTTTTTTTCTACAGTACAGAAGCATTTCTGATAAATTGGCGAAGATGGGTGGACCAAAAAAGCTGACTAAATGCGAGTCGGACTCACACGCGAAGGGTTCCGTACTGCAATATTAATATCATACAAAAAACGTCAAAAAAAATACGTTTATTGTATTTATTCTGTTTTTTTTTAGTATTTGTTGTTCTAGCGGCAACAGAAATACACCATCTGTGAAAATTTCAACTGTCCAGCTATCATGTGACAGACAGACTGTCAGAAGTGTCTTAGTAATAGGTAATATGGTCCCGTTTTTACCCTAAAAACAAAATCAGTATTATATCAGCATCTGCTGGTAGTTTCCTACTAGGAAACTTCTCAGTCAATTTATAATGAGGACAGCTAAAATGTGGTGTCTGTGTTCCATAAAAATCATATGCGAGTATGAACCATTATCTTCAGGGCTAAGTCGTTCTATCGTACACCTCATCTGCTGCTTTCCATCAAACGATCTCTACGTCAAGACAGAAAGAAAGAAAGAAAGAAAAATCTAGCTCCTAGTGAAAAAACTTGGCTCAGCACCATTTTGTAATCCAGAATCATATAATTTAGTCTCCTAGATTGAGTAAACCTTCTGACATCTTTTCTTTAACGATATTTGTGAATGGAAAGTGCCAAATACGGCGTGTCATACAAATTCGTTAGGGAACGTGTCTCGTGCATGCAAATTACTTTCCATCCCAAGTTCTGATGACAAAACGATCCGAAATGTTTGAAGTTACGACTGGCATGATCGATTAGTGAGCTCTCCATGTCATCGTTACGTTTTACAACCAAATTACACCAAAACAAAACATTGAGACCGATTTTAGTAACTGTGAGGATGAGGAAGTCCGCTACCAGGGGTACTAAATTATCTCTTGGGATTTGGAGTGTTTTTTTTTAAGGTGGAAATTATCCAATGACTTCTCGCGCTATAGGGCGGGGCGAGAGGGCGTGTCAGATTTTTACTGACTAAAACCACACATATGTTCCTTTTTTGCCTTACGTTACAGAACCCCAGCTTTCCCACCCTAGTGCGTGAGAAGTCATCGGATGATTTCCCATCTTAAAAAAAACCCTTGTCATATACGTAGTAACTAGTAACATTATTTAAAAAAACAAAATGGCGGACTGACAGTAAACTTACACACCACAGATAAAAAAGTACACCGATATGTTTGAATCTCACAAAGTTTCCAAATCCAAAAAGTTCGTCATTTCGCTAACCCCCCGCGGCACAGTGCGCTCAGTCGGCGGCATCGGCACCGCTCGCCGTCAACAAGACGCGTCGACACTTCTCGTCACTGAATTAATTCGCTCCTCTCTAATTGGTTCGCGGCGTGCAACTCCTACAAACTTTACACGCGTAACGCTTAGTAATTGAAACTGAACATTTTAGGGTTAAGTTAGTTTCGTCTAATGATTTATGTTGTTAACGCGGAATTTCTTCGGGTTATTGTGTTCGGTTAGTCGTTGGAGGTCTGGAGGAAGTAGATAGAAATACATTTACAAGGATAAATGGTCAAATATTAAGATACTTGTAGTTTTATAGTGATTTATCTCTTTACCCCTATCAAAATAGTACATTTTGATACAAGTGAAGAAAGTTTGTCAAGAAAGAAATAAATTACACAAAGTAAAGCGGCTAGGTTTCAATCCGCGACGCAGATACGACTCGTAGATAAATCTTTTACTTCTACAATTTGGGTTCTTCATAATATATCTTTAAGAACAGCGGTGGCCGAGTGGCAACGGCCCCGACTTACGAGTTGTAGGTCGTGGGTTCAAACCCAGCCATGCGCATTACTGTGTGTAATTTATTTCATCACCACTGCTCTCAAAACGGTGAAGGAAAACGTCGTGAGGAAACCGGCATGTCCTAGAGCCAAATATTCTAAGACATGTGACATCCACCAACCCGAACTGGGCCCGCGTGGTGGATTACGGCCCATTCCCTCTTCTCGAGAGGAGGCCTGAGTCCCAGCAGTGGGAACATTATAAGGCAGACTATGTTATGCTATATATCTTTAGAGCCTGGTACTCTAGGCCCTAAAGATATAAAGCATACAATCGCCACAATAGATCAAAACCGGTTGGTTATGGAAACCCTACACAAAGAAAGCGAGTGATTGTGCCTAAATCCTTAAAAACCTTTACAAATAACAAAACAGATTTCCTCTCTCTCTATATAAAGCAATATATACAAAAGGATATAACGCGAGAAACGGCTTAACCCAAACAGACACGTGTCTTCTCCTACCACTCACATGTACGTACTTAAGAGGCTTTAATAATGGCTTAAGCTCCCGTAGGCGCGACAATGATGCGACAACCATTTTCCATACAAAAAATAATATGTCTGACAGGTCCATCTTCGATGGTCCTGGCTGTCTGAAGATCTTTGACAGTCGTTACAAGGAGTCAGAAGCCACAAAATCTGACACCAGTGTAGCCCCTTGGCCAGGTTGGTGTGTTCATGTTTGTTCAAGGCTGTTAAAAGTTTTTGTCGCATAGCGCCTGCCTGGGAAGTCTTAAGAGGGTTCTTCCCGGTTTGTCTATCGTCAACGTGAGCATGATTGAAATGCTTGTTGTTTCATCTAAAACATTTTTTTTTAATACGTCATTCGTCATCTCGTTTTAATGTGCGAGGTTTCCATAAATATATGTATTTTTTATTTTATTAATATACTATGAGTACATTGTGAAGGGTCAAAATTCATGTAAAATTGGTGCTAAATTACCAGATTTTCAGAGGTCTTTACTGGATTAGTTTTACACAAATACAAGTTTCGTTTTCAAAAGAACCCAAGATACTAACCACAATATATCTGTATTTACAAGACATCTAGATAAAGATGTGTAATAACGTCATAATCAGGTAAGAGCCGTTGTGTGGGTATCACGGGTTGAGCGCACTTAATAGGCTATTCAAATGACACGTTAACTGTAGGCGTCTCATTTTCTTTCAGTCAACTTGTTGACTTCACAAGTATATTTAAAGAAGGTTTCCTTTATTCTGAATAGGTACCATTAATAAAAGGTGAATAAAGAGAAAATAAAATGCGTGGGCTAGCGAAGAACTGCCAAGGTTTTATTTAGGCTTTTCAAAATGAATAATAAAAGATTCCTCCCTCCACAAGTATGTTCTTATTACTAAATATACCCACTGTCCAAAATTACCTGTATTTGAATCTGACAATGGAGCTGATTCTCATAAGCACCAACTAAACTTATTTTAAACTATCGCTCTCTTTTACTAATGATTAAAACTAGAGAGAGATAGCAATAATTTTACTCATGTTAAAAAAGTTTATGTGATGCACTTCTTGAAAAAAAAAACTGTTAATCTACACATTCTGAAATGACGTCTAAAATTGTATGGCAAACGAAATTCTGACTAATTTGACAAGAGTAAAATTCTTGCTATCTTTTTTTATACGTTACTATTGTAAGAGAGAGCGATATTTTAAAATAATAAGTTAGTGCACAAGATAATCGGCGCCAATGTGCACACGACAGCAATGGACGCAGCAGTCAGTGTGTGCTAGTGATGGGTTCAAACCCAGGCAGGCGCATTACTTTGTGTATTTTATGTCATCACCATTGCTCTTAAAACGGTAAAGTTAAACGTTGATAAGAAAAAATGACAGAAAAATTCGAAGACGTGACATCCACCAATCCGCACTGAGTCCGCGAGAGGCTTGATTCCCAGCAGTGAGAACACTATAAGACCGATTATGTTACGCTAATGCTAAGGACCTGGTTGTCAGAATTTTAGAATCCTGGGTTCCCGTAACGACTGTCAACAATCTACAAATGGCAGCCTGGACCAACGGTATTCTGAGGCATGTCGGGCTAGAGGCTGTCAACTGCTCACCAGCATCGCTCATACCCATCAATCCACGCCACGAGCCCTTTTTCAACAACTTAACACAAAGATATTACTCCATAATGCCCATCCCATATTCTGCACAAGCCTTAAAAGCAATCTAATAATAAATGTCCGCAAGCAAATACTAAGCTTGGTAACCATTTGATAAATGGGCCCTGGTTGATTTATGACGCGCTACCGTCTGCCCAGCCGGCCAGCCCCGCCGCGGCTCACCTTGAAGGTCTGCCGATTATATCCAGCCATTACTGATGTACGAGATATTGAATCTATGCGTTGATAAATAAAGATAAATTGTACTAGATCAATAGGGATGTGGTTAGACGTTAGGCCTAATATCCGAAATGTTTTTGTTGAGAAAACAATACTTATATGGCATAGTCCCTTTTACCTCCTCTCTTTGAGGACCAAAATTCGAAGACTTGTGATGTCGATCAATCGGCCACCCAGTGCCGTCTTCGAATTTTTAGTTTTAATTTATTTATTTTTGATAGAATTGGTGAATAAATAAATTACACAAATTAAACATACATACACATTCATAATGCGTACAGTAGAAATTGCAGGGGATACGTCAGTCTGTGTTACTTGGTGACAATGGTTTTTGGGAGTTTTCTGTAAGAAAGATATTATATCTCTGCTTGGGGTAGATTTCTTACTTTTACACCTCCTGATTTTATTTGGCGTCGTAACAATGTTATCTGATAAACTAAGGTTTTTATATGTCTCGACGAGTTTTAAACTTTTGTTCAGGTCTGTTGTTAAGCGAAAGTTCTCGGTATTTAAATGATCGATTTCTTGATGAGCACTAGTTAATTGCCGTGTGAGTGCAAAATTTCACGCTCCTAGTCCCAGTAGTTTCGGCTGTGCGTTGATGTGTCAGTCAGTCAGTTTCTCCTTTTATATATAGGTATAGATGATGAAGACTTGCTTGAGGGGAGATCTCGGTAAAATATTTTATTAAGGATTGGGATCACAAATGACTCTTTACGACCAAGTTATGGCACTTTACCTCGTCATTACAAACACCGCATAATCAACAATGCGGCAGGAATACTTATGCTAAACTTGCGACGGTAAATATTCGGCCTTCGGTTTGCGTCATAATTTAAAAGCCTTGGATATTCGGCGCCAGACTTGCGACCGGCCCTGAACTGCCGGCGATGCAGAATGCGGTCGAATACATTAGAGACACAGCGCGAGCTCGCAGGACGATCGGTTTTCGTTCCTATCCATATTTTAGCGCGTAAAGTATTACATTTCTGCTTTTTAATAATTAAGGCACTTGTTCTCATGACATATAAACATGCTGAAAAGGCGAACAGCGAGTTATAGACTGCTTGAAGATGCAAATTAGTATTTTTTGTTTTGCCATGCTAATTTACTATTTATAATATTAAACAACTAAATATGAAACAATGCAAGTTGAAACAGCAATATTTATTGTATTTCTTTATACTTAATTGTACACCAATATAATAAATACGACGATAATAACAGAAGTTTTTGTAAACTATTGTTTTGCCAAAAAATACTTGGCACTGGCCAATGACCCAGCTAAAGTTTGGTCGTCAAATGTTGGCTCAAGCCCTAAGTGCGGTCAACTTCGGCCTCTCATCTTTTTGCACACAATAAATGTTCTGTGTGATCTATGGTCATTACCGTTATCCTTTTATTAAAATACCACTGGGTCATTCACTGAATACTTTTATCCGCAAAAACGACAACACGAGTCTGTGGACGGGGTCGCGGCGATTATTTATAGCATCGGATATTTGATATGCAATCCCGAACGATCCCGGATGCGGGTACAGACAGGGTTGGACAACAAATCAATCGCGGATAACGTTTCGGATACGGATCCGCTGCAATTAGGCGGGATATCCGCCGTAGCATTATTTATGGCTCAACCTTAGTTAGATGTCAATTCGCGATTTTTTTGTTTCACTTTTATTGAAGTATAAAGAAAAAGTAAAGCGGTGGGTGTTTATTATGTAATATTGTTTAAAGCCGGGTATTCATTAGGCAACATTTGTTAATAAACACTGTTTTTAAACAGGTTATAAACAGTGTTTCACATTGTTTCGTTATCTCTAGAAACAGTTTTTAAACAAAGGTGAAAAATATAATTATATGTATAGGCTCGCGTTTGATCACTATTTCACCTGATGGTAAGCGATGATGTGGCCAACGATGGAGCACGCTTGCCTAGAAGCAACCTATTTACTCTTGAATTAAAGACCTCTAGGTTTATAGCTATCAGGAAACAGACTCCGGCAAGGAATTCCACTCCTTAGCTGTACGCATAATGAATGTGTTCCCAAAACGCTAAACACATGGAAGTAGTGTCGTCCAACAACCTGATTTCGATGCTTATAGAGCTATATCAACAGCATCATGTACTTTGAACAGTTGTTGACATTCTGATGAAATTCTGAAAACACCCATCAAATCCACGAAGATCATGAAATACGTATAGTTTCGAATCCACCAGTTTTTCGTCTTTTTTCTGTAGCACTCTTCTGAAAAATGTAAACAGCCCAAAGCATTACTACCTCCTCGGGCGACATCCTAACAACAACTGACAAGTGTGGACGGTCAAGTTTCAGAAACAGTGTTTACGGTAAACTTGGTGATAAACACATCGTAAACAGTTTATGAACAAATGTTGCCTAATGGGGGCGTTTCTTCGTCTAAGTTATTTTTAATTAGTAGGATTAAAATGGAAAAGTTTGCCTCGTGCCCGCTCCGAACAATGGCCTCGTCCTTGCCAAGTGATTGACAATTGATAAGAACACTGAGAAACAGGAAAAATCCTATTCAGTTACCAACTTAAGTAATTTATATTTGTATTTTTCTGTATAATAATTAAGCCTGACAGACGAAGTGGCACTTTTTTAAGGTGAGAACTCATCTAATGACTTGTCCCGCTTTCGGGCGCTGCGGGAGAGCGTGTCAGACTTTTACTGACTAAAACCACACCTATGTTCCTTCTTTGCCTCTTGCGTGCCAGGAACACGGGTTTCCCCTTTCGGAAGCAAACCCATGGCCCCAGTAGGCTTCGACCCTGTTGGGCCACTATGGTTTTGCAGACATCTCTTTGAGGCGCGCGTGGAATAGGCGTACTAATAGGTAATATCCGTACGGTTACCCGACGGCCGGACGGCGAGCTACCCTTTGCTCGTCGTCCGCACGCCCACGCCTACGGTGGTTGGAAATCTGGGTATCCCGTCGGCTGGGGCGTGAGGACGTCCGTTTCCTCACACGTGCGACGATCCATTCCTCCTCACTCCGGACCATGGCCTGTACTAGGGCCTAGAACTAAATTGAACCGACGATTTCCAGGCAACCTGATTTAAATAAACCTACCACAAACCGATTCAATTACGAACTGTTATATTCTAAACGTAGCTTCAATTAAAGTAATGGTTTTGCGTGCCGGTTTCGTCACGTATTATTAATTAACTTGCCTATCTAACGACATACTCACTAATTATAGATACATAGTAACAAATTGCATCGTTTCACGGTATAATATCTCTATGCAATTAGGCGTGCGCCACACAGCGCCTTGCGCGGTAAGACGCGCAAAGACGCGACGCGCGACGACGCAGAAGCGTCTAAATGTATGAAACGCGCGCCAATTAGCGTTCAGTGTGACGACGTTATTGAATAACGTGCTTCGTCTTGTTCCATAGATAGGTAATTGGTATGAAACTTGTATGTGTTCACGTTATTATGTTACCTGGTAAAAGTCGAAAATGTATTTATATAATGTTTACATGTTTACTAAGGAAATACACAGACCTATTGATAATTTTCTTCTTAAAAACCAGGAACATATTCATAGGCGTATCTAGGGTTATTTTAAAGAGAGTTCTGGGGTAAGACCCCATGACGTGTTAAAATGTCAGGCGTGTGATCGAGAAAGAGAGATGGAGCTGCACACCCTTTATAGCTCCATCCCTTTAACAGTTCATCTTAGGTCGTCAAATCGTTGTTAAATAACGAAGAGACTAAACTATTATAGAAACACCGACTTCCAAAATTAAAATTATTTTGCACTTTGCAGTCTTTTTTTTTACATTGAAGTCGATTGTATTTTTAAAAAGTTTTTTATTATCCATCTTCGCACAAAACATTAGATATTCTAAAGAATATCTAAGATTTTGTGCGAAGATATATATATAGAAGTGCGATAAATCACACTTTCATCTGTTCCGTGCTCCTAATAATAACTATATGTAGTTAGCGTGTTTATTGACCGAGTGGGAATCTGAAAGAGCGAACATGTCGTGAAATAATGTCAAATGATCAAATTTGTTTTTTCTCTTTTTAAACAAATACTGGTGACTACCTTACACTATTAAGGGGATGGATTTTGGAGGTTGGAAGGATGGGAAAAGGTCCCATTAGGAATTTCGTGGACGTCGTATTATTTAAAGTCTTAAAGAGAATGCTCTAGGGTAGCATTCACTTTAAGACTTTAAATAATAACAATAACGAAAAAAAAACTTGCATTCTAGAACCAAGACAAGATAAACTCAATAGTAAGCCAGACCATGAAGGAGATGATGGGACGACATAGGCGCCTTCCTCACTGCACCCAGAGCGAGAGAAGTTAATTGAGTCCTTGATAGGACCTACTAGGAAAAGATGAAATCCTACCAAAAAAAAAACTACCACAATAGGTGGCGTACTCACGCGCAAGCTGCCTTGTCAAGCCATGTAAACTCAGCTTGCTCACCCATCAACAAACGATAAATTCCTCAGTTTAATATTAGACAGATCCTGTCCACCGCAGTGTAAAACACAGAGTAATTAGCGTAATCATGTAATTAGTCTAAACGTGTTTGCTGACAACGGATCCGCCGCAATATGGCGGCAGATATCGGGAGAACAATGCTGTATGTGTCTCGTTCACAGCTCACGGCCCAATGAAAATGTAATTATAATTTGTTCAAAGGGATGTCGTGGGGTAAGTGTTGGGCTGTGTGATGAGTTTGTTTTTGATTTTAAGATTTTTTTTAGGGTTCCGTACCCAAAAGGATGTCATGGGGTAAGCGTTGGGCTGTGTGATGAGTTTGTTTTTGATTTCAAGATTTGTTTTTAGGGTTCCGTACCCAAGACAAGTAAAACTGGAACTCTATTGCTATCACTCCGCTGTCCGTCTGTCTGTCATCAGGCTGTATCTCATGAACCGTGACAGCTAGACAGTTGAAATTTACAGATGATGTATTTCTGTTGCCGCTAGTTTGTGTGTAAAAGAGTGACGTTGTTTAATATGGTAAAATATATGACTTATTATTTTCATTTGACTGTATTTAACCAGATAGTAATTATATAACTGACATTGTTTAACGTGACAAAATATCTGACTTACTATTGTATTGGACTGTATCTAGGTACTATATAATTGACATTAGGCATGCCGAATTTCAGAGACATTAAGATTAGATTATTATTGTTATTAAATACCTATTTCTTCTCTATTTCTTTGTATACAAAAACATCTTCACATGCCTTACGCAGGCTAAATAGAATATAAGATTAAATAATGTAACATAAGAAACCATCGAATGTAATTACTCTATTTTTATGTGAATATATGAATATGAATATAAATATATAGTTATAACCAAAAAATACAAAAAAAAAAAACAGAATAAAATATATATTTAAGCGGGCTCACATGCAATAAACGTGATTTATTTGCCTTTTTTTGCTACGGACGGTACGGAACCCTTCATGTGCAAGTTCGACTCGCACTTGGCCGGTCTTTTTATTTGTGTTTTTTAATTTAATAGTTAATAATTTAATTAAATAACTTACCTAGCCCATGTACTGTACAAACTAGATTGTACTAATAAGGTTAGGGTACACATGTGTGTTTTAAAAGTTTTTTGCACTCAATTCGGTGGCTTTGTGGAAACTGGAAAATGACGTAATGAAAGTTAGGATAACATTAAGCCGGTTTCTGAATTGAGTTTTTAAAAGTTAAGTACGTGTCAAACCCCACTTTAATGTTAAAGTTTGACTGAGTTTAGTGGCTAAAGTAGAGTTGGTAGTAATACTTTAAATTATGGAGGTTGATATCGGGGGTAAGTTTAAAGTTGACTACCTACCCGGTTGGTGAAGTGTTCGGAAACGTTACTGCTGAGCGTGCTGTACTAAGGTCGATTCCCGGGTCATAATTTCATCGTCATCAGTTTTATTGGAATTTCTCAGTAGTAACTAGAGTGAAACTAGTGTGATTCACCATCAACGATTACATCACTGTTTTGAAGTAGGAAAATCAACAAATAACTTCTTACGCTTTCTTGGTTGAAGCGAAATTGTCGGACTTTTACTGACTAAAACCCAACAGTGTTGCCCTTTGCGTCCCAGGTCTTCGGTGACTCTTTGGAACAATCCTGTAGTACAGTAGCAGCCCTGAGACTGGGTTTGTGCCTGATTGTGGAAAGGCCACCACCCCTACTATTTGGTGCTTAAAAATAACTGGGGAACTGCACGCATTTAAATGTACAGAACTGATATTATAGCCTCAGATACATTAGGGGACAAATTGTCCCCCAACATGACGCGTAACGCTCAATCTACGTGACACCTACTGCAAAACGTTGCCCAGTGTCCCGTAACTTGCCACCCAACATTTTACAAAGCGTCACGTGAGTCGTGACACAGGACATGTTGGGGGACATTTTGTCCCCTAGGGTTTTTTTTTCTGTAGGTGGGAAAATCATCCAATGACATCCCCCGCTCTTGGGCAGAGCGCGAAATAGTGTCAGACTTTTAGTGACTAAAATCCTACTCCTGTTCCTGCGTTGCCTTTCGTACCAGGGCCGAGTCTTCGTTTCAGAATCAGACCCTTCGCCCCAGTAGGCTTCGACCCTGCTGGTCCCATACGGTTTGCTGACATCTTGAGGCGCGTGTGGAACAGTACGCGCCGTCGACGCCTTGAGCTCGGTCCAAACGGTTACCGGACTGTCGGACGGCGAGCTACCCATTGCTCGCCGTCCGCAAGCCCGCGCCTACGGTGGCCGGAAATCAGGATCGGTTTGCCCTCGCGCGTGGTCCCCTAGGGCTTAGTGTATCTGAGGTTTATGTTTAAATAGCTGCTCATCATCAAACTCTATACACGTAAGATTCACTGCAACTTTTCTTCTTAAAAGAAAAAATTTTGTCTTAGGAAATTGCGACACTTTGAAGAGTCGCCACTTCCTGAAACCACTTACAAGCATTTAAAAATGTAATTCCTTTCCGTCCCTCATAGAAATTCAAGAACATTAACTATTCATATTCCACTCAACATTGGTTGAGACCACAGTTTTTATATAATGGCCAGTATATGTATAACAGTTAGGTACAGAAGGTTGGTGTCCTAAAACAAGCGAACACGCACACACATAGACAACGTTTCTTTTTGAGGTGGGAAATCATCATATACCTTTTCAAGCTCTGGGGGGAGCGAGAGCGAGGGTAAAGACTATTACTGATTAAAACCAGGGATATGAAATTTCGGATCTGTAAGTGAATAATATTATACCGATTTCGATTTCGATTTTTTTTTTCCGGCATAATGGGAAATCCTCATGGACGCCCAGGCTGCCTTACAGACGAACCAATCTGGGCAGTATCTGACTCCTACTGACTAAAACCACACTCCTACCTTACATTTAAACCACGGACATGACGTCCGTGCCGTTGTTTTGTTCTTATACATTATTTGCTTCTGGGCAACGCCACGTGCAAGTGGCGTCACTCCAGAGCACCTTTCAGCGATCGCAATAAATCCCGTCAGAATTTCAGGGTTTAGAGGCCACCAGCCCGAAGCGATACCCAAGCAACAACGACCCACATACGCATCAAAAATCAGGAATCTCCCAACCTTCAACACACATACAACTCATCGTCGCCCAAAATGCCGCACCAAACAAATGGCCCCTCAACCCCAATATTCGATTACGATTACGGATATGAAGTTATTTCAGATTATCCGCTAGTTTCGGTTACAGATATTAGAATTATAAGAGTAAACTACGGGGTCGTGGGGCTTTTTGGACCGGACCGCGGTCCCAACTTCCACCTATAATTTTTTTTTTGTCGGCTTTTGGGACCACAAGGAAAATGGCATTAAAGAATAGTTACCAAAAAAAACTGTACTTATTTTATTTGAGGTCCCAAAACACTACTCATAAAAAAAAAATATATGTGGAAGTTGGGACTGCGGTTCAGGTCAAAAGAGCCCCACGACCCCCATTTAGACTCCGCCTTAATCCGATAGTATCTGAAACTTTCATATAGGTTTCGGTTACGGATTTTTTTTAAATGATATAAACTAATGCTTGCAATCCCACCTGATGGTAAGCAGTGAAGCAATCGATGATAGTGAAGCGCACGCTTTTCACTTTTGTATGAATTTTAAAACTAGTTCGCAAAACTGTCCAGTTAAGGGGTGCGGAGATTTTATGCAATTCTATTGGTTAATTGACACAGCTCCGATCCGCTTCGCTTTGCTCTGCTTCTCTCCGCTCTATATAACTATGATGATGACCCTCGAAACCCGTCCTATGTTACAATTCATGATCGAGTAATGTCCCAAGTGTACAACACACAAGTTTAAAGAGGTCACACAACCATTTCACTAACAGCAAAATATAGAAAAATTGCTTCGAAAAATAAATATCGTTCAAAAGGTTCCAACAAATGACGATCATAACCCCACATTGAGACCGCCGCCGCCAGCGCCGGCTGGTCTTACATCGCTGGGCGACTGCATTGTTTTGAGCTCCGTACAATGGTGGCCTGATGAAAAGGATGCCATTGTCTGCCCATACGACGGGTATTTCATTGGCAAAGGAAGATATAAATGAGGTTTCCAATAACTGGTATTTTGTAAAGGAACTCGTATACGTACTTCTATCAAGAGGTATTTAAACAATACATTTTGATGTCCGCTTTAAAATTAAATGCGAAGGTTCTACGAATCGTGGCTTTGTAGATAGACATGTTTTCGTCTAGGGCTGGAGTTACCGCGCCCATGGATCGCTAATGGCAATTATATTATAATCTAGGTGTTTTCAAGGCTAGAGTGAATAAATAGGCTCTTAATAAACTAGTGCGCCTCACCATCAAGGATTGCATCAATGCTTACATCAAGTGGGATCGCAGTCAAGCACTGGTTTATAACCATTAAAGCTCGAACTCGGGTGGGTTTTAGTCAGTAAAAGTCTGACAATCCCTCTCGCTCCAGTCAGAGCAGGAGATAGCCTTAAAAACCAAGCATAGGAACTAAAATTGGAAATCCTGCATTGTATTAGAGTTCTCCGTACGTTTAAAACATATAAAAGCCCGAAATCAACTATCAAGCAGTTGCCCGAACCAGACATAACACTTGTCTGGTCGGAAGATCTTCTTTTTAGGGTTCCGTACCTCAAAAGGACAGAGACAGAAATAGATGGAGGAACATCATAAAAATGAAAGCCCTCAGAATTGAGGAATACTACGCAAGGAGAAAGACCTCAAAAGGAAAAAACGGAACCCTTTTAGGATCATTTTGTTGTCCGTCTGTCTGTCTGTCTGTCTGTCAAGACCCTTTATCTCGGGAACGCGTGGATCTGGATCCATCCTTGGTGCGTTGATGTCTAAGACACGGTTATCAACAACATCATACGCGAACCTCACCAGGTCATCGGTCCACCTTGTAGGAGGCCTTCCAGCACTGCGTCTTCCAGTACGTGGTCGACACTCCAGAACCTTTCGGTTCCAACGGCCATCTGCTCTGCGAGCAATGTGCCCTGCCCACTGCCACTTAAGTTTGGCGATTCTTAGCACTCTATCGGTATTCGGTAACCTTGATTCTTCTGCGGATATCTTGATGCCTCATTCGATCATGCAAGGAAACTCCGAGCGTAGCCCTCTGGGTGACTTAAAGCCTTCTGATGAGGCCCGTTGTGAGCGACCACGATTCGGAGCCATATGTCATCACTGGCAACACGCACTGGTCATAGACCAGAGAGAAACAAATATCAAATTATATATTCTGACTGGCCTGTTGGTCTAGTGGTTAGTGGCCCTGACTGCTATGCCGGAGGTCGTGGGTTCGATTTCCACCCAGAACAAATGTTTGTGTGATGAGCACAATCATTTGTTCTGTGTCTGGGTGTAATTTATCTATAATAATGTATGTATTTAGAAATATTTAAGTATGTTTATCAGTTGTCTAGTACTCATAACAAAAGCTCTGCTTAGCTTGGGACTAGACGGCGTTGTGTGATAGTTGTGTGAATATTATATTATATATTCTTGTAGAGATATATTTTTACGCTTATAAATATCTCTTCCACATTCCACCCCATTTGAAGTCATTGTAGACGCAATATAAAGGCGCAGGCCACTCCACTGCCCTGTTATTGCATCGCCGTATCTTAGGACTGTGTGCGCTGAATATCAAATAGATTACGGACATATAACACTCTTGGAGAAAGGATTATAGCTTTATGCACTTGCTTTAATGTAGTCCTGCTTACCCTAAGCTTAGCTCGGCTTTATATTATGAAGTCTTTGCTAGATATTTATTTATTTTTTCTCATACTTTGCTGCAAGATTACTTCTAATTTGCTGATACATTCACATGCATGTAAACTCACATACACAAGACCCGGAACAGCTATCTGTAGGCTATATAAATGTCTAGTTCACGCGGTAATCTGAGAATTTGCGAAAAAAAATATCTTTTACTTCCTATCATTTGTCACATTGTGTTTTTATTTCTTCGACTTCTGGCTACAAATATTGAGTTTTTCATCAAATCGGGCCCGAGACTCCTTATTTTTATTTTTTTTATTATACTAGTTTCGCATTTGGCTATCCCATCTACCTTTAATATTGGTGACCCCGAGACGTAATGGACACAGAAGTCACGTATTTATTTAAAGAAAGGAATACTATTTAAATCAAACATTTCACAAGTTTTCTAACTCTGAAAAGCCTCTAAATCGGTTGTCGCCGTACTTTGTAAGTGTCTGGCTAAGAGTCATCAAGACGCCATTATATCTAAAGAGGGAAGGCTCTGAATATCGATTAAGTTTATACTTTATTGTTTAGTCGAGTCCAAAGACACGAGCCCTATGACCTCTACTATTTATCCCACTGGACTGGTGGTTGTCAGAGTACTTTTGTGCCAGTTTGATATTCGCCATTTTGGCGCTGTCGGCCGCAGCGAGTGTTTACGGTACTAAAACTAGTGATGTCGACCTCAGGGAAACAAATATCGATAAATGTTGGTAAAAAAGATTATACAAAAAATATATAGGTATATATATTAAGATGTGTACTTTATTACGTTATATTAGTAAGTTTGGAAGTACATTTCAAACTTACTGTATGTAAACATACTGAACTACTGTACGTGTCATTGTCTTAATCAGACTGATTAAAAAATACGGAAGTTTTGATGGATGCTTCTTAATTTTCTAGACTTAACTACTTAACCTGATGATATGAGATGTTTGCCACCATGTTAGATAATGACCTAGATGATCATACCTACCGAAACAATTATTTGTCAGTAAACTTCGAAGCCGTGGAATAATTAATACAGTCACAAAGTCAAAAAGGTTAAATAAAATACATTTTATATTTTATTTTTATTCAAAAATCTGAAAAGTTTATTTCAAATAGACCAATTACAGGCACTTTTGAATTGTGAAAATGTCAGTCTGTCAAAAAAAGTGAAGCTAAATTGTACGTTCCAAAACGTTAAAAAACATCTCTATGGAGAAGAACGCCGTTGATTGATAAGGCAATGATGGAAAGAGGTAGACCCTTAGATTATCTACAAGGATCGATCAGGTAAGAGGGCCACGGCACAAAGGGCTACAGAAGTTTTAATACTATAGTAAATTAATAAGCAAAACCTCCAAATTTTGTGGGAACACTACCGGGTTTCAATGTTATTCTGTTGAAATGTTTGTTAAAACATTCAAGATCAAAATGTAATGAATACAGAGAATGGTTGTTTTTAGGAGTCAAGTTGGTAATTTCCATATTCTGAAGCCAATCCTTCCTTTCCTCGTAAATATCACGAAAAAACCGTGTTAGTATATCATACTATCGATATAATGCAACCACTAGTTGGAAATTGTAAATAAAAATGATCTTTGTTTGACGTATTTCACTAATTAATATTTATAGTAAAACATAATTGAAAGTAAGACATGATAAAAATAAGTATGACATGATTACATTCTACGTAAAATGCCAACTTTGGATAAAAAAATATGATTTAAAGTACATACCTGTGGAAAGATATTTCACTGTTTCTTTTTTGTAACGCCGCTTACAATATACATATGACCTGATTTTTTATAGGTTTTATACAATTCCTGAAGCAGGAATTCAAACGAAATTGATTAAAAATGAAAAATACTTCAGACTTCTCTGCAGCCATTTGCATTTGACCACAGAGTACTTTGGTAATATACTGAAACATTTGACGCCAAAATTAGTTCTCTGGACGCTCGCGTGTGGCGCTTCAAATAGGCACACCATACTTATTAGCTGTCAAACGTATGGAAAAGCCTGTCCAGTGGTATATATACATAGAGGTCAGTGGACGAGCCTTACGTAAATCAAGAACCAATTACGATGTAAACAACAAAAAAGTCAATATACCAAAAAAAACCTTTCTACATTTTGATGAACAATGTACACATTACCTAACAATATCAGCTTAATGAACGAAATATACCCGTAAAAAATCTTGACAATGCGAAAAAAAGATAATTGGAACACAAAAAAGCATTGCTCATCATTCACGCTGAATATTTCATTGTATTCACAATTCGCACGTTTATGCCCATATTGCCCACTGACCCAGTTTGCCCACATTGCCCAGGTAATGGCAATTGTCAGGGGATAAAATGGGCAGGTTGAGGGATATTAGTTACCTGTGTTGCTGTTAATTACATTAGTTTCCAATGCTTCAATAATTAATGACAGAATAACAAATTACTGTGCGAGTCAATTAGGTTATTTCAATAAATGAGGATAGTATCGAATTGTTTGTTGATTTTATCACTTTGTGCGAATCATTTAGTGTTATGCGTAGTATTATAAACAGGGAAATGGTTGGAAATGTAATTATTCTGCTGCCTGTTTCTATGAAAATCAAAAGTAATATTTATGCTAATATAAAATGAACTGAAAATCAGCAGTTATTGTACGTAAAAAACTAGCTACTGTCAAAAAAAAAATCCCACTGGAATATACGTTAAAAGTAGCCCTTAGTCCACGCCCTGGTCTACTGTGTCCGAAATATAATCTAAATCCGTTTCCTATTGAGGTATATATTTCATTTACAATTCAAAATTTTTACGCATTTGTGATGGTAAGTATGTTTGTGTATGTATGTTTGTTACTTCTTTACGCTCAAACGGCTGAATAGATTTCGATGTTTACACGTGCAGACCATGTCCTGGCACAGGATAGCACATAGAATACTTTTATCCTGAGAGTATGTTCCCTTTTGATAATATCCTACTATCACACCGATAAAGCCGCTGGGAGCAGCTACTATGACATATTTATAATATTAGTAGGATACTTTTTTTTTCGGTGGGAAAATCATCTTATGACATCCCCCGCTCTTGGGCGGAGCGCGAGATAGTGCCAGACTTTTACTGACTAAAAACCCACTCCTTTTCCTTCGTTGCCTTTCGTACCAGGGCCGAGTCTTCCTTTCAGAATCAGACCCTTGGCCCCAGTAGGCTTCGACCCTGCTGGGCCCGAACAGTTGCTGACATCTCCTTGAGGCGCGCGTGGTATTAGTAGGATAGTAGGATTATAAAATACTTATCCGACGGAAAAGATTGCATCTGTGCTATTTCCTAACGTCAAATACAACATCGTTGATTCCTATTCTTCATCGTAAACAGCCCGACATCCATTTGTTTTGCGATATCCTTCCCGTTTTCCTTTTCAAATGTTTGTAAAAGAAAATCAGTGCAATAAAACGTCCAATATTGACTATCTATCGTTTGCAGTATCACTAGGATATCTGAGAACCTGTGCAAATATCATACGACCGCTCGCCTTCGAGTTGAGTTGAGAGTTATTTTCACTGCACTTCTAGCTCCGGAGCAAACTTTTGATGTTTCTTTAGACTTTTAGAGTATATACGTAATCTCATGTGCTATGAGTACGTATAAGACATCTGTAAGTAAGAGGATTGTGTTTTCAGGGTTTTATATAGATCTAGATTCATTTCATACTCAATCAACATTAATTTAATTCCATTTTCACCCATTCACACTTTTTGCTCCATATAACGTATCTAAAAATTGCTGCATCGGATACAGTTTTGCACGCATTGCATCCACAAATCAAGATCAAACTTTAAAACGTACTACAAACCTATGGCCGCATAAATCCGAAGCTGTGAACGACACCACTACCCGCACTAACGAAATTATTACCGACTGAATGAAAACGTGTACCTAGTTGTAGGCAGTGCGACCCACACACGCACACGCAGCGCACGTACTTGCACGTCATTGGTTGATTTATTGCAAGTTTGCCAGCCGCGCAACCACACGGGGTGGTTACTGCAATCATATATCGTATGACTGTTATCGCTAATACAATATTTATTCAATAAAAAATGAACAGGTCTCAAAAAGTACGAGAATTCTATTACAGTTAATGGATGCGTAACGTGTTACAAGGAAAATCCATCAGTCGAATAAATAAATAATGTTTTGAGCCAATTTGCGAAATGATTTCGTATACTGTAGACGTAGATAATAAAATAGAAAGATGTGTAATGAAAGCATTTAAGTAAACGTACTTTTTGGAGTCTTAAATCAACATAATCTTGAGTGTTTTATTTTAGGTCTCACGTCGTGGAGTACGCCTATTATTTCATATAATGTCAACCTTAATGAAAATTGCGAGAAACGTGAAGCCATTTTACTGAGAACGACTTCGGTCTTTATAAACTGTCTCCCAAACTTACGGTACGCTTTCATAAGACGAAAATTTACATATCAAGAACATAATTATTTTAAGGTTTCGCTACTAAACTGAAAACGTGAACAATTTACTGATTTTATGAAGTTTTTGGGCCTTTATTAAATGGGTACTATCACGTGAAGGCCTTTTGGCTATTATGGCCAGGTGATTTAAATATGGCGCAAACAGCAACAAAATGGCGGGTGTATTAGTGAACAAGATGGCGGGAGAGCTGTCGTAAAATTAGGAGGGCGGCCATTAGAGTTGATGAGATGAACATGTCTGGACTTCATAATAACTCATTATGGTAATTACGAGTGTATGTTTTCATTAAACATTACGTCTTTATTATACTTGGCTGGGTTAAAGTTGTGGCTGAATTGACATTTTAGGCTTTATTTTAAGAGTATAATAATACGGTTAAATTCTTTAATTTTTTTATAATTGTAATATTTACCTAAATAATGTGTCTTCTGAACAAATTGTTTCGATGTCTCTATCTTCTGAACTGACTGACTGACATATCAACGCACAGCCGAAACTACAGAGCTTAGGATCGTCAAATTTTGCACATGTCTGCCTTTTATGACGTAGCGCGTAGGCCAGCACTAAGAGATTTGAGAGAGATTTCCCAAAATTCACCCCCTAAGGAGATGAAATGGGGTTCCGAAGTTTGTATGGAGAAACCTACACTCACGCGGCCAGCCGCTACCGCTGGAAGAAGCTAGTCTTGGAAATAATAATAATATTCCACAACTATCACACAACGCCGTCTAGTCCCAAGATAAGCAGAGCTTGTGTTATGAGTACTAGACAACTGATAAACATCTTCTATATATATAGAAGATGTTTATCAGTTGAATATAGAAAGTCGTGTTAGTTACACTATTTATAACTCAAGAACGGCTGAACCGATTTGGCTGAAAGTTGGTGGGGAGGTAGCTTAGAACCAGGAGACTGACATAGGATAGGATTTTTTTTTTTTATGTGAGTAGGGTAGAGTAGGGTAGGTAGAGTAGAGTAGGGTAAAGTAGGGTAGGTAGAGTAGGGTAGAGTAGGGTAAAGTAGGGTAGAGTAAGGTAGAGTAGGATATAGTAGTCAGTTGACGGGAGCGAAGCCGCGGGCAAAAGCTATCCTTACTATTAGGCGGTACGAAGTTCGCCGGGTCAGCTAGTACTTATATTTATATAATTCTAAATCACACAGAACAAATGATCGTGCACATCACACAAACATTTGTTCTGGGTGGGAATCGAACCCACGACCTTCGGCATAACAGTCAGAACCACTAACCACTAGACCATCAGGCAAGTCAAAATAATACCACAACGCAAAAACAAGCCACCGAATATACCCAAAAACTTATTCCAACGGGATCACGAAATGCCCCTATAAACATGAACTTGTAACAAAAGAAAGGCGACAGTCTCGCTCCCCGATAGCCGAGTGACGTCATTGTATAGTAAACTGCGATCGGCATTGCACCGACATGGCCCCTTATTGCCGGGTCGCAGATTATAGCGCCACTTTTGTATCGCTCGCGCCGTAAGTTTGCCCATTCCGGCGAATTGGCGAAGCGACCCGGCAATGGATGACGCGTATATGGCACCAATGTATTGGAAATTGGTATTGAGGATCAGGAAGAAAATGACTTGATAATCGAAAGGAGATCGGAAAAGTTGCGGATGACGAGTTGGTGGTGTTACTTCGTATGAATGGTATGGATCTCGCGCCATTTTTCACGGGAGGTGATATGGTCTTTGGAAACTCTGGGTTTATTATGATATTAAGATGATACAGATATCACCTTTGTGTAATGTGTTGGCGTTGTGACTACAATATCATACTAATATTATAAAGGCGAAAGTGTGAGAGTGTGCGTATGTTTGTTACTTCCTCTCGCTCGAACGGCTGAACGGATTTTGATGAAACTTGGTACACGGGTAGACCATCCTCGACCGCACTGGATTATCGTCCGGGAAAAGCATATACCTTTTATCCCGGGAATACGTTCCCTTGGGATAATTTTCTACTAGAACCCAGGCGGAGCCGCTCGCAGTAGGTAGTGATAAAAACCCCCATGGCATAACTCACGAAGAAGTTCATTTTCTGATTTAAGGACCACATTAATTTAGCTACCTTGAGATCCGCCTATATTTTTTTCTTCTGTTTCCTTTTTTTGTGTTTACCTAACTAATTTGTGTGTGCCTTGTGTTGTACCAAATAAATTAATTTTCTTTCTTTCTTCCTCAGCTCTATGATTGCCGCGCTATGATATTACTGTCAAAAAAGAACTACATACTACTGCAGTACTACTAATAATAATAATAATATTCCACAACTATCACACAACGCCGTCTAGTCCCAAGCTAAGCAGAGCTTGTGTTATGAGTACTAGACAACTGATAAACATACTTATATATTTCTAATTACATACATATTATGGATTTAATTACACCCAGACACAGAACAAATGATCGTGCTCATCACATGAACATTTGTCCTGGGTGGGAATCGAACCCACGACCTCCGGCATAGCAGTTAGGGCCACTAACCACTAGACCAACAGGCCAGTCAAACTACTACTACTATATTACTGATAAGTGACAAAAGGCCTAAGACCAGTTCGATGTCGGTATTAAAAAATTCTAATAGAAACGAAACCTCTCCAGACTTTTCAAATAAACTCAATGTAACGATGTTCAGATTAAATAAACTCGATATTCATATGAAGCATCTGTAAACAGGGATCTGTGTCAACAGTACAGAAAAGGGCACTGTGCAGATAGGCGCAGAAGGCCCACCGTGCTCTTGTAACTGTAATTATGCGCATTTGGACAAAAAAACATCGTAAGGCAACCGTCATGTACATACTAGAATCAAAAATACGAAGGCATGCGACATCTACCAATCCGCACAGGGCCCGCGTGATGGATTACGGCCCATTCCCTCTCTCTATAAGACTGATTATGCTTATCATGCTATGCCTGTGGAAAATCTAGTCCAGCTTTATCGTTTCTGTTACCCGACGTCAGTTTTCGTTTCACTTCTATCAGTGTTTTGTCTAAACTGCTTGTTGCCATTAGCCCGTATTATGGTTGTACGGTGTAATTAATGCATCGGGTAGGTACTCGAATTCGAGTAAAGTTGTTCGAGAACCCAAATACGGACTAATGACTAAGTGTAATTGCGCCATCAGCGATAAAAAATAACAGCAATTTCCATGAAATTCAGTACTTATGAGCCATCACAATTTTGGTAATATCCTGTGAATGTGAAATGCGATAGCCTCATCTCCTTGCTAAGGTGATTAATGCCAAACCCTGCATGTAATACGGCGCAGAATGTCTAATTGTCAAACTGTTAAGTGAGCCTTCAATGGAATATTTCTCAAAACTACTTGACATAAGTACTTCAATACCTAATAAGTAATTTCATTTCTGTGTGTAAAAACGCCCCTGACGTCGCTCGGTATAAACGTGTGCGCTTACTGGGCCCAAATACTTTGAGGGAAAACTATTGTAGTGGTAATGCTGACGCATATTTGGAAATATCAAAAAACTAAACCTGGTGTTGCGCCCATACTTCCCTTCCCAGCTATTTCAGTCGTCGTAAGACCTCTGAGCTATTGAGACATACGTGACTCTAACTCCTCAGAAATATGAACTTTATTAAATGATCTTCCTGAATATTATTTATCAGCACACATTACCCGAACACACAAAACCATCGATTCGAAAAGAAGAAATCTGTACAAAATAAAAAAAAATATTCTTTCTTTACGTCAAGACTGGGACTTCTGCTATGCCTGATTTTTATCTGTGACACATAGACACACACAAACCGTGACCCCGGTGACCACACGCACGGCAGAGGACCGCGCGAAATGTGCGCGATTTAATAAAAAGGAGAGTTTATTTATTACAGCTTGTCTGTGGTTATTGGCTCGACATTGTTTTAACCCTACGGTAGTCGCGTATCTAAAAGTGACATGTATGGTCGCGTGGTCTACATGGCTATACCATATTTAAAATAAGAAAAAGTACCCAAATAAATCAAATAGTCTGTTTATTTATTTTTAAATCTTTATTACTATATATTTTCTATATAAAATAATTAACAAAACGTAACCATATCTTATATGCTTAGAAAAATCAACTAAAACAAAAAAATACCTCTTTTTCAGTCTTAATATCACATAGTTCACATTATATGAGATCAAAAAAAAAAGATACATAAAAAAACTAGTCTAATCAGTATTTTGCAAACAAGATAGGCATACAATCTCGGAGTGGTCAGGACATATAAACTTTTTGCACGTAATGCACATCTTTCGTGTGCTTCTATTACGGGCTCTACCGCAGTCATGGCACCGACCAACATAATTTCTCCGAATTGGTCCTGCTGTCGATGGCCGGCTTTCTTGGTGTGGAAGACCCAGGAAATCTTTAATTTTGAATGAAAGACTTCTTGGCAATGACTTTTTTTCTGATCTTTGGTAAGCCAGGGGTTTCATCCAAGCCAGGGCTAATTCTATGAGGAAATCACGACGTCGAACAAATTCAAAATTTTTATTTGCCGAATGTATGCATAGCGCGTTGAGGGCACTGAGATTGACCAGATTATAGAACACGGTTATTGGCCATCTTTTTGAATTTCTGGAGACGTCATATAGTGAACACATTTTATCAACCAAATCCACACCATTTTTAGTGCGATTATAATAAGTTATTATTTCCGGTTTCTGTTTATCTCCAGTATCGGCATCAATAGCGGCGTCGTTGTGCATTGTTGACATTAGTATGACTATCTTATTAGGTTTAGCCTTGTATGAAACTAATGTGCAAGGTGGATGGAAACCAAACTTTGATGAATATAGGGGATCCCTTCTTGCCTCTCGAAATGAGAGTGGCACCTCCCTCTTGTCCTTCCGCATAGTTCCAACCATGGTGGTTTCATTATCGAACAGTTGTTTTGCAATTTGCAGAGACGAGAACCAATTGTCCATGGTTATATTGATGTTCTTTCCAAAAACTGGACGTGCTACTCTCATTACTACCTCGCTTCGTTCATTACTTAAGCGAAATGGTCCTTCCGGTTGCTGCCCTGCATATATTTCTAAGTTGAACGTGTATGGGTAATGAACGTCCACTAGAGCAAAAATCTTTACTCCATACTTGGCCGGTTTGCTTGGGATATACTGCCTGAATGAACAACGGCCTCTAAATGGTATCAGCTGTTCGTCCAGAGTCATTTCAGCGCTTGGGACGAAAAAACTTTGAAAGTTTGTAATAAACAAATCAAAAATTTCACGGATCGGGGCCAACTTATCAATTTTTGCCCGTTCTTGACGATCACTTATGTCATCGAATCGTAAAACTCTGAGAAGGAACTTGAATCTTTGTTCAGACATGGTCAAATATATTGCATCAATTCCAGTATGGTTTACATGCTCAAAAATTTAACCTGTACTCAGACGGTTTATTTTCAAGACGCCAGCCATAAGCAAGATCACTATAAAACCTCTCATCTCAGTGGTATTTGTTGACTTAGCATCTCTTTCTCTCTGATATTTATCTTTGATGTGGTCAATTTTTATATTAGTGTACTTTGTAATCAGATCAATAATATTATCATCTAAAAATAGTGACATACAATCTGTAGGAGTACTTTTCTGACGGGCTAGTCCTTTGGGACCTGGAGGCACGAAAACAATGTTATGGCTCCTAGTTCTTCCCCTATTCAAAGGAGCAGTCTTTGACCAAACAGTGTTATCAATGCCAAGGTATATATCTCCACGTCTACTTCTTTGAACGGGATCGATTTCAGATTCGGAACTATCAGGTTCAGGCTCACCTGGGATTTCTTGTTCTGATCCTGAATCAGAAAGCTGCTCCTCTACGTGGTCTTCTTCACTATCTAAACTTGAATAGTCGCCACCAAGATCATCACGACTCTCATCTTCGCCCAACCAAGCCTCGATCAGTCTCTCTTGTCTGTTGTCCATAATTTTCTAAATAACTATGTTTTCACCTGCAAATATAAATAAATACATTATTAAACATTATAAAATAAATAATTTATAAGTATATAAAATGTGTAATAAAATCTCAATATAATATTTGCACAAAATAAAAGCAACAGTCACAACAACAATACTTACGTAGTTGGTCGCGCGGCATACATACGTAGACCGCGAACTTTGCGGAGCTCCCGTTGCACAACCACGCGCACCCGATGCTCGCGCTGCACTGAGCGCATGCGGCAATTATGCAACTTCGAGTACACGAAGGATGAAATAACTGGCACTATTAGATTTTTAGAACATTGCAATTTTGTATCAATGGATTACATATGTAGACCACGCGACTACCGTAGGGTTAAAATGTTAAAAAACTTACTTTGTTCACTTTTACCGAGGTGTGATTGGTTGAAAAATGTTTACCTGAAACACAAAAACAAAATAATTTAGTTACGAATTAAAATGTGAAGTCTGCTCAACGTAGATTCTTTTGTAATTTGTACTTGAGATGAACTTGTTTTTGAAACCATTATCATTAATTACTTAGTAATAATTAGGTTCGGTTTAAAAATATATTAATTACTGTTAATTTATCAAGCTTTTGTCTGTGCTGATCCATATTTTACTCTGTCATTTATTTTATGATACAAAATTATTTTTATATCGGTGAATAACCTACTAAAGACAAGGTCAGTCATACTCTAGACATTTACGTTCTTTTTTCTTTTCACATTTTTGTAAGCTAAATACATAAAACAATTTACTAGAAAAAGATATTTAACATGTAAATAAAAGATAATGAGCAAACAAAATATATAGGTATTAATAAAAATTTACTTTTTCAACTTTTGACCAATCGATATTTTCTCCAAGACTTTGCTACATTACAAACAGGGATGTTACGGAGGTGGTTTATCGGAACCGAAGTCGGAGTCGGAGTTTTTAAATTTGGTTTTTCGGAGTCGGAACCGGAGTCGGAACCGGAATCGGAACCGGAGTCGGAACCGGAGTCGGAGGCGGAGGCAGGGTCAGAAGTGGTGGTAGTAGAGAGATTTTTCATTTAAGGACAAATAAAACATTATTCAGTCAAACTTTTTGTAATTTTAATTATAAAATAAAACACAAACAATGAAAAAATGGCATGTTTCCAAATAAACAAGAAATTAAAATAAATGACCTTTTAAAGACGTTGTCGTACCTCCCTTTCTAGAATACGTCTTCATACACAGTTTACACTTTGCCGAATCTGAATTAACTTCAATGAAGTAGTTCCAAATACAACTTGATTTTGGTTTCATTGTCCAACACAAAAACAGATAACTTTTGTTGATACTAAGCCGCAAAAATCAAAACAAATTTCTATTACCTATAAACGTGTCGTGTGCGTAACAAACTAACAACAAGTGAAAAAATAATCGACGATAGAGCGTGCGTAGCGGGAGGCGCGGCGGGGGGATTCCCCGCGCGACACGTATGAACCTGTTCGTAACGGGCGACGCAGGCCGCGCCGCGCCACATGCATGAGCATGTTATGCTTCGACCTCCGATTAAAACCTCCGATTTAAAAGTATCGGAACAGAAGTCGGAACCGGAGGTGTAAGATCAATCGGAAGTTCCGACATATCGGAGTCGGAGTCGAAGCTCCGTAACATCCCTGATTACAAACAAGCTCATCTTTCCAAAACTAATACTAAAAAGAGGTAAAATTGTTTCTAAACTATATAGGGTCCCTGAAATGGTCAATTGCGATTGGCAATATTTAATTAATTGACGCTAATTGATGCAAAAATTAATCGTTTACTATATATGATTGAAGTAATTTTCAATACATTGTCAATGTTATTTACGTAAACATTGTTAGAGTTTTTGGCGGAATTTTTCGAGTGAAGTTCTTTAAAGACGTTTTAATTATTAGGATATTGATTCTTAGTGGACATAGTGATATAAAACAACTGGGTAATATGTAGAATGACTAAAACAGGCGCGATCTCGGCACAATGGCGCTGAGATTTTTTTTTGTAGTCTGACTATCTCAGCAAAGCTTGCCGAGAAAGCTGACTCAATACATTTGCTGCCAAATACTGCAAAAACATTAGAATGTGTCGAACGCGCATTATAACGTAACCTCTAAAAAAGATAGATGGATCTGATGACGAGGCGGTATGGTCTAAGACCTTAACTTGACCGACCGTTTCTAGGACCCTTATGTCAGTTATATCTGAAACTACAGGCCGATAAGTCGTGCAACAGACGCCTAAGCTGTGTAGTTTACATTCAATCTATTAGACACTGCGGTTGCGTGGTCGCGGCTAACTCGATAGTGATTGGTGCGAATCAAAAGCCGCTGCGGTTGGACCCGGCCACTACTTGCGGTCACAGCCAATAAGCGCAGCTGACTAGCCGGGCTGTCTTAGATTGTAGTAATAGGGTATAAATAGATATTGGGATGAGGTGAGTGGGAAAGCTTTTGTCTAATAAAATGAAGTTTTAACAAATAAAAACCGGGCAAGAGCGAGTCGGACTCGCGCACTCAGTGTTACCTATGTCGAATCTCGAAGATTTTACCGAATCGCAAGAAAGTATTTTTTTTTTAGTATTTGTATCTACAAATTTACAATTTTCAGCCTTTTTTTCTATACTTGTGCTATAATCTAATCTTGCGTCATGCCAAATTTCAGGTTTCCAGGTCAATGGGAATTACCCTATATAGGTATATAGGTTTTGATATTTTAGCGAGAGTCAAAATATGCGCCTAAATGGAGCATAAACAGCCTTACCTTTAGGTAGCCGACCTGAGTATTTGACTTACATAATGTAAGAAAAGCGAAAAATTTAACATTCAATCTGTGCGATTAATATTTCGTTTGATAATCAGATATGAAACTCAGAAAGCTACCTAACTTAAATACGACTGAGCAGGACATGTCTGCCGCATGCCTGATACGCTGTGGGTCCGTAAACGCTGACACACAGACTACGAAGGAGACAGACCTGGATGTGTGAGACTTGGAAAAAAGAAGTGAAAAATCGTCATCGTTGGAAGGAATGGAGGGGAGTCCTTTGCCCAGCAGTGGGACAAGACGGGCAAGTTTTAAAAGTCCTAAAACTTGAAACTTTATGTCTGTGGATGTAAAGACCGCGTCTCAATTGCCATTATATATTTAAAAAAGGGATTTTTGTCTTATCGATCTTCGCCACAATCCAATTAGTTACTAATCCGAGTCAATTAAAATTATATAACTTCAGAAAATACTGATCAGAAAAATGAGCACAACATTATTTAGACTTCCATTCCGTCATCGCTGCGTCAGCCAGCCAATGTATTAACAATTCCCTCGTAAAAAATACAACCCTCCGACTGCGGCTAGCGGTCTCTCCTACCCACAGGTATGGTATACCCCCGTACTTAGCTAATGAAACCGCTACTACCCCAGATTATCGGCTAAGACCCGGCACTCTTATTTAGTGCACGTACCGATTAATTCCCTCATGCGGTAATCTATGGCCTACAGGTTTTATTTACCTTAGTTTACGAGGAAAAAAATTGTGGCTGTTCTGTTTATCTGTAGAATAAATTAGGTTAGTTTCAATTTTATTAAGTTTATGTTGAACTAGCTTTTGACAGCAACTTCGCCCGCGTGATGGTAGAAAAATCTCCCAAGGGAACCTACTCCTAGAATAAGAAGTATCCTATGTACTTACATAGGATACTTCTTTCCAGAACATGGTCTGCCCACGTGCCTTTCATACAAATATTTGTACGGAGCGGAAAGTCGGTGGACTGGTACCCTCGTGCCTCGAAAAGCATCGCTCTCCGGCCGTGTCAGATTGCCGTCTGATCTGACAATGAGAGTATAGGAACAGAGGAGAGTGTACCTGTGTCTGCGTATAAACATGTGCACTATAATATCTCCTGTGTACTTGGATGATTTCCGTTAATGTTGGCCACTGTGGCCCAAATTCTGTCGGGAGAATTACAAATGTAGGTACAATGAATGCCAGGCTTGTAGGTACAGTGAGGATTTGAGGAAGCGTTGTAAGGGTTAACTAGTTCTCGGAACTTAATAACAATTTGAAACTAATATTAATTGGATACTACCTAAATATCTGTGGATATAATATTTAACTAGGAAGCCCCTGATACGAACACATACTGTTATTTTTTGGAAACATGGCATGGCACACCGTTTCTGAGGATTTAACACTATAAGCGCGGGATATCAATGTCAATTTTGGTCATTTTATTTTTGCTACAGTATGTGTAATACGGAGAGATAATATACAAATGAAACTGATAATTATTATAATACAATATTTTTATTTTGTATTACAAATATTTTGGTGTACTTTGCTATTCTACGCATAGTAAAACTAGAGCAGGAAGAACATAGGAACGGGTCTGGGACACCCACGTTCTAGTGTTACAATGTATAAATTGTATGACCTCATTTGACCTCAGGTTTATCTACCACGTGTTTCGATCTCGACCTTAGTAAATGATATTTATTTTACAAATAGGTTTAAAAATACACTTTTACACGTCAATTTAAAACTAGATGAGGCCAGTTTTTCCTAGCTCACTACCCTGAGAAGAAACACCAAAACAAACTCAGAGGTCAAAGTCAGTAAACAAAAGATCACCAAAAATTGAATTGTTTTGTATAAATTCAGAGGTCCTAAAATTAAACAGCAAAAATGCTATAATATTTCACTCAAATAAACAATTGTTATCGAAACAAAAGGACGTGTTCAAAACATGGAGGCTTTGTAAAAATATGAAAATGTTGGCTAATGCCAGCCCTTGTTGGATTGTAAGGCCGCCGGCCGCCCAGGGCGACCCGGCCGCCCCGGGCGACAAGCTGGTACGCTTCCACGCCAAAAGATTTGAGGACCTCGTAAAAACTAATATTCAGCCAAAATGGTGGACGCTTTACTTTTTAATTCGACTTCCCCTTGCTTCACAAGTGCGGACATTTGTAATGTAATACAATATTGGAGGACTTATCAAAATGATGTCGTATTTCACGTAGCGCGAGGAAAATTTGCGAATTTCTGCTTATATTTTTAAAAGTTATGCAGAAAGTTTGTTCATAACTAAGTAAATGCCGCGAGAAGTTGCTACCTATTGTGTTTTTAAGTTTTGTGGGCCGTTACGTCCTATTTTATGCACATAAAATTTATTATGTGCCGTAAAATATTGCGTTTCGTGCCAAATTCTTTGTGAACGATAATAATTAAATAAAGAATTTGGGACTAGGTTTAAATCTGACATAATATTAGCTATTACTTTGATACTATTATATCATTCTGAGAATCACGTGGGATCACACTGTTTATTTACTGTTTTCTGAACTAGTGCGGAAAAGTGTGCAAACCTCCCATTTATTTAATGTACTTATCGTATCAGGCTGGGTATCGTAAGCGACCCCAAGTAGTCGCCGGTCAACTTCCCTTTATTTACATTTTCGAAAGTGCCTTCAAAAACGTTGTTTGATACACGTGGAATTTTGTCACTGCAGCCCAAACTGTCCATAACACCTTCACCTACAAGCTTGAGCGAATTCCGGCTCGGTCGCAATGACAAACTTTCTCCACTTGTATCAAAATGTACTATTCCAATCTAGTAGTAGTAAGTATTACTCCGGAATACACGCTATTACAATCTAAACAACACCCGTTAATACACGTACACTGGTCCACCGTGGACTAAGACCGGAAACCAAATCGTGGTAGTTAGAGACAATACAGAATATAAAATTCCAATTATAAACCAAACAACGGACGTCGCCACAAGGTCTTTTGATTCATTTTATTTATTTATTTATTTATTCAGGCTACCAGAGTTTGAATAATAGATGACAATTAATCCTTTTACCATCAAAATCAATTCGGCGCGTCTAATACTGACGGCTTCTGACGCGTCGACACCAATACTGCTTTACTGGGCATCAATCATTCATGAAATACCTTTCAGAGATGGGGCAGGAGGGGGTGAAGTCTGGGTGGGGGGGACGGATTTACATACCTATTTAAAAGTGGGTGGATTTTGGTCTACTTAAGGTTACACGTTTGGGTTTTATTTTGGATCTTTCAGTCGGTGGGAAAAGTTAAAAATATGTTACCCTAGATACTGCTAGCGTCTTCAAAAGAAAGAAAGAAAAATATTTCATTTGATACACACATTGGAGAAAGAATAATACTGATTATAATATTAGTTGCGATCTTATCTGTTGGAGACTAATACTGATTTTAATTTATTCTGCCTTTATACTTAAGTAATAACCCAGACGATTCCTAAGATAACAAATTCAATATTTGTGAAAATGGTTTACGTATAATATAAATAGTAAACTGTTCAAGTTCTCTCTACACGATACGAGTATTTCATATATTATTAACTTAAGAATCTCGAGGTTTTCATATCGTACGATATGTGGCTGTTCTTAAAAAAGATTTACTGATCTCCTCAGGGACTACAGGCTCCTAGACGTGATGGATGGAATGTAAACCTCGTAGCCAGATCGTGGAATTGTTTATTAGATAAAATATTACGCTTGTTCGCAATTATGCACATTCGCTCGTTCATGAAAATGTGGACCAGAGGGTACCTGCCCCCTAGCCAAGTTACAACCTTTTCGTGTCGAATTCCGTTCTCCAATCGGTAACGCCTTGGTGTCAGCAATTGTAGAAAACGATAAGTTGGTAGCCATGTTGACGCGCCTGAGTCGACCGCTCGGTCTACAATGTCGTTCTACAATAACAAAGGATGTAACGTTGAACATTGTAGAAACGATAATAATTCATTCTATCATTTTGAACGATGTGAACTTGGGTACGAATTTTCTATTCGTTTGTTCTAACCACGTGACTTTACACTGAGATGATGTCATTCCCATACGTTTGATTAGTTTTCGACTAGCGGCTAGGGGTGCAGGAGATCTTAACGCGAATCACTTTACGACCTAAACTGAACTGTTAAAGGGGTGGAGGTGGAGCTATACAAGGGTGTATAGGGTGTAGCGAAACTGCTGTCGTAACAGCAGTTTCGCTAGTTTTTAAATATAGCCGCATCAAAAGACATTGAGTCATATCGTTGCGTGAGTCCAGGTTCCTGCCCCTCGCATTCTTTCTGCGCTCAACGTTCTCTTGGATGCGGACCCTGACTGTGATGTGCTCACGGACGAATGGAAGACAACCATGTGAGATTGTGAGACGACTGTGTGAATTTTGTGTATCTTATTAACTAATGTAATTAGTGGTGGACAGCTATTTTTAAGTAAAACCAATGAATAAATTCGTATCAATAACATCTCAGTAAACTTTGATTATTTTTACCCGACTACGGAGGGTTATGATTTTGACAGGCTATGTATGTATGTGAGTTTGTTCATCTGTTCCCACATAGCTCCTAATCTACTTATCGGAACTCGACGTATGAGGTATCGTTAGAACCGTCTTAATTGTCCGCTGAACATAGGTTACGTGACGTGTCACAAAACTTGATATGGCGCCCTCTAGCGGACAAAAAGTAATGAGTAAAAAATAAAAATGGAGATAAATACGCCGTGTTTGGTATCATTTGAAAGGGGTTTACTTGTACATTTCCAAATATTGTTCAAATTTAAAGTGACGCCCTCTAGTGGACAAGAAGTCATGTGTTAAAAAAAATGTTAAGATAAATACACCGTGTTTGATATCATTTGAAAGGGCTTCACTGGTACTTATCAAAATATATCATCAAAATTCAATGTGGCGCCCTCTGGTGGACAAAAATTAATTTACCATTATTAATTAGACATTTTAAATTTAGCTTTTGCAAATGGTATAGAAGCACAGTGATTTAACGCCAAAATAATTTAAATAAAAAAAAAGTAAAAAAAACTAAAACCCGACTACGACAAAAAAAACGACGAAACTAAAAGTATGAAACAAGATTTCCAGGATGCTGAAATAAACAAGGTAAAAAGAAAAGCCGTAGTCACACGTTATTAAAGTGTTTCGGTTGTTACCTATAACTATAGGTTTAGTAGGTAGAGTAGGTAGGTAGGTATAGTTATATAGGACCTATATAACTATAGGTAACAACCGAAACACTTTAATAACGTGTGACTACGGCTTTTCTTTTTACCTTGTTTATTTCAGCATCCTGGAAATCTTGTTTCATACTTTTAGTTTCGTCGTTTTTTTTGTCGTAGTCGGGTTTTAGTTTTTTTTACTTTTTTTTGATAGCAGCGTTGATAGAAGAAATTTAATATATCTCCCTATAACAGAAATTACATTCCACTATAATAATAATTTCCACGAACACCCGCTATTATTCGAATTTACATAGAAATTCAGATCAGCTCAGTTATTAAGTATTACATAATATACTTTGATAAAGTCCGCTATATTAAATTCTGTGTAAGCTGTTTCACTGAAGCATTCCTAAATTGTTTTAATAATCGATTCCCCTCGGCTAGGCTTCAATGGATCCAAGAGAATCATAAAATATCTTAGAGTGGTAATCAATACATTCTAAGTTATTTAAACCAATTCCAACTTGAAGCGATGCCTACAATTAAACTTGAAAGTAATCCCAGACACTGTAATGGGTTTTGAAAAAAAAAAAAATTGAGTTCAATGAAATGAAAAATTGAGATGCTTTAAATGTATGAAACAAAGACAGAGACGCCATTTTAATCTCAACTTGATCTACACTTAATAATATAACATTATAAAGAGGAGAGAGAGTTTGTAACTTTGAGTTTGTTAGTAGGACGCCATCTTTGCATCTACTGAAACATTTTGAAAATACTTAAAGCCACAGTATTCTTGAGTGACACAGGCTATTTTTGATACTAAGAACTTCTTTCTATATGCAATTAAAGAAAACATTAACTTTTAACACTATACTACCCTTCACGACCGCCTACAGGAGGTAACTGTATTAAAATGGTGAGCGTTCAGCATTCATTCGGAAGCTTTATTGGAAACCTCTATGTGTATGCAGACATCGTAGAAGACTTTAATTTAACCCGTAGCGGGCTTTTGCATCATATTGAATTTGATAAGATTTGCTCTAATAAATATATATTTCAAATAAACAAATATTCACAATAAAATAAAAACAAAAAAAGCATTCTAATTTTAGTTTACATAAATTACAAGTCAATCGTATTTATTTTTTAACCGACTTCAAAAAGGAAGGACTTTCTAAGTCGCTTAATGTTTTTGAATGAATCATAATCACAATTAAAATACTTAAATATTAAATTTAAAATAATATATAAATCAATATTTTAAGTGTTAGAAAAGAGTACAAAAATCCTTTCAAAAAAATGTAGGAAGTGTACACAGACCAGCCTTCGTAGTTGTCGGTTGATCAAATTAAGCTTCCAAACGATCTCGCATGGAGTTGCAGATGAGCTGACTATCAAGTAGTCGGCTATCTATGCGTCATGCTCACCGCGGGGATCGAACCCGCGGCTCGTGTATCACGAAGCGGACCGTTTGGCCGATGGACTGAGCGACGAGTCGAGGTTGGCGTCTAATTTTATCAACACTTGCGAAGTGCGTGACGTCATCGCTCGTGCCGCCGACGCACGTGTTTTTTGTTGACACTGCGCGGAGGCAAAGGCATTCTGTCAGTTTTATGCAGTGAGCGATTAGCACCGCTTGGCTGCCTGAGTTTATTTGGTTGCATTTTGTTAGTCGTCGTTAATGTTGTATTTTTATTACAGAGGTAGTTTAAATAATAGAAATCTTTAATTTTACACTTACGTTTCTTAATTATACAAGGAAAGTGAATACTTTAAGGAAGGTTTTTTAAAAAATCATTACACATTGTGTACAGTTTAGGTATTATTTTTGCCGATGAGGAATCTCCAACCTGTGTGTTTGCGCATTTATTGTTGTTTTCAAGTATAATAAATGCGCAAAGATCATTATCATTAGAATCATTGAAATAAAAAAAAATGTTAGTCTCTGTTTCTAAAAACAACGAGTTCAATTTCTGGCTAAGAATAATGATTTTTAAAAATACAATGATGTAATATGAATTTTCATAAAACCGAGCCCGAGACTCTTTTGAATATTTTTTGCCCCATAGTTTCGGCGAATTTTTCAAGCGGGCGTGTAGGTATGGCTAACCATACCTACACGCCCGCTTGACAAATTCGCTCTGCTAACAGTGGTTCCCAACCTGTCCACCGATCACGGGCGGTTCGGAAGAGTCAAATTTTGATCTGCGAGAGGTTTAAAAATTCTATTCAAGTGAAAAGTTGTATTCATGCGAAATAAATTCTAATTTCTATCAGAAATGTTATTTGTGCTAACCAACCATCGTTATTTTTGATTTTAAAGTATTACGAGTATAGACGCGCTCCAGGTTTTGAATTTATGATATAAGTTTATTTTTTATTAATATAGTTCAGTTCTCTTCTGGAGTTATGGTCTAACTTTTTTTGACCGTGACCTCTTTGGATTCAAAAGAGGTCATGGTCAAAAAAAGTTTCAGCACCACTGGTCTAATATGAACCATACTTCTTATAAAATACTTAATAAAGGCATTTCAATTTAACTTTGTTAGACTTTAATTAATGGGTTTTGTGTGGAAATATAACAAACAAACTTCACGTTTTCATTACAGCGAAGAGGAAATTATAGCAAATTTGTTTATTTGGAGGCTTTATTTTATGAAACAAGTTACACAATCAGCAACACTCTAAACTATAGAACTTTAAAATTCTACAAGTTTTACGGGAATAAGTTCGAGGGCTGGCAAGCTCGCAAAGTTTTTTTAAATTGGAAAAAATCTCGGAACCTGGCAACCCCATCCCTCCAGCGACTTCACAAGTTTGAGGGTCGCAGTTTGAAAGGTTCTCTGAAAGTAAGCCTCCTTGAAGTGCCCCGGAGTATTTGACTTGACTTGATCATTGAGTTGGTTCTGCCGTGGTTACTAACTTTCTGTGTGGACACTTCAAAAGGTTTTCCCTTTGCCATACTTCGAGGATTCTTGTGTGATTGTTTTTCTTTAATAATAATTGAACTAAATACGATGTCTTTGTGAGATAGGATAGATTGTTAGTTGAAATAGCAACGTAACTATCTGCTGTCTTTTTTTTGTTAATGTTTTTGGCTTGGATACTAAGTCCTTTAAGCCATGTCTTCGTATGAATAATTATTTTTTTAACCATTAGAATATGGATGTACACATTCTAATGTTTTTGTAGTATTTTGGTAGCAAATGTATCAAGTTAACCTTCTCGGCAAACTTCGCTGAGGTAGTCAACAGTTCTTAGCCCCATTTTACCGAGATCGCACCTGTTTCGATAAGCATAATAATAGCATAATCAGCCTTTTAATTTTCCCACTGCTGGGACTCAGGCCTCCTCTAAAGGAGAGGGAATGGGCCGTAATCCACCACGCAGGCCCAGTGTGGGTTGGTGAATGTCACATGTCTTCGAATTTTTGGTTCTAGGACATGCCGGTTTCCTCACGATGTTTTCCTTCACCGTTTTGAGAGCAGTGGTGATGAAATAAATTACATAAAGTAATGCGCCTGGCTGGGTTTGAACCCGCGACCTACAAGTCGTAAGTCGGGGCCGTTACCACTTGGCCACCACTGCTCCAAAGTAGGTACCTGTTTCAATGATTCCACATATTGTCCCGTTGCGCAGACACTTGAGATATAAAACTACACAAATTTTACATCACAATATCCACTAGGAATCACTTAAACAGACACTGAACTTCATTCGAAGAAACACCTCAAAAAAACTTCAACTATCTACTTATCATAACAGTGTTGCCAAGTCGAAAACTATTTTGGCATCAAGGTTACATTAAAAAATATTGTCCAGATAACAAGTTGCCAACTGAAACGTACTTATAAATATTAACAAATAAAAGAAATTACAGTTAACCCTACACTAACAATGTCTTCAATAACAGGTCCGCCCGTCCCACATATATAATATACGGGATATTACAAAAATGTCATAATAAACCTGAATGAAGGTCTGTGTATGGCATATCTTTGAGCAAACTATGGCATATTTTTGGGCAAACTGATGATAATGGCGTGATCCCTTCCGCACGAGGGTCGCGGGGGCACTTTCATTACAGTTTTGAATATATTACGTTACGAGTTATTTCCCGAAACGGGTATGAATTTAATCGCGGTTTTATTAATAGAAAAGTCTATTTTCAGATGGCTGATATGGGTACGGGAAAGTAAGAATAGGGATATTTGCACTCTACGAAAATAGATCAATTGTAATTGCCTAATTGGAGATTGTATCAGCAAAATTGTTTTCCAAATTTAGAAGAAGTAGCTTCTACCAGCCGTTACGCCCACGTGAAAGTAAGTTTCTCCATACAAGCTTTGGACTCCTGTTCTGTCCAAATAGGGGTTTTGTTTTAGGTGGGAAAATCATCTAATGAGAATTCTCGCTCTTGGGCGGAGCGCGAAAAAGTGTCAGACTTTTACTGACTAAAAACCCACTCCTATTCCTAAGTTGCCTTCGTCCCGGGTTTCGTTTTCACACTACCCATGGCCCCAGTAGGCTTCGACCCTAATGGGCCCCTACGATTTGCTGACATCTCCCTGAGGCGCGCGTGGAACAATACGCGCCGTCGACGATTTACTTTATTACCGGACGGTCGGACGGCGGGCTACCCATTGCTCGTCGTCCGCAAGCCCGCGCCTCCGGGCGGTCCACACAGTGGCGACACCCGGGCGTCGCTTCCGCACGAATCCGGTGCAGGAACTTCCCGAACTTGTTCGTTGAGAACCTGCGTCATGCGGAAGGTGAGGACGCCGTGAGGTCTTTCCAACCACGCCTCAAAGAGGGGACTTACCGCCATAATTGTGGCGTGCCCAGCACTGGGTCGCGACATTCGCTGTCGCCATTTCTCCATGAGAACCCGCCGGAGCTTTGTCCACCATGCTGCGACTTGTCGCGGCAGCGGAGTTCGCCCGCGGCGTTGTATCTCCATGCGCAAATCGTGCATGTGTGCAAGGACTGTTGCCTCCAGATCCCATGGTGGCTGGCCAGCAAGGAGGCTCGCCACTTCGCGGGAAATTGTCCGGTATCCTCGCTCTGTCCAAATAGGGGAGAACTTTGGAAAATCCTTTTTTATTCTTTGTACACATTATAAAAGGAAGCTCTTTGTAAAATTTTGTGCTCTAGGAACAAGCGTTTGGGCTAGGCGTTGATGAGTCAATGAGTGAGTCAATTGATATAAACCAGTGCTTTATTGCGACCCCACCTGATGGTAAGCAGTGATGCAATCATTGATGGTGAGGTGCACTAGTTTATTAAGAGCCTATTCACTCTAGCCTTGAAGACACCTAAATTATAGTTGGACGGGAAGACCGCAGCAGGCAAATTGTTCCAGTCCTTCGATGTACGCGGTATAAACGACGAAGCGAAACGCTTAGTCCGGACCGTTGAAGTTTCAACAACGTAAAGGTGGATACTACGGTACGAAAACTATGGACTTTGCTTTTTACCTATACAGATAAGTGTCATATTTTCTTGTGTCTATATTTGTCAAGTCAAATCAAGAGATTTCGATAGCAAATACAAAAAAAAAAACTGGGCAAGTGCATGTCGGAATCGCACACTGAGGGTTCCGTACAAACCTACTTTTATAAATAGTTCAATTACCGAATGGAGTCTCAAAGATTTTTTCGAATCAAAAACACGTAACAACAGACGTAACAACAAATGTACGTTTTCAGATTTATTCCTATATTATCTGTGTTGTACGACCTTGCTTTATGCCAAATTTCAGGATTCTGGGTCAACGGGAAGATTCCTATGAATTTTGATTCCCTTGAGAGCGTCGAAATATACGTTTTTTTGCGACATAAACGGCCGTATCTTTTTTTTCGTTAACTAAGATTCTTTTTTTCACAGTTTCAAGGGTCCACAGACCTGAGTTTAAGTTTCAATGCGATACATCTACGCGTTCCCGAGATAAATGGTCTTGACAGACAGACAGACGGACAACAAAGTGATCCTATAAGGGTTCCGTTTTTTCCTTCGTTCCGTACCTCGGAACCCAAAAAAAAAAGACGATACCACGTAAATTTTAAATTAATTAAACTTGCTGATGCAGACATAAGATCCTTAAGAGGTAAAAGGTTTTACTTGTAGAGTCAAGCTCATCCAACAAGAATTAGTAGCTCAATACGTAATAGTAATAACAAATCTATGACAATAACACACGCCCAAATTCCACCCCGCTATCAGCCGAACAAAACTAGTACATTATCAAAAAATTCGTTACTCACGTCAATGTACTGAAAATATCATAAAAAAACCGGCCATGTGCGAGTCGGAGTTGCGCACTGGGAGTTCCGTACACTTACTTGTAGGTAAATAGTTCAATTCCTGAATGAAGTCTCGAAGATTTTTCCGAATATTTTTTTTTTGTGACGTAGCTTTAAAACTGTTTTAAGATTTATTCCAATACCTGTGCTATAAAACCTTGCTTTATGCAAAATTTCAGGATTCTGGGTCAACTGGAAATACACTATGAATTTTGATTTCCTTGAGAGTGTCGAAATATACGTTTTTGCGATATAAACGGCCGTATCTTTTTTTTCGTTAACTTAGAAGTTTGACTTTTTCACAGCTTCAAGGGAGCGCAGACCTGAGTAGACACCGTGTCATTGACATCAACGCACAAACGAATACCGTCGGCGAGATAAAGGATCTTGACAGACAGACAGACGGACTACAAAATTATCCTACAAGGGTTCCGTTTTCCTTTTGAGGTAAGGAACCCTAAAAACCAACTTCCCACGCGTGTTAGTAGGCAGTTACTGTAATATAACATGACACGCGACGTGGTCGTTACGATATTTGTACAAGCGTACGTCACGGCGACGTGAGCCGAGGCGTGACGGCGGCGTGAGGTCGTGAAATATCATTTTGCGTTACCTTATTATCACAGCGGAAGAGGGTTAACGCGAGCTTCTAGCTACAGCGTGAAACAGTTTGTGTGACGTAATTTCGTAATAGATAATGTTGTTTTAATTATTTGTTTATTAAATGTTACACGTTCGGTCTCGGAGGGTGCGAGCAGTGAGCACATGGGTACCATATTATATTTGTCGTGGATTGATGGCGCAAGGGTGCGACGGACAGCGCCATCTAACAATTAGTTCCGTAAACTAATAATATCGTCACCGGAAACGCAAGCGGCGCCCTACCGCTTGGACACGATCGTCGGTAGAAGGGATGCAGCGAGGACTGGAGGGAAGCCTGAGAAGTGCGGCATTCTACCTCAGACAGCCTCGGCATACGCTTAGTACCAACGCACGTGTTTGTTTCCTTTTGTAAAACCGTTATCAAAATAAAATTATTCTAATTCAAATTATCTTTCGTTCGAGTGCCCAAGTCAGTGCCCACACCTACCAAGAACTATGTCGGATCGTGATGATGACCCGATGTTTCGCATCTCGGCCACCCTTGATGCGACATATTTATAAAAATCAAGTTAGTAAAGCTTTAGTCGTCGACGGTGCGTAGTGTTCCTTACGCGCTTCAGAGATGTCAATATCGTAGTCAAAATCAAATGTTTATTTGAAAGAATATACTACAATAGATATTACAATTTCCAGGGTAGCATCATCTATGGCGTCACATTTTTTTTTATTGTTATAAACTAGCGCTTGACTGCGATCAGTGTTGATAGTGAGGCGCACTAGTTTATTAAGAGCCTATTCACTCTAGCCTTGAAGACACCTAAATTATAATCGGACGGGAAGACCGCAGCAGGCAATTTGTTCCAGTCCTTTGATGTACGCGGTATAAACGACAAGGCGAAACGCTTGGTCCGGACCGTAGAGGTTTCAACAACGTAAGGGTGGATACTCGTCGTTCGTCGGGTTGTCCGATAGAAAGATACATAGAAACTAAATTACGAAATCCTGCATCGCGCAATGAGTTATCCGCGCGGTTTGAACATAAAGGTAGGTAGGTAGGTACAACACCCGTCAGATCGGAGGATTCTACCTAACGGAGGTAACAGGACTTTACACTCTGTTCCGCATACCCTCAAACTGGTGACCCTCGACAATGAACGTCGTCGTCGTTGTCCCGATTGATTATTTCGGGCTATTGTTAGGGTTGTCAACCGTACTCTAAAATAGAGTATTGTACTCTATATCATGTAGGCATACTCTGTAATCTATAACACTAATAGAGGACGCTAAAATAATCTCATTTTTACACAACGTTTACTATACTAGTGCCAGTCACACATATACGATGAATAAGTACCTATTATCATAACCAAAAAAGTCGACTTTACTGAGTCTTTACGGTCATGAATGTGAAGAGGCGGGAAGAGAGGAACAGGGCTTCATTGAAATTTATTAAAAGTCGTACAATTCTTTTGCTGCAAAAAGTTCCAAAAAATACCTTATTAATTTTTTTAAATAAATAATATTATTTTTTATAAGCCCGTACTCTTTATTACCTCCTTTGAAATCAGCCCCCCTAGCCAAGTCACAAACGATAAACATACACGTAAACTCTCAGTAGTCTTTAATAGATTTTCAACTTTATGATCTTAGGTATAAAGTTGAAAATCTATTGGAGATTACTAAGCGGTAACGTTTATCGTTTGCAACTTGGCTAGGGGGACAGATATACTCTATTTCTTCTAATAAAAGGTGGCAACCCTAGCTGTTGTGCGTATATGTTCAAAACGCGCGAAGAACTAAATTCTCTAAAATCTGATAGCATGCTGTTCATAATTAATATTAAAAAAAAAAAAACAAATAACAAAATGCCCGCCTTTTTAATCTGAAATGTCTGTCCTCAATACATAATAATGTCCTTTGAAGAATGTCAAGTATGTGAAGAAGCAACACAGGACATAATATTACATACATACATATTCACTAATGTTTTTATTAAAACATGTACAAACATATATCCTACATATTTTTATTCCGGATTCATGTTTTTGCGATGTATTTTTCAAACAGAAATGGCAAGAAAAATACCGGAGTGCAATGTTTTATTCAGTTGTATTCGCCAACGAATTTATTGAAGCTGTTAGCTGAATTTATTTTTATGGACAGGCAAAAGAAAATATTGATGACCTGTGTGCTGTAGCGATCGATACTGTAAGTATTGTGTTGTACTTGAGAGAATGAGTATACTTTAAGTTTTTCAAAAAATCATTTATTTGCATCACCTGCAGGATTTGTTCGGAAGAGACACTAATAAACAATTGCACAGACAATTAATATGTTATTAATGGGCCAATTTTTTTGCTAAAATAAGTGTTTACTTGCTTTCTTTAAATAAATAAATGAAACAGGTCGTTTGAAACTGATCGAATTCATTTATTTAATAGTTTATTAACCTTTTCATCGCCACGTCAATAAAACAACACTTTTTATAAGATTTATTTGACGTTTTGTCATGTAGTCGTGACCATGGCGTGCTGGACATATTTAACTTTGTCATGCATGTTACAGGAAAATGGCATACTCCATAGGATTGTAATAAATCTTTATTACATTATAAATTCTCGATATACTATGTAAAAATCGTTTTGCATACGAAAAACACATCCAAATTCATTTGTTTCCAACATACTCCGAACCGTGTCTTATTTAGAAAAAATAGTTTACAGTTTCTCGCGAATATTACAATCTTACGGCGTTTGCAATTTTCCGGTGACATATCCATAATATTGACGGCCTGAGCCGTTTTTTCAAGCACCTGCTATGTTTTCTCTTCACCACCCTTGCTTGACAGGTAGAGAATGCCTAAGGCATTAAGTTTGCCTTTGTACCTTTGTGTTGCATGAAGTTTCAAATAACAGGTACAAATCCAGACACGTGTATTTGATCTAGCTAAACTGCATGGTTCTATGGCGTCACATAAGAACTAATCCTGCATCGCGCAATCAAAGTTCTCCGCGCGATTTGGATATATACGACAGCCCGAAATCATCTATCGGGCAGTTGCCCACCAGACATAATACCCGTCTGGTCGGAGGATCCTCCCTTTTCAAAGGAGGTTTGCGGGACTTTACTCTCTGTTCCGCCTACCTCCAAAGTTTCAAGATATTTTCTTTATATAATACACAAGTTATGCGATACTTTAAGAATGAAAAAGCCTTCATACTCGTACATGAACGTTATTCAAAATGCCTTCACTTATATTTGGATACAATCGGCACGTGCCTGCGTAATCCCCAAGAGAGCAGAGGTGTTCGCTTGTACGTCGGTTGACAATTCAAAGATAATGGCATTAGGTCTCCTCCCAGGCGGTTTGTGACGAGCCTGTTCTTGTCCCAGTTACATACTAACATATTCTGTGCTCGTGTGTCTCATATGTTTAGGCCAAGAGAATACCGTCTGGAAGCATTGGTATTAGAATGCCAACAATGGTCAGGTTCTGGTCAATTGACAACAACAGTTAGGATGGCAGATAAGCTGGATTATACTGTGAAGATCAAAGATAATAATAACCTCCTCCTTTTCTTGAAGTCGGTTAAAAAGTAAAGAAAAAGAAAGAAAGAAAGTAAAGTACTAACAACATTTAGAAACATAAGATGAAAAAAAAAACACTGACACCAAAGAAAAAAAGAAAAAGGCTACCACGTACTTCGAAGGATTGGAACAATTTGCCTGCTGCGATCTTCCCGCCCAATTATAATTTATGTGTCTTCAAGGCTAGAGTGAAATATAGGCTCTTAATAAACTAGTGCGCCTCACCATCAACGATTGCATCACTGCTTACCATCAGGTGGGATCGCAGTCAAACACACATATTACAATAAAAGAAGATATATAAAAATATGTACAAAGGTGATGCTCATTTCTACAGAAATCTCTTCCAGCACACCTGCGAAAGGAGAGATGAAAAAAAAGAGATGTAGACACCGTGTGTAATAGACCACCGTGTGTGTAATAGGAAAAAAAATAAAAGTGCAAACAAAATAGTTAATATTAAAATATACAATATAAAGATATAGGTACTATTATCTATTTCAGTGCCTTCAAAAGTTCAATAACAATGTCCTTGCTTAATTAGTGGAGGGCAGAGAACGGGGCCGAGGAAGTGACCTCGGCCCCGAACGATGTCATGAAGGAACAACCGACCACTCGACCTGTTTTTGGTTCGCAATCATCCATACTAATACTACAAATGAGAAAGTAACTCTGTCTGTCCGTTACCTCTTCACGTCTTAACGGTTGAAGGGATTTAGATGACACTTGAAAACACGGGTTGATGATGTTCTCGAATAGGATATTTTTTATCGTCGTTGGTACTCTTATGCATAGTCATACACGTTTTTTTCAACATTAACGTGAAGACCACTTACCTCTCGAGCCGGGCCCTGGTACAGGCAATGGGCGAGGACGAATAGCAGGCAGTCGCTTCCTTCTGCGATGCAGTAATGCTAGCGAAGGAGGAGGCCGCACGCGCTATGAAACGGCCCTCACGCCTCAGCTGCCGGGATCCCGACCCAGATTTCCAGCAACCGAAACGTGGGCTTGTGGACGGCGAACATGGGTAGGACATCCGGACTATGGGCTGTTCCAGGGTCGGGTGCGAGAGGTGACCACCGCCGATCGAGGATACGGCGGCGGTGAAATTCAAATGCCTTGGAATAGTCTGTAGCGACATCTATGGCGTCACATAAGAACTAATCCTGCATCACGCAATTAAAGTTCTCCGCGTCCACCAACAAAGTGGCCCACCAGACATAACACCCGTCTGGTCGGAGGATCCTCCCTTTTCAACGGAGGTTTGCGGGACTTTAAACTCTGTTCTGCCTACCTCCAAAAGTCTACAAAGGCTATTTCTTATTATTAGTCCGTATTGTCCCAATGCTAGGCAAAGACCTCCCTCCATTTCTTCCAACGATCACGATCCTCACTTCCTCTTTCCAATTTCCAAGGAAGACACCCAGGTCGCCCCACCATCTTCAGACACGAAGGAATCTTAGGTTTAGATTAACACATAAAAGTTAATAGCAAAAAGTCAAAAGACTTGTATACAATTTGGAATCAAAGAACCAAAATGATCTACTTTCAAGATACGAGGAGACATAAAACCGTGTTGAAAAAATAATAAAAAACTTTTTACAAAAAAAAATACAACCGACTTCAATATAAAAAAACACTGAAAAGTGCAAAATAACTTTAATTTCGGAAGTCGGTGTTTCTATAATAGTTTTGTCTCTTCGTTATTTAACACCGACTTCCGAAATTAAAGTTATTTTGCACTTTTCAGTGTTTTTTTATATTGAAGTCGGTTGTATTTTTTTTTGTAAAAAGTTTTTTATTTTACACTTTTTAGTTATGGTACCACCACTAAAAAGTACCCCTCAGCCATACTTAAATACCTTATAGCCAGAGTGCATCTTATGACAATTCTAATAATACCAAACACGGTTAGATTAAATTAATTTATTACAGAGTTCCGGTGCCTAATTTCAGGCTTCATCATCAGATCAGTTCGATATATTACCCCTCTTCTTTCAGTCAGTCATCGACTACACGTATAAACAAAGCAATTTTACTTGTTACGACAGTTCTGCTGTGATCCCATGAGGAGTTCTGTTCCATATCTACAAAGTTCATGATCAGATCATAACAATATTTCTATGGGACCAACTTGGAAGCAGAACCATTCAATCAAAAAAAAAATTTTCAAAATCGGTCTACAATTGACCGAGAAATCGGTGAACATACATAAAAAAAAAAAAAAAAAAAAACATACATTCAACCGAACATATAACCTCCTCCTTTTTGAAGTCGGTTAAAAACTGAAGAGCGCACAAGTATTTAACTTACGTGAGATGCTCCAGCGCCGTTGGAAGCCACTTAAAGTAAGTAGAGTCTTATAATTACCTGCAAACAATGAAAAATGTATGAAAACACTCGTTTGGCTGTTCATAAAATAAACGTGTTTAATTAAGACTGTATTTTAAGGGAAAAGCGCCAGGGTAGCCCGCGGAATGCAAATTTTCTTTTTTTTTTAATTGATATAAACTAGTGCTTGACTGCGATCCCACCTGATGGTAAGCAGTGATGCAAGCGTTCACTCTAACCTTGCAGACAGCTAAATTATAATCAGATGGGAAGACCGCATAAGTTTTTTTGCTTTTTGCAGGTCAGTGAAGTTCTGTTGTATGTTGATTTAAATATTACTTTACCCACTCAAGTTTTTATGATAGTCATTTAAGTTTAGCGGGCTACGTTGGAGCATCCCCCTTTTTTAGGTGGAAAATCAACTATTTATTTCTCTCGCTCTAAGGTGGAGCGCGAGGGCAGTTACGACTCATAACATTAGTGTAGCTTTCCACAAGTAAAGATTTTTGCAATCGTATCAGTAGTTCTCAGGATTGCTGCAAGCTGTGAGATCGTTCGAAAAAGTTAACGTGGCCCAGAACGCAGAGGGCAATTGAATGAACACAGGTGGAGTTTAGTCTGTAAAAGTCTGACACTCCCTCTCGCTCTTCTAATAATAGATTTAGGTGTCCAAACTGATATAACTTTAATTAATAACATCACTTTAAAATACTGGTCACATTACCCACTAACAAAATGAATTTAATCGTAAGCCGAATATAAAATTAAACTATCTACCTATTTGCGATGCCAACGGGTCATAGCATAGCACAGCAAAATCGGCAAACGACAGAACATTATCCAAAGAAATAACATTGGTACTTATTTAAATCATCTTTCTCCGTAATATCAGAAGTATTTAATAAATAAATCTCAGCCGCGGCTGGGCGCATAAGGCTACGAAACGCGGCCTCTTGACATCGAGACTGTCCGTGGATTGGTTGGAACGTAAGCACAGACCACTCACTGACAGCATTTTTTTTTTCTCACAGATACGTTCTAGAAAGCTTTTTTAAGAAAACACCAGATATTGCATTGTCACTAGGCGTGTGTAACTCTTTACTGAAACGACTCACTGTTCCGAAAGATTGGAACAGCAGTAATGTTTTAAATGCATCATTTGGAACAATCGGAACACTGAAACTCTCTTTACTTTAAGTGACCTGCAGTCTTTTTAAAATTCAAATTAAAACGTAAATAGTGTATATTTAATTAATGACCTTAAACTAAAAACTTCTGCTTAAAATTATTCTTAAATCAAAATTCAAATAAATAAAACTGGTAGTGTTTATGACGCGACGTAACAGATCACGATTCATAACAGACAGTATAATTATGTGTATCTTTTGAGCCGATGTTCCAAATGTTCCGTTTGTATCTTTTGAACCGATGTTCCAAATGTTCCGTTTGTATCTTTTGAGCCGATGTTATATAAAAATAATCTGATAATAGAATTTCCATAGACTTGTTACCTGTATTTCCCTTTTTTACCAAGATGTTAATAATCTACTTATATTTATACCTACAAAACAAGATATTTCGATCAATCACAGACACCTAAGTTATTTATAACCAGATTGAATTCAGGCCACGTCCTTGTTATCTCAGTATTACAGGCCAGACAAATAAGAAAATGAAAGAATTATTTCTTGAAACGATTATGTTCTTGTAACGTCGCCACGTAATCAAACGCTTTTCCCGGTAGTATCCATTTTAATCTATCTACTGTTATTGATAACTAACATAAGATTTATTATTTATTTAGTTTCCATCTCCATGTAATGAGATATTTTAGCTATTTAGTTCTGGGACAAAATATAATTATAAGAGGGCCCTTCTCGATCTGTCTGTGAGGTGTGCCCCGCTTGGGCGGAGCTCCACCGTGTGGGGGCGATCGGCCGCAACGACCTCTCGCGCCGGGCCGTGGTACAGGCCATGGTCCGGAGTGGGGAGGAATGGCAGGCGGTGGCCTCCTTCTGCGAAGCAGTAATGCTAGCAAAGGAAGCGGTCACACACGTGAAGGTACGGACTTCCTCACGCCCCAGCCGCTGGGAGCCCGACCTTGATTTCCAGCTACCATAGGCGTGGGCTTACGAACGACGAGCAATGGGTAGATCGCCATCCAGCCGTTCGGTAACCGTCCGGATTGAGCCCGAGTCGTCGACGGTGCCTAATGTTCCACGCGCGCTTCATAGAGATGTCAGCAAAACCGTAGGGGCCGAGCAGGGCCGAAGCATACCAGGACCATGGGTTCACTTCCAAAAGGGAAACCCGGGGGACTGGAAGGCAAGCCAAAGATTAACATAGGAGTGGGTTTAATCAGTAAAAGTCTAGGGGGCTCTAGGGGGGAGAGAAGTCATTGGATGATTTCCCACCTAAAGATAAGTAAATAAAAATAAAAAACATCGTAATTGAACTCAAATTATTGCCTCAAAATCCACCTAATTCTTACTGTGAGAGCTTAAGTATATAGCACTTTTACCGAAAATACTTTTTTTCCCAATAAATTGTCCGAACTAGGATTATCATGAAAAAAATAAGAAGTGGTCTTTACTTCCAGCTCAGCAACACAGACGAACCCTTACAATTGAACATTGAAGTGATTGAAGTAACAAGCCCATTTTCTTAATAATATGCTATTGTGTTTCAAAACCTGGGCCGAGTCTCTCTATCTTGGAACGATTTGTTTAATAAAATATTGAAATATATAAAGTTCAGTGTAGTATTATTGTCTGGTCTATATTTATATTAACGAAGCTGTAATTAATGTTTAAAAAGGCTTTTATAAAATTGGGTTCGTGATATTTTATTATTACATATTTCAGGCGATGTTTGTTAATGTTTTGGTTGGGTAAACACACACATAGGGCACGCTCCCGATTTTATTAAACCGGTCCCATTTTCTGGCGTGGGTGAGAATCAGGTTGGAAATGTGTCCACTTAAATACTAATTAAAAATACTAAAAGCATTAACATACATATAGGTACAATAAGTTGGATCGCTTTTGATTGTCATATCTTTTTGTAAGAGTTTAAATAGATTGGTATATTTAAGTACTCGTAACTAACTAGTAAAATATTTACAGTGGAACAGCCTCTAAATTGACGTTCTTCTTTTATAATTAATGTAAAAATAAAAACCATTTTGAAGTGTTAAATGAATATTAACAGAGATTTTAAATAAATAGCTTAATTTTAGTAACTCAAAGAAGGTAAGTCACGCGCTTATTGCATCGCTACGTAACGTTGTTTCGTTAGTTTGACTTTGGTACGAGAAAAACAACAATATACACGTGAAAATATGTCAAATCGGTCGTGTACTACATTAGTTTGCTTCTCTTTGATTATATTTTAAATAAAACAAGAAGAAAATATCAACAGAGACCGTTTTCGGAAATCTTGAAGACATTGAGGAAAAGGTTTTGCCAATATCTGAAAATGTAATGATTTTCTACGAATGGAAACGTTTACAGCTGAAAATCAGCAAATGTGGATTATTTTTGGATGAAAAAGTAAAATTAATTTGGATAAAACGATCACATCTGACTGTGCAGCACATAAGAACCATTCAACACACAAAAACCTTATTAGAAGTCATATCAAGAGAGAGATATAGATAGATTTCAAGCTATTATGCGAAAGTGAACAGCATCCCTGATGGCAAAGGATTCAGGGGAGCATTGGGTGATAGCTAATAAACCTGATTGCCCCTTCCTAGGGCACTGGATTCGTATGCACAGCGACTGGTCTGGTGCAGAGGGAAGCGGGCACAGTTGTATGTATAGATATTAAAATTAGTTTTATTTTACTAACATAATATAAAGTACGCTACCAACATAATATGGGTCCTGTATCTGCTATAAATAATAAATAATAACATCAAATCACTAAACACAAACTCTCAGTTTCATAATATTATTGTGATACAGAACTCCACAAATACTGTCCTTTCAGGAAAGCTTATTCCAGCCAAGTTTTCCCCTAACACAAACCCTCATTCCCCAAACAAGAAACCTTCAAAACGTACTTGCCTTCTTAACCCACCTCACCGCAATTCACACACGCATTTTCTAAATGCAAACACTACCTTACGAGTATTTCACATCTACCGACCTTCATTAACCTTCGACCTCGCGTTACCTCGGCTACACTCGTGCTTGCTCCAGTTTGACAGATGGTGTGTAGTTTATTCTGTGCCCTCTCAATGGGCCCGCGCTCAGATTGCGACCACAAATGTGGGTAAACTATCAGCGGGACTGGGTGTACTTTGTCAGAAGTTTATCTGATTGTAACTGGACCTTATGAGAAAAATATACAGTAATGAGATCGTTTATCTCTATCTCTAAAAAGTATAATACAAAGTCCTCCGTCTGTTTCTCCGCTCAGACGAATTTTGGAGCGGTTTTCACTAATGCTTTGGCTACATTATCGCGCGAACATTCGTGTCGCATTGTCGCCATAAACTTTTTAGTACATTACTGACACCCCGTGCTTTGAAAAGCACGTGAAGCCGGTGGTCTCGGTGGTCATTCATTCATAGATCTTTGACAATCATTACAGGTAATCAGACGCCAGATAATCGGACCAATAGTCTATCCAAGGAGTATCGTGTTGCCACGGAACTGGATTATGAAGGTCTCCATGTATAACACGATTATTCGCATCCGGTTAGACTAGGAGCCGAGCTAGTTGGGAAAAGGCTAGAGAGATGATGGTTGTCGCTTGTCGCGATAAAAAAAAACGTATTCAGGTAGATATACGCGATGCTGTTGCCTACATTAGCGGTGAGTGTGTAAGTATCGACAAGCATTCGTGTTCGCCCGAATAATTCGCGATTACTAAATACTCGGCCACTTCTAGGGATAACACGAATATTCGCCGAATCCCGATAATGTAGCCACTGCATTATAGAAAGAGCGATAATTATCTAAACGAAGAAGATTTGAGCCGCTTCATTGAGTGTTTCAATTGAGTTTTTTCTAAGATAAAAGATATCTGTGTGTTTTCAAGAGAAAATTCAGAATCACTAAAGTGATTACAAAACTTTTTGATGTGTAGTCAATCATGGAATGTGATAGGAGACAAGTAAATATTATTATAACTTAAGTTGTTTACTTGAGATAATTTTATATCTTTATTTTATGAAAGCACTATCTTTAATTTGTTTGAGATGTCTAAATTGATTGTTAAGACTGTCATTTGACAACGTGCTATACGCATTAACACGGTAAAGGTTCTCACAGACACGTTCTAAAACGCTTTTTTAAGAAAACACTGGATATTTCATTGTCACTAGGCGCGTGTAACTCTACTGAAACGACTCTGTTCCGAAAAATTTTAGTTTTCCGAAAGATTGGAACAGCAGTAATGTTTTAAATGCATCATTTGGAAGAACAATTGGAACACTGAAACACTCTTTACTTTAAGTGACCTGCAGTCTTTTTAAAATTCAAATTAAAACGTAAATAGTGTCAATTTAATTAATGACTTGAACTAAAAATATCTGCTTAAATGTTTGCTTTTGATTCATAAATCAAAATTCAACTAAACTTTAAATTAAACTGTTAGTGTTTATGACGCGATGTAACAGAGCACGATTCATAACAGTCAGTATCTGTGTTTGAATCTTTTGCGCCGATCGATGTTCCAAATGTTCCGTTTGTATCTTTTGAGCCGATGTTCCAAATGTTCCAAATGATACATATCACTGTTCCGGAACATTTCAGTGATTCAGATGCAAATGTTCCAATCGCAAAGATGACACACTTTGCCCACGCCTAATTGTCACCTGTCTAAGGAAGCAGTAAAAAGTAAGATCATAAAAAATGCTTGAAAAATACCAAAGTGACGTTTGATGACGGTCACATTAAAGGTTCATTTACACTTCTACGGAACGTGCGTAGTTAAATGATTGCGTGCTGTTAAGGGTGGTAGACTTTATTCAATTAAAAGGGCAAGAAACTACGATTACTATTCGTGTTTGTTTGTTCTTGAATAATTACGTTTAGGTCTTTGACCCGTCTCCGGCCAAATTATTGTGTCAATAAAATGTTTCGGGTTTGACATGTAACGTTAGGCTTGTCCCTGTTACATGTGACCAAAAATTTTCTTCTATATATATAAAAGCGAAATACCACTCACTGATTATTCACGAAATCTCAGAAACTATGACATTTACAAACTTAAAATCTGGCAGGTAGGTTCCATATATGGTGTAGACATCAGGGGTTAAAACGGGGGTTGGAAGTTTGTATGGAGAAACCTACTATCACGCGGGCCAAGCTGCTGGCAGAAGCTAGCTTCTAGTATATAATAGAAGCATATAGCATAATCAGCCTTCTAATTTACCCACTGCTGGGACTCAGGCTTCCTCTTTAGGAGAAGGAGTGGGCCGTAATCCACCACACGAGCCCAGTGCGGGTTACTGAATGTCACATGTCTTCAATGTTTTGGTTCCAGGACATCAGATTCGTCACACCGTTTTGAGAGCAGTGGTGATGAAATAAATTAAACAAAATAAAAAGCTTGCCTGGGTTTGAACCCGCGACGTACGGCTTGTAGGTATGTCGGGGCAGTTACCACTGTTCCTAACCGAAACTATATAGACTAAAACATAATTGACTGGTAGAAAATGCCTAAAGTATTATATTAAGTCTGCCTCTGTAGCTACTTTTGTGTGCGTAAAGTAATCAAATAAATAAATAATTGGCGAAATATCGGTGCAATATAGGTAAGTGCCCTTCTGGTTAACCCATCGGGAATACATGTGTAATGTGTGTTTATTTTACTTGGTTTTATTACCCTTGCTTGTATTAAATTAAACCTGCCCAAAGGTTTAATTTAATACAAAATGGGGCATCTCAATTCTTATTAAGCTAGACGATAATGGCTATCTCAGAAAATTATAGGTAGTTACTGCACCGCACAAAATATAGGTAAGCCACTTTAACTAAGTGTTGATCAACAAGATCTTAGCTTGAGTTACTAAACACACTTAACTGTATACCAGTACAGAAACTATCCGTTTTGGTTCCCTAACTAACTCGGAAATGTGTTTAAATTAAACAAGCCGCAGATATCTTAAACTAAACGGTTTGGGAGCGCCTGCGGTTACTCCGACCTGTATTCGATGTAACGGTACTGCTTGCTATGATATTTCTGACAGGCGTTCGGTTTCATTCGGAAATGAACGGTTTCGTGTATCATTTATGTAGGATACGATGCAGGTTGTTCAAAAATAGTGTAACAAGAATATCTTAGGTATTAACATGATACAGACATACGTATTTTGTGACATTGACCCAACAATGACAGACGTAAAAGATAAAATGGTGTATCAACAAGCGGCCAATAAAAACAAAGGGTCGTAAAAATATGGCCGCGATATATTGTGGCAGAAATTCAGCAAACAAGATGAAACTCAATGATCGTAGCGACCGCTCCGTTGTCGCAATGTACATAGATAACATACACAAGATGAACACACATAGGAGATGAATCTAAATCTGCGTCACGATTTTTATTAAACCATATATTATTAAAAACGGTTTACGGTTAAAAGTACGCATCATGATCATTTCAGCCGAAAGACGTCCACTGTTGGACATACCCTCGCCAAGTGTCTCCATAACGACCGGTCCTGTGCGTCTCGCATCCATCGGATTCCCGCGATCCTCACCAGGTCATCAGCTCACCTTATTGGAGGCCCTCGAACACTGCGTCTTCCGGTACGTGGTCGCCCCTCCAGAACCTGTCATCACCATCGACCATCTGTTCTGCGAGCAATGCCCACTGCCACTTAAGCAGAATCGCAATTTAATTTTCGTATGCTAATGTTAATAAAAGTAAACTTGAGATGCCGTACGATCAACATCAACTGCTTTGTTAACATTTTTATAAATGAAAACGTTTCTTTAAAATAAACCATTTTGTCTTTTGAAGTAATAATTATTAAAATTCAATCGAAAACAATTTCATATTTCGTTACTTGACAACAAGAGCGTTAAATTTTTCGTTTGCTTTTCTATAAAAACTTGCAAAGCAAAAGATATATGACCATAAAACTAAAAGACAATATATTGTACGTGTTGAGTTGACATTGTTCGTGCAATTCCGTAGATTAGGTCAGTGTCTACAATAAAATATTGTCGTAATATTACAGCTGAATTTCAGAGCTCTCTGTGGAAAATGAAACTCGATAATGATAGCGCAGTTGTCTCAAACATGTCGGGTCTTATTGCTAGCGGGGCGATGGAAATTAAGAAAAGAAAATTTTACTTATAATATTTCTTCGTCCTAACCTACGGTGCTCAGACAAGGTTGAAGAAAAAGCAGAGAAAATAAAGAAACACGTTTATTTTAATTAAAACAACTTTCATTTGCACACAGATACACACAATTGGGCACGCCATAATTATGACGGTAAGTGCTCTCTTTGAGGAGTGGCTGGAAAGACCTCACGGAGTCCTCACCTGCCGTAAGACGCAGGTTCCCATCGGACATGATCAGTTCGGGAGGTTCCTGCACCGGATTAGTGCGGGAGAATCGCCCGGGTGTCACCACTGTGTGGACGGCCCGGAGAACACGGTGGAGCATACGGTAGAGGTGTGCTCCGTCTGGGCAGAGCACCGCCGTGTCCTCGTGGGGGCGATCGACAGCAACGATCTCTCGCCGGGCTTTGGTAAAGGCCATCGTCCGAAGCGAGGAGGAGTGGCAGGCGGTCCCCTCCTTCTGCGAAGCAGTAATGCTAGCAAAAGAGGTGGCCGCACGCGCGAGGCAACGGCCATCACGCCCCAGCCGCCGAAATCCCGATCCCGAATTCCGGCCACAGTAGGCGCGGGCTTGCGGACGGCGAGCAACGGGTAGCTCGCCGTCCGACCGTCCGGACTATGCCCAAGACGTCGACGGCGCGTAGTGTTCCACGCGCCTCAAGGAGATGTCAGCAAACCGTAGGGGCCTAGCAAGGTCGAAGCCTACTGGGGCCATGGATTCGCTTCTGAAAAAAAAACCCGGCCCTTGAATGAAAGGCAACGAAGGAACTAGGAGTAGGTTTTAGACAGTAAAAGTCTGACACGCCCTCCCACTCGGGTTGCTCACAGAATCGCAAAAGTTTCGCCTAGGGTTTTGTCAGAGCAACGGATTGCAGTTTTCTACGTTGCGTTTAAAAACAAGAATGATAGATGTAGGAAAAAAAGCTGCCAAGCTAAAATGGGATTAGGCGGGTTACGTCAGCACGCACGCTGACTTCTAGGAAAGAGTCTCCCTAAAGTGGCCGAACTGGGAAGAGGTGGCGACATGACCTAGACGTCTACCGCAAGGCTTGTTGGAGGTGGCTCGAGAAAAGAAGAAGAACTAGAAGAAGTTGGGGGAGGTATAGGCTTAAAAGAGATATTTACTTTTTTGTTGGAAGTCCCTAATCCAAGTAATATTATGATTGTTAGTCCGTATATTTGAAAATCTCATACAGCTGAATGAAATTTGGAAAGCGGGTAGACCATAAATTAGATTTTGAACCTGGTAGTTCCTTTTCTTGGGTAATGTTAGACTTGACACTTGACAATATCTAGAAATAAAAATATCTTTCTTAAAAATTTACATCAAGACAAGAATTTTTTTTTAATTTACATTAAATACCATTCCGCACTGGACTCTCGTGGTGGATTACGGCTCATACCCTCTCATAGACAGGAGGCCCCATCTCCTAGAAAAGAGGTCTGAGTCCCAGCAGTGGGAATATTATAATGCTACACAACTAAATTACATGTTCTTGTTTTTCTAGTTATAAACTACGGGTTCCCACTGGGACTTATTAGCAACGGCTTGCAGAATTTATCATGGACTTTAAAAAAAATAAACATAATTCATACTTATGATTTCTCAAGAGAATGAACCAGCTGCTTGTACCACATTTTTGTTTAGTTTGAACATAGATAGAATAAGAAGAATAAAAACACTTAACTAATTAAAATTACATAATATACACAATAACTCCTACCTAAAATATGGCGTCAAAAAATTCCTCCGCATCGCTGTCGACTAGAAGTGTGCTCAAAAGGCTGGCGGCATTGCCACGTTGTATGGCAATGCTTAATCTCTGACCGAGGTAAAAGCCAGCCCTTGGGTCACGCGAAGTATCAACTAACCGTTTGGATAATTCTTTACAAAGCGCATACCAACTACTTTATGTTATCTTTCTTACTTCTATTATACGTTTTACACCACTACATAGCGTATACAATCAATTTTACAAAGCGTGACACCACGCCGTGTTACGTTTATGTAAAGCGTACTGTCCATCGACGCGTAGCTTCATAGACGCGTATTTGTCATACGCTCGTTGTACGCCTGCTCACAGCTTACGTTTACAACGTCGTTCTATCGTGTCGTTGCGTTGCGTATAATGACGAATACGCGTCTATGAAGCTACGCGTCCGTGAGCCTTAGTTGAAAAAGCTTCACAATATTGCTTATAATATTATATATTGCTTATATATAAGTCCTTTGACATGGTTTTCGTAACAAGCCTTCAGTATTTCTGTCCTAAAATTACTTCTACCTAAGTACCAACAGACACGCAATTTTCTTATTAAGCTCACTTTTCACCGCATTACATAATTGTTTCCTGTTGCCATTATGAAAAAATAACACGACGCATCTATAGGGTTGGTAAAAATGACAACTTTTTATAGTAACTTTTTAAGGCCCTTGTATATGTTGTTGTTGTTGATGTATGGTATATGAAATGAACCCTAGGCCTTTGCCTTCTCTTGAGCTTTGAGTGTCTCCGTCTTCTTCTTTTAACAAACAACTGGTCACCCGACGTTTACATAAATGAAAAGCCCTGCTCAGCAGTCTAGCTATCACCAGTGAGGCACAGTTGGTGGTGAATCAACTATCATTTTTTTTTTTTGAGCCTTCTTTTGAAGGCTAATTGTGCCAGTCGGATTCGCACACGAAGGATTCCGTACTACAATATTAAAATCGAACAAAAAAAAAAACGCCGACAAAACGTGTCTTGTATGGGAACATCTTTAATTTTTTTTATTATATTTTGTTGTTGTAGCGGCAATAGAAATACATATTCTATGAAAATTTCAAATCTCTACCTGCAACGGTTTATGAGATACAACCCGCTGACAGACGGACGAACAGCGGAGGCTTATTAATAAGGCTCCTTCGGGTACCTACGGAACCTTAAAATTAGAAACTTTTTGACACATTGCGACTGCGATGCAAATGTTCCTTTAAAATATGGATTTCGGCTTTATGATCTCATCCCGCGAATCGCTCACACCACCACCACACCCCAAGTAAAACAATAGCTGAGATCGATGGCACTAATGGCGGCGCTGCTCATCAGACCTTCAGTGTTGTTACTTTTAGCCGGATACTACGCAGAGTTGTGACGTAGCCGTGTGCAGAGTATATCTAAACAGACGAGCCCTGAACATAAGTGAGGGAAAGTGTACGGAGAATTTTCAGATCATATTTTAAGTGTTCTCTTAACGCAAAGAGCTACAGAAGGAACACACGTTCCACGCGTGCCTCGAATAGATGTCAGCAAAACCGTACAGGATCAGCAAGGCCGATGCCTGTTAGGGCCATGAGAAAAGTATGGAAAGGAAACTTGTGGCCTAGAAAGCAAAAGACAACTAAACGAACATACGTGTGGATTTTAGCGGGAGAAGTTTTGTGACGACGCTCTGTATAAGGTGTAAAAAAATTAACTTTAAGAATTTCGAGAGGACATTGTACTCCTCATTATGAACAACTTTTACTATGGGACCAAACCTGAAATAGCGAAAAAAAAAACAGCTGCTCCATACATTTTGACGAGTTATGCGAATATAAACGTAGGGAACAGCTGATTTTTTTTTCGCGATTTCAGGTTTGGTCCCATAGTAAAAGTTGTTCATAATGAGGAGTACAATGTCCTCTCGAAATTCTTAAAGTTAATTTTTTTACACCTTATATAAAAAAAGTACCTGATCTTTTTTCTCTTTGATCTTTTTTTTTTTTTGATCTGATATATTTATCATATAAGTGTGTGCAATAAAAAATTAATTATTGTTTGTGCTGACCTCGTTTCGTATCTTTGTTCAAGAAACTTTAAATATTTAGTCTTACACATGATTATGTTAGGTCAGGTTAAGTAGATACTACTTGTGTCCTTCAGTTGCCCTTTCCGTTCTAGGGCCACACACTCTTAAATTTACCAACTTTGAATTTCAAACCCGTAATTCGATATTCTTATGAAAATTCTAGAGATTCTCAAATAAAGAGAGAGATGAGTCTGAAAACATAATTGATAGTAAAAAGAAGTTTAGCTAGAACGCTAGTTTGTTTTTTTTAGTTTGGGAATCATCTAATGTCTTCTCTCGCTCTAGGGCGGAGCACGAGGGTATCAAACTTTTACTGACTAAAATATCTATGTTCCTTCAGTTGCCTTTGCGTTCTAGGACCACGAGTTTCTTTTTCAGAAGTTTTCCCATGGCCCTAGCAGGCATCGGCCCTGTTGGGCCCCCTAAGGTTTTGACATATCTTTGAGGCGCGCGTGGAACACTACTCCTCCTCCTCCTCCTCGAGTCGTATTCCTCATTACTGAGGGTCGTGAAGTTCCCGCTGGATTAGCTTCTTGCTAATGGTATTGAAATGTTAGCTAAGTACTTAAATAATTACTTAATTAGGTAAGTACGCCGTGCCGAAACAGGACGACAGACAAAAAACACTTCGACGAAATTGCCAATAAATCGCCAAAAGAAAAACAAATACGTAAAAGAAACATAAATAATTGAAGTAAAACTAAAACAAAGTCGTTTGACAGAACGACAGAAGTTCGCCAATAATAATGAGTTCGCCAACTAAACTGTAATGACCTGATGTGCTAATGACAGTTAATTAGAACCGCTTTGTAAAACGTTATGGCACAAGTTTGTTTAGCTTTGGAGATATATTTATGAATTTAAAGTGATTGGCGAAGTTGGAGAGAGCAATGCTGGCCTAGTGGTAATGGCCCCGACTTAAGAGTCGTATGTTGCGGGTTCAATCCCAAGCAGGAGCTTCATCATTTCAGCCAAAAAAAGTTTTTGCCACAAATACAATAGACGATAGGTAAATACAAATACTAAAAGAGTACTGAGTATACATGTAAATGGATGGAGAGGGAGAGGAGAGAGAAAAGATGGATGGATTGTGTAAGAAGTTATATGAAATAAAAGGGAGTTAGTGATAGTGTGACGAGTGACAGGACAGAATGGAAGAAAAAAAACGTTTGCGCCGATCTCAAGTAATATGAGATAAGGGCAGAAAGAAGACATTTTTTTCCTCTTTGTTTAAAAAAGACGTCCACTGTTAAACAAGCCTCTTGTATGTGTCGCCACAATGTACCGATCTTTTACACCTCGTATCCATTAGATTCCCGCGACTCTCACCAGGTCCTCGGTCCACCTTGTGGGAGGCTTACCAACGATCTGTTGTCCGATAGGCATGCGCTTTACTTCGTGTAATTTATTTCATCACCACTGCTCTCAAAACGGTAAAGAAAAACATCGTAAGGAAAACGGCATGTCCTGGAACCAAAAAATTCGAGGATATCCACCAACCCGCACTGGGACTGCGTGCCATTTCCTCCCATAGAAAGGAGGCCCGAGTCCCAGCAGTGGGAACATTATCAAGCCGATTATGTTTATGCTGTGAGAAGTTTTAATGTTTATCTTTCAGGTATCCGAAGCGCTATTTTTTTTTTTTCAGTATGGTAAAACAAACAGTTTTCACACAACGATAATTTGAAACCAGCAATTCAAATTCATTTTCATTGAAATCTGATCACTTTATTTGCATTTACTCTCTTTTCAGTAATTATTACTATCACTCCATTTTAAAGGCCTCAAAAAAGCAGTAGGTTTATTCGGGCCATAAATTGGAAAAGTATCCCAATTTATGATACCTCTCAAAAAACACGGCAGTCACATTTACCGTCCATATTTCGCTGAGCACCTCCACCTGCTTCATAAGCTATAAAATCCCGCTGAACACGAAAACGACGAATAAAACATACACATAGCAGGCTTACAAGCAAAGGGACCAATTAAAAACGTTCGTTATCAAAGGATCCAGGTATTTGGGGTGTTAATTCCAACCCCTGGATGAACTCTCCCCTCAAAACTGTGCAAATAGCGAGTACCCTTGTAAAGTGCTCTCAAAAATGTTCTTAGCATTTTTTCTTGTCGTTGAGCGATAATGAATCTAGAGTTTAAGGCTTTTAAGTAGCTTTTTGAGTGAAGGGGTTGGTTTAAAATATTGTAGTGCAGTAGTCGTTTAGTTAGTAAACTGTTAAACACTCTTTATGCTAAATTTAGTGCCGCTAATTGGGTTAATCACCAAAACTTGTAAAAGAGCCTTAAGATACTAAGTTAGTAGGTAGGTAGCCGGACACGCCCCCGGCGTCGAGAGTTGCAGGACGACTACCGGCCACCGTAAGCGTGGGTTTGCGGACAGCGAGCCATGGGTAGCTCGCCGTCCGGCCGTCCGGTAAGGTCCAAGCCACGGTCGACGGTGTGTTGTGTTCCACGCGCTCGTCAAAGAGATGTCAGCAAATTTGTAGAGGCCAGTTAGGGACGACACCTGCCAGGGCTACTGATTGTTCGAAGGAGTTACCGCAGCACTCGCAGTAAAGGTCAAGGAACACTGGGGGGTTTTAGTCAGTAATGGTCTGACACTCCCTCCCGATCTGAAGAAGTAATTTAATGATTATCCACGTACAAAAAAAAAACACACCGTAGGGTTACTACCTACGGTGTGTTTTGTGCCGAAGTGGGGCTGCTGCCCGATATCACGCCCCACATCCCGCGTGCGTATTCCACGCATTGCAATAAAAACTTGTATAAAAAGGACATTTGCGGGGGCTACACGTGCGGAGCAATCCCGCATGCGTGATGAAATCCGCACGATATTAAAAACACCCTTACTTCACTACATATATATAATAGAACAGTATTTATTCGATGCAGGCAATACAATAGGCAACAACAAAAAAATAAAAAGTACAGATTTACAACATAGTTGCCCTGAGCGTGCCCGAAAAAGGGTCGTCAACTCAGCAATTGCTGGGCGTCAGACACCCAGCGCTGATTTTCAGCTGGCACCCCGCAGTGATGCACGGATGATGGTAAATAAAAAATAACATATAAATAAACCTATATGTATAAATATAACCCTTACTTAAACTAAAAAATTGATACAAGTGTATTTGTATGATAATTTTGCTTTTTATAAATATTATATTATAATATATGCCACGGTAGTTACAAACTATTTTGCATGCATAGAGTTATAGTACAGCTCATATTCTACAACCTTAGTAAAAGAATAAATGAAAACAAAAATGTGAAAAAGAGGCCAGGTTTGTGCAAAACTAGAGCGAGATAGTTTCGGCGCTAAATGAATTAAGATTAAAATCGGTGCAAAGTTTATACAGTTCTTCAAATCATTGCTAAGAATGGAAAACTTTTTCAATTGAAAGAAAAGTTATTTTCCAACTGAATATTTAATGAGGCTAACTACATATTCTTAATTGCCAATCACTGATCGACGATCAAGTCTCAAGCATCATTGTCATCATTCGTTGTAAGTACAAGCACTTTTGACCATTACATATTTGCTGTATGGACTTTATAAAGAGACTTTGACCGCTAAGTTTGTTTCAGTGTTTCTTCTTAGCGTAGTCAGCTAGGAAACATCAGCCTCATTTAGTTTAAATTGACGTGTACAACTGTTATTTAAAAACCTATTTACAAAATAAATATCGTATTGAATCCCTAAAACTAATACCTACCCAAAATGTAGACATAAAACCCCTACTAACTATGAGTAGATGTAGATCTACCCCCACACACACAGGCATAACCCGCGTATGTGTTTGCAAGGTATTTGTTATACCATACCAGATGCGGTGCCGATACGTCTGATCGGTACCTCATCAGGTATGGTACTGACGTGCGTCCCGCAAAGGGTGCCATCGCTGAGGCTGCGGGGAAGGGCAGGGAGGGTGGAGGGACGGGGGAGGATTCATCAGAGAGTGAGCCGGACAGTTATTAATTTTAGGACATAATGGCCGACGCAATTGATTTTTGATACTGCAGTTGACGTTTTCAAAGTTATTTCTTGTGAATTACGAGGAAATGGCTTTAAAACGTACCTACGTAATAAACGTGAACATAAAAGTGTGAACAGGTAATTCTGTATCCTTTCACACCTGGGACGGTATAGCGAAATCAGGAAACGTTCTTTATCAAAATAATAATCGCGAATAGAAGGAACTGTCCGAGCTTCTCAATAATAATTTTCGTTATAAAACAAATAATAAGAAGTGACGTCCGAAGCGTACCTCGTACTATTTGTTCCTGACGCTCAGACCGCGCTGGGGCGACGGAAAGATGAACACCGCCGGACCGCGCCGAGGGAGGGGGCAGCATCCCTCTCGCTCACACCTACAGGTACTACCTCGCTCGCACACCATTAACTCACAGATCAAATGTCGTAGTGAAACAGAGCTAATTGGCTAGAAATTCTATAACTTTAAAGCCGGAAAAGTGGAAGTGAAACGTGCAAGCCACTTCTCCAACTTGCAGATACTGATTCTGTTCATGTAAATGGACAACAGATAGAAAATTCCCAAAATAAAATTGGGCTTTCCGTACAGAGTTAGAATCGTAAATCAAAATTAGTTTGTGGTCCAATATTTTTTATGCCAGAGTTGTCTTTTTTAAAAAAAAGTTGTCTATTTCCACGCACAGAAATAGTACCTATTTCAAAAATGATCATCCATTTGTGTTACACCTGTATACTCAGGGTGTTGCGGAAATAAGTAGCACTCAGTAGAGCTGTTGTTGACAAAGAGACAATAGCAACTCAAGCAGCGTTGTGGTCCTGTAATAAGGTTGTCGTCGGTGCAGGGGCGCCGACTCCGTGGGTGCTCGGAGGCTCAAGCACCCATGAGAAATAAACAGTGGGTGCCGAGCACCCCTGAGAATAGACATCAAGAAACAAATCAGTAATCGCCTTTTAGGGATGGGCGTTTTTTCATTACCCAACGACCCGTTTAGCGCAGTGGTTTATAGTGCCGGTTGAGACGCAATTAAGGGTCGCGGGTTCGATTCCCGCACCAACACAAATGTTTGTTGATGAAACAGATATTTGTGTTGGGTCTGTGAGTTTGTGGTACCTTCGTTATTCCGCAGTATGTAAGTAGGACATATATTGATTTGTCGGTCGATCACTGTGCATTTCTCTTCTCACACTTCGCCACTTTTTCGAGTCATCAAATGAGCATGAGCACCAATGAGGTTTTCTAAAAGCCGGCACCCTTGCGTCGGTGTAAGGTTCAGTGAAAACTAGCGTCAGGCAACTTGTATGAAGTTGTCTGGCATTAAGCTGAACTGGCGCAGCCGTGAGGCACACAGACACCATAACGTTGTTTTTTTTAACGTTGTTTAACACAATATTGTTGTTTTTTTTTATTCATGATTCCATACACTTCTTTCTTCATTGTGTGTGTTTATGTGCTAAATAAACGTATTTTCTTTCTTCTTTCATTCTAATTGCAGATTCTGACATATTTCAGAATTTTCTCTGAAACGAAAATGCACCGATGCTTGTTTGGCTCCCAATACTAAATCGAGACACAAGAATAGAAAAATACTATCGGCGATTCCAGCCGACTGGCGAATGGCTGTTGACAGGAAATGCCAACAGTGTGTAACGTGGAGAAGCTGTTGGAAATCGATTCTATACCTTTAAAATGAAGCATCTGTAATGTATCTAGTGATACAACAAAAATGGGCACAGTTCTATGCAGATAAATTATGGGTCTACCCTTAACCTTCGCCTGTAATTTAAGTTAGTGCTTGACTGCGATCCCACCTGATGGTAAGCAGTGATGCAGTCATTGATGGTGAATCGCACTAGTTTATTAAGAGCTTATTCACTTTAGCCTTGAAGACACCTAAATTATAATCGGACAGGAAGAGCCGCTGCAAGCAAATTGTTCCAATCCTTGGATGTACGCGGTATAAACGACGAGGCAAAACGCTTAATCCCGACCGTATCGGAGCCCGTATTTTTCCAACATATCCAATAATATCAAGATCTTGACTGAAATAATCTAAGTAGATAATAGAAAACTTGACCACATACGATACTGAGTCTACCATGCTTATAAAGACGAGAAAAGAGTGTATTTTAAAAGAACGAGATAACGCGGGTAGTAATTAAGTTTGTTCTACCGCTGCACTCGGCACAAGCAGGGAATGTGCACCGCATTAAATGGAAGCCAGCAGAATTTCCAATCTACGACACGGCTCGCTTTCATGAACAAAACGAGCAGAAATTATTTTTAGTAAAGGCTGTCAATATTCATACAGGTGTGATACGATATTCGCATTTGAATTCCTGATATATTTATTTTAAATGCGGGATTCAGTATTCGGTTTTGGTAAATATTGAATATTGCACCGGACTTGCCTAATATAACGACAAAAACTACATTGTAAATGTTGGTTCTTGCCGCTACGTCAGGCAGCATAAGCCGAAAATGAAAAGTTTGAAATATGGCCTAATGAAAGCTGGACAATAAGCGATCTGCAAAGCCTGACCTGTCCCACTACTACCTACTACTAGGAAATACTGAGAAAAGTTGATTTATTTCTCTTTTATCATCACCTTTCATTGTCTATTTAGATTCATGTGTTCTACTCAAAATTCTGTACTTACATGATAAATACAAACCTTATCCAGCTAGAGAGTTTTTAGATTATTTTCGACTACGTTCTCAAACATTATTTCTTATGTTATGTGATTTTGTACAAGTTGAAAAATGGTCGACAGGTAAGGTAACTTTGTCAAGTATTCCAGTTATTGTTAGTTCATTTAAGCTGGTATTGAAGTTTTTAATCAGTCTCAGCAAAGACATAAACGATTAAGTTACAAATTAATGGGACTGCTTTGACATTTATCTTGACTGATCTTTGTCTAGTTTCAGTGCTTTTTACGATCTAATCTGAACCGTTTAATGGGATGGAGCTATATTAAAAGAGTGTCCATGGAGTTTCTTGCACGATTTTCTCCATATAGATCTACACATTGGAACGTGACATTTAGATTTTTTTTTTTGACTGACCAACATTTTGACACTTAAGAAGTCAGGCACTTTGGGATTGTCAAAATATATAAACGGTCTATCTATGTTTAGACTGACATATCAACGCACAGCCGAAACTAAAGGGCCTAGGAGCATCAAATTTTGCACAAGGTTTCTTTATATGTCATAGGCGAGCACTAAGAGAGGATTTTCCAAAATTCACCCCCTAAGGGGATGAAATGGGGGTCCGAAGTTGTATGAAGATATCTACTTTCAAGCGAGCGAAGCTACTGACAGAAGCTAGTTTGAAATAAACGTTTCTGATTTCTGATGGGGTGTATACCTCCATCCTCCTTTCTGATAGGGTGTATACCTCCATCCTCCTTTCTGATAGGGTGTATACCTCCATCCTCCTTTCTGATAGGGTGTATACCTCCATCCTCCTTTCTGATAGGGTGTATACCTCCATCCTCCTTTCTCGCCCCTGTTCCGATAGTAAGATTTTGATATTACTATTAAGGGCCCCAGTCCGATACAAAGATACTGGTGTTTTCTTTGTGATAGACTTTTGACACTAACCTGATCATAATTAAGGTAATGAATAATACCAGTTAGTTGATACGACAGTAGCACGTGATGCTAACATTGCTTATCAGTCAGCAGTGAAACACGAGAACTAGTTATCTGCCTTCATAAAATAGACATTATCTGGTTTTCTCACCTACTGATAAAATACTGACATAATTAGCGTTTAATTGTTCCAAACCACTTGACAGCAGAATGCACACAAGATGAGGGGAAAAACTTGTTCTGCTTAAAGGAAACATAATCAGGGCTAAATAATCTGGGTTTTGAGTAGGTGGTGTTTTTTTTTTAGGTGTAATATCATCGTATGACTTCTCCAGCTTTAGGGTGGGGTGGGAGGACGTGTCAGACTTTTACTGACTAAAATCACACTGTGTTCTTCAGTTGCCCTTTGCGTTCTAGGATAACGAGTTTTCTTTTCAATAATTCGCCGCGGCCCTCGTGGGCATAGGCCCCTACGGTTTTGATGACATCTCTGTGAGGCGTGCGAGGAACGCTACGCGCTATCGACGACTTTCTTACACCAGAATCCGGTGCAGGAACCTCCCGAACTTACCTACCGTGTCTGGAGAGGACACCGTGACGCCTCTCCAGCCACTCCTCAAAGAGGGGACTTAGCGTCATGACTACGATGTGCCCTTGAGTAGGGAGGTACGCCCAGCCATGTGAATTTACGAATATTTCTTGAGAATCAACAAATAAGCCATGTTTTTCTATAGTTTGCATAAATAACATGCTCAATTTCGGCTAAGAATAAGGAAAATCAAACATGAATCTATCACATGGAAAAATGGAAATAAACACATGTCTGTCTGTCAATGCAAAATCAATCTTATTGACTAAAGATCAAAGTTCGATTTATCTCGATTCGTAATATTTGTATCACTATTAATGGCTTCTACTAATTAGATCTTTAACTGCTTATATTTAACGATCATTTTCGATTGACCCAAATGAATATTTTTGGGCGCATGGTAGATTTGAGTGGAACCATGTGTTGGCGGATTCTTACTAAATATAATATATAAATACATTTACATAAACGTGTCAACGATCCGTTTAAGTGTGTTGCATAAACACAACGTTGAAAAATAAATAAAAACTTTACGTCGTGAGATAACTTCAATGCAGAGAAATTAATTGAATACCAAGACAAGAGAAACATTCTTTTAAAGTCATTGAAATTGTCCGCAATGGATGGACGTAAGAGTTTTTAATGGCATCTTAGCGAAACCTAACTGTATTGAAGCAAAAGTTTAAAGTAGATTATAATTTGTGATTAAAGTGTAGATAATAGTAGGTAAGATGGGATTGACATCGTTGCATTAGTGTACGAAAATTCCTTAAATAAAAATGAGAACAATAATTCTAAAAACAAGGTCTTAATTAAAAACTACAAAGAAAAACGTAAAAAGGTTTTTTTACAGGCTTCATCTTGCAAGACGACAATAATATTATTGTACCTATAACAATGGTGTTAAAACAATGGATTGCTTTGAAAAACACTTTATTATATTTTTTAAAAAGAAAAGATTTCTAAAATTAGACAATTTTTTTGTGATAATTTGTGTGCAAGCCAGAACTGAAGAGAAGCAGTGTTGCAACGTAACAAAACATGAATGTAATATAGAACGGGTGGATATTCTCACCATTCCAACAAATGGCTTTGTGAAAAATGTGAGCAAACTAATTCGCTAGACTAATTCAAAATTCATTTTATTTATCATAAACCACATGGACACTTATGATATGGGAAGCTGGGCTGCACGACTCCAAGTAGTTTCCTAGAGTAACCGGTTAGCTCCGCTTTTAATGCGACTTGGGGGGTTACCATGACGTTTAAAGTAAGATTGTTTTATTCCTATTCCAGTGTGGGTAAGAGATGGCGCTAGACCACCTGTATAGCTCTGTCTCTTACCCACACAGAAGTAAGAATGAAACAATCTTACTTTGAACGTCATGGTACAGGGGTTGTTTAGGTGATCTATCTATTCTATAACTAGCTGGCCCGGCAAACGTTGTTCAGCCAGCTCTACATATATTTTATCAAAGAAAAAAATGGAGGATGGGGGCGGGAGGATAAAAAATCGCCTACTACCTATTACCATACCTACCAAATCAAAAAAATTCATAACAATCGGTCAAGCCGTTTCGGAGGAGTTCGATAACAAACACTGACTGTGTATTAGATACTAGATTCTGCCGGCGGCTTCGCTCGCTTGAAAATAGGTTTTTCCATACAAACTTTAGACCCCCGTTTCATCCCTTTAGGGGGTGAATTTTTCAAAATCCTCTCTTAGTGCTCGCCTACGTCATAAAAGGAAACCTTGTGCAAAACTTCACGCTCCCAGTCTCAGTAGTTTAGTTAGACTGTGCGTTGATGTCAGTCAGTCAGTTTCTCCTTTTATATAGGGTGACTGGTAATTAGTGTACGATACTTAAACACGTGATTGTGCTCATTATAACCAACAACTTTTACTATGGGAACAAACCTGAAATCGCGTAAAAAATATCAGCTGTTCAGTACATTAGGCAAACATAAATGTACTGAACAGCTGATTTTTTTGCGATTTCAGGTTTGTTCCCATAGTAAAAGTTGTTGGTTTTATTGAGCACAATCACGTGTTTAATTATCGTACACTAATTGCCAGTCACCCTATATATAGATTAGATACGTATTCGTCTTCTCTCTATCGTTTATCGCACCTACCACTATTTTGCTCTGCATTACCCAAAGGTTGACGGATAGAAAATGCCAAAGGCATTAAGTCCACCTCTATACTTTTGTATGCTTATAGCATTTAATAAATAAATAAATAAAAGGTTTGAATTTTTGTTTGTAATTAATAAACTCAAAAACTACGGAACCCATTTTAAAAACTATTTCACCAGTTATTTTACTTTATCACTATTTTCTACTTTCGAAACCACTGGATACTTGCCAGTGCAGTTCAAGCTAGTATGTTCATATAATAATGTTAATAGGTATGAGAGGACACTGCGGCCCTATCAAAGTCCTTATTCCCTTTAACCTACCATTACCAGCTTCTATTTCTACCTCTGACTCAGCCAAGCCCTTAATGGTACACGTGACGTGAGATGGATCAATGTAAACAAACATCCAAGGTCTGGTTGCTACAGTTAATTGAATCAGCCGCTGATGAATATATAGCGCTACTTGTGTTTGTAGGGTGAACACTTGTTTGTAATACACAATGATGATCTTTTAAGTGGCAGTGAAGACCAAATCCGAATTCGTGATAGCGCTCGTGTGGTTCCCGAAAGAAATAGCTATCATAAATATAAATTGAACGATAATTTGAATTTGAATCTTTCCAAATATCGATCCACTCAATTATAACCAAAACATTTCCACACTCAATATAATAATTGCTTAAGAAACTCACAATTACACAGAAATAGTGTCACACGTGTCTATTTTTGCTTTCATTTGCATCACAAGAGACTCATACAAACTAGTGAGGAACATCGTCAGACAAACTATTGAAATTAACCTACAATTGTGACTAGAAAACTACATAGTCTGTAAATTTGGGTGTCAAAGTATGGCACGAATGTACCTACTGAAGTTATCAAAAAATAAAGGGCCAACTTACGTACCGTTACGTAGGGAATACTTTAATACACAAAAATAATACTCGCAATATCATATTATTTAACGTGCCAAAAAAATGTACGTATTGTTTTTAAAACACTATGTAATTACGAGTAATTATTATTATATTGTTTCTTTCAGTTTCGTTCCAAGTTACATTCTAGGGTGTTTCACAAATGACAAAACGGGCCTTTTATTTTTAAAATGAGGTTACTATGAAATCTTCAATTTTGAAAAGTCATGAGCATGAGCTGCGATATACCATCGCCAGTACTTTTTCAAGTCAAGATCTAATCTACCCATTTTATCCCAGCTGGGCGAAGCCTTCCCTCTCCCTTTTCCCCACACGTCTATCTTCTGCAATTGCGGGCCAGTCCCTCCGGTAAGAGTTCATCTCTCCACCTTCGTCTTTGTCCTCCGCGATGTCGCCTTGCATTTAATGGGACCCAATAAGTGATTCTTTTAGCCCACATCTCATCTGACATGCGGCAGACATATCCAGCCCTATCCCACTTAAGAATAGCAGCTTTTCGGATAACATCTGCAATCTTAGTATAGGCGCATCTTAGAAAATTTCGAATGCTCGAAGAATTGACAAGAAACTACAGTTAACTTTAAGAACATTATATTAACATCATCCTCGTTAACATATCCAAGAAGTATAGTCCTTGAATTTCCTATAAAATTCTGTAACAATTTATCCAGTAAGTTAATCCCTTGACAGCAGCGGGGCAGGCAGTCTCGTTACCTATTCATTAGACAAGAATTCAATGATGGCGGCTTGTCTTGCCTTAATTAATACCAGCAAAGAAATCCGCCGTATTCCCCATGGAATGGAGGCTGTCGTTCAATTAATGCTTGCTTATTTAAGGCTTTTTTTGTAAAGACTCTTGTGAATTTGTATGGGGAAGAGGACAATACAATTCTATGGAGATATTTTAGCAATTATAATGGTATGTGATGACATATAGTTCCGAAACGTCTCATCAGAAGGCTCAAAGTCACCCAAAGGGCTATGGAAAGGGCTATGCTCGGAGTTTCCTTGCGTGATCGAATCAGAAATGAAGATATCCGCAGGAGAACCAAGGTTGCCGACAGAGCACGAAGAATCGCCAAACTAAAGTGGCAATGGGCAGGGCACATTGCTCGCAGAACGGATGGCCGTTGGGGCCGAAAGGTTCCGGAGTGGCGACCGCGTACCGGAAGATGCAGTGTTGGTAGGCCCCCTACAAGGTGGACCGATGACCTGGTGAAGGTTACGGGAATCCGATGGATGCGAGACGCACAGGATCGTTCGTTGTGGCGACATTTGGGGAGGCCTATGTCCAGCAGTGGACGTCTATCGGCTGAAATGATGATGATGATGAATGGTATTGGGAGACTGTGTAGCGGACTGTTGATTCAAGAACAGGCAGGCAGTACACTTGTGTTAGTTATTTCATCATCTCAGCTCGCAGATCACAGTGAAGTAATCGGCATATCCTAGAACGCAAACAGTCTGTGTATCTATCCATGTACTGGATAACGGTCCACTCCCTGTTAAAGATGCACTTGCAATAGGAATACCTATAGTAAGCTCATTATTATGGATGTCTGTTTACCGATCCCGTACCCACTTCATGATAAAATAAAGATCACTAATGGAAATAGACCATAGATCTCCCAGTAACTAAGTCGTTTTAACATTGAGATAATCTTTCTATCCTCATGCCAATATTTATATCAAGTCAAAGTAGTGGGAAGTTAGTTTTGTACCACTTGCAATCTGTATCCAGAATGTTAAATACAAAATGCACAAACATGATCTCGAATGAATTTAACAACTAGGAACTCATCTTCTTTTTTAAGTGGAATACCATAAAATAGCTTTTCCCGCCCTAGGTGGAGCGAGACGCATTGTGAGATTTACTGACTATAACCAACCTGTGTTTCTTCAGTTGTCCCTTGCTTTCCAGGACCACGGTAACTCTTTCGAACGGGCCCGTAGTCCAATTAGTATTCAACTAACACTTTGACATACAAATAGCTAACTTAACTTAGGAAAAGAAATCTATCCATGCAGGCAGTTACTTTACAACTGCATCTATCGGAAAATATCGATCTCAAACCAAGTCAGATCATACGTCACACTTCCCAGAAAGACTGCAATTTGGAAACCTACACCGATTACGGTTTCACAAGAAAAAAAAACCTAATTTGTGACAAAATTCCCGAAACTCAAGTACATTAGCATTACTCGGGTCGTCAGCCCAGGTAATTACGACATCGTTAATTAGTAATTAGATTTTGATACTTTAGAGGTATATAAGATAGGTGTAGTGTAGTTTTGGACATTGTGTAAACAGCTGTGATACAATATTCAACAACAAAGAAGAACAATGAAGTGCATGGTAAGTCGCCTCTTAGTATTATATCAACCTGACTTTCGACCGCCATCATAATTCTGACCTCATGCCATTTTATTTGTGGTTGGTCTATCTCCATAAATGTCTGACTTTTATAAAGTATCTGCAATATTTTACTTTCTCAGTGTTTCAAGTTTACTCGTAACTTCCCAGTTAATTCTATTTCAATAAAAATCATTTCCATAAATCCCTATAAAATTGTTCAATTTTTTATATCATAAGTAACATTGGCTTAATTTTTAACAATTGTAAAACGAACCAGCATTTCATAACCTTAACTCCTGTTGCGAAACACATCCTGTAATGTTTTTTTTCTTCTTTTGTACATGTTATCAGTTAGGACATTTAAATAAACCTGTGTTCTCTTCCTTCATCAGATTATCACAGCTTTGGCCTTCGTGGCCGCAGTTCAAGCCAAGCCCTTCGGCGACTTCGGGCTTGGAGAAGCACTCGGCGGTGTAGGCTCAGGTACTTTATACCATCATCTTAATATTCGTGCTAAAGAACAAGATTTTTGGCAATTATTATTATTATTATTAATTTGGCATAATTTTGGGACAGCAAAAACTGGTAGATGATCTTTATCGTATTGATACTAAAATCACTAGAGTATGAAAATCAAAGCACCGTACAGACCTATGTAGGTCTAAATGCTCATAGTCTAATCCTTTAAAAGTAATACTCTAGCAACCAGATGCTTAAACCGCAGTATCGGTAAACGTTAGAACAATAGATAGAATAGTAGCAGAAGTATTCGTTGTTACACAATGGTCGTGTCTTCCAGGTATTGGTGCTGCCCTCGGAGGCCTGGGTGAAGGCGTTGGTGCTGGCCTCGGAGGCATAGGCTCTGCTATCGGAGGTGTAAGTTCTGGCCTGGGTAGAGGCGTTGGTGCTGGCCTCGGTGGAATAGGCTCTGCTATCGGAGGTATAGGTTCTGGTCTAGGTCGTGGCCTTGGAGGCCTCGGAGGCCTAGGAGGTGGTTCTTACGGCTCAGGAAGCGGTTACGGACAATCCGGTTACCAAGGAGGCAGCAACGGCTACGGTAACAGCGGATACGGTGGCGGTGCGCTCCAAGCTGGACAAGACGTTGGACACGAGGAGAACGATTTCGACCAGGTAATTTCTAACGCAGTTGAATTTCAGTATGATTGACTTATGGTTGAGATGTGCTTTGTACATACGTCATCGGTCTATCATACCAGAATCCAAAAGTGGTATTTTTAAAAAAAATAATATGTACTAGTGCTTGACTGCGATTCCGCCTGATGGTAAGCAGTGATGCAATTGTTTATGGTGAGGCGCACTAGGTTATTAGGAGCCTATTCACAAATATAAAATATAGTAAAACTGAATCTTAAGCTACTCTTAGCCTGACATCTTCAGTTTTGGAGGTCACAAATTATAAAAAAGTTCTCAAAGTTGAAGAAGTAGTGTCATAACAAGCACCAAATACCACAGCTGTTATATTCAAATAACTACAGTTAGTTAGGCAATAACCTAAAAATATTAATCCTTAACTCTGATCTCTAGGAAACCCATCACCACTCGTCTTCCGGCCACAGCGTCGGAGGAGTCATGCAGACCGGCGGACAAGGCCACAGTATGTATGGACACAACAACTACGGCGCTGGTGGTTCTGGTTACGGCCAGAATTATGCGCATGGAGGATTTTTGGATTAAAACTTAAACAACTAAATGTTCCGTTGACAATGTCGACCCCGAGTTTTAACTTAGATTAATAAAAAATTATGCAAATTTAAATCAAGTTTTAATTTTTTTCTTTCGTGTATTTCTGATAAATTACCATCGTCATGTTGCCTCCCGTGTAACCTTTCTGTTGACGCAAAATCCTCATCTCCCCTATCAACTATCGATGTATCATTGACTCTCTATTCTTCCGTATCATTCTTCGCAAAATCTACTATTATATTGTGTTTGATACCAATCTTTGCATTCGCATTTTGAGGATTCCATTATTGAATTTTTAAAATGCGAATGCAAAGATTATTGTTTTTGTGTCATATTGCATTGTTTTTGGCTCTATAGTATAAAATTGAATTAACAAATTTTTCTTTTTTTTTGGTTTGAACTCACGCAATCAACTATAAACTTAACCAAAACCCAACTTTAAAAGTATTTCTCTTATATTCAGGCAGCTTGACCATCACTCCTTTGTGTGTTTTAAAATACCTGAAACAATATAAAAATCTATTTAGTATTTTAATCTATAGGTATAATAAAAAGAGAAGGCCTGTCCCACTGCCTCAACAATGCCTAGCCTAAACTCTTGAACCTCGAAAGCTCAACTGTTACAAGTGTTGTTTTAAACACGTAAACCAAGTAAAATACAATTTTTTTCAAAATTCAACCCTTGGGGAAAGGTGAAAAGGGGTATATCCTGCAAGCGAAGCCACGCACGGACATAAGCTAGTTTACTAATAGACTTAGCACACGACAAGATATTCAATAGATATAAATTGACTGTAATAAACATTATATTGCAATTTTGCGGTTAAACTAATTGAGGTTATAGGTAAATGGTCGACAGATAACTCACAAATAATTTAAAGTCATTAATAAGTATATTAATTAAAACAATATGATATAATTAGAATACGATGAAGTGATTATTTATTTATTCATTATGACTTTATGCAACACAGAGGTGCAAAGGCGGCCTTAGGTATTCTCTATCGGTCAACCAAGGGTGATGAAGAGAAAACATGGCAGGTGCATAAAAGAAAAGATTATTAAAAAAACAAGGGCACAAATTGATTGGTTGAACCAAATGAACAACATTGCTTACTATTGAATATTGAAAATCAAGCCCGGCAATGAATACCAAAACAATGACGACCATACCTCTGAACTCCGAAAAATAAAACAGCGGTAACCTAATCGACATTCAGGCATTCGAAAACTTTTTGTAACAATGTTTCACGGCACTATTTCGACATACATATATGATGTCACCTCTCCCATATAAGGATCAGCAGCGACCACACTGAATCACATTTGGGATTGGAAAACGAGCCATTGTCGACCAGCTTTTTTGAGGTCAATTATTTTTTTTGGCGTCATTTTTATGAGTCTCCATGGCGCCCAGTGTAACTTGGCATTCCAGAGTGGCTTCAATAGTAATGTCATTTGTGTGTCAGATTCAATACATGACGATTTAGTTGCTTTTTCATCACGTGTCTGTTTGTACTGGGTGCCTTGTAGGTTTTAATGTGTACCTATAATTTTTAGTTTGGTGTGTTGTGTGTATTACTTTCTTTGAATAACAATGGTTGTGGTTTTATGTTATTATAGTGTAGTAAGTAGCTACAGTTTCGTAGAATGATACTTGTATGAGCACTGAAACTGATTTGGATATCAAAGAAAAAAACAATTTAAAATTCATTGTTCTTTATTATAATAAAACTCTATTAACTATACAGTAGTTATAATGCATTCAACACAGGAATCTAGCAAAGCAATAAACCTAGAAACAAAGAGGCAAATCAAGTAATATCAAAGATGGCGCACGTTGAAATAAAACGCGGGAAATGATGCGACACACAAATACAGCCGTCACCTCGTACAGTAGTTTTGCTAAATACGTAAGTTATTCGTAAAACTTTTGTAGAAGTTAAGAAACTAAAACTGCGGCTTGTTACCATATTTTTGGGAAACAAAGTTATTTATTTAGTAGGCAGAACGTGTTGAACTGTATGAATAATATTCGCAACTGTACAGTCAGGGGTCAAAATTGCAGTTGCACCCTGCCAATGCTAAAGTATCTTCTCTGTAGAAGAAGTTCATTGGTCCGCTACTAGTTGATTCAATACTTTAGATTGTATGCTACAAACTGAACATTCAGTCATGAACCATTGACCCTAACATTAGTAGAGTGCAACTGCACTTTTGATCACTGACTGTGCACGCGTATTTTAACGATTGCTTTAAACATACAATTTACTGTTGATAGTAACGCCGGCGCTTTTGGATTTAACGTTTCAGTCTCTGTTTGAGATGTCTATATCCTTTTTATCATCACCACCGCAGCCCTGCGACGCATAGAGCAACTGAAGAAACACAGGTAGGTTTGAGTCAGCAAAAGTCTGATATTCCCTCACGCTCTACTCAGATCGGGAGAAGTTATTTGATGATTACCTATCTCAAAAAAAAAGGGACCATGATAGGTACTCAACTGCTCATAGGTTAAGCAATAGAGTTCTACAGAATAGAAGAGCACACTAGCGTCTTTCTACAGGATAGAAGAGCACACTAGCGTCTCTCATAAATGTGGTTGGTGCTGCACAGAAATCCTCACTGATTACCTCTTCAACTTAAGATACCACAAATAGTGAGAAATGCTTTTGTAATAGTACTATTGTATGACAGCCATAAACGTCAAGACGTAAAATGTAATCATTGCTTTATACTGAAGCGAGGCGTCACTGATGGTTAGCAGCCAAGTAAGGTAGAACCATATTTTTTTTAAGGTAGGACCAATGACTTCTCCCGCGCTAGCATGGAGCTGGGTGTCAGACTTTTACTGACGAAAACTACACCTATGTTCCATCTTTGCCTTTGCGTTCCAGGACCACGGGTTTCCCTTGCGGAAGTCAATCAGTGGCCCCAGTAGACTTCGGCCCTGCTGGGCCTTACGGTTTGCTGACATCTCTTTGAAGCGTGTGTGGAATACTACGCGCCATAGATGACTCGGGCTCGGTCCGGACGGTTAAAGGTCGGTCGGACGGCGACCTAAGGATTGCTTGTTGTCCGCAAGTCCACGTCTACGGTGAAGGTAGAACATCATAGGTGCAATTCAATTTATTATACACCTTTTGACTGAATAGGTCAGATAGACCGCTTAGTCCATCGATCTATTGCGCACTCTGAAAATGTAAGCATTATATCGTTTTATGATGCCTTAATAATTTAAAGTTATATCAAAAGGAAGAACGTCACAATTTTGTCAGAAAAGGATATTCTATCGAGGACAAACTAGGATAAAGCAAAAACGAAAAGGAACATTACAGTTTACATTTGCCTAATTTATTCATTGAAACCAGGACAAACTTACTGAATATTGTTCTATTCGTTAATCCGAACAGCGCAAACACAGCAAATAACTGAACAACATTAATTAAAATAAGTAAAACTCCGAATCTGATCATTAATCAAGTTGACAAGGCTGTCCCAGGTGTCCAGACTTAGTTCGTACGAATTAGCATAGATTCAATAATTCATTCATTAATACTAAGGGATAGAGCCTGTTTATTTACAATGAAAATTATAAGCTTAAAGCTTTGTTCCAGGTTAGGCTTAGTAAGGTAAAGTACAAGGAATTATTTGTAACTCATGTACAGCTAGATCATGATTTTGTAATCCAAAGTCTAACCTAAATGAACAACGATGACGGTGTAAAGTGACCAAAGATCTAAACATCCGTGATTAATATCTCATTTCTACGACTAATTTAAGTTATAAATAGCGAGAGTTAATATCACTACCGAAGATTACTGCAAATAAATAAATCGATATGATGTAGATACTCTGTTCATAAACATCAACTTAAAATATTAATGTTATTATAGATTGTGAATATGAAGTCACCTTTAATCAACCGAAAATAAAGCTCACAGATACCTACCCCAATATTCCGTGAAACACATTAGATAATGCGGTTTCAAAAGAAAATATAATTTTTTTCGCTTTAATTTTACTTTTTAGAAATTTTTATTTTTATAAGTAATGGTTTTAATATGTTTGAAGATTATAACGAAGTGTAGTTATAAATATTAGATGTATTTTACTCTTAGAAGCTTAACTTAAAATGAAATAATAAATTTTAACAGAATGTAGACAACCTAATTTAATATGACTATGATAACATGACAGTATTATTGAACATATGATATCTAAACCAAATACGCTTTATGAGAAAGAACTAACCTACAACCATTTAATCAACATTACAACAGTAATTTAGAACCTATATTATTTCGACATTCAGTAATATCTTCCAGCTTAACTTTTCGGGTAGATCCACTCTTAGACATAGAACCTCCCGAGTCCAAAGTAATCATGGATATCTCAAACGATTCCGTCTTATTTTAATCTCTATTTAAATAATTACCAAACAGTACTAATAACGCTCGGTGGCCCGAATATTATAAACATAAAATGGGTGAAGGCAGTCGGGTTTACGAGCTCAGTTCAAGGTGACCTGTTTTAAAAGCAACGTGTGTCATAATTACCTACATCCACGGTTGCTAGGTAACAATCGATGGGTATTGTGGACTAATTACGTAAGAGGATAATATACTAGATAGGTTTACTTTACTGTGCATCTTAATAAATAGCAATTAGGAGCTTACAGTTAATAGGGTGTAACAATGAGCACTCATTGCCAAAAGCGATCTTTTACAAACAACTTTTGAATGGGTAGTCTCTCTACTAAACTTATTTGGTTAGAGTTATGACAGAATTAAAGATTTCAGTAGTTGATATGGCTAGAAGGATCACAGCAGTCGACATGGCTAAAGAGGGAGTCATTATTCGTACTCTTGAGATGAAGACTTTGAACTAGATGAGGAAATAGAAAAATACGTTGCAACAACTTCCGATAAATTAAAAAAAATGCCCTCTTAAATTCAAAATTATATTTCAGGCTATATTAGCAAAGCCTGTTTTAACACTAAGGATTTACAGTGCCTTTAAAGTAACACTTTCCTAAAATACAAAAATACCGGGTGTTCACCGCAGCCGCGCCTCGTCGCATCCCATGTCAAATAAAATCTACACGGCACTAATTGGTCTCGATTCGCTAGGCGAATCTGCAAGCCCAATAGATACTGCTAACGATATTTTGGTCCTATACACAGAAATTCCCATATGAAAATTCAGATATATCTCTCATCTCTCAAAAAGCTTTTACTTCTAAATTGCAGGTGAATTTAACAAAATCTGTTTAACACTAGGTATAGGTAACTTTTTTATTATTGATAGACCCACGCTTGACCACTATCTCTCTTGATGAAAACGATGATGTGGTCGGCAATGGAGCACGCTTGCCTAGAAGTAATCTTTTCGCTCTTGATTTTATGACCTCTTCTAAGAATATACTCAGGCATGATCTAGAAGGCATGTGAAATCCGAGAAAACTCGTCTTTTATACCGCGTACATCGAAGGATTATAACAATTTGCCTGCAGCGGTCTTGTCGTCCGATTATATTGTAGGTGTCTTCAAGGTCAGTGGGCTCTTAATAAACTAGTGCGAATCACCATCAACGATTGAATCACTGCTTACCATCAGGTGGAATCGCAGTCTAGAACTAGTTTATATCATTAAAAAAAAACCTTACAAGGTGAGTATGAAAATTAGAAGAACAAGATGACTATGCAGCGACTAGCGCTTTCACATAACTTCTCAATACACGAGAGAAAGATATTGCTACAGTCGTAGGTGTAGCTACGTACCTGTGATTTCTACGCAAAGCAGGGGCAATATGGAAGCTGCGACAACATTGCACAAGCGCTTACAAGACTAAGCTCGTCGGTAAGCAGCTTAACCCACGCCGTGACATCATTCGTGAAACTGTACGGCTAATGGTCGTTATGAAGACAGCCGGAAGTTATCGAGAGATTTAAATCAATTTGGAAAACAACTAGGTATATTTACCATACTGTTTTGTGTGACCGAAAGTTTTAAAACAGGTGTTGAATACAGAATAGAAGATGATGTGGAATACAGTTATTGTCAAGAACCAAGAACTAAAGAATTTATTTCAAATAAACCATTTACCTGCACTTTAGAATTTTCAAGAAGTAATTTAGTTAGTAGAAAAATAATGCTAATTGCACATTCCAAAGCATTTGCATTCTACGGAGAAGAATATGCAAGAAACTCCTTTTAAATCATGTTATGTATTACAAATATCTCGGTATATATTTTTCTTGTCTATTATGTGAGAACAATGTAAGTAAAGTGGAAAATAAACAATTCAAAATATAGAAGTTAAATTACGTTCGGTATATTCAATGGTGGTATGATCTACTGATACTAAGAATTCATTGGTACACTCAAAGAAAAGTCACCTTTAAAAAGAACACCTGAAAGCTAAAGGTAGCCTATCTGTTTGGATGCAGACCAGTGGAGAGAAATTCAAACATAAACAAACAGAACATGAACCACTAGATTCACATCATGTTTTAGTGGAATTCAACAGTTTAATTCAATTTATTCAATCAAAGAAGCTACTTACTCAAAATATTGAACATAAATGGTCAGAAATGTTTTCATTGACTAATTACAATAGAGTTATTTCAACTCTCTACCTCTTACGGTTTAAGAGATACAGACCGCTGATTAACGGACAGATAGATACACGGATGGACGGACAGCAGAGGTTTATAGGGTCCCGTAGTCCCCCTGTACCCGAAGGGTGCCACATTCGGGTAGGTACAAAACCTCTTCTATTTTTTTTTTAAGCTGGCAAACATTTGACAAATTCACCAACCATTGTTTTTATTCAATTCAAATTGTTTTTTATTTCACACAAGCCTATGCATGGACACTTATAAAACATCAGAAGCTGGTGCTCGGTTCTAATTGGTCGTTTCCTATGCAGAAGAAGCGGTAAGAAACTCCATCATCATCTTTCTGCCCTTGTCCCGTTTTATTTGGGGTCGGCGCAACACGTTTTTCTCTTCCATTCTATCCTGTCACTCGTCACGCTATCACTAACTCCCTTTTCTTTCATATCACACAATCCATCCATCTTTTCTTTGACCTCTCTCTCTCTCTCTCCAGCCATCCACAACCAATCCATGCGTGCATTTTTTTAAAAGTATCCATGGATACTTTAAAAAATTAATTGCTACATTTCAAGAGCTCCACAATCGAGTCCTCTAATTGAAAATCACCCACCATGCCCACCACTACCCAGCAATTAGTGGCATATTGTCCATTTCAGAACATTATCATGAATGCCTAATTCCAGCACATGCAAGGCCATTGTCTTAAGATGCCGCGCTTGGGTAACCGCCCTAACGATCTGGCTGGCTACCAAAATGGCTAGCTGATATAATATTAGCTTGATTAACTTGGCTAGCACATATATTAGCACTTTAGTAACTGGTAGATATTTTTGTGAGGGTGATAGTGGAATTATAAGAAATGGAATCCCCTGCCAGAGTTTGTTGCCTGATAGCTACAACTAAAACCTAGGGTCTTTAAATAATGAGGGAGTAGGTTACTTCTGGGCAAGCCTCGACATCGCTTACCATCAGGTGAGGTTGTGGTCCAGCGCGAGTCTGTCGATAATATTTTTTTTTATTTTTAGGTTATGCAATGCCCACGCACACTTCCCGAAATGCAAACGATAGAAAACCGACAAGCTAGCAACTCGGCGTCGATGCTCAAGACTTCTCGATTGACTCAAGAGCATCAGGATTGTTTATTCCAAGATTGCACAACTTGCCTGAACCAGAACAAAATGTTAGCTATGCCCAAATCTTTCTTGACCAACTTTGTCTATATTTCCGTTATATCTGTCAGTCTTTGTATATTTTAAGTTTCTGACGTGGGCGTCATAACACTCGACATATCTTTCTTTTGATTTCTTGTAGAATGTAACCTAATCCAAATATAGTCAGTTAACAATGATAGAAACTTAAGTATACCACTCGACCCACTGACTCAGCCTCGAGCCGCGTCAATAGCTGCCCATTGTCTAGCCTCGCGTGTTTTATATACTAACGACTTATATTGGTGAAAATGTTATTAAATTATTGTGTAAAGTAGAATATAACAGTGACATAGGAAGTTTGGTTTTGATAACATTCATTGAGATCAAATTATTCCATCAAAGAGATTACTAGCCTAAGCATTAGCGGGCTTTTAATGTTCCCGCTGCGCTACTGAGACTTTGATTTCCTTTGTAGGAGAGAGAAAGTGCCGTAATCCACCACGGGGTGGAAGATGTTATGTCTTCGATTTTTTAGTTCTAGTACCGGTTTCCCCACGATGTTTTCCTTCACCGCTTTGTGCAGTGGTGATGTAATAAATTATACAAAGTAAAGCGCCTCCCTGGATTTGAACGCACGACATTTTCGACTTACCAAGATTCCACACGACCTCCACACCGTTCCTATATCTGCGACTGATCCATGCGACAAACTACTCCAGTTGTCGACCTAGTGACTCAGACTTGTCGAGACAAATCGTCCACAGTCCCTTTGTCTCTTGTGGCTTGTTTTAGAACTCAATTAAATTGTTACTCGACATGTTATAATTGCTTTCATAACAACTCGATTCGATGTGGCGACCATATTTACCGTCGATTTCAAGCTCATATTTTATCCCTGTTTCACTTATATAACCGTATTATGCGTAGTGCTTTGATTTTCTCTCCCTCGTCCACACAAAATTCATAATCAACCCGTTGTACATTATATTCATGAAATCATCTTAATCATTACTCTCTTACCTTTTTTAGAAAAACATACAAGCTTCTGCTGGCAACTTCACCCGCATTTGTAGAATTTTCCCAAGGGTGCTATGTCCCAGGATATGCCATGGCATTAAAATCTGTTCAGCCGTTGGGAAGAAGTAACAAACATATGCCTACACACCCACACACACGAATAAACTTTAGCCTTTACATTATCAAAATGATCTGCATTTTTAACCGACTTCTACAAAAACTTTTCTATTAATTTCATTAGTCACCCCCTTTCCAACCATATCATTATGTATGCATCAATTGCATTTGAGAGCCTCCATGATGCTTATATCTTGATGTTCTCCCTATATCTGGCCTAACACGAACGTTGCTGATTAGCTTAGTTTTTTGACAAGACGCCATTATTCCTGTATTAGCCGAGCCTACAAGCCAAACTGTTTTCTTTTTCCGTTTCTAAGCAAATCTGATTTCATTATTACCGCTTACAAATCTCCTGTCAGTAAATAGTCCCAACAGTCGCTAATGTATCATCCAACCTTGATGTCACACGCTAAAAACATTATTAAGTCATGTTTGTGGACTCTGGTTAACATGATGTCATGCTTACGCAACTATTTTGCTCTGTGGCTTATTGAATTGTTACTGGGAGTGTCTGTAATTTGTCTTGTGAAGAAAGGCTTCTGTGTCGTCTATTTAGGGTAACTACTCCGCTGCTAGGGTTAGTTCCATCCCAACTTGCGTCACTACCGTCAGATCACTCAGCCTAAACAATGTTTTGATTTTAATAACTGTATCTTATACTGGTATTGTTGAAACAGACTAATTGTGAAAAATATGACCTTTGACATGAAGCTATAAATATTTGTGCGAATTCCGAGATTTGACAAAGGAATTCTTTTAATTTTATTAACATTGTTTACCCGAAATGCCTTTAATTGCTATTTAGAAGAACCATTGGAACGCAGGGTTCTGGAGTGGCGACCGCGTACCTGAAGAGGCAACATTTAACGTTAGAAGACAAAGTGGACCGATGACCTGATGAGGATCGTGGAAATCTGATGAATGCAAGACGCACAGGACCGGTCATTGTGGTGGCAGTTGGGGGCGGCCTATGTCCAAAAGTGGATATAGTGTCTTTCGGCTGAAATGATGATGATCTTATCTTGATGGTTTGGTTTCCGCACTCAGTCCTTGGAGGATCATTGTGCGTGAATGATGATGATTAATTCTTATGTACTAGGTAAAGTTTAGCAGATTTCAAACAAAAACACTAAATAATAAACTACATTTATTTTGCATACAGGTTTAAAAAAAAAAAATCACGTACACGTAAATTTTTTCATCAATTTAAACTCTAGTTTGAGGCCGGTGTTTCCGAGCTGACTACCCTGAGAAGAAACACCGAAACAAACTCAGGGGAAACTGTCACGTCCTACACATTTACTGTATTCAAACTCATTGCAATTGCCCAGTAAACTGCAACTATTATCTACTTGATTGTGCTCTAACGCCAATTACTTCGTCTGAAGACTAAAGTAACTTGTGCGGTTGCCGAACAGTTGACTCAGCAGTTTGACTCAAATTGATTGGCTGTGATCGGATGCTGGTGCCCGTGCAGCGTATTTTGAGTAGTACAACTTATGATTGGTAGAATAATGTGGTCCTTGGAGAACACATTAGTTTTAACTTTTTTCGTATTGATATAATCTAGTCCTTGGCTGCGATCTCACCTGATGGTAAGTAGTGATGCAGTCGTTGATGGTGAATTTAGTTTATTCACTCTAGCCTTGAAGACACATTATAATCGCCGTACGTCGGGTTGTGCAATGGTAGAAAAAAACTGTATATTTTAAGTGACAGAGGCGTTAGAAAGGGCTGTGAAAAGGCGAGATCACTTGGCCACGTACCATGAGGGTTGATTCAAAATGGCGTGAGAAATGAGTATCTGGAAAGACTAAGGGAAGGCCTTTACCCAGCAGTAGGACAGTTTATCAGATTCTTAAGGTTGTTGGCACAAATATGAATAATGAAAGTCTGATTACAAATTAAATTTTTAATCAATAACACGGACTCAAAATGCCGATAGATAGGTAGTTGAAGGCATCTTGACAGTTATTTTGGTAAATCAGTTGATCAAACATCTATTTCTAAACAGTACTATAAATATTCCATAAAATTCTCACTGAATTCATACATATTCTGTTTCATTTTGATTGAATTAAAAACGCCAGTTTATATACAAATATATCTACTGAAAATATTAATTGTTTTATTTTATACAAATATGTGCAGAACATATTTCAATGTTTGTATTAAAAAAAGGTTAACGTTTAGTTCGATTGATCACGAAAAACAAAGCGTACGCTACAATAATTCGAACGACGAGCAATGGGTAGCTTGCCGTCACGTTTGCCGTTGCTGACATCTCTTGAGGCGCTCATGGAACACAATGCGCCGTCAACTCGAGCCTGGTCCTTGTGGACGGCGGCTTGCTTTACGCAAACCCGCGCTAACGGACGCTGGGAATCGACTTGCAACTTCCAACGCCCAGGACGTCTCCTACGATGGCCGGGGCGTGAGGATTGTATCTTCCTCACGCTATCCGCCTCCTCCTTCCCTGGCATAAGCAGTTCTTATGCCGGCGTTATTAAGGAGGCGGCGGATAGCCTTAGCTTAGATTGCCTTTGGTTACCGACGTCAAAGGTGAGACCTGGGTGAGACTATCATTTAACTAAATCGAATCTTCAGTTTTGCAGAACGTTTACAAAGTAATTGGATTACGAAATTTAAATAATCTTCGTCTATCGTCCGACCAAAACAGCCCTTTCTTACCTTAAAATAACAAGATCTGTATTATTACAACGCCTTCACATTGGCCTTTAGAAAAGGTTCTAAACCATACTCGGTTAAAATAACATCGGCCTACAAGTAATCGGAAAATTCTGGAAAAGGACCAGCACAAATAATAAAACAACAACTGGAACTATTTTCCTGCTGCGGTCTTCCCAACCAATTATAATTCAAGTGTCTTCAAAGCAAGCAAGCAAGTAAGCATCACTGCTTACCATCAGGTGGGATCGCAGTCAAGCACTGGTTTATGCTTTACTCTATTCTGACCCTTCAAAAGATTAACTATTACCTAGGAATTCCTCACGTATAGGTGAGGCCATTCGCAAACGACATTCCAATAACTTATTGTTGGCGAGTTATAGAACTGTAAATCTGTGATGACGTAAGACTGTGGTATTTGCCTTTCATTGTTGACATCATCAACCATCGGTCTCAAGAGATCTTCTTAGTCTAGTTAACAAAAAGCCTGTTTAACATTTCTGGATAATTCATAATATTCACAAAATCCCAATATGCAAAAATGACACTTAATTTCTTTCTTCCTAAAAAATAACGCTACCCAAGACACCTACTTGTTACAACTATCAATAGACAAAACAAATATTTTTTCCGTGCTCGGGATAGGACACGCAACGCAGCAGCTAATCGCTCAGCCACTGCATCAAGCGTGCTGTCACTTTTCCCTTCTTCTTCTAAAAATCTTTCATGACTTTCTTGATTCAGTGGCTGTGCGTTCTCTCAATAAAAAATGGGACTTCATTTTGTCGACGTCGCACCAAAAAAAAATCCGTGCATTTCGTTTCTAATTTTATTACAGAAAAGGCCATCTTTTAAAAGTCACAAGATCCCGCGCTGTCCCATCCCTACGATCCCGGAAAGTACAGTGTTCTCCGTGTTATCTCTTTAGACGGATCTAAATCACGAGCACTGGGCCCCGGGGAAATTAAAACGAATCAACATTTTATTATACACAACAATGATCTTTTAGAAAATACTTTAAGAAAGGTAATGTTAAGAATGTCAGATGCGTTCATGTAAAGTAAGATCTGATTTTGGACCTAAAGAAAGAATGAGTTAAGGTTTAATTTGGAAAACCTGTCGCTCAAACTGGGCTTCCAATATCTGCCAATTAGATCACTCTATTTACATTACATTAGTCAGTAGAATGTTCTGAAGCTTTCAGGAATTTACTAGGTATTTTTCCGTTGGGACAAATTACCTAGAAAAACTAATTTCGTATCTTAAAGCAGATCAGTTAATTCCAGCTCTCGACACAAGAACTGAAGCTCTTCGCCAATGTCCTAATCAAGATGGGACTTGCAACCAAAGAATAGAACTTCGGAAACAATGGATTTACTCACTCGTGATGATTGGATGAAGATCCGCAACTTAGCATTCCTTTCTCTGAACTGAATCAATCTGCCTTTTCGAATTAGGTATGTCGGAGTCGGCTTTTAGTTCAAGTAAGCTGCTGAGTACCGGTATTTCACATGGATCGACTGCCTATTTGAACTCCAAAGCCTGGTAACTGGTTAACATGAGACCCCCTTTTGTACGTGAAAAATCCTCAAATAACTTCTCGCTCTGGGTGGACGCGAGGGAGTATCAGAATTTTACTGAGCAAAACCCAGTTTTCCTTCAATTGCTCTTTTTTGCGAGGGCTAGGGTGGGTCCTTCGAACTATCCGTAGCCCTGGCAGGTGTCGGTTCTAACTGACCTCGTCAATTTTGCTGACGTCTCTTTGAGGCGCGCGTGGAAACACAACTCGCCGTCGACCCGGGCTTGGTCCTTATCGGACGAACAGCTACCCATGGCTCCGTCCGCCAGCTCAACATAAGACCTCCTGTAAAGACTGGCCTTTGACTGGTCAAAGATCACAAGTGATAGCCAAGATCAACAGCTTCACGTCGAGAGTCGAAGGCATCTCTGAATGTAATAAACGGTTATCCATCCGCAAATTAACCTCGGCAAACGTTGCTTAACGTTGATGACCGACCCTCGTGGCTGAGTACTTAGTGAAACATATGAAATTCTATCTAATATATTAAAATCTCGTGACTTCTCTTGACCAATTTTTGTAACATTTTTTGTTTATATTTGGTAGGTCTAAGAATAGGTCGTAGGTGTTTTCACCCTCCTACCTCCACCCCCATTTTTTTATCGCGATATTTCTTTGATAACCTATATGGCAGAATAACGTTTGCCAGGTCGGCTAGTTATATCATATTACTATATCTAGCTTATAGTGTCCCACTGCTGGGCAAGACCTCCTTCTATTCCTTCTATTGTTCCCGGCTCTGAATCACTTCTAGCCAACATAAAATATCTAGTTAAATCGAAAAGCTTTGCTACAAGAGAAACACAAGTCTGAAATATAGTACGATTCTAGTAATACTATTTGATGTATCGGTACAGACGTCGCAGCAATGGATCTTGTATTTGACGCCATTTCTTGATATTCACGATAGCTCGTCTGTTACTACAGTTTATCTAGACTAACTAAATGCATTACATTTTGCTCATGTTTCGACATTCTTAACACAAATAATATTATGGATGATATAATATTTGGACTTCATCTTTTTTTAATCATCATCATTTCAGCGGAAAGACATAGTTCTGTTGGACATAGGCCTCCCCAAGTGTCGCCACAGCGACCGGTCCTGTGCGTCTCGCATCCATCAGATTCCCGTGACCTTCACCAGGTCATCGGTCCACCTTGTGGGAGGTCTTCCTATCACCTTCTAAATAAATACGTCAAGGTTTATTTTTTAAGGTGGGAAATCTTCTAATGACTTCTCCGGCTCTAGGGAGGAGGGAGTGGGCGTGTCAGTTTTTTTACTGACAAAAACTACACCTATGCTCCTTTAGTTGCTCTTAAATGACCAAAAGATGGAATGAACTCTCTGCCTCCATTCCGTCGTTTCATTTATTGCGCTATATAGGTATTAACGAAGGCAACAGAGCTTAAGCCACATAATTTCGCACTCCATAAAACAGGCAGTAAAACCAATCACCTTTTCCCGAAGATTTAGAACAAAATAAAAAACAGTAGCGATTTAAAACAAATCCAACTCATTAATGGTTTCCAAAGGCTTCGTGCGGAGTCCAAAAAAAGGCACTTAAGTCACATTCCGGTAATATATAGGAGGCAATCGGCTATATCTATGGTCTCCAGGCCACTCTAAAAGCCTTCAAATAGATTCACGTGTATTTTTACACCTGGGAACCTTTTTAGCTGCTTAAGGCTTTAAGAGAAATGGGTTGCCAATAATTTTATTTCGGTTAGACGAAATTTGTTAACAATTTTTTTTTTTTTTTAATTCTTGATAGGTTCGCGCTTGACCACTATCTCACCTGATGGAAAGCGACGATGCGGTCGACGATGGAGCGGGCTTACATAAAAGTAACCTAATTTGGGTATAGTACTATTCATTATGCTTTGAACAGTCGCAGCTACCATAATAGCCGGTTCTGAATTGAGTAATTGGAGTGAAAAACATCTCAAACTATAATTTGACGGCGAAATTTTACTAGATTGCAGTGTTAAGTTGATTTTGACAAATGTTCAACTTCAAACGACACTTATAAATGATATTTATTTTACAAATGGGTTTTTTAAACACACTTTTTCACGTCAATTTTTTTGTCATATTTAAACTAGATGAAGCCGGTGTTTCCTAGCTGACTACCCTGAGAAGAAACATCGAAACAAACTCAGGGGTCAAAGTCTCTTTTAAAGTCTATACAGCAAACATGTAATGGTCAAATCATGTGAGAAACATGGAGATTGGAGTCTGAGATGGTCTTTTGAAGAAAGATACAGATTCTTATCAATTAAGATACAGGGTGTGAGACACCCAATATGAGTTTCTTAACTATAAAGTGTTAAAACATGGCTGATTCATAAACCTAGCTTATAAACTTTATAGCCTTGAGTCCGGAACCTACGTTATTAGCTGGCCAGTATTACTTCCCACCCAGGAGATGGGATTATTTTTTAATTTAAGAAAGAAAATGCAATCAGTTATTAGTTTAAAAACTTAATTCTTACAGGTGAACTATTATTTTTATATCTAGCCTGAACTGCCCCACTGTTGGGAAAAGTTATTCCTTCCGTTATCCCCAGCTCTAGGCTACTTTTTGCATTGGCAAGAAGTAGCCCAGAGCCAGGGATTTGACTTTTGAGGGATTGTCCTAAAAGAGACAACTTATCGTCCCGTTCCGCCATCTCCACGCCACGAACTCACTTCCATTTTGATACAGGTATATGATCAATTGTGAGTGGCAGCTCTGAGTTTGGATTTTGCAACTACATTAATTGTTACCTTGGCTCTATACCTGTTGAAAGAATTGTATGTTAACTAGCTGACTCAGCAAACTTTGTTCTGCCATACAAATTAATAAAGAAAAAAATGGGGGGTGGGGGTGAGAGGGTAAAAAATAGTTTAGGTCTTTTTTTGAGACCTACTGAATATACAAAATTTCAAAAGAATCGGTTAAGCCGTTTCGGAAGTGTTTTGTTACAAATACTGTGACACGAGGATTTTTAGGGTTCCGTAGCTTAAAAGGAAAAAAACGGAACCCTTATAGGATCACTTTGTTGTCCGTCCGTCTGTCTGTCTGTCAAAACCCTCCCGTCCCGTTCCCGTGTCCTCGTTGACCTAGAATCCTGAAATTTGACATGAAGAAAGGTCTCATAGCACAAGTATAGGAAAAAATCTGAAAACTGTAAATTTGTAGTCACGTCACAAAAAAATACTTTAATTTGCGATTCGGAAAAATCTTCGTTAACTCAATTTGGGAATTGAACTGTTTTTATAGGTAAGTTTGTACGGAACCCTCGGTGCGCGAGTCCGACTCGCACTTGCCCGGTATTTTTGCTACGGACGGTAGGGAACCCTTTGTGCGCGCTTCTCGCGATAAAAAGAAGGTATAATAAATAAATTTTAATTAACATTCCAAAATACCGATTTGTTTATACAAAAGAAAACTTGTTTCGCAGAAAATTGGCCAGTATTATGAGCGCTAGTGATGTACTGAAACTCAATATCGATAATGCGATTAGGGGAGTCGCTCACGGCGCGTTACGTCCGCGCTATTGCCTCCGAGGGTTATTATGGCCATCCGACGCAATAAGCATTTTCATTTTAAGCGTTTGCACGTTGTTGTGATCCGGAATAGGATTTTATTGGACGCAGAAATTGGTTGTAGAAGGGATTTAGTTTCGGAAACGGTATTAATGGGAAAATGTTACGGAAAGGCGCGGTGATCAATTTGTTTTCCGGCTCTAAATGAGAACTGGGGCTTACCATGATGTGTTCAGTCAGTCTTGCGAGGCGAGAAAGAGGAATGTAGCTATAGGTACACCCTAGCTTCATCCCTTTAACAGTTCGATTTTGGTCGTAAAATAGATCGCGTGGTAAGGCCTCAGCGCCTTACTTTGACGATCGTGTAAAAATGTCTGGTGAGCGAGAAAGAGGGATGGAGCTCCATCCCTTTAACAGTTTTGATTAGGTCGTCAAGTGGTACGCGTTAACAGCTCCTGGTAGGGGCCTCAAGTCTTTTATTTGCAATTAAATAAAAAGGTAGTTTAAACATAAAACGCTCCTAGTATATTGTGAATGTAATTCCTAAATTTCTTGACACAAAAAGCCTTGTGTGCTTGAGAACAGGCGTCTAATCATAGCTTGAGGGTGTAGCATCTTGACTTAGACACGACCGTTTGTAGTTTCTTGAACACATCGTTAAGCTAGGCTTTCGTGAGTCCAAGGCTGCCGTTAGATAACTAAAGCTAGAACTACATTAGACCGACGCACACGTGGACAACGCCTGATTTGTACGTAGAACGACGTCGCGTGGCGTGGATCTAGCTCTACAAGTCTAGTTTCCATATAAAATGTATGGAGACCGACGCGAGCAGATCGGCGTACGTGGACCACGTGTGAGAAATGTAGTTCTAGCATTATACAAGGTCGGCATGAAAGTGAAATTATTCTAAAGGAATACACACACACACTCTCGGGATAAGAAGTACTCAATGTGCTGTTCCAGGATATGGGCTACCCGTGTGCTAAAGTTCATCCAAATCCGTTAAGGGCATCCAACTCGACATATATTTTCACTGTATGACATGTTCATCTGACATGTTCGTGAACGGGCGCTGTCAGTTGAGACTGGTCATCTCTTAGCTGCCAGTTGCTATTTTAATATCTATATTTAGTTTTTATTTTTACTTTATTTACATTGTTCTCACATGATAGCTACAAGAAACATGTAACAGAGATATTTGTAATTAAAAAACATGATTGAAAAGAGTGTCCATGGAGTTTCTTGCACATTCTTCTCTCCATAGAGATCTACGCTTTGGAATGTGCAATTAGCATCTTTTTTTTTCTGACTGACTGACTTCATGACATTTCAAAAGTGCCTGTAAATGGTTTATTTGAAACAAAATGCTTTGAATCTTTGTGCTCGGCCACAGTGGAAGGGCGGGTGCGGGGCGGGCGCGGCGCGGCAATCTCAAACACAAGAACTTCCTTTGAGTGTCCACAGTGGGCACGCGGGCGCGGGAAGCGGCGCGGACTGTGACACGCGGAACGCGCGTGGGTATCTCACGCCATAGTGAGTTCATACAAGTGGCCACAGTGAGGGCGCGGGCGGCAAGCGGCAAACTAGTTCGAGCCATGCTAGAAGTAATATTTATCGATGTATCGATATTTATAAAAATATTAATATCAGCCTGGATTTATCGAGGAAAAGATATATATCGGTCAAAATTTCCAAGATTTTTGGTCTTAAAATAATAATTCATTTAGTTCAGTCTAGGTCAATAATAGGTAATACATAGTAATTTCCATACAACATTCATTATTTTAATTTATGAGAATCTGCATAAAACTTCTTCTTCCTGCCCTTGTCCTATATTACTTAGGATCGGCGCAACACGTAATCGAAATAACAATATACTAATATTTTGAAGACCAATTAATTTTTGCAGACATTTTTCTGCCCTTGTCCTATATTACTTAGGATCGGCGCAACACGTAATCGAAATAACAATATACTAATATTTTGAAGACCAATTAATTTTTGCAGACATTTTAACGAAAGTAAAATCATATCAGTACAGTATAGATAATACAGATTTTTTTCCGTTCGTTCCTATCTTTTACGGCTTTGAATTCATTTAAATATTCTGGTGATAAATAAATTTTGAAAAAAAAAAATCGTTTTTGATACGATTTTCGATATTGAATATTTTTGTATCGATATGTCGATGTATCGGATCAAAATATATACACTGAAAATTTTGATATATCGAAGCAAAACTATCGATATTTTTTCAACAAGCCTACTTCGGACAGGCACTATCACCCGCGCCGCTGCCCGCACCGCGCTGCCAGTGTGGCCACGCAAATCGCGCGCGTTGCCGCACCCGCGCCGCTACCCGCACCGCGCTGCCACTGTGGCCGAGCACTTTGACTGTTTTTCAAACAACCGTTCTTACGCGATTATGACGTTATTACACATTTTTCATTAGATATTTTGAAACACAGTATCTTGTGGATATTATCGTGTAAAACTAATCCAGTAAAGACCTCTGAAAATATGCTATTTTGCATGACACTTCATAATTTACTCAAAATTTAAAAAAGTCAAAAAGTGTAACAATAGAAGCCTTGCTTTATTCAAGATTCTGAATGACGACAATTTGTTCAAAAACTTTTAAGGGTTTAAAAACAACACGTATTTCCTGGAACAAGTTTTGTAAAATATTCGAGTAAATCACGGAATTACCGAATGCTAACAGAGTTTTCAGGCGTTATCTCTCTTTTTACGCGTTGTCTTTTCGTCAAACATCGCGTTGGATTGCGTTAGATGAAGCAACAAGCTTTTAAAACCATGCTCGATGTTGACGATAGGCAAGTGAAAAAGGACCCTCTTAAGATCTTTGACCATGAAGGACTAACAAACATACACAAATACATGTAAACTTTCACCTTTTTCAAGTGCCCGTGCTCTCCGAGGCATGCCATCATCATTTGTCATCATTACTGACACCCCATGAGACGTCAGTAGGTAATGTCCTAGATACTCTTCTAAAAGTACATATGAATTGAAAAACTTCACATTGGTACTTGCCCGATTTCCAACCCGAAAACTCATACACGAGAGCCCCTCCCAACACAAGACTGATTATGTTTATTACATGCTAAAATATTAGTTTAGATAACAGCTAATTAGCAGTAGTGTAATGTCTCTTTAGAGCCTGACAATGCCTGTATGACCTCATGTACAATAACAGTAGCAAGCAGGTGTTTGCGCTGAACGTTGTAGAATATCAGTCGGCTGCCAAGTATTACAGCATTAACAGCAGCTGCTGGTGTGTTATTGTGTGTATTGATGGGATCATCAAAGTTAATCGTTTTTGACGTATGATTAGAAGTTTGTTTTGCCTTAGGTACCTACTTTGTTTCCTATTTTATTTTTTATTTAATTAATTAAACCCCAAGCGAACGTTCGCTTTCTCATTTTCTATTGTGTCTCTTATCACGGTATTCGAAAGGTTAAATGATAGGTATAAACTAGTCCTTTACTGCGATCCCGCCTGATGGTAAGCAGTGATACAATCCTTGATGGTGAATCGCACTAGTTTATTAAAAGCCTATTTACTCTAGCCTTGAAAACACTTAAATTATAATCGGAGAGGAAGACCGCTGCAGGCAAATTGTTCCAATTCTTCGATGTATGTGGTATAAACGCGTCGGTCGAGACGAAACGCTTAGTCCGGACCGCAAAGATGTCAATAACGTAAGGGTTCCATTCGCCGTACGGCGGGTTGTCCGTTGTTGATAGTAGAAAGGTGATGGCCGAAGCAAGTACCTAATGTAATTCCTGCGCACATTCTTCAAAATGCTTCCTGCCTCTGTTTGCTCCAGGCTTGTAGATTGGTGTTAACCAAATCTGGATCACCAATTAGCCTCTGCATACGCCTCTCCACTGAGCCCAAAGATGGTGAAAATCTGACACAGGTCTTGACAAGGGTACCGTGTTATCCAATTACTGGCTTGTGAAGGTCAGAATTTAGCTTCATTTTTATTTTTTAACTGTCTGACATTTTGACAATTCAAAAGTGCCTGGTCGTTGGTCTATTTGAAATAAACGTTTTTTATTTCAGATAGTCAGTCTCTCCATGTAAAATACCGGTCTTCCGCTACATCTGGTTAGACTGGAAGGTGACTTCAGCATCGTTTTTTTTTCTTCTACATCTATCACACAACGCCCTCTAGTCTCATACTAAACAGGGCTTGTGCTATGAGTACTAGACAACTGATAAACATACTTATATATTTCTAAATACATACATATTATAGATAAATTACACCCAAACACAGAACCAAAGGATCGTGCTCATCACACAAGCATTTGTCCTGAGTGTGAACCGAACCCACGACCTCCAGCTTAGCAGTCAGGGCCACTAACCACCAGACCAACAGGCCAGTCAAAGTTAGGAAAAGGCTTGGTAGTTTGTTGTAGGCTATAGCATGAAGAAGGCTTCCTTGAGGAGCTGGAGTGGATCGAATGATTTGTCCTACCCGTACGCAAAATACGCGCTTCAGATGTGGAGTTGCGTACACCAGCCCGATAAACAACACAATAGCAGACAGAACTTGAATTAAAAGGAGAAAAGGAAGAAAGACAGTTTTATGTCCAACAGTGAGCAAAGTTGCGTTGCGGACGATGATGAAACTGGTCTAACCTTATGCGAATTTGTCATTATGAGATATCGACCTTATGACAAAATTAACATTATGAGAAGTTGACATTTTGAGAAGTGGACGTTTTGCGTCCGGTTGACATTATGAGAAGTTGACATTTTGAGAAGTGGACATTTTGCGTCCGGTTGAGAAGTTGACATAATGAGATGATACGTAATGGCTAAGGGCCTACCATAAGGGACTATCAGCCTCAAAATGGTTAAAATATATGTCATCTAATTTGGGACTGGGTTCGACAATTTCGGTCACATGACGTCGGTAGATTGTAGTACCTACATCGCGACAGACGTGAAAGTCACTGGAATTCGACAGGTAGGTACCATTCTTAAAAGAACATTCATTTTTATCAAACACCTTTCAGGAAACGGCAGGTTTTTTTTCCTTTCAAATACTAAGATAAAGTAACAAGAAAGTCTGCGGCGGAAAACGAAGACAGCGTCGAAAAGAAATATTACTTAAAATATGTAATTTTTTTTTCAGTTTATTTCTTATAACGAATTTTTTCTATTATTATAAACTTCATTCAGAAACTGAAGCATGATGTAGTGTTACGAATAGTAAATCCATAGGTTCACCGGTTTTTTTTTGTTAATGTTTCTGGCTTGGATACTAAGTTTTTTAAGCCATGTCTTCGTAATGAATAGTTCATTTGTTTACCATTACAATATGGATTATGGTTTTTGTCGTATTTGGCAGCAAATGTATCAAGTCAACCTTCTCGGCAAACTTCGCTGAGGTAAACTAAGTCAACACTACAATAAGATTCTCAGCTCCATTTTACCGAAATCGCGCCTGTTTCAATGATTCCAATATTGTCCTGTTGCGCAGACACTTGAGATACAAAACTAATTATAAAACTAACTAATATCCATTAGGATATATATATAATAATTAAAAAAAAACACTAAACTTTAGTCGAAGAAATCCCGCCAAAAACACCAGTGGATGACAGGTTCATAGATAAAAAATATATTTTCTAATCATAGAGTAATCATTTTTGTAGACTATAAACGACAACTGAAGACCTTTGTTCCCGAGAAAGCTTTGGGGAAAACCAATATAATGCCCGCCTGGACATTTACGTGAGCCACATTTTTGGAATATGTGAGGTCAGCTATTATTATAAATTCGTGCCCTTCGGGGTTTTATAAAAGGTAAAGTAAACACTATAAAGTATACCGTTGTCAGTTTTATTTCAACTCCATTTAAAAAAGCGACAGATTAATTACTAAGTGTTTGTATGGGGTCCCTTTAATTTCAGATCATTTATTTTTTGTAATTGATTTCTTATCGCCTTTAAAAAAAGAGGTTCTCAATTTGACAGAAAGAATGATTTTTTTTGTCTTGTTTTGTGATATTTTTGTCAAATGACTTTAAAATATATCTTAAATTTTAGAAGTCAGTTTCCGAAATTAAAGTTATTTTCTTTTGAGAAGTCGGTTGTATTTTTCTATAATTTCTCGATGATCTGGTGGGGGCCGCTGAATTCCAGACCCGGTCGATGTGACCTAGTTTGGCGGTCTATATCCAGCAGGGGACGTCTTTCGAAGGAATTGGTGGTGATGGTTATGTCGGAACAATGGAGAATAAAGGCCTACGCAGACCGGGACGGCATGGCAAGGGATTTAAATTTTTACCAATGGACATTCAACCATATCGAAATAGAAATACGACATAAATACCTATGCTTTAAAATGATCCCGTGGCATCGAAAGGGATATCATCGCATCGCAGGGCATTGAAAGACGTGTCACGGGCTCCCGCGGCAGGATGCCGTGGCGCGCTGCGGTAGGCGACGGCATGCCGAAGGACGCCAGCGTCCGCCAACACTCTATCAAACGCTACTTATGACTGAAATATGTATCGGGCAGTAGAAGCTACCGTGGCATACATCGACGTGACGCGGCATGCCATGGCAAGGCGCTGGAATGTCGCAGTATCTAAGTGGCTAGTGTGCGCTGACTGGCGGCAAAATCCTTTGCCATGCCGTCCCGGTCGGCGTAGACCTTTAATGGCATTGTAGATTTTTTCTAGGACCTTGATTATCTGACTACCGACCTAAGTCTTTCACCTTAGTTTCTGAGTTTATTCAAGCCAAAAAATATCAACCATCCGATATCTTTGCCAAATCGTGTAAATATGTTTAGTACGAAATTTATAGTATTTCAAGAAATATGATCGTCTTGCAACAACTGCTGGAATAGTATATTTTATGCTGATATTTTGTCATTTGATATTTGTGCAGAAAGCCGATCGGGTAACATAAAATATGTTAGACTAGCTTTTTCTTTCAGTGGTTTTTTTTTCTTTTTTTTTTCGGGTGGGAAAATCATCTAATGACATTCTTCCCCGCTCTTTGGCGGTGCGGGAGATAGTGTCAGACTTTTACTGACTAAAAACCCACTCCTGTTCCTTCTTTGCCATTTTTCCAGGGCCCCGGGGATCACTTTCGGCCCCTACGGTTGCTGACATCTCATTGAGGCGCGCGTGGAACACTATGCGCAAGCGAACACGACTTGGGCTCGGTCCAGACGGTTACCGGAAGATCGACGGCGAGCCACCCATTGCTCGCCGTCCGCAAGTCCGCGTTCATTCAGTGGCTGCGCTCGCGTAGAATGGATTTTCCCTCAAGATACAGATTTTTATCTGGGTTTTGTACCCAAAGGGTAGAAACGGGACCCTATTGCTATCACTCCGCTGTACGTCTGTCTGTCACCAAGCTGTATCTCATGAACCGTGATATATTGATGATGAATTTCTGTTGTCGCTACCACAACAAATACTAAAAATAAAATAAATATTTAAGTGGGGCTCTCATACAACAAACGTGATTTTTTTTTGCCGTTTTTTGCTACGGACGGTTTTTTTTTTTTTCGGTGGGATAATCATCTAATGACAAATCCCGCTCTTGGGCAGAGCGAGAGATAGTGTCAGACTTTTACTGACTAAAAACCCACTCCTGTTCCTTCGTTGCCTTCGTCCCAGGGCCCCGGGTTTCGTTTTCACACTACCCATGGCCCCAGTAGGCTTCGACCCTGCTGGGCCCCTACGATTTGCTGACATCTCCCTGAGGCGCGCGTGGAACAATACGCGCCGTCGGACGGTACGGATTTTTATATATTTGAAGTATCAAGACTATTTATAAGCCACTCAGCATTAGATATCAAGAATCTTTGTAAGCGAATCAGTTAGTCAGAGGAAAGAGCAAGTTACTTATCTGTTTATTTTTTCGTGCAAACAATTTAACCACTTTTTAAATAAGTTTATAAGCTGATCCATTTTCAATTACATGATATCAGTTACCTAGAACATTTAGGGCAAATGAAAGTGGTTTTTTATTTATTTACAAACACTTGTACAACGTTACGGAGGATGACCAAGGTGTTGTACAGTAGAAACTTACAAACTAAAAAAATACATTAAATAAAAACAATAATAACACATTGAAGAATAAAAAGAAAATACATATACATTACTACTTAAATAATATAATCCCACAAAACAAATGAAACAATGTTTACTTTTTTTTTTTTAATTCTTGATAGGTTCGCGCTTGACCACTATCTCACCTGATGGAAAGCGACGATGCGGTCGACGATGGAGCGCCCTTACCTAGAAGTAACCTATTCACTCTTGACTTAAAGATTCCCGGGTTGTAGCCATCAGGAAACACAGATTTTTTATCCATCTTCTCACAAAACCTTAGACATTCACGACACACATCTATCCATCTCCCAGCAAACAAGTTACACTCCGGTGTTAGAGTCAGGAGAGCATTAAGCACGGAAAGCGCAAGAGTTGTGCAAGTTATGCAAGAGCTCAGACAATCAGGAGTACTTATTTTTATTTATACATTGAAACACCAAAGTCTCATTCACTAGTATAACATAATAAAAATGTACAAATATAAAAAAACACTGTGGTGAATTTTTCGCTTGCAGGCGTGCAGAGCACCTGTACAGTAAATTATAAAAAAAGTAGTGATCACAACAATTGCATTGAAATAAATTAAATTGAAAATTACATTGGAATATCAGTGAGATAAATTAATAAAGAATACATTGAGACCAATTACATTTTAAACACAAATTGCAAGAATATAAATTAAGTTAAAAAATTAACACTAACCAACTTGGCACAAATGGAAACTTCCTTAGAAAGATTGTGCCACTTGGGGAAGTGGCTATAAACACTTGCAGTTTTCTGGTTAGGTTACTGGCTGAAGGAGAATCTGGAAAGTTAACCAGTGAGTGAGATTGGAACCTATCGTTTTCTCATCGAAGATCAGGTCAATAGCCATTTGGAAATTGGACGTCTTCACCGGCCTAATTTAGTTTAAATTGACGAAATTGACTTATTATTAACTTGTAAAAGTGTTTTTTAAAACCTGTTTGCAAAATAAATATCATTTATCATTTGGTAACTGAACATTTTTAACTGAAGTTTATATGGATTTTTTGTAAGGCGAAGGCAATTACAGTTCATAACGTGAGCTGTCAACCTGTTTTCATATGAAAGTAAGTATTATGAGAAAAAAAGAAGTACTGTTCAACGCTGCAACGGTATGAAAAGAATTGCAGGGCTGCAAACAAAACTTTTAAAGGGTATTTTTCCCGTTTTTTTTTTACTTTGCAGTATTATTAGTATTATTTTATTACTACATTTATTAATAAATTACAATAAAAATTACATTAAAAAAATAATAAAAAAAATAAGTGTGGCACTCGGGGACTGCCGCGGTAAAGCTATTGCATAGCATTTTGTATCAACTTATGCAATTATAATTATTTATTTATTTTATTTATGCAGTATTTCTTTTTCTTTGATATTAATTTAAGTTACACTTTTTGAGCGTGGTGACCGATAAGAAAACAATTTTTTTTCTTTCTTGTTTACTTCATAAATTGCTACAAGTATGTTCAGTTGTTATCATAGAACATTACTATAATCTATTATAATACAAAAAGACTATTTTGTTTGACCGAGATTTGAACTCGAGGCACGACGATAACATAGGTAGAACGCTGTACCAATGCGCCACACAGGTCGTTAACGACTTTTCTAAAATAGGTGTTCGGTCTCTGTCGGCCTCCAAGCCACACCTCCGTGCCCGTCGGAGTGGGGAGCGTGAGGTATATTTTTCGTTACGGAATTTCTGGATTCGGTCCCCACGCTCAAGGCCCGCGATAGAAGCTATGCAATAGCTTAAAAACAAAATAAACTATCAAAACGAAAAAATCGTATCAAAGTTTTTTTTTCTGTTCACATTTGCCGTTCTAATCACTCCCTCTGTAGGTATTTTCCCATGAAAGACAAATAGAAACAATTGAATAGTTTACCCAGGCTCACTTCAATACAAAAGTAACGTAACGTCAATTGTAGGAAGTCTTATAGATTTTCCACTAAATCTAACCCATAATGTTGACTTCCATATCAATTTTCCAGTTGATCCTAAAGAAAACAAGCTTACAAGCAATATTTCAGTATTTAAACTTAAATCCCCAAACATACATAGAAGAATACACATAGGACATAGAATATTATAAAAATGCGAATCTCAATACCACAATTTAAAAGGGAGAGGTATAACCCGGCTGCGACTAGATGCGCCAGTTTTCCATCGTTATATTGCACTATGAGAAGCCTCTCATATTTTACAGGATTGCACGGATCGGGGAGCTATGTACTAATATCGGAACGCTTGAAATCGCCATGTTGGATTTGTGTTTGAAAACGTTTTTATTTATTTTTTATATTATATTTGAAAGCTGTGTGTAGTTTGGAGTTTTTTTTTTTGATGAAGGTTTATTTGTACTGATATTTATTTTTGCGCTTTTTAAAATGGAAACCTATTCCAGTCCCATTTTGTATTTGATTTTGTAGGTTTTTATCCGTCATCCACGTTGCCCGTTGGTCTTTAGAGACGAGTTCAGGGATAATATCGTTCATTTGTAAATGCCCAAACCATAGAAATAGTGAACCTTAAAACTTGGACAAAAAATAATATGCGCAGATTGTGACACACACTACATACTCAAGTGGTTTACTCTTGAAGATAATTATAATTGAAGTAGGTACAGCAACCACCCACTCACAGATAATCGTAGCTTCATTAGACCTATATGTACCAAGTCATCCACTCTTAATAAAACCTGACCCAAAAGGCTTATGAAACTGGGCTACAAAAAACCCGCTCCATCGAAAACTATCGATAAAGAAAATCGATTATATCCGCCCATAAGCGGTAGTAATCCGGAAAATTCCGGTTCAGAGCGGCTCGCGCCTGAATAAGCCGACGCCGGCCGGAGAAAGCCATGAATATGCATCGCTTTTGTGATTTAATGCCCACGCTTAGTTCAATTTCGATAATACGAAATTCTAAAGGAGAAATATTAACTTTTGCTTGTCGATAAACTGGGAAGAAAATACCAACCAAGTAAAACAAATGGAGTTTGCACCCAATCATGTGCAAAATAGTGTAGCCTCAGCTACATCGAACGATTTCTCAGTTCTAGTTCATTGAATGAAGTGATTGGCACCGTATAAGTCCGACTTTGCAGGCTCAAAATAGGATATTGTTGCCAGTGATAAAACTTAATCGTAAGTATTTCTAAACAATATTGCCAACGCAAAAAGAATGTGCGTAATATCGCCTGTGGCGCTAAAGGTTGGGATCTACTCAAAGGCTCGAAGACAAAAGGCTCAATGTATGAGCAAAAAAGCAAATTAAAAACCTTTGGGAGTCTTTCAATCCTCGTTTTCATTAAAGCTGGAATTCGTAATTAATCCATCTTAAAAAAGGGTATTTTCCTGTTTGAACCGGTTCAATCCGGTTTGCGGCGGTTTGGACACGCAGAACAAATGCTAATTGTACGAACAGATGGATTTTTACAGAAAATCAGACACACAGACAGAAAACTGTGTTTATCAAAATGACTCATTTGCAGATGTTCAAGTTTGAAGGCCAGGTGTAAAATATCTGTTCTTTAATGCATTAATTCAATCTAAAATCCTTGCATAAAGCTTTTAACGAGGTCGATGTCATCTTAATTAGCTCGTTATTTTTAACGTTTAATAAATAACACCTAACAGCTAAAATACACCAAAACGATGCTATTACATATCTACTTCATATTTATCCTAAATTTATGAAAAATATGTATATATATTACATATTTTTAACTATAAATTTTCATTACACTTCAGTGAACGTCAGCAGGCTGCATAGAAATAGACCTACCTCAGTGGCAATGATCTTCAGCAATGTTATCGGTCCCCTTGTCACGTGGCACAACTTATTCTGGTTAGTCCTAGAACAAGGCTCTTGTAGTGTGGGAGTGGAGCTGCGCGCACATCTCCAGCTCGAGACAATGCAGCCAGCCCTGCAGGTCTACACTCAAGATTTCAGAAGACATGCCGCATATTTCTATGGTGTGCCCACGAAACAACAATTTTGGAACCATCTTCACCCTCCAATTATGTTAACCTTAATCGACTTTTAGATATTGAATCTCCGATATAATAAAGTTTGGTAGAAACATCGTCATTATAACCCAATAAAGCCTTCAAAATAGCATCTTTACCACTTCGCTACACATGCAAAAATGAATAGGTCCTTATGTCTTTATGAAATTAGCGTTTACTTTGCATTGTGGTATCTTCGGACTGACTTGGAATAAAAAGTTGAAAGAAACTTTATAATAAAAGCACGTTATTGTTTTTCCGAAATTAGTTATTCATTAGTTTCTTTGTATTTTACATTTTCTGTATATTGAATATGATGATGATGTTACATTTTTACTACAGCATTTACTGTGACGAAACTTAAAAGAGCGGCCTTGTGATTTCTCGAAGAACCAAAGATATATGTAAAATAACAACCGAAAATACTGTCACTGAAATGAGTAATTAAATCATCAAGCAACGAAGTCAAGGATAATTAAACCCGAAGATATACCAGCCAGACAAAACAGGACTAACCGACTACGGATTTAATGGATTCACATTTAGGTCAGACATGTTTAAGAACTGGAAATACATTCAGAATACTAATAAAGGTGTGGTAAGTCTAAACACGGACCTATGAATCAGAAGATTACAATGCACAGGTCATAGGCAGGTAACCCGAAAACCAACGGCGAAATCAAACAAATAGGTACACTAATGTTATTATGGACCACCGAATAAATAATACGACAGAAGGATTAAGACAATCTAATTGAAATCGGATCGATGTTTTGGGAAACATTCTTTTTGAACTCGATTTTTTACTGAATCGACTCTTTAGACTTCGATTGATGTATCGATCGATGAATCGATTCAAAAATCGATCTTCTTTAGGAAGAATCACCATAAAAACGCCATACCCAAGTGTATAATCAAAGACCATACCTAGTCGAAAAATCTGAATAACGAAATTGCGTTTCGGAGGAACTTGTCAATCTTAAACATTTGGACAATAATTATCGCTTGCAGAATGCCACTTTTTCCAAAGATAATAGTATATTTTTCTATATGACAACTGAATAGTTTGAATTTAGGTACTGGTATTTCTTGACGAAAGGGAAACTTTAATTTCCCTGATTTTACATAAAAAATAAAAACACTGAAAGACAAGGTCCATTAACAAAGCACACATGAACCACGTGAACGACAATCAAAGAGTATAGAAGGTAAATGGAGTGTTCAAAACGTCTTTTTCCATCGAGCCTCAGTCGAGTCATATGTGAAGCGTGGCGGGAAATTAAACGTCTGTTATTAGACGACCGCCGGCGTCACGTCAAACGGCACATTTCCGATTGACGGGACGATGATATGATACTGCCTTATTTTGCGCTACATAGAGTTAAATAAGCACTACTATATATTATGTACCTATTTCAGATGTCAAATACGAATGGATTGCAGGAAACTGGAAAGGTTCAGCAGACTTGTTGTAATTAAATCCGTTTTAATAGAGGCGATTTTATTGCCAGTAACCAGGCACAAATCCACAAGCCGGGTTAGTACTAAGAACTTCCTAATACGAGAGCACAATACTGCTTTACCTGACTTGGGAATCGAACCCAGAACCGAGAGAGGTGTATTTGTCTGTATGTCTGTCTGTAGCATCGTAACTTACAAACAGATGAAGCTATTTTGAAACAGTTTTTGTTTAAAGGCGACTTATTTAAAGATATTGTTAGGTTAGGTAATGTACAACCGAATGCTTGCAAATGTGGTCAAGTGGGATATCAAATGAAAGGGTATAAGATGTACATTAAAAAATTGTATGATAAATGAAACTCGATTCTTACTACTACTAAACAGAATAGAAAAGATTATTTGTATCCCATTTTATACTTAGGTCCCCTGACACATATTTATTCGTAGGTATATAATATTAAAGTAAGACAAGTAGATTTTTTTACAGATTTTATTGTTTATATTAAAATTTTTGGGTCGGGGTTCTTTAAAAAATTTAGTTTTAAACACTACACCAACGAAGCCTGTGCATGCATTTCCGATAGTGATTTTAAAATTGTTCTAATTTCTAATTATCAGTGATTTAGCAGTGTCAAAGTACAAATATTGTAAAGAATTGATCTTTCTGTCGCACTCTATGCATAGTCAATGCTAATTTAACATGCGCAAACGCCGCCTGTATGATATCCTGTGTTAGTCACTGTTCGTGCTGAGAATACGCTAGATCTACATGATATGCATCTAGATACTGACATCAAGATTCTTATTCCCTTTTAATAGCTTTAGTTTTATAAAACCGGATAATTACAAGTATGGAGATTGTTTTGAAGTCTGTATGTTTCTAATGTCGATAAATAAACGACTCGAGCGTTAATATGCGTAATGACAAACAAGTATAATTGAACTTAGGTGTGCTAGTTTTTTTTATATCGGTATGTTGTTGTGTCTTCTCATCTTCAGTTGATAGTTTTAGTACATTATTTAATTATTGCATATATTGCATTGCATGTTGAGAGAGCAAACAGTCGATTTTTTTTGCGGAATCTAAATTGATAGTGCTATAAGTTTGATATGCTTTTCAGTCAGAATTAAACATAACCCTTACTCCAGTCTTCCCAAATCTCCCAGCTCTTCGCCTTATGTATATATCTTGTTGAAAACAGCTGCCTCCACAGAGATTTGAATAGAAGGATATTTTTAGAAAACTGAACGAATACGGAATAGATAAAATGTTTAGAAATAGATGTTTGCATAGCATAGAACGAAAAGCTACGTTTAGCCATCATGGCGATTGGATTCGATTGAATGTAAATATTTCATCTAGTTTTAACAGTTATTAATAAGTAAATGTTCATACAAAATATATCTGATGTGGTTGAAGTAACGCCACGCTTTGCAAACACCAACATGCAAGCCATGCAGATGTGGCAAAACTGGTTATGAATAACGCGTGAGCCCCACTATTACAAGTTCTAATACGATTAAATGATTAGTTTAGCCTTGTAAAGGTAGAATGATGTTATTACTTTACATGACTTTGCTCTTAATTGGTTTCTATATTCCCTAAGTAATTTCTACAGATGAGGGTTCTCGGACGGTTCCGATCTTCAGTGTTTGTGCGTCTCTCTGCAGACCATGTCCCACTTTCCTTCCTGCATCACGTGTCCTGTTACCAGTTCACGTAGGGATCTAATGATAGCATCAGTGGACGGCATTGCCATGGCCGAATACTGGGCCAGGCAAAGAATTTAACTAGTTTTGCCATCGACACGCTAAGAAGAGGAGTTATCTTTCACAGGCTCCATAAAACATTTCTGGTTTGTTACTCCCAAAGGCGCAGTTTAGTTGCACAATATTTAACAAGTTAATCACTATTAGTGGCCCAATTACTCCTCGTGTTCCTTCCCCGGCCCTTGTCTCCGAGGCTCGGTGCAATACAGATTGATTGTCAATTACCTCGGCCTAGGGTTGCCATCCTTCCGAATTTGTTTAGGCATGTTTTTTAAGAATACCCCCGTTCGGATTTGTTCGGCCATATCATTTTTCCGGAATATGTCGAAATCTCCGAATAACTTCTAAGGATGGACTGGACAAGATTTTTTTTAATAAAAGTGAGACTAAAAAGAAACAGAAAATAACTTGGCTTTATTGGAAAATATCCGGTGTTTTATCAAGATTTTTCACATATACCGAAATGGTAACCCTACCGTGGCCCGAACCGAAGGGTTGTTAAAATATAAATGACGTACATTTATCGAGATTCGATACTCTGCCATGTTTTTAATTAATGGAAACTTAATAACTGTTCATAGTTGGCTGGACAATGTGAGTGGGTCAGTTTACGTAATTTTTGGATGTTCGATGTTCTGGGAAATGATGTGTGATGTCGTGTTGTGTATATAATATGATTGTCCTTAGTACTAACGCATTCACAAAACGATAGAAATTCTTAAGTTTATAAAAAATCTATTAGTGAACCCCTTCTGCTTTGCACAACTTTTAAGACTTAAAAAAACAGTGTTTTTTTTAAGGTAAATTAATCTAAATGTGCTTTACAAATAAGCCTTTCGGATAAATTCTTGAGATGAAAACTGCATTAAAAACCGTAGCTTTTTTTTTTAATTTGATATAAACCAGTGCTTGACTGCGATCCCACCTGATGGTAAGCAGTGATGCAATCATTGATGGTGAGGCGCACTAGTTTAGAAGAAGAAGAAGAATAATGCTTTTTTTATGGTAGAAAACTATCCAATGACTTCTCCCGCTCTTAGGCGGAGGCGAGAGGGTGAGTCAGACTTTTACTGACTTAAACCTTTGTTCCATGACCAGTGAGGACCTGCCTCATGCGGCAGGTGAGCACGCCGTGACGTCTTTCCAGCCACTCCTCAATGAGGGGAACTTACCAAGTTAAGAAGAATGCTGTGGTTCCAGTAACAGACAAGAAAACCGATTTTATTGTATAATATGTAGACAAGAACCGCTTTTACAGTCGTTACATCTGTGCCCAAACTTTCAGCTCGGCAAAATCTCTTCGCAGTCCGCTTAACGATCCAAAATTGGCATTTTACTTATCTAAATTTAATGCAGTTACAGAAAAGTTCCGCGACGCCATTATCGAGTTAGAAAATACAATTTCATCGTGATTCGGAACTCGGAACTAATTTAATTACGACTAATAAGTGAGCAGATGTATTAAACAGATACGTACAGAAATACCACTTCACTGTGTCGCCGAATCACACTGAATCTATAAGGAATACTGGTACAATGTGATAGAGCACATATAACTAAATACATACAACTCTATTCATCGTCATCTAAGCATTCGTGACATTGGATGGTACTGGAGCACCTATACTATTTAAAGTTAATAATAATACTGTCAAGAGGTGAAATAATTATTTATTTGAATGAATCTCTGAAAAAACCGATGCCCGCTTTCGCTCTCGATTCTCTAGCAGCCGTGTAGTCTTTATTAGATAACACTGACAGCAAGCCTTCTGTATTTTCATACTCTGTGGCCCAGTGAATGACAACGAGCACAATGAAGAAGTTTGTCTACATTTTGAGGCAGAGACAACATTGTAATGTGCCATGAATGTGCTGATACTCTTTGTTGAAGGACAATGTTCCAAGTTAAAGAATGGTTTAACGACTGAAGGGAAATCTTTCTGTATTGTTGTATACAGAATATAATGTTAAAGATAAAGGTTAACAACCTTATGATTATTAAATAGAGGCGAACGCTAAAATTTTATTGACACATTTATTAACCATTTCCCCACACAATTTCGAATTAACAGGATTAGTAGGAACCGTTTGACTCCTATCTATAGTTTCCCATATAAATGTGTCGTAACAAAAATAATCATAATAACCCAATTTCAAGCCATAATATCCTGTCATCTAATTCCCTAGACAGGGCACAGCAAAGAATCTTCGGGCAAAGTGCCAGCTAGTCTTCCGGTACCATCAGGTACCACCTGTGTAGCATCTGTCACTATACGACACTGTATAGTGTCAGACACAGCTTGTAAACGTTATGGATGTCAGTCTCAGGTAGTAACATTAAAGGCAGGGGGCGTTTTAAGGCGTTTTTTTTGGGCAGTGTCAAAATGTTTGTCAGGAAGGAGGTTAAATACATCCCATGTGGGTTTCTAAAGAAATGTTGTATGGTTAGAATTTATGTTGTCAAGTGGTCAATTTATGGGCTATGATTATAATAGATAGCTCTGTTAGCAACCATTTTTTGTGCATCTAGAATTATGTTATTTAGTAACAAGTTATTGAATTTCAAACTTTTCTTCCATTAGATATAATTTATTCGAACAGAAAAAAAACAATATAATAGGTTGATAGCCTTTTTGTTATAAGAAGTTGATAGACGGTTAGTTCCAAGAAATAATCGAGTTATTGAGTTGATATTTTCCAAGTATTTTTCCATTGAAGTAAAATCATTTTCTAAACGAAATCACTTGTTAAGAATTTTTTTTACAGATTATTTAATAATAAAATCCAGACTTTTCTATTGAAACACCCAATTATCTTATTTGATTAAGGCCCTAGCTCCCGAGTAGTGCCATAAAACAGTGACTCTCTGGAGCCTTCTCCTCGGTAACGGCTAGGTCAATAGGTTTGAAAAAAATATATGTTTATTATAGATTCATGTACAACATTATGAACATAATTATGATTTTTTCGTATGAAACTAGTACTTAAAAAAAAAATTAACGACATGATATTTTTTCGCTTGTTTTCCCTACTCCTTTCAAACGGCTTTGATCTTTAGAAATATGTTTACTAAATAAAATAGCTGGCTATGTATTCTTCAGAATGTACATAGCATAAAATGTAAATCAATCAATATTTCGCAAAGAAAATGGTTTTAAAGGTCAGCGGGGCTATATGGCGCAGGCGGCAGTACGAATATGTATGCATTTAACTCCGGCCACATGTTCAAGGCACTACACGCCTTAATACAGTCTCGCTTATGTTTTGCGCAGATTTACCCTGCCTATATCTGTGAGGTATATAAATACAGAGTAGGTACCTACATACTAATCCCCTCATCACCATATGAGATCCATCTCGTGTTGACGAGGAGGCCTGGGGATTATGGACGGTATTTGGCAGCAGACTCTAATTATATAAATGAGGTAGGGATGCAATAAAGCTGTCGATGGAAATGTTATCTCACTTCCTACTGTAGCGACATCTATGGCGCCAGATACGAACTAAAATTATACGAAATTCTGCATCGGGCAATTAGAGTGCTTCCCGAAATCATCTATCCGGTAATTGCCCAGATCAGACAAAACACCCGTCTGGTCGGAGGATCCTCCCTTCTCAATGGAGGTGTGCGAAGCTTTACACCCTGTTCCGCATACCTTTATACTACTATTCCATCCTACTAATAATACACATGTGACAGTCTGTACGTTTGTCAGTGAACCACGCCTTAACAGTTAAACGGATTTGGATGGAATATGGAACACAGGTAGATCATGATCTATGGTATTCGAAACAGTTACACTGAATGAACACTGCATTTTAGTCGGCAAAAGTCTAAAACTCTATCTCGCTTGATGATTTTCTACGAAAAAAATGGCCTAGCTTAGAACTTAAATTATTATAAAATAACTAGCTGAGCCGGCAAACGTTGTTCTGCCATATAAATAAAAAAAAAAAAAAAAAAAAAAAAAAATAGATGTTGGCCGATTCTCAGACCTACTCAATATGCTCACAAAATTTCATGAGAATCGGTCGAGCCGTTTCGGAGGAGTTCAAGTTCGAACACCGTGACACGAGAATTTTATATATTAGATTATTAGTTGTACGTCCCAGAGATAATATTCGACTTTCACGCAATTAAAGTCGTTGGTTTTCGATGTGATTACAGAACGACTGACAAATCTGGACTAATCTTACAAATAACGTGTGTGAAACCACATCTAATTCTTGTAAAATGATACACAGACTTTATAATTCACTTGTCATGGTGTTAGCTGCGACCAATTTATCCTGGCACTTCACAGCAGCGCCACTAGTAATGGCAAAAGACTAGAACATTTCAAATTCGCTTCATTTGAATTTCGTTCCTCATTTCGCCACGTATGAAGATACAATGGACGTTTCGTATGAACAGAATTGAACACGTCGCCGCGTCGGCTGCCACTCAATTACGCTTCTCTGCTTACAACGTAGGATATAAACAAGATTGTTCGGTTTTACGAACCCACCTGCTTGTGGACACGGGTATTTTCTCTAAGAAGCTTTCTTGGACAACCGACACGTTTAATAGGTTCAACTGTCGATAAGAATCTCTCTATTGTTAGCCATACACTACATACACTATGATTATTTTCTGTGTTAGCAACACTAAAATATTTTTTTTGCACTGACAACCAAAATGGAATATGACTGGACCGAATGCTTTTAAGTTTACGCACAGCCGGAGGCTATTCCATTTTAGTCATCGAAGGAAGAAACATCTCAGTAAATTCTGCTGTTTATTAATTTCAACTGGTATTGATTGATGACATTTGTAATAATAATAGTGTGCTATCAAAGCAAAAGTATACAGGGTGTGTACCTGTTTTGGCAGTTTTATTTGCATCACCTTCCCTGCCAGGTACACTAAATAAGTTTCATAACCAATCTTTCTCTAAAGATAACACTATGTCTAATTATAAACTGTAACGTAGTCGTTTCATTAACAAAAACAAATAGCAACTACCTACAATTACAGCTCACGCCATCAGAGCCATGGGTTGCGGGATAGTTATGTAGCGACATCTATGGCGCCGCAAAGGAACTAAACTACGAAATCCTGCATCACAGTATAGAGATAACCGCGCAATGAGAAGATGGACAGTAGCTCGAAATTAGAACATGGACAGCAGCCCGAAATCAACTATCGGGCTGTTACCCGAGTCAAACTTTTAAATTGTAAGCATTGTTAAAAATAAACTTTGTGAAGGGAAAATAAATAGATAAAAAATAAAAATAAACGTAAAAGTCAAAACCCATCTGGTTGAAGGATCCTCCCTTTTTAACGGACGTTTGCGGGACTTCACACCCTGTTTCACATACCCCCAAAGTTCCAAACATTTACCGTGGCTCTGGAACATTAAGGGCAAGTGAAAAAACACAAGGAGGTTTTAGTCAGATTAAGTCTGACACGCCCTCTCGCTCCACCCAGAGCAAGAAGAGTTATTTCATGATTTCCCACATCACAAAAAGACCCACTAAGCCATGTTTTTTGTTTCAGTTACAGCATTTCTACGTAAATAATACGAGCCATTAGTTATCACGACGCAGCTACGTGAGCAAATGAAATCTACCACTTTGTCCAAACTTCCAACACTCATAAATACACAGAAAATAGTTGGAAAACTCGATTTGCACACGCAGAATGGCACAAAGCGACGTTCAGAATGTCAAGCACGCCACGGCACTGTGCCTTGTTGAGTGTTAAGTCAACAAAAACTAGGGGTGAAGTTGGGAAAACTGTCGCACTGAAAATGCTCGCTTTTTTGATCAAATAACGAGGTTTTCTTGATCTATATATTTCTGACTTTACTTTCCAGATTTTCAACACAAGTATTTACTTAGGAATCTCAGCGTGTTGAAGCAAAATTCTAGTGAGGTTGTCTTGTAGGTAAATATTTTTGTCTGAAAATGTTTTTGCTTTTGTAAGCCTGGGAGTCTAATGGAACTGTACATAGCAACAGAGATCGGGCAGCCTGTTTATAAACACGGCAGAGTGTTTCGCGAGACATTAACGTTATCAACTTGGTTCTGCTTTAATTACCTTTTCACAGACTTATTTTCGAGTAATGCTGAAACTTTTCAAAGGAATTTTTATCTCGTAACTTCCTAACTGAACAAACTTTAAAGGATTTTTGTTTAACAAAAGCCTCGGAAAAGAAGAAGAGGAACGACTTCACTGGTATTTCTTATTGTAAAAAATTAGCTCGGTGAAAACAGAGTGTGACAATGGACAGGGAAAGTTAGGCACTCCGAACTTTAGACACAAGTAATATTTTTTACTTAGATTGTTTTACGACAACAATAAAATACCGTCTGTTTGACTTTACTACCAACTTCTGTCTGCGGCTTCGCCCGTGTGGAAGTAAAAAATTATATCAAGGGAACTACCAGGACAAAAAGTATCCGATGATTCCGGGACATCCACGAGTCAAATTTCATCCAAATCTGTTCAGTCGTATCAGCGTGAAGGAATAAGAAACAAACCTAGACACATAAAAACCTTCACCTTTAGTGCGATTACAATACAACAGTAATTAAACCCCTAAAACAAATAGTGGTCTCATAAAAAATAACCCTTTTAGACCATAGACATTTATAAATTGTCAAATTGTCTCGAATCGGTCTCCAGGCGATGCTCCGAGCAATTTTCGTGATCAACTGAGTGGATGATTGTTTAAATTGCTCGTCTTGATGCGTAACAACATTGCTTTAGGCAATTTATGTAGCATTTTTACGGTTTTTCTTTTATAACAGAGTACTGTAAATATGAGCTACTATTACGTTTTGAAAGCTTTTGGAGTATAATTGAAATTTTACGTAAAAAATGAATAAATTACAGTTCACAGTTCACAAATGTTTTATTAGAATGTCGATATTAATGAATAGTACGTTTTGCCCCAGTTCACCCGTAATAAAATAAAGAAATTTTTAATGCATTGTGTAAGAAATTAATTATATCGAAAAGATTTTGAGATCATTCTTTTATTTTTATATGTAATAAAATTTACACAACCACCCCCCATGCAGCTCTCTGACAGGAACAAAAATCTCTCTGACAAATTACTTTAGGCTAGAGCTCATATAATTTTATTCAGTAATATGCAATATCCTTAAATTCACCAATTTCCTTGGCCACATAGCTGGCAAGGCTGGCTGTAAAACAAATAGTTCCCTAGTCCAGCAGATTATGCAAAACGGTTTATTTAAATTTTATATGCGGCCGCCATTATGATAATGTTTTACCGTTTCCCTCCAAAACCCAAGGATTCAATTTGTCCGTTCTTTAGTTGATATTGTGATGACGCCGCGGTTTCCGATCGCTTGCTTACCTGTAACAAGACATATAAAATGTTAGAATCATTGGATATCCTTTTATGTTTTGCTTCTGCAAGCAAAACTGTGATCCCCTATCACAGTTTTGCTTGCAAGTACGAAGTATGTTGTGTGTATTTGTGGATGGGTTCTCGAGTTATATTCTAGTCAGTCTGCCGGTCAGCCATAGCCATTACTTTTTATGCACGTGAAGTCTGAATACCATCCTCACTGCTAATCATTTGCTTAAGGTTACACTAGTCGATATTTGTTCCATACAAACATGCATACATTAATCATGACATCGGTTTATCTTATTATTAATTTATTAACAGAAAAAAAATGCGATTAAAAAGTTATGAACAAACAAAGTTTCGTCGTGCGTGCGAATGCGAATAAGACGTTGTGCGTATGGACTAGCATAGCAATCGTCTAACTGCCCCCCTAGCCAAGTTACGATCGTTTCGTTTGCGTCGAACGCCTCGAGTAGGCCACGCCTCCGATTCCTTTGTTCTGACGTCATCTGAACGCTTAGTCACGTGGTCGGAACAAAGGAATCGGAGGCGTGGCCTACTCGAGGCGTTCGACGCAAACGAAACGATGGTAACTTGGCTAGGGGGGCTGCACATCACTGATTACTATATCTGTCGGACACGATGTCAGATGAGAGAGCGTACTTTTTGGCCACGCCCATCAGTGAGTTCGGGTCCACGACTGGTTCAGCCTTAAGAAGACACACTTTACACATTTGTGAAGTTCAAAAAAATTTACAATAAACTTGTCAGGTGGGTTTGCGATCTTGTTCGAGCCCATAATCATAATTTTTTTTTTGTGTTTAGATAACAAAGAGTCGTAAAGCCATGCAAAATCACTATTAACACCTCCATTAGTAATTAAATTGCAAATACTAATCTCTATACTTAATAGGCGGCAAATGCGTACAAAATCGCGTTCTGTTAATGCAATATGCATATCACCTAAATGGGTTTATGCATATTAATGCATATGGCAGCGCCATTTAACATCTATGTGGTTAGACTGATTTTAGGCAAGCTTCTTAGGCTGTGGTTTAGCGTTATTAGAAATGGAAATTGCTGACGAATTATTATATATTGTCGTGAATGACAATCAGGACAATTGTTTCTATACGAAACGAAAAATAACGCAAAAAAGCAATATTTTTCTGAAAACAGCATCAAAATTGGTTAATTAATGAAGCAGCAATTAGCATTTTAAATATTAGTAACAGGAAGAATTGAGGTATCGTGGGAACACCTCGTTATTTCTTTTATACACACGTTACCTAATGGCAGTGACGCATGGCGTTACATTTCAGTGTGTGTATCCTTAAGGGGTGACCAGATGGTTGCAAACCAACGTCCAAACCAAGATGACCTTGCTAGTTTCAATCTGTACAGAGAGCAGTTGTAATCCATGACCTTCAACGCCCTTGGTTGGGAGGCGCGTTTTCTCAACCACCGAACGTGTTGGCGCGTGGTTTACATCCATGTAGCCGTAACACAAACCAAACACATAAACCAAGGTCACCTTGGTTGGAACGCTAGTTTGCAGCTGTCTAGTCACCCCTGTAGTTATTTGACAGTTTCCTCTACCTAACTTACTTGATATTGATCGGATTTGAATAATTCTTTCTACTCGCGATTTTGGATAGTTACTTTTATAGATATGATGAATAATATATTAAAAAAATGCGTTAATTATTCAATTGTTTTCATTTCGTAAATTACATTCTTGTGCCGATAGCACTACCCAATTTTGTTGGCCTGATATGGGAGTCTGTGTTTCCGGGAATCTTTTAAAACCTGGGAATCTTTAAGTCATAGGTCACTTCTAAGCAAGCGTGCTCCATTGCTGACCACATGATAGTGGTCAAACGTGACCCAATCAACAATAAAAAAAAAAACAAAAATAATTCGCTACTTCCACAGCATCATTAGTGGCAGAAAGAAAAACATTTTATTTGGCGGAAAAAAAGCAATCATAAGACCAACTTACAAATTATATGTAAGTATTCTTTGTGAAAAATATGCGCCATGTCCGCGCAAAACGGCCGAACGCTCAACATAATGCCGTGACCAACAGCTAAATGCGACGAATCTACAGCGCTGCTTTTCAGCGTGGGCCGGTGACGGTGTCGACATAAAGACTTCAGCACGGTATTGTGTGCTAATAGATTTGAATAAGATAGATAAATAAAAATAAATTTTAGGAAAAAGACAATAATAAATAAAAAGGAAATACGATATCATATTAAGTATAAAGTGGCAACATTAGACACTTTGACTACCGATAGCTTTTGTGACACAGAGGGCTGGAAAGTAGGTGTGGCAAAAGTCTGTGATGCAGTTCCACATCCGCACCCTTCAGCCGCTTCGGCGAGACATCCCCACTTAATCAAGTTTGGCGTTACAAATACAATGGGTTTTACAGGTAATGGAAATAATTTATTTCATAAAGTAAATCTTATTATTAACCTAATAATTCCAAGTTAGCCTAAATCGTAATCTTCTGAAATTCCTAATTTATCCGTTAGTAATATTCTGTGGGCTAAGCCTATAAACGATTTGAAAGGATGAAGCGATCGATCGAAACTGGGTTGTATTCCCAGCTTGTAGCTGGGAATACAACCTAGTTTCGTTTGGGAGATAGATCACTATAATCTTTAAAGGAACTTAGGTACTTCACGGATTTCGCTAGAAACTATGTGATGGAAATAGAATTTAATTAACAACCTCGGTTTTGGGTTCCATGCCTGGATAGGGCAATGTTACTGAGCTATCAAGCAGTCCGGTCATGCCCGGTGCCGGCACAAAGGAGGTGACTCAAACTGTGAGGGACAGGACATCCTCACACACCAGCTGCCGCCGCATGAGACGTCGGGTGTCACAGTGCGAATCCCGGTCACCAGACTCGGGTTTACCGTCCGGTAAGGACCAAGCCATGTCAGCAAAATAGACAGGGCTCAGTAGAGCCAATGCCTGCTAGGGCTGTCGGATTGTTTGATAGAGTTACCGGGGCCCTGGAACGCAAAGGGCAACTGAAAGAACACAAGTGAGTTTTAGTTAATAAAATTCTGACGCTCTTCGCTCCACACACAGAGAGAAAATTCAAACATCTCAAACTAAGCAACGGGAAAATGAGACCGGCTCTAATAAACTAATTCGTCTCTTTTACAACGCCAATTAAAATTTCTTTTTCCATGAGCGAACGAAACGGGCTCGGAATTGTAGGGCGCTCCGATATAGTTTTTTTTTATAACCACCTAAAAAAGTGGCTAAGATAGTATCATTCGGACGTTCGTTAATTGTGGCCGACTTAGTAATTTAGAAGGAAATATAGATTTATAGAGGCGAATAATGCTATTAAACAAAAGTCTGTTTAATTAGCACCCAAAAAGTAACAATCAAACAAAAACTTGAAGACATGTGTCACCTCTAATCCACCCGGACTCTCGCGGTAGATTATGACAAAGACGGTGTCCATGCTTTTTTTAACCGACTTCAAAAAGGAGGAGGTTCTATGTTCGACTGAATGTATGTTTTATATTATGGTTAGGCTAGCGTTTGACCACTATCTCACCTGATGGTAAGTGATGATGTGGTCGACGATAGAGCATGCTTGCCTAGAAGTAACCTATTCACTCTTAACTTCCAGCAATGGGATAGTAATAAGCTGGTCATGTGCTATATGTACTTTGTTTTACTGACAAAATACTTTAGTAGGTAAGTAGGTACGACAAAATGGCGTTAGCGTATCCCAGTGGGTCGTGTGCCGCTCGATTGAACTTCCATGTCGCTCCTTTAAGGGGATTATTGTCAATTTGCTACTGGGTAAAGGGAAACGATTGCGTAGTCTGCAGGTTTATATTGGTAGAACTCTGGCGTTTTTTGTCACTGGGCTTACCAACTCAGGTTTTTAGGATTTTAACTCTTGCTTGCCACATCTCAAAGGCTAAAGTGACAACCAGTTGATACTCTCCAGTGCCTAGTACAAGTTTGTTTTACGTTAGGCGGGATTCTCAAAGATAACCCGCGAAATTCAATTTTTTTTTTTTAAGTGTTTTTGCAATTTTGCTGGTCAATGAGTTTTTTATGAAATAGCCATTTAATAGAAAATAGGGTTGTATTGTTTTTTTTTTTAATTGACATACCCCCGATTTCTGATTTAAGCATTCGAAGTTGAGAAATACTCAAACTCTACTTTGCCCTGAAAACCTGTCAAAATTTGGCAGTTAAGTATGGTTTGAGACGTTCTTAACTCAAAATACTCAATTCAGAAATCCACCCATAAACTAGTGCATGACTGCGATCCCACCTGATGGTAAGCAGTGATGCAATCGTTGATGGTAAGGCGCACTAGTTTATTAAGAGCCTATTCACTCTAGCCTTGAAGACACCCAAATTATAATCGTATGGAAAGACCACATCAGGCAAATTGTGCCAGTCCTTCGATGTACGCGGTATATGATGATTATAATTCCGTAAATGGATTACATTTTACGCCCGCCAATCATATTTTAACCAATATATCTGCAAAATGCAAAAAAACTTAAGAAATTTTGAATTTCGCAGGCTACCCTGGCACTGTCACCTTCACGCTATTGACACGTTTATGATGTTCGGTGCTCTGATTGGTCCGCTTCAAGCTCTTAACCAATCAGAGACCCATACGCGGTAAACGTTTTGATCGTGTTAACGTAAACTTCGCACTTAGTGCTCAGATTACCTAGAGGTGATCGGGATTTAGTTAAGTTTCGGAACAATTTTACTACTCGGAAGTATATTATTAATATGAGGGTCTGAAAGCTTTCGCGAGATTATTTAAAAAAAGTAGGTACCTAACCATGGCCCTGGAACGCAAAGCGCAACTCAAGGAACCCAGGTGGGTTTTACCCAGTAAAATTCTAACACTCTCGTTCCAAGTTAAGATGAAGTTATTTCAAGATTTCCCGTAAAAAAAAGTATAAAAGCTTGATGAAGCCGCAAATGCTCAAGATTAGCTGGTCGAGCCAGTGTTTTTTTTTAACCTATATTTTCAAAAAGTAAAACAAGTGTATTTATTGTTACCTATATTATTTTGAAGAGAGGATGACAAACACGGCTATTTAAATTCAAGGACATGAAGACGGTGTGAGAAGAATTGTTCATACTTAATAATATTTTAAACAACTTTACAAAGAATTTCACAATTATTTCAGTATAAATATTTTTTAGAAATAGGCATTTCCTTTACACTCTATTTTCTATTGCGTTGCATTACACTAATATTATAAAGGCGAAAGTTTGTCTGTGTGTGTGTATGTGTGTTAGTTACACCTCCACGCTCAAACGGCTGAACAAATTTGAACGAAATATTTTAATTTCTAACTCCAATAATTTATTATCTACTGAAGCATCTTTGAAATATTTTTTAACTCAATCTATTGTCTCAATTAATTTTTTATTTACAATTTTAATTAAAATAAAATTTTATAAAAATCTTTGAAATAAATAACTTTATTTCTATTATAATAAATTCCTCTATACTCATAAAAATCGGAAGAGCCCCCTTCCATTTTATTCAAAAATAATATTGTAAAAGGTTTATTATGAATAAATAACTTTATAGCAGTTTCTTGCACGTTCTTCTCCATAGAGATCTACGCTTTGGAACGTGCAATTTAGCTTCACTTCTTTTCTTTTTTTGACTGACCGACATTTTGACAATTCAAAAGTGCCTGTAATTGGTCTATTTGAAATAAACGTTTCTGATTTCTGATTATTTTAATAACTTGACAACACACTAGTATACGATGTCCTGGAATACGATATAGGATAGATACTATTTATCCTGAGAGTATGTTTCCTTGAGATAATTTTCTACCTCCTCGCGAGCGAAGCCGCTCGCCTTTAACATTAGTGTGACTAGCTTCTAGTGACTAGCTTCTAGTGACTAGCTTCTAGTCACACTAATGTTAAAGGCGAAAGTTTGTATGTTACTCTAACGGCTGAACGGATTTGGACGAAATTTGGCTCACGGATTGACCATGCCTTGGAATAGGATACTTTAATTTTATCCTTGAAGTATGTTCTATGAGATAATTTTCTACTTAGCGGGCGACGCCGCTAACAGAAGCTAGTAAATTATAAATTAAATAAATAAATAATTTCTGAAAGTTCAGCAGCTACCACGAGCTCTTTCTTAACACGACCCATTTTACGACCTAAACTGAACTGTTAAAGGTATGCAGCTATATAGAGTGTATAGCTCCACCATCCCATTTTCTCGCTCGCACGACTGACATTACATTCATAGTAACTCCCCTGGACACCTTGTTTCACTTTCCGCAATTTATATTATTTAAATAGAAGGCAGGTGCCTAATGGGCATGCTCTGTTACCTAACACATATTGCACTAGAATCTAGATTATGTGAGAGATCTGCAGTTAAGACACAGCACTGCAGTGTGAGCTGCGATACTGTGTCTAATAAGAGTAAGTAAGTATTATAGATAGATAAAGGTGTGTATGCATAAAAGCGAGGTGTGTAAGTACAGTGGGGCGGGGCGCCTCAAACTAGGCTATCACGATATCTGATACCGAAGGAATGTCACTTGCCGACAGGGTTGCTAGTTGCCACTGAGCAGATTAGAATTTTTAATTTTTTAATCGACTTTAAAAAAGGAACAGGTTCCTTGTCAATTCGTTTGAACTTTCGCACACTCACACACACACACCATGACATACTATCAATCACCCTCAGATATAAAATTGCTAGCGTTCAATAACTTAAGTATAAACAGCGACCCATTGTACGAACAGTATTGTTTACCTTTTTTGCGACTGAACACTGTCTCCCAAGATACAGGCTCCTGGCCTAGTTTGGGAATCAGTATCAGTACATCTACATTGTAACAAATATCCTAAGACTATGCATACTTAAATACAAATGTTTTTTGTGTCAATAAACAATTTTTATTTATTTATTTACTTTATTTTTTGTATCTCGTTCAGCGATAACTTCGCCAAATGTTACCCGATTATAATGATTGTGTTTTTTTTTATGTTTAGAAGAGCATTTTTCCAATTTTTGATGAAGGACTTCGGAGATACGACTATGAAATTCTTCAATAAAAGATAGCAAATCTTCCGGAATGCTGCAAATGCATACTGTCTGTTTTTTGTTAACACTATTTTATAAATTAGGAGGGTACGAAGATGTGTTACGTTCATCCTCGTATACCTTCATTTCACCAATTAAGTGTGATAGGTTATTGGAATGAATACATAGAATTAGATTCTTATTTTTCTATTCATTCGTTTTCACATTTGGTTTAGTTAACTAGAAAAAAACACTAAGAAAAATCCGAAAGTTGACTTAAATACTAGAGCAGTTGTATTTGTTTCCATTTTCCTTTGCTTGTCAAAAATTTAATTTTCAAGCTGGCAACCCTACCACCTGCATGCGCTGCACTGAGATACGCAGGTAGGTACACACAAGAACTTATGCGTCGCATTCCTTATACGCCTCGATTCTACGTGACCAGGAATAATTTGTTCCGACTATTGCGTATTTACGTGTTTATGGAAGATATAAAACAATTTTATAGTTGGTGGACTGGCGAGTGGCAGCCTTGAAGTGTCCTGCTTGACGATAGGTTGAAGGTACTTATACTATTTGTCATATTTCTGCTTAGGTTTACGGTAAATCATTTTATTGAGTGGGAAATCATTAAATAATTTTTCCCGCTTTTTTTTAGGGTTATCATCTAATGATTTCTCCCCCTCCTATGATGATTGAGAGGGCGTGTCAGACTTTTACTGGCTAAAACAAAAAAATTACTTACCAATAACTTTTTTTTAATTCAAATTGTTTTTATTTCGCATAGGCCTACATGGGCACTTATAATACGTCAGAAGCTAGTGCACGCCAAACCACACCTATGTTCCTTCAGTTGCCTTCTCATTCTAGGACCACGAGTATCCCTTTTATACTTTATCCATAACCCTAGCAGGCATCAGCCCTGCTGGGCCGCTACGGTTTGCTGACATATCTTTGAGGCACGTGTGGAACACTACGCCTCGTCGACGACTCGGGCTCGGTCCTTATAGGACGAGTGGACGGTGAGCTACCCATCGCTCGTCGTCCGCAAACCCGCGCCTACGGTGGCCGGCGATTGCTCTGCGATTCCCGACGCCCGGGTCAGCTTCTGTGGCGGCAGCTAGGACGTGAGGATGTACGTTTCCTCACTCTTGCGGCCGCTTCCTTCTCTAGAATTAGTGCTTCTCTCGCTAAGGACCAACCTTTCTCGGATGGATCGAATGAGAGAAGCGTCGGACTTTTACAGACTAAAATCTACCAGTATTCTTTTATGTTAGATAGGATAATCCCTCAACCCTCGTTATCTACGACTTATCTATCTAACTAACCCAACAAGAGCAGTGATAGCCGAGTTGTAACTGTGAGGAAACCGGCATGTCCTAGAACCAAAAATTTTGGGCCCGCGTAGTGGATTACGGCCCATTCCCTCTCCTAGACAGAGGAGGCTTGAGTCCCAGCAGTGGGAACATTAAAAAGGCTGATTATGCTTATGCTATGCTTACCCAGCAACAGAAGTTTTTAAAGTCCCAACATCAGTTTAACTACACCATTATTTGGGTACCTGTTTAACATTATTCCCATAACAGACAATTCTGAATTCATAAATATTAATTAGTTACTAGTTTCTGTCAGCTCCTTCGCCCGTGTAGGTATATGTAGACAATTATCCCAAGGGAACACTACTTACTATTGAATCATAGTGTACCAGTCCGTGTGCCAATTCAGGCTTTTTGGTGTGGAGTACAAAACAAATAAATATACATACAAATACATCCCGACATTCACGTATATAATATTAATGTGTATCTACAATAAAAAAAAACACCAAGCCACAGGAAAGCAATTTTACTATATTTCTGCTATGAATATTACCAGCGCCATCTATCGGCAAATCTGAATAACTACAAGGGTTATTTTCCGTAGTTGAGATCTGTTTTTCAGTCTATATGTACAATTTTTAAACTTGTTTAGCAATTTTATTCCTATACTATACAGTTGAGCATAACATGAGGCCTCTCATAAGGGAGGACCGAAGAGTCTCTTAAAGGAGGACCGAAAGGCATCCCCCGAACATGATAGGAGTGATTGTCAAACAAAAAAAGTTTAAGCAAATGATTTATTTTTATAAATATTCTAACAAAGAGTGCTTTTAATAATATAATTATAGCAAATTTGAAATAGAAGCCTTTTCATTTGCGTCTCCCCATCACAGTATCTAGTGTTTGGTATTAATAAACTTCTTACTTATACTCTGATAAAAGCTAATACATTAATTTGCAGAGCACGAGTCTGACAGACAAGAATTTATACTTCCTTAAATACTTCAAATATCAACAGAGAGTACTGTTTCGGATGACGTAGCCAGTCTCCTCTCAGTTAGCCATTGTATGAGAGAACCACAGTTAATCGCAGAGATTTACGACCGGCTCCTGAAAACATCTAGTTAGATGGAATATATTAAGTAACAAGACAATTCGTCAAGGATATGTACACTATGGCCGATGATGGACGTGCATGGTCCATTTGTCAGTATTAGTTCGGCAGAAAGTAGTATTGATGCAGATTGAGATTCCTAATTGGATTTTCGGGTTAAGAAGTTTTGTGGGACTTTTACCAGTTTCAGAAAACAAATGCTGTCCGGTAATTGGTATTGGGCTCGGTCAAGATGCCAATCCAATACTTCCAAGTCACATTTAAGACCTTTGATTGAAGGTATGAAGTAACACAATGGAACGTAGGTACGGTACTGAAGGAATTAAAAATATTTTACTTTTATCATAATACTGATCATGGTTTATACGTATCCCAAGAAGCCCATCAGCGTCATCATTTCAGTCGGAAGACGTTAACTGCAGCACACAGGCCTTCCAAAGTGTCGCCACAACGACCGGTCCTTTGCGCCTCGCAACACTGGCAACACGCATTGGTTATTAGACTTTCTTCTTCAGTCACTGTAGTATGTCGAGACGAGAAAACCCGGCCAAGTGCGAGTCGGACTCGCGCACTGAGGGATCCGTAAAAACTTACCTAAAAAAAATATTTTTTTTGTTTTTGTCACGTAACTACAAATTTACAGTTTTCAGATTTTTTCCTATACTTGTGTTATGAGACCTTACTTCATGCCTAATTTCAGGATTCTAGGTCAACGGGAAGTACCCTATGAATTTTGATTCCCTTGAGAGTGTCGCAATACACGTTTTTTGCGACATAAACGGCCGTATCTTTTTTCCGTTAACTCAGATGTTTGATTTTTTCAAAGCTTTAATTTCAACTCGATACCTTCACACGTTCCCGAGATAAAGGGTCTTGACAGACAGATGGAAGTACAACAAAGTGATTCTATAAGGGTTCCGTTTTTTCCTTTTGAGATACGGAACCCTAAAAAGAAGCTATATAAAAATTAAAAAAAACTATTAATTAATGGCATTAACAACAACAAATTACTATTATGTTAGTGGTCTAGCCTGTAGTCTAATATACCTATACCTACTGTTAAAACATTGCAAAAAAATATCATATATAAAAATAAAATTAAAACAAACATGTAGCAGTTAATATACGTTTACACGATAATGCAGATTGATTGCCAAAAATAGACACTTTCACATTTATAATAGTAGTAGGATAAGATAGGATTTTATTTTGAAGAACCCAGTTATCTGACCTTCAAACAAAAAAAAACATACGAGTGAAAGTGATTGATCGGTGACAGTGCGTATTCTATTTCATGCCCTGCGTGCACGAAGATAAGCGATAATATCGCACTGAAAAAATAGGGACTTTGATCTAATTTCGCGGTCGATCACCTGGCGTTTTATTTGATTAGTTGCGTAACTCTGCGACCTTCACTTTGTTCGTCGCTGAAGCACTTGGTAACAGAGCTCTATTAAAACTGTAAAGCTAAATCTGATAGGGTCCTTACAGACTAGGTCAGTCTATGATCTATATGTATCCCAATCCAGAAGAGAGCTCAAACTGAACAGTGGATACGATGAAAACAAACAAACACAGAACCTATGTCAGGATATTAGCATTATAGATTAGTGTCGATGTTGCCAGCAACAAAAACTGCAACGGTTTAAAAATGTATAACATACTGATGTTTATTTTAAAAATAAACTACGTGCAAAATAATTGTAATCAAAATAGTATTGGCGACAATTTAATGCAAAACATCAAATGTTAATCTGATGGCATCGTGCAACAATCCATTAATTTCGTAAAATCATTATGGCCGACACGCCAAACGCAAAATGGCGGGAAATGCTTTTCGCTAATGAGTTGTTTCCCACGTTAATGTGCTTGTAATTTTGGGTGTCCGATGCTGCAATATTGCTAAGTTAATCTGGGAGATAAACAAATAATATTGCGCTATGCACATACTCGTATTAATAGGATAATGAAACACTCAGGATAAGATAGTAATCAGTATTTTTGTTGTTCGAATATTATTTGAATTAGGGCCAATATCAAACATTTGTGATTTTGGTATTGACTCTATTAGGTACCCAAGACAAACACATGGTTCTACCTAATATTTAAAAAAGTGTAGGAAGAAATATGACAAACTGGCTTCACACATTTCAGCATGAACTTATAAGTTTTCCTGTCCTAAAAAGACTCATTGTAAACGTTTCTGAAAAGATTGAGCCAACAACAGGTGTGCCGAAAAAGTATTCTTAGTTCTAAAGATGTGGGTACCTCTTTAGTTATGTATGTTTAAGAGTACCTAACTCAGTAATTATCGAAACGTTCCTAGAAGTGGTTACGATCCTCCTCATTCGTTATCTTTACTGCATTAGTTATTACTCGTTCTGTAATTGATCTTTTTAAACATTGCCTCGTACTCCTATATCGTCGAAGCGTTCACAAAAATGTAAACTTACTTATTGTACCTATACAAGATACCCAGAGCCGGAACAACTGTAAGACACACACACACACACACACAGTCAGTCACGCACACTGTGTGTGTGTAACTGTTTGGGCTTTAATTTTTTTTTTAATACAGGATCTAGGAGGTTCCTGTATTCTGCAACTCCAGCAACACACATAATTAAGTGTAAATATTTTGAGGCCATAATTTGACTAATTTTACTAATAATTAAATAAACTAAAAATGTTGAGTTCAGCGCCATTTAGCGGGAACATGGCCACGCCCGTAGCTTTCACCTTAGTTTGACAAATTCTTAATTCAAAAATCGGGGATAAGACAAAGGGAAACACGAACTTCCTTGTTCAATAATCGTCTGAAATACCTACATTCGTCCTTTAGCTGCCGGCCACGTTTGAACCAACGCGTCGGGTATAAATTAAAAACTTTCATAAAACAACTCGTTTTTGCAATGGCACCCATTAGCGTTCAGTGATTTACGTGGACGTATAAAATTTTAGAGGTTTTATTCATGGAGGACCATTAAATCATTCCATTTACGTGTTTTACGGTTTGTAGATATGGACAAAGTTTTATTGGGAAAATAATAAACAGCAATGATTTATTCTCAATGGTCTAATGAAAAAATAATCAATTAAGAGGTTTGACTTTCACCCAATGCCATCATTTAAAATAAACAACTAACAGCCGTTTTCACAATAACTGCAAAACCTTTTTTGATCAGTGTAAAAGCAGCAGTTTGTAAGCAAAATTTTTAATGGATCCCCACCTACTGCGATGAAACTGGGAGTGAGCTGAAATAGGCACATTAATTAATGCTGACACATTTATTCCACGAAAAGCCAGTATACCTACATTTAAAACGGTGACAGTACTTAATTCATTAGTCCGATTTTCGGAAATGCTGAAATCAACGGAAAATGTCCATTCTTATCTGTCATTCTATATTATTTTCTTCGATGTCAGTAGATTACAAATATTGATTCATGAATATTTTACTAGTAAACAGTCATGTATAAGTCAGATATCCATTATCTTTGATATTTTTTACCAATTAATACGACACGGAAATGACACAACTCCATGTTAATAATTCTGACAGCGGCCATTGTTATTTTTTCGTGTAACAACACTGTTAACAAAAGTGTCATGGCGTCGCTCTGTTATTTTAATTAATTGAAGATTGTATGTTTTTGGTGTTGGATCATTTTTCGGAATGTAAATGGTGGTTCCAACGAACAGAATTACTAATTAAAGTGCTGTTTTTATTGTTCCTTTTGCATGTTATTTGGGAAATATAATGTTGTTTCACTTCATTGTGTTGTTTGCATCTGATCTCCCCTTTTCGACGATGTACCTAAGTCAGAGATCGTGTTTCGTTAAAGATGTCTTGAAGCAGTCGTCCTCTGAACTGTTCAAGACGATCACAATGAAGAGACTCATTTAAATTCCTAGTATCTACTTGCATACGTGTGCAATGTAATTGGAAGCGGGAATATATTGAGTTTCTCGTAAGTCGTATAATAGGTGCTGGATATATTGGACGTTTTGGCGATCAAATGTTAGATATTAAACGTTAAAATGAATATTCCTTTACAAGTGTAAGTCCAATATCCGATATATTCTAATTCACAATGCGGCTGCAATACCACCGTATCCGAATAAGCTCACTATTATTTCTCTCTAATACTAGGCACGTTAAACTAGAGCTTAGATCCGTTTTCCCATAAATAGATATAACAAAGGCATGCAAATCGGTGGGTGGTCTACTTCGCTATTAGTTAAGCCTTAAAAACCTGCCAGTTAGACGTGCACGTTGGGTTCCGCAGCCTAGGTTAACTATAAATACAACCTTTAGGACTGAGTAGCATATAGCCGATAAGTCGATGTGGATATTTATTAAAAATAAAAAGTGTATAACCGTCAGGGGACCCCAATCAGGAACGAAGTTCTTCACGCATATGCCTCCTGGTCATAGAAAGATAGATAGAGAGAAAGATAAACGCGTATGGAAGGGCATAATGCAAAAATCTTAAGTGAGATTACATTTTTCCCGTATTACACTTAATTAATTTATGGAACTGCAGTCCAAAAATTAAGCAATCGAGGCGTAGGCAAAAGTATAGTTTATTTTTTTTCGGATTCATAGTTTAATCAGCATCATTCTCGAGACACATAAAAGGAAGGAATTACAGAATATCAGAACTGAATTGCCAATTTTGCTATACGTCTACGGAACCCCAAAAAACTAGTTCTGTGTGCCTGATACTGTATAGATCAAGTCGATAAGTCAACGAACTTTGAACAAAACGCGCCAGACCGAAAAGAATTAGCATTGATCCTTGACTTTGGACAGAATTAGCAGACTTTGAGTACGAAACAATACACAGTGGCGTTAGTTGATAGCTTCGAAAACAAAGACAATTCTCCAAAGTGCTTTGCAGTAATCATTTTAATATATTTGTGGAACTTTAAAGTGGGCATTATTGCTCCCACAGGAAAAGCGATGGCGTGAGCTGATAGATTACTAACTCTTTCTTTTTAAAGATACCATATTTGACAGTATACTAATTAAACACATGAATGGAATAGGTACTGATTTGATATCAGCATTTATTTTTCGAACGAACTTTCAGACTGTCAGAATATAGGTACGTAAGTACCTATAAAATAACGATGCACATTAACTGAGATCAATGGTAGTTATTTATAAGTATCGTGACTCAGTAATTAATAAGGCATTATCGAGCTTAGCTAAATGCGGCAGCATCGTGTTACCTATAAAATCTATTTTCTCAAGCAGCCACAGTGTATCAAAGTACCTTCCGTTGTTAATAATGGCGCTACGCTATGATTCAATGTCTAAAAGCAGAACAATAGTAGCTCTAATTCCTATTGTTAGATGATTGTTAGTAACGACCAGAGCAATCGTAGTGCTGTCAAAACTAATCACGGAACAATCAGTTTGACATCTGACAGATAGGGAACGTCCGACGATCGATTACTTGGTTGCAGGCTGGCAACATCGGTGAATGGATTTCGCGGTATTTTTCTGCGATGGTAAAAAGTGGGTAGAAAGGAAACGATCAGGAAAAAGAAGAAATTGATCGTTATTGCGGTATTTTTCAACGGAAGAAGAAAGAGGGTTGGTCGCACTCAAGAAGTATTATTTCCTAAATAAAACATTGCAACACATTGGTTAGAATATGCAATGTGCTGACAATGTAATTCAAATCTGAACATCATTAATAAGTTAGGAAAGTTTAAAACTTAACACGAGTTATAGGCGGAACTTTTCGAAAAAATGAGTGAAGTTCAGTGGCTGTTTTAATTATTCGCAAATTGATTCCTAGTGGATATTTTTATGTAAAATTAGAGTACCTAGTTTTGAATCTCAAATGTCTGCGCAACTAGACAATATGTGAAATCGAGAAGGCTGACTTGATACCTTTGCTGCCAAATACTACAAAAACATTACAATTACATTCTAATGGTAAAAAATGAACTATTCATAAGAAGACATGGCTTAAAGGACTTAGTATCCAAGCCAAAAACATTAACAAAAAAAGTTGACACTGCAGAGAAAAATACAAACAACATTAAATCGAAGGACACAGTTGGTAAAACATTCCACTTTCCGCTAAAATCAAATAAAGATGGCGAGGTTACGTCTCGCACTACACTTGAGCAAATAGCTCAATTTAATTTAACTTTTATCGTCGAGACTGTGCTGTCATTTTATATCCGTCTTATTACAAACATGGTTAGAGTAAGAACCGTTTTCGAAGAGCATAAATTTTGGTTTAACGGTGATTATGAGATTAATAAGAGGATGACATCTGGAAATTTTAAACCCAAATTCAGGCTGGAGCGTTCTTGAACAGATACCGGCCATGGTGACTACGTTTTAGATTCTGTTTAAAACTGAGTGGAAACCCATGTTTCCAACGAGTTACTCGTAAAGTCCAATTCTTTTGCACAAAGAAATTTAAAACCTCTTACAGAATCCCTCAAGTAAGAGCACATTATTAGATAGTCGAGATAAAATGGAGAAATATTCGGAATACCACAGCGATTCCCGACCGATAGTGGTCGAGCGGTATTTGATCCAATATTCAAGGAAATGTTCAACATTTTACAATCTCTTTAAAAGTAAGCACTGTTGTTTTCATTGCAGTGTGGAGTTCAGTAAAAAGAATTCTATAAAGCTTAATAACGACACATTTCTACAAGATGTTAAATAACATTAAAACATATGATTTTCTTTTACTTCTACCCAAATAAGCGCAGAAAAGAGACAAGGGTCCCATTTTCATTTCCATATCACATGGCACATAATAAATTCTCTCAAATTACACAAATATGCTATATTTTACATAGCCCATTTGTCGTGAAAGCTAACAGCCAACACAAAAGTACCATTATAAATAATATCTAGCAAAACAAAGGTCCGTGCCGCCATGTTTTTGACACTTTGTTGGAATCAAATTAGTTTGGCGGTAAAATTTTGTAACCTTATACAAAGTCGTGGCGTTTTTTTACCTTTGTTACCGTTGAGGGAATCAGGAGCAGGGGATACTGTTGCTGAAGGGCGTTTACAATGACTGGCTATCATGTTTCTATGGCTTGAGCTGAATAATTTCGTTTATTTTAACAATGAAATTGACTCGGGCAATGTCAACATAGACATCGTTTAGGTACATGAAGAAAATCATGACGACAGATAAGAATTTTATCTCAGAGCCTGGTCGGTTTGTCTATCGCAGCAGCCGATCTAAATTCAGACTTAGTCCCATCTTACTAGGTGCTTAGGGCGACGAGGCGACAAACCTAATAGCTACCTAATCCAATTACTCTTTAAAACTTTAGAATTATTTTAATTGAATCTAGAAACCGAAAACGCCTGGCCGAGTCCACAATAAACAGCTAACTTGATAAAGCCAAGTCTTGTAACAAACTTATGTTCGGCCCGAAACTGGCTAACTGAATAAATGGTACCTGCACAGACCCAGTTAGAGGTGGACTACTTTTTATTCCGGTAACATTTACTACATTTATTCACGAACCCGTGAATGGTGGACTTAGAATAAACATGGATTAGGGGTGGTAGTTTGGTACGCACAGATATACGGGAGCGAAAGCAATCGACAGCAGAAATATTTGTCCAACAAAGGCGACAATGTATTAACCATTCAAAACAAGGTTTTTTTTTAAATGATATAAACTAGTATTTGACTGCGATTCCACCTGATGGTAAGCAGTGATGCAATCGTTGATGGTGAATCGCACTAGTAGTCTAGCCCTGAAGACACCTAATAAGTTTCAAGGTTTTTTTAAAATGCATTTACTGATATGACAATTTCAGGGAAAAGCAAATAGATTACGTTCTTTTAACATGTTATGCAGTCTAAATGCCGAAAATAAAAACACGCTGCGTACACGATCTCATATAATTTATCATCGGACCCTAGTCGGGGCTGCAGACGCGAGCTCTGTCAACCCTGCGGCCCACGGCTCCCAACCGGCCCCTGGGTCCCCAGCCACGCCGTATTAACATTTCCGTTAGCCAAACAAAACCCATTTTACTTCGGAACACCTGTAAAAACTCGGAACTCGATTTCGTTATCAGCGCTCTCGGGATGGGAATTGCCTTAACAATTTTCTCCCTAAAATTAAGGGCGTCCGGGCGTTAGTCGCAGATGCTTCTCAACTGGCGAATTTCAGAAAATTCCCGCAGTAATGCTCCTCGTTATACCTGGATAATCTTCCAGTATCAAAATTATATATCTTGGGACACGGAGATTGGAACTTTTCGAGATTCCACTATTTTTAGTTCTCTCTGCTTCTAAAGTAACAATTACAATATACCTATCTCCATATTAATAAGTAATAATCGAAGAAGTAAAATACACGCAGGTAATTAATTTTCTAGACGATTTTATTGCTGAAATTAATTTTCGTTTGAAACATTAATCGAGGTATTCTTAAAAGAAAATTCCCTCTCATGGGAAATTTTCCCAATTAAGACGTGATCAAATTAATTAGCTGCACATTTATAAGATTTCTTAGATGATAACGTAGAAAAAATTAAGACGCACCTTAAGCCCACTCCTGCTTACTTTTGATGAGAGGAACTAAGTACTCTCGAACTTAGCATACAAGCATTTACCAAGTACATGGTTAGGTATGTCCTAAAAAGTGCAGCTATCTTTTGGATAAACCAGTTGACAGTTTAGTTCTCCGCCGTCTTGATTTAACATACCTAGTTAATAGTAGTTAATTAAACAAAAGCATGAAGCTTATAAAAGATCTTCCAATTAAAATTGAACGTAATATCTTACAATGTTTTCCAGTCAATAAACTTTATAACAATAATGACTGAATTTTTAGATCCAGACGCAGACATTTTATTAGGTCACTTCTTAACAAAATGGCTGAACATTTCAACGCAGTAGTAATTAGAACCAGGGTTTATTCGAGGTCTCAAGGGTCAATAATCAGGGTTGGAGTCAGCCAGACGTACTATTATTTAGACCAAGCCTCTGAGGTTCTAACAAAACCTACAGTTTATATCATTTTGCAGAACGTTTCTATTTCTTATATAAAATTATAGAGCTGTGATGTCTTTGTTAAAATGTGCTATTTAATTTCTGATTTAACTAGCTGTCTGCGGCTTCGACCGCGTAATAAGTATTTTCACGCTGTGATATCCTAAGGCAACATACTATCGGGATAAAAAGTGTACTCTGTCTTAGTTTCTTGGTCTACCGTGTCTCAAGCTTTTCCAAATCCTTTCATCCGTTGAAGCGTAATTTATTAACAAGAAATACAAATTCTGTTCGACCTTTAGGACTTTTCGCTAGAAAACTTTAAAACTGCTTTATGGAAGACGGTATGTCACTATTTTTCGTCGAAAACGCAGAAGAAAGAACAAGACTGAATGAAAATCAGCTACATTCCTCCGTCATGTTACCTACTTCACCGTGCTTCGCTAACTTATCGATACAACGAATGACTGAGCATTACACAGAGTAACACTGATTGTACACAGTTACATAGAGTTTAAAGATCAATAGGGCGCAAATAGAAACTCGTTGCTATGGCAACGCAGCTATGGGTATCGCAGGAACCCGTTTTCCCATACTTAGTATTCATATCTTATAGGGAATGTTCTGGTAACAGCTATTTATAATTATTCGTTACTGGTTGAACAAATAACACCTTAGAAACGATAACTAAACAGTAGGAGTAGATTGCTAGAAAGCGGAGCTTAGAAAGCTTTTATTGCGGATCATATTCCAGATCTATGATATTAAAGGTACGTGAAAGAAAACTGAACAGAGTTTAGAAGTATAACAACTTATCCTCACCTCAAAGTTGTTGAAGTTCTTTCCATCATCGGACCAGCAGACGTACAGCGATGCGCCATTTGTGCACAATGAACATGGTGGACATCCCACCCACCCATAGATACGCACAAAACGTTTTGAGAACACATTCATTGTTTAAGCAATGGAATTCCCTGCCGGAAACTGTCTTTCCATCAGGAGTCTGATTGTAGATAATATCAAGCTACAATCACAGGGGCTTTAAGTCAAGAGTGAATAGGTTACTTCTAGGCAGGCGTGCGCCGTCTTCGACATCATCACCTAGTAATCAACCTACCGTCAGGAGAGATAATGGACAAGCGCTAGCCTGTCAATAATAATTTAAAAAACCTTTTCTAAACGTAAATCCAAAAGTGGAAAAAAAACAACATAAATTAAGTGAGTCATTACGTGAGAATAGTTGACCTACCCGCAAAACAGTGTTAATATTTATGAACACAATACCGCATAAATCATCCATATCTATCTATTTGGATCGCTAGTTCAATAACAGGTGATTTATTTAGGTACAGTTACAGATAGTTTATTTAGACAATAGCTTATTTTATTGAAGTAACCCGAACTTTTACTGTATAAGGGCTAGGTTTTCTGTAATAAGATCAGGGTAGAATATGATGGTATATTTACCGGGAAATATCTCTATTTTGTAAAAGGTCATCGACCATCAAGACCGACACTAAGCCCAAGCGATCGCTTTGATCAAGTATAAGGTTTCTTAGATCTTATCAATTTACGAAATGAAGCGAAATCATTGTAAAGATAGGAGCCACAAACTCGTTGTTGAAGAGTAATTTTATTTTTACTTCTAAAATAGTAGGTACTTTGGGTTTTAATAATAACTACCAGTTATTGCTTTCTTTTAAAAAGCCTTCAATTACCGAAAAATCGATAACCATAACTTAGAAGATAAGTGACTAATCCATCTAATTTCCCTATCACCGCCAGACGCGCGTGAAATTACCTCTCAACGTCGTCATAACTTACAAACACGTCATAATAACATTTCAGACATTTGTTTATTTTTATCACATGAATATTCATGGTACACACTCAAAGCCCCTTTATATAAAAGCTATTTATAAGTACAGGGTCCCGAGACGATGCTGTTTACTTCCCTATATCTCCATGATACACCATAAGCAGCTGCGACTTTAAGGAAATTGGTTTCACGTTTGCAATTTTCCGAATTCGGTATTCGATTTGTGATTATCGGTGTTAAACCGTTTCGGGTGCTGTCTGTGCCAGGATTTGAATACCTACCTACAGATTTGGTTCTGAAAATTCATATTCTATGATTGTACCTACTATTGAATTTACTGCACAGTAAAACGGGTATGAATTATTTCATTGGTTCGTTCACTTAGGACAATGTGGGAGTAGATAAATGCGCCAATATAAACGAAAAGCACAAGGCAACGAATAAAAGTATTTAAGTATAACAAATAACAATATAAATGAAAGGAGAAAATAAAGAATGAAGAATAACTCAGCAACTAACAGTAGCTATACGTATGAATTGAGATGCGGTAAACAAGAAGGTAAGTTTATAACCTTGACAAAAAATATTAGTCATCGCAATGGTCAGATGGCGTTAATAAATGCAAAGGTATTTAAGGGTATCTTCAACATATACCTACCTAACTAGATCATGAGTCAACATTTTGGTCATTTATCGAACAATGAATTACGGTCAATAGCACAATGTCATCAAAGTGACCGAAATGCCTAACTAAAATAAATGACGACGGTGAAATAAGATGCCACTAAAAAAACGACAAAGCGAGGAGGGAACCGAGTGATTTATCAGCAAACTTGGCGGCCATTTTGAAGTCAACCTCATCGCCATACTGCCTCCTTGATCAAATATTAAAATTATGAATATGAGTTTTTATAAGTAGGTACTGGGGTACCGTAATAAACTGTTATTTTTTTCTGCTAGAAAAATATCGGATATTTACATAAACGAGCGACTCAATATCGCTCGATCTTTCAGTGTCAAATGCAAATGACTACTTTAATAAAAAAGACGACATGTTAAACCAATTTAGCCAGCGGAAACTAAATCAAATTGAAAGATAAAATAATAATTTTGACTTATCCTCCATCACCTATCTGTAACAGATGAACATTGCTTTTCACAATATCTACACAAATACATATTGTGAAAAAAAAATCTTCTGGCGCCTTCGAGGTTTTCACTTTCAAGTTTTTAAACTTTTAATATTTTTATCTGTACACATCAAAAGCAATTTTATTCCACTCAATTAAGTTGGCAGAGCATTTTTTTTATCCATCTACATCACTTAGCAACGGGGCCATGATGCTTTGTTTTTTCCCGCCTCGGCGACACTGCGCCATTTTAAAAGCATTGGACAGGAAGTGTTTTTTGACAATAATTATCTTACAGAATAAGTGCTTACGTGTAAATTAAGCTTTTAATTTAAAGCCTGTTTAATTAGTATGAAATTGTAAATGGTTTCCAGCCGGAACGTCGTTTTTCTGCGGAAAAGTAATTGTACAAAAGATTGTCGGAATAATTTTATTGTCTTTATCTGGAGTAGAATAATATGGACTGGTTTAAACGAGGTTTCTCTATCAGATAGTTTCAAATAAGTGTCCCAAGAGGATCCATTCCTGTTGATTATGTACATTGTGTGTGAGAATCTAGAGAAGGTTGTTTGATAAGTTTAATTTCATTTCGGATTGCATTTTTTTTCTGTACAAACTCGAAACTAGATAACTTTTCTTTATATTATTATTAGTTAGTACGCTTTTAGCACCACAAATATCGAAACTTTTTACATTTCAATGATAATGATCATCTTTTTAAGAACTTTTCACGGTAGATCGGTACAGACCTTCATAACAAATGGTCCGAATCACTTTGATATCATAATTGTAACGTCCCCAAAGTTTCTGAAGATTGAAGTACCACTCGATCCCAATCAACGTCTCTCAAGTTTTCGATAAAATCCATCGTTTGGAGTTGTCACATCGCACAAGATTCTAAGGAAAGTCAAGTGTATTAAAGTGCTGAGCGAGAATCTTCACAACCGTTATGAATTGGATTCGTTATGAATATTTTCTTTGGCACTGATGTGATCCACTTTTCGCTTGTTAGAAGACGTGTGTTACTTTTTACCCGACTACGGAGGGTTATGATAAAACTTGAAGTTCAGGAGATCGAGTTGTTTCTTAGATGAGATAATCATATCATCAATATAAACTGTTGAATTTATTACGTATTTATTCTTTCACTATGTTAGCAGTTTCTTTCGCAGCTTTCACAAGAAAATTATTAACTTTTATCTATGTTTTACCTCGTTACCAAGCCACAATAACTAACTTCCAAGTACCCACTTATTACTTCACATAAATATCGTATTAATACCAACTCCTAGGTGCATTCGCAACCTGTTGGTTAAGAGTGTCGCAAGCCGAGGGCTGACCGCAAGTATTCCGGTCTGATCTAAGCCACTAGTTGCTCTGACTTACTTAGGTTATCTAAAACGGATTATGCAGTAATATTTGCTTAGCCTAACTCTGTTTTCCCATCTTCGTGTTGTCTGGGCTTTATTACCGGCATTACGTAAGGTAGAGACAGACATTGCATTTACCTATGGTTTACAAGATAAGCGGTATTTCAAGCAATGTCTCGGGGAATTTAGTGGGATGACATGTTCGTTTGTAGTATGTTTAAACTTCATGTACGATTTATTCTTAGAATGCATGTAGTGCATCTTTGACTGGGGAATTCATTTTGCACAAGCTACAGTGCAAAATAGACTACTTTTGTACAAATACCGTTACTTCTATCGACTATGGTAATATGCTATTAGGAATATTTTAATTTAGCAAAGGATTCGTCCAGCAAGCTATACAAAGAGAACGAGAGAAAAGCACATTTCTAAATATGATTCGATTCGTTCGTTTACTCGTTTATTCATTCATTCGGTTCTGCGTTGAATTGAAAATAACCATGTAATTCCATTTCAACGGTCTCAAAGGGAAACATGGCTTTGAACAAAATTTCGTCCGATTCTATTTTTCAGAGGAGAAATTTTAACTTCTTCAACTAATTATAATTGTTGGGCGTCTTCAAACTTGTAAGGAACTTCGTTAGGGAGAATTTTTGCAAATAGGACTATCTACTTTTGTTTTACGAGCTCACCAAAAAGTATTTACAAACCATGATAACACAGAACTTAGTCTCACGTCTCAAACTGCCTACTTAATAAACACGAGGCGTATTGTTCTAAATTGTCATGAACTTAGTGAGATAAATGGCAGGTTTAAAAATATTTTATTCAGTACCTTTGTCCGGCTTATTTTTTTGTCAAACCAACTGGGAGCCTCTGTTCTATTTACTCTTCAGGGCATATATTTAAAGGTATTTAGACAAGATAACTTAATTGGGCCCTATTTATTTCAAAGCAGATGGATAAAATTAACATATTTCGTGCTAATTTCACGCCAGTCAGGTCAGGGAACTGATTATAGAGTCCTCCCACGTTTCTGCTATTTTTTACGTTTGCACTCATCTCGCTATAAATTATACGTCCCATACCTGAAGAGCTTATTAAGCTGAATTTATAAGGGCCCAGATCAAAGGTAGAATCGTTTTGAAACTCCATTGATGTTGGCGACTGAATCTAATGACCTGTTTGGGCATAAATAGGGTGATATACACGCTACCCGACGTCAAATTTATTCCAACTCCAATTGGATTGTGTCGCAAAATGTCAAGTCAGGGTCGAAATACTTTTTGGTGATTTGTCAGGCAACTCGTAAAAAATCCGAAGTCATTAAGGTGGTGAGGTGGTGAGGGTCATAGGTTAGCAAGTCATGTTTATTAACGGTATTGGAGTTTAAAACGTGACTTGCTTTCTGCAGTAGCCATAGTATAGTAATATTGCTTTTGCCCTCCAAAAGCCTTCAAAGCCACGTTTCAAGACAATACATTCTCGAAACAATACGGACCTGAAGATTACAAAGTTTATTATTAGCTATAGGACGGTTTTTTACGTCCGAACTTAAGAATTTACAGCCCATTACAGAAAAATAATTTGTCTTCATTTCATTCTGCGCGCACAGAAAAATTCAGGTCTTTTCATTTATGATTAATGTTTCTATAATTACAAGGTAGAATGAGACTCGGCAGATTGTGGGCGTAGCAAATGTATATTGTTTATAAAAGAAAGATTGATGATGTCTTTACAGAGCATTTCTTAGAACTGCCTGGGCGACCTGGGGCTGGAGAACATTTCAAGACTGAAATGTTCTTGTTGATCTTCAATCTTATCGTCGAGGTCTTAGTGGAAAGGATGCGGGATTCCCAGGGAAAGGAAAACTGTAAAATAAAAAAATAAAATTGTACTCGTATTAAAACTCAAAGGGTTTACAGAACAAATATTATTCGCAATTTGCATCCTATTACATAATAATATGTAGATACTACATATTTTATTTCTTCATAAACTTTAGGCAGATTTACAGCTTAAATCATGAACCATATCTTCAATGCCAGCTTAAAATTGTAAACGACCCATAAAACCATAAAAGCCTACACATCAAAATAAAATTACCCAAACAAAATCCATAAATAAATCACTATTTTACTTTATTAGGCGAATCATGTTCAAAAATAAAACTACAGAAGCTTTAGTAAAGCGAAATCAGATTATTCCAGCAATATTGCACTAACACCACCCACATCTTTCCCTTGAAGTCTAGAGGCGCAGTTGTTTACATAAGCTATTAAAAGCACCAATTAAACTAATGAAATACATGGAACAATTTCGTCGAGAACAGTTTAAAGCTAAGCAGAGTCTGAATACGTAATGATGTCGTTGAAACTTAAAGACACAACTAAAAGGTAAGGTCTTTGTCAATTACGAATTCAAAATAATGTCCCTTGTTGCGTCTAATGAATTTGCTGGAAATTCGTTTGTTTGAATGATGAATAGAAATGTGTATATTTATGTCTTATATTAATTTTGTATCAAATCAAGTGATGGCTATAATTAAAACTGTTATAATTCTTTCATTTAATATCTTCTCAACGCTAAATTCTTCCATAATAACATGCAAAAAAAAACTATATCCCAATAAAAGAGTCCCTAACTAACCATACAACAAAAACTAATTCACGTTTATTTCCACCTCCCAAGCCTTTAACACCGTTTACACACAAGAGCAAGCAATGACCAGCATTTCGGCACGAAGCCTCAATTCCAATCGTGATCAAGCAGGAATTTATTCAGTGAAGTCGAAACACTTCGTTTTGTACTAAAATTACTAACACAATACGTTCATTGGGATAGTGAAGTCACTGTGGTATTCGAAGCCACATTCTTTCCACTGATAAATAACTTAAGTCAATATTGGATAATGTGAAGGTAGAGCTGTTTTAAGTTAGTTTAGTTGAACGCTCTGAGTTATAGAAGTATTATTTATTATAGAATCATGTCTTGGCTGTCAGTCTTGCTTATTTTTGATATTTTACCTACCTGCCAATTCTGTACAAAGTTTATTTGGACCACCTACAATAAAAGGGTTTTAGTGATACTAAACTCATATGGATAACCATGAATAATTTAGGTTCATAAAAACAAAGTCATAAATAACACCCACTTTGCAATTTTTGTTGCGAACAAGCTTAATATTTACGAAAAGAGTTTTCCTTTTAAACTCCAGTCATTATACATGCAAAAGCGCTCGTTACTGCAATCAAAATTCACGGTGCTTTTATAACGAGAATCAAGTGACCTACAAGCGAAGCACTAGTGTTAATTCTTGAAACTATGCCGCTCGCAGGTATTGAACCAAGCATTTGTTTGATCAATGTTCCACTGTTTGCACATCATACAACCAACTCGAAAAAAGCAAATTTTTTCCAAGAATAATTTCCACCCCAACTGCAAAATACATTGTTTAGCAAATAAAATACAAACGTGACAACTCGAACGATATTCCCGATAAAATATTATAACAAACACAAAAGATGGGAAAAAAATAACTCCATCAAAGAAAAAAACAGGTTCAGACTCGTTAATTCTAGGTCTCTTTTGACATACGAATATGATTCATGTGAATTTAAGTCGTATGTTAGTGGAAATAACGTTCAAAGTTCTGAAGTAAACTAAAAAAAAGAATTCAAATCCAAAAGCGTCTCTTAGGAAACTTTTACGAATTGTTCCTTTTAGTTACAGACCGAAAAAAGACATTGGCGCGATTCAGAATACGTTATTAGGTGTAAAAAAGAAACTAAAAAGCTACAATAATACAAGCTTTAGCAATAGAAAGAAGTCTAATTCTCATTCAATGCTGATCTTTAGGCTGAGAATTACACCTGTTAATAAAAGCTTACAGTACTTAGTTGGTTTAAAACTCGACAAGTGTTCTAATCCACTAAATTACAGACCAAAGTACTGTGACCAAAGAGTGGTACCAACAAGCCAGAAACCAGTTATGGCTAACAATATCGCGGCTCTCTTCAAATTTGCTTGAAACCGCAAAAAAAACTTTGAGGACTAAAACAACAACAGATTAAGCATAAACTTAATAACCACACCAACAAAAATAATGCATTTCAAAGTAACGTAAACAGATAGGTATGCAGGCGATGGGTTCATATAAACTCCATGGCCACGCCAATCTGCCACAGGACGAAGGCAATCAAAGTTACCAAATGAAAAAGTTGCGCTCAACCGATCCTTTGTACGGTTTGTTTGTTTTCTTATTCTCTCTCGTTTACGTTTTCTCTTTATTATTTTTTATAGGATTCTATCTTCCATTTCCACAAGGTTCGACTGTCGTGCAGTTTTGGAGGGTGAATTTATCACCAAACGCGTAACAGAAGCCGGGTGTAGGTATACGGAAACCAAACTGTTTCATATGACAAACGAGATTTATTACATCGACTCCCGCTGCATAGCCAAGTGGATTTCGCCTCGCATTTGTCAGAAAATCATTACATTTGGCTTCTGTAGAAGACAAATAGCGGGCATGTACAGAGAAAGAAAAAATGTACAGTTATTGACTACTTTATACCAAAAGCTTTCAGCAAAAAGTGTGGTTCCAGCAAGAAATGTTACGGATTTTGGCAAGCACCAGTGGTTCCCTTTGATTTATATCCGAGAGTTAGGTTTTTATAGAGGTTGTACCAAAAACGTATTTCAGATATCTCAGTTACAGTGATCCCAAATCATAACTTATTGTGTTATTTCTGTCATATTTGTCTTCATATGAGAGGTTTGAGCTTATTAGCGTCACATTTATTCTAATATTGTCATCGTCTTCTACTTAATATTCTACAAGAACCAACACAAATGATTTAAAAATTAGAGAAAGTTCATAAAACTCATGATTTGAATGACCAGGCGTGGTCATAATTGGCCGCCCACTAGTTATTCCATAACAGGAAGTATTGAGTGTCTGCCGACTATAAGAAAATCTTTTTACGGTCATTAGAAATTGAAACAAAGCTGTATTAGAGACGTGAATAAAAAGTTTGTTTTATGAAACCATTCACCGGATCCCACGCAAGCACTAATAAGCAAACTAGAATACTTCACAACACTTAACCAATCAAATCGTTGAGTCTTGGCATCAGAACAAATTCCTTATCAGCAGCAACGTCCTGAAATTGAAGCCGCAAAGCTCACCCCATTTCATCCACCGTAATTTATTAGGATGATGTCTCGTGATATCAGACTCCTATGAAAGGCTTTGTTTACTAGGAATCAAAAGTATGTAGTTAGTTCCCTTTTCCTTTAATAATTCTTAATAGTATTGGTTAAGTGGGTTGGGTGGACAATGAGGCTTTGGCGGTAACGTCGATTGTAACTGGGTCACGAGCGACCCACGCTTCTTCAATCTCTTGACTAATCAATAGACGATCCGTGAGATTGTCTGTGGCGAGTCAATCTTTTTGAGCGAATTAAAATTATACCCTGCAGTCAATTACTAACTTTTCCTATTTGCATTTTTTACTGTTCGAAAAAGGTGAGTAATTTTTCCACTATTCAAAACGTTCGGTTGACTTCTTTGCTATAGAAAGCTCGTTGAAAGGAATAATCTTTTTCGTTCGTTTCTTGACCGTGACGTGGTATTTTAAGAAATTATTTCTGTAAGCTGCAAAGGCTAGGTCGAAAATTGAGATACCGATTGACTTGTGAGATTATTTTTATAAGGAATCTATTTTCTATTCATTTGACTATCGCATTGTAAAAGCCGCGAATTTACTAGCGTGACTTCTATCTCAATGAAATTGTAAATATGTTTTTTTTTTTCGGTGGGAAAATCATCCAATGACATCCCCTGCTCTTGGGCGGAGCGCGAGAAAGTGTCAGACTTTTATTGACTAATAACCCACTCCTGTTCTTTCATTGCCTTTCGTACCACGGCCGAGTCTTCCTTTCAGAAGCAGACCCTTGGTCCCAGTAGGGTTCGACCCTGCTGAGATCTCCTTAAACACGCCGTCGACGGCTTGGGCTCAGTCCGGAAGGTTACCGGACGGTCGGACGGCGAGCTATCCATTGCTCGCCGTCCGCAAGCCCGCGCCTACGGTGACCGGAAATCGGGATCGGACTCCGGTGGCTGGGGCGCGAGGACCATTGCCTAGCACGTGCACGTGCGGCCTCCTCCTTTGCTAGCATTACTGCTTCGCAGAAGGAGGCGACCGCCTGCCGCTCCTCCTCGCTTCGGACCACGGCCTGTACCAAGGCCCGGCGCGAGAGATCGCCGCCGCTGATCGCCCCCACGAGAATACGGCGGTGCAATAGTAAACATGTTCCGAATAGCTTGTAATTAGTTTACGAAGTAAGCCTGTGATTGCTTTGGGATATAAAGCAATCACAGCCTCAAAATAGTTTCAAAGTACTTGTAATATGTACATTTGACAATTACCAGTGTAGTTTCAAACAGCTTCAAATGTTTCAGTTAGCTTTGAGCGCCATTACAGTGCATACGGGCCACTTGCGCCAACTTTGTGCAGTATTATAATTGTACTTCCACAGCACAGTTCCAAATCGTTATTCAGATTCATTTACAAATTGTTACACAGGAATTAAAGGCTATGCTCATAATATTTGCAGTAAAATATATAATAATATATTGTTCAAATACTTTCTTGCAGCAAAACAAGCAATTTTCGAAGATTGAAACATCAAGAAAACTTTTTAGAACCACATAAGTACACAATAGTTGTTCTATAATCACCTTTTTCGGGGTTTAGACGAAGCAAACAACCTCAATTGTATGCCATACAAAGGATTTTGAGAAAATCCTATAATAATACAATACAATCCACTTCTCTTTTTATTTGTACGAGTCATTACTTGGAAGTAATATCTAAGATCTTAAACACCAAGAACTTGACAAAGGCAACCCGATTTGACATTTCACTTATCGAAATTAATGAGGTGAACCAGAAAAAAATACAAAAACGCAAGTCCTCACAGAAAATCGTTCTCCCGATCCATAAAAATGGATAAAGGACCAAGTAAACTTAACTAAATCTTCTTTCATTATAAGCAAGATTATCTCGGAACATTTAGGAATAAGAAAGTTAACCTTTCGTCTTAAACTTAATGGAAGTATCAGATATAATCATATCTGTTTCCCCGCTAAACAAAGATCCCGGACAGTTTCTAGTGACTCCAAAATACGAGTTATTTTCTAAAGGTTACTCTTAGCTGGTAATTACTAGCCCTGATAGCTGTAATGAAAGGTTCGTTCTACTTTAAGTAGCGATAACATTTTACGGGGGAACCCGTTGTTTGCAAACAGAAAATAAGCTAACATTGTTTAAGACTCCTTTCGTTATTTAACTGTAAAACAACTGACATAATTATTATAATGTAGCAAAATATTCACAACGACGAGCGTCTTAAATTTCAAAGTGCTTCTGAAGAAATAACAGATATTAGGAGGAAGAAAAGTCATCGTTCTTTCTAATCAAACTAATTATGACAAATATCTCGGTGCTCATAAATCAAATTAAAGTCCTCATTTTTGTTCCGAACAATGCGATTCTTTTAAATAGAATTCTATCGTTACAGCGGAGAATTCGAACCAAAGCCGACCCATACGCCTACACTAATGGCTCACCGTACTGTGACCACCTGCTATCACGTCAACAAAAAAAAATACACAGTACAAGGGTAATGTAATTCAATATGCTGCGAGCAGATGCGGAACCATAAAAAAATACGGCACCTGCTTGTTTGGCACTCGACAGGACGTAAAAATCTGGGACAGGCAAAGGTGCTGAAAGATCGCTCGCGGAACGTCAAAAGCTGTAGCTTTTAGATAAAACGACGCCGTAGATAAATTTTTGAAGCGAACTGATCGATTCTAAATTGGTTTGTAGATCGACAACAAGAGAGATCGTCTAACCAGCGTGCAGCGCTTTGAAAACATGGCTCGTAACTGTTTCTTTGCGACTACGAATAAAAATTTTATATTTGAAAATCATTACGAGCTACGACGTCGGCCAAAAAATGATAATAATACACACAAAGAAGGATGTTCAAATATTCAAATTTATTTCTCAGAATTCTGAATTCGCAATCGTGCAAAACCAACACCTAGGCGTCGTGACCTAACGTGGTTGGTTGGAAAAACAAACCCGACACATTCGATGAAATACCAAAATTTATTGCGCATCGATAGAACTCTTTATGGATTCAGCCAAATTAAACCAACATATCTGTGTGCCAAATATCAAAGCAAAAACAAGTGTGCTATGAATCCGAATTCAGGCTTCTTTCACACAAGCGCATAGTTGAAAATCGAGAGCCTAGTTTGGCTCTCGCCTTTTTCAATTTGTGTTTTTCAAAAAGCATGCGTGTATGCAACTGAAATCCATTTTAATTTGTCACAATATGTATCTCACCGGGACGCGTGAATGAATGAATGGTGACGTTTCAGCGCTATCAATCTGATTGATGGTGGCTCCGCGTTGCCTTTTATCTATTTTGAAAATAAAAAGGCTCCCTATCGTTAGATCTATTTGTCAGACTGATTAACTACCTACTTTTTGTATCAGGCGAGTACAAACATAGAGATAAATAGCTGTAGTATTTAGCCTATTTTTACGTTATCGATATTGACACTGATCAACTTATCAACCTACTGACTGGAGCAAGATTCAAGTTCACGTGATAGCTCTCTGAATACGGTTTTATCACAACCATCCTTGAGGCATAATGTAGTTCTACTATGTATTCGGCACAGACAGGAGTTACAAATTCAATTTAAAAACATCTTCCTTTTGGAGAAACCGTTATCAGCGGCCCTTTGGAAAGCGAAAGGTTTTTTATACATTCAATTTAACAGCGTATTTTAAATAAATGCCCAGGTTATCAAACAACTCTCCCAAAACGCTTTTGTATCGTTCACGTCTCGAACCTCTAGTGATATCGACTATAATATTATATACCTGTGAATTATTACTTTTTATACAGTGGCTTTAGTTTTAGATATTGTTTCTCAGTAAGTAATTGAGTTATGTATGCAATTCTTTATGAGTAATAAAGTTGTTCTTAAACCTAATGTGCAGACCCGATGACCATATCGTGAAAAAGTGCCTTTCCATGGCTACAAATAAGAGAGGGAGAGGTGAGCTGCTATACCCGAATGGTGAATATTTAGAAGGAAATGTGTAAGCTTAGTCTTACAGACGAAGATGCTTACCAGCGAAGTGAATAGTGCCAAAGGACTGAAAAAAAAATCCTGCGTAACGGGAAGAGGCGAGGGTAAGGAAGACAATAAATTACTCATCATCATCATCCGAAATGGGACAGACAAATTAAAATAGGTCTTTACCAATGAAATTGCCGTTTTTTAAAACGGGTTGCTTTGAAGTGTTAATGCAATCGATACCAATGTCTAGACTTCAGTAGAACACTAGAAGCAGACGACTTGAGCTAGCAACAGGTAAAATCAGCCTCTGCAGTAAGTAATATGATGAGCTATTCGAAACTTTCTCGACGGCATTAACTTATTCATTATATTTGCTGCAGTCGTTCGGCCTGTAGGCTTTTAAGGTTGCTGCAATCATTTAGTTAATAATATGGTAATCTCGATGGAGACACTCCGCTTATACACAGACAAGTCTGACCACTTTTTAACGTCATCGAAAGAAAATTGATGACAAATCCTTTACCGAAAAAGACTAAAGTTCGAAAACACCCAATATTGCTGCTTTACTTTAAAAGTAAGACATTAAATTCAACACATAATCTTAACTACAATCTAATCCTTTTACTTAGTGAAATTGGTGAAGCAATTAACATAAATTTAACTCCAGTAGTGGCCCTTTCATCCCAGACTAAATTCAGCAATGTACTAAGTTTATAGAGGCAACAATGGAATTGTCGACAATGTAGAAACGCAACACAAGTGTGTATGTATCGTCTGAACCATTGTTCGATGGTTTGTTATGTAACTTGAATGTTAAATGTCCGTTTTCATTTAAATATTTGTTCTTGGTCAGTGATTTGAGTTTTGGCATTGTTTTTTCGAGACAAGCGTACGGCTATACAGTATTCTAGCAATACAATCCTTACTCCATCTTTCTACTCGTTATTTTCAAAGATTCCTATAAAAGAACTAGTTTTCATTTCCCACAAAGAGAAAAAAAAAACAATTTTACGAATAGAAAATTCAGTTTGAGACTTTCAAAGAGTTCATTTATTTGATTCCTTTTAAGATTTTTATCTTCCATGGACTTCGTTTATTCGGGACAGATACAATCTTTTCGTCATAAATTTTCTTATCTTACGGTACTTTGTCCACAATTGAGCAACCGTGTTGAGGACGCCAGGGCTCCGTGAAATTGATTTTGAGACAGTCTGAGATTGCGAGGCGGTGCAGCGGAGTCACGAATATAGCGGAACACTTGAATGTGGAGAACGTGCAATCGTGCTTATTAAAAAAATGCAGGAACAAATTGAATGGTTCTTGGAAAAGGAGAAAAGTAAGAAACTTTGCGGTTCACAACAAACGTTTGGTAATTGCTTTCATTTCGGAACAATGCTTCCATAATGAAGAACAAGAATCGAAATTGTGTGCCGTATTAGCTAACTTGCCCATAACCCGAGGTTTCATCATCACCTCATTACATTGTGCCTAGCGTTTACAGCTTATGACTACATAGACGATCTTCTGCGACTAAGCAAGGATTAGTATTCAGGACCCCGAGTCAGTTACGTGCTAATAGCTAAACCACGGATCATTGTCCTTTATTCGATTTAAAATTGGCTCTTCGATTTCCCTTTTTTGTAGCGTTTCGTATCCTAATCTAATTACTTAAATTGTGTCATCGGTTCGATTTCGACTGGCGATATCTTCTTTCCTTCTATAGTTCAAGGATGTTTTAGGAAAATTCTTGACCTACCAAAATGTAACACTTGACATGATTAGATGTTTTCTGCAAAAATGAGGAATCTCATTCCCAATTTTATTTTATTTTATTACTTTTAGGAAAACTTACAGCTAATTGTTTGTTACAGTAAACACATAAAATAGGTAAAAAACGGCCATTTACAAGTTTGAAGATATAATTTGAAGATGTTATCTAGCTAGCTAGACAAAGTCATTTAGCATTTCAAACAAACAACTAACCAGTTACAGATGCAAAACTCATCTTTACCGAATTGCAATCAATGAAGCTGCATTATAATGACTGGTGACATTGTAAAATGAATTCGCATTAGTCATCGACCGTGTAGACATTCAAAATTATGCAAATAACTAATTAATTCACGTTTAGTGCTGCCATTTGCAATTTTCGACCACCTATTCAGTTAGCGAGGAAGCCTAGAATCGAAATGGTGCCTAAATAATGGAAGGTTGGCTTCTATGTATGACATAAATATTTGCGGTCGGAATATTTAGTTGTCCATCAATGAAACATTGACTGTGTGTCTCCTTTGTTATAAAATGTTGATGTAAATTGAATATAATATTTCTTATGCAGCGGTTTTGAGCTTCCTGTTAATGTAGTGGCTTTATACGGCGTGGTTGAGGTTTATCTGTACTTGTATGGTGTAGATAATGTTGCTATGTACTTATGTTGTCATCTAGATGGGAAGTGATCTTATATTTTAGTTACTTGGTAGTAGTTATGGTGGCAAATATTGTGGCTGTCATTCTAATGACTTCGATGTATAGTTCAATAATTTCGCGATCGGGGTGTTCCATTCATGATTGAACTGTTTTCTAATAAAATTGACATGAGCCATGATTTTTTTTTTGCTACACGCACTATTCAGATGACCTCTAATAGACCCTACGAATTTATTTAATTGGGATAATGGAAAAAGATTAATGATGTACCTTGCGCTACGATTTTGTTTTTTATACGTAACAACTCTATCATGACGTGTTAAAAATCTAAACAAAACTATTTTATCAAAGTTTACGAAAAGCCACACTCGGTTTCTGTCAATAAAAGCTGAGTAAACTATGTATAAATAACCAAAAACTTCAAGAGTTCAGTCACATATTCAATATTAAGTTTTCTGAATCAGCATAATTTTACGCCGTTGCTATTCAATCTTCACATGACAACAAGACTTTTTATATTCATTCTTTTGTGTAGTTTTTTGCTGCATGAACAGACAAGATTTTTTTTTTATTTGAAGAACAGGTGTAATAATAAATAAGGACATAAATGGTCTATTTGTCACGGTTTTTTTCTTTTTTGTAAAGAGGGTAGTAATACCATAAAGGCTGTCGTCACACTCGATGAAGATGTTATTATAATAATTATGGCATCTTAGAATATATTTCACAATATCGCCTGTCAAACATCTGAATGAAGCAACAAAAGGACAACGAAGATAATGTAACATAACATAGTGAGCAAACCTTCATGTAGGTAAATACATGCTTTGCCATTTTTAACATTATTGTGGAAGGAAAGAGTAGATTTCATATATTATCATACCTTAACCGTGTGTGGTAGATTATTTCGTAGAATTTGGATCAAATTCTATTAGCAAAGTATGGAATGGTAAATACAGCGTTTTTTTTTACAAAAATAACAGTTCGATTCCTGACTACGAATATATTTTTTTTAATGACGAATGATTCCGTTTTGGTGTCCATTGAAATCGGGCGCGAGAAGGATTTTTTTTAGTATTCATCGTGTGGATGGCCTTAATTGATCAATTATTTTTTTTTTCATTTTAATGAATATTATTGTTAACATATTCTGGCTGGACCTTTTGGGAATCGTCAGTTTTAAATAATTCGTAGTTCAAAGCTAAAATGTAAAACGTGAAAGGCAGAATTGACTGATTGGTCAACATTTTCAAGGATTGTGGACGATATTCAATAGGTACTCATTAAATTATTTATGAAGGTACTCACCCACAGTTTCTGTAATAACAGTAATAAAGGTAGTAAATACTATACAACCTTTAACTTTGAACATAAATCAACTGAGCCTCTCACAGGCCAGGGAAAGATGTCTAATAAATTATTTCAAAAATATATTATCCACAACCCAATGCTTCAATGTTAATAGAACCATCATCTTAACCCCTGTAGTAGTCCAAAATCACAAAGATTATCATAAGACCTTACTATCCATCATAAATATACTTACATTTATTAATAACTTATTTCTGATAAAAGTATTGTGTAGTTTCTCGTAACCATGGAAACAGAGCTAGTTTGTTACATATTCATAATGAAGCCATGACCTGGCAAAGCACTAGACTGTCTACAAATTATCTTTGAGGCCATGTTATGTTTTAAATGACAAATTGGAGACTACAATGAAATATAGTAAAATATTATTATAAATGCAAAAGTTTGTATGTATGGATGTTTGTTACTCTTTCATGCATAAACTAATGAATGGATTTCGATCAAACTTGGTAGACAGGTAGACCATGTCCTAGAATATCACATAGGATACTTTTTATCCCGGGATTACATTCCCTTGGGATAAATTTCTACTATTACGCAGGTGAAGCCGCTGGCAGCAGTTAGTAGTAAATAGGTATTTTAATGTAGGGAGAGATTCATGACTTACAGGCTAGACTTTTTAATGTAGGGAAAGACTCTTTAATTACAGGCTGGACTTTTTAATGTAAGGAAAGATTCATGACCTAAAAGATTCATGAATTATTATTCATGAATATTTAGGTCATGAATTTTTCTAGTTAAAATAGTTATTAGTTTGATAAAACATGTTATACAATAAAGCTTACCTACATCTTTACATTATCCTTATCTCAAAAGTGAGGCTGTAACACAAGTTTTATTACCCCATAAACCAGAGATTCCTATCTACATTGTTTGACCTATTTTGGTACAGAAATGCAGTTCCCAATTGGAAGTTTTTAAACATCTCATGATAATTGAACAGTACCGTTGTTAATTGCATTTACAAATAATGTCTGCTGTATCTATGAATCATTGTCTGATTTTAGTTCTTACATACATGTTTGAAAAAAGATGGAATTGAAGAGAATCATGTCAGTATGACTGGAGTTTTGTAAGATGAGTGTGTAAAACTTCAGCTGATTTATGTTACAAAAGGAAAGTATTATATATTATTTTTAAAGCTTATTTACAAGCTTTTTCATTGTAGTTTTTAGTTTTAAGAATTCTTTTCTGATGTGTACGGGTAGGATTGCAATAATTAAAAATGATACAGGTAAGTTTTGTAGGCCTGATTCAGCTCAAGCAGGATTTAAATGAGGTTTTGGACAGTTCTTAGGTAATATTGTTTTGATTTATTAACAAATAAAATTGTTGAATATCAGTTATCTAGGTTCATCAGGACAGAGCTTTTAAAAGGATTCTTTAAAAGCACAGTCATGAGTACTATGTGAACAAGAAAAGTGAGTCAGTGTTCCTCTTTAAGTCAATGTTTCTCCTGAGAGCTTATAAAGTGTGCTTAAACAAAAAATGACGATATAAAAATACATCACGGTGATTTCACATATGAGCCCAGGCTCCTGTAAGATGTTTTAGCTACACAATAAAAACAGTGAGTAACATTTATAAAGTGAATGAATCAACTGCAAAAACGATGCCAGTGGTCGCCCACGGCGCGAGAGGTGCCGATGCCGCAGAGCTGCCCCGAGCCTGTCGCGCGCCCGTGTGTGTGTATGCATTGTGCATGGCAAGAAGCCGTCAAGCCGGTCCCACTATCTAACACCCACTCGACACTCAAGCCACACCGTGCCGCATACACCTCCGACCAAACCCACCGACGCCTCACACACAAGATCCAACCATTTTCAATATGAAAATAAATTCATAACACGAGAAAAAAAAGAACGAAACCACATCTCGTATTTAGATCACACCGCTATGTTATTTCTGAATGAAAAATGACTCGGGCAAACAACAAAAATAAATTCGCCCCAAATTACTCTATTACACACGCCGGTAAATTGGGTAAATGATAACAAAATAAATAATGCAAACGTAAAATTTACGTACCTTCATTGTCGTTGTTTCCCTCAGCGCTGAACACCGAAGTCGCCAAAACTCCGACGCACAAAACGCTCAGAAACCTCACAATCATTTTAACTGATTATAATCTTACACTGAGTTCACAGTTTTATCGAAAATAACAATTTATACACTCGACATAATCAAACCGATGACACTCGCGCTGCTGAGCAGCGATCAGCCTTTCGCAAATGGCGGCGGATGACGGATGTGTTCATCGATTGCGCTCGAGCTTGCGCGTTTACGAAGCTTCTTTTAACGTAGTGAATTTACTTGCAACACTGACCACGTGGGAGATTTTCCTAAATAATGTATTTGTTTTTAAAGAAATAAAATAAATACAAGGAAACCACACTAATCACTTTTATAAAACTCATTTAAATCAGAGAGTAACTTAATGCAGTGCATTAAGTTACTCTATGAATTGGTGAATTTATTAAAACAAAAATCGAGGAGAATGAATATTAAACAATAGCAACATTGGAAAACCAGAATGTCGTAGAAACTTTCAGCTCTTTCATATATAGCAGCTTTTATCTTGGCTAGAAGGAGACCAAAAGTTTTTGATGTTTCTAGAGTTTCGACACTTTTATGACTGAATTTCCAATTTCTAGAAAACCTTCATTGATATGGGCAACATTAATGTTTGTGTTTCATTTTACAAAGGAAGGTTCGCTGCAGTGACAAAAGGTTCTTCAAACTTTACTTCATTTAAAATCTTAACTTCAACTCTCATCTTGATATTTTATGAGGTACCTGCATATACAAATTCTAATAGAAAAAATGCAATGAATCTTGTATTTTACAAAGGTTTCAAAATTAAAAACATTGAATTGAAAAAAAAAATTGTACTGGGTGGTGTACAGTATCTAAATAAGGTACATTCCTTTCTTACAGTCATCAGGTAAATCGGTGAATCATTGGTGATTTTAATAAAAACATATCTGCATAGTGCACGTAGTAAACACGTTTAAAAAATAAAAGTCCGTTTTGACATTTGAGAAATAACCTAGAATGTAATTTGGAACGAAACTGAAAGAAACAATAAAATAATACAAATAATTACATAAAGTGTTTTAAAATAATACATAAATTTTTTTGGCGCGTTAAATAATATGATGGAATATATTGCGAGTATTTTTTTTGCGCACAAATAAACTTTTTGTATTTGTATTCGTATTCGTTTACTAAAAACAAGTTGCCATAATAAAAAAAATATTCGTTTTGATAGATGTCAAAATGGGCGTTTTATTTTTTGACAACTAAAGCAAAGCAAATCATTTGTTAAAATTAACGCAAATCGCACAATACGTTGTATGTGGCAATGCTTAATCTCTGGCTGAGGTTAGAGTTTCAAAGGCCTTAGCCAGTAATATTGTACTGTAGTTATATTTTATAAATGGCATAATTTATAGTCAATAATTATTATTTTGATCAGTCGATAATTTTAAAATTGCAATTCTATCCTGAGTCTGACAACCGTCATGCCGACTGTCAACTGACGCCTTTTTCTATAATATTACTCCTCACAGTCCTCACATACACACTCAATAAACTTTCGCTTTTACAATATTAGTCTGATATTAGTACACTCTTGAACTCTTGAATAGTGAAGGAAAATGGGTACCCTAAAAAAAATATCGAAACATAAATTATAGTTACATCAAATAAGCTCTAATAAAATCCATACTTGTAATGGTCAAATCAAATGAGAAACATGTAGATTAATGTTTGAGGTGGTCTTTTGACGAAATCACAACCAGCAGAACATATATTTAATTGGACTTGTACAGCCAGTTCAAGCTTTTAGCTGTTATATATAGTAGCTTTTAGTGTAGCTTAACTCTGAACTTTAAGAGTTCGGCGTTCAGACAAACAATGCTAAAGATCAGACAAATAATTGAGTGAGCAGCCATAAAATACTCAAATTGCTAGATAATTATGAAGTCTACATATATAACGAATTGACAAGTCCTCACATTCACAGTAGGTACGTTACGGGAAGAAAAATTCAGATTGGTGTCTGTAAGTACCTATGACCTTTTGAAGAAATAACCTCACAGATTTGTAAAGACACATCCAGTTTGTGAAAGCCTTTATCAGTTGTCAGATAGCACAACTTTGAACAGTTTGAACACAAAGCACAAAGTGGTCTAAATCTAATATCCCCAATTTGAGAAGGAACGGTAAATTTTATTCACCAAACCTATAATAACGTTGAGGGAAATCATCGTGAAGAAGCCATATCTTGACTAGAAAACAAAAGAAATCATTTAATTAGAAGGAAATATTTTAGACATGTTTTGATTAAACATTTAATTAGGGTTAAGATTTTATACTACTTCGTAAATGCACCGATTAAAAAATAAAAATAATTATTGAGTGCGCAATCATTTCATTTTTCGCATGGCAACACCGCAGTTTCGAAAGTTCAATTTCGCATGGCGGACGTGCAAGTGAACTCTGTTATTTGTTGGTGATAATTTCATTTATTATCTCGTTGTGATTCCCTATGGAAAGACTAATTCTGATGCTTCTATTTCTTTGTGGACGTGCTTTATTCATTCCTTAACATTAGATGATGCTAAAGTTTTATTTATAGTTGCATTTGTGTGAACTGCATAGTGTTTCTCAAAAATGGGAAAATGTGACGAAGCTAACGTCGAAGTTAGCATGGGGGACTCGGCGTCCCCTACTATGAAACCTGATAATTTCTCGTTCACCCCGCCTCCAGAGGCACCAGTGTTCGAACCCACGCCAGAGGAATTCCTGGACCCCCTGGCATACATCAGCAAAATACGACCAATCGCTGAGAAATCGGGCATTTGCAAGATAAAACCTCCAGCGGTGAGTAAATTTCTTTGTTTCGACAAGCAGTGTGTCACTAAATAGGCCTTACAAAGTGCGTTTCTATCGATAAAACACGAATATTGAGCAGTTTTCTAACCATAAAACCATTCGCGAATTACGTGTGATGCAACCATATTACCTCGACTTATTATGCTGCTCGTTATCTAAATTTAATTTTTACCTTCTAATCCTGTGTAATACGTGTCAAGTGTCGTCTGAATACGGTTTCAGGCACGATATTTTGTTTATTTAGGCCTTAATGCAGTTGCATATTGTATAGTGGAGGCTGGTTGCCATTTTGTGTCATGCCCTCCTGCCTACGATAGTTTAGATAAAAAAAGAACTATTGCGAGTTTTTTGTCGTGACTAACTGTAATCTCCACAGTGGTTGTTGAATCCACACTAAAATTTAACTATGAAACCTACTGTAGAAGATTATTAGGATTAGAAATGGTAGCAAAGACACTAAGATAATGAATATATGCACTTTGCTATAGATAACCAACTAAATTATTGGTTTGTAAGACCTACTTTATATATATTTGTCCATGAAATTGTATGAAACACTCACATGGACAAGACTGCTTTGTCATCCAGTTGTGTAAAACAAAAAATAAGAATTAAACAAAATGATGGTGGCATTTGTAGAAAAAATGGCAGATAATTAGTACACTTGAGTGTAGTGGATGATCTTAAAATGTTTAGATGTTGCATAACATTTATGATAATGATTTAGAATTTATCTCCAATATTTTGTATACATGTCATGCAGATTATCTTGCATTTCTTTAAAATGTGCATAATCATAAAACTGCCATTTTGGTACATCATGGTCTTTTTTGTTTGTTACAAAATTAATCAAGATCGGTCCGTGATAGACAGTATGCCTAACTGTATAAAACAACAGTACTTTCACAAAATCTAAAGTTTTAAACTAGGAATGCAAGAAAGATATCACAAAGACTAAGTTATAAATAGGTATACTATTAGTTGAACCATTCCCTTTGAACATCACCCCCTGGACAGTACAAAAACTCAAATCATAGTGTAGCAACTAGTTGCCCTGAAAAAACTATTACTGAATTTTAATTAAGTACCTTTTCATCAGCAGTAATGAACAACCATATTTTATAATTATAACTGTAAAAGAAAATAACAATCTAGTAAGTTTAACAAAATTGTACAATATATATTCTCCATCAATCAATTGGAGCCATGCACTAGCTTCTGACATTTCATAAGTGCCCATGTGCTCGTGTGAAATCATTTGATTTTCATTCCAAGTGCTGATTTAAGGACATGGATTTCAAAATCTACCAATTTAATATCAAAATGTCAGTAGAGCTAAAGTACTAGTAATCTAAATAACCTAAGTGTGATTTTTCCTCATTATAATTTTACACTATTTGTGTTAGTGAAATTATGTCAGTTAGGTTTTCACTGGAAACAGAAATACTAATCTGTGTAACTTGACATTTATAAGATAAAGTTTTCTATAACGTTACAGCTTACAAATGTGGTTGTGCTATAATTTTTTATAAAAAAAAAAACAGATAATTACCTACCTACCTAACCAAATAAAAATTTACAAATAAATAATTAACTTTTTGCTCATGAATTTAAATAAAGAGAGCTGAAAGTTGGTTTAATGTGGATTTAACATAAGGTTAGTGTGGCATTCATATTCAATTTGCATTCTACTGTGATGGATACAAAATATAGGTTAACAAAGGGTCTACAAAATCTCTTAGCTTGAAGTCATTTTACATGCCTAATTTTTGAGTATTTCTCTATGTCTAACATAGAGAAATACTCAAAAATGAGGTATCTGAAGGAATCATAAGCATATTTTGTAAGATTCAATCTGTTAGGGCACTGGAAATGCATTGTACAGTTGCTGCCTACCCTATTACAAACAAGAATAATGTTAGGATTTTATATTATTTGAAGCAGCCCTCCATAATCATATCACATCTCTCCCTCTTTTAGCAGTTTAGATCAGTGATTTAATTTACAAACATAGCTTGTTTAATACATTATTCAAGGCCCAACAAAGAGAACCTACATATAAAATCACCAATTTAAAAGACAATGTTTTGATACAGTATAAAAATCCTCCTGACAATTTTAGACAAAATCTCCCATGAAATTGCTTAATCTCCGTTTGAAATGGGCACTAATTAAAAGATATGTATGTATACACAATATATATAAAATGAAGCACACAGAAAAATTTCTAGTAATCAACTATGTGTGCAAGCACAGTTGCACTCTCCTACTCACGCAGTCAAACTGGATTGTAAACATCAGACTAGGTGACAAGGAAAAAAATATATTTTGGGCATACCCTACTTGGTGATGTAAAAAATAGGTAGGATGACAGCAGGACGAAAATATTCATCTTTAAGATGAGAGAAAAGGAGGTAGCTGCATTGTATGAATCTGACAGCTGTCACCCGCACCATCCTATAAAAATTGTAGTGTGACACCTGCCCCAGCTTCACATGCCCAGCGTTCAAATTTGAGCTTAGAGTTAACTCTAATGACATCATCAGAATAGATACTCTAGTCTCGCATTTTTTAACACGAACATAGAGTTTAAATGTCAATGTTAGGCCAGTGTCATTTATGGCCGCTTACACCAACCTACCCTGATCGGAGGTAGAGTTAGTTGGGTTAACTCTAGGGTAGCTACTAGAGTTATAAAAGAACGACCCTGGGTTGCAACTCGAAGCAGTTTTGAACGGTTGGAGTAGCAACTACTCTGCTCTGGTTATTTTTGAATGCAGGGATGGGTGTTACAAATCTTTAAAATTATCGTCTATCCTCCACTATAACACGCATGTATTACACACCTAATGCCATCCTCATGAATCACTGTGTCTATTGTCAAAAACTGCATGAAAATCCGTTCAGTAGTTTATCCCTTTCATACAGGCAGACAGACTTGATGGGCACTTTGTTTTATAATATGTAAGAATTAGCTAGTGTGATAAATATTAATCAATCTGCCAAGGTTAATAACTAGGTCATTCAAGTCAATTTATGTGTTAATTAGACTGCTAATTCATTTTTGCTTTGTGACACATATGCAACAGGTTTTTGACACTAGTGTTTATTTATTATAGTAGTGATGCTAAAAGGTATTTTACTGTTACTTAATACAGTGCCTCAGTAATAGTGATAATATTTGTATAAAAATATTGTAATTGTGTTATAATAAATTATCAAAATATGTGTAACATCTTATTTTGGTAATTGCATACCTCTTTGAGAGTGTAAATTATTTGTTGATGTCTTCAATGCAGTAAATAAATGAATTATTATTATACAGTCAGTTTTTGTCTACAACTTTGTCCATGTGGGAATTGAAAATTATCCCACAGCAACATATATTAGGTGGTAAAATCATCTAATGACATCTCGCGCTCTTGGGCGGAGCGCAAGGGTGTGTCAGACTTTTACTGACTAAAAACTCACTCCTGTTCCTTCGTTGCCTTTCATACCAGGGCCGAGTTTTCCTTTCAGAAGCAAACCCTGGCCCCAGTAGGCTTCGAACCTGCTGTGCCCCTATGGTTGCTGACATCTCCTTGAGGCGCGAGTGGAACAGTACGCGCCGTCGGCGACTTAGGCTCCGTCCGGACGGTTACCGGACAGTCGGACGGCGAGCTACCCATTGGTCGCCGTTCGCAAGTCCGCGCCTACGGTGGCCGGAAAAAGGGATCGGGATACCGGCTGTTGATCCGGTGCAGGAACTTCCCGAACTGACCATGTTCGGTGAGAACCTGCGTTATGCGGAATGTGAGGACGCCGTGAGGTCTTTCAAGCCACTCCTCAAAGAGGAGACTTACCGCAATAATTATGGCGTGCCCAGTCCTGGGTTGAGACAGTTGCTGTCGCCATTTCACCATTAGATCCCGGCGGCGGAACTCTGTCCGCCATGCCGCGACTTGTCAGCGGAGTTTCGCCCGCCGTTGCATCTCCACGCGCAAATCGTGCATGCTTGCAAGGACTGTTGCCTCCAAATCCCATGGTGGCAGGCCAGCAAGAGGGATCGTCGCTTCGCGGGAAAACCGTGCGGTATCCCCGCACCATCCGTATGGCCATGACCCTCTGGTATGCGTTCAGCTGGGCCGGTCGTTTTCCCAGCGACGGCGCCAACACCGCCGCTCCATAAAGGGATCTGGACCGAACGATGCCTGTTTAGAGCGTCTGGACCTTTTAGGTTAGGCAGGAGCCGCTTGAGAGTAGCCCCAGTCCGATTCAGTTTGGGAGCCAGACGTCGGAAGTGCTCCTCGAAATTCCACCGGCTGTCGAGAACGAGTCCCAGGTACTTCATCGACTCATCGTCGACCCGACGCCGATGTGAACTCCTACCGTTAATTGGGAACGCCGTGGCGGCGCGCTCCGAGGGCCGTGAAAACACATGGCCTCGGACTTGTGCAGCGCCACCTCGAGCTGGATCCTCTCAACGACCGTCGCAACCCCGCGTGTCGCTAGTTTAACCGCCGCCCGTTACGACTCTCCCTGCGCCAGAACCAGCGTGTCGTCTGCGTAACAGACCACGATGACCCCGTCAGTCCCGGTAGCCGAGCAGCACGTAGTCGTACCCGATGTTCCACAAGGGCGGTCCTAGTACCGAGCCCTGCGGAACACCCCATGACATCTCTCGCCGTTTCCACTCTCCCTGGTGAACAGGGTAGATGATGTACCTGTCTGACAGGTAGGCCTCGATCACACAACAGAGGTAGTCGGGCACCCGGTGATACCGGAGTGCCCTCCTAATGCTACTCCAGGGCAGGGAGTTGAAGGCGTTGGCGATGTCCAAAGACACCACCACGACACACCTACCCTGGGACACCGCATCCCCCGTCGACTCGTAAGGGCTCGCCGATCACACAGCAAAGGTAGTTTTTTCACTCCAGTATCACCAAGTGCCTTCCTAATGCTACTCCAGGGCAGGGAGTTGAAGTCGTTGGTGATGTCCAAAAACACCACCACCACCATCGTAGTTTAGTTCCTATATAACATCTTAGATGTGGCTACAGTGTTACAAAGTCGGTGACCTAGGCTAAAGCTGTAAAAAATATTTGAACTTGATTGATAAGTGTGTGTTTTAACCTACTAACCAAATTTATTGAATGACTGTTTAAAAATAGGACAGGAAAATGGGCAAGATTTTTATCCTTGTCTTATATAAGTTCTTGTGAAAGTGTTATTAGCAATGTACATTGTACAGTGAATAATAATAAAAAAACAATGAGATCAATTGAAATTTACTCTTTTAAACATTATACTGGGAAGAAAATATTTCAATATAATTTTGGTGTCTTCAAAGCTAGATTGATTGATTGAAAGCTAGATTCTTAATAAACTAGTGCGCTTCACCACCAATGATTGCATTACTACTTATCATCAGATGATTTCTCAGTAAGCACTACTTTATATTACTTACCATAAAAAAAATAGGTAAGTACCAACATTAATTTTAATGAGATTATAATAAAGTAGTTTGATCTGTATTATTTATTCTGCAGAAATAAACTGACTAGATATAATACTGAGATTAAGACAAAATCACAAAATGTTCAAATTCTCATTTCATTTGTAATGAATTTGTACTTATGTACTTAGCTTAGCTTGCAGCATCACAGCTTGCTATATTTCAACTTGTTTAAGTTTTCTTTAGATATATTTCTTAAAAAAAAAGCAGTTGGACCCTGTTCCCAACATAGTTGTATTGGGAACAGGGTCCAAGCTAACGGTGGTCAATGCTCCAAAGAGAATCCATCCTCCATCTTATTTAATTATTATTTTAAGTACTTAATAAAAATGTAAACAGAAAAAAAGTAATACTAATGTTTTGTTTTTAAAACTATTAACTTTATCAAGATATCAGAGTTGTTACTTAGTTACTAAAGTCTTAAAGTGTCACATAATTTGAACAGCTGTGATGCTAATACACTAGAAACCTGATCCTCACAAGATCTAGTTTAGGGTTTATGTATTAGCTTTACAGTTACACTAGTTCAAACTAGTACTGAGAAACTGCTTTTTAAACAAGAAAGCATTTTGTTGTGTGGTTTTTGAGTCCAGGTTAAGTTTTTTGTTATTTATTTATGTAGACTCTCTGTAGTCCACTCAGTCAGTAGTCAGTGGAAACAAAACTATTGTAAGGTGTTCTTGCTTTCTATAAAAATTTCACATTAAGAATATTTTTTTTTGCCTTTTCTGATACTGGGAACTTTCCCTGTATTGCGTGTTCACAAATTTGTTAACTGACATATTCAAGACATTCAAACCCGGGTGCTCATCTACTTCTGAGCTAACCAGTGGTCGCTGGATACAGGGCAAAGTACTTCGAGAGCCCACGTACCCTCCGCGAAATGGTCAGTAACAACAAGGCGCTGCTGGCCTCCCTTGAGGAGCTGGGATGGATCGAATGACAGATTTGTCCCACTCGTACGCAAAATATGAGCTTTAGACATACATTACATATATAGACCCTTCAAGGCTAGAGTGAATAAGCTCTTAATAAACTAGTGCGCCTCACCATCAATGATTGCATCACTGCTTACCATCAGGTGGGATCGCAGTGAAGCACTGATTTATATCAAATAAAATAATAATAATAAATAAATAACACCTATCTGTAGGCCGTACATATATTTGTTTCTGACGGGAATAGAACGCGCGACACGCAGCACTGCAGCCAATCGGTGAACAACTGCGCCAGCCGTGACAATCACTATCAAAGTGATGATACTAATGTCACTAATGTGCAGCGTACTGTACAAGTAAAAGAATATTCTTATCTATATATATCTATATCTATATATATAAAAGAAAGTCGTGTTAGTTACTTCACTTATAACTCAAGAACGGCTGAACCGATTTAGCTGAAAATTGGCAGGGAGGTAGCTTAGAACCAGGAGACGGACATAGGATACTTTACTTTACTTTTTTTTTTTTTTTTTTAGAGTAGGGTAGAGTAGGGTAGAGTAGGGTAGAGTAGGGTAGAGTAGGGTAGAGTAGGGTAGAGTAGGGTAGAGTAGGGTAGAGTAGGGTAGAGTAGGGTAGAGTAGGGTAGAGTAGGGTAGAGTAGGGTAGAGTAGGGTAGAGTAGGGTAGAGTAGGGTAGAGTAGGGTAGAGTAGGGTAGTGTAGGGTAGAGTTGGGTAGAGTTGGATATAGTAGTCAGTTGACGGGAGCGAAGCCGCGGGCAAAAGCTAGTATATATATAAAAGAAAGTCGTGTTAGTTACACTATTTCGCGGTGTAAGAGTCAGATAAACGTATCTACATTTTCTCAATTTTACAGGAAAGCAAAAATACTGTGAAAATTCGGCTCTTTAAACTTTACCAGCTTTTTAATACAGATAAAATACTAGTATGGAAAAAAAAATATTTTTCTATGTATTGGCATACTCTTAGAGCTTTGAAAAAATTAGAAATTATTTATTTATATATGCTTACATAGACTCAATATATATATTTTTAAAATTCGGTTGACATACGTTAGTGTGGCCCTTAATTATTTTCAAACTTATGTTGTTATCAAACTTAAATACGTCATTTGTGAAGTTAAGTTTTATTATGTCTATGTCATTGTAGTGATAAAATGAGTAATAAAATAGGTAATAAATCAATAATCTTTATTTACTCATCAAGTCATCATTTATCAGCGTTTAGAAAAATATTAATTATCTTCGTCATCTGTTGTTGGAGTTCCAACTGAAAACCCTTTATAAAAATTATGGTATTGCGTTGGAATGATGCCTTGTCTGCATAAGTCTTGTAAATCGTCATACTTTTCACTAGAAATGGGTAAGGGTTTGTCATATGCATTTTTTAACACAATTTGTTCCACAGGCAGTCTTTTGCCTCTTCTGATAATCTTATTCATTTTAAAATCATCATCCTCCAGATCATATTTAAAATATATATGTTTATTGTCTTCTTTACGATACTGCAGCCATCTTATTTTTAGCCAGTTGACAGCATTGCCATCACAGTCCACCTTAGCATTCTTAACTAATATAGTTTTTAGGTATTTAATATCTACGAAGTCTTCTGTTCCCATTTCATGGACGTCATATGGATTTTTTCGGGAAGCTTTTCTTATAATTGTATAGAATCCAGATGGATGAAATAAAGGTATATTCTTCTTAGCCAGTTCAATAGTTGCATGGATGTTGTCTGCTTCCATTTGACTGTGCCCAGGTTCAAAATACTTTTGGTTAATCTCTGGTATATTGAAAGCTTCAATGCAGTACAGTAGTAGAGCTGATATATATACATTACGACATTGGCTCGCACAAGTATCTGACATAAATGTAATAGGTTTACCATCAGCTTTGGTTTTCAGATATTTCAACAAACATGACCCGATTTCAACAGCCCCTTTTTTTCCAATACCTTCGTGCCAGTAATAACAGAAAACGTTACGCTTTTCTGTCTCAAAATCCAGCATGGTAAAGTTGTAAATTGCAATTCGCCGTTTGTAATAAATTAGCTTAGATGATGATGAAGGGCAATTACAAATGGCTTCCAAGTCATATTCAACGAAATGTATATCACCAGATTGTGCTGACATTTTCGCTTCATCACGATGTCGTCGTGCAGTAACTTTTCTTTTTAAATGTTTTTCGTACTCTTCTTTCTGCTTCTCTTTTTCTTCTGCGTTCAAATGTTGGAAAGTAAAACATTTGTCACACAAATCTTTCCGTTGTCTATAGAAACCAATATTAAATTCTTTATTAAAAACCATACGGTAATAAGCTATGTCAACAGGTTCTCTTTGCTCTTCACAACATTTACTTCTATAAAGCTCGTACATCTTGACTACATTCAGATCTTGGTCTAAGAACTCTTTTTTTGTATCTTTTCGGGAATAGTGTGCTGGCATTCGGGGAAATGATTTAATATGATCTCGTATAAACTGCCTGGTATCTTCAGACTTTTTATTATGAGGCACGTGTTTGCCTCGTTTATCAGCGTCAACAACATTAGTTTCAGTCAGTTTTTTGAAACAAAACCTCACAAATGTTTCTGAGACACTTAATGTTGCTAAAAAGAATTTTTGACATACCTTTTCCTTTTCTGTGGCTCCACTTTTTTTTAGAAAATATTTGTTTGTCAGTTTCCTTTTACTGTCTAAGTTAGCAGTTCGTTTTGTTTGTGTAGGTACTCGATTTACTAAGCCTACAATATATTGCCTTTTCTGATTTATATTATCAATGTTCCAAAAAGATGAAAAGATTTCCAGCCGCTCTTCTTCACTAAATCTGGTCGTACATTTTTCTCGACACATCCCCATACACTTCGATTCACCCAATAATTTTCCTGGTTTTAAAACACCTTTACTGGAGAGGTAAGGTTCACCTTTTTGTCTTCTGTTTTTTCTCAAATTCTTCTTCCATTCCTTGGGCTCCGCTTGACCTCTGCGCTTGCGTTTCCGATTTTGAAGACCAGGTATGACAGACTCAACCCCAGCAATATCGGTAGTATTAGTTTCTATGTTTGTATCAAGAGTATTACTAGAATGAGGAATGTTTTGGATCATAACATCATTTATTTGAACATTATTTCTTGTTTCCGAAATTGAAAAATCACTTGATGACAAGATACATTCATCTGGTGCGGGCTCGCCATCATTGCTCGAATGTGATAAATACAAATCCTCATTTAAATCAATAAGTGACACATTTTCCAATGTCAATAATTTTGTGGGTGACGGTCCAGGTTCACCAAAAACAGAAAGAGATTCATTTTCTAAAGTTGTCGTTAATTTACTAAAGGATGGTTGAGGACAAGGGCTTAAGCAATTGTTGATTTCTTCAACGGCAGCATTACAGATGGTCTCGACTGAATGAGTTGGTTCCTGAGACAAAACAAAACAAAATTATTTAACTGTAAAGTAAATAATATCATTGCTGTAGGTAAAGGTACTTAATATTGACCCTAATGAGTAAAAAAGGGTTTGGTTTTATAACATTAGTAAATTTAAATCGTAAATTACACATATTTTATAATACAAATAACACAATATTATTATTACTATTAGTATTATCCGAGCTCAAACTCTGTTAAACTTAACCTTGCCTGGGAATCGAACCCTGAACAGCACGTTTAATGCAAATTAATAACAGTCAAGACTAAAACATAGGTATTAAAGATAACTCACTTGTTCAGAAATCTGATGGAATTCGTCGTGAACCTGAGATGGTTCTCTTCGTTCCAACGATTCCAAAATCTTCCAATTTCTATTGTTTTTCTTCATTTTATTGAATCACTGTATTATTGTCACTTAAAAAATCACTATTACGAAGTAAAAACAAAAAACAAAGTATTCTCCTAACTTCAAATCAGGGGGCTCCCCGCACTGCGTGTTTCAACTCGTTGAGACCTTACATCAACTTTTAGGTGCCAAACTAACGTAAGTTTATATTTTGTCAATGGACTATAATACTAATCAAACAAAATAGTACTGCCACAAAAACGTAAATCGTAATACATCGTTTTGGCTATTGACTTGTATTATTTATCTAACAAAAATGTTTGTGCCAATAAAACGTAAATACACAAACGTTACACTGGCTCTTTAAACTAAGCATCAAAACAAAATTTTGTAACGACCAAAACAACGTAAAAGCTTTTACGTTCTTATGGTTTGTATAATATTGCCAAACAAACTATATTCTAAGAATAAAAATATTGTTTTTAGAAATACGTTCCTATAGCTCTAAAGAGGTAATAAGATAATTAGAACTGTTTAAACGGTATTCATAATACGTTTTTCTGGTTCCATTGAAAATGATTCTGAAGCTATTTCGTTTTTTTGGAATTTGATAAATATTGACTTTACCGTTACGTCGTTTTGGCAATTCATAAAGGACTATATTGTGAACCGTTTTATGAAAAAAAACTTTTTTTGATTATTTTGTAGATACGTTCATCTGGTTCTTATACCGCGATTTATAACTCAAGAACGGCTGAACCGATTTGGCTGAAAGTTGGTGGGGAGGTAGCTTAGAACCAGGAGACGGACATAGGATACTAAGTACTTATACTACTTTTTATTTTTTTTTGAGTAGGGTAGAGTAGGGTAGAATTGGGTAGAGTAGGATATAGTAGTCAGTTGACGGGAGCGAAGCCGCGGGCAAAAGCTAGTATTATAATAAAAACTACTTCAGAAGTATTACTAGATATTATCCAATGTACTTCAAACTATTTCCCTATTGTATGTGACTATAGAGATTATGATAGTGACCTTGATTCATTTACCTTTTTACGTTGTAGTACTATCGTTTTTGTATCATTTGTGTTATCTTTAAGGTGGGTCTACGCTAGAGGTATCGAGTACGAGCGGAGCACGAGCCGAGCTCAAATTCGTATAGTGTGGACCGACTGTAGAGGAGCCGAGCACGAGCGACACTACACGAGTTTGAGCTCGGGTCGTGCTTCGCTCGTGCTCGGCCTTTAGAAAACAACAATCAATGTCAATGTCCTATCCTATTGAATTACCTAGTAAACACATATTTTCATACATTAAAAGAATCATCATCTTCTCAACTTTTTTTTGTCGGTGGGAAAATCATCCAATGACATCCACCGCTCTTGAGCAGAGCGCAAGGGTGTGTCAGACTTGACGCACTCCTGTTCCTTCGTTGCCTTTCATACCAGGGCCGAGTCTTCCTTTCAGAAGTAGACCCTTGGACCCAGTAGGCTTCGACCCTGCTGGGGGCGGTTTGTTGACATCTCGTTGAGGCGCGCGTGGAACAGTACGCGCCGGCGACGACTTTGGCTCGGTCCGGACGGTTACCGGAAGGTCGGACGGCGAGCTACCCATTGCTCGCCCTCCGCAAGCCCGCGCCTTCGGTGGCCGGAAATCGGGATCGGGATCCCGGCGGCTGGGGCGTGAGGGCCACTTCCTCCTCGCGCGTGTATGTGCGGCCTCCTCCTTTGCTAAAATTACTGCTTAGCAGAAGGAGGCTACCGCCTGCCACTCCTCGCTTCGGACCATGGCCTGTACCAAAGCCCGGCTCGAGATTTCCCAACCAACATGGGGTTGATTTCCAGACTAAACGGAAGCGGCTGAATATTCGTGTTTACATGGAGCACCTGCCTATCAGACCTCTACAACCCAGTTACTAGTTAACACGGTACCCCTTGAATAGACTAATGATCAGAGTTTCTGGCAAAAAAATCTGATTAAAAGAATGAAGAAACTATTGATTTATCTTGCTTAGTGCAGGTTGCAGTATCCATGAATGTTTTTTTGAAGTGAAAACTTCTTTAGCGGCGTTGTACACTTTTTTTGTAATGGGTAAAAAATTTTAAACTCGCGTCAGGGTCACGTGACCGTCAGGGTCACGTGACCTGATCGAAAATTCGTAAGACGGATGTCGTGCAAAATTGTGTGCAAAAAATTTTGTAATGGGTAAAAAATGTTAAACTCGCGTCAGGACACGTGACCTGATCGAAAATTCGTAAGACGGATGTCGTGCAAAATTGTGTGCAAAAAATTTTGTAATGGGTAAAAAATGTTAAACTCGCGTCAGGACACGTGACCTGATCGAAAATTCGTAAGACGGATGTCGTGCAAAATTGTGTGCAAAAAAATTGTGTGCAAAAAAAAGCAATTCGTGCAAAATTATTCCATAACCATTCCAAAATATCCAAAACGCACAACGTTAATACTTAAGTTTTCACTTCTGCCGGCACTCTCAGAGTGCAACCCGTCATTTTTTTTCTACACTAAGCTAATATACAATATATTGTATTGTTTCAGCATTGGCAGCCACCTTTCGCAGTGGATGTGGACCGGTTACGTTTCACACCGAGGATACAAAGACTTAATGAATTGGAGGTAAGGAAACTGATTTGACAATATTTTATTTTTTAACCTGGTCCAACAACAGATGTAAGGGACAGACAAAATACCATAGAAAATTATTTTTCCCTTTTTTCCTCTTTTTCTTATACCTAAAAACCTTATTGAGAATAAAAACCTTATAAAAAAAAAACCCAATTATGTTCAGCGACTCAAGTGATGTTATTAAACATATTATTTTTTTGTTAACCTTTTCTGTCCCACTCCTTCTCTCTTATGCGGGCTCGCGCTTCCTCCTTCGATTTCTGGTGAAATCGGTCTAGTTCATTCCGCCATCTCCTTCGTGCTCTGCCGCGACCCCGTCTCACTGTCTTAGGGTACCAATTTTGTGCTATGAAACTGTGTCGACGAAGCGACGACGGCACGACGCGACGCTGCGTCCGTGGACAGTAGCGCCTTAGGCTCAGACGGGGAGAACACACGAGTCATGCCCATGATCTTTTGTTTTAGTGCCATGGACAATTCATCTTTGAACTAGGCCTTCATGGACTCTCTCTCTCTCTCTCCAGCTCTTCCAGGCATTTTCAGTCCGTCTTGCTTTGTCTGGAAAGAGACTACTTGGCCCAGATAAAGGTTTTCCTGGACGTATTGTGTTGTCTCCGCGTCTACTTTTATAATTTTTAACTCTTCATTGGTGATGACGTACACTTATAAAGTTGTGACCTGTAAGTTACAGGCTACTCAAGTTGAATGTTAATATTGTTCAAATGAGTTTTGCAGCTTGCATGACAATATTGAGAGTAAGGGCACAGAGAAATATTGTTTTGTGTCTTTGTCCTGTATGAAGTTAAATAATTGTTTAAAAAACTGCCCGGATAAGGATTCCTACAATATTACAATCGAGCAAAGAAATCCCGATGAAATAACGTTTCTTGTACAGGAATTTTGATTTTTTATTTTTTACCTTCATTTTAATTTTATTATTTGTAACCACAAATAGTGTGTTTGGCGATAAAAAATACACATCATGTAAAAATTTCAACTCCTTACCTCTTACGATTTACGAGATACAGGCTGCTGATAGACGGACAGCAGATGCTTAGTAATAGGGTCCCGTTGGCATCCATGGTCCAGTTGGTTAAAACAGATTCTATTAAATAAAATATGTAATAAGCATAAAGCTTTTATTAAACAAAGGTCTAGGTAGAGGTGTACTATATGGTGTGCGAAAGTAGAATATCCAACTCGGTGATAAAACTGTCTTTGTTTTGGGAGGCTTGATTTCCTCACTTCACTCAGGTTTCTATATTAACTCCCTCGCTCTACTCAGGACTTAATTATATAAAATCGTAAAATCGTTTTTTGGGGGCCATTATTATCAGTAGTTTATTTTTATTCAATCCTTTTTAATCCGTCCGACGTTTTATCGTACAATGTAAGTTTGCACTTGAAACACATTGGTTTATCACGATCATTCAAATCAGATAGATATTTGTTGAATAATTCGCTAGCACATGCGGATAGCGAGCGAACTTGTATAAACAGTTCGATTAGTTGATGAACTATCGTAATTACTGCTTAATTGGGGATTTGTTTAACTGCAACTACAGTTGGGATCAATGTATTTGTAACTAGACTAAATAGTGCTGAAAAACAGTCAGTCACTTTGTAATAAAGTACAAATTCAGATGCATCCAGTTAGACTGGATGCCAACCCCAATAAAGTACTAGTGTTTTTATACGGGGCGAGAGGGAATGGGAAGCAGTCACCTCCCTCCCACGACCAGCAAGGAATGAAGCAATAGCAGGCCTTACACAGTCACTCTTTCGCGCACGATACAGTAATCGTTCACGAAAGCGCGCGCTTGTAAAGATGTTGGCAGGAGACGACCTGAGCTTTGGGTGTCGCAAAACGAACTCCCGGCCACCGAAGGCATGGTTTTGCGGTCACGCCGTCCAATAAGGACCAGGTCAGGTTCGACGGCTCATCGTGTTCCAAGCGCGCCTCAAAAATATGTCGGCAAACGGAAGGGGCCCACTGTGGCCGATACCTGCCAGAGCTACTGCGGGCATGTTCGAAAGAGTTGCCTTGGCCCTTGGTGGCCTTGGAATACAGGAGGCTTTTCTGACATTCCATTTAGAGCGCCAGGGGTTATTTGACAATTTACCACTGCAAAAAAAGTATCGTATAGTTATGTCCTACTATACTCGTTACAATGTGTAAAATGACGTGTTTGCAGGCTTCAGTTAGCTCGTTTGTAATAATCATGTAACTGCCCTTGGAGTCGAGCGGTGTTCGAATTAACCGTCCATATTAATTGGTACTTTTAAAGGTTACTATCATTATTAATTGCTGTAGGATTTGTCAGTGTTACGAGTGTAGTTTACTGTACTTAATTCCAATTGGGGTCTTCAAATGTAATATTTTAACATTGCTCCAACCAGTTGCGATGCGCCTTAGGGCCAGCGCACACCAAGAGCAGAGCAGAGCAGAGCGGAACATTTTCTGAGATTATTGAAAAAAATATCTTATGATTATTATCATACATCGCAAAATTGAATACACGCCCAAATTTTGCTCGACCATGCTCGAGCAAGCCGACTGCGTGTTCGAGTATGCATTCTACATGCGCGAAAATTTTGATCGACCATGCGCGAGCATTTTGCAGTTCGGTCTGCGCTGACCCTTACCATGACGTGTTGAAATGTCAGTCGTTCGAGCGAGTAAGAGGGATGGAGCTGTACAACCTATATAGCTCCATCCCTTCAACAGTTCAGTTTAGGTCGTAAAATGAATCGCTTTAAGAACTCGTGCTAAGGCCTCAGCTTCAGGCGCATAATACGCCCAATATTAATCTACCAAACCTTTTCCCAACTAACTTGGGGTTGGGTTTCAGTCAAACCGGATGCTGCTAGATACCAGAATTTTATCCAGTAATTGGGTACCACGGCACCTGTTGGCAAGACTGATGTCAGAATTCCTTGCTTCTGATTATCCGTAGTCGTTAAATGCTACCAATAACAGCCAGGACCAACGGCTCCAATGTGTTTCTCGAGGCGTGACGGAATTTTGGTATATTCAGATGGTCACCCATCTACAGGCCGACCTCGGCAAGCGTTGCTTAACCTTGGCGATCGACCCCTTATTGCTGTTATCTTTCCAGCCACGAGCTTCTCCATGTTATACGCCCAGCATTGTATTTTCTTCGGTAGGGCTATCATCATCATCATTTCAGCCGAAAGACGTCCACTGTTGGACAAAGTCTCCCCAAGTGTCGACTCAACGAGCGGCCCTGTGCGTCTCGCATCCATTGCATTCCCGCAACTCTCACTAGGTCATCGGTCCACCTTGTGGGAGGCCTTCCAACGCTGCGTCTTCCGGTGCGCGGTCGCCACTCCAAAACATTTCCATCGACCATCTGTTCTGTGAGCAATGTGCTCTGCCCACTGCCATTTAAGTTTGGCGATTCTTCGGCCTATTTCGGTAACCTTGGTTCTCCTGCGGATATCTTCATTTCCTATATGATCATGCAAGGAAACTCCGAGCATAACCCTTTCTTGTTGCCCTTTGGATGTCTTTAAGCTTTCTGAGGAGGCCCATTGTAAGCGACCACGTTTCAGAGCCATATATCATCACTGGCAACACGCACTGGTAGGGCTAACTGTTGTAGAATACAATAATTTGATTTGAAATTATATAAAAAAGTATGTTTACTCATCATTACTGTAATAGACCACTATTGTAAATATTTATTTCAGTCACAAAGAAACGTATTTGATTGATTAATTCATGTTTGACAAATAGAGTTTGGGATAGTGTAGGAGCAGTATCCCTATTAGAATAGAACAGTATCCCACCGGTATTAGGAAGAGGGTGCAAGCCGCATCTGATTGCATCGCTGCTTACCATCAGGTGGGATCGCAGTCAAGCACTGGTTTATATGAATTAAAAAAAAAAAAAATCTCTCGGCTTTCTTGTGGTTCTCATCATTCATCAGGATTGCACGCCTCTCGATTCGGTCTACCACCACTATATCAGGCTTATTGGCTACAATAGTCCTGTCTGATTTTTTGGGAACATTTCCAGAAATGTACTAAATTGTTTATTATGTTAAAAGTATGTGTCAATACCTCGTGTGTGTCGTATAATCTCGCTGATTCCAATTATTTCAAAAATTTTTGAAAAGTTCATTTATAAGGAATTATACAAATACTTGGAAAAAAACAATATTTTGTGTGAACAACAAAAAGGATTTAGACCAAGCAGGACAATAAATATGGCGATTTATGATTTTGTACAGAATGTTATTAATAATGTAGATAAACGTAACCCAGTCTGCGCGATTTTTTGTGACATGACGCAGGCGTTTGATTATGTCCATCATCCTACACTACTAAAGAAACTCGAAGCGTATGGCATAAGGGGTAATGTCCTAGATTTGTTTGTCTTTTTAATTAGTTTTTATTCTTATTTATCTACATTGTGCTCACATATTAGAAGCGACATGAAATATGTAACCAAGATTTATGTAACAATAATATGATTTTAAAAGAGTGTCCATGGAGTTTCTTGCACGTTCTTCTCCATAGAGATCTACGCTTTGGAACGTGCAATTTAGCTTCACTTGTTTTTTTTGACTGACTGACATTTTGACAATTCAAAAGTGCCTGTAATTGGTCTATTTGAAATAAACGTTTCTGATTTCTGATTTCTGATTTCTGATTTGTTTCAGTCTTATTTGCATAACAGACGACAAGTAACTGAAATTAACAGAATTAATTTAGTTAATAAACAAGACGAGACATACAGATCATATGAGCGAATAGTTAGTTACGGGGTACCACAGGGAAGTGTGTTGGGCCCTTTGCTATTTATTTTATATATCAATGACTTGCCGGAATACATTGAACAACCATTGACTCTATTTGCAGATGACAGTACTGTGACAATACCTTCGAAAAGTGTAGATACATACGAAAGTGACATAAATATTTCTTTAAAATCTATAATAGAATGGTTAGACGAAAATAATTTAAGAATAAATATAAGCAAAACTAAGGTAATGCATTTTAATCAACGCATGCCAGATAAGAGCAATCTGCAAGTGCAATATAATAATGATAATATTGATGAGGTAGTAAGTACTAAATTTCTAGGGCTAGAAATAGACAAAAAGCTTAGTTGGAAGCAACATATAGAGACGCTCTGCAAAAAACTAAGCTCATCTGCTTACGCTTTACATACTTTGTCATCGGTTGTAAATCTAAACTCACTTCTGACAGCATACCATGGTTTAGTCGAATGCCACCTAAGATACGGTGTTATCTTTTGGGGCAACTCCACTGAAAGAGAAACGGCATTCAAAGCTCAGAAAAGATGCATACGGTCTTTTTTAAAACTGCAAACTACAGATAGCTGCGTGCCATATTTTAAACTGCATAAGATTTTAACTTTACCATGCATATATATTTTAGAAATGGCAGTGTTTGTAAAGTTGAACCCGGATCGTTTTGAGCGCATAGCAGAAGTATTTCCACGAAATAGGCGTGATAATAGTAGGCTATGTCTCCCTAGTACGAGAACGACTTTAATGCGCAAAAGTGTCTGCTACATGGCGCCAGTCATATATAATAAATTACCGAGGAGTTGGAAAGAATTAAACCTAACTTTATTTAAAAAAAAACTCCGAAACTTTTTAGTAGACAAAGCTTACTATAGTGTGACGGAATTTTTGTTAGAGAAAGGAATTTCTTGATTTAGAAAAAAGTGCATAATTATGACATTTAATTTCTGTGATTTTTATTTTATAATTTAATTTAATAATTGAACCATTTTGTTTGTTTGTTTTTATTTTTGTGACATTTTAAATTTAATTTAATTTGATTTCTATGACATTTTTTTGAATTTTATTTTATTTTAATTCTTGTCATTTTTATTTTTTGTTTTATTTAATTTTTGTGACATTTTAAATTTTATTGACATTTTATATTTTTATTTGATTTTGATTTTTATGACATGTTTTATTTATTCATTTTTTAAAATTTAATTTTAATTCTTTGACATTTTTAATTTTTGGTTTTATTTGATTCTAAATTTTTTGAAATTTTTAATTTTTGCGTTGTGTAATTTTTTATGATATTTTAATGTACTCGTACCTATATAGAATCTCCAGTGTAGTTTTTACTTTTGCATGCCTTCTGGTTAAATATGGCTGATTCTTATTATATTTTTATGTCACCGTTTTGTACCCATATTTGCAAAATAAATATCTTATCTTATCTTATACACTTTCAACTTTTCGGTTACTTTCAATTTATTGTACTCACGAAACGTAACATTGATTTCATAGTAGTTTCATGAACAAAGGTAAGTTTAACTCAAAGTCGAGTTATCTCTTGCAAACCTTTGAGTGAGAATACCTAACACAATATGATATCAGAACATAGGCCGTGTATTTACATGTGGCCAGATATCGATCTAGCCCTATTGTTAGCTAGACACTGCAGACCAATTACTAGCAAACAGAATATTTAAGAGAATTCGATTTGCGACCTTTTGTCACAGACTTGACCTGAATAAGGGACCGTTATAAGTTGCCTGTTTGCAGCAATGTGTCTTCGACCTTGTGGTGGTGCTCTCGGTTGAAATATGTGTATTAACTATTTAGATTACACAGGTATCCCCTAGAATAATATTTTGAAGGTCTCAATCAATGTAGCATTAGAATTCCCCTGCCGGAGTCTGTGTTTCCTGATAGCTAAATCCTAGGGGTCAAAAATAAAGAATCCAACACTTTGGGTCTATCAAGAGTTCGTATCGTAGGCGCACTTTTATGAGGATTATAATAATGGCGATGATAATAAGTGAATAATCAAATAACTTGTCGCTCTGGGTGGGGCGAGAGGGAGTGTCAGACTTTTACTGACGAACCACCCATGTTCCTTCACTTGCCTTTTGTGTTCCAGGGCCACGGTGGCTCTTTCAATCAATCCCGCGATCCTGGCAGAATTCAATTGTCAAATGTAACTTTGGACAAAGGTTTTGGAAAATAAGTAATGTTTTTCTTTTCGTCACAGGCGATAACCAGAGTCAAGTTAAACTTCCTGGACCAGATCATGAAGTTTTGGGAGCTGCAGGGCTCCGTACTCAAGATCCCCACGGTAGAAAGGAAACCGCTCGACCTTTATGCTTTACATAAGATTGTTAAGGAAGCAGGTATGTACTTAATGTTATTATTTTGTCTTTCTGGAGCATCCAGATAAATCGACCTTGCGGTCACCCATGATAACCAAACAAATAAAAAAAAAAGAAGCCACAAGAGCAGAGGCCTAACTATAACGTGCCAATACTGCCAATGCTACCCGTTCCTTCTTAGTTCTTTATTGTACACAAAAAAACTTCTTTTCTTTCTACTTCTCATCTTATCTTTCTTTCATACCATTGTGAATAAGGGATAGTGCTATGCGTCTTGTATAGTTCCGTCTCACTCTCACTTCGGAAACATGAGAATTTTAAACCCTCGAGCGTCTATCTCCTTATATCGAACGTAAAAAAAAATTAAGGTATTTTGAACCTACTGCTTATGGAACTGTGGTGTTCGGCTGTCGTATCGAACGCTGTCTCTTATGGGCCTACCACACAAACAGGCTTCACCATAGTTTTGCCTGCGCAGGCCGGTTTGTACACGGAACACCGGGCGTGTGGTTGGTAAAACTCATACAGTGTTCCGTGTGTTAGGCCCATTATCAACCTTAAGGTATACACTAGAGGAGCCGAGCACGAGCCGAGCACAAATTCGTGTAGTGTGGACCGATTTACAAGCCTCGAACGAGCGCGCTTCGAGCGTTCGTGCTTGATTGTGCTCTGCCCATTGTCGGTTATTTGACGAACACAAAGCATTCGCATTACGTTTGAGGACCTGTGATCGTTAGAGGCTCGTTGTACGTCTACACTTGACACCGCGTGTAGAGCGGCTTGCGCTCAGCTCCCTTAGCTCATTTAGCATAGACCCACCTTTAGCGGTATCACCCGGCATTTGAGGGTTTAAGACGTCATAGTAGGGCCACTGTCTTCTAGTACGTACCGATATGGTCACAAGGACACGGTACACATATATGACATAATCCAATCTTTGAAGGATTTTATTTATTTCTCAATTTATTCACTGTATATTGATACACAACAGACTAATTCAATTGTTTCGCGTGTAAATGTGCTGTGTGTGTTGCCTTTACGTTAAACTTGATACCTAATCAAAACATATTGAGGTACACTGGTTTCCATATCATTTTCCTTATTCATTGTCTTAGTTCAATTTAATAAATCTTGTTAACTGTAATTTGCTTACGCTGAAGTCTCAAAAGTTTAGTCAATTAATTCATTAACGCTCAGGCGGTAGCCGGCGCCCGGAAGCCATTGTCTTACTATTGTGTCTCTAATTACGCACGTCAAAAGGTTAATTTAGAAGTGATTCACGTGTAGAATTTGTTAAGCTGTTGATCCCCGCACGAACGCCGGCGGTCGTGCGCTATTGTCTTACTATTGTGTCTCTAATTACGCTACTCAAGAAGTTAATTAATTGAATGATCAGTGCCTTGTGATTCAACTATAGGGACCCAAGAGTTTTGTTGGCATAGAAACTAACAACACCTCTTCATATCTTATGTCATCACCGTCATCATCTCCCTAGCCTTTTTCCAAGTAGCCCGAGGTCGGCTTCCAGTCTTACCAGATGCGGCTGCGTGTTTGACATGGAGCGACTGCCTGTCAGACTTCCCATAACCCAGGTATTGGGCAAAACAATACTCCTTGAACAGACTGATGGGCAGACTTTCTGGCGTATGACTAGCGGACAGCGAGCAATGGGTAGCCTGCCGTCCAACCGTCCGGTAACCGTCCGGACCGAGCCCAAGTCGTCGACGGCGCGTATTGTTCCACGCGCGCCTCAGGGAGATGTCAGCAAATCGTAGGGGCCCAGCAGGGTCGAAGCCTACTGGGGCCATGGGTAGTGTGAAAACGAAACCCGGGGCCCTGGGACGAAGGCAACGAAGAAACAGGAGTGGGTTTTTAGTCAGTAAAAGTCTGACACTATCTCCGCCCAAGAGCGAGATTTGTCTTATGATGATTTTACCACCTTAAAAAAAAAAACCTAAACGATATACACCCCTATTTTTTAATTAGTACAAAAAATAATGGGGCTCTATCTTTACCCGTTACTGATCATATTTGTGTAGTCAAAAGTAATAAAAACGAAATCCCAAAATTGTGCAACGAAAATTTGTCATAATTGGTAAATTCATAATTTAATCATTAATTCATAACAATTGCTATTAGAAAATACTACACGCAGTGTTTTTCCGTTTTGATCGCCATTCATTCATTCATAAATCAATAACCTGTACAATATTTCCATAAATTGAGTGAAATTTTGGGATATAAATAAACTCTAATTTTTGCTGTTTATGAATTTTATTTAAAAACTTTTGCTGTTTATGAATCTTATTTATTGAGACTTTACTTAAATAATAAGAAGACCTTTTCTAATAAGTCCTTTAAGTATTTGTACTAATTAAAAATTAGTATAACGACTGTCATCGAAGACTTACGAATGACAACCGAATGCTTTCCGAGGTACGGGGTGTCGGTAATATCCAAGTACTATATGAAATTAAAAATTCACAATGGCGGGTGCCTTAACCACTAGGCCATTACGAAACTCATTTTATGCATTCCCTGGAAAAATAAACAAAAGAAGTGTCGTTTCTAAATAGTTAACATAGTTATATAAACTAGTAATTGACTGCGATCCCACCTGATGGTAAGCAGTGATGCATATATAGCATCTATCGGCTCTGCATCTATTTCTGAGAGATAGTTTTGTCATGAGCAAGAGTCCTCTAATAACAATGCTAGAAATAAAGTCTATCTAAGTGGCTATCATCATACCAGCCCAAAGACATCAACTGAGAACTGAGTCCTGCCTTGGCCACCACGCCCAGGACATATCTCAGAGGCCATAGGTAAGTATATATGTGTGTATTTATGTATACACTAACAGTATTGACAATAGCAAAATGTTTATTTCCCAGGTGGCTTCGAAGTATGCTCCTCAGAGCGAAAATGGTCGAAGGTGGCGCGACGCATGGGCTTCCCGCAAGGCAAGGGTATTGGCTCGATCCTCAAGAACCACTACGAGAAGATCTTGTACCGGTACGACGTGTTCAAGAGCAACGGTGCTGTCGATAATAAGGATACTGTGAGTTTGTGCTATTCATTATTCAGGGGCTTTATCATGACGTGGTAAGAAATCAGTCGTGCGAGCGAGAAACAGGGATGCAGCTATACACCCTATATAGCTTCATCCCTTTAACAGTTCAGTTTAGGTCATAAAATGGATCGTTAAGAGCTTAAGGTAGCACTGTAGTACTTACGAGGTATGTGGGTTGTTGAATCAGTAATTGGCTGAAAGTTGCGCAAGGTTTTCTTGGGAATAGGTGAAAGGTTCCTGCTCGAGCATGATTTATCTGTCAAGTGCTGGAAACGAAATTGTACCGTCGCCTCCGCCCTGCTTCGCTAGTATTACTGCTTCGCAGAAGGAGGCGACCGCCTACTATTCCTCCTCGCTTCGGACGATGGTCTTTACCAGGGCCCGGCGAGAGAGGTCAATAATATTTTCAAAAAAATTGTATTTTCAACAAAGTATTGAAGGAGATCAATAGTCTGCGCACCCAAGTAGGCCATTGCAACCACAAAGTGATTATAGAGCCTACCGATACCCAGTCTTAGTGCGGTGCTCCCGACCAGACGTTGGCTTACTTATTAGAGTGCCCAAAATGTCCCTACATCTGCACTCTGGAGGATCTAAAAAACGCTACTGATGCCGCTATAAACGTGACAAAATACTGGGCCCCAAACAAAGGAAAAGAAAACCATCAATGCGAGAAGACGAAGAAGCAACGAGTTGCAGCAACATTACTTAACTTCTGCTTACTGTGGACCTTCTTCTTCGTCCGTCCCTGCTCCCATTATCTGGGGTCGGGTCTCCCCACAATTCTGCGCCAGGACAGTCTATCCTGGGTTGTGGATTTTGGCAGTTGGGCTTTCTTCTCGATGTTAGACCACCAGGTTAATAGCGGGCGGCCTCTCTCTCTTTTTTGTTCGGGTAAATTTAGGACTGTTTTTACCACATGGTCTTCGCTACACCTCATTACATGTCCATACCATCTTAGGCGGTGCTCTGTTATTTTGTCCGTGATGGGCGCAACCCCAAATCTGCCCTGTCTGTACTCGTTGCGCACTCTTGTCTGTCCTGATCACACCTACCGCCCACCGCAGCATCTTCATTTCATTCACGTGGACTTTTTGTTCGTGTGTCTTTTTTACTATCCAGCATTCAGAACCGTACAGTCGTGTCAGTGAATATGGTGCCTTATTTTTTCTTTATTATAATGTCTTCCATTTTCATCAGGATATCAAAGTAAAAGGCGAGCAAACGCCAGAAAAAGCCAGCGGCACTCGCAGCCGGTCAACAAGCAAATGTACCGCGGCCGCCACCCCGCCGCCGGCGCGCCGCTTCAAGCCCGACCCGGATGGACCCACTCCCGGCGACACCGTGCCGGACAGAACTTCTGCTCAGATGCAGGAGGATAACATGAAGACCCCAGTGAAAGAGGAGAATCTGGAGACGAGAAGAAGTAAGTACAATGCAGCTTGTAACCACTCGGGGCTGCTCTCCGCGGACGTGTAGCTTCTTAGTATAGTAGCTTGAAACTCTGTCGACGAAGGGGTAATGACACGACGGCACGACGTTGCAGCTTCGCCGACAGTTTCATAGTCTTGTATGTAAGCTTCACGCAGGCGTAGATCAAACGTATAATGACGAATACGCGTCTAAGAAACTACGTATCCGTGGACAGTATTCCTTACTTTTCAGGGTCAGCCAATTGGGCAATCTTATAAAAAAAATTGTCTAGAAACGAGGGTTTTTGGAGGTTATACTAAACGTCTTTAGCTATGTTTCAAAACGCAGGACTTTGGTTTTAAAAAAAGCTTACTACATATACCAATGTTATTTATTATTTAAATTTGAAGAAAACCAGTCAAAGTCTTATTCAAATGTGTTAAGTTTAGGTAAAAGGGTTGGCAAATAGTTTTATGTATGATCAAAATTCAATAACTTTATTTCACAAAGTCACTTACAAAACGTCAGAAGCTAGTGCACGATTTCAATTGGTCGTTTCCTATGGAGAAGAATTAGCAAGAAACTGTATGTATGTATAATATTTCTTTATTACAATATTAATAGGTATGAGAGGACTGCACTGTCCGGCTAGCTATTATTTTTGTGGTGCTTTATACAAAGGATTAATTGACTTGATTGCCCATGTTTAATTTCCGCTCCTTCAAACGCCTTCGTGTCCGAACTGCTGTAACCCGTCGTCCTCCTTGCAGGTCCTCGCGAGAACAAGTGGATGTCAGCGGCGGCGTCGTGCGGCGCGCGCTCGCGGGTGACGCGCTCCACGCGGCTGCGCGAGCACCGCATGTCCAACATGACGGTGTCCGTCACGCCGGCGCCGCCCACCGCGCACGCGCTGCACGTGCTAGACCCGGTAACATTATATACATTTAAGAGGCTAACGACACGACTCCATGACGTTGCCGCCTCATCGACACAGTTTTATATATAAGCTTCACGCAGGCGTACACCAAGCGTATAATGACGGATACGCGTCTTTGAAGCTACGCGTCCGATCACAGTAGGCCTTACAGATTCCTCAGAGGGTGGAGGTATAGAGGCATTCCTCTGGGGCAAGAAGGTGGCATCTTTATGAAAACTAGACTTACTCTTCTTACGCTACATTCAGGTAATCTTGGAATGTTATATAGGTTCCTAGCAATGTAGTAGACAAGTCTACATCGAAGCTGCCACTAAAAGGAGGCCTTACTAGCAATGCTGTTCAGGATAATCCAGTAATCTCGTATAATTAGGGGCTGTATGTGATTACTATACTATCTGGTTCTGCTTGACGCTATTTTGGATTTCAGGTGAACCTAATTTTGACACAAAATCATGAAAAAGGACATTGATGTCCTATAGTTGTCAGCTTTCTGTGGCCATTATATTGCATTCGACATTAAATTCGTCATAAGCTATTTAGTAGAATATCAAAAAATCTTTCCTTGATCTTGATGCTATTAGATGAATTATGATGAGTCTCTCAAATTCAGTTTCCAATCTTCTTTACCATAGCCATAAAATATGCTGACCGTTAATTTATTCATGTAGACTACACATAGATCAGAAAAAATACTCATGCTGTGTATTACTCCGGTAACAGGTTTGTATTTAATTTGGTTAAAAGCTGAAGACAATCAGACCAAGAAATATTTCAATATCTTAATGTTCGATGTTGCATGATTAAGGACCTGTGCACACCACGTTTTTTAAACGCGCGGTTGACGCGCGTTTGTAGCGATACATACGCGACACGCACGCGATTCAGACGCAGCCTATAGACCTTTAATAGGATAAAAGCGCACTGTCGACGCACGTTTCTAAAACGCGCGTCAACGGCGCTTTTATAAAACGTGGTGTGCACAGGCCCTAAAACCTCGGATATACTAGAGGGCAAAATGTCCCCCAACATGACGCGCAACGCTGTCAAATTGTCCAAAAACCTGTCCCGCGTAACGAGAATGTGTCTTAAAATATTGGAGGACACTGGGCAATGTTACGCGTCATGTTGGGGGGACATTTTGTCCTCTAGTGTGTCTGAGGCTTCATGTTAAATGTTCTCTACTCTAAGACAGGTGGCAATCTTTTCATCTACTTCCTATTTTCTGTTTAGGAGCTTTATCCTAAACCCTGTGTGTAAGAGTTGTCCGGTGTGGGGATCAAATGTTTTTGTAAATAAATAATTGGGTATTTTCTTGTGTGTCGAATGTTTGTAATACATACAACACTAAAGAGTAATCTTCTCCTGAAAACACCATCAAAATTGGTTATTAAATGATGCAGCAATTAGCATTTCAATAATATAGTATGAGGAAGACTTGCTATCTCTTTCGTACGCGCATAACGTTATGGCGGTGACGTCATATTTCAGTGTGTGCATCCTTTTTGTTTTACTTGACAGTTTTCTCTCCCACCAGATAAGTAAAAAAATTAAATCTACCTAATTTTGAAATAATTATTGATACAAATAGTGTTGTCTACCCAATTATACTGTTGTCCATGTTTTTTTGTAAATTAACACTATTTTGAAATTTACCAACAAAATATGAAGTGCTGCATGTTTTTTGTATTCATTTTAGCAATTCATATTTCATAACTCCATTAAAGCTGCTTGCAAAGTATACTAAAAACGTGGGAATATATTTTGGCACAATTTAAAAAATATAAAATAACTAACAAATCATATTACATGTTTTTTTTATGGTTTCATATCACGATTTTGCGCATTTATGACCTCATGTGGTTTCTATCTGGGGTTTTTATTCTTTTTTTCCTATATGGGTTTGCTAAATAAATTGTAAATGATTTTCTACGGCTATTTTTTCAAAGGGTATATACCGCTTTAAGACATTTATGCCATAGGTAACCATTGTTAAAGGAACAAACGGAAACTAAAAAAATAACAAAACAAATTTCTCTTTGCTCCAGTTGGCGAAGTACATGTGCCACGTTTGCGGTCGCGGAGACGTCGAGGAGCAGATGTTGCTCTGTGACGGCTGCGACGACTCTTACCACACCTTCTGCCTCCTCCCCCCGCTCGCCGACGTGCCCAAGGGAGACTGGCGCTGTCCCGTGTGCTTGGCTGAAGAGGTACGTGCTATATGTTACTTGTCACTCTCTCACTGTCACACTCGTGCCGCAGAGCTTCAGTAGAGGAGCAGATGTTGCTCTGTGACGGCTGCGACGACTCTTACCACACCTTCTGCCTCCTCCCCCCGCTCGCCGACGTGCCCAAGGGAGACTGGCGCTGTCCCGTGTGCTTGGCTGAAGAGGTACGTGCTATATGTTACTTGTCACTCTCTCACTGTCACACTCGTGCCGCAGAGCTTCAGTAGAGGAGCAGATGTTGCTCTGTGACGGCTGCGACGACTCTTACCACACCTTCTGCCTCCTCCCCCCGCTCGCCGACGTGCCCAAGGGAGACTGGCGCTGTCCCGTGTGCTTGGCTGAAGAGGTACGTGCTATATGTTACTTGTCACTCTCTCACTGTCACACTCGTGCCGCAGAGCTTCAGTAGAGGAGCAGATGTTGCTCTGTGACGGCTGCGACGACTCTTACCACACCTTCTGCCTCCTCCCCCCGCTCGCCGACGTGCCCAAGGGAGACTGGCGCTGTCCCGTGTGCTTGGCTGAAGAGGTACGTGCTATATGTTACTTGTCACTCTCTCACTGTCACACTCGTGCCGCAGAGCTTCAGTAGAGGAGCAGATGTTGCTCTGTGACGGCTGCGACGACTCTTACCACACCTTCTGCCTCCTCCCCCCGCTCGCCGACGTGCCCAAGGGAGACTGGCGCTGTCCCGTGTGCTTGGCTGAAGAGGTACGTGCTATATGTTACTTGTCACTCTCTCACTGTCACACTCGTGCCGCAGAGCTTCAGTAGAGGAGCAGATGTTGCTCTGTGACGGCTGCGACGACTCTTACCACACCTTCTGCCTCCTCCCCCCGCTCGCCGACGTGCCCAAGGGAGACTGGCGCTGTCCCGTGTGCTTGGCTGAAGAGGTACGTGCTATATGTTACTTGTCACTCTCTCACTGTCACACTCGTGCCGCAGAGCTTCAGTAGAGGAGCAGATGTTGCTCTGTGACGGCTGCGACGACTCTTACCGTGTGGTATAAGAACCGTAGCATTTGGTAAGTTTTAAGTTCGAATTGTTCGCAGTTACCGCGCAGTACGTCCAAGCTAAGACTAAGGTCCATATTCCAAGTCTGTTTAAAAGTCCTTCCTCTACTCGATTCAGTCGTCATGACGACGAAAAAAACTCTCGATAAAGATATCACTGCGTTCAATGAGAGTTGTTTTTAATGCGATCGTAACATTTATCGCGTTTGGCTCCCTGATTGGTTAAAAACTTGAAGCTGGCCTACCGGAGCGCCGAACTTCAAAAACGTCAAATACGTCAAGCGCTTAATATTTTTTACGACTTACTGCCTTCATATTCCGGCACCCATAACTATTAGCTGTATTCCCTATAATAAAAACCCTTCTTCGCATTGCCACCAGGTATCAAAACCTACGGAGGCGTTCGGCTTCGAGCAAGCGACGCGCGAATACACACTACAACAGTTCGGAGAGATGGCGGATCAGTTCAAGTCGGATTACTTCAATATGCCTGTACATGTAAGTTTCTTTTTATCACTACTTTATAAATAAAGTGCTTTTTTTACTTGGAAAATCATCGAATATGTTCTTCTGTTCCAACAGTGTCAAATTTTAACTGACTACTTCTACTCCTACAGTTGTGCTTTTTTTGCAAGGACTCTCTTGAATAATCTGCGGCCCTCGCAGGCATCGGCCTTAACTGACCCTGTCAATTTTGCTGGCATCTATTTTAGACGCACTAATTAGCAAAACTGGCTTTATTTTTGAACCTTGTACAAGTATATTTCTATGAAATACAATACAAAATTTTTTCTTAACTAAAGGGTGGACCAAACAGTTGCAAACTAGCGTTCCAACCAAGGTCACCTTGGTTTGTGTTGCGGCTATATGGATGTAAACCACGCGCCAACACGTTTGATGGTTGGGATTACGCGCCTCCAACCATGGGCGTTGAAGGTCATGGATTACAACTGCTGTCTACACGGATTGAAACTGGCAAGGTCACCTTGGTTGGGACGTTGGTTTGCAACCATCTGGTCACCCCTTAACTTACCACCTGTCTTTCTATTTGATATGATACTTCATTCTATTTTTAAATATCGCACCCTCGGTGCGACACTGTCACTTTTGCAAAAAATGCAAAAATGAGTTAAATAATGATATAGTACTTATATTTTTTACAATATAAAGTGATTAATATTTATCCAAAACTAAAGTTTAAAGTTGACGTTGTAGTATAAGCTGTTCATCTCATCTATATATTCTTAAGTCATTGTTTTGTGTGGTGTCAAAGATTAAAATGCTTCTCCTGAAAAACTGCATTTTTGCATAAGTGACAGTGTCGCACTGGGGGTGCGATGTCTAGTATTTATTTATTGTGCACACCTACCACAGTGTTGTCTTTTTTAACCCAAAGGTTGACTGGTAGACAATGCCTTGTTGCATTAAGTCCGCCTATGTACCACTACTGACATCAAGTTTAAATATAGTAATTATGACTCCCGTGTTTATGTTCTACCTCTAGATGGTGCCAACATCGACGGTAGAGAAAGAGTTCTGGCGCGTCGTGTCCTCATTAGACGAGGATGTTACCGTCGAGTATGGCGCCGACCTGCATTCTATGGATCATGGCTCCGGTGAGTACATCCTAATATCAATTTAAAAAAATATATATATGTAGGTAGGTTCGCGTTCTAGCACTATCTTACCTGATGATATGCAATGTGGTGGACGATGGAGTATGCTCGCCTAGAAGGAAATAGATAGTTCTTCAACACTTCGTCTTATGAGTAGCACGTTCGACAGATTCATGGTTTGTTTGTGGCATTAATTCCATCTATATTCCAATATTGTATTATATGATTAATAGTAATAGTAGGTAAAAGATACAAGCAGTTCGAGATTGAAGCATAAAACTGTTTATTTAAAGGTACCCACATACATATAATAATTTCGACCCACAGAATCAATATACAACATACCTTCCCCTCATAATCAGTAAGTATCAACAGTCATTAACAACTAAATAATCATATATTGATTGACAATAACAAACTAAATGATGACAACTAAGTAATCACATGAACAAACTAAACATTATTTAAAAAATGACAATAACTTTAAAAGAACAGATATAATTCTTAAAACCTATTCGGCTGTATTTGGTATACCAATTATGTCTGGCCATAATTCAGGAGGAGGTATCTCTATTGGTGGCTCTGGTGAACACGAACTTGACCCTGAATGGTCTGAATGTGCTTGTTTGTCGGCTGATTGAGTTAATCTACGAGCAAGTATTTGATCAGCATGACGTCTGTGTAGCTCACCATCCTCCGTCCTCACCATATATGAGCTAGGCCCTTCTACCACTTCTACAGTGGCTCTATTCCACTTCTCCCCTGATCCGTAGTTGCGAATCAAAACTGGCTGGTCCACTGTAAATCTCCTTACAGCCTGTTGTTGAGATCTATCCTCTAGCTGTTGTTCCTGTAGACTTGGTGCATTATCAGGATGCAGTCTTGATACAGCTGTTCTATATTTACGTCCGTTCAACATCTCTGCAGGAGTTTTATTACTAGAACTATTTGGTACTGTTCTAAGTGAGTACAGTGCTCTAGGAAGCTTTTCACTCCATGGTAGGTGGTTTAGGGACATTTTCTTCAATTTATTTTTAAAAGTTTGTATTGCCCGTTCAATCTGTCCATTCGATGCTGGATGATATGGCGGCGAGTACAAATGCTTTAAGCCATTATTCTTCAAAAATATATTAAATTCATTTGAAGTAAATGCCCTGCCATTATCCGACACAAGAATATCTGGTATGCCCTGTGATGCAAATATCTTCCTACACACTGTTATCACTGCCTCGCTAGACATGGAAGAAACAATCTCTGCTTCAAACCACTTACTGTAACTGTCAATCATTACAAAAAATGTTTTACCCTGGAATGGGCCTGCAAAGTCCACATGTACCCGACTCCATGGCTTTTCAGTAACAATCCACGCTTGTGGATCTCTTGGTGGATTATTTCTAACAGCTTGGCATGCCTCACAGCTTCCCACCATACTCTCAATTTGTGTGTCCATTCCTGGCCACCACACATATCCTCTAGCATAAGCCTTTGTCTGGACTACACCAGCATGCGGTGCATGCAATAATCGAAGTACTTCCTGTTGTAAACTAGCAGGAATAATGACTCTGTTGCACCACAATAAACATCCTTTATTGTGTGAAAGAGCCTCTCGGCGTGTCCAATATGGCTGCAGGGTGGTGTCCGGAGCTTTATTTGGCCAGCCATGAAGTATGTGAAACAAAACCCGCTTTAACACCTGATCTCTCCCTGTTTCTGTGGCTAATTTAGATACATCTAAGTTCCAGCCGTCAGGTTGTTCCTCTAATAACAACACATCTCTGAGTGGTTTCATTGCTATTTCAGAAGTCTCGAGCTCAGTCCACCTACTAAGTGCATCTGCATTGCCAATCAATTTTCCAGCTCTATACTTGATCTGGTAGCTATAACAAGCTAGTTTCAGAGACCATCGTAACATTCTGGGGGAAATTTGATCAGGAATTTGTTTGCTAGGGTTAAAAAGACTCACCAAAGGTTTGTGATCAGTTATAATGCAAAATGAGCGACCCGATAGAAATTCATGAAACTTCTTTAATCCAAACATGATCGCCAAAGCCTCCTTATCAATTTGTCCATATCTTCTTTCATGAGGTTGTAAAGTTCGCGAAGCCATCATGATGGGTTTTTCACATCCATTATCCATTACATGTACTATCACTGCTCCCAATCCATAGTCAGATGAATCACAAATAAGCAATAACTCTCGGTCTATTTCATAGCCAGTTAATGTCAAATCAGAAGCTAATAGATCTTTTGCCTTATCAAATGTTGTTTGCTCAACCTGGCCCCAATGCCATGGCTTCTTTGTCTCCAAGAGACGGTATAAGGGTTCCAACAAAGTTGCTTTGTCAGGCAAAAACTTTTCATAGAAGTTATATAAGCCTAGGAATGCACGCAAAGCCTGCTTGTTTGTTGGGGCTGCTTTTTCCTTAATTTCTTTGATTTTGTTGGGGGATGGGTGTAGCCCCTCAGCGTCTATCATATGTCCCAAGAAATTAATACTGTTTGAACCAAAGACACATTTATCTAATTTTAGTCTAAGACCCATTTCATTTAATTTTTGTAGAACAGCCTGTAACCTTGTATCATGTTCCTCTGTTGTCCTTCCAGACACGGCAATATCATCCAGCAAACATGCCACGCCATCCATTCCTGCTAGCGCTGATGACATTACTCTTTGAAAAATGCCAGGTGCCGCATTCACTCCAAAGGCTAGTCTGTTCATCTTCATGAGTCCTAGAGGTGTATTTAGTGTCAACAGCATAGCTGTGTCATAATCTACCCTCAATTGCATATAGGCTTGTTTTAAGTCCAATTTACTAAAGATTCGGCCCCCACTGAGCTTTACAAAACTCTCCGTGGCTGCCGGCAAGGGGTATGTATCGACATTAATCGCCATGTTCACTGTTGATCGATAATCTCCACAAATCCGAAGGGAACCATCGTCTTTCTTCACTATCCTTAGCGGTGTAGCCCATTTGGAATATCTTACAGGAGTTAATATTCCCTCACTGATCATCTGAGTCAATTGCTCTTCTACTTGTTTTTTCAAAGGGAATGGTACTGGACGAGCCTTTAAGAAACGCGGCGTGGCATCCGCACGTACATGCAGAGACACCTCCGGCCCCTTATAATCTCCCAGAGTATCCTTAAATAAGTCAGGAAACTGCTTCAACAGATCATTATTGACTTCCGCTTGTGTCCAACAGATTCCAGTTACTTGCAGGTCTAAAGCTTTAAACCAACTTCGACCAAGAAGGCTGGGTCCCTCCCCTGACACCACAAACAGCTCACATTGAGCTTCCTTGTTACCCAACGTGACGTGAACATATGTGGCGCCTAGAACTTGCAAGGCTTCACGAGAATATGTAACTAATTTAACATTTGTAGGTCGCAGAGGTGGAGGTTTAATCCACAGGCGACGATACGTAGCTGCCGAAATAATTGTTCGAGATGCTCCAGAATCAACCTCCATTGTAACTGCAGCACCATTAATTGTTACTTCTGCCTTTATAGGAGGAGCGTGACTTTCTGAACACACATAGACACCCATCATATCTTCTACATTTCCCGTCTTAGCCTCTTCTGCGAGATCTGCCACCTGGTGCTGCTTCTTACTCTTCCTATCACAAGCCGACGCGATATGCCCTAGGCGTTTGCAATAAAAACACCTAGCCTTCATAAACGGACATCGTTCACCGTCTTTGTGATGTCGCGCACAATGTCGACACTCCGCAGCACTAATCTTATCAATGTCCATAGCCTCGGTAACATCCAAATGAGTTTGCTTCGTACAGAGTTTAGTGTCTGGGTAAATATCTTGTACAATCGCCTGATGATTAAGGCACAACTGTACTGCTGTTTCATACGTCAAATTTTTAGTTTTTAACAGCTCTCGACGCAAGCGCTGATCGCGCACACCCAACACTAAACGGTCTCGTAACTGACGCTTCAGGTCGACAAAATTGCACTTGGCACCTAATAAACCAATGGCCGCCACAAAGTCTTGCACGCTTTCACTATCAGTTTGATTACGTGTATGAAATTTCCCGGCTTGAAGTATTTCATTCAATTCTGGCTCATAAAACTGGTCCAACACCACAAGAATGTCTTTAAATGGGACCTCAGTTGGTCGTTTAGGCACTAAAAGTGATACAATCAATGAATAAGTATCTTTTCCACACTGAGATAAAAATATAGATCGCGCTTTTTCGAGGTCATCATTGTTCACACCAACCACATCCAAGGAGCACAATAATCGTTCTTTATATTCACACCATTTATCAGTCTTGGGGTTAAACTGTCCAGGAAATACAATATTTTGTAAGTTACACGCCATTTTTCCACTGATAATACATTAATTTTCCGAAGTCGCCAATAAAAGATACAAGCAGTTCGAGATTGAAGCATAAAACTGTTTATTTAAAGGTACCCACATACATATAATAATTTCGACCCACAGAATCAATATACAACAGTAGGTATAGTAAGCTTCTCGGAAATCTGCGCTGCTTGTTTTCACTTTCCTTTGCGTACAGTATTGTTTCCTCTGTGAAGTTTTGACTAACCGATGTCACATTTACGCAGGTTTCCCGACGAAGACGCACGCACACCTTTACCCGGGCGAGCAGCAATATGCAGATTCTTCTTGGAACCTCAATAACTTGCCTGTACTGGAGGGCTCCGTGCTCGGACACATCAATGCTGATATTTCTGGAATGAAGGTATGACGCTCCACCTATTAACCAACTATTAACAATTGCGTATTAGCCTGAGTCTCTTTTTGTACAACATTATATACTTAATCATTACATTATCATCTTCCTGCCTTTGTCCCATATTACTTGGAGTTGGCGCACCATGTTTTTTTCTTCCATTCTGTCTTGGTCACACTAAGTACATTACACTGACTCTTTTCTAATTTTGTACTAAATGACATTAAAAGAAATATTTTCTGATAACAACAACAAAATTGGTTATTAAATGAAGCAGCAATTATCATTTCAAATATTGCTGTGTGGAAGAGTGGGCTGTGGTGGGAACATGTTGCTATGTTTATTGTACGCGCGAAACCTAATAGCGATGACGTCACATTTCAGTGTCTGCATCCTTATTCTGTTACTTGAGAATCCTAACTTATTAATATTGGTTGGATTTAAACGATTCCCCTTACGCAATACTCGGACAGATTTCTAAGTGTTGGTAAACAAACGGGAAAAGTCTCTGATATGCCACCCGTGGCCGTCTCTGCTAAGGTGCACAAAATCTTTAGATATTAACCTTGGTGCATTGTTCTCAGATCCCTTGGCTGTACGTGGGCATGTGCTTCGCGACGTTCTGCTGGCACAACGAAGATCACTGGAGTTATTCCATCAATTACCTACATTGGGGAGAGCCCAAGACTTGGTAAGTCAGCCTACAAAGATTATAATAAACTATTTTATGGACTATGTGTGCAGGTTCAGGCTTTGAAAATGCGAAAAGCTCTTGATAAGATCTCTCGTTTAATCATACACAGACGCGACTTGAAAATAGTGTATTGAAGATTGAATCATAATACATATGTTTTATGATTCAATTACCTCTTTTCCAGAAACGTTTGTGTTGAAAATTGAATACAGTACTTTGATAGATACTTTTTTGCTTTGTTTACAAAGTTCAAATAACTTTTAAATACCTTTTTTTTCTTTATAGGGGTTCTGCGCATTGCGTATGTTAGTCCCATCGCATCTTAAACAATAGTACATCGCAAGACATTGGCCATAAATTCGTACAAATGTTTCGCGTCCATAGAATTTTATGGATTATGCCCACATCAGTTCTGTTCAAATTCAGGGACCTTAACAAATTAAATAACATTAGAATCCCATCCAAACCAAAGCTGAAAAACAGCTCTAATTGAATTAAATACACAAATAAATTAATTCGTTCTCGTTACTCACCCAAATGTATTTGCCTAGGTACGGAGTACCAAGCTCAAAAGCAGAGCAGTTCGAAGCGGCCATGAAGGCGGAAGCACCGGAACTGTTCCAGTTACAACCTGACCTGCTGCATCAGCTGGTCACCATCATGAACCCGAATGTTCTCATGAAGGCGGGCGTGCCCGTCTATAGGTGAGTCTAGAATTAACAGGCTTTTATTTGAAACTAGATGATCCGGCGAACTTCGTACGGCCTAACAGTCAATGAATGTAGTATATCTTTCGATATAGTCAACCGATTGCGATGAAACAAAGCCTAAGTAATATATCAGGTTACACACAATTTTAATGTATAAAAGTTATCTACATCGATTATCGTACATTTTACGTGATGCGCGCACAACTCAAAACTTCTACAGATTTATTATATTATTTGATATTTTGTCGTCATCATCACACAAGTGGCGTCTTGAGCAACACTTGTCTAAACATGACTTGTCCTATAAGTTTTGCTATTTATCATGCTTCTTCTTAGCGTTTCTAAACAAGTTAAAATCTATAATATTCGAATTCTCGAAATATTGTAAAATCAATCATTTTTTTAAAAGAGTAACCATGGATATTCTTGCCGATTCTTCTCTATATGAAACGACCAATTTGGAACCGTGCTCTAGCTTCTGACGTTTTGTAAGTGCCCATATAGGCCTATGAAATAGAAACCTTTTGAACTTTTTGGCTTCAATACCAACAACTAACACTTGTGTTGTCGTTCAGGATGGACCAGCACGCGGGCGAGTTCGTGATCACGTTTCCGCGTGCGTACCACGCGGGTTTCAACCAGGGATACAACTTCGCTGAAGCTGTCAACTTTACACCTGCTGACTGGGTAAGAAAACGATTAATTTTTCATGTAATCTCTACCAGTGCATAAACATTTACGCACTAGAGACTAGAGTACATACTCTAACGTGGAAACCATTGTGTGGTCACATCTTTATAGATTTTGATTCTGAATACGGACGCGTAGCTTCTTAGACGCGTAACGCGCCGCAACGCGTTGTCGTTGTCTGTCGACGAAGTGACGAATACGAAGTGACGAATACGCGTGTATAAAGCTATGCGTCCGTGCACAGTAGGCCTTATTGCTATCTAAATACCCACAATGACTTGTGACTTAACTTTCACTGAGCATAACTTGGGTGGATATACATATATTTGCGCGATCGTAGGAAAGTGTTACAGCGGCCCTGAACGCAAAGTGCAACTGAAGGAATATGTGTTGGTTTCAGTCAGTAAAAGTCTGATATTTCCTCTGATAGAAAAGTTATTTGATGATTTTCCAGTCCAAATAGAAGGAAACTTTAGCCCAAAGACTAAAAAGTACTCATACTAAAAATAATAAATTGGTCTTCATGCTTTTCTCTGTTACCTTTTTTTTAAATGATGAAAAAAATAATGATATAAACTAATGCTTGACTGCGATCCCACCTGATGGTAAGCAGTGATGCAATCGTTGATGGTGAAGCACACTTGTTTATTAAGAGCCTATTCTAGCCTTGAATCCACCTAAATTATAATTTTCCAATCCTTCGATGTACGCGGTATAAATGACGCGACGGTACCAGCATCATACTTAGCCACATCTATTCTCCTTCCAGCTAAAAATGGGTCGCGAATGCATCGCGCACTACTCCACTCTGCGCCGCAACTGCGTGTTCTCGCACGACGAGCTCGTCTGCAAGATGGCGCTGGAAGCTGACTCGCTCAGCCTCACCGTGGCCCTGGCCGCCTACCGGGACATGAGGACCATGCTGCACGACGAGAGGAAGCTCCGGAAGGGGCTGCTGGACTGGGTAAGTAGAATGTCAGAAGTAGCAAGAGTGACTCATTCAAGATCACCAGTACCATGACGATTTGAGCAAAGGAGCCTTAACAAATGTGGGCACCTAGTGGACCCTACGCACCTAAGTTGGGCGCAGCAAAGACTCTACAGATGGGGGTTTTCGGACGGTTCCGATCTTCAGTGTTTGTGCGGCACCTCTCCGCAGACCTTGTCCCACTTCCCATCCTGCATCACATGCCCTGTTACCTGTTCACGTAGTCACCTAATGACAGCATCAGCGGACGGCATTGCCGTGGCCGAATACTAGGCCAGGCAAGGAATTTAACTAGTTTTGCCATCGATACGCTAAGAAGAAGAAGACGACCCAAAAAGTATAGGTAGGTCAGAAGTACCGTCAATACCAGAAAAGAAGAATTCAAGGCCAGATTACAGTCATATCTGGCAACACTCCTGAAAAACTGCTGTCTAACTAACGACTTTTAAATTATTATATCTAGCTTATACTATCCCACTGCTGGGCAAAGGCCTGCCTCCATTCCTTCCATTGTTCTCGGCTCTGAGTCACTTGCCAATTCCCAAGAAATACATCTAACGACTAAAAGATATATAGAGTAACCATGGAGTTTTCGTTTTGAAACCAGCTAAGTTGAAGTTGTTTGTCCACCAGGGCGTAACGGAAGCAGAACGCGAAGCCTTCGAGCTGCTCCCGGACGACGAGCGGCAGTGCCAGCTGTGCAAGACGACGTGCTTCCTGTCGTGCGTGACGTGCGCGTGCACGCCGCACGTGGCGTGCCTGCGTCACTACACGCAGCTGTGCGACTGTGCCGCGCACGTGCACAAGCTCAGGTACATTTCACAGTTCAACTTCAAACGAAAACGTTGAAATTAATCGTTTCTCAGCATACAATAATGCCGAAAATACAAGTAAAACTCTTATCAAAATAGTGTTAGTAATGTGACCGTCCATGTTGCAGATACCGCTACACGCTAGACGAGCTGCCCGCCATGCTGGAGAAGCTGAAGAAGAAGTCGGAGCAGTTCCGCGAGTGGGCCGAGGCCGTGCAGAACGCGCTGGACCCCGACACGCCCAAGACGTGCGACCTGGACGGGCTGCGCGCGCACCTCAAGCGGGCGCACGACCTCAAGGTCAGCTACATACATGCGACTATTTTTAATTCAACATAAGCCTACTGTCCACGGACTCGTAGCTTCATAGACGCGTATTCGTCGTTGTACGCTTGGTCTACGCCTGCGTGCAGGTTATACACTAAACTATGGCGTACTGTCCACGGACGATGTCCAGCTTCATAGACGCGGCACGACGGCATGTCTTTGCCGCTTCGTCGACAGTTTCACAGTTTAGTATGCAAGCTTCACGCAGACGTACACCAAGCGTATAACGACGAATATACGTCTATGAAGCTACGCGTCTATGGATAGTATACCAAACAGTTTGCCTCTGACCTGTATTTTGTATATCAAAGATTTATTACTTTACTAATCAAAGTACTCTTGCCACCAACAGATGCATAAAACCGAGCTCGTCCGAGCGCTAGAAACCGCAATCGAAGACGCGGAGAAGTGCGCGTCAGTGATCCAGCAACTAGACCTCAACAAGATGCGCACGCGCACGCGCCACCACGACCCCAAGTACCGCCTCACCATACACGAGCTGACGCTCTTCGCTGCCGAGATCGACGGGCTGGCCTGCGTGCTACCTGAAGGTATGGAACAAAATGAACAAAAGTTTTACTTCATAAGTAAAACGCACTTTACCAAAATTTCACACGATAATTCTAACATCAAGGTGGGACCGATGACCTGGTGGGGGTCTGAATCCGATAGATGCGAGACGCGTTATGGCGACACTTGGGGGGACGTTTTTTTCCAGCAGTGGATGTCTTTCGGTTGAAATGTAGATGATGATGAATTCTAACCAAAATTTCACAAAAGAGAAACTACTATAGCGTATTCGCGTTAAGAAAATAGTGACTCATCATTGTCACTCGGCTTAGCCACGCCCCCGCCCCTTGACCAATTATATCAAAGTAAATTAAAAATCCGTGATCACATGGACCAGTTGAAGTAAGCCCTTCAGACAGTACGCACGCGTGTCTCGACAAGTCGCTAAGTCAGTACTTTTTTCAGGACTGTACAAGTTAGGTATACTGTTGATACATATCGTAAACTTTTTCACAGTATAACCATTTTGTTTCCTCAGGTTCAGCGGTAAAAGAAGTATTACGACAAACGTCGGAATTCGAGAGTCGTGCGACAGAACTACTCAACAAAGATTTAGAAAAGACAGATCAGTCTTATGTTAGGGAATTAGAAGAGGTATGATATTCTTTGTTTATTCATGTCTCTCTGTAATTTGAACTAAAATATAACTTTCAGATACTGTAAAAATTTGGCTAGGTGACTTTTTAGTGTTAATGATGACGGAATATATGTATGCTTTAGTGACAGTATCCGATAACAAATTAATTTCCGAATCACCGTTAAGACACAGAAGAACTCAAGTAATTTGTGTTAGTAGTAGTTTTCTACTACTTACATAAATAACTCGAGACAAACTCCTTTGAGTTTGTCTCTAACAGTCACCAAGGAACAAATTGTTGTATTTGGCTCAGATTCCATGGTTAAAAGTCGTGTTACTGAAATTATTTAGTACCTAAATTTAACTATTTATCGATAATGTTCTTAAATTATGTAATTATTTTTTTTTTTTTTAATTGTTATAAACCAGTGCTTGACTGCGATCCCACCTGATGGTAAGCAGTGATGCAATCATTGATGGTGAGGCGCACTAGATAAATTCAATAAAAAAAACCAGTCTGAAATCAACCCCACAAAAAGTAGTCACACTAATATTATAAAAGCAAGAGTTTGTATGTATGTTTGTTACTCTTTTACGCTCAAACGGCTGAACGGATTTAGATGCAATTTGGCAGATGGGTAGACAATATTTTGGAATGGCATTCTTCTTCTTTAACGTGGGTAAAGCCTGGTGCTAGAAGCTAGTTATAAGCACATAAAAATAACCATAAGGTTAAAGCTAGAACTAATTTAGACCGACGCACACTTGGACCACGCCTGATTTGTACGTAGAACGACGTCGGGTGGAGTGGATCTAGTGTAGCTCTACAAGTCTAGTTTCCATATGAAATGTATGGACCGACGCGCCCAGATCGGCGTGTGTGGCACACGTGTGCGCTTTGTAGTTCTACCTTAATTTTTAACTACGGTATCTTCCAGACATCAGAACTCGGCTCCCGCCTCTGCATAGTTCTCCCCCAGCTGCCAGCTCTACAAGCTCGGCTGCAACAAGTGAAGTTCATCGAGGAAGTGCGCACGTACCGCGAGGACTACTCCACGCTCACCAGCGACGTCATCTCGCGCCTGCTCAGTGACGCCGACAGCGTGGTGCCGCACCATCGTGTGGAGACCGAGAGGTCGCTGCTGTACAAACTCAAGGGTAAGTCTTGTATTTATGTAACTGTATTTCAGTCTGGTGTCCGCAACTCCACGACTAAAGCGCGTATTTTGCGTACGGGTAGCCAGCAGCGCCTTTATTACTGACCATTTCACGGAGGTTACCTGGATTTCCGAAGTACTTTGCCCTGCATCCAGTGACCACTGGGCAGCTTAGATGTAGCTGCTGTCTCATCCTCCTCCATGCAGGCTCTGCAGACTGGGCTGTCTGCAACTCCTATGACAGAGAGGTGCTTATTAAAGGTCTCGTGACCTGTCGTGACGGCCGTCACTTTACGCAACTGAGGTTTAGTCAGTCAGTTAGTGAAGTGGCCATCAATGGAGGGATGTGCCTCCTTAGCCTGTCTGCACTCACTATGGTCTACCCATAGTTTGTGGTGTTGATCTCTGGTGCGTTTCCTTAACAGATTGCGTAGGTATCTGGTTAAGTCTTATGGCTAAATTAATTTTGTAGCTGCAATTCAACAATACACATAAGTCAGCTTTTTTTTTTTTTTTTCGGGTGGGAAAATCATTTAATGACATCCCCCGCTCTTGGGCGGAGCGAGAGATAGTGTCAGACTTTTACTGACTAAAAACCCACTCAAACACATTTTTTCCAGGGCCCCGGGGGTCACTTTCGCATCACCCATGACACATCAGTCCGCTGCGCTGTAGGTTTTCTACACATCACTTAAGCGCTACAATTTGGTTAAACTCTATAACATAAACAAGGAATTTCTTTCAAGATCACAACATTGATAAAATTTTCCGAATCTGTTTGGGTCGTCTGTTGTATCGTAATTTTATTTGCAAGTACCTGCATAGGAAGAGCAAAAGGACCTAAAGGGACACCCTTTAAGGCGAGCTGAACCCTGGCGCGGTAGGCATTCAAAGCCTACCCCAGCCCCTGCTCATGTAGCTTTGCGTAAAAAGACACGATGCGCGCGCGGCAATCGCAAAGTTCATTCGAGTTCACGAATACGCGTAGGTACTGCGTCGCGTAATCGCGTCACAGAATAGTGCAATGCAGTAGATCAGTTCGAATTGAAAAAATAAGTTTATTTTGTTTAATTTTCTAATAAGTATTTTTAAGATTACAAATTAGAGGTAGTGTAAGCATATAGATGAGGTATATCGTATAAAATGTAACTTATTTACTTAAAGTACTAATAATAAAAAATACGTAGGTGTATTTATGATTGCGAATAAAATCACCATAAAACAAGTAAACCGATTGCAATGTTAATAGGGAAATGTCAATTAAAAATCTGTCTGACACGAAGGTCATCGGGTACAATGCAAGAGAAGGTAACACATTTCCTAGACCTTAAGGGTGTAACCTGTTACCCATGAAGTCTAAAAAATATGTTACTATAATGGTTATTTTGAGTGAAATATAAGGGGAAGCATAGGTAGGTATATATTAATTAAATAACTATTTCTTTTTGTTTAATTTATTAATCAACAATCAAACAGATATGTGCGTATGTGTGTGTATATGTGGGACGAGCTGTTATATGATGTTATAAGATTTTGTTTATGAAAATTGGGAGAAAACCACAGCAGAAAGTATGGACAATGCTTAACCTTAACTATACAGTTGAGAAAATTGAATGCTCTCTCACGTTTAGCAGCATTTTCCATACATTCTGCTGCGGTTTTCTCCCAATTTTCATAAACAAAATCTTGTAAACGTCTATAATACTTTTGTGAAAATGCTGGCACATCCATTGCAGAAAGTATCTCCTCAAATTGTGAAAATCCAATACCAGCAGCTACAATGCCAGTGGTTGCAGCAACATTTATATTAACATTTTCTACACTGTCACTTTTCTCTGATTCGATTACAATCACTTTTCGACATATATTACATTCAAATTTAAATGTTGATATCAATCCTATTCGTTTTTCTCCTATCAACTTGAAATATCCGAGTCTGCAATCAAACAAATCGATATGATTTGTTTTTTCTTGAAGCTGTGACATAAGATAATTTATGTCAACAATTCGGCGTCCACTGATGGGTCGATAGTCATTATCTGTTTCATTTTCCATGGTTAGAGTAAAGTTTTCAATTTCCTTTGTTGATCTAAAACAAGATAAAGTTTTTTTTATGTAACTTATTGAATAACTCATACATAATTATGTCAAACAAAAAGTAGCTACTTACTCATTAATATCATTATTATATGATTCATGAATAGGTTCAGTAAGTTGGGCATTTTCAGCATTCATAGCAGTTCTGTAACAATAAAATAATGTTAGGTATTCATATTCACAAGTAACTGCGACAGTCATTGGATATAGAGGCTTTAATTTAACCTATCGATCTATCGTGCCGATGGTATGCCGCAGGAAGCTTTTGTCTGATTATTATTGAATCGGTTACTACTGTTTAATTGTTTATTAATAAGTACAGTGTAGATACTCACTCGTTGACCCTAGGGTTATTAAAATTAGCAGGCTCTACAGTCATTAAAGGAGACACGTTATGCCCACCCGTTTGCTCGATTGACCTGTAATATGGAAGTTGATTTATGTAGATTTGTTGTAATAATAATGCATAAAAATGCAATAACAGCATTCTCGAGAGAATAATTCGATTTATTTCGAAGTCAGATAGACTTCGAATCGATATTATTTATTTTGAATCAGTTTTTATCCGATAACGATAACTGACATTTGGATTTATACTATCATAATTTTCATTTTTTACACACTTTTCTTGTTGTCAATAAACACGAAATAAAAGTTATGCCATGCCAGTTATTGTTTCTTTGTTGTTGTGCATAGAAGATTGACTCTCTCGTAAACAGTATTTGAAAAATACTAACTCCTTCACTAGATTATATTGCAGACACCATTAATATTTAAAAATACAAATAAAAGAAAATAGCTAATCCATATCTACGTTTTGTCGAGTTATGCGAACAGAAATGTATGGATCAGCTGATTTCTTTTTGTTGAATTTTCAAAAGTCGCAGAACTAAATTTGTTGTTTTGTTTATTGATTTTTGTAATATAGTCCTGCAAGGGTGTTAGTGTTCTTCAAAAACCCTGTATAATCGTTACCGAAAATAATATTTGTAGGGAAATAGTCATACTGAAACATTTTTGCACTATGGCATGTCTTTCGACATCATAAATATTACGATTTGTTGTGTTCTGGCTAAGAAAACTAGTTCTGGTGGCTGTAAATTGGTACCTAATGCTAATGAAATTGATGATCATACTCATATTGTCACATAATAAATTCCTCATATCAAACTATTGCCGTCCACTGCTGTACGTCAGGCCTCCTACAAAGAGCTAATAAATTACATACCCATACCTACCTATATCTTACCTACTTGTAGTTACTTTCTACTAAGTATATTTTTTGTGGTGAAGATTGCGATTATCAAAAAAGAAAGAAAATACTTACTGTTCTTCACTGTTGTTTTTTCCAATAAATAAGCCATTTTTATTTCGAATCATTTTTGAACTGAAACAAAAAAATAAGTTATAGTACTTATTACAAAATATTAGAGATTAATGTACCTAAGTGTAAGTACACGGGCGGCACAAAGGAGACAGAAGAAGAAAGCTAATATGACTTTGTGGCTATGTAATGTTTTTACAATTTTATGTTAGGTACTTAGGTATCGCCGCGCCCGGGCGCGCTCGTACAGAGCAGCGTCGCTGTCGACCCAAGCGCGGCCGAGCGTAGACGTAGGTATGAAAAGTGAAGCACATAGGTACCTACATGAGATTGACTTCTGTACCGATCTATTTTGTGCGGGCGGTGTCACCCCACATCAAAGGTATTTCACTAACCTACTGTAGGGAAATAATAAATTTCGTAAAACTGTAACTGGGGTCAATAGGAATAAATTAATAAAAATCATAACTTACCATATTTCTTTTGCGATTTTTTTTGCCTTCAACCGTGATTTAGCCCTAATTTTATTTCTTTTATTTGCCATTTTCACAAACTCACAAATATAAATTGTCGTAATAGCTGTATAAAAATTATTTACACAATGAGAAATACACACGTAAACAAAATCTTAACAATGGTAATTTTAAGTACAATATTATTTATAATTTATTTTATTTCGAATTAATATTATTTACGAAGCAGAAGTGAAGCGCGCGCGCAAAAATTTGGCATAGGTCTCTCCTCGGTAACGTCCCGCAGGACACTGGCAATCGGGTAAGCGACGACGCGCGGGCCGAAAATCACTTTAAAAAATCGATAAAAAATATGTAAATGTAATAAAAAAAAACGATCGGGTAGAATCGATTCCATTATTTACCTATAAATTAATATTAATTATAAAAATATATAATAGTAAGTACTTGTTTAAAATGAAATTTTGCTCGTAAAAAAACTGCAAATCGAAGTAACTTCAGTATTTTTTTCTATCGAGAAAACTATATTGCATCGTGTATTGAATGGGTACATGGTATAGAGAAGGAATGTATCCTAAAATATAAATTTATTTTGGGTTCTAAATGTTTTAATTTGCCTATCAAAAATGAGTTCTAAAACAAGCAAAACCTACCGCGCCAGGGTTCAGCTCGCCTTAAATACTTTTGTTTTCATGCTTACCTACCTGATTTACACTGATTGAATTGCATTTATATAAAATATAACTTATATTTTCTTTCTTTTATTCATGTTTTTATCGGATTCCTTCTATTTACAGCTCAAGTAGAAGAATGGGAGAGCCGCGCCCGCGCAGTTCTCATCGACACATCCAAGAACACACAAACGGAACTCGAACCCCAGTACAGCACACTGGCCGAGCTGGACATGTTGCTCGCCGACGGAGAAGAGATCGAGGCTGCCCTGCCGTCCTACCACGCCTTACAGACTGCTGTGTCGCATGCCAGGGACTGGCTCAGCAAGGTAATAATAATCACTATCACTCAGGCCCTTTTCCCAATTAATTTGGGTCCTCATTTCTTTAATAATCTTCATCTCAGTAGTTTCTTTCTAAGGGTCTGTGCACACCATGTTTTTTAAACGCGCCGTTGACGCGCTTTTTAGAAACGTGCTTCGACGGCGCGCTTTTATCCTATTAAAGGTCTACAGGCTGCGTCTGACTCGCGTGCGTATTGCGTCTCTATCGCTACATACGCGCGTCAGTGGCGCGTTTAAAAGACGTGGCCTGTACAGGCTCTAATTGTTGTCTTAAACTGTCCATCCATCGTTTCCTTGTTCCCCTATGTTAGCAGAATTTTAGTTATTTTTAACCTCCCAATCATCTTTTGCTACAAAATAAATAAAGCCCTTCCCCACCCCTCCTATGATTGCGTAAACAATATAATAGGTAGCATTCATGTACAATAGTTATCAAGACTAGAAACTTAATGCAATTTTGCAGAAAATCTAAAAAGGAAACAAAAAAAAATAGATGACATAATTCACCTTTATAACCCCCCATGTCATCAAAATAAGCAAAGACCCCTCACCTCCATTTGATGCTTGTGCAATACTTGAATGGCACCTTATCAATGTTGATACTCAAAACTTTCCTCGCGTTATAAGTACCTTATTACACGTCATGAATTACAAAACTATGCAACCGATTTCCACTCATTTCTTCAGTCACTGCCGACACACGACTAATATTAAGGACACCTACATATTCATACTTTTTTTCGCATACCGTTTTGTGTCAACTATTCACACGGAGTTGCTAATCATCATCTTCCTGCCCTTTTCCCGTGTTATTTGGGGTCGGCGCAACATGTTTTTTTCTTCCATTCTGCCCTGTCACTCGTCATACTATCACTAACTTCCTTTTCTTTCATATCACTCTTCACACAATCACGGAGTTGCTAATGTTGAAATAAAATAATCCAGGCGTGGAGTCCTCGTTTATATTGTTGTCGCTGATTTGTGATGAAATGTCAGTAACACATGTTCAATTATGCTTCAGGTGGAAGAAATGCAATCAAAAGAGCTGTACCCGTACATGCACAGCGTGGAGAACATCGTGCGGCGCGGCGCGCACATCCCGCTGTCTCTGTACGAGAAGGACCAGCTCGCGCAGGCCCTGCAGTCTGTACGGGACTGGAAACGTGGCGCTGCTGATATGTTCCTAAAGAAGGTAAGCTTTCCATGACGAATTTAAGACTATGTGAACAGCATAGAGTAAAGCCTTTGCTTGCATGACGAGGATGTCTCTAGCATTTAATTCGAGAGGCAAACATTTTTTTTTGCGAGACTCTTAGTAGAAAAGAATTATCTTAAAATCATATAAATAATTTGATTGGGTTTATAGTCTACTATATGCGTGTTAAATAAATAGTGAGTCATCAGTGCATCTGCAAAGTGAAGGCGTATTCATACTGGGGTAAAAATGAGACCATTAATGTTATAGGAAACTTCTCAGAACACTGTATTTTTTAAATAACAATATTATGGTGCTCAGACAGGTTTGAAGTTTCGTCTTGGGGTTTACAAGCTTTCTAGCTATGGAGCGCAGCATTCTGGATGTAAAAAAAACAAATCGAATGCAGAATAACATGCTGCGCTCCAAAACGGGCATCATAGATGTGGGCTCGAGGCTGCCAGGTTCTAATGGGATTGGGGTCACGGCGGGTTACGTTAGCCGCATGCATAGAGACCGCTAGGCAAGTGTCGTCACACTGTGGGCTCCTGCAGAGGCTCAGCGTCGTCGAGGCTGGCCTAGAAAGAGGCGGTGAGATCGTCTAGAAGAGTACCGCGAGGGCTGGTTCGAGATAGTGTAGGAGAAGAATGTTTGGAAGGACTTAGGGGAGGTCTTTGTCCAGCAGTGGTACAGTAATGACTGGCAAATAATAATCAGTCAAGTCACTATTTTCTTAACACCAAAAGAATACACTATAGTTGATAGTTAGAGAAATAAATTGCTGTATGGTTGGAGGGTGCAGGTGTTCATTTCATAGTTCGTACACAACAGTAAGTTTGAAACGTTGTCCCCCAGAATTGGCCGTACTCCCTGCTGGAAGCGCTGTCGCCGCGCGTGGACGCGTCGCCGGCGCGGCGGCGCGCGCGGCCGCACGCGGACGCGGCGTCGTCGCTGGAGGCGGGGCTGTTCCTCAACAACTTCAGCGAGGACTCCACGCCCACCGACATCGTGGCCGCCTTCAAACAGGCTGAGCAGAAGGAGTTGCATGCTATTAAGGAGCTAAGGTGACGATATTTTCTTAGAAATAAAAATCTATAAAGGTGCGTCCATATCTGGGGAATACGCCGCTAGCGATCTGCTTTTGTTTGGTGCACCTCTTTAGCGCAACTCAGGAAAGGCTTGCACAGAGGGCGCGCGTGGCGCACTTTATGCGCGCGCAGTTCGCGTGCATACAGTTCCGTTGGTTTTCAAACTGTATGGCAGTATTTGTGCAGCACGCGAGGCGCTCGCGTGTGGCTTTTTGCACTCAGTGCAAAGCTGGCGAGCGAGAGGGGGTGCAGGAAAAGTGCGCGACTCCAGTGGTTACACTTCCACCCAATGTTCCCATTGTAATGTTAACTATTTGATTACAGAGCACGCAACATGCGCAAAGAAGTGCGAGCGCCGGTGTCCGCCGGCGTCACGTTCTGCACGTGTCAGAAGCGACAGTATGGCGTCATGACGCAGTGCGAACTCTGCAAAGACTGGTTCCATGGTCAGTACCTGAATTCATCGTCATCTGTCTGTCGTTTTCCTGATTCATTTGGTTACATAGTAGTGACACCACATACGAATTATAATTAAAAATTCTGCATTGCGCTGTTAGAGTTCTCCGCGCGATTAGAATTATATCGTAGCCAGATCTTAGAATTGATCACATAGCCAACTAAAACTAGCCAGATCGTTTAAACGTTAACATTTGATGATATGTCAATCCTCGTTTGGCCATATCATTGATGTAAGATTTCTATGATAATAAAAGCTCTAAAGAAAGTAGGCCAAGCGAGGATTGAAATATCAACAAACTTTAATGTTTAAAACTATCTGGCCAGTTTTACTTGGCCATATCATGATGTGATCAATCTCTAAGATCCTGCCACGACATATACAACAGCTGGAAATCGACTATCGGGTAGTTGCCGGACCAGACATAACACCCGTCTGGTCGAAAGGTCCTTCCTTTTCAACGGTGGTTTGCGGGACTCCCTGTTCCTCAGTTTTATGACAGCACAAATAACAAAAATGAACATTAAGTGTAAATGACTTATAACTTAGATTCTTGTGGAGTTCTTGTTTTATTTGAACAAAGTTTTGTTTGGGCACAGCATCCTGTATAGCAGCATCAAAAGAAGAACGCGAGGAGTCCCCGGAGCGCGTGGACGTGCCCTTCCCCAACACGGAGCCCAAGTTCCTGTGCCCCGACTGCATGCGCACCAAGAGGCCCCGGCTCGACCGTATACTGGCCTTACTGGTAACTGACTTTATCTAGATAGAAAATATGAATTAAATGCAAACTTCGTCTTGTACAAAGCGTATTATAGTGTGACAGAATTTTTGTTGGAGAAAGGAATTTCTTGATTACATTTTATAGCTACAAGAATTTAGAAAAATGAACATATATGACATTTAATTTTTGTGATTTTTAATATTTTGTTATTATTATGGCATTTTTTAATTGTTTGTTTTTATTTAATTTAATTTTAAATTGATTTTTATGACATATTTTGAATTTTATTTTAATTCTTATGACCTTTTTATTTTTTGTTTTATTTTTGTGACATTTTAAATTTTATTTTTAGGACATGTTTTTTTATATATAATTTATATTTATTTGTCATTTTTATTTTTTTGTTTTATTTGGTTTTAAATTTTTGCTTTGTGTAATTTTTATGAAATTTTTGTATTATTTAATTTCATTTCAATTTTATTTAATTCCTCAAATGTACCTAGGGATTTTGTTGAAGTTTGAATTTGGCTTTTGAACAAATAGATGTTGACAAATTCATAGCGCTTATAAATACCGGTGTCGACACAATTTGTGTTTTAGGTGTGGCTCCAAAAGCTCCCCGTCCGGCTGGCGGAGGGCGAGGCGCTGCAGTGCGTGACGGAGCGCGCCATGGCGTGGCAGGACGCGGCGCGCGCGCTGCTGGCCAGCCCCGCGCTGGCCGCGCTGCCGCTGCGCGACCACGCCGCGCTGCCCGCACAGCGCGAGAAGGCCGACAAGCTCAACGCCGAGCTCAAGAAGGCCACGGGCAGGGCGCACGAAGACCATGCGCAGCAGAATGCTAGGTAAACAAATAAGCTGCCAACTTAAGAATTTATCTTCATTAAAGTGACAAAATCTTGACTTAGGTGCAGAACATCTCTTTCGCAAAATGTCTACTGGTAGAATTACACTGTCTCAAAAGTCGCTTAAAGTTCGGTAAGAAAATGTATTCTGAGAAAACGACCTTTTGAAAAAGAATCATTCAGTGTAAGCGTCATTTTACGAGCAATAAACATTTTGTGAAAGAGACGTTTTACTTCTAAGCCAAAATCTCTAGCCGAAGTCCCTTGATAATAATAATTAGTCACTGAAGCCAGACATAGCGTGATCCAAGTAACAGATCGATATTGTTGTGACATATTCAACTCTTTATGATGTATGGTTTTTTCCTAAGGAGATTCTCAGTAGCAGTATGGAATCTGAATTGGTCATCCATCAGGCGATTGCAATCAAGTTATGAAATACTAGCTTTTGCCCGCGGCTTCGCCCGCGTACTTAAATATAGCCTATGCCACTCAAGAATAAAACAGCTTTATTGGTGAAAAAAATTTTGCAATCGGACTAGTACTTTTAAAGATTACTTCCTACAAACAAACTTTACCTCTTTATAACATGATGTGTGTACATACTAGTTGCTAGGTCTTTTTTTATTGTTTAAGAAAATATTTTTATTTTAGTCTTAAAAGTATGATATGTTTCATATTACATTTTGTTAAGAAATCACTCAATTTCGTCTGACTGATTTTTAATAGTAATTACTGTCTTATATTTTAACTGTAAATACACGTCCTGTTTGTTATCTGGGATATAGTGATCCTAGATAAGTAAATATATTTTTGAAATTGTTGTGTCAGGTCATCAGCGAGCGTGGAGCACGCGTACAGCGCGACGCCGCGCTCGCCGAGCACGAGGGTCGCGCCAGGGTTGTTACAGAAATTAGAAGATTTAATGCTGGAAGGAGATTTATTAGAGGTACTAAAATTAGATTAGATTCTACTATACAACTTCTATTCCAAATTGAGAATAAATCTTTATTGTTAAATTTTATGACGTCAAAGTTTATATTTTGTCTATTGAAAAGAACTAAAGGACCCATACGTTAGCATGTTGTATATTATTTGTGTATTTTTTAGTTATTGAAGATGTATAACATTGGAGTTTTAATATTAGATTGTTTTTTTAGTTTTATAATGACTTGTTAAACAGCAGTTTTTGTGTTACTAACATTTTTGTTGTGTGTTGTTTTTATTATTGTTGTTTAAATGCTGTATGTGTTACCTATGGACTGAAAGGTCCGAGATAAACGTTTATTATTATTATTAAAGCTGTACGCCGTTGTTTACTGTTGCAAATTATGTCGAACATTTTAACGTGTTGTTTGTATTAATTTTAATAACCGTAAATTTTAATATTTTATTTATTTATTTAGTACATGGAGGACTTACAGCTAATAAAACCAGACAAAAAAGGAAACCATAATCACTAGAAAGCCAATTACAGGTCCTCACGTATAGACATTACAATAAAAATTAAAAATGGTGTGAACACAAAAACAATAAGGCTTCGCTTTTTAGTTAATTATGAAGTACAGCATAAATCCTTGTTTTGCACTTAAACAACTAATAAACACTCTATTAAACCTAATGCTACTTAAAGAATTTGAGGCTTAAACACCTTCTGGCTGAGTTCACACTAATTGTGAATGGATCCCAATCATATTCCTTGCATATGTCATTGAAATTACGGCTTGTACGCACGATATAACTGTTCCGCCTATAATTTGAAGACGTGTGAGGAACACGTATGGGTGGATTAAAACGAAATGTTTTGTTTGGCACATTAAAATAAAATTTGGATAAAAGGTCAGGGCTATCAATATTGTTATTGAGGATTTTGAGCAAAAACAGACAGTCAGCAATTCTACGACGATCTACCAGTGGTAACAGATGATACTTCTTACAGAGTTCAAGATAATCAGATGACTGATATGGAATCTTTTGATGGAAGCAAAGATATTTAATGAAACGTTTCTGGATGTTTTCAATGCGGTCTATGTATTTATGATAACGTGGATTCCATATCTGAGACGCGTATTCCAGTTGACTTCTTACAAAAGTGAAATACAGTATTTTTAGTGTTTTGGCATCCGTGAAACACTTAGAGAGACGTATAATGAACCCAAGCAGTTTAGAAGCTTTTTTGACAATTGCATCAATGTGTACGTCAAAAATTAACTTAGTGTCCTGATGGACGCCCAAGTCACGAATAGTATGGCACCTAGGCAAGATCTGGTCTGCCAAAGTATATGTATTAGCTATGATTGCACGTTTTCTAGTGTAAGTGATCACCGAACACTTAGATGGGTTCAGATCAAGTTTATTAGCCTTACAGTACTCTTCTAGCCGATGCAAATCAGCCTGAAATGCTAGTCTATCTTCGAGCGTTGAAATGGTGGCAAAGATTTTCATATCATCAGCAAAGCATAGCAGTTTAGAAGAATGTAGGTACTGATCGATGTCGTTCACATAAATAACGAATAATAACGGACCGAGCAACGAACCCTGAGGCACTCCACTAGGCACAATTACCCAGCTAGACATATAATTGTTAAGTACTACTGCCTGTGACCTGTTATTAATGTAAGAAGAGAACCATCTTAAGAGGTCTCCACGGATCCCCATGAAGCTTAGTTTCTTTATCAGAGTATCGTGGTCGATCCGATCAAATGCCTTGCTATAGTCTGTGTAAACCACATCGACCTGCCTACCATTATCCATAGCGTCTGTAATGAAATCATTAAATAGAATCAAATTAGAAGTGGTAGAGCGTCCTTTTAAAAATCCGTTTTTACTTTAATTTTACTAATGATGTTTATATGTCTTGTAGATATTAGAACTAATTTGCGGTTCAAGATATGAGAATATTATTGCGGGTTGGAGTAATGGGGGGGACTTTTTTCTATGTAAACTGGCGAATAGTATATTTTTTGCATTTGGTTAAGATCATATTCCACAATGTGTTAGTACAGTAGTAAATAAAGATGTTAGTAATGTTAAGTGAACACTTGTCCCCGCAGGTACGGTTAGAGGAGCAGGTGCAGGTGTGGAGCGCCGTGGTGGCGTGTCGCGGCGCGGAGGGGCGGCGCGCGGCGCGGCACGACGCGGGGCGGCGCAAGCGGCACACGCGCGCGCCCAGGCACCACCACCAGATCAAACGCACCAGGACACGACATCATCACGGTATGTTAGAGGAGCAGGTGCAGGTGTGGAGCGCCGTGGTGGCGTGTCGCGGCGCGGAGGGGCGGCGCGCGGCGCGGCACGACGCGGGGCGGCGCAAGCGGCACACGCGCGCGCCCAGGCACCACCACCAGATCAAACGCACCAGGACACGACATCATCACGGTATGTTAGAGGAGCAGGTGCAGGTGTGGAGCGCCGTGGTGGCGTGTCGCGGCGCGGAGGGGCGGCGCGCGGCGCGGCACGACGCGGGGCGGCGCAAGCGGCACACGCGCGCGCCCAGGCACCACCACCAGATCAAACGCACCAGGACACGACATCATCACGGTATGTTAGAGGAGTAGGTGCAGGTGTGGAGCGCCGTGGTGGCGTGTCGCGGCGCGGAGGGGCGGCGCGCGGCGCGGCACGACGCGGGGCGGCGCAAGCGGCACACGCGCGCGCCCAGGCACCACCACCAGATCAAACGCACCAGGACACGACATCATCACGGTATGTTAGAGGAGCAGGTGCAGGTGTGGAGCGCCGTGGTGGCGTGTCGCGGCGCGGAGGGGCGGCGCGCGGCGCGGCACGACGCGGGGCGGCGCAAGCGGCACACGCGCGCGCCCAGGCACCACCACCAGATCAAACGCACCAGGACACGACATCATCACGGTATGTTAGAGGAGCAGGTGCAGGTGTGGAGCGCCGTGGTGGCGTGTCGCGGCGCGGAGGGGCGGCGCGCGGCGCGGCACGACGCGGGGCGGCGCAAGCGGCACACGCGCGCGCCCAGGCACCACCACCAGATCAAACGCACCAGGACACGACATCATCACGGTATGTTAGAGGAGCAGGTGCAGGTGTGGAGCGCCGTGGTGGCGTGTCGCGGCGCGGAGGGGCGGCGCGCGGCGCGGCACGACGCGGGGCGGCGCAAGCGGCACACGCGCGCGCCCAGGCACCACCACCAGATCAAACGCACCAGGACACGACATCATCACGGTATGTTAGAGGAGCAGGTGCAGGTGTGGAGCGCCGTGGTGGCGTGTCGCGGCGCGGAGGGGCGGCGCGCGGCGCGGCACGACGCGGGGCGGCGCAAGCGGCACACGCGCGCGCCCAGGCACCACCACCAGATCAAACGCACCAGGACACGACATCATCACGGTATGTTAGAGGAGCAGGTGCAGGTGTGGAGCGCCGTGGTGGCGTGTCGCGGCGCGGAGGGGCGGCGCGCGGCGCGGCACGACGCGGGGCGGCGCAAGCGGCACACGCGCGCGCCCAGGCACCACCACCAGATCAAACGCACCAGGACACGACATCATCACGGTATGTTAGAGGAGCAGGTGCAGGTGTGGAGCGCCGTGGTGGCGTGTCGCGGCGCGGAGGGGCGGCGCGCGGCGCGGCACGACGCGGGGCGGCGCAAGCGGCACACGCGCGCGCCCAGGCACCACCACCAGATCAAACGCACCAGGACACGACATCATCACGGTATGTTAGAGGAGCAGGTGCAGGTGTGGAGCGCCGTGGTGGCGTGTCGCGGCGCGGAGGGGCGGCGCGCGGCGCGGCACGACGCGGGGCGGCGCAAGCGGCACACGCGCGCGCCCAGGCACCACCACCAGATCAAACGCACCAGGACACGACATCATCACGGTATGTTAGAGGAGCAGGTGCAGGTGTGGAGCGCCGTGGTGGCGTGTCGCGGCGCGGAGGGGCGGCGCGCGGCGCGGCACGACGCGGGGCGGCGCAAGCGGCACACGCGCGCGCCCAGGCACCACCACCAGATCAAACGCACCAGGACACGACATCATCACGGTATGTTAGAGGAGCAGGTGCAGGTGTGGAGCGCCGTGGTGGCGTGTCGCGGCGCGGAGGGGCGGCGCGCGGCGCGGCACGACGCGGGGCGGCGCAAGCGGCACACGCGCGCGCCCAGGCACCACCACCAGATCAAACGCACCAGGACACGACATCATCACGGTATGTTAGAGGAGCAGGTGCAGGTGTGGAGCGCCGTGGTGGCGTGTCGCGGCGCGGAGGGGCGGCGCGCGGCGCGGCACGACGCGGGGCGGCGCAAGCGGCACACGCGCGCGCCCAGGCACCACCACCAGATCAAACGCACCAGGACACGACATCATCACGGTATGTTAGAGGAGCAGGTGCAGGTGTGGAGCGCCGTGGTGGCGTGTCGCGGCGCGGAGGGGCGGCGCGCGGCGCGGCACGACGCGGGGCGGCGCAAGCGGCACACGCGCGCGCCCAGGCACCACCACCAGATCAAACGCACCAGGACACGACATCATCACGGTATGTTAGAGGAGCAGGTGCAGGTGTGGAGCGCCGTGGTGGCGTGTCGCGGCGCGGAGGGGCGGCGCGCGGCGCGGCACGACGCGGGGCGGCGCAAGCGGCACACGCGCGCGCCCAGGCACCACCACCAGATCAAACGCACTAGGACACGACATCATCACGGTATGCCTTACTTTCTTTAATTAACTAGCTTTCCACGCAGCTTCTTTCCCGTGCTGTATCTCTACAGTGAGCATACATTTTCTCATCAAAGTGTATTGTATATTATCCGCAACTCCACGACTAAAGCACATATTTTGCGCACGGGTGGGACAAATGAATCTATCGATCCACCCCAGCTCCCCAAGGAAAGCCAACAGCGCCTTGGTGTTACTGACCATTTCACGGAGAGTAGGTACCTGGGTTTTCGAAGTACTTTACCTTGTATCCAGTGACCACTGGACAAATATGAACTACTGTTTCGTCCTCCTCCGTACAGGCTCTACAGAGTAGATTATCTGTAACTCTTATAACAGAAAGATGCTTATTAAAAATCCCGTAGCCAATTGTAACAGCCGTCACTTTACGCAACTGAGGTCTAATCAGTCGTAGGGCCTGTTTCGTGAAGCTGCCACCAATAGAGGGAAGTGCCTGCTTGGCCTACCAGCACACACTATGGTCTGCCCATAGTTTGTGGTGTAGATCTCTAGAGCGTTTTACCGGATTGCGTAAATATCCAAAGGATAGCGGGACAATAAGTTCAGGACCTATCGCTGCCATATTCGAATCCCTTCTGGCAAGCTCTTCCACTGCATCGATGCCCCGAAAATATCAGCAAAATGTAACCATAGGTGTCTTCCTACCGGAACCAACACGATGACGCAATTAAATTTGCATCGCAAGTATTTGTTTCCACCACTGAGAGACTTTTAAAATATAAATTACAAAAATCACTCAAAACATACGTAAAAGATAATCTGTGTATGTTTGTTACTTTTTCTTACACGAACGGCTTGACAGATTTAGATGAAAATTGATACACAGGTTTTTTTTGTTTTTTTTTATAGGTAGACCATAATCCTTACACTTACACATAATATTAAGATTTTTTTTTTATGCCAGGAACATGTTCCCTTGAGCCAATTCTCTACTGTCACGCGGCTAAAACGACTTATTTTATATTTGCATGCAAAAAGTCCAAATATAAAACTAGTTATAATACGTAATAGTGTTGACTTTTGGTCTCATTACACAAGACAGAAAAATTTTACCTAAAATTTAAACCTATGTCTAATAAATAAAATTATTATTTTCTTTTATTACAGTTGCACCAGTAGCAAAACCAACACTCAAACGAGGCACAGCAACCACCACAAATTATTTAAATAGGAAACAGGTATGTATTTCTAACGATATTATTTTTGCGTTAATAAATCCCTTCTCCAAAAAAATCGAAGACACATTTATTATAAAAATAATTTAAATTCATAAAATCCCATATAGTACGGGAGGCAGCGCTATAGTTGAGCGAGTCATTTTATACTGACTGAAAATCATAACAATAATAGTTTTCCCCCAACACATAACAGCTCCAAACGTCAGTTTCTCTGATAGCGGTGGAGCGAAAGGAGACAGCATGAAAAAGTAATTGGAAAAAAGTCAATTACTTATATAATTCAATCACATTAAAAAAAATATCGTTAGCTGTATTGACGAGGGGGGGATATATGTTAGTCAGTTGCATGAACCATGCGATTCGGTGGCTTTTTCATACTGTCTCCTTTAGCTCCACCGCCAGTGCGACAACTGACGCTCATTTTACTGTTTTCTGAACATTAAACAACTGTTTGAAACAAAATTCGTTCGGTATAAAATTCATATAAAAAATACAACGCTACCTCCTGGACTATTATCATATTATTGTGTGGAAGGATATTTTTGCCATTCTTATCAATATCCAAGTACTCCCCGGGCCATCAACCCCATCTAAGATAGTTTTCTAATTAGCTGTTCGTGTTCACAGGGCATGTCATCAGGTTCAGGTCTGATGATGCGCAAGCACTACATGGCGCGCCAGGAACGACGCAAGCGAGGCCTCGCGCCCACCACGCGGGGCAAGCATCCCAGGCAGACGAGGATGGGTAAGTTCTTACCGCTTACTTGTGTCACTTTTACAGAGAGAAAATAACTACCTTTTTGAGTCAATGTTATAAAATTGTTATTAATGAAAAATTCATTAATAATATAAGATCAAACGAACTTCTTGAAGTGAAGTTCGATCAATATTATATGAGTCGCTTCATTCGAAGATACAAGTTACCATGTAGTGCCTTTATCCTACAAGGCCTTTTTTTTTTTATCTGTCAACCTCACTAGCGTGGCGTGATGTTCGTGCTGAGTACCTCATTCTTGTTTAGAGATTAGAGATAAGTTTTCTGTGATGGGTCTGGGTGGGTGAGGACTTTGTATCTTCGAATGAAGCGACTCATATAATATTGATCGAACTTCACTTCAAGAAGTTCGTTTGATCTTATATTATATTACGTCGCTTCATTCTTCAGATACAAGTTACCATGTAGATGTTCAGAGATATTAGTTAATTAAACTTTTGTTATCCATAGAAAACTTTTATTTAAATAACAAAAAGAACTGTTTCTTAATTTTAAATCAGACAATCGTTATTAGAGCAACAAAAAAAAAACAATTATTAATAGACTAAGTTTAGACTTAATACATATTTTTATCAATTAGGATTACTAATGGCGCAGACAGAACGAGCAAATATTCCATCATCAATTATTGGGCGGTTATAAAACCGAGCAAACGTCTGAGATGAGCTGGCCCAGCCAGCCGTCTTCCTGATGGTGTCAAGACAGACTCCAGCGGAGGCCGCCGCCGAGGTGGAGGCGTGGCGCGTGCTGTGTGCACTGAACATTGTGACGTCGACGCCGCTCTCCGCTAGGGTCTGCTTGATCCATCTACTAATAGTTTGAGACGATGCTTTTTTATATGGTCTTTTAACAGTTAGCAGAAGGCTCTCGGCTCCTTCGGGACGTAAAGTTGATGTTACCTCGAGGTAATCATCGAGAGTCTTTGCCGGACATATCCTTGGATTTTCTGTGAAATACGGTAAATATAAAACGGGTTGTTCTCGATTTACTGCAGAAGTTTTTATCATATCAGTTATTATAATTTTTATACCAGAGGGGGACCTATTGATGTTTTGCACTCTAATGAGGGAGAAGGTTTGTACTCGATGAGAAGTACATAATGCTAATAAAATTGACAATTTTCTTGTCAATTTGTTAAGAACAAGATTAGTATTAGGGTACCATTGGGAAACGTAATCTAGTGCTAATTTTGGGTCCCAAGTCATAGTATATTTGGGACGAGTTGGCTTTTGTCTGTAAATTCCTTTGAGAAGACGTTTAATCCGCTCATCTGCTCCAATGTTATTCCCGAGGAGTAATGAAAGGGCAGATCGATGGCTATTGATAGCTCCATAGGATGCTCCCTTATTAAAGAGTTCAACTAGGAATACTATAACTGATGATACTGAAGCTTCAAAGGTATTGAGATTATTGTCACTACAAAAAAGCCACCAATATTTGTATGTGACAGAATACTGTTTCATTGTATTTTCTGAGATGGAGCCTAACATTAAGTTTAGCGCTACGTCTGGGGTATTTAGTCTTGTAAATGCTGTCCTGAGAGCGTCGCGGCCCCCAGGGTAAGGCTGCCGTGAAGCGGGTGGCGAGACCTGTAATTGGAATGTAAAAGGTTCTCATTAGGTTCAAAGAAAACAATGTCTGATATGAGCATTCTTTTTAGCAATGGGAACCAAGGCTGTCCGGGCCAGTAAGGAAAAACTAGGATGCCGGTGGCTGCATCGTCAATGATTTTTCTCAAACATTTTAGGATTAAAGCAAAGGGGGGAAAAGCATAAAAATAAATTGATTGCCAATTAACTGTAAAAGCGTCTACGGTTATAGAATCAGGGTCCGGTTTCCATGAAATGTACTTTGTACATTTGGCATTGGTGCGGGAAGCAAATAGATCAATTTTTGGTTCACCAAACTTTTGAACTATCGTTTGGAAGGCCCAATTCGACAGTTCCCATTCTGTGTCTATATTTGTTTTCCGGGATTCTTCATCGGCTTCTATATTATCGTGTGTATTAATGTATGACGCAAATAGGTATATATTTCGTTTCTCACACCATTGCCAAATTATTTTTGTCAGTTCATTTAAATGTGGAAACCGAACTCCTCCCATACGATTAATATAGCTAATCGCAGTTGTATTGTCAACGCGAAGCAATATGGAACAGTTATTATAAGAGTTTGCAAAGCACTTCAAACCTAGGAAAACCGCTAGCAATTCGAGGTAATTGATGTGAAAAGATAATTCCTCGTTCTTCCAGCCACCGTTTGCTCGATTGCCATTGCAGACTGCCCCCCAGCCAGACCTAGAAGCGTCCGTAAATATTTCCAAATCGAAATAAATATCTTTTCTCAAGGCGTGACTTGTTAAGTTTATATTTATTTTCCACCATTTTAAGTCCGGTAAAATGACTTCCGATAGATTTATTTTTGCTTCGAAGTCACAATGCTTTTGAAGTGCTAAATATTTCTGACGTTCGAGAGTTTTGGTGTATAACCAACCATATCTAACTGCAGGGCACGCTGCAGTAAGTACACCAATCAATTGAGACAATTCCCTAATGGAACATTTAGGGAGAGAAGAGAACTTTGTTACTAAGTGCATGATCTTAACTCTTTTTTCCTCTGGCAGGCTTAGTGACATATCGACGCTATTGAATATGAAACCTAGAAACCTACAAGTTTGTCGAGGTTCAAGAAAACTTTTTTCATAATTAATGACAAAACCTAGGCATTTGAGCAACGTCAGTGTTTTATTGACGTTGTCGCGACATTCATCGTAGGTATCACCTATACACAAAATATCGTCGAGATATATAACTGAACTATAGCCCATATGTCTTAGATAGTTAATAACCTCCTTCATTAGCTTTGTAAAAACCCTAGGAGCGACAGATAAACCATAGGGCATAGCATTGAACTCGTATGTTTGATCGAACTGAAAACGTAAGTATTTACGATGTTCTTTGCAAATCGGGACTAAAAGGTATGCTTCCTTTAGGTCAATACTTGCCATGTAACCGTTTTTAGGTAAAAGTCTAGCTGCGGTCCTATGGTCCTCCATTTTAAAATGGGTAGTGGAAACGAACTCATTTAGTGTTTTTAAATTCAATATAAATCGTTTACCTCCGTTAGGTTTTGCAGTTAAAAAGATTTTGGAAACGAAATCATTTTTAGATCTTTGACATGGGGATATAGCTCCTAACACTAACAATTTTTTAATAGCTTTTTGCATAAGCGGTTGATCGCTTGGGGATACAGAATTATTAATTACTGAAGCTTGACTCACACTTTTAGAAAAAGGTATAGAGTACCCTTCAGAAATCCACTTAAGGATTACCGGATTATCAGTAATTTTAAGCCAACAATTATAAAATTTTTGGATTCTGCCAGCGTGTACCTCTATTGTTGTTGAGATGCTACACGTTGTTTGCTCTGAGATGACTTCTGTTGAGCGGTCCCTGTCTGAGGCTTGCGGGCTGCCGAGGCAGTCCTCCTCTGCCCTCCTCGCCCCCCCCTGTTCGACGAGAAGCGAGAAGGGCCTCCCCAGTTTCCCTGCGAGCGTGGCCGGTTCATTGGTGGTTGATACGAAGTAGGAGTTTTATGGTTTGGTGGCGGCTTCTTAATTTGCAAGCCATGTTTTTCGATAACTTTCGTGGCCTTTATTTTGTCTGAAAGTTTGCTTCCAAAAAGCATTTCATCACGATCAGTATTTTGCATAATATTTAGAAACGATTTGTCGAGACCTGGAGTGACAAACTTCTTTCTCGCCTCCGTTTCTTCAAAGTGCAGATCGCACAACAAGCGACAGCTGTCGCTTAAATGTTTAATGGCCTGAACTTTATCCTTCTCATCATCAAGAAGCAAATCTAACCCTCTATTAAGAGCAGCAATTCCGTGTCCTAATTGCTGCTGCACTGCTGCAACTCTTTTGTCACGGGTACGGGTACCTTCATTTACTGCTGCCAAAATTTCTGGATTTAATTGAGGCGCTTGTAACAAAGAACAATTTTCAGGAATCAGGTACTCTTTGTAAAGCCTTTCCTTTGTTTCCTTATTCATCCCTTTCCGGAGGATAGGTAGCCAAAGCCTCGTGAGGTTTTCATGGATTTTTGAACCGAACTTTGGCGTCTCTTCCGTGGTCTCACCTAACGCAGAGAGAATATCCGGGTTCAATTCCGGTATGGGGGTTGATTCCTGTTCGTCATCAGGTTTGTTCTCCTCATCGGGTAACAATTGATCCATGCCACTGTGATCGGTAAACTCCACGGGGTCTGGTCCGTCGTCTTTATGACGCGTGTCGTCTAAAACCAGCAAAAAATAAAAGTTATTAATTGAGGGTAGACTTTTTTTTTTTTTTTTTTTAGATAATTATTTTACCTTATCTTAACACGCGGTTAAGTTTTTAGGTAATATCGCTAATGCGATAGGTGCTATGAATAACCATCGTGAGGATACACGATCCACCGCCAGGCCAAATGTTTGTTTTAGGGTATGTAATTATCCTTTTAGGCAATTACGAAATAAGTACCTTTGTGCTAACACGCGGTTAACCTCTGGGTATAAAAAGTTACCTTCGTGATGACACGCGGTCAACCTCTAGGCATTCTTATTGGAAAATCATATTTGTCCAAATTATTTTGTCACTACTGCACTCAACACTTAATATATAACAGATTACTAACCTGAATTATCGTCGGAGTCCTCCGACGAATAAATTATTCTTCTAAATGTTTTCTGTTGCTCTTGAAGTTTTTGAATTTTACGTTGATAACGTTCAATTTTATCCTGATTTCTTCTTTTCGGCATAATAACGATGATTTTGAGCACGAAGTATTCACTACAGTAAGGCACGTGCGAACGTTGCCTCGCAAAAAAAAGGAATGAGGTACTCAGCACGAACATCACGCCACGCTAGTGAGGTTGACAGATAAAAAAAAAAAGGCCTTGTAGGATAAAGGCACTACATGGTAACTTGTATCTGAAGAATGAAGCGACGTAATATAATGAGATTACTCGTGCCAAATACAAAGAATAAGTGTTGGACTGACGAATTTCCAGAACATTAGAAAATGTATGTCTCTCTTCTCTCAGGTATTTAATGGGTTATTTAAGTGTGGGAAGAGAGAGTCCACCTGTATTTGTAGTCCTCAAAGAGATGTCAGCAAACCGTAGGGGCCCAGCAGGGCCGATGCCCGGTAGCTAGGACCGCGGAGAATTTCTGAAAGGGAAACCAGTAGTCCTAGAATGCAAAGGGTAATTGAAGGATACAGGTGTGGTTTTAGTCAGTAAAAGTCTGACACGCCCTCCCGCTCCACCCAGAGCGCGAGAAGTCATTTTGATGATTTCCCACCTAAAAAAAAAACCTGTATTTGTGCACACACTTGTAAACTATACTATCTCTCGCATCGAGGATCGATCTTGGGTCAGTACTATAACGGGCTTTAGAGGATATTCTTCCTGTTCACCGTTCCTTGCAGTCATCAACCCTGAAGATGAACCAAGACCATTTCGATTGCACGAAAGGTATACTTTATGGACACCGCTTTTCCATATTTTCCAGACTAAGGGTGGTGTTTTAGAAGTATGCGGAACAAAGTATAAAGTCCGTAAACTTCCATCAAAAAGAGAGGATCCTCCGACCAGAGTAGTTAATGTCTGGTCCGGACAAATGCCCGTTAGTTGATTTCGGGCTGTTGTATATTTTCTAATTGCGTGGAGAACTCTAATACCGCGATGCAGGATTTTGAATTTTAGTTCCTATGTAGCGTCATAGATGTCGCTTCAATCTTGTTTTACCAATGCAATGTAAACATGCAGCAATATACACCGTGAAATTTTAGTGGTTGTTTTCCCGAAGCGAAATGAGTTTGTGTCGGTAATACCTACAATCGATTAATATATATAAAAAAAATTAGACTCAATAAATGGCAGATTAACAATTGTGATAAACAAAACTCGAAAGCGACTTGAACCAATGGTAATACATCGCGCGATATCTACGCGGAACGCGGGCTGGGCGCGCGGTTACCCCGAATGGCCGCGCGGTCGTTGCACTCGCGTATAAATCAGCTGATCACTACTCCTGACTTAATAAAACACAAAACCCAATAAGTTATTCAAATTTTCCCTTCATACTTTTACGGGCTTAGGACCGTCGTAAATACTTTTTTGCCTACAACTTACAGATCACTGAGGAACTAATAAAAATCAAGATAGTTTAAGTTATAAGGCGTATTTAAAAAATGGAATCAACTTATTTACAATGATTTTGATTACCTAACCTACTTTTAAATGTTTATTTACAAGGTACGAGTAAGTACCTACTTACACTTCCCGGTAGCGGAGTAATTGTTCCAAATGCAAACCACTACGTTCAATGCACAAACGAGCACGTTTTAACTGATTGTCTTTCAGTTTGATTAGAGTATCTCTGTCACGTCTCACGATATTGAAAGCGTCCACTATCGCACTTATCAACGCGTCGCTTGTTTGGTGTTCCTCACGATACACCAGGCGCTTGAGCTCAGACCACAAATAAAAGTCCAACGGAGTCAAGTCCGGGCTTCTCGGTGGCCAAGGGTATGACCTGCCACGTCCGATCCAGCGCTGAGGAAACACCGAGTCCAGGTGTTGTCGCACGGCGCGCTGATAATGAGCCGGGCACCCATCATGCTGGTAATACAAATCGTCTACCGGCACCGCTAGCGGAACGTCGTCTAATAAGTCCGACAAACTTTAAATTAGAAAAAATTGTAATGTCGATTCATTTTTGAAAAGATGTCGATAACGTATTGCACGTATGACGTTCGCGGAAGGACTAAGCGCAGAGCGCAACATTTGGCGGCATCTTTTTATGTTGCGGCGATGGCGCGGGGTGCCTCGCTTGCCGCGAGCGTGCAGGCTAGTTAATGCCGTATCACCATGCTCGAGAGCTTATTTTGCTCTGAACATTTATTATTCACTCTTCCTTTGTAGTTTGCCGGCAGCGCGCGGCGGCGCGTGCGTTTCGTGTAGGTACCTACTTTATGTCTAGTGAACTACTATGATTCTCGCTCTATCGAGTTTATGAATACTTTTTTAATGATTTGAAAAAAAAAAAAACATTCTTTTTTTAAGTTTAACTTTGTGTTTCGATAGTACTACTGATGGGTAGTCGTCCTGCCGCGGGAAAACAACCATTAAAATTTCATCGTGTATAAATGATGTCACGTTACAGCAGCTAGTTTTAGTAAGAATATGTGTGCCCCTTAGGTCAGCGCGCCGCCGCCAGCAGCTCGGGAGGGACCCGCGGCGGCGCGGCCGGCAGCTCGGCGCGCCGCAGCAGCTCGTCTTCTGCATCGTCCGCCGAGGATGAGGAGGACTGTGCTGCCAACAACTGCCTAAGACCCACTGGTATGTATAGAACGCCTCATGAGCCCACGTCGGTCAGTGCGTCGAGATACGCACCATTCATCTTACAGCCTTTGTCCCATGTTACATGGGGTCGGCGCACCATGTTTACGTTCATCCGTCATGCTATCACTATCTCTCTTTTTTTTTTCATATCATTCCATACAAAATCCATCCATCTTTTCTTTGGTCTCTCTCTCTCTCTCTCTCTCTCTCTCTCTCTCTCTCTCTCTCTCTCTCTCTCTCTCTCTCTCACCATACCCCCCTCCTCCTCGCGTCGTATTCCTCAATGCTGAGGTTCGTGACCTCTCTGCTTCATCATTACACTCACCATAACTGATTGTAAAATTGAACCTACAGTACCTGTTATGCTTTTGATGTAATAACAGTTTGTGCATCACTATGACAATAATTTAAAAAAAAATCCAAAGCTTTCAACCAAAAATAATTGACAAGCGACACTCTTCCAAAGCTCTGGTGGAATTAGTGAATAGTAATGCAAATGCATGACAATCACACACGAAGCTCCTGAAACAATTGGAACCTATATCCTGAAAGACAGTACCTAAATTATTAATAATATAGCAACAGATAAGAAAATGGACACATAAAAATGACGGATGAATCGAAAACTTATCATTAAAAAAGGTATAAATACAACTGAGGTACAATCTGGCGCCATCCGTCTGATTTATCCTTGCCTACTAAATATTCCGTTTTTAACCATCTGTTTAATTAATTAACGAATTGTGAAAACCACACATACATACGTACGGTCAGTATGCACCCTTACATTGTTGGCACGTCTATGGTCCGGACTAAGCGTTCACCTTGTGTTTTCCGCGTACATCGAAGGACTGGAAAAATTTGCCTGCAACGGTCTTTCTGTCCGATTATAATTTAGGTGTCTTCAAGGCTACAGTGAATAAGCTCTTAATAAACTAGTGTGCTTCACTATCAACGATTGCATCACTGCTTACAATAAGATGGGACCGCAATCAAGCACTAGTTTATATATTATTAAAATAAAAAATAATCCAACGTCTTACATTATGTTTATACCCTAATAAACTCATACCATCTTTTATTCCATCAGGCAAGGAAGTAGACTGGGTGCAATGCGACGGCGGCTGCGACCAGTGGTTCCACATGCACTGTGTGGGGCTCGCGCGCGGCGCGCTGCGCGACGACGACGACTACGTGTGCGGCACGTGCGCGCAGCGGCCCCGGGACTAAACCTGCCGCCTACCCAGCCCACTACACCCATACACCGCCTACTGGTTTCTGTATACTCTTTACTAACTATTAAAGGGTCCTGTCATTATGTCGGGGTGCTGTATAATCTTTGTCGGGTCCTGTACACCCATAGAGAACGGTACGTCGCTCCAGCAGCGACTAGAGACTGGCATTACTGGCGTCGACACGGATGCCATTTGAAGGCAGTAGTTTCCTAGTCAAGAGTGAATAGGTTACTTTTTAGAAAGCGGTGATGTGTTCCAGGATGGAGCACGCTTGTCTAGAAGTAAGCTCTTGACTTGGGTAAGCGTGCCCCATTTTCGATCACATCATCGTTTAGCCTATGAATGACGAAAATGCCGCCTCTAGCATGCTACTGAGATCTCCACACTCGTGTGTTTCCCCCCAACCGTGGGTACTGTGCACCCGTGACAGGGTGTATGGGTGTCGTGCATCCACCAACTAGGGGCCTTGAACCGCCTTTTGAACAAGTGATACGGTTTGAACTGTTTCGTTATGTAGTTGACTATCAGTGATCATGATTGGTGTGTACTTTGAAGTTTTGATGGGTTGAATTTTAACATGGAGTATAAAATAATGGGTTATGAATAATATTGTTGAAATTGACTCAGTTGTTGAAACTAAGAAGTTGAAAAAAAGCTAAAAATTTCAAATACAGTCAAAACTATTATTTTTTTGAAACTTGCGTAATGAACAATTTAATCTAAAAGAATGAAACTTATAGTAAAATAATGGAAATGTTTCAGAGTTAAAAACTGTTTCGACTGTATCTTAAAATCTTAGCTTAAACAATTAAACAAAACACAGATACATAATATACGAACATGTCCATATACAAAGATATTTAAATAAAATATTGACATTCAGAATAATTCTGATAGAAATTATTATATTACTGAAATATCAAACTGTTGGTACATTTAGACCGAAGAGCGAAGTTTCGAGCGAACGTGATACTTAGTATGCTGACATCTAAATGAAGCCTTATTTAGTTCATTAATTTGAGTGTATATTATGTATTTATATTGTATATCTTTGTATTTAGGTCGAATGTTTTGCGTATTAACACAATAATATCTAAATATAACAAGTTTCTAAAGATCATAAAACCTGGTCAAAAAGCCAAAAACAGTACTATAGAAATAACAACCATAAAGCACTATAAATAGAACCAGAAAACATCACTATGGACTGACAACGGTAAAAAGCTGGTCTACTTAAAAATAATCAGTCTTTTTACTTTTTGAACGCCATCAAAGCAAAAGCGTGTTTTATTTTTCAACAACACAAATATGAAAAACAATACTTTCTTATATGATTTATGTGCGTTTAAGTCTGTCATGTGGTCGTGACCGTGGCGTGTGGGGCACGTTTTAACAGACTGTGGCGGTCAAAACGTTAAAAATACATTATCACCTTCGCTCGATTCTCCCCCAGTTTACCAAAGGGTAGAGAGATACAAACATACGAACAATTTGTCACAGAAATTAATTTTAAAGACGCAATCAAATTTGAAGCTTATCGCGAAGCTTTAATGTTGATATCACAACGGAACGCTCTCATGAACTTGCAAAACGCAAAGCATTTAAAATCAAGTAGTAAAGGCCAATTATTTTGCGATGACAGAGTGAGATAGCATAAGAAAGCTATGCGTTAGAGAGAGAACGACGCCTGTTATGGCTGCTATCGCAAAATGTTGGGTCTGCAAAATATTTTAAAAATTATCTCAATGTAGTACAATGGATTTAAATCAATTAACGGCTTAGATTTCTTATGGCACAAAAAAGCTAGTAAAAGTAACAATTATAATATGACAAGTATTGGAAAGAGGTGGTCAGACATACGGGTTACTACTCGGAACGACTATACTCCTGTAACGACATCTATTGCGTCACATAAGAACTAATCCTGCATCCCGCAATCAAAGTTCTCCATCGATTTGAATATATACGAAAGCCTGAAATCATAGTCATAGTCATAGTAGTTTATTGGTAAGGGATTCTTACAAGTCATTTAAAGAATGTTACATAAAATATGAAAACAAATAATTATGTACATAACAATGTCAAATAATAAAAAATGTCAAACAAATAAAAGAAAATACAAGAAATAAAAATACAATAATAATAATCGAAGTCAAATTACCAAAGATCGGGCAGTTGCCCTTCAGACATAACACCCGTCTGGTCGGAGGATCCTCCTTTTTCAACGGAGGTTTGCGGGACTTTACTCTCTGTTCCGCCTACCTCCAAACTGGTGACCCTCGACAATGAACGTCAGCGCAGCCTTCGTGCAGCCACTACTTAGTGACGTCACACATCACTTCCTCAAGCTAAGACAAAAATAATAGGACTAGACAATTAAACAAACCATTTTTACTGTCCGTTCAATCGATTTTGACTTCTATTTCATAGACATAAGGACATTATACTACATTATTAGCAAATAAATGATTTCTATTTCTATTTCAAAAAGCATGTCATTAGAAGTAAAAAAGTGGTAACAATACCAACTATTTACTGCCGCCGCTATTTGTCATGCCTCCAACGCAATAAAGTCAAAATCGGTTGAATGGACTGTAAAAAAGGTTTAAATGTCTAATCTTATTGCCAATGGAGTATATCAAAGATGAAATGGAAAGTTATATCTAGAGTGTCAACTTTCCTTGCTTGAACGTGCTTTTCCGAGGCACGAAGGAGTCTCCGTATGCAGTGACTAACCTACCACAGACTCGACCAGTGTTGCTATATTTTGAAAATCGACCGGTCTGTATTATTTACCCTTATGGCCCTAGCAAAGGTCATTTGACAGTAAAGTGGAATTCCCTGCCGGAGTCTGTGTTTCCTGATAGCTTCATTCTAAGGGTCATGTAAGTCAAAAGTGAATAGGTTACTTCTAGGCAAGCGTGCTCCATCGTCGGCCACATCATCGCTTACCATCAGGCGAGACAGTGGTCAAACGCAAGCCTATCAATAATAATAAAAAAAACGTGTTAATGATTACCAAATCTGACCACCTACACCTTCATTGTGTCATAACAAATACTATAGCAGTAGGAATATTCAATGTTTTAATAGAATATAATTCAATTTTAACTGTTGTTCAATGTTTTCGCAATAATCATGAACGTTAGCTATCGGTGTTAGTAGTGGTACCCCCCCTCCCTGGACTGGAAGGAATAGTTACTGTCGTAGTGGGCAAGGAACAAGTATCGATGTGTCTTAGATATGGTGCCCTAGGTTTAGTGTGCCTCTTTTTTGGGAATGTCCATATATATCCAAATCTAGGTAGACAGTCAAGGTCACCCTGAACGCCTCTGCTAAAAAAGTATACAGGAAATTACAAGACTTTCTACTAGAAAGTTACAGTTTCAGCCATCAGAAAGGGTACTTATTTGGGGATACTGAAAATTTAGCTTTAGCTGCGGAAAACTAAGGTCTTTTTTTACGTAGCATCTTAAAAATACATATTTTCGTCCTACTGTCATGTCACTAATGACAGCAGGACGAAAATGATTTTAAGATAAGAGAAGGATAGGTAGCTACATTGTATGAATCGACAGCTGTCACCCGCTCCACCCTATAGCAATTGTAGTGTGCATTTCCATCTTCAGGCTAAGAGAAAACCAAAATTACAGAGTATGAGATAAACCTGATGCATGTAAAAGAGGCCAAAATTAAACGAACTTCAAAATTCAATATCCGGCTTCGAATTCCCCAAGATAATTCGTCCTAAATGTGGTTCGCGTAAATAACAAATACGCTAAAGTAAGAAGGTAGCCACCTCCACAGTAACTATTTCACCTCAATTTAAATATCGATGTTGAACCAATGTTGTTGTTAAAGATATTAGCAAAATATACTATGTCTCTCTCTCTTCATGAGGTTGGTATCTTCCGAACGAGACGCGAGTGGGATAGGTAGAGATATTTTTATTAACCCTTTAACAACCTACGTCGAAGATAATCGACAAACACTCTCGTGATTATTCCGCCGGGGTCGCACATCCACGACTATACACTCCATCTCGTCAGCTCTTCTGTCACCTATGGGGATTGAAGAGCTAAACGAGATTGAGTACCCAGTCGCCCTGGTGAATAGGACGCGAATATATCCGTCGGGACTAATTCGACGCGGGCGATTAAAGGGTCCAACTACGGCGAAGCCCAAAAGGAGTGTAATGTTTTAAATAATTGACAAATAATTAAGGAATCGGGACTGGGAAACTTGTAAAATTATGTATAATATATATATAAAATATTGTATTATAAAGGACTAACTGTGTACGTACGGAGGTAATCGCTGAGCCGTGTTGTCGGTTGTAAAGATTTAAATAATTAGTGAAGTTTTTTAATGTTTTCTAGTCCTTAATTGTTTGTTTGGTGTAAATTCTTATGGGATGACATTTTTCTGAATGCTGCGCACGAGTTGAAATCAGTGCCAAATTACTTCTTCAATACAAAATGGCAAACTTAATCTTGAACTCGGAATAAGCACATTAAAGTATGGTCGTTGTCATAAGTTTTTATACTAAACATTTTTGAAAAAATATTTCAAATATTTTCCAGTCCTGTCAATGTTAATATTGAATGTAGCCAAATATTTTGAGATTTTATTTACTAATTTTGTATATTATTTACATAGCTACGTTGTTGAAAATTAGTAAATCTTATTTCGTATTTTAATTTAATAATTTACTATTAATTGTAAACTTAGTGTAATTTTAATTTAATTTTGATTTTGTACTTTTAATTTTTTTTTTTAAAACCAAAATTTGTTTACGACTTTATTTAAGTTTGGCAACATTCATGTTAATATTACAAGAATGCTACAAGATGACAAGGTCTTTGGTTAGACGAGATATTTTGTAAATATTTAAAAAAACGTTAGCGAAGAAATTAAAAGTTTTTAATGTAATGAAAATTTTTGCAAGAAACTGATAGTGTAAGTAGTAGGTGTGTGTGTGTGAGAAGTGTGTCTGTGTGTGAAATATAAGGCACTGTCGTCGGACTATCATACATTTTCTATCATGTTTGTGTACGCAGAATTTACAGCATACAAATAAAAGAATTTCAAGTATTACCGAGCTGAATAGTTAAATTCACTTTTCTATAACGTTTTACACTGTTACACTTAAACATTATTAAGTTTGTGTAAAGTAATCGTGGTTACTCTGTAATTGTATTACCGTGTATTTCGAGTAAACTTTTTCAACTGTAAATGTAAAATTAAAAATAAATAACTAATTTATTCTTCACTAAACTTAGCCACAGTTTGAAGGACAACACACACAACACGAAACTAGAAAAGGTACTTACAAAGAGATGTATTATCAGAGAAATAGAAGCAGGCAATGTTGATAGGGAAGTGAGAATTCTACATTTCTACCATCCATTCACCTCGTTAGCTTGAGTCCCAAGACCAATTAGTAATCTACGTGTAACTGCTTCTCATTGGTCGAAAGCGTTTATCATATTGTAAATAATGTTTAAATGTAGTTCGATGTATGTATATTGAGGCGTCGCCGCCATACTTGTTAGTGTCACTTTGTAAGAGCTTGCGACCCTGTCGCCTAACCATTTGTAAGAAAATATTAAAGGCAACTCACACTTCACAGACGGTATTTCCGCATGAAAGTTATTTGAGAAGTGTGAGTCGACTTTAAAACGACATATTTTTACAGATATTAAAAATGTCTTCGGAGAATTTTGAGGTATTTTAAGTATTTTTGACTGAGTTAGTATCTGTTCTAATATGTTTCTATGGAGTATATTTATGCACTGGCCTTTCTTTTGTGAATCAATGTTATATAATAGTTTATTATAAGACGATTAAATAAATAAAGCTAATACCTTACCAGATATTCTTTTTTCTATTCCATTCTTTTTTGGATTAAATCATACTTTTATTTATACACGCTATAGGACATATCCAACGATTTGAAAAACATAGTTGAGAGTCTCACATTGCGTTTGTTTATGTAGATTTGAAAGCAGCGCTTATTACTACACAAACATGAATGAAAATCAAACCATACAGTCAAACTGTTTTCAGTATTACTTGTGCTGCTAACGAATCTATTATAAATATTTTACAAAGAGAAACTATAGTTATATTAGCATTTTTCCTCTTGCCTTTTGAAAGCGTGAAATTGACTAAAATTTTGAATCGAAGTTTATCATAAACAGTTCCTACTTATCCCTTCCATTTCCTATGAACAACACTTCATAATCACAAAAAATAAATCACTTTATGTCCGTCTGTGATTTTTTTATTCTGAACCGTAAAAAGTGAAAATATTCTGGTAAGGATTAGCAAAGACCAGCTATACGGAAAACAAATTACATTATTCTATGCTTAATGTAGAGATCTGCCCTCCTAGCCAAGTCACAAACGATAAACGTAAACTCTCAGTAGTCTTTAATCGATTTTCAACTTTATGTTATTGGATATAAAGTTGAAAATCTATTGAAGATTACATAGTGTTTTCGTTCGTTCCGGTCGCTAATGCTCAGTAGTCTTTAATAGATTTTCAACTTTATGCTCTTAGGTATAAAGTTGAAAATCTATTGGAGATTACTAAGCGTTCACGTTTATCGTTTGCAACTTGGCTAGGGGGGCTGGTACATGACACAACTGTACATTGCAGACAACTTAAGGCTGCATCGATGCATCAGCCATTTTTGTAAGAAATGTTTCTGTGTGTCTTTAAAAGAAATAGAATTTATAGTATCGCACAGTGCCTATCTATAGAGCATTAGGTACTCAAATGTAACTATAATTTAGAATTAATTGAGAATTAACTTAATTTATTGTTGTAGTAGGAAAATACTTAAAATTATTTTATAATCATCGAATCATCTTCACAATGTAAAATTAAAATCACATCTCGATATATTCTCAATGAAATATTTCTTTTATATACTTAATTATTTAAAAAAATAATGTATAGTTGTGTCGTGTTACCTTAATTATCATTATGACAAATTGTAAGCCAATATGAACTCTATTGCTTAGTAGACAGATTTATATTTGTTACAAGACGGTTCGCCGCCAGCCATTTAGCGCTAAGTCTCAACCGTTATATTTGAACGTTTGGATTGTTGCTAGTTTTAATATTGACGAGGTGTAATTGGTTTGACTAGAAAAAATAATTAAGCAAAATTTACTATTTTGCAGTTTGAATTGCGTCACAAAATTTTCTAAAATTATTTATTTCAAAAATCTATACTCCAGTCGCAATAAGATTAAACAAACCTATTTTTCTGTCGGTTCAACCAATTTTGACTTTTATTCCGTAAACAAGGATGGCATTAAAAGCAAAAAAGTGTTTACAATACCAACTATTTACTGCAGCCGCCATTTGTCTTGCCACCGACGCAATAAAAGTCAAAATCGGTTGAACGGACAGTAGAAAAGGTTTGTTTAAATGTGTAATCTTATTGCGAATGGGGTATAGACTTATTTTATATTTTTTATAATTTTAGCTTAAAGGCCCTAAGTATATATATATAACTATTAATAGTTATTCTCGATATTGGCCGTTTTAGCAGCATGCCACAGAATGATATTGCATTTTAATGCCTTGCTGCTTTACCCCTTTGACTGCTACGTCAAAAAGGAAAAAAAAAACCTGCTCTCAGTGCCAACGGGCAACTCTGCGATTTCATTCTTTAACAACACAAATAAGAAAAACAATACTTTCTTATTACATTTATTAGCGCCTTAAGTCTGTCATATAGTCGTGACCGTGGCGTGTTCGACACGTCATTTTCTTTGTCATACATATGTGACTGTGGCTGTCAAAAGTTAAAGGTATTTTTATTTAAAATTATCGTTGGTATTAAAGTATTCAGAATCGAGGGACAACCGTCATCATTTTAACCGAGACTTCCATTGGACGCTTGACTTAAAGTCTATATCAAGCTTTGGTCGTTATTCCTGCTCTACTTAATAATAGAAAAAAAAAGGTTAATCTAACCACAATATTATACAAAGTTAGTCAAACCAAATGCATCAATAAAATGGCTGTAATACAAAGTTGGCCGCGTTGTGTTGATCTCTGCCAGCCCCCGATCTGATGTTATGTTAATGATATATTTATGTATGCCCAATATTTGCGCAAGACATGGTTTGGTGAATAGAAGGGGTAACATTATCGTAAGTAACATTAATTTGAATATTTGTGAAATGTTGCTAGGATTTTTTAAATGAATTGTATTGCTCATTGAATATTTATTAATAGTTTTTATGAAATTGTGTTTTGATTGTGAATGAAATTGAGTTGTAAAGTGTAATTATGACTGTTCAATGTTAACTTATTCATTGAGAAAAATTGGCTGGCATAATTTGGCACATCTTAAAACATATATAATTTTTTTTACCCGGTGCCAAATTACGTCAACCGAGTACGAAATATTAAAATCCGTTTGTATAGTAAATAAATAATTCAGAACTACCCTCTTATTCGACCAAACCATCGACTCGTGCGCAACCATAACTGTACAGATAATATATTATTTAGTTAAGTAAAAGTCTTCGTTTGTCCAACAATACTGGAAAGTCATGTACTATACCTGATAGTATTCTAGTGTAAATTTAAACTGTTTAAATGTAAATGAATGGATGCCAGCCCGTATCGTTGGACAGATCGACATATTGTGTACCAAATAAATATAGAAAATTATAGAAAAATGTCTTGTTTTTTTTTTATTCCAAATGTCAACATCATGCAAATCTTTAAACAGGGTGTTTGGTGCATCGTGTGCCAAATTGAAGTGGTCGACGAGAGGGGTCATCTGCTATCCTTTCAGACCCCTAAAAACTTATCATGCCCTGTGGATTTTTTTTCATCGACTTTTTATTGTTTTATGAAAATAAGACCCAAATTATTCATTCAAATACAAATTTAAAAAATATATATAAAGCGTAGACTGAATTTTAATTTTATTTAGATGTGTATTGTATTAGAGTACTTTTAAATTTAAAATTAGTGACATTAGCTATCTAGTCTTTTTTAAATTTACTTGCAAAGTTTTGAACTTAAATTAAGCTGTTGATCCCCGCACGAACGCCGGCGGTCGTGCGCCATTGTCTTACTATTGTGTTTCTAATTACGCTACTCCAAAAGTTAAAGCTGTCCATGTTACAGCTATTTCCATAGCTATAAAAAAAAAACAAAAGTGAAAAGAAAAAAAAATCATTTGCATTGCAACGCAAAGGGCAACCGAAGAAACCTAGGTGTGGTTTTACTCAGTAAAAGTAAAAGTCTGGCAGGCTCTTCCTGTCCGCCCTAGAGCGGGAGAATTCATTAGATGATTACCCACAAAAAAAGCTTTCTGTCAGTGTTTTTCGCAACAGAATTTTTCGCACTCACATTACATCGCACCCACATTACATCGCACCCACATTACATCGCACCCACATTACATCGCACCCACATTACATCGCACCCACATTACATCGCACCCACATTACATCGCACCCACATTACATCGCACCCACATTACATCGCACCCACATTACATCGCACCCACATTACATCGCACCCACATTACATCGCACCAATAAAGCATCGATGGAATAAAACATTGTACAACTGAATTATCGACACACTGTGTTCGATATAATAAAAATCGAATCATCAAGTTTCGAAATCAAATATCCCGAACCCCTGTCATTCTAGGTATATAACTAGTCTAGTTGGTCCATCCCACGAATGCGGGTTAGTCACGCACACTTTTTTTCCGTGTATGAGTTCGAATTATTCAATCAGTTCAATATTATAGAACATAATTACCACACAGAAAAAAAATATGCACGTGATTCCATGAATTCCTACGTGTGCCAACACTTTATCAAATAATTTATGCAGCACTCTCAGTAATCGTGAAATGACTGCACTTTCGTGAAATGACTGCACTTTCGTGACGTCACATTTTTCCTGCCTACTGTCATGTCGACCGAAGACGGTACAACAATGGTAAGTGAAGCGTCATCATCCACTTATTTGTGTATTATAATGCTAATTGAACTAATTGAGATAGTATAATGATGATCGATCTATTGGCACTTAGATTTGTTACATTTTATACCCTGAAACACGGTGGAGATGTGCCCGGCTTGGGCGGAGTACCGCCGTGTCTTAATGGAGCCGATCGGTGGCGGCGACCTCTCGCGCTGGGATTTGGTTCAAGCCATGGTCCAAAGCGAGAGGGAATGGGATGCGATCGCATCCTTCTGCAAAGCCGTAATGCTAGCGAAGGAGGCGGCCGCAAGGGTGACGGAACGTAGGATCCTCACGCCCCAACCGCCGCGACCCGAATGTCGGGAATCGCAGAGCGATCTCCGGCCACCGTAGCTGCGGTCGGAAGACGAGCAATGACCGAGCCCGAGTCGTCGACGGTGCGTAGTGCACCACAAGCGCCTTAAAGAGATGTCAGCAAACCGTAGGGGCCCAACGGGGCCATTGCCTGCTAGGGTCATGGGAAAACTTATGAAAGGGATAGGTACTCGTGGTCCTAGAACGTAAAAAGCAACTGAAGGAACGTAGGTCTGGTTTTAGTTAGTAAAAGCCCTCAACTCATTTGATAATTTCACACCTTAAAAAACACGCTTCTCTAAAGTGAGAAGAGTTTTCTGAAAAACGCATCGTCATCTAAGAATAGGTATTGTCCGCGATAACTACAGGCACAGAATAAGTAATAGTACAAGTACCTACAGATATTTCACTCTTCGAAAATAATAATAATGTTGGTAATGTATTAACAACATTATTAATGTTGATTATACTACTCTGTCAAGAAAGTACCGGGAAAAGGTCAATAATACACAAAATGTTTGTTATTCATCCAAATTTATTTTATCACCTTCAAAGCATGCTCCTTCAGAAACGATACACTTACGCCAACGAATAATCCAATCATCAAATGCTGTTTCCGGAATTGAGTTCAGCCCTAGCCAAGTCACAAACGATAAACGTAAACTCTCAGTAGTCTTTAATAGATTTTCAACTTTATGTTATTGGATATAAAGTTGAAAATCTATTGAAGATTACATAGTGTTTTCGTTCGTTCCGGTCGCTAACGCTCAGTAGTCTTTAATAGATTTTCAACTTTATGATCTTAGGTATAAAGTTGAAAATCTATTGGAGATTACTAAGCGTTCACGTTTATCGTTTGCAACTTGGCTAGGGGGGCTGTTTTCGCCGCGAATTCTCCTTTATGTCTTCTACCGATTGAAAACGGGTGCCACGAAGTGGTAATTTGAGTTTAGGAAAAAGAAAGAAGTCGGCTGGAGCCATATCTGGTGGATATGGTGATTGCTCGATGGTATTTGTTGAGTGTTTGGTCAAAAATTCGTTCACAATGATAGCCTTGTGCGAAGGCGCATTATCGTGGTGCAAAATCCAAGAATTTTCATTCCACAAATGTGGCCTTTTTCGTTTTTCGTCGAATTTGCTCTCTTGAATGCCACATAACACTCAAATAAATATAATATTTTTTAATTTAATAATCTTTATTTACCGTTTGACCTTCCGGCAAGAATTCCGAGTGCACAACACCGCGATAACCAAAGAAAACAGTCAACATGACTTTGACTTTTGATCGATTTTGGCGTGGTTTTTCGGTTTCGGTTCAGTTGGAAGGCGCCACTCCGAAGCTTGTTGACTAGTTTGCATGCCAAACTCGTAAACCCACGTCTCGTCACCAGTAACAATGCGTTTCATGAATGTTGGGTCGGAATTGACTCGTTCTAGCATGTCCTAAGCGACTCTCATGCGATTGAGTTTTTGGAGAAAATTCAGGTCTTTTGGGACTAGTCGAGCGGTAACATGTTCCATACCCAAATGATTAGTTAAAATGGTACGGATCGACTCTTGAGATACAGAAAGTTCGGCAGCTATCTCTCTCAAAGTTGAATGAGGATTTTCAGTCACTATTTCCTTCACTTTTGCGATGTTAACTTCAGTGGAAGACGTTGATGGCCTATCAGAGCGAGGTAAATCTTCCATCACATCTCGACCGCTTTTGAACGCTTTGTACCACTCATAAGCACGTGTTTTTGATAAAGTCGATTCACCGTAAGCCTTCTATAACATTTTCAGTGACTCCGAACACGAAATTTCGATGTTTTTGTCCATTATGAAATTCGCAATACACACTAGATATGATATAACTAAAAACAGCACTGTATTTAATATAAATAACAGATGCAACTCAAACTCCGCGCCAAAATGGTAAACAGTTGTGCCAATCTACCAACAACAAAAAAAAAATCAAAAATTTTATTATGAATTTAGAACCATAAACAAATCTTCCATTCCCGATACTTTTCTGACTGAATGTAGATAGTGTATTTTCCCCTCAGAACTTTGTATCTGTAGCAGGCATGGCGCACTTCACACTGTAGGCATAAATCTGTACCTACGCTGCGCCACCCCTTTGGCGTGCTTAGTTCAGCAGTGTCACACGCGTGTTCGACCTGCCGTTTGACGCGAATAACAAAATTTATTTTCGAACTCTTTATTAAATATTCTATCGAGTTTTTATGGCTCCAGCCGACTTCTTTCTTTTTCCTAAACTCAAAATACCACTTCGTGGCACCCGTTTTCAATCGGTAGAAGCAGTGACGGATTAACCCTTAACCTTTTGAGTGCGTAATTAGACACAATAGAAAGACAATGGCGCGTGAACGCCGGCGTTAATGCGGGGATCAACAGCTTAATCAAATTAAGCAATTGCCTAGGGCATCACGTCTGGGGGGGCACAAAAAAAACCGTCCTTAGGGCAACACGTCTCACTCTCACGTCACCAAAAAAAGTTTCTAGGACTAATTTGAAAATTCGCGCGTTTTAAGGTGACAGAGTCCGGCCTAGAGTCATAACCCCGCTCCCGCTTGCTCACTCGCTGCCCGCTAGTGCATTCGGCAATTCAAATGCACCGGAATTGCGATCAGCCAATCACAAACCACACCTACCCCGCGGCCCCCCTGCCTTGTGACCCCGCAAATCTGTGTCAATCAAAATTTGATTGTAGATGAAAACATTTAATGTTTTATTTTTGAGTAATTAAGCCGGCCGCGGCTTCTATGCATACGTATTATTAGGGATTAAAGTATGAAATTGCCGTTTTATTGTAATAGGTACTTCGAATTGGTTCACCCTTGTTTGGTATAACAACTTTTGATGTAATTTTACTAATTCGAACAACGTTTAAGAAAATAATCAATTTGTATAATATCGATTAACATAATTTTCATTTCATCGAATATTTATTTGCGATAACAACATTTGCGCTATTGATCAAAAGGTATGATGTTCATTTGATGTAATGTTCAGGTGGTATAACATGTATTTTTGTGCTTGAATTTGTCTGAAACAAGTCAAATTTATGGTTACTTGATATTAGTTTATTTATCAGACACGACTTGCATTAATAGAAAAAAAGATATTGTTTTTAGTAGGTTACCCGGAACTCAACTATTTAGATTAGGTTAATTTCTTCTTTAAAAAAAATGGGTAGGTTAGGTTAGGTTAAAACTGTGACCTCCAGAAACGACTTGCATTAATAGAAAAAAGAGATTGTTTTTAGTAGGTTACCCGGAACTGAACTATTTAGATTAGGATAATTACTTATTTAAAATAAAATGGTTAGGTTAGGTTAAAAATTAGTGCACTTGAAAATTCGGTCAAATGACATTATTTCAAAGAAACAAATATGCTAAATAAAAATCTACCAATTAATTATTCGGTCAAATGAATAATTATACGAAATGACTTTATTGTAACTAAAATTAGCCGGAGCGATTTTCGACAAAACGTTGTTATACCAAACAAGGGTGAACTCTTCGAATTGACATAAAACCTTCATGGTTTGAGATTTTTGAGTGAAACTTTTTTCACATGGTACCTATGAAGTTCTTCTTTTAAAAATGTGCAACATTCGATTATCGACTTTCAGTTGTTTTTTATTCAGCTTAGACAAGAAAGACGGATACTTCGAAAATTCGAGTGATTTTTGAATACGAGTTCCAACGCGGAACTAACGCGGCAGAAACAGCTCGCAATATCAATGTTGCGTTTGGAGAGGGGACTGCTAATGAACGCACCGTGCAATTTTGGTTTAAACGCTTTCATGATGGAAACTTTGATTTGAAGAACGAACCACGTGGAAGACCGCCCACACAGGTGAATAATAATGAATTGAAAGAAATGGTGCAAGCCGATCCAAGCCAAACTACCCAGGAATTAGCGGCATGGTTTAACGTTACCTTACCAACAATAAAAAAATATGAAAAATGGGTGCCTCATGATTTGACTGATCTGCAGAAAGAAACGCGTGTTGAAACTTGTGTTGCCTTGTTGAATCGATACAGAAATGAAGAAATATTCGAATTGTGACATGTGATGAAAAGTGGATTCTTTACAATAACCTTAAGCGAAAAATGCAATGGCTGACCCCAGGTCAAACGCCGCATCAGTGTCTTAAAGCAAAGCTTACCAAAAAAAGGTAATGGTAACTGTTTGGTGGTCTCAGCATGGTGTTATTCACTATAGCTTTCTCCGATCTGGTCAAACAATAACGGCAGATGTCTACTGTGCCGAACTTCGAACAATGATAGCAAAACTAGTCCGACTTATGAATCAATCTTCACCATTATTGCTCCATCATAACGCGAGACATAATACAGCACGAGAAACCGTTTTAACTCTACAGGAACTGCAATTAGAAACCATTAGCCACCCTCCGTATTCGCCAGACCTTGCTCCAACGGACTACCATTTTTTTCGTGTTTTGGACAATTTTCTACTTGATAAAAAGTTTTCTTCTCAGGAAGCAGTACAAAATGCTTTCACACAGTATGTCGAATCTAGATCACCTGAGTTCTATCGCAAAGGCATAAATGGCCTTCTTATTAGATGGAAGCAGTGTTTAAATAATAATGGTAATTATTTTGATTAAATAAATATATTAAATGAAAAAAAAAAAACGAATTTCAATTTTTCAGTACAAATCGGCAATTTCATACTTTAACCCCTAATAAATAAATGATGCTTTGGTTTTTATTGTTGTAGCACCTACTCCACTTCTAAGGCACGTTACATCTCATCAATGTTTTTAGGAGGTAAAGGTTTAAAGACCGATTCTAGTTGACATACGGATAGGGGGGCCCACAGGCGTAGATTGCTTAGGGCATCAAGTAGTCTTAATCCGTCACTGTTAGCCACCCTCCGTATTCGCCAGACCTTGCTCCAACGGACTACCATTTTTTTCGTGTTTTGGACAATTTTCTACTTGATAAAAAGTTTTCTTCTCAAGAAGCAGTACAAAATGCTTTCACACAGTATGTCGAATCTAGATCACCTGAGTTCTATCGCAAAGGCATAAATGGCCTTCTTATTAGATGGAAGCAGTGTTTAAATAATATTGGTAATTATTTTGATTAAATAAATATGTTAAATGAAAAAAAAACGAATTTCAATTTTTCAGTACAAATCGGCAATTTCATACTTTAACCCCTAATAAATAAATGATGCTTTGGTTTTTATTGTTGTCGCACCTACTCCACTTCTAAGGCACGTTACATCTCATCAATGTTTTTAGGCGGTAAAGGTTTAAAGACCGATTCTAGTTGACATACGGATAGGGGGGCCCACAGGCGTAGATTGCTTAGGGCATCAAGTAGTCTTAATCTGTCACTGGGTAGAAGACATAAAGGAGAATTCGCGGCGAGAACTGAACTGAATTCCGGAAACAGCAGTTAAAAAATATTTTGATGATTGGATTATTCGTTGGCGTAAGTGTATCATTTCTGAAGGAGCATACTTTGAAGGTGATAAAATGAATTTGGATGAATAATAAACATTTTGTGTATTATTGATCGTTTCCCGGTACTTTCTTGACAGAGTAGTAAACTGTATTAAACACTGATGCGATCTATTTTAGTAGCAAAACAAGTAAAGTACACACTTATAAGTGTCAATCGATTGCGAATCGCTTATCTGATACTATAACAGCTGTTATCAGTGATTAGATTACCGTTCTCCTTTGTCTTGTTGACTCTGATGATTTTGATGTATCTAGGTAAATCGGAATATAAAGCTGTGGACACTTATATTTAGATTAGAGGAAGGGGGCCACTGTTGGTCATATTATAGGCCTCCCCTAGTGTCGTCACTACGACCAATCCTTTGCGTCTTGCATCCATCGGATTCTCGCGACCCTCATCAGGTCATCGGTCCACCTGGTGGGAGACATACTACAGTTTCTCAAGACCAAAGAAGGAGTATAGAGTAGGTAGAATTCCACATACTCGGCTTTGGCTTATGGGTTCTGATGTCGGACTGTTGACCGAGAGGTCTTGAGTTCGAAGTTGAACCTCACTAGTTGCAGTATTGAGATGAAATCAGCTCTATACAAGCCCTAGATCTGTCTCTTCGTTCAGTTCATTCAAAGGTTGGCTGTAACAGATTGCTCTGCATTGACTCCCCATTGTACACTGGTTATTATAAATGTTTGTCCTTGTGGTTTATGAGGTTTACTTATAATAAAAAATATAACAAATAATATTAACCCACATTATTATGAAATCGGTTATGAAGAGGGGGAAAAAATATAAAAAGACAACGAAATTAAATACTGTTCATTGGTATGTGCAACAGTTGAATATAGCCTGATCGATATGTTTAATCATAATCATCATTTCAGCCGAAAGACGTCCACTGTTGGATCGCCAAGTGTCGCTATAATGGCCGGCCCTGTGCCTCTTGCATCCATTGGATTCCCGCGACTCACCACTTTGTGGGAGGTCTTCCAACGCTGCGTCTTCCGGTACGTGGTCGCCACTTTAGAACCTTACGGCCCCATCGACCATCTATTCTGCGAGCAATGTGCTCTGCCCACTGCCACTTAAGTTTGCTTAATTGTTTGAGTAATGTATAAAAAGTGGATACATCTAATAGAGCTTAATTTTTACGCGTGCCTTCATTTTCGATTATATACAGATTATTGTATAACATGTTTATAAAGTGGTCCTCCACTTACCTTGCTGCTTAAATTGTTGTTTTTCTACTTCTAATACATGTTCATTTTATCGTAATTAATAAGAGGCGATAATATGGCCATTAGTGAGCAATATCCGCGCTTATGGACACTTGTGGCCAAAAATAAGTAACAGCTGACTATCGAACCATTCACTAGTTAGATATTCAAAGTTTGCCACACTGCATCTTCATCATTATTTCAGACGAAGGACTTACCTCGGCTTAGATCGGCAGTAGCGGACTGGAGATGCTAGATGATATTTATTAGACGTCTGCAATACCTATATGTTTTGCAAGGCCCTTTCAATTTTCCAGTTAAAAATCCTACGACTTTGATAACGGGTCTAACGATTTCGATCAAAATATAGGGTTAGGTGTTTTAGGGTACCGGGAATGAGCACGGGCAGGGAACGAAACCCGCTGACGACGACACTCAACTCCGTAAGGGAATTGTGGAACCCAGCGAGAGTTCGGTTCGAGGAGAATCTAATTAAAGCAATCTCCCCGAACCGTGCTGCCACATAACCCCATCGAAGTGACATCCTCGAAAGATAGGGTACCGGCGGTAGAGCTGATGCTCACCGAGCCGCTTAGGTCCACAACCCAGTCATTCCTGGACAAGACATAATACGGTTCGGCGACCACTGTACCATGCTCTGGAGACAACAGACCTTGAGCGGGGGCGCAGTAGTTTATGTTCGCCTGGAGGAGACGTAATAGGGTCCTTACTGGCACTCCATTACAGCACCTTCCCGAGATTGGATTGGATTGGAGGAGCAGGAAGCCTTACCCTTGCCCCTGGCCTTGGCGAATAGAGCGCACGTCCTGCTCGCAGCCCGGTGGTCGGCCGGCTTCCGCACATGGGAAGCATGACCACGAAGTAACTGCTAAATACTGTTCATCATCATTTTCCTTGATATTGGCATTTGTAATACAATCCTCGCTTCTCCAATGTCTGATAAAGCTAAACAATTGTTTGAGTTAGTCGTAGATTGTAACCGTCTTATTATAAAACTTCCGTAAGTACCAGGTTTAAACCAGGACTAAAAAGTCTAGGTTTGTTACGGTACTAACGTTAATTCTGTCATTCGTATTACAAATCGTAGACCAACAAAGGACTACTTAGTACCAAAGATAGTCCCTGGTCTAAACATTATCCACAGATTATAAGCAACAAAATATTTAAACTATTCAATCATTCGTTCAGCGTTCTATGCGCCGTTCCTTTTTACAAAATGTTGTTACGTAATTGAAAGAAAAAATATTCAATAAATTGCTATTTGTAGTGGTAAAATATAAAGTTTTGCTATTTAAAGGTAGTTAAATAATCCGACTTTTAATTTTTTGAATGCATGTTCACAATTTAATTGTTCTGGTTTGGATCAACAACTATCGAGATAACCGTATAACGAAGTGAACTTGACAGCGCGCGTAATTCGAGTAATGTTATCGAAATGTTTATGTTACAACTTAAAAGTAAACTAGATGTCCGGTTTCACATCAAGATTAATAATCTAAATAAAGGCACAGTTCTTTGGGCACTTTGTGGTGAGTGAGATCGTGTGTGCATCGTTTTAAGAAAATGGAACAACCAAAGAAAAAAAGGGGTGTTAATTGGACTCCAGAAGAAAAGGTTAGAGATAACGGACATAGATTACGTACACACAGTTTTTTTGACGCACTAAACTATGTACATAAGCCACACTACTTCCATTAATTTCATTCTAGGATATACTGCGTCAGCTTATTCTACTCGAACGCGAACTCTGTTACATCCCCGGGCACTCTCAAGTGTCCCACAACTCCAAATCTTCCAAATCAACTATATCAATCATGTCAATATCCATTTTTGGTTAAAATCACAAAATAATAATTTCCGAAAGCTAACCTCAAAATTAAGAATTTGACGTGTAACAATTTAGTACCATAGTTAAACTAGGGGTCACGATGGTCTAACTTTGGTACCATAGATAGTTCTAGGACTAGCGATAAACTTCTTTTTATAATAACGTTTATTCAAGGTCATGGTTTAAACCTAGTACTAAACCCGGTACTTTTTTAAGACCACGTTTTATAATAAGAGGGTAAGTGTTTTGTATTTTTTGTACTAGGTGATGTGGTCGCTAAGGGACAACGCCCTTTAAATAAAAAATAAAAAACATTCTTCTGTCCTTAATCGTGTTATTGTGGTCGACGCGTGAATTTTTTTCTATCAAAATTACGCAGATAGAAATGACAGATGATGCCAATAAATAAAAAAAAAAAACATTTTTTATTATTTTCTATCAGTCTGTCTAGTTCATTTTGTTCAGTAAAACCAACCAGTTATCAGTAGTATTATTGAAGACCCATTTGATTTTGTAAATATTTTATGTGGCTTTTTTAAGACCTAAATTAAAAGGCATTAGGTAACTACACTACTTGCTAAAACAGTAAAAAAAATATTCGAACACCATATTTTAAGACAGATGAAGAAAACTTTTATTTTAATTCGTTTTTCGTGGTAACTTTTGAAAGGTTCGATATTTACTTAGGTAGGTACCTTTTTTGCTTCGATACTTTAGGTACTTACTGATGTTAATGTGCTCGCTTATTTCCGATGAAATGTAGTGTTGGCGGAATAAAGAATTGGAAATGAATTGAAATATGGATAACTAAACAATTTTTTTTTTAAACTTGCTAAAGATCAGACCACGCCGCCACCGTCAACCGGGCCTGTGTTTCTTGCGGACTCCCGTGGCTCTCGAGTGCGTCTCGTATCTGCGTCTCGTATCATAAAGTTTAAAGTAATTAAGTCGTTTTTACGTTTGGGGCACTCCCGCTACATTATATAACTAATAACTGTTTTATTTTTAATTATGAAAGAAAGAAAAAACGTTTATATTTTGTGCCTCACACAATCGTATAAATTAAAAATCCTATGTAAGAAAAAGATGTTTAAAATCTGTGCAAGGCCAAAAAGGCGCGTAACTCAGTCTATGCTGCGATATGTAAAACGATAATAACTCAATTATTTTCTTATTAAATTCAAATCCTATTCTAAATTTGTAGAACCCTTAAAAGTACTATGGGTCAGCTCTTGATCTCAGTCGATATCACAGTACCTACTATATCTTTACATAAGCCTACAAGGGTGAAGGATTGTTATGCAAGTACCCACTTATTATTAGACAATTTCATTGATTGCATCTATCTTGTGATCTACTGATTAATTAATATGTGAATACAGATATAGATTGCTAGCGTTTGATGGTTTAATTATAGGACAAACAATGATTGATCCGTAAAACCTGTGCAGGGAATCTATCAAATTAAAAATCAAACGAACTCATTAATCTTATATTTATGAACACAGTGACATATTGGACACCACACAGCAGCGTGATCTTACATAAAACTTATCGTAACAATAAAAATTGTACTATTGTAGATAACTTATCTACATAATATCACTCCAAATCATCATGAAAGCGTAAAACAATTGTCGATTATCTATCTTGATAGGCCATAACCTAATGTAACAAGGGAGTGCTGAGCCTCCGAGCAGACATTTTCCTTTTATAAGTAAGGACAGGACATGATTGGAATATCATCCGCTCTTCTATCTCCTGAGGAGCTAACGGCCTGCCTCTGAACTCATCCTCGATCTGCTGCAGCGTCTTCCCTTTCGTTTCCGGCAGCAGAAATGAGATCACTATTAAACAATAAGTGAGAAGACTTGCGTATATACAGTATGTACCGTAAATGCCCACGCTTTCAACTAATCCTAAGAAAGTTTTTAGAACTAGAAAGAAGGAAATCGACATTGTTGCTAAACTGATGCTTCCTCCGATGCTTCTGTATTCTAGAGGGAACACCTCTCCACCAATCACGTTTGGTAATGGGAGCATGCCTGTAGCTACAGTGAAGAACTGCAAATTGATCAGCAGAGCTGGGATCCATGCTGCATCGTAGGTGAGCACGCCTTCCTTCTTCAGATAAGTGTAAGAAGCTATAGCTAGCTGACTGATGACACATAATCCACCAGTTAGGAACATCATGGTTCTTCTTTTAATCTTGTTGATTAGAAAAACTGCTACTGTATTAGAGATAAACCTCTGTGTGTCTAGGAAGATCATCCAGAAATGCGGGTTCACATTAGGTCCCATGATTAAAGTGATGATGGTGGTGGAGTAAGCTGCCATGGTGGTGCCCCCGGCGAACTGCACCATGACATACGCATGGATCATAATAATGATAGGTTTGTAGAACTCTGGCTTGCGTATCGTCGCCATAGCATTTTTCACGCGGTTGGGTTTCTTTCCAAGCTTCTGTTCTTGTTTTGCCTTTTCGAAGACCTGACGGGCGTGTATCATTTCCTCTAGTTCATTATCTTCTTCTTCTCCTCGTAACCAGTGGAAGACTTCGCGGCATTCTTCGTACTTTCCTCTGGAGACGAGCCAGCTTGGTGACTCAGGAGAGTAAAGGGTCATGACAAGGCTGAAGAATGAGAAGAACACGCAGATTAGTGCGGTCTGTTGCCAACTGAGGATTGATCCTAGCACGTGGACGAAGAGTATACCGAAGGCCTGAGTCAGGGAGACGGTCGTGAGGAACGCTCCTCTGTTCTTGGGGCTGGCGTACTCTCCTATGAGGATGGAGCGGAGAGGAGAAAGCATGCCAATAGAGAGTCCTTGGAGAATTCTTCCGATAAGTAGAGGCTGGAAAAGAAAACATGATTTAAAAATGTGGATTAATGGAGAGTGAGACCAAAGAAAAGATGGATGGATTGTGTAAGGATTGATATGAAAGAAAAGGGAGTTAGTGATAGCGTGACGGGACAGAAAGGAAGACAAAAACGCGTTACACTGACCCCAAATAACTCGGGACAAGGGCAGTAAGATAATAATGACAAGGAAGTTTACACAAGCTGTCGGATTGAGAGTATCAGACTGTTCCTCAATATAACTACCTAGTTAAGTTATTCCAAAGAGATAAATGGTTCATCATCATCATCATTTCTCTCACTGTTGGACATAGACCTCCCCCAAATAAGGCCATAACGACAGGTGCTGCGCGTCTCGTATCCATCGGATTCCCGCGAACCTCACCAGGACATCGGTACACCTTGTAAGAGGCCTTCCGACGCTGTGTGTTCTGGTCCGCGGTCGCCACTCCAGAACCTTACGGCCCCATTGACCGTTTGTTTAGCGCTGGTTAGTCAGTTGTAATTTTTGTGCTTACCTCATAACTAGCCGCCATCATAGTGATGAACCAACCGATGAGGACTGGCATGGTAACGGCCAGATGAGCAATCCTTCTGCCAAACCGCTCCATGATAGGTGGTGTGATGAAGCTGCCCAATAACTGGGTGACTCCTAATACCGATGCTGCGAAATATATCATTTTGTTATTCCTTTACGCTCAAACGGCTAAATGGATTAGAATATTTGCTACATTGGTAGACCATGTAAGAAAAGAAAGAAAGAAAAAGAGTGTATTTACGTCAAAAAACTGGGGAAGTGCGAGTCGGTCTCGCGCACTGAGGGTTCCGTACAAACTTGAAAGGTAAATTGCGGTTTACGATTTATGACGTATTAAAAAAAAAAACTACTTACTAGATCTTGTTCAAACCAATTTTCGGTGGAAGTTTGCATGGTAATGTACATCATATTTTTTTTTTAGTTTTATCATTCTCTTATTTTTGAAGTTACAGAGGGACACATATTTTACCACTTTGGAAGTGTCTCTCGCGCAAACTATTCAGTATAGAAAAAATGATATTAGAAACCTCAATATCATTTTTGAAGACCTATCCATAGATACCCCACACATGGGTTTGATGAAAAAATATTTCTATTTTTGTGTAAAAATCTTAATGCGGTTCACAGAATACATCTTCTTACCAATTTTCAACAGTATAGTTCTTATAGTTTCGGAAAAAAGTGGCTGTGACATACGGACGGAGAGACAGACAGACATGACGAATCTATAAGGGTTCCGTTTTTTGCCATTTGGCTTCGGAACCGGCGCATACATTATAAAATAAAAACAAATAACAATAATGATTCATATTATAAGTGGTAGGATGTCGTGGAATAAATAGCACATACGATACTTTTTATTATAATTGTTCATTTGTTTTCAAGTAACAGAGACTCATTTTAGTTACAAATCATTAACATACAGACAATATAAATCATAAATTACATAAAATTAAATTAAATTACTATAGATTATAATTATAATAGTAGCCAGTCAGACATTAAAATAATTATTGCATTAAATATTAAAATAATTTATCCCAGTAGTATGTTCTTTTTTGGGATAATTTTGTACTTTCTTGCGGGCTAGTCCGCTGGTTACTAAAAATTAAGAAAGATTTAAAAAGGAGTATGGATCTGGTCAGTAGTTTTTGTCTGACCCTGTAGAAATGGTGTGAGTAGGTACGTACGGTTCGCTTGTCTCTGCTGATTGCTAACGGTATTGTGATATCGAAAGGAGATCGCATGAGGTAAGTTAGCGAGCTGGCATGTAAAATATATTTCTAAGGATTTTGTTGTTCTAGAATAGGTTTGAAAATTGAATAGAACAAAATAATGTCTAGTTTAAGCAGTTCGGACGCGACCATTGTAAAGTGAAGTCATTATCGTGAAGCAATATAAGTATTCAATGTAATAAGCGTTTCATTACTACATACTTGAAGATCCTGGTATTGTCGCACAGAGGGTTGCGACAGTATCTAATATTTTGATATACTGACTAAAGGTAAGTACTAATTTTTAACGTATGCACGAGCACGATACAATTTAAAAATATACAATATTTGCCAATTTATTAGAATCACTGACGACTCGATCAGTCGATCTACAAATAGTTGGAAAAAAACTTCAAATGAAGATGTTTTTTTTGTGATCATTGAAATATTAAACAATGTCATGATTTTCTGAATAGTAAGCAACTCTTTTTGTTCTCAGCTTTTGAGAAGATCACTAGAGATAGGTGGGTTCGTGATGTCTATTTTGAAACCATGAAGTGATTATGGCTCTAGTTTTTTTTTGTGTTTTGAAAGGTGCTTGGACTTTTGGAGTAAACACCAGGAAGGACCAGATTGTAAAGGGATCTCCCGTGAGCCTCGCTATGCACCGTCTTTCCTGGGGGGACAGAGTCCCTACATCGAGAGATCGCGACCCCAGACCCCAGCCTGCCTTAAATGATGCACGCGGGGTTTCGGCATTTAAGAAGTCGAAACGTGATTAGCCCACTCAGGACCCCGTTCGGTGGCCTCCTTCTGGACCATCACTATCTGTTTTTGTCAGCATCGCCTTTCACTACTGCTGACAGAGACCGCTGTCTCTCGATCCTAGCCACCAAGACCTGCCGCTTAAAGGAGAGGGTGCAAAATAAAGGTCCCCACATGAATATGGTCCTACTGGCGTTGATTCTCAAATCAGTTGAAGCCTTACCTATCCATGAGGCCGCAGTCTTGCTCATGGGTATCTCGGAGTTGGCTACGAGTAGCTGTGGTAGCAAGATGGCGGGATAGCCGATCACGCAGCCGTGCCCGATGATGTTGCTGCCCACTGCTGCTGTCACAAAACACTGAGGAAGGAATCCAGTTAGTACTTCAAGTTCTGTCAAGCGTTCACCTCTTCCTAAGCATAGTGCTTGATTGTGTTTGGATGAAATAAGTTCACAATTGCAAATGGCTGCCCATGCCACGGATTCTCTTGGTTTTTATTCTTCTCTTGTATATTAACATACTAATATATTTCGAGTAATAGATCATACTGGTGACTATCAGTCTGCACTATATCACTGTCCAAAAAGGTCAGGTCCCATATCTGGAAGATATGTGTAGCGCTCTTTCGATCATTGGTCTTTTTTTAAAAGTGGGAAGTCTAGAAATAACTTCTTTCGCTCTGAATGGACCGAGAGGGAGTGTTAGGCTGTTTACTGACTAAAACCATTCTGAGTTCCTTCAGTTGTTCATACAATACTGAATCCTTCATATGGTAATTAGTAATACGCAACATGGACTTGATTAATGAATATAAAAAAATTATTCTTTTGATTCATGTTTTATAGTTATATAGGCCTGTCATACTGTATGGATCAGAATGTTGGGCTGTGAAAAAGACGGATGAAAAAAGATTACACGTAGCGGAGATGAGAATGTTAAGATGGATGTGTGGTGTGACGAGAATGGATAAAGTGAGAAATGAGTATATTAGGGGAAGTTTGAAAGTGGCGCCAGTGTCTGAAAAGTTGAAAGGGAATCGTTTGTCTTGGTATGGTCATGTGAAGAGGAGAGATGAAACGCATGTTACTAAAAGAGTTATGAGTTTACATGTGGATGGATGGAGGGGGAGAGGGAGACCAAAGAAAAGATGGATGGATTGTGTGAAGAGTGATATGAAAGAAAAGGAAGTTAGTGATAGTATGACGAGTGACAGGGCAGAATGGAAGAAAAAAACGTGTTGCGCCGACCCCAAATAACACAAGACAAGGGCAGGAAGATGATGATGATATTCATGTTTTATAGTTGTTTTGTATTTGTTTGTTTGCCTATACCTATATTATGAGCTTACCTATATTAAATACTGAAGCACTATAATAAGAAAGTAATTAGACTTTAACTCTATTTGCTTCCCTGCTCAAATAAAAATAAACAAAATTTTAATTGCGTACTCACTTGTCTCCAAAACGGTGAAATTCTTCCCTTCCCCATCTTCAAAATCACTTTTAACACAGTTTCATTAAAATTAACACATTTAAGACAAACACTCTTCTAAAACCTTAAAAAATACCGCTAATTTAAAGTTAAAATTAATATCACAATATAAAAATATCAGCACATTTCTATGAGGATTTGCTTGAAAACGAGCAATTAGCACAAAAGCCCTGTTTTATCCGATTACAAGTTCCATGTTTATGACAGTGACAATAAAATGTGAAATAAAGTGTGTTTATCATTTTAACTGCACTCAGAAGATTATATGGAAATATCAATATCTAAGGGCAGATCCGCACTGGCACACTACCACTTAAAACGGTCTATTTTGTACATATAATTTTTAAGATTATATTTATGAATTTACGATCAATGGATAGCGTGTCACCGAATTGAGATATTAAGATTAATTACGAAAATGAGCCTTATGACGCTTATTGCACGTTGCTGGCTTGACAACACAACTGTAATATTTGCATGCTTGCCAAGAGATTCATTCATTAGTCATTGCTATGGTATTAAATAGGTACGTAGTAGATCTATATCTACTCACACCATTTTTTGGGCTAAGCACCGTAATAGGAACAGGTGCCATTGTGGGATTGTTCGAAATAGGAACAGGTGCCACAGTGGGATTGTTAGAAATGGGAACAATTGCCACTGTGAGATTATTCGAAATGGGAACAGGTGCCACTGTGGGATTGTTAGAAATGGGAACAGGTGCCACTGTGGGATTGTTTGAAATGGGAACAGGTGCCACAGTGGGATTGTTAGAAATGGGAACAAGTGCCACTGTGGCATTATTCTAAATGGGAACAGGTGCCACTGTGGGATTGTTAGAAATAGGAACAGGTGCCACTGTGGGATTGTTCGAAATGGAAACAGGTGCCACTTGGGATTGTTCGAAATGGGAACAGGTGCCACTGTGGGATTATTCGAAATGGGAACAGGTGCAACTGTGGGGTATTTCGAAATGGATACAGGTGCCACTGTAGGATTGTCAGAAATGAGAACAGGTGCTACTGTGGAATAGTTCGAAATGAGAACGGGTGCCACCTTGGGATTATTCGAAATGGGAACAGGTGCTACTGTGGGATTGTTTGAAATGGGAACAGGTGCCACTGTGGGATTGTTCAAAATGGGAACAGGTGCCACAGTGGGATTGTTAGAAATGGGAACAATTGCCACTGTGGGATTATTCGAAATGGGAACAGGTGCCACTGTGGGATTGTTCGCCACGGCGGCGTCCTCACCTTCCGCATGACGCAGGTCCTCACCGGACATGGCAATTTCGGGAGGTTTCTGTTCCAGATTCATGCGGAAGATTTGAGATTTATGAGCCCAGGTAAGTATCACTATTGCGTGGACCACATGGAGGACACGGTGGAGCATATGGTAGGGGTGTGCCCCACTGGGGCGGAGCTTCGCCGTGTCCTCGTAGAAGAGATCGGCGACGGCGACATCTCGTGCCGAGCCCTGGTTCAGTCCATGGTCCGGGACAAGAGTGATTGGGATACGGTCACCTCCTTCTGCGAACCAGAAATGCTAGCGAAGGAGATGGCCGGAGAGAAAAAATGGCCCCAACTGCTGCGACAGGAGACAGTAAATTAAAGTCTCACCCTCTCGCTTCACCCAGAGCAGGAGAAGATATTACCAAGACGATTTTCAACCTTAAAAAAATGCCACTTAGTCTCAGTCTGTTACTGACGTTTTATAGTTCAGGTACTACTAAGTACCGGACACTAAGTCCGTCTTGGTAACGGTTACGGGAGTCCGATGGATGCGAGACGCACAGGACCGTTCATTGTGGCGACACTTGGGGGAGACCTATGTCCAGCAGTGGACGTCTTTCGGCTGAAAAGATGATGATGATGATGACTACTAAGTACTAATTACTGTAATATTATATTATAAAGGCGAAAATTTGTAAGGGTGTGTGTATGTTTATTACTTCTTCCCGCTTGAACTACTGAACGGATTTACATGAAATTTGGCACACGGGTAGACCATGTCCTGGAATAGTACATAGGATATTGACCTATTTATCCCGGGAGTTGCTGTCTTTTGGGACAATATCCTACTTTCACACGGCCAAAGTCGCTGGCAGAAGCTAGTGGTCCTATATATGTATGTATGAATTTAGTGTTGGTTGGCCCGGCTTGAGTGTAAATGAGCGTTTCTTTTATGGTAGAAATAAAAGTCATGTAAAAAGTAGGTAATCTAATTTATTTATGTGTTGTATCTTTATGATGGTTATCAAATATATCACTGTAAAAAATATATGTGTATCACTGTAATAAGATCGTCACGTTTTAAAGAGGAACAAAAAGACAATTAATTATTATTATTTTGTAACAAAACGTGGCCTCACTAGGAATAACTCCTGTATTGTGAGTCATGTAAACTCACACACACAAGACACCCAGACACAGAACACTTATCTGTAGGCCACACAAATAATAGGGGTTAAAGTATGAAATTGACTTTTAATAAATTAGTGCACTTCACCATCAACGATTGCATCACTACTTACCATTAGGTGGGATCACAGTCAAGCACTGTTTTATCAATAAAAAAAAATATAAAAAATATCAATAAAAAAAAGTTAAGAAAATAGATAAAAACATTAAAAAACTACCAGTCCTAGGATATCGTGTCGTTATCGTTATTGTCTAACGTGAAAACGGCTGCAAGTAACTCCAATCCATTTTTTTTCGTAGCCCTTACTGTCGCACAGCTGGCAAAGGCCTCCCCCAAGTCCTTCCAGATATTCTTCTTCCGTTTCAAACCAGTCCTTGCGGTATGCGTCCTGATCTTCCCGCCACCTTTTTCCATGCCGGCCTCGACGGCGCGTTTCCTCTGCAGGAACCCACTGCGTGGTGACGCTTGCCTAGCGGTCACTGTGCATGGGGCTAACGTTACCAGCCCAATCCCATTTTAGCCTGACAGCCTTTTTAACCACACTTATTATGCTCGTTTTGGAGCACAGCGTGTTATTCCGTACTCAGTCTGTTATTTTAGCACCCAGAATACTGCGTTCCAATAGCAATCTGGCAAACCCCAAAGCGAAACTTTTCTAGTTCAGTGAGTGACCAGATCTGAGCAACGTAGGTTAGGATGGGCAGGATATACATGTCAATGAGTTTACGCTTCAGAGAGATCGACAGATAACCCTTCACTACCCTATAGGGCTAAAATATTTTTCAAATAATTTTCGGAAGTCATCATCATTCATCATTTCAGCCGAAAGACGTCCATTGCTGGACATAGGCCTCCCCCAAGTGTCGCCACAATTAACGGTCCTGTGCGTCTCGCATCCATCGGACTCCCGCAACCGTTGCCAAAGTCATCGGTCCACCTTGTAGGAGGCCTTCCAACGCTACGTCCGCGTCTTCCGGTACGTGGTCGCCATTCAAGAAACTGTCGGCCCCAACGGCCATCCGTTCTGCGAGCAATGTGCCCTGCCCACTGCCACTTAAGGAAAGTAACTCCAAGTTTTTCTCGCATCTATTTAAAAATATTTTGGACTACCCCGCCGTTCTCCTCCTAGCCTTACAATCATCACGCGATATTATTATCATCAACAAAAGCGGCAGTGGTACTAAGTGATACTATTGACGTTTATCTGTCAGATATCATGACAATGATGCGTTGTGGTCCACACGGCACGCGGGCGCTGTCTCAAGATGATGTCAAAGCCATGATTAGCACAATTTTGGAGACTGTCGTATTGCTTTGTGTAAGTTAGGCTGCCTGTGAAGACTGACAGAAAACATATTAGTTAAGAGGAGAGTCCTTATGAAACACCTTTTACAGTTTTCAAAATTTCTAAAAATACACCGCACTGAATTACGCAAAAAAAAAAATAAAGAACCTAAATAGATGTGCCAATAGTTTCACTGCGAGATATTTGCAAACCTATCCTTAATTTCGAGAAAAAAGAAATATTTCATATCTCTTATAAAGAGCTCAATCGACCTTTTCTTTTTATCCTGCAAATAGAAAAGGTCTAATATATAAAAAATAAAAATTATGAACGAACTTTTTTTTTTACCGAAGTTAAGGATATATATTTTGAAAACTGTAAGTACTTTTTAGATGTTTCTTAAGGACTCTCTTTTTAAGGAGAAATTTCTGGTTGTCCTTTGAAATAGGTGGCAAAACTAGATTAGAACAAGTTGAGCCTATCCTAATCTAGTTTTGGGTCAGGTCAGGTCTGAACATGGCTAAGACACTTTTTCGTTGAAATATCGTCATCACCTTGAATGTTTCCATTTATTAGGTCGTCCTTCCTCAGGTTTCCAGTGAGTAGCATCCTCGCCCACCTGTCCAATATATCGCCTTGCTATGCTTTAAATTGTATTTGCATTTATATCAAGAAATTTAGAAATCAGAAACGTTTATTTCAAAAGGACCCTTTACAGGCACTTTTGAATTGTCAAAATGTCGGTTAGTCAAAAAAAAAGTGAAGCTAAATATAGAATATTGAATTCGTAAGTCAACTTCTGATCTTTCATTTCGAGGTTCAATCTGACTAGACTAGTAGGATCCCTTATCTAAGTACCTACTACAAGTGTGCGGTTAAATTGAATGAAATATCTACCAAAATGCTCAACTTGTAATTTAATAAGTTGTAAATAAACGTAATAAAAGTGTCATTTATTTGCACTTTTAATAACGGAGGATTAAATTTTATTGCATTGCATTATAGATATCTATGTAGTTCACGGGTAGACTTTGAATATGTACCTACGTGTGTGTGGAATTTTAATTTCATATTTTAATTCCAAAACACAGTGTTCATGTGGCTCAGAAGCATGGCTAGCTTAAGTGGGATTGGACTGGTCATGTCTACCGCATGCGAATCATCGAGCGGTGGGCATGAAAACACAAAATTGTTGCCCTGAAAGCATGATACGGGGTCGCGCTTGCGCCAGACCACGAAGGATAATATAGAAGGATATGGATGGAGTTGTGAGACCATTATTTAAGTAGGTACTGCTTTAATAAATGAGAATGGATCTTCTTTCTAAAAGGAACATCTTTAAAGGTTGTCTGAAAAGATCATTTTTATCGATACGGCCATCCATTGTTACTTCATGGTTATGCTCACTATGTTATGGTTTCTTCATCCTTTTTTTTTAACTTATGAGGCAAAGCACATTACTCTCAGAACGTATGGTCGATGGAACTGAAAGGTTCTGAAGTGGCGATCGTATACTGGAAGACGCAGTGTTGGAAGGCCTGCCACAGGGTGGACCAATGACCTGGTGAGGGTCGCGTGAAACTGATGGTTGTGAGACGCACAGTACCAGTCATTGTGGCGACACTTGGGGTTGGCCCATGTCCAAAAGTGGACATCTTTCGGCTGAAATTACACTAATATCGATGAAGGAATCGATCGTCAAGAAACTTATTTTTTTATATAACATCACCCGCTCTGTGACTCTCTGAGACTTTTTCTGACTAAAACACACGTAACGGGCAACAACCCTGGTCTTTATCAGACGACGTGCTACTTATTGCTCGACATTCGCAAGCTCTCGCCTACATTGGCCACGGATCGGTTTGCGACTCTCGACGCTGAAAGGGTCTTCTGCGGCGACCAGGGCGTGAAGATTGCCTCTTCCTCACGCTTTCCGTCACCTCCTTCGCAGACAGAGGTAACTGACAGCTTCTCATACCCTCTCGCTACGTACCATAGCCTGAACCAGGGCCGAATGCCTCCACGAGGCCATTGCGGTGCTCTGCCCAAGTTAGGCAAACCTTTATGATCGTCCGGGCGCTCCACGCAATGGTGAGTGAACCTGGGCTATCAGTTCCTTAAAGAGGGGACTTATCACCGCGACTGGTATTGCCAACCCGCCTTAAGCAAGCTTGGCGATCAATGGCCACCTCTGTGTAAGAGGTCTATGCCCTGCAATAGGCCAGCAACAGACTGGTATTATTATTATCATTGATTGACACATGATTCATTCTCACAAACAAAACAATTCACATTGTTGTACTTGTTGAGAGCTGGATTAAAGAGGACAATCACACTGCTTATCAACCGCCAAAATGTGTTTTATCTACAGCTTAATAGTGCTATGTAGGTAAACAATGAATGACTGATATATTATTGATCTTATAGACTACTTATTGAAACTTTAAATGACACTACAGCAGTAAGTCAGCACATGTTATAAAGAGACAATTCACAAAATTTTCAGAGCCAATTCACGTCCCAGTTTCGCACGGGTGAAATTAAACATGTAAAAATATCTTCGTCATTTATTGTTCTTTCTTTTAGTGAAAACCGAATCAAAACCCACTACATGGTTAGGGAGGAGTTAATGGCGTGATAAATACACAAGCAGAAAGCGAGTTTGTTTTATGTTAGATAAAGATAAAGATAAAGTTATAAACATATCCGAGTGAAGGATAACGCAGACCGGCGGGACGCAGAGAGTCGCCACGGCGTCCTTACCTTCCGCATGAAGGGCAAATAAAAAAACGGAGTTATTTAAAACATAATTTAACACATTTATTTTGTAATTTTGTAGCATATCAATATGACTAGTTATTTTCATATAAATGCTTAGGTACTTCTTCATATTCTTCTTTTTTAATAATAGATATGCCCTGATTACATATCTATGACGTCACCTTGCCGTTCTCCCCATTTGCTTGCAACGACTGTCTCTCTCCATCTACTGCGACTACTCCTCGATACTCATCTTCAATCTCCTGCAATGTCCTGCCTCTGGTTTCTGGCATCAAAAACCATATCACAACCAGGCAGTACGTCAGCAACCCAGCATACACTAGGTAGGTTCCAGTGATATCCACACTCTCGACCAGACCAGGGAAGGTTTTGAGCACCAGAAACATATTACCAGCCACAGACGCTAAGCTAATGCTACCAGCTATGCTTCGGTACTCGAACGGGAAGACTTCTCCAGCTATAACACTTGGTAGAGGCACCATGCCCACAGAAACGGAGAACATATGTACGTTAAGCAATATACCAGGGATCCATATAGCTTCATGACTCATAAGACCCTGGTTTTTCAAGTAAACATAAGCAACTATCGCTAAATGATTTGCCACGCAAAGTCCTCCCGTAGCAAACATCATGGTTCGCCTCCTAATTCTGTTTATGATATAAATTGCTAATATATTTACTAGAATTCTTTGGCTGCCAAGACCTAACATCCACGCATCAGCGTTGACATCAGGGTTCATGATTAGTTGGATGATGGTAGTGGCGTAAGCAGCCATGGTGGCTCCTCCTGATAGCTGCCCCATGGCATATGCGTGAACCATCAGAATGATTGGCTTGTAAAACTCCTTTTTTTGTACCGTCGACATTAGCTGTAACTTCTTTTGCGTTCGCATGGTCTTTTCGAAGTTCACTCTTGCTTGGATCATAGCTTCTAATTCTGCTTCTTCCTCATCACCTCTCAACCAGTGAAATACTTCTTTGCATTCATTATACCTTCCTTTGGAGACTAACCAGCTTGGGGATTCTGGAGTGAAGAGTGTCATGACGAGACTGGTGAAGGGAAGGAAGAGACAGACTAAGACAGTTCTGCGCCAGCTAAGGAGGGATCCCACGAGCTGCACGAAGAAGATGCCTGAGCCCTGGGTCAGGGATATTGTAGTGAGGAAGGCTCCTCTATTCTTTGGGCTGGTGTATTCACCGATGAGGATAGAGCGAAGAGGCAGCATCATGCCGAAGGATAGGCCGCCTATTATTCTTCCAAGGAGGATCACCTGGAACAAGTAGAATCGATAGTTCAATATTGTTTATGTCTTTCTCGTTTTACTTAAAGAAATTAAGGAATAGGTTATGATGTTTGAAATATACCGTCCAACTATAATTTAGGTGTCTTCAAGGCTAGAGTGAATAGGCTCTTAATAAACTAGTGTGCGCCTATGAAGGAGACCAAATTAAGTTTGAGAGAACTATAAGTAGTGGTGTTATCCTTTTCGCTTGATGGGGTCCATGTTCACGATTTTTGCAAACCACATATTTTTTATTAAGTGAAACTCACCTCAACGCTATTAGCTAAAAGAGTAGTTAACCAGCCCACCAGAGCCGAGACGCTTACTGTGTAGTGGGCTATCTTGCGGCCATAGCGGCCCATGATCGGAGTGACCACGAAGTTGCCGATTAGCAGGGTTATGCCCACCACCGATGCTGAAACATACGGAGCACATCTGTAAGTATTGCGTTCAGGGCAACTAGAGGAACACAGGTGGTAAAAGTATGACACAACTCTCTCGTTCCACCCAGAGCGGGAGAAGTTATTTGATGATTTGAATTATTTATAAGCGTTGATTAGCGTACTTAATAAGAGGTTTTCTGATGCCTGGAAGTCTAGGAATATCTTCGTATCTATTATTAGTAATAGTTACTTACAGACAAGCTGCAGGCTTCCATTTACCCTCACGACTTATTCCTAAAGTGGTCTTGGACCTCCAGGACTCCGTACAGACGTGTGGAGAGCCAATAAAAAATAAATGGAATGTGCAGGAGAGGTAAATAAAGACCTTACAAGTGAATACCATTATGGCAGGCCGTCAATAATAAATAATGGCCGTTTCTGACCCTGAGCTGTATCAAGTGGTAGCATAATTATGTAATTTTTTTTTGTTGAAAGGTTCGCGCTTGACCGCTATGTCACCTGATGGAAAGTGAAGATGCGGTCGACGATGGAGCGCGCTTACCTAGAAGTAACCTATTCACTCTTGACTGAAAGATCCCCAGGTTGTAGCCATCTGGAAACACAGACTCCGGTAGGGAATTCCACTCCTGAAAGTGTTTCCATTTCATACCCCTTATGGACACTACACACAATTCAGTTTACCGTCAAGTTTAGAAAAAGAAAATAGGACAGCTACTTCAACTATTTGTTTATTCTCACATCGGAACGCCAATGGATGTCAATGATAAATGATAAATGATATTTATTTTGTAAATAGGTTTAAAAAAACACTTTTACACGTCAATTTTTTTTTTTCGTCATTTTTAAACTAGATGAGGCCGGTGTTTCCTAGCTGACTACCCTGAGAAGAAACACCGAAACAAACTCAGGGGTCAAAGTCTCTTTTAAAGTCCATACAGTAAATATGTAATGGTCAAATCACATGAGAACCATGCAGATTTGTCTGAAATGGTCTTTTGAAGAAAGAACGTTACAGATTTGAGTGGACCTGTCCAGTCAGTGCAAGCATTTGTCAGTATTCGTAAAGCTCAACTCAGGACTACTAAGGAGCTCAACTACTTGACGAACAATACCAAGGAAAGGACATTTGGGTAGGCCGCAGAAAATACTCAAATTGCCAGACATACGTTAAAATTACTGAAAAGGAAAAAAAAAAGCAATCAACATAGTCCTCACGTTCACAATAATAAAAAGAAAAATATTGTTTACAATACTAAGTAAACATTGATGTCAAAAATTAATAGAGAAAGAGAGAAAAAAAAAGTCAAATTGCAAAATAAAAATAATCTACAATATCAAATTGTAATAAATAATAATAATAATAATAAAAAGCAAAATTGAAATTAAAAACAAAAGAAAAAAAATAATAATAAGACAACAGTTGCAGTGCGTACTGGAGCAGGTCAATCCCAAGCCTTTTGGTCCTCAACATAGTCCTTTATAGTGTAAAAATCCTTTTGGCAAAGTTTTCGCTTTACAAATAATTTGAATTTATTAAGGCTTAGTTGTTGAATATGACTAGGAAGTTTATTATAGAAGTGTATGCATTGGCATCTAAATGAGCCCCCTATTTTTTTCAGCCTGGTTGTAGGAACCACAAATTTGTGTTTGTTCCTAGTATTAAAATTATGAACATCACTGTATTTTTTAAACATGTTTATATTTTTATGTACATACAAAATATTCTCGTAAATATACTGTGAAGGTACAGTCATTATATTAATTTCTTTAAATTTATCTCTGAGGGAGTATCTGGGACTTAATTTATAAATCGAACGAATAGCCCTTTTTTGCAAAACAAAAATTGACTGTATTTCGGCGGCATTTCCCCACAGTAGAATACCGTACGACATGACACTATGGAAATAGCTAAAGTAAACTAAACGGGCAGTCTCTACATCAGTTAAATTTCGAATTTGTCTAACAGCGTATGCTGCAGAGCTAAGTTTTTTTGATAATTTGTCTATATGTGGGCCCCACTGAAGCTTAGCATCTAGAGTTATGCCCAAGAACACTGTATTATCTTCAGGACTCAACTCTTTACCTTTTATTAGCACACAATTAGTTCAGAATCTTCTATTTTCTAACATCATGTGCGCGGTGGAGTGGTAGTCATCAAAGGAGCGGCGCGGTGTGGTGGTCGGTCACGTACGCTCGCTTACGAAGCATCAGGCCAGCGTTCCTCCAGGATTCCACATGTACATAATCCCATATCGAAGACATTTTTTAAATTTTAAAGCTCTTTCGATGAGTTTTTCAAAGGAAACTATGACTTTGTTCACACAAATCACCTTCTATTTCCCTAACTTGCTCGTAACACGGTTGACAACTGAATCCAGAGCCACGTGCGTAGCACAAGAAAGCAATATAGTGGTGACCGGATATAACGCCACTTCACAGAAACAGTTAACTGTTTAATCAAATCAGTGCATGTATAAAAACAACCGGAACAACTCTTACAAAAATATAAGTATCTGAAACATTTGATTTAATGTCACATGAAATTTCAGGAATTATTTAATGCACGACTTTAAATGTAAAATCATTAGAGACACAATAGAAAGACAATGAGAGAGCGAACGGCGTTCGCTTAGGGTTTAATGAATTAACAAAAATACATGGTTTGTAAATATACCAAAACTAACGCCATCTAGGAATAAAAGACGACAGTCATTTCTAACATTACAATAACAGCTGTCCACGGAGTAGAGAAAAAGTGTCACACACAGAATCAAGTGACGGATCAATCGAGAACCCTATCCAAACAATTAGATTCCAACACGATACGGAAGTTTTGGGAGTTACAGAGTTTATACTCGTACAACTTTTCAAATGGAATATACCACAACTTGCTCCAGCACTGAGTCCGAGTCCATACAAAATTGCCCATAGCCCTTGAAGAAAACAATCGCGTACTTTTGAAATTTTACATCACAGTTAAGTGAGTTAGTTATTGTTGTTGTAAGACCCACAAACCTCCATTGAAAACGGGAGAATCTCCGACCAGGCGAGTGTTGTGTCTGGTCCAGGCAATTGCCCGAAAGTTGATTGCAATCGCAGTGCTCTAATCGCGCGAAGAACTCTGGTACCATGATACAGGCTAGTTCCTATATAGTAACATAGATGTCGCTACAGTCTGACCTAATCTAGTCGTTTCTAACTTAAAATAAGAAGACCTTACCAATCCAAGAGTCAGCCTCTTTACTGGTGTGTATATCGGAGTCGGGCTGGTGTAGCTGCGGCAGCAGGACGGCAGAGAACCCCACCACGGCACCATGCCCGATTAAGTTGATGCCCACCGCTGACGTCACGAAACACTGCAACATGTAACAGTCAATGAAATACTAACTAGTTTCTGGCTAGCGGCTTCGCCCACGTGTAAAATTATATAAAGGACTTTAGGGATAAAAAGTATCCTCTGTCCTAGTGTGGGTCTCGGGCAGGGGTGCCAGCTTTTAGAAAACCTCATGGGTGCTCGCATGAGTTCTCTTCTCAACTTCGCCACTTTTTCGAGTCTTCAAATGAGCATCCATTTGATGACTCGAAAAAGTGACGAAGTTGAGAAGAGAAATGCACACTGATCGACCGACAAATAAATAAATTTCCTACTTACATACTGCGTACTTAATTACTAACTATGTTTGATAAAAATTTAGAATGAAACCATTATAATAAAATTAAATTAGTTTTTATTATCAAGAAATATTATAATTTATACGTAACCTAAAAGGCGATTACTGATCCTCTTTCTTGATGTCTATTTTCAGGGGTGCTTGGCACTCACTGTTTATTTGTCATGGGTGCTCGAGCCCCCGAGCACCCACGGAGTCGGCGCTCCTGGTCTTGGGAATCCGATGGATTCAAGAAATACAGGACCGGTCCTTGTGTCGACACTTGGGGAGGCCTATGTCCAATAGTGGACGTCTTTCGGCTGAAATGATGATGATGATGACGATTGTAAAGGTGAAAGTTTGTGAGTGTGTTTGTTACTTATATACGCTTAAAAGGCTGGACGGATTTGAATGAAATTTGGCACACGGGTAGTCCATGGTCCCTTAGAATAATTTTCTAGTTTTACGCGGGCGAAGCCATTGGCAGCAGCTAGTGGATTTTATAATAAATTAATAAATAACAAAAACTTTTGAATTAAACGGGGTTCAAAAAATTTTTTGGCCCGTAAATCAAACCTGACACCTCATGCATGCATTACCCTGATGTTACGCTATTTAAATCACTAGCAAACCCAACAAATGATAAGTTCACCACTTCCAAAACGTGTGATCTGTTATCAGCTTGTTATCTAAATTGTGTTGATAACAGCAAACATTTAACCACATTTAGACAGTGAAATTGGACCCAAAAAAAGACTAAAAACAGGCTTATAACTCAAAGATCTTAAAGAATAACAAAAAATCTTACTAACCTGTTTCAAAAACGGCGAAAATCTGCTTTTTCCTCTTGCCATTATTACAAATAACAGTGTTAATGCATTCACAACAGTCTCGTGCTATCTATACACTAAAAAAATTGCAATTATCTCATATTATCAGATCTACTTTTGGTATCAGACATGATAAAATTAAGAATTACTAACGAAACTGAATTGTATGACAGCGCAAAAAGTGAAATTCTTTTTGTGATCATATGGCGAACGTAAACATACAGACATAATGAAATATTGCTTCACACGTCAAACGAAGATTTGATCACAGTTAGATTGTTGTAAGAGGATCATTTTTGTAGAACACAGAACACCTAAACACTGATCTTGATAAATTAGAGATTAACATAATAACATAATTAGGAGATCATCACTCAGTATGTTAGGGTCGGCTTTCAAGCTAATCGAATGCAGCCGAAACCCAATATTTTGCATGGAACGACTTCCTATGTGGCCTGCACAACCTTGTTGCTTGTTGTATCATTGTTATACCTCATCACTTATCTTGGAAGACAGTTTGCTGATCACAGTTTCGTTATTGCTAACGATTCGTCCACGTCAACATAAATGAGGACCAAATGAACGGTTTTAAATTCCAAGTAGGCACAAGTAATTGACATGTTTGTACGCACAGTTTCACTTATTCACTGGTATTTGATCACTTTCACAAACGTTATAGTTCGTAATAGTTCCATTGGCAACTTCCAAACTAAAACAACTTGCGTTTAAATGAACTCAGACAGTCTTTGATAGTGTGAAGGACATTTATTTTTAAAATTTGTAGTATGTGACGCGTAAATATACTACTAGTACTACTAATGCAGTTTTAGACATTGAATGAGGAAGATCGGTGAAGCCTTTTGGCTGTGTGTCGTACTATAAGATAAATATTTTCACTTTGAACAATTGACACAGCATTTCAATGCAAGTTTCAGCCACAATGAAGCGAGCTGTGTAATTTTAGATCGCATGGCGATCGGCGACGGAGTTATTCGAATAACCTTACCTTGACTGATGTCAATAAGGAAAATCGAGCCGGGTTCCGCACTGAATAATGTACGAAACCCATAAATTAGGCTTTCAGCTTCTGTCTATCATTGTGCTTTATGCTATCATACGTTTGTGATCCGACTTTATTTACTTTAGTTTCAGTGGAGTATGATTATGTCTCTCTAATAGAATATGTTAATTCGTATGTATACCGTGTAAGGAACACAATACTGAGCCCCAAACCTAAGATTACAGATGTTACCTGGAAAGCTGCTATTCTTAAGTGGGATTGGGCTGGACATGTCTGCCGTATGACAGATGAGATGTGGGCTAAAAGAACCGCTTATTGAGTCCCATTAAATGCATGGCGACATTGCGGAGGACCAAGACGAAGGTGGAGAGATGAACTTGACTCTACCGAAGGAACTGGCCAACAATGGCAGAAGATTGACGTTTGGGGAAAAGAGAGAGTGAAGCCTTTGCCACTGGGACATAGCAGGCTGATTAGATTAGATACCTAACCTGGATCATTTCTTCTGCGAAGTAGTAATGCTAGCAAAGGAGATGGTCCCAAGCGTGAGGAAACGGACTTCCTCACGCCTCAGTCACCAAAACCACAACCCCGTCTACCAGCCACAATGTGCGTGAGCTCGAGCATATGGTGGCGAGCACCCGTGATTCGTAGTCCGCAAGGACATCGAGCAATGGGTAGCTCGCCGTCCGGACCAAGCTTAGTCGTCGACAGCAAATGTTCCACGCACGCCTAAAATAGAGGTCAGCAAACCGTAGGGGCCCAGCTGGGCCAATGCCTACTAGAGTCATTAGAGGACTTCTGAAAAGGTAACTCATGGTCTTATATTGCAAAGGCCAACTGAAAGAACATAGATGTAATGATATAGAAGAACAATTGATCAATCCTACTGCAGTCTTCCAATTCGATTATAATTTAGTTGTCTTCAAGGCTAGAGTGAATAGGCTCGTAATAATACTTAATAATTATTATTATTATTCGCTCAGCAGTTTTGTGGCGAACTGTTGGGCATTAGCGACCCCACGGACCCGATATCCCGGGAGAATCCTTGTTCCTTATCTCCGGCTTGCCTTTATTGGCCGGCCGTAGTAAACACTGACGAGGAACAGAGCTCTCACCTCTCTCTTGCCTTTATTGGCTGGCTTGAGTGGAGATTCGCAAGAGCAAACGTGCTCGGGAGAAGTATGTATAATCCAGTAAGGTGCTGGTAGGGAACTTGACCGTACTTCCAGATTGTCTTGATAGCCGTGGTATACCTTTCCACTCCTCAAACACTTCAGGATATGTTGCCCTCTTGTAGCTACATCATTTCGTGCTAGCGACCGTTTTTGGAGTCCCTTTTATTGAGAGTGCAAGTCACCCTCTGCCTTTTTATCGATGGATATTAATAACATTGTTCAGGCAGGGGCCATAGTTTTAACATAGTTCCTGGGTAACCAGTCCACTTAAGACTTTAAAAAAAAGCCCTATATCTTAGTTTTCCGTGTGTCGCAATACACACCAACCGGGGGTTGTCTTTGGATGCACTAGTACAGGGCCTACAGGGATAATCGCCGGTTGATATCATGTTCCATTAAAAGCGTCAAAGGGGCCTCTGCGAGTTGGTTTCGACTCCTCGTACGTCTTCTAAAGGTCCAGGACCTCAGGGTCCTGAGATATGTAAATAATTTTATTAACCGACTTCAAAAAAAAGGAGGAGGTTATCAATTCGGTTGTATTTTTTTTTTTTATGTTTGTTACCACAGAACTGCGTCGTTTAAGGACCGATTTGCAAAATTTTTTTTCCCTTTATAGGATATGCTTCCAGATTGGTCCCATTTTTTTCAAAATCCAGTTCTGATGATGGAATCCATGAGGAATCGAGGGAACTCCTCAAAAATTATAGGCAACCCTATGGTAAATTTAGTATTTTCATCAAGAACTTAAGCATTTACAGTCAAAAAGTAAGATTTGATGAAGTGAAACTGATGAAGAAGACCAGAAATGGTCAACGGAACTTCATACTCAAATGGATATCATAATGAAGATATAGTTAAGCGACTATGACAATACAAATAAATGAATGATTCTGAATAGTTACGTTGAAAATGGTATCATCGAAGTGATCTGATGATGATGATGATGGAGCCGGAAGGTAGGCACTGGAACTCCGTAATTAATCAATGTAACCTAGCCGTGTTTGGACTTATTAGAATTGTCGTGAGATGCTCTTTGGCTATAAGGTACTATCGAACTGATCTGATGATGGAGCCGGAAGGTAGGCACAGGAACTCCGTAATTAATCAATGTATCCTAGCCGTGTTTGGGCTTATTAGAATTGTCGTGAGATGCTCTTTGGCTATAAGGTACTATCGAACTGATCTGATGATGGAGCCGGAAGGAGGAAGGTAGACACAGGAACTTTATAATAAAACAATGTAACCTAGCGTATTTGGGTTAATTGGAATTGTCATGAGAAATAGGCACTCTGTTTATAAGTGTATCGCAACTAAAAAGTGTGAAATAAAAACTTTTTACAAAAAAAAAATAACCGACTTCACTAAAAAAAAAAAAACACTAAAAGGATCAAAATAACTTTAATTTCGGAAGTCGGTGTTAAATAAGAAACAAACAATACCGAGAAACACCGACTTCCGAAATTAAAGTTATTTTGATCCTTTTAGTGTTTTTTTTTTTTAGTGAAGTCGGTTATTTTTTTTTTTTGTAAAAAGTTTTTCAAAGACAACTCTTGGTCAACATTTATATGTTAGTATCACTTATTTCTATGTTAGTTCAGACGTTACAATCTTTATTTGGTATTTTTCCCATAAAACAAATTTCATAATTATTAAATTCAAATTAAAATGGTCGTAGAGTGTAAAATTAAGTGGTAAATTAAATGTCATAGAGTAAAAATTTAAAAAGCGGTTGATTCACCATCAACGATTCCATCACTGCTAACCATCAGGTGGGATCGCAAGCATTGCTTAACCTAGGAGCTCAACCCATGTGGGTATCATTATTTAGCCACGAGCTTCTTGTTTGACTGAGCTGTTGGTCTAGTGGTTACTGACTCTGGCTGCTATGCCGGAGGTCGTGGGTTCGATTCTTACCCAAGACAAATGTTTGTGTGATGAGTACGGTCATTAGTTCTGTGTCTGGGTGTAATTTATCTATAATAATTAATAGGTATGCATTTAGAAATTTAGAAGTATATTTATCAGTTGTTTAGTGCCCATAGCACTCTGCTTAGTTTGGGACTAGATGACGTTGTGTGATAGTTGTGGAATATTATTATTATTTCTATGCTAATCAAACTAATATTATTAAGACAAAAGCTTGTGAGTGTGTGTGCGTTTGTTTGGTATTTCTTGACACTCGCTAAATTTCATCCAAATTCGTTCAGCCGTAACGAATTAAGATGAGATTTGGCTCACGGGTAGTTACGGAGATTTCCCGAAGTACATTACCTTAGGACAAATTTCTAACAGCAGTTACCAAATAACGATAAAGGATGTTTCGACTCATAAGTCTAACAAGCACTACCAGTATTTAAACAAAAAAATAACCTCGACAAAGCTCCTTTAATTTGAACATAATAACAATATAACATACGTAATTTGAACATGATTGCGTAGGCACTTACCACGCACCTATAATAGGCAATTTTGAGTTAGGAGGTGAAATTTAGTCAACCGAAGTCGACTCACGTCGATCTAAGTGCGCAGCTATACTGTCGTTTACTGGTTTGACCTCTGTTTGTTATACAAGTCTAGTTTATTGACTTTGACCCAGAAAGTAGAAGTCATATTGCATAATATCGAGGAAAAACCAGTCAAATGACTTATAAAAGGATCATGTGTAAGTATATTGAATTCAAACTGGGTGCAGACTACGTTTCTGAGAAAAGCCTTGTGACGGATAGATAGATGTATAGACATAGATGCTTACTGCAAACACTCTTTGGAATTCTTACTCCATATTTTTTTCCTTAAAACTAACCTTGGCCTCAACCACGGATATTATGGCCTCAACGTAGTCTTGTTCTTAAAATGTGAATCACCTACAAGTTTTTACAAATCACCAGACACCGATTTATAGGGTGTCTCACTCATCAAGTTTAGGAGAGTCAGCTTGGAGGTATGAGCTTATATTAAGTTCTCGATAAGTCTTTCGATTGAATGTCATATTTTTTTTAGCCAATACTTTCCCACTGCTGGGCAAAGGCCTTCCCCAACTTCTTCCAGGTATTCTTCTCTTGAGCCACCTCGAATCAGCCCTTGCGGTAGGTGTCTAGGTCGTCCCGCCACCTCCTCACAGGTCGACTTCAGCGGCGGCGTCCGTCCTCAGGTATTCACTTTGTGGAGACTCTTGCCTAACAGTCAGTGGGTGCATGCGGCAGATATGACCCGCCAAATCCCATTTTAGCCTGGCAGCCTTGTTTCCTACGTCTATGATCCCAGTCTTTTGGCGTACTGTGGTGTTCCTCATTCTGTTGGCTTTTTTGACACTCAGAATGCTGCGCTCCATTGCTCGTTGGCAAACCCCAAGGCGAAACTTTAGTGACTCGGTGAGCGACCATGTCTGAGCACCGTAGGTTAAGATGGGCAGATACATTTATCGATGAGCTCTCCCTTCAGGGAGATCGGGAGGTCTCCCTTCATTAGTGTCTTCATGGATCAGTATAGCTTTTCCAGGCGTTTTCGATACGGCGATCGATTTCCTTCTTCTGCCTGTTTTCGAAAGAAACTAACTGGCCTAAGTAAATATACTCATCGACATAATTTATATCCTGCCCATCTACCTCAACCCTACGTTTAGTGCTGTTCGTCATACTTTTAGTTTTGGACCGATTCATCGCCAGCCCCACCTGAGGCTTGCCGTGCTTAGGTCTTGAAGCATGGATTAGATCAGTAGGGGCAAAAAGGACAATGTCTTCGGCAATCCTAAAGTTTGTTAGTCTCTTACTACCGAATGCAATGCGAGTCGACCATGAGGCAGGAGGCTGCCAGTGTTCTAAAAATCTCCTCGAGAATGCTTGTAAATAATTTCGGAGGGAGCGGGTCACCCTGTTTAACACCTTTTTGTACCCCAAACGCAGGTCCTGTAATATTTAATATGATGTCTGCGCCTCTGCGGTGCTGTTATGGTAGATATTTTTTAAAAGGTCTATCAACATACTCTATATATCTATATATTGCTGTTCTAGTTCCTCGTTTTCTAAAGATTTAAATATTTCGGAGTGTTTGATACTATTGAAGGCCTTCGTATAATTTACAAAGGCTAGGTATAGAAAGAGGTTTATTCAATTCTGAATATTTTTCTAAAATTTGGTTCAAGGTCTGTAGGTGGTCTGTAGTTGAAAAGCTAAGTCGAAATCCGGCTTGTTCTGGTGGCTGATGTTTATCCAGTTTCCCGTCTATGCGATTGTTTATCACTTTAATAAAGGTCTTGTATATGTGAGATGTTAAACTGATTGGACGGTAATTGCCGATGTCACTTTTGTCGCCTTTTTTATGCAAAATAACTATATTGGAATGGCACATAATTTTTGGTATTTCTGTTTGTAATATGTTGTTAAACAGTTAGGTGAGGCATTATATATATGAGCCAATTTTAAGCGCTTCAGTAGTTATACCATCTTTCCCGGACTTGTATTGTAGCGCATAGTGCTGAGTGCTTTGTGCACTTCATAGCCATTGATTTGGGGAATAGAATCTGAAGGATTGTATTCGGTGTTAATATTAGATGGTGAATGGTCGGAGTACAATGATTTATAGAAATTTGTTTCTATTTCTATGGTTTTTTTTTCTATTGTAATGTTTCTTGCCGTCGTTGTCTACCAAACTGTTAACCCAAGTATTTTCTTTTGTGACTGCGATGTATTGTTTCCTAAAGCTGTTTTAACCAAATGTGTATTTAGATTTCTCAAATCTCTTCTAATACTCTTTTTAACTTAATTATTTATTATTCTGTATTTTGTTATTCCTATTTCTTTATTGGTTCGTTTTTCTATCAAATCAATGCTGTTAGTTTATTTCTATTTCTAGATTAATTTGTTTTATATGGATTTACAAGACTTGATTATTCCAGTAGCATTAGCAGTTCTTCTGCGGCTGTTTCATTGACTTTGAGTTCTTTAAAATAATTTGATAATTCTCGGTTATAGTGTTCGAAGTTGTTAATAAGTGTTTCTTTTGAAAGCTTCTTAACTTGTTTCGTAAACATTTTGGCGCGGTGGATTTTAAAATCTAGTCTTATGTTTGCGCGAATTGGTCTATGGTCTGTGCTATATTTGAAACTGTCTATAACGCTAATGTTTTTTTATAATATACCTATCCGATGATAAAACTTAGTCAATTTCGTTGCGAGTAAAACCGTCAGGTGACACCCAGGTCCATCGTCGTTGCAATTTCTTTGAGAAGAAGCTATTGGATATCTGCATGCTCTGTGTGAATGTAACTAACACTCTATTTTTATAATTTTTATTTTCTCATTTTTTTTTAAATAATTTTGTTTTAATTTTTTATTTTGTATGTATTTCTGTGGTAGGTAATCACTGTTGTTTAATACCATGGGTAATATTATATTAATCATCATCTTCCTGACCTTGTCCCATATTAATTGGGGTCAGCGCAGCACGCTTTTTTCTTCCATTCTATCCTCGCAGCAGTCACGCTATCATTGACTCCCTTTTCACTCCTTACAAATCCATCCACCTCTTCTTTGGCCTCTCTCGCCCGGTCCTTCCATCCACATTTGTATATAGGGTGACTGGTAATTAGTGTACGATACTTAAACACGTGATTATGCTCATGATAATCAACAACTTTTACTATGAGAATAAACCTGAAATCGCGAAAAAAAACAGCTGTTCAGTACATTTATGTTTGCCTAATGTACTGAACAGCTGATACTTTTTTCGCGATTTCGCCTTTGCTCCCATAATAAAAATTGTTGATTATCATGAGCACAATCACGTGTTCAAGTATCGAACTAACGTAACTATTCACATTTTGTTCGACGTTAAGCCAACCAATAAAAAAAGAAATGTGACGACAAAAACAAATTCTAAATGTTTGACCATTTATAAATTCTAAATATTTATTTATTTATGAGAATTATGTCCTTTTCACTTACCATAGCAAGATAAACGATTCCCTTTCAGCTTTTCAGTCACTGGCGCCACTTTCAAACTTCCTATGCTCATTTCTTACTATCCATTCTCGTTATTCCACACATCCATCTCAATATTATATTAATGTGGTTCTTAATATGGTCAAATGAGTTGTGGTGAACACGGTTATGACCTATAATAGGCAAACATATATATACATATGTGTGTGTTATATGTTCATATTTTAATATTGTTTCCTGTGAATAAATTTGCCTCTCATGCATGAGGTCGGGTTCGCAACGAAGCAAGTACCAATGTGAATTTCTCAATTCATACTCGTATGTAATTTTCGAAGCGTTTTGGGAACACATTCATAGTGCGTACAGCTAAGGAGTGGAATTCCTTGCCGGAATCTGTTTTTCCTGATGGCTACAACCCGGGAATCTTGAAGTCAAGAGTGAATAGGTTACTTCTAGGTAAGCGCGCTCCATCGTCGACCGCATCGTCACTTTCCATCAGGTAAGATGGCGGTCAAGCGCGAACCTATCAAGAATAAAAATAAAAAAGAAGTTTATTTAGGATATTACTGACACCTCTTCCTTGGAAAGCACTTAAAGACGTTGGTCCCGGCTGCCATTCGTAGATCTTTGACAGTCGTCACAGGCAGTTAGACGTCAAAATTCTGACCTTTAGTGGACATGTCAGCAACTGTAGGGGCTCAGCAGGGTCGAAGTCTACTGGGGCCAAGGGTCTGATTCTGAAAGGAAGACTCGGCCCTGGTACGAAAGGCAACGAAGGAACAGGACTGGGTTTTTAGTCAGTAAAAGTCTGACACTATCTCCCGCTCCGCCCAAGAGCTTGGGATGTCATAAGATGATTTTCCCACAGAAAAAAATCTTCAGTCTGTCCAAGGAATAACGTGTTGCCCAGTAACTGGGTTGTGGAGGTCTGATAGACAGTCACTCCATGTGAATCACAGTTATTCAGCCGCATCCAGTTACACTGGAAGCTGACCCTGAGCTAGTTGGGAGGAGGCTGGGGAGATGTTGTTAAGTAATATTGTATGCTGGTCGTTGCTGCTGTCATGTTGGTGTGCCAATAAAGGAAAAGTAGTCGAAGAAGCATGATCGTAACTTTTATAAAAATAAATCAAACATTTTTCACTTACAAAACAATTTACATAATATGAACCTTAAAAAACAGTATACTTACATACTTAATATTGTTGTAGTTGTACATTTAGTACAACAATTATCACATTTAATATCTAAAGAAATTATAAAAATACTTAATTGCTTACAATTGTTGCCTAATTACTTTGTAATCAGATTCTTATGGCCTATTCGATTTAGATATCAATGTACCGTTACAAGTAATTTACCATTATATGACATTGTATTTTGCCATTATATAATTGCTTATACGCTTTCAACATGTCCGATAACCAGGAGTTAGACCGGTTCCTTGTCAGCACCGGTTTACAATACTGTTACAATGCTAACAATGCTGTTAATATACTTTTAATAACTTTTCACCGTTTAAAAAACCAAAAGCCTGTATGTGGTGAAAATATCGAAACATGAGTATTGATTCCCTAAACTTGAAATACTTATGGACTGATTTCAAAAGGTCACAAAATACCAGTTTCACTAACACGATTAGATTTAAGCTATTACTATTAACTATCACAGAAAGTAAACAATCCTTTAGGTATAATCAGCTATCAACTTTAGATTTCTCAACGTCCACCTTATCCTTCAAACTCTGCCGCACTTCCACATCTTCTGGAGTTAAAGTCTTCCCTCTGAAATGGTCTTCGATCTGCTGCAGAGTCCTGCCCTTAGTCTCTGGCAGCAGCCACCACACAACGAACAAGTTATATGACATAGCACCAGCATACACTGCATAAGAACCATGCAGACCTATGCTTTCTATCATTGCTGGGAAAGTCTTCGTGACGAGGAAATACCCGGAGGCTATTGAGACGATACTGATACTGCCACCGACGCTCCGGTACTCCAAAGGAAATATTTCGCCTGCGATGACGTATGGCAAGCAAACCATCCCAACCGCTACGGTAAAGAACTGTATGTTGATGAGTAAGATTGGTAGCCATACAGCTGTATAAGTTAGCCATCCTTGGATTTTGGCGTACACATAGCAAGCTATGGCTATATTGCTCAGGATGCAAAGACCCCCAGTTGCCATGAACATCGTCCTTCGTTTGACCTTGTTGACTACGTATACCGCCATAACATTTGATATATTTCTCTGAACATCTAAAGCTATCATCCACACGCGAGCATCGACTTCTGGACCAGCCAAGTAGGTGATGACTGTGGTAGAATAGCAAGACATGAGAGCACCACCAGAGAATTCTCCCATTAAATAGCTGTGTATCATTATCACAATCGGTTTGTAAAACTCCTTCTTTTTAAAGAGCACTACAAGATCTTTGCAGTTCGAAATAGGAGCTCTCTTCGTTTCACATCTAGCTCTGATCATTTCCTCTAATTCCTCTTCTTCACCATCACCTCTGAGCCATCGAAAGGTCTTTCTGCAGTCGTCATATCTTCCTCTTGCTGCTAACCAGCTCGGAGATTCAGGGATAAAGAATGTCATAAGGAGACTGGCTAGAGGAAACGCGATGAGTATAAGAATGGTTTTCTGCCAGGAGACCAGAGACCCTATGAGGTGGACCAGCAGGATGCCGAAGGCTTGGGCTACGGATACCATGGTGAGGAAGGCTCCTCTGTTCTTGGGACTGGTGTACTCTCCGAGGAGGACTGAGCGGAGAGGCAGCATCAGGCCGAATGACATGCCATGGATTACTCGTCCTATAATTATTGCCTGAAACAGAAGATACGTTTTGATCAGTTATTTTTATGTATCGGACTTGTGCAGCTAGTTTTACCCTATCTAGTTTCAACAATTTTGAAGTACATTTTAAATTACTGACTACTAACTTCAATATTGTTTTAGATAGACGCAGTATGGTCTTTTCTATTAATGGTAGATAGACAAAGTTGCACCATATTGTTTGTTATTTACCGTTTTGGTACTGTGCCTTAAAAATTAGCGTCAATTATGATATATGATTGACATACTTGGCAAACACCATATTGAAAAAGGTTTGATGTGCATACAACATTACATACAGAAATGAAAGTAACCCAAGATTGGAACATGAAGCGACTGTTGCCATATTTAAAAACTGGGCAAGTGCGAGTCGGACTCGCGCACTAAGGGTTCCGTACAAACTTGAAAGGTAAATTGCTGTTTAAGATTTAAGACGTATTAAAAAAAACTACTTACTAGATCTGGTTTAAACCAATTTTCGGTGGAAGTTTACATGGTAATGTACATCATATTTTTTTTTTTAGGTTTATCATTATCTTATTTTAGAAGTTACAGATACACATTTTACCACTTTGGAAGTGTCTCTCGCGCAAACTATTCAGTATAGAAAAAAATGACATTAGAAACCTCAATATTATTTTTGAAGACCTATCCATAGATACCCCACACGTATGGGTTTGATGAAAAATTTTTTTTTTAGTTTCTGTTCTAAGTATGGGGAGCCCCCAAAATTTATTGTTATTTTTTCTATTTTTATGTAAAAATCTAAATGCGGTTCACAGAATACATCTACTTACCAATTTTCAAAAGTATAGTTTTTATAGTTTCGGAAAAAAGGTGGATGTGACATACGGACGGACAGACAGACAAACATGACGAATCTATAAGGGTTCCGTTTTTTGTCATTTGGCTATGGAACCCTAAAAAGTGTTGAAATCTAATCAAATCATTTTATTTGTTACAATGCAGGTACGTAACATACAAGAGGTGTTGCAAAAATAATTAAAGTGCACTGTATTCTACTTTGGGAGTATACAATAAATTATATAAATAAATTTTGTGATCATGATTCTTTAAAATGTCAATAACTATTTAATTAAAATGTCAAGCACTTGAATGAAGTAAAAATAGTTAACAATGTCAAATATTAAAATGGTAACAAATGTCAATCGTAATCTAGATTTATAAAAGCAAAAACTGGCTGACATATCAACGCATCTATAGCTGAAACTAATGGGACTAAGAGTGTGAAACTTTCCATAAGGTTTCCTATTATGACGTAGGTGACCACTAAGAATGGATTTTCGAAAACTCACCCCCTAAGGAGATGAAACAGGGGTCCAAAGTTAGTATGGAAAAACCTACTTTCACGTGGGCGAAGCCGCCGGCAGAACTTAGTCCTCTACAAAATTCTGTCGTAAAAAATTCTTACAATTATTTTTTAAATAAAATGACATTGAGCTATTTGTTGTTTCTTATGTTTAAAATTTTCGGAAACTTAACTGGGAAAAGTTTGGATTGAACATAAATGGGAGGAAAATCAACCACCTACGTTTCGCTGATGACTTGATTATATTCGAAGAGTACCTGGAAAACCTGCACATCTTGGTACATAACTTAAACGAAGAAAGTGAAAAAATTGGTCTAAAAATGAATATCAGCAAAACGAACACGTCACAAACTGAGATAAAAATAAGCGAGGAAAGACTAACAGACGTAGAGGACTACATGCACCTGGGCCAAATTATTTCCTTTATAAATCAAGCATCAAAAGAAGTAAAAGTACTGGTCTCTCCAAAAAATCATGAAATCGAAAAACTTGGGAATGGCGCTGTGAACCGCTTTGGGATGATTTCCTTTTTCCCATCCTGTCCTCCCTTATTTGAATTCGCCGCCAATAGCACACGCATCGCATCGCCACCTGACGGCGGATGGAAGAAGCAACAGTTCGAACTCAACAGCACGTCAACCCGCGCGCGGAGTTAAAGGAACCTGAATATATCGTGAAATACTACTGCTAGTGATGCAGTGAGGTGATCCCCGGCTCCCAGCATCCCGTGAGTACCTGACTAATCCCAATTTCCTCCAAAATCCTTCAGCCTGTTCTGTGTAGGAAACTTAGGAAAGCGTCCCTGGTTGGACGCAATACTCATTCACGCTGAAAAGAAAGACCTCATGCATACTACCATGATTAACATATGGCTGTGAGACAAGGGCCCTCGCTAGATGGCTCAGAGAAAAGCTTGCTAAATGTCAAAGAGCCATGGAGAGAAGCATAACCGGCACTAAAAGGCAAGATAAATTAAAGAAATAGTGATCTTCGCTCCAGAACGAAGCTCAAAGATATTCTCGCTAAAATAGACCAACAAAAATCGCGTTGAAAAGAAAAGTGGTGTAAGGCAGTCACAGAATGGTATCCTAGAGACGTAATGGGGGACTTCAACTTATAAGATGGGAAGATGATTTAAAATTGACCGCAGGTTCAATCTGGAGGAGTATCACTCACGATCGACAGCAGTGGAGGCCTATGCCGTAAGGCATGCCGACGTCAGGGACATTTTATAAACTATAACTCGTAAAGCAAGCAAAGTCCAAGGAAATAATATCGACAAATATGGTTAAGACTATTACTGTGTAGGTACAGTTAGGGCCTAAAAGTGCAGTTGCACTCAGCCGATGCTAAAGTGTCTAAAATTTATTTGTAGAAGAGGGTCAATGGTTTATGACTGATTTAATTTGTAGCATAGAACCTAAAGTAGTGATTAAACTGGTTGTAGACCATTGAACGTCTACTACAAAGAAATTTTAGACACTTTAGCATCGGTAGAGTGCAACTGCACTTTTGACCCCTGATTGTACTTTTACGAATCATATGTGTTACCTGGTCTGGCTTATTATTATATAAGTTTAAATTAGGTTTAAGCTGGCCCTTGTTATTAACACTTACTTCGAAGCTCTTGGCGAGGAGTATGACGCTCCATCCAACGAGTATATTGGCAATGACCACGAAGTGTGCTATCTTCCGCCCCAGCCGACCCATGATGGGCGGCGCCATGAAGCTGCCCAGCAGCAGGGTGATAGCGGTCACTGACGCTGAAATATGACAAAAAGATTTTTACAGATAAGTTTTTTTTTTTTTTGTTGATATAAACTAGTGCTTGACTGCGATCCCACCAATGGTAAGTAGTGATGCAATCATTGATTCTGAGGCGCACCAGTTTATTAAGAGCCTATTTACTCTAGCCTTGAAGACATCCAAATTATTATCGGACGTTAAGACCGCAACAGGCAAATAGTTCCAGTCCCTCGAAGTGATCGTAAGATCTCAGTTTTAAATTAGATCAAAATGTTGTCGACCATGATCAAGATTTGTTTTGGGTGTTAATTAAAACTTCAGACTTCTTTTTAATAGCATTTACCTTCTAAATTACTAAGTCAGCCACAATTAACGTGCGTCTGAATGATACTATTTTAGCAACTAGTTATTTTCTATGTAAGCCATTTTCTGGGTGGTTGTAAAAAAAATTAGAGCCCTACAATTCCGAGCTCGATTCGCTCGCTCTTAGACAAAGAATATTTGATTGGTGTTAGAAAAAAATAAAAAAACCCGACTGCGAAAAAAGTAACTTTAAATAAAAACTGAAAAGAAAAAAAACAAGTTCAGTCCAGTAGCGTTCAAACCAATTGAACTGCATTAATTTAAACACAAAAAAAAAACTTAAAAGGAACATATAAATTGCAACAGTCGGGACCCACATTAGCTGGAATGATTTTAGTCTAGATTATTTTAATGGGTCCCGACTGTTACAGTCAATATGTTCCCTTCTTGCAGTCGGGTGAAAAGACGAATAAGTTTATCAGAGGCTATCTCATTTTCCCGTTGGTTAGTTATAAAATGAGAAGTTTGATCACGTGGCCTATAAAGACATGTGTGGCTTGACTTATTTCTCATTTGTTTCTGTAATATTGGCACAGGACACCTTTTGGTTCAGAAGTCCTACCACGAGCTCATAACGCGATCCATTTGACGATCTGAACTGAATCGTTAAATGGATGGAGCTATGTAGGGTATATAGCTCAAACCCTCTTCTTTGCTCGCAAGCCGAACAGCACTATAATGAGCAATTGTGAGAGTAAATTGTTTTCACTTAAAAAGTAATAAGAGTAATGAAACCAGAATGTTGTAGCAAATAGATTTAATAGAGTGGCCATGGAGTTTCATTTAACTTCCTCTTCATAGAGATCTATTATGGATCTATTATTTATTTATATTATAAATACTATATATTTTTCAACACACTTGCTCAGAAAGTGACTGTAATTGCATCACACTTAGGTAGGTATATAAAAGTGTTTATAGTTAGGTAGGTAATAGTGCTTGTAACTAAACTGTGATATTTTGATCACCATTACACTCTAGTGCGATAATGTAGTTAAAACCTTTTTGTTCTCAAAACAAATTTTTAATACGAAAAATTTTACATACAATAGTAGAAAAATGTGTGTGGCTTGCTTTTTTCATACAATATCGTGTTTAAACAAACCATATTATGTTGTACATGTTTATAAAACATCAGAATGTGTTGCACCAGAATTCTAATGTAAATAAAAAAACCCCTTACCACTATAACCCCGTACCGCAACAAGAATACAAAAATGAGTGACGCTATTAACGTGTCTTTAAACCCACGGAAACTTTTTCTTGCATCTTGTTGTAGAGATATTTATCCGCAGACTTTGTCTGGCGTTCCCACACATTATTCTGTTACTTACGTTTCTCTATATCATTAAATTATTAATTCGACTGTTTGTAGATCTCGAGATTTTGGCCTATTGTTCGTCTGATAAATAAATAAATTTGATTGACCTTTAGCTGGATTTTCCTGGATTTAGCGATTGACGTCACAATGCATTTTATACAAGTTACAATACTATTATAAATTAGATTGACACGTTGGATACTATTAAGTATGCACTTATCAGTAGCTTTGTCAGTTGTCTAGTACTCTTGACAATATTAATATAATATTAATATATTATTATAATAGGAATGTTATTATTATTTTCTATATAAGGAATGTTATTATTATTATCTTCATATTTTATTGAAATTATTTTTTTTTATCGTTTTTTTCTTGTTTTTTTTTTTGGTTTTTTTTAATTATATTTTATACATTTTTAAATATTTCTTAAAACACGTATAAAAAAAAACATTTAAAAATATAAAAAATAGTAGTCCGCAATAATAGGTGTCGGGAGCAGGGTCCAAGCTACCGGTGGTTAGGGCTCTAGAGACAGAAACCTCCTCACAATGCGGAGTACTGCGTTCTGTATCAGGCCCTTGATCTAACCGCGCAACGACAGCTTCGACAGATGGTCGTCGAAGCTTATTATTTATTATTATTATTTAATTTCCATTTTGTTGTAATTAAATTACCTGTATTTTCTTTCTGGTGTGAATAAGATATTTATAATATGCCTACAGTAATGTGTTTTAAAACTACAGGAAGTTTCAAGTGACTAGCAGGTATTTTTAAAGTTGCATTAGATCATAGTTAATCTAGGAATAAAACGTTAGGTAAGTAATCGACTGAGCAGTGGTGACCGAGTGGTAACGGCCCCGAATTACAAGTTTATTTATTTATTTATTTATTAATTCTTTATGCACACAAAAGTACAGAGGCGGACTCGGGCGGTTGGCGGTTTCGGGAAGTTGTAGGTTGCGGGTTCAAACCCAGCCAGGCGCATTACTTTGTGTAATTTATTTCATCACCATTGCTCTCAAAACGGTGAAGGAAAACATCGTGAGTAAGCCGGCATGTCCTAGAACCAAAAATTCGAAGACATGTGACATCCACCAACCCGCACTGGGCCCGCGTGGTGGATTACGGCCCATTCCCTCTCCTAGAGAGAAGAGGCCTAAGTCCCAACAGTGGGAACATTATAAGGCCGACTATGCTATGCTATAAGTGACTGAGATACCTGCCGGATTGTTCGAAATAGTTATCACGGCCTTGTTCCGCAACGGGTTAACTGAAGGAACACAGGTGGGTTTTTAGCTAGTAACAATCCCTCTCGTTCCATCCAGAGTGGTAAGAGTTATTTAATAATTTCCCACCACGAAAACAAATTGACCGAGTTACCGACAATGGCACAATGTTCATGTCTTTTAAATTATCTAGCTAACTATGACATCCTGTATCTAATAGGGGGCGAGCTTCAGATCATCGAACTGGTACTTATCCAGACTCAGATAAACTCTACTGTAACGCATAGCTCAACTTCAGAATCGAACTCAGTAGGTATAAGCTCTCTGTTATGCACTAGATCTTGTAACCACAGTCCGGACCGATAAAGAAACCAATAAATTTTATTTTATTTATAATGAATGCCTATATATACAAAGTATACAAGTATAGTATACAAAAGTATACAAATATGAAGAAAATAAATAGAAAACACAGCAGAGGTAGCTGTGGGCCCCAAACTAGGCACAGCCTGTATCTTGGTGGTCCAAAGCAGCAGGTATATATACTGATTAAAAGTTCCGTGTGATACAGTACAATATACAGAGAAGATGCAGAAAGGAATTCAAAAGTATACAGAAATAATAATAATAAATTAAACAAAAATAAAAAAAATACAAATATAACAAAAATGACAATTGCAAGAAGAAAGAAAAAAACTGAATTAAATTAAATTAAAATTAATAAACAAAACTTCAATGTCAAATCATAAATAGAAACTTAAAAAGAAAAAGAAATACATTGGCATAAATAAAATTAAAACAAAATAAAACTAAATCACAATTAATTTAAAATCAAACTATAGTAAATAAACAAAAAAAAAATCTAAATACTAAGTTTAACCAAATGCCATAGAGGACTTAAATATAATAATAATAATAACTGGATATAATCAATGCAATATAATTAAAATAAAATAAAATGTCAATTTAAAAAAAAATGTACGAGTATATATTTAAAAAATAAAAATTAAATGTCGTGAGTGATATGAGTGGTGTGTGTGAGCGATGGGCTGGAATAAGTGTTGTCTAGGTGAAGGTGATTATGTTTAGGTGCTTGTCATCTCAGTGGGCAAATTATATTTTCTGTTTCGTCATACGTCAGGTCTTGCAGCCATTTCTTTAACACATTTTTTGCTTCACGCGTATTTCCAGGGACCCGCAACGTGGATTTGTTTACAGCATTGAAGACCCGAATCGGAAGAAAGAGCGAGAAACGGGTGGAAAATTTTGTTCTAACTCTTGGAATAGGTAGACTGTCAGCTCCCAACCTTCCTCTTTGCGTATGTGTGAATTGACTCCCTAACACGGCAACTAGTTGAAGGAGGGCCCTAAGCAAATATAACTGACGGACGCGTAGGACATTTGCTTCTTTGTAAAGTTCATCCGTTGGAAAGCGCCGCGGTTTCCCCAGGAAGACTTTTAGCACTGCCCTCTGAGCACGTTCAAGTTCAAGCAAAGACGACTTGGCCGCGCTACCCCAGACGCCTATACAATACTGTAACAACGATTGACACAGAGCAAGGTAAATTTTTCTACATAAGTCTTTTGAGGCACTAGCGCGCAGAGATTTCATGATATAGATGAACTTGCGGATTCTTTTGGAAAGTATAGAGATATGCTCTCTAAAGTACAGATTCTGGTCAACGGTAATGCCCAAGTACTTGGTTCTCCTAACTCTATGTATAACACTACAATTACAGAAAGTGTTTTGACAGCCGATGCTGTGTACTTTTATTTTTTCTATGTCCGGACAGCGAGAATGGCTGATATGGAAAGTGAGGAAACTGGTTTTTTGAACATTCAGTGTCAGAAGATTTTTATCAAGCCAGTTGGAAATGGTGCGCATGCCATCCTCCGCAGCGTCTACGGCATCCCGCCATGTGTCACCGTGGAAAACAATAGCGGTATCGTCTGCATAACAGATCATGTCTGACTGTGGGATGATAAGTCTAAGTATGTCATCTATGTACATTGTGAATAATGTCGGCCCCAGTACGCTGCCTTGCGGGACCCCAAAAGTGATTGGAAGTGCTTCGCTGACACTATCTCCAATCACAACATACTGCTGTCTATTAGATAGGTAAGAACAAAACCAGTCCCGAGCAATGCCCCTTATGCCAAAACATTCTAACTTTTTAAGTAGCATTTCAGTAGAACTGTGTCGAATACTTTGGCCAGGTCAAGGAAGACCCCAATCGATCGTTGTCCCCCATCAATCCAAGAAGAGACAGTGTCAGCAAGAAGCCCCACAGCTTGCTCAGTGGACCTACCTCGTCTGAAACCATACTGGCGCTCAGACAGTAGGTTGTTTTTCCAGAAAGCTGACGAGGCGATTATTCACAAGTTTCTCCAGTATTTTAGATGTGACACATAACAAAGAAATTGGCCTGTAGTTGTCCAGACAGTCTTTGGCACCTTTCTTGTGGATCGGAGCGACAGCAGCTATTTTCCAGGAAGCAGGAAAACAACCCGCCGACATGCTCAGGTTACAGATATGCGTTATGGGCTCCAATATAGAATATTTAACAAGTTTAAGAAGGAATGGACGAATCCCATCAGAACCGGGTGCACTGTCATCTTTCAAATCAGTAATTATACTATCTATTTCTTGGATATCAGTAGGGTGAAGAAATAGAGAGTCACTGGAACGATTCTCAAGAATAGTATCACTACAGAGCTTGCACTCCGTGGTCTAGAGTTTGTGTGTCTAAGATGTTGAGCGCCAAGCACTTACCCACTGAGACAAAATGACGGTTGCAGTTATTAACCGAGGACAAGTTATCCACCCCGGAATCCAGCAGTGCAGCACAATCATTGGTTTTTTTCGGGAAATCACAAATTTCTTTAATGATTCTCCAAAGCTTTTTAGGTTGGCCGCTGTGAACTTCCAATTCCCTACTCTCATACTCAGTCTTTCGTTTGTGAAGTATGCCGTTACAGAAGTTTCTGTAGCGTACATATACACGTTTAAGCTCAAGGTTAAGAGGCTGCATTTTCACCTGAGCATGCAACGAATCCCGATGACGCATGCACCGAATAAGACCAGGAGTTACCCAGGGTTTCAAATTAAACTTAGAGCGACTCATTTTAACTTTTTGTGTATTTTTCCACGGTGTCCGACAAGATTTTATTGAACACTAGCACCAATATATATTAATAATAATAATAAAGTTTTATTTTTATTTTCTTTACAAAATATGACAATACTATACAATATTGTAAGTTCAATATAATTTGCTTATAATAAATATAACTGATTTATTCAAATTGTCTAAGAGCCTGTGCACACTTGAGACAGGACTGTCTTAGACAGAATTGTCTACGACGTCTGCGACAAGACTATTTTGTCTACATTCTACGGATAGAGATATAGTTTTTAAAGCTCAAAAAAAATGCCTCAGATCCATATTTAGACTGAAAACGACAGATAGTTGCAAGCCATTTTTCATAAACTATAAAATCTTGACTTTACCATCAATTTATATTTTGGAAATTGCGATATTTGTTAAAACGAATCCTAATCTATTTCCCCGGATGGCAGATGTGTTTCCTAGAAATAGACGTGACAACAGTCAACTCTGTCAACATAGGTCTCGGACTGCTCTTATGCGCAAGAGTGTTTTTTGTATGGCTCCCATTATTTACAACAAGCTTCCGAATAGCTTGAAAGAGCTAAACTTAGAACTGTTTAAGAGGAAATTGAAATCTTTTTTAGCTAGTAAAGCATATTATGACGTCAGGGAATTTTTAATGGATTCACTTTAAATTGACATAAATTATTTGATTTGTACTTTATTAATGATTTTATAATGACATTTTTTTCTGACATTTATTATGAATTGACATTGAATTATAGATTAATTTAATTTGAAATGTATGGTAATAATAATTTTTATAATGGTATTTTATTTTAATTTTTTATTTATTTTTGATTATTATATAAATAGAAATATTCTTTTACCAACACTGACATTATTATATATTAATTTTATTTTTTTGTAATTTAATGTTTTGCAATTTATGTAATTTTCTGTCTATTTTAGCTCGCTGTCTATTTCTAGTATTACGTAACTAATTTTATAGTCAAGCAGTTTAATCTAATGTTTATTTTCTAAATCGAATGTTTAAATTATTTTTAATCCTAAACACATTATATAATAATATTTGCACACCATGACAATATGGTAAATATGTTAGCACAACTCCATTGATTGTAACACCTTGCATGCATTGTTTACTATAATAATTGTATGTACACTCATATTTAAGCAAATAAATGAAATCTGAATCTGAATCTGAATCTGAATACGTCACGGCGCGCACTATCAAGACAAAACAGTCTAGCGGCGTACGGCCAGTGTTGCCAACTTAGTGGATTTTCCACTAAAACTGGTGTTTTTAACCCCCCATTTAATTGCGAAATATTAGTTTTAGCGGCTAGAGGATTTTTCTAGTGCTTTAGTAAAATTCAATTTCTTACTAAAAATGCGATCACTCGGGTGTAAATCAGCACCATAGAATTCATAATTATCAATCTGATACCGACGATGATTGTGCAAACAAAAATGATTCGTCTAAAGACGAATTAATACATAGCGGTTATTGAATAATTTGTATGTTGTCTAATGTTAATTTACCCACAAATTGTATTTTGATCAACTGATTGTTAATTTTTATCACTTATTATTAAAGGAAACTAATAACCTATATGCCTACTTATTTTATTTCGTAAAATACACATTTTTTTAGTGGGAAATTTTGCGATTTTGTTTGTGGGATAATTTTTTATTAGTGGTTTTCTGGTGGTTTTAAAAGTTGACTCTAGTGGTAAGTTAGTGTAACTGTTGGTAACAATGGACGCCTCAAAACAGTCTTGTCGCAGATAAGTCTGCGCCGTCGTAGACAAATCTGCGCCGTCGTAGACAATTCTGTCTAAGACAGTCTTGTCTCAAGTGTGCGCAGGCCCTAATACATTATATAAATTTATTGGTAATATGATAATTAGAGATTATTTTGTATTTGAGTTAAGAGCCTCCTCCAAGGAAATAGTAAGGTACCTCAAGGTCCACTACTACCTTGCTCAAGGTCTATCTGCCCATTAGCCTGTAAGCTTATGATGATGCATGTCTCCTAAAAGATGCTTACCTATCCATGACCCCTCGTCTTCAGAGAGAGTGATGTGTGAGTCAGGCTGCTTCAGCTGCGGCAGTAGGATCGCTGGGAAGCCTACCACGGAGCCGTGCCCGATTGTGGTGAAGCTTACAGTAGCTGACACGAAGCACTGGAAACATAGAATAGAATAAACTTTATAGTACACCAATAACTAACATTACTTATAAACTAACTTAAATCCATGGGTACAATGGCGGTCTTATCGCTGACAGCGATATCATAAGAAATCAGAAACGTTTATTTCAAATAGACCAATTACAGGCACTTTTGAATTGTCAAAATGTCGGTCAGTCAAAAAAAAATAATGTATAGCTAAATTACACGTTCCAAAGCGTAGATGTCTATGGAGAAGAACGTGCAGGAAACTCCATGGACACTCTTTTAAATCATATTATGAGTTACATAAATCTTGGTTACATATTTCTTGTCGCTTCTAATATGTGAGTACAATGTAGATAAGTAATAATAATTAAAAAAAAAAACTGATTAAAAAATAGAAATTGAATTAAGCCACTGGCAGCTAAGAGAAGACCAGTCTCAACTGACGGCACCCGTTCACGAGCATAACCTATATATATCTACATGGCAATCTTAGCATGGATCGTAAGAACTTAAAATAATACAGGAGGTAGTCTGCGGTGTACTGCTAGCTTCTCTTCTGGCTAGACTTTATCCCATTTATTTGGGGTCGGCCCTCCTTGTCCTCGTTTTCCATTGTGCACGATTTACGGATTTATATTATATTACAATTTGATGGAAAGAAGAGAAAAAAAGAAAAGAATAAAGTAGGATTGTTGGAAGAAATTAAATTAAATAGAGTCAGGATACCATTAGAGAGAAAGGAAATAGTCTGTAACTAGATTTTCAAGCTAGTGACTGGGCTTGCCTAACTGGTATTGGCAAAGCGTTCCATAAACGCACCGCCTGGATCGTAAACGACTTGTCACAAAACTTGGTAGAATGCAAGGACATTTTTTTTTTTTTTTTTAATTGATATAAACCAGTGCTTGACTGCGATCCCACCTGATGGTAAGCAGTGATGCAATCATTGATGGTGAGGCGCACTAGTTTATTAAGAGCCTATTCACTCTAGCCTACATCAAAAGTAAAATATTAGGTAACAGCGTGAAGTATAACCAAGTGTTAATTTGAGTTGACCCTGACCCTGAAGAGACACTTATGTGCCGCAAATACTGTTGGACCTTATCGGTATTTACAGTTTTAAGCCGTTAGAGGTCGAATTTTTATTTTTTTAAGGTGGGAAATCATTCAATAACTTCTCCCGCTCTAGGTGGAGCAAGAGGGCGTGTCAGGCTTTTACTGACTAAAACCCCCCCTGTGTCCTTCAGCTCTTTGCGTTCTAGGACTACGGGTTTCCTTTTCAGAAATTCACCGCGAGCAAAGCGGGCATCGGCCCTGATGAGCCCTTACGGTTTGCTGACATCTCTTTGAGGAGCGCGTGGATCACTACGCGCTGTTGATTACTGGGCTTGGTCTGGTCGAAAACCGGACAGCCGGACGGCGAGCTACCCATTGCTTGACGTCCGCAAGCGGCTAGTAGTCGGAGTTGGAATCTTGGCGTTGGAATCCTCACGCGTGCGGCCTCCTCCTTCGCTAGCATTACTGCTTCGCAGAAGGAGGCGACCGCCTGCCATTCCTCTTCGCTCCGTACCATAGCCCGAAACTGAAGGGCCTGGCGCGAGAGGTCGCTGCCGCTCATTGCCTCCACAAGGACACGGCGGTGCTCTGCCCAAGCGGGGCACTCCTCCACCGTATGCTCCACCGTGACCTCCGGGCGGTCCACACAATAGTGTCACCCGGGCGTTTCTTCCACTTGAATCCGATGCAGGGACCTCCCGAACTTGCCATGTCCGGTGAGGACCTGCGTCATGAGGAAGGTGAGGACGCCGCCGACGTGTTGCCGCTCCAGCCACTCCTCAAAGAGGGGAATTACCGCCGTGATTATGGCGTGCCCAATCGTTTGGGTCATGGGGTCCGAGTGCACGTTATCTTTTTTCATGATCAAGATATTCCTCACCGATTAGCGACTATTCGATATTTTTCTTGACCAGAAGGCTGGTTCGTTCTTTGCCCAAAATAATTAGCATTGTCATTCAACATGGCATGTACTTCAACACCTAAGTGTTTGTTTTTACATACACATTTTTTTTTGTTATGTTTTACCTATTTACAATCAGCCATCCAGTTATACTTAGATTTATCTGACATCATTATTGATTTTTGAGATTTAGAACATCCAATGATGTTTCATCTCATAAGTACAGCAAGTATCTTCAGATTGAAGCTGGTTTTGTCCTTCCTGATCGGAATATGCAATGATCAAAGTTCATGAGTGATTTCGTGAATTGTTTTTTTGTTGCGTTTTAGTCTTTGTTTGTAGGCTTTACAGGACCTGCTCCAGGATCTGTTCTTTAAGGGAGATGCTCAAAGGTAGTCCACGAAATTTTTTTTTTTTTTTTATTTTCAGGATAGTGTCAACTTAGTTAAAATATGTTTGGTGTGTGTAATACATATTTATTTACGAACCTGTAATCATTAAAATTCAAGCAAGTAACTTCTCGTTCAATATATCATGATGACATATGTCTCTGAAACGTGGTCGCTCACAATGAGCCTCATCAAGAGGCTTAAAGTCACCCAAAGGGCAATGGAAAGAACTAATTAATACAACATAAAACAGAATCGTTTGTTTTGGTGACACTTGGGGGAGGCCCTATGTCCTACAGTGGATGTCTTTCGGCTGAAATGATGATGATGATGTAATAATATTTAAGTCATTTATGTAATATATTTTGTTATTCTATGCAATTTAAGTTAAAATAATTTTTTCCGGTGAGATAGTCTTTACAATCTGACCTTTAGTAACTCTACATATACAGTAGTTACTGCATTTTGATGGTATTTCAATAGCGTTAATGATACGTCATTGGTGAGGTATTGACATTTATTAACTAAAGGAGACTGCGTAACATCAGCTGACCCAACCGCCAGTTCAATCAAATACTCTAATTAATTATTAAAGTGCGCAATAGTTAAGCCATTTCCAGTTTGCTACATTAGGATCAATATTTCGCAATCTCCTTTATAGTAATGTTTGTCACGGTCGTGATGTTTCTCCATTATTATTATCTTTGTTTGTCTAACCTAGCTTCTTTACTGTAGGTACGTCAATTGTTATTATATTTTTTTTATCGAGTTGAGCAATCATCGAATAACTTCTCCCGCTGTGGGCAGGGCGAGAGGGAGTGTCAGACATTACTGACTTAAACCCACCCATGTTCTTTCAGTTGCTCTTTGCGTTTCAGCCCCCCTAGCCAAGTTACAATCGTTTCGTTCGCGCTGAACGCCTCAAGTAGGCCACGCCTCCGTTTCCTTTGTTCTGACCACGTGATTGAGCGTGGAGATGACGTCAGAACAAAGGAATCGGAAACGTGGCCTACTCGAGGCGTTCGGCGCGAACGATACGATTGTAACTTGGCTAGGGGGGCAGGTCCGCGGTGACTTTTTCGAGGGTTTCTATTGTAACTTGAACTTTAGTTACCTAACACGTTTGGCCCAGCGCCGCTCTCGTGAGGTGCGCATATTATGACAAAATATTTTTTTATACAAAATAGATATACGTTGATAAAGGTTCTGCTCTACAAGCAGCTCTAGTTATTTGATATTTGCAAGTGTTGTGGCGAAAAAGTTTAACTAATAGAATTTACTATGGCTGCTAAGCGTTATAAGACGTAGTGCAAGTAATGACATATTTTTATTGGACGTTGTGTTAACAACAAATTAAACAAATTTGACATCATAGGACGTTGTTGGTCCGATCGTGATAATGCCAAATTGCCTTGATTGAAAGCTAAAACGAATTTAAAGTGTTGTTTAATTAATATGAAACAAAATAATAACGCTGTTGTTTTGTCATATTGACAGACATAATTGACTTTTTAGGGGCTTGTCTGGTATTTGTCACCTCTTAAAGCTTCCGCATAGCATAGGCGTTTTAATTTTAATGAGTTTTTTTTTTATCAAGTGTTGGTGTTAAGATGATCTTTGGCTAAAGTAGAACATAAAGGACATTAGTCATTTGACATCATGCCATTCAAATTTGATCTTGAAAATAAAGAAAGAAATTAACCTTACTAGTAAAAATTTGCTCATTGTTCTCTGTAATGCATTTTCCGAATACAATTTAGCGTCATTCCAACGTATTTCTGTTCTATACAAGGCCAGAACGCAAGGGTGTGAAACTAATCGCGTATGGATTGGAAATCACTTTTTTACTAAGGTCTTCCAATTATCTACTACTCTGTCAAGAAAGTACCGGGAAAAGATCAATAATACACAAAATATTAGTTATTTATCCAAATTTATTTTATCACCTTCAAAGTATGCTCCTTCAGAAACGATAAAAGTTACGCCAACGAATAATCCAATCATCAAAAAAATTTTGAAGTGCTGTTTCCGGAATGGAGTTCAGTTCTCGACGCGAATTCTCCTTTATGTCTTCTACCGATTGAAAACGGGTGCCACGAAGTGGTTTGCTTTCGCTTAAACTTGTCCTTGAAGGCAGTATCCGATTGGGGCGATGCCAATCTGGTCAAGTTCAATGCTGCTAAAACCCAGGCGTGTCTTTTTTCCGCCAAACGGAGCCAATTCCACTCGGCTCCATCATTCCGGGGTGTAACCGTGCCGATAACCGACGGCCTTGAGCTTCTTGGGGTAACGTTGTCGTCTACCCTCAATTTCGGCTCTTATATCTAGGCTAAAGCTCAACAGGCTGCCAAAAAATTGGGGATCTTAGCTAAGGTGAGACAATACTTCACGCCGGAACAGCTGATCAAACTTTATCAAGCGCAAGTTCTATCGTGTATGGAATACTGCTCTCATCTTTGGGATGGGTCTGCAAAATACCAGCTTGATGCTCTGGAGTCGATTGAGAAGCGAGCCAAGAGGATCATCGGTGATGATACACTTGTCGAATCAAAACTACAAAGCCTTGAGCATCGACGCCGAGTTGCTGGCCTGTCGGTTTTCTATCGATTATATTTCGGGGAGTGTGCGTTGGAATTGCACAATTTAATTCCACCGAGTCCGTTCTCTTCTTCTCTTAATCCATGAATTTTCTTTTCACCAATCTGGCCCTTTTCGTCGAATTTACTCTCTTAAATGCCGCATAATGCTCAAATAATATTCTTTATTTACCGTTTGACCTTCCGGCAAGAATTCCGAGTGCACAACACCGCGATAATCAATAAAAACAGTCACCATGACTTTGACTTTTGATCAACTTTGGCGTGGTTTTTTCGGTTTCGGTTCAATTGGAAGGCGCCACTCCGAAGCTTGTTGACTAGTTTGCATGTCAAACTCGTAAACCCACGTCTCGTCACCAGTAACAATGCGTTTCATGAATGTTGGGTCGGTTGACTCGTTCTAGCATGTCCTCAGCGACTCTCATGCGATTGAGTTTTTGGAGTAAATTCAGGTCTTTTGGGACTAGCCGAGCGGTAACATGTTTCATACCCAAATGATTAGTTAAAATGGTACGGATCGACTCGTAAGATACAGAAAATTCGGCGGCTATTTCTCTTAAGGTTGAATGAGGATTTTCAGTCACTATTTCCTTCACTTTTGCGATTTTAACTTAGGCACCAGTCTCCCACAATATAACATTATAATTGCAAAACTGCAGTAATGTATTGCTTTCTATAAACTATGTAAATGTACCTTATATTGTGGTGAGAAATAAATATTATTATTATTATTATTATTATTATTTAACTTCAGTTGAAGACGTTGATGGCCTACCAGAGCGAGGAAAATCTTCCATCACATCTCGACCGCTTTTGAACGCTTTGTACCACTCAATAGCACGTGTTTTTGATAAAGTCGATTCACCGTAAGCCTTCTGTAACATTTTCAGTGACTACGAACACGAAATTCCATTGGCGATGCAAAATTTAAGACAAATTCTTTATTCTATGTTTTTGTCCATTATGAAATTCGCAATACACACTAGATATGATATAACTAAAAACATCACTGTATTTAATATAAACAACAGATGCAACTCAAACTCCGCGCCAAAATGGAAAACAGTGTGGCAATCTACCAACAACAAAAAAAAAAAAACAAAAATTTGAGTTTGGAACCATAAACAAATCATCCATTCCCGATACTTTTCTGACTGAATGTATACAAGATAAGTACGCAAATACTCACGTCTATTTCGTAGTGACCTAACTACCTAACCTTATTAATATTTTCATATTAGTATACAGTGCCAGTACGAATATGGACTACTCGTGCGTAGATCGGAATAATCACGCCTAGATTAGGTCAGGTTACAAATAGTGATCATTAGAATACGATGGCGAGCGAACGAAGCGATCATGAGGGTTAGGTTAGGTTAGAACAGTGACCATTAAAGATCCCCTTCTAATGTTAGTGAATCATTTGGTTTAGGTTAAGTTAAAAGCCATTATTATTTATATCTAATTCTACATTAATAATGTTTAAACATCATTCTATTATATGAATAAATGATTTTATTAAACTATATCTCAGCTTTTGTCAGGCGTAGGTGATGTTAACTGTAGTATAGTTTGAAACCGGGACGCGCGCGTACACGTAACGTACGAACTATACAAGACAAGAGTGCCTAGTGCGAATTTCCGATTGGCCCGCTGCAAGGTACTAATCAGGGAGCCAAACGCGGTAAACATTTCGATCGCATTAACGTGAAACAATTCACACTCAGGCCTCAGTAAGTAGAATTCGTGTATATGTACATTGTAATTAGCGATTTAAAAATAGCACTACAAAGTATACGCGAGCAGTTTCCTATGGCTGCGTTAAGGCCTTGTATAGAATGGAAATACGCGTCATTCTAACTCTTACCTTTTATCAGATGCCACTAGTGCAGTGTCATATGCGTAAGTGAATATTTCATAGTTGACAAGAGGCAGATTACAAAGTCTTTCATATAAATTTGGAAAAGAGTTGAACCCAAACTACTTCCCTAAAGAACTCCGAAGGTTATTTTTTCTCTGCACTAATTATATTTTCTATCTTAACAGATTGTCTACGGTCATTGAGATAGTCTTTACAGATGTCAAAAGCTAGACTACGTATATACACATTTTCCATTTTCTCTATCAGTTTGGAAACACAGTGTCGAATGCTTTACTGAGATCTAGGAAAATGACATAGCATCTAAATTTTTTCTCTAGTTGGTCAGCAACCAACTGTACAAAGTCAAACACGTTATTTTCAGTAGAGATGTCTTATAGGAAACCATATTGGTTTTTGCGAAGGTGTGGAATTTGGCTAAAATATAATTAGTTAGACAGTTGGTAAGTACTCGTTCCATAATTTTAGCCAAAGAACTTAAGAAGGAGATGCGACGATAAATAGAGATCTGATCTTCGTCTAAGAGAACTAAGAAAAAAAAACCTAATAGAAAAGAAAAGACCTAATAGAAAATATGACCTTAATCTGTTTCTCCGATACCCTGTAATGTGTAATTTATCTTCATAAACCTGATTTTTTTATGTGAAATCGAACTCATAAAAAACATGATCTTATAATCGGTTAGTTTTCCTGAGAACCCGTGTTTTACGATTGATCTTTAGAAAACCGGTATTAAAGTCGTATATTATAATTATCGTGCAGGTAGGACTGACCTAACTCGATATTTTATATCTAGAATTTATTATGTTCTAGATACCGAGGTATTTAACTTATATAATACACGTTGTAGTCTAAATAATTGTCACCTTTCCATAGGTTGGAGGTATTCAAGGTCAGAGTGAAAAGGCTCTTAATAAACTAGTGCGCCTCACCATCAACGATTGCATCTCTGCTTACCATCAGGTGGGATCGCAGTCAAGCACTAGTTTATCAATTAAAAAACATCGTCCGATCAGGTCCGATCGTGTGTGGAGTACTGCAGTCACATATGGGCTGGTGTTGCAAAATGCCATCTAGCAGCTTTGGACTCAGTGGAAAGGCGTGCGAAGAGGCTAATTGGGGATCCAGATTTGGTTAAGTCCAATCTACAAAGCCTCGAGCACAGGCGCAGGGTAGCCAGCCTATCGGTATTTTACAGGTTGCATTTTGGAGAGTGTGCGCGGGAATTGCATGACTTGATTCCTCCATCTCCTTTTTACCATCGGACAATCCGACGTACGGCGAGTATCCACCCTTACGTTGTTGAAACTTCAACAGTCCGGACTAAGCGTTTCGCTTCGTCGTTTATACCGCGTACATAGAAGGACTGGAACAATTTGCCTGCTGCGGTCTTCCCGTCCAACTATAATTTAGGTGCCTTCAAGGCTAGAGTGAATAGGCTCTTAATAAACTATTGCGCCTCACCATCAATGATTCGCGGGATCGCAGTCAAGCACTGGTTTATATCAAAAAAAAAAAAAAAAACTAATATTATAAAGGCGATAGTTTGTTTGAGTACATTTTTTATTTCTTTATGCTCAAACGGCTGAATGGATTCGAATGAAATTTGACACAAGAGTAAGCCATGGCCTGAAATAGAACATAGGATACTTTTATCCCGAGAGTAAGCTCCCATGGAATGAAATGCTACTTGCACACGTGGTTTTAATGATAAATTCATTGACCTTATTTCATTCATTACCAATATAGCCTTTTTTCAATATTACTGGACACAGCTCCGTCTATCCAGATTCACCTGCATACCAGTCGTTTATATGTAGCGATTGCTCATCTAACCTCCTCACAAAAAACCAGGTGAGGAATCCAGCACCTAGAACTAAAAAATTTAAGACGTGACCGTACTGGGCCCGCGTGGAGGATTACGGCCCATTCCCTCTTCTAGAGAAGTGGCTTAAGTCCCAGCAGAACATTATATATAGGTATGCTCAGTCAAGTTGTTAATTTATCTACTTATAAATAAATCAATAAATTCACACTAATATTTAAGCATAATAAAGCATAATCAGCCTTTTAATGTTCCCACTGCTGGGACTCAGGCCTCCTCTCTAGGAGAGGGAATGGGCCGTAATTCACCACGCGGGACCAGTGCTGGTTGGTGAATGTCTCATGTCTTTGAATTTTTGGTTCTAGGGCATGCCGGTTTCCTCATGATGTTTTCCTTACAACTCGTAAGTCGGGGCCGTTACCACTCGGCCACCACTGCTCTATGCTAAAGCTAATATTATTTATTAGTTACAAAATAATGCGATAGTAACACTGTCTGTTTCTTACAAGCTTTTTTTGGTACATTAATGTAACTATAAGGATTTTTGGTAAAAAGATAGACTGGACCTCGGAGATCGTTGTAGGATACTTTTAACCCCAAGATTACGTTCCTTTAGGAAATTTTCCGACTGATACGCGAGTGAGCTATATATAGATAGACACTGGAATGTTGCTTGTAGGTACAACGAGAGCAAAAGCAATGCAGGTCAAATCACAATTCCTAAGGTTTCACTCAATCATTGCGGTAGATATATATATGCTGTCAGACTTGCATCAAGTAATCTAAGTAGGTATTAGTTCGATCTATTATCTATAACTGATCACTTTTACACTATTCAAAGCTACTCATTTGTTTTTACTGTTCTGTAACTTTTTGTTAAACACACTGCATTCATAAATATACGCTTTTTTAAGTTGGGAAATCATCTAATGTCTTCTAGCGCTCTAGGGTGGAGCCGGATATACAGATAGCAGTACCTACAGAGGTACCACATTTATATCAGAATAAATTTCTTCCAGCAAACCTGCGACACTATCGAGATTTAGACACAGTGTGTATAAACTCGACTAAATATAATAATTTAACTAAATCATACCCAATATATCTAGTAACAGTATAAAAATGTACACATGAGAAGGAAGTAAAGAAAAAATGTAAGAAAAGTAATATCATTGTTATCTTCATCTTGCTGCCATTTTCCCATATTACTTGGGGTCGGCGCCACACGTTTTTTTCTTCCATTCTGTCCTGTCACCCGTCACGCTATCACCCTTTTCTTTCATATCACTCAATTCATCCATCTTTTCTTTGGCCTCCCTCACCCTCTCTATCTATCCACATGTTATAATGTACTTAATATGTGCTTACATATAGGGTGATTGGTAATTAGTGTACGATACTTAAACACGTGATTGTGCTCATGATAACCAACAACTTTTACTATGGGAACAAACCTAAAATCGCGAAAAAAAAATCAGCTGTTCAGTACATTCATGTTTGCCTAATGTACTGATGATGTTTCGCGATTTTAGGTTTGTTCCCATAGTAAAAGTTGTTGGTTATCATGAGCACAATCACGTGTTTAAGTATCGTACACTAATTACCAGTCACCCTATATATTATATTAATTATTTTTCCTGCAAAATTAAGTTAATAAAAGCTTTTTACAAAAAAAATACAACCGACTTCAAAGTAAAAAAAAACACTGAAAAGTGCAAAATAACTTTAATTTCGGAAGTCGGTGTTTCTATAATAGTTTTGTCTCTTTGTTATTTAACACCGACTTCCGAAATTAAAGTTATTTTGCACTTTTCAGTGTTTTTTTTTTACTTTGAAGTCGGTTGTATTTTTTTTGTAAAAAGCTTTTATTTTACACTTTTTAGTTATGGTACCACCACTAAAAAGTACCCCTCAGGCAAACTTAAATACCTTATAGCCAGAGTGCATCTCATGACAATTCTAATAATCCCAAACACGGTTAGATTACATTAATTTATTACAGAGTTCCGGTGCCTAACTTCAGGCTTCATCATCAGATCAGGTCGATATATTCACCCTCTACTTTCAGTCAGTCATCGACTACACATATAAACATAGCAATTTTACTTGTTACGACGGTTCTGCTGTGATCCTATGAGGAGTTCTGTTCCATATCTTCGAAGTTCATGATCGGATCATAACAATATTTCTATGGGACCAACTTGGAAGCATAAACTTTCAATCAAAAAAAAAAAATTTCAAAATCGGTCCACAATTGACCGAGAAATCGGTGAACATACATAAAAAAATAAAATAAAAAACATACATTCAACCGAACATATGTATAACCTCCTCCTTTTTGAAGTCGGTTAAAAAATCGCATAATTGGTGCGATTTTGATATTTTATCAAACCGAGGGCTTTTATATTGCTCGAAGACTTATAAAAAATCTTTACTGAATAGATTTTTTTTAAGTGATCTGGACTAGTGCTGGACTGCGATCCCACCTGATGGTAAGCAGTGATGCAATCGATGATTATAAATCACACTTGTTTATTATGAGCCTATTCACTCTAACCTTGGAGACACCTAAATTATAATCAGACGGGATGACTGTAGCTGGTAAATTGTTTCAGTCCTTCGATGCACGCGGTTTATAAGGATAAACAGTTTGTTTAAGCCGATCTGCGAGTCAGTTTTTTATGATTAGGGGACTTTACAAGAGTGATTAGGATACTTCTAAGCATGCATGCTTCATCGTCGATCACATCATCGCTTATATTGTACTAGGTAAGATTGTGGTCAAGTACGAGCCTATAAAAAAAAATTAGAAACAATACGCAGCAGAATAATTCATTTTGTTACCTGATTAATGTGGACATTGATTTTTATATTAAGCATTTAAAACATAAGTTATTTTATTATTATTTCTATGATTTATAAATTAACGATATTTATTTAGCAGATAGGTTTAAAGAAATACTTTTACAAGAATTTTTGTTTTGTCTAGATTATGCCGCCGGTGTTTCTTAGCTGACTATCTTGAGACTTTATAAAAAAATAAATAAAGTCCATACAGTAAAAATGTAGTGGTAAAATCATATGAGACCCATGCAGTGTCCGACATGGTCTTTTAAGGAAATAAAATAACACACAGATTTGAGTGGATCGGTCCAGTCAGTGCAAGCATTTGTCAGTATTCGTGTAGCTCAATTCAGGACTACTAAGGAGCTTAACGACTTGACGAACAATACCACATTAGGCCGTATATAGTATTCAAACTGCCAGACATGCGTTAAAAATTAATGAAAACAAAAAAAGCAATTCACAAGCATTCACAATAATAAAATAAAACTTAGTAAAATGTAATACTATACAAACTAAATATTTGTGTTAAACAATATTTAAAAAAAAATGTCAAGTTGTAAAAAATATCTAATAAAAAGGATAATTTATTTATTTATTTGAAATACATTATAAGCTAACAGTACTGGGACCAAAACGCTTATAACTAGTAAGTACACAACAAAAATATTAATTATAATTAATAATATTTTTTTCTTAATAATTATATAATGAATAAATATAATTATTAAGAAAAAAAATTACAACAATTATAGTGTGTCCAGTACACAGCCGGTCAATCAAACAGATTGACTTGCTGTGTACTCGACACACTATAAGTCCTCAAGACAAGCAAAATTTTCGCTTTACAAAAAAAAATAATTTTAAATTGTTCGTTACATAATTATTTTAATTTAAAAAAAACCTTGAAAATCTTAAAGAAGAGCACTTCCAATAAAAACTAATAAAGCTTAATAATGTCGCGACAAACGTACAAACCAGCTTAAAAATTAAATGTCAGTAAACTTACTTGTTTTAAAAACGGCGAAATCTTTTGTTTTGACATCTAAACACACATATATTCACTTCAACGTAACTTTCACGTCACCACACTTGACATAAATTATATAATTATATTTTAATTTATAAAAAAAAAACCGCGAGAATATCTACATGTCACACGGATCGCGTTAGAACCACTGAATAGAAATAAACATCACCAGTTTTGTTCTAAGAGCGATACTTAATTATTGTAACTTTCACTGCTTACGTATATCCAACTCTATGACCAGTAGTTACGGCTCATTTTGATGTGCGAAGCGCCTGTGGAGTAATGTTCGGAATATTAATTCAACCGGTTTTGTAAATACAACACGTGAGACATACTGCTTTTTGCGCCCGGATGTGCTTATAAAAAACCCTGAATCTTTGATTAGGTTTGGTTATCTATGCAAAATAAAAAAAACGGTATAAGTAGCTCGAGATGTTCTGTAGGTAATAAAAGGATGTACCGAAAAAAAAATACAATAACTTAAAAACCCGCTCCTATCCCTACCGCTATTGGGTACGAAATATACTGTTTTTCGCACTAGTACGGAAAAGAGTACCAGCTCGCCCCCCCACAATGTATGACATGTATCATATACGTATCAGGCTGGTCGCCGCGCAGCCTCCACAAAATCTTGGAAATTTCACTGCAGTACCTACTCGGCTCCATAACACCCTCGCTCGTGGCTCGGGCGTTAACCACCTCGATCGCGATGACAAAGTTTCTCCATTTGTATCAAAGTTAGCTAAAAGTATTAATGTCAAAAAATTTTTAAAAAGAAATGTGACATATACATATCGCACCTTTAGTCCAATACCATCACTAAACAATTTTCTTCAAAAAACTGTTTTTAACGCCATCTGTTTGCTGAGCGCTAACTTTACAGATTACGTTAAAACAGTTTTTTTGTAGAATTTCGTTTAGGGATTAAAGGTGCGATATGTACATCCAATTACAGCGCAACAAAACATACATAGAGCCCTAGTTAGTGTCTCTTTTTAACAAAAGCACAGAACTCTAAAAACATAAATATAATTTTGCACTAAGCTATAAAATCATAATAATTGTGAATTTGGGATGCACGTGACAACCACGGTGATTGTGGTAGGATTCACAAAAAAAAAAAAATAGTTCGTGTCGACGAAAATAAATGTATATTACTATTTTTTTTTTTGCAGTCCTGAGATTCGTTTTTTGTTTCCATCTTTTAAAGTTCACATGCATCATTTTAGTTTGAAGCACGCAGTTGGTCGATACATGGAAAATAGAAGATAATGCCCAATTCGTCTATCCTTGCATAGGATTCCTCTCTATATTTTTATGGGATTCTTCTCATTTTTGCCACTAATATCAACCGTATCCATTAGGGCTTTCAATACTGGTATTAAAAATACCAAGGTATATTGATATTCGGTATATTATTAATCACGGTGCTACGTACGGAACGGTACCGCAATCTCGGTATTGAAGAGCCAATACCGCAATTACGGTATTACAAACATTAAATAAATATATTATTGCGGTTTGTTGTAATAAGCAGTTGGAAATTGTATTCTTTATTTATACATCTAAATTAATTTTAACTTTTTGTAACATCGAAATATTTTTTTACTCTAAGTCTAAGAAAGTAATTATCATCTACAAAAAGGATTCTTAAATGGACTGTTTATCCATTTGTGTGTTTGTCTGTTTGTGTGTGTTTGTGTTTGTCTGTTTGTCTGTTTGTCTGTTTGTGTGTTTTGTGTTTGTCTGTTTGTCTTGTTTGTGTTTGTCTGTTTGTTTTTGGTTTTTTTTTCTGTTTTTCTGTTTACCTGTTTTGTGTTTTTGTTGATTTTAATCATAGCCCTATGTTTTTTTTCAATCTGTCAGCTTGTTTCGGCTAATAAAGATCTGCCCCCCTAGCCAAGTTACAATCGTATCGTTCGCGCCGAACGCCTCGAGTAGGCCACGCCTCCGATTCCTTAGTTCTGACGTCATCTCAACGCTCAGTCACGTGGTCAGAACAAAGGAATCGGAGGCGTGGCCTACTCGAGGTGTTCGGCGCGATTTTTTAATGTCCTTGTGTTCAGTAACGGGATCACATGATCACGGTATTGAAAAAAATCGGTATTTGAAAGCCCTAGAATCTAAGTATTCTATTGACGCAAGATCTATCAACGATCATAATATCGGAAAATGCTATTCTGTAAAATATAAACTTGTCAGAAAACAAACAAACTTAAACATGTAGGTACACCTCAGCTATTTGATTTGTAATGTAATGCTTTAATTCTAAATACATAAAATATACGACAGTATTGGACAAAGCTGCCACAGTGTAACAAATAATTATGTTTGTCTGATCGGTGGTCTGTGGCATTTACATAATATATATAATTTATTTATTCTGTGTTCTGATTTTTAATAAGGCGTTTATAACTTTGGCAGGGTCTTGCAAGTTTGTTTTCGTAATATTGCCTTGTTGGTGTCCACTATGTTACTAGTTTGGCTCTACTTTATAAGTAGGACGTAGAGATGCAAGGACATTCAGATATCAGTGGAAAGTTCTCATAAGGAAGCCAGTTAAAAATGTATATATAGAGATAGTTGGTTCGTATAAATATTTACATGTATGTGAAGGAAAAAAAATGGAGGATGGATGAAATGGCGACAGGTCACGGGAACAACTTGTGACCCACGGATGCCCCTCAAGTTGAAGGGTAAAATCTATAAGTCTATGATAAGGCCTGTCATACTGGATCAGAATGTTGGGCTGTGAAAAACACGGATGAAAAAAGATTGCACGTAGTGAAGATAAGAATGTTAAGATGGATGTGAGGTGTGACGAGAATGGATAAAGTGAGAAATGAGTATATTAGAGGAAGTTTGAAAGTGGCGCCAGTGACTGAAAAGTTGAAAGGGAATCGTTTGTGTTGGTATGGTCAAGTAAACAGGACAAGGGCAGGAAGATAATGCTTTGAAGGAAAAAAAAAATCTGTTCTATTTTTTTGTTAATGGCAAGTAGAGCCGATGTCAACTATTCTGCCAATGTCTAAAATAAATTAGTAAAGCAGATGTGTATATTATCTAAAATGAAAAGGTACAGTACCTAACTGAAGACCTAAAATTCTTCGATTGATACAGTTGAACTTGATGGGTTAGTACTGGACTGAAACAAACAAAGAATAATAAAAATACATAAATATTATAATTGTTAAAACATTAAATACATACGTGGAAAACAAAAATGAATTACCGCGCGAACCTATCAATAATAAATAAAAAAAAAAAAAAAAAAAAAAAAAAAAAAATTACTAGCTCTCCGAACAGACGTTGCCTTGTCTTATATGAACTGTTAAACGCGCGAAGATTAAATAGTTGTTTTTCTAATTTTATGCGCAACTTTCTTTATTTTTCTTTTATAAGAACTTTATTATTTATTTATTTATTCCAGACAATAAAAAACACAACAAAAAAAGAATCAGCGAAATAAATACAGCCGTTCACGCATGATGTCGTGATATAGGGAAATAGGGATTTATTTTATATAGTTGTCCTGCCTGTTGCTGGTTTTTCTCCAGAAAAAAGAATAGTACCCGTTTGCAGCGCAACTTACCGGGTCCAATTGTATTTTTAGACCATCCTCTCTCAAATACACATATAAAATTTCATCCAAATCAAAAGGTGACAAACACTCGTACAAAAGAATTCTAATTATACTAGCCGTCCCGTCAGGCGTTGCCCTGCCCGAGAACTGGATTTTCGAGAAAGGTTTTTTGAGAAAAAAAAAATGTGAACCCAATTGCCGCGGTACCTACCGGCTCCAATTGTATTTTCAAACCGTACTGTAAACTCAAACACACGTACCGAAGAATTATGTCATCATCATTATCATCATTTCAGCCGATAGACGTCCACTGCTGGACATAGGCCTCCCCCAAATGTCGCCACAACGAACGATCCTGTGCGTCTTGCATCCATCGGATTCCCGCAACCTTCACCAGGTCATCGGTCCACCTTGTAGGGGGCCTTCCAACACTGCATCTTCCGGTACGCGGCCGCCACTCCAGAACTTTTCGGCCCCAACGGCCATCCGTTCTGCGAGCAATGTGCCCTGCCCATTGCCACTTTAGTTTGGCGATTCTTCGTGCTATGTCGGCAACCTTGGTTCTTCTGCGGATATCTTCATTTCTGATTCGATCACGCAAGGAAACTCCGAGCATAGCCCTTTCCATTGCCCTTTAGGTGACTTTGAGCCTTCTGATGAGGCCCATTGTGAGCCTCATCAGAAGAATTATGTTCTTATGTTGTTTTTTCAAGAATTATGTATATAAAGATATATATAAACTACAAGATATATTACAGTCATACTAAAAATTACTTAAATATATGACGATTCTTGACAGACGGGCAAAATCAATTATTATCTTGCTTTAGGCGAGGGTTGAATGACATATAAAAGGGCATTAAGGAACAGGTGGTGTAAAAATATATTAAAGTATAGAGTTTAGTAGCATACAGTGTAGAAACGTGTGAAAATTAAGGAATGAGTATAATTTTAAAAGCTGTTATTCAAGTATTTACTTACTTGGCACGTACCTAATGTACCTACTTAGCAACTTGGTACCAGATATTAGGTAATCTTAGTTATACTAAGTAAGCGGGTTAGTGACCGTTAGTTGTGAGCGTATGCGCACGAAACGATCAACTGACCTGGCCAATCAAGAAGCCTGGAGCCATCAAACGATTGCAAATGAGGAAGCATGTTTGTTAATTTGTCCTTTTTTCATGAAGTAACGGTAAAATAGATTGGAATTACATAAATCAAGGCAGGAAAATTACGGCAGGCCTTTAGATTCCAGAAAATTCGTGCACTTTAGGATTCGATTCGATAGTGATCTGAGATCGATTAATCGGATTTATAGGTAACTAGCTTTTGCCCGCGGCTTCGCCCGCATACATAAAACCTTTTAGGATTAAAGCAACTTTCAATAGGAGAAAAAAATTTCGCAATCGGACCAGAACTTTCAGAGTTTACCTCCTACAAACAAAAAAACATAAAAACAAAAAAAAACAAACTAAGTACCTCTTTATAATATTATAGAAACTTGAAATCGGGACTCGCTTTTTTCAAGGAATGTAACCATATTATTATTTAAGAACGTAAAGGATGTACATATTTTCCTCAAGTTAATTTTTATGTGAATTATGTACATCTGATTACTTACCAGTCACCACTGTAGTCGTGTAACACATGTGCATGTGTATTAGTATTAGTATGAGTAGTAGTTTTTTTTTGTAGTTTTGCTATAGAAGTTGGTTACATTTTTTTTACCCGGCTGCGCCAGAGGGGGATAAATAGTTCGGAAGAAGTCTGATGCAGTTGATAGCGTCAAATCTATGATTGAACTAAAAAAAAAATATGCATTACACTGTTTAAAGTGAGTTGTTTTTAACTTTTTACTCGTTTTTGTGATCGGGTTTTTTGACATTGTCAACTTATGTTATGAAATGATGTTAACATTATACAAACATGCGATTGCAGAAGGTAATCTTAGAAGATGTGTATCATTTATTGAAGAGTTTCCAAGGGTCAGCTCAAGTTCTTCATCAGATCTTCACCGAATGTGACCTTGCGGCAAAAATATACATTCACACAAAAAAAAAAACATCGAAATCGTTTGACATTTGGTGAAGATATTTAATTAATAAACAAAAAAAAAATCAGCACTACTGAGGAGTTCAACAACTTGATGAAACAATACCAAGGAAAGGACATTTGAGTAGGCCGCAGAAAATACTCAAATTGCCCCCAGACATACGTTAAAATTACTGAAAGGAAAAGAGAAAAAAAAGCAATCGACATAGTCCTCACATTCACATAATAAAAGGAAATACCTATATAGTTTCATGATGACAATGACGATTTTCGCACGAAACAAAATATTTTTTACGGCCTACTGATAGTTTTAGATTCCGGGTCTGTGGGTCAGTTTACATGTTTGTGAACGTGGCCACAATACAGGAGTCATTCCTAGTGTGAGGCAATGTTATTATTATTTTTTTTTTAATTTCGAAGATTACTTTGGGCAGAGACTAGAAGCAGTGGTGTCCGAGTGGTAATGGCCCCGACTTACGAGTTGTAGGTCACGGGTTCAAAAACCCAGCCAGGCACATAACTTTGTGTAATTTATTTCATCACCACTGCTCACAAAACGGTGAAGGAAAACAATGTGATAAAACATGCATGTTCTAGAACCAAAAATTCGAAGACATGTGACATCCACCAACCCGCAATGGGCCCGCGCGGTGTCTTACGGCCCATTCTCTCTCCTAAAGAGGAGGCTTGAGTCCCAGTGGGCACATTATAAAGCTGATTATGCTATAGTTTGGGTAAAAAACCAGCGTCAGGCAACTACCACGCAGTTGTCTGGCATTTTTGCTGAACTGGACCTATTTAGCGCAGCCGTGAGACACACAATGTTTAGTTTTTTAGGGTTCCGTACCTCAAAAGGAAAAAAACGGAACCCTTATAGGATCACTTTGTTGTCCGTCCGTCTTTCTGTCTGTCTGTCTGTCTGGCTGTCAAGACCCTTTATCTCGGGAACGCGTGGAGGTGTCGAGTTGAAATTTAAAACCATATAGTCAAGTCTCTGGTCCCTTGACGCTGTGAAAAAATCAAACTTCTAAGTTAACGAAAAAAAAATACGGCCGTTTATGTCGCAAAAACGTATATTTCGACACTCTCAAGGAAATCAAAATTCATAGGGTAGTTCCCGTTATCCAGAATCCTGAAATTTGGCGTAAAACTAGGTCTTATAGTACCAACAGATATAGGAATAAATCTGAAAACAGTAAATTTGTTGTTACGTCACAAAAAAAAAAATTACGATTCGGAAAAATCTTCGAAATTTCCATTCCATTCAGGAATTAAACTGTTTACATAGGTACTTATGTCTGTACGGAACCCTCATTGCGCGAGTCCGACTCGCACTTGCCCAGTATTTATTTTTAAATCTTAAGTTTTTACATGTGTTCTTTCTTTTCAAAAATTATTTATTTTCTAAAACCGTTTCCGAACTCAAAATCACTTTAATAATAATCGCCTACTTTTGTTGAAGACTGTACCTCTATTTAATTACCTACCTATTAAAAATAGTAACAAGATTAGGTACATGACAATCAATAAATTGGCTTGCATCACTGATCTTGAAGCCGTATGGTCTGCGACCTTGAGGGTTTGATCTCGATCGAGATAAGATCGCCAATTGTAGCGGGACATGTTCTTTTAATTAACGTTTTTATTAATTACTTGTCAACATTGGTCCAGATAGGAAGTACCTAAGAAACAAATCCTTGGATGTAATTGTGCGGCGTGAAGTTATAACCCATGTTTAATGGACAATTGAAACTGTAGCGACAGCCACGAGAAGATTGAAACTGATGTAGCGCCATCTATGTTACCATATAGGAATTAAAATTCGCGCGATTAGAACATAAATACAACAGCCCAGCCAGAAATCAACTGTTGGGCAGTTGCCGACCAGACACGACACCTGTCTGGTTTTTTTTTTAGGTTGGAATATCATCTTATGACAAATCCCTCTCTTGGTCGGAGCGAGAGATAGTGTCAGATTTTTACTGACTAAAAACCCAATCCTGTTCCTTCGTTGCCTTCGTCCCAGGGCCCCGGGTTTTGTTTTCACACTACCCATGGCCCCAGTAGGCTTCGACCCTGCTGGGCCCCTTGACCAATACGCGCGAGGCGCGCGTGGAACAATACGCGCCGTCGACGACTTGGGCTTGGTCCGGACGGTTACCCAACGGTCGGACGGCGAGCCACCCATTGCTCGCCGTCCGCAAGCCCGCGCCTACTGTGGTCGGAAATCGGGATCGGAATCCCGGCGGCGGTTAGGGCGTGAGGACCGTTACCTCACGCGATCGGCCGCCTCCTTTGCTAGCATTACTGCTTCGCAGAAGGAGGCGACCGTCTGCCACTTCTCCTCGCTCCGGACCATGGCCTGTACCAAGGCCCGGCGCGAGAAATCGCCGCCGACACCTGTCTGGTCAGAGGATCCTCCCTTTTCGACGAAGGTTTGCGGGACTTTACAACCCTAGTAAGGTAGTAGTTAAAAAAAAAAAAAAAACTACTACCTCCTAACACCTAATATTTTTTATTAAGTTATATATGCATGTAAAACTTGTAATTGACGTATCCAACATGTCTCTCTGTTCAATTGAACGTTGCAACTTTTAATGAAACTAAAGTAGATACAATTATTTACACGCGTCGATTGATTGGGTCGCGAGGGGCTTTTTGGACCGGCGGCACTGCGGTCGTCCAATTTCCAACTACAAAAATATTTTTTTTTTAGTATACAGTATTTTGGGACCACAAATAAAATAAATACAGTTTTTTTGGTAACTGTTAATACCTTGTTCCGTGTGGTCCCAAAATACTACTCAAAAATAATTATTATTTTTATAGGTGGAAGTGGTCCACCGCGGTCCGGTCCCCACGACCCGATCGATTCTATGTTGTCATTCGAATGTATGTATCTTTGGCGATGAATAAAGAATTATTTTTAAAACAATTTATTATTTTAACGAATTGTCGTTTTTACTAGCCGCTGTCAAAGGCTTCGTCCGCTGACTGTAGTTTATCCCAAGGGAACTTCTGTCCGAGGTAAAAAGTACTCTAAGTGCTATTCCTTAGAACATGAGCTATCCGTGTACCGAGTCTCATCGGAATCCGTTCAGCAGTTCGAGCGTGAAGAAGTAACAAAGATATAAGAACAACTATCACAACAAGAACATTGTGGATTGAAATAAAGAATTGAGTATTGAGTTTTAATAAACACACCCACCATCATAATATATATTTTTCGCCCTATGATTTCTTGACATTCTGAAGTGAATAGTAAATTGAATTATGTTTATATATTAAATTTTTCTGTACGTGTGTTTGTCACCTAACCTCTCCTAAACGGCTTGACCGATTTGGATGAAATTTTGTGTGCTTATTTGATTTGATTAAAATGTAATTGGACCCAGTAGGTGGCGCTGCGATAGGGTTGGGTTAGTTTTTTTTTCATTACCCTTTTGCAGGATAACATCTATCGGGACCTAGTCGTATTATAAATTATTTAAACAGGTTTTTTTTTTAGGTGGGAAAATCATCTTTTGACAAATCCTGCTCTTGGGCGGAGCAGGAGATAGTGGTAGACTTTTACTGACTAAAAACCCACTCCTTTTCCTTCGTTGCCTTCGTCCCAAGGCCCCGGGTTTCGTTTTCACACTACCCATGGCCCCAGTAGGCTTCGACCCTGCTGGGCCCCTACGATTTGCTGACATCTCCCTGAGGCGCGCGTGGAACAATACGCGCCGTCGACGACTTGGGCTCGGTCCGGACGGTTACCGGACGGTCGGACGGCGGGTTACCCATTGCTCGCCGTCCGCAAGCCCGCGTCTACGGTGGCCGGAAATCGGGATCGGAATCCCGGCGGCGGTTGGGGCGTGAAGACCGTTGCCTCACGCGATCGGCCGCCTCCTTTGCTAGCATTACTGCTTCGCAGAAGGAAAACATTATTTAAACAGGTCCCAATTATTCTCTCATAAATATATCAAAAAGAACTCACAACTATGAATGTAGCATTTTAAACTACATGACCAGGTGACAAACAGATGTACATATACTACATTCTCTTCCGCAAGATAACAATTAATTGTGATATTACATACTACCAGAAAACGCCCACAAATGATTCACTGTCCAGCTGCGAATTTTATAACCTACTATACATTCATTTGCCCCCACACTGGGAATTACTCCTGAATCGTGGGTACGTTCAGAAACATGCAAACTGGCATACTTACACCAGACACCCAGTTCCAAGACAGGCGCAGGGTAGCCAGCCTTTCGGTGTTTTACAGGTTGCGTGTTGGAGAGTGTGCGCGGAAATTACATGACTTGATTCCGCCATCTCATTTCTACCATCGGACAACCCGACGTACGGCGAGTATCCACCCTTACGTTGTTGAAACCTCTACGGTCCGGACTAAGTGTTTCGCCTAGTCGTTTATACCGCGTACATCGAAGGACTGGAACAATTTGTCGGCGGCGGTCATCCCATCCGATTATAATCTGGCTGTCTTCAAGGCTAGAGTGAATAGGCTCTTAATAAACAAGTGCGCCTCACCATCAACGATTGCATCACTGCTTACTATCGGGTGGGATCGCAATCAAATTAAAAAAAAGTTCCGAAATTCATAACTATCTATATATATATAATATCTATGTGTATATAATAGGAATCTAATATACGCGCCATCATTAGTGCGATATTCGAGTGATCATGACACACTCTCGGTCGTGGCGGTTTGCCGTCCCATCGGACTATGAGAGTAAAGGAACAGAGTGCACCTGTGTTTGCGCACGCGCTTGTGCACTATAAAATCTCTTGTGTACCTTTTTATTTTATTTTAGGTGATACATCTCCTCATCTTGGGTGGGGCGAAAGAGTGCGTCAGACTTTTACTGAAACCCACTCCTGTTCCTTCTTTGCCTTTTATACCAGGGCCGGGTTTTCTTTTCAGAAGTGGACCAATGGCCCCAGTAGGCTTCGACCCTGCTGGGCCCTACGGTTTGCTGACATCTCCTTGAGGCGCGCGTGGAACACTACGCGTCGTCGACGACTTGGGCTTGGTCCGGATGGTTACCGGACGGTCGGACGGCGAGCTACCCATTGCTCGCCGTCCGCAAGCCCGCGATCTCTTGTGTACCTGGCTAATCTAAATATTGGCCACCGTGATCGAAATGCAGTTCTTTTCAAAAATTGCTATCCGGACCTTACCATGATGTGTTAAAATACTAAGCGTGCGATCGAGAAAGAGGAATGGAGCTATACACCCTATAAATGTCTATCCTTTTAACAGTTCAGTTTAGGTTGCCAAATGGATCATGTTAAGAGTTCATGGTAGGGCCTCTGCTCTACATTTTTGAAGGAAATCGATCCATCGCTCATCATCATCCATCATCGATCATCACATCGATCGATCGATCGATCGTTCTATGAGAGTACAATACATGAACTGACAGTGCGCACGCATTTGTACCAGGCTCCCGGGTGCCACCATTGTGTGGACAGCCCTGAGGATACGGTGGAGCATACGGTAGAGGTGTGCTTCGCCTGGGCAGAGCACCGCCGTGTCCTCGTGGGGGCGATCATCGTCCGGAGCAAGGAGGAGTGGCAGGCGGTCGCCTCCTTCTGTGAAGCAGTAATGCTAGCAAAGGAGGAGGCCGCACGTGCACGCGCGAGGCAATGGCCCTCGCGCCCCAGCCACCGAGATTCCGATCCCGATTTCTGCCCACCGTAGGCGCGGGCTTGCGGATGGGTGATGCGAAAGAGAACCCGGGGCACTGGAACAATGGCAAAGAAGGAACAGAATTTTAATCAGTAAAAGTCTGACATTATCTCCCGCTAGCGAGGGATGTCATTGGATGATTTTTCGACCCGAAAAAAAAAATTGTACCATAGCTTGGTACAAGTTTTTTTTATCTCCCACAGATTGGCCACCGTGATCGAAATTCGGTACGTTTGAAAAATTGCTATCGCGCAAATCTACACTCAGTTGCTTAGTGATAGATAATATAATGCATGCAAGCACCTGGTTTCGTGTTGTTTCTACTATCAGCATTCGATAATCTCCTGAATGCATGTAATGTCCGATTAGTTCGACAGGTCGGTAGCTGTCCTGTGAAGTGATAGATAATCTAGAATTGGTTACATGCTTCTTTTATCTTCTTTCTTTTCGAGTTATAAATCTTTTAAATTCTCTGTTTTTCCCTACTATAACATGCACTTGAGCACGATCATAATGTTCTGAGTCTGGGTGTAATTTATCTATAATATGTATGTGTTTAGAAATATATAAGAACATTTATCAGTTAGCTACTCGTAGTACTCATGGCACAAGCTCTGTTTAGTTTGGGGTTAGATGAAGTTGTATGAAAGTTGTGGAATATTATTTCTTTTCTAATTGATTCCGACGCTGAGTGCGTCGGAATCAATGCATTAAATATTTAAATAAATTAACAGTGATCTAGTTTTTGGTGTACTGGCGTGTTATACAGATACACTTTGTAACTGCTGACAAGTTTAAAATGAACTAATTGGATTATTATAATCTAAAATATGGATAGCAGTCCCTTCAATCGGAGCGGGATGACTAGACGCAGCCCTCCTCCAACACCTACACCGACGCAGCCCCAGCAACCTAGTCGTGAACAAGCCCAGGAAGATGAGAAAATTGAGGTAGTTACGACTCCTGAGATTCAGAACTGGTTGAGTTCTATTGAGCAGCACTTGAACGAAGTATGCGCTATTTCTTCTGATGGAAAACTAAACTCGGATCAGAAGCTAAAAATAAGCAATCTATTCCGAAATGTTGGTCATGGAGTATCGCAACTGGCTGTTCAATACCAGTCGCTAAAATATAAAGCCGTGAAGATCCATAACTCCCTAAAAATCTTAAATGAAGACCTCGCTACCTAAGAGATTGTGTAATAAAAATGAACCGGACGATTAAAGAATCGTGTGGAAAGCAGGGGGAGCTGCAGCTTCATCTTTTGCAGATATGGTGAAGAAAGGGTCCAACAGCTTTGTTCGTCCTAATACTTTTAGCTCCGTGGTGATTTATCCCCGAGATAACACGAAGACTAGTGACAAAACCAAGGACATTGTCCAAAATATCATTTGCCCTGGTGACATGATATTAAAAGTCAGAGGCGTACGTAAAACAGGAAAAGGAGGACTTATTATCAGCACGCACATTATCTAGACAAGCTCAAGCAAACAGTCCAACTAGCTTCTTCAGCCCCCCTAGCCAAGTTACAACCGTTTCGTTTCGATTCTCTTTTCATCGATCGCCTCGAGTCGGCCACGCCTCCGATTCCTTTGTTCTGACGTCACCTCAACGCTCAGTCACGTGGTCAGAACAAAGGAATAGGAGGCGTGGCCAACTCGAGGCGATCAACGAATAGAGAATCGAAACGGTTGTAACTTGGTTAGGGGGGCAGGGCTCACCGTCGATGACCCCCAAAAGCACAAACCACGCATTATAGTTATAGGAGTCCCTGCATTAATGGCTGAAAATGAAGTTTTCAAATGTATTTATGATTAAAACTGCCGACAAATTGCCGACTATGACCAGAGATGCATTTTTGACCTCAATCAAACTTAGCCGTAAATCGGGCAGGAAAGATGCAGAGAACTGTAACTATATAATAGAAGTTCCAGCTTCTATTCGTAAGGCACTCATAATGCAGGATAGATTATTTATCAATTGGACGACACGTCCGGTATGAGACTTCATTCTGGTAACGAGATGTTACAAGTGTCAGCAGTACAGTCATGCGGCCAATACGTGCAAAGTCGCTGCCCCTACAGGTGGACATTGCGGTGAAGAAGGGTACACAACCCAAGACTGCACAAAAAAAGCCGACACGCCAAAGTGTGCAACATGATTGCGTTTCAAAAAACCTGCCAACCACAAGGCGGGAGATCCAGAGTGTCCTGCTAAAAAATCTGCCGAAAACAGGCACATTAAATTCGATCGACTATGAAGGCGCCTAAGAGCGTCACATATTTTGTATATCCCCTCGCGCATATAGGGATATTATTATTACGTAATTGCGCGTTTTTACGTAAAATTTCATCCAAATCAGTCAAATATTGTTATATTAGCACACCATGCTTTCCTACAACGCCGAAATTACTATTATGAGACAGAATGATATTGTTTGCCATTCTAATGCATCATCAAAATATATATTTGTAAAAAGATTTTTTACTTTTTTAGGCCCATTTCTGTAAAATAAATTAAATAGAATATTAAGTATCCACAAATTAAATAAGTATAACTGTAAAAAGATGATTTTCCAATATTTCCTAAGCATATCTTATGTAGAGACAGAAGACCTACTTACTGTTTGTAAATAAAACACGCCGTATCTCTAAATTTAGTTAAGTTTATATAAATTCAAATATTTTTTATTATGTGAATAAATTCAACAGTTGAGGCCATCTCCTTCGCTAAACAATACCACCATCGGAACCCACATAATCACACGTTTTACAATTTACCTGAAGGAACCCAAAAATTTGGCACAGTTCATTAACATCGTAATATATATCGATCACCTTCAGTCCTTCAACTTGGGGGATCGGCAGGCCAGCGGGTATGCCACCGTCATAGATCATTGACAACTTATGGGCTTTTCATCAAACTGCGTCAACTTAGGTTATTGTTAAGGAGCTTACATATTCGGGAACATGTTTTTGGATGCTCGAAAAAGCTGGGCTACATTACATAACCTGAAATGTGTAAAGTTAAATAATAATATATATTATAATATTCACACAACTATCACACAACGCGTCTAGTCCCAAGCTAAGCAGAGCTTGTGTTATGTGTACTACACAACCGATAAAGATACTTAAATATTTATAAAAATACATACGTATTATAGATAAATTACACCCAGACACAGAACAAATGATTGTGCTCATCACACAAATATTTGTCCTGGGTGGGAATCGATCCCACGACCTTAGGCATAGCAGTTAGGGCCACTAACTACTAGGCCAGTCAAGTTGACTGCCTGTTGCATTTTCCTTCTTCTAAGCTCTCTACAATCTACACTATAATATTATAAAGAGGTAAAGATTGTTTTTTTGTTTGTAGAAGGTAATTTCTAAAGTACTGGTCCGACTGCTAAAATTTTTTCACCGATAGAAAGCTGCTTTATTCCTGAGTGACATAGGCCATATTTTATGTACGCAGGCGAAGTCGCGGGCAAAAGCTAGTAGCCAATATGGTATCTAATAAAGTCCATTTTGCTGGGCAATTCAACGTGTCATAACCGCACACCACAAAGACATCGACTAGGCTTAACGAAGCGCCGTCGTTTCCGACTGTCCGGCGCATTTGGTGTGTGATGCCAACCGAATACTACGACCAATAATTCAGTTGCTGCAGTATCGGCGCCGTACGTTCCGCAATGTGTCGCGGCCCTAACCCGTAAGGATGATACTAAACCGTATAAAGTCCGGGAATCGGAACCTAGGACCTTAGTATACTCACTCAGTTGTTACGCTTGCGATCATTAAACGAACGAACCATTCAAATGTTGAGTAAGTATTAAGATTGATTATCCTAATAAGGTTTGTCATAAGATTACGGATTTAAAAGGATTACCCTAATTAAATAATAACTCAAAAGCCTATGCTTATTATTATAACTATAATACAATGAACGTTGTACGAGGCATTCCATTCAATATTGGTATTTTATTTTACATAGGCCTACATGGGCACTTATAAAACGTCACAACCTATTAGTGCACAGTTCCAATTGGTCCTTTCCTATGGGGAAGAAATGTCACTGTGGTGACAGCTGTGGACACCTTTAGGTTGAAATTATGATACAGCAGACCATACATTTGGTGTTACTCTGAAGTCATTATAACCTATACGTATATAGACCTTTTTTACGTGGGAAATCATTAAATAACTTCTACCACTCCAGAGCTGGAGGGAGTGTCAAACTTTTACTTATTAAAACCCACATTGTTCCTTCAGTCGCCATTTATTGTGAGGGCTGCAATGACTCCTTTGAACAATCGGCCCTAACTGGCTCTATAAATTTTGCTGTCTGTGTCTGTCTGTCTGTAATATCTCTTTGAGGCGTGCGTGTGGAACACAACACGTTGTCTACCCGGCCTGTTCCTTACCGGACGGCCGGACGGCCAGCTACCCATGGCTCGCCGTCCGCAAAACCGACCTGACGCCGGGGGTGTCTCCGGCGGGGGACAGGGGGTGAGGCTTAACTTCGATATCTAGGTCTAACACGTGGAATAATACGCATACGCATGTTAGTTAATTTATAGGTAGGGTAGAGCGGCTACTTGTAAAATGGTATTGCTGGAGGAAGCTTCGCCATCAAGGATCATCCTGGGGTAGGATGCCGAAGATCATACTAAGCTGAACGAGTAGACATCGACAGCTATCGCTGAAATAAACACTTCTACAATAAGGTCAAAATATGTTAGTCACTCTGAAGTTGTCGTTCCGAACTATTGCACATACTGAAAAAATGCGCAATACGCATTTGTCGTATGATTCTTAAAAAGAATCACTGCGCAGTCAATTGTTCGTAGTTCGGAGGTTTAAGATATTTCAGCCGTACTGTAGTATGATGATTTTTTTTTTTTTTTTTTTTATTATTGATAGGCTCGCGTTTGACCACCATCTCACCTGATGGTAAGCGATGATGTGGCCGACGATGGAGCACGCTTGCCTAGAAGTAACCTATTCACTCTTGACTTAAAGACCCCTAGGTTGTAACTATCAGGGAACACAGACTCGGGCAGGGAATTCCACTCCTTAGCTGTACGCATTATGAATGTGTTCCCAAAACGCTTTGTACGTATGGGTGGGATGTCCACCATGTACCGATGGCGCAACGCCGTACGTCTAGTGGTCCGATGATAGAACGGACTTGGTGGAATTAAATTGTGCAATTCCAACGCACACTCCCCGAAGTGTAATCGATAGAAAACCGACAGGCCAGCAACTCGGCGTCGATGCTCAAGGCTTTGGAGTTTTGAATCAACAAGTGCATCATCACCGATGATTCTCTTGGCTCGCTTCTCAATCGACTCCAGAGCATCAAGCTGGTATTTGGCAGACCCATCCCAAAGATGAGAGCAGTATTCCATACACGATCGAACTTGCGCTTGATAAAGTTTGAGCAGCTGTTCCGGCGTGAAGTACCGTCTCACCTTGGCTAAGATCCCCAATTTTTTGGCAGCCTGTTGAGCTTTAGCCTCGATGAAAGAGCCGAAATTGAGGGTAGATGACAACGTTACCCCAAGAAGCTCAAGGTCACTGGTTATCGGCACGGTTACACCCCGGAATGATGGAGCCGGGTGGAATTGGCTCCGTTTGGCGGAAAAAAGACACGCCTGGGTTTTAGCAGCATTGAACTTGACCAGATTGGCATCGCCCCAGTCGGATACTGCCTTCAAGGAAAAGTTCAAGCGTTCAACCATAGCCTCTCGGAAAGACTGGATCTGTGACCCACTAGCACGTGCATCGGACACGTATCTCTCAGCAACAGTGCTATCGTCTGCATACCCAAAGGTACCGGGTTTAAGAAGGTTGTTTATGTGCAGCAAGAACAGTGTTGCCGAGAGTACCGACCCCTGAGGGACCCCGGCATTAATTTCCATTTGACCGGACGAGCAGCCATCAATAACCACTCGGATGGATCGCCCCCTCAAGAAGTCTGCGATCCAGTCACACAGACCAGTGGGCAGACCGAAGGAAGGAAGCTTAGCAATAAGGCTATCATGCCAGACCCTGTCAAAGGCCTTCGAGATATCAAGGGAGACTGCAAGTGCTTCCCCATGCTTCTCGATGGCCTCGCTCCAGATGTGAATGGCATACGCTAGAAAATCCCCAGATGACCGATTTCGGCGAAAGCCGTATTGACGATCACTGAGGATGTCATTAGCTTCTAGGTATGCCAGGAGCTTATTATTGATCACTCGTTCCATACTCTTGCAGAGAATGGACGTTACCGAGATAGGTCTGTAATTAGCAGGGTCAGCCCGACTACCCTTCTTGGGCACGGGTTGCACGTTAGCTTGCTTCCAAGCCATCGGTACTTTTCCAGCCTCAAACGAAAGACGAAATAAGCGTGTCAGGATCGGAGACAGTTCAGGCGCACAAGTTTTTAAAACAATTGCCGGTATCCCGTCGGGACCACTGGCTTTGTTCACGTCAAGGTTACGTAGCACCCTACGGACGTCCTTCTGATGGATGCGTATGTCTGCCATAGTCGTCTCGCATCGCTCAGGAAAGACAGGGGGCCGCGCGTTACCGGAATCAAGACGTGAAGATTCGGCAAAAAGAGAGGCAAATAGATTTGCTTTCTCCTCAGCGGTGTGGGCCAGCGACCCATCGGGTTTCAGCAGTGGTGGTAGTGAGGGACGGCAGAAGTTCGATTCAACAGTTTTAGCCAGGGACCAAAACGCTTTACTACCTGCTGGGTATGAAGCAAGTTTGTTCCCAATTCGGCTAATGTGGTCAAACCGAGACCTCCGCATCACCTTCTTGCAGGATTTGGCAGCCCTATTATAGGCTCTCTTTTTTTGAGTCACGTCACTTGCCTTGCGCCTACGAGCGTCGACCCATTCTTGGTATGCCGTATGTTTAAGCGCTTCAGCGCGATTACATTCGGTGCCAAACCAAGGTCGAACCTTGTCAGACATTGTTACATCAGAGAATGGAATGTAATATTCCATCCCCCGACGCAACACATCCGACACTGCGTCCGCGCACAACGACGGATCAGCGGAAGAGAAGCAAGTAGGCTGCCAAGGATAGCATGCGAAGAAAGAACGCATACCATCCCAATCTGCTGACTTGTATCGCCAAACCCGCCGGGTGCCTCTTGGGCTGGGATCGGGCGGGGAATAGACGGATACAGATTTCACCAGACAATGGTCGGAACTACCTATTGGTGAAGATATCGACACTGAGTACCGGTCCGGATCTGTAGTCAACAGAAGGTCCAAGCAATTGGCCATGTGTGACTCAACATCCGGCACCCTTGTAGCCCCCTGGACCAGCTGGGTGAGATTTAACGCTAGCGCTAGCTTCCGCGTCTCTCGCCCAGCATGGTCTGTGCACTGGTATGGGAAGAGCCACTCCTGATGGTGGGCATTGAAATCCCCCAGTATCACCAATTGGGCAGAAGGGTACCGCTGCTGAGCCACATCCGCCGCCTCACTAAGGTGCTGTGTGAGCCTGGTTGTCTCCTGATCACCACTGTGCGAACGGTAGACACAAGCATAGACAATTTGATCTATGCCAGTGTCCACCAAAGCCCAAAGCGTGGAGTACCTGGAGTCCTCAAGATTGCGGAGACGCCGATAGCAGATGTCGTCCCGGGCATACATACATACACCCGCGCGTGGTTTAAAATGGTGCTCCAGGGTAAACCCTGGGTAAGATAAGTACGACACGTCTGACGGACTACTGATCTGCGTCTCCGAAAGAAAAAAAAGAGCAGGTTTCTCAGTCTCCAGATGGTGGTGGACTGCGACGAGATTTGAGTGCAGTCCTCGGATATTACTGAGGTGCACTTTAAGAGAGAGGGAGTGCTGCCGCTGTTTAACATTTCTCTTTTTATTCTTTGCCATTTTTTGTATTAAGAGTGAATGAAGGAGAGGAGAAGGAAGTGAGATGGGGTTTCACGCTGCTATCCTTTAGGCAAGCACTGATAGGACGGTATCATTGGGGTACTAGTCCGGAGACTGCGGGGACGCCCGAGCCCCCCCGGGAGTGTCCATCGGGCCCTCTCCTCTGGTCGCCAACCAGCACGATGGCGCATCCCGGGATTTTTCGACAGTTGGCGGGGCAGCCTTTCATGTGTGGCTGGTACATTACTTGGGCCCCCAACTACCTGCGGTCGGCCAGCGGCGCACCGTGCCTTGGATCCCGCTACCCTCCACGACTAGTCTCCCGATACCTCCACACCAGTGTGGGCCAGGTCGGTCTGCCTGCAACGGAACCACCACTTCGACCCAACTCCTCTAATTTGGCTACACTGAGCATCGTACCGGAACACGGCTAGGCCGCTTGATGATTGATCTAAAAGAACCGTAAGAATCATCACCATCATCAAAGACGTCCACGGCTGAACATATGTCTCCCCCAAGTGTCACCATAATGACCGGTCCTGTGCGTTCGCATCTGTCGGTCATCGGTCCACCTAGTGGCAGGCCTTCCAACGCTGCGTCATCCGGTACGTGGTCGCCTCTCCAGAACCCTTTGTCGACCATCTGGTTTGCGAGCACTGTGCCTTGCCCACTGCCACGTAAGAATAAAATGATGCCATCCATGGCTCGCCATAATGCTAGCAAAGGAGGAGGCCGCACGTGCACGCGCGAGGCAATAGCCCCCGCGCCCCAGCCGCCGGAATTCCGATTCCGATTTCCGGCCACCGTAGGCGCGGGTTTGCGGACGGCGAGCAGTGGGTAGCTCGCCGTCCGACCGTCCGATAACCGTCCGGACTGAGCCCTAGTCGTCGACGGCGCGCAGTGTTTCACGCGTGCCTCAAGGAGATGTCAGCACAGCAGGGTCGAAGCCTACTGGGGCCAAGAGTCTGATTCTGAAAGGAAGACCCTGGTATGAAAGGCAAAGAAGGAACAGGAGTGGGTTTTTAGTCAGTAAAAGTCTGACACTATCTCCCGCTCTGCCCAAGAGCGGGGGATGTCATTGAATGATATTCACACCGAAAAAAAAACTCATGGCTCGCCATCCGCAAACCCACGCCTATGGTTGCCGTTAGTCGTCCTCCTCTCCTGTCATGTGTCCTCCTGGTGTCTTTGTTTACAAATTATTTGATCAACACAACTGCTGACTCAGTGGATTTTTACTTTAAAATAATTACAAGCAGTAGTTACTTTGTTAAACAGCTCAGTACTTAATTTTACGAGGTTTTCCCACTTTGGTGTTGGTGTGGGTGGGTTTTGTTCAATTGGACCTATTGATTCTCATATGGATATTCACCTAGGTACCTATATCATTGTGTGTATTCTTTTTTTTAGGGTTTTGTACCTCAAAAAGAAAAAAAACGGATCCCTTATAGGATCACTTTGTTGTCCGTCCGTCTGTCTGTCTGACAAGAGCCTTTATCTCGGGAACGCGTGAAGGTATCGAGTTGAAATTAAAACCATATACTTAGGTCTGCGGTTCCTTGAAGTTGTGAAAAAATCAATTTTCTGAGTTAACGAAAAAAAAGGTGACGGCGGTTAATGTCGCAAAAAACGTGTATTCAAAAATCTAAAAACTGTAAATTTGTTGTTACGTCACAAAAAAAAACTCGATTCGGAAAAATCTTCGTAACTCAATTCGGGAATTAAACTGTTTTCATAGGTAAGTTTGTACGGAACCCTTAGTGCGCGAGTCCGACTCGCACTTGTTTTATTGATAGGTTCGTGCTTGGTCACTATCTCGCCTGACGCTAAGCCACGATGTGGTCAACGATGGAGCACGCTTGCCTAGAAGTTACCTATTCACTCTTAACTTAAAGACCTTTAGGTTGTAGCTATCAGGAAATATAGACTCCGGCAGGAAATTCTACTCCTTAGCTGTATCTACGCACAATAAATGTATTCCCAACACGATTTGTGCTTATAGGTGGGATGTCAACCATGTACCGGTGGCGCATCACCGTACGCCTGGTGCTCCGATGATGGAACGGGTGATGGCGGAATTAAGTATGCGATTCCGATCTGATCAAAATGTATATATTGTAACATAAAATCTCTCGAAGGTGTAAGCAGAGGTATACACCTCTGCTTGATACCCACGGTACCTTACAATCGATCCGCATAGCCTTTTCCTAATGCTAGCAAAGGAGGAGGCCGCACGTGCACGCGTCAATGGCCCTCGCGCCCCAGCCACCGGGATTCCGATCCCGATTTCCGGCCATCGTTGGCGTGGGCTTGAAGATGGCGAACAATGGGTAGCTCGCCGTCCAATCGTCCGGTAACCGTCCGGACCGGGCCCAAGTCGTCGACGGCGCGTAGTGTTCCACGCGCCTCAAGGAGATGTCAGCAACCGTAGGGGCCCAGCAGGGTCGAAGCCTACTGGGGCCATGGGTGATGCGAAAGAGATCCCCGGGGCCCTGGAAAAATGGCAAAGAAGGAACAGGAGTGGGTTTTTAGTCAGTAATAGTCCGACACTATCTCTCGATCCTCCCAAGAGCGGGGGATGTCAATAGATGATTTTCCCACCCGAAAAAAAATAGCCTTTTCCTTACTATCTTGGGGTCAGCTTGTAATCTTCGGGCTAAGTCGATTTTCAGCTGGATACCAGTTTACATGGAGCGACTATATATCAACCAAGTTTACCAAGTGAGCAGGGCAGATTGCTCCCAGAACAGATGGTCGATGGGGCTGACAGGTTCCGGAGTTTCGACTGCGTACCAGAAGACGTAGCCTTGGAAGGCCTCCCACCAGTAGGTCCGATAACCTGGAGAGGGTCGCGGGAACTGATGGATGCGAGATGCACAGGACCGGTCGCTATGGTGACACTTGGGGGAGTCCTATGTATTTTGCATTGCATAAAGAGGCATAAGATAATAAACGTATCTAAATTGAAAGTCTACCTAGTTAAGGGGATGCAACTCGACATACATTTTCACTGTTTTTCATACAACCGCTCTTAAGCGATTATGATGTTTTATCACATTTTTCATTAGATATTATCTATATAGGCTTCTATTAAAATTAACCTTTTGAGTGCGTAATTAGAGACACAATAGTAAGACAATGGCGCGTGAACGCCGGCGTTAATGCGGGGATCAACAGCTTAATTTATACATTTGTTTAAAACTAATCCAGTAAAGACCTCTGAAAATCTGTTATTTTGCATGAACTTTGACACTTCATAATTTACTTAAAAATTAAAAAAGTATAAAATTAAAAGCCTTGCAAATTTAGTCAAGATTCGGAATGACGAAAATTTTTTCAAAAACTTTTATGGGTTTAAAAAAAACACGTATTTCCTCGAAAATTTTGTAAAATATTCGAGTAAATCACGGAATTAACGAATGCTAACAGAGTTTTCAGGCGTTATCTCTCTTATTTCGCGTTGCCTTTTCGTCAAACATCGCGTTGGATTGCGTTAGATGAAGTAACAAGCTTACAACCATACTCGATGTTGACGAAAGGCGTGTGAAAATGAAGGTCCTTAAGTAAAATTGTTTTTAAGATGAAGTCGTTCAGTGTGTAAGGTCCTTTATATCGAAGCTATCACGGTTACGACATTACGATATAGGTAGCCACGGATACTTACAGTAGTTCCTGTAATAAAAATTAAACTAAAACTATAGAGTCGACTCTAGCTTATATTTTTTTAGCAATGGAGTTAAGTGTCAAGATTAGTACTTTTAAATCATATTTGTCAAAGTGAAGTGAGCAAAATGACCAATGGTCGCGGTTTCAAACCCATCCAGACGCATATAAATTTGTGTAATTTATTTCATCGCCATTCACCACTGCTTTCAAAACACTGAAGGAAAATATGCCTAGAATTTGAAGAAAACTATGTCTTCTAATTCTAATTCTAATTAATGGATATGGGCCATAATCTACCAGATTACGGTACATACTCTTTCCTAGAGAGGTGAGCTTAGTCCCAGTTGTGGGTACATTATAAGGCTGATTATATATTCAGTTAGTCAGAGTATTGGATATTCTGAATTGAATTACTCATTCAGATTGTATCTGAATGTAAGTATGTAGGTACCTAGGTATAATATCAATATTATTAGTTCTTTTTCATTTAACCTAACAATGAGTAGACAAAATGAATCAATAAAAATACCACCTACCTATGTTCTCAAGGCATAGTTATAGTTACATCTATCGTCAGTAAAGCTAACTACAAATTTATTCTAAACATAGTATAACCGCCTGGTAAATAATGAAGAGCAATAATAAGCAGAATAAACAATCACATGTTTGTAAAAAGATAGGCAAGATTTAGTAATTAAGTTATTGAATGATAGCAACTTTAATAAACAGCCACAATCACCAAACATCACTAGTCCCAATTTTTGGCATCTCAAAATACAAAACTGCACCCAACTCTTCCAATCCATTCTTCAACAATTCACTGATGGAAACACACAGCAACTACTTACTATCTATACATATAATAAAACAGTAAAATTATTTTGCGATGGTATTAGTTGGCGCAAAAACTACTGAACCGATCCTGTTCAAATTTTGCATACATAATCCTTATAGGTCAGGGCAACTTATAGGCTATAAATTATCACGCTATTTGCTATGGGGGGTGAGCAATAATCCAAAATGTCGATATTGAACGACATTTCGAGTTCGATCCTCAGCTACAGTTAAAAATTTTGTCATTATTTTATCTTCTTTTTTGTAATAAAATAACTTTTACCATTTTTTCAAAATAAAATTGACATTTCTATTCGTTATCTTCCAAATATTTTGTAAAAACTAATCAAAACACATAATAAAATCAAAGCGCGGCGTGTAAAATCACGTACTAAAATGTTGTAAATATGGCGCAACGCCATCTAAAGACTGAAAGTAGCAATAATGATGACAATGATAGTTGAACTTCATATTTGATAGATGGCATTGTGCATTTTACGTAATTTTCTGAGTGGCGGAAGAATGACCATCGCCCAAGTTTGCAGACAGTTTTATTGTTTAAAATTGGACGAAAACCGTTATGGTTAAACTGGAGTTAGACGGAGGCATTTTTAATCCTACTGCTTTTTTTTTCCCGTGGTTGTAACAAGCTAATTGACCGTGATTATTCAAGGGATACCAACCAAAGGCGATAAAAGCAAATACTTAGTATTTAATTATTGACTTTAAAATAACACGGTAAATTTTCGGAAGGGGTAGCAATATGGCACCTTGCGTTGGAAGGCCTCCAGGTGGACCGATGACCTGGTGAGGGTCGGGAGAATCCGATGGATGCGAGACGCACAGGACCGGTAATGGTGACACTTGGGGAGGCCTATGTCTAACAGTGGACGTCTTTCGGCTGAAATGATAATGATAATGATAAGCTTGATTATTCTGCTCAAATACACGCATAATAAATTACAGACAGGCCATGCGGGGACACCTTTATTTTTCTTTTTTTAAGGGTGGAAGTCATCCAATGACTTTTCCCACTCTGGTTGGAGCGGGAAGGCGTGTCAAACTTTTACTGACTAAAGGTGAGGTCACCTGTGTCCTTCAGTTGCCCTTTGCGACATCTCTTTGAGGAGAGCGTGGATCACTACGCGCTGTTGACGACTGGGCTTGGTCCGGTCAATTACCGGACGGCCGGACGGCTGTGGACGACCCATTGCTGGATGTCGATGCATTGCACGCTGGATTGCGGTTTTGCAGAAGGAGGCGACCGCCTGCCATTCGGGATTGCCATTTCGATTGCCTTGCGGGGCACACCTCTGTGTGCTCCACTGTGTCCTCCGGGATGATGGCACCTTGCGGCCTATTATTGGTGTGTTTTGTTATATAAAACGGGGTCGAAAGGTTTGCGTTCCTGATCACAGTTCGCCAACGTATGATGTATCTCAGATTCCTTGCAACCTTACGTTGACATCCGTACGTTACCTCCTTGCAGTGAGTGGTGACCAACACTGGAGAGAGGAGCCCCGACCTGCTGGGTGGCCTTTGAGGGAGGCCAGTCTCAGGGATAACACTAATCGGCTGCTGCATTTGTTTACCGGAATTTCATTGTCTTATGGATACACAAGCTCAGGACTGTTGAGGGTGTTTCACGCGGTTTCTGTTTCGGATTCGGTTGGAAGTACCCTGATATTACCATTTTGCGAATCGCCCGGAGGACCCGTTGTAGCATGCGGTGGAGGTTTATCCTGCTTGGGTGAACCGCCGTGTCTTCATAGAAGCAATCGGCGTCAGTGACCTCTCGGTTTGGCCATCAATATGTGAGTTCGTTTGGATCCGCGTTCAAGATTTCACCGAAATTCATTCAAAAGTTGGAGACTCTTCATAGGGTAGTTCCCACTATAGAACAACATTTGTCTGATATACGAGGACGTCAGTCAAATACACACTAAAAAATCCTAGGTAAATGAACAAGTAATTTTTACGCCCCAAATGATCTAGCTGCAACAATCAATTCAAGCATGCTCTCGCAAATTCTTCATAAGTACTGTTGTGGAGGAAGATGATGATGATGGTAATTTTTGAATTCACTGGCTTTTTAGCTTTACACTATCAGTGCACGTTATCCAGCTGAAGGTCGGTGTCCCGATTATGCTCCTTCGTTTACCTCTACCAAAGCTGTCTGACAGCTTAAACTCTTCAGTGAAACATTATTGAGGCGAAAATTTTACAGGAGGTAACTCTTTCGAACAATCTCGCAGCCTTAGCAGACATTGGCCCTAGAGGGCCCTATCCATTTGCTGACATCTCTATGAGTCGCGCGTAGATTACTACGCACCGTCGATTCAGGATTGCTTTGACCAGATGACCGGTGGAACCGTCCCCACCGCAATCGCCCTGCGGCTTTCAACACCTGGAGCATCACTTCCCTCATCATCCCTCATAGTTTCAGCCACCTTCTTCGATCGTAGTGCTTCACGAAGGAGGCTACTGGTTGGCATTTTTTCCACTAATTGCCTTCATGAGGACACGGCGGCGCCGGCGCTCCTACCAAGCGGGACTGACTTCCACCGTAAGCTCCATCGTATTCTCCGGGCGATCCGCACCGCGATTGTGACGTGCTCACTGTGACAATGTTGTTTTACCAGAACATAAACCAGAAACATACATAAACTAGTGCCTTTTCCCTTGGGGTAGGCAGAAATGCCAACTGCTACGACCCTTACATACTCTTTCTATTCATTGACGTTCATACATACATCATGTAATTTACATGTAATTTATTTCATCACCACTGCTCTCAAAACGGTGAAGGAAAACATCGTGAGGAAACCGGCATGTCCTAGAACCAAAAATTCGAAGACATGTGACATCCACCAACCCGCACTGGGCCCGCGTGGTGGATTACGGCCCATTCCCTCTCCTAGAGAGAGGAGGCCTGAGTCCCAGCAGTGGGAACATTAAAAGGCTGAATATGTATGTATGTATGTATGTATACATACATCTGGATCTGGACGAGTACATAACATGTATCCTGAAGGTAATTTGCGTTTTTACCTTTAACCGTTTTATGTGAAAATACAATAAATAATCACGATGCTTTCAGAATGAATTGCAAGCACAGAATGATTGTACAGTTTTACGAACTTAACGCAGACGAAGTCGCGGGCAATAGCTAGTCTATTATAATTTCGCAGGCACAAAAATTCCTACCAAATTTTTTCGAAAAAAAATATAGTCCTATCACGACTCCACCGCCTCCCAACTCCTCCAAAGCTAGGAGCGGTCCTCCACGCATCAGTAACGATCATTCTGCAACGAAAACAGCCGGCGGCCGAGCGTCTCCGCCAGACACAATATGTCCCTAGCAGAAGGCGCATCAGACACTGAGCATCACAGGACGGAGGAAGAAGCAACCAGCAAGAGCTCACAGAACACCCCTACAGGCACCAAGAAGAAAAACAACAACGATAAAGGAAGACAGGTTAGTACAAGATTATAAGTTACATATCTTGTGTTAAGTCTTTCAAATGAATTTTTGTAAGAAGTTGTATTTTAGTAATTTTTATTAATATTCAACAAATATGACATTTTTAGGGTTGAAGAGTTGGTAGTCCTTAGATTTTTTTTCTTTTATATGAAAACTGATCCTAATGGTCCTTATGGTTGGTAGTTCAGGAGAAAAGTTATCAATTTCAGTGATAAAGACTTTAGCTTCACTTCAAGAGCTCTGGCTTCGAATTTTGCGATTGTTTAAGTTACAAATAATTTATTTGCAAGTATGGCTGCGTACGTGTTATAAGTGATATATTATTAGGGTATACAATTTAGAATCACTAGATTTACCCTTTTATCGAAGGAAAACCTTCAAAAGGCGCCCGGACTTTGGGGATAAGTCCGGAAGTGTGGAATTTTTACCTCACTAAAACCACCCCGGTGATCACCATCAGCACATAGAAGGGGCGCCGTTTCCTCTTAAAACACATGCCAATTACAGGTCATAAAGATCTGTTAAAAGCATTTTTGCAGGTTTCACTTTTAAACTAATTTCCGTTTTTTACTTCAAACTTAAAGTCAGACAAGTCCGCAACTGTCCATAATTAAATTTAGGAAAATGTTTTTGGCAAAATGATTAAAAAATCGAGCTTTTATCCAGTTCATAAGAATAACTTTTCAATTAGATTGTTTCTTTTGTGACAACTGGAACTACGACATATTCATGTTATTTTTCATTACTCTTTTTTTCTATCATTTTTTTTTATTAAAAAAGGATGTTATACCGCACAGTAGGAATTACTTCTGTACCGTCTGTGCGTTTACAAACATATAAACTTACATACACAAGATACCAAAAACCTCGCAAAAATATCTGTAGCTGTAATTTTCATCTGCTCTGTTCTATTTGTTTTCATATCGAGTAATTTTTGAATATGTTTGTTTCAATGTCAATACAGTTTCTAAATATTTTTTTGACAATTTGCTTACGTTGGTTGGTTGCTGCCATCGACCCCAAAAGATTGATGTTGATTGTTTTCTTTGAAATGCGTTGATTACATTCGCTTTCGAATTTACATAGTTCATAATTAAATCACCTTATACTCCATACAATTTTGTTTTTAAAGTGTGTGAATCCATGCGTGCCAAATCAAATATTTTTCTTTCTTTCTAATTAGAGCTAAAGGTGCTTTAATTTCGATACAATCGAAACTAGTATTAATTATAATATTATAATAAAATTTAATCTACGTTTCTCCACTACTCCAAGTTGTCTCCATTGCAAACTACTGAAACTATTTTCATAACTTCTCCTATTAAATTGGGCTCAGTAGTTTTGTTATTCTCAACTTGATGTTACTGTGATGTACGTTCCTTTTCAGGATTTATGATTGAATGTTTTGTATCATTAGTCTTTAAACTTCCACAAAATAAAGTTGTAGCTATTATGAAAACATATAAGTACCAATATGATTTATGTACGAATTCGACGTTCTATTAAGAACTATTTACAATATTCCCTTTTTAGGAAGTTTCTCTTTACTTAAGCTCAGTTACGAAAACTCATTTTATTTTATGATCGAAATCATAATTTTTAACCCATAAACTATTCGCAGTACCATGAAATCCTTGACTCTGACTCCCATATATTTTTAATTAACACGAACTAGTCCAACGTCTCTGTCCAACCAATAAATTTTCACTAAAATCGTCTAGCAATTGTTCTAATTTGACCTCAAGCTACGCTAAAGAATTAACCAATTAATGAGTATCACCAATTTACACCATATTTGGTGGTATAGATCCGTGGGACTGTAAGGCAATTGATGGCAATTTTGTCCGTTTACTACCTACCCACCCACTTCAATATGCCTTAATTATACAATGCCTGTTTTGTTCGAACCGTCTCTAGTAATTGGGTTTACTCCTACGCAATGTATTGTGTCTTTAAGATGGCATTAGTTTCGATTTATGATTGCTCGTTTTTATATGTATCATCAATTTTAATATTTAATGAATTGGTTTATTCAGCTTTGAATTTTAATAAAGGAAATAAAATTTTTATTCATACTTGTTGCTGGTTAGTTGTAGGTGAATATTATATGTATAAGGGTCATCTTCAAGAGGCCAGCAACTATTAAGATAGTATATTTAACAGCAGTAGTAATCTCAGAGGGTGTTACTGAGTCACCTCACAAAATGCCTTACTGCATCATTAGCCATGTTCTATTCATCTGATTAAAACTTTGAAAAGCATAATGTACAATCTATCAAAAGCTTAAGACAGATTCCAATTTAAACTTATAATCCAAGTTGACATTTTCTCTCTTGCTTATAAACCACTTTGGTTAAAGTGAAGTACCTAAGTATGTGCTTTACCATTTATTATGTTTGAACTGTTCTCGTTTCTCTTAATTACATATTATACAAACTTTGTTGGCAAGGGTGTTCTTGGATTGATACTCATAATGTAGGTCGAAGTAAACCCCAGTAACCCATTACCACAACATCTTCTTAATAAATCCTCCTTAAGCTTTTGACAGCCGGAAACTAAAAGAACAATGCTACAATTAAGTTGGTAGCATTTCTTGCGCGTGCGCACCCTATACTCAGTGGAGCAGATCGTAATTACGGATCATTACTGTCGTTACACTATTCATGGGATCTATTGTATTCTTATTAGTATTATTTTTCTTGATCATTCATAAATGGATTGTGTTAAAGATTTAAATAGATGGGCGGATTTTAATGGTTATCGTGTTAGTAGCTAGCATGTTTTAGTTAATCGTAAATCGTGTTTAGCCATGTGCCTATTTATTTAGTAATCATTGTGCTTGTTCAAAAAAGTACGATTATTTAGATTTAATTGAAAAGACAAAGGACCCAGTATATAACCTTGTGGAACCTTTGATCAAAAATTTGAAAATCCTAACAGAGTTTGATAAACTTTCACTGTTTAACGCCTTGAGGAACCCCCCATAATTTACTTTCAAGTTCTGAATATTCTTGTAATTTTTCAATGTAGGTATGTTGTTAATATAAAATCATTTGGTAATGAAATAATTAACTCCTTGCCAGATGTCAGATTCTTACATGTGGAAGGAACAGATCCATACTCTGATGAAGGGCGGAGAGAGTGAGTCCGATATTTCGGACTCCGAGCACTTCCTGACCAAGGGCGCCTTTCTCCTCACCCCCTCCCACGGCCTCAGCATGGAGAAAGCTTCGGCCATCTGCGAGAAGATGGAATTCAAAGGCTGCTTCTCCCTCACCAAGACTGCCACTGGCATTCTATTCAAATTCTCCAGCGTTGATGACTACCAGATGGTCTTCAAAAAAGGTTTCCATAAAGTAACTGGATCCAGGTTTTATAGGAAGGTAATTAGTTTTTGTTTCTAAAATGTTTGCTTTAAAATGCTTTCTTTTATTACGCTTTCAATGCTTCCTTTCCTGTTTTCTTTGATACTTCCTCTCGTGATGTGATTTCTATTACTTATTTCAGTCGCCTCTTCGCCCTTCTTTCAAATCTTTATGTGGATTCTACTATACTTTTAAAATTGAAGCTCTCTCATAATTATTTAGGTTATCTATTTGCCAATTAAATTACTACTTTTAATAAGATTTAAGTAACATTTAATCAGACTAGTAATAACCTTTTAATTTTATATTGCGTTCCAATTTTGATTAGCTTAACTTCTAGCAGAACTTCTTACTACTTACCAAACACTTATTCTGTTTCCTACATTTCCAGATCGCCATTCCCTGCAGACCTCAGAAGACGTTCACCATCTATGTCTATGACATTCCCGATGAGGTGCCAGAGGAGGACGTGCGCCACGCCCTCTACAAGTTCACCTCCGTCGTCGAAGTGGTGCGCTTGCACTTCTCCGGTTCCCCGAAGGATGGAAACACTGGTTGGTATAGCATAGGTATCAGTATCGCACCTTCCTTTGTTTGCTTTGTTAGCAAGACGCGCTTAGATGGTTTTGGTTCTATCAGGCGCTACAACAGTTAAAACTAGTTTGACATAATTTTCCTGTACGCTGTTAAAACTATATTCTAAGAACTATTCACTGAAGTTTATAGATATGTGGCCATTATTTTGAATGGTATAATATCAAGTCATTAAACATAATTTGGATTTTATATATATCTACGTCTCCGACTAGATACATATTACTACTTGTACTTGGAACGATAACCAATAGGATGCACTTTTCAAAATTTACTAACACGTTTGCTAACCTCTGCGACTCTAAATCCTTTGCTTCATAACCCCACACTAGGTACAGCTTCTAAATCTGCCTCTATCTTTCAGGGACCTCCACTCCTAAACCCATGGAGAAGGTATCTTCTCGTGCCCTCACCACTATTGATGGCGAGTTGGCTAGCAGTATGATCCCTAAGGAAGCCACCAGCGTCATTCGTGTCACGTTGGCTAACATCGAGGAAGCTAACATCCTTCTGCAGAATGGTCTGGACTTCTACGGAGCCACTTTCTTTCCTACTGAACTCGCAACGCCAGCTCAAGCTGCCAAGCTCATCAAACCTAGCAGGTATTTGGGTTTCTTTGATAATGGTTAGGTAGGTTTTTGCTTCCATGGCGGACAAAAATGGTTTAATGGGATATGATGATGATGACAGCTGTCCCAAGGTGTATAATTATATATTTTGTTGATTGATGTTTGGAATTGGTAGCGCTTAATGTATTTATATTTATTATTCCGTTTACCCTTATACCATTGTATTTGCGATCCGCGCTATGTTTATAACGCCTGTTAGTATCAAAATAGCAATAGTTCGGAAGCAAGAGGCATCACTATAATTTATATCCTTCACAAATTCAATACGTTACGGTTTTTGAGCACAAAGCACATTTTTTAACAGATTGTTAAAGTTTGGTTGTCCCCAGGGTCACAGGCGGTACTGTCTCAGCCAGGGTCCGTGATCTACTGCCAGTGTTTGATCAGCAAGGCTTCGCCAAGTTCGCGCCACCGGCATCGCGACTGGTTAAGCCAAGATCCAAGTAGACGACCACAAACCCGCCTGTCATTGCATGGCATCTTCCTAATCACGGCTAGATGTAACTGCGCCTTTGCCAGAGTTCGCTGGCCGAGCCAGTCAAACAAATGCTCGCAACAGAACTCTAGCCATAATTCGCCTTTTACATGAGGATTTGTGTCTGGTGAAACAGGTTTTAATATGCAATGACAGGACCTTAATGGCAAGCTTTGGAAAAGGAAATCGAAACGAAAATAAATAACAAGAATTAAACATCATAATTAGGATGATTGTATTAATATCAGCTAATAATGTACATAAACAAAAGTTTAATAATACAAAATGTATGATCATCATAGAATCCTGCATGTACTGAAGTACTTAATAGTATGACAGAATGAGTACCGAAATGCATTTAATATTATTTTAACTTAACTAAATAATGTGCCATTTCATAGACACTATTTTTATAATCTGTTTTGTTACCAATTCGTAATAATAAATGTTATTTTCTACAGTTAGATGTTTATTTGAAATATTCCCAAATTCTTTGGCGTTTTACTCACCAATGTTCTTAACATCAGTGTTATCCAATAAATATATAGTTTTAATTAGTTGAGTGTTTTTATTACATTAAATAAGTAATGCATTAAAAAAGATTATATAATATTGTTAGAAACCTAAATAAGTTATCATGTTTTTTTTTTTTGTAAATGAGGGCAAACACTGTGGCATTTTCAGCATCTCTTGCTTTAATATCTAAAAATAAGTTCTTTTAACATATTAGATATAATGAATTTATGACTTAATCCATAGTTCTTGAAATAGCGATATGAAAGTCGTTGAATACAAAATTCAGAAAAACTAGATGTATAAAAGTATTTTTTAACATTTTGTCTTTAATATGGAATGTTAAAATCTCTTAAATTATCTCAACCATCCTTAAGTAGAAAAAAATAATATAATTTGGAATATGTTTTATAAATATTATATATTATAGCTTTGTTCACTATTTGCGAATTCTAACAACTGAATGATAGTATGTACATATATAGATATTTTATAGTTATTTAAAATCACTTTACGTCTTTTAAAAATATCAAGTTTTATTTCATTAAATTATCTTACGCTTCTACAGTTATAGTCCGTTAGATATAATAGCACCGATCTTATACATCGATCTTAATTAATTTGACTACCTAAATATCACAGTTTTTATTATGTCGCTTATAGCGAGCAGCACATTTTATCTTTTGTACATTGTTCCTCCTAACAATATGGCTTGGTCTGGTCTTCAAAACAAATAAATAAATACCGTTGTAAATTAAACTTTTGGTCCAACACTCTTCGATCCATTTTTAAACCTCTCTTCTATTTCTTGCAAGCTTTTTCCTTTAGTTTCTGGCAATATAAAGTACATTACAAATGTACCAATAAGAGCTATTACTCCATAACAGAGGAAAGTTATTACTTCTCCGAAATTGCTCATCATTCCTGGAGCTGTTTTGACTACAATGAAGAATGCAACAAATGTTGTCATTGAACTGATACCAGAGCCCAAGCCGCGCACTTTTGTTGGGAACACTTCTCCACACATTATCCATGGCAATGGAACTAACCCTATAGATATAGCACAGATGTAGAACATTAAGAACATTAAAGGCAGCCATGACATGTTCTCAGGCTTAAAGTACAGGAACATTGATAGCCCGACCATGGAGATCGCAGTCCATACACCACTTATGAAACATAGAGGCCGCCTTCCATATTGTTTGCATATTACACAAGCGACAACACTCATAACGACTCTTAATGAATCTATAATTAGCATCACAAGGTAATGATCCAAACCTTTCCCTACGGCCTTCTCAACTATTTCAATTGAATAAAATACGACTGCGTTCACTCCTGAGAACTGACACGTGCAGAAGAACATTATCATGATCATTAGCGGTTTAATCAGCTCAGGATTTTTCAGATTTATCAGTTTTTCTTTCCATGTCAACTTCGGTTCACTGTCATGTGCCTTTTTACTGTCAATTAGGCCTTTTAATTCTAATTTGGCTTCTTCACCATATCCTCTCAACCAGTAGAAAGCTTTGACTCCATCTTCTATTCTTCCTTGAGATATAAGCCAGGTAGGACTTTCTGGTGCAAATCGCAGGAGTATTGCAATTAATACTGGGAATACGGAGCAGATGATTGCAGTCCATTGCCAAGATAAAAACGTTCCTATGACATGACAGATAAGGAGTCCAAGGGCTATGGCTAAAGATACTGCTGCAAGGAAGAATCCTCTGTACTTTGGTTCTGTAATTTCGCCGATGTAGACAGGGATGAGAGGGCCAGAAAGGCCAGCGCAGATACCGGTGAAGAACCTCCCGATGAGCATGAGGCCGAGGTTAGACGAGCAGGCGATGAATATCCAGCCCAAGAGGAGAGGCACGCAAGTTATGTAGTGGGACATCTTTCTGCCGAACTTCTCCAACATCCAGCCAGAGACGAGGCATCCCGGAGCCATTGGTAGTGCTGCCATTGCCGCTGTAATGTAAAAACAGATGACGGTTTATTTAAGAGATAACTTTAAAAACGAGTGGTTACTTAAACAAATAGTTTTTATTTTAACGCTGTTGTAACAACATGATAATATGAACCCCAATAGATAACACAATTTGCTAAACAAATATTTTCTAGAATATGTTAATCTAAGTAGTACGAAAAAATATGTACTAAGTAACAAAGCTAAGTGTAATCAATTAAATATGTCTTTAGTTACAGTTAACGAACCTGATACATTTAATAAACGTGCATTTTATGCTATTTCACGATATCCGCTTCTTACGTCACAAAAGGGAATTTAGCAGTTCAACTAAAGTTAACAATTGGTTGCTACATATTCATGAAACCCCAGTCCAATAATAAATTGTATATATGTTTACACGACTATTTTCGGAACAAATGTTTCGTTCATTGCTCTATTTTTATACATTTTGTATTGTCGTTGTTTCAAAATTTCCAACAATCAGCATCTAGGGACAGGGTAGTCGGATCAGGGTATTCTGCTGTGTTGTGTTAGATTGGAAGCCGACCCCAATATAGTTTGTAAAAGGTCAGATTGAATATGTCTAGTAAAATTATCTAGAAAGGTATCCATCGCTCCGACTCGAAACGAAAAAGAAGTATCTTTGTTGATAGCAAGGATCAGACGACCAGAAGAAAACTTAACTCTGTATTGTAAATAACATAAATTCATAACTTGTAGCACTCTTATTCTTTAAAATCAAAAGTTATGAGCCTTGTCATAGAAAACACAATATTTTTTATAGAAAATTAAAATCTGTTCAAATCAGTGTTACTTTTCAATTGGTAGTTTTAAATTTTTAGACCTTTTATATATCACATTTTAGCCCTTGCGAACAACTAGTTTGGAACCACTGGTCTAGATTATAGAAGAAGTGCGCATGTACGTACTGGAACAATCATCATCAAGATGATATATAAATGTGGGATGAACTAGATAATTATTTTTTCCAGTCGAAGGTTTTATATTTGGACCCACAAGTTGCTGCAAGGTGTCTTCAATAATGATTATAATTACTTATGTCGGCAACAGGAATGTTTTAATATTTGTGAGTATTACCTATCCATGATACAGTGTCTTCATCCGAAGGTATAGGTCCTCCAGGGTTCATCTTCAGCTGAGGCAGTAGGATTGCGGAGTACCCTGATGTGAGGCCGCTCGCGATGGTTAACAGGATTGGTCCTGATGATGCTAGTGTCTGAAATTATCGTCGATTAGTTAGTTTGTGTTCTTGAATTAGATGAAAGAATTTATTATATGGAGTTTTATGCGGTTTATAGATAATATAAAATAACGAGCATAATATAAGGAGTATCCAGCCAGGAGCCGGTAACAGGGTTATGAAGTTCAAATAGGCGTACAATTGTATGTAAAATGCTCGACTCGATAAGATTGGAAGCCAATTCCAATTTAAATGCATCAAGTATCGTTCGAGGTAACTCAGCTATGACAATTATTTATCAGAAGTATAAATAGGTGTATCTTCTTAATACCATCAAAAATGTAGTTAGAATAAGATTTTTGGCAGATAAAGAGATGATCGCTGTAAAAAGGACACCACTTCTTAGACCCGTTGTTGAAAACCTTTACTACCTCTAATAATTGCCTTGATATGAGGTCTTACGGGGTTACCATGACGTTCAAAGTAAGATTGTTTCATTCTTATTTCAGTGTGGGTAAGAGACAGAGCTATACAGGTTGTCTAGCGCCATCTCTTACCCACACTGGAAATAAGAATGAAACAATCTTACTTTAAACGTCATGGTGCAGGTCATGGTTGGGTTACAAACAAAATAATATAATTACTGAAATTACCTGTTTCCATAACGGCGAAAAGCGAGTAACAGTATTAGAATCCGTCAATAAAGTTGTATCTTTCTTCTCCGATCCCAGCGTCAGTCCCAAAGTTGAATTGGTCATCTGGATGTTCTGCAGATAGTGAGATGATCTCCTAGAAGTTCTCTTCTCCTCTTTTTTCTCCTCGTCATCTTTGGTTTCTGCGTAAGCTTCTTTATTAATATTTTTGAGATGATCGTTAGTTAATTCTAGTTTTGATTGTTTATCATCGTTGGTATCTTTATTTGGTGTGTCTTCAGAGGTTTGACTGCTATTGAGATTGTTTTTAACAAATCCATCGGGTTTCTCTAAATTAATTTGTTGTGTTTCAGATTTTACTGCTTTATTATTGTAATCCTGCTGAGAGGTTTCAGCAATGTTCTTGTTAATAACTTCTTGTAGTTCCTTGTTTTCATCTTGTGCTGCATTGTTAGCTGCGTTGCTCAGTAAGTCTTGTTCATCAGCAAATGTTTCATTATTTTCGAATGTGCTTACTGGTGAATTCTCTTTTTCAGACGCTCCTACCGCCATGCTAGTTCTGTAAATAAAGAGATTATGTAATTAATTAAAGTCATGAATAAATACAGTTTCACGTATAAATTCAGTAATCATGACGACTTTATCTATCATCGTCAATATAAATCTTTGTTTAAGGATTTCTTATCATCCACTCGACGTCTTGTAGTATCACGGTAATGAAGCAATACTTGTTCGTTATGCCTATCAGTTTATAAATATACACTTATTTTTGTACCTATAAAAATAGATTTATTTTTAGTTTTTTTAAACAAGAACGTTATATATTCAATTGCTATTTTCACAATAACCAAAATCGAAACAAGTCTAAGAAACATAAAACATTTCGTGGGAAATCAAATCCATAGTTTGAAGCTTACAAGAATACATAGAAGCCAAGTAAATAAAATCCTGAAATATTTTCTAATGACAATAATTATTATTTTTAGATTCCATTAAATGTATCATTTCCATCATTATGGAAGATCATCGGAGAGTTTTAAAGGTGTAAACAAAACCACACAAGGTAATTAAGTCTAAGTGATAATTGCTGCTAGAACAATGGATGGCGTGTCTTAGGCAATAAAAGGTTAAACGCATGCTTTGTAAGAGCTCATTCGATTGATATTTATGCAGTGTTTACGTATGTAGTGTCAGGTATATTATGACAATGTACAAATTGTATGTAGACTGGCATATTGAATAATTAGAACTGTAATATCTGTTACAAATATTAATCTTATGTCAGTAATTTCTGATAGGCATTTAAATTTTTTTTATGGTGGGATGTCATCAAATATCTTGTCACGCTCTAGGTGAAGCGAGAAGGAATGTCAGACTTTTACTGTCTAAAATCCACTTGTGTTCTTTCAGCTTGGCCCTTAGTCGTTGGTTAATGTAACGATCTATTTTCTGGTTATGTGAACCTTAGGCCTATGAAATAGGAGCGACAGGTGACAATATAGTAATTAAATTTCTTTCATAGATTTTTTTTTTATCAGAGCTTATCGCGAATGACTATTATGTAAGCTTTTGCCAATATGTTGCATAGTCAGTATAGTTCGGAGTTACCGGTAGTAAAATAGGGAATTGCATTTCTGCAGTTCGGATTGAGGTCTTTCAGATTGAGTTAGAGCTAGTTGTATTAGATACTATAATAAGGTCCTACACTTTAACTGCTGTCTGACGAAGTAAAACCGCTAAAGATCTAAAAATAGACTGCAGGAATCTAAGCTCCTCGTACGAAACGACTGTCATTAAGCATTAGTATGTCGTGTTCTCTCAAGCTAACTAATACTTCAGAACTTGGCAAATGCGAGTCGGACTCGCGCACAGAGGGTTCCGTACAAACTTACAAATGTAAATAGTTTAATTCCCGAATGGAGTCTCGAAGATTTTTCCGAAACGCAAAAAATAAAAATAAATAGTTAACAACAAATTTACTCTTTTCAGATTTATTCCTATACCTGTGCTATAAGACCATATAAGTTTTTTTTTTTTTGTGACGCAACTACAAATTTACAGTTTTCAGATTTTTTCCTATATTTGTGCTATGACACCTTGCTTTATGCCAAATTTCAGGATTCTGGGTCAACGGGAAGAGTACTCTATGAATTCTGATTCCCTTGAGAGTCGAAATATACGTTTTTTGCGACATAAACGGCCGTATCTTTTTTTCTTTAAGTCAGAAGTGTGATTTTTTTATAGCTTCAAGGGACCGCAGATCTGAGTATATAGTTATAATTTAAGGGTCTTGACAGACAGACAGACAGACGAACAACAAAGTGATCCTATAAGGGCTCCGTTTTTTTTCCTTTTAAAGTACGGAACCCTAAAAATGACGAAATTACACGATCGCTTAACTTAGCGACAACCTTCCTTTCTAATGATGCAACACACCCCAATCATTTCTTATCGTAACCCAGCTTCACTACATAGTATAAAACAAAGTCGCTTCCCGCTGTCTGTCCCTATGTTTGCTTAGATCTTTAAAACTACGCAACGGATTTTGATGCGGTTTTAATAGATAGAGTGATTCAAGAGGAAGGATATGTGTAAGACATGCATAATATAATAGAGAAACACTGGTAATTTTGGAGGTTTCTAATGTGATGTCGGAAATAAACACATTTTTATCCCTACGAGATATATCAAAATAATGTACTACAGTATTGTACACCTTAAAGAGGTCTACAAAAAAATCTGCAATGGTACATAATGTCTATCTCGATAACCCACAATAACTATTTTTTCTCCTTTACTTTTTACGACAAATAATGGCTTATTTACGAAGTGAATGTAAGCATTACAGCATTAATCCCTATACAATTAAGTACCTTAAATACATTGTGCATTTAAAGATCACTAAAGATCTTTACAGCATGCAATTTAAATGAATATTTTCGAAGATATTACAGATTTAAAAAGCAGGGACATAGCAGTGGTATCAGCATTGCACCCGTGCGAAGCCTAGTTAAGTTAATATTAGATAACGTCGTAAAAATTAATCTTAACCTCATAAAAATAAAATAATAATACGAAGACACACCCGTCGATAAATCGTGCCACGATTTCTGATGTCATCTCATTGGTTTGAGACTAAGCACTGTTGGCTTGTGATAACAGCAGGTCAATCAACAAAAGTCATGTAACGTTTAGTTGGCTCATCAGACCCCGTGACTGATAAAGTAGAGTTAATCAGGTGGGTCGTCATTGTTTTTGTTATTTTGGTTTGGTGTGGGGTGTGTGAGAAAAGCTCATGCGGTAGTGACGTGATTTTTTTGAGAAGGGTAATCATCCAATGACTTGTCACGCTCTAGGGTGGAGCGAGAGGGCGTGTCAGACTTTCCCCTCTGTGTCTTTCGGTTGCCCTTTGCGTTCCAAGACCACGGTATAATTTCAGAAATTCACCGTGGCGTTTTTCCGCCTGCATCTGAAACAGGAACCTCCCGAACTTGCCATGTCCAGTGAGGACCAGCGCCAAGCGGAAGATGTCGACGCCCTGGCGACTCCAGCCACACCTCAAAGAGGGGACGTATTGCCTCGGTAGTGGTATGCCTAATGCGGTGCTGATATGACTAACGTACACTTTTTTACAGGAACCGACTGTCTATCTAACCACAACCACTCAGCGATTGGGTAACACAATATCCCTTGGCAAGGCTGTTGTCGAATTTCCTGGCTAATGCCTATCCGTAACGATTGTCAAACATTTACAAATGACAGCCGGCACCAACTACGGTTTAGCGTGATTTCCGAGGTTCGGAGGAATCTCGGTATGTTAAGATCATCAATCGACAGACCGACCTCGGCTAGAGTAGCTTACGAGGGTCCTTTTTCACTCGCCTATTGTCAATATCGAGCGTGGTTTAAAAGCTTGTTACTTCATATAAAGGCAACGCGAAAAAAGAGAGATAACGCCTGAAAACTCTGTTAGCATTCGGTAATTCCGTGATTTACTCGAATATTTTACAAAGCTTGTCCCAGGAAATACGTGTTTTTTTTTTAAACCCTTAGAAGTTTTTGTAAAAAAAATTGTCGTCATTTAGAATCTTGATTAAATTTGCAAGGCTTCTATTGTTATACCTACTTTTTAAATTTTTGAGTAAATTATGAAGTGTCAAAGTTCATGCAAAATATCAGATTTTCAGTGGTCTTTACTGGATTAGTTTTACACAAATTTATAAATTGATTTCAATAGAAGCCTAGATAATTTCCAAAATATCTAATGAAAAATGTGTAATAACGTTATAATCGCGTAAGAGCGGTTGTATGAAATACAGTGAAAATGTATGTCGAGTTGCATCCCCTAACCTCGAGCTCCTCCCCGTCATCCATCAGCACTAGACGTGGGAAAAGTGTGTCATCTTTGCGATTGGAATATTTGCATCTGAATCACTGAAATGTTCCGAAACAGTGATATGTATCATTTGGAACATCGGCTCAAAAGATACAAACGGAACATTTGAAACATCGGCTCACAAGATACAAACGAAACATTTGAAACATTGGCTCATAAGATACTAACGGAACATTTGGAACAACGGCTCAAAAGATACAAACACAGACTTTGACTGTTATGAATCGTAATATGTTACGTTGCGCCATATACACCAACAGTTTTGTTTAATTGAATTTTGATTTGAGAATAATTTAAAGTAAATGTTTTTAGTTCAGTTCATTAAAATTTACACTATTTTTTAATTTGAATTTTAAAAAGACTGCAGGTCACTTAAAGTATAGAGTGTTTCAGTGTTCCAATTGTTCCAAATGATGCATTTAAAACATTACTGCTGTTCCAATCTTTCGGAACACTAAAATGTTTCGGAACAGTGAGGTTCACTAAAGAGTTACACATGCCTAATCAGCTTATATCAAAATTTCTTGAAGGTGCCGAACCACATCTGCTTTATACATGGTACTTCTAATTGGTAGGCCTATGTTATGTAAACGTGATATCCTTATATTGGACTTAATCTGAATAATAATAAGATGAAAGTTAACTACATTTTTACGACCGTGGGAATTGAATTGTAAATTAGGCAAAAGATGCGACGGAATCGTTACCGGTTATATCTGGTTATGTTAGAATATATTTCAATAGTCGATACGGGAATTAATAGATACCGTTCATTAATTGTTGTGGTAACAAACTGACTTTTAGGGTTTCCATTATGGTCCATCGATTTAAGGGTTGGGTTAGGTTAGGTTAGGTTAGGAGAGAGAGTGGAGGGAGAAGGGAGGGCTACCCCTCTGTACCATCCCCACCCCGCGGAGCCCCATAGTTATGGAGATATCTATGTTTAAAGTTTGAGGTTAAGTTAGGTTAAAACACTAATTTCCATCGATTTATGTGGCAGTTTGGGGCCTAAAACATAATGGCTTTTAACATTAGAAGGGGATCTGGCTATAATGGTCACTGTTCTAACCTAATCTAACCCAAATGATTCACTAACTTTAGAGGGGGATCTGGCGCTCGGCGGCCGCTACCACGGCACGCTCGCTCCGCTCGCTCGCCTTCGCCTTTAATGGTCACTGTTCTAACCTAACCTAACCCAAATGATTCACTAACACAGTCATACAAAAGCAACTTCTAAGGGCAACAAAAACAAACGGACGAAGACTGACTTGACGTCATGACGACTATAAAACAAAATGGCGTCGCTTCACGTTCTGTTCCGTTCCACAGTGTAAACAAATATTCGTTATTTTTTATGTAAAAACGTCAATGTAATTGCTTATTACAGCTTGATTTTTGTGCACATTAATTAGGTAGGTACATACCAAATTTAATATGTGAAAATACAATTATATTTAAAAAAAATATGACTAAATTGAATGAAACACAACTCCACCGTCAATGAAAACACCTTTACCGTCAACGAAACGTAAAACGTCAATTTTGACATCTACCATGACAATTTATAGGTACAACCTAAATGGCTAAATGGCGTGTTATTTTTCAATTTATATTTTATATGGAAACTTTAAACAATTATATCTATATCTCCTAAACCGTGAGTCTTAAAAACTCTCCACAACGTAAAAAATTGTAAAAAGCTTTCTATTTATGAGTACCACCTACAAAAAAAAATGAACTTCCAAATCAACGATCCATAAAGGAAAGTTTAGCCCTTGGGGGAGGCCACTGTCTAACATTGGACGTCGTCTTTCGGCTGAAATGATGATGATGATGAAATTTTTTAAACTATCATTTTGAAAAATTTATTCTTTAAGCACACAAGAGTACAGGTGTGGACATAATGACTAAGGCATTTTGTAGGTACCGATCAACCTTCGGGTGACGGAGAAACAAATAGTCTTTGATTATTTGATTATATACTTGTCATATAATCAAAGCAAATAGTAATAGATGGAATATTCACAACTAAACGCGATTAATATTAATCACGAAGTATCTTTATTGCTTTTACTATAAACAACTAACAATTGTATCTTCAGGTTTCATCTTTATTGCTATTTCATTATAACAAAATATTCAATTATTATTATGTAAAGACTGTCTAGGTTTCAGTAATGACTTCAAAAGAATAGGCAATCAAACTTTTAAACTTCAATTAATACTAATTTAGTCATTAGCTAAAAATTAATGAGCAAAAGTCGGTCAATTTAGTTAAGTTTGGTGCTTACATAACTATGTATAGCATATAGGTATGTAGCAATTGTTAAATTTTCTTTAAGTTTCTCCAGCTTCTGGTAAAGCTAGGGAGTGTCAGACTTTTACCAACTAAAACCCACAGTGTTCCTTCAGTTGCCTTTTTAAGGTTCCGTACCTCAAAAGGAAAAAACGGAACGCTTATAGGATCAGTTTGTTGTCCGTCTGTCTGTCTGTCTGTCTGTCTGTCTATATGTAAAGACCTTTTATCTCGGGAGCGCGAGGAGGTATCGAGTTGAAATTAAAACCATATACCTACTCAGGTCTGCGGTCCTTTGAAGCTGTGATAAAATCAAACTTCTGAGTTTACGAAAAAAAAAGATACAGAAACGGCAAAGAACGTAGGTACGTAGACACTCTGAAAGGAATCAAAATTCATAGGGTACTTCCCGTTGACCTAGAACCCTGAGATTTGGCATGAAGCAAGATCTCATAGCACAAGTATAGGAAAAAATCTGAAAACTGTAAATTTATAGTTGCAAAAAAAAACTTTTTTCAATTTGGAAAAATCTTCGTAACTCAATTCGGGAATTGAACTGTTTTCATAGGTAACTTTGTACGGAACCCTCAGTGTGCGCGAGTCCAAAGTGAAGGAACGGTAACCCTTTCGAACAACCCGTAGCTCTGGCAGGCGTCAGTCCCAATTGGTTCCGTCAATTTTGCTGACATATTTTTTATATTTATATGTAAGCGTCAGACAGCACAAACCGCAAGTCAATAGATTTACTTGGAATCCATGGAATATACTGGCAACCCATAAGCAAATGTCAATGATTGACATCTATATAATTAGCGATGGGCGATTATGAGATATACTAATGAAATCATTCGATTATGAAGATGTCTCGAGATATCTACTCTACTTATACTGTAATATGAAAATATTGTAAGAACAACAACTTTTTTAAAAGAGTAATCATGGAGTTTCTTGCCGGTTCTTCTCCATAGGTAACGACCAATTTGGAACCGTGCACTAGCTTCTGACGTTTTATAAGTGCCCATGTAGGCCTATGTGAAATAAAAATATTTGTTTTTTTTTTTTTTAATTTTGGAATTTACATTAGGCTTTCTTTTATGACGTATTCGAGCACTAAGAGAGGAATTTCTAAAATTCACCTCCTAAGGGTATGGAAACGGGGGTCCAAAGTTTGTATGGAGAAACCTACTTTCAAGCAGGCGAAACCGCTGGCGAAAGCTAGTGATTATATATATTTTTTTTGTTGTGTTAGTCCTGCAATCTGTCTTTTCGACTTTGAGCTGGATTTTAAATATTTGAAGTGATGGGCGTGTATGGCACAGTATCCAGCGTTACGTCCAAAATTGGTGCTAGCTCCTCATGCAATCAGGTCTTGAGGAGCACGTCTTTTCAGCCTTTTGAAGGTAGAGTTTGGCTCTATACTCATCAGCTCCCTAGCCAGGAAGTTTGGGTGGTGGTTTAGTCTTTTTGAATATTTTTGGAGACTGTTTTTTATTTCCTCCTTGACGGACTCGACTTTCAGGTCTTTGTGGAGACGCATGTTTGTTATGAACCAGGGTGCTCTAGTTATCATTCGCAGGGTCTTTGATTATAATAATAATATAATATTCACACAACTATCACACAACGCCGCGCCGTCTAGTCCCAAGCTAAGTAGAGCTTGTGTTATGAGTACTAGACAACTGATAAACATTTCTAAATACATACATATTATAGATACATTACACCCAGACACAGAACAAATGATCGTGCTCATCACAAACATTTGACCTGGGTGGGAATCGAACTCACGACCTCCGGCATAGCAGTCAGGGCCACTAACCACTAGACCAACAGGCCAGCATCTCTGAGTGCGGGTGATATCTATCCGTCATTGAAAGGTTGTCGTCATAAGGAAAATGGATCAATCTATCAGACATGTGCTAAGCACATCAATGTTTGACCCACTTACATAAATGACCCGTATATCTGAATAATTATTTACTCAGAGACGATTGGAGTCAATTATCCTGAAAACGATTACTGTATCAGCTATTGCTACTAATATTCACTATTCATTATCTACAGTTTCGTTACCGCGTCGTATTTCAAAGAAACCATGCATTTTTAAGATCCTGACACTAAGGTTAACCACAGGAATGGTAGGCGGTCGCCTCCTTCTGCGAAACAGTTATGTACTTGCGGACGACGAGCAATGGATAGCTCGCCGTCCGGCCGTCCGGTGACTATCCGGGCCGAGCTCGAGTCGTCGATGGCGCGTAGTATTCCCATTCCTCGCCGTCCGCAAGCTCGCGCCTACCGTGGCCGGAAAAACGGGATCTCGGCGGCGTGAGGGTCGCTCCCTCAGGCGTGCATGTGCAGCCTCCTCCTTTGCTAACGTTACTGCTTCGCAGAAGGAGGCGACCGCCTGCCACTCCTCCTCGCTTCGGACTATGGACTGTTCCAAGGACCGGCACGAGAGATTGTTGCCACCGATCTCCCCCACGAGGACAAGGCGGTGCTCTACCCCAGCGGGGCACACCTTTACCGTGTCCTCCGGGCGGTCCACACAGTGGTGGCACCCTGGCGTTACCTCCGCACGAATTCGGTGCAGAAACTTCCCGAACTGACCATGTTCGGTGAGAACCTGCGTTATGCGGAAGGTGAGTACGCCGTGAGGTATTTCCAGCCACTCCTCAAAGAGAGGACTTACCCCATATAATTATGGCGTGCCCATTATCATCGACAGTACGGTTTGCTTAGTGATCGATTCATTGGCTGCCGAGCGGCGAGTCGCGGATTTGATTCCTACCCGGAACAAATATGCAGCAATGACTATACAGCCTCTTCTCTTTGGAATGACCTATAGATAGTTGTTCCAAGTCTGGATGTTGTGTGTCTGAGTTTGTGCCACAGAAACAATCATAATTTGAAAAGCTTAATCTAAACGCACTAACAGAGCTATCTTCAAAAGGCCAATTCTCGCAATTGAAGGACACACTAATAATACTTAGGCTACAGTTAGTAAATGTTGCCAATTTGTAAGTCATGGTCAACTTTTTGATTAAAATGTCATTAATTTGTTTCCAGCTCAAAAGAATTGACGGGTCAATTGGAGCAGTGTGTTCAAAGACTCGTGAGAAATAGCTGGCACTAGCTAATCCTGTATACCTAACATTAATTTAAACCCTATTAAGTTCGTTTTGTAAATAACTTTATTGCTTGCAAGGCCATCGAACCACTAAACGCGCTAGGCCGCGCCGATGCGCCATCTCGACATCCCACCCATACGCACAAAATATTTTGGTAGGTAACACATAAATTGTGGTTAAAGCTAAGGAGTAGAATTCCCTGCCAGAGTCTGTGTTATCCGATAGTCTGAGGATCTTTAGGATTAGAGTGAATAGGTTACTTCTAGACAAGCATGCTCCAACGTTGACCACATCATTTACCATCAGGTGAGATAGAGGTGAATCGCGAACCTATCCTTCACTTTTCCTTTAACCTTGAGTATATTTAAAGGACCAACCCTAATCTTATCGTTATCTAACCTTGTTTATAGACTAATAAGTCATTAAATTATATCATAAACTAATAAATTGTCTTTACTAAGAATTTGTTCAATATCACTTTTCTTATTGTCTCTATTAAGGTGAATACACTAGGTAACACTTTTGTTACATTACACTTTTTAGTAAACACTAACTCGAACGATTTTGTTCTTTACAGTCTTCTCACTAAATTCGTGTGGTCTAGAAGCTGGATTGCCTGGATGTTCACATGCTGATAAAGTCTATTTTCGCTCATTTTCTGAAATCTATATATGATTAATATATTGATCTGTCGGGTGCAGCCCCACAGCTGAATGCCATAACTTCAAACTGGCTTCAGGATTTATCTGTACGCGTTGTAGAATATAAGCCAGATAGGTGGTCTACGCTTGAGGAGCCTAGATGCCTCCGCTTCTTTCGTATCGTGTCGCTCGTGCTCGGCTCTCTAGAGTCGGTCCACACTACACAAATTTGAGCTCGGCTCGTGCTCTGCCCATGCTCAGCTTCTCTGGAGTCGGTCCACACTACACAAATTTGAGCTCGGCTCCTCTAGAGTCAGTCCACACTACACAAATTTGAGCTCGGCTCGTGCTCGGCCCATGCTCAGCTCCTCTAGAGTCGGTCCACACTACACAAATTTGAACTCGGCTCGTGCTCGGCTCGAGCTTGGCTCATGCTCGGCAAGCTCGGCTCCTCTAGAGTAGACTCACCTTTACAATAATATTCGCTATCAGCATTTCGCAGTAATTAGGTCACTGCGGTATGTACATAGGACTTGACAGCATTATTTTGATGCGTTAGCACTTTACACTGTGATCTCATGCAATACAAAGAAAATTAAACGAGCTATCGAGACCTTACTAATAATTATATTTATATAAATACATTGGCCGAAGAATCGCTAAAATTAAATGGCAGTGGGTAGGGTACATTGCTCGCAGAACAGATGGTCGACGGTTCTGGAGTTGCAACAGCGTACTGGACGATGCAGCGTTTTATGGCCTCCCACAAGATAGACCAATGACCTGGGTCATTGGTCTATCTTGTGGGAATCTGATCATTTTGAGACGCACGGGACCGGTAGCTGTCGCGTTACCTATGTCCCGGCTACACGCTCCATCTTGCCTGCGAGCATGCTTGCACAAACCAGTTTGCACAGGTGAGCACGTGCGTGTGGACAGTAAGACGGTAACTCGCGCAGTCTCGGAAGCGCGGCTTGTGCATTCGTTGACTTACCGAAGATTTGGACTGCGCTAAATTGGCTTGCACGGCTTTACTTGAACATGTGGCCGGTCATTTAGGGGTGGCCTTTGTCCAGTCGTAGACGTCTGTCGACTGAAATGATGATGATGTTCCCTAAATTTTCCCTAACAGTTCCCTAAATTTGTCCCAATAGTTCCCTATTTTTCCCCTAATAGTTCCCTAAATTTGTCCCAATAGTTCCCTAACTTTTCCCTAATAGTTCCTTAAATTTGTCCCAATAGTTCCCTAATTTTTCCCTCATAGTTCCCTAAATTTTCATAAAACAAGTACATACAAGTTTGCAACTAGTTGCTGTCATGCCATGCTTTGCCCTCGTAATAGTAGAAAATTGTCCCAAGGGAACATACGGCCGGGATAAAAAGTATCGTATATGCTATGTCAGGACATGGTTTACCCATATGCCAAATTTCATCTAAATCCGTTTAGCCGTTCGAGCGTCAATCAGTAACAAACACACACCATAACACTTAATGTTCTGTGATAACACACTCACTAACTTTCGCTTTTATAATATTAGTGTGTTATCTACCTATTATTTAACTATCCTTATTTTTAATATTCACTTTCAAAATATTTGCCAAGTATCCCGGTTACTACAAACCATAGTGGAAAACTATGCACATTAAAAAATTCGAGAAACGCAGAAGATCTCCGTTGAAGATAAAGTGTTTGAGCTCAGAATGTTAAACAAAGCCTATGTATTTGTTTAATTTAATATATTTATGTGGGTGCTAGTCTTCAATGATTTTGCTTTTAGTTGACGTAGTACATATGTATGTTAATAAAATCGGTGTTGGCGATGACATGTTAAAGCCGTTTGAAAGGAGTAGGGAAAACAAGCTAAAACTTATCAAGTTGTTAAAATATTTTTTGTCAAAAGTATTAAGTCTTACGTAAAAATCATAATTATGTTCATAATTTTGTACATGAATCTATAATAAACATATATTTTTAACTGACTTCAAAAAAAAGGAGGAGGTTATCAATTCGGTTGTATTTTTTTTTATCATCATTTTTTTTCTTTTTTTTTATGTTTGTTACCTCAGAACTCCGTCGTTTATGGACCGATTTGCAAAATTTTTTTTTCCCTTTATAGGATATGCTTCCAGATTGGTCCCATTTTTTTCAAAATCCAGTTCTGATGATGGAATCCATGAGGAATCGAGGGAACTCCTCAAAAATTATAGGCAACTTTATGGTAATTTTAGTATTTTCATCAAGAACTTAAGCATTTACAGTCAAAAAGTAACATTTGATGAAGTGGAACTGATGAAGAAGACCAGAAATGGTCAACGGAACTTCATACTCAAATAGATATCACAATGAAGATATACATAGTTAAGCGACTATGACAATACAAATAAATGAATGATTCTGAATAGTTACGTTGAAAATGGTATCATCGAAGTGATCTGATGATGATGATCTGAGCTGGAAGGTAGGCACTGGAACTCCGTAATTAATCAATGTAACCTAGCCGTGTTTGGACTTATTAGAATTGTCATGAGATGCACTTTGGCTATAAGGTACTATCGAACTGATCTGATGATGGAGCCGGAAGGTAGGCACAGGAACTCCGTAATTAATCAATGTATCCTAGCCGTGTTTGGGCTTATTAGAATTGTCGTGAGATGCTCTTTGGCTATAAGGTACTATCGAACTGATCTGATGATGGAGCCGGAAGGAGGAAGGTAGACACAGGAACTTTATAATAAAACAATGTAACCTAGCAGTATTTGGGTTAATTGGAATTGTCATGAGAAATAGGCACTCTGTTTATAAGTGTATCGCAACTAAAAAGTGTGAAATAAAAACTTTTTAGAAAAAAAAAATAACCGACTTCACTAAAAAAAAAACACTAAAAGGATCAAAATAACTTTAATTTCGGAAGTCGGTGTTAAATAAGAAACAAACAATACCGAGAAACACCGACTTCCGAAATTAAAGTTATTTTGATCCTTTTAGTGTTTTTTTTAGTGAAGTCGGTTATTTTTTTTTTTCTAAAAAGTTTTTTTTCAAACCTATTGACTTGGCTACCGAGGAGTAAGCTTCAGAGAGTCACTGTTTTATGGCACTACTCGAGAGCTGGGGCCTTAAAATGTTTGGCTTTTAAGCGAGAAAGAGGGATGCAGCTATACATCCTATATACAGTGCCGGATTAAGGCAGCGTGGGGTCTGTAGCAAATATAAACAATGGGCCCCCCTAAATCTGTATAAACGTGTCCGTCAGAATGAACGGTCACTAGGCGTATTTAACGTTGAATTTATGCCCAATAAATGCTTCCCTATTGCTTCTATTTGCTTCTTATTCTCAAACACTTGCTTTCATCGTATTCTAGAAGAAAAAAAAAAACATTTAAAGGGTGACCGTTCATCCTGATCTCAGGACGGCCGGTCAACGAGTCGTAGAGTCCCTGATAAATGGAAGTATTGAAATTCACGGTGGCCATTAATTACTTCCCGTTTGTTTCTCTCAATGTTTTACAACGATAATACTGTGAGTTGCACAATTGTGTGATGTAACTGTAGGGGCCCAGCAGGGTCGAAGCCTACTGGGGCCATGGGTTGTGCGAAAGAGAACCCCAGGGCTCTAGAACGAAGGCAAAGAAGAAACAGGAGTTGGTTTTAGTTAGTACCTAAGGGCGGGAGATGTCATTAGATGATTTCCCAACAACATAAAAAAAATATTTATATGATGTACTTACAAGTATTAGTTAGTTAATAAGTCCTAATGTGTAACTAGTTATTCTTAAATAAATAAATAAACTAATCAAAACTTCTTTAATTTACTATTCAAACTGGCTTCGGGCCCTTAGACAGCGATGGGCCCTTAGGCAGATGTCTACATTAAAATCAGAAATCAGAAACGTTTATTTCAAATAGACCAATTACAGGCACTTTTAAATTGTCAAAATGGCGGTCAGTCAAAAGAAAAAAATGAAGCTAAATTGCACGTTCCAAAGCGTAGATCTCTATGGAGAGAGCGTGTAAGAACGTGCAAGAAACTCCATGGACACTCTTTTAAATCATATTATGATTTACATAAATCTTGGTTACATATTTCTTGTCGCTTCTAATATGTGAGCACAATGTAGATAAGTAATAATAAAAATAATAAAAACATAGAAATTGAATTAAGCCACTGGCAGCTAAGAGATGACCAGTCTCAACTGACGGCACCCGTTCACGAGCATGACGCGTGCATCAGCCTCACTCAGCACAACCATTTTGAAGGGAACTGAATGACCCAATAACACGTGCCACCATCAGCAAGATATTTGAGTGAGCATGACAAACTCTCAACTGCCATTGACTTAATAAAATATGCGAAATTGGTAAGGCTTATATGGCACATGGCACATTTCGACTTATTTTTGTATGTCCAAGCGTGGCCCCTGCCCAATGCGTGGGGCTCGTAGCATTTGCTACTCTTGCAATCCTTTTAACGGTTCAGTTTAGGTCGTTGATGGATCACGTTAAGAGCTTGTGGTAAGGTATGTACGTAGTATGTATGTTAATATAATCGGTGTTGTGTCGTCTTGGTACCGGTTTGCAAGCGCGGTAGTAAGTATAATAACTTTAAGTTTCATCGATGAATGGTTAAAAATAGTCTCTAGTGAAAAGCTTTTGGTCTTCGGTGTAGAAATGGCTGAATTGCAAAAATAAAAAAATATGATGAGATCCAATGATTTCTCCTGCCCTCTCCTCTCACGCGGGAGGGCGTGTCAGACTTTTGCTGACTAAATCCCAATCCTATGTTTCCTATCCTTCTTTGCCCTTTGCGTACCAGGACGCCGGGTTGTCCTTTCAGAAGCGAACTCATTGCCTCAGTAGGCTTCGACCCTGCTGGGCCCCTAAGGTTTTGCTGACATCTCCTTGAGCCGCATGTGGACACGCCACTACGCGCCGTCGACGACTCGAGCTCGATCCGGACGGTTACCGGACGGCCGGACGGCGAGCTACCCGTTGCTCGCCGTCAACAAGCCCGCGCCTACGGTGACTGCAAATCGTAGTCGGAATCCCGGTGGCTGGGGCGTGACAGCCGTTCTCTCATGTGTGCGGCCGCTTCCATCGCTAGCATTACAGATTCGCAGAAGGAGGCGACCGCCTGTAATTCCTCCTCACTCCGGACCATGGCCTGTACCAGGATCCGGCGCGAGAGGTCGTTGCCACCGATCGTCCCTACGAGGACACGGCGGTGCTCTGCTCAAGCGGGGTACACCTCCACCGTATATTCTACCGTTTCCTCCGGGCAGTCCGCATAATGGTGACGCCCGGGCGTTTCTTCCATACGAATCCGGTATCGATCTATATACATATATGTAACTGATGGATTTGTTTTATCAACGTAATAATTATGAAATTCGCAGCTGAACAGTGAATCATTTGTGGGCGTTTTCGTAATTCCCAAAAACAACTAATGTTATCTTGCTTCGCGGAAGGGAATGATGGTAGGTACAGCTGTTTGTCGCCCGCTCATGTAGCTTTAGATGCGACATTCATAATTATGAAGAGATAACAAAAGTAAATTAAATGCAGTTTATAATCATCTATAATCATCATGTGAAAATATTTATGTAAATATTCTTGAATAAACCAATAAGAAAAAATTTTTTTATTTTTATTTTTTTCGGTTGGAAATTCATCTTATGACATCCCGCGCTCTTGGACGGAGCGCGAGATAGTGTCAGACTTTTACTGATCAAAAACCCACTTCTGTTCCTTCGTTGCCTTTCGTACCAGGGCCGAGTCTTCCTTTCAGAATCAGACCCTTGGCCCCAGTAGGCTTCGACCCTATGGTTTGCTGACATCTCCTTGAGGCGCGCGTGGAACAGTACGCGCCGTCGACGACTTGGGCTCGGTCCGGACGGTTACCGGACGGTCGGACGGCGAGCTACCCATAGGTCGCCGTCCGCAAGCCCGCGCCTACGGTGGCCGGAAATCGGGATCGGAATCCCGGCGGCGGTTGGGGCGTGAGAACCGTTGCCTCACGCGATCGACCGCCTCCTTTGCTAGCATTACTGATAATCATTATGCTATAGTGGTGGTTTTGTAACTTTTGCTAAACATATTTATATTTATGGAGCGCAGCGTTCTGGGTGTAAAAAGAACAGCCCGAACACGGAATGACACGCTGCGCTCTAAAACAGGCGTAATAGACGTGAGTAAAAAGGCTGCCAGGCTAAAATGGTATTGAGCGGGTCAAGTCAGCCGTATGGACAGAAACCGCTGGGCAAGTGTCACCACGCAGTGGGTTCATGTAGAGGGAAAGCCATCGAGGCGATAGAAAGAGGCGGTGGGATGATCTGGACGCGTAGGTACCACGAGAACTGGTTTAAGATGGCGCGGGAGAAGAAAGTGTGGAAGGACTTGGAGAGGCTTTAGCCCAGTAATGGGACAGTAAGGGCTAGATAAAAATCGGTTGTCTGTAAAGTCACGACTCAGACGCATCGCTCACTCAAGTAGAAGAGAGACAGATGTCAAACACTGCCGAACGCGGAGGCCGAACGCGCTCTCGCTTGCACTTCAAGCCTTAAATGGAACGCCTCAGAGCGAGGTAACGCCGCATGCGTCATACTTTTTCGTGCGTGCAGCCGGCTCCATCGAATTATAAGACGTTGTCACGTCAAAAACAAAATATATGTTTATGGTATGAATAGGCTTTTCCCGTTATACCACAGGAACAGCGCATTTTTACACTATCATCATCCATCATACTTACCTACATATAAAATAAAAGCAAAACTTTTTGAGTGTGTATGTTTGTTACTCCTTCTCGCTGTTACTGCTGAAGAGATTTTGATGAAAAGCACTCGGGTAGACCATGTCCTGGTACACAAGATACTTTTTATCCTGGGAGTATGTTCCCTTAAGGGGATGCAACTTGACATACATTTTCACTCTTTTTCATACAACCGCTCTTACGCGATTATGACGTTATTACGCCTTTTTAAAAAAAGTATAACAATAGAAGTCTTGCAAATTTAATCAAGATTCTGAATGACGACAATCTTTTACAAAAACTTTTAAGTGTTTAAAAAAAACATATTTCCTAGAACAAGTTTTGTAAAATCCGAATGCTAACAATTTTTACCCGACTACGGAGGGTTATGATTTTGACAGGCTATGTATGTATGTGAGTTTGTTCATCTGTTCCCTCATAGCTCCTAATCTACTTATCGGAACTTGACGTATGAGGTATCGTTAGAACCGTCTTAATTGTCCGCTGAACATAGGCTACGTGACGTGTCACAAAAATTGATATGGCGCCCTCTAGCGGACAAAAAGTAATGTGTTAAAAATAAATATGGAGTAAAATACGCCGTGTTTGGTATCATTTGAAAGGGCTTCACTTGTACATTTCCAATATATTGCTCAAATTTAAAGTGACGCCCTCTAGCGGACAAAAGGTCATATTTAAAAAAAAATTAAGATAAATATACCGTGTTTGATATCATTTGAAAGCGCTTCGCTAGTACTTATCAAAAAATATCATCATTCAATGTGGCGCCCTCTAGCAGACAAAAAGTATTGTATTAAAAAAAATACGATAAATATGTCGTGTTTCGTATCATTTGAAAGGGCTTTACTTGTACATACCAAAATAAATAGTAAAGAAGCACAGTGATTTAACACCAAAATCTTTTAAATAAAAAAAAAGTAAAAAACTAAAACCCGACTACGACAAAAAAAAATGACGCTGAAAAAGTATGAAACAAGATTTTCAAGATGCTGAAATAGACAAGGTAACTGGAAAAACAAGAATAGAACAAAAAGAAAAGCCGTAGTCACACGTTATTAAAGTGTTTCGATTATTACCTTTTTTTTTTTTTTTTTTTTTAATTGATATAAACCAGCGCTTGACTGCGATCCCACCTGATGGTAAGCAGTGATGCAATCATTGATGGTGAGGCGCACTAGTACCTACCTATAACGTGTGACTACGGCTTTTCTTTTTGTTCTATTCTTGTTTTTCCAGTTACCTTGTCTATTTCAGCATCTTGAAAATCTTGTTTCATACTTTTTCAGCGTCATTTTTTTTTGTCGTAGTCGGGTTTTAGTTTTTTACTTTTTTTTTATTTCATGCGTGATAACGCCTGAAAAATTTGTCTGTCTCTTTTTACGCGTTGCCTTTTCGTCAAACATGCGGTTGCATTGCGTTAGATGAAGTAACCAGCTTTTAAACCATGCTCGATGTTGACGATAGGGGTTGCATATTAGAAATTCAAAACTTTCCTGAGCAAATTTCAAAAGAACAACGTTCAATTCAACAAAGTTTAAAATAACGATGGTCATTTGATCAAAAGTTTAGCTGACCAAAGTCTGGAATATCAATGTTTAAATTATTTATTACACTCTTGACCAAATCGTTTAAAGGTCAAAATGGATTACTGGATAAATTATTAATTATCGTACGTTTGTTTTTGTTGCCCTTTGCAAGTTGCGCTCGTATGACTGTGTTAGTGAATCATTTGAGTTAGGTTAGGTTAAAACTGTGACCATCAACGTCAATCCAAATCTCCTTCTAATTTTAAAAGCCATTATGATTTAGGCCCCAAACCGCCCCATAAATCGATGGAAATTAGTGTTCTAACTTAACCTAATCTCAAACTTTAAACACAAATTAATATACTTATATTTACATCTAGCAAATTTATTCAGTCGTCATTTGTGATTGTGTAATTTGATTAGTAATGATTTGATATTTTAAAATTACATCTAGCAACTTTTGATCAGTCGTTCATTTGATGTCACATACATTGGGATTCTAAAATTTTTCTAAATAAAACATTTGGTCATTTAAATTTTGTTATTTCGTTTATTTTTCTAAGAAAGTTTTGATTTTCTAATACGCAACCACGATAGGCGAGTAAAAAGTTTAAAGCAATTTTATGCCATTAGCTGACAGAAGTTAGTAATACCTATAAGGTGAAAGTTTGTGAGTGTTTGTATGTTTGTTACTTTTTCGTGGTCAAATGGCTGAAGTCATCGGCAGCAGCTATTTTCGATATAAAAGGAAGCCTATGTCACATAACTGAAATGTTATTTATTTATTTAATTTAAAGAGAATGTTCGAAGCCATTATACCACTTAAACACTAACAAAAGTACAAAGAAGACAGAACAATAAAATATAAAATAATAATTAAAATTAAAAACAGACAAGTCACAAGTAGCGCGGTATATTTTATGGGTAAGTTATTAAACCTATTTAATAAATATAATACACAATCATACATTCATCTCACAAAATTTTATACATTCTAATAGTAACGTCTTCCATACTTTCTCAAACATCAATATCTGTGTTCTTGTCTAGGAGAGCATTAAGAACAGAAAGATGTTATATCAGTGATGCGTTCCTGGTATTATTGATACCAGAAGGAACGACAGTTCTTCTGGTATCAATTACCAGGAACGCCCAGTGATAAAGTTGTACCTCTTGTTCAAACCCAGTTGCTCACTTTTAGTGCTACAAAAACTGTTAAGAATCATAGCAAACAACGTACTATAAGTAGTCTCTACTTCCTATTAAAAAAAACGTGTAATTACTCATGCTTTCTACCTAAATAAGCGGCGGCATCCAGTTTAACCAGTTGTAGTAAAATATAATTAGTTATTTTATAGTACGGAACGCAAGTACGCACTGGCCGGGCTGTTGCAACCGCTATTGCTATATCTAGGAAGACCGGTCTTAAGAACCAGCTTACTATATTTATCATAATACTATTTTAGTTTCTCTCACGTGACTGAGGATTAGTAACTGTTATTTGACCATTTACGGATGTTGTGTGTTTTTTTTCTATCATTACGTAAATTGATTAGAATACTATGTTAAACTGGATGTTGCCGGTGGCTTCACCCACGTGATACTAGAAAATTATGTCAATGGAACATAGCTGTACTCCTGGGCTAAAAAATATTCTATGTACTGCTTCAGGATATGGTTGAAACGTGCCAATTTTAATCGAAATTCGATCAGCCGTTCAAATTTGAAGAAGTAACAAATATACACACACATACCAGCTTTCGTCTTTATAATATTAGCGTGCTGAAATAACGATTACTTTAACGAGTTTCTAATTCAGTATGATCTAATTGAGGAACAGAACTTAGTAGTATTGAAGCTGAGAAATAAAATCACAATAGTTGGCATACCCACCATAAAAAAAAATTGTCGTCATGAGGCTAATTATTCAACCTCCTACACACATACACACACTGTCACATCACACACAAGAAGGCTCACCTACACTTTACAACTATAAATTATGAATCAAATACCTACTTATCTGTCTTGTTTACAATTAAGCGTAGGTATAACCTACAAAGGAAGAGCGCTGCTGTCTGAGACAGATATTTATTTATCTAGTTCAGACACAGATGTTCACTGTATTAAATTTTATTATTAAGCTGTAGGTATCTCAAAGTGCTTGTATTGTGAACTTAAGATATTAAAAATATATATATATATATATATTGGTTTAATATTAATTAAAGTACATGTACCTAGTGGGTACACAGCCGGAGTTACTCGTTCATGCTCAAACGGCTGAACAGATTTGGATAGAACTTGGCACAAGGTAGTCACCCAAAGGGCAATGGAAAGGGCTATGCTCGGAGTTTCCTTGCGTGATCGAATCAGAAATTAAGATATCCGCAGAAGAACCAAGGTTGCCGACGTAGCACGAAGAATCGCCAAACTTAAGTGGCAATGGGCAGGGCACATTGCTCGCAGAACAGATGGCCGTTGAGGCCGAAAGGTTCTGGAGTGGTGACCGCGTACCGGAAGACGTAGTGTTGGAAGGCCCCCTACAAAGTGGACCGATGACCTGGTGAAGGTTGCGGGAATCCGATGGATGCGAGACGCACAGGACCGTTCATTGTGGCGACATTTGGGGGAGGCCTATGTCCAGCAGTGGACATCTATCGGCTGAAATGATGATGATGATGAAGATGATGATGGCACAAGGAATAATTTCCTACTTTCATGCGTTCGCAGAAGCTAGAGATTAATAGAAATAATATTGTGAATTTGGCGTTGAGTTTGGCGTTGAGTTGTAGCGACATCTATGACGCTTTATAGAAACTAAAAAAATCCAAATCTTGCGTCCCGGTATAAGAGTTCTCTGCGCGATTAGAACATATAAACGCCCGAAATCAACTATATGGCAGTTGTCCGGATCAGACAAAATACTCGTCTGGTCGGAGGTTCCTCAACTCCTCAACGGAGGCGTTGAAAAGGGAGGATCCTTTAATCGTACCTCTATGTGGGACTTTACACCCCATACCTCTTAAGAGTGATGTATATGTTGTGACCAGCCATCTTAGAATTGATCACTTCATGATATAGCCAACTAAAACTGGCCAGATCGTTTAACGTTATGCCATATCATTGAAGTAGGATTTCTATGATAATAAAAGGTCTAAAGAAAGTAGGTAAAACCAGGATTGACATATCATCAAACTTTAACATTTAAAACGATCTGGCCAGTTTTAGTTGGCCATATCATGAAGTAATCAATATAACGTAGATCTTTCGTATACCCTTGAAATTTTATTTATAAATATATTTTTTTTATTTAAAAATTTTAATTAAATCGCAAAATAAAGACCATAAAATGCGAGGGGAACGAAATTCTACGTTCATAACGTTGCTATTATTAGAAGGATTAAAATATATAATAGATTTTTTGAAAATTCCCAGGCGCTTTGTACGTTGACGTATGTTGACTTGTTAAAAATTAATTAAAATTAAAGCAAGTGATCACTTCTTTGATATTTTTGGTTGGAATTTCTTACACGTTCTTCTCCATAGAGATCTACGTTTTGGAGCGTGCAATTTAGCTTCACTTTTTTTTGACTAATCGACATTTTGACAATTCAAAAGTGCCTGTAAAAATTGAATATTTGAAATAAAAGTTTCTGATTCCAAAGTATGCATTTACTCAAATCAAAGACATTAAACTCAAATTGAAACATGCTCAAATGTTTTTTAGCATGTTTCAAAGAGTTATTATGTCTGCAAAACCGTAGGGGCCCATCAGGACCGAAGCCTATTGGGGCCATATGTTGCCTTCTGAAAGGAAAACCCGGGGTCCTGAAACGTAAAGAGCAAAGAAAGAATATAGGTGTAGTTTTAGTCTTGTCAGTAAAAGACTGACACACCCTCTTGCTCCGCCATAGAGCGTGAGAAGTCATTAGATAATTTTCCATGTAAAAAACAAGTATATAGGAGAGTTTTTTTTCAGCCTCTGAAATATATTCAGAGGGTTCAAAATGAATATTTTATTGTACTCTGTATCAATAGGCTCTGTAAGATGATTATGTTTTTCACGAGGACAGATAAAAAGATTTTATCAGTTATCTATTGGCGTTAGAATTGATTGTAGTAGCCAGGGGCGCCGGCTTTTAGAAAACCTCATGGGTGCTCATGCTCATTTGATGACTCGAAAAAGTGGCGAAGTGTGAGAAGAGAAATGCACACTGATCGACATTTTGATAACGGATACCCGGCATCAGTAACTGGCATCCCTTGCCCGCATCGTTAATAAATAATAAATTGAGACAACATCACTTACATTGTCCTGGTCCTAAACTAAGGTTTTCCCTTGTACTATGGAAACCAGGAACAACGAAGGTACCACAAACACCCAGACCCAACACAAATATCTGTTTCATCAACAAACATTTGTGTTGGTGCGGGAATCGAACCCGCGACCCTTGCGTCTCAACCGGCGCTCTGAACTACTGCGCTTGATGTCTATTCTCAGGGGTGCTCGGCACCTACTGTTTATTTCTCATGGGTGCTCGAGCCCCCGAGCACCCACGGAGTCGGCGCCCCTGGTAGTGGCCACGGCTATTGTATCAATACATCAATTTTACATTGACAAGAATATTGAAGCGTAAAAGACCTTATATTATCGCGATTTTAATCTTACTATATTTAGATAATCATAGTTAAAAGAAAACGTTTGACTCTCTTGAGCAAACAGAGTTCAGTGACTTCTTGTTTAGCAATATAACAAATTGTCATATTGTCGTCATTTCAGCCGTCAGACATCCACCGCTGGACATAGGTCTCCCCCAAGTGTCGCCCCAATGATCGGTCCCTTACGTCTCGCATCTATCGAATTTCCGCGACCCTCACCAGGTCATCGGGTCACCTTGTAGGAGGCCTTCCAACGCTGCGTCTTCGGAAAAAAATGCGTACTAAAAATTAGGTGAACTTACACATCACATCGCGGGATTGTTTGAATGAGTTACGGTGATCCTGGAACACGAAGGGCTACTGAAGGGCACAGGTAGGTTAGTAAAAGTCACGCCTGCTCTCTCCCCCCTAGAGCGAAAAAAACATTTGACGATATCAAACTTCAAAAAAAAAAAATCTAACGTGTTTCGAAATCTACGTTACAACATCATAATTTTATTTAACTACCTCAATCGGTTTTTTCTGCCAGTTTTTTTATAGTTAAGGTCTCGTCTGGTCTCGTCAGACTGACAATATAATCGATCACGTGACGTGAGGCCGGTTGGTAACAAAAACGGTAAAAACACTTGTAGAACCAGTTACTATTTAATCATATTCAAATATTGTTGGTTAAAGACGTGTTCACTGTACGTGTTGCTATGTTGTAGGACTCTTGTGGAAGTTTCGGGAAATATGGTGTTTTTTTTAGAGTTCAAGTTTCAAAAGCATTTATTTCAAATAAACCATTTACAGGCACTTTTGAAATGTCAAGAAGTCAGACAGTCAGAAAAAATGATGCTAATTGCACATTCCAAAGCGTAGATCTCTATGGAGAAGAATGTGCAAGAAACTCCATGGACGCTCTTTTCAATCATGTTTTGCAATTACAAATATCTCTGTTCTTATGATAAGCATTGCCTGCCATACAGCGTGGCCATGCCGCCAGTCTCTTGGGCACATTATCAGTCGACAGCAATGTTGAGGAGTTTTTGTCGCCATATTTATGTTTGTTTTAATTAGTTTCGGGTTTTTATTTTTATTTTTTGGTTTTACTGTAATTATAGTTGATTAAGTATCTAGATATTTTTTTAAAATGTAAATCATCCGTACGCAAAATACTCGCTATAGTCGTGGAGTTGCGGACATCAGCCCGAAAATACAAATACAAAATGTAAATCATAAGTATACTTTTTAATAAAAAATTATAAAAGTTAGTCTTTTTCAGGTCATTTCTCTAATCATCAAATAACTTCTCCCGCACTAGGTGGAGCGAGAGAGAGTGTCAGACTTTTATTGACTAAAACCTACCCGTGGAATTCCTTCAGTTGCCCTTTCCGTTCCAAAACCGCGGCGACTCCTTTGGAAAATCCCACAGTCCTATGCCATTCCAAGTCTTCGTGAAGGAAACTTTCTCCACTCCAATCGCATCATCTCCATGACAACGGATACAATCTTTCAATTAATGTCAATATGACTCACTTTAATTGGAGGAAATTACTTAGATTTTAGGAGTAAGGTTGAAGGTACTTCCTATAAGTTCATCATTTTAATAATCACACTAAAATAATAAGGGTAAAAGTTTGTGGGTGTGAAGGTATTTTGGAGGTATGTGGAACAGAGTTTAAAGTCCCGCAAACCTCCGTTGAACAGGGAGGATCCCCCGACCAGACGCGTATTATGACTGGTGGGCAACTGCCCGGTTGATGATTTCGGGCTGTTCTATATGTTCAAATCGCGCGGATGCAGGATTAGTTCTTATGTGACGCCATAGATGTCGCTACAGTATGTTTGTTGGTGCTTCATGCTGAAACTGCAGAAGGGATTTGGATGAAATTTGGAACACAAACACCATGTCCTTGAATAGCACATAGCATACTTTTCATCCCTGGAGTAAGGATGCTCCCTTGGGATAATACATAGGTAGATGTATTCTTTAATGTACACCATAAAAAAAAAATTCAATCGAATTGATAACCTCCTCCTTTTTTTGAAGATGGTCACACAGTGTCTACATCTCTATTTTCCCCAACTCTTTAGAAATAAGCATCACCTTTGTACTATTCTTCTGTTTCCTTCTTCTTTTCTTGTATTTATTAATGTGTGTACATAAATTGTTAAATAAATAAATAAAATGGTTAAAACAAAATTTAAATTAATAGGGTGTGATAATGGGCGGTCTTATTGTTAAAAGCGATTTTTTACAGACAACTTTTGGATGGATTTGACAGAGAAGAAGAAAAAATACGTATATGTATAAGATAATTTTCAACTGCCACGCGGGCGAAGCCGCAGACGGCAGCTAGTTTAAACAATAAAATGTATTGTTTTAAAACAATGCGTCACAAAAATAATTTTCACACCTTCATTCAAAATATTTGTACAATTTGTTTCAATGAATTAGATCTCACGGGTTACCTTGGGAGCTGGATATCTGCCAAATTTACGTGATCTGGTAAATAGTCGCGTAGAATCAGCTGTTTACTACAAAATACTTCTATATGTGGTACATTGGATGATTTTTATTCATATTTCCGAATAAGGGTTTTTTAGTCACATTTTTTTTTTTTCTGATTTTTGAAATATTTCTTACATATCAAGAAATCTACACAGAGAAACGTGTACCATAGATCCACACGTACATGATTTTGGATCCCTCAGTGGGGGATTTTCAAAGATATAAAAATAAAAATGTGTGTCGATATCTGAGACATCCTATAAGATTTTCACTTTGGATAATAACGAATTAGAATGTCTTGGTTACTTCTATTCGAGCGTGATCCATGATCGACCACGTTATCGTTTACCATCGAGAGAAATAGTGGTTTTGTGCAAGCCAATCAATAACATAAAACTTTGACTGTAAATTGCCTAAAAACTAACACCACCCCCGCCCACCGCCTTGTAACTTGTTTTGATTGTAATTGACTATGTACCAAATTAATAATAAGAATTTTGTATGCCTCATTGGCGGGACATAGCAGAACCTATAACTAAAACAACATCTTATGAACCTATGATCCACAATAAATGATTTGAATTTGAATTTGAAATTAAATACATTAAAATACTGTGAACAATGTGCTTTACCCACTGTCACTTAAGTTAGGTGGTTCTTTGAGCTATGTCGGTAATTTTGGTCGATGGTCGGTGGGGCTGAAAGGTACCGGAGTGGCGATCGCGTACCTATACATGTTAAATGTAGACCAACTGAAGTGTGACGTCTTGGGCACTCTAGATCTGTCCCTGACTGGACCTATTTGGTGCAGGCGCGAGACACACAATGTTAGTTATTTTATTTTTTTATCTTAAGTGTTTACATGTTGTTTCTACATTGTGTGTACACGTACACAAAACGTGTGCCAAATAAAATATTTGCGTGCCTACTTACTGATAATTTGGTTATTTAATTTATAAATCTAAATCCTTAACCAATGATTTTAGTGAACACCACATAAGACGAAGCATTGGTAGGCCTCTTACAAAGTGGACCGATGACTTGGTAAGGATCACGGAAATACGAAGGATGCGAGATGCACTGGACCGATCTAATTCTGGCAACACTTGGAGAAACATTACGTGCAAGAGTGGACGTCTTCCTGCAGAATTGTAGATGATGATAATATAATACATGATTTCTATAGAAAGTAGCCCAGAATTAACTAATCAGTAATTAAAGTAAATATTTCTTAATGACCACAACTTTCACAAGTTTTTTGTAAACAAAACATCTTGTAAACAAAATCATAATAAACAATTTATTGATTGTGATAATAAACACATGTTTTCTGGCGTGTTCCATTACTAATGTTGCCAATTTCCGCCTTCCGTCTTAAACTTACGTCCAATTTGGCAAATACAAACTGTTATCACGATTAGATGATTCACCGATATCCCTTATATGATGAGAACGAATAAAAAATTGCTGAGCATTACTGTTTCTTAATACTGTTCAATATTACTGTTCCTTAATACTGTTCTATATTACTGTTCCATATTACTTAAAATATAAAACAAAAAATGCAGTACGCATTTTTTGTTTTGTATTTTTTGTTTTGACGGATATTTAATTAATAGTTTATTCATTACTCTTATTACTGTGACTGTTAAGTTGTTACATGTTGGTCTGTTTATACATAAGTCGTGTCTGTTGTGTTGTTGTTGTGTAGGTACGTAATAGTGAGCCACAGTAAAAAGTGGAACAACAAATGAAAAATATTATTGACTACGATAGTGACAGTGATGAAATTCTTTATAAAGAGCATAAAACATTTAATTAAAATTGATTGATTAAAAGTGCTTTGTAAAAGAACCACTGTTTTTTCTTTTCTTTCATTCATTTCATTCATAGGGTACTTTCCGTTGACCTAGAATCCTGAAATTTGGCATGAAGCAAGGTGTCATAGCAGAAATATAGGAAAAAATCTGAAAACTGTAAATTAGTAGTTACGTCACAAAAAAAACTTTTTTTGCGATTCGTAAAAATCTTCGTAACTCAATTGGGGAATTGAACTGTCTTCGTAGGTAAGTTTGTACGGAACACTCAGTGCGTGAGACCGACTCGTAACGTTTTGTTTAATCATGGTCTTAAACCTAGTAATAATCCCGGAACTACACTACATTTAGATCGCGTTTTGGAATAAGGCGGGTAAAATTTAAGCTCTTTTTTATGGTGGGAAGTCATCCAATGACTTCTCCCGCTCTTGGGCGGCACGGGAGGGCGCGTCAGACTTTTATTGACTTTTGAGGGGAGCATGAGAATCTACAAAAGTGAGTTTTTCATTTTCATTTTTGATTGGTCCGTTGGTCTAGTGGTTAGTGGCCCTGACTGCTATGCCGGAGGTCGTGGGTTCGATTCCCACCCAAGACAAATATTTGTGTAATGAGCACGACCATTTGTCCTGTGTCTGGGTGTAATTTATCTATAATATGTATGTATTTAGAAATATATAAGTATGGTTTTTCAGTTGTCTAATATTCATAGCACAAGCTCTGCTTAGTTTGGGACTAGATGGCGCTGTGTAAAAATTGTGGAATATTATTATGTTATATTTATTTTATCTGCAAACTCTCAAAACAGCAAACAGAAAATAAAGATGTGCCATTACAAACTTCATTTAGCAAATGAATCGCGTATCTCCGACCTGCCGTTCGAGCTTTCAACGACATTCGACCTCGTTCAATGTCGGGGTCAAACAAAAATAACGTGAGAACTGAAACCGACGTGCAATCATGACTTTTGTAACAAGAATACAAGAACTATATATTAGACAATGTTTGCGCAATAATTATGACACAGAAATAGTTTTTTAGCTATGAGTATTTTCCTGGTTTATGACCCTGGTTTTAGCTGGGAAGTGAGGGAACATTTCTGATTGAGCTACACTTTTGTAAAGGTAACGAGACGGTATGGTTAGCACAGTAGTTGAGTGATTGTCAGCTGCGTCTCTAGGGTTCGGTTCCCGCACGGATCCAATATATTTATGGCCTACTGATAGGTGTTCCGGGTCAGACCCTTTGTCTTGTGTGGGTGAATATAGAGGTTTGTGGACGCATTTCTGATCCAGGAGCTATTTGTAGTGTGGGGCTAAGATAGAAAAAAATGTCTGACTTACAAGTTATCCAAGACAGAAGTTTTACTCTTAAAACGGTAAAGGAAAACATCTTGAGGAAACCGGCATGCCCTATAGAGCGAAAACTTAGAAGACATGTGACATCCACCAACCCGAACGGCCCGCAAGGTGGACACCTCATTCTTTCTCCTGGAAAGTAGGCCTGAGCCCCTGCAGTGGAATCTATTATAAGGCTGATTATGCTTAAGCTTTACTTTTTAATCGTTTTTGATCTGATCTTAATTATGAGCCTATTTTTTGAGTTCCGTACCTCAAAAGGAAAAAACGGAACCGTTATAGGATCATTTTGTTGTCCGTCCGTCTGTCTGCCAAGACCCTTTATCTTAGGAACGTGTAGAGGTATCGAGTTGAAATTAAAACTTTAAACCCATGTCAACGGTCCAAAAAAGTTACGGCAGTTTATGTCGCAAAAAACGTGTATTTCGACACTCTTAAGGGAATCAAAATTCGTAGAGTACTTCCCGTTGACGTTGTAGTTACGTAAAAATCTTCGTAACTCAATTTGGGAATTGAACTGCTTTCTTAAGTAAGTTTGTACGGAACCCCCGGTTTTTTTTAATACTTTTTCTTTAAACTAATGCTTGACTGCGATCCCACCTGTTTACAGTGATGCAATCGTTGATGGCGAGACGAACTAGTTTATTAGGACCCTATTCACTCTAGCCTTGAAGACACCTAAATTATAATCGAGTCTACCACATGACATCAATTTGGCTATTATATAGGGTGACTGGTAATTAGTGTACGATACTTAAACACGTGATTGTGCTCATGATAACCAACAACTTTTACTATGCGAACAAATCTGAAATCGCGAAAAAAAATCAGCTGTTCAGTACATTTATGTTTGCCTAATGTACTGAACAGCTGATATTTTTTTCGCGATTTCGGCTTTGCTCCCATAATAAAAATTGTTTGTTATCATGAGCACAATCACGTGTTTAAGTATCGTACACTAATTTCCAGTCACCCTATATTATCAAAGGAGATCTAGGGTACCTACTTATCTACTTTTTCCTATTTTCCGGTCTTTTAACTCGAAAAATCTATTCAAGATTGTATTCAACTACTTACCTACATCAAACAAATACAGTTCAAGGTTCACATCAAGAATTTCTTCGATAGCTAATTATTTGTATTTTAAAAAGAATATTAATTAGCTAAAGCTAACTTATCATTACAATCACAGCAAGTGTACGCACACGCAGGTTTTTTTGCACATAATTATTACGTCAATTTGATTAATTATAGACACGTACCTACGGAGTTATGTAAAATAGGTACTTATGTAAATACGGATATCTGTATATCTATAAGCCAAAGTCCTGTCTTACTGATTCATCAACACCCAGGCTAAGCTCTTGGACCTAGAACGCTGAAATTTTGCACAGAGATTCCTTTTATGGTGTTTTCAGAGAATAAGAAGGATTTCGCACCGCCGCCGCCGCGCCGTGTGCTCGTGGGGGAGATCGGCGGGAACGATCTCTTGTCCTGGGCCTTGGTACAGGCCATGGTCCGAAGCGAGGAGGAGTGGCAGGCGGTCGCCTCCTTCTGCGAAGCAGTAATGTTAGCAAAGGAGGCCGCGCGTGCACGCGCGCGGTAGCGGCCCTCATGCCCCAGCCGCCGGGATCCCGATCCCGATTTCCGGCCACCGTAGGCGCGGGCTTGCGGACGGCGAGCATTGGGTAGATCGCCGTCCGATCTTCCGGTAACCGTCCGGACCGAGCCCAAGTCGTCGACGGCGCGTACTGTTCCACGCGCGCCTCAAGCAGATGTCAGCAAACCGTAGGGGCCCAGCAGGGTCAAAGCCTATTGAGGCCAAGGGTCTGCTTCTGAAAGGAAGACTCGGCCCTGGTATGAAAGGCAACGAAAGAACAAGAGTGGGTTTTTAGTCAGTAAAAATCTGACACACCCTCTCGCTCCACTCAGTGCTTGAGAAGATATCTACTGACTTCACACCTCAAAAAATAAGACTTGTAATTGGTAGTTTGAAATTTTGCACCACCAGATTTTTTTATGTAACGAAGATATGGATCAAGGATGGGAAGAAAATTGACAATTAATTTGTCTATTTTATATAAGTATATACATACTTTTGAACCCTTATTTTCTTAATAATCTTTTATATTTTTATGTACCTGCCATATTGTCTCTTCACCACCCTAGGTTGACTGGTAGATAATGCCTAAGGCATTAAGTCCGCCTTTGTACTTTTGTGTTGCATGAAGTTTTAATAAATAAATAGATTACGGGAAGTAGTAGTATAAAGTACAGGACGATTACTTCTAGGTAATCGTACTTCATCTTCGACAACATCATCGCATAGAAACCATTAAGTTAGAGATAGAGGTCAAACGCGAGTCAATCAATCACACTATCACTTTTCAATCGAATATTATGAAAGCGAAAGTTTGCGTGTACGTGTGTGTGTAGGGTTGCCAGGTCTTCAAAACGAAAAGCCGGACAGACCAGCCAATTTAGAGTAAAATGGCCGACAATTTTTTTTAAATCGACTTTTTAATATTATACTTAGACCATAATATATATATATATTTTTAATTCCAATAAAACAACAATAAAATTGGCTGCTATATTAATTGCTAGTCCGCTCCGCTTACGCTAGCAATACAAGATAAAGTTGAAGGAAGACATGACAGATCTAAAAAAAAATTGTCTTATTTAAAAATTTCGGACAGCCCGGACTCCGCCTAATTTGGCCGGACACGCAACTAAAAAGCGTCACCCTGTCCGGCTTCGCAGGCTTGCGGCCTCCGAGCAATGAGTAGCTCGCCGTCAGACTGTCCGGTAATTTACGGACCGAGCCCAAGTCGTCGACGGCGCGTACTGTTCCACGCGCGCCTCAAAGAGATGTCAGCAACCGTAGGGGCCCAGCAGGGTCGAAGCCTACTGGGGCCAAGGGTCTGATTCTGAAAGGAAGACTCAGCCCTTGTACGAAAGGCAACGAAGGAACAGGAGTGGGTTTTTAGTCAGTAAAAGCCTGACACTATATATTTTTCCACCGAAAAAAAAACCCTGTTCGGCTTTATCCGGACGCCTGGCAACGCTGTATCGCATTCGGGTAGGTACACCATGCCCTGGAATAGCACACAGAATACTTTTTATCCTAGGAGTAGTTCCCTTCGGATAATTTTCGCCACTAGCAGAAGTTATTATAGTATCTAAATAATAAAAAAACCGGTCAAGTGCGAGTCTTACTCCCGCACGAAAGGTTCCGTACCGTCTGTAGCAAAAAAACGGCAAAAAAATCACGTTTGTTGTATGGAGCCCCACTTAAATATTTATTTCATTCTGTTGTTAGTATTATTTTGTTGTTACGGCGGCAACAAAAACACATCATCTGTGGAAATTTCAACTGTCCAGCTATCACGGTTCAGCCTGATGACAGACAGATGGACAGCGGAGTTTCAGAATAGGGTCCCGTTTTTACCCTTTGGTTACGAAACCCTAAAAATAGTCAATACGGTAGTATATAATTGTCATGTCACTTTGAATGAGCAGTGTGTTGATAATCCTATCAGAAAAACTGCTTGACGTAAACAAAATAAGAGATAAAAATCGTCGCGTCCGCATAATCTACAGATTTCGTACGATTCTTGGAAAATTCAGCAGCCTAGATTTTTTTTTTAATTTTTTTTTTTTTATTATTGGTAGGCTCGCGTTTGACCACCATCTCACCTGATGGTAAGCGATGATGTGGCCGACGATGGAGCACGCTTGCCTAGAAGTAACCTATTCACTCTTGACTTAAAGACCCCTAGGTTGTAGCTATCAGGGAACACAGACTCCGGCAGGGAATTCCACTCCTCAGCTGTACGCATTATGAATGTGTTCCCAAAACGCTTTGTACGTAGGTATGGGTGGGATGTCCACCATGTACCGATGGCGCAACGCCGTACGTCTAGTGGTCCGATGATGGAACGGACTTGGTGGAATTAAATTGTGCAATTCCAACGCACACTCCCCGAAGTGTAATCGATAGAAAACCGACAGGCCAGCAACTCGGCGTCGATGCTCAAGGCTTTGGAGTTTTGATTCGACAAGTGCATCATCACCTCTTGAATGAACTGATGATTCTCTTGAATGAACTGAGATGTAAATCATCAGTCACTAAACAAAGATTCAAATTGTGATTTTGATTGAGATAGGTATCTAATATGTCAATCTGAGTACTGCCCCCCTAGCCAAGTCACAAACGATAAACGTAAACTCTCAGTAGTCTTTAATAGATTTTCAACTTTATGTTATTGGATATAAAGTTGAAAATCTATTGAAGATTACATAGTGTTTTCGTTCGTTCCGGTCGCTAACGCTCAGTAGTCTTTAATAGATTTTCAACTTTATGCTCTTAGGTTTAAAGTTGAAAATCTATTGGAGATTACTAAGCGTTCACGTTTATCGTTTGCAACTTGGCCAAGTCACAAACGTTAAACGTAAACTCTCAGTAGTCTTTAATAGATTTTCAACTTTATGTTATTGGATATAAAGTTGAAAATCTATTGAAGATTACATAGTGTTTTCGTTCGTTCCGGTCGCTAACGCTCAGTAGTCTTTAATAGATTTTCAACTTTATGCTCTTAGGTATAAAGTTGAAAATCTATTGGGGATTACTAAGCGTTCACGTTTATCGTTTGCAACTTGGCTACGGGGGCTGATAGCATAGCATATCGAATATAAACAGCATTATAAGTTCCCACTGCTGGGACTCGGGCCTCCTCTCTAGGAGAGAGAATAGGCGGTACTCCCATGCGGACAAAGTGCGGATGTCTTCAGATTTTTGTTCACCGTGTTTAGAGCAGTGGTGACGAAATAAATTTCACGTAGTAATGCGCTTGGCTGGGTATGAACCTACGACCTACAACCCGGAAACCGGGGCCGTCAGAATGTTGCAAATTATAACGACGTTGCTAACTACAATCACCAATTTATTTGCCAATAATGTAGTGATTATGACAACACAATCTAACTGTGATGTTAGTTAATCGTCAGTTAGTGGAGTGTGGTGTATTGACTTACAAACTTTTGTGTAACTAAACGTTAACTGTAACGAATCAGAAAATGTAATCAGTGAACAGATTGAAGTTGATTTTGATATGATTAATTTTTGAAGTACAGAATAATAGAGTACAAGAGAATAAAAGAGAAATTAAGGCGAGTTTGTACTAATTTTGTACTTTGTTGAACATCTGGAAATCCACAAATATAAAAGAGAACACTATGAACAATGATTTTATTAAAATTTACCATATGACCAATCGCTGGGAAAAAATCAAAACATGATATAAATTAGTTGGCTTGATAAAAAAAAAAAAAACATGAAACTGACCTTAACTTACGATTTCAAACGTGTATATCCACGAGATTACTTAGAGGAAATAATTAAAAATTACATAAAATAATAAAGCTTGTTTTATAAAAGGGTACGGTTAAAACAAAGATCTTGAATAGAAACAATATTTTTTTTAGAAAAATATAAATCACTGTGACGGGAAGTCGACGTAGACCTACGCTAGAAAATTCTGTGACTACAACCGGCTCATAAAATCTTTATTCTCAAAACCTAATAGCATTGCCCGACCCGGCTCTCGAACCCGAGACCTCTCGTTCCCAAAAAAATAATAATTTTGATGTAAACAGACGATGATGTAACAGTTTTAAATAATTTCACTTGTTACGGTTAGATCTTATCTCAAACTAAACAAAATAAATACGACGAACACAAACTGTGCTTGTCATTCTACAAACATTATCACTCTTTTATATGTAATTAGGTCAAATTAAATACGCAACAATACAATCTGTTTAGGTATTCAAATAATATCATTAATTACTATGTATCTTATGCATTGTATTTTATTTGTTCGCAGCTAGCTTCAAAGACATTTATAGATACATAGTTAATTTATGTATTTACTATTTTTTGGAGTATATTTTCCGAGGAATTTAGCGAAAATTTAAAGTATATAAAGTTCATTGACATAAGATAATTCCACAAAAGATATAGTAAACTAGATAATAGTAAATTACGAAGTATGTATAATTTTGTAATTCGATTTTTTTTTGTATTGTTAGTTGCTTTATATTTTTAGGATAGATTCAGAGAAAAAAGAAGAATGATTGACACTCAGAAGAATGAGACAAGAAAAATTAACACTCTTCTTTTGTTCAAATTATGTTGTCAATCTTTTTATATATATTATATAGATAGATAATCCATAGGGTAAGTGATAGGACCGTGGGATCATTTGGAAGTTACGGCGGTCCTGGAACTCAAAGGGCAACAAAAGGAACAGGGTGGATTTTAGCCAATAAAAGTCTGACACTTCCTCTCACTCCACTCAGAAAATACCGTAAAAAAATGGCGTAAGTGACAACGTTGGGATAAAAAATTAAATGAGCCAGGAAACTGTATCAATGTTTTCAGGTGACATGTCAGTTTCTTGGCTTGTAACGTAATGTAAACGTTATATAATAAATATCAGATATTGATGATCTAATCAAATTTATGAAGAGCTTTCGCCCTTTTAGACTACCATCGACGATGCCATGGAAGTTGCAAAGCTTTAGGACCACAATAAATCGATGTACTATGTGACATGGAGAGATGAAACTTGGTACTTATATAAGCATGTCGTTGTCGTTGTCGTCGTCGTTGTTGTCGTTGCCTTATAATGTTTAGATTTCCCACAGCTGGGACTGGGTCGTTAGATTTGGTCCCAATGCGGGTTGGTAGATTTCACATGTCTTCGAATTGTTGGTTCTAGGAGATGCCGGTTTAATGAAGATATCTGCAGGAGAACCAAGGTTCCCGACATAGCCCGAAGAATCGCTAAATGCGAGCAATGTGCCCCTTGCAGAACAGATGGTCGATGGGGATGAAAAATTCTACAGTGGCAATCACGTACCGAAAGAGGCAGCGTTGGGAGGCCTCCCACAAAGCGGACCGATGGCCTGGTGAGGGTCGCGGGAATGCAATGGATGCGAGACGCACAGGACCGGTCGTTTTGGCGACACTTTTGGGAGGCCTATATCCAAATTTGTAAAAATAAGACTTAATAAACATTTTGTAAAAATAAGACTTAATAAATGAAATTCTACTCCGTCTAACCTTTACCTAAGTTAACCTATAGAGCTTGTCTTGCAAAATAACCAGATATGTTACTAGTATCAGTATAGGAATGCCATATAACTTATGCACATCAAGTTTTACTTTGTAGTGTAACCAGACAGTTATATTCAAATCATATGCCATCTGACCTCGGCACTTCAACCACTGGCGATATGATATCCCTAGGGCACTCAACTCGACGAGAATCACTCGTAAATTGTACAGTTGTATAAATTGTATGTTTTTGTAATAATGTATAATTTATTACAATCACATCACATCACATTACATCGCATCACACTAATGTTATAAAGGTGAAAGTTTTTGAGTGTATGCGTATGTTTGTTACTCGTTCTCTCTGAAACTGCTGAAGGGATTTGGAAGAAATTTGGCACAGCGGTGAACCATATCCTGGAAAAGCACATAATACTGTTGATACGTTCCTTTGGGATATTTTTCTACTTTCACACGGGCAAAACCGCGGGTACAAGCTAATAATGTATAATATAACATTACAGGCGATCAATGTTGTAATTTATTTCATCACCACTGCTCTCAAAACGGTGAAGGAAAACATCGTGAGGAAACCGGCATGTACTAGAACCAAAAATTAGAAGTCATTTGACATTCACCAATCCGCAGTGGCCCGCGTGGTGGATTACGGCCCTTTCCCTCTCCAAGAGAGAGGAGGCCTGAGTCCCAGCAGTGGCACAGAATAAGAAATAGTACAAGTACAGAAATTGCACTCCGTGATAGCCAACATACGAATTTAAACCTACTAACAACAGCGATAATGTCCATAATACATTGCACGGCACGGACACGACCTTGATTTTATTAGCCTACTAGATCCAGTGGCGCTCGTAACGAATCAAAATGCACCGTAAGTCCGCGTGACGAGAGTCTCTTTTATTATGCCCGTTATGCGCCTTTGAACAGGCCGCTCTTTTTATAGGGTTAGGACTGGTGTGTTTTTGAAAAATGTGAAATAGGTACTTACGTTTTATTACATAAAATATAATCAGATTTTCTAAAATTATATGGTAGATAGGTACCTAATTGATTTCTACCTATTTACTTATATCCATACTTTAAAAAAATATGTTTTTAAAAGTCATCTCATAGAAGTGTCAAGAGATTGTTTACATTTAGTTAGGTATCTAAACAAATGAAATAAGTAATTAAAATGAAGTGTATATGACTTTGTTGGTTTTGTATGTGCGTTAGCTTTGCGTTCATATGTAATTTTTAAAAGGTAGGTCGTTTAAGACGTTATTATACATAATAATTAACATTTTGTAAGATATAATTCCAATTATGTTGACCTTGCATTAGTAAGGTAGTCACTAGTACTGGGAGGTCTACTATATGGAATGATTTTAAGGTCATTCACTCGTTTACGTGAAAAATGTCGCAAATACTTGAAATAAAAACTCAATAGATTATTCGGTAAAGAATTCAAAAATATTTTTTGTTAGCACGGGTCAAGCGGAAAATGGAACACGCGTGTGACACTCTACCGAAATAAGCCTCGCAAGAGAGGCCGCGGGCGTAGGCAGATTTCTATACCTATAGTTAGAAGTGCGCCAGGCCTGGCAGTGGGAACATTAAAAGGCTGATTGTGTACTTATGCTTATGCTTATAATTCTAACTCAAAGTGATATACTAACACAAACTTCATAAACCTGATTTTGTATGCCTATAGGCGGGACATGGTTTGTACAATTGACATTTATATTGAAAAAGAGCTGTAGTTTACCTGCATTCACAAAATAAAGAAAAAACAAAACGCGTTGCATCAACCTCATGTAACATACGACAAGAAGATGACATTTTTAATTTATGTGTGCTATCAGTATTGTATAATATACGCATTATATCCACGAATACGTCTTTGTTTCCTTTTGGTGAAGAAAATCAAAATGCGCTATGTGGTAACTGAAAGATAAATCTACACGATGCCATTTCGAGTTCAGAGTTCGGTTCTCGCTCAGGTGACCTATCAAATGAAAATAGCTGTCAAGTTTTAATAATTATGCATAAGTATTAATGTTTAAGTTATATGTGTTATTTGTCACTATAATTTAAGATTTCATAAACTCTTCTTTTCTTGTTTCTATACATATACATATATTGTCTACATTTCTTTTGGTCTCTTCTTTCGCAGGTCTCCTGAAAGAAATTTCTTTTGAAATAAGCAGTACCTCTGTACAATTTTTTACAATGAATTTTTTACAATGATCTGTCTTCTTCTATTATGTGTGTAGGTATATAACATTCTAAAATAAATATTTTTCTATTAAATGGATAAAATATTGAGCTTTTTCGAAAAGAACAGCGTAAGCGAAAGTTTACGATTTTCCTGAGGGGATTTTCCTTTTATAATTAAAAAGTATTTATAATATGTTAATAAGAACTATTCAAATTGTAGAAATAACAAATTATGAAAGTATTTTTTTAGAAATCTGTCATTTACGCTGTTTTTCCTATTTAAAAATTTGTCGCTTACGACGTTCCTCCTGTAAAGTGTCAATATTTTAAAAGTAAAATTCAATCTCGTCTCAGTAGATTAATTTGAGAGGTCATAATAATTTTACAGTGTAAGTAACTTGTAATCACGAGTTAGACGCAGACTCATTAGCATTCAGTGGTTCATTATAAGGTCCAGCTAGCTCTCTCTCAAATGGCAGGTTACTGTCGTAAAATGCTTGGTAATTTGTACCTGCACAGAGGTAGGTACGACCCAGAACAGCCAGTATTAAAATACAGTTATTAAAAGTAAAATTTGAATGCAGAAACTAAAAACTTAAAACAATCATAATAATATAACATAAATATGTAACTTATAAGTTATAAAATATGCTTAGCTTAAAAATATAATAGATTCGAGAAAATAAATTTAAAAACGTCAAAGACACACCCCCAAAAAAATAAAAACAAAAAAAAAATTAAAACCTACCAGCCAAAAAACACTTCACTCAACCAGCTTGCAAAAATTAAACAATATCTTTTCTTTAATTCACTTCTCATACACGAATTAGTTTTTAAAACTACGACAATGTTGGCGTATTGGGAACGATTGCGCGACGACTAGTTACCGTACAGTGCGGAGTACAACTGACGTTAAAATCTAGCGTAGCGCGTAGTTAGGCCCTAGCGGTGCACAGCGATCGGGCTGGGGATAGAGATGGGACACGGTGACTCGAGAAATATCGATGGTATATTTATTTTTGGCAGCACATTTGGCGCAGTGGTTGAGCGATTAGCTGCTGCGCTGCAGGTTCGATTCCAGCACTGAACAAATCGACGGGTGCAAAGTAAAAAAAGTTACCTGCAATTTTGCGATTTTCTGATAAAAAAAATATATTTTTTGCATTTTCGACACTGGAAAGAAGATTTTTTTCCCCCAACTTTCACACAACGCCGTCCAGTCCCAAGCTAAGCAGAGCTTGTGTTATGAGTACTTACTAGAAAACTGAAAAACACACTTATATATTTCTACATACATATTATAGATAAATTACACCCAGACACAGAACATCGTGCTCATCATACAAACATTTGTCCCGGATGGGAATCGAACCCACGACCTCCGGCATAGCAGTCAGGACCACTAACCACTAGACCAGGAAGCCAGTCAAAAGATTTACCTGTCTTAGAATATGAATTTTTAGTTAGTTAATTGCAACTATCAGAAAATCATAAAATTGCAGATAAATTTATTTACTTAGCACCCGCCGATATATTTGTATGCCCCACTAATAGGTGTTCCGGGTCTGGCTGTCTTGTGTATGTGAGTTTATATATAGGGTGACTGGTAATTAGTGTACGATACTTAAACACGTGATTGTGCTCATGATAACCAACAACTTTTACTATGGGAACAAACCTGAAATCGCGAAAAAAAATCAGCTGTTCAGTACATTTATGTTTGCCTAATGTACTGAACAGCTGATATTTTTTTCGCGATTTCGGCTTTGCTCCCATAATAAAAATTGTTTGTTATCATGAGCACAATCACGTGTTTAAAGTATCGTACACTAATAACCAGTCACCCTATAGATGTTTGTGAACGCACTCACGATACAGAAGTAATTCCTGGAGGGGGGTAAAATTAAAAAAAAAAAATGTCTACACGTGTCGGACTTGATAAGAGAGCATTTGAAGAGCAGTGGTTTTTTTTTCGGTGGGAAAATCATCCAATGACATCCTCGCTCTTGGGCGAAGCGAGAGGGTGTGTCAGACTTTTACTGACTAAAAACTCGCTCCTGTTCCTTCGTTGCCTTTCATACCAGGGCCGAGTTTTCCTTTCAGAAGCAGACCCTTGGCCTCAAGAGGCGACTTACAAGTTGTAAGCCGCGGTCTCAAATTCAAACCCAGCCAGGTGCATTACTTTATGTAATTTATTTCATCACCACTGCTCTCACAACAGCGAAGGAAAATATCGCGAGGAAATCTGCATGTCTTAGAACCAAACATTCGAAAACATGTGACATTCACCAATCTGCACTGGGTCTGCGTGCTGGATTACGGCCCATTCCCTCACCTTGTGAGGAGGCTTGAGTCTCAGCAGTGGGAATTACTGAATAATTTTGCGAAGAATGAAGAAAAATTCATGAAAAAAGTGGTTAGTATGGCTATAAGCATTAGCATAATAATAGCATAATCAGCCTTTTAATGTTCCCACTGTTGGGAATCAGGCCTCCTCTCTAGGAGAGGGCATAAGCATTACGGGAAAACAATGATGGAGACGCAACAGTAATAATTTACACCTCAGTGCGAAGTTGTCAAGTTACCAGGTTTTTTTAAATGGGAAATCATCTAATGACTTCTCGCGCCCTTGGGCGGAGCGCGAGGGCAGGTAGGACTTTTACTGACTAAAACCCACTCCTGTTCCTTCTTTAAATGATAAATGATAAATGATATTTATTTTGTAAATAGGTTTAAAAAAACACTTTTACACGTCAATTTTTTTTCGTCATTTTTAAACTAGATGAGGCCGGTGTTTCCTAGCTGACTACCCTGAGAAGAAACACCGAAACAAACTCAGGGGTCAGTCTCTTTTAAAGTCCATACAGTAAATATGTAATGGTCAAATCACATGAGAACCATGCAGATTTGTCTGAAATGGTCTTTTGAAGAAAGAACCTTACAGATTTGAGTGGACCTGTCCAGTCAGTGCAAGCATTTGTCAGTATTCGTAAAGCTCAACTCAGGTCTACTAAGGAGCTCAACTACTTGACGAACAATACCAAGGAAAGGACATTTGGGTAGGCCGCAGAAAATATTCAAATTGCCAGACATACGTTAAAATTACTGAAAAGGAAAAAAAAAGCAATCAACATAGTCCTCACGTTCACAATAATAAAAAGAAAAATATTGTTTACAATACTAAGTAAACATTGATGTCAAAAATTAATAGAGAAAGAGAGAAAAAAAAAAGTCAAATTGCAAAATAAAAATAATCTACAATATCAAATTGTAATAAATAATAATAATAAAAAGCAAAATTGAAATTAAAAACAAAAGAAAAAATAATAATAATAAGACAACAGTTGCAGTGCGTACTGGAGCAGGTCAATCCCAAGCCTTTTGGTCCTCAACATAGTCCTTTATAGTGTAAAAAGCCTTTTGGCAAAGTTTTCGCTTTACAAATAATTTGAATTTATTAAGGCTTAGTTGTTGAATATGACTAGGAAGTTTATTATAGAAGTGTATGCATTGGCATCTAAATGAGCCCCCTATTTTTTTCAGCCTGGTTGTAGGAACCACAAATTTGTGTTTGTTCCTAGTATTAAAATTATGAACATCACTGTATTTTTTTTTTTTTTTTTTTTTCTTTGCCTTCGTTCCAGGGCCCCGGGGTTCACTTTCACATAACCTATGGGTCAAGCTACCGGTAACTTTACATTGAACAGAATAATGAAAATAATAAAATATCAATAATGAAAATAACTGAAGCACTCCCTAGATGTAAAGTCTCGAGTTACCGTAGCCCTCGAACGCAAAAGGCAACTGAAGGAACACATGTGGGTTTTAGTTAGTAAAATTCTGACACTTCCTCTCGCTTTACCCAGAACGGGAGAAGTCTATTCTATTCTATTCTTAAATAATGGCAAGTAGAGCCGATGTCGACTATTCTGCCAATGTCTAAAGTACATTGGAAAAGCAAGCGTGTATATTATTATTATTTCAGAAAATGGAAAGGGACTGTAACTGTAGACCCAAATTCTTCGGTTGATAAAGTTGAACTTGATGGGTTAGTATTGGACTGAAACAAACAAAAAATAAAAATACATAAATATTATAATTGTTAAAACATAACCACAACTATGAAGACAGAATATTTGGGGCTATGATTCATAATTTTACATTATTGTGGCGGATGAAGATCATCATCGCCACAAGCAATTCTGGAGAGGGGTATGTTAAGAGGGCAGGGACATTGATTGGGAGAGGGATCTTAAATTTCGGGAGGCGGCTGTATAAGTCTAAGTGTGGGACGTTGTTTGAGCATTCAAAAAATATGTGCTCCAGTGTGCCTTCCTCCAAACCGCACTCGCATAAAGAGGAGTCGCGAACACGGATTTTTTCCAAAAAAACAGGTGAGCAACAGAAACCTAAGCGTATTCTGCAGAGGACGGAAATAACAGTTTTGGACACTTTTTTGTACGTGAAGAACCAAGGTTTTGATTTTATGGTTGGTTGAACTGCGTAAAAGAATTTACCTTTCTTTTTACCAGTGGTATTCCACTGCTCCTGCCATGCACACTGAAGACTTGCTTTTGGCAGGTTCAGTAAGTCATACCCCTGGATAGAATTATGTGAGAGGTCAGCTGCAGTTGACGAACAAGCATCTTTGGCCAAAGCATCAGCATGTTCATTACCCTTGATGCCACAATGACTAGGTATCCAAACTAACTGAACTTCCCTTTGACTGTTAGCACCTGACAATAGAGATTTTTTAATTTTTAAGAGAATTGAGCTGTGCAATTTACTTTTGAAGGGATTCTGGACTAAGGCTTGTAGACAGCTAAGAGAGTCTGTGAAGATTACGGCTTTGTCGATATTATGGTGTGACTCTATAAAAAGACAAGCTTCTAATATAGCCACACACTCGCCTGTGAACACAGAGGACTCCTTGGGACATTTAAATTGAAGAATGATACTGGAGCTTTGGTAATACACTGCCGCTCCAGTATGACTGGGGTCAGTGGATTTGGAAGCATCGGTGAAAAACATTTGAAACCCGTTCCAACGCTCGTCCACCACCGCATTGAAAGTCGAGTTCGCCGAGGGGGAATTTTTAGATATTCCGATATTAAACACAATTTTTGGGGTGAAACATAGGGCTTCATATTCAAAGTTAAAGTGGGGTAATTTGGGATACTGGACGATCGGGCATTCTAAATTTTGTGTTGTACGAAAATATTTTAAGATTAGAGGAATTTCTTTATGTTTCCAATAATTTGAAGTTCTGCATATGATATCCAGCTCGTTCAATTTTGCAATGAGAGGATGTGAAGATCTACATATTGCCCTGGACAGAAAACGGGAGGCTAAATATTGTCGTCTCAGGGCTAGAGGAGGTTCGGCGCACTCGACCTGCAAAGCGTTGACAGGAGAGGATTTCATACACCCAGAGATGATCCGAAGACACTTAGACTGAAGCTTATTCATTCTAGCCAAGGCACCTCTATTACATGGAATCAGATGGAACATACCATAATCTAGTATACTCCGGACTAAGGCATTATAAACCAATTTCATGGTGTAGGGGTGGGCTCCCCACCAGACACCCGTCAAAACTTTTAAAATGGAAATAACTCTTTCGCATTTTTGTATAAGGAAATTTATGAGATACATACCTGTTAGCTTTGAGTCTAGAATAACGCCTAGAAATTTCGCTTTTCTTGCTAACGGAATATTTTTCCCTGAGATGTCCACTGTGATGGGAGGGATTATTCTTTTGCGAGAAAAGATTACTGCCGAACTTTTCGGTGCAGATAGAGACAAACCATGGTTTAACAGCCAATGGTTCAAAGAGTCCAGAGAGAGGCGTAGAGATGATGCAGCGTCAGCGATGGAGGAATCTGACACATAAAGGACTAAGTCATCAGCGTACTGTAGGATGTGACAATTATTGTTTAGGCAGGAGCCAATATCGATTGTATACAGATTATAAAGTAGCGGACTGAGGACAAAGCCCTGAGGGAGTCCTTTCCAGGTCTGCCTTTTATCAAAATCCTCACCCTGGACTCTCAGAACCAATGAGCGACAACAAAGTAATCCACATATACAGTCGATCATCTTGACCGGGATGCTCAGCTGTTGCAATTTCTGCATGAGGACGGGAAGAAGGACGTTGTCGTATGCGGAGGAGATGTCTAAGAAGGCAGCAACCACGGACTCGTTTTTAGAAAAGGCTAAGCGGATATCCGTAACTAAAACCCCAACACTGTCCATTGTGCTGAGTCCTTTCCTGAAGCCAAATTGGTAGTTCGGCAGTAAACCTCTCGACTCAACTATCCACTCTAGACGATTTTTAATGAGATGTTCCATTAATTTGGTTAAAACTGAGGACAGAGCAATAGGCCTGAGACCGTTCGGATCATCCACATGTTTGCCGGGTTTTAACAGTGGGATTACAATTTGTAGTTTCCATTGATCTGGGGCCCAACCATGGGTATAGCAGAAGTTAATTAAGTTTAAAAAATACTGTTTGGTTTTATCTCCAGAATGGGTTATAAAGGAGTAGGGCACTCCGTCAATACCAGGTGCTGAGTCCCGGACATGACTGAGCACCAAGTTCAATTCTCTCAAAGAAAATGGCGCATTAAAAGGGTCATTAGATACACTATTTGAAGAAGTACTATTTGGGATACATTCAGAAGGAAGTGGGACATAAGGAGGAGCTATTTTATCAAAGAAAAGTTCAGCGGTTTCCCTGGTGATTGGTGAAGATAATGATGGAGAGCAACCACGTCTAAACCTGTTGATATTCTTCCATACAACTGAGATTGGGGTGGAGGGGGAAAGAGAGGTGCAGAACTTAACCCAACCTGCACGTTTCTTCCTGCGGAGAAGACGTTTTGATTGTGCATTAACTTGCAAATAGGCCAACAAATTCTGAGTGGTCATGTCCCTATTATAGTGCATCTCGGCCTGGTTCCTCAACTTGATAACTGAAGTGCATTCTTGGTCCCACCATGGAGGAGAGGGAATTTTGTTCCGGGCACTGTTTTTTAAAGGGAAACAGGAGTCTGCACTTGAGGTAACAGCTTCAACAAAGCCCTCATAGCAGCTCTTGGCATGGCGGTGATCAGAAGGGTCAGATAAAGTTGAGTTTAAATTTGGAAGAGCATCAATTTTCTGATCCAGTAATGAAGCAAACTTTGACCAATCTGGTTTGGATAAGTTGTACTTCAAAAGTGGAGGAGAAGTTTTTTCTAAATAGGTTCTGTTAATCAAAGAAATAACAATTGGGTAATGATCACTACCATGCGACAAGGATGTGCATTCCCAGTGAGTTGAAGAAGCTAATTCAGCAGAGCAAAACGTTAAATCAACGCAACTCTTCTGTTGACCGGGAGGTGACCTGCGTGTTGGGCAACCATTATTTAGTATGCAGAGGTCCATGTCATCCAAAATCTCAACCAGAGCTACACCAAACGCATCACAACGCTCAGACCCCCATCTATAATGGTGACAGTTAAAGTCGCCCATGACCAGTATGGGACCCCGAACATTGGAGAGAATGTTTCTTAAAATTCCTAGAAAATTATGATTAGGGTGAGCAATATATATAGAAAATACAGTGATGCCTTCTATCCTACCAGATACAATGCTCATGTCACCTGTAAGAGGAGGTAAAGATAAAGGCGAAAGTGGGACTCGGTTGTTGACGAGGAGAGCCGACCCTCCATAGCCGTCAGATCTGTCACAACGGAGAATGTTATAGTGTGGAATACGGAATCTAAGACTTGGGGTGAGCCAAGTCTCAGCTATCGAGCAAGCTAGAGGTTTGTATTTGTTGAGGAGGAATATGAGGTCGTGCTTTTTATGCCACACGCTCCTCACATTCCACTGTAAGAATGTTTGGCTGGACGCCATTTTTAATCTCTAAAAGGGTTTGTATAAGTTTATCGGCAACGTTGGACGGTAACTGGGAATTTGAAGGAAGAGTAGGGATAATAGTAGGTAGAAGTTGGATAAGAAAATCAATTATGGAAACTGTGTTTTTAGGAGAGACATTATTATAATTAAGAGCACAACCATTAGGTTGTGTGGGTTGAGGGGAGCTAACTATTTCCTGATGAGCAGTTTTGTTATAGGATGGGGAGAGAGGGGCATGGGTCTTGGGCTTTAGTGCAACAGTTTTACGGTAAGATTGCGTTTTGGCAGCATTGGCATAATTACGGGAAGGTATAGGTACAAGTTTGCTGGCCTCTACAAAAGGGATGGATTTTTCGGCCATAACTGTCTTGATGGCCTTCTGTCTACCATGCTCGGGGCATGACCTACTGTTGGCAAAGTGATTCCCCGAGTAGAGCACACAAAAAGCCTCGCCTTCAGCAATGCTGCAACCATCACCGGGGTGATCGTGGCCGCACTTACTGCAGCGTGGCTTAGATCTGCACAGGTTAGCCACATGTCCAAACCTACAACACTTACGACATTGTATAGTAGGGTAGATATACTGTTCTACGGGAAGGGATGTGTAACAGCAAAAGACCCGTTGTGGTAGCACTTGGCCATCAAGGGTGATGACACAAGTTTCCGTGGGTTTCCACTCATTCGCACCGTCTCTTTGTACTTTCCAGTTAATGCGGCGGACTTTAAGAATTTGCCCACATCCGGAAGGCACTGACAAAAAGGTAAGGGCTTCTTCTTCCGAAATATCAGTTGGGACACCTGTGATCACACCCATCCTTGTGATATTGAAAGTAGGAATTGAGGCTGTATAGCTATATTTCGCAAGAAGGTTATTAACTAGAAACGCATTAGCGTCCTGAGGGGAAGTGAACTCTACGGATACACGATTACGGCCAACTCTTTTAACACCATCCCGTAGGACATTTGCAATGTTGTTGGAAATTAAAAATTTACCGAAGTTTACAGGGTGTAGTGTGGTGCCTGCATTTGGTGTAGCTTCGATTCTAGCAACATGAACGATATAGGGGCCCTTATCTAAAGCTGAATATTTTACCCGGCCGATTTGGCTCATGGGTTGTTTATTTGGTGGGGTGGGTGCAAGCGTTTCTTCGCCACTGGGGCGTTTACGTGAGCTTTGGGTCACATCCATTTCCGATACGCTACAAACAACGTCGGCAAATTGAGAAAGTGGGTTTTGGGACAGAAGGTTTGGGGAAGCTGGGATGTCGGGGGGATCTGGGGGTTTATTTTTATCCATCTTTGACGTTTAGTCTAGCTACTTGAGACAATCACAGTACAAACCTGTACACAAACACAAGGACAACACAATTTATAAAACAATTTACAAAAGATACAACAATCACTCGAGAACGATCAAAACTCTCAAAACACACGTGCTATCCAAGAAACTCGTGGCGAGAATCCTAAAAAATATTTCAGGCAGAAGCAGAATCGCGGGAGAAGTCATATAATGATTTCACAACCTCTAAAATATGGGATTAACGACACGTGACATTTCAGTAACGCATGTCAGTCCTCCATCTTGAACTTTTTATCAATCGGTATCTCTAATAGACGACACTTGTCTATGCTCTAAGATAAATTGATACCGGAAAGTAGAAAGCTATGATTATTTTGATTACACCCGATAATCTAACCTCCTTCTGCGAAGTAGTAATGATAGCGAAGGAGACGGCCGCACGCGTGAACGAACGGCCTTCCTCACGCCCCAGCCGGATTCTTGACCCTGACTTCCAGCCATCGTATTCGTGGGCTTGCGGACGGCGAGCAATGGCTAGCTCGCCGTCTGGACCGAGCCCGGGTCATTGACGGCGCGTAGTGTTCCACGCGCGCCTCAGATATATCAGCAAATCTGTAGGGGCCCAATAAGGGCGAAGACTACTGGGGCCCTGAGTAGGCCGGGAACCGCGGGGTCCTGGAACACAAAGGAAAGAAGGAACATAGGAATGGGTTTTAATCATTTATTTTATTTCAATAAAATTATACTCCAATAGGTACACAATATCAATATAAAAATTACATAGAAGTATTATATTTATATATGTTTATCCTAGTCCGTGCGTCACTGCGGGGTGCCAACTGAAAACCAGCGCTGGGTGTCTAACGCCTAGCAAATGCTGAGGTGGTCACCCTTTCGGTGCGGGCACGCTCGGCGCACTTTGTACTTTGTTCTTTTTTTACTTTGTGTTTATAACCGTTGTGCTGTGTCTGTCCCGAATAAAAGTATTTCTTTCTTTCTTCTTTCTTTCTAGTCAGTAAAAGTCCGACACGCTCTCCCACTCCGCCCTAGAGCCAGAGAAGTCATAGGATGATTTCCCAACTAAAAGAAAACTCGTGTGGCCACGGCATTATGCAGAGCGTTAGGCTAATGTTTATAATTTGTAAGCTAGTTCTAAGATTAAACTGTTTTTCTTTCTTTATTTTCTACTTTTTTATCTAACGTTTACAATCACGACCGTTTACATCGATTTATTAGGGAAGTTAGTTAACTCAATCACGTCCAGTCTTGGTTGAATGAACGCTGTTGACACCAGAAAGCCCCTCAGTGTCTTGGCACATACCAATTAATCAAGGTCATTGTTAAAAAAACCATTATAGTCTAACAATAGATACGCGGATACCTCCTTTTACTACTCCAGATGATTGAGGAGTTATAGAAAAAAGATCTTGTGTACAAATATTTTGGTATACAGGGTAATGGTGATACGGGTGTTTCTTCCGCCTGAATCCGGAACAGGAACCTCCTGAACTTACCATGTCCGGTGAGGACCTGAGTGTTGCGGAAGGTAAGGACGCCGTGAGGCCTAAGGACCTTTACTGCCATGACTGTGGCGTGTGTAAAGGGTTGTACGTAAAGTAATATAATTAATTACAATTTTTTTTTTATTTTTTTTTTATAATGGGAATTATCTATCTACCCTGTATCGTGGTTGTGTTCATAAACAATTAAGCTCACATGATGTAGGTCATAAAAATACATTTGTATTTTTTAATTAGTACAAAAAGAATGGGGCGGCTCTATCCGAACCCGTTACTGATCATATTTTTGTAGTTATAAGTAAAAAAAAACGAAATTCCAAAATTGTCCACGAAAATTTGTCATAATTGGTAAATTCATAATAGAATCAATCATTCATAAAAATTGCTACTAGAAAATACTACGCGCAGTGTTTTTCCATTTTGATCGTAATTTATTCATTCATAATCAATAGCGTGTAAAATATTTCCATAAATTGAGTGATATTTTGGGATATAAACAAACGCTAATAACTTTGTTGTTTATAAATATTATTATTTGAGACTTTACTTAAATAATAACAAGACCTTTTGTAATAAGCGCTTTAAGTATTTGTACTAATTAAAAATTAGTGGTGTATTTTTTCTGTGCAGGAATTGAACCCGAGACACAGTGCAGCAACCAATTGCTCAACCACTGCGCCAACGTGCCATCACAAATATTATTCATTAGTGGCAAGTTTTTTTTTTCACGCCAATTTGCTCCGGTGGCCATTTTTTTTTAAGTGAAAAATCATCAAGTTATTTCTCACACGGAGCGAGAGGGCGTGTCAGACTTTAGTAATTTCACCATAATAGCATCTTCCAGCGAATGAATATTTATTATTTAATTTTTTATATATTTTAATATAATTTAAGTTAGTGATAGTATGACGAGTGACAGGGCAGAATGGAAGAAAAAAACGTGTTGCGCCGACCCCAAATAACACGGGACAAGGGCAGGAAGATGATGATGATATGCTTTAATATAATACTTTCTTGCTCATTGGCGAAATAATAATAATATTAATATTCCACAACTATCACACAACGCCGTCTAGTCCCAAGCTAAGCAGAGCTTGTGTTATGGGTACCTACTAGACAACTGATAAACATACATATATATTTCTAAATACTTATATAGATAAATTACACCCAGACACAGATCCTGGGTGGGAATCGAACCCACGACCTCCGGCATAGCAGTCAGGGCCACTAACCACTAGACCAACAGGCCAGTCAATTGCACCCAGACACAGAACAAATGATCATGCTCATCACACAAACATTTGTCCTGGGTGGGAATCGAACCCACGACCTCCGGCATAGCAGGCAGGGCCACTAACCACTAGACCAACAGGTCAGTCAGAAGGTGAGACTTAGTGAGTTGTCCTCTGCATAATTAGTACCGATACCCTCAGAATGCAGAATATGTTTCGATATTCCTGTCATAGTTGTTTACGTAATTCCAAGAATATTTACTCGTCGTGGGCGGTGCAATATGGCTGTGCGAATTGGAATGAGTCGCGCGACTCATTGTCAATGTTTATTTCATTCACTTACCATGTAAGCGCGCTCCATCGTCGACCGCATCGTCGCTTTCCATCAGGTGAGATAGCGGTCAAGCGCGAACCTAACAAAAATAAAAAAATGTCATGACCAAGAGATGAACGGCCTGTATGCTACCACGAGGTCTTAACGCGATCCATTTTACGACCTGAACTGAACTGTTAAAGGGATGGAGCTATACAGGGTGTCTTTGCGTCGACGCACAAACGTATACCACGGATCCAATACATGATTCTGGACACCTGTGTGGTGGAATTTATCGTCGGATTTTTCTTAATTAAAAAAAATATGTACTTTTTTAAATTATCTTATGAACAGTGATAGTTAGACAGTTGATATTTTCACAGATGATGTATTTCTGTTGCCGCTATAACAATAAATACTAAAAAACAGAATAAAATAAATATTTAAGGGCGATCCCATACAATAAACGTGATTTTTTTTTTGCCGTTTTTATAGATAATGGTACGGAACCCTTCATGTGCGAGTCTGACTAGCACTTGGCTGTTTTTTACACTAGTCCAAGGAGAAGCCGACTTGAGTATTTAATGTAGAATTTAGCATAATGCATCCACGCTTTCTGAAAAAGACACCTTATGGTAAAGGTTGTCTGTAAAAATCGCTTTTATTGATGACTTGCTTCTGCCAGCGGCTTCGCCCGCGTGGCAATAAGTTTCCCCATACAAACTTTAGACACCCGTTTTATCTCCTCAGGGGCTAAATTTAGAAAAATCCTTTCTCAGTGTTCGCCTACTACATAAAAGGAAGCCTTGTGCCAAATTTCACGCTCCTAGTCCCAGTAGTATCGGCTGTGCGTTGATATGTCAGTCAGTCAGTTTTTCCTTTTATATAATTCATCATCATCTATATGATAACCGCCCATTGTGACACCCTATTAATTTTAAGTTCCTAATATATATATATTTTTTTAGTGTACGATAAAGAATATCTACCTATAAGGGTTTCGTTATTACCGAAAAGTCAAAACCTGTCAGTCAGTATCGATCTCGATATACCTATATATATATCGATAAAATAATGTCAATAGCGAGTTCAAAGTCCGAGCCCTGTCCGACATACGTTTTATGCTACGATGTTTGAGTTTATATAGGTACGCAAGTACTTTATACATACATATGTATAGGTACAATATTATTTTTAGTATAATTATGCAAAACCTGAAGTCCTGAATATAGTTTGTTCAGAATCAGTAACTGAATCAATTCCAATCATTATTGCACCATGTTATATTTTTTTCAAAAAATATTTAAAAAAGGTCACATATTGGACACCACCGTCACTAAGGTCTAGACACAGGTCATGGCATTAGGCGCCAGCGCAAAGCTGGGTGCGGAAGTAAAACAATCCCTCAGTCGCCCGGATGGCCCGGTGACCATGCATTTGTGCAGACAACCAGGTAGCATTACAAGCTTATAACTTTGTCATTTTTCATGATACAGTTATGAAGTTTTGTACATCGATTCTTTACATAAAAATATTAGACACGTGTTTCGGGTTTCGCAAATACTAAAACTATTTGTATATAAAAAGCGTAGTTTCTTTTCCGGTTCAGACAACTGGCCCGAGTTCCATCCAACCGTTCGGCCACCCTCCGAATCTTCGTCTACCTGCGGGACGTCTTCCTGCTGGCGCCTAGTCCTCGGCCTCCAACGTCTTCGTGGCCAGGAGAGTAGTTAGCGCCTACTTCCATAGTTGGCAATAATCTAAGAAAAACGGCCTTTTGTTCCTAAGACTTAAACAACAATGCTACAATGCTTAAACTAGCGCACTAAAACTATTCTGTCAACTAGCCGAGGTACGGGGAATGGGGTACTACGTTCTGATTGGTTCAATTGGTACGGGGAGTAGGGTACTGCGTTCGGATTGGTCGAGACATCAGATCTATAATCATATGTGTTGATAGACATACGTCGCCTGTTATTAGACGTCTAGTGGCTGTAAGGTCGTTGATTGTTTCAGTAGGTTCAGAGATTACCCCCATAAATTTAATTTCTTTATAATATTGGTATGATTACGTTTAATACGTTTGCCTAACCACTTTTTATTGGAACTCCTTAGTAAATAGTATTTGCATCCACTAAAAGCCGAGAAATCATTCATTATTCAGCTCAGCAACAGCAACATGAAATCAAATAATTCCTTTTTAAACAGAATAGTTTGTAGCAATTTTAACCAAGTAATTTTTGTTCTACTCAAATGGTCCAGCAACAGACATGCAATCCAGTTTTTTATTGCATTATGGATAGGTATATACCGAGCTAGACTGCTTCACCAGGGCCGGACTAAGTCAGCAGAGTCTTTAGCAAATTCTACTATGGGCCCCCCTGATAGGCATGGATGCCGTTAGCATTACTTTCAGATGGGTTAATAGGTTTTCTTTTGACCAGAATTGTTTTTACTAGAAATAGAAGTTATTTGATCGACTTATTCAGAAAAACGTATGATTCAATAGTAAGACGTAAGCGCGTGCAAAATGGGTTCGATTATATATCTAAGCATCCCTCATTTTTACTAAAATCAAACTCAAGTTTCTTATGGCCATATAATATCTTATTAAAGCCAGCGGTGATGCCGTACCAATACCAGAATTAGTATTTTCACACTTAACTTTAATGCATCACCACTACTCTCCAAACGTCGAAGAACAATATCGTGAGGAACCAGCATGTTTTAGAACCAATAATTCGAAGACATGAGACATCCAGCAACCCTTACTGGGTCCGCGTGATGGATTAAGACGTTCTGTATCACAGAGAGGAGACCTGTGTCTCAATTAAGTTTGTTTATGCTATGTTAAAACTTCAGGGCCCCCAAAGTGTGGGCCCCAGACAAATGCTAAACCTGCTAGTGACGTAAGTATCACTAATCCGGCCCTGCCTCATAAACGAGGTGCTCCCAATTATGTTAACGAAAATATCCATTACTAACTCACTTATCAATTAGTTAAACAATTTGCTAATAATGCTGCTAATCTAGTTTGTATTAAATTGAGAATTTTATAAATATTTTCATGCTTGTATTCTTTGAAGAGGTAAGCAGAGTTATTTCACCTATTGTTTATTCATCATGCCTGTGATCATTTGGTCAGCCTTCGGAAATTGTCATCGCAGGGTGGGTTTTATTCAGTAAAAGTCACTCTGAGAGATGAGATTTTTTTTGAGCCTTTCACACCCTAAAAATCTTTTGAGTTCTAGCGAGACTGACGAACAACAATTCATTTCTATAATTATAATAGATCTTTATCTATTACCTACTGTTTACCGGTGTGTCGTTATCTTCGTACCCACGTCATAAAACTATTGCATTTTTAATGAAAGTCGTTAAATATTTGCGTAAAAATAATTAAGTACACAATTGTTCTCAAAAATAGACGTGTTTTGGTGCTACTTAAGATTTATGACAACACACATGTCATGTCATTTTAAATAGTATTTTATCTTGTCATTGCATAGTTTTTTGGAAATCCCATAAATCACGAGAAGGACGTAAGTTAAAAATAAATAGTGCTAATTAATTTTCATAGTAGGTATGGTACACACCAGATAAATTTGCTCTTCATAAGGTAGTTGAACAATAAATTATGATCCGTTTTTCGAACAACTCCCCAAAAAACTCAAAAATAAAATTAATGAAAAACCCCTAACGTGGAATTATGACCCCTTTAAAACAAAGAAAACACATGCGAAATTGTAATTTTTTTTTAAAGTTCCAGGCAATACACACATTCAAACATAGACTCAGAAAGCGAGAAACTTTTTGCTACGTTCCTCTCTTTTTTTTAGTTGGGAAATCATCTAATGACATCTCCCGCCCTTGGGCGGAACAGGAGGGCGTGTCAGACTTACTAAACTACTGACTAAAACCCACTCCTGTTCCTTCTTTGCCTTCGTTCCAGGGCCCCGGGGTTCTTTTTGCTACGGTCCTTGCTACAACTAAAACACACCTATGTTCCTTAATTTGCCTTTTGCGTTCTAGGGCTACAGTAAAGCTAAAGACAAACTGAACCCATGTATGCAACTATAGTCTTTGACCTGTACCATGAAGTTTAAAGTAAGATTGTTTCATTCTTATTTCCAGTGTGGGTAAGAGATGGCGCTAGACAACCTGTATAGCTCTGTCTCTTACCCACACTGAAATAACAGTGAAATAATTTGACTTTGAACGTCATGGTAACCCTGATTGTAACATATGCTACGCATAACTCTTGAATTTACTTGAAAACAGCAAGCTTAGCCAGTTGATAATCTACAATCGTTAACGCTAGTAGAAAACTAATCTAATGTATGGGAACGACATCATCTCAACGTTAAGTCACGTGTTCAGAACAAATGAATACAAAATTCGTAGTCAAGTTCACATCGTTCAAAGTGATAGAATGAAAATGTAATCGTTTCTACAATGTTTATCGCTACATCCTGTAGTTTTATGGTATAAATGGTAGCCAAGTTATAATTTTTGTCGAACGAGTGCTTGACTCAGGTTCGTCAACATGGCTACCAACTTATCGTTTCCAAAATAGCTTACATGCACCGAGGCGTTACCGATTGTAGAAAGAGACTCGATACGAAACGGTCGTAACTTGGCTGCAGGTGACTTAGATACATAAGTACTTGGCATACGCAACGCTGGCACTCGTGTCCCACCTAATTATCAGTGCGCTGACTACGAGTTGTTGAAACGTTTACCGCGTTTGGTTCTCTGATTGGTTAAGAGATTGGAGCGGGCCAATCAGAGCGCCGAACCTCATAAACGTGTCCATCGCATTCACGTGCATTCGCGTATAATGGCGGCTCCACATTAGTGCCGTGAATTCACAAGCCGTCACATTGCCGTGAGGGAGGCAAGTCGTGCCCTCCACATTCACGGGATGCTCACAATCGTTCGTGAAACTGACGAGAATGGACGTAAAAGCTGCTGCTGCAATAAATTTGTTTGCTGTGGCAACATATCACTATTTAGACGTTCAAAACAATAAAATATAATAATAATAATAAATAAAAAATAAAAGAAGCGTTGGAAAAAAGATGGTGGATGACTGAAATACATCGTAAATATCACGTTTATTGTATAGGAGCCCGTTTCAATATTTATTTTATTCTGTTTTTAGTTAGTATTTGTTGTTATAGCGGCAACAGAAATGTATCATCTGTGAAAATTTCAACTGTTTAGCTATCACGGTTCATGAGATGCGACCTGGTGACAGACGGACGGACAGCGGAGTCTTAGCAATAGGGTCCCTTATTTACCCTTTTTGTAGGTACGAAACCCTAAAAAGGCAACGGCACGCCCCAATTTTGCCACTGTGATGTAAGTCCTCCTTGATAACCAATAAGTTGCCTGGATTCATATCAACACAGTGTGACGATATAGTAACATATAACTGTGACGTCATACTACCTTTATCTGTATTTCAGCGACGCCTGCGTGCTCATGGGTTATCAGAGTCACACTATCAGCTTCCACTATTCTTTAGTTTCTGTTATCTTAAATGTGTGGCTAATAATATCCCTTAGTTTTATATAATTTGCGCTCCAGTTGACGCTCTTCTTGGCGTGTCGATGTCAAAAATAGTCTATTATCTGAAATCAATTCCTTGTCAGCCCTTGTATTCGGCCACGGCAATGCTGTCTGGTGACGCTGTTATTCTTACGTCAATGGCTGTGACGGGTATGTCGAGTCGCCGACATCCTGACGAAGAAGGGCATTATTGAGCATACAACAACATAATATATGCCCGCTTCCTGTCTGCATCATAACCATACCAGAAGAAGCTGAGTACCAGTATTCAAAGATTCAAAGCATTTTATTTCAAATAAACCATTTACAGGCACTTTTGAAACGTCAAGAACTCATCATCTTCTTGCCCTTGTCCCGTGTTATTTGGGGTCGGCGCAACACGTTTTTTTCTTCCATTCTGCCCTGTCACTCGTCATACTATCACTAACTTCCTTTTCTTTCATATCACTCTTCACACAATCCATCTATCTTTTCTTTGGTCTCCCTCTCCCTCTCCATCCATCCACATGTAAACTCATAACTCTTTTAGTAACATGCATTTCATCCCTCCTCTTCACATGACCATACCAAGACAAACGATTCCCTTTCAACTTTTCAGTCACTGGCGCCACTTTCAAACTTCCCTTAATATTGAGTATATTAGGGGAAGTTTGGAAAGTTTCTCACTTTATCCATTCTCGTCACACCACACATCCATCTTAATATTCTCATCTCCGCTACGTGCAATCTTTTTTCATCCGTCTTTTTCACAGCCCAACATTCTGATCCATACAGTATCACAGGCCTTATCACGGACTTGTAGATTTTACCCTTCAACTTGAGGGGCATCCGTGGGTCACAAGTTGTTCCCGTGACCTGTCGCCATTTCATCCATCCTGCGTTGATCCGATGTGTTACGTCCCGGTCTACCTCACCATCCCCTTGGACGAGTGACCCGAGGTACCAAAAGTCGGAGCAGATCGGTATGGTTGTTCCAGCGAGAGCTAAAGGCACTGGATTGGAAGAACTCAGTCAGTCAAAAAAATGATGCTAATTACACATTCCAAAGCGTAGATCTCTATGGAGAAGAATGTGCAAGAAACTCCATGGACACACTTTTCAATCATGTTATGTAATTATAAATATCTCTGTTACATGTTTCTTGTCGCTATCATGTGAGAATAATGTAAATAAAGTAAAAATAAAAACTAAATAAATAGCAACTGGGAGCTAAGAGCAGTGGTGGCCGAGTGGTAATGGCCCCGACTTACGAGTTGTAGGTCGCGGGTTCAAACCCAGCCAGGCGCATTACTTTATGTAATTTATTTCATCACCTCTGCTTTCAAAACGGTGAAGGAAAACATCGTGAGGAAACCGGCATGTCCTAGAACCAAAAATTCGAAGACATGTGACATTCACCAACCCGCAATGGGCCCGCGTGGTGGATTACGGCCCATTCCCTCTCCTAGAGAGGAGGCCTGAGTCCCAGCAGTGGGAACATTAAAAGGCTGATTATGCTATGCTTATGCTTATGGGAGCTAAGAGATGACCAGTATCAACTGACAGCTCCGGTTCACGGACATGACACGAATATTAGCACCACTCAGCTCAACCATTTTGAAGGGAACCGAATGATCCAACACACGCGCCACCATCAGTGAGACATGTCATAGATGAAGCTAGCAATGTCCTGCTGCTGATGTCTTGCTTCTATTTGTTGGTTGGTACTGTGGCAACCGAGTAGGTTTCACTACTAATTACTAACTTGCAAAACTGGCATGTTAGACTTTTAAGGTTTACGTAATAAAAAAGTTTAGTGAGGATTGACGTTCGAATCAAGAAAAAACGGAGACGTCAAGGAACGTACATATATATTATATATGTAAAAACATAATGAAAGAGCTAAAGGCTATATAATCTAAATAATAACATATAGAAGAAATAAAGCCTTTCATTTGAGCTCCCCATCCCCACAGTACGATGCGGACTGTTGTTCCACAATGTTGCTAGTTCCCGGAACGAGTGTCCTCACTAATTTTTGGTCTCCTTTAACACTGGTCCTTCCGCACGGAGGACTATCAAATAGTCGCTAGATCCGGCTCGAAGGACCATGTAAAGGTTGTATGCTGAGATATTATATTAGATGGAAGTGTTCACTGAAAACTGTTGTGTGTTAAGGATGTTACAAATATAAGGTGTAAAAAAATTAACTTTAAGAATTTCGAGGGGACATTGTACTCCTCATTATGAACAACTTTTACTATGGGACCAAACCTGAAATCGCGAAAAAAAAATCAGCTGTTCCCTACGTTTATGTTTGCATAACTCGTCAAAACGTATCATACCTTATATATTTGTTGATGGAGCAAGAAGCATGCGCGACGGCGCTTATTGCGATCTGATCACGTGCTTTAATTATTTGAGTCGTTTATTGTAGACCTATAAAGTGATGACTTGGCTTAATGTTATGATGTGCGGTTTAACGTACACACCCCTTGGCAGGACTGGTATCAGATTTCGGGATTTTGACTGTCAAAGATCCATAAATGAGGGAACATCAGCTTTAAAGTCAGTTGACCGCATCAGTCGCTGTCGTCTTGTTATCTAAGCGATGGTCACCCATCCGTGGGCCGACTTCTCCAAGCACTGCTTAACCTTGAAGATCAACCTTGCAGCTGTAATTAATAATAATAATAATATTCCATAACTTTCACACAACGCTATCTAGTCCCAAACTAAGAAGAGCTTGTGCTATGAGTACTAAACAACTGATAAACATACTTATATATTTCTAAATACATAAATTACACCCAGATACAGAACAAATGATCGTGCTCATCAGACAAACATTCGTCTTGGGTGGAAATCGAACTCACGACCTAACCTTTAGTTAGGGCCACTAACCAGTAGACCAGCAGGCCGGTCAAATTATACCCACTAGCTAACAGTAAGCGGGGGCACACTCTTGCGCATGTGCGGGCAAAGTTGAGAAGGGGTCAGGGGTCAAGCTACTCTGCAGGGGACCACAAGTTTATCAGACTGCTGATAATGATGAAATCACATGTTTTAGTGATGACGTCTTAAAAAACGCTGTTAATTTCCGAGATTATATTGTTTTCTCACATTAGACAAGGTTGAAAATATCATTGTTATCTCGGGGGGTAAATAATGTCAGGTATTGTATTGATATGAGGTTCTGTAGTAAGCCCAGCGGTTAAGGCACTCGCCTCTCATGCTTGAGATTGCAGGTTCGAAACCGGGCAAGTACCAATGTGAACTTTTTAATTGATATGGACTTTTCTAATTTTATCTAGGACATTATTGACACCTCCAGAAAGTAAACCTAAAGCCGTTGGTCCTGGTTGTCAGTCGTAGTATTGGGTCATTCGGTTCACTTTAAAATGGTGGAGCTGAGTGGTGCTAATATTTGCGTCATGTCTGTGAACGGGCGCTGTCAGTTGAGACTGATCTTTTAGCTGCCAGTTGCTATTTTATCTATATTTAGTTTTTATTTTTACTTTATTTACATTGTTCTCACATGATAGCGACAAGAAACGTGTAACAGAGATATTTGTAATTACAAAACATGATTGAAAAGAGTGTCCATGGAGTTTCTTGCACATTCTTCTCCATAGAGATCTACGCTTTGGAATCTGCAATTAGCATCATTTTTACTGACTGACTGTCTTCTTGACATTTCAAAAGTGCCTGTAAATGGTTTATCTATCTGTATATATAAAAGAAAGTCGTGTTAGTTACACTATTTATAACTCAAGAACGGCTGAACCGATTTAGCTGAAAGTTGGTGGGGAGGTAGCTTAGAACCAGGAGACGGACTTTTTTTTTAGAGTAGGGTAGAGTAGGGTAGAGTAGGGTAGAGTAGGGTAGAGTAGGGTAGAGTAGGGTAGAGTAGGGTAGAGTAGGGTAGAGTAGGGTAGAGTAGGGTAGAGTAGGGTAGAGTAGGGTAGAGTAGGGTAGAGTAGGGTAGAGTAGGGTAGAGTAGGGTAGAGTAGGGTAGAGTAGGGTAGAGTAGGGTAGAGTAGGGTAGAGTAGGGTAGAGTAGGGTAGAGATGGGTAGAGTAGAGTAGAGATGGGTAGAGTAGGGTAGAGTAGGGTAGAGTAGGGTAGAGTAGGGTAGAGTAGGGTAGAGTAGGGTAGAGTAGGGTAGAGATGGGTAGAGTAGGGTAGAGTAGGGTAGAGTAGAGTAGGGTAGAGTAGGGTAGAGTAGGGTAGAGTAGGGTAGAGTAGGGTAGAGCAGGGTAGAGTAGGGTAGAGTAAGGTAGAGTTGGGTAGAGTAGGATATAGTAGTCAGATGACGGGAGCGAAGCCGCGGGCAAAAGCTAGTTTGAAATAAAATGCTTTGAATCTTTGTAGATCTTTGACAATCGTTACAGGTAGTCAGATGCCAGAAAGTCTGACTCCCAGTCTATCCAAGGAGTATAGTGTTGCCCAGTAACTGGATTGTAGAGGTCTTATAGTCAGTCGCTTCATGTAAAACACGGGTTCAGCCGCATCCAGTTAGACTGGAAACCCACCCCAAGCTAGTTAGGAAAAGGCTAGGGTGATGATGATGGTTGTATTGATATGAGCTGGTGCGGTATGTTAGCGTACGTATTGTAGGGTCTGTCTGGAAGGGATCGAAATCGAATATCCCACAAAAAAATATTTGTACTTAATAAAATCGATTTTCACCAAATCGATTCGAAATTCGAAATGGGATCGTGCTCTTTGGACCGGGACCACGATCCCAACTTTTACCTAATATAATAATAATAATATTATTGAGTAGTATTTTGGGACCATAAATAAAATAAATACAGTTTTTTTGGTACCTAACTGTACTTAACTGCCTTTTTGATGGGACTGTGGTCGGTAAACAGAGCCCCACGACCCAAATTCCAGGACTCAACGCTTCATATTTTAGGCATCTTGGTACATTGTCTACCAAAAACTGACTAAATAATTAAATTATTTTTCCTGTCCAATTCAAATTAAAAACCAACCCGTTTTTGTGAATTACAATATTTTAAGAGATATACTTTCTAAAATAATTATTCTGAATTAATTAGATAACTAGATAATATTACAGACTAAACAGGAAAAGTCACATAAATAACAGTCTGTGAGAGCAACAAGTTTACATAAACACATCAGTTTGTTATCATTAACATGTTACTGGTAACAAAAGAGAAATGGACAGTTACTGATAATACTTACAGGAAACAGTGAGTTTCTCGTTAATATTATGTAAAAGTTTTTTTTATTATTATTGATACGCTAGCGCTTGACCACTATCTCACTCGACGATAAGTGATGACGTGGCCGACGATTTTTTTTAGGTGTGTAATCATCCTGTGACTGTAGGGTGGAGCTGGAAGGTGTGTAACACTTTTACTGATTATTACTATACCTATGTTAATTCATTTGCCCTTTGCAGGACTACAGGTTTCCCTTTTAGAAGTCAACCTTCGGCCCCAGTAAGCTTCAGCTCTGCTAGGTCCCTTCGGTTTTGCAGACATCTCTATATACGCCAGTGGAACACCACGCGCCGTCTACAACTTATAATAAAATAAAAACATCCAAAGAAAACTGTGCCAATGTTTGTATGGCTTCCTAAATAGTATATTCTATTCGTATAGTATTAGAAAAGGTCATAATGAAAATACTTGCTTGCTTGAGTAGCACCGGTATTGCAAAAAGTGAATCTACAAAAAATCCGACAGCAACAAATAACTACAAAGTTCCAAATATGTAATTGTTATAAGCAGGCTGATGTAGTTGGCAGTTAATTTAGAAAAATATTAAATTTTATTTGTTTTTTTTTGAACATAAATTATTTCATTTTCTACATATAATGTACTTAGTGAGTTAAATATTTTTGGAATGGCCTTCTTTTGAGCCCTTTATTTTATAGCCCACCAATGACTATGTCACAAAAATAAAACGAACTCCTTAATTTATTTACGGCTGCTATTTTGTTTTTATTTTCTAATTTCCTATAGAACATGTCACTTCTGTATTGAAATTCAACGTAGGTCTACAACAGTTATCGATCCAGGCTGTTTACTTGCTATAGAAATAGATATACAAACATACATACATAGGTACATACTTTTATTTTAAGTTCTTACAGTTCACGGATCCAAAGGTTGTCTGGTAAAAGTACTAGCTTCTGACGTTTTAGTGTGTGTGTCTATGTAGGCCAATGTGAAATAAAAACTTTTGACTTTGACTTTGACTCTGGTAGATATCGCAGCGATAACACCGCCATTTTACCCATAGATTTAAGTTTGTGTAAAGGTTTTGTAACTATTTTGGTGTACTATAAAGTTTGTTATATTCTACTCTATACTCCTGAAAAACATTTCCCTCCTTTTTAGTAGTCGGATAAAAATTAATATCTAAAAAGTATAAATACAGAAATAAAATTACTCGTTTATAAATTTAAAAACGAAAAACATGATCTTGGGTCCTCATCCGATTACGGTTTTTTTATGATTGAAAACTGCGATATCGTTGAGTGTTAAAAGCTATTTTTTATCCATATACTCAGGGAGACATAAGCAACAGAAAATCGTAGAGATCTTCTACTTCACGTGTGGACGGCAAAAAGGAAATTTTCTTAATTAAATCCTTGCCTGGGACAGTATTCGGCCATTGTAATGCCGTCCGCTGTCGCTGTCATTAGATACTTATGTAAACAGGTAACCTGTGGCACAAGATGGAAGGTCCCACCTTCCATCTTGTACCAGGTTACAGGTCATGGTCTGCGGAGAGACACCGTACAAACACTGATGAACGTAACAGTCTAAGAACCTGTGCAGATTGCGTTTGTTGTTGCCGACATGAGTGTGAAGACTGATTAAAGTTTTCCAAGTTGGTCATGGCAATGCGTGCCCAGATAGAAGCTCTTCCGCTAAAGTTCGCATCTCTCTGAGGTACTAATGCAGCTCTTCATCATCGTTTTAACCGAAAGACGTCCACGGCTGGACAAAGGCCTCCTACAAATGTTTCCACAATGGCTGATCCTGTGTGTCTTGCAACCATCGGATTTCTGTGAACCTCACCAGGCCATCGGTCCACCTTGTGAGAGGCCTACTACGCTGCGTAATTGGGTAGGGGGAGATCCCACTACCCCATTACGCTGCGTTGAGGCAAGGGGTAGGAAGAATGCGGAAGAGGTCTTCCGGAGATTCTTAACACCCTTTGCCTCGCCGTAACCTTGACTGCTACTGGAGTCAAGGTCGTTTTTGGTATCATTTGAAAGGACTTCACTTGTTCATACCAAAATAAATAGTATAGAAGCACAGTGATTTAACACCAAAATCTTTCAAATAAAAAAAAGTAAAAAACTAAAACCTGACTACGACAAAAAAAAAGACGCTGAAAAAGTATGAAACAAGATTTTCAAGATGCTGAAATAAACAAAGTAACTGGAAAAACAAGAATAGAACAAAAAGAAAAGCCGTAGTCACACGTTATAGGTAGGTAATAATCGAAACACTTTAATAGCGTGTGACTACGGCTTTTCTTTTTGTTCTATTCTTGTTTTTCCAGTTACTTTGTTTATTTCAGCATCTTGAAAATCTTGTTTCATACTTTTTTAGCGTCTTTTTTTTGTCGTAGTCGGGTTTTAGTTTTTTACTTTTTTTTTTCATTGTGATTTTCATAACCACACCAATATTAAAAGTAGAAATAAGCTATTCTATTATAATTATATCTAAATGTCAACAATAGAAATGAAAGCCGCTGATAGTACAGAAGGCTGTGGGTTTCTTGCCAATGTTGTATAAATATTGATTGTTTACCTAAACCATAAACATAGTTCTATTTCACAAGGTTTAATAATAGATAAGGTCATGGTGAAAATTGTCATAAAACACCGTCACGCTTGAGTAGTACGACAGATTGGAACTTTTATGTAAGTTCACAAGTAAATAGTGTTTTTCTTAGAGGTTTGGTTTGTTTTGCTAGCGATTGCCAATTTAAGATTTGATAGTAGATTTGTGGTTTGCATCGATCAAGTAATCGATGTTGGTTAGTATGTTTTGCCATTTCCATTATTACGCAAATTTTCCGTTCGCCAAAACTTATGATGGCGCTGCGTCTGTTACGGTCGACAGAACCGTCCATCTCACTCTCAGTTGATAATACGCATCCACAAAGATGTCTTACAATGCGCACAGAAGAAGTTATTGCTGCTGCAGAGCGTAATGTTGAATGAATACTGAAAAGAACCCGATGTTGGAGTATTTCGCCGTTGACGATTCTCCAGTAGTTGTTGTAGGTTGTAAATAAAGTAACACCAAACCACTTAGTAACACGTTAAAATGTTTATTGGTAAATACAATAAAGTTATGTATAGAGCCGCACTTATTTATTGCAAACACATTACCGCGTGACGGAGGTATAGTTACGACTGAATTAAATTATTAAGTTTAATAAGCAAAACGTATTTTGCTGTATGAGCATTATTGGCTCGTACACCCGAATTAGTCGATTCGCAATCTAGTAGCTGTGGGCATTTGTGAACTCACACTTAATAAAATTGGTTGATTATATTTTACAGGGTGATACTCGTATTATTAGTATAAAAAGGAATTATTGGTTTTAACACTCTTTGTGGTTCTGCAGGTATTTCGATATCTATAAAGTAATAGCCTTTGCCCGCAGCTTCGCCCGCATACTTAAAATATAGCTTAAGTCACTCAGGAATAAAGCAGCTTTTTAAAGGTAAAAAAAATTTAGCAATCGGACCAGTACTTTTAGAGATTACCTCCTACAAACAAAAAAAACAAACTTTACCTACATATTATTTATAATATTAGTGTAGATAAACCTGTATGTTTGTATTTAAAAGCCGAATAAAAATAGAAAGTTAGTGAAAATTCAATCTCTTTCCTTAAATAATTAAACAGAAAGCGTGGGTATATATGTATGATTTTCAAGCGTGCCTAGTATGTTTATCCGCTAGGACCATGCGAATGTTGGAAAAAGATACCGTGTCCTATAACTAAAGGACAAATGTGTGGTCCACCCTAGCGCGCGAGAAGTCATTGGATAGTAATTAATAACTCAAATTAAAAAAACGTATGTTTTTGCGATAACAACATAAACAACTTCCGTTTTTAAAAGATACTTAAATAGATTTTGACATTTTCTCAAAGTACCTAATTTTTCTGTACACAATAAAAAAAAACAATGACCATAGCAATAAGGAAATCTGTCAACTTGTAACAGCTGTACGTACAAATAGAAATAATTAGATTTTAAAATATAACAATAGAACTTAGTTCTACCGGTTGTTCATAAGAAAATCCGTTTTGTAGTCCCCAATTAACTTTGGCCCTTGAATAGGTACAGATTTAAACAAAATTCTGCACGCGGCTTCGCCCGCGTAAAAATAGAATATTATCCCAAGAGAAAATATTCCCGGGATAAAAAGTATACTATGTGCTATTAAAATTTATTACCCAACTCCTCCACACTTAATCACCCCATCAGAACATCTCTCCCACTGGCCAATCTGGAAATTTCTTAACTGATTGCGGACCCAGGTTGGCCGCTGAAAAAACAATCTGGTCAAATGAAGCTTCCTCGATCCATCCCAAACACAGTGCCAGTATGGAGCCGCTGCACATGGCCTCAAGTCTGCTATTACAATAGTATCAGAATGGTCTATCATTGACTTCATAATTGTTGATTTTGAAAAATTTGGTAATCTACTAATATAATGGCGTCATTATGACTTTCAAATGGTCAACCACTGACACTCCATTGAAAGAAATGGCATAAAATGGTAATCTCGTACATATTGACAAATGAATGTCTGACGTATGCGTTAATCTGCTAAAATTATGACAGTTCCTTTGATCAGTGACCTACCAATTACCATTAGAACGTCATTGTGCAGTCATTGCTTTTAATAAGCTCGATATTGTGATTCTACGACAACTTTATTACGAGACCATTGACGGATCAATGATCGATCATTATGAATTAGCAGATTACGAACTTTTAGCAAAATGACAATGGCATCGTGTTGGAATAACGAATTTATAAAATTAGCAGACTTGGGCCCCAGGACATGCATCACTTGCTATGCTGCCCATTCTGCACAACCACCTGCAGTTTTCAGGATCTATACAAAACAGAACTGTACAGGTAGCCAAATATTGATCAGAAAAAATGTAGTTTCAATATATCGATACGAAAAGAAGAAGAGAAGAAGAACCAGATATGGTCTACTCACGTACCAAATTTCTTCTATTTCCGTGCAGCCTATCGAGCGTGAAGGAGTAACATACCTACCACACTGATACATACAAACTTTCAACTTCATAACATGGTGTACATATACAACACAAACCCGAAGCACGTGTCTAGTATTTTATGTCAAGAATCTATGTAAGTACAAAATTTCATAACTGTATCATGAAAAATCACGAAGTTATAAGCTTGTAATGTTACCTGGTTGTCCGCACAAATATAAGGTCACCGGGCCGCCTGAGCGACTGAGGGCTAGTTTTGCTCCCACACCCAGCTGTGCGCTGGCACCTAATGCCCGCTATGACCTGTCGTGGCCTGTGTTGTATTTAGTGTCGGTGGTGTCCAACTTGTGACCTTTTTTAAATATTTTTGGAAAAAAATTTTACAAGGTGTAAAAATTATTGGAATTAATTCAGTTACTGATTTTGAACCAACTATATTCAGGTTTCGCATATACTAAAGATAATGTTGTATACATATATATTGTGATGAGCAGCTCAGGATCATACCTACAGGAACAGGTTTTTTTTAATATTGTTAGGCTCGTGCTTGACCACTATATTACCTGATAGTAAGTAATGATTGACAAGCTTGCCGAGGAAGCACCTATTCACTCCCCAAAATCCCCAAGTTGTCATCATCATAATTTCAGCCGATAGACGTCCACTGCTGGACATAGGTCTCCCCCAAATGTCGCCACAATGAAGCGTCTCGCATCCATCTGATTCCCGCAACCTTCACCAGGTCATCGGTCCACCTTGTAGGGGGCCTTCCAACACTGCGTCTTCCGGTACGCGGTCGCCACTCCAGAACCTTTCGGCCCCAACGAACCAAGATGTAGCTATTAGGAAACACAGTCAGGCTCCAGCAGGGAATTCCATTCCTTAGCTGTATGCACGCTGTAGGCGCGGGTTCGACCGTCCGGTAACCGTCCGGACCGAGCCCAAGTCGTCGACGGCGCGTACTGTTCCACGCACGCCTCAAGGAGATGTCAGCAAACCGTAGGGGCCCAGCAGGGTCGCAGCCTACTGGGGCCAAGGGTCTGCTTTTGAAAGGAAGACTCGGCCCTGGTACGAAAGGCAACGAAGGAACGGGAGTGGGTTTTTAGTCAATAAAAGTCTGACACTATCTCCCGCTCTGCCCAAGAGCGGGGGATGTCATTAGATGATTTTCCCAACGAAAAAAAAATGCTGTATGCATAATGAATGTGTTCCCAAGACATTTTGTGCATATGGGTGTGATGTCCACCATGCACCAGTGGCGCATCGTCGTAAGCCTGGTGGTCCGAAGAAAAAACGGGCACGGGTGGAATTAAGTTATGTAATTCTGACGCACATTCCCCGAAATGTAACTTGTAAAAAACCCCCAGGCTAGCAAATCGGCGTCAGATTTCTAAGCTTCGTCTCAACGAGTGCATTATTACCAATGAACCTCTTGGCTCGTTTCTCAATTAACTCAAGAGCATCAAGCTGGTATCTAGCAGATCCAGTTTCTTCTTTTTAGATTCTATAACAAGACCTACTATAAAAGGGGAGATTTAGGTCTCCCCGTAGCTATCGGGACCATCAGTTTAACGTGCATTCCTGATGGCTACAACCCTGGGATCTTTAAGTCAAGAGTGAATGGGTTACATCTAGGTAAGCGCGCTCCATCATCGACCACATTGTCACTTTCCATCAGGTCAACTACGCCTGAAAACAATAAAAAAAGGTACGCTTGTCAATTCAAACTAAATCTCAAAGCATTTATTTCAATAAAACCATTTACAGGCACTTTGGAATGCTCAAGGTAGATCACTCAAAAAAAGAAGAAAAATAAGTGAAGCTATTGCAACGTTCCAAAGAGTAGATCTTTATGGAGAAGAACGTGCTAGAAACTTCAAGGACATTCTTTTAAATGAATAAATAGTTACAGTTCTGTTACAGTAAGTACGTTTTCTTCCTTTTTTCTTTTTCTCCTTTCATGAAGCTTCTGTGGCATTGTGATAACTTGGTGTGTTGTGCAAGGTCATCCATCCACGCGTTGTCCTCAGCGAGCGTTGCTTAAATCTTCATCATTAAGATCAAAACTGTACGCTACTCACATAATTATTATATCAAGCGTATACTGTCCCACTGCTGGACAAAGGCTGCCCTCCATTCCTTCCATTGTTCCCGGCTTTGAGCCACTTCTTGCCAGTTCCTAAAGACGACATCTAAGTCGTCCCGCCATCTCCTTCTTGGTCTGCCGCGACAACGTCGTGCGATGTCAGGGCACCAACTTTGTGATTTACTGGCTTTGTGTATTGACGTCATAATCGCGTAAGAGCAGTTGTATGAAAAACTGTGAAAATGTATGTCGAGTTGCATTCCCTTAACACCTAGTGTGCATAATTATATAAATTAATAATAATAAAAAGTAACGTAATGAATGTTAAATTAAAATTGTACTAAATTAACTTGTAAACAAAATTTAAGGCAAGTTCTTTTCTTTATTCTCCATTGTACACACAATTTTATACCAACAATAAAAATAGGACAGTTGATGTACAGCCAGGGGTCAAAAGTGCAGTTCCACCTTACCAATGCTAAAATGTCTAAAATTTCTTTGTAGAAGAGGGTCATTATTGATTTAATTGGTAGCATAGAATCTAAAGTATTGAATAAACTAGTTGTGAACTATTGAACTTCTACAACAAAGACATTTTAGACACTTTAACATTGGTAAAGTGCAACTGCACTTTTAACTGTACATAGGCGAGTTTTTCTGCTTTTTTATTATTTTAATAATAATAATAATAATAATAAATCATTTATTTTCAGGCATCTTGGCCCATAGATAAATACCTTATAGACTAACATATATATAAAGTAAATTAATTACAATTTATTGTTAATAAATATGACTTATGACTATGTTAGTAACACTTCACTGCACTTGTTCACTTTGTGCTGTTCTGTGGCACTTGTCCGCGGAAGCGACGGAACACCTAATGTTCTTGCTGTGCCCAACAGGGTCCACAGTTGTTCCATTGTGGAATGCAAAAAATATTTGAGTAAGTATTGAGTATTAAATATTTTGTATTGAATTGGATTTAATTGAAAAAAAATATTAATAACAATGTCATTTCCTAAACACATTCAATTCAATCGTCACGGTATCATTCAATCACGTTCGTTCATTCACTAAATCGGTCACGTACGAAACGCGGCACGCACCACTATCCCTCAGAAGTATGGCAATTATTTGTGGTTTTTCTTGTGTTGCTTCCTTTTCCTGTTTTATTTTTCAGGAGTTTCTGGCATGTGTTTTGTCAATGGCATTGTTTTTAACTTGTCAATGATATTTGTGTAGGTACTTTCTCGTAGGTTAAGTTGTCGGTCGTTCAATCCACATATCTCAGTAGCTCCCCAAGATGGCGGTCTGGCTGTTTGAAATCCACCCCCATGATATGGGTATCAAATGAAAGGATTTGCTGTCAGAAAAACGAAAAAAATAGTCACGTGACTTAAATCCAATATGGCGGACGTCCAAGATGGCGGACAGGCTATTTGAAATGCACCCCCATGATATGGGTATCAAATGAAAGGGTTTGCTGTCAGGAATATAAAAAAATAGTCACGTGACTTAAATCCAACATGGCGGACAACCAAGATGGCGGATTTTGTAATTTTTAGTGCGTGCTAAAAGCGCGTTTTTAGTTTTTATTTTAAAACGCTTTTATTAGCTTCACTTGTAACTATGTATGTAAGAAAATCTTGGAATCGTAATTTGTCCCACTTCCTGGTCTTCGATTAGGATGTAATTTTGCACACGCTCTGAGTTCTGATGACAATACATGACTAGCTAAGAAACGTCATTACAAATCCAATATGGCGGCCTCCCCAAGATGGCGGACTGACTGTTTGAAATCCACCCCCATGATATGGGTATCAAATGAAAGGGTTTGCTGTCAGGAAAACGAAAAAAATAGTCACTTGATTTAAATCCAATATGGCGTGCTAAAAGCGTGTTTTTTAGTTTTTAAAACTATTTTGCCCCATCGATCATCTGTTCAGATAAAAGAACAGATGATCGATGGGGCCGAAAAATTCTGGAGTGGCGACTGTGCACCGGAGGTCGCAGCGTTGGAAGGCTTCCCACAAGACACAATGTGGACCGATGATCTGGTGAGGGTTGCGGGAATCCGATGGATGCAAGACGCACAGGACCGTTCGTTGAGAGACACTGGGGGAGGTCTATATCCAACAGTGGTCGTCTTTCGGCTGAAATGATGATGATGAAGCAATAATTGATGCTAGTCAGTTATGAGCAGAGGTTTTTTTCTGCTTAAAGTAGGTTAGTTGCAAAAGATTGGTACCTATGTGCTTGTGATTGTGTGGTGGCCGAGTGGTAACGGCCCCGACTTACCGAGTTGTAGGTCGCGGGTTCAAACCCAGCCAGGCGCATTACTTTGTGTATTTTATTTCATCACCGCTGCTCTCAAAACGGTGAAGGAAAACATCGTGAGGAAACCGGCATGTCCTAGAACCAAAAATTCGAAGATATGTGACATCCACCAACCCGCACTGGGCCCGCGTGGTGGATAACGGCCCATTCCCTCTCCTAGAGAGGAGGCCTGAGTCCCAGCAGTGGGAACATTATAAGGCCGACTATGCTATGCTATGCTATGCTATGTGCTTCAAGACAGAAAATAAGGATAGGGCTGAACACACATCTTTTATTGGTTCCAAAGTTTATGCCCCATCGGTAATCATCGGGAACGGTCGGCAATTTTCGGGATCAGTTGCGTAATTTACTAAGCCAAGCCACGGCTTTGGGCACGCCACAATAGTGGCGGTAAGTCACTTCTGAGGAATGGCTGGTGGAGAAGCACCACGGTGTCCTGACCATCCCTGAACGTAGGTCGTCACATGGATATGGCCAGTTCGAGAGGTTGCTGTTTCGGATACATACGGAAGAAACGCCCTGATGTCACTATTGTGTGGATCCTCTGGAGGACACGGTGGAGCATACGGTGGAGATGTGCCCCGCTTAGGCGGAACACCGCCATGTCCTCCCGGATGCGATTGGCTTTCTGCAAAGTTGAGTAATATGGCCGCAAAAAGCTTAGAATTCTTATAATAATATTATACCACGTGGCAGTATAAATTGTATATATTTATTATAGTGTGTAATTGACCACAATTAATTACAATTAACATTATTAATTTTGAATCATAATCAAAGTAATTGACTTATTTTTCTTTGAGTGCGTCAATGCAAAAAAAAATTTAAGAAGTAAACAGTTTTTTTCCCAAGTTGTTATTTGAACTATGAGAAATGAATCAAATAAATCTAAAACGATTCCGAATTAAAATGGACATAACAAAAAAATAATATGGTCTTTAAGTCTTGAGTGATTTGTGATCAGCCCCCCTAGCCAAGTTACAACCGTTTCGTTTCGATTCTCTTTTCGTTGATCGCCTCGAGTCGGCCACGCCTCCTATTCCTTTGTTCTGACCACGTGACTGAGCGTTAAGATGACGTCAAAATAAAGGAATCGGAGGCGTGGCCTACTCGAGGCGATCGACGAAAAGAGAATCGAAACGAAACGGTTGTAACTTGGCTAGAAGGGCTGGTTACTTCTAGACAAGCGTCCTCCGCTGACCACATCGTAGCTTTGCGTCAGTGTAAGCGAGTTAGTGGTCAAGCGCCAGCCTATCAATAATAATAATAAAAAACTTAACCTATTCTTGTGGGGCCCTGGGACGAAGGCAACGGGGGCCCTGGGACGAAGGCAACGTGGGGCCCTGGGACGAAGGCAACGAAGGAACAGGAGTGGGTTTTTAGTCAGTAAAAGTCTGACACTATCTCCCGCTCCGCCCCAGGGCGAGATTTGTCATTAGATGATTTTCCCACCTAAAAAAAGAAGAACCTATTCTTGAAAGTCAAACTTATGTAAACTACTATATTAGTATTATAAATAAACAGGTTAAGTTGTTTGTTTCTAAAAACTAATCTCTAGAGGAGTACAGTAAATCAGATTACTTTATCCAAATTATACAAAGCTACACCTAAAAGTCATTAGAAAATAATACTTTTATCCAGGTTAAAAGCCAAAGTCAAGAGTCAAAGGTCAAGAAACGTTATTTTGTCCGAGTTTTTTTTTTTTGCTCGATTTTAATATTGTAATACGGAACCCATCGTGTTCCCCACGTGTACTTTTTCGTTTCTAAAAACATTTAAAAAGCTCTTTCTCTTCTGCAAAACTCCTCAAAACAAAACAAAAAAAAAATCATCACAACAATATACAAAATATAAAATAAAAACAGTTAGTCGAATCGCGAACCTCCTTTTTTTGAAGTCGGATAAAAAGAATACGCATTTTTGCACCATCAAGCCTTGATTTTCAAATGAGAAGAAAGTGGAACACACTGCTAAGTGCGATTGTATTTTAAACAGAGATTGACTAAATTAATTTATAATAGAATAAGTAGGTGGCAACTGTGGCAAGAGTTACAGAACAATGGGAACGGGAATTAGGCAGGTCTGTCCTTGATATCTTAGGTTGCAATATCTCATTCGTAATATTGTATGGAACATTTTATGCGGTTCCTGCAGAGGAAAAGTGCCTTCAGGGCCGTCCCCGAAGGCACTATTCCTCAAAAAAAAAAACAAAAAAACAAAGGTTTTTTAGTTAGGAAACCATCTAATGACTTTTCCCGCTTTCCGGGCAGTGCGGAAGGGCATGTCAGACTTTTACTGACTATGACTACTCTTACAGCGCGTACAGACACACAATGAATGTGATCCCAAAATGTTTCGTGCGTATAGGTGGGATGTCCACCATGTACCGGTGGCACATCGCCTTACGCCTAGCGGTCTGATGATGGAATAGGTTCGGTGGAATTAAGCTATGCAATTCCGACACACACTCCATGAAACGCAACCGGTAGAAAACCGACAGGCTAGCAACTCGGCGTCGATGCTCATGACTTGGAAGCCTCGACTCGACGAGTGCATCATTGCCAATGATCCTCTTGGCTCACATCTCAATTGTCTCAACTGCATCGAGCTGGTATCTGGTAGATCCGCACCAAAGATGAGATCAGTACTCCGTACACGATATACTGGCTGTTTGGTGCATCGTGTGCCAAATTGAAATGGTCGACGGGAGGGGTCATCTGCTATCATTTCAGACCCCTAAACACTTCTCATGCCCTGTGGATTTTTTTTCATCGACGTTTTATTGTTTTATGAAAATAATACCCAAATTTTTCATTCAAATACAAATTTAAAAAAATATATAAGGCGTAGACTCTGAATTTTAATTTTATTTAGATGTGTATTGTATTAGAGTACTTTTAAATTTAAAATCAGTGTTAGGATTCAAAAGTAGAATTAACATTCATTTTGTTTTATGCATTCAAGATTCAAAGATTCAAAGCATTTTATTTCAAATAAACCATTTACAGGCACTTTTGAAATGTCATGAAGTCAGTCAGTCAGAAAAAAAAATGATGCTAATTGCACATTCCAAAGCGTAGATCTCTATGGAGAAGAATGTGCAAGAAACTCCATGGACACTCTTTTCAATCATGTTTTGTAATTACAAATATCTCTGTTACATGTTTCTTGTCGCTATCATGTGAGAACAATGTAAATAAAGTAAAAATACAAACTAAATATAGAAAGAAAGAAAAGAAGAAAGAAAGAAAAAACTTTTATTCGTACCTCACACATACAGTAGAATTACAAAAAAAGTATAAAAAGAATAACATAAAATCTGTGCAAGGCCAAAAAGGCGCCTAACTCAGCATATGCTGCGATATTTAAAACGATTTTAAACGATAAATAACGCAGCGCTGGTATTCTGCTAGGGCCCACGGTGATGCCACGGTCACACTCACGGAGGTTAAATAAACTATTTAGGTAGGTATCGAAACAAAATAACAAACACAAACATTGATGAAACAAATATTGAAAAAATAATAAATACATAAAATAAAAGGTAAAAAGCGTGAAATTATGTTAATACGTGTAATGTGTTAGAGAAATTTATAAAAATGTAATAAATAATGAACCACAGACAGACACCTGATGCCGCGCTCCAAAATCATTTGTCAGAACCATAGACAAACGGGCGGACGCGAGCGCACGGTTCACGGATATAAGAGAGTGTATAATCTATGGATATTTGTGTTCTGTGGCACGATATATTGACTGTCAGAAGAAAAATTAGGTGGGTCTATATTATACAAATAAACAAAAGTTGAATACGTCTAAAAACAAGTGATTCGGGAGTATCTGAAATGTTATTGTGTATGACTGTGAAGTGTAATGTTGTGTAGTCTTGGACGCAAGAAAAAGATGCCAAACTAGCCGAGCGACAATGTCACCAACTTTTCAAAGGTCACCATTGCAAACCGTGCAGAACTCTGGTTAAATTATGTGGTGGCTTCCTTTTGGTTGCGTAATAAATGCTGTTTGTATTTGCAACCAAAAGCACCAACCGCCTTTAAAGCACGAATAGGTGGTGGCAAATTATTCCAGATTTTGCTAGCAGCGTATTTGAAACTTCCACGGAAAGCAGCAGTTTTATGGGTCAAAGTCAACAGAAGGTAAGAAGATGCTCTCGTTTTAACTTTGTTTATATCACGTGACCAAGTTAGTTTCTCATAGAGATAAGTAGGTTTTTTAGTAAGAATTGTGCCAAAGAGTAGGGTAGCCAGATGGAGTTTTCTGCGATCTGACATTCTCATCAGATTACCCTTATTTAAAAATGGTGTTATGTGAGATCTTGGAGGAACATTAAAACAAAACCTAGCACATGCATTTTGTACTCGCTGGATTAACTTTTCACTTCTACCGAGAATGCACGCCCCATACACAGTGTCAGCGTAGTTCAGCTTGGATAAAACAAGTGACTCACAGAGCATGATACGCATATCCACACTTAAGTAGGGACGTACACGATATAAAAGCTTAAGACGATAGAAGCAATTGCGCACGGCTTCTGTAATATGAGTCTCAAAATGCAAGTGCTCATCAAATACTACTCCAAGATTACGGGCTTCCCACACCCTCTCAATGGGACAACCATCAATCCTCACATCCAAACTACTGTGGTCCAATTTATTTAAAAAATCACGTGATCCTATGATCAAATATTTGGACTTGCCTGGGTTCAAAACCAGTGAGTTTCTCATAGACCAGGCTGTGATCCTATCCAAATCCTCATTCACTCTCCTTACAGTGTCAACAGTCTGCTGAGGATGAAAAGACAGATACATCTGTAAATCATCAGCATAAAGGTGGAACTTCGTGTTGAGCAGGCAATTGGTGATGTCAGCACTGTACAGAATGAAGAGAAGAGGACCAAGGATCGATCCCTGGGGCACACCCCTGGTCACGCACTTAGGACTAGAGGACTCAATGCTTCCATCACTTTCACTTGTCACCTGGACAAACTGAGAACGGTGAGTCAAGTAGCTTTTAAACCACTGAACCGTCTCAGGCTGACATCCATAGTACGACAGCTTAGAAATGAGGAGTGACGTATTAATTGAGTCAAAAGCGCGTGAGAAGTCCAGTAGGACCAGCATGGCACCCATTCCCTTGTCTCTGCCCTCAAGGATATTCCCAACCACATCAAGTAGGGCCGTGGCTGTACTATGTCCCTTGCGAAAACCAGACTGAGCAAGCGGCAATATGTTGTGCTCCTCGAGATATGCTCGGAGCTGGTTGGAGACAACCTTCTCTAAGACCTTGGAGAGACATGGCAGTAGGCTAATAGGGCGGAGATCTTTTACGCTGGTAGAATTACATACTTTAGGGATGGGTCTAACTATAGCCAATTTCCACAGATCCGGAAAAGAGGAGGAGGAGATAGAACGGTTGACGATGGCCGTAATAGCTGCAAGGGTACGAGGAAGAGTCATCATCAACATTTCAAGCGAGATATGGTCACAGCCCTGAGCATTGGACTTCAAACCACGCAACAGCCTCAGCACCACATCCTCCCGAACGGGCTCCAGCTGGAAATTAGTGTTACTGAATTTGTTTTGCTCATAATATTCTAAGTCGGCAGCTGTGACTGTACCATTACCTGGTACATCCAAAAAGTGTGCATTAATTTTTTCAGGATCACTACATAGGTTTGGTAAACTGTGCTCTGATGTTTTAGAGATAGCTATAGAGGATTTAATATGACTCCATAGCTTCTTAGGTTTTTTTATATTTTTATTTATATAAGTTTTAAAATATGCACGCTTCTCACTGTCCAACGCCGCCCTAACAAGATATTTAAGTTCTTTATATGAGTCAATATGATGTGATGCTTTAGTAGCTTTGGCCCTGTTGTGGCTTCTGTCACGCAGCTTCATCATATCCCTTACAGTATCAGTTATCCATGGAGGGGACTTATCCCTGATGAGGACCTTTTTAAGGGGAGCATGTAAATCAAATAAATTTAAAATATACTCATTAAAAGTTTCCACCATGGAATTGACATCCTCCAGGCTTTCAATATATTCCCAGTCCATCTTATTAAGGTCCTTGGTGAAATGGTCTAGCAGTATATCCTTAAGGGGCCTGAAAGTGACCCAGCGCGGAGAAGGCTTATCTAATTTAAAGTTAAATTCAGCGGATATCACTGCATGCTGGCCGAGCTCTGGAATATGTGAAACTGATACCTCACGCACACGGGCATCAGTGCATATAACATCAATTAATGACTCGCTGTGGTCTGTGAAATGGGTTGGCTGAGATACAATTTGATTTAACTTGCAGCATAGCAGAAAATTGTTTAGGAGTTTTGTTTTGTTATTTGTATGACTTAACATGTTAATATTGAAGTCGCCCAACAAGATTATTTTATCCGCGCTAGCAAAAGAGAAAAGAGACTCGGTAATTGCATCTAGAAAGACATTGACATCGAGCCACGGTGGCCTGTATGCTGTGCCGACGATGACAGAATGGGAGTTGACACTCAGCCGAAGCCACATCTGCTCGACCTGTGGCGCAGTCGGGTGCGGCACGGCGCGCACGCGCACACCGCGCCGGACATAGAAGCCCACGCCACCACCGCGGCCGCCGCGCACGGAGTCCGGGCGCGGCACGTGTCGCAGCCGGTACCCCGGGATGCAGGGCGCACGGCCTTCTTGTCCGTGCTTGAGCCAGGTCTCATTTATCGCCATAATGTCAACCCCAATGTCCTCCATAGCCACAAGAAACTCGTCATGACGTGATCCCAGAGACCCCGCATTAAACAAACCAACTTTTAGGTTTTTGGTCTTAATCATTGTCATAGCAGGGAAGTTTACATAATAATATATAGATAGATACTCCTGACAGTGTGGCCCTGTAAAGTGCAGTGTAAAATATAGAATATTTTTTAATGATAATATATAGTTTAAGAACACAAATTATATATGAAGAGACCAATGATAGTTGTAATATATAAGATATTTTAAGCTGTGTACAATGACAGGTAATAAGCCGAAGTTGTGTAAATAAGTAGAGTATATATATGATTGATGTTAGGAGAGCTGGGCCCCAGAAAGAAACCACCAAGCACTGAGACAGGAACCGTTCCGACCCTACACCGAGCAAACACAATTTAAAAAACACAAAAAATATAAAAGTACAGAAAGCAAATTGAAGTTCACTAGAATTTAAATTTCGATAGCCTAAGTTAAACAAATTATCAACCACGAAACTAAACATTGGTTTCAGCAGACATTTCCTGGCCAAAAACACGTGCGAGGTCCTCCTCTGTGCGGATACAGTAGGTAGGCTTCCCGTCTCCCTGCTTGGCAAGGATACGACCGGACTTTGTCCAAGTATATCGCCACCCAAGACGGCTGCCAGCCTCACGCACCCGATAAAAAAGTTTTTTGTTATTTTTGGAGAGCCGCTCATTCAAGTAGAAGCGACGTGGAGGCGCAGGGAGGCCAAAGTCCGCAGTGGTGGATCCACGGCGGACACGTGCGCTCCGAAGCAGCTCGTCGCGCAGAGTGCGGCGCGTCAGGCGCATGACGATCCGTCGCCCGCGCCCCGTCATCGCCGCTGCTCCCGCCGGGCTCGCCGCGGCCGCAGCCGTCACATGCCCCTCACGGTCGACTCGTGGGCCCACACGCTGCGCGAACACTATGTCGCGTTCCTCCAGAGTGACCCCTAGCTTTGCCGCAATCAACCCGACAGTGTGCACCACATTTTCACCAGGGATCTCCGGGATGTTCGCTATCTCCAGGTCGGAGCTTAGCAAATCCTGCTCGCGGTCATTGAGCTCAATTTGAAGCTGAACTATGGTCCTTTCCAGTTGGCTGAATTTGCTGTCAGCCAAGGCGACATCTTGCTTGCTCTCCAGGGTCACAATTCTGGCTTCCAGGCTATCGACTCGTTCGACACAAATACCTACTGACGATTGCAGGCCAGCCATCTCCCGACGAAACTCCCGCATTTCGTCCCGGACTTCCCGCAGTTCGGACCTGAACAGCCTAATCTCCTCACGAAGGGTCAACTGTGTATCTGGTGAATGCTCCCCATCTGTACCCTGCTCGCTATTTGCCCGCGATGTTACCTTAGGCAACGCAACAGGGGGTCTGGTGTGAGTGCCCAGATCCTGGGTTGCCTTTGCTGGTGACCTGCCAGCAGTACCCTGGTCTGCTGCAACCGCCACGGTCACCGCCACTGCGGAGCCCGCGACAACCGAACGCGAAACCGGGGCACCACTAATCACGCCTCTGACAGGTGTGGCACTGTTGTCTCCCTTTGGCAACTTGCTTCTGCACTCCGGGCATAGCCAGTCACTGCTTGTCGGCGCCGCGTCGGGCAAGCAGGCGAGGTGATACCTATTGTGGCAAGCAAAATTGCCACACGTGGCGCCACCTTTCGCCGACAAGAACTTTCCGCACGCAGCGCACTTAACCATGATTACACGTGGTGCGTCAAAAAATGGATAGATGGCGTACACGTCCCTCGTACCGTTCCAGGCGTCGTGAGATGGCGCGCAGTCTGCGCAATAAATCGAACCAAATGCACAATCTGTGGTACAGTACTAGTAACACCTGGAAAGTAACACTTTTGGAGGTACCAGTCACAAAACAAAATGTATATGTAGCTTCAAAATTAAAAAGTTCAAAACTAAACAATTGGTTTTTATGCAGTTACAATGCCAAATCACTGTTGTTCCATCCCACAAATGTACTTGCATGTAAGTCGCACTTCGGTTGAGTTGTGAACACAAACTTCTCGCGGAATGCTCTGTGATTATTATTTAATTTCAATGAAAACACGAACAGCTGTTGCGTACCGTAAAGCGTCCGTGACGTCACTCCTATATAGATATTAAAATAGCAACTGGCAGCTAAGAGATGACCAGTCTCAACTGACAGCGCCCGTTCACGAATATGACGCCAATATTAGCACCACTCAGCTCAACCATTTTGAAGGGAACCGAATGATCCAACACATGCGCCACCATCAGTGAGACATTTGAGTGAGCATGATAAACTCTCAACTGCCATGCTGATTTATGTCAAACAAGTCCAATAGTAACATAAAAAACCATAAAATAGCTCCATGGTACTCACATTTACAAACTTTGAAAAAAATGCTTCTACATTATACAATACTTTTATTACTTATTTAAAAATTCCAAAAAAAAAAAACATTTAAAAATAATAACAATAATTTCCAAACTAATCAATTTGTTCACCCCGGTGGTAGTGGAGCTGGACCAGCATTGAGCCAAGCATTTTTATCTTGAATATAATCCTCCAACTTATAATATGCCTGCCTGCATAGTGTGCGTTTAATGCAAGATTTAAATTTTGTTTCATTGAGTTCTAATATTTGTGGAGGTATTTTATTATAACATTTCAAACAGTACCCCATGAAAGAAGAGGCCACTTTAGCCAGTCTGAAACCTGGTTGAACTAATTGGTCCCTATTTCTTGTAACATAATTATGTCTATCGCCTCTTTTGCTAAAAAGATGAAGATTTTTTCTAACGTACATGATGTTTTCATAAATATATTGACAAGGCACCGTCATTATATTAATATCCTTAAACAGTTCCCTTAGAGAATCGCACCGGCGAAGATTATAAATAGCTCTGATGGCTCTTTTCTGTAGTATAAAGATTGAGTCGATGTCTGCAGCCCGTCCCCATAGTAAGATACCGTATGACATGATACTATGAAAATAACTAAAATAGACTAGTCTAGCGGTATCAACATCCGTAAATTGGCGGATTTTTCTAACAGCATATGCAGCTAAGCTAAGCCGTCCTGCAAGAGATGTTAAATGAGGACCCCATTGTAGACCTGAGTCAAGCGTTATCCCCAGGAAAACAGTTTTGTCGACAAATTCTAGTTTTTCATCGTTTAGTATTACGTCACAATCACTACTTTTGACATTCGGTAAGGAAAATCTTATGCATTTAGTTTTTTTCCCGTTTAAAAGTAGATTATTAGCAGTGAACCAGTTTTGGACCTGCAATAGTACGTTATTTTCGTCGTCAAGATTATTAGTCCTTCTATTTATCTTAAAAATCAAAGAAGTGTCGTCGGCAAACAACACCATATTAAGTTTATTTTGCAACAAATAGGGTAAATCATTAATATAAACTAAAAATAAAAAAGGACCTAAAATTGAACCTTGGGGTACCCCCATTTTCACATTTAATCCCGACGAATTGACACCGTTTATTTGAACTTGTTGCTGTCTGTCAATCAAATAAGATTTTAATAAGCTTAAAGCTGTTTTGCCTAGTCCGTAATGCTCAAGTTTCAGGAGTAATGTTTCATGAACCACACAATGAAACGCCTTAGACAGGTCACAGAAGATACCTATAGCATCCTGTGCCTCTTCCCACGCATTAAAAATATGTTTTAGTAAGGAGACACCAGCGTCAGTTGTACAACGTCCTTTGGTGAAACCATACTGTTTATCGTGTAAGATGTTATTTGTGTTAAAATGATTAAGCATTTGATTTAACATGGCAACACGGACACCGGCCTATAATTATTAGTGTCTTTACTGTCCCCAGATTTAAAAAGTGGTATCACTTTACTATATTTCATCAGATCCGGAAAAACTCCTGGATCTATACACAAATTAAATATTATAGCTAAGTACGGTGCTATAGTCTCAATAATTGAGGTACAAACTTTGATAGACATACCCCACAAATCTTCTGTCAATTTAACCTTCATTTTAGTTCACATCAACTCGATAGATGGTGTTGTACATTTTAGACCGTCCGCTGAATGGCGGTGTTAAGATTTTCAGCGGTTTCATGACCTCCCTTGTATATTGTAAATAAAATTACTCGTTCTGAACTTGGCGTTTGATTCACAACGTAAATGCCTTGAAGGCTCCTCAGATTTTTAGGGAAATTGTACATGGTCCTTACGAGTCGGACGATAAATCGGTTGATTGAAGTTGAGCTACGCAGCGACATATCCAATACAGGAAACGGTATCGGACGGAGCTGAATTTTGGACCCTATTTCAGTGAAGTATAAACTGAAAAAAAAAAACTGTGAGTACTCTTTGCAATATTGACTTTGAGAAAATTCAAGCAAATTAGAACTTTCAATACAAGAAGAAATAGACTTAGAAAAATTTAGAAATTGTTTGGACTTAGAATAGTTTCGCAAAAAGTCAACAGACGGGGAATCCACGCCGGTTTTCCTACAGAAGTGCCAAACACAGAAAATTTTTATGAAAACATTCATGGACTTGTAATTTTTTTGAGATCGGGCATTCAAGATAATTGAAAATTTGAACTACTTAATTGAGATAATTAAAACAACACATTTAATTTAAACAAAAACTAGTAAACATGGAAACGTATTTTACAATTCAAGAAGATACGAAAACTAAGATTTTTGAATCTTAGTTTTCGTTTTTAATCCAAAGGAATTGGTTAAATCTAGCTATTGCACAGCTGATACATACGGAGTAACCGAAGAACTATACACGGAATATAAAACAGAGTTAAAGGATTGCTTATTTAAGTTTAAGTTAGATTCTAATACTGTTGCAATGTCTAGTTCTAAGGTTATTGAGTCAAACATCGGTCAATCCTTTAGTGTTAGTTTACCCAAAATTTCCATTCCTAGTTTTAATGGTAAATACACCGAATGGACAAGTTTTCGCGATTTATTCATGTCGTTAATACATAGCAACAAAGCATTGGACGATGTTCAACGACTACACTATCTCAAAGTCTACATAACGAGTGAGGCTGAACAGCTTTTACGCCATATTCCTATCACGGCCAGTAATTACAAAGTCTGTTGGGATCAATTGGAACATCGCTATAATAATAAATTACATCTTGCTATTTGTATTTTAAAACGTTTCATGAATCAAAAGAACATAACTTCTGAATCATCCAGTGCCATTAAAGAATTACTTGATACAACAAATGAATGTTTAAACGCCCTTAAAAACTTAGATATTGATATTTCTTCATGGGATATTATTGTAATTTATATTGTTAGTTTAAAACTTGATACTGATTCTAGGAAATTGTGGGAAGTTCAAATCTGTAAATTCAATGACGAATTACCTAAAATAAGAGATTTGCAGGAATTCCTAGAGCAGTGATTCAGGTCTCTTGAATTTTTGGATAGTAAAGTTAGTTACAAGTCAAATAATAGTACTCACACGACTAAGGTTATGCATGTCACTTCAAATTCAACTTGCCAATTTTGTGCTGAAAGTCATAAACTCATAAATTGCAAGAAGTTTGTTAGGGAAAATGTTGATGCACGTCGTGAGTTTGTCCAAACCAATAACTTGTGTTTTAACTGTCTCGGTCCAAATCATTCGGTATTTTCATGTCGTCTCTCAACTAATTGTCGTATATGTAAGAAGAGACACCACTCTCTTCTTCATCTGAAATCAGTCCCTAAAAGCAATCACGTCACACGTGATAAAGAGGAAGATGGTATGAATCAATCTGTGCCATCAACTTCACAGAGCGAGCCACCAAATAACATAGTATCTTGTTTCTCCAACGTAAACAGCCAAGTGTTATTGGCCACTGCCTTGGTTAAGGTAGAAGCGAGAACAGGTACTTTCGTTTAAAGATCTCTTTTAGACCAAGGATCTCAAGCATCGTTTATTACCGAGTCTTCGATACAAATGCTTGGTTTGAAGAAGATAACAAACAAGAGCTTTATTTCAGGACTTGGCAGTGACCAGAGTGCAACATTGCGCTCTAAATGTTTTGTGACCGTAAGTCTTCAGTCATGTCATGATCCCAACTTTATAGTTGTTGTAAAGGCTCATGTTCTTAAAAACATAACATCACTTCTTCCGGAAAGGAAGATTGTTTTGACAGCGTTATCACCTCAAATGTCGGATCTAAAATTAGCTGATCCTTCATTTAATACTCCAAACAAAATTGATATTTTGCTTGGAGCAGAGGTATATTGCCAGATTTTAATGGATGGTGTTATCAAGGGTCTACCTGGGTTTCCCATGGCTCAAAATACCAAACTCGGATGGATCCTGTCTGGCTGTATAAACTCACAAAGTAAGCAAGGTTCTCCGCGAAATAAAATTGTGAACATGCACACTGCGGTAGTGACAGATGATCTCTTAAAGAAGTTTTGGGAGTTAGAGGAATCTTCTTCTGAAAAAAGGCTTTATTCAGAGGAAGAGCAAGCCTGTGAGGATTTCTTTACAGAAACTGTTTCAAGAGACTCATCAGGTCGCTATGTAGTGAGATTGCCTTTCAAGTCAAATGATCCTGAGTGTAAGTTTGGCAACTCTTTCGATATTGCTCGAAAACGGTTTTATTTACTCGAGAAACGGTTGCTTAAGAACATTGAATTTCGGACTAAATATTCTGATGTAATTGAAGAATATTTAACTTTGGGTCATATGGAGGTGGTTCCAGAATTACAGAAAGAGAATCTTAGTGCTGTCTATCTGCCACACCACGCAGTTGTCAAAAATGATAGAACTACAACAAAGGTGAGGGTTGTATTTGATGCATCATGTGTTCTAAATAATGGCTCATCATTAAATAGAGACATGCTGATTAGTCCAAGGCTACAACCTGAACTGAGGCACATCATCATGCGTTGGCGCTGTCATCCAATATGTCTTGTTGCAGACATAGTTAAAATGTACAGACAAGTAAAGGTATCAGAAAAGGATGTAGATTATCAACGCCTTTTATGGCGTAAAAACATAACTTCAGAACTTCAACATCTAAGGTTATTACGTGTAACATTTGGTACATCTTCGGCACCTTACTTAGCTATACGAGCTCTGCAACAGCTTGCACATGATGAAGGTCATAAATACCCTTTAGCAGCAGATAGGGTTTTAAGAGAGTTCTATGTCGACGATCTTATGACAGGTTGCGAAAGCGTTGAAGAAGGTATACAAATATTTCATCAAATGAAAAACCTTCTTAGTCGCGGGGGGTTTGAGCTTCAGAAGTGGTCTTGCAATAACATTTGTTTATTGCAAGAAATTGATAAAGACAGTGAGAATAGGAAGGAAAACCTAGAAATAAAGTTAGATTCTGTTTTGAAAATTTTAGGATTAACCTGGAACAGATCTAACGATGTATTTCAGTATACTGTCCAACTTCCGTCGCTTGAAACACCTGTAACAAAACGTAAGGTAATTTCAGATATTGCAAAATTATTCGATCAACTAGGATGGATTGCGCCCGTCATAACAACAGCCAAGGTTTTCATCCAGAGAATATGGCTTGCTGATATAGGGTGGGATGACGAGATACCAATTGACATTCTCAAGGATTGGCTTTCATATCGGGAGGATCTCGTTCATCTCACTAGTTTTCAACTTCCGAGATGGGTAGGGACACGAAGAGATAATGTTCACATGGAACTACAAGGGTTTTCTGATGCGTCTAACGCAGCATATGCAGCCGTAGTCTACGTTAGATCAGTAGATTGTAACGGTAAGGTTCATGTGAATTTGGTAGCTTCCAAATCAAGGATTGCCCCTGTAAAACAGGTATCAATACCTCGTTTGGAACTTTGCGGAGCTGTTTTACTGGCTAAATTGCTCCTGGAAGTCTCGGAAGTATTGGGTATCTCAAAGGAAAACATGCACGCTTGGACTGACTCTAGTGTTGTTCTTGATTGGCTAAGTAGTCATCCAAGCAAGTGGAAGACTTTTGTGGCCAACAGGGTCTCGGAAATATTGACCATAATGGACAACACTCAATGGGCGCATGTCAAGTCCGATGAGAATCCAGCAGATTGCGTATCGCGGGGCTTAAATCCAAAGCACATGTCTGAAATTCAAATTTGGAAAAATGGCCCTAAATGGCTACAAGAAAATACAGTCCACTATAGTAAGGGGAAGTTTAAGCAAACTGATTTAGAAGAAAGAAAAAATAAGGTCTTATGTCACACAGCAACTGAAGGCATTGATATAATTACAAGGTTTTCAAGTTTAAGTAGGTTAGTTAGGGTGATTTCATTTTGTAGAAGGTTCCTAAAAACAAATAGATCTGACACTAGATCTGTTACTACATGTTGGCTAACGTCTAAGGAATTGTATGAGTCATTACTTACCTGTATTCGGTTATGTCAAAGGGAAGGATTCCTGAAAGAAATAGAGAGTATACAAGGACTAGGTAAAATAAATAAACGCAGTAAACTTACCTCGCTTAATCCATTTCTTGATAGCAAAGACATCCTTAGAGTTGGTGGTCGATTGCAGAAGGCTAACGTAGTAGAAGGAAAGAAACATCCTATCTTGATTCCTTATAATTCACATCTAGCAAAGTTGATTGTTGCAGATGCCCATGAGCGTACTATTCATGGAGGCCCTCAGTTAATGCTAACATACATAAGAACTCGATATTGGATCATAAACGCAAAGAGTCTCGTAAAGCAGCATGTTCGTTATTGTGTCGTTTGTGTTCGTTATGCGGCTCAAACAAACCAACAATTGATGGGCCAATTACCATCAGCCCGTGTCACTGCTTGCCGGCCTTTTTATCAAAGTGGTGTTGATTACGCCGGACCTATCGCCGTCAGAACCACAAAGGGACGTGGTTATCGCTCCACTAAGGGTTACATTTGTTTATTCATCTGTATGGCCACTCGTGCAATTCATCTCGAGGTGGTGAGTGATCTGACCTCAGATGCATTTCTCGCTGCATTTAAGCGTTTTGTTGCTCGTAGAGGGCATTGTGCAGATTTGTGGAGTGATAATGGCACTAACTTTGTTGGAGCGAATAGAGAGCTTAAAAATGTATTACCACGTGAAGGTTCGGTAGCAGCAAGTGACATAGCTGACTGGCTTGCAACAAACGGCACTACCTGGCACTTCATTCCTCCCCATTCTCCAAACTTTGGTGGACTATGGGAAGCTGGAGTGAAGTCCACAAAACATCACCTAAAACGCGTGATCGGCAATAGTACACTCACGTTTGAGGAGATGACGACTCTTTTGTGCCAAATAGAGGCATGTCTTAACTCACGGCCGTTAACACAAGTTAGTTCCAATCCAGAAGATCCATACCCACTCACCCCGGGACATTTTCTTGTGGGTGAGCCTTTAGTACTAGTACCGGATACTAATTATGTAAATATGAACATGAGTACTCTCAAAACATGGCATTTTACTCAACGGCTTGTGCAAGACTTTTGGCGTCGATGGTCGCATGAATACCTTACACAACTACAGCACCGTTATAAATGATCACACATAACTCCGGAACCTAAAGTAGGAGATATTGTGTTGGTTAAAGAGGATGATCTGCCACCTGCTAGATGGTCATTATAACTGACAAGCATGTTGGTGTGGACAATCTTACGCGCGTTGTTTCTTTAAAATGTAAGGATTCTATCATAAAGAGACCAGTGTCCAAGCTCATTATTTTACCTGTTACCATCTAGATTTAAGTTTTGAAATTTGTTTTTGAACTCAAAGGCTACCTGCCACACACAAGTGAAGTGTTGATTTAAGTTTTATATTTTTATTGTTTTTGGTAGTACCTGTATTGTTATCTTGGTGGGCAGATGAATTGTTTTGTCTTTATAGTGTGTTACTTTATGGACACTCTGTCCATGGTGGGCGGAATGTTAGGATTCAAAAGTAGAATTAACATTCATTTTGTTTTATGCATTTTAGTTCACATCAACTCGATAGATGGTGTTGTACATTTTAGACCGTCCGCGTGTTAAGATTTTCAGCGGTTTCATGACCTCCCTTGTATATTGTAAATAAAATTACTCGTTCTGAACTTGGCGTTTGATTCACAACGTAAATGCCTTGAAGGCTCCTCAGATTTTTAGGTAAATTGTACAATTAGTGACATTAGCTATCGAGTTTTTTTTAATTTACTCGCAAAGTATTGAACTTAAAGCTGTTCATGTTACAGCTATTTACATGGCTATAAAAAAAATAACCAAAAGCGACTGGAATCTTCCAACACCCTCAAAATTTCTCTAGTTTATCATCTTGCTAGTGATGTGCCACATGCCATAAAAATCTTTTTATAACTTTGTGAATTCGCTAGAATTGTGAATCGAGTCACAAAAGACTAATATTCAAAATTATGATTTAAAAAATATTTTTGCTTAAATAATACCTGAAAAACCTATTAAAATGTTATCTCACTCTTATAAGGTAAAATCTGTCACGTTTTTCTCTTTTCATGGGTTTTACTAAAGTAAGAAAAAAAAAATTGCATTTTTAACATTTATTTCATAATTTTTACAAATCCTGCTCAATTTGTTGGCCTCTGTTGTAAATGCAGGCCCGACGTCTGTTTCGTATTTCGACAGTTGTTGTACGAAGTCAAATTTCGTCCTTAATTGTATTGAAAGTCTTTGACCCCTCCCGTCGACCATTTCAATTTGGCACACGATGCACCAAACCCTGTATTATGGCGCGCAAATGTTTTAAATACAAAAAAAATTAATTCACTTGTTTACTTCTTTGTTGGTTATATTATATGTATCTAATGTTCTCAGAATAATTGTGTGTATTAATATAGGTATTGTTTTCTAGTGGGTACAATGTAAGATTTACACAATGCTAAAATTGTTAATTAAACTAAATAAATATTATGAGAACATGACATGTTTATTCCAAACTCACCGGGTTGGTATTTGCGATAAATACACGTAATTACTCTGTTTGCATAGATATTTGCGGTGCAAATACTCGTAGAACGTATTTATGTACTTATTTTTTTAAATAAATCATTTATGGTTTATGTTTTTCTAAGACAATATAAACAGAGTACGTAGGTCTATCTAAAACATTACAAGGAGAGATCCTTCAGATTATTAAATCAATATTGTAGTAACCTATATTTTTTTGAATACACAAATAATGAACATTTTTTTGTCAATATTTCTTATTTAATTCATGAAGAAAAAACAACACTTGACACAGCAAAATAAAATATTGGATAATAAAATATTGGATAACAATATTTTATTTTTATTTTTTTAATTTTCGTGATAGGGTGACCGAAATACGTACTCCTCGGTCACATTTCCTTTTTACTGTTCAATAATTGTCGGTAAAAAAAAATATGTCCCAATTACTTAAACCGGTTAATTAATAATATTAATAATTGAAATATTTAAAAATATAATTTATATGTTAGAGTAATAAATAAACGAAATAATAATTGTTTATTTCTCACCACAAAAATGTTTACAATGTAAAGGAGCTTAATTTAAAAGTACTCGATACAAAGCAAAATTTTTATATTGTACTGCAGTAAGTATATAATAGATGATCAAACGAACTTACCTGTGATGTTCGATCATTATTATACGTAGCTTCGTTCGAAGATATATTATAATTAACCATGCAGCTAACGCTTGCGCTAGGCGACCCAATTCGCAGCTTTTCAGAGCCTAAAAGCAGAAACAAAACGCACCGTATCCGAGCGAGTATCTGTCAGTAACGTCAAATGTCATTCTTTCAGAGTTAGAGATAAATCTTAAGTTTTGCTGGGTAGGGTAGGGAGGGTTCCCTATATCTTCGAACGAAGCTACGTATAATAATGATCGAACATCACAGGTAAGTTCGTTTGATCATCTATTATACTTCATTCGTTCGAAGATATATTATAATTAACCATGCAGATGTTAAGAGTCAACTTAAAGCAAAATTAAGATTTTTAATATCAACAAATATATTTCAGGAACCAAAATCTCTTAGGCACTTATTAGGCTCTTAATATAATGGTAATATGAGACAATCAGTCTTTTTTGACATACTTATACATTTTATATTATATAAGTATATATGTCTATTTTCTTTATAATTATTTTAAACATATTAAGGCATTTATAAGCAAATATTTTGTTCAGCATTAAGCACAGCATGAGCAAATTCAGATGAATTGTTGGAAATAGGTATATTATAAAATTTTGCAAAAGTTGAAGAACTGTTTGTTCAGCCGTTTGCCTAATTACATCTAATGATACTCCCCTAGCTTTAGCAGTCGACGTGGATGCATGTCTTGTACTATGCCCTGAAAAAACGCTAATATCTATGCCACACATAGAGAAAGTATATATTATATATATATTATTATTATTATTATCCATCTACTAATGGTAGACGAAGAAATTGGCTTGTGTGGGTTATTCAAAGAGAGTATTAAATGAGTATTATCTTCCCTAATACTCTTGAGTGTATCTAATGTAATAAAATAAAGTAGTGTCAGGGAAGATTTCAGGTTTTGCCGTGCATTTTCGTTACAGAAAATGGCTCTATTTTTGTATGTTGACTAAAACAATAAAAATAATAAAATAAAAAACTAAAATAAAGGTAAATAAGAGGTTCGGTCCGCTGCAACCAGAACCAGATGTTTTTATAGTGTCTAGGATAGAAATGTTTACACCGGTTTCATTAACTATAATATTGGGTATTTTTATAAATCATAAATCTGTGCTACTTGGGCTCTGCTAAGTGCAAACCAATTCACTAACTTTTTAGACAATTTCATTTTTATAGAAACCTTAACATAATCTCTGGATGTGATCATTACGACCAATTTATGAGTCTATTAATTTATTAATTGGTATAGACTGTGTGAATAAGTGAGATCCTATAAGTAACATTGAATTGAGGCATTATTTGGAAGGTAACCTAATGTAACCTCTATGGCTGATGGAAGAACATCATGTCAATATTCTGGAAATTAGTGTAAGGAGGTGTGTAAGATGACACTCTTTAAAAAAGGAATGCAATAGTTTTTTTTATTTTTTATTGAGTACCTATAAAGACTAACAGCTTGAAAAAACTAACATTGTTTTCAATGGTGGACAAGCTTGTGAAGGTCAATATGACATTACCTTTTCATTTTTGCCTTCCCAATATTGGGCTAAATGGAGGAAAGAACACATAAAAGAAATAAATTATCATGTTCAAAGGCAGTAAAAAAACATCTAATTAAATGTATTTTGAATCTGGTATCCAGGAAACACAGGCATCACATTTATGTATTACTTGTAGAAGGGAAAAGATCAATCAGTTTGACCAAACTGAGACACAATATACCTACTAAAATGTAGAGATATTCTGTTTCCACTCTATGTTAGATGTATGAGATTGTTAATTGCTCTCTTTGTTGTCTTTTGAATCCATATATGAAGCAAATAGACAAATCTAATTATTTTCACACCATATTTGCTCCATATTTCTGGCTATATTATTTAATTGTTGATACCGTATTCCTCCCATTCGGTTTATATAAGATACAGCAAACTATTATCAATCTCACACAAAATGTGTAAGTGCTCATGTTTAACAAAATAGAATTTTTAAAGGTAAAAAATGTGAAGCAGTTCTAAATAATTTATGTGATAATTATAATTTTTTATCCTTTTTCCAGAATCCATGGACTTCTGTTATCACTACAATTGCGCCCCCCCCCAGTTCTTGTTGCATCATTGTAGGTCTAGTTTGATGATTGGATGAATTTTTATTTTGAATCTTAGTTGCCTTTACTTATAACTAAGTATTTATGTTCTAATTTTAGTATAGAACCAACCAACAACAAATGTTGTTGCAACAAAATAATGCAACAGTTGATGTACCTATTAAGTGAGTAATCTCTCATAAGCTAAGAAATTTGTTTCTGTAAATATTTTTAAGGGATTTACAGAAACAACATTTTTTGTATGTGACATCAGTCATTGTGTGTCATATATAAAATCTAAATAATTAACATGATTGGGATGGCGTATTTTGTAAAAGGAGTAATTGTTCCTTGAATATTTTTCAACCTTTTATTATATAATAGTAGGCTAGTATGAATAGTGTAGTGTGTATAGTAGTAGACTATATAGTCTGAACCAATACACAAAAGGTCATCAAGATGATGATGTACATACTGATTTGTGAACTTTTGATCATAGATATACATGTAACTACCACTATCAAAAATGCATAATGTGTAAAACAAATCCCATTTGGGACAGCAATAGACTCTTTTTAAATGATCATAATGAAATAATAGGTATCTCCTGTGATCTGGATTCAAATTTTGCCAAAAGATCTCCTGGGTACACTAGAGCTACCGCAGTGATCTTACATCTTATAAATTTGGATGTGTGAACCAATTTGTTCAGGGGTATAAAGGTTTCAATAAACCTCCCTTCTCCATCCCTGTTGGGAAACCAAAAAATATCTTGGATATAAGTTGATTCCCACACGGTTTCCATGGGGAATTTGTGCTCAATGGCAGTAAATTATGAATGGTTTTATACATAAATATGCATTCATCTTGGCCCCTGATCTTGAAGATCCTGATTGATCACTTGTAAAACCATTTTTGTTTTGAACCGTTGAATTTTGGTTGATAAGTTATGGAAGAAAAAATGCACTTACCGAACATCCACAGATGTGTTTCAAAATTGGGGCATTACCACAAATCCTCTATCAACGAGGAAGGGAATGGGCTAATCTGTAAGCATGACTAACCTCTAATTTCAACCATGAGCCTGTGGTGAAACTTTTTGTGTTCTAGCATACACTGGATGTGTTGCGAGAATTGCTTGGTTATAGTTTAATATGAGGACCGCAGATACTTTCGTCCAGGCCTAGGTATTATTCTTTGCTGGTTGTACCAAGATGGACCATTCCCGTTTCCCTGACGGGTTACAGTTGAAGATTAGGCTGGCTTCATAATAAGCTTGCCGCTTCTGTGGCATGTCTTTAGGACTTAAAATGTTCTCTGTTGAAGTATTCCCATGCAGGTAGTCGTCTCTATCAACATCTTTGACAATATCTTTGTTTATGTGAAGTGCAAATCTATTAAAACTCTTCCAGTATCAATCAACTGGGAAAATTAGTTTCAGCCTATTTATGCCATCATTGCTGTGAAGCTTAGATAGGGTCTGATTCCCAATCCCAACTGATCTGTTCTGATTTAATCTTTTTGTATCAGTATATTCTTGTATTATCAGTGAATTACTGACTGAGGCAATAATCTCTATATTATTTTAAACAGTTATTACACACATTTTTATCTAGTTTTTGTTCATATTCCTTGAGTATTTCCAAAAATGGTATTCTAGATGTGGGTTAAGTCATTCATTAAGTCAGGCCATTAAATCATTTGGTTTTGTAGATATAAATACTGTAATACTTCAGGAAATATAGTAACTGGTTCAACGACTAGCTCAGATGCTAGTTCAGGAAATGTTATACTCAAGTCTGTAACAGTTAGGGTTGTGCCTGTTGGAGCCGATGATGATACAACAGATATCTAGTTTAATGTCCACTTCTTGAGGATCATCCTAAATACAAGGTCTAAAAACCTAAAACTATTGACCCTTTTATGGTACCAAAGTGTACCTAGGCAAAGCCTTTCGGATTTTATCAAAAGGTAATGACCATTGTGCATTCATCTCGTAAACACCACGAGTAAGCGGATCACGTCAATGCATCTCGTACATCACCCGTGTCCATGTACCAAAGGGTAAAGATCATCGTGTGTTCATCTCGTAAACACCACGAGTCAGCGGATCGCGCCAATGTATCTCGTACATCACTCGCGTCCATAGGTACAATATTCAAAATCCATTTTACTTGCACTGTAGATAACTTTCCTGACGAAGCTTTTCAGGTTACCCAAAGGTGTGGGGCAAAAAACAATCTCGTATGTTTATCTCGTAAACATCCCGAGTCAGCTAAACGCGTCAATGCATCACGTGCACAACCCGCGTCAGTAGGTATATTCATATTTCGAAACCCATTTGATTTACAGTCTTACACTGTATAATGTACCATGGCAAAGCCTTTAAAGTTATGGAACAAGGAAACCAGCTCGTGTGTTCATCTCGTAAACACCCCGAGGAGTTTGATCGTGTCAATGCATACAATTATTTGGGTTAAGTACGTGAAACTCTTACTTCACTCACTGAATAATCTAATAGATAAATCTATTACTTCACCTGGAATCAAAGAATTAAATAGAGATAGGACAGGTGACGTACTATGTTATCGTCGTTTCGTCCTTTTTTCAAACTTTTCATCATATGAAGATAGTATTTCATATCTTTTCGTTTTGGCATACTTCATTACAAATTATACAAGCACTATGCTCTTATTTAATTACTTAAATTGGTAAAAAAGCAAATAAAACACAACGTAAAACGTATCAAACGTATGGAATGACATTTGACGTTACTGACAGATACTCGCTCGGATACGGTGCGTTTTGTTTCTGCTTTTAGGCTCTGAAAAGCTGCGAATTGGGTCGCCTAGCGCAAGCGTTAGCTGCATGGTTAATTATAATATATCTTCGAACGAATGAAGTATAATTAATGCGGTGGCTGTGATATGCCTCAATTCATTATTTTAATTAAAGTTAAAGATAATGTGGACATTGAAAGGGAACTTAAGACACTGACGGGTTGAGGTAACATGTTGATCCGGAGATTATCTCGTTGTAAGGACCAAGTCAAAGTCACCCTGTTCAAGGGGTATTGTCAGGGTTTGTATGCGAGGGGGGGTGTATGGGTTAGCTTCTTTTTTTATTCTTGATAGGTACACTAAAAGATCGCTGGATGTCCTATGTATCCAATACAACAATGTTTTTAGGATGCTGTTGAAACTGCCCCGTTTCTGTAGTGTGTCGGAAATGTTTGCTCAGAATCGAACTGACGGCTTCCATGCAGTGATTCGCAAGAAAGTCGCATCACTGATGCACAGAACGCGGGTCAGTGGCAATAGCATCCTGAAAACAGTGGTTGAGAGTCCTTACTCCCCTATTCTGAGGCACTATGTGGAAAGAATGGTCAGATAGTTTGCTTCTTGCCATATCGTTTTCTGCACATCTTGCCTCAGACACACACTTCACTGTATGTTATTATTTTTATATCTTTGTTTATTTATGTACTACTAACACAAATTTTAAGATATTTTACTAACAAAGTGGACCATATTGTTGTCTTATCTTAAATAAAATAATAATAATTTATGACCCCATCGCCGTATCTCTACGTTGACGTCGTGGTGGGGCTTGCGTGCTCCAATATACCCTAGGTCTGTATCGGTAAAGTTTGCATTGCCGTAATATGTCTAGGGTGAGGGGCCAGACTAAGAGAGATACAATCCGCAGTGCAGTTTTGTGGCGAACTGTTGGGCATTAGCGACCCCACGGACCCGATCTTCCGGGAGAATTCTTGTTCTTCATCTCCGGCTTGCCTTTATTGGCCGGCCGTAGTGAACACTGACGAGGAACTGAGCTCCCACCTCTCTCTTGCCTTTACTGGCTGGCTTGATTCGCAAGAGCAAACGTGCTCGGGAGAAGGATGTATAATCCAGTAAGGTGCTGGTAGGGATCTTGACCGTACTTCCGGGATTGTCCTGATAGCCGTGGTATACCTCTCCACTCCTCAAGCACCTTAGGATATGTTGCCCTCTTGTTGCTACGTCACTTCGTGCTAGCGGCCGTTTTTGGGGGCCCATTTATTGAGTGTGCAAGTCACCCCCTGCCTTTTTTCGATGCATATTAATAACGTTGTTCAGGCAGGGACCATAGTCTTGACATAGTTCCATGTTACCAGTCCACTTAAGACTCCAAAAACCATAGCCCTATTATCTTTGTTCTCCATATGTCGCAACAGTTTTTCAATAACCGGGGGTTGTCCTTGGGTGCACTAGCATAGCGCGTACAGGGATAATCGTCGGTTGGTATCATGTTCCTTTATAATTATCTAAAGGGCCTCTGCGAGTTGGCTTCGGCTCCTCGTACGCCTCCCAAAGGTCCAGGACCTCAGGGTCCTGAGATAAATAAAATATATAAAAATAATTTATGATAGACTAAATAACAGTATCTATTTATTATTGTTTTTCAAACCCTTAACTGGTCCTATGACGGCTTCGAATACAACTTGTTGATTAACGGCATTCCTTGAAAACGAGTTACTAGTGTTAATATTATGATAATTATGATAATGAAACCATCACGTGGATTCGCACGATGAAACGTTTATTATATATTACAAAAAATTACTTACAAATTACTTACTTATATATAAAAATGTACTGTTTTATGTACAGTCATGAGCTAATACATTGTCACAATTTCAATCTATCTTAACTTGTGCTATTCAAGATGTTACCTACTATAAATGGTTCCCTCTCGTTACGGGCCCTGGTGCAGGCCATGGTCCAAAGCGCGCAGCAGAAATGCTAGCGAAGGAGGCGGCCACACGCGTGTTGGAACGGCCCTCACGCCCCAGCCGCCGGGATATTACCTAACCATCAGATTAGTAATTCAGGATCAACTGTAAGAAAAGAATTTCTACAGATGTCCGTTTTTCTTCTTTTGGAGTCGATGATAGATTCTTTTGGTAGGGCCCAGTTTTTTTTAAGGTGGGAAATCATCCAATGACTTCTCTCGGTCTTTGGTGGAGCGCGAGGGCATGTCAGATTTTTACGGACTAAAACCCACTCCTGTTCCTTCTTTGCCTTCGTTCCAGAGCCCCGGGGTTCACTTTCACATAACCCACAGCCCTAGGTAGGCTTCGACCCTGCTGGGCCCTTACGATTTGCTAACATCTCCTTGAATGTATGTATGCCAGTGGCTTATAGCTTATGTAAAGGGGTAAGATATTGGCCCAATTGGGGCACTCCAACATGTGGCTCATGTTTTGAACCGGGGCAGTGCCTCTTGCCAAGTTGCTTTTGCAGCGGCTTATCTGGGTGCACGGGTGCACTCTCTTTTAACTGATTTAATGCTTTCCATATAGGCCACTGCAAATCCAGATGGCAGATTTTCCTGGGGTTTTTAAAAATATGATGGTGTTAGGTGACGTTTTTCCAACAGCGTGGCTTTCACTTCGAGTGGTGGTCTTTGCAACGAAGTTAGCTCTTCCAGGTCTTAAGCGGGCCTGGTCTAAACGAGGCTTCCCTTAATAATCATACAATTTTACCTAATTTGACACAATTATAGTTATACCTACCTAAGCATTAAAATTCAACAGTTTTATTACCGTAGGAATCTCACATCGACTTTTATAGGTAAATAATTACCTATTTGAATTTAATTGTTTTGTTTTGTTGGTTGTTTCAATTTAGTGTGATTCACAACGTAATTAAAATATGATTATATAAAGTAAAACGAGTGGATAACTGTACGGGCACGCTCAGCGCAACTATATTGTAAATCTGTACTTTTTATTTTTTTGTGTTGTTTCCTATTGTATTGCCTGCATCGAATAAATACTATTCTATTCTATTCAACGTTTTAGGTATGTATTACAAAAATACTTTGTGAGATCAGCCCCCCTAGCCAAGTTACGATCGTTTCGTTTGCGTCAAACGCCTCGAGTAGGCCACGTCTCCGATTCCTTTGTTTTAACGTCATCTGAACACTCAGTCACGTGGTCAGAACAAAGGAATCGGAGGCGTGGCCAACTCGAGGCGTTCGACGCAAACTAAACGATTGTAACTTGGCTAGGGGGCTGACTATGTAATTAAAACTTTAAATAAACATTATTTTCGCCTCTTAGAAATTTTTATGGGATTATGAGAACTTGTAACATAAAATATTTCGTGCGTAGCGTAGTCTATACAAGTTACAAAATAAACGAATGAATAAAGAGACTTTGAGTCCAAAGGCTAACACAATGGCCAAGTCGTGGACGGCGTGTAGTGTCCCACGCACGCTTCATAGAGATCTAGATGTCAGCAAAACCGTAGGGGCCCAGCAGGGCCGAAGCCTACTGGGGCCATGGGTTGACTTCCGAAAGAGAAACCTGTGGTCCTGGAACGCAAAGGGCAAAGAAGTAACATAGGTGTGGTTTTAGTCAGCAAAAGTCTGACATCTCTTCTCGCTCCACCCTAGAGCGAGAGAAGTCATTGGATGATTTCCCATGTAGCGACATCTATGGCGTCACATAAGAACTAATCCTGCATCACGCAATCAAAGTTCTCCGCGCGATTTGAATATATACGACAGCCCGAAATCATCTATCGGGCAATAGCCCACCAGACATAACACCCGTCTGGTTGGAGGATCCTCCCTTTTCAACGGAGGTATGTGGGGCTTTACTCTCTGTTCCACATACCCTTAAACCCACCTCATAAAAAAAAGTGGTAAACCAAAGTTCATAAATATCTTTTGTAAGAAAAATCTCAGTCCAACTGAAGGAACAAGAAAGAAGGAAGTTACTTTATGATTTCCCACGCTCAAAAAAGTAATAATTATATACACGGTATCTTTCACATCGGCTCACAAATGATCCAGTTCATCATTCAACATCAACATCCGTTCTGGACCCCCAGTGGTGGAATTTTTCGTCGGCTTTTTCCTAATACCTATATAAAAAAAAAACTGTACTCTTTTAAATTTAAACTGTAAAATCGTTATTCTAACCAACCCCGATGATATTTTAAATAGTAAAAAAAGAAAAAAAAATAACAAAAAATTTATTTATTAAAAAGTTGACATGATGAAGTTGACGATGACATTTTTAATTTTAAAAGTAATTAATTCATTTTTTTTTACTAAATATGTTACAATAACGATTTTATACAGTGTAATTTTTAAAATTTAAAGATTTTTTTTTAATTAGGAAAAAAAACTGACGAAAACTTCCACCACTGGGGGGTCCAGAATCATGTACTGGATCCATGGTATTTATTTGGGCCTTGATGTCGAAGACACCCTGTATATTATTGTTTATTAATTTATATTTTGGTTTTTGTATCTAACTTCTTAGTTTTGAAGTATAGCACAATGGTAATAAATCGATGAATTTCTGGATATGAATTTTCTATTAGGCTCCATTAAACATCTCGCCTCATCTGGAGATCAATGTGGTGTTCACTATTTAGGGATTTGGGTTTATAAATGAAACAACCAAATTATCAGTAAGTAGGCGCAACTTCAGAATGACGTCTACTCGTCCTCGGGAACGGATCGAGTGTCAGTAGAGTTTCTTGCACGTTTATTTATATTAAGATGTTGGTACCTGTACTACGAGTAATTGTATATTTCGATAGGCTCACATTCGACCACTTTCTCACCTGATGGTAAGCGATGATGTGGTCAACGATGAAACACGCTTGCCTGGAAGTAACCTATATTATACTTATATTATATACCTATATATAGTATTTATTCTTGACTTAAAGACCCCTAGGTTGTACCTAACAGAAAAGACAGACTCCGGCAGGGAGTTCCACTCCTTAGCTGTACGTGCAATAAACGTATTCCCAAAAACGTTTTGTGCGTGTGGGTGGGATGTCCACCATGTACCTTAAGTACTGGTGGACACATGCCTTACGTATAGTGGTCCTGTGAAGGAATGGGCTTGGCGTTATAATTATATATTTGTAGTATTATTCGTGTACATTTGTCGTGCTCGAATAGCTATAGATATTATTAAGAAACGGTAAGTCATGTGATTTCGTTCAAGTTGACACCAATTCCATTTAAGTACGACTCATTCATAGTGAATCATTGTGCAAAGGCTAGCTCAAGACTTTGATGGGATACTTGTTGCCATATTTTTCAATGTTTAACAGTGATCAGACAATTTATGTTCGGATTAAACTGTTGAAACACTTGATTGATCAATTATTTTCTAGAACTATTTAGGTTTACAGAGTCAAGGAAACGTTTTCTTCAGATATGATATAAAAATTTAAAAAGTGTAGTCATCCATATACATAAAAGGAGAAACTGATTGACTGATATATCAACGCACAGTCGAAACTACAGGGCCTAGGAGCGTGAAATTTTTCACAAAGTTTTCTTTTATGACGTAGGCAAGCACTAAGAGAGGATTTTCCGAAATTCACCCCCAAAGAGGATGAAACGGGGTCCAGGTGAAGGTGAGGTGGTTGTGGTATGGGTCGGGGAGAGGTGAGGTGGGGGATGGGGGGCTGTGAAGGTTTCCTTTTGTAAATTTTAAACTTGGTGTGCAATAAAGTACCTATATATAAATAAATAAATAAAGCTGGTACGAATATAAAATTAAAAAGGCATTGGAAAACCTACTACAATAACTACCTATTTTGTTCAGTTAACACCAAAAGGTATTATTATAATAACAGTTAGAGACAAAATTTTTCATTGAGCCACGAGAGCATATTTTATTCTTGTGTGTGTACATCTTCCCAACGATGATAACAAATTAAAAAATATATTAAATAATTTATGTATATTTATATTGTATACATACCTAAATACTTTTGAACCCTTATTGTCTTAATAATCCTTTATATTTTTATGCACCTGCCATATTTTCTCTTCACCGCCCTAGGTTGACTGGTAGAGAATGCCTAACTAAGGCATTAAGTCCGCCTTTGTACTTTTGTGTTGCATGAAGTTTTAATAAATCTATATAATATAAAAATTAATAGCTAGTCGTTAGTCTCGCTAAAACTCAAAAACGGCTGAATCGATTTGGCTAATATTGGTCTTGAAATATTCGAGATAGTCCAGGGAAGGTTTAAACGGCGAGAGAAAATGGAAAAAATCACGTAAGAAAAAATCCGAATGCAACGCCATCTCTTATTAAAAATGTCATTATAAAATTAACTATGCTGTTTTGGTAATGCCAGTAGATGGCGTTATCCTTACTATTAGGTGGTACGAAGTTCGCCGGGTCAGCTAGATACATAATAAATAAATAAATAAGCTATCCTGCATCATGACACCTTTAAGAGTAACAGCATCATCTTCTCTATTAACCCTTCAACCGCTTACGTTGAATTAGTCCGACGAGTGTTTTCGTGTCCTATTCGCCAGGGTCGTGTGTTAACGACTGGGTATTCCATCTTGTTTTGTTTAAAGAAATCCCTATAGGTGACAGAAAAGCTGACGAGATGCAATATTTGGTCATGGATGTGCGACTCCAAGAACCGTCACAGATGGCGAGACACCATCAATAAGAAGCTAATCCAGCGAGAACTTCACGGACCCTCAGTATTGAGGAACACGACTCGAGGAGGAGGAGTGTGACTCTGGTGGAATAAACGCGAGTGTTTGTTGGATATATTCGACGAAAACGGTTATAAGGTTAATAACTGACATCTGTGTACAATGCGACTCAAATTAGAATACGAACATCAACAAGGGCGCCGACTCCGTGGGTGCTCGGGGGCTCGAGCACCCATGAGAAATAAACAGTGGGTGCCGAGCACCCCTGAGAATAGACATCAAGAAACAGATCAGTAATCGCCTTTTAGGGATGGGCGTTTTTTCATTACCCGACAACCCGTTTAGCACAGTGGTTTAGAGCGCCGGTTGTGACGCAAGGGTCGCGGGTTCGATTCCCGCAACAACACAAATGATTGTTGAAGAAACTGATATTTGTGTTGGGTCTGGGTGTTTGTGGTACCTTTGTTGTTCCTGGTTTCCACAGTACAAGGGAAAACTTTAGTTTGGGACCAGGACAATGTATGTGATGTTTTCTCAATTTATTATTATTTATTAAATCAGTCAATCAGTCTGTCAATCAGTGTGCATTTCTCTTCTCACACTTCGCCACTTTTTCGAGTCATCAAATGAGCATGAGCACCCATGAGGTTTTCTAAAAGATGGCGCCGCTGAACGTCAATGACCTCTATATGTCAAATGTTACTTGAAAAGTACGGTTTGCCCAGATTTATTTGCGTATCAATAACGGTTTCTTTTTTTTGTTTAACCGAGTCTTGGTTAAATCTAAGTGAAGAAAAAATGTTATTGTTTAATATACATTAGTTAAATATATTACAAGTCATAATTAGATTAAAAAATCTGTTTTCTTTCTTATTTTCATTGTTGGCAATAATTCGCCTTCTTCCATTCGCCACTGCTCAGACACTTCACACATTAATATAGCATAGCATAGTCTGCCTTATAATGTTCCCACTGTTGGGAAAAAACAAGCAACACGCACAACATAGCTTTTGGTGTACCTCAAGGCAGTATTCTTGGACCCGCAGTCTTCTTAGTTTATTTAAATGATATGTCCTCAATCAACATCAGAAATGCAGACATTATAAACTACGCGGATGGTATAGTAGTAATCTTTCACGGTAAAACATGGAATACAGTTAAATCCTCATCACAAACTGGACTCCAACATATTGTCGAATGGCTGAATAGCAACCTATTAACCCTAAATACCTCAAAGACAAACTTTATTTGCTTTCATAAAACTGCTGTATCTGCACCTCCACCTGATTTAGGGTTAATAGCTCATACTTGCCAAACATCTGCCGACCCTTATCTCAATGCAAATTTACCAACATGCGAATGCAAACCGATAAATAAAGTAACATACACGAAGTACGAGTACTTAGGAGTAATCATAGATGAAAAACTTAATTTCAGTGAGCATATTGCGGCAATATCTGCAAGGGTAAGAAATATTATATACGTAATGAAAGAGCTAAGAGATGTGGCTACATAAAAACTTCTTAGAAAAATTTACATCACACGATGTCAATCGATCCAGTCTTATTGTATCCTAGCCTGGGGTGGCACTGCTCCTTCTCATCTCTTAGGCTTAGAAAGCTCACAACGTGCAGTCCTTAAGATTATGATCAAAAAACCTTTCCGCTTCCCTACCGTTCTCCTTTACAAAGAAACTCAGGTACTTAGTGTCAGAAAATTATACCTATTAAAAATCACTCTTCTTACTCATAAAGAAGCATTACAATTACCAGACTACGAGGAAATGGTAAGGAAGCGTGTGTTCAAGCTGCCCATCATTCCCTTCAAAACAGAATTCGCCAAAAGGTTCAGTACTTACATGAAAACACTTGTTTACAATCATTTCACCAAAATTCTTAGTTTAAGTAACTTATCGCTTCGTGACGCAAAAACTAAAATAACCAAAGAATTGATAGATTGGACGTATGATAGCACAGAACATTTTATATGACAGTTATTATGATAAGAAATGATCTCAAAGTTTTTTCGTTACTTATATAAATTCGATAGTATTTAGTAATGTATAAAACCTCGTAAGCTTGTATTTTAATAATTTAGATAATAGTCTAGATACTATTTTTGAAATGTTACTTATAAGAAACACACTGCATTATCATTATAATTTGTAACTCATAAAAACTTGTTAGCTTCATGCGGGACAGGCCTCGCCTAGTGCAGGAAGTATTCGGAAACTATGCTTTGTTAATTAAATAATGAAAACAAAATTTTCACTCCCTGTAACCTAATTTTTAGGGTTCCGTAGCCAAATGGACAAAAACGGTAGTTTGCGCGAGAGACACTTCCAAAGTGGTAAAATGTGTCCCCCCCCCCGTAACTTCTAAAATAAAACTAAAAAAAATATATGATGTACATTACATTACCTTATAAACTTCCACCGAAAATTGGTTTGAACGAGATCTAGTAAGTAGTTTTTTTTTAATACGTCATAAATCGTAAACCGCATTGTACCTTTCAAGTTTGTACGGAACCCTCAGTGCGTGAGTCCGACTCGTACTTGCCCAGTTTTTTTATTTCTTACTAAAAATAAATTATTATTATTATATTAAATAGTTCAATTCCCAAATGGAGTCTCGAAGATTTTTCCGAATTGCAAAAAAGTTTTTCTTTGTGACGTAGGTAACAACAAATTTACTGTTTTCAGATTTATTCCTTAACCTGTGCTATAAGACCTTGCTTTATGTCAAATTTCAGGATTCTAGGTCAACGGAACCCTATGAATTTTAATTCCCTTGAGAGTGTCGAAATATACGTTTTTTTGCGACATAAACGGCCGTATCTTTTTTTTTTCGTTTCGTTTTTCACAGCTTCACGGGACTGCAGGCCTGAGTATATGGTTTTAATTTCAACTCAATACCTTCACGCTTTCCCGAGATAAAGGGTCTTGACAGATACACGGACAACAATGTGATCTTATAAGGGTTCCGTTTTTTCCTTTTGAGGTACGGAACCATAAAAAACCTTGAAATTGAAACATAGCTAATCAGCATAATAAAATATCTCTCTCGATAGGCCTAAGTATTTATGATTGATTATAGGCATTGCTTAATACAAATATTGGTATCTTATCACTAACATTACGACTTTACGAGTACCTACAGACATATTTCAATGTCGTCTACATTTTCTCATACCGTGAAACAAGTCTGAAGTAATCTTTAATCTAATCTTTTTGCAAGACCTTGGGGATCAGTTTCCTGAAAGGTAACCTGCCCTTAGCTAGCCGTCTCTGACCATACAGCTCAAATTATAAAATGTCCCGTCAAAAAGACCTGCACGATCACACACTGGTTCTCTTATAAACGCGATTTTTGCCAGGAAAATGTCAAAAAATTTAAAGAGGCTCTCCAAAGTCTTAGTTTTAATAGTGTTTATAGCTGCAAAGATCCAAACAATGCATTTAAAGAGTTTCATAACTTATTCAAATTATTTTACGATCTGTGTTTCCCTTTAAAGAAAATAAAAAATGTAACTACTAAACCACAAAAATGGATCACAAAAGGCATTAAACTGTGCTCTAAACGTAAACGTGAGATGCTATGGACCTTCAGGCGGCATCCAAATGTAGTCAATAAACAAAGATATCATTCCTATTCCAAACGTTTAAAAAAAATTATCAAATTGACCCAAAAATCGCAAAATAGCCATTTTATCAATAACGCTGTAAATAAAACTAAAGCAACCTGGAGGGTTATAAACTCATCAAAAAATAACATTCCAAGGAACAGTCCTTAGAAACTTCTTATTGACAATAAATACGTAACAAATCCAACTGACATTGTAGAACTATTTAATAATCATTTTATTGACCAAATACAGCCAACAAACAATTCTGACCATAAACTAACAGTAACAAATTCAAACATGAATTCATTATTCCTATCACCCACAGCACCAATTGACATTTATAAAATAATTTTGACTCTGAAAAATACGAATAGCTCTGGCTTTGACGACATTGAGACTAAAATAATAAAAAGCGTAGCTGTTGAAATTTCACCGGTTTTTAGTTTTATTACTAACCTATGTATAGAACATGGTGTTTTTCCCGAAGACTTAAAACTGTCCGTAATAAAACCACTACATAAAAAAGATGATCCTCAAAATATACAAAACTACAGACCCATTGCTCTTCTTTCAATATTTTCCAAAATAATTGAAAAGGTTATTTATAACAGTATATACATGTTTCTTGAAAAAAATGGCATTTTAACCAAAGAGCAGTATGGTTTTAGAAAGTGTAAAAACATAAACATGGCCATTTATGAATTGATCAATGAAATAGTTACAAATATGGACCAAAAAATACCTGTAACAGCCTTATTTATGGATATGACTAAGGCTTTTGATTTTGTTGACCATGGAATCCTTCTAAATAAGCTATATAAATATGGCATTAGAGGCAAAGTTTTGGACTTAATAAAGTCATACTTTACTGGCAGAAAACAGGTAACTAGTATTTCAGCAGTCGATGTTCAAACTAAAACTGAAATTAATTACCAATCGAGAGAGAGACAAATTTACTATGGTGTACCTCAGGGAAGTGTGCTTGACCCTCTCTTATTTTTATGCTACATAAATGACCTTCCGAAAACCATACCACATCCTATGACCCTATTTGCTGATGACTGTACTATAGTATTTTCTGGTAAAAATAGTGACTCATATGAAAATGACATAAACAGTAGCTTAAGTCTAATAATTCAGTGGCTAAATAATAATAATTTACAGATTAATCTAAAAAAAAAACTCAAATAATGACATTTAAACAAAGAACTAATCCTAAAACTCTTGACATTAATTATGACCAAAATAAGATTATTAAAACGGAACGAACCAAATTTCTAGGTATTTGGCTAGACGAAAACATGACATGGAATACACACATAGAGACTATGATAAAAAAAATTCATCAATTTTGTTATGCTTTACACAATTTGAATAAGGTTGCAAATCGTAATACTGTCCTTACTGCATATCATGCATATGTCACCACAACTCTTCGTTACGGCATAATATTTTGGGGCAACTCTACCAATAGAGAAATGGCATTTAAGGCCCAAAAACAATGTCTTCGAGCCATATGTTTGTTAAAAATCACCGAAAGTTGCAAACCATTTTTCGTTAGTTTAAAAATACTTACGCTTCCATCCCTCTATATTTATGAAATTTCAATATTTATTAAGGAGAATCTGTCTTTTGAAAAACTTAATACTAGACGTCACCAAAGCACACTAAAATCAAAAAAACACAATACTGCACTTTTCTCAAAGAGTTGTCTCGGCATGGGTCCAAAGATTTACAATAAACTACCAAAAACTTTAAAAAGCATGATCAGCATAAACCATTTTAAATCGCAACTTAAAAAATTCTTGATTGAAAAGGCTTACTATTCTATCAATGAGTTTTTAGATGATAGAAGCATAAAATAATAAATGGCCGATCCACTTATTCTTATTGTTTACGACGTTACTATTGTTTAAAACAGTTTTATTTAGTTTATAGTTTTTTTACGCCTAATTTGTACGCCTTGCAAGGCAAAACATAGTAATACAACGAAAATTTTATACCATGTACCATATTACCTATGTTAAACAAATAAAATACTTTGACTTTGACTTTGACTTTGACTTAGAAATATTTTCTTATGAAGGTTTTTTTTTTTAGGTGGGAAAATCATCTTATGACAAATCGCGCTCTTGGGCGGAGCGGAAAATAGTGTCAGACTTTTACTGACTAAAAACCCACTCCTGTTCCTTCTTTGCCTTCGTCCCAGGGCCCCGGGTTTCACTTTCACACTACCCGTGGCCCCAGTAGGCTTCGACCCTGTTGGGCCCCTACGATTTGCTGACATCTCCCTGAGGCGCGCGTGGAACAATACGCGCCGTCGACGATTTGGGCTCGGTCCGGACGGTTACCGGACGATCGGACGGCGAGCCACCCATTGCTCGCCGTCCGCAAGCCCTCGCCTACGGTGGCCGGAAATCGGGATCGGAATCCCGGCGGCGGTTGGGGCGTGAGGACCGTTGCCTCACGCGATCGGCCGCCTCCTTTGCTAGCATTACTGCTTCGCAGAAGGAGGCGACCGCCTGCCACTCCTCCTCGCTCCGGACCATGGCCTGTACCAAGGCCCGGCGCGAGAGATCGCCGCCGCCGATCGCCCCCACGAGGACACGGCGTTGCTCTGCCCAAGCGGGGCACATCTCCACCGTGTGCTCCACCGTGTCCTCCGGGCGGTCCACACAGTGGCGACACCCGGGCGTCGCTTCCGCACGAATCCGGTGCAGGAACTTCCCGAACTTACCGTGTTCGGTGAGAACCTGCGTCATGCGGAAGGTGAGGACGCCGTGAGGTCTTTCCAACCACGCCTCAAAGAGGGGACTTACCGCCATAATTGTGGCGTGCCCATTTCTTATGAAGGTGGAGTTTTCGTAAAACAACGTTCTATCACGTAAGGTCTAGTGTTCGTAGGGGTCCAGCAGGGTAGAAGCCTATTGGGTTCATGGGTTCGCTTCTGAAAGGAAAACCCGGGGTCTTGGATCGCAAGGCAAAAAGTCTGTCACGGCCTCCCGTTTCGCCCTACAGCGAAATAAGTCATTGGATGATTTACCACTTAAAAAAGAATGGACTAGTGTAACTGTTGGCAATCGCCACAGCTTAGAGTGGGATTATAGGTTTCAGTCAATTATCAAGAGGTTTTCGTTTATTTAATTCTCGGTACCTGGGACCTTACCGTATTAAAATGTCAGGCAAGCGAGCGAGAAAGTGGGATGGAGCTATACATCCTGTGTAGTTCCATCCCTTTAACAGTTCTGTTTAGGTCGTAAAATGGATCGCGTTAAGAGATCGTTGTAGGGCTTCTGTTCAGAGTCTGGATTTTTGAGCGGGTTGCTGTAAAATGGCTGGTCTTTTATAATTTGTTACTGAAATCTTATTGTTCGGTCAGACTGGAAGAGCGGCTGCGGGGCGGGCGCGGCGCTTCAATCTCAAACATAAGAACTTAGTGTCCATAGCGGGCACGCGGGCGCGTGAAGCGTCGCGGGTAGCTCAACGCGGGACGCGCGCCATAGCTCGTTCATCCAAGTGGCCACAGTGAGTGCGCGGGCGGCGAGCTGAAACCCTATTTGAACAAGCGCCGCACTGCCAGTCTGGCCAAGCAACAGGCGCGCGTTCCTACAACCGCGCCGCTCCCCAGCACCGCGCTGCCAGTCTGGCCAAGCAACAGGCGCGCGTTCCTACAACCGCGCCGCTCCCCAGCACCGCGCTGCCAGTCTGGCCAAGCAACAGGCGCGCGTTCCTGCAACCGCGCCGCTCCCCAGCACCGCGCTGCCAGTCTGGCCAAGCAACAGGCGCGCGTTCCTGCAACCGCGCCGCGCCCCAGCACCGCGCTGCCAGTCTGGCCAAGCAACAGGCGCGCGTTCCTGCAACCGCGCCGCTCCCCAGCACCGCGCTGCCAGTCTGCCCAAGCAACAGGCGCGCGTTCCTGCAACCGCGCCGCTCCCCAGCACCGCGCTGCCAGTCTGGCCAAGCAACAGGCGCGCGTTCCTGCAACCGCGTCGCTCCCCAGCACCGCGCTGCCAGTCTGGCCAAGCAACAGGCGCGCGTTCCTGCAACCGCGCCGCTCCCCAGCACCGCGCTGCCAGTCTGGCCAAGCAACAGGCGCGCGTTCCTGCAACCGCGCCGCTCCCCAGCACCGCGCTGCCAGTCTGGCCAAGCAACAGGCGCGCGTTCCTGCAACCGCGCCGCTCCCCAGCACCGCGCTGCCAGTCTGGCCAAGCAACAGGCGCGCGTTCCTGCAACCGCGCCGCTCCCCAGCACCGCGCTGCCAGTCTGGCCAAGCAACAGGCGCGCGTTCCTGCAACCGCGCCGCTCCCCAGCACCGCGCTGCCAGTCTGCCCAAGCAACAGGCGCGCGTTCCTGCAACCGCGCCGCTCCCCAGCACCGCGCTGCCAGTCTGGCCAAGCAACAGGCGCGCGTTCCTGCAACCGCGCCGCTCCCCAGCACCGCGCTGCCAGTCTGGCCAAGCAACAGGCGCGCGTTCCTGCAACTGCGCCGCTCCCCAGCACCGCGCTGCCAGTCTGGCCAAGCAACAGGCGCGCGTTCCTGCAACCGCGCCGCTCCCCAGCACCGCGCTGCCAGTCTGGCCAAGCAACAGGCGCGCGTTCCTGCAACCGCGCCGCTCCCCAGCACCGCGCTGCCAGTCTGGCCAAGCACTTAAACAGGAAACAACGGGTGTTCGCTACACCTTTGTTGTACCAAAAATATGGATAGAACAGTGTATACCTGTAAGAATAACCAATAGAACGACATCTTTACATACTAAACCCGATATCCGTAATAGAAGTATCTACCGTATATAGGGTGACTGGCAATTAGTGTACGATACTTAAACACGTGATTGTGCTCATGATAACAAACAATTTTTAATATAGGAGCAAAGCCGAAATCGCGAAAAAAATATCAGCTGTTCAGTACATTAGGCAAACGTTAATGTACTGAACAGCTGATTTTTTTTCGCGATTTCAGGTTTGTCCTCATAGTAAAAGTGGTTGGTTATCATGAGCACAATCACGTGTTCAAGTATCGTACACTAATTGCCAGTCACCCTATATATTATGTCTATACGTTGTCTATACGTAAGGACCTGTAATTGGCTTTCTAGTGATTATGGTTTCCTTTTTTGTCTGGTTTTATTAGCTGTAAGTCCTCCATGTACTAAATAAATAAATAAAAAAATAAATATGATCAACTAGCTTCTGCCAGCAAGTAGAAAATGGTCTCCAAGAGAACATTCTCCTTGGATGAAAAGTACCCTACGTGCTACTCCAGGACATGGTCTGCCAGTGTGCCAAGATTCATCTGAATCCGTTAATCCATTCGAGAATGAAGAAATAACAAACCTACATACACAAAAACTTTCTCCTTACAATAAGTATTAGAGTGTTTTTAATACCGTGCGGAATTGCTCCGCACACGTAACCTCTGCAAATGTCCCTAACATACAAGTATTTATTGTAATGCGTGCGCACGCGGGACGCGTTTTTTTGAAATTTTCTGCATGCCGAGCAATTCCGCATGCATGATGAAATTCGAATGATATTAAAAACACCCTAAGTGTGTGTTCTGAGAGAAAATTATCATAGGACATACGCCTGGAACCGGCTTGTACTAGAACCACTAGTCCACCATGGTGGACATCCCACCCATACGTACAAAGCGTTTTGGGAACACATTCATAATGCGTACAGCTAAGGAGTGGAATTCCCTGCCCGAGTCTGTGTTCCCTGATAGCTACAACCTAGGGGTCTTTAAGTCAAGAGTGAATAGGTTACTTCTAGGCAAGCGTGCTCCATCGTCGGCCACATCATCGCTTACCATCAGGTGAGATGGTGGTCAAACGCGAGCCTATCAATAATAAAAAAAAAAAAAAAAAAAAAACAGAAGAAGACATGTGACATCCACCAACCCGCACTGGGCCCGCGTGGTGGATTACGGCCCATACCCTCTCCTAGAGAGGAGGCCTGAGTCCCAACAGTGGGAACATTATAAGTCCGACTAGGCTATACGTCTGGAATAAAATGTATCCTATGTGCTATACCCGGATGGTAGGTATATTCGTGTACCAATTATAACATTTCATCCAAATCCATTCAGCCATTTGAATGTGGAGTAACAAACATACACAGCAATAGACACATATCTACAAACTGTCGCCTTTTATTGTTTCATCTATTTTGCAGAAATCTGTAGATCTTCTGGTTTCTTAACCGGTGATAATTTTAACGTGTCACATGATCAAGTCAGACTGATGCCTAATTTGGATTAAGTACATACATTCAGTCAACAATAAGGACACGTATAAAGTGTGATATGACATCGTGTCATGCCACAATAATTTGAAATGTGGCTCGATGTTTTAAAATAATAATAAATAGCAGTCGTGGTTTCTACTTTAGAGAAACGTTCTGTAGCCTCTTTTTCAGAGGAATTGTTAATTATCAGTATTTACATTAAGTACTTATAAAATCTACACTAATAATAATGAGGTAAAGTTTGTTTTTTTGTTTATAGGAGGTAATCTTTAGAAGTACTGGTCCGATTGCGAAAAAATTTTCACCGATAGAAAGCTGCTTTATTCCTGAGTGACATAGGATATATTTTATGTATGAGTGCGAAGCCGCGGGCTAAAGCTAAGTACTTAATAAATTTAAGAAAAGTTGATTAAACCCAGAGAAAGTATAATTTTTATGATGTGGGAAATCATCCAATGACTTCTTTCACTCTAGGGCGGAGCGGGAGAGCATGACGGACTTTTACTGATTAAAACCACACCTGCGTTCCTTCTTTCCCTTGCGTACCAGGACCCAGGGTTTTAGAGACAGTATACTTGATGTTCAGGATCCAGCTTGGTCGAAATAAATAATTATTATTCTCTTTATTCCTAAAAATACCAAAAAAAAAAACATTAAAAAATACAAACAAAAAAAGAACAAATAATTATTATTAAATTATACTTGTTGGATGTTTCCTTCCTCATTGCGTTTTATTATAACTTATACGTCATGTCACTCATTGTAATAAGAATGATGTACGTAAATTACGTGGGTATTTATTAAACACTTAATAAATACAAAAGAACCTATAAGAAGTTAGCAGATCAGATGGTAAACAAACCGTATAAAAAAACCCGGGTAGAATCTGGAGGAGACTCGCAAAGACTAGGGAACCATAATAAATATATCACAAGAAGAAGTAGGTCTTTACGCAATAGAAAAGAAAAAGTTGTCATGTTTTTTTTTTGGTTTGGGAAGTCATCAAATAAATGCTCCCGCTCTGGCTGGAGCGAGAAGGAGTGGCAGACTTTTAGGGCAACAGAAGGAACACAGGTGGGTTTTAGTCAGCTAAAACCCACCCGTGTTCCTTCAGTTACCCTTCGCGTTCCAGAGTCGCGTTGACTATTTCGAACAGCCCAGTTAATGATGACTACAAAAATAAGAACAAAGAAACAGCAAAAAATACAAACACAACGCAATTTACGCCTTATTATATCAATTCCTGATATAATATTGGAACGCAAACAATTTTACGATTGTAAACAATTTATTCTTGACAAATAGCACAATTGATCTGTGACGTATGACGTAGATCCAAGATGGCTGCCGGCGCGTGCGCACTATCATCCCAAGGCAAACGGTGCTTATTTCAATACTTTATTTGCTCGATATTGATAGCATTATCTCTGGAGTTGCGTCATCAATTGATTGATGTTTCATAATTAACATATAACAAAGTTAGTCTTAAATAGATAGATAGATAGATATATTCTTTATTGTGCACCGAAAAAATAAAAATAAAATAGATCTTAGTGCTCCTGATGATAAATCGCTTTAAAGTTACTGACTGAATATATTTTATTTATTTTGTACCGCACAAATATAAACCTATTTTTTTTTAATTTAAGTCTTTAAGTCAAGAGTGAATAGGCTACTTCTAGGCAAGCGTGCTCCATCGTCGACCACATCATAGCTTACCATCGGTAAGATGGTGGTCAAACGCGAGCCTACCATTAATAAAAAAAAAGTATTAATTATAATTGTAGTTATTTACATTTTTATTAATTGGGTTGATTGACCTGGAATTATAATAATAATAATAAACTTTATTGTCAGACCGGAGATCAATATTTTCATTACATTAAATTGATACCTACTAAAAAAAACAAAAAGACATACAATAAGACATACAATACAAAACAAAACAAAACAATACAATACAACACAATACAGTACAATACAATAAGCCAATACAACAATAACAACAACACACAACAACAACAACAACAATATAATAGGTTTTTTAGTATTATAAGTTCAACGGTTACTTTTAGGCGTTCTCCATCGTCGACCACATCATCGCTTCGCTTCTTCGCTTAGATAGTGAGGATAAATCCACTCCTTAGTAGTTACGAGTGCGTGCACCATTTATGTGTTATCAAAACGTTTTGTGCGTATGGGTGAGTTAGATAGATAGATATATTCTTTATAAAATTACAATAGGAACTTAAAATTAATACGGTGTCACAATGGGTGGACTTATCGCTAAAAGCAATTTCTTACAGACAACCTTTTCACCATGTAGGTACCGGTGGCGCATCGGCACTGGTCCGAAGATGTTAACGGGTTGATAGCTTTTTTCAGGAAAAATAGAAACTAGGAGAGTGTGCGCGGGAATTGCATGACTTGATTCCGCCATCTCCTTTCTACCATCGGACAACCCGACGTACGGCGAGTATCCACCCTTACGTTGTTGAAACTTCAACGGTCCGGACTAAGTGTTTCGCTTCGTCGTTTATACCGCGTACATCGAAGGACTGGAACAATTTGCCTGCTGCGGTCTTCCCGTCCAACTATAATTTAGGTGCCTTCAAGGCTAGAGTGAATAGGCTCTTAATAAACTAGTGCGCCTCACCACCAATGATTGCATCACAGGGACTTCCACTCCTTAGCTATACCTACTACGCACTATGCCATCATCACGTGAGGGAAGAAGTAGGCGGCAAGTGTTTTATCAATCATCATCTAATGAACCGAGTGATCCTAGATCAAGATATATGTTTGTTACTATTTTTTTTTCTCACTTAGCGGTAAAATATAATTATTATTGCAGATTTTTAAGAGCTCTATGTGTAGTAGATATGATCGTATGTGTAGGTCAGGGCCGTAGTTAGTCCAAAAAATAAATGAGAGTACAATTTAGGACCTCCTAGCACAGTATGAACTGGTATCTTAGACAGGGTCACGATTAACCACAAAGGATAGGTTAACACTTTATTTGTTAAAATTTTACACACAAATAAAAAATCTGTATATTAACATCATAAGAAGCATATTTATAACAATGAAGTCTAAAAATGCAGAGTGGAAATAAATTAACTTATTATAACCTAACTATGTACATAAATATAATAGAAAACACAAAATACACTCAGGCGTCGAAATACTCCTCCACATCGCTGTCATCCGGGAATGTGCCCAGAAGACTGGCAGCACTGCCACGTTGAATGGCAATGCTAATTCTTTGGGCAAAATTTTATGTCTATTCTAACTAGAAAATGTGCAAGCGTAGCAAGAATAGATTTGTCATCATGTGAGATTGAGCTCCAAAAAAATATTACTCAGACTGGATCAGGACAGTTTTTCATTGAATATGAGCTCGTTTACTGGAATAATTATTCATTAATACTGGCCTCTTATCAATGAAAGAATTTAAGGTATGGTGCAACACAACAATAAGGTGCATATTACATGTTACGAATTTTGCACAAGTCAGCTACAGGGGGCCCTGTAGCTTGGGGACCCCGTACCATTGATACGGCATTAATTACGCCCCTGGTGTACGCAGTTACGCACACATCTCGGGTTCTGACTAATAAATATGATGAAACATAAATACAAGTCAGGCGAAACTTTATCAGCTTAAATTCTTTATCTCACATGTTTATAAATACGGTTTTTTTTTACTTTTTGCGTCATTAGTTATTTAGTGTACTGTAGACTGTAGATACCAGGAATGACAGCTGTTTTCTAAGTAGGTGACGTTTATTGAAGCGTAACTAATATGGATTGACTGAGTAATAATCATGAAAATTATCAATACAACCCTCTCTGCCCCCCTAGCCAAGTTGCAACCGTTTCGTTTCGATTCTCTTTTCGTTGATCGCCTCGAGTCAGCCACGCCTCCGATTCCTTTGTTCTGACGTCATCTCAACGCTCAGTCACGTGGTCAGAACAAAGGAATAGGAGGCGTGGCCGACTCGAGGCGAAAAAAAGACGAAAGAAGAATCGAAACGAAACGGTCATAACTTGGCTAGGGCCTAAATTGTATTAGGCCCTCCTAACACAGTATGAACTGGTATCTTAGACAGGATCGCGAAGTAAATGGACAGGCTAACTGGATAGGTTTATGTCTATACTAACTAGAAAATGTGCAAGCGTAGCAAGAAATAGATTTGTCATCATGTGAGATTGAGCTCCAAAAAAATATTACTCAGACTGGATCAGGACAGTTTTTCATTGAATATGAGCTCGTTTACTGGAATAATTATTCATTAATACTGGCCTCTTATCAATGAAAGAATTTAAGGTATGGTGCAACACAACAATAAGGTGCATAGTACATGTTACGAATTTTGCACAAGTCAGGCCCCCTGTAGCTTGGGGACCCCGTCCCATTGATACGGCATTAATTACGCCCCTGGTGTACGCAGTTACGCACACATCTCGGGTTCTGACAAAAAAATATGATGAAACATAAATACAAGTCAGGCGAAACTTTATCAGCTTAAATTCTTTATCTCACATGTTTATAAATACGGTTTTTTTTACTTTTTGCGTCATTCGTTATTTACTGTACTGTAGACTGTAGATACCAGGAATGACAGCTGTTTTCTAAGTAGGTGACGTTTATTGAAGCGTAACTTTAATTTGTAATTTATTCATGACACGACAGCACACACAAATACATGTACACTACATTCATACTCTACATACACTATACATACATACTATCAGTAAAAAATATATATATATATATATAATTATAATACTTATATATTTCTTTCCGCATTAGTCCACTTTTTGGCATAAGATCTACGCTGTACGCTCATAATTTGTTCGTCCACTATTTATGCGAAGACACTGCCTCCTAAGATACAGGATCTTCCTAGTTTAGGAGTCAGGGTACTCAAATTAAATTGACTGTTGTATTGCTTATATTTTTTTGTACTTACATTTAATGTCAAATATGTATTTTATAATAAATAAATATTATTATTATTATTATTAACTAATATGGTTTGAATGAGTAATAATCATGAAAATGATCAATACAACCTTCTCAGCCCCCCTAGCCAAGTTACAACCGTTTCGTTTCGATTCTCTTTTCGTTGATCGCTTCGAGTCGGCCACGCCTCCTATTCCTTTGTTCTGGACACGTGACTAAGCGTTGAGATGACGTCAGAACAAAGGAATCGGAGGCGTGGCTGACTCAAGGCGATCGACGAAAAGAGAATCGAAACGAAACGGTTGTAACTTGGCTAGGGGGGCAGTTCAGCTAACCTTATTGAATTACTTGATATAAACGAGCATATCAGTTGAGAGTTTGTCATGCTCACTCAAATGTCTCGCTGATGGTGGCACGTGTTGTTGGGTTATTCAGTTCCCTTCAAAATGGTTGAGCAGAGTGGGGCTGATGGCTGATGCACGCGTCATGCTCGTGAACGGGCGTCGTCAGTTGAGACTGGTCTTCTCTTAGCCTGCTGCCAGTGTCTTATTTCACTTTATATTTTTTAATTACCTTTTGTCATTATTTTACATTGTGCTCAATAACAGAATCGACAAGAAATATGTAGGTAACCAAGATTATATCTAACTCACAATATGATTTAAAAGAGTGTCCATGGAGTTTTCTTGCACGTTCTTCTCCATAGAGAACTCTCGCTTTGGAACGTGGAATTAAAAAAAAAATTTAAAAAAAATAATCTTTAATTCGGATAAGTGACATCCATATGGGTTAGTAAACAAATAAGAAAAATTTAAACCTACGCTTCACTTTTTTTGACTGACCGACATTTTGACAATTCAAAAGTGCTTGTAAAAGTTGAAATAAAAGTTTCTGATTTCTGAATAGAGTTAAACGAACTGAGAGAGTTGTAGGATAAATTTAATGATTATAATTATCGACGGGTGCAAACTTGCAAAGTAAATAAAGTTATCTGCAATTTTGCGATTTTCTGATAATTAGTATTAATAAGTGAATAATAAGCAGTTAATTAGTAATATTTTTTTTCCAAAACAACTATCATTTCTGCATTTTTGACACTTGAAAGACGATTTTCCATGTCTTAGAATATGAATATTTATTAAGTTTCTGCAATTATCAGAAAATCGCAAAATTGCAGATAACTTTATTTACTTTGCACCCGTCGATATTTTAATCAACTTGCGTTATCACTGACCTGCAAAATACAAAAACTTCAAGGGCTACTAGAGGCCGTACCATGAACTCTATTTTACGACCTAAATTGAACTGTTAAAGGAATGGAGCTATAAGTATAAGGTGCAAAACTCCATCCCTCTTTCTTGCTCCCTTGCCTGACATTTTAACACAACATAGAAAGGCTCCAGGACGGGTAGCCCTTGTTTTTCGGTGGGAAAATCGTCTTATGACATCCCCGATCTTGGGCGGAGCGGGAAATAGTGTCAAACTTTTACTGACTAAAAACCCACTCCTGTTCCTTCGTTGCCTTTCGTACCAGGGCCGAGTCTTCCTTTCAGAATCAGACCCTTGGCCCCAGTAGGCTTCGATCCTGCTGGCGCGGGTAGCCCTGGTTATTTTATACTTTACCTACCTACAGTAATGACGATGATGATGATTGGGCCAGGGTTACAGGATTGTACGAAGTAGTTACCGTGGTTCTGGAACGCAAAGGGTATCTAAACACAGTTGGGTTTTAGTCTGACTCTCCCTCTCGCTCCACCCAGAGAGGGATGAGTTATTTGATGATGATCCTATCTCACAAAAAAAAGGGAAAGGACCTCCTTTCCCTTCCCGTTTTTAATTTTTGCCAGTTTGCCTACTGCGATATCCCATCGAGCGCTTTACTCCTTATCCCAAAACATATTATGTATCAAGGTATTTAGAACCTATTGCTTATCAACTTTTTTTTTACATGGGAAATCAGATCAGATTAGATGGGATGTCAGACTTCTACTGATTAAAACCCACTCCTATATTCCTTCTTTTTCCAGGACCCCGGGGTTCCCTTTCAGATTACCTATGGCTCCAGAAGGCGTTGTCCCTGCTGGGCCCCAACGGACTGCTTCAACCTACGATATTCTACTGAGTTTTCAAGAGTTTACTCTTATGAACCATCATCATCATCATCATTTCAGCCGAAAGACGTCCACTGCTGGACATAGGCCTCCCCCAAGCGTCGCCACAACGAGCGGTCCTGAGCGTCATGAACCTTATGAACCGTATTATACGATATTTAAGAAGATATTAAACCACTTATCGCTCCAATAATCAAGCTGTTTCAATATAACAAGCTTGATTTTGCTGAACATCAAAATGATTGATAGTTCGCTAAAATTTTTAAGCGGACCAGAAAAAACCTCTATTTTATCTAAATTAAAAACTAGTCAAGCTAACCTTGTGATCACCAAGACAAGTTCAGTTTACTGCTCTCGATTCTTCGAATTGGCTTTTTGTGAAGTAGTTTCGAATACTAACCACTGGTCACTTTCCTTGGTGAGAGGTGGTTCGAGGTTTTTTTGCCACCGTTCCGATTTGAGGTCAATATTTTGTTGAATATTCATTTTTTAGTTAAAGAGTTATTATGCATTTTTATTTTATTCATTCATTTATTTCAATCAAAACAGACGCAATTTAGGTAGGTACTTACATCAAGAGCATAGGTACTGTTTCAATCAAAAGAAATACCAGATTTAATTGTTTGTGTAAAAGTTTTGTAACTATTTTGGTGTACAATAAAGTTTATTTTATTCTATTCTATTCTAAATAAATTACATCACACAAAATTGAAATTATTAAATTAAATTGTATTAGATTATAATTACATTATCAGTCAGTCATATCTATAGCTTGTTCGTATAGATTGTAAAATATCGCGAGAAATTGTAAACTATTTTTTTCTAAATAAGACAACGTTATATTGGAAACTAATCTCTTAATAAACTAGTGCGCCTCACCATCAATGATTGCATCTCTGCTTACCATCGAGTGGGATCGCAGTCAAGCACTGGTTTATATCAATTAAAAAAAAAACTAATTAATTTGGATGAGATTTATCGTACACTAGCTGTTGCCCGCGACTTCGTCCGCAAATAACCATTATATTTCTAACACAATTTGTTTTTGCGGATAAATCATAAACCAAAACTTTACTTTTCTTATAAAACTTCTCTGTAAACCAAATTTCTAGTCCTACTTTCAGGAGCCGAAATGTACAGAGATTCAGGACTGGTGACGCGGGAGCGAGCGATATACAGCTATCCGTGTGAGAAGCAGCTGTCCTGAGATCAACACCTGCAGCCTTTAGATTATTATATTGCGAAGCATACGCTTACAGGGAACTGCACACGCTTGAATTAGAAGGGGTAATTGTTAGAGATTAGTGGTATTCGGGGTATAAACACTGTTTCCTCGACGCCACAACCCTTTAGAATTTCCACCTCAATAATATTTGAGAAATGACTTTGAGCTAGGCCCAGTTACATAGTTTAGGTGGAGTTAAATTCCGTAGCAGCATGATCGGGACACCGACCTTCAGCTGGATAGTGTGCGCCGGGAGTCCACTTGCCGTTCCAATACAGAAACTCTACGGGATAATATATAGCGTCATCTTGCTCTACAACAGTATTTATAGAGGTATAGAAATACCACTTCGTTCGCATCAATTTGCGAGAGAACGCTTTCGTTAATTGCTGCAGCTTGATCATTTTTGGGTGTTAAAATGGTCCGTTCACACACCTAAGAATTCTCTTGTAGCGGTATTCGACCGACGTCCCCGTACACAAAACAAATTAGTTCTTCAATAGTGGGAACTACTTTGCTTAGAGTCTCTGGTAGGCGCACTTCAGAGCTCTCTTCTGGTAAGTTGCCTTCACCAAACTTTTAAAAGAACATCCAAGAATTCTTGAGTATATCCGCCCAACTGAGCTCGCATGTTAATGGTCAAGCGCAGTCTGTAAACTCGTGACCATAGATTCAATCGTTTCAACGAAGCATTCATCTCGTCAACCATAGTTTCTCGCGACACCACAGGCAAAGTTTGCCGAAAATCGCAGCTAAACAAAACAGTGACACCTCCCATCACATCTTGATTCCTGCGTATGTCCTGCAGGGTTCTGTTTACAGCCTTCACTACTTTTCTATTCGCCATAGTACATTCATCCCATACGATTAAAGAACAATCCTTGAGTACCCAACCTTTGTCACAGTTGCATGATAGCCCACACACTGGCATTTCGTTGCTCTCTAAATCGATGGGAATGTTAAACATTACGTGCGCTGTTTTGCCCCCTGGAAGCAGTGTGGCAGTAATTCCAGAAGAGGCAGTCGCAATCACTATTTTGCCTTGTCACCTTATTTCTGCAAGGATGCCAGTGGCAATGAATGTTTTTCCTGTTCCACCTGGAGCATTAATGAAAAATATTTTACCTTGGCTGAGCCTAACGCGACGATGTTAAAAATACAGGGACATTTTGTTCTGAGGTGAGTCGTGATCATTGACGATATCACCCCGATTTCCTCGACCTTGATATGCCAATGATTGCGGAGCCGGTAATCCATATTCGACCAGTCCAGTGGATTGCCACCGATGGAAATGACCACGTCTTGAAGTGAACCTAGACAACTATTCGAAACGCGTTCGTTGTTCTGTTCAATGTCACCCTCAGTAGTACACCTTAAAGCACGTAAAAAGTCTTCGGACAGATGATGGCGATAATTTACCCACAACCGACCTTTTTTTTTTCGGTGGGATAATCATCCAATGACATTCCTCGCTCTTGGGTGGAGCGTGAGATAGTGTCAGACTTTTACTGATTAAAAACCCACTCCTGTTCCTTCTTTGCCTTCGTTCCTGGGCCCCGGGGTTCTCTTTCGCATCACATGGCCCCAGTAGGCTTCGACCCTGCTGGGCCCCTACGGTTTTGCTGACATCTCCTTGAGGCGCGCGTGGAACACTACGCGCCGTCGACAACTTGGGCTCGGTCCGGACGGTTACCGGAAGGTCGGATGGCGAGCTACCCATTGCTCGCCGTCCGCAAGCCAGCGTCCACGGTGGCTGAAAATAGGGATCGGGACGGCGGCGGGGCGTGAAGGCCGTTCTCTCGCACTTGCGGCCGCCTCCTTTGCTAGCATTACTGCTTCGCAGAAGGAGGCGACCGCCTGCCACTCCTCCTCGCTCCTACCATACCTTGTACCAAGGCCCGGCGCGAGAGATCACTGCCGCCGGTCGCCCCCACGGGGACACGGCAGAGCTCTGCCCAGGCGGGGCACACCTCTACCGTATGCTCCAACGTGTCCTCCGGGCAGTCCACACAATGGTTGAACCCAGGCGTTTCTTCCGCACGAATCCGTTGCAGGAAGCTCCCGAACTTACCATGTCCGGTGAGGACCTGCGTCATGTGGAAGGTAAGGACGCCATGTGGTCTTTCCAGCCACTCCTCAAAGAGGGGACTTACCGCCATAATTGTGGCGTGCCCAGCACTGGGTTGCGACAGTCGCTGTTGCCATTCCACCATAAGACCCACAACCGACCTGGGTTTGTGACTCCACAAAATACTAAAATAATGGCAAACAAATGTCGCAGTCGTCTGGGGCTATCGGTGATGCTGGCCTCCGTCACTGTCAGTGTCGTCCCAGTGTTGATCGTGATGACGTTGGGGCCCGTACAGTGTGAAGCAATCATCGAAAATAATGACACTATCCATTATTGGGATGAACGGTGTAAACCCTTCCCAATGCGCAGTCTTTAAAGTGATGATAGAAGTTCTGAAGTTAAATTTAAAAATAATAAGATGTAGTACTGTAAAAGAAATCAATGGAGTTTTTAATTCGCTTTGATATTAATACGAATTGATTACTTTCTAGAGATACAAATAATACGTATAAAAACTTACTTAACAGATGAATTGTATTTATTCATTTTATATACATTTAAATCTAATAAAATAATAACGTAATTAAAACTAACTTACAAAATAAAAATAAAAGCCCTAAAGTACTAAAAAAAGCAATAAATAAATAAAAAATAAAAGAAAACAATCACAAAAATTATGCGAGGTTCGAACTCGCAACATAGAAAACGCGGATCCGTCACTATACTACTGCGCCACGGTCCTTGCAGAATCTAGTTCTAAATAGCCGTTCTTAAATACACGTCATTGCTTATCTGCTTGACTCCTTGTACAAAATAGCGTGATGATTTTCATTTTTGACCTTAAATTCCTAACCAAATTTAAAAAAAAGTGTATTTTTTATCTCCGTTTCCATTTTAATATGAGTTTTGATGGGTTTTTACTGAAATATTTGGAAAAATATCGAATAAAAATGTCGATGGCAATTTAAAAATACATAAAAAGCCATTTTATTATTGTTCTGGAAATATCATTCTATATTATGTACAAAAAAACACCAAAACAATCACAAAAATATTAACTGTTTCTGAGGATCGAACTTAGAGCGATTCTCGTTCAATATCGACATTTTGGAATATTGCTCACCCCCCATAGCAAAAAGCGTGATATTATGTAGCCTAACAGTTGACCCGGCCTATAAGGATTATGTATGCAAAATTTGAACAGGATTGGTTCAGTAGTTTTTGCGCCAACTAATACCAACGCTCCACCATTTTACTGTTTTATTATATGTAATATAGACAAAATGATAAACTACTTTAAATATGAAAATTGTATAGAGAAAACACGACAATTTTTTTCGCATTTTAAGCCAGAAAACAGGTAAATATTTAGTTAGTAATGCTGTTTTTCATGAAAAATTACGAAAAAAAAAAGCTGTATACATCTTAGCTGGCCAACTCAGTACTTGACAGAGGCGAGCGACCAAAAACTGCAAGCTAGATTAAGCTGGGCATTGTTGCCCTGACCACCACAGGCCTTCAGGCCTGGGGCGCTTTGGCCAGTTAAAAAAACAACAATTTCCAAGTAATCTACTTTTTTTTAGCAAAAATAATGACCTATAATAGAATAAAACGTATTTATTTAGATAAAACTTGAATAAAATAATGAACGTTATATTAATTGTGGCGTGATTTTAATCACACTTTATTTCAGTTTTGAAATAACAAAAATATTTTTCACTAAATTTGAAATTTTTCACGAGTGAAAGGAGATTGGGCACTTATAGATTCACTTTTTGACGCGTATGGCCATTTGAGTTATTGTTTAATTCATAACTATTATTTTAATTGATTTTTTACTTCAATTCATTGAAATAATTTGTGGGGTTTCTATTTTCATTTTAATTAGTATTTAATACAATAACTACGTAATTGGCTCCATTATAGTGAAGCGACTCCTTTCTCAGTTATAATCGATCGATTAAATATTAACGTAAATCGTGGGTAAACAAAAATATCTACATTCGCAACTTAAAAATATTAAGAGTTGTAATTATTATTTTTCTTTAATTATGTTAATATTTCTTTCGTTAAAAACAATGTCTGGGCAAAAATAAAACAATTAAGATATAATCGATAATGTTATAACGCCGTAGTCAATTGATGTGTCACAACACTATTCGATGAAATGTCAAACAAAATATCGTTTACCGTGTTAACTGCCGGTGCCGGCAAGCCGAGAATATTGTTTTAGCTTTTCTCTGCTAACAAATGTAAATTCGTGTCGAGTTGAGTTTTAGGATTCTTCCACGTTCATTTACTACATCGAGCGATTTGACTCTTTTTGTGTGTCGCTGTGAAGTGAATTGTTAGAACGTTTTTACGTCCATGGTGATTTAATCTAGACTTAAAACAATATGTGGCGCTGTGTAATTGTTCTCTTTTATTAGCACACCCACTGCCTAGCCACCAAATCAAAGAGGCAACTGATTCCATGGCCCGAAGGCAGGGTTTCAAAACGAATTGTTTTGCGATGTAACATAACCTCAATACTCAACTTATTTTTTTTTTCAAAAATCCCAAAATATATCATTTTGAATTTGACCTTGTTTTAAAGCATGACACTGTCCCTTTTTTGTGTCTAATTTTCATTACTATACTGTGTCAAAAGTTGCGCAACCAAGTGCCATAGTAACTTGCTCAATCTCCTTTTTCATTTTTTTCAATTTTTTTTTTCATTTCACTGGAAATGAAAACACATTTTTTTGGTAAGTATCGAGAAATACACGTAGCAAGCCGTCTTTAGAAGAATGCTTGCAGTTTTTTATCGTTCGCCTTTCGGACTATTGGTCCAGTGGTAAACCGATTGAATTGTTTAATTAAAAAACAAGTTTGAAGCTTTTGCTGTTGAAATTAAGCAAGATGCCACTTTAAAAGTATATTCTTTGCTTACTATATATTTAGATCAGGTGGAACAAAATTAAATGTTAAAGCAGTATTGAGGTTAGGTATTTTCCTGTTATATATTTTATTCTCAGAATTCTAAATTTATTATTTCGTCTATTTGGTTTTCCTTATTATGGGAATATGCTTGAAAGGTCACGTAGGTAAGCAGGACTTGCTGGTTGAGTGACCCTTTTATATGGTGGGTAATCATCAAACAACTTCTCCCGCTATATGGCAGACCTAGAGGGTTTGTTCCATTTTCATTGTTCCAGTAAAGTTATCATCATCATCAACATCATTTCAGCCGAAAGACGTCCGCTGTTGGACATAGGCCTCACCCAAGTGTTTTTGTGAAGGCCACAACGAATGGTCCTGTGTGTCTTGCATTCATCACTTTCCCGTACTCTCACCAGGTCATTGGTCCACCTTGTGGGAAACTTTCCAAACGTTGCATCTTTCGGTTGCCACTCCAGAACCTTTCGACCCCATCGATCATCTGCTTTGCGAGCAATGAGCCCTGCTTACCGCCACTTAAGTTTGGCGATTCTTCAGTCTATGTCGACCTTGGTTCTCCTGCGGATATTTTCATTCCTGATGCGATCACGTAAGGAAACTTCGAGCATAGCCTTATCTATGATCTCTTTATTCATTAGCTATGGTAAAGTCGTTTAAGCCTTGTGATGAGGTCAATTGTAAGTGACCACGTTTTAGAGCCGAGTCAGATTCAACGATTGATCTTTTTCTCGAAGTTGACCTACCTAACTGGATCGTCTGTCCCAGGTAAACGTAATCGTCCACACCTTCGAGTCTCCGAACTTGATCGGAGTGGATGCTACATGATTATATACCATGACTTTGGTTTTGTCCATGTTCATTTTAAGATCCACTCTTTCAGATGCTCTTCTAAGGGTACAATAAGGTCTCCTGAGGGCGACGTCGCGCGTCGTCGAGGTCGACTGCGGCGAGGATGGTGTGACGATCTGATTATGTTCACTTGGTAAACTTGGCCAAAGATCGCCCTAGACAGAGAGGTTTGGAAGGAGAAGGGGGAGGCCTTTGCCCAGTAGTGGGACACAATAAGTTGGAGATAAATTACGAATAAAGTTAATCAGACTAGCTTCTGCCGGCGACTTCACTCGCGTGAAAGTAGGTTTCTTCATACAAACTTTGGACCCTTGTTTCATCTTTTTAGGGGGTGAATTTAAGAAAATCCTTTCTTAGGCCCCTCGCCCACGACGACTTTTTGTAGCGATGCTGTAGCGCGTTCGCATCGATACAGTCGCGACGCTGTAGCGCATGGCATCTTTTCTATAGCGCTTGCAAATGCGACTAACACGCGTTAGTAGCGATGCTGTCGCGTGCTTACGAAACGAGCGACAGTATCGCTACAAAAAGTCGCCGTGGGGGAGGGGCCTTAATGCTCATCGACGTCATAAAAAGAAACCTTGTGCAAAATTCCACACTCTTAAGCTAGAACTACATTAGACCGACGCACACGTGTAACACGCCTGATTTGTACGGAGAACGTTGGCGCATGGCGTCGCGTGGCGTGGATCAAGTGTAGCTAAGGTACTCTGTGGTGTAGCTCTACAAGTCTAGTTTCCATATAAAATGTATGGAGACCGGCGTGTGTGGCACACGTGTGTGCAGTGTAGTTCTACCTTTAGTCCCTGTAGTTTTGGCTGTACGTTGATATGTCCATCAGTCAGTTTCTTCTTTTATGAGATGATAAAATGTTATGTAATGAGAGTAACTATGTAATATTTTATTGGCAGTAGTTTTAATTGACCTTTCAATATCGTATCGATTACCGTGACCCACGGGATGGGTTATATCGATATTGGAACATTAGTGAACTTGAACAGTAAATATCAATTTCTATCTGGAACACGGAACTATTAACTTATTGATTTATTATTAATTAAATGTGACTTAGTTTGCAATAAACGCTTTGACTTTGACTTTGATATTATTAAGAAGTCCGTGATAAGGCCTATCATACTGTATGGATCAAAATGTTGGGCTGTGAAAAAGGCGGACGAAAAACATTGCATGTAGCGGAGATGAGAATGTTGAGATGGATGTGTGGTGTGACGAGAATGGATAAAGTGAGAAATGAATATATTAGAGGAAGTTTGAAAGTGAATCGTTTGTCTTGGTATGGTCATGTAAAGAAGAGGAATGAAACGCATGTTACTAAAAGAGTTATGAGTCTACATGTGGATAGATGGAGGGGGGAGGGAGACCAAAGAAAAGATGGATTGATTGTATGATGTGAAGTGATAATTTTTGAGAGAGAAGAAGTTTTGGGGGCTGAGTCACCCGCGTCCGTAGGAGAATACCCATAGATAGGCCCTACACGTGGTCCCCGGGTGGTGCTAATCAGGTGACATTAACTGGTGGTAGGTTTCGACCGATGGCTTGTGACCACCCACAGGGCAAAGACGTACCGCCAAGCGGCCTAGCCGTGTTCCGGTACAAAAGGTACGGAAAGGTTTATAACTTAGTGATGTCTATAACATTTTATTGATAAAAATAATATCAATACAATTTATGGCGTGTGACTATGACTGGCATGACTTTACCAAAATTTAATCTTGTTTTTTGAACTGAAAAGTCATCTAATAACTTCGGGTTGGGAGGCTCTTTGGACCGGGAACCCAGGTGGATTTCAATCAGTAAAAATCTAACACGCTATCCCGCTCTAGGTTGAGTGGAAGAAGTTATGGATCGTGAAGCTTTCTGGACCGGGCCCGCGGTGTCAACTTCCACCTATATTTTTTTTTTTTTTGAGTAATATTTTGGGAACACAAGGAAAAAAGCATGAAGAATAACACAAGAAGTAATCCTTAATATTTATAAAAACTAAAATATTATATAAATGTAATACATGATAAATAACTTTAATTTCGGATATCGACTTTTCTATAATAGTTTTGTGTCTTTGTTATTTAACCCCGACTTTCGAAATAAAGGTATGAAGTTGGTTGTATTTTTTGTGTAAAAAGTTTTTTATAATTATTATACTTTAAGTTGTGGTACCACAATTAAAAATACCCCTCAGCCAAATTTAAATAGTGTGCAAAATAATTAAAACATTGCATGACAATTCCAATAAATCAAGTTCACGGCTAGGATACATTGTTTTATTATGGAGTTTTCGTGCCTACCTCCCATCATCAGATTAGCTTGATGGTACCTTATTGCCAGAGTGCATCTCATGGCAATTCTAATAATCTTAAACACGGTTAGATTACATTGATTTATTATAGAGTTCCGGTGTTTACCTTCCGGCTTCATCATCAGATCAGTTCGATATATCCCCTCCCCTTCTTTTTTCAGTCAGTCATCGATTACACAAAGCTTTTTTACTTGTTACGACAGTTCTGCTGTGATCCTATGAGGAGTTCCGTTCCATATCTTCGAAGCTCATTTTCAGATCATAACATATTTCTATGGGACTAACTCGGAAGCATAACCTTTCAATCAAAAAAATCATTTTCAAAATCGGTCCACAATTGACCGAGAAATCGGTGAAATACATTTAAAAAAAAACAGTCGAACATAATATATAATATTGAGCGGGAGCGGAGAGCACTGTCGGTGCGCGCGAACATGTTGGTGCACAGGTTTGCTAGGTGTACAGTACAAGTAATGATAACTTTATTCAGAGCCTACTGTCAAAGCTTTTACACCAGTGCCCTGTGGACCAATTACACGCAGCGGGCCTATAGTGCTCTTAGAGTCCAGTTCAATAACGCCTTTAGGGTTCTGGTGCGGCTTCCTCGATTCTGCAGTGCCTCAGGCATGTTTGCGGACGCGGGTGTGGATGACTTTTATGCAATAATGCGTAAAAAGTCAGCCTCACTCATGCGTCGAACTAGGGGCAGTGGTAACAGAATCCTAAAGATGATCGCTGAAAGCCCAGAGTCACCAGTGTGGGATAGGTTTATAAAACTGCATGTTTTATAAACTATTTATTTTTTGTATATTATGTTTTGACAAATATTGTATATGTACTGTATGGTGTCGGACGTAAAGAATAGCACCATCCCATATCTTCCCGTGGGTGTCGTAAGAGGCGACTAAGGGATACTTAGATTCTGTGCATACTACAGCACCTTAGGTCATCCTGTGGTGGCGGGTAAACTACCAACAAAAGCATTCCCAAGGAGGGTTGGTATCAGGCTGGCGGCCGACTTAAAAAAAAACTAGCCAAATCCCATTTGCAACATGTTTGGTTTTAATAGAATGCGCGATAGGGTTAGGGCGTACCCCACAGGCGACGCGCAGGGGCAGCACCCGGCTCCTGTGGGAAATGGACAAGGGTTGTTGCACCACCTCGGGCGGGTGCAACGTAAGAAGCTAGCTCGGGAAACGAGATTGAGGTATGCAAGTTGGAATGTTGGGACTATGACTGGAAGGGCCAGAGAGTTAGCGGATGTATTGAAAAGAAGACGGAAAAATATAGCATGCTTGCAGGAAACTAAATGGAGAGGAACAAAAGCGAGAGAAATTGGTGAGGGATACAAGTTCTACTACTGTGGAAGTGATGGAAAAAGAAATGGTGTAGGAATAGTGTTAGACAGTAAATTGAAAGAAAGTGTGATGGAAGTACAAAGGATTAGTGATAGATTTATAGTTGTGAAAGTTATGTTAGAGAATGTGATGTTGAATATAGTTAGTGTGTATGCACCACAAGTAGGATGTGATGAAACGGTAAAAGAGAAGTTTTGGGAGAATTTTGATACAGCTTTAATGAACATCCCAGTTCATGAAGAATTGATAGTTGGAGGTGATTTTAATGGACATGTGGGAAGAATGAAAGGTGTTTATGAAAGAGTATATGGGGGATGGGGTTTCGGTAGTCCGAACAGTGAAGGAGAGACCCTGCTGCAATCCGCTACTGCATTTGACCTAGCAGTAGCCAATACGTGAATCCAAAAAAGAGACGAACACATGATCACGTACAAAAGTGGTAATCATAAGACCCAAATCGACTACTTTCTAGTTCGGCGCAACCACTTAAAGCACGTCAAAGATTGCAAAGTACTGCCAGGAGAAGACCTAGTCTCACAACACAGACTCCTGGTTATGACATCAGTGGTTAAAATACTGTCTACCAAATACAAAGAGCGTCCTCCCCCTAAAATAAAATGGCATATGTTAGAGAGGAATGATTGTGCGAAGAAGTTCAGGGAGCGAGTAGTGGACAGAATGATAGAGATGGGAGATATGAATGATCGAAGTATAAATGAAAGCTGGAATGAGATGGCTGAGTGTATCAGGCATGCAGCGAAAGATATTTTGGTAGAGACGAGAGGAAAGGGCATAATAGATAGGGATACATGGTGGTGGTCGACAGAAGTTCAGAGTGTATTGAAAGAAAAAAAGAGAAAATTTAAGGAATGGCAGCGTGTAGAGCCTGGAAACGCTAGTTTAAAAGCTGAAAAAAAGAGTGAGTATGATGTTTTAAAGAAGAAAGCCAAGAAAGCCGTGGCAATAGCAAAATCAAAAGCCCAGGACAAACTATATGACGCACTGGACAGTCCTGCAGGCCAAAAAGAGCTACACCGGCTTACTAGAATAAGAGAGAGAAAGGCGAGGGATGTTTGTCATGTAAAATGTATAAGAGATGAAACTGGAATGGTTCTATCGGATGATGAAAAAATCAGAAAGAGGTGGAAGGAATATTTTGAAAGATTGATGAATGAAGAAAATAATTGGAGTGGGGTGTTAGAGAATAAACCAGTGAATGTGGGATTAGTGAGAATGGTTAGTATGGATGAAGTCAGAATAGCAGTAAATGAAATGAAGAATGGTAAAGCCATTGGTCCAGATGGAATACCAGTTGAAGTGTGGAAGTTATTGCGAGTGGATGGATGGACGTGGTTAGCTTTGTTCTTCAATAAGTTGTTGCTGGAAGAAGCCATACCTGATGAGTGGTGCAATAGCTCTTTGGTGCCGATTTTTAAAAACAAAGGTGATGTGCTTGAGTGCAACAATTATAGAGGAATAAAGCTAATGTCACATACTATGAAAGCCTGGGAGAAAGTTATTGAAAGGCGACTGAGAGAAGAGAGTGAAATTTCACAGAACCAATTCGGTTTTATGCCGGGTCGGGGTACAGCGGATGCCATTTTTGCTATACGCCAGCTGTGCGAGAAATACAGCGGTGCGCATAAAAACTTGCACATGGTATTCATTGACCTCGAAAAGGCATACGACCGGGTACCTCGTGAGGTTCTGTGGTGGGCCCTTAAGGAGAAAGGTGTGCCTGGGAAGTATGTGCAGTTGATCCGAGCGATGTACAGTCGATGCAGTACCCAAGTCCGGTCTACAGTGGGCACCACTGGCAGCTTCAATGTGGCTGTCGGCTTACATCAAGGGTCGGCTCTCAGCCCTTACCTCTTCCTGATGATAATGGATGCTCTGACGTCGGACATTCAGGAAGAGGCTCCCTGGTGTATGCTGTTTGCCGATGACATTGTGTTGGTTGCCGAGAGTGGCCTAGAGGTCCAGAACAGATTGGAGGTGTGGTGGCATAGACTGGAGAGTGTTGGCCTGAAATTGAGTAGAACCAAAACGGAATACTTGTTCTGCGATTTCGGCGGTCTCTCCAATCCAGTGCCTTTATCTCTCGCTGGAACACCCATACCGATCTGCTCCGACTTTCGGTATCTCGGGTCACTCGTCCAAGGGGATGGTGAGGTAGACCGGGACGTAACACATCGGATCAACGCAGGATGGATGAAATGGCGACAGGTCACGGGAACAACTTGTGACCCACGGATGCCCCTCAAGTTGAAGGGTAAAATCTACAAGTCCGTGATAAGGCCTGTCATACTGTATGGATCAGAATGTTGGGCTGTGAAAAAGACGGATGAAAAAAGATTGCACGTAGAGGAGATGAGAATGTTAAGATGGATGTGTGGTGTGACGAGAATGGATAAAGTGAGAAATGAGTATATTAGGGGAAGTTTGAAAGTGGCGCCAGTGACTGAAAAGTTGAAAGGGAATCGTTTGTCTTGGTATGGTCATGTGAAGAGGAGGGATGAAACGCATGTTACTAAAAGAGTTATGAGTTTACATGTGGATGGATGGAGAGGGAGAGGGAGACCAAAGAAAAGATGGATGGATTGTGTGAAGAGTGATATGAAAGAAAAGGAAGTTAGTGATAGTATGACGAGTGACAGGGCAGAATGGAAGAAAAAAACATGTTGCGCCGACCCCAAATAACACGGGACAAGGGCAGGAAGATGATGACAAATATTATGATTATTGTGTTTTTGAAATGATTTATTTTAATTTAATTTAATTTCTTGTGAACTAATTGATAATTTAATGCATTTGAATATTATACTAACTAAGTTTTAAGTTTCAGTCACTAGCATAATTTGGACATTGAAATTAGTCCATACATATAATAAAACAGTAAAATTATTTTGCGATGGTATTAGTTGGCGCAAAATCTACTGAACCGATCCTATTCAAATTTTGCATACATAATCCTTATAGGTCAGGGCAACTTATAGGCTATAAATTATCACGCTATTTGCTATGGGGGGTGAGCAATAATCCAAAATGTCGATATTGAACGACATTTGCCACGAGTTCGATCCTCAGCTACAGTTAAAAACTTTGTCATTATTTTATCTTCTTTTTTGTAATAAAACTAACTTTTACCATTTTTTCAAAATAAAATTGACATTTCTATTCGATATCTTCTAAATATTTAGTAAAAACTAATCAAAACACATAATAAAATCAAAGCGGCGAGTAAAATCACGTACTAAAATGTTGTAAATATGGCACCACACGCAATTCAGGTACTCGCAACGCCATCTAAAGACTGAAAGTAGCAATAATGATGACAATGATAGTTGAACTTCATAATTTGATAGATGGCATTGTGTATTTTACGTAATTTTCTGAGTGGCGGAAGAATGACCATCGCCCAAGTTTGCAGACAGTTTTAAGTTCTAACTGGAGTTAGACGGAGGCATTTTTAATCCTACTGCTTTTTTTTCCCGTGGTTGTTACAAGCTAATTGACCGTGATTATTCAAGGGATACCAACCAAACCAAGGGATAATAACCAAAGGCGATAAAAGTAAATACTTATATGTATTTAATTATTGACTTTAAAATAACACGGTAAATTTTCGGAAGGGGTAGCAATATGGCACCTTGCGTTGGAAGGCCCCCAGGTGGACCGATGACCTGGTGAGGGTCGCGAGAATCCGATGGATGTGAGACGCACAGGACCGGTAATTATGGTGACACTTGGGGAGGCCTATGTGTAACAGTGGACGTCTTTCGGCTGAAATGATAATGATAATGATGGCACCTTTATTTTTCTTTTTTTAAGGGTGGAAGTCATCCAATGACTTTTCCCACTCTGGTTGGAGCAGGAAGGCGTGTCAAACTTTTACTGACTAAAACCACACCTGTGTCCTTCAGTTGCCCTTTGCGACATCTCTTTGAGGAGCGCGTGGATCACTACGCGCTGTTAACGACTGGGCTCGGTCCGGTCAATTACTGGACGGCCGGACGGCTGTGGACGACCCATTGCTGGATGTCCGCAAGCCCGCGTCTACCGTGGCTGGTCGTCGGGGTCGGAATCTCGGCTCGGCGTGAGGACGTTCGTTCCCTCACGCGTGCGGCCTCCTCCTTCGCTAGCATTACGGCTTTGCAGAAGGGGGCAACCGCCTGCCATTCGGGATTGCCATTTCGATTGCCTTGCGGGGCACACCTCTGTGTGCTCCACTGTGTCCTCCGGGATGATGGCACCTTGCGGCCTAATAATGGTGTGTTTTGTTATATAAAACGGGGTCGAAAGGTTTGCGTTCCTGATCACAGTTCGCCAACGTATGATGTATCTCAGATTCCTTGCAAACTTACGTTGACATCCGTACGTTACCTCCTTGCAGTGAGTGGTGACCAACACTGGAACAACCCTCTGAGGGAGGCCAGTCTCAGGGATAACACTAATCGGCTGCTGCATTTGTTTACCGGAATTTCATTGTTTTATGGATACACAAGCTCAGGACTGTTGAGGGTGTTTCACGCGGTTTCTGTTTCAGATTCGGTTGGAAGTACCCTGATATTACCATTTTGCGAATCGCCCGGAGGACCCGTTGTAGCATGCGGTGGAGGTCTATCCTGCTTGGGTGAACCGCCGTGTCTTCATAGAAGCAATCGGCGTCAGTGACCTCTCGGTTTGGCCATCAATATGCGAGTTCGATTGGACGGGGTTACACGCGTTCAAGATTTCACCGAAATTCATTCAAAAGTTGGAGACTCTTCATAGGGTAGTTCCCACTATGGAATAACATTTGTCTGATATACGAGGACGTCAGTCAAATACACACCAAAAAATCCTAGGTAAATGAACAAGTAATTTTTACGCCCCAAATGATCAAGCTGCAACAATCAATTCAAGCATGCTCTCGCAAATTCTTCATAAGTACTGTTGTGGAGGAAGATAGTTAATGATGATGGTAATTTTTGGATTCACTGGCTTTTTGGCTTTGCACTATCAGTGCACGTTATCCAGCTGAAGGTCGGTGTCCCGATTATGCTCCTTCGTTTACCTCTACCAAAGCTGTCTGACGGCTTAAACTCTTCAGTGAAACATTATTGAGGCTAAAATTTTTACAGGAGGTAACTCTTTCGAACAATCTCGCAGCCTTAGCAGACATTGGCACTAGAGGGCCCTATCCATTTGATGACATATCTATGAGTCGCGCGTAGATTACTACGCGCCGTCGATTCAGCCCCCCTAGCCAAGTCACAAACGATAAACGTAAACTCTTAGTAGTCTTTAATAGATTTTCAACTTTATGTTATTGGATATAAAGTTGAAAATCTATTGAAGATTACATAGTGTTTTCGTTCGTTCCGGTCGCTAACGCTCAGTAGTCTTTAATAGATTTTCAACTTTATGCTCTTAGGTATAAAGTTGAAAATCTATTGGAGATTACTAAGCGTTCACGTTTATCGTTTGCAACTTGGCTAGGGGGGCAGGATTGCTTTGACCAGATGACCGGACGGCTCCACCGCAATCGCCCTGCGGCTTTCAACACCTGGAGCATCACTTCCCTCATCATCCCTCATAGTTTCAGCCACCTTCTTCGATCGTAGTGCTTCACTGAAGGAGGCTACTGGTTGGCATTTTTTCCACTAATTGCCTTCATGAGGACACGGCGGCGCCGGCGCTCCTACCAAGCGGGACTGACTTCCACTGTAAGCTCCATCGTATTCTCCGGGCGATCCGCACCGCGATTGCAACGTGCTCACTGTGACAATGTTGTTTTACCAGAACATAAACCAGAAACATACATAAACTAGTGCCTTTTCCCTTGGGGTAGGCAGAAATGCCAACTGCTACGACCCTTACATACTCTTTCTATTCATTGACGTTCATACATCTGGATCTGGACGAGTACATAACATGTATCCTGAAGGTAATTTGCGTTTTTACCTTTAACCGTTTTATGTGAAAGTACAATAAATAATCACGATGCTTTCAGAATGAATTGCAAGCACAGAATGATTGTACAGTTTTACGAACTTAACGCAGACGAAGTTGCGGGCAACAGCTAGTCTGAAATAAATTTATTTTATATTTTTTTTGTTATAAAGCCTCCTTCTTTTTGAAGTCGATTAAAAAGCAACTCTAAGTATCGATAGTAAGTAAGCTCGTCACTAATCCTCTCCCTCCTAGCTCAACTCTTGCGCAATCGCATCGACTTTCGCTGTGTTCTCATGTTACAATGTATCGCCAATGGTATTTGCATAATTACTTACTATTTTTATGAATTAGGCCTAAGTTTCGGATAGTATAAATATTCATAATACTGCATTTAAATAATATGTGATTCTTCACACGAATATTATAAAGGCTTGGTTGTACCTTTGTTACATACGTATCTATCTAGGTTGTGGGTGTGAAAGTGATTTTTTTTTTAGGTCGGAAATCATCTTCTTCAAATCAACTTCTCCCGCTCTTGGGCGGGGCGAGAGGAAGTGTCATACTTTTACTGACTGAAACTCGCTCCTGTTCCTTTTTGACTTCCTTCCAGGGCCTCAAGTCTACTATTACAATAGTGTCAGAATGGTCTATCATTGATTTCATAATTGTTGATTTTGACAAGTTTGGTAGGTAATCTACTAATATAATGGCGTCATTATGATTTTCCAACGGTCAACCACTGACACTCCATTGAAAGAAGTGACATAGAATGGTAATCTCGTACATATTGATAATAATGTCTGACGTATGCGGTAATCTGCTAAAATTTTGACAATACCTTTGATCGGTGTCCTACCATTAGAACGACATTGTGCAGTCATTGCTTTTAATAAGCTCGATAATTATTCTACCACAACTCTATTACGAGACCATTGACCGATCAATGATCGATCATTATAATTAGCCTGATTACGAACTTTTAGCAAAACGAAAATGGGATCGTGTTGGAATGACGAATTTATAAAAATAGCAGACTTGGACTCCTGGGCCTCGGGATTCTCTTTCGCTTGGCCCCAGTAGGCTTCGACCCTGCTAGGCCCCGCGGTTTGCTGACATCTCTTTGAAGCGCGCGCGGAACAATACGCGCCGTCGACGACTTGGGCTCGGTCCGGATGGTTACCGGACGGTCGGACGGCGGGCCACCCATTGCCCGCCGTCGAGCTCGAGTCGTCGACGGCGCGTAGTGTTCCACCTACGCGCCGTCGACGACTCGAGCTCGGTCTGTACGGTTACCAGACGGCCGGACGGCGAGTTACCCATTGCTCGCCGTCCGCAAGCCCACGCCTGGGTGTGAAGGTGTGTGTGCATGTTTGTCACTCCTTCACGCTCAAACGGCTAAACGGATTTGAATGAAATTTGGCACAGGGGTAGACCATACTTTTTATCCCGGGGGTATTTTCACTTGGGTTCATTTTCTACTATCAAACGGGTGAGGCGGCTGGGAGCAGAGAGAAAACAATGTAATTAATTACTTAGAAATATTTTTTGCGAACAGTAGAAACGTAACGTAATAAGTAAATTAAGAAAAATAAACAATTGTAGCCAAGCAGTTAATATCATTTAAAAAAATATATTTTCAACCGTCAATAAATTAGTAATCAAAAATATTCCTGTCCCTCTCATTTATTTCTTTATTATATTACATTATAAGACCTTACAGACGCGTCCAAGGCGATGGTATAACATGTCAATTATTCACCGTTTAAATATAGAAATTAATTTTTTAATGCACTTACTCGAAAACCCGCTGTTTTTCGCACTGGTTTGGAAAAGTGAGAAGTAAGTTCTAAGGTTAAGTTCGGGATCCGCTTCCAATTAAACCGAATGCAGCTGAATACCAATATTTTACATGAAGCGACTGCCTACCTGACCTGTATAATCCAGTAATTGGGCACTAACCCCTTGGCAAGACTGCTGTCATTTGAAGATCTGTTCTGCAAATTTATGACAACGGGGCCAACAGCTTAACGTGCTTTCCTCCGTGCTTCGGACGGAGGAATTTCGATATGTTACGATGGTCAGATAACCATCTGACCTCGAACCCGTTGCTTAATCTTGGAGACTGACTCGTGCGGATGTCATCCATCTATTTTCCCAATTTATTTAACATCGGCGCCATGTTTTTTTTTATCAAAGTGAGAAATCATCCAATGACTTCTCGCACTCTAGGGTGGAGCGTTAGGACGTGCTAGAATTTTACTGTCTAAAACCACACCTATGATCCTTCTTGGCTTTGCGTTTCCAAACCCCGGGGTTCCCTTTCGGACTACCCATATTGGCAAAAATACTACGACGCGAAATGATTTGATGTGTTCAACAAACCATTCCTACTCTGTATTTCTAATTAACTATCTCAAGTTTCATAACACAGTGAGTTACTGCCAGTGACCCAATTCCAGTCCACCATGTGTGTTCAGAAACTAGACCACTCAGCTCAATTAAAGTATTGAGTTACGCATACATAAGTATGTCATGATCTTGAACTGATTTCAGTACATTTTGAAGGGCAATTTAGCAGTGAAATTGAAAATTGGCTCTAGGATTGAAAATTGGCTCTAGGGCCTTACCATCATCATCATCATCATCATTTCAGCCGATAGACGTCCACTGCTGGACAAAGGCCTCCTCCAAATGTCGCCACAATGAACGGTCCTGTGCGTCTCGCATCCATCGGATTCTCGCAACCTTCACCAGGTCAGCGGTCCACCTTGTAGGGGGCCTTCCAACACTGCGTCTTCCGGTACGCGGTCGCCACTCCAGAATCTTTCAGCCCCAACGGCCATCTGTTCTGCGAGCAATGTGCCCTGCCCATTGCCACTTAAGTTTGACGATTCTTCGTGCTATGTTGGCAACCTCGGTTCTCCTGCGGATATCTTCATTTCTCATTCGAGCACGCAAGGAAACTCCGAGCATAGCCCTTTCAATTGCCCTTTGGGTGACTTTGAGCCTTCTGATGAGGCCCATTGTGAGCGACCACGTTTCAGAACCATATGTCATCTCTGGCAACATGCACTGGACGAGAAGATACCGCGCGGCTTCCTGAACGCTGCCTAGCCGAGTCGGATTCGACGGTTGACCTCTTTCTCGAAATTAGATCTACCCAACTGGAGTGTCTGTCCAAGGTAGACGTCGGGCCTTACCATAACGTGTTAATAAAATGTCAGGTGAGCGAGCGAGATAGAGGGATGGAGCATACACCCTGAATAGCTCCATCTCTTTAACAGTTCAGTGTTGATCGTCAAATGGATCACGTTAAGAGACCGTGTGATAAGGTCGCTAGTTTATTTATAAGACAAGCCAAGCATTAGAATGATATGGCAAGAAAAGTTGTGATTAATTTTTTATGGCGGTAAATCATCAAATCATCGGTAATGAACAACTGAAGAGATTCATTAAGTATAAATTCTATTCAACGCTCTATTATATAATCAATATTATGTTATCCCTACTGTTCATGGGGTGAGGACCTGGTGATCTGTAATACAAGTTAACACCTATAAGAGACACCTGCTCCCGACATTCAATTGACTCAAAAATGTTCCTGCAAGTTATTTTAATATTTTTTAATCATAAGGTCTTGTTTTGTGAGGAGAAATAAACGAAGATTATTATTATAAATAACTCTTCCGGCTCAGGGTGGAGCTAGAGGGAGATTCGGACTTTTATTGGCCAAAACTCACATGTGTTCCACCTGTTACTTTTAGCGTTCTAGGGTCTCGGTGATTCTTCTGAACAATGCCGCATATATAGGTACCTACGTGAACCTTAACTTTCTATATTACGACGAATCTTCTCTTTTTAGGGTTCTCTACCTCAAAAGAAAAAAACGGAACCCTTATAATATCACTTTGTTGTCCGTCCGTCTGTCTGTTTGTCAAGACCCTTTATCTCGGGAACGCGTGGAGGTATCGAGTTGAAATTAAAACCATATACTCAGGTCTGCAGTCTCTTGAAGCTGTGAAAAAATCAAACTACTGAGTTAACGAAAAAAAAAGATACAGCCGTTTATGTCGCAAAAAACGTATATTTCGACACTCTCAAGGGAATCAAAATTCATAGGGTACTTCCTGTTGACCTAGAATCCTGAAAGGCATAAAGCAAGGTCTCATAGCACAAGTATAGGAAAAAAACTGAAAACTGTAAATTTGTAGTTACGTCACAAAAAAAAACTTTTTTTGCGATTCGGAAAAATCTTCGTAACTCAATTCGGAAATTGAACTGTTTTCATAGGTTAGTTTGTACGGAACCGTCAGTGCGCGAGTCCGACTCGCACTTGACCAGTTTTTTTAATGATATAAACCAGTGCTTGACTGATCTCACCTGATAGTAAGCAGTGATGCAATCGATGATGGTTCACCATAATTCTTAGGCCTTAATTGGACGGGAACACCGGTTTAGGCAAATTGTTCCAGTCCTTCGATGTACGGGGTATAAAGGACGAGGCGAAACGCTAAAGGTGGGTCTAGGCTCTAGCCTAGGAGCCGAGTACGAGCCGAGCTCAAATTCGTCTAGTGTGGACCAACTCTCGAGGAGTCGATCACGAGCTACGCTACACGAATTTGTGCTCGGCTCCTGCCCCCCTAGCCAAGTTGCAAACGATAAACGTGAACGCTTAGTAATCTCCAATAGATTTTCAACTTTATACCTAAGAGCATAATGTTGAAAATCTATTAAAGACTACTGAGCGTTAGCGACCGGAACGAACGAAAACACTATGTAATCTTCAATAGATTTTCAACTTTATATCCAATAACATAAAGTTGAAAATCTATTAAAGACTACTGAGAGTTTACGTTTATCGTTTGTGACTTGGCTAGGGGGGCTGGTCCACTTGTGCTCGGCTACTTTAGTGTAGACACACCTTTAGTCAGGACCGTAAAGGTATCAACAACGTAAGGTTCTCATACAGAGAAGGACCCAGCATTGGTTACCACCCCTCTTCTTGCGAAGCACGTGGTATGATTTTTAAAGCATGGAGTCGCCGGCAGCAATACAAATTCAGAATGCCTCAAAGATATATAATAGCAATCACTCATTCTTATGTGACTGCGATGCACATTTGTATCTATATAGCGCTGAAAACGCCATTAATTTTTGTTTTTTTTTTGTTCTTTGGTTTCTGTACCCAAAGGGCAAAACGAGACCCTATTACTAAAACTCCTGTCTGTCCGTCTGTCTGTCTGTCTGTCCGTCTGTCACAAGACTGTATCTCATGAACCGCGATAGTTGAAATTTTACTGATGTATTTCTGTTGCCGCTATAACAACAAATACTAAAAAAACAGAATAAAATAAATATTTTGGGGCTCCCATACAACAAACGAGATTTTTTTGCCGTTTTTATAGATAATGGTACGGAACCCTTCGTGCGCGAGTTTGAACTCGAACTTGGCCGGTTTTTTTATGAAAAAAAAAAATCGTTTAAACCTGTATTTAGAATGGGTAAATGTAGAATAAGAGTAGGTTCCCTTTATTGCTTTACTCTTTGTGAAAAAAAAAAAACAATTTCAAGACGTTCATGGTGCGAGTCCCGAACACTTTCCTGCCCCTCATGTTGAAGGAAGACTATTGACCGCAGGGCTTCCGTCTCTTCCGCGGACAGGTGCCACAGAACAGCACGAAGTGAACATAGTGCAATGTGAAGTGTTACTAACATAGTCCTAAGTCTTATTTACTAACGATAAATTGTATTTACTCTATATATGTTAATCTGTAAGGTATGTATCCATGGGCCAAGATGCCTGATGATAAAAGATTTATTATTACGTTATGGGTTAATATATCCCAGAACCCTGGGGTCCTGGACCTTTGGAAGGCGTACGAGGGGCCGAAACGAACTCGCAGAGGCCCCTTAGACGTTTTTAATGGTGTTATTATTTGGATGGACTGAACGAAAGTAAAAAGTAAGTAGAGAAAGTAACTATATAGGGTGACTGGTAATTAGTGTACGATACTTAAACACGTGATTGTGCTCATGATAACCAACAACTTTTACTATGGGAACAAACCTGAAATCGCGAAAAAAAATCAGCTGTTCAGTACATTTATGTTTGCCTAATGTAGCTACTGAGCAGCTGATATTGCTGATATGATTTCGGCTTTGCTCCCATAATAAAAATTGTTTTTTATCATGAGCACAATCACGTGTTTAAGTATCGTACACTAATTACCAGTCACCCTATATACCTAAGTTTTAGCGCTATATCAAAATATCCGATTTTGGCAAGATATCATTTCCCGTACACTAAAAGAACCACACAAAGGGCAATGTAGAGGGCTATGCTCGGAGGTTCCTTGCGTGATCGGGTCTGAAATGAAGATATCCGCAGGAGAACCAAGGTTATCGACATAGCCCGAAGAATCGCCAAACTTAAGTAGCAGGGGGCACATTGCTCGCAGAACAGATAGTCAATGGGGCCGAAAGGTTCTGGAGTGGCGACCACGTGCCTACCAAAAGACGCAAATCCGATGGATGCGAGACGCACAGGACCGATTATTGTAGCGATACTTTGAGGATGTCCAACAGTGGACGTCTTTCGGTTGAAATGATGATGATGATCCCGCTCAAAACATGATCAAACGATTGATCTAAAATTTAACTGGTTTTTCACGTGATTAGCCACATGACTTGTATGGACACAAGTGTGGAGCGAAGGTTAAGTTTAGCCACTAATAACTTATTTACTTTTTATACATAATAATGGACGAGTCACGATCTGTCACATGGAGAGGCGTAGAACTGCACAATGTTGTAGGAGACCGTGAGTGTGTGACTTGAACTGGTATATGTGATTTGTGGGAAAAGTGAAAATCTAAAGTGTTGCTATTACGTTGCTATACTTAAACAGTGGTATTTTGTTTACATTGTCGCCCAATTTGTGAATTTAGCATTTTTTCACCTGAAAATCAGCCAAAATTTAGCTTTAAATTAGGATTTTAAGCGTTCTTTAATCGTTCATTCTCAATCTAGGAACCCATAGCCTAAATAATGTCCCTCTACTTTTGAAACTCCAAAGAGATGATGGGTGTCGTGTGACAATAGAACAAAAAAACTGGGCAAGTGCGAGTCGGATTCGCGCACTGAGGATTCCGTACAAACTTACATATGAAAACAGTTCAATTCCCGAATTGAGTTACGAAGATTTTTCTGAATCGCAAAAAAAATTTTCTTTTGTAACGTAACTACAAATTTACAGTTTTTAGATTTTTTCCTACACTTGTGCTATGAGACCTTGCTTCATGGCAAATTTCAGGATTCTAGGTTAACGGGAAATACTTACCATATAAATTTTGATTCCCTTGAGTGTTACACGTTTTTTTGCATAAACAGCCGTATCTTTTTTTTCCGTTAACTCAGATATTTGATTTTTTCACAGCTTCAAGGGACGGCAGACCTGAGTATAATAATATGGTTTTAATTTCAACTCGATGCCTCCAAGCGTTCCCGAGATAAAGGGTCTTGACAGACAGACAGACAGACAGACAGACGGACGGACGGACAACAAAGTGATCTTGTAAGGGTTCCGTTTTTTCCTTTTGAGGTACGGAACCCTAAAAAGAAACTAAGTCCATAGCTGACTGGGCTACGAGAATTTATGAAAGAGTTATCACCTCCCTAGACGCCCTTTGCGTTCCAAGGCCATGGTAACTCTTACGGCTGAAGGAACACAGGTGGGTTTAAGTTCGTGAAAGTCTGACACGCCATCTCTCTCCACCCAGAACGAGAGAAGTTATTTGATGATCCCACCACAAAAAAAAATACATTGTTTCCTTTTGTTTTATTGTTAATAGCTATTGAAAGGTACTGTTGGGCACACACGCAAAATAGGCGTGAGTGATTTTTGTTTTTTTTCCTTTAATCTCATCTGACAATATTTATTTAATTCTAAAAATCAATCTCATTTATACATAATGTGGTGTTGGCTCTAAATCCTCTAAAGAGGTAGATACCGATTGTAGAGGCTCTACCCATCATCGTTTCACTAATTATTTTTTAATAATTAAAATGCCCTATAAATCGGCGAATTTGAAAGACTGTATTAGCGCTCTACGTATTTTTTATATTATTGAAAATATTTATAAAATTATCCAAGTTGACCCAAAAAAAATAGTTAAAAAATGAGATAATTTATAAAAAACGACTAAAATATTTAAGTTTAAAAAATTATGAAAAATAAAAATAATAACTATTATGAGTGTTTAGAATCAGTTTATTGTGCATCAAACTTTATGTTACGTAATATTCTTTGAAAAGTAGACTGTTTCGCTCCGGCCGGCCGTATTCATATAACCGAACAGGAAAAATGAGGATGTGTTGTTTGTACTTGCTTCCATTTTTTGTCGGATAATTTCTTTTAATTACCAAGGGTTGCGGGATTATTACTGCAAACCCAGGATTCGATCCTGGATCCCACAAAATAATAGGTACCTACCCTATTTCCTCAATTTTTAGCATATAATAATTTATATTAATATTTTTTTCATAAAACTATAGTCTCATACATAATAAACAGAACTTAAAAACTCCTAATAGTTTGCTTTTTTATATTTTGTCATATTTTATTTAAACTCAAATATGTTTATGTGACACCCAGTTTGTATACCAAAACCAACTAACTTTCACTAGTACCTAAACTTCGAATCTCATTCAAACACCCTTTCTTGGATATATCTATATAATTCTTATATATTCAAATTCCCTATTACAATCTAATATAGAAAAATCTCGTGTCACAGTGTTTGTTATCGACCTCCTCCGAAACGGCATGACCGATTTTTATAAAATATTTGAATACCCATGATTAGGTCCAAAATTTAGGTCGTAGGCTATTTTCTACCCTACCATCTCTAACCCTATTTTTCTTGTAATTTATATTGCATGACAGCGTTTGGTCAACTAGTAGATTTTTTTAATAGCCTTTTGTATTTCCCACTGCTGGGCAAAGGCCTCCCCTTTCTCCTTCCAAACCTTTCTATGTATGGCGATCTCTGGCCAAGTTTGCCCCGCTAGATTTATATAGTACCAAACCTCTCTATCTAGGACGATCTCTGGCCAAGTTTGCTCCGCCAGATTTATATAGTACCAAACCTCTCTATCTAGGGCGATCTCTGGCCAAGTTTGCTCCGCCAGATTTATATAGTACCAAACCCCTCTATTTAGGGCGATCTCTGGCCAAGTTTGCTCCGCTAGATTTATATAGTACCAAACCTCTCTATCTAGGGCGATCTCTGGCCAAGTTTGCTTCGCCAGATTTATATAGTACCAAACCTCTCTATCTAGGACGATCTCTGGCCAAGTTTGCCCCGCTAGATTTATATAGTACCAAACCTCTCTATCTAGGACGATCTCTGGCCAAGTTTGCTCCGCCAGATTTATATAGTACCAAACCTCTCTATCTAGGGCGATCTCTGGCCAAGTTTGCTCCGCCAGATTTATATAGTACCAAACCCCTCTATTTAGGGCGATCTCTGGCCAAGTTTGCTCCGCTAGATTTATATAGTACCAAACCTCTCTATCTAGGGCGATCTCTGGCCAAGTTTGCTTCGCCAGATTTATATAGTACCAAACCTCTCTATCTAGGACGATCTCTGGCCAAGTTTGCTCCGCTAGATTTATATAGTACCAAACCTCTCTATCTAGGGCGATCTCTGGCCAAGTTTGCTCCGCCAGATTTATATAGTACCAAACCTCTCTATCTAGGGCGATCTCTGGCCAAGTTTGCTTCGCCAGATTTATATAGTACCAAACCTCTCTATCTAGGGCGATCTCTGGCCAACTTTGACCCGCTAGATTTATATAGTACCAAACCTCTCTATCTAGGGCGATCTCTGGCCAAGTTTGCCCCGCTAGATTTATATAGTACTAAACCTCTCTATCTAGGGCGATCTCTGGCCAAGTTTGCTCCACCAGATTTATATAGTACCCAAGCTCTCTATCTAGGGCGATCTCTGGCCAAGTTTGCCCCGCTAGATTTATATAGTACCAAACCTCACTATCAAGGGCGATCTCTGGCCAAGTTTGCCCCGCTAGATTTATATAGTACATAAAAGTAAGCAGAGAACATTGCTTATTTTAAAGTATTGGCCTAGGTAGCTAAATGATTATCATAAGAATTATGAATAAGATCAGGCGGCTTCGCCCTTTTTACTCATAAAAAATGTCCTGATAACAAAAAGGACTGATAGCAGACTTCTTTTGTCAGTGAACACGAGACTGAGTTTTATGTGAATTACTTAGATAAATTATCTAAGCCATAAATACGATTGTAAACTGTAGATTATTGATGGTAGTCACTTCAACAATAATGATAATATCATAATTTTTAAGGCAAGTTTTTCAAGAGTAACACAGTAACGTACTGAATTATATGAAAACTATGGAGCTAATAATACAACATAACTATAAAAAATGGATGGAAATCGAGAAAAAGAAGATTTGCACATCATTAAAAGGCATTCATAATATTTAATAAAAAACAGGACCAATATTTTTACAAATTATTTTTTCAACCTGTATTGTACCACAGCTGGGCAAAGATGGAAGATCTAAGATTTCCCACTCTTCACAATGTGCTGCAGTATCATACAAAAATTTGTTTTTATATCACTTCTGTATTTTACGCTTGTGAATTTCCTAATGATAAATCATCGTAAAATCATACAAATTATTGATAAGCGTAGTCTTGAGTTTTAACATTAATTTATGACTTTAAGGTTAGTTACACTTATCAATATTTTATTGTTTTCAAATAAAAATAAAATGTGTTTTATTCCGTAGTTATGCACTGTATATACACGTGACTTTAAAGACTTTTTGAAAAAAGATAATTGAAAAACGTTAAGATAAATAATTAAATGTAGTGAAAAGTGTAGAAAAATATATTATTATCAGTGATGTCCTCGAAAAAGAAAAGTCGTTTTTCACCATTTTTAAAACAAGTAAGTATTTTTGATTATAACTTTATTTACGTTAGAGGTGAACGAACCCAGCATTTCAACTGCTATATAAAGGATAAAAGTTTATTAATAGACAATCTCATTATTTAATTCATTTACTGATAATAGTAATTTATCAGTGAATTAATTAATTATAACTTACATTTTAAATGTAATACCTATTTTAACTTCAAACAATTTATATCTATTCCGTTTTAAAATTTATTTTGTCTTTATTTTTATTGAAATCCTGAATTCCTTTAATTTATTTTGACTTTTAATTACTTACTTTATTTTCACTTCATTTGATTTATTATACATCCAATCTAGGGATTTTTTTTTGTCATTTCTCTTTATTTTTAATATTATTTATGAAATTGGCCTTTTTTAAAACGAGGTACTTTGCACTGTGATATCTTCGAACTGACTTGGAATAAAAAGTATGTTATTCTTTTTTTGAAATTGATTATTTATTGTTTTATTTGTGTTCTGAATTTTCTGTAATATTGCAGTATTTATTTAAAACCATGAAACTTAATAATTTGCATAAAAATGTGTTTTTTCATAATGGGAGTTCCAACGTGAAAACCAAGCGTTTCAAAAAACTTTCTTATAACAAACAACTCTTGTTGATGTGTCTTATATAGCTTATGTATGTGTCTGTGTATCTATTATAATATTGGTGCTTTTTGTCAAACTAATGACAGCCCCATATCATATTCTGTCAATTACTGTCCATTCTAGGTTGAAACAGATCGCGGAATGCGATAAGGCCGCCCATTGTATGTGTTTTAAATATACCTAAGTTTTTGCTTGTTATGTTTCTTGTTGTTATCTGCAATAAAGTATATAATAATTAATAAATAACTAAACTCTGTGCTGAAGAAAATGACAGCCCCATATCATATTCTGTCAATTACTATCCATTCTAGGTTGAAAGAGATCGCGGAATGCGATAAGGTCGCCCATTGTATGTGTTTTAAATATACCTAAGTTTTTGCTTGTTATGTTTCTTATTGTTATCTGCAATAAAGTATATAATAATTAATAAATAACTAAACTCTGTGCTGAAGAATCGCAAAACTTAAGTGGCAGTGGGCAGGGCACATTGCTCGCAGAACATAATATAGTCGATGGGGCGGAAAGGTTCTGTAGTGGCGACCACGTACCGGAAGACACAGCGTTGGAAGGCCTCCCACAAGGGGGACCGACGATTTGGTGAGGGTCGCGGGAATCCGATGGATGCGAAACGCACAGGATCGGTCATTGTGGCGACACTCGGGGAGACCTATGTCTGGCAGTCTGAAAGGACGTCTTTGAGCTGAAATGATGATATCTTAAATCTCAATTTTTTTTTCCCAGTGTTTCGTGACAGCATCAGTTGGCAGCAACATCATCGGGCACGGCTCTGTCATCGGCTATCCCGCAATCTTGCTGCCGCAGCTCCATCTGATCGACTCCGAGTTTAAATTAGACCCGGTGGCTGCATCATGGATTGGTCAGTATTTTATAAATACCCAAGATTGTAATATTATATGCTCCCTTGCAGATTTCGGCTATGGTGATCAGTTTCTGCTATCAGTGCAACTACGGATTGCGATCTTGTGCTCTAATATAGCCTATCCTTGCTGTAAAGCTGCGTGCACAGTGTGGACACGTTAAAAACACCCTTTTGTATGGTATTGGATGTTGGAGGGCGTCTTATTTTTGTCTCTCGCCTGACGTCGAGATATATCTTCCACTATTTTTCAATGGTATAGAACTTTTGTTTAATTAAACGCCTCCAAAAGAGAGGATTTTGCTAGAGAAGGGTTAATTATATCATATTATTTAGGTGAGTTATTATCAAATAACTTATCCCGCTCTTGATGAAGCGAGATGGAGTGACAGTTGCCCGTTGCTCCAGTTCTTTCCGTTCCGTTCCAGAGCCTCGGAGACTCTTTCCAATAATCCTGCTACTCTAGCAGGAAGCATTTGTAAGGCCTTGAAGCATTATTTAGAGCTGCAAATGAAGTAGAGCTTACTAGTCAAAGTTTAAAGAACCCCTGTTTTCCTGCTACCAAGTAGCGTTGCTGTGACTAAATGCTATAATATTTTTAAAGGCGTCGTTAACCAAAACTAGATACTACAATGTGTGCCATATCGTCAGTTTATTTGAAAGTACCATAATATAGGGTGACTGGTAATTAATGTACGATACTTAAACACGTGATTGTGCTCATGATAACCAACAACTTTTACTATGGGAACAAACCTGAAATCGCGAAAAAAAAATTAGCTGTTCAGTACATTTATGTTTGCCTAATGTACTGAACAGCTGATATTTTTTTCGCGAGTTCAGCTTTGCTAATCAGTGTACGATACTTAAACACGTGATTGTGCTCATGATAACAAACAATTTTTATTATGGGAGCAAAGCTGAACTCGCGAAAAAAATATCAGCTGTTCAATACATTAGGCAAACATAAATGTACTGAACAGCTAATTTTTTTTTCGCGATTTCAGGTTTGTTCCCATAGTAAAAGTTGTTGGTTATCATGAGCACAATCACGTGTTTAAGTATCGTACATTAATTACCAGTCACCCTATCTATATACCGCTTGAGAAAATGCTAAACGAATAACTCTACGTACAACCCTAAGGGAGGGCGACGTCGTCAAGACCGACCACAGTGAACGTAGTGAGACGATCTGATTATGTTTGCGGAGAAAACTTGGCCAGAGATCGCCTTAGGCGGGTTTGGAAGAAGGGAGACTTTAGCTCAGTATTGGAACACAATATGGGATAAAAAAAACCTAAAAACGTTTATTATTTTTTTTCAAAATTATGCCATAAATACCTTTACCTCTCAAAAGGCGTATGAAACCGTTGGTGCATAAGAGTAAGCGCTCGATACGCCAGCCGAACACCGTAGGTTCATAAGCAGTAAGTTCAAAACACCTACGTTTAAGATAAGAAGATAGACACTCAAAGGGATTTCTACTTCTGCTCTTAAAATATGTTTCTTTTTTACACAGCATCAATCCTGGGTATTACACAGCTGGTCGGGAGCTTCATCTCGCCTCCTATTATGGAGAGATACGGCAGAAGGATGGCTCACTTCACTGCCACTGTGCCCAACCTCGTGGGCTGGTTCGTCATCACCATGGCTACTAATTTTGAGGTTAGTATCTTAACGTTTGATACAATGCTTGCTGTATGGACTTTTAAAGAGACTGACCCCTTTGAGTTGGTTTCGATGTTTCTTCTCAGGGTAGTCAGCTAGGAAACACCGGCTTCATCTAGTTTAAATTTACGTGTTTTACACGTAAATTTTGTTGTGTTTATAAAAACCTATTTGCAAAATAAATATCATTTGTCAATTAATAATTTAGTGATTAAGGTCAATGCAGCCGTAATCGTTAATTAAAAACGAATGAAAATAATAATATTTCACAACTTTCACACAACGCCATCTAGTCCCAAACTAAGCAGAGCTTATGCTATGAGTACTGGCCAACTAATATAACTACTTATATATTTGTAAATACATACATATCATGGATAAATTACACCCAGACATAGAACAAATGATCGTGCTCATCACACAAAAATTTAACTTGGGTGGGAATCGAACCCACGACCACCGGCATAGCAGTCAGGGCCACTAACCACTAGACCAACAAGTCAGTTAACAGGAAAAGAAAAGGTTTTGCATTATTTTCACCAGGTGGCGTTTATTTAATTTTAATACGGAACAGGGTGTTGTAAAGTCCCACAAACCTCCGTTGAAAAGGGAGGATCCTACGACCAGACGGGTATTGTGTCTGGTCCGGACAACTGCCCGATAGATGATTTCGGGCTGTCGTATTATAATAATAATACGTGTTAGCTAATGTGTTAACTTAGAGAAAGATTGGATAAGAAACTTATTTAGTGTACCTAGATAAGTGTAGCGGGAAGGTTTTTAAATAAAACGACCAAAACGGGTAACACACCCTCTATACTTTTGCCTTGACAGCACACAATTATTACAAATATCATAAATCAATACCATTTAAAATAATAATAATTATATAGTAGCACTTACTCTGAGATGTTGCTTACCCCGAAGACTGGAACGGAATGTGTCAGGACAGCGCAGCACGTTATTTTATAACCTGTCAACTGACATAGCGCTGAGCTGTCAAATCGCATAACGTTCCAGTTGTCAGTGCAAAATAAATACATTTTAATGTTGCCAATACAGAAAACAATCATAATGTATGTAACTAATCATAAAAATCGCTAACAGTCGGCCATCCGTATTACAAATACGACCTCGTATGTGAAAGAATAAAGAAATTGGTGTTATACACAAAATAATGAGAGAAGAAAAAAAGAATAACAGCAATAAAGCAAACAGATCTTTAGATTATTCATACACTGGTTGCTGTATACCTAGGAACGAGACTAAACATAATTATCAATTTACCAATTACTATTTAGACACAATTGATTGCATTATTTAGTTGTTATGTAAAAGTAGCTTATAAGCAATTGTGTATACATGATTTTACTTTGTTGCTCAATAAATATATATTATTATTATTATTATTCTTACAAATCATTATCTTATTCTTTATACAGTCATTCAAAAACAGATCTCTAAAATGTCTTGCCTCTACTGATTCAAAGATTCAAAGCATTTTATTTCAAATAAACAATTTACAGGCACTTTTGAAATGTCAAGAAGTCAAGTTACAAATCTATGTTACTTATTTCTTGTCGCTATCATGTAATGACAAACGTACAGGCCCCTCAAATATCCTGCCTCTAATGAAAAACAAACAGGCCCCTCAAATGTCTTGCCTCTAATGAAAAACAAACAGGCCCCTCAAATGTCCTGCCTCTGAAGAAAAACAGGCCTCTCAAATGTCCTGCCTCTGAAGAAAAACAGGCCTCTCAAATGTCCTGCCTCTAATATAAACAGACAGGTCCCTCAAATGTCCTGCCTGTAATGGAAAACAAACGTTAGTAAATAAACAATTTCCTGATAAAGCCAATTGGTTTATCCTGAACAGGCCCCTCAATGGTCCTGAACAGGCCTCTCAATGGTCCCGAACAGGCCTCTCAATGGTCCTGAACAGGCCTCTCAATGGTCCTGAACAGGCCTCTCAATGGTCCTGAACAGGCCTCTCAATGGTCCTGAACAGGCCTCTCAATGGTCCTGAACAGGCCTCTCAATGGTCCTGAACAGGCCTCTCAATGGTCCTGAACAGGCCTCTCAATGGTCCTGAACAGGCCTCTCAATGGTCCTGAACAGGCCTCTCAATGGTCCTGAACAGATCCCTCAATGGTCCTAAACAGATCCCTCAATGTTCCTAAACAGATCCCTCAATAGTTTCTGTAAATACCCTTTTGATTTTGATATGGCCACTCAGGCCAGGTACACGATAAGTTTCAAGTGCATGTCACAATAACATCAATGATTTACCTCACCACAAAATTTCACCCGTTGTTTGTGAATCATTGACCAACAATGACTGTTTGTTTACATTTGATATCAGTTGTAATCACTGACCCGACTAAAACGTGAGGGTATATATTTAATTTACTCTTTTGGCTCCGATTAGTTTTTATTGAAACTCCAAATTTCGATACAATAACTAATCAAAATGCGAGATCACGAACTATGAAATTGTTTCGTCTATTTTATTTCATTCACTAAAATTACCAACTATTAATTACCAGTAGGTACGCTGTAAATACCATCACTTTTAAGATACTCAAGGCAAATTCAGTCTAGACTACTTTCTCTTAATGTAAGAATAATAGGTTTTACGTTAATCACTTATTTCGTTAACATAATTTTAGATGTGGGAAGTCAGGTACACTTCCGTAAAAATAACCTCTGGTAATTAAAATATTCATAGACATTCTATACTAAATAAATTACAGTGAGACATCTTATGGATGTTACCATTTTATTTTAAATAAATAAATCATTGTATCCCTCCATGTCCCTAGTGAACAAATTGGGAGTCATTGTATTATATTTATCCACAATAACTCTTTACCATACCTAAAATACTCAACATTTACAGATATTTAGGTACATCCCCCTGATAAGACAAATCTCTAAAAACAAATAAAAAATGCCTACAAAAGGCTTACTGATTTTAGCAACTACTTTTTGCCGCACCATCTGATTTTCCATGAAAATTACTTCCTATAATTCAATCAATGCTATCCCCTAAGTTGGTACACTAAAATTAGTAATTCATGAATATAATTTGGAAGTGCTCTGGGAGTCATTATATAGAATTCACATTACATTGCAAATTCTGCAGGACTATAGTCCAAATCAGACATTCAAGTTATTTACGAAGCTTAGCGATCATGTCCTCAGATGTCTCTGCACGAATTACAATCTCATACGAAAATTTATTACGCAGAAGGTATTGAAAATATACTTTCACTAAATCCATTTCGATAGTTATATTCAAAGTCAATCTTATTTATTTGGTCTTCTAACTTTATATAGAAGATAAAACCGTTATGAAGTTTCAAACTAATCTCAAAAGGCAAGTATCCAAGTTCGGTAAAATTCATGAAACGTTTGTTTGACGGCAGTGTTACGTCAGTGACATGACACTGCTGTCATGTCACCACTTTTATTGTAGGTCAATATTAGGCGTGGGAAAAAAGTGCGTCATCTTTGCGATTGGAACATATTATTTGGAACATTGGCTCAAAATATACACACTGAGTCGTGATCTGTTACGTTGCGTCATATACACTAAAAGTTTTATTTAATTGAATTTTGATTTGAGAATAATTTAAAGCAGAGGTTTTTAGTTCAGGTCATTAATTATATATACGCCATTTACGTTATAATTTGAATTTTTATAAAGAGGTCTCAGAGTTCCAATTGTTCCAAATGATGCATTAAAATTTGAAACATTACTGATGTTCCAATCTTTCGGAACACTAAAATATTTCGGAACAGTGAGTCGGTTCAGTAAAGAGTTACACGCCTAGTCAACATTAATTTGTCCACAAATGCCATTTTATGAACAATGACTTCCGAGCATGAAAATAATGTTAAATTCTACAATGTTTCGTTCAGAAACGTGGTTTATTGAACAACATGAGCTACGGTGTTTTCTTGTTAAACTGTTTATAAAATCACAACTTTTCATCAGTGTAGGTAGGTATACTTAAAAAAATAAATTGCGTGTGGCTGTTCCCTTGAAAGTACACAGTACATACTCAGTATGTACTCCTTTTAAACCAAAGAGATTTAAAGAGATAATTATAATAGAGCGGCTATCAGAACAAATGTCTTAAAAAAACTGTCATCCTATGTCTCAGTGACGCCATCTGGCTTTGAATAGCAAACACGCGAATTAAATTTGTCAAAATTTATAATTATTTAACTATCGCTCGGTAGGTGGCCAGGGGCCTTACCATGATAATGTTAAAATGTCAGTCGTACGACCGAAAAAGAGTGATGGAGCCATACACCCTATATAGCTCCACCCCTTTAACAGCTCGGTTTAGGTCGTAAAATGGATCACGTTATGAGCTCGTGGTAGAGCCTCAGTGTGTGATAAATGTAAGGTTAAGCTTTTCAGCAATAGATGGCGTTATCACAAAATCAGCAAATGTTCTAGAACTATTTATAAAAAATATTGAATTTTAATTAATTAATTCGTAAATACAAAAAATATTTACGAAAATAAACCGAAGTTAGGTTCAGTTATTTTATCATAACAAGATTTGCAATAGCGTAATGGGCAGTTCGGCATATTTTCTCAGAAAATTATTTTCTTTTAGTGCATAGAGCGGATACAAACACGACTTGACGTGTAGGGGCGTCATACTAGATTGAGCGACTTATGACCACTAGGTAATAAGTATCGGATCACGATTTTGTTCGCTATGTCCTGTCTATTGGTAGTATATATTTAATGTCTTTGTTTTAAACCAAGAACAAACACTCTTGGTACCCTACATAGCACAATTGATAGATATTAATAATTGAACAAGAACTTTGTCTAAACCTAGCAGTTGTCAATAATGAAGCTATCCCAACAGCATAACATGAGACACGAGATTGGTGTTGTATTTTGTAACGGACCTTCTTTTAACCTATAGAGTATACGAGCCCCTTGGTGTAGCACCACATAAAAATATTGTGTAATTACTTGTGTCACTTCTCCATTTCCATTGATACCCACATCACTTTACAAAATAAAAAATATTTAATCAACAACAAAGATGCACGAGGGTAATATTTTGACTCAACACTATCGACAACTGCCAACCATATTTTATTAAATATAATATTTTTATTCTGCCTTGCTTATTTAACTATGAGTATTATTATTTATTGTCACTGTTTTAATTGAGCCAACAGCGTTCATGCATATTATGTATCATACGCCTGGCACCTATAATATTAAACAAAGTGCTGAAACTTTTTTTTACACTTTTTTTTTTGTATAGTAATTTAATTACTTGCTAGATTTCCTCTTACTGTGTGTTAACTCCTTCATTAGACAAAAATGTCATTTTGTCAAAAACAGTTTCTTTTTTAACTATGTTAAACTATGTATTTGGCAACTACTTGTGTTCAATTGGATAATATGCAATTGTATATTCTTCGCACCACTACCTATGGCAAATTATATAGGCCATCACCTTAGACATAATGTTCTACTGTACTTACTATTCCGATTTGTACCAACTACAAGCTCATGTTCTACAGAATACCTATACACATTAAAAGGAGTTTCACGGAAACAAGATTTGACTATTAATATTTCTACATCTAGAGTTTTTCCAGTAAAGCTATTTACTCTGGTGATGTAATAAAATGTTATTATTAGCCTACCCTTCTGCCGCTTCTAAGAGCAAAGAATCTATTTCAGCATCATCATTAGGCATACTAGATAATACTCTTCGTCACCTGGTTTCAGTTAAATGGGTAATACTAGTAGGTATGTAAAATCACTTTAAACTGTAGTAAACAGTAAAGCATATACAACGCCAGTTCCAGCATATGTGAAGCCTGATACACGTTGGTAGCATTTTTATGTAAAGAAACTATGTACTAAATTTCAAACTATCATGTAAAATCACAAAGTTATAAGCTTGTTATGTTACTTGGTTGTCCGAAAAATACATGGTCACCGGGCCATCCAGGTGACTGAGGGGTTGTTTTGCTCCCGCACCCAGCTGTGCGCTGGTGCCTAATGCCCGCTATGACCTGTGTCGTACTTAGTGTCGGTGGTGTCCAACTTTATACATTGGTGTAAAAATTGTTGGAATCGTAGTAACTGAATAGTTACTAATTCTGAACAAACTATATTCAGCTTTCGCATATACCAAAAATAAAGCTGTATAAAGATACACCCTTTTGTTTTATTTGGAAATACCAAGAAGTTATATTTGCATTCAATGTTTGCATAAAACTCGGTAAAGTCACGTGACCGCGTCTGACGTCATTTTACTACGCTCCGCTCAGCCGCAATTCGCCAGCTGAAGTAGAACTGTTTACTCGCGCAGTATATTATTATTATTATTTCGTTTTATTTTATCATACAAGGATTCGAAAAAGGGACAATCAGATAACCTAGCTAAAATACATTAGAATGGTTGCTCATTATTTAGTGACAAATAATGTTTTCTTTGCCGTTGAAATGTAAATCTGTACATTTTGGCACAACGCATGATTTTTTAGTATGAATATAAGTTATAGTGAAACGCAAGCACAGAATATCTAATAACGCAAGGCAGTGGGAACGGACTGAGCGAGCGCTGCACTATGAAATCAAGGCTCAAATGATCGGTCATCGCACGCTCACTTTAAAAATCTATAACTTGGAATCTAAAGGTATCAAAATATTGATTGAATCTGAAAGTACTGGTCCGATTGCATTCACACATAGAAAGCCACTGTATCCCTGAGTGACCTAGGCTATATTAATATGTACGCGGGCGATGCCGCGGGCTAAAGCTAGGAGGCAAATGTAATAAATGTCAGACTATCTGTCAAAAGGCAATCCATATAATATTAATTTCCCTAATTTTAATTTCATTGACTGTCCTCTTTAGTTGCATTTAGATTATTCCTAATCAAAAGTATTACTGGTCTGCTCATTTACTTTATAAGTAAGCTCAGAACGCAGGTCATGGTAACAACGATTCATAAGATGGTAGATATGTTTGCTACGGTCATTTAACAATGATCCAAAACCGGTCCCTAATCCATCTGAACACACCCTGAGTTGTCCTTAGGTATTCAATAGATTAACATACGTGTGGTATGGTAATACCTCCAGGGTGTAGCCCTGGCAAGGCACGCGTGGTGGTGTGGTAGTACCTCCAGAGTGTAGCCCTGGCAAGGCACGCGTGGTGGTGTGGTAGTACCTCCAGGGTGTAGCCCTGGCAAGGCACGCGTGGTGGTGTGGTAGTACCTCCAGAGTGTAGCCCTGGCAAGGCACGTGTGGTGGTGTGGTAGTACCTCCAGGGTGTAGCCCTGGCAAGGCACATGTGGTGGTGTGGTAGTACCTCCAGAGTGTAGCCCTGGCAAGGCACGTGTGGTGGTGTGGTAGTACCTCCAGAGTGTAGCCCTGGCAAGGCACGTGTGGTGGTGTGGTAGTACCTCCAGAGTGTAGCCCTGGCAAGGCACGTGTGGTGGTGTGGTAGTACCTCCAGAGTGTAGCCCTGGCAAGGCACGTGTGGTGGTGTGGTAGTACCTCCAGAGTGTAGCCCTGGCAAGGCACGTGTGGTGTCAGAAGAAACTCATATTGAATAAGGTAGTACAACAAAAGCGATAAGCCTGAATATTTCAAAGTTCACCATTTTAAAGTACACATCACTATGCCCGCTTAGATAGGTACTATTTTATCAACAACATTGTAACGGTGCCTACAAACGTAGGTACTTTCAAAGCAAAAGTAGAAGATGCAGTTTAGGAAAAAAAATCGCTTGTGGGCAGGATAAACGAATGCATTTAAATAAACGACTCGTTTATCCCACTTCTGAATTGTTAGCTAATGTGTTAACTTTAGAGAAAGATTGGATAAGAAACTTATTTAGTGTACCTAGATAAGTGTAGCGGGAAGGTTTTTAAATAAAACGACCAAAACGGGTAACACACCCTCTATACTTTTGCCTTGACAGCACACAATTATTACAAATATCATAAATCAATACCATTTAAAATAATAATAATTATATAGTAGCACTTACTCTGAGATGTTGCTTACCCCGAAGACTGGAACGGAATGTGTCAGGACAGCGCAGCACGTTATTTTATAACCTGTCAACTGACATAGCGCTGAGCTGTCAAATCGCATAACGTTCCAGTTGTCAGTGCAAAATAAATACATTTTAATGTTGCCAATACAGAAAACAATCATAATGTATGTAACTAATCATAAAAATCGCTAACATACGTTTGTTTCGGCAATCACAGGATCATAGCACACACAATAAATATAACAACAAAAACATATACAATTACAAAGACCACACACACAAATTAAATAAAACACGTATCATGTATTTACAGATCCCGATTGCTCAATAACTGAACCAAACAGCAATGGTTCAGGTACTGACAATCGAACCTCTGCGCGAATGTCCTCAGGATGCCATTGGAGCTAGCCCGAACCCTGCACACCATGGATGTGCACCGTTTTCGCATAGTAGAATAGAAACAGTCTACTCGCGACTTGGCGAACATCCCCAATGCACTACAGAATCGGAGCAACCAATAGCACCCTAAATGCATTATTATATTGTAAGCGCAGGGCGTTGTACTGTGCGCACGGTGTATGAGACCCACAGGCAGCTCGTGTTAAAAGATGTACAGAATGCTTTGAACAAAGTTGTTTTCACTTCGGTGGAACAACGAGCAAAGCTGCGAGCAATCATATTCGTCCTTACAGACAACGCACTGCGTTCTCGCTCTATGTCTGCATTTGAAACATAGAAGAAAGACACAAACGTAATTAGGGCTACGTCTCGCAATATAGCTATTCCATAGAACACGGCCACAATCACCATTATGGTTTTATTCTATGTACCCAATATTGAAAATTGATTAACACAATAGAGAATAAGGATTTAAGGGACAAAATGCGTTTAAAATATAAAGATAATTTATTGAAAATAATCCTAGCAGGATCTTAAAATATCAATACACATTATATGAAATCACTAATACATATTTGATAATATTTGATTTAATTAAACACAAAAAAGTGTCTCCTGAAAAGTTGCTATTATGCAGTTACGCCCGTATTCGTAGGATACGACGCTATCATATCACTAGACAACTGATAAACATACTCATATATTTCTAAATACATACATATTATAGAAAAAAACATATTATAGATAAATTACACCCAGACACAGGAACAAATGATAGTGCTCATCATACAAACATTTGTCCTGGGTGAGAATCGAACCCACGACCTCCGGCATAGAGTCAGGGCCACTGACCACAAGGTCAACAGGCCAGTCAAATATGTTCAAATCGTGCAGAAACTAATACCGAAATATGCAGGATTTTGAATTTTAGTTTCTATGTGGCGTTATAGATGTCGGTATATTATAAGTTGACGTTTATTTTAACGCGATAAAGAATGTTAAAAAAAATCATACTAAGACCACATGCTCTAAATATTCATGAACTAGATTAAACCCAAAACAATTCGAAGTGCCTAATTTGTGGTTACTAACAAACTTGAATTGCTGTCTTTCGTAATACTTAATTATAATGTGGAAGGCGATGAAATAATAAGACTGTATGTTTTTTTGGATTCAGAATTCTTAAAAGAGAAAGTACAAGTTTCATTGCAAACCTGTAACCCGGTCTTTTTAATCCGTATAAAATTACAGTTACGAACGAACACAAAATACACAATGCTACTTCGACTTTGAGGCGATAATATTGAAATTGTCTCAAATTATAAGTATACACTGCGCATGTGTAAAGAATATATCTATCTATCTATCTATATGTACTACTGATGATTTTCCTTTTTAGTAATATTCCATTAATAAAAATGCGCCTCAAAATTATTGTAGTATGTATACAGTCACGAGCAATAAGATATATACATTGTCACATTTTTTAATTATTTTACCTTCAGCCTTTCATGAAGTAAGTGTACGACAAATGGTTCTAAATTATCTATTTGATGGTTAGGTAATTAAAAACCATTTGTCGTGCACTTATTTCTTGAATAACAGAATTAATCAATCAATTAAAATATTTATTTGCTAGAATATGGTACAAAAGGTGTTACAGTAAATTTGTTTCAGCATATCCTGCCATAACATGGCGAGCAAATATGTATATTCCCAATCAGTTATGTCAATGACTCTAACTTAGAATTTACGATATATTGGAACTATGACAATGTGGGTTACCAAGACATTCAAAGTAAGATTGTTTCATTCTTATTCCAGTGTGTGTAAAAGACAGAGCTATACAGGTTGTCTAGCGCCATCTCTTACCCACACTGGAAATAAGAATGAATCAATCATACTTTAAACGTCATGGTAACCCACAATGTTAATGCTCGTGACTGTACACTATCACCATCGAAGTAAATTGTAATTAAAACCGTAGCAACATCGATGGAGCCAGATAGGAACTAAAATTTAAAATACAGCATCGTGGAGTATTCTTCCACTCGATTAGAACATACCTGTACACCAGCCAGAAATCAACTATATGTCTGGGCAGATACAACACCCAACCGAAGAATTCTCCCTTTTCAATGGAGGCTTGCGGGACTTTCCACCCTTATCCGCATCATCATCATTTTCCTGCCCTTGTACCATATTACTTGGGGTCGGTGCAACACGTTTTTTTCTTCCATTCTGTTCTGTCTTTTCTTTCATAATTGTCACTCCTCACACAATCCATCCATCTTTTCTTTGTCCTCCCTCTCCCTCTCCATACATCTCCGCATACCTCCAAAAAACATTTTTTGACTAAAATAAAATAGCTATCATAATTGGGCCACTAGAATCCGCCCAACTACGTATGCCTAGAATTCCACTACAGAACATAATAAATATAATATCTTACATCAATATATTTTGATTGCAGATCTTGTTCGCTGGTCGAATACTCCAAGGCTTATCAATTGGTATGCTATCACCTCTACGATCCGTTCTAATCGGAGAATACGCCAGTCCAAAGAACCGAGGAGCTTTCCTCACCACAGTTTCCTTGTCACAATCCTTTGGCATATTCTTCGTTCATCTTATTGGTTCTTTCTTGAGTTGGCAGCAGACAGCACTAGTCTGCGCATTCTTCCCTTTCATCAGCCTCATCATGACCATATACTCTCCAGAATCACCAAGCTGGCTTGTCACAAAGGGGAGGCACGAAGACTGTAGGAAGATATTTCGATGGCTAAGAGGTTATGATGAAGAAGATGAGTTAGAAGAAATGATAGAATCTAGACTACTGTTTGAGAAGGCGATGATATCGGAGAGTTTTGGCAAAAGACGCGGCATTTACCGTTTACAAAGCATGGTGTGGACGATCAAGAAGAAAGAGTTTTACAAGCCTATAATCCTGATGATGCACGCTCATGTCTTAGTCAACTTTGCTGGTGGTACAACCATGTCTGCGTACTCAACTTTGATCATAGGAATCGTGATGGGACCGCAAGTGAATGCTCATTTCTGGATGATCTTTTTGGGCGCCCAGAGGTTCATCTCCAACGCTTTAGCAGTCTTTGCTATCAACAAATTCAAGAGACGGACCATGATGTTTGCTACTGGAGGACTCTCGATCCTTATTCAGTTTGCTTTAGCTGCTTATGTATACTTCAAGCAACAAGGGACCTTACCATACGATGCTTTATGGATTCCAATTCTACTCATCAACCTGAAATTCTTTGCCGTAGCTACGGGCATGTTACCTTTGCCAAATGTTATAGGAGGGGAGGTCTTTCCTTTGGAGTACCGCAGTATTGGAGGAACGATTAGTCTGGCATCTTTCTCAGCCACTTTCTTCATAGTTCTTAAGACTTTTACAGGACTAGTTGATAGTGTTGGTATGCATGGTACGTACATGGTGTATGGAAGCATAATCACTTACTGTATGGTTGTCATCTGGTTTTTACTACCAGAGACTAAGGACAGGACCTTGCAGCAGATTGAAGATGAGTTCAGAGGAAGACCGTTGGCTCCTGAGGAGATTGAAGTCAGGAAGTCTTTGCAAGCGGATCCTATTGTTGCGTATAAGAGGAGGATGTCAGAAAGGAGATGTAGCAATGCTATTCCATTTTAGGTTTATGGCATTAGAATTACAAATTATGAATATTCTAAACGGTGATAATGATAAGTATTATTTTAAAATAGGTTTTGTTTTAATAATAAATGTATAGTGCAGACTTGCTTTTTGATTTGCATATGCAGAGAAACGATCACTGTCTTGTGTTCTCGGAGGAAAGGCTTTTCATCAACCACATTCTGTCAGATGCGTAGACTTTGTAAGTTTTAGTATTTTAAAGGTACGCAAAACCGGGTGTAAAGTCCCGCAAACTTTCATTGTAAAGGGAGGATCCTCAGACCAAACGGGTGTTGTGTCTGGTGCGGTGCCCGATAATTGATTTCGAGCTGATTTTGAATATTTAGTTCCTATGTGGCAATGCAGTTGTCGCTACAGTGTGAAACTAGTCTAAAAGTGTACGAGAAAGCGTTTGCATTGCGTCAATAAGTCTAGTTCTTTAAAGCTAGGTCTAAAAGAGAGAAGCAATGAAAGCTGTGATCAGGTCAAATAAAATCTTCAAATAAAATAGTTGCAAAATAATTTTAATGAATCAAGCCGGAGGCCAAATTAGTTAAAGTCGGGGTAATTGATCCTGGGTCTCTTGCTGGGGATTCGGGAGCTGTTCCTGAAGGCCATGGCACTGAACCAGCACATCATCAGCACCACCATCGTAAGGACTCTGGAGACGTTGCGGCTGACTTGATTCATTGTGCAGTCTTGGAAAAAGCTGTTGAAGAAAATTAAAGTTTTATCAAGATTATTGTTTTTTAAGGAGTAGAATGTAAGGTTCTCAAAGAGGGAACGATGTGTTGTGAAAATGGTTTAGGTTTGAACTCCACTAATGATGTCTAGCTATGACTAGATAATTATATAAATATGTCGATTAGAGTGGTCTTGTTAATAAGCAGCAAATGTAAATATTATTTCCTTTATTTCACTTATATAAACATATTAGTTAATTTTTTTAATATTTCAAAAATAAAAAATAAAACATTTAAAAATATAAAAAATAGCCCACCGGTATCGGGAACAGAGTCTAAGCTACCGGCGGTCAGAGTGGAACCTCCTAACTATACGAGCCGTGTCCAGGAGTACCAATTTCTGAATCAAGCCCTTGATCTAGCCGCCTAACGCGAGCCTCCTAAGATGTTGGTCGAGGCTCTTAGCTAAGTCATTGGCTGACACGACTATCGGTACAATGATCGTTGAGTCCACATCCCACATGTCGACAACCTCGCGAGCCAAGTAAATATACTTGATTTATTTATCTTTTTCGGCTTTCACGAGGTTCTCGTCATGCGGAACGGATATGTCAACAATCATTGCACGCCTCTCGCTTCGGTCCACCACCACTATATCAGGCTTATTGGCTATATATATTATTATTACTATTATAATATTATGATGACAAAAATTTACTATGACATTGGAGATGCTACAAAGAAGTCGTGACTACTGATTCCACTAATGCTGACAAGACACGATTTAGTCAGGTTGATCACGACATCAGCCGAGAAGGTGTAACAAGATTGGTGGATCATTTCAGCCGGATCATATCGAATCTCTTCGGGAAGTCTGAAACCCTACTAGGTAGAATTATAGACACACATTATAAACTCGTAGAAAAGACAGGACGCCAGCTGCTGCAATCCATAAACACTCGTCTTTTCTCAATAATTATCAGGTTATTAAAACCGCGCACATTATTCCCTCTGTAAAGGTATAGACAGGCAAACTTATCAGGGTAAGAGTTAGCAGTTCTCCTAGGTACACTTTGGGAAGGAGAACCAGACATTTTCTATCCAGCCGACAGTGAGTTTTTAAGTGTAACTTCAAGCTCGCAAAAGATCCAAATAGTTCAGCAACAGATTCTTTGCTGGCAGCCTGGAATCGTTGACAACTTTTACATGGACAGCTGCATCAACTGGCTACCCCCCTCTTCTAAGGTATTTTAATGTGAGAGGGGTAACCAATGAGTGTGTTCTAAAATAACGTTTACCAGGTAGTAGCACTAAGACGTCAGGTCCAGGCACCTGTCAAAACGCTTATAATAATGACATTAGTCATCAACGTCATTGTATACATTTTTGAAGGAAAATACCTGACGGCTAAGTGGCGCCGACTGGTGGTGTGAATTTTCGTGAATTGATGCGGCTGTCTGTACCGGGTTGTATCCTCCCAGTCTTTCTTCTCTACTTTCTTTGCGACCATCACTTTTACAAAAAATAAAATGACAGTGTGGGTCTTCCACGCGAGATACACTTAACCCTACCTAACCGAATTAAGAGCCACCACTTCAATGGCGTCCAGATTGATAAAGGAGGACCAACAAAACTTGTTCATAAAAGAAAATACTACACTTTAACTTACTTGAAACTCAAGATACTTGCAACTACAGTGAGACACTACAACTGCAAGTCAAAGGAACGCATTGCCTTATAAATTGTAGCCATAAACTTGGTTTTATTTTAATTACATCCGCCATCTTACATCACTCCAGTTGCAGGAATGTTGTACATTACATAAACTCGTACATATATAATTTAAATAAATTTATTGTCATAGTAATTTATTCATGAACAATAAATTGTATCTGAAATTACAAACACGTTAAATATTACAACAATGCATAAACATAAAATGAATATATCATTGGAATTACCTTATAGATCATCAATAGTATACACCTGTTCAATAGGAATCTTTTGAGTTTTTTTTAAATAGTAGGTACTAGAGTATATAATATTATAATAATATTCCACAACTATCACACAACGTCGTCTAGTCCCAAGCTAAGCAGAGCTTGTGTTATGGGTACTGGATAACTGATAAACATACTTATATATTTCTAAATACATACTTAATATAGATAAATTACACCCAGACACAGAACAAATGATCGTGCTCATCACACAAACATTTGTCCTGGGTGAGAATCGAACCCACGACCTCCGGCATAGCAGTCAGGGCTACTAACCACTAGACCAACAGGCCAGTCAAAATAAAACATTATATAGCACTCTTAAAATCTAAAGGTAATTTATTAAATCATTTAAAACAACATCTAAAATGTCTTTATTTCGGGCTGTGGTTTTAAATAATAATGCTTTGGTCTTTTGTTTTTGAACGAAAAATGCTTGTTTTTTTGAAATTCATACCTTTTAGGCATATTGTGTCATCTGCAAAAATTACTATAATACCAATTGCAAGTAATATAGTATTCATATAATTAAAGAAGTCATCAATAAATAATATAAATAAATCTTAATATCGATTCTTGCGGAAGGCGTTGTCATATTTACCATGGCTACTTTGTAGACTTTTTTGTAACCATTTTATATTTTGTTCATTTCTACGTACAGTTTTCTATTTTTTAGATATGATGAGAATAGTTTCAAGGCCTTATCTCTTATTCCATAATGCATCATTTTTGTGAGAAGTAATTTGTAGTCTATAATGTCAAATGTAGACTTAAGTCTAGGAAAATCCCCACTACTCTCATTTTATTACTTATTTTTCCTATAACGTCATCAAGTAAAGTAATAAGGCATCTGAAGTAACACCTTTTTGGTAACCGAACTATCTTTTATTCAGTACTTACTCTATTTGAACGCAAGTGAGAAAGAAGTCAATTTTTTTTTCATATATTTTTGATAGAACTGGCAAGGTGATCGGCCTGTAGTTTTTAGGATCAGTCCTAGGTACTGCTTTTCTTATAGACTGGTAGGTATTACTTTCTCAATATTTAACTGGTCTGGTAAGATAGACTCCTCAATACAATGTTGTTCTTACTTCCTACCCATTTTTGTTCGTATGCTTCGTTAATGCTTGCAGAACTTTCTCATTGTAATGTAATAGTATCTGAGATGCGATTTGTACCTATTGTCAATCTATCAAGTGGCCGTTCGGGCACTCGGTATGGTCTGGCGCACATAATTAATTTTGTGGGCACCGAAACAGACCTCTCACCCCGTCTCTTGCTTGGGCACGCTAGAATTATGGCGGTAAGTCCCCTCTTTGAGGAGTGGCTGGAGCGGCAACACGGCGTCCTCACCTTCCGCATGACGCAGGTCCTCACCGGACAGGGCAAGTTCGGGACGTTCCTCCATCAGATTCAGGCAGAAGAAACGCCCGGGTGTCATCATTGTGTGGACCGCCCGGAGGACACGGTGGAGCATACGGTGGAGGTTTGCCCCGCTTGTACTCCTTGTACTCCTTTGTTCTCCTTTTGAAGTACGGAACCCTAAAAATACAGTTTTCAGACGTTTGGGAATAAAACACTTGGGTCATGGGGTCCAATTTAAGTGTACGTTTGTTTTTAAGGATATTCCTCACCAACTGATCGGCGCTTATCGTGACCAGAGCTCTGACTCGTTCTTTGTGCATTGCTATCAAACTCAAAATTAAAATAATTGGACATGGGCACTTATAAAGAGAAGAAGCTAGCACAAGGTTCTAATTGATCGTTTCCTATGGAGAAATTAAGTTCGTTTTCAGTTTTAGTGTTAATAGTTTTTTTTTTTTATATATTAATGATAGGTTCGCGTTTGACCACCATCTCACCTGATGGTAAGCGATGATGCGGTCGACGATGGAGCACGCTTGCCTAGAAGTAGCCTATTCACTCTTGTTAGTTAGTTAGTTAATATTCAAGTTTCTTATATTGTTATTAACTTCATAAATATTGTGTTTGTAAACTAAAGTGGGACACTTTATAATAGTTTCGTTTATTAACAACTAGCTTCTGCCAGCGTGAAAGTTTCTCCATACAAACTTTGGACCCCCGTTTCATCCCCTTAGGGGGTGAATTTTGGAAAATCCGTTCTTAGCGGATGTCTACACTCTATAGGGATCTTACTTGCCAAATTTAAAGTTTGTAGGTGTTATAGTTTCAGAGATTTCGTGATTAAGCAGTTTCGCTTGTATAAAATACTAACTTCGTACCGCCTTATAGTAAGGATAATGCCATCTACCTGCATTACCAGAACAGCATAATTCATTTTATAATGACATTTTAATTAGAGATGGCGTTGTATTCGGATTGTTTTTTTCGTGATTGTTTCCATTTTTGCTCACCGTTTAAACCTACCCTGGACTATCTCGAATATTTCAAGACCAAAATTAGCGAAATCGGTCCAGCCGTTTTTGAGTTTTAGCGAGACCAACGAACAGCTATTATTTTTTATATAGATTATGTAAGATATAGATATAGCTTTATGAGTCTCATTTCTATATCTAAGTTTTGATTTCAATAAAACTTTCTTTTCATTTGACTACAACAAACCAAACAGTAAACGCAATAACACGGTTATCAGAAAACTTTACGCCATTATTTGAACAAACCGGAATTTAAACGGAAACTGTTTTAACCATAAAATAAAATTTACAAGTTAACTTACTGTATTTAAATGAAGTTAAATTAGTTGATTAACTTCAGTATCGCTTAGGATATATACAAAATATAACATATTATTAAATGCACATCCTGAAAGTGTATCTAGTACCAGCTCCTGCTAGCGACTTGGCCCGCGCGAATTTAGGTTTCTCCATACAAACTTTGGACCCCCGTTTCATCCCCTTAGAAGTTGAATTTTCCCAATTAACGGTAGGAAGAGTTCACATCGGCTTCGGGTCGATGATAAAGTACCTGGGACACGTCCTCGACAGCCGATTCGACGTCAGGCTTCCAAATTGAATCGGACAGGGGCTGCCCTTAAGCGGCTCCTGCCCAACCTATGGAGTCCAGTCCACCTCCGGCCGGAAGCTCTACGTAGGCATCGTTTGGTCCATGGCCCTTTATAGAGCGCCGGTGTGGGCGCCGTCGCTGCGAAAGCGACCAGCGGCCCAGCTGAACGCATGCCAGAGGGTCATGACCATACGGATGGTGCGGGGATACCACACGGTTTCCCGCGAAGCGGCGAGCCTCCTTGCTGGCCTGCCACCATGGGTTCTGGAGGCAACAGTTTTTGCACGCATGCATGATTTGTGCGTGGAGATGCACCGGGGCGAAACTCTGCTGCCGCGACAAGTCGCGGCGTGGCGGACAGAGTTCCGGCGGGAATACATGGTGAAATGGCGACAGCAACTGTCGCAACGCAGTGCTGGGCACGCCATTATTATGGCGGTAAGTCCCCTCTTTGAGGAGTGGCTGGAAAGACCTCACGGCGTCCTCACCTTCCCCATGACGCAGGTTCTCATCGAGCATGGTCTGTTCGGGAAGTTCCTGCACCGGACTCGAGCGGAAGCAAACGCCCGGGTGTCACCACTGTGTGGACCGCCCGGACGATTCAGTGGAGCATACGGTAGATGTGTGCCCCGGACAGAGCACCGCCGCGTCCTGGTGGGGGCGATCGGCGGCAGCGATCTGTCGCGCCGGGCCTTGGTACAAGTTATGGTCCGAAACAAGGAGGAGTGGCAGGCGGTCGCCTCCTTCTGCGAAGCAGTAATGCTAGCAAAGGAGGAGACCGCACGTGCACGCGTGAAGGAGCAGCCCTCAAGCCTCAGCCACCGGGATCCCGATCCCGATTTCCGGCCACCGTAGGCGCGGGCTTGCGGCCGGCGAGCAATGGGTAGCTCTCCGTCCGACTGTCTGGTAACCGTCGGACCGAGCTCAAGTTGTCGACGGACACACCCTTACGCTCCGCTCAAGAGCGAGACATGTCATTAGATGATTTTCCTACCTAAAACAAAGAGTTGAATTTCAAAATATATAATTTCATAATATAAATAATCAAGATTATTTTAGGATAAAAATATTACGTTTTTTGATAGGTATCCTATTGATAGATCATGATTGCGGTAGTGTTTATGTGGGTGCATAGCACATCGGTATTGGTATCTACGCGATACCAATACCGATGTGCTACCAATATAGTGAGTCGATTCCAATGTTATTTGAAAACAATTAGAAGAACTTATTTCTCAAAAAACACTACCTAAATGCATTTAAGTAAAATTTCAGTGCTTAAATTTTAATTGTATTGTAATTGGAGTGTTTTTTTTTTAAATTGATATAAACCAGTACTTGACTGCGATTCCACCTGATGGTAAGTAGTGATGTAATCATTGATGGTGAGGCGCACTAGTTTATTAAGAACCTATTCACTCTAGCCTTGAACACACCGAGTGCAGGTAGTGCAAACGCACTCCACTGAAGCGGAGCTGGGTGGTGTGGAGCGGAGCTGTCAGAAATGGTTAGTGTTTATATTAAAGCGGAGCGGAGTTGATAGACAGAGTAATTCATGAGGAAGGTTTACAGCTTAGAGGTATACGTAACAGAGTGTAAAGTCCCGCAAACCTGCGTTGAAAAGTGAGAATCCTTCGACTCCGACCAGACAGGACCTCTGATCTGATCTAACCGGCCTCAAGGTTGTCTGTAAAAAATCGCTTTTAGCGATAAGACCGCCCATTGTGACACTTTATTAATTTTAAGTTCCTAATGTAATTTGTATTTTTGGTGTACAATAAAGAATATATCTATCTATCTATCTATCTATCTCATATAGTAACTAACGAAAAAAATTCACTCGTTCCACTACGATCCCCTAATTTAGTCCCCCAGGGGACTACACAGCACTCGGTGTTCCAGTACGATCCCCTATGCTGGGTATTCTCTAAGAACTAATAAGTGCTGTATCTTTATAGTCCCTTCTAAATAAAAAAGCCACCTACAAAATAACAATATGACACATACAATTAAAAATCTGTCTTCAGACGGGATAACATTGATGTAAATTATTATTTGTAAAATAAAATTGATGTAGAAAAAAAATACCCCAACGCGAGTATTATTAATAACCGTTTGAGACCCAATAAATATTTCTTTTCATGTTATAGTAGAGAAGATCAGCGAATTTCAATGATTTGTAACACCTTTGCGAAACTGGGGCGGGTCACAAGTAAGATAGACATATAGTATATCTAGTTTGCAATAGAACGAAGTATTTTATATTGGGATCATAATATCAGAGCGCATAAGGAACAATATACTTCGTTCCAAAACACAAATCGCAGACGTACGCAACTCAAACTAAAATGGAACTGGGCCGGTCACAACTGCCGGATGTCGCAACGAAATTTGACGAAGGCAAGAACTGACTGGATCCCCAACAGCAGGAGCCGGCGACGCTGCTGTGGGCATAGGAGGAGATGGCGTGACGAGTTAGACTCCTACCTTAAGGATTGGCCAGAAGTGGCTAAGGACAGAAAAAAGTGGAAAAACGGAAGGGAGGCCTTTACCCTGCACACAATAGGCTTATAATAATAATAATAGCTAGTTTATATCGTCGTATCCTACAAATAGTGCCCTAACGAACATAGGGGCTTTCTTTTTTATTGCATAATCAAATTCTGCTCATCATACCACATATAACCAGTTCAACAAAAAAATTAAAAACGGTACAGGTTATCAAATAATTAGGTTTCCTAAAAAGCCACAATTTTAAGCACTACGTTTTCATCGAAGAAAAAAGCTACAATCGCCGTCGCGCCCTCTTTCTTCGCGAGTAGAGGGGGTGCGCGGGCGCAGAGAGAGCGTACTAGCGCCGCTCGTCCACTAGTCGTTGGAACGCGTTTTGTCAAATTGTAGTTATGAATAAGTTCAAATATCATAACATCAACGAATTTGTACTTAATTAAGTAAATCAAGTCATTAATTAAGTAGTGCTGGACTTGAGCAATAAGACACATTATGCCTTTTATCTGCGGAAGAATAAAAGACAAAAACATTATTTGAAACATAGAAGAAAGACACAAACGTAATTAGGGCTTCATCTCGCAATATAGCTATTCCATAGAACACGGTCACAATCACCATTATGGTTTTTTTCTATGTATCCAATATTGAAAATTGATTAACACAACAGAGATTAAGGATTTATGGGACAAAATGCGTTTAAAATATAAAGATAATTTATTGAAAATAATCCTAGCCGAATCTTAAGATATCAATATACATTATATGAAATCACTAATATATATTTGATAATATTTAATTTAAATAAACACAAAAAAGTGTCTCCTGAAAAGTTGCTATTATGCAGTTACCCCTATTCGTAGGATACGGCGATATGTGTTGATGCCATCTGTCATCGAGGAGCCAACAGCGCTCGACACCGAGTCGAGTAGACGGAGGCTCGATGCTAGAGGAGGAAGCGAGACGTCACCATGCAGCGGAGACGTCAACTGCTGAGAGGGAGCGAGAGGGGTGCAGAAACGCAGCGCTGATTGGTCGTCGCGAAGGAAGACTATAACATTCGATCCTCGAGCTGGCCGGGCGGGCGTCGAGCCGCGGACACCATACCGGCAGAACGAAGAATTACTTGATGGTAGTCGGTTCACTACTGGTAGAATTAAACTTAATTTTGTATATACCCAATAAACGTTTTTCAAAAGTACAGTAATAAAATTGGATGGTCATTGAAAAGCTCCTGACCTCACACATAAGAACACACAAACATATGTATGAAAATGTTATGTACAGAAATGAATATTAAGGATAGCGCATTTGGCACATAACACAGTACGCAACATAGTAACATACAAATCAATCTTACCTGAACGATTAAGGCCTTGTTAGGTCCCATGGGTAGGTAGAATAGTTGTACTGGTCATAAAAACCAGTACTGAACCCTTCTGGATCCTCCTGAGCAGTGATCATGGCCATTAAGATCAACATCAACATAATGTATGTCTTGAAAAACATTGCGCTGTTCCCAAATTAGGTAGAAAGTATTTCTAGAAAATTTTCTCCACTGCAGCTAGACAAATATCGGCTTGATATCGAGAATATATTTTTTTCCTTAAATGTAGATGTATGGCGTAGATTTTCTAAGGTAAAATGGTACAAGTAAGCTGGAACAAGCCTAAAAAAGAAAGATAAATTTCAATATTGACAGCAAGGTTTAGTGTTCAGCCAGACTCCAAATACGGGCGCGGGGCGGGTGCGGTGCGGAAAACTTAAACGTAAGAACTTCTTTGGAGTGTCCATAGCAGGCACGTGAGCGCGGGAAGCAACGCGGGCTGCTCGACGAGCACGCCTTAGCTCGTTCATACAAGTGGCCACAGTGAGTACGCGGGCGGCGATCGGCAACTGCGCAGGAGCGGGCATCTTAAACTAGTTCGAGCTAACCACGTACGTTGTTATGATGACTGGACTGCGGACAGGCACAACCTGTGAATTTTCACACCCAAGCCACTCCCCGCACCGCGCTGACAGTCTGGCTAAGCAGTTATGGTCGGTGATGTGGGAATGTTCAAAAGAGTAACACTGACCCCTGAAACACAAAGGATAACTGAAGGAACACAGGTAGGTTTTAGTCAGTTAAAGTCTGACATGTCTTCTTGCTCCACCCAGTGCAGAACAAGTTATATGATAGTTTCCCGCCTCAAAAAAACAAGGTTGATGGTAGGTTTTTTTCAATACAGTATGATGGATATTATCGAGCTAATGAAGAAGAGGCGTGAGATGATTCTGCAGTCTTCAGACGATGCGTGCATATACCGGCAGCTCAATAGACAAATCTCGAAGTCCCTGAAACGCGACCTTCGCCGCTTTAATACCGCAAGGATTAAGGATGCGATTGAGCGGAATAAGGGCTCTAAAGTATTTGCACGAGATCTGTCTATTGGGCAAAGCCAGCTCACGAAACTGAAGACCGACGATGGCAGAGTCATATCCGCCAAATCGGAGCTTCTGGGAGAGATCGAGGCTTTTTATGGACAGTTATACACGTCTATCGCTAAACCCGCTGTAAATCTAGTAAACGACCCAAGAGCTAGATTGACTCGACACTATAACGAAGATATCCCGGACGTCAGCCTGTACGAGATTAGGATGGCTCTGAAGCAGCTAAAAAATAACAAGGCGTCGGGTGAGGACGGAATTACGGCCGAACTCCTGAAGGCGGGTGGAAAACCGGTCCTTAAGGCCCTTCAGAAGCTATTTGATTCCGTCATACTCGAGGGAAAAACGCCACAGGCGTGGAGCAGAGGCGTGGTGGTACTCTTCTTTAAGAAGGGCGATAATGCCCTGCTTAAGAATTATAGGCCCATCTCGCTTCTGAGCCATGTCTACAAGCTGTTTTCCAGAGTCATCACGAATCGTCTCGCGCGCAGGTTCGACGACTTCCAGCCTCCCGAACAAGCCGGATTTCGAAAAGGCTTCAGCACCGTGGACCACATACATACGCTGCGGCAGGTTATACAGAAGACTGAGGAATATAATCAGCCTCTCTGCTTAGCGTTTGTGGACTACGAGAAAGCCTTTGATTCGATTGAAACTTGGGCTGTACTGCAGTCTCTCCAACGGTGCCAAATTGACTATCGGTATATCGAAGTGCTGAAGTGTTTGTACAAAAACGCCACTATGTCAGTCCGACTACAAGACCAGACCTCGAAACCTATCCTCTTGCAGCGGGGTGTGAGGCAGGGAGACGTTATTTCTCCGAAACTGTTCACGGCAGCAATGGAGGATGTCTTCAAGGTTTTGGAATGGAGAGGGCTAGGCATTAATGTCAATGGCGAGAACATCACTCACCTTCGGTTTGCCGACGATATAGTGGTCATGGCTGAGACCACGGAGGAGCTCAGTACAATGCTTGGTGACCTCAGTAGAGCTTCCGACAGAGTGGGACTTAAAATGAACATGGACAAAACCAAAGTCATGGTAAACAGCCATGTAGCACCCACTCCTACCAAGGTCGGGGACTCTACACTCGAAGTTGTAGACGACTACGTTTACCTGGGACAGACGGTCCAGTTGGGAAAGTCTAACTTCGAGAAAGAGATCAATCGTCGAATCCGACTCGGCTGGACAGCGTTCGGGAAGCTGCGCGGTATCTTCTCGTCCAATATACCACAGTGTCTCAAGACGAAAGTCTATGACCAGTGCGTGTTGCCAGTGATGACATATGGCTCCGAAACGTGGTCGCTTACAATAGGCCTCATTAGAAGGCTTAAAGTCACCCAAAGGGCAATGGAGAGGGCTATGCTCGGAGTTTCCTTGCGTGATCGAATCAGGAATGAGGATATCCGCAGGAGAACCAAGGTTGCCGACATAGCACGAAGAATCGCCAAACTAAAGTGGCAATGGGCAGGGCACATTGCTCGCAGAACAGATGGCCGTTGGGGCCGAAAGGTTCTGGAATGGCGACCACGTACCGGAAGACGTAGCGTTGGAAGGCCTCCTACAAGGTGGACCGATGACTTGGTAACGGTTGCGGGAGTCCGATGGATGCGAGACGCACAGGACCGTTCGCTGTGGCGACGCTTGGGGGAGGCCTATGTCCAGCAGTGGACGTCTTTCGGCTGAAATGATGATGATGGATATTAGCACAAGACAGATCGTTGTGGCGACGATTGAGGGAGGCCTATGTTTAGTAGTGGACGTATTTCAGCCGAAAGACATCCACTGCTGGATATAGGCCTTCCCCAAGCGTCGCCACAACGACCGGACCTGTGAGTCTCGCATCCATCGAATTCCCGCACCAGGTCATCGGTCCACCTTATGGAAGGACATTCTTTTAGTACCATTTCTAAAGCCAAAATATTTAGGAAACTAATTAAAATTAAATTAAATTAAAAGGTTTATTGCTTCGTCTTAAATAACTTAACCTATTTACAATGGAGAGAATCCTTTTAAGCAAGAAGTATGCTTGTATTAGGATGCTCTGCCCTTCCCCAGGGTATATACTAATAGTACATACCTTTATTAAAAAGTAAAATTTTATAACAACGTGTCATTCAAACATTCGGTGACTGAGTAATAGCATTTTTCTATTTAGTTAGTCTATTTGACAATCAACTAACGTTCACTTCAAGACTAGAATATAGAGAAATGCAGTTTAAAAATGATCAGCCAAGACTTTCCAGACCAATTTATAGTCTACTTCATTAGGTATCTAGATAATGAAGTCATTTACAGACGAATTTATAGAGTCTAGACTCTATAAATTAGTCTGTAAATGTTGCTTATTCATTTGTAAGTTATTTCTTATCTGCTAACAAAATTGGAACTCACAAAATTAAACTTACTTATTTATAAAATGTTATAGAAAGTTAAATAAGAACCACATATACCTCATTATTTCAGCTGAAAGACGTTCACTATTGGTTATACTCCACCCCCAAGTGTCGCCACGACGACAGGTATTGTGCTAGTATCCATCATACTGCATTGAGAAAAACCTACCATCAACCTAGTTTTTTTGAGGTGGGAAACCATCATATAACTTGTTCTGCACTGGGTGGAGCAAGGAGACATGTCAGACTTTTACTGACAAAACCACCTAACGAACCGACCACCAGAACCTACCTGTGTTCCTTCAGTTACAGACTGGCAGCGCAGTCTGTTCAGCCAGACTGTCAGCGTGGTGCTCGGAGTGGCATGGGTGCGGGAATGCGCACGTTGTGCCAAGAGGACATGTCAGACTTGCATCTTGCATCCATCAGATTTCTGCGACCCTCACCAGGTCATCGGTCTACCCTGTGGGAGGCCTACCAACGCTACGTCTTATAGTATGCAGTCGCCACTCTAAAACCTTTCAGCCCCATTGACCGTCTGTTTTGCGAGCAATGTGCCCTGCCCACTGCCACTTATCTATACATATAATAAAACAGTAAAATTATTTTGCGATGGTATTAGTTGGCGCAAAAACTACTGAACCGATCCTGTTCAAATTTTGCATACATAATCCTTATAGGTCAGGGCAACTTATAGGCTATAAATTATCACGCTATTTGCTATGGGGGGTGAGCAATAATCCAAAATGTCGATATTGAACGACATTTGCCACGAGTTCGATCTTCAGCTACAGTTAAAAAATTTTTGTCATTATTTTATCTTCTTTTTTGTAATAAAATAACTTTTACCATTTTTTCAAAATAAAATTGACATTTCTATTCGATATCTTCTAAATATTTTGTAAAAACTAATCAAAACACATAATAAAATCAAAGCGGCGAGTAAAATCACGTACTAAAATGTTGTAAATATGGCAACGCCATCTAAAGACTGAAAGTAGCAATAATGATGACAATGATAGTTGAACTTCATATTTGATAGATGGCATTGTGTATTTTACGTAATTTTCTGAGTGGCGGAAGAATGACCATCGCCCAAGTTTCTAGACAGTTATATTGTTTAAAATTGGACGAAAACCGTTATGGTTAAACTGGAGTTAGACGGCCTCCGTCTAACTCCAGTTTAACCTTTTTTAATCCTACTGCTTTTTTTCCCCGTGGTTGTTACAAGCTAATTGATCGTGATTATTCAAGGGATAGGTACCAACCAAAGGCGATAAAAGTAAATACTTAGTATTTAATTATTGACTTTAAAATAACACGGTAAATTTTCGGAAGGGGTAGCAATATGGCACCTTGCGTTGGAAGGCCCCCAGGTGGACCGATAACCTGGTGAGGGTCGCGAGAATCCGATGGATGCGAGACGCACAGGACACCGAATTATGGTGACACTTGGGGAGGCCTATGTCTAACAGTGGACGTCTTTCGGCTGAAATGATAATGATAATGATGGCACCTTTATTTTTCTTTTTTTAAGGGTGGAAGTCATCCAATGACTTTTCCCACTCTGGTTGGAGCGGGAAGGCGTGTCAAACTTTTACTGACTAAAACCACACCTGTGTCCTTCAGTTGCCCTTTGCGACATCTCTTTGAGGAGAGCGTGGATCACTACGCGCTGTTGACGACTGGGCTCGGTCCGGTCAATTACCGGACGGCCGGACGGCTGTGGACGACCCAATGCTGGATGTCCGCAAGCCCGCGTCAACCGTGGCTGGTCGTCGGGGTCGGAATCTCGGCTCGGCGTGAGGACGTTCGTTCCCTCACGCGTGCGGCCTCCTCCTTCGCTAGCATTACGGCTTTGCAGAAGGAGGCGACCGCCTGCCATTCGGGATTGCCATTTCGATTGCCTTGCGGGGCACACCTCTGTGTGCTCCACTGTGTCCTCCGGGATGATGGCACCTTGCGGCCTAATAATGGTGTGTTTTGTTATATAAAACGGGGTCGAAAGGTTTGCGTTCCTGATCACAGTTTGCCAACGTATGATGTATCTCAGATTCCTTGCAACCTTACGTTGACATCCGTACGTTACCTCCTTGCAGTGAGTGGTGACCAACACTGGAACAACCCTCTGAGGGAGGCCAGTCTCAGGGATAACACTAATCGGCTGCTGCATTTGTTTACCGGAATATCATTGTTTTATGGATACACAAGCTCAGGACTGTTGAGGGTGTTTCACGCGGTTTCTGTTTCGGATTCGGTTGGAAGTACCCTGATATTACCATTTTGCGAATCGCCCGGAGGACCCGTTGTAGCATGCGGTGGAGGTCTATCCTGCTTGGGTGAACCACCGTATCTTCATAGAGGCAATCGGCGTCAGTGACCTCTCGGTTTGGCCATCAATATGCGAGTTCGATTGGACTGGGTTACACGCGTTCAAGATTTCACCGAAATTCATTCAAAAGTTGGAGACTCTTCATAGGGTAGTTCCCACTATGGAATAACATTTGTCTGATATACGAGGACGTCAGTCAAATACACACTAAAAAATCCTAGGTAAATGAACAAGTAATTTTTACGCCCCAAATGATCAAGCTGCAACAATCAATTCAAGCATGCTCTTGCAAATTCTTCATAAGTACTGTTGTGGAGGAAGATAGTTGATGATGATGGTAATTTTGGATTCACTGGCTTTTTGGCTTTGCACTATCAGTGCACGTTATCCAGGTGAAGTTCGGTGTCCCGATTATGCTCCTTCGTTTACCTCTACCAAAGCTGTCTGACGGCTTAAACTCTTCAGTGAAACATTATTGAGGCGAAAATTTTACAGGAGGTAACTCTTTCGAACAATCTCGCAGCCTTAGCAGACATTGGCCCTAGAGGGCCCTATCCATTTGCTGACATCTCTATGAGTCGCGCGTAGATTACTACGCACCGTCGATTCAGGATTGCTTTGACCAGATGACCGGACGGCTCCACCGCAATCGCCCTGCGGCTTTCAACACCGGGAGCATCACTTCCCTCATCATCCCTCATAGTTTCTGCCACCTTCTTCGATCGTAGTGCTTCACTGAAGGAGGCTACTGGTTGGCATTTTTTCCACTAATTGCCTTCATGAGGACACGGCGGCGCCGGCGCTCCTACCAAGCGGGACTGACTTCCACCGTAAGCTCCATCGTATTCTCCGGGCGATCCGCACCGCGATTGTGACGTGCTCACTGTGACAATGTTGTTTTACTAGAACATAAACCAGAAACATACATAAACTAGTGCCTTTTCCCTTGGGGTAGGCAGAAATGCCAACTGCTACGACCCTTACATACTCTTTCTATTCACTGACGTTCATACATCTGGATCTGGGCGATTAGGTACCTACATAACATTATCCTGAAGGTAATTTGCGTTTTTACCTTTAACCGTTTTATGTGAAAGTACAATAAATAATCACGATGCTTTCAGAATGAATTGCAAGCACAGAATGATTGTATAGTTTTACGAACGTAACGCAGACGAAGTCGCGGGTAACAGCTAGTATCAGATAACCTCTTGCAGATATCTACATTTCTGATTTGATCATGCAAGGAAACTGTGAGCATAGCAATTTCCATTGCCCTTTGGGTGACTTTAAGCTCATAAACACTTAATATTATAGCAATTCAAGAATATAAATTAAGCTATCATCACTTATAAATTATTGAACCAGATTTATAGAAAATAGCTGAAGATATAAGAAGATCGAAAACTTGTTTGTGAATGATACAGAAGTTTTACCTAATGGGGAAGAACTCGGTAAGGCCTCTCTTTGAGGAGTGGCTGGAAAGGCAACACGGCGTCCTTACCTTCCACATGACGCAGATCCTCACCGGACATGGTAAGTTAGGGAGCTTTCTGCACCGGATTCGTGCGGAAGATACGCCCGGGTGTCACCATTGTGTGGACCGCCCGGAGGACACGGTGGAGCATACGGTAAAATTGTGCCCCGCTTGGGCAGAGCACCGCCGTGTCCTCGTGGGGGCGATCAACGGCAGCGATCTCTCGCGCCGGGCCTGGGCCCGGAGCAAGGAGGAGTGGCAGGCGGTCGCCTCCTTCTGCGAAGCAGTAATCACGCCTCAATAAGTCCTCACGCCCCAACCGCCGCCGGGAACCTGATCCCGATTTTCGGCCACCGTAGGCGCGTGCTTGCGGACGGCGAGCAATGGATAGCTTGCCGTCCAACCGTCCGGTAACCGTCCAAACCGAGCCCAAGTCGTCGACGGAGCGTACTGTTCCACGCGCACCTCAAGGAGATGTCAGCAACTGTAACCCAGCAAGATCGAAGCCTACTGGGGCCAAGGGTCTGATTCTGAAAGGAAGGCTCGGCCCTGGTACGAAAGGCAACGAAAGATTTTAGTCAATAAAAGTCTGAAACTATCTCCCGCTCCGCCCAAGGGCGGGGGATGTCATAAGATGATTTTGCCAACGAAAAAAAAAAAGGGTGGAAACTAAGGGTGAGAACTAGCCCGTTTAACATTTACTGCTATTATAGTATTTCTTTCAATGAAGCTCAGGAAATGGCCGCGCTGAAGTTTCGGGAACCCACCACAGAGCCGCAGTCTTTCTTAGCTCCAAAATACTAGGAGCTTCGTCCTGTCACGGTCACCAAATGTTGGGGATGGTTGTTGATGAAAACGGACGAAACTATTGTACAATATGAGTCTGCAGAAGAACGAGAGATTAGAGAAAGCACGCGTAGGCAAGATATGAAACTTTACAAAATACAGCCCAAAAGCACTGTCCCAGATATCAATCGGTTGTATTATTTAATAAATTGCCTTTAGATTTAAAGAGTGCTATATACTTTAGATCATTTAAAAAACAACTCAAAAGATTTCTATTGAACAAGTGTCTGTATACTATTGATGATCTTTGAGGTCAATCCAATGTTATACTAATTTTATGTTTTTGTATTGTTGTAATATTTAACATGTTTGTAATTTCAGATACAATTATTGTTAATGAATAAATGACTATGACTATGACTATGACTAATTGATTTATTCGGATGACAGCTAGGACAGAGTGCACGGGCGTTTCATATAAATATTTTTGCTTCGCTCGCTTAGAATAACTAATAGTAGAACAGAAATCAGAAATCAGAAACGTTTATTTCAAATAGACCAATTACAGGCACTTTTGAATTGTCAAAATGTCAGTCAGTCAAAAAAAAAAACAAGTGAAGCTAAATTGCACGTTCCAAAGCGTAGATCTCTATGGAGAAGAACGTGCAAGAAACTCCATGGACACTCTTTTAAATCATGTTATGAGTTACATAAATCTTGGTTACATATTTCTTGTCGCTTCTAATATGTGAGCACAATGTAGATAAGTAATAATAATTAAAATAAGAAAAATATACTTAAAAAATACTAATTAAAAAAAAATATATATATATATTGAATTAAGTCACTGGCAGCTAAGAGATGACCAGTCTCAACTGACGGCACCCGTTCACGAGCATGACGCGTGCATCAACCCCACTCAGCTCAACCATTTTTAAGGGAACCGAATGACCCAATAACACGTGCCACCATCAGCGAGACATTTGAGTGAGCATGACAAACTCTCAACTGCCATGCTCGTAATGTCAAACAAGTTGTAACCTAATAAAAATGCTCCATGGTACTTCACATTCACAAAACTTGAAAAACAAAGTGCTTCTACATTATACAATGCTACTGTTTCCCAAAACAAAAGATAATAAATTATCATAAGCTCTATTGAAATAAAATAAAATAAAAAATAAAAAACATTTCTAAAACAACAATACAAAAAGGGGTAAGTATCTCTTCCAAAACTATTAAAAAAAACTAATTTGAAGGTAAAAGTGGCTGTGGCTGCGGAGCAGGACCGGCATTTAGCCAAGCGCTTTTATCAAGGATATAATCTTCCAGTTTATAATACGCTTGTCTACATAGTGTGCGTTTAATGCATGCTTTAAATTTGGACTCATTTAGTTGTAGAATCTCAACTGGTATTTTATTATAAAATTTTACACAGTACCCCATGAAAGAACTATGTACTTTAGCCAATCTGAACCGAGGTTGATCTAATTTGTTCCTGTTCCTAGTATTAAAATTGTGCCTGTCACTTATCTTAGTAAAAAGATGAATATTTTTCCGAACATACATAATGTTTTCATAAATGTATTGACAAGGGACCGTCAGGATGTTTATTTCCTTAAATAGTTCCCTAAGAGAATCGCGTCTGCGAAGATTATATATGGCTCTGATAGCTCTTTTCTGCAGAATAAAAATAGACTCTATATCTGCAGCCCGTCCCCATAGCAAAATACCGTAAGACATGATACTATGAAAGTAACTAAAATAAACTAGTCGCGCAGTATCCACATCAGTAAATTGACGGATTTTTCTAACAGCATATGCTGCTGAACTAAGCCGACCTGCCAGAGATGTTAAATGAGGACCCCATTGTAGCCTCGAGTCAAGCGTGATCCCTAGGAAAACCGTATTCTCGACGAATTCAAGTTTCTCCTTGTTCAATACTATGTCGGAGTAATTACTTTTAACATTCGGTAACGCAAATCTTATGCACTTAGTTTTTTTTCCATTTAACACTAAATTATTAACAGTAAACCAGTTTTGGACTTGCTGTAAAGCATCGTTTACGTCATCAAGATTAGTGGAACGTCTATTGATCTTAAAAATTAACGACGTATCGTCAGCAAACAATACAATATGTGGTTGTTTTTTTAATAGATGCGGTAGATCATTTATATATACTAAAAAGAGGAAAGGACCTAATATTGAGCCTTGTGGTACACCCATTTTGACTTTCAAACCCGGAGAATTGACACCGTTTATCTGAACTTGCTGTTGCCTGTCAATTAAATAAGATTTCACCAAGCTGAGTGCAAGTTTACCTAGTCCATAATGTTCTAGCTTTAAAAGCAAGGTTTCGTGATTAACACAATCAAAAGCCTTTGAGAGGTCACAAAAAATTCCTATCGCATCTTGGGCTTCTTCCCACGCTGCAAATATATGTTTTAATAAAGTGACACCAGCGTCAGTCGTACAACGTCCTTTGGTGAAACCATACTGCTGATCATGAAAGATTTTATTGCTGTTAAAATGGTAAAGCATTTGATTAAGCATAACTTTTTCAAACACCTTACTGAAAACCGGCAATACTGATACAGGTCTGTAATTATTAGTGTCATTATGGTCACCGGATTTAAAAAGTGGTATAACCTTACTGTACTTCATTATATCTGGAAAGACTCCTTGGTCCACACACAAATTAAATATTAAAGCTAAGTACGGTGCTATGGTCTCAATTATAGATGTGCATACTTTAACAGACATTCCCCATAGGTCTTCGGTTAATTTGACTTTTATTTGCCGGAAAGCCTTTATGACTGTCAAAGGGTTTATATGTTTGAATTGAAATTCAACCGGACAGCCTGGCAAGTTTGCTTTCAATAAAGCAACTGAATCTTCAGGGGAGGAATTTAGAGCTTCCGTTGTCCTAAGAGGTATATCGGTGAAATAATTCACAAACTCTTGGGCTACTTCTATGTTAGAGCTTTTGGGACCATGTGAAGTCTCCAACAAAAAATCCGTATTGCGCACTTTATTCCTACCAGTTTCATTATTAATAACTTTCCACACAGTCTTTATTTTATTGTCTGCCGATTTGATCTTATTGCTAATGTACAGGGCCTTTGCTACCTTGCAAATCTTTCTGAAGAGTTTAGAATATCTATTTACATATTTATTAAAAGTTTCAGTGTTGAAGAATGGCTTAAGGCCATACAGCTCATATAGTTTTTCCCTACTTACCCTAATACCTTTAGTCGCCCAGTCACTAAATACAAACTTAGGGAAAATATTTTTAGACTTCTTTTCAAAAGCTGTATTAAATTCATTGAGTACCACTGAAAAGAAATTATCATAAAATTTATTGGCATCATCAATATCATGGCCCAGAACATTTAACTTATTTTCTAAGTTACTATTAAATTTTTTTAATTTGCTTATTGTAATTTGCCTAAATTGAATTTGCGTTTTTTTCAAGGCTGCTTGATACTTAAATGCTACCGTTTGTCCACTATGATCAGACGGAAGATAATTAACTATAGCTTTATCTACATAATCACAATTGCAGAAAACATTATCAATACAAGTTGCAGAGGTTGGAGTTACTCTAGTTGGTTCTATAAAAACATTAGTCAAATTAAATGATTTAAAAAGACTTAAAAATCTGCTGCTGAACACCTGTGTATTCTTTGTCATTGTACTAATTAATGTATCTGAATAAGCTTATCTGTAGTTTCACCAACAAGAAATTGGAGTCCTAATACTGAACCTTGTGAAAACCCGAATTTTTTAATACTAAAATTTAAAAAATATATTTCTTTTTTCTAAATACTTGGTGTTGAAATAAAACTGCTATACAAATATTATTCAAACAATATATTTTTTGTTATTCACTTAATTATAATATCAAGATTTTAATAAATTAGTTACAACTAGCTTGTCGAACGCTATTTACAAGACAATTCTCATTACACTTTGCTTTTTTACACTTTCAAGCTTTTTACTGTCAAAAGTTTACTTAAATTCTAATCTAAAAAAATACTGTTCTTGTTATTCACAATACAAGACATTTTGTTCAAGTATCACACATAAGTTATCACTTTATTATTACTTATACAACTGGACTACTACATCTCCTGTCTCTACTATGTAGCTTCCAAGAGGTCAATGATTGAGTTGACTTTACTTCTTCTGGAGATAGAGGTCGACCTCTGAACTCATCTTCAATATCTTGAAGAGTCCTATCCTTCGTTTCCGGTAAGAAGAAATACGCAATCACAAGACAGTAGCCGACTACAGCCGCATAGATACAGTAGGCTCCATGGATACCCAGAGTACCAAAGAAGAAAGGTACTGTCTTAACGGTAATGAAAAGATTAGAAGAGAGGAAGAGGACACTGATTCCTCCAGCTAAGCTTCTGTACTCTAGAGGGAATACTTCACCAGCTATGATGAAAGGCAACGGGACGGTACCAGTGGCAATTGTGAACATATGAAGATGGATCAACGCCACTCCAACAGCAGGGTGGTCGAGATAGACCGGCAACATGCCCTGGCCTTTACAGTAAGTATACGCTGCTGTCAGCAAGAAAGCTAATATATTAATGATGACAGTAGTAAACAGCATCGTTCTCCTATTAACCTTCTTTATCACTAATACAGCAATGGCATTCGAAAATATTCTTTGGGCATCAAGAGTGATTACTAAGAGGGCTATGTTTAAATCTGAACCAATAACATGATGGAAAATATCTAGCGTGTACGCAGCAAGAATGTTAGCTCCAGCCCATTGGCCTAAAGTATAAATATGCATCATAATGAAAATAGGTTTGTAGAACTCCTTCTTTTTAATAGTACCATTAAAGTAGACAATACTACTTTTAATTTTCTTGCCAAAACTCTGAGAAATATTGGCATCAGCTTTAGATTCTCTAACTATAATGCTAGCTTCAATCATCTTATGCAATTCTTCTTCTTCATTCTCATTTCTTAGCCAGCGGAAAACTTTTTTACAGTCTTCATATCTTCCTTGATCAGCGAGCCAACTTGGAGACTCAGGGGAGTATATAATAATTACTAAATCAACGAAGGCGATGCATGCACATACTAAGGCGGTAGTTTGCCAGTGTAGGTAAGATCCCATAGTATGAACGCATAGCACTCCTGTGGCTATACACAATGATATCATTGTCAAAAATGCTCCTCTGTTATGAGGGCTAGTATACTCTCCAATTAAAACAGGGCCCAGAGAAGCACTCATGCCCATGGACAATCCTTGAAGAAATCTAGCAACTAGTAGGACAGGAACACTCTTGGCCAAGATGATGGAGAACCAGCCGGTGATGAGAGGCACGATGCTAATGATGTTGGCGGTTCTTCTGCCGTAGTTCGCCATGACAGGAGGGACGACGAAGTTACCGGCTACGAGGGCAAAACCGATGATTGAGGCTGGAAGGAGATAAAAAAAGAAGTTAGTATTGAAAGCTATTGCGCATAGTCTTTACCTAAGAGACTAAGTATTGTTTAAATACAATTGTTTAAATACGATTGTTTAAAACCACCAATTGAGCAAACAGTAAATGGACTTGTAGACAAGGGAAATAAATAAAATAATTACTTATGCTTAGACTATTCGTGGGTAAAATTTAGATACCAGTAAAATTCCCTGCCGGAGTCTGTGTATAAACTAAGGGTTTTGAAGTCAAGAATGAATAAGTTATTTCTAGGCAAGCGTGCTCCACCCTCGTCCACATCATCGCTTACGATGGTAAGCGATGATGTCGCGCTTGACCAGTATCTCATCACTGATGAGATGAGATAGTGGTAGCTTATCAATAATAATAAAAAAAGAACTTATATTTGTTTTTTTGGGGTTCCGTACCTCAAAAGGAAAAATGGAAACTTTATTTATTTATTTAATCATAGGAGAACCAACAGCTATAACAAAAGAATAAAAATAGTATAAGAGACATTGAGCCAATTACAGGTTCTCACGGGTAGAAACAGGTAAAGTAATAGAAAACTTACGATCACTAATATGCACGATAAAAAAAGAACATAATTAAACATCCCTTAAGTAAATCAATTGATAGCCAACTGACATGGAAGACTCAAGCAGATGACATATGCAAAAAACTAAGTTCAGCTGCGTATGCATTATTTAGTCTAACAAAGAAAGTTAACGTTCAGACAGTATTGATAGCATACCACAGTCTAGTTGTTTCTGTATTGAGGTTTGGTATAATATTTTGGGGCAACTGTAGCGAGAGAGAAAATATTTTTAAGGCGCAAAAACGCTGCATTAGATCTATTTTTAATCTGAAAGTGACCGACAGCTGCATACCTGTTTTCAAAAAACACAATCTTTTAACATTTCCTTGCCTGTATATATTAGAAATAGCCATTTTTGTTAAAACAAACAATCACTTATTTCCAACTTTAAAAAATACTAGAAACAGGACTACAAGTTTAAGAACGCAATACGAAGACAAGTTATGCACAGGCGGATATAAAACTGCATTATTGAGAAAGAGTGTTATGTGTATGGCTCCTATTGTTTATAACCATGTACCAAAAATGATTAAAGAGCAACCATTAATAAGATTTAAAAAGTACCTTAAAGAATTACTAGTAAAAAAATGTTATTACTCTGTATCGGATTTCTTAAATGATAAATCTATTTAATTTAAATGTTTATGTAGCATTCAGTAATGAAATAATTCTATTGTAGTACCTAGTTATAAGTTAATAAATTTTGCATGCCATGAGGCAGAATGTACAAGGATTCCAAAATATTGTAACACCAAATTGTATTAATTACCTACATTCTACGCAAATAAATAAATCTATCTATCTAAAACTAGCTTTTGCCCGCGGCTTCGCTCCCGTCAACTGACTACTATATCCAACTCTACCCAACTCTACCCTACACTACCCTACTCTACCCTACTCTACCCTACTCTACCCTACTCTACCCTACTCTACCCTACTCTACCCTACTCTACCCTACTCTACCCTACTCTACCCTACTCTACCCTACTCTACCCTACTCTACCCTACTCTACCCTACTCTACCCTACTCTACCCTACTCTACCCTACTCTACCCTACTCTACCCTACTCTACCCTACTCTACCCTACTCTACCCTACTCTACCCTACTCTACCCTACTCTACCCTACTCTACCCTACTCTACCCTACTCTACCCTACTCTACCCTACTCTACCCTACTCTACCCTACTCTACCCTACTCTACCCTACTCTACCCTACTCTACCCTACTCTACCCTACTCTACCCTACTCTAAAAAAAAAAAAAAAAAAAGTAAAGTAAAGTATCCTATGTCCGTCTCCTGGTTCTAAGCTACCTCCCTGCCAATTTTCAGCTAAATCGGTTCAGCCGTTCTTGAGTTATAAGTGAAGTAACTAACACGACTTTCTTTTATATATATAGATTAGCACTATGCACTTTTGAAAAAGTCCGCATTCAGCTGAGTGCGTGTCGAATAGGTTTTAATAGTAAACGGGTTAAAAGAGAACTTTTTACAAAGAACATTAAAGTCCTTACGCGCTCGCACCATGTAGGATCACTTTGCTGTCCGTCTGTCTGTCTGTCAAGACTCTTTATCTCGGGTGCGAGTAGAGGTTTCGAATTGAAATTAAAACATAATTGAAATTAAAATATATTCAGGTCTGTGGTCCCTTGAAACTGTAAAAAAATCAAACTTCTGAGTTAATGAAAAAAAAGATACGGCCGTTTATGTCGCAAAAAACGTGTATTTTGACACTCTCCAGGAAATCAAAATTCATAGGGTACTTCCCGTTGACCTAGAATCCTAAAATTTGGCATGAAGCAAAGTCTCATAGCACAAAAATAGGAAAAAGTCTGAAAAATTTATAGTTACGTCACAAAAAAAAATACGATTTGGAAAAATCTTCGTACTCAATTGGGGAATTGTATTGTTTTCATAGGTAAGTTTGTACGGAACCTCCAGTGCGCGAGTCGAATCTGACTCGCACATGCCCGGTTTTTTTTTCTATTTTATCATAAGTTAGTAATTTAAGGTATCCAGTTATAGAAGCTTTAATTACAGATTGTGCACACTTGGTCTAATAACTATAGGCTTACTGTCCATGGACGCGTAGCTTTATAGACGCGTATTCGACGATTCATTGTTTTGTATGTTTGCTGTGAGCCGGCGTACACTAAGCGTATAATGACGAATACGCGTCGCTACGCGTCACTACGCGTCCATAGACAGTAGGCTTTATTTTGCTAGGTGACTCATATTATGGCCATGGCATAAGGTAATGACGTAGATACACTGTAACACAGTTGTTTCCACTTCGCATGTACAGGAGTCAGGGCCTCACTCTGCTGTACCCTTATTTACTAATAAATTTATTATTTCTTTATAAATTTATTATAATGGATTTTATTGATATTACATTACTAGAATTTTATTTACATTATATTATTTTTTACTATTTTTTTGACATTATTTAAATTTTTATTGACATTATTGACATTATTCACACTATTGACATTATTTACATTTTATTGACATTTAGCTTTTTTAATATTGTATTTAAACTATGATATTAATGTGTTGACAAATAATGTGGAATGTTATTTTATTTATTTACCTGGCAAGTTACTGTACCAGCATGTCTATGTAAATTGATTTTTATTCTTTTTAATTATTAGTATTGTGGTTTTTGAATGTTTTATTATATTGTTAAATTTTCAACCATTCAACACAAATGTAAATTTGTTGATGAAATGAATAAATAAATAAACATTCATTGTGCGTACAGCTAAGGATTGAAATTTTCTGAGGGAGTCTGTGTTTCCTGATAGCTATAACCTGGGCTTACCTTTAAGTCAAGAGGTAATAGGTTACTTCTAGACAAGCGTGCTGCATCATCGACCACATCAAGTGAGATAGTGTCAAGTGCGAGTCGATCAATAATTTAAAAAATACTCATATCGGCACAAGATAAGTTGACTTCGGTGTCTTTCCCAACATACGTTTAATCTCAAGATAAATTATGAAAGTATTCCATGCACCAAATAATTTTTCAGTTAAATTATTTCTGCTACGTGTCTTACCTATCCAAGATCCAGAGGAGTCATCGATGGGTATGATGGAGTCTGGTTTGCGGAGCTGGGGCAGCAAGATGGCGTTGAAGCCCATGACGAGTCCGTGGGCCGCCATGTTGAGGCACACGCCGATCGTCACGAAACACTGGAATATAATAACAATAACATAAATATCTTAGATTAACTTACATGGCACATTGTTGAGATGTAACGGAAGTAGTTATATCGGAATCGAATTGGGAACCGGAGTTTTAAAATTTGGTTTATAGGAATCTGAACCAGAATCGAAACCGAAATTTGAAGCGGGAGCGGAGGTGGAGGCGGATGCGGAGGCAGATGTGTCAAATGAAACACTGCGAAAACTTATCAAAAACTCGAATATGTACATGAACGAAGAACGATTTACGCAACATTCCAAATACGAAACAAAACAGGTGAAACAATAATACCTTCGGGTAAATACTGGTGTATGTTGTCTCTACAAAGGTAGAAAAAAGGCAACATAGCGTCTAAAACGACTCAGGCGTAAGAAATGCCGGAGTGTCACCATTTTGTGGGCACATCGCCATCATAAGGTAGCGATGTGCCCACTTAGGCGGAGCACCGCCATGTCCCGTGTGTCCGAGGAAGTGATCAACAGAGGCGATCTCTCACACCAGACCCTGGTTCAGGCCATGATTCGGGGCGAGAGGGAATGGGTTGCGGTCCCTTCCTTGTTATGCTAGTAAAACACCGTCTGTTGAGGACAGAGCTCGAGTCCTCGACGGCGCGTAGTGTTCCGCGCGCGCTTCAAAGAGATGTCAGCAAAACCGTAGGAGCTCAGTAAGGCCGATGCTCGCTAGGGCCACGGGAATTTCAAAAGAGATATCGTGGTTCTGGAACGCAAAGGGCAACTGAAGGATACAAGTGAGTTTTATTCAGTAAAAGTCTGACACGTCCTCTCACTACATCCCAGACCGGGAGAAGTCATTGCATAATTTCCCAGTTAAAACAAAAGTGTCTAAAATGTTGTGTTAAAAGAGGCTTTATGTCCACCCGATATAAACTGTTAAGATGTGCCTGTATCTATCTATATATTATATCATATAACTATCAATAGGTGGTCCCTAAAAAAACGCTTTTAGCGATAAGACCACCCATTGTTACACCCATTAATTTTAAGCTCCTATTGTAATGTTTTATGGTGTAAGAGTAGGACATCTATCTGTCGATATCTTTAATGTTTCATAAATTAATCTATTCTTCTTCTTTTTGTGTCAAGATAATGTGTGTGTGATGTGTTTTTTTTAGTGTTCCGTACCTCAGTTGCGGTACCCGTGGAGGTATGAAGCTGAAAATAATATCAATTACTAAGGTCTACTATTTTGAAAGAAAGAAAGAAAAGACGTTTATTCGTAGGTACCTCACACGTACAGTACAATTAAAATACAGTAGAATAAGTGCATATATCAAACATCAGTGAAAATATCAAACTTGTAACTCAACGCAATCTAAAGATCTAAAGGATGTTTATTGCTCCGTTTAGATGCATATTTTACTCCTCGCTAGGAAATTAAAACCTATAGGGTACTTCCCGTTGACCTAGAACACTGAAATTTGGCATGAAGGTCTCATAGCACAAGCATAAGAAAAAGTCTGCAAACTGTAAATTTGTAGTTACATCATAAAAAAAAACTTTTTTGTGATTCGGAAAAATATTCGAGACTCGACTCGGGAATTGAACTGAAGACAGACAAGTTGGAAGCTTTTTTTTTTAAGAAGTGGCCAGCAATCGCCCTGTGACTCTCGAGGACCCGACGCCCGAGGCGTCTCCAGTGAATTTGGCATGTGCAGGAACGTGAGAATGTCCTCTTCCTTACGGTTTCGGCCACTTCCTTCACTCGCTTCGCAGAAGGAGATGATGTAACTGCAGGCTACAGGATCTAATTAATATCTCATCATATCATATATATTATAGCCGGCTTCCAACTTAAATGAAAGAAGAAAGAAAGAAAATCATTTTATTTGGCGGAACAAGGCGCAAATTTAGAACTAACAAATTATAAGCACACTATGTGAAATAAATATGCGCCACATCCTCGCAAAACGGCCGAACGCTCAGCATAATGCCGTAACCACACGCAAAATGCGATGAGTCTACGGCGCTGGTTTTCAGCGTGGGCCGGTAACGGTATCGACATAAAGACGTCGGCACGGTATTGTGTGCTAATAGATTTGAATAAAATAGATAAATATAAATAAATTATAGGGAAAGGAAAAAAAAAACAATGAATAAATAAAGTGGAAATACAAAATCATAATATATATATAAAGTGGCAACATTACGTTTTGAATGTGACTGAATCAAGAAGAAACATCAAGTAACCTTCCCTTTCCTGCGTTCTCTCAGTTCTTGGAGAACACGATCCCCTTGAGTAGATAACTAGTACCTAAACAAAGGATCCAGAGATCGGCTCCATGATTTAAAATAAGTAAAAAACCTTTTATGATCAATTTCTTACTGAACTTTTCAGGATTTCCCGTGAACAAAATAAGACAAATATACAGATTATTTCTGTGGCACGTGTGTAAGATGGCCTTGATTTGATATCTAAGATCAGATGTCGAAATCTTGTATATATTACATATTTTGACAACATCATGATAAGACATAGATTACATTAGATAAGATTATCCCATCTTTCTCATTGAGGGCCGCTACCTTTATTATTTTGGAGATCACATTTCAGCTGCTTAGGTATTTATCCGGATAATGTCATTTCGACCGTTATTATTGCACTGCTATGGATGCGGAAATGTTCGAAAAAGTTATCGTGGCTTTGGAACACAAAGCAGAGCAAGAGAAGTTATATTACAGACTATAAAACGTCTACAAAGATTGGAGCACAGGTGAAGGGTAGCCAGCCATTCGGTATCGGTACTAGACCATGCATTTTGGAAAGTGCGCGGGAATTACATGACTTGTTTTTTACCCTGGCACTTTCACCCTTAGTCGGTCATATCGAATGAACTAGAGAGTGACGAATCTAGAATCTAGTTCGCCTGTAGGAGCATTCTAATTACCTAGTTTATACGCGAACTACACAGGACCTAGACCTTTGGTCACGCAGACCATGTCTATAAATTTTTGGTCTTAGAACCAAAATTTCAAGGGGCTGCGTGGTGGATGACCCACTGTCCCACAGAAAGGAACACAGGATCCCTTTCCACCAGTGGATCTGGTATAGGTAAGTTGGTTTATGCATCTTCCTTCATCAAACAATTAATATTAAGAGGTATGTGGAACAGAGTGTAAAGTTCCGCAAACTTCCATTGAATAGAGAGGATCCTCCGACCAGACGGCAACTGCCCGATAGTTGATTTTGGGTTGTATTTATTTTAATCACGCAGAGAACTTTAACTTTGAAATTTTTAGTTCCTATGAGCGACATTGTTGCACTGCAGATATGTAATAATTAGCCAATATATGGAGCTGCAGTAGTGATTGCTATCAACTAATCTATCTATAGAATAGCGATATAAGCAAAGACAACACAGCTTGAATACATAATATTCTAATTGATATGCTGTATGCAGAGAACTGAGATCTACTTAATAGTTTTATAATGGTTCTCATAATGATCCGCATCCTGCAATTAACTCTTACAAATGGGCGTGAAATGAAAATCAAGAAGTACATTCAGTCAGAAAAGTATCGGGAACGAATGATTTGTTTATAGTTCCAAATTCAAATTTTTGTTTTTTTTTTTTGTTGTTGGTAGATTGGCACAACTGTTTTCCATTTTGGCGCGGAGTTTGAGTTGCATCTGTTATTTATATTAATTAATACAGTGCTGTTTTTAGTTGTATCATATCTAGTGTGTATTGCGAATTTCATAATGGACAAAAACATCGAACAAAGAGTTTGTCTTAAATTTTGCATCGCCAATGGAATTTCGTGTTCGGAGTCACTGAAAATGTTACAGAAGGCTTACGGAGAATCGACTTTATCAAAAACACGTGCTTATGAGTGGTACAAAGCGTTCAAAAGCGGTCGAGATGTGATGGAAGATTTGCCTCGCTCTAGTAGTCCATCAACGTCTTCAACTGAAGTTAACATCGCAAAAGTGAAGGAAATAGTGACTGAAAATCCTCATTCAACTTTGAGAGAGATAGCCGCCGAACTTTCTATATCTCACGAGTCGATCCGTACCATTTTCACTAATCATTTGGGTATGAAACATGTTACCGCTCGGCTAGTCCCAAAAGACCTGAATTTTCTCCAAAGACTCAATCGCATGAGAGTCGCTGAGGACATGCTAGAACGAGTCAATTCCGACCTAACATTCATGAAACGCATTGTTACTGGTGACGAGATGTAGGTTTACGAGTTTGACATGCAAACTAGTCAACAAGCTTCGGAGTGGCGCCTTCCAACTGAACCGAAACCGAAAAAACCACGCCAAAGTCGATCAATGTCAACGCCATGTTGACTGTTTTCTTTGATAATCGCGGTGTTGTGCACTCGGAATTTTTGCCGGAAGGTCAAATGGTAAATAAAGAATATAATTTGAGCGTTGCGGCATTTAAGAGAGCAAATTCGACGAAAAAGGCCAGATTTGTGGAAAGAAAATTCTTGGTTTTTGCACCACGATAATGCGCCTTCGCACAAGGTTATCATTGTGAACGAATTTTTGACCAAATACTCAACAAATACCATCAACCAACCACCATATTCACCAGATATGGCTCCAGCCGACTTCTTTCTTTTTCCTAAACTCAAGTTTTTAATCGGTAAAAGACATAAAGGAGAATTCGCGGCGAGAACTGAACTCAATTCCGGAAACAGCATTAAAAAAATGTTTTGATGATTGGATTATTCGTTGGCATAAGTGTATCGTTTCTGAAAGAGTATACTTTGAAGGTGAGAATATAAATTTGAATGAATAACAAACGTTTTGTGTATTATTGATCTTTTCCCGGTACTTTCTTGACAGAGTAGTAATTGAGAAACAATTAAACTTTGAGCATGCCCTTTATTGGAACAACTCGAGTCGGAGATAATAAATAATACCATATTTCCTCCATATATTACATGCCAAGACTAACCACCTCATTAGCACCTAGCTAGGCACCTCGGCACAAAATATGACCTAGCTGACCTAAGCGACGTGTTGGCATTAATATGTTTACCACCATAAACACAAATGTGAAAGATTGCCAAGTTCTCTATAACGGCTTCGCTTATTAAAGAAGTGAAATTGTCTCGAAGTTCTAATCATAGTTCAGTAACTGCTAATATATAATACAAACTGCCTCCACCCCCCCCCCCATTTTCTATGGTGGGAAATCATTCAATGACTTCTCCGGAGTGTAAGACTTTTATTGACTAAAACCCACTCCTGTTCCTTCTCTGTTTTTATTCTTTCGGGTTCGCTTTCACTTAACCCCTGTGCCCAGTGGGCTTCGACCCTGCTGAGTCCCTACGAGCCCCCTCCCCCCCATAGCTTTAAATGTATTTAAATTATTTAAAAATAAAATACTTTATCAGACCGTGGTCCATATTATGTTAGTAATCACACACCTTAACAACTATGTTACTAAAACATAAAATAACATAGAGATTTTAATTTAAATATCTTTTGGGTACATGTACGTGTACATGCACCCAGTGTGTCAACGTGGCGCAACACAGCTTATCACTCACCTCAGAATGCTGTTGCCGCTCACTTTTTGACCTATACACCCAGTTTAAAAAGTGGCCCGAAATGGTTCGTGTAACCCGCGGTCGGTGTGTCGCTCTTTTGCTTTGCGAACTTGGCTGACACACTGTCGTGAGTCTTGATTGTAATCATGTTGCCTTTTCAATTTAAATTAGAAAACTTGTTATGGAATGGAAGGTCTGCCTTCCTTCAGATGTCGTTGGATACTCAGAGGCTCATAGTTTTTCTATAAATAAGTACTTCTTGATTAAAAAAATAGTTAAGATTCATTGATTGACAGTTATAGCTTGCTTCATATTGACACTAGCTGACTCAGTAAACGTTCTGTAATATAAATTATCAAAGATAAAAATAGAGGGTGGGGGTAAGAGGGTAAAAAAAAACCTACGACCTATTCCCAGACCTACCAAATATACAAAAAAAAAAATCATAAAATCGGTCAGGCCCTTTCGAAGGAGTTTTGTTACAAATACAGTCTGTGGTCAATTGAACCCGCTCGAAATGGGTCCGCGGGATCACTCGACCCAGTCCCATTTTGAATGGGTTGACTGGACCCACTGCCCAATTCTATTATAAGTACAGTCACGGAAGGAAGTCGAATCTTTTAGTTTTATTTTTATGACTTAAAATATGTAGTTTTATACAATTATATATTATTTATATTACTGAGAATATATATTTTTTATTTATTCAATAACGTATACACACCACACTTATCTACAAACACTAAAACAAAATATTTTTTTACTGTAATAATACCTAAATTAAGTGCAGGAGCACTGCTAATCAGGCAGCGAAACGAGATTTTTATACTATATTTGATTATTAGAGGGTTTTTTCAATCATCATGGCGACAGAGTCGTTAGAGTAAAGAAAATTTAGTAGGGGTGAAAAAAAAGTGGAGATTAAGCAAGCATGTATTTAATTAATTTGATAATGTTACGATGCGTTCTTTATATACTTATACAAAAAGAATGCATTAAATATTGAATGTTGTGAGTTTGTGACTAATAGTAACTTATGATTATTTATTTACACATGGAATTATATTATGAAATAATTATGTTATACAAACTACGTAGCAAACTTAAATATTAACTATAAATACTTTTATACTAACTAAAGCTTTAAACCTAACTATTTACATATAATACAAAATACACTCAGTCGTCGAAGTACTCCTCCACATCGCTGTCATCCGGAAATGTGTTTAGAAGGCTGGCAGCATTGCCACGTTGGATGGCAATGCTAATTCTTTGGGCGAAGAACGAGCCAGCCCTCTGGTCAGGCAGTGTCAATTTTCAAATCAAAATTATGCCAAATTTTCTTGGACAATTAATTTTGGGATTTGGTTTTTTTTACTTTTGACTACACAAATATGATCATTATGGGCTCTATCCGTCGATAGAGCCCCATTTTTTGTACTAATTAAAAAATTGTGGGGTATAGATATACGAGATGCCTTTCAATGTTACACAAATAGTAAAACATTATTGATAATAATTATTATGTATGAAGAGCTCTGCCATAAAAACTATTTATTAGTTTAACTGTGTTGTTTTTATATAGGCCCATCTCGCTTCTGAGCCATGTCTACAAGCTGTTTTCCAGAGTCATCACGAATCGTCTCGCGCGCAGGTTCGACGACTTCCAGCCTCCCGAACAAGCCGGATTTCGTAAAGGCTTCAGCACCGTGGACCACATACATACGCTGCGGCAGGTTATACAGAAGACTGAGGAGTATAATCAGCCTCTCTGCTTAGCGTTTGTGGACTACGAGAAAGCCTTTGATTCGATTGAAACTTGGGCTGTACTGCAGTCTCTCCAACGGTGCCAAATTGACTATCGGTATATCGAAGTGCTGAATTGTTTGTACAAAAACGCCACTATGTCAGTCCGACTACAAGACCAGACCTCGAAACCTATCCTCTTGCAGCGGGGTGTGAGGCAGGGAGACGTTATTTCTCCGAAACTGTTCACGGCAGCAATGGAGGATGTCTTCAAGGTTTTGGAATGGAGAGGGCTAGGCATTAATGTCAATGGCGAGTACATCACTCACCTTCGGTTTGCCGACGACATAGTAGTCATGGCTGAGACTACGGAAGAGCTCAGTATAATGCTTGGTGACCTCAGTAGAGCTTCCGAAAGAGTGGGACTTAAAATGAACATGGACAAAACCAAAGTCATGGTAAACAGCCATGTAGCACCCACTCCTATCAAGGTCGGGGACTCTACACTCGAAGTTGTAGACGAATACGTTTACCTGGGACAGACGGTCCAGTTGGGAAGGTCTAACTTCGAGAAAGAGATCAATCGTCGAATCCGACTCGGCTGGGCAGCGTTCGGGAAGCTGCGCGGTGTCTTCTCGTCCAATATACCACAGTGTCTCAAGACGAAAGTCTATGACCAGTGCGTGTTGCCAGTGATGACATATGGCTCCGAAACGTGGTCGCTTACAATGGGCCTCATTAGAAGGCTTAAAGTCACCCAAAGGGCAATGGAGAGGGCTATGCTCGGAGTTTCCTTGCGTGATCGAATCAGGAATGAGGATATCCGCAGGAGAACCAAGGTTGCCGACATAGCACGAAGAATCGCCAAACTAAAGTGGCAATGGGCAGGGCACATTGCTCGCAGAACAGATGGCCGTTGGGGCCGAAAGGTTCTGGAATGGCGACCACGTACCGGAAGACGTAGCGTTGGAAGGCCTCCTACAAGGTGGACCGATGACTTGGTAACGATTGCGGGAGTCCGATGGATGCGAGACGCACAGGACCGTTCGTTGTGGCGACGCTTGGGGGAGGCCTATGTCCAGCAGTGGACGTCTTTCGGCTGAAATGATGAATGATGATGATGATTAGTTTAAAGTTTAAATTCACACCGTTTTTTTTACGAAACTGACTTGAGGCGGATAGGACAGGTCCACTTCACTTTGTACAAGTGTTTGCAATCTAATCGCGATTATAATATGGCTATGTGCGAGATAAATAAATATTGCAAGTTCAAGTGTTGAAATAAACTTGAATGCGTTTAAATAGGTAGTTTTTCTAAATATATATTTTTTAGTGTTCCCACTGCTGGGGCTCAGGACTCCTCTCTAGGAGATGGAATGGGCCATAATCCACCACGCGGGCCCAGTGCGCGTTGGTGAATGTCACATGTCTTCGAATTTTTGGTTCTAAGACATCAGATTCCTCACCTTTTTGAGAGCAGTGGTGATGAAATAAATTAAACAAAATAAAACGCTTGCCTGGGTTTGAACCCGCGTCGTATGACTAGTATGTCGGGACACTGTTCCTAACCAAAACTAGTAATAGACTAAATCATAATTGACTGGTAGAAAAAGTCTAACTAAAGTATTATATTAAGTCTGCCTCTGTAGCTCACATGTCGGTTTACTTATGATGTTTTCCATCACCGTTTTGAGAGCAGTGGTGATGAAATAAATTACACAAAGTAATGCGCCTGGTTGGGTTTGAACCCGCGACCTACAACTCGTAAGTCGGGGCCATTACTACTCGGCCACTAATTAAAATTATTTAATAATAATAATAAATTTTTATTTCGGACAATCAAGAGTCCTTAAAACATTGCACATACAGAAACAACTTAAAACATTGCACATACAGAAACAAATTACACACACAGAAACAAATTACACATACAAAAACAAATTACACATACAGAAATAAAATACATTTACACAAACTTAATACATTTACACAAGCATAATATAGTACACATACACAAACAAATTAAATATACAAAAACGACAAAACTATTTCATCATCATCATCATCATCATTTCAGCCGAAAGACGTCCACTGCTGGACATAGGCCTCCCCCAAGCGCCGCCACAACGAACGGTCATGTGCGTCTCGCATCCATCAGACTCCCGCAACCGTTACCAAGTCATCGGTCCACCTTGTAGGAGGCCTTCCAACGCTACGTCTTCCGGTACGTGGTCGCCATTCCAGAACCTTTCGGCCCCAACGGCCATCTGTTCTGCGAGCAATGTGCCCTGCCCATTGCCACTTTAGTTTGACGATTCTTCGTGCTATGTCGGCAACCCGGCAAAACTATTTAATGTACTTAAATGACGCACGATAAGTTTTCATATTTACATACTTCCATAAACTTAAAAATATTTCTTACGTAACTAGCTTGGAGTTGGCCTATAACCATAATTAATTGTACCTTTAATAATATCTTAGTTTCAGTTTATTCTTACTCACTGTAGTTGTGTGGACAATCTTGTTAAGTGTTGCCTTTGTTTACTTTTGTAGGCGTTGTTATTTGAATAAATTTATTATTTTATTAGTTATTTATTACCTAGCTTGCAACTGCAAATATACAACACTGGTTAAATATTATTTGGAATATTTATTTATTTTATTTAAAAAAAATAGAAGGAGAAAGCACAGGGCCGGAAAAAAATAGGAGGACCTTTTTTGAGGGTTGGATCCGTATTTGACTGGAGAGAAAGGGAAAGGAACACCGCCACCACCACCAAGCAAGCAAGCAGAGATGAAGCATCACCTCTGTACCTATTTTTCTGTTTCCTTCTTCTAATATTTTATTTTGTGTGTGTACATAAATTGTTAAATAAATAAATAAGAAAGAAAAAAAGAAAGAAAACATGTTTATTTTGCCCAAATAGACGCACAATAAAATACAGCAATCTGTCGGGCCATGTGAGAAGCGGGCATAATATAAGGGCTCCCTTCTTTGTTTCCTTTTTTTCTCTATACGTTTTCTTTTTAGGTGGGAAATCATCCAATGACTTCCTTCTCCTGCTCTCGGGCGGAGAGCGTGTCAGATTTTACTGACTAAAACCCACTCCTATGTTCGTTCTTTGCCTTCGTTCCAGGACCCCGGGGTTCTCTTTCGCACAACCCGTAGCCCCAGTAGGCTTCGACCCAGCTGAGCTCCTACGGTTATGTTGACCTCTCCTCATGGCGCACGTGAAACATTACGCCGTCGACGACGACTCGTGCTCGGTCGGGACGGAGGCATATGCACGTATTTATATACCTCTCCTCCTTGCGTCGTTTATCCTCAATGCCGAGAGTCGTGACCTCGACAAATAACTTTCTTGTGGACTATATTTCGCCATGTTGTCCTATCTTCGGCGATGTGAATAGCGTCGCAGACTGTGGTCTCCAGTGTAGCACGAATTTGGTCAGACCAACGTATCGGACTGAGATCGGACTCCTGCCCCTGGGTCTTTTCCCATCTACTTTTCCTGTCAGTAGCAACTTTTCCAGGTATTTTTATAAATGTAACTGTAAAGAGGTACTCTAAGTAGCCGTGATCTTAATTTTTTTACCCGTCGTTTGGTCTTGACATTATTGAATGAAACTGTCAGTAAGTATGCTCTTGACAGAGGTCACTAAACTATACCTACTTCATTGAACGGACAAAGCTTTCAGTATTAATTGTCCCTCTGCATACGGTTGGTTCTGTCACGCTGGGGGCGCAATGAATCATCATCATCATCATCATCATTTCAGACTTCCACTGCTGGACATAGGCCTCCCCCAAATGTTGCCACAACGAACGATCCTGTGCGTCTCGCATCCATCGGATTCCCGCAACCTTCACCAGGTCATCGGTCCACCTTGTAGGGGGCCTTCCAACACTGCGTCTTCCGGTACGCGATCGCCACTCCAGAACCTTTCGGCCCCAACGGCCATCCGTTCTGCGAGCAATGTGCCCTGCCCATTGCCACTTTAGTTTGGCGATTCTTCGTGCTGTGTCGGCAACCTTGGTTCTCCTGCGGATATCTTCATTTCTGATTCGGTCACGCAAGGAAACTCCGAGCATAGCCCTTTCCATTGCCCTTTGGGTGACTTTGAGCCTTCTGATGAGGCCCAAAGGCTTTATATTATATTTTAATTACTATTATATTGTTCTAAGCACTTTCATATATTATGTTTTCTATAAAAATACGTTCCGAAATTTTTATGACGTCTTCCTATTTTATTGATTGAACATCAATCTAAACTTTTTATAACATAAACCTTAAAAGTATAACATGCCAGTTTTGCAAGTTAATAATAACTGTGACCTCCATAGTCGTCACTGTTCAATAGTTGAGCGATTGGCTGCTGCGTTGCGAATGTCGGGTTCGATTCCCGCACGGAACCAGTAGGTATTTGTATGACCTTAGATAATTGTTCCGGGTGTGCGTGTCTTTTGTGTGTGAGAAAAATGTACAGATTTTTTTCGAAATGTTAAGAGATGTTTCTTTCGAATTATAGAGAGGTTCGAATTATCTCTGGTTTGAATGAACGAGAGGCGACCTTGGGATTTGGCGACCTGCGGGGCTATTGCGTAACTCTGTTGACAGTTCAAGTGATGATCACTTGTTAACAATGTGCATCATTGAACTGTCAAACAGCTAGTTTCGTATTGCCTATCTTCAGTGACCAACTGCAGTGACGTAATTAGCCACTGGTGCCTTTGATAGCCACCGTAACACGTTTTGACAGATGTTATTGTATCGATACTTTTAAAATTGCGATTGTGTAAGCTTTTGAAGCCGTATAATAGTCGATAAAATTTTAGATTGGTCACAATAGGCACCGTAAATTTTTATAATTCACCACATTTCCACCGTAGTTTGTTAGTCACCTGTGTGATACGTAATACCAATTTTATGAAATTGTCAGTTGACAACTAAATTCAACGAATGCTAGTTGTCAACTGTTATTGAAAAAGTTAGCCCCCCTGGTGAGAGTCGCGGGAATGCAATGGATTCGAGACGCACAGGACTGTTTGTTGTGGCAACACTTGGGGGAGGTCTATGTCCAACAGTGGACGTCTTTTGTCTGAAATGATGACGATAAATGACCTTATTTAAGTTTAGTCAGCTAAAAACGTTTGGACCTTAACGACCTTACAATTGATTAACTTTTCCCTGTGGTGTCTACAGGAACTGTACATTTCATCAGGACAAAAAAGTAGGGAAACTATAATTATTTTATCTCTAAGAATAAAAGAATAATCGAATCGAATCAGTACTTCAAAAGATAACCTTCTAAAGCAAACAAACTAACAATATTACCGCTCTAATACATAATATTAGATTAGGTAAAATTGTGTCAGCTACGGAATTATTTAAAACAGTAAACAGAACCCTGAAATGCAAAGGGTTACCTAACAGTGAAGGGTTTAGTCAGTACAAGTCTGACACTATATCTCGCTCCTTATTGGAGCGCGAGAGAATATATTCAATGAGTTTCTAACCTCAAAAAAGGCAAAAAGTAAAGTATGAATGAAAAAACCACCAACTCACCTGCTTTTTGAACGGCGTGATCCATCCCGACGTCTTCTTCGCCATTTTTGTTTAAAATAAATTATAAAACCTCACTTCAGTTCACTTAAACACGTTTAGTTTCGCTCGCGACATCACTAGGTCTGTGTCCACTTGTAAATATTATCAATACGATACCAACGATAATACACACGTAGGTTACTATTAGATTTTTATTATGAACACATTTCTGTCAGTGGTTTCATTTCAATTACACGTACCCTTGGGAATATACTCCCGGATTAAATGTATAGCATTGCATAGCATAGCATGGCATAGTCGGCCTTATAATGTTCCCACTGTTGGGACTCAGGCCTCCTCTCTAAGAGAGGAAACAGGCCATAATCTACCACGCGGGCCCGTGGATGTCACATGTCTTCGAATTTTTGGTTCTAGGACATGCCGGTTTCCTCACGATGTTTTCCTTCACCGTTTTGAGAGCAGTGGTGATGAAATAATTACTTAAAGTAATGCGCCTGGCTAGGTTTGAACCCGTAACCTACAACTCGTAAGTCGGGGCCGTTACCACTCGGCCACCACCGCTCTCACTAAATGGATCCTATGTGCTACTCCAGGACATGGTCTATACGTGTGCTAAGTTTCACCCGAATCCGATCAGCCGTTTAAGCGTGAAGGAGTAACCAACATAGACACATATATACAAACTACTTTCAAATTTATAATTAATTTTTAACTTGACTACGGCAAAGCCAAATGAGGGTTATGATTTTGACAGGCTATGTATGTATGTGAGTATGTTCATCTGTTCCCTCATAGCTCCTAATCTACTTATCGGAACTCGACATATGAGGTATCGTTAGAACCGTCTTAATTGTCCGCTGAACATAGGCTACGTGTGTTACAAAACTCGATATGGCGCCCGCTAGCAGACAAAAAGTAATGTGTTAAAAAAAATGGAGATAAATACGCCGTGTTTCGTATCATTTGAAAAGGCTTCACTTGTACATTTCCAAAATATTGCTCAAATTTAAAGTGACGCCCTCTAGCGGGCAAAAAGTCATGTGTTAAAAAAAATGTTAAGATGATATCAAACACGGTGTATTTACACCGTGTTTGATATCATTTGAAAGGCTTCACTGGTACTTATCAAAAATATATCCTCTAGTGGAATTTAGCATTTACAAGTAAATAGTATAAAAGCACAGTGATTTAACACCAAAATTGTTTAAATAAAAAAAAAGTAAAAAAACTAAAACCCGACTACGACAAAAAAAAAACGATATGAATCTTGTTTCATACTTTTTCAGCGACGTTTTTTTGTCATAGTTACTATAAGAGAGTTATGATGATAGTTTGATCATTAACTCACGTATACTTGCATAAATAGGTACATAGATATATGTCGTAACAGCAAATATAATCGCCACGACACTGACGGTACGGCTAGCGCAGTGGTTGAGCGATTAACTGCAACGTTACGTGTTGCGGGCTCGATCCCCGCAGAGAACAGATATTTGTATGGCTTTTAGATTAGTGTTTCGGGTCTGGCTGTCTTGTGTATGTAGCAAGCGTAATTCCTAGTGTGGGACAACATTTTTAAAAAAAGAGAAAAAAGAAAAAAATATTTGTTACTCTACTATCCGATACTGACATCGATATATATGTACTACGTACTGAGCTACAAATTGCATCATGGTTTGTGCGAAAGTGGATCCCGGGGACCTGGAACGAAGGCAAAGAAGGAACAGGAGTAGGTTTTAGTCAGTAAACGTCTGGCACGCCCTCCCGCACCGCCCAAGGGCGAGAGATGTCGTTAGATGATTTCACACCTAAAAAAAAGCTTCAAATTGCAATAAATTTAAGAATAAAATTAATTTTGCGAGCTACCATGGAGCATTCCGGCCCAAGATTCAGGACGTGGTCTGGAGCAAGAGAGAATGGGATACAGTCACCTCCTTCTGCGAAGCAGTAATGCTAGCGAAGGAGGCGGCTACACGCGTGAGAGAACGGTGACGATGGATCCCTAAACCCCAGCCGCCGTGAAGGGTGACGCCCTGGGCGTCTGAAACCGCAGGGAGATTCCCGGCTACCGTTAGCCCGGGCTTGTAGACGACGAGCAATGGGTAGCTAGCCGTTCAGTCGTCCTGTAACCGTGCTGACCATGCCCGAGTCGTCGACGGCGCGTAGTGCTCCACGCGCACCTCAAGGAGATGTCGACAAGCCACGGGAACTTTCTGAAAAGGAAGCCCGTGGTCCTAAAACGCAAAGGGCAACTAAAGTATTCTCGTGGGTGTTAGGTAAAACTAAATAACTCCAATTTCAGTTAAACTAAGGACATAATATCAATGAGAATTGAATGTACGTCGGTAAACATATTATACACTTCTCATCAGAAAAATCGAAACACCTTGCAAGTTTATGTTTTGTAAGGATTATCAGAAAAATGTGTTATTTAGGAATATATGTCAAATGTCGTTTAAAAGTGAATAATATGAGGCTTTCAAATCCTCATGTTAATGTTCTAAATTCAAATTAAATTTTCATAGATTTCATATTTTTTTTAACAAGTCATTTTTACCCTGTATGGAGTATGAAAGAAATTGATAAAACCACACACGTAAATGAAAAAAAAACAGCTAAGAAACGTTTGTTTAATAATTTGTATTCCCTCCCCGAACTCTTATTACTGCTTCCATACGGTTCTTCATCGATTGGATGAGAGTCACGATCAAATGTAGTGGCATTCCATTCCATTCCTCTTGGATTGCATTTTGCAGCTGGCTAAGTGTTTCTGGAGCAGGATCTCTTGCACGAATTCGTCTCTTTAATTCATCCCATAGATGTTCAATCGGGTTAATGTCCGGGCTTCTTGCTGGCCATTCCATAATGGAGATACCGACTTCGGTAACATAATCTCGTACGACGCTCGCGGTGTGAGCCCTAGCATTGTCGTGCATGAATATGAAACCGTTGCCAATAAAATGTGCATAGGGCATCACGTGATGCTCAAGACACTGTTCGATGTACCGATGACTGAAGTGCAGGCAGATGTGGCCCAGACACAAAGACAAGCTCTGTCTTATCGTCGGCGCTGATTCCTCCCCAAACCGTCCACGAACCGCTACCATAGGTAACCTTTTCTTCAATGCAGCATTGTGCAAAGCGTTCTCCATCTCTTCTGTAGACCTTTTGTCTTCCGTCGACACCATATAGCACAATTTTACACTCATCAGAAAAGAGGACTTTGTTCCACTGGAGGTATGACCAATTTAGGTGCTCACGTGCAAAGTTAAGGCGCGCTCTTCGACGGTCTGCAGTTAATTTCGGCCCTTATGCTGGCTTTTGCGGTACCAGTCCACGTTTCTTCAACCTTCTTCTAATTGTAGAGTCACTTACAGCCACCCTACGTACAAAATGAAGCTGCTGCTGCAGTTGAAAAGCATTAAGGCGTCGATTTCGTAAAGAAGTTGTTACAATAAATTGATCATCTCGCTCAGAAGTGACCAGATTCCTGCCAGATCCTGAACGGCGCTTGAACAAACCAGTGTCCCGATAGCGTTTGTAGACTCTATGAACATACGACAGTCTTACATGCAATTTTTTAGCCACAACACGCTGACTAAGTCCAGAATCCAGCAATGCCATCACTTGGGCGGCTTCTGCGGGCGGATTATCCATGTTTTAGAAAAAAAAAAACTTTTTCAGACGTCCCAAAGTCACAGTAAACAAATAAAGAACAAAAAGTTTTAAGATAAGCGCTAATTTTTAGTTTTCAAAGGTGAAATGTACTCCAACTTTAAACACACATTTGTCTCAAAGCAATGAATCATTTCATTTATAGGATAAACAAATGAAATTCTAATTTTGAAATTAGAATTTTCGCTAATCACTGTAATGGCTAAACTGCCAGCTGAATGAAAAATCTTTTGTGTTAAATTAGGACAGAAAAAAAAACGGAACTGTTTCGATTTTTCTGATGAGAAGTGTATTTTGTTTTAGGAACAGTGTGGTAGCCCCCTGTCGACTTACAACTCGTAAGGGCCTGCGCACACTTGAAATAAGACTGTCTTAGACAGACTTGTCTACGACGTCGCAGACTTGTCTGCGACCAGACTGTTTTGAGACGTCCAGTGTTGCCACCAGTTACACTACCACCACCAGACCACTACTACTAGAGTCAACTTTTAAAACCACCAGAAAACCACTAACAAAAAATTATCCCACACACAAAATCGCAAAATTTCCCACAAAAAAATGTCTGTTATACGAAATAAAATAAGTAGGCATAATATAGGTTATTAGTTTCTCAACACTGGTCGTACGCCGCTAGACTGTTTTGTCTTGATGGTGTGCGCCGTGACGTAGACAAAACAGTCTTGTCGCAGATAAGTCTGCGACGTCGTAGACAAGTCTGTCTAAGGCAGTCTTGTTTCAAGCGTGCGCAGACCTTATGTCGTTGATGCTACGACTTACAAGTTGTAAGTCATGGCCATTATAAAAGTATAGACAGAACATTGCGCTCCTAAAAGTGTGGCACGTAATATGAAGCCAATCGGCAATATGAAGCCAGTCGCTCGGTAGTCTGCCGCTAGCAAGCGAGTGCGCGTGACGTTGTTTTATTGAGATAATAATTACGAAATTATGCCGTCTTGTGTCATAAACTGCTGCAAGAACAATTCCTTTTTCCAAAAAAAGGCTTCTGGGATTACTTTTCACAAGTAAATAACGTTTTTCCTGTATAAATTAAATTAAATCGTAAAAATATCTGATATAATTTCTCGGAACACGCCATTGTGTCGGTGTTGCAAGTTAAGAACATTATTTATTCTCAAAAATAAGGGAAGTCGTAATTTTTTACGGACACTACAACAAAGTGTTTTTTTATTTACAAGTACGGCGTCATCCAACATACGGTTACGCTGGATGACCCGCACCTAATCCGATTGTCGTTGGATATATATTATTATTATTATATATGTAAGTTTCGTGTGTTTTTAAAATTAATAATTTCACTTAATATGAAAATAAATGATTTTCATTAAATGAAATTATCTTTCATTTCATACAACCAAGATAAACACTATACTACCTACACAATAATAAAACTTAACCAAAGTATATCTCTCGCACTTGGGAGTCGCAACGCAACGCTTGCAACATTTTTTCTCTAGCACACATGTGCAAATCTACGATGTCATACACCAAGTTACGCACACAAAGCCAAAACTAGTCCTCACTTATTTCGTCGCTTTTGTTTACGACGACTCCGTCCATACTTTTTTATTCGTCTGAGGTCGTGGCGCAACACGTTTCTTTTTTCTTCCATTCTATCCTGTCAACCGTCACGCTATCACTAACTCCCTTTTCTCTCATAGCACTGCTTCACGCAATGCTTCCATCTTTTCTTTGGCCCCGCTCCCTCTCCATCCATTCACATTTGTATATTCATAACTCGAGTATGATTCGTATTTATAATTTAACTTTGTAAATGATGATGTAGTACATAGTATAGAAAACATAAATACGTAAGCCACTTGGGAAATATGTGTACGTTAGGTTAGTTACTATTGTTAAGTACTACTGTATTCTATTGTTGTGACTTGCTATATCATATATATGTATATTACCTAGGGAGATTATTCTATGCCCACGATTATTTAATCTATACATATAATAAAATAGTAAAATTATTTTGCGATGGTATTAGTTGGCGCAAAAACTACTGAACCGATCCTGTTCAAATTTTGCATACATAAACCTTATAGGTCAGGGCAACTTATAGGCTTTAAATTATCACGCTATTTGCTATGGGGGGTGAGCAATAAACCAAAATGTCGATGTTTAACGACATTTGCCACGAGTTCGATCCTCAGCTACAGTTAAAAATTTTGTCATTATTTTATCTTCTTTTTTGTAATAAAATAACTTTTACCATTTTTTCAAAATAAAATCGACATTTCTATTCGATATCTTCTAAATATTTTGTAAAAACTAATCAAAACACATAATAAAATCAAAGCGGCGACAAAAACCACGTACTATAATGTTACATTATTCAGATACTCGCAACGCCATCTAAAGACTCAAAGTAGAAATAATGATGACAATGACAGTTGAACTTCATATTTGATAGATGGCATTGTGTATTTAACGTAATTTTCTGAATGGCGGAAGAATGACCATCGCCCACGTTTGCAGATAGTTTTATTCTTTAAAATTGGACGATAATAATGGTTAAACTGGTGTTAGACGGAGGCATTTTTAACAATCCTCCTGCTTTTTTCCCCGTGGTTGTAACAAACTAATTGACCGTGATTATTCAAGGGATACCAACCAAAGGCGATAAAAGTAAATACTTATATGTTTTGAATTATTGACTTTAAAATAACACGGCCAAATTTTTGGAAGGGATTGCATAGCACCTTGTGTTGGAAGGCCCCCAGGTGGACCGAAGACCTGGTGAGGGTCGTGGGAATCAGATGGATGCCAGACGCACACCGGACCGGTCATTATGCCGACACTTGGGGAGGCCTATGTCCAACAGTGGACGTCTTTCGGCTGAAATGATAATGATAATGATGGTATCTTTTTTCTTTTTTTATGGGTGGTAATTATCCAATGACTTCTCTGGTTGGAGCGGGAGGGCGTTTCAAACTTTTACTGACTAAAACCGCACCTGAGTCCTTCAGTTGCCCTTTGCAACATCTCTTTGAGGAGCGCGTGGATCACTAAACGCTGTTGACGACTGGGCTCAGTCCGGTCAATTACCGGACGGCCAGGCGGCTAGCTACCCATTGCTCGATGTTCGCAAGCCTGCGTCTACCGTGGCTGGTCGTCGGGGTCGAAATCTCGGCTCGGAGTGAGGACGTTCGTTCCCTCACGCGTACGGCCTGCTCCTTCGCTAGCATTACGGCTTTGCAGAAGGAGGCGACCGCCTGCCATTCCTCCTCGCTCTAGACCATAGCCCGAATCAGGGCCCGGTGCGAGAGGTGACTGACGCCGATTGCCTATACGAGGACACGGCGGTGCTCCGCCCTTGCGGGATACACCTCTGTATAATCCACTATGTCCTCCGGGATGGTACCTTTCAGTCTAATAATGGCGTGTTTTATTATTTGCAGTCACTGCTTCATATAAAATGGGGTCGAAAGTGGTACGCGTTTCTGATCACAGTTCGACAACGTATGATGTATCTCAAATTCCTTGCAGCCTTACGTCGACATCTGGACGTTACCTCCTTCCAGTGAGTGTTGACCAACACTCGAACAACCCTCTGAGGGAGGCCAGTCTCAGGGATAACACTAATCGGCTGCTACATTTGTTTACCGTAATTTCATTGTTTTATGGATACACAAGCTCAGGACTGTTAAGGGTGTTTCGAGCGGTTTCTGTTCCGGATTCGGTTAAATCTTAAATAATTAATTCGGAAGTACCCTGATTACCATTTTGCGAATCGCCCGAAGGACCCGGTGTAGTATGCGGTGGAAGTCTATCCCACTTGGGTGAACCGCCGTGTCCTCATAGAGGCAATCGGTGACAGTGACCTCTCGGTTTGGCCATCAATATGCGAGTTCGATTGGGCGGGGATTCATTTCGCCGAAATTCATTCAAAAGTTGGAGACTCTTCATAGGGTAGTTCCCACTACGGAAAAACATTTTGTCTGATATACGGGGACGTCAGTCAAATACACACCAAAAAATCCTAGGTAAATGAACAAGTATTTTTTACGCCAAAAATGATCAAGCTGCAACAATCAATGCAAGCATGCTCTCGCAAATTCTTCATAAGTACTGTTGTGGAGGAAGATAGATGATGATGATGATGGTAGTTTTTGGATTCACTGGCTTATTGGCTTTGCACTATCAGCGCACGTTATCCAGCTGACGGTCGGTGTCCCGATTATGCTCCTTCGTTTACCTCTACCAAAACTGTCTGACGACTTAAACTCTTCAGTGAAACGTTATTGAGGCGAAAATTTTACGGGAGGTAACTCTTTCGAACAATCTCGCAGCCCTAGCAGACATCGGCTCTAGAGGGCCCTATCCATTTGCTGACATCTCTTTGAGTCGCGTGTAGAATACAACGTGCCATCGATTCAGGATTGCTTTGACCAGACGGCCGGACGGCACTACCGAAATCCCGTGTTTGCGCTAGCTGGTAATCTCCCTGCGGCTTTCAACACCCGGAGCGTCACTTGCAACGACAGCTGAGGAGTCAGGATGTACTATCCCTCATAGTTTCAGCCACCTTCTTCGATCGTATTGCTTCACTGAAGGAGGCTACTGGTTAACATTTTCTCCACCAATCGCCTCCATGAGGACACGGCGGCACCGGCGCTCCGACCAAACGGGACTGACTTCCACCGTATGCTCCATCGTATTCTCCCGTGAGACCCGAGTGTTTCTTTCCGCTGAATTCGATACAAATACCTCCAGCAACATCCGGTAAGTAATGCACAAAGAGAGGATGCCGTGACGCCTCTGTAGTCACTCCTCAAAGACAGGTATTACCGCTGCGATTGTGACGTGCTCACTGTGGCGAGGGGTTAAAATCATACAATGTTGTTTTACCAGAACATAAACCAGAAACATACATAAACTAATGCCTTTTCCCTTGGGGTAGGCAGAAATACCAACTGCTACGACCCATACATACTCTTTCTATTCATTGACGTTCATACATCTGGATCTGGACGAGTACATAACATGTTTCTTGAAGGTAACTTGCGTTTTTACCTTTAACCGTTTTATGTTAAAGTACAATAAATAATTGCGATACTTTCGGAATGATTTGCAAGCACAGAATGATTGTACAGTTTTACGAACATAACGCGGACGAAGTCGCGGGCAACAGCTAGTACTATTTAAAACTCTATGTGTTACCCTTGGGATAATATGTCTTTACTTGATACTTTTTCAATATACTTACTGGAAAATCCGCTCTTATCCCTACCGCTTTTAGGCACGCAATTTACTGTTTTTCGTACTAGTGCGGAAAAGTACGTGAGTTCGCTCCTGCCACAATTTATTGTATTTATCGTATCAGGCCGGGCGCTAAGCGACCCCCACGAGTTGCGCGTCAACCCCTGATTATATATTTCTTCGTAAGTGTATTGAAAAACGTCGTTTGATACACGTGGTGTCACTGCAGCACTCGGCTACATTCATACGTGGGGCACACTGAAAGTCTCTGGATCTGGCCACTTACAATAAAAGAATGAAATAACAATTATAGAATTCGAAAATGGAACTTTTTGCGAGCTTGTTACTTTTTAATTTGCGAGACTATCATTTCTTTTTTCATTGTGGCGTCCTTTCGAAGATTATGTGTCACTATCACAATGAATTTAACTCGTGAACATTTTCGTTCAATGATTTTTTAGGATTTTCTTGTTCGTTAGTCAACGAGAGTGTTGTTAGATACTTCAATTCGCGGCGACCTCCCCGCCGGGTTAGCGTGGTCTGTTACGCAGACGACACGCTGGTTCTGGCGCAGGGGGGGTCGCACCAGGCGGCGGCCGAACTAGCGACACGCGGGGTTGCGACAGACGTGGACAGGATCCAGGAGTTGGGACTCGAAGTGGCACTGCACAAGTCCGTGGCCATGTGTTTTCATGGCCCTCGGAACGCGCCACCACCGGGTTCCCGAATAACGGTCGGAGGGGTTCGCATCGACGTCGGGTCGACGATGAAGTACCTGGGACTTGTCCTCGACAGTCGGTGGAACTTTGTGGAGCACTTTCGACGTCTGACTCCCAAACTGGAACGGACCGGGGCTGCCCTAAAGCGGCTCCTACCCAACCTTGGGGGTCCAGACGCCTCCTGCCGGCGGCTCTACGCGGGAATTGTTCGGTCCATGCCCTTTACGGGGCGCCGGTGTGGGCGCCGTCGCTGCAAAAATGACCGGCGGCCATGCTGAACGTTTGCCAGAGAGTCATGGCCATCCGGATGGTACGGGGATACCGCACGATTTCCTGCGAAGCGGCGAGCCTCCTTGCTGGCCTGCCACCATGGGATTTGGAGGCAACAGTCCTTGCATGCATGCACGATTTGCGCGTGGAGATGCAACGCCGTGGCGAAACTCCGCTGCCGCGCCAAGTCGCGGCATGGCGGACAGAGTTCCGGCGGGATCTCATGGTGGAATGGCGACGGCGACTGTCGCAACCCAGTGTTGGGCACGCTACAATTATGGCGGTAAGTCCCCTCTTTGAGGAGTGGCTGGAGCGGCAACACCGCGTCCTCACCTTCCGCATGACGCAGGTCCTCACCGGACATGGCAAGTTCGGGAGGTTCCTGCATCGGATTCAGGCGGAAGCAACGCCCGGGTGTCATCATTGTGCGGACCACCCAGAGGACACGGTGGAGCATACGGTGGAGGTGTGCCTCGCTTGGGCGGAGCACTGCCGTGTCCTCGTGGAGGCAATTGGCGGCAGCGACCTTTCGCGTCGGGCCCTGGTTCAGGCTATGGTCCGGAGCGAGGAGGAATGGCAGGCGGTCGCCTCCTTCTGCGAAGCAGTAATGCTAGCGAAGGAGGAGGCTGCACGCGTGAGGGAACGAAGGTCCTCACGCCCTAGCCGCCGTAATTCCGACCCCGACTACCAGCCACGGTAGACGCGGGCTTGCGGACGTCGAGCACTAGGTAGCTCGCAGTCCAGCTGTTCGGTAATTAACCGGACCGAGCCCAGTCGTCAACAGCGCGTAGTGATCCTCGCGCTCCTCAAAGAGATGTCAGCAAACCGTAGGGGCCCAGCAGGGCCGATGCCCGCTAGCTAGGACCGCGGAGAATTTCTGAAAGGGAAACCCGTAGTCCTAGAACGCAAAGGGTAATTGAAGGATACAGGTCCTCCCGCTCCATCCAGAGCGCGAGAAGTCATTTTGATGATTTCCCACCTTAAAAAAAAAGTAAAAGACACTTCAATTGGCATTTGGTGACGGAGCACCATGTCGCAGCTCTGTGTATTCGTGGTTTGGAGAATTTAGACGTGGACGTGTTCATCTATATGATGAGGTACGTGAAGGTTGGCCGGCGCCTGCGGTTACAGACTCGAATATTGACACCGTACGATATTGGAACTGACAAAAAATTCCTTGCCAGCAAATTTGTGCTTTGTTAGGCATTGGAATGAGCCAAGTGCAATAACATTTTATATGTGCATCTCGAGGGTCGGAAGCTTTGCACTCGATGGATGAATTTTTTTTTTCTTGATCGGTTCGCGCTTGACCGCTATCTCACGTGATGGAAAGCGACCAGAAATAACTGCGTGTCCAGTCGTGTCGTAAAACGAAAAAAAAAGTTTAATGGAGGACAGTCATTAGCTGTCTATAATATCGTGACAGGTGACGAAATCTGAGTGTACTGCTTTGAACCCGAAAGAAAAAGCCAGTCAGCAGAGTGGATCATTCCTTCTGAAGATTTGCCGACGATAGTTAAAAAATTTAAAAGTGTTGGTAAAAAATTGGTTGCTTCCTTTTTCGTCGAATCAGGACATTACACTACAGTATCACTTAAAGATCAAAGGAGAGTGACTGCAGATACATCAACACTTGTTTGCCCAGAGTCTTAGAAAAAGTTCACGAAAAGCGTCCTCAAAGCAATATACTTCTCCACCACGATAACGCATCCTCACTTCCGCTAAGGTAACAGAAGCTTATTTGAAGGCTTCAAATGTGGAACTGATGATGCATCTGACTTACAGCCCGGACCTCGCACCCTGTGACTTCTATTTGTTACCAAATATTAAAGACAAACTTAGAGGCACACGTTTTTTTTTTTTTTTTTTTTAATTGATATAAACCAGCGCTTGACTGCGATCCCACCTGATGGTAAGCAGTGAATGCGTTTACGAACGTTTTACGAACCCTGAATCGACAGTGGATGCGTTCCATAGTACCATTAAAGAGTTGCCTAAAGAAGACTGGTCCAACGATACTTTGAAAAACAATAAATATATCGTAAGTTTTATATCTAGTCTTATTTATTAGAATCCAGAAACTTTCAGTATGCCCTAAGTAACACCCTCGCCTGCGGCTCGGTCGAATTCCGCCTCGGTTGTAATGACAAATTTTCTCCACTTGAATCAAAATGTACTATTTGTCTACTCCCATACCTTAAGTCTTTATAATTGCAGATATAGAAAATAATATGCAGATAAATTTATTGAAATTGAGATATATTACACACATGTAGTTTCCAGATCCTTAAATTTATTTTTACAGGACACAAGATAGGACTTCAAATCAACAAACAATGAGAAATCATAATTAAAATCAATTAAAACAAAGACTTAGATTACTTCTAACGCAGAATCATGAGACATCATGACACATAGTGCATGATCTACGTAGCATCACGTGAATTCACATGCAACGTGTTAATTTAATTCATATTACGCGTCTGAATTGAGTACTAAGACCAATTTAAACAATTTCGTCATCTATTCGTGACACGTTTTATAATTAAGTATGCCTGAAGAATGCAAAATGGCACCTTGGTATCTTCGTAGTAATTCATCGGTTGACACTGACACTGTAATAATATTCCACAAATTTCACACAACGCCATCTAGTCCCGTACCAAGCAATTACCGTGAGTACTAGACAACTATTCAAACATTCTTATATATTTCTAAATACATACATAATAAAGTAATTACACCCAGTACAGAACAAATGATCGTGCTCATCATTCAAATTCTTTAATATTCTTTAAATAAAAGCTGTCAATTTTCATTTTATAACAATAACTGAGGACACTTTTTATTTCCATTGTTTTTTTTTTTTTTAATGAATTATTTAATTCTTTATGTGTGGTTCATAAATCTATATTAATTTCTTGTTTTAATTATAGTTCTTGTATAACTACTTTGTACGCAAAACATAGCGCCCTCAATGTGTTAAATAAATAAGAACTTGTAATGTACCTATCTATGTTTTACAATGAATAAATGAATTTGACTCTGAATCTGAATCATACAAACATTTGTCCTAGGTGGGAATCGAACCCACGAGGCCACGAACTCCATAGCAGTCAGGGCCACTAACCACTAGATCAACAGGCTAGTCAAGTCAAGTGACATAGTCGTAGCATTTCTTCATTATGTTCATGAGCGTAACGTCATGGGAACTAGAGCCCCTACCACGAGCTCTCAACGCGATTCAGTTGACGACTTAAACTGAACTGTTAATGATGATGGAGCTGTATAGGGTCTATAACTCCATCCCTCTTTCTCGCTCCCACATTTGACATTTTAACATGTCGGAGTCATGTGTGGAGTCGATTGAGAAGCGAACCAAGAGGATCATTGGTGATGATGCACTTGTAGAATCAAAACTACAAAGCCTTGAGCATCGACGCCGAGTTGCTGGCCTGTCGGTTTTCTATCGATTACACTTCGGGAAGTGTGCGTTGGAATTGCACAATTTAATTCCACCAAGTCCGCTCCATCATCGGACCACTAGACGTACGGCGTTGCGCCATCGGTACATGGTGGACATCCCACCCATACGTACAAAGCGTTTTGGGAACACATTCATAATGCGTAGGTACAGCTAAGGAGTGGAATTCCCTGCCGGAGTCTGTGTTCCCTGATAGTTACAACCTAGGGGTCTTTAAGTCAAGAGTGAATAGGTTACTTCTAGGCAAGCGTGCTCCATCGTCGGCCAAATCATCGCTTACCATCAGGTGAGATAGTGGTCAAACGCGAGCCTATCAATAATAATGAAAAAAAAAAATGTCATTGTAAAGCCCCAGCGATGTTATGGAGTTCCGTAACCGTAACCGAAATTATCGGATATCCGAAATAAAAAAAAAACTGGGCAAGTGCGAGTCGAACTCGCGCTCTAAGGTTTCCGTACAAACTTACCTATGTAAATAGTTCAATTCCCGAATGGAATCTCGATGATTTTTGTGTTCTTTAACAGTTCAGTTTGGGTCGTGAAATGGATCGTCGAAGTGCGTCGATGCCCATATTATATGGTATATTTTTTACCTACAATTAAGAGAGCTAATTCCTTAAAGAAACACTATCTAAATGCATTTAAATAAAATATCTGTACTGTAATTAAGATTGTAACTTAATCTCCTAATTGGGGTGTACAAGGGTGTGTATTATTCTGATTAAATGTTGTAAGTGTACGTCTTTTAGATGAGAATAGATAGTAATATTAACTTCTCCAACTTTATAACTTCCTAAACATTACCATAAACCATAAACAATCACACATAAATGTCACACCACTTCCTGAAAACTGACATTGAAACCACTGACATTGACCAAAGTTTACGCGCACATAACTCCGGAACCACTGCACATATTTTCATGAAAATTACGCCACCTTATAGGAAATTTAATCACGAGAAAATTGTATATAAACTACTACGCTAGCATTGTTAGGGGCTGAGCAGGAATCAAAAACGTTGCCGCAGTAAATTGCACACTTATTAATAGAAGATTTGGTGGCAAAATGCCATCACTCTATTTTGAAACGGAATGAAGATAGCTTCAGATCAGTTTGAATGTTTACAAAGTGTGTTACACTCGTCTATGCTCTGTAAACACACGTCCGTCATGTATCATTAGAAATCTATAAACTGCTGAGTTATTTCCTGTGAGGTTTACCTCAATTCAGCGCTATCTATTATTTTACGATTGCTTAGCTAAATGAATGCCTATACTTACTTGGGTTTCCTGTTTACGTAAACTTTGCATACAAAATTAAACATGGTTTAGAAAAAAAAGTGTTGATTAAAATAACAAGAGAATAATAAGTTTCTGTTAGGTAAGTAATCTATGCGGGATTGGGTATCAAAATTCATAGGCTACTTCCCGTTGACCTAGAATCCTGAAATTTGGCATGAAGCAAGGTCTCATAGCACAAGTATAGGAAAAAAACTGTTTGTAATTATAATTACGTCACAAAAAATAAACTTTTGTGCGATTCGGAAAAATCTTCGTAACTCAATTCGGGAATTGAACTGTTTTTATAGGTAAGTTGTACGGAATCCTCAGTGCGCGAGTCCGACTCGTTCTTGCCCGGTTTTTTTTTTAAGTTTAATTCCCACCAGCTAAAAATGTTTATAGAATATACATCATGGCAATAAAAGTCATAGACATTAAAAAACTAGAGTAATTTTTTTCAGTTACTCTGATAGTCTAATATTGTACAATAGACAAAATTAAATGTATTCTGCTTAGTAAAAACCCATTACACAGGTATATTTTAGACATGCATTTTAAGTTCGGTCGTTTCCATATTTCCCGGCAATTTTGAATTTGGAACTGTTCTATATTCGAATGTGTTTAAATTTTGAATCTCAAAACGGTTGAAAGTATTAGGATTAATGGATTAATGCTATTGTTTAGTCACAGCGTCGATTGGAATCTGTCAGGTTACGTACGAAAATGAATCTTTCTAAGGAAAATGTTCGTGCAATAATTTTCTACAACTTTAGAAGAGGCCTGACACGGCTTCAGTGTTTTGAAGAGCTAACACCTGTGTTCAGTGATGAAGCCTCATGTCTGCTGACTGTCGAACGCTGGTATTTAGAATTCCATCGTGAACATACTAATGTTAGTGGCAAATCTCGCGAAGGACGCCCAATATCCGCCTTCACTGAAGATTAACTAACTAATTCTCGAAGATCGTCATGTGACGTATCGAGAGATAGAGGCCCTATTACGCATCTCAGGGACAACCATTCAGAAGATCTTGCATGAAGCGCTTGGTGTGTGAAAGCTAGTTTGCCGTTGGATACCGCATCTGCTTTCCGACGATTACAAGGCGGCCCGCGTCAGATGGTGTAAGAAAACTCTGCAAAGGTTCAACCGAGGAGAGTCAAATCACGTCTACGACATTATCAGTGGTGACGAATCTTGGATCTATGCCTACGATTCTGATTCCAAACAAGAATCTACAATCTGGGTCTTTCAAGACGTGCCAAAGCCGACTAAAGTTGTTAGTTCTCGAAGCACTTCAAAGAAGATGGTGGCCACGTTCGTTGGAAAAACTGGCCATGTTGCGACTATTGCACTTGAAGATCGTAGAACGGTTAACGCAGAGTGGTATACCACAGTTTGTTTACCACAACTCATCGCTGAACTTCGAAAATTTAACTCAAAGCGACGCATCATCCTGCACCACGACAACGCAAGCTCACATAGCGCTCGCCAACCGATTGAGTATTTGAAGCAGGAAAAAGTAGAAATTCTTGAACATCCTCCATACAGTCCTGCCCCCCTAGCCAAGTCACAAACGATAAACGTAAACTCTCAGTAGTCTTTAATAGATTTTCAACTTTATGTTATTGGATATAAAGTTGAAAATCTATTGAAGATTACATAGTGTTTTCGTTCGTTCCGGTCGCTAACGCTCAGTAGTCTTTAATAGATTTTCAACTTTATGCTCTTAGATATAAAGTTGAAAATCTATTGGAGATTACTAAGCGTTCACGTTTATCGTTTGCAACTTGGCTAGGGGGGCTGACCTAAGCCCTAACGATTTCTTTACATTTCCTAAAATTAAGAAAAGTCTTCGTGGTCAAAGGTTCCAGCCCGGTAAAGTTGCCTCTTTGAGGAGTGGCTGGAAAGACAACACGGCGTACTTACTTTCCGCATGACGCAGGTCCTCCCCGGACATAGTAAGTTCGGGAGGTTCCTGCACCGGATTCGTGCGGAAGAAACGCCCGGGTGCCGCCATTGTATGGACCGCCCGGAGAACACGGTGGAGCATACGGTAGAGGTGTGCCCCGCCCGGGTGGCAGCGATCTTTCGGGCCGGGCCTTGGTACAGGCCATGGTCCATGGTGGAGTAGCAGGCGGTCGCCTCCTTCTGCGAAGCAGTAATGCTAGCAAAGGAGGAGGCCGCACGTGCATGCGCGAGGCAATGGCCCTCGCGCCCCAGCCGCCGGGATTCCGATCCTGATTTCCGGCCACCGTAGGCGTGGGCTTGCGGACGGCGAACAATGAGTAACTCGCCGTCCAATCATCCAGTAACCGTCCGGACCGAGCCCAAGTCGTCGACGGCGCGTAGTGTTCTACGCGCGCCTCAAGGAGATGTCAGCAACCGTAGAGGCCCAGCAGGGTCGAAGCCTACTGGCGCCATGGGTGATGCGAAAGAGATCCCCGGGGCCCTGGAAAAATGGCAAAGAAGGAACAGGAGTGGGTTTTTAGTCAGTAAACGTTTGACACTATCTAGCGCTCCGCCCAAGAGCGGGAGATGTCATGATTTTCCCACCCGAAAAAAAACCCTACCGACCTTTCCAGTTCCAATTTAAAAAGAGCAACTGAAGGAACATAGGTGGGGTTTGTCACTAAAAGCCTTACTCTCCATCTCGCTCCACCCAGAGCGGGAAAAATTATTTGATGATTTCCCAACTCAAAGAGAAAAACACAACCTACCTACTTAGGTACACTTTCCAACTATATAATACCTAATAGTGACTACAACAAAACCAGGTTTCTGGAGACCAACATACAGTACCTAAGTTAACATACATCAGCAGTGATGGAACATCAGCAAAGAAGATATACTATATATCCAGGAAAGCAAACAAACGCATTTACACAGACAGACAAAGACCAGGTAACTACCCCTTACACTTTGCTTTTTTTCTAACCGGTAACCCCGATGCTACCACCCCTATTACATAAAAATCAATATTGTACCCTATTACACGGTGGGCTTACAAGTCATTTTGAAACCAGACATAACCTACAAGCACTATTGTTAATTTGCAGTCTAATAGGCAAAATTAGACCCGGTTATAGAACTATTTCATAATAGCTACTTTGTATCTTTTTGACACAATAACTTTTCGATTTTCTTTACAGCGTTTCTTCAAGAAAGAAAAGAATTACGGGCAAGCCGGCACTCGCGCCCTTTCGCGCCGAGTTTTACTCAGTACTAGTGGTAGACACAAGCCTGAGTATGAATGGGTATGAGTGTACCACACCTCTATTTACTTGGTTTCCTAATGATGATTACTGGCCTTGGTTGTGGATAGATACACCGGTAGGCTAGAAGATACTTAGACGGATCAACTGGATAATATTTCACAGTGTTTATGTTTCCGCCTGTCAAAATATTCTGAGCACTCAGTAGCCATTGTGTAATTTATCTTAGTGGCATTGTAAGTATTACAAGCTTTTTTATTTTATTACTAGCTTCTGCGGAGTTTCTTCTAACCCCCTAGCTAAGCTACAACCGTTTCGTGTCGACTTCCGTTCTCCAATCGCTAACACCTCGGTGTCTGCAATTGTAGAAAACGATAACTTGGTAGCCATGTTGACGCGCCTGAGTAGGCCGCTCGTTCTAAAATGTCGTTATACAATAACAAAGGATGTAGCGTTGAACATTGTAGAAACGATAACGATTCATTTTATCATTTTGAACGATGTGAACTTGGCTACGAACTTTCTATTCGTTTGTTCTGACCACGTGACTTTTTTTTTTTTTTTTTTATATCTGGGAAATCATCAAAATGACTTCTCGCGCTCTGGGTGGAGCGAGAGGGCGTGTCAGACATTTACTGACTAAAACCACATCTGTATCCTTCAATTACCCTTTGCGTTCTAGGACTACGGGTTTCCCTTTCAGAAATTCTCCGCGGTCCTAGCTAGCGGGCATTGGCCCTGCTGGGCCCCTACGGTTTGCTGACACCTCTTTGAGGAGCGCGAGGATCACTACGCGCTGTTGACGACTGGGCTCGGTCCGGTTAATTACCGAACAGCCGGACGGCGAGCTACCCAGTGCTCGACGTCCGCAAGCCCGCGTCTACCGTGGCCGGTAGTCGGGGTCGGAATTACGGCGGCTAGGGCGTGAGGACCTTCGTTCCCTCTCGCGTGCAGCCTCCTCCTTCGCTAGCATTACTGCTTCGCAGAAGGAGGCGACCGCCTGCCATTCCTCCTCGCTTCGGACCATAGCCTGAACCAGGGTCCGACGCGAAAGGTCGCTGCCGCCAATTGCCTCCACGAGGACACGGCGGTGCTCGGCCCAAGCGGGGCACACCTCCACCGTATGCTCCACCGTGTCCTCTGGGTGGTCCGCACAGTGATGACACTCGGGCGTTGCTTCCGCCTGAATCCGATGCAGGAACCTCCCGAACTTGCCATGTCCGGTGAGGACCTGCGTCATGCGGAAGGTGAGGACGCCGTGTTGCCGCTCCAGCCACTCCTCAAAGAGGGAAATTACCGCCATAATTGTAGCGTGCCCAGCACTGGGTTGCGACAGTCGCCGTCGCCATTCCACCATGAGATCCCGCCGGAACTCTGTCCGCCATGCCGCGACTTGGCGCGGCAGCGGAGTTTCGCCCCAGCGTTGCATCTCCACGCGCAAATCATGCATGCATGCAAGGACTGTTGCCTCCAAATCCCATGGTGGCAGGCCAGCAAGGAGGCTGGCCGCTTCGCGGGAAATCGTGCGGTATCCCCGTATCATCCGGATGGCCATGACCCTCTGGCAAGCGTTCAGCATGGCCGCCGGTCGCTTTTGCAGCGACGGCGCCCACACCGGCGCCCCGTAAAGGGCCATGGACCGAACAATTCCCGCGTAGAGCCTCCGGCAGGAGGCGTCTGGACCCCCAAGGTTGGGCAGGAGCCGCTTTAGGGCAGCCCCGGTCCGTTCCAGTTTGGGAGTCAGACGTCGAAAGTGCTCCACCAAGTTCCACCGACTGTCGAGGACAAGTCCTAGGTACTTCATCGTCGACCCGACGTCGATGCGAACCCCTCCTACCGTTATTTGGGAACCCGGTGGTGGCGCATTCCGAGGGCCATGCAAACACATGGCCTCGGACTTGTGCAGTGCCACTTCGAGTCCCAACTCCTGGATCCTGTCCACGACTGTCGCAACCCCGCGTGTCGCTAGTTCGGCCGCCGCCTGGTGCGACTCCCCCTGCGCCAGGACCAGCGTGTCGTCTGCGTAACAGACCACGCTGACCCCGTCGGGGAGGTCGCCGCGCAACACGTAGTCGTACCCGATGTTCCACAAGGGCGGTCCTAGTACCGATCCCTGCGAAACACCGCACGACATCTCTCGCCGTCTCCACTCTCCCTCGTGACCAGGGTAGATGATAAACCTGTCCTTCAGGTAGGCCTTGATCAAACGACGGAGGTAGTCGGGCACCTGGTGATACCGGAGTGCCCTCCTAATGCTACTCCAGGGCAGGGAGTTGAAGGCGTTGGTGATGTCCAATGACACCACCACTACGACCTTGCCCCGGGACACCGCATCCCCCGTCGTGAGGGCTCGCACGCGCATGATGGCGTCCACCGTGGAGCGCCTCCTGCGGAAGCCAAACTGGCTGTCCGAAAGATCCGGCCCCACCCGCGCTAAATGCGCGACGAGGCGGTCTGCAATTACTCTTTCAAAGAGCTTGCCCACCTCGTCGAGCAGCACTATGGGCCGGTATGCGGATGGAGAGTCCGCAGGGCGCCCCGGCTTCGCGATAAGGACCAGTTTCCCGGTCTTCCAACGAAGTGGGAACTGGCCCCTCTCCAAACATGCGCTAAACAGCCCTCTTAGTCGAGGCCCGAGTTCCTCCATGGCCAGGACCCAGGCTTTCCCAGGCAAGCCATCGGGTCCTGGGGCGGTATTTTTTGCGTTTAGCCTTCGTACCGCCACACTCATCTCTACCTCGGTCACCTCCGGAGTATCGTCGTCATCGCCGTCGTGGTCCGCGTCAGACACCGCGAGAGGCGGAGCCGTTGGTGGGGAAGAATGCTCCTCTCTTGAAGGGAACAGAGCGTTCACTACACCCTCCACGAGCTGGGGCCGGAGACCCTGTGTCAGCGGAGGAGCCCAGGCGCGGAGCTTATCCCGCACCATTTTGTAGGGGCGTCCCCATGGGTCTCCGTTCAGAGTCCCCAACCACACGTCGCGGGCCTGTAGTTTGGCTTGCCGTATCTCCGCTCGGAGGGTGTGCTTCGCCACTCTGTATCCCTCGTACAGCTCCGCCTCTATGGCCTCCGCATCCGGAGGGCGAATGCGGCGCCTGCGGTGTCTGGTGTACCGGCGCCGTGCGGCAACGCATGCCTTGCGCAGTTCCGCAATCTCCGGCGACCACTAGTACACCTGACGCCGGGCACGTCCTTGCCGGACTCGGGGCATTGCCACGTCGCATATTTCCGACATGGCCTCCCGGAACCACTCCGCCTCGGCATCTATGTCGACAGGCCTGTCCGGTGCTGACACCCAGGCCTGTACGATAGCGGCTTCAAGGAGGAGCTCCCGGTCCAGCTGTTTTAGTGCCCACCGCGGACCACATGGGTTCTGTCAGACCGGCGCGGTCGAGGTCTGGGTGGAGACATCAAACCGGATGTACCGGTGGTCTGAGTACGTCTCCACCCCCTCCATGACGCGCCAGTCAATGACGCGTGGAGACAGAGCGGGGCTCGCGAACGATATGTCCACCACGGACTCGCACTGCATCCGCACGCACGTGGGGACAGAACCCCGGTTTAGGACGACCAGGCCTGACTCCAGGGCCCAGTCCTCCACCATCCGGCCCCGCGTATCTGTGTACCGGGAACCCCAAGCCAAGTTCTTGGCGTTGAAGTCCCCGCAAACAACCACAGGGAGGGATTGAAACCCGGCGACGACGATGTTCAGCTCCATAAGGGAGTTGTGGAGATCGGCGAGAGTTCGGTTCGGGGAGAGGTATACACCTACCACTGCGATGTCCCCGAACCGTGCTGCCACGCAACCTCGTCCCCTCTTGACACCCTCTTGGGACGGGGTACCGGCGACGGCCGACGAAATTAATGTCACCGAGCCGTTCAGATCCTGCACCCAGCCAGCCCTGGGTGGGACGTAGTACGTCTCGGTGACCACGGCGATGTTGATCGACCACTGCGCCATGCTCTGGAGCAACAGATCCTGAGCGGGGGCGCAGTGGTTGATATTTGCCTGGAGGAGACGTAATGGAGCAATTATTGGCAGTCCATTACAGTCTCCTCCCGAGTCCCCTGTGAGGGCCCTGCCGCAGCAGTTGCGGCGGTGGCTGTGGTGGCGGCAGAAGCGGCTGCGGCGGTGACGGCGATGGTGGGGGAGGGCCTCTTGCCCTTACCCCTGGCTTTGGCGGGGGGAACGCAGTTCCTGCTCCCAGCCCGGTGGTCGGCTGGCTTGCCAGCCGCTGCACACACATAGCAGTGAGGTGCAGCGTTACAGGCTACGGCCTTGTGGCCGGGCCGACCGCACTGGAAGCAGTGATCGCTTCTGTCCACCTCCGAGGTGCAGTGGACCCCCGCATGGTGGCCCACTTGGCAACGGAAGCACCTCAGAGGTTTGGGCTCCAGCAGTTTCACCTGCGCTGAAACCCAGCCCACCAGGAGCCTTCGACCCTCCCCAGTTATGGCCTTGGCCGCCGACACGGGGCAGCTCACCGTGACGGTTCGCATGCCCGTGTTGTCGGCACGGATAGTGCCTGCCCGCACCTGGTCGCCAGGACACTTTCCCGTCCTGACCACGGCGGCCACCACCTCGTCCGCCGTCACGGAGTCGTCCAGGCCCATAATGCGCATATCGATGCATTTCGTGGGCCTGGATACTCGGGCCACCTCCGCGTCTAGGGACGCTCGTATCTTTTCAGCCAGAGCGTCCGCGGTGGGGCCGCTGTCCGCACCAGGGACTTCCAGCATGCGGGCTCCGGTTGCGGTGGTCCTCATTCGCAATCCCCCGGCGATGCCAAACTCGGTGAGGTCCACCGCCCGCTTCGCCTTGGTCATCACGTCGTTGTAGGTCGCGCCCTTCTTTTCCGCACCTGGCTGTAGTGTGATCACTACAGCTGCGGATGTCGGGGCACGAAGCCTAGCCGCGAGGGGACCACGTGACTTAACGTTGAGATGATGACTGTCATTCCCATACATTTGATTAGTTTTCGACTAGCAGCGTTAACGATTGCAGATTATCAACTTGGTTACTTGGCTAGGGGTGCTGACCTGTCCGTGTCGGGGTGCTCTAAAATTACGTCACCTCCTTATCTGCTCTTATCTCTTATACACATTACCGACTGCCCATTCGATTTTGTATAGAATACCTAGGCAAAGTATAAAATAAATGATATTTCATACATTACCTACACGTTTTAGGTATTCTATACATTGTATTGTATAGAATACCGGATTATACAGATTGCCGGTAACATATATAATTATATACCTACTTTAAAATAGTTTGTGCACACAGAAATATTGTGCACGTGAATCAAAAACAACCAAGACCAGAACTGTAGCGACATCTATGTAACCACTTAAGAACTAAAAATTCTAATTCCTGTATAATTGCGGTACCAGAGTTTTTCACGCGATTAGTACATACACAACAGTTCGAAGACCCGTACCTACTTGCTGGCCACTGTAGTGGAGTCAGAGGGCTTAGCCCTGGGACCGCTCGCGACTTCTTCGAGACAAAAAATAATTATCAAGCAGTTGCCCAATGATGTCATTTCGCGCGAATAAAGAGTTTTTCTTTCTTTCTTCTTCTTTCTTTCTATGTTGTGTAGTCAGATGTACTGATATCTATGTCAGCATATAAGAACTAATATATCTAAATCCAGGATATTAGAGCGATTAGAACAGTCTGAAATCAATTTGTGGGATTTTACACTCGGTTCCGCATACTTCTAAAGAACTCCAAAAAAATATTCATTCATTCTGTGGAGTTTGTCGCGAGTGCACGTCGATACTTCTTATTTACGCCTGTTTTTATATTTTCCTAATTTGTATTTCTCAATGTTGATTTGATTTTTGCATTAGAACTCTGTACCTCTCTTATTATCTTGTGGAAGTGCCCATATACGACCGACGCCATCATTAATCCTGTATTACGCCGTCTCGCTCATCGGACAGGTGGGTGAGAATACTTGCAAACAACAAACTTACAAAAAGTCGTCGTGGTGTTTGGCGGGGCTCGATCCCTCGACTCGCCGCGTACAGCGGCAGTGCAGTCCGGGCCGTTTACCACTCGGCCAGCGCTACGTGAGTCGCTCGGTTCAAATTACTGGTGTACTACCTTTTGGCTTATATAAAATTAGTTCGTGTACCTTGCCACTATGCTACGCTCACCAACTAAATGCCATTCGGATACAGATCTTGCGGGCGCTAAGGGTGCCACAAAAAAGGTGTCACAGAGGAAAGGGAAACAAAACGAATCCGAGATTGCTGACGCTATTAACAATCTTTCAATGGAAATTAACAAAAAACTCGATTTGTTCCGGAGTGACCTAGATGGGGCTATAAATGCAATATCTGCCAACGTCACTAAAATTCAATCAGATCTCGCTGCCATAACTCTGTTGACATCACAGATAAATTCCGAGCTTATTTCTCTCCATTCTGATCACTCAACCTTGGAGAAGCGAGTACATGATTTGGACGCTAACTATAAGGTTGCCTTGGGTGACATGTCGCAATTGAAAGCCTCAGTACAGCATACTGCAGACGATCAGGCTGAACTTAAAAGTGCAATTGCTTCAATTCGTACACAAAAAATGCAAGCGGATATTGTAAACAGTGCACTAACAGCTTTAGAATCAAAAATCGATTTATTGGAGCAACAGGCGAGATGTTGTAATCTGGAGTTATGTAACGTACCCGAAAAACGCAATGAAAATTTGATTGCGCTAATGGAGAATATCGGTACCAAGATAAGTTGTTCACTGTCTCATAAAGATATAACGTGTATGAATGCGCCGCTTCCCGCGGACTGTGACACGCGGAACGCGCGCGGGTATCTCACGCCATAGTGAGTTCATACAAGTGGCCACAGTGAGCGCGCGGGCGGCAAGCGGCAAACTAGGAGAGCCATGCTAGAAGTTATATTTATCGATGTATCGATATTTATAAAAATATTAATATCAGCCTGGATTTATCGAGGAAAAGATATATATCGGTCAAACTTTCCAAGATTTTCGGTCTTAAAATAATAATTCATTTAGTTCAGTCTAGGTCAATAATAGGTAATACATAGTAATTTCCATACAAAATTCACATTATTTTAATTTATGAGAATCTGCATAAAACTTCTTCTTCCTGACCTTGTCCTATATTACTTGGGATCGGCGCAACACGTAATCTTATTAAAACTAACGAAATAATAATATACTAATATTTTGAAGACCAGTTAATTTTTTTAGACATTTTAACGAAAGTAAAATCATAACAGTACAGTATAGATAATACAGATTTTTTGTCCGTTCGTTCCTATCTTTTACGGCTTTGAATTGAAAAACATAAAGCATACAAAAAAAATATTTTTTTTGTATGCTGACTTATGAGTAAAAAATTATTAAATTGTTAATATTTGGAATATTGTAGCTGCAAGAAACGTCGATTCAATCAAATCTATCAATATTTTTACGATATTTTCTATGAAATTGGGAAACATGGATATAGGCGCATTTGCCCCTGGAAACGGGGCAAGTGCGCCTATACATAAAAAAACGCTAAAATCGTACGTTACCAGAAAAACAGATAATTTACATATTAGAACATAAACAAATAACGTGTTGCGCCGACCCCAAATAACACGGGACAAGGGCAGGAAGATGATGATGATGAACTAAACAAATAAACGCATTACTCTTGGTTTCTTTTTAATTCACTCGTCCTATAGGCTACTGCAGCTTCCATAACAAATTTGGGGCAAGTGCGCCATAGTCAAGTAATCAGGGGTTCTAAACCTTCAATGCTGTTTTTTTTTTTTATAAAAAGTAAAAACTGCTAAATTTAAATAAAATGTTTGCAGGTAGGTATGGCTGGAATAATAGATATCTTTAATTATTAGACTTTATTGAAAAAATACAAAAATAGGTAACAGTTTTTCCTTTGACGCGATAGGGCGCAAATAATTAGTAATCTAGTGGATGGCACGCAAGAACTTACATGGTAAAGTAGAAAACTTTCGGTCTTTATTAGGCTTAAGTATTTAAACAACCTGACACGTTAAAAATAACAAAAAATTATCTTATGTGTAATAATCTAGGTAATTAAACTATACTTATATATAAGTTTTAGCCGCTTCATATCCAGATAACCCTGATCGCACAGCGTCAACTGCCTGACATAAAGTTTCTCTTGACCAAGAAGGCTTATCGGTTTTTCTTTTATAAGTACGAACCATCTGTAAAATGACAACAATTTTAGAACCCGTTGTAGTAAGTATCCAACTGCTTTTTCTTGTCGAGACATCTGTGGGCAGCCTAGTGTTAGAGTTGTTTAGGAAGCCTAAAGGCCTCTGACATGGCATCGATAGTTTACCAACCACCCATCCAAAGAAGCTTGAATTTGATCATCGCTTCCGATTAGTGAGCTTAGGCACACCTAAGCGCGCATAAAGTAACGAACAAAGGAAACGACAAGTACATTGGATTTACTGTTAACACTAACGACCAACGAGTTATATAATTATAGCGTCCCAAAAACAAATCCCAAGAAAATACAAATAGAATTATTTAAAAATAGATTATAGAATTGATACGAGGCTTTTACTGTAAACCCATCACCCAACGCCTTCTCATCACAAGAGCCACACATAATCACATCTAGGCAGTAATTTCTCAATACAGAAAAACATTAGTACCCTTATTCAGAGGCCGTCGGGTAAGAAAAAATCTGAATCACAAAAGTTGACGACTTCTGGCTCGGGGGAAGTGCGCCATACTACTAAAAACTTAGGCGCACTTGCCTCACTTGACTATTTTGAGGGTAAGATTTTAAATTCTATAAAAAAATATTAATTTCACTGTCTAAGACTAAAATACAGACATAGATTTGACAGAAAAACAACTAAATTCTGTACTCACCTCATTGGTTTGCCGCAACACGTAAAATATTTTAAGATTTAAAGGGATTAATAACACGTGCTAATCTCTGGTAACCGGTTTAAATGACACTAAAACTAAAATGGCGAATACATCAAGTTATGGTGAACAGAGGCATCTATGATTGTGAAGTGGAACTGTGTTTTAGTTGGTTGCATTTATTTATTTATTTTTTTAATTAATTACAACGGTTAAACAACCAATTACAGTAACTAAACAAAAACTTTAAGTTAAAAACAACATGTACTTTCATCAATTCCTCTCACAGTACATCTGACATACCAATAAAATCATCTTCCATTCATCCGCAAACAGATCGTTTGTTGGATAAGAATCCAAGAGATCATTTAGTGCAGCCAAAGTGCGAGGTATTGGAGACTGCGCACGGGCAACAGTGCGACACTGAGGCACAGCAAACATTCTGTGCTTTTTGCCGCGGCAGTAATTGTCTGGGAAACGCGCTAGCACAGTAAGCAGATCAGGCGCGTCAATAGTGCCACGGAGCGTCTTGCAGGCTATGGTGAGCTGATCTCGCGCTCGTCTTACCTCTAGTGAGTTATATCCGAGGCAACCCAATAGAAATTTTGTCGGATAGAGGTATGGATAATAGCCGTGTTTTCGCTTGTACAGGAACCTAAGGAACGCTTTTTGCACTTTTTCCAGTAAAAGTGCGTAAGAACTTTGGTGCGGGTTCCACACGCTAGAGCTGGATTCTAACTTACTGCGCACGAGCGCATTGAATAAAATCTTAATGACGTGCGCGGTGCGAAAATCACGGCAATTGCGTAAAACGAAACCCAACCTTTGGTATGATGTATGATGTCGTTAGTTGTATTATGGCTGTAGTTTTCGATATTTTTATGGTAGGTGCGCTTACCCCGTCGGCGCACTTGCCCCGCCTGACCTTAGGTTAATTCAGAAAAAAAATATTTTTTTGTTTATATATACTTAATTGTACACCAATGTAATAAATAGTACAATTTGAGCCTTAACTTAAAACATACAATTACTTACGGCCTTATCGCATTCTGCGATCTCTTCCAGGCAACCTGGAATGGACAGAGAATATTATTTAATATAACAATAATATTTATTGAAATCGCTTTAAGAACAAACATCAGTGTTGCCCTGGCTTTTGTACTAGGAGATCCTGTATCACAAGAGCCAGACCTCTCACTATACAGGGATTACAAAACAGTAGAGACAAGTTAGACAAAAAAAATATACAACAGAGAAACAAAATATATAACATACAAAATAACAATACATAATAATATGTTATGTGTGTTTTCGGTATTTAAACAGGTCACAGTGTGCCACACCCCCGAGTACAGAGTATGTAGGGAGTTAGAGTGTGCCACACCCCGAGTAGTACAGAGCGTGTAGGGAGTTAGAGTGTGCCACACCCCCGAGTACAGAGTATGTAGGGAGTTAGAGTGTGCCACACCCCGAGTAGTACAGAGTGTGTAGGGAGTTAGAGTGTGCCACACCCCCGAGTAGTACAGAGTGTGTAGGGAGTTAGGGTATAGCTGTGTAGTGTGCTATACCCTAACTCCCTAAACACTCTGTGACACTCTGTCTCTGAGAGCAGTGGTGGCCGAGTGGTAAAGGCCCCGAATGAATACGAATTGTAGGTCGCGGGTTCAAACCCAGCCAGGCGCATTACTTTGTCTAATTTATTTCATCACCACTGCTCTCAAAACGGTGAAGGAAAACATCGTGAGGAAACCGGCATGTCCTAGAACCAAAAATTCGAAGACATGTGACATCCACCAACCCGCACTGGGCCCGCGTGGTGGATTACGGCCCATTCCCTCTCCTAGAGAGAGGAGGCCTGAGTCCCAGCTGTGGGAACATTAAAAGGCTGAATATGCTATGCTATGTGTAGTGTAGGTGATTAGGTGTCGATTAATTTAAGTTACAGTTCCGATTAAGATTATTATTTCTTCATAGTTAAACCTGTCTAACCAATGTTTAAATGTTTTTTTTTAATTTTTTTATTGGAAGTTGTTTAGAAGTTCAAAATGCCAGACAACTATGAAGCAATCAGGTACCTGGTTTTCAATTGAATCTCAAGATGAGTGTACGGATGCAAATCACCATGGCCAAACCCATTCAAAAGATAATGCTACTGATATAAATGACAAAATTATACGAACGCCCAATCACCTTCTATCACGCGATAACTATATTAAGTTTACTGTTGCTGCAAGACAAATTAAAAGTAAAACAATTAAGTGGTTAAAACGATTGAGTAATTTGGATAATCATAGGCTATGAAAAATTGAGTTATCGCCCATTCAACTGATAGTTTTCATTCTTGTAAAATGCCTTTGCCTATAAACGACGAATCGCCTATCAATTTCTATTGTTTGTGTAAATATGCAAATAATGCTCTAGCAATCTAAACTTATTGAACCAGTAGACATCATCAAGGTTGCCGATATAGCACGAAGAATCGCCAAACTTAAGTGGCAATGGGCAGGGCACATTGCTCGCAGAACAGATGGCCGTTGGGGCCGAATGGTTCTGGAGTGGCGACCGCGTACCGGAAGACGCAGTGTTGGAAGGCCCTCTACAAGGTAGACCGATGACCTGGTGAAGGTTGCGGGAATCCGATGGATGCGAGACGCACAGGACCGTTCATTGTGGCGATATTTGGGGGAGACCTATGTCCAGCAGTGGACGTCTATTGGCTGAAATGATGATGATGATGAGATATCATCATCTCCTAACCTTTTCTCAACCAGCTTTTTTTTAAGGTAGGAAATTATCCAATGACTTCTCGTGCTCTGGGTGGTGCGGGAGGGCGTGTCAGACTTTTACTGACTAAAACCACACCTATGTCCTTCAATTACCCTTTGCGTTCTAGGACTACGGGTTTCCTTTTCGGAAATTCCCCGCGGTCTTAGCTAGCGGGCATCGGCCCTGCTAGGCCCCTACGGTTTGCTGACATCTCTTTGAGGAGTGCATATCGGCTTCCGGTCTACCCGGATGCGGCATAATACCCGTGTTTTACATGGAGCGACTACCTATATCAGACCTCCACAACCCTGTGCAACACGATACTCCTTGAAACTGATGGTCAAACTTTCTGGCATCTACCTGCAACGACTGCCAAAGGTCTACGAATGACGACTGGGAGCTATGACTTTACGGGCTTTCTGAGGCACGGGATATCAGTATGTCCTAAATAAACTTAGGAATGTACATATGAATTGAAAAAATCATATCGGTACTTGCCCGCCTTAACCACTGGGTCATTACGAACCAGTCGATATCTGGTTTGATAATACACTTTCGCAAGAGACGTGCGAAAGCACAAAGTAGTTTAAACGTTTTGTTCCGCATACCGCCGTTGAAAAGGGAGGATCCTCTGACCAGACGGGTGTTATGTCTGGTTTAGGCAACTGCCCAATAGATGACTTCGGGCTAACTATTATTACGCGATGCAGGATTTCGTAGTTCAATTAATGTCGCCATAGATGTCAACACAAATGTTTTGTCTCATTTCGTTGCATTAAGTTTCTTATAGACAGATGCGACGCGACTATACCAACCCGATGAGACGACCTAAGTGAAAGAATCATTTAGTTGTTATTTGGACAAAAACGATCAATTAATCTAAGCAATAAACTAAAGTACTGTGCACTAGCTTCTAGTTCAAACTTGGGTACATATACTAAGAGAAAGTCATAACAAACTTATTAAAAACCCACTTAAAATTTTATTATAATCTCTTATCTTCATACAAATTCAATTGCTAAAAAATTACGTTAAAAATAACATTCCTTTTTTTAAGGTGGGAAATCATCAAATGACATCTTCCGTCCTTTCGTGTCAGACTTTTGACTGACTAAAACCCACTCCTGTTCCTTCTTTGCCTTCGTTCCAGGGCCCCGGGGTTCTCTTTCGCATCACCCATGGCCCAAGTAGGCTTCGACCCTGCTGGGCCCCTACGGTTGCGTACATATCCTTGAGGCGCGCGTAGAACACTACGCGCCGTAGATGACTTGGGCTCGGTCCGGACGATTACGGGACGGTCGGATAGCGAGCTACCCATTGCTCGCCGTCCGCAAGCGCGCGCCTACGGTTTCCGGAAATCGGAATCCCAGCGGCTGGGACGTGAGGGCTATTGCCTCGCGCGTGCGGCTGCCTCATTTGCTAGCATATTTACTGCTTCGCAGAAGGAGGCAACCGCCTGCCATTCCTCCTCGCTCCGGACCATGGCTTGTACCAAGGACCGGCGCGAGTGATCGCTGCCACCGAGCGCCCCCACGAGGACACGGCGGTGCTCTGCCCAGGCGGGACGCACCTCTACCGTATGCTCCACCGTATCCTCCGGGCGATCCACGCAATGGTACCACCCATCACCCAGGCATTTCTTCCACACGAATCTGGTGCAAGAACCTCCCGAACTGACCATATCCAGTGAGGATCTGCGTCATGCGGAAGGTAAGGACGCCGTGTTGCCTTTCCAGCCACTCCTCAAAGAGGGTGCTTACCCCCATAATTGTGGCGTAACCAGCACTGGGTTGTGACAGTTGCTGTCGCCATTTTACCATGAGATCCCACCGGAACTCTATCCTCCATGCCGCGACTTGGCGCGACAGTGGAGTTTCGCGTCGACGTTGCATCTCCACGCGCAGATCGTGCATGCGTGCAAGGACTATTGCATCCAAATCCCACGGTGGTAGGCCAGCAAGGAGGCTCGCCGCGAAAAAAAATAAAATTGCTGATGTGTGAAAGTAACTCATATATTAACATCATAGATTATTTACTAGATTTTTGTTATTCAAAACTTCGTTGTATATAGAACACTGGCGAGATCAAAATATATATGGTGTCTCAGAGATCGACGCACGAGCACGCATAATCATGGCGGTAAGTACCCTCTTTGAGGAGTAGCTGGAGAGGCGTCACAGCTTCCTCACCTTCCGCATGATGCAGGTCCTCACCGGACATGGTAGGTTCGGGAGGTTCCTGCTTCGGATTCAGGCGGAAGAAACGCCCGGGTGTCACCAGTGGGGGCGATCGGTGCCAGAGAGTTTTCGCGCCGGCCCTGGTACAGGCTAGTGATGGAATTTTTTCTCATTTTTTATGGACAAGTCCAAAAAAAAAAAATTGTTTAGATACTTAACCCATCACGCTTGTCTGATGCGGGTAGATGATAGTGAATCCTGCTCACTCGGTTTATGGGTGCTACGGTTAACATTAAGATATAACGTCACCACCTTAAATTGATGTCTTGTTCTAAAGCCAATTACCCAACTTAAGTATACTGTGGCAATTCGCATGCCGTAAGAGTCGCTGGACACGGACCACCGGGTACGACCACAAAACGCCGCCACCAGCATATCTCCTGTAGGTTTCATACCTACATAAAATATGTAGAGTCGCTGCACACGGTTGACGCCGGTGGCCGCCACGCGGTACAAATCGTACTCGCTTCTTGAGGCCCGCACCGACTACTAAATGCCGTCACAAAACGTCGCCACACGTCATTTGCACAATTAAATATTCATCGCCAAAATCTATTATAAAAAAAAACTTTAATTTCAGACTAAAATAATGACCACATAACGTTAGTAACAAAGGTCTTAAAAACTATGTTAGTCATCATCATCATCTTCCTGCCCTTGTCCCATCTTATTTGGGTTCGGCACAACATGTTTTTTTCTTCCATTCTATCCTGTCAACGGTCATGCTATCACTAACACTTAACTTAAAAACTATGTTAGTATTGCAACATTATTAATTTCAATTCTACTTTAACGAATATAACTATTATATTAATATGATACTGCGCGCATGGACCACCAGCGCATGGTCCATCATTAGACCACCAGACGCCACCGGTATATGGTGGACATCCCACCTATCACACAAAAAGTTTTGGGAACACATTCATTGTGCGTATAGCAAAGGGCTGGAATTCTGTGTTTCCTGACAGCTACAACCTTTCGATCTTTAAGTCAAGTGTGAATAGGTTTCTTCTAGGTAAACGCACATCATCGTCGACCACATCGTCGCTTTCCATTAGGTGAGATAGAGGTCAAGCAAGAGCATATAGAAAAAAAATGACTCCAAAAAATCTAGCAGCCACTAGGCACGAGTGACTGTCGCACGCTTCAGCTGCCTATGTAGCCGCTTCCAGCATCTTGTGATGGCGTTTGAAGCTGCCGCGTGTGGCCGGTGGGTGTCGACCCCGTTGGATATTGTTTACTTCAGGATGTCAAGGTAAACGTTTTCCTTAGTCGACTTTTACGACCTGCGTAGAATAGAAAGCAGCTGATATTTATTGATCAGATGACGTTCCATTCGTTTTTTCTTTGCTTTCACATCAGCTTAGGAGGGCTTAGAAGTACTTCATAAAAGTACAAAATGTTCGAGAGATTTCAACAAAATCGTTATGAAAAGATTCAGTCCGACATAGAAGCTATGGTAGAGCGTACGAATGTCTCACTTCAGTTCGGGCAGTTTCCTAATGGGGCGAAACCAAATCGGTGGAATTTTGCTTTTCAAAATGTATCCTTGGAGTGCACGGGCCGCCTTCAGCTCTTGAGAGTTCAAATTTTCTCAATCCTTAACTTTATTTTTTTATTTATTAAAACTTTATGCACTAGATATTAACACTGTACAAAGGCGGACTGAATGCCTTTGGCATTTTCTGCCAGTCGATCTTAGGGTGGTGCAGAAACAAAACATGGTAGGTGCAGCTTAATGGTAAAGAAATAGAAAAGAAATACAATAATAAATATATACTTAGATACATACATACAAATTAACGATGTAATTATGAATAACGAATCCAACAAATCAACGCTGTGGTGATTACACCAACTTCCTGCGAATGTGTTCACTTGCCTTCACCTTCAACTTCAACTTTAGGCGGTTCATTGAATCCAAAGTCACGGTAGCTGCTAGAAAACTCTGCGTTCTTGCAAAGGTCCTGCGGTACTTCTAGAATCTAGGTAGTTGACTGGCCTGTTGGTCTAGTGCTTAGTGGCCCTGACAGCTATGCCGGTAGTCATGGGTTCGATTCCCACCCAGGACAAATGTTAGTGTGATGAGCACGATCTTTTGTTCTGTGTCTGGGTGTAATTTATCAGATATATGTATGTATTTAGAAATATATAAGTATGTTTATCAGTTGTCTAGTACCCATAACACAAGCTCTGCTTAGCTTGGGACTAGACCGCGTTATGTGATAGTTGTGGAATATTATTATTATTACTTCACACCGAGCCAGCTTGTAATGCAGCACCAGCCATATATGGGCTGGTGCTGCAAAATACCATCTAGCAGTTTTGGACTCAGTGGAAAGGAAGCTAATTGGTGAACCAGATTTGGTTAAGACCAATCTTCAAAACCTGGAGCACAGGCATAGGGTAGTCAGCCCTTCGATATTTTACAGGATGAATTTTGGACACTGGGCGCGGTAATTACATGACTTGATTCCGCCATCACATTTCTACCACAGGACAACCAGACGTACAGTGAGTACCACCCTTACGTTGTTGACACCTCTACGGTCCTAAGCGTTTCGTCTCGCCGTTTATAACAAAAGGACTGGAACAATTTGCCTGCTGTGGTCTTCCCATCCAAAAATAATTTAGGTGTCTTCAAAGCAAGAGTGAATAGGCTCTTAATAAACTAGAGCTTCACCATCAACGGTTGCATCACTGCTTTGATTGTTGATTACAGTCAAGATTGTATCTGTGACTAATTTACTCCAAATTTAGTTCATGTTTTGCGATATGTTCATATGTATTAAAATACACAACACATAAACTAACTGCCCCAAATGCATACGATTTTCTCTATGTTTAGTATGAGAAAAGGCCAACTATATATTTTGAAATTCAGACGACTCGTTCAATCGGTTTATGTATCACATAAATAAATTAATTACCATAGTTACATAAACTGAATCAACGCCCTCTCTGCTAGGGAGACCCCCAGCAATGAGGGAACAAATATGTATTGTTATTACATTATACGATAATTAAATAGAGCATGCAAACTAATATATCATAATTGTGGAGTCTTCAAGGCTTTTTTTTTCGGTGGCAAAATCATCTTATGACATCGGCTCTTGGGCGGAGCGGAAGATAGTGTCAGACTTTTACTGGCTAAAAACCCACTCCTGTTCCTTCGTTGCCTTTCGTACCGGGGCCGAGTCTTCCTTTCAGAATCAGACCCTTGGCCCCAGTAGGCATCAACCCTGCTGGGCCCCTACAGTTGCTGACATCTCCTTGAGGCGCGCGTGAAACAGTACGCGCCGTCGACAACTTGGGCTCGGTCCGGACGGTTACCGGACGGTCGGACGGTGAGCTACCCATTGCTCGCCGTCCGCAAGCCCGCGCCTACGGTGGCCAGAAATCGGTGTCGGAATCCCGGCGGCGGTTGGGGCGTGAGGACCGTTGCCTAACGCGATCGGCCGCCTCCTTTGCTAGCATTACTGCTTCGCAGAAGGAGGCGACCGCCTGCCACTCCTCCTCGCTCCGGACCATGGCCTGTACCAAGGCCCAGCGCGTGAGATCGCCGCCGCCGGTCGCCCCCACGAGGACACGGCGTTGCTCTTCTCAAGCGGGGCACACCTCCACCGTGTGCTCCACCGTGTAAGGAGTCTTCAAGGCTAGGGTGAATAGGCTCCTAATAAACTAGTGCGCCTCACCATTAACGATTACATCACTGTTTAGCATCAGGTGGGATCGCAGTGAAGTAGTTTTATGCCATTTAAAAAAAAAAACTGTCATGCCGTCACGAACAAGTACAGATAATTCAATTATAATATTATTAAACACATGTCTTTAAAACATAGCCGCTCACAATGGGCCTCATCAGAAGGTTTAAAAGTTACCCAAAAGGCAATGCTCGGAGTTTCCTTACGTGATCGCATCAGGAGTGAAGATATCCGCCGGAAAACCAAGGTTACCGAAATAGCCCGAAGAACCGCCGTCCAATGTCCAACATTGGACGTCTTTCAGCTAAATTAGTTAATGATGATGACGTCAAAATTAATTATATCCAGTAATTCTTTACAACTGCCAACTGATATTTTTTATATTATGCAAATGAGTATGTTAATTAACATCTATGTTAATTAATGTAAATGGACTACTGGCGTTTTAATTAACTACAAATAAAAAATTAATAAACAAATAATAAACAACATGACGCATGCATTAGCACCATTTGGTTCAAATATTATGAAAAGAACAAACAAACAATTTGTAATCTATGCAAATGTAATAGGTAACATGTTTTTTTTTTATGGAGTCTTGTCTACTGATGAATTTTTTTAGACCTAGGTTTTCTTTTAAAATAATTTGTACTTTAAGCTGTTGATCCCCGCATTAACGCCGGCGTTCACGCGCCATTGTCTTACTATTGTGTCTCTAATTACGCACTCAAAAGGTTAAGTGTGGTGGTTAGGTCATTATCATCATCATCATCATTTCAGCCGAAAGACGTCCACTGTTGGACATAGGCCTCCCCCAAGTGTCACCACAATGAACAGTCCTGTGCGTCTCGCATCCATCGGATTCCCGCAACCCTTGCCAGGTCATCGGTCCACCTTGTAGGAGGCCTTCCAACGCTACGTCTTCCGGAACGTGGTCGCCATTCTAGAACCTCAAAAAATAAGGCGGTTAGGTCAGTTTCCAAAAAATACTGGGCCCTTGTCATGACATGTATAATCTCAGTCTTGCGAGCGGGAAAGAGGGACGAAGCTATACAGTTACCCTATACACCACTAGTTTTTAATTAGTACAACAAAAAAAAATAGGGCTCATTCCGTACCCGTTACTGATCATATTTGTGTAGTCAAAAGTAAAAAAATAAAATCCTAAAATTGTCCACGGAGTTTTTTTATAACTGGTAAATTCATAGAATCAACATTCATAACAATTGCTACTAGAAAATACTTCGCGCAGTGTTTTTCAATTTTAATCGTCATTTATCTATATATATAAAAGGAGAAACTGACTGACTGACATATCAACGCACAGCCGAAACCGCTGGGGCTAGAAGCTTGAAATTTTGCATAAAGATTGATTATATGTCGTAAGTGAGCACTAAGAAGGGATTTTTGGAAATTCATCCTCTAAGGGGGTAAAAAGGGGGGATTTCGTAAGTGTGCAAATTTTTTTTCCGTGGGCCAATTGACTCCAAACTTTGTACAAATATTAACCTAAATTAGTTTTAAAGTTTTCCATATTTACTTTTTCAGTACTACCCTCAGTGCAAGATTTAGGGGGTGTTAAAGTTTGTATGGGAGAATCTTATTCCTTGGGTTAATAAACTTGAAACTTGGCACGAATACATGTTTAAATAAATAATAAAGATTCCCATTATTCGTTTTTCAAAACTACCCTCAAATTACGGTTTAGGTCGTGTTCAAGATTTTTTGAAGTCTTACTGCGCGGCCTAATTTACTCGCAACTCGGTATCAGAAATTAGAAAAACAAGCCCTAATAGAGCAAATAGTGATTACTTATTTCTCAAAAATAGTTCAACAACAACAAAAAAGTTCAAGTACATTCATGTATGTTGGTGAAATGGATTCCTCCAGGTTTGTATGAAATATCTCTTTTTTAAATGTGCTAATAGATTTTCTTTGCAACGCAACCATGTGATAACCTAATCCTATAATAACGTATCAATCATGTTATTTATATACATCCAACGACATCTACTGACCCAAATTGTTACAAACGAAAACATAAAATTAATTACAAAACAAGTTGGTATGTCATAGTTAGCGTCTTCTTCGATAGAAATTATTATGCTAATTTAATGTTTTAAAAGTCTAAAAGCTTTGATTAATTAGTTCAGTAATACTTAAGGACACCATCGGTAGGCAAGATGTTGATGCTCATCAGTTGGGTCAAATAGTGGATTACCGTCCTCCTTCACCGGTGGGCCGAGATACATGCACGAGCACACTCAATACGCCATGACTTACGTACGTCATTATGGTCGCGCAGACTTATTTTTCACCTTCACGTGCAACCCTCGCCTCGGTGGAAAGAAATTAAAGAAAATTTGTTTCCAGGCTAAAAACCTCACGATCGCCACGATATCATCGCACAAATATTTCGCATCAAAGTAAAAAAAAATGTTGGGCTTGATAACTAAAGGAAAAATATTTGGTGAAGTTCCGTGATACCGAAAATGTTGGTTTTCTACTGTGTACATAGTAGAATACCCACATTTTCCAGACTTCGGCACATTCATATTCTGATATGGCTAAAAAGACACATTCCTTCTGACATTACTGACAATTTTATTTGTGCCGAAATACCTGATCCCATCTAGATCCAAAGCTCTATGAGATAGTGAAATCTAATATGATACATGTCCCCTGTGGAAATTTCAACGCCAACTCGCCATGCATGAGAGACCAGCTGTGCACTAAACGCTATCCTCGAACAATGCTTATAAAAACACTGACCAGCGATGACGGATATTCAAACTGCAGGAGACATCCTTCAGATAATGGCGGATTTACTGTGACCATAAATGGAGTAGAGCTTGATAATCGTTGGTAATCCAGTTCTTTCACATCAATGTGGAATACTGTAACTCGGTAAAATCGATTAAATATGTTTGTAAATATGTGAATAAAGGGTCTGACTAAGGTATTCTTTCTTTAAACAATTTAAAAGATGAAGTCAAAACGTATGAAAGTGGTAGTTCAGAGGCAGTGTGGTAAATTTTCGGGTTTTCTATTCATGAGAATTTTCCCACTGTGTTTCATCTTGCTGTGCATTTAGAAAAATGGTCAAAGAGTATTTTTTAATCAAGAAAACTTAGCTAATAAAGGTTTCCTGTCCACCAAAAACGACTCTCACGTCTTTTTTTTATCTATGTCAAGTAAAAGACTTTGCAAAGACCTTCCTGTATTGTGAAATCTGTGCATTCTATGTTTGGAACAGTAATCGGTTCGAAAGGAGGAAAAGAGGAATAAATGTAGATGGTGGGCTACACATTAAAAAAGACAACGCTTTAGGCAGGGAATATACGGTATATCCAAATAATACAGAGTGTTACCACCTTCGTTTGCTTCTTTATGAAGTTCGAGGTCCAGAATCATAGAACATACGACTTTCAAATCAGCATGCAAGGCTTTAGGGTTACTTGAAGATGATCAACACTGACGTACAGTCCTAGGAGAGGCAGCCATGTATCAATAGCCGTTCATGGTGAGAGAGCTTTTAATTATAATGTTAGTTTTTTGTCAACTAGCGAATCCATTCAGCCTGTGGGATGAATTCAAACCATATCTTTCAGAAGATTTTAAACGACACATGGAGAGGCAGGTAAATAATGAACTATAACATTTTATAAATCAGATTTTGCGCCAATGATTAAACGCCAATGTGCAACAATTTCAAGCATTGTAATATGACCCAATTGTTACGTAAAGCAAAAATAATAGTCTGGGATGAAAGTAGAATGGCAAACAAAAGAGCTATTGAAGCATTAAACAGAACTCTACAGGATAACAGGACATAAGAAGCAATGACAGCTTAATGAGTGGTTTGACAATATTGCTGGCAGGAGATTTTCAGCAAAGGTTACCAGTTGTACCAAAAGGGACACGAGTGAATGAAATAAAGCATATATTAAAAGATACTGTACTAAAATCCTTCAACATTATCATCATCATCATCATTTCAGCCGAAGGACGTCCACTGTTGAACATTGGCCTCCCCCAAATGTCGCCATAACGAACGGTCCTGTGCATCTCGCATTCACCACATTCCCGCGACTCTTACCAGGATATCGGTCCATCTTGTGGGAGGCCGTCAACGCTGCGTTTAACTAAAATCCTTAAATTAACCAAAAACATGAGAGTACATCTCAAAGGGGACGTCTTTGCAGGTGAATTTTCAGACCTATTACTTCAATTAGGTAACGGCAAGTACCAACAATTAGATGGGGTTATAGTCATACCAGAAAAATTATGTACGGTAGTAAGTACAGTCAAAGAGAAGATAGGAAGAAATTATTCAGGTGTGGCTCAAATAAAGGACAAACCATTAGAATGGCTTAGAGAAAGAGCTATATTGACGTCTAAGAACGACCGAGCAGCAGTTATCAGCGATATTTTGCTGACATCAATTGAAGCTGAAGAAATAGTGTTTATTTCTATAGACACTGTGGTGAATGCAGACGAAGCACTCCACTATCCGGTTGAGTTTCTGAATACTATAATAATCCAGGCGGCCTTCCATACCATAAACGTGAACTGCATTGGGCATACCCGTGATGTTGCTTAGGAACTTGAAGCCTCCGAAGTTATGTAATGGTATCAGGATGCAAGTAAAAGCATTGCACCGCAGTATGGTTGAGGTTGTTATTTTAACCGGGTCTGCCCAGGGAGAAACAGAGTTCATACCGCGTATTCCATTAATCCCGAACGATCTTCCTATCGAATTCAAAAGACTACAATTTCCTTTGAAAGTTTGCTTTGCAATGACAATAAACAAATCACAGGGCCAAACGCTTAAAACGGCGATGCGCGCGGACGTAGTCGCGGGCAAAGCGCTAGTTCATTCATAAATCAATAGCCTGTACAATATTCTCATAAGTTGAGTGACATTTTGGGATATAAAAAAACGCTAATAACTTTGCTGTTTATGAACATAATTTTTTGAGATTTTTCTTAAATAATAACAAGACCTTTTCTAATAAGCCCTTAAAGTATTTGTACTAATTAAAAACTAGGGGTGTATAGCTTCATCCCTACAACAGTTCAGTTTAGGTTGTCAAATGGGTCGCGTTAAGAGCTCGTAGAACTGGTAGGGCCTCTGCCCCCTAGCCAAGTTACAACCGTTTCGTTTCGATTCTCTTTTCGTTGATCGCCTCGAGTTGGCCACGCCTTCTATTCTTTTGTTCTGGCCACGTGACTGAGCTTTGAGGTTTTTTTTTATTCAAAACTGTCACACAACGCTGTCTAGTCCCAAGCTAAGCAGAGCTTGTGTTATAAGTACTAGACAAATGATAAACATACTTATATATTTCTAAATACATACATATTATAGATAAATTACACCCAGACACAAAACAAATAATCGTGCTCATCGCACAAACATTTCTCCTGGGTGGGAATCGAACCCGCGACCTCCAGCATAACAGTCAGGGTCACTAACTTACTAGACAAACAGGCCAGAGATAACCTCAGAACAAAGGAATCGGAGGCGTGGCCGACTCGAGGCGATCAACGAAAAGAGAATCGAAACGAAACGGTTGTAACTTGGCTAGTGGGGCTGTTCTTTGTAACAAATATTACCTAACGAGGAAGTAAGTTCAACTCGTATCTGCGTGTAATTTCATATTCGTAATATCGGTACTAAGTAACAGAGATAATCATAAACCACAATGTACTTGGATAGGTCATAGATTCAATGACATTTAGATACATGATTTCCTTGTGAAAGTATTTTTATGTATATTAATATTATTAAAACAGAAATTATTAGTCAAGTCACACATATCTTTATTAAGTTCGGGAGGTTCCTGCATCGGATTCAGGCCGAAGAAACGCCCGGGTGTCACCATTGTGTGGACCGCCCCGAGGACACGGTGGAGCATACGGTGGAGGTGTACCCCGCTTGGGCAGAGCACCGCCGTGTCCTCGTGGAGGCAATTGGCGGCAGCGACCTTTCGAGTCGGGCCCTGGTTCGGGCTATGGTCCGGAGCCAGGAGGAATGGCAGGCGGTCGCCTTCTTCTGCGAAGCAGTAATGCTAGCGAAGGAGGAGGCTGCACGCGTGAGGGAACGAAGGTCCTCACGCCCTAGCCGCCATAATTCCGACCCCGACTACCAGCCACGGTAGAAGTGGGCTTGCGTCCGGCTGTTCGGTAATTAACCGGACCGAGCCCAGTCGTCATCAGCGCGTAGTGATCCACGCGCTCCTCAAAGAGATGTCAGCAAACCGTAGGAGCCCAGCAGGGCCGATGCCCGCTAGCTAGGACCGCGGAGAATTTCTGAAAGGGAAACCCGTAGTCCCGCAAAGGGTAATTGAAGGATACAGGTGTGGTTTTAGTCAGTAAAAGTCTAACACGCCCTCTCGCTCCACCCAGAGCGCGAGAAGTCATTTGGAAGATTACCCACCTTAAAAAAAAACACATCTTTATTGGCCAGTGATCAAACTATAAGCAACGAGAAAATGAGATGGCCTCTAATAAAGTAATTTGGTTTTTTTACATTCGCTAACTAAATGCGCAATGCGCCACCGGTACATGGTGGACATCCCACCTATACGCACGAAACGTTTTGGGAACACATTCATAGTGCGTACAGCTAAGGAGTGGAATTCCTTGCCGGAATCTGTTTTTCCTGATGGCTACAACCCGGGAATCTTTAAGTCAAGAGTGAATAGGTTACTTCTAGGTAAGCGCGCTCCATCGTCGATCGCATCTTCGCTTTCTATCAGGTGAGATAGCGGTCAAGCGCGAACCTATCAAGAATAAAAAAAAAAATACCTATTCTTAGTCCAAGAGTGAGCAAAGCGAGCTCGGAATTGTAGGGTACCCCGATACGACTAGTTCGGTTAGAAGGCTAAAGCGGGAGCGGAGCGGAACGGAGCTCCCACCATAGCCAACGTGGTGACCTATTAACCCCCCAAAAATTGTTGCTAAGATAGTAAATTCAGACGCTCGATAACTGTGGCTGATGATGGTAATTTTGAAGGTTATTGATATTTAGAGGCGAAAAATCCTATTAATTATTATTAAAAGAAGTTTATTTAATTAGCATCCTTATTAAAATGTTGAATAATGTTCTGATATTTATCATTATTATTCTTATTATTTATTTATCTTTATTCCAAAAAGGTAAGTAACTTATAAGCTAAGCCCCACAAAACCGTTGCAATGAAACCATGTGGGTGAGTCTCTAGACATACTTACATAAATGTACTGAAAACTAAATATTACTTAAACTTACACTTACCTATATAAAACTTAAAACATTTCTAAATAATATAATTTTAATTTACGTCTAAATCCATTTGTGTCTGTTTCACTCCTTATGTCTGCCGGCAGACTGTTCAATAGGTATGGTATTCTCTTGTTTAGTGTTCTGTCACCAAAGTAATTGGTGACTCTGGGTACATTGAATCTACCAGCAGCCATAGATCGTGTATTATGATTATTGTATACGTGAGTTAAGCTATGCTTTTGGGTACTGTGGATGTTTGAAAGTGATCGGTAGAATTTTGCATATTTTAAATAATTTTCTATAATCTCCCTTACAACTGCTTTTAGTTTTTTTAGTAACAGGTAGTTTTAGGAATTTGAAGAGCTACTAATTTAATAATAATAAAAAAAATAGTAATAGTTAGCATATCTCAGAACCTGACTCTGATCTCGACTACCAGCCACGGCAGGCGCGGGTTTGCAGACGACGAGCCCGCCGCCGCCGGGCAACGACGGGTAGCTCGCCGTCCGACCGTCCGATAACCGGCCGGACCGAGCCCAAGTCAGCAGAATCTTAGAGGCCCGGAAGGCCCAGTACCCGCTAGGGCCTCGGGGAATTTCTAAAAAGGAATCCTGAGGTCCTAGAACGCAAAGGCCGACTGAAAACACAGATGTGGTATTTAATTTCATTCTAAAAAAAAGGCGGGTTTTGGAATTGAGTACTTTGAGATAAGAACTTATTTAATCACTTATACACCTTCAGAACTTATTTGAATACATTTTTACAATAAGCTTCCTAGTCCTATTCAGGAACTGAGTGTGTTACACAATTCCGAAAAGTGACATCGAATAACACGTTCCCGTAAGTTTACTAATCCGAAACACTTAACAACGAATGCACGTTACAACGAAAAACTTTTAACGCCGTAGCCATGCGATCTCGAATTACATGATTCATAAAACTGTAATATCGAATAACACGTCCCCGTATGTTTACTAATAGGAAACTCTTCACAACGAATGCACGCTGCTACGAAAAACCTAACGCCACAGTCATGGAATCTCGAATAACCAAATTTCTACTTTTTGCGGCCTACCCAAATGTCCTTTCTTTGGTATTGTTCGTCAAGTCGTTGAGCTCCTTAGTAGTCCTGGGTTGAGCTACACGAATACTGACAAATGCTTGCACTGACTGGACAGGTCCACTCAGAACTGTGTGGTTCTTTCTTCAAAAGTCCATCTCACCTCACCTGCATGGTTCTCATATGATTTGACCATTACATGTTTGCTGTATGGACTTTAAAAGAGACTTTGACCCCTGAGTTTGTTTCGGTGTTTCTTCTCAGGGTAGTCAGCTAGGAAACACCGGCTTCATCTTTGCAAAATAAATATCATTTATCATTTATCAATACTACTTAAATGCCAAATTTTGACAGGTCTTCATGCTAGACTTTAAGAAATATTCAACTTCAAATGGTTAAGAAATCGGGGGCAAAACTTTCACTGGTGATTACAGCATTGTTGCTACAAATATCAAGGTAACATATTGTTAGTTTTATTTATTTATTTAAAAATTCATGTACACACATCTATTTACATAAATAAAAGAAAGTCGTGTTAGTTACACTATTTATAACTCAAGAACGGCTAAACCGATTTGGCTGAAAATTGGTGGGGATGTAGAGTAGAACCAGGAGACGGACATAAGACTTTTTATCCAGTAGAGTGGGATAGAGTAGGGTAGAGTAGGGTAAAGTGGGGTAGAGTGGGGTAGAGTGGGGTAGAGTGGGGTAGAGTGGGGTAGAGTGTAGTAGAGTGGGGTAGTGTGGGGTAGAGTGAGGTAGAGTAGAATATAGTAGTCAGTTGACGGGAGCGAAGCTGTGGGCAAAAGCTAGTATTATAATAAAAGAAAAGAAGGAAACAGAATAAAAATAAGTACAAAGGTGATTCTAAAGAAATCTCTTCCAGCATACCTGCGAAAGAAGAGTTGGCAAAAAAAAAGATGTAGCAACCGTGTGTAAGAGTAATAGAAAAAAAAAAGTACAAAAAAAAACTGTTATCATTGAAATATACAATATAAAGATATACTATCATAAATATATACATACGTCATATAGTAAAATAAATATCGCTCGGTATCGATATATATTATATGTGTAGTATATCGAATATATATTGGTATGTAATAAGTAATACATAACAAAGAATATACATAACAATTGCTTCTGCAAAAGGCTTTTTTTTTGACTGAGACACCTTCGCGTGGAAAATGATTTCTTCATACAAACGTTGAACGACGACGATGTTGACGTTTTCACTCCAGATAATCTAAAATCCAAGGACAGATCAAAAAGATTATCCTATCTGTAGTGTTTGTGTATTTGTCTCGAGTTCATGGGCAGTCGTTTACTAGCCGTTGTTGAAGATGGACGTATTAAACCTAACTGCTGATGACGTAATAAGCCAATGTGTTTACCCCCTGTGTCAGTGCATCCACTACACTATCCGTTAAATCCAAAGTTGGGGGCTGATGGCGTGATCGTGTCAGATTTTGATCAACCTATTCCCATTATACCTCACATCTTCAACTCTGGTACTTTCCCTTCCCTGTGGCGTAAAGCCTTTGTTCATTATTTATCTACCTGAAATTTCTAATCCAGAGTCTTTAGCAGACAGTTCATGCTGAAGACACTTCATCGAGGTGCGGCAGTGAACACACAGCTGGCGTCTCTTAAAGCGGTATTTTAACATCGCTTTTGTTTTCCGTTTTTATTAATGTTATTTAAGAGCGTCCATTTCGAGGTATCCGATGGATGCGAGACGCACAGGACCGGTCATTGTGGCGACATTTGGGGGAGGCCTATGTCCAACAGTGGACGTCTTTCGGCTGAAATGATGATGATGATGATTTCGAGGTAGGTACATTTTCATACAACCCCGCTCTTACATGATTTAGATGTTATTACACATCTTTCTCCAGATATTTTGGATACACAGCTATTTTGTGGATAGTATCTAGGCTTCTATAGAAATCAAAACATAAATTTGAGTAAAACTAATCTAGTAAAGACCTCTGAAAATCTGCTATTTTACTTACGTGAACTTTGACCCTCCATAATGACTCATATATTAAAAATATAAAAAAGTATAAATAGAAGCCTTGCACATTTAATCGTGATTCTGAGTAATAACCATTTTTTTGAAAAACTATTAAGGGTTTAAAAAAAACACGTATTTCCTGGAACAAGTTTTGTGAAATATTCGAGTAAATCACGGAACTAGCGAATGCCAACAGAGTTTTCAGGAGTTATCTCTCTTTTTTTGCATTGCCTCTTCATCGGACATCGCGTTGGATTGCGTTAGATGAAGCAACAAGCTTTTAAACCATGCTCGATGTTGACGATAGGCGAGTGAAAAAGGACCCTCTTAAACCACTGTAAGCTTAAGTACGCATAACATCTGTCCAGTAAAAATCTTTGAATATTTTGCGTACAAACTTATATTGCAGTTTTAGTGTGTGGGAAAATACGTTATTTTTACCCGACTGCGCGACGCAAAGGAGGGTAATGTGTTTATCAGTCTATGTATGTATGTATGTATGTATGTTTGTTTCTATGTGGCGTTCTAGAGACCAAATGCGTAGGCCGATTTTGATAATTCTTACGTCAATCGATTCGTCTTAACTTTGCGAGTGTCACTAAAGACATGACAGTAATCAAAATTCACCACAGCCACAACCAGACGCCATATTGTCAAAATGAAAAAAAAAAAGTCGATGAACTGTCAAGTGGGGTGTCGTTGAATAGGTATTTTAAAATCATTTTTAGTTTCTTTTTATCATTTTTCATTTTAAATAATAGTTTAGGATATATAACGATTTAAAGTTGTTTAACAAAGCAATCATTCTTGCTAATTTTCTTACGTATTGATTTAAGTTTTTATTTCAAGTATAAACGATATATAAACAAAAAAAAAACAGTGAAAAAGCATGAAGAACAAATATTTTTGGTAAAAAAATAACTTTTATTCATCGCCTTGACCCAGCGCGAAGTGTCAGCGACAGAATGTGCGTATCGTCTCTGTCACTTGAAGTTACGCGATAGTTCAAGAAAGTGCGTTTTATCCCCACGATATTAACTCCCTCAATGAAATGACTAGATTGCGAAATTTACCATCTTATAACGAAGTCAATGAATCGTAACTAAAAAGTATAAAATAAAATAATTTAAAGAAAAATAAAAAGCCCGACTGCGTTAAAACTAATTTTAAAAATACGTGATAAAATTAACTTAAATAAAAACTAAAAAGTAAGAAACAAGCTGGGCTTGTTTCTTTCTTTCTAATGCATAACAGAACAACTCACAGTCGGGGCCCATTCAAATTTTACCTATCAAATCTTCCCAAGGGGCCCCGACTGTGAGTCGTTCTGTTATGCATTAGTAAGAAAGAAACAAGCCGAAACAAGCCCAGCTTGTTTCTTTCTTTTTAGTTTTTATTTAAGTTAATTTTATCACGTATTTTTAAAATTAGTTTTAACGCAGTCGGGTTTTTTATTTTTCTTTAAATTATTTAACCACAATGTTAAGTTGATTCTTGTCTTCGGTATGGAAACTCTTCGTGTGTATGTTCGACTCGCACGACTTGGTGATTTTTGGGGGTTTCTTAACCAAATTGTAAAAGTGAATATTTTTCTATTCGACACTTTCGATTAACAGTGTAACATATTTATATTTTTGGAATCTAATAATAAACGATAATCACATGCATTACCAGAATAAAAAATAAAAAAAAATGGGTGGGATTCATTTACTTATCATACCCACCACATTGCATTTCAATTTTTTTTTTTCAATATCGTAATAGAATTAAGAAACTCACATACATTCCATAAGTGAACCCTGAAAACATAACACACCTTTAAACACTCAGGCAGTCGTGTAATAAACATGGTAGATCTGGGTAGGTACAATGTCAACTGAATAACCCGTTCAAAATAGTACATTTTGATACAAGTACAGAAAGTTTGTCATTGCGACCGAGGTGGAATTCGCACGAGCCGTAGGCGAGTGTGTTATGGAGCCGAGGCCTGCGGTGTCTTCAATACTAAGAAATGAATAAACGGGGGTTGACCGGGGACTGGTAGGGGTCGAAACATACTCAGCCTCATACGATAAATGTAATAAAATTATGGCGGGGGAGATCACGCGCACTTTTCTGCACTAGTGCGGAAAACAGTCTATTGCGTGCCTAAAAGCGGTGGGATAAGAGCGGGTTTTCGAGTAAGTGTATTGAAAATAAATTAATATTTCATGTTTTAGACGTGGAGGCCTTTTCCCAGCAGTAGGACATAATTAGTTTCTTATACAACAAATAGCTGCTCAACTAAAGTAAATTGAACAGTTGCGAGAACAACTTGTAAAGTTCAGCTATCGCTGAAAAAAAAAACCAAACCATTTCGAAATACTACTTTGCACAATGCGGAATCATAATAACTGCACGATGCACTAACCAGAACGGCTAAATGCCAATTGCACTGATTACATTAGATACAAATTATGTAAAGCACATTAAATAAAATATAACACAGAAATATAACTAAACCTCTCACTCAGTCTTCTCGCAAATCAGTATCTCCTTCCATTCATCAGCGAATAGATCTAGTCCAGGACTTGACTCAAGGAGAGCGTTGAGTGTGATTAACATTCGCGGAATGGGTGACATTATGTCGTGTAACCGTACGGCAATGTGGCAACACAAATAATTTATGCCGTCTTGCCCAGCAATAGTTATCGGGGCCAAAAATTTACACAGCTCCACATGTAAATTAGGCGAGTCGATGGTTCCGTATATGATCTTGCAGGCAGTTACAAGCTGATCAAAAGCTCGTCTAACCTGAAGCCAAGTAACGTAACAGAAATTTGGTTGGATACAAATACGGATATTAACCAAAACTACGTTTGTAGAATATAAAATAAAATGCCCATAAAACTTGAAATGTCACTTTTCGAGCAGTTGCAGTTGGTGGTATTTACGAGTATTTTAGTCACAGAGTAGACTTGTTTGATACTTTTTAGTTTTTTCTTGTAATCGGGTTTATTAAACACTGTTTAAACAATTTATTTATGTCTTACATAGTATAATTTTAGTACCTTTTCGTCGAACCCTTCACTTCGATGTTAACCAACTCTAAATAAATCGTTATAAATCTTAAATGGTCGTTCAAAATGAATGAAAAATTATTTGAGAAACTTAAAGATGATTTTCAAAAACCAATAATTATTCAGTGATATCCCACTTAACGTAAGACGGCCCAGACATTTGGTCTCTAGAGTACCACAAAGGAACAAATACAATTATCATAATGTATCTGTATTATCTATGTAGATATAGAATAGAATAGAATAAACTTGATTGTACTCCAAGTAGTAATTATTATACAGAAACTTAAATCTATGGGTGCAATGGCGGATACACACATTACTCTGACTTGACAAAGAGTAGTAGTGGCCGAGTGGTAACGGCCGAGTGGTAGGTCGCGGGTTAATCCCAATCAGGCGCATTACTTTGTGTAATTTATTTCATCATCACAGCTCTCAAAACGGTGAAGGAAAACATCGTGAGGAAACCGGCATGTCCTAGAACCAAAAATTCGAAGACATGTGACATCCACCAACTTACATTACGGCCTATTCCCTCTCCTAGAGAGGAGGCCTGAGTCCCAACAGTGGGAACATTATAAGGCCGACTATGCGATGCTATAATCTGACTTGCATTACGCAGGCTTGTAAAAAACATGAAACATTTATCATCATCTCTCTCTCTCTTCCTGTCCTTGTCTGTTGTTACTTGGGGTCGGCGTATCACCTTTTTCTCCACACAATCCATCTATCTTTTCTTTGGCCTCCCTCCCTATCCATCAACTTCTAGATAGGTATATTCATAACTTTTTTAATAATATGCGTTTCATCTCTCCTCTTCACATAACTACAGCAAGACAAACGATTCCCTTTCAACTTTTCAGTCACTGGCGGGCGCCACTCTCAAACTTCCTCTAATATAGGTACTCATTTCTTACTTTATTCATTCTCGTCACACTACACATCCATCTCAACATTCTTGTCTCCGCTACATGTAATCTTTTTTCATCCATCTTTTTACAGCCCAATATTCTGACCCATACAGTACAGTATCACGGACTTGATGATTTTCCCCTAACATTAACTCCAGAATACCACCTTTAGATGAGGAAATTTTAAATCGAATTACGTTCAGAGTCTAGATATTTACAATCCACCCATCTTTTCTTTGACCTTAATCTCCCTCTCCATCCATCCACATGTAAACTTATAACATCCATCCATCCTTCATCCCTCCTCTTCACATGACCATACGTCATGTGAAGAGGAGGGATGAAACAAAACAAATGATTCCCTTTCAAAAAATAATTTATTTAAATGCTATAGATATAAGAATATAGTATATAGAATAATAGAGGCCGCCATGGCCCACGTACAATAGTTCACATAGGACTAAGTGCGGAAACCATACCTAAATAGATAGATAGATGCTAATGAAGGACATACAGCAAAGAAAAACAGATAAGGAAAAGTTAGTTAGACTGACAGCCAATAACAAGTCCTCACTTATAAAGTACATGATAATACTAAATTTCCAGAACACCAGGTACAGAGAAAAGAACAAAAAGTGTTGCATAACCACCTTCTTTAATTCTTTAATGTACACAAAAACATAATATTATAACATATGGAGATATTATTAAGATACAGAGAGTTCATGTACATGTACAAAGTGTAACAACCTTAATATTATGTTTATTATTACTACATATAAAAATTACGGCTTAAGCACTTCCTGACCGAGGATACATTAAATATTTTATGCAAGTATAATAAATACTAAACTACCACATAATATGCACTTGAATGTTTGCTATCTCTGGGCTGGATATGAACTGCGAATCTCTTGTTATAGTGGGGATGATATATATCATTATGTGAAGATGTAGAAAATTTCTACCATATTATGTCGTGCCGTTAAGTGCGAAAGATCACTTGTTTGTGAAGGGTCTTGCTCCACTTATTGTGTGTAGTGGTGTTACGTAAAAATAACTATTCAAGTGAAAAGGTTTTAACGCAAATATCATTGGATCAAAGTGCAGTGATTCCAGTTTACAGGCATGTATTTACAGTGTTTTTATTTTACAAAATCATTCTACTATCTTCGTTCCTATCCTACCGTTAATGTAAATATGAAAATCGAGCTTTTGTTGTTAAAACACGCTTTAACGGATGTTTTCATCAATAGAGTGACGAGAAAGTATTCTTTTTTTATTGTTATAAACTTGACTACAATCCCGCCAGAGGGTAAGCACTGATACAATCGTTGTTAGTGAAGCGCACTAGTTTATTAATAGCCTATTCACTCTGGCCTTGAAGAAACCTAAATTATAATCTAATGGGAAGACCGCAGCAAGCAAATTGTTTCAGTCCTTCGATGTACGCGGTTTAAACGATGAGGTGAAACGCTTAGTTCAGACTGTAGAGGTTTTAACAAACAAGAGGTTGTCCGATGGTAGAAAGGCGATGGCGAAATCAAGTCATGCAATTCCAGTGCACACTCTCCAAAATGCAGTTTAGGTGTATAATAAATTTAGGTTATAGTAGAAGCTGAAAATTTCAAAGATTTCTAACACCCGTGTAAAATTGGAACGCGTCGTTAGTATAGATTTATAGCTCGAAGTAAATCTATCGATAGAAAATCCACTTATTATTGAATTTACAGACACACTTAAAAACAGCATTTTTTTAGGAATAACCCGAAGACTTAAACAACAATACAACCTCCGATACATTAGGGGACAAAGTCCCCCAGCATGACACGCAACGCTCAATCTACGTGACACTGCGCAACGTTGCCTAGTATCCCACAACTTGCCCCTCACGATCCCAATATATTCCAACGCATTCACATTTGTTTCCCAAATAAAATAAAATAAATTTGCCAGCGTTGCTCGTCATGTTAAGGAATATTTTTATCCCTAATGTAACTGAGGTTCAATCCTTCCGACCGATCGAAAACTTTACTATGTTAGGAAACTAGTGGTGGAAGTAAAAACTTCCACCACTAGTTTCATAACATAGTTAAATATTATTCCCTTAATTGCTTTTATGATTATGTTGGTCCATATTACGTAGGCGTCTATTGCTCATGTAGTGGGAAAATATTATGGCTTACCTACTGAAGATACATCAAAATCCGAGACAGTACTAACCTGTAGTGTATTCAATCTTGTGTCACAGTGTTTGTTATCGAATTCCTCCGAAACGGCTGGACAGATTTTCATGTTCTTTTTTTGTAGGTCTAAGAATAGGTCGTATGGTCGTAGGCTATTTTTTACCCACCTACCTTTTCCCCCCACCTCCCATTTTTTCATTGTTAATTTATAATAATAATAAGTGTACTTTTACGTAATATTTATAGCTTTTCGATGATTGATTTCTTCCGTGTCCCCACCCAAAAAGATAAAACGTTAGGATGAAACTAGGCAACCCTTATTACTTCTTATTTTCTTAAGTCAGAATATTACAAGTATTTGTACCTAAGCACTTTGTCTGTTTTTCTGTATTTTTATCTATCTATGTTAATTTTTGGGTTTCTTTTTTTTTTTTTTTTAATTCATATAAACCAGTGCTTGACTGCGAACCCACCTGATGGTAAGCAGCGATGCAATCATTGATGGTGAGGCGCACTAGTTTATTAAGAGCCTTTTCACTCTAGCCTTGAAGACACCTAAATTATAGTTGGACGGGAAGACCGCAGCAGGCAAATTGTTCCAGTCCTTCGATGTACGCGGCATAAACGACGAAGCGAAACGCTTAGTCCGGACCGTTGAAGTTTCAACAACGTAAGGGTGGATACTCGCCGTACGTTTCTGCCGAATATTATCATTATGCAATAAGCAAGTGCCCCAGTGGTAATGGCCCCGACTTACGAGTGTAGGTCGTTGCTTCAAACCCAGCCAAGCGCATTTCTTTGTGTAATTTATTTCATCACCACTGCTCTCAAAACGGTAAAGGAAAACATCGTGAGGAAACCGGCATGACCTAGAACCAAAAATTCGAAGACATGTGACATCCACCAACCCGCACTGGGCTGCGTGATTGACTATCGGCCGATTCCCTCTCTAGGAGTTCTGAGTCCTGAGCAGTAGGAACATTAAAAGGCTGATTATGATTATTATTATTTTTATAATTTTGACGAAATGTTGGCTTGATTCCAGTTTTAGCTCCCTGACCGTACCCAAATACGATTATCACATCTCTAAAGTACCTATATATCTTAATTTAAAAAAAAAAAATTAATTAAATTTTTTTCTTATAAAGATATATAGGTATATATATAATTCTTCTGTACATATGTTTGTAACCTAACTTCTCCTAAACGGTTTGACTGATTTGGATGAAATTTCATCAGTGTGTGTATATTGCAGTAGGTACTCCCTGAATGGTTTGAAAATACAAAATTAGGCCCGGAAGGTTGCGCTGCAATCAAGTTCTTAATTTTTTTTTCTGACCATGTACCAGCTTTCGGGCAAGATAACATCTGTCGAGACTGCTATTATGTATGTATATACTTTGTAACTTTGTCGAAGTGTGCTTGAATAATATACCCCTATTTTTTAACAAGTACAAAATAAAATGGGGCTCTATCCATACCCGTTACTGATCATATTTTTGTAGTCAAAAGTAAAAAAAAAAACAAAATCCCAAAATTGTCACGAAAATTGGTCAATCATTCATAACAATTTATTGCTACTAGAAAATACTATTCCATTTTGATCGTCATTTATTCTTTCCTAATCAATAGCTTGTACCATATTTCCATAAATTAAGCGACATTTTGGGATATAAACAAACGCTAATAACTTTGCTGTTTATGAATATTATTTATTGAGATTTTACTCAAATAATAACAAGAGTTTTTATAATAAGCCGTTTAAGTATTCGTGCTAATTAAAAATTTGTGGTGTATATGTATGTGAACCTACATTTCGCCACCTAACTATCTAACTGCCTTCTCTTTGAGGGTGACAAATCATTATATAATTTTATCAAATCTAAATATGGAACTTATACAGACTAAAACCTACCTATGTTCCTTCAATTGCCCTTTGAGTCTCTTTCGAATAATCCTGCAACCCCTTTTTTGAGGTGCGGAATCATAAAATGACTTCTCATGCTCTAGGGTGGAAGGAGAGAGCGTATCAGATATTTACTGACTAAAATCCACCTGTGTCCTTCTGTTGCCCTTTGCGTTCTAGGGCCACGGTCATCCTTTCAAAGGTTCCCGCAATCCTAGCAGGAAATCTTACAACCCAGTTAGGGTCCTGTGGCCCTAAATGCAGTGCCGTAATTAGCCTTTTTCACGCCCGGTGCCTGTTACTGTAACTTCGGCCCTAAAAAAAACCTGAGTTCACCGGGCATGAGTGCTTCGGCAAGTACCTGTTTCAGATCTGGCCGGAAGAAACGCTCGGGTTTCACCATTGTGCGGAACGCCCTGAACACATAGTGACGCATATGGTGGAAGTTTACCCCACTTAGGCAGAACCCTGCCGTGTCCTCGTGGAGGTCATCAATAGTGGTGATCTGAGCGTCCGGCCCTAGTTCAGGTCATGGTATGGAGCGAGAGGGAATGAGAAACTGTAACCTCCTGATGAAATAATGATACAGAAGTTGGCCATGGTTTGATCATTTTTACTCGCCATCACGGTCTGCGCCCTATGCCTGGGCACCACCGACACCGCCCTAGTTACGGCGCTGCCTGGATGCCAACTGTCTTCTAATTGATTTCGGAATGGACTGTATTGCATCGCTCACCGTCCTTTCACGACAGTTCATACCTCTTGCGAGTCACTAAAACAAATTACGTTTAGCTAATAGCAAAATTTGCATCATTACCTCATAAGTATATTAACCTCGATATCAAAATAAATACGACCCCGACCCCGACTACTAGCCACGGTAGACGCGGCCTTGCGGACGGCGAGCAATAAGTAGCTCGCCGTCTGGTTGTCCGGTAACCGTTCGGACCGACCCCAAGTCATCGATAGTGTTTAGTGTTCCACGCGCTTCTCAAAGAGATGTCAACAAACAGTAGGGGCCCAGAGCCGCGGGGATTTTCTAGTACTCAAAGGGCAACTGAAGGACACAGGTTCTTTTTTTGGGAATCGCCCTAGAGCGGGAGCTTCTCTCGCTCTAGGGCGATTCCCAACCAACCAACCTCTAGGTCTATCAGTTGCAGAGATACAGCTAGTCAAAGGTACTGATTTTATTCAAAAAGTGAAAATTTTGTGTTTGGGTCATATTCAAAGACATGGTAGGTACTGGCTAAACTAATGGGAGAAAAGTATATTTTTTTCCTTTATTATTAGGAGCAAATTTCTTAATAATTGATTACAATCTAACCTAAAAAACTAATAAGTAATTTAGGTAACTGACTGACTGACTTAATATTATACGTTATAGGTTTTGTTAAGACTAAGAATAGCGTCCTTTAGCACTTTTATATTAGTCCAAAGCACTTTCTTAGAGTCTGATATTGATAAAAACACTTTGTTCATGTGTTATATGCATAGCACAGCATTGATCACTATTATAGGTACACTAACTTTAAACACTAAACTAACTCAAAAGGTTTAGTTCTCTTGAGTCTACGCACTAGGTCCGTGTTGTCTAAAGGGCCTATTACACCATTCGATATTCAGACAGTTTTAGTCTATGATTCGACATATCGCGTAGTGTAATAAGAGTTAGACCGGTCTTAATCGGAACAAAAAATAAGACAGTCTGAATATCGTGTGCTGAATATCGCGTAGTGTCTAAATAGGCCCTTAACAGCTGGATTGCCTCAACATTCACGTGACGGTGAAAAAAAGAGAAAAGTATGAGGCAAAAATATGTAGAAAATTTAATTAGCTTAAATTTGATGCGAAAGTAGTGCGTCTAGGCTTCATAGTTTCCTCAAAAATAATATAAACATAACACAATATATTTTTTTTCAAAGTTTGTAAATGTGAGTACCATAGAGCTATTTTATGGTTTTTAGGTTACTATTGGACTTTTATGACATAAATAAGCATGGCAGTTGAGTGTTTGTCATGCTCACTCAAATGTCTCACTGATGGTGGCGCGTGTGTTGGATCATTCGGTTCTCTTCAAAATGGTTGAGCTGCGTGGTGCTAATTTGACATTGTTCTCACATGATAGCGACAAGAAACATGTAACAGAAATATTTGTAATTGCAAAACATGATTGAAAAGAGTGTCCATGGAGTTTCTTGCACATTCTTCTCCATAGAGATCTATGCTTTGGAATGTGCAATTAGCATTATTTTTTCTGACTAACTGACTTCTTGACATTTCAAAAGTGCCTGTAAGAGGTTTCTTTGAAAAAAATGCTTTTGAATCTTGAATCTAATAGTAAAATTACGGGTTTTCGCTAAATAATAAAACATTGTACTCAATAATGTATTGTGTAGGTAGGTATGTATTTTGTATAAAAAACCAAGAGTGCAAATTCAGACATTTTAGATGTATGTACGTAACATTTATGGTTTCAATTCAAAACAATTATACGTAAACACTGAGTAGGAAAATCACTGCGTTTTAAAATAAACATAAAAAACCAACGTAAGCAAATTTAAACTATAAAATAATACTGATTGTCAAGCAAAAACAGTTTAGACTTTCACCCTTTTGGAAGGACCAGGTCTCATCCAGTCTAGATCAGTGGGGGGGAGTGGGGGAGGAGGTATGATGTTTTCTGGATCTGGAGGCTGGTCGGCACATTGATAAAGATGATTTTATTTTGTTGGGTCGTCCACGTTCTCGTCTCTTCATCCAGTATGATAGGGATGGCGTTGTTGCAATTTCGACTGTGGCAAAATGAACATAGGATAGAGCACTTGAGCTCGGCCTTTCTGCAAGTGCACGACCCCAAGCAACCGTTTTTGCATTTGCAAGCCCCCATTTTAATCAGGTCTTAGGAGCGGGCTCCGCGCACATTGTGACAGGCATAAGACCTTGTTCGCTGGTTTCCCATCCCCAGTCACACGGGTTTTTGTCAGCCCCTAACCATTTTTAGGGTTCCGTACCTCAAAAGGAAAAAACGGAACCCTTATAGGATCACTTTGTTGTCCGTCCGTCTGTCTGTCTGTCTGTCTGTCAAGACCCTTTATCTCGGGAACGCGTGGAGGTATCGAGTTGAAATTAAAACCATATACTCAAGTCTGCGGACTCTTGAAGTTGTAAAAAAATCAAACTTGTAAGTTAACGAAAAAAAAAGATACTTCGGTTTATGTGGCAAAAAACGTACATTTCGACACTCTCGAGGAAATCAAAATTCATAGGGTACTTCCCGTTGACCCAGAATCCTGAAATTTGGCATAAAGCAAAGTTTCATAGCAAAAGTATAGGAATAAATCTGAAAACTGTAAATTTGTTGTTACGTCACATTTTTTTTATTTTTTTTGCGATTCGGAAAAATCTTCCGAGACTCCATTCCGGAATTGAACTATTTAGGTAAGTTTGGTACGGAACCCTCAGGGCGCGAGTCCGACTCGCCTTGCCCAGTTTTTTGCACTCGGTGGTAGGTCTTCAACTCCATTATATTTTGCAGCTTCTGTTGTTGGGGGGAGGCGAGCAAGGTTGCTTTTGACCGTTACTACCGATTTAACAAATTTAATGCTGAGTATCGCAAGTTGATATTAGGTGGGCACGCCACAATTATGGCGGTAAGTCCCCTCTTTGAGGCGTGGTTGGAAAGACCTCACGGCGTCCTCACCTTCCGTATGACGCAGGTTCTCACCGAACACGGTAAGTTCGGGAAGTTCCTGCACCGGATTCGTGCGGAAGCGACGCCCGGGTGTCGCCACTGTGTGGACCGCCCGGAGGACACACGGTGGAGGTGTGCCCCGCTTGGGCAGAGCCGTGTCCTTGTGGGGGCGATCGGCGGCGGCGATCTCTCGCGCCGGGCCTTGGCACAGGCCATAGTCCGGAGCGAGGAAGAGTGGCAGGCGGTCGCCTCCTTCTGCAAAGCAGTAATGCTAGCAAAGGAGGCGGCCGATCGCGTGAGGAAACGGTCCTCACGCCCTTACCGCCGCCGGGATTCCGATCCCGATTTCCGGCCACCGTAGGCGCGGGCTTGCGGACGGCGAGCAATGGGTGGCTCGCCGTCCAACCGTCCGGTAACCGTCCGGACCGAGCCCAAGTCGTCGACGGCGCGTATTGTTCCACGCGCGCCTCAGGGAGATGTCAGCAAATAGTAGGGGCCCAGCAGGGTCGAAGCCTACTGGGGCCATGGGTAGTGTGAAAACGATACCCGGGGCCCTGGTACGAAGGCAACGAAGGAACAGGAGTGGGTTTTTAGTCAGTAAAAGTCTGACACTATCTCTTGCTCCGCCCAAGAGCGGGATTTGTCATTAGATGAATTTCCCACCAAAAAAAAAAAAAAGTTGATATTAGGGCCTCTGACGATTCCACTGTGGATGGAAACTAGGCGGTCTGTAACTGGAAATGGAGGGCGTGTGTTGAACCAGATCTTCAATTTTTTGATGTCTGCAGTATCTCTTACAATTTGAGCTGCCTTCATATCAACAAAAAAAAGAAATTGAAACAAGTGACAGAATTTCACAGTTTTCCGAGTACTGCGGGAGAATTGCCCATCTTTGACTTGCTGTATCTTCGCAACCAACAGACATAGTTTGATCAGGTTTCGTTAGAATTGTAGCAAATTTAGTTATCTTTATTAAAGTACAACACAAAGATACTTGAAAAACGTTTCGTAAGGGTTGTTTTTTCGAAAAAACTGAAACAAGTGCCAAAATTTCGCAGTTTTTCGAGCACCATGGGGATAACACAGGGTTTTCAGGGTTGCAAACTTGGGTGTTAACTACTCCCAAGGGTAGGTCCCTAAGTCCCTTACAACATATAAAAAAAATTGTAGTTACATGCGCGTTTGCGATGTTTGTCTTTTTTTGTGTTGATATTGACTGGCTTAGTAATAGAATATTAATTTGATGATTTCTCAATAAAATATTATTCGGAAAAGGCTAAACAGATTGTTTTTAGCTTTCGAATAGATATATGCTTACAGGTGAAACATGATGGCATTCCCAGAAGTGGACCATATGATAAGTTGATAAACGAGGATGATGATGGTCTTTGATTACCTGCTGTAGGTACCTAATGGATGCTCGTAATTGCCTTGACACAGTAAGCTAAGTTCCACATCACATTTATAAACACAGTTGCTTAAGTTTGCTAAAATTAGAAGTGAAATCGCAAGCCAGAGCGAAATTTATGTGCTTATTTTTGTACTGATTACATTTAAATGGTAAACTAGCTTATGCCCGTGGCTTCGCTTCATTTTTATTATTTCGCATAGCATAGCATAGCATAGTCGGCCTTATAATGTTTCTCTGTTGCGACTCAGGCCTCCTCTCTAGGAGAGGGAATGGGCCGTAAACCACCACGCAGGCCCAGTGCGGGTTGGTGGATGTCACATTATGTCTTCGAATTTTTGGTTCTAGGACATGCCGGTTTCCTCACGATGTTTTCCTTCACCGTTTTGAGAGCAGTGGTGATGATATAAATTACACAAAGTAATGCGCCTGGCTGAGTTTGAACCCGCGACCTACAACTCGTAAATCGGGGCCGTTACCACTCGGCCACCACTGCTCTATATTATTATTTCGCATGTGTTATTTGATAAATGATATGAGACAAAAATAAACATTTAATCTTTTCTTTTCGCCTATGTGAATTTAGAAAATTATCCCAAAGCAACATAATAATATAGGTTTTTTTATGGTTGGGAATCATCTAATGACTTCTCCCGCTCTTGGCCACAGTGTGAGGGCGTGTCAGACTTTTACTAACTAAAACCACACTTATGTTCCATCTTTGCCTAGCGTTCCAGGACCCCGGGTTTCCCTTTCGGAAGTCAACCCATGGCCCCAGTAGGCTTCGGCCCTGCTGGGCCCCTACGGTTTTTCTGAAAACTCTTTGAGGCGCGCGTGGAACACGACGCGCCGTTAACGACTCGGTCTTGGTCCGGACAGTTACTGGACGGCCGGACTGTGTGCTACTCATTGCTCGCCATCCCATGCCCACGCCTACAGTGGCTGGAAATCGGGGTCGGGATCCCGGCAGCTGGAGCATCCACCTATGTTCCTCCTATTGCACTTTGAGCTCTAGGGCCTCGGTAACTCTTTCTAACAATCATACAGCCTAAATACTCATACCTAAAGTACCTATATTCAAACTACGCCAGAATTTACATTTACCTCATTTAATTAATTTGTTAATTAAAAACATTCGCTCTATGTTTAGGTGGAAACATAAAAAAATAGGTAGTAATACATTAATAAATTATTTCGTCATTCGATAATAAATATTTAAATAAATACAAAACTTGAGAAAAGGTAGGTACCTACTTGTGTTAACATGACGTCAAAGTCGACTCGATGTACAAGATTACCCACGATGATAAATTTTCGACAAAATTATGTCAAAAAATTAAATTATTGTTTCTAATATTCCTTTGTACAGATCCGTTCTAACTAAAGATATTTAAATATTTAAGAGGACTATTGACCTAAAGCACGGTCAGTCTCGGACTGCGTACTAAAAATGCGCAAAAGCTAGCTAAACCGGAGGTGCATCATCTAGCCTTGTCCGATCATGAAACAGGACAGACGCTTTCGATGAAAATTAATAAAACGTCCGAAATATGCAGTTGGTATGAGGAGGTCAGAGACTCTAGTCAAGAAAACTTGGACAAGTTCTGTAGTTGCATATCATCTCTCAGTTTTTCAAGCGTATACGATAAAAATTGTTTTCAAGAAGCATTTGAGGAATTTCATGGTCTTGTTAAATTATTTTTGACTTGTGCTTTCCAATATACTTAAAAAAGAGGTCATCTTATAAAGGGGACCACAAATGGTTGACAAAAGGCATAAAAAAATCATGCGTAAAAAAAAGGCTTCTTTATCTTAGTCAACAACACAATAAAACTAAGAGCAAAAACTAAACAAAAAATATAAAACATATAGTATCTCTCTATTCTCAAAAAGTGTATATATAAATCTAGACAGCTACAAAGTAAAAAGTATATTGCTAATAATAAAAATAAGTGTAAAGCCACCTGGGCGGTGATTAATGAAAATATTGATGATTTAAACGCTAAAACGCAAATTGACGAAATAACTAAAGATAACCGGACAATTCAAGACCCAAAGGAAATAAGTGACAATTTTAATCAATTTTACATACAATCGACAAATAATAACAATTTTAAATACAATGTTGACGAAATAAATAGGAATATGGATGGTAATAAGGAACACACAATATTTCTTAAACCTACTGATGCTTCGGAGGTATTCAGAATAATACAAAATCTTAAAAATACAAGTGCAGTAGGATTGGATGACATTACAACTAAGGTAATTAAATTGTGCTCTTCATCTATTTGCCAACCGTTAAGTTATTTGATAAACTTTTCTTTTGAAGAAGGTGCATTCCCTGAGATTTTAAAAAAGTCAATAGTAAAGCCACTTTTTAAAAAAGGTAATACGTCTGACATAAAGAACTATAGGCCAGTGACGCTAATACCAATCATGTCAAAAATCTTGGAGAAAATCATGCTGAGAAGGCTCCAAGAATTTACGATGAGGCACCATTTACTTAAAGATGAACAATTTGGGTTTAGAAAAAATAGTACCATGTCATTGGCATGTTTTAATTTGATGAAGACTGTCACCCAGGCGGTAAATGAAGGCTTACCAGTCGCGACTATCCTCTTAGACATGAGCAAGGCATTCGATTTTGTGGACCATGAATTGCTCTTACACAAGCTAGAAAAATACGGGATAAGAGGAAAAGCGAACGACTGGTTGAGAAGCTACCTGAAAAAGCGACAACAATGTGTGGAAATCTCCAAAATACGTAATGGGAAAAAGGTTTCATATAGAAGCGACTATAAGGAAAATAATTTCAGAGTGCCGTAAGGCAGTGTATTGGGGCCTTTTTTGTTCCTCCTCTACATCAATGACCTCCCAAATATCACTCGCCACACAGTGATTTTATTTGCTGATGACACTACCCTTGTTGTGAAAGGTGAAAGAGTAGACACCTACGAGCATGAAATTAATGAAGCTGTCAAAAAGATAATACACTGGTTGAACAACAATAACCTGCAAATTAATATGGAGAAAACGAAAATGATCCAATTTCAATCATACAGGAGAAACCCGTCAACGCTAAATATTAAATATAATGACACTACTATCGAACAAGTAGTAAGTACTGCATTTCTGGGCATACAACTAGATCAAAACTGCGATTGGAAAAAGCATGTCGACTATGTTTGTGACAAACTGGACAGATTTATCTATGCACTAAGAAGATTAAGAGCCACAGTTTCAACTGAAGCGGCTCTGTGCGCATATCACGGTTATGTTTCCTCCGTACTCTCTCATACGGTCTCTTATTGTGGGGTAACTCGGTGGATATCAATAAAGCATTTATTGTACAAAAAAAATGTGTGCGTGCAATCTGTGGAGCTGGTTATATGGATAGCTGTAAACCGCTGTTTAAAAAATACAATATATTACCATTAGCATGCATGTATATCAAAGAATTATGTCTATTTGTACGACAACATCCAGAATATTTTATTAAGCATAGAGATGTAACTAAAAGGAATGTTGCTTCTAGAGATAAACATAGGCTCTGCTTGCCACAATGCAAGCTTCATTTATTTAAAAGAAATTCGTTTATAATGGCTATTAAGCTGTTGATCCCCGCATTAACGCCGGCGTTCACGCGCTATTGTCTTACTATTGTGTCTCTAATTACGCACTCAAAAGGTTAAGGTTTACAATAAATTACCAAATGGCTTAAGAGAACTACCTTTACCTATGTTCAAAAAAAAGTTGATTCAATGGCTGACGCAAAAATGTTTTTACAGTGTCAATGAATATATGTCATATAATGAACGCAAAGAAGGAAAGTAATGTCAATTTTGGTTCTATTTACATTTTTATTCTATTTTTAAACTGACATTTAATATTTTAGATTTTTTTTTTTGAAATTTTATATTCATGTGAAGTTCAATAAATACTTTCATTTTATTTTTAAGTTGACATTTACTATTATCATAATTTTGACATTTTATAATATTCATGGACATTACAATTATTTTAAAGAATTTGACATTTGATAGTGATCGTAGATATTGGTGACTTTGATTTTCATTATTTTGACATTTTATCAATATGCATGGACCATTTAATTATTTTATAGTGATAGCAGGTATTGGTAACCTCTGATGTCACATTATTATGACATTTTTAATTAATGATTTGTGAAATTAAATATTTACAATTAATTTGTCTATTCAGACATCTTGTAGCTATTATAGTGAACACTGTATTAATATTTGCACACCACAAGTTATGGTAGAATGTAAATGGGCCTAATTAAAATTAAGATCATACTACTATGTACACCTACATTCTGGCAAATAAATAAATTATTATTATTATTATTAAAAACAATGCATGCAAACTATGAAGCATTTTAACGATTTACTAAAAATGTACAGTTTTGACTATGAAATTAAATCACCATTAAGATAAAACATTGCTTGTAGAATAATCTGACAAACAATCAGAATGGTTGTGTGTATGATAATATTCATACATCCGGTTTTGAGTGGCAGGCGGTCGCCTCCTTCTTTGAAGAAGTAATGCGGCATGAAGTGAGGCGGCTGATCACGTGAGGCAACGGTCCTTTCTCCCCAACCGCCGCCGCTGCCGGGATTCCGATCCCGATTTCCGGCCACCGTAGGTGCGGGCTTGCGGACGGCGAGCAATGGGTAGCCCGCCGTCCGACCGTCCGGTAACCGTCCGGACCGAGCCCAAGTCGTCGACGGCGCGTATTGTTCCACGCGCGCCTCAGGGAGATGTCAACAAATCGTAGGGGTCCAGCAGGGTCGAAGCCTACTGGGGCCATGGGTAGTGTGAAAACGAAACCCGGGGCCCTGGGACGAAGGCATCGAAGGAACAGGAGTGGGTTTTTAGTCAGTAAAAGTCTGAAACTATCTCCCGCTCCGCCCAAGACCGGGATTTGTCATTAGATGATTTTCCCACCTAAAAAGAAAAACATCCGGCTTTAAAATTGAATTCAAAAATTCAAAATCTTTTTATTTCTTATAGGCCTACATGGGCCCTTATAAAACGTCAGAATCTAGTGCACGGTTCAATGGTCATTTTTCATGGAAATGAACCGGTAAGAAACTCCATGGTTTCTCTTTAATCAAAAAGTAATTTTTATTAGAGGCATATTCGCTTTTTTTTTTCTATCGTACTAAATAACACTAAACAGCTTTATTATGTTTTGAACACACTATCTAGCATTTATCCAGAAGAATGAATATATTTTTCTGATTCTGTTTACTGTAGAGGATCATATACTTTTGCGCATTATAAAACGCGATTAACTCTTGTAGTCCTCTTAGGGCGGAATTCACAAATAAAACTAATCGCGTATTAACGTTAGGCTCGCATAATCGCGTTTAGCCGCTGTCACTAGTGTCACTTGTCTGTATTTTTCTTTTATTGTATTTTTACAAGTGACACTAGTGACAGCGGCTAAACGCGATTATGCGAGCCAAACGTTAAAACGCGATTAGTTTTATTGGTGAATTCCGCCTTTAATGTCTTCGGTTCTAATTTTCTAACCGACTCATTATTTCATAAAATACACTCAAGCCCCAAGCCTAAAAAGACCATGGACCATGGAAGATAGAATAACTTTTTTTAAGGTGGGAAATCATCCAATGACTTCTGCTCTTAGGCGAAGCGAGAGAGCAGATTTTTACTGACTAAAATCGACTCATTTGTTCCTTTTTGCCGTGCTTTCTAGGGCCCCGGGGGTTCATTTTCACTTAACCCATGGCCCCAGTAGGCTTCGACCCTGCTGGGCTCCTACGATTTGCTGACATCTCCTTGAGTCGCACGGGGAACACTACGCGCCGACGACGACTTGGTCTCGGTTTGGACGGCTACCGGACGACCGGACGGCGTGCTACCCATTGCTCGCCATCCGGCAAGCCTACGCCTACCGTAACTGGAAATCTCGCTTTCTCTAGGGCGACTGGGGCGTGAGGGAGGAGATAAGCCTCTACGGTTAGTGGACTCAAAAAATATTAATGTGTAATAAAACTGTTTTATAGGAGGTTACTCCATCCTATAAATATTTAACCTTTTTAATCGAAATAAAATTAAAATATACATAATTTTAATCAGTGAAAAAAAATTTGAAATCCATCAATAAATAACAAAGAATTTTTTTTTGTCACAAGAATTGTAGTCCCTCACTGCAATTCATTTGACTAAAAAAAAAAACATTACAACCAAAGAGAATCATTATCTAAGCCATACAACGTGGCAATGCCGCCAGCCTTTTGGTCACACTTCCAGTCGACAGCGATGCGGAGGAATTTTATGACGCCTTATTATAGTTAGGAGTAGCCTTTAGTGTATATAAAGTATTAATTAGTTAAGTGTTTTTGAAATAATCGTGTAAATATTAAAAGAATTAATTTAAAGGCACAAAAGTTAATAATTCGCGAGCTGTCACGCTGATCTTAGAATTATTTTACGTACGTTAAACTGCTTGTTTTTATTAATTGTTAATGTTTTTTATTTCAAAATTTTAATTGTAAAAGTTCGTGTGTCACGCACTGGAGAACCCCGCACAAAATTATTCATTGAAATGGTAACTTCTGAGAACGATAAAAGAAATACGAGCACTTTAAAAGCGTCCGGGTTATAAAAAAAAACTTTTTAGAAAAAAAAATAACCGACTTCACTAAAAAAAACACTAAAAGGATCAAAATAACTTTAATTTCGGAAGTCGGTGTTTCTCGGTATTGTTTGTTTCTTATTTAACACCGACTTCCGAAATTAAAGTTATTTTGATCCTTTTAGTGTTTTTTTTAGTGAAGTCGGTTATTTTTTTTTCTAAAAAGTTTTTATTTCACACTTTTTAGTTGCGATACACTTATAAACAGAGTGCCTATTTCTAATGACAATTCCAATTAACCCAAATACTGCTAGGTTACATTGTTTTATTATAAAGTTGCTGTGCCTACCTTCCTCCTTCCGGCTCCATCATCAGATCAGTTCGATAGTACCTTATAGCCAAAGAGCATCACACGACAATTCTAATAAGCCCAAACACGGCTAGGATACATTGATTAATTACGGAGTTCCTGTGCCTACCTTCCGGCTCCATCATCAGATCAGTTCGATAGTACCTTATAGCCAAAGTGCATCTCATGACAATTCTAATCAGTCCAAACACGGCTAGGTTACATTGATTAATTACGGAGTTCCAGTGCCTACCTTCCGGCTCCATCATCATCATCAGATCACTTCGATGATACCATTTTCAACGTAACTATTCAGAATCATTCATTTATTTGTATTGTCATAGTCGCTTAACTATATCTTCAATGTGATATCTATTTGAGTATGAAGTTCCGTTGACCATTTCTGGTCTTTTTCATCAGTTCCACTTCATCAAATGTTACTTTTTGACTGTAAATGCTTAAGTTCTTGATGAAAATACTAAAATTACTATAGGGTTGCCTATAATTTTTGAGGAGTTCCCTCGATTCCTCATGGATTCCATCATCAGAACTGGATTTTGAAAAAAATGGGACCAATCTGGAAGCATATCCTATAAAAGGAAAAAAAAATTTTGCAAATCGGTCCATAAACGACGGAGTTCTGAGGTAACAAACATAAAAAAAAAAAAAAAAAAATACAACCGAATTGATAACCTCCTCCTTTTTTTTGAAGTCGGTTAACAATTCAGAAATAAAATAATTTATAAAGTCGAAATAGACGTAAGAGATTACCAGACCCTATTGACAGCGCCCGTTTACAAACATGACATCATCTCTCTGCACGTGTTGGTTTCGACTGTTAGTGCAGAGAGTACCTATCATAAAATAAATAAATAAATAAATTACCCGTATGTTCACTTGCAAAACTAAGACACGCATTTAAAATTTGATGCTTATTTGAACTGATCTGGTTAATATTTTATGTATGACATCTATGTAAATTATATAACGTTTAGCTTGCGTTTATGTAATTATAAATGCGTGTTAATAGTTTTGCAAGTGGGGTACCTTACCGACTGGGGCACGTTTGCCTGATTTATCCTTATTTTTTTTTCGATGGGAAAATCATTCGAAGACATCCCCCGCTCTTGGGCGGAGCGTGTGTCAGACTTTTACTGACTAAAAACCCACTCCTATTCCTTCATTGAAAGGCCGAGTCTTCCTTTCAGAAGCAGACCCTTGGCCCCAATAGGCTTCGACCCTGCTGACATCTCCTTGGCGCGCGTAGAACAGTAGTACGCGACGGTTACCGGACGATCGGACGGCGAGCTACCAATTGTTCGCCGTCCGCAAGCCCGCACCTACGGTGGCCAGAAATCGGCATCCTTCTTTGTTAACATTACTGGTTCGCAGAAGGAGGCGACCGCCTGCCCGTCCTCCTCGCTCCGGATCATGGCCTGTACTAAGGCTCAGCGCGAGAGATCGCTGCCGCCGATCTCCCCATCGACTTATATTCTAACGGATCTCCCCCACTAGGACACGGCGGTGCTCTGCCCAGGCGGGGCACACCTCTACCGTGTGCACCACTGTGTCCTCCGGGTGGTCCACACAGTGGTGACACCCGGGCCTTACTTCTGCACGAATCCGGTGCAGGAACTTCCCGAACTGACCATGTTCGGTGAGAACCTGCGTCATGCGGAAGGTGAGGACGTTATAAGGTCTTTCCAGCCACTCCTCAAAGAGGGGACTTACCGCTATAATTATGGCGTGCCATAATTATAGCGTCCTCTCATACTCTGTCCACCATGCCGCAACTTGTCGCGGCAGCGGAGTTTTTAATATATAAAAATCTCGTGTCAAAGTGTTTCATGTTGAACTTCTCCAAAACGACTTGACCGATTTTTATGATTTTTTTTTGTGTATATTTTTTCAGTCGTGAGAGAGAACGAACGTCCTCTCGCCCCAGCTGCCGAGATCCCGACCTCGATTTCCAGCTACCGTAGGCGTGGGCTTGCGAACGACGAGCAATGGGTAGCTCGGCGTCCGGCCGTCCGTTAACCGTCCGGACCGAGCCCGTGTCGTCGATGGCGTGTTCCACGTGCGCCTCAAAGAAATGTCAGCAAAACCGTAGGGTCCCAGCAGGGCTGAAACCTATTAGGGCCATGGGTTTACTTCCGAAATGGAAACCCATACCTAGTCCTGGAATGCAAAGGCAAACAAGGAATATAGGTGTGGTTTTAGGCAGTAAAAGTCTGACATTTAATCTGATGATAGCCCACCTTAAAAAAAAAAGATAATAGTTAATTTAAAAAATGGCCTATTAGAACGTCTCCCACAGACTTCAATGAAAACAATACGACAGCCATTTTTGTTTGTTCTGACCTTAACTTCTCGTAGTAAGGCTACTTTATAATGTCCGGAAATTAATCACACAAATTAAAAACTGGCCAAGTGTGATTCAGACCGCACACGAAGGGTTCCGTACCTACTACAATATTAAAATAGAGCAAAAAAAAAAATGTCGACCAATGATTTTTCTTGTATGGGAACTTTTTGTTGTAACGACAATAGAAATACACATTCTGTGAATCCCTTACGGTTTATGAGATACAGCTCGTTGAAAGAAAGATGGACAAACAGACAGACGGACGGACGGACAGCGGAGGCTCAGTAATAGGATCCCGTTGAAAGCTTGTATGTGTGTGTGTGTATGTTTGTTTGTTACTCCTTCACTACGGGTAGACATAAAATACTTTTAATACCGAGAATATCTTCCCCTAAGATATTTTACTTTTACGCAAACGAAGCCACTGGCAGAACCTAGTATGATTTAAGGGTTAAAATTTTGAATAGGTACCTACATTTTCCTGATAGCTACAGCTATCAGGAAAACGTTGTACCTTGCACAATCATATTTCCAAACAGCTGTACGTTGTACCTTATACAATCCAGTTTCCAGACAGCTGTACATTGTACCTTGCACAATCATATTTCCAAATAGCTGTACGTTGAACCTTGCACATTAAAGTTTCCAGTCAGCTGTACGTTGTACCTTGCACAATCAAGTTTCAAGACAGCTGTACGTTGTACCTTGTACAATCATATTTCCAAACAGCTGTACGTTGTACCTTGCACAATCAAGTTTCAAGACAGCTGTACGTTGTACCTTGTACAATCATATTTCCAAACAGCTGTACGTTGTACCTTGCACAATCAAGTTTCCAGACAGCTGTACCCTGTACCTTGCACAATCCAGTTTCCAGACAGCTGTACGTTGTATCTTGCACAATCCAGTTTCCAGACAGCTGTACGTTGTACCTTGCACAATCCAGTTTCCAGTCAGCTGAACGCTGTACCTTGCACAATCAAGTTTCCAGACAGCTGTACGTTGTACCTTGCATAATCATATTTCCAAACAGCTGTAAGTTGTACCTTGCACAATCCGGTTTCCAGACAGCTGTACATTGTACCATGCACTATCAAGTTTCCAGACAGCTGTACCTTTCGTACGTTGTACCTTGCACAATCAAGCTTCCAGACAGCTGTACGTTGTACCTTGCACAATCTAGTTTCGGTAGAGTTAACACGTTGTATGCTTTACGACCCACCGGTGGGCCTACCGTAGTACACCATTCGGGCCAAGTCATAATCAGGAAATCGGTAATTTTCATCAACTTGAGATTTTCATTCTAAAGTTTATAAAATGCGGTAATTGGTACAGAAAATAAAAATGAGCGACTTTTACCGTCTAGTTTTTAAAATATTGTAAAAGGCTCACGGGTGGATCCCGTGGCCTTTTTTAAAGGATTATGTTTTTTCCGTTAGCGGGGGCCGCAGGGGTCACGATACGGCTCACGTCGTATTTCATAAGAGGACTGATCATAGATTATTTCATAATGTGATATTAAAAAGAAGTGCCATAGTTGTGATTATTCAAATTCATAAATTATTTTGATTATATTATAGAAGTTTGTCAAGTAATGAATAAATAATGTCACCGATTTTTACTTGGTAATGTAGAAAATGTTACGTTGTTTTGTATTTTTAATAAATATTTTAAAAGTATTTTATAGTTTAATTACAGCTATTAAATCGAAATAATATTTTCTATCGTATCTTTAGGAATAACCCTAATCATTGCAATAACCTTGATTAAAACTACAAGTTTTTGTTGGATTTGAAAACCACGCCGTCCGTTTCGGATACAGGGCCACGCGGCTCACTTCCATATGCGTTTTGTTTGATAGCTGCAATCTGTGGCTCGTAGGAAGCGTTTATGTTGGACCTTTCACGCGGCTCACGGGTGACCCCCATGGCTCGAATGGTTCAGTAAGATAAGGCTCACCGGTGAGCCCTGTGGCCTGAATGGAAATACTCGATTTTTCATTTGGCGTTCAACGTGTTAAGCGTAACACCGTAGTTCAAACATTTAAATTTAAGCAAATTTTTAAAATTATATAGGTATATATTTTGTCCTGTGTTTGAGAAATAACTCAAATATTCTGAAGATTGCAAGTTAAACACTGACATCATTCTATGCACCTTGTGGCGTGATGGGGTCACAGAGGACGTTCTCACGCCAAATCGAAATTTGGCCCGAGACAATATTTAATGTAGACCTGTTGGAGAGCCCCAGATCAAGCGTTGCAAGAGGAGATATATATATAATAATAATCATTTATTTGTCAGGAAATTATTCCCATATTAAAACACCACAATCAATTACAATTTACACAAATACACACATACATATGCAATTATATAGATTATATTAAAATTCAATTAATTTCCTTTCAATGTTAAAATAAAATACTAACAATGTCATTATCAGCAATGTCACAAATTAAAATAAAATAAAACAGAAATAAACAGAAATAATAAAAAGCGTCATCTTACATGCAGTTGAACACCAGCCTTTCCGATATCATCTTTAATATCCAACAAATTTACTTAATAATACTTACTAAATACTACACTTAATAAATTACTTTTTACTATACTTAATTTACTTTTTATAATATATTCCACAACTTCACACAACGCCGTCTAGTCTCAAGCTAAGCAAAGCTTGTGTTATGAGTACTAGACAACTGGTAAACATACTTAAGATGAATTGACTACACGCTGCAAAATTATTCCGATCACTCGATTTCCACCCATCGTCGGCGTGGGTTTGTGGACGACGAGCAATGGGCAGCTCGTCGTCGGGACCGAGCCCGGAACGTCAACGGCGAGTAGTGTTCCACCCGCGCCTCAAAGAGATGTCAGCAAAACCGTAGGGCCCAGCAGGACCAAAGCCTACAGGGGCCATGGGTTGACTTCCGAAAGGGAAACCCGGGGTCCTGGAACGCTAGGCAAAGGAGGAATATAGGCGTGGTTTTAGTCAGTAAAAGTCTGACACGCTCTCTCGCTCCGCCCTAGAGCGAAAGAAGACATTGGATGATTTCCCACCTAAAAAAACTATACTAATGGTAAACAAATTAACTATTCATACGAAGACATGGCATAAAGTACTTAGTATATCCAAGCCAAAAATGTTAACCGAAAATAAAAGAAAATTCAACTTATATAATCACAGTATTATAAAGGCGAAAGTGTCTATATGTATGTTTGTTACTCTTTCACACTCAGATGGCTGAACGGATTCAGATGAAATTTGGCACACCGGTAGTACGAGTATATATATTTTATTCCAGGAAATAGAATAAAAATTAGCTTACTTTTATCTCAGCGGTATATTCATTTGACATAATTGTCTACTTTTACGCGACCGACGACGCTGGTCTTGATTAAAATTATAAAAAAAAAATTAATTACCTACCTAATTAATTAATTTTAGGGTTTTGCATATTTTGAGGTTCGCTTCTTCTTTTACCGTTTATTTTAAAACCGTACTACTGGTTTTATAATGGTTCTTCGGCTTTCGCGGAAAAATCCTAGATAATCTATCTCATGGTGTTTAACTTCAATGATTTAGGTCACTTGTCTATTTATAATTGTAGGTTTATTATTTATTAACACTGTTACGTGACTGGCCGGCAAATTAGTTTATTTTTAATCTTCGATCCCGTGATTTTTTTAGTTCAGATAGAAGAACTAAAAAAATTACAATATTTTTTTTTATTTGTTGATAAACTCCCGTTTGACCACTATCTCACGTCATGATATTATAATATAGCTCAGCCGGATTGGGCATGCAAACATGCAAACACATTCCATGTTATTATATATTATACATTATATATATTATAAGTTATTACATTAAAAAAATAACCAGTTCAATTTATAAATTGTCGTTATTTAATTTATATTTATTTTAATTTTTTTACACATCACTGGCCGCATTACCTCGCTGAATAGCGATGGCCATCCTTTGCACCAAGAACGACCCGGACCGGGAGTCACCCGTTGCCTTCCCGAGCTTACGGCCCAAATCCCCCACAAAACGCTTTGCCTCCGTACTCCAACTGCCCAGAGTCTCTACAGCAACCGGCACAAAATGGTAAAGCTGACCCAAGGAAGCGTACTTCAGCCTTTTTTTAGAGCAGGCGTCTTCAGCGGCGGCAGAGGCAGTGTGCATGGTGCGACTCAAGTGACTGGCGGCGACAGTGCTGAGGCAAGTTGCGTCCCAGATCAGGCACTTCCCGTTTTTCCATTGCACCAGAGTCAGCCCATCCGGCCTCTTACCATCAGACCTGCTAAGACCTGGAGGCTCAAGCACGCAGGGGATGTTTGCCGATATAAGGGCTCTACGGACTGTGTCGTTCAGGGCGTGGTGACGCGGGAACCTCCCTGTGCAGCGCGGACAGCTCAGTGCGTGATAGCCATCGGCCTCCACCAAAGAACCGCAGGTGCATATGTGAGGTTCGCACACCTTACAGCCTAGGCGGAGAGCCACCGCCACACGCAAAGAGTCATCGTCGAGTAGAGTGCCCAGATTAGGCGAAGGAATCGCCTGTAACCACACCCCTGACTTGGGTTGCGACACTGCTCGTAGTCTGGCCTTATCGACTCCCAACCTACCCTCCAACAATTGCTCATAGAACAGCTTCACCCCTATGTCATCCCACGCCCGCTGAACATGTTCTGATTTGGGGATTTATTTTAATTAAATATATAAATATAATGTATGTATTAAAAGTTATTTATTTATATTTTAATTTATGTACACATATAACAGAAGAAGACAGACCAAAACTTTAGATAAGTTCCTTATTTCAAAAGAAATTTCTTCTAGCAGACCTGCGAAAGGAGAGATTAAAGCGAGAACTACACTAGACCGATACAAACGTGGACTACTCCTGATTTGTACGCAGCGGCGCGTCGCGTTGTATGGCGTCCCGTGGCTTCGATCTAATGTAGCTCTACAAGTCTAGTTGCCATATAAAATGTATGGAGACCGACGCGCCCAGATTAATGTACGTGGGCAACGTGTGTGGAATGTAGTTCTACCTTAAAAGAAATAATAATGTGTGTAGAAAGAAGAAAAGAAGAGTTTGTGAAATCTTAAATTGAAGTACCAAATAACACGTATAATTTAAATATTAATAAATACTCATAAATACTTGTTACCATTATATTGTAGGTATAACATATCATTACATCCAAAAGTCCAGAACAATTTATAAATAATAATTATTATTACAATTATTATCAGTGAATAGATCATATTTAATTTGTGTCATGGTTTGATTGTTTAATCTCAATTAATATTAAAAACAGGGCAAGTGCGAGTCGGACTCGTGCACTGAGGGTTCCGTATAAACTTACCTATGAAAACAGTTCGATTCCCGAATTGAGTTACGAAGATTTCTCCGAATAGCAATTTTTTTTTGTGACGTATCTACACATTTACAGTTTTCAGATTTTTTCCTATATTTGTGCTATGAAACCTTGCTTAATGCCAAATTTCAGGATTCTAGGTCAACGGGAAGTACCTTATGAATTTTGATTCCCTTGAGAGTGTCGAAATACATGTTTTTTGCAACATAAAGCATTTAGCATCATTTTTTCTGACTGACTGACTTCTTGACATTTCAAAAGTGCCTGTAAATGGTTTATTTGAAATAAATGCTTTTGAATCTTTGAATCTTTGAATCTTTGAATCTTAAACGGCCGTATCTTTTTTTTCGTTAACTCAGAAATTTGATTTTTTCACAGTTTCAAGGGACCGCAGATCTGAGTATATAGTTTCAATTACAACTCGATACTTCTACGCGTTCCCTAGATAAAGGGTCTTGACAGACAGACAGACAGACGGACGGACAACAAAGTGATCCTATAAGGGTTCCGTTTTTTCCTTTTGAGGAATGGAATCCTAAAAACTGATGGATAGGTAAGTTAACACGGAATGCAATCTGACTAGACTAGGCACCAATGATCATTATCATTGTCTGTATTTATCTATGCAGGTTGACATACATAATTGAAATATTAGCATTGATAACCTAACGCACTTGGAATATCGGACGGTCGTAAATTCTATTTGTTTTGCGATTTTAGCTAACCGACTAGACTCCATCTTTTTTTTTTCATCGGTGGGAAACCAATAAATGATTCCTCCCGTCCTGGGTGGAACGAGATAGAGTATCAGAATCTTACTGACTAAAACCCACTTGTGTTCCTTCAGTTGTCCTTTGCGTGCGAAAGGGTAACGGTGAATTTTTCGAATAATTCTGCATGATGACCAAGGTTCGGAATTATGTAGTTATTCATGTACTTGCATCGAAATGTTGATATTAATGTGGACCTTCCCGGGATTTCTAATGAAAAATCCCGTGTGGCCAACAATATTACAAATAAATAATAATAAAAACCACAGAGATAGCTAAGACAAAACAAAGATAATTAACAAACAATTGTTATTAGTATTTTTCATTGAAAAAAGATATCTCTACGTCAACTGAGGTGAGGTTAACAAATTTATACACTTCCTCCTCCTCGTCATTAATGCAGGAAGAAATTTTATCTGCTATATTTCTGACAGTGTCATAAAAAAACATCTGCTCTTTAAAATTAATCTCGGGATTTGAGGCATATCCACTTTATTCTTTCGCTGTATCAAATCGGTGTGAGTACATGTTTAACTCTACCTAATTCCGACCTCAGATGATGACTAAGCGAGCGAAGGAGATGGCCGCACGCGTGAGGGGAGAACGGACATCGTCATCGTCAACGTTTGAATAATTACCCTACGGTAATCCGGTAGGGCTACCCCTAGAGTGAAAGAAGTCTTTTGACAATTTTCCACATCAAAAAAGCACTATAACTAAAGAAACCTACATCTGTCTTAAACAGGAAAAAATATTGACCAATGTGGCAATTTTGACAAAATAAACTTATACATTTTAATAAACACATGTTAAGATGGATGTGTGGTGTGACAAAAATGGATAAATTGAGAAATGAGTATATTAGGGGAAGTTTGAAAGTGGCGCCAGTGACTGAAAAGTTGAAAGGGAATCGTTTATTAATCGCGCATGTTGCTAAAAGAGTTATGAATTTACATGTGGATGGATGGAGAGGGAGAGGTAGGCCAAAGAAAAGATGGATGGATTGTGTGAGAAGTGATATGAAAGAAAAGGGAGTTAGTGATAGCGTGACGAGTGACAGGACAGAATGGAAGAACGTGTTGTGCCGACCCCAAATAAAACGGGACAAGGGCAGGAAGATGATGATGACATTTTAATAAACACGTATTTTTTATTTTGATATCAAAATAAAGTTATCGTTTAATAATTGTGTTCACTAAGAAACTGAATACTTATCAGGTACTTAATTGTTGTTATGATTAGATTTATAACATAACTGTTTTCAATTAAATTAATGGCTCGCCAGCACACAGATAAACCCTGAGAGATAATCGTTATATGGAAATAAAAACACTGTAATTTAGATTAAGTGTTTTAGGAGTCATCATCTTCCTGCCCTTGTCCCGTTTTATTTGGGGTCGGCACAACACGTTTTTTTCCTGTCACTCGTCACGCTTTCACTAAGTCCCTTTTCTTTCATATCACTTCTCACACAATTAAGTGTTTTAGGAATAAAATAAATAAATAAAAATATACTTATTTTATGGTCCCTCGCTGGTCGGCGCCTAAGTCGTAGTCGTCACTCCCGACTCGAGCGCGTCACTCCAGCAGGCCTATCCAGCCCCCCTAGCCAAGTCACAAATGATAAACGTAAACTCTCAGTAGTCTTTAATAGATTTTCAACTTTATGTTATTGGATATAAAGTTGAAAATCTATTGAAGATTACATAGTGTTTTCGTTCGTTCCGGTCGCTAACGCTCAGTAGTCATTAATAGATTTTCAACTTTATGCTCTTAGGTATAAAGTTGAAAATCTATTGGAGATTTTTAAGCGTTCACGTTTATCGTTTGCAACTTGGCTAGGGGGGCTGGTTACGACCGTTTCGTTTCGAATCTCTTTCTATAGTCGGTAACGCCTCCGATTTCTTTGTTCTAACCACGTGACTTAACGTTGAGATGATGTCATTCCCATACATTTGAAGTTTTCTACTAGCGTTAACGATTGTAGATTATCAACTTGGCTAAGCCCTCTGTCCAAATGCGAGCGCGTCCCGTCCGCGCTTTGTCATAGATATGTAGTGTTTCGAATAAATTATGTCCATGTTTTGCTTATTTCAAACAACTCGGACATGGTAGAAAAAAAAAGTTATATGCGATAAATGGAAAACATTTATCAACCAAAAAAAATGAAAATACGATCTGACTTTTCATGTAAGAAAAATCGGTCTAAAAAACCTGCCTGTTAAAGCATCCTATAGTTAGGTACTATAGATATTTGAGTTACTGTAGATCCGGACACGATGTATTCGGACACCAACAAATTTATTGAAGCTGTACAGAACAGTCAGATAAAAAAGTTTTAAATCTGTCAATTCGGTTACTGTGTCCGAACATATTGTGTCCGAATCGTCGGTAATGCAGATATTTTACTGGAATTATTAGTTAATTAATAAATAATTCATAACAATAGCCATGGATGTAAATGACGTCGTCATAAATAGATATCTTGCTTCCATTCTTTGTATTTACAAATCATTTGCTATTGTTTAATTTTTTATTAACAAAAATAATTACGAAAATTCGCACAAAACACGTGTTTTACTATAAATGTTTACTACTCAAACAGGTTCACACAGAACGCTGTTTGCGTTACTTTGCACGGATGTGATAATATAATGTCGTGTTCCTTGGCAGCGAAATCAATGCCTGGCCGACGGTGGTGATGAGTGGTGACTTGTGAACAGCATGACGGATTTATAAAGAAGATGACGTCGCCTTTGCTTCGACAGGTAAGTCAATGTTTTTTACGGCTGCCCTTTTTTTGAGGTGAGCTTCTCCTCCCCTGGGTGGAGCCAGAACGAATGTTAGACTTTTACTTACTGACTAAAATCTACCTGTATTTATTCAGTTGCCCTTTGTGTAACTCTATAAAAAAGTCCTGCAGATCGAGAGTGCCCTGAAATGGTCAATGTTCTTTATTTATATTTTCTTAATCATTTTTTTGTGTAAAAAAACAGATAATCCCGATTTTGATAATAAATAAAACAAACAATTATTGTTTTAAAAAAATATCATGTTTAATTGGGTTATTCCCTAAGGATCCCGATCCCCGAGGGCCCCCGTCCCTGAAGACCCCGAATGCAATAAATATGATTAAATTTATTTTTATTCTTTTTATTGTCGTTTTCAATTGGTACGGTCCAATAAAAAGTGCTTAAATTTGAGTTTATGTTGAGACTATGTTTAAAGTTAATCATTATATCATTTTTATAGCGATTTTAACAACATGAACGATTTTGTATGTTTTAAAAAAATACTGATTGAAAACTTTTACTTTTAGTACGACTTTTGATTATTTTTATAAGTGAAACTAACTTTGCAAGTTAAAGTTAGTTTTAGAGTTATCTATTTATTACGCTACATTAAAAAAAATACTTTAGAGAAATATTCCATGTAGAGTAGGTATTTTGATTTTCTGTATTGAAAAAGGAACTATTGTGATAATAATCAAAACCTGCGATTGCTCTAGGACAGTCTATATTGTATTTTCTAATTAAAATATTTACTTTATCCAAGCAAAAATATATGTTTTCCTAATTTTTAAGGTTCCGTACCTCAAAAGGAAAAAAACGGAATCCTTATAGGATCACTTTTTTGTCCGTCCGTCTGTCTGTCTGTCAAGACCCTTTATCTCAGGCACACGTGGAGGTATCGAGTTTTAGAGAAATTTTAAAACCTTACACACAGGTTCGCGGTCCCTCGAAGCTGTGAAAAAATCAAACTTCTAAGTTAACGAAAAAAAGATACGCGGCGTTTTTATATCGTAAAAACGGATATTTCGACAATCTCAAGGGAATCAAAATTCATAGGGTGCTTCCCGTTGACCCAGAATCCTGAAATTTGGCACAAAGCAAAGTCTTATAGCACAAGTATAGGAATAAATCTGAATTTGTTGATACGTCACAAAAAAAAAATCTTCGACACTCCATTCGGAAATTGAACTATTTGCTTAAGTAAGTTTATACGAAACCCTCAGGGCGCGAGTACGACTGGCACTTTTCCACTTTTTTAAAGTTAAATATAATAATTTTAGCAAACTAGTAATAAAAATTTGTTTAACATCTTCTGCTGATGGTAGGTACTTTTAAGCTAAACTGATTTTTATTTGAATTTATTAAGATAAAAATATATCGGGTGCCTCCGGTACGGGGCCCTCGGGGATCGGGGCCGTCAGGGAATAGCCCGTTTAATTTGGGCATTGCCCTGCAGTAAGTCATGCTGCCATGGAGTTTCTTGCCGGTTCTTCTCCATAGGAAACGACCAGTTTGGAACCGTGCACTAGCTTCTGACGTTTTACAAGTGCCCATGTAGGCCTATGTGAAAAAAAAAACTTTGACTTGACTTTGACTTGACTTGACTTGTAAGCAGGTATCGATGTTTGAGATTAGAGACTTCTAAATCTTCTATATATATAAAAGCGAAATACCACTCACTGATTAATCACAAAATCTCTGAAACTATAACACCTACAAACATAAAATTTGGCAGGTAGGTTCCTTATAGGGTGTAGACATCTGCTAAGAACGGATTTTACGAAACTCCTTCCCTTAGGGGATGAAACGGGGGTCCAAAGTTTGTATGGAAAAACCTACTTTTAAGCGGGTGAAGCCGCTAACAGAAGCTAGTTGATAATAAATAAAGGCTCAACATCAATAACACTAGCCTTCAATAATTTACCATCGTTCCTAGAAATTGATCTATTCTGCACTAGTGCATATAATATGCCCAAAAGGGCAATGGAAAGGGCTATGCTCGGAGTTTCCTTGCGTGATCGAATCAGAAATGAAGATATCCGTAGGAGAACCAAGGTTGCCGACATAGCACGAAGAATGGCCTAAGTGGCAATGGGCAGGGCACATTGCTCGCAGAAAAGATGGCCGTTGGAGCCGAAAGGTTCTGGAGTGGCGACCGCGTACCGGAAGACGCAGTGTTGAAAGGCCCCCTACAAGGTGGACCGATGACCTGGTGAAGGTTGCGGGAATGTCCAGCAGTGGACGTCTATCGGCTGAAATGATGTTATAAGTAAGATCCTAAGCAAGGAATATTATGGTGAAAATTAGTCAGTCAGTAAAAGTTGTTATTTAAGATATTGTTAAGTAGTTGTAATGATACAACTGCGTGTTCTAAAGTACTCTTTATTTAGATAAATAACTAAGCTTACATACTATTAAAATACAGTAGTCAGCAGACACACTTATGATTAATATAAATTATAACACTATAATAAAATATCTGGGGCGGTCGTACGTCCGAGGTAAAACCCAAGTAACAAAGTTCTCCTGTAGCGCATAGTTTACAGGCTCACAGCACTAGTACCTCTCTCTTAGTAGTTCTAGGTTTTACTACCAAGCTTATAACAGGTTACACGGAGTTCGTTTGGGTTTATAGTACATCTGTTCATATAAGTTGACTTATACTCGTATATAGAACGAAATTATAGGCGCAGTAAAGGCTAAGATGGCCTATAAAAGTGTTGCATAGGTGTAAATACACTTGAGAAAACTTGGTCTAGTAAGTTACACGTATAATCGCCTACAAGAAATAATTATAAATCCGATATAAGTGTCATACGCCAGTAATAGTAATTTATAGAACTAAATGCACTTAGAACCATTTGTATTTGTTACTTGACCTTATAGGGGTGTATAAGTCAACTTTATGCGCCAATTTTAAGTGAATTAGTTCTACAGTGGTTTCTTTTAAGAGTAAGTGTACCTGGTATTATTGTGGACTCTCGAATGCTGTTATAGTCTTAATTTCTATATAAAGGTTTCTTATAAAAGTATTCTCGTAAATCCTAACTCGTTACAATATGGCGCGACAATGCTGTCACCTTAGGACTAATATTATTTTTAATCACAACTTAGTAAATACGCCGTGTTCAAAAGGCGAACAAAAATTGAGATGTAAAACACAATATACTTCACCGAAAATACTTACGCGTTTGCCGTGCAAACATATATGTACATATAATATTACGTGCGAAATACTTGTAAATACATTTTATATAAAATAGATGATTACCTTTTATTTTTTATTTTTTTTTCTTCACAATCACACAACACAACAAAAAATCAAAATGTTTGAAGTAGCTAGTAATAGTAGCGCGGAGTACATTACACGCCTGCCTGGTTCTATTAAATGCTCATAGTGAGCTTCGCGGGAGCAAATGGTTCTGCGGAGTCTAACTATAAGTGTATTATGGGCTTAAGTCGTGGTGTCTGGTTCTATTAGATGCTCATAGCTGGCTTCGCGGAAGCAGATAGTTCTACGTAGTCCAACTATAAGTATGTTATTGGTCTAAGTGGTGCTTGACAAGTCTACTATAAGTGTTTTATTAGCAAAAGTACGCGTATAAAATGGGCCCTTTTCCGTGGTTATAAACTTTTACTAGCCTATTATAGACCTGGCTCCGGAACCACTACAAGACCACTTTTTGTTACTTTTAAGTGCTAACAGTACTTCCCCTTTGTACAAAAAGATTTGTAACTTAAAACATTATGTTTTTGACGTGACAACGTCTTATAATTCGATGGAGCCGGCTACACGCACGAAAAAGTATGACGCATGCGGCGTTACCTCGCTCTGAGGCGTTCCATTTAAGACTTGAAGTGCAATCGAGAGCGCGTTCGGCCTCCGCATTCGGCAGTGTTCGACATCTGTCTCTCTCCTACTTGAGTGAGCGATGCGTCTGCGTCATGACAACTGCTATAGAATAATATCTATAAAGTGCAGTGAAAAGTGAATGTCGTGTTAATTGTTTATTTGTATTTATGCGTACAAATAAATGTAACACGTTGTCACGTTCAACTATCGTCAGTAAACCGACTTTACAGACAACCGATTTTTTAAATTAATTAACTACTTATGACTAACTACCCAATTAACAATTCACACGACTGGTTAAATTACACTTCCGGATTTCTGCACATGTCACAGGTGTCGTAGTTTTGACCGTGGTTGTTGCTGTGTGCACGTTGACCATGTTTAGGCTGTATTTTTCTTCTTCTCCTCCTCCAATACCGGTAGTAATCAGTAGGTTAGTAAATCTTGAGTCAGCTGTCTTGCTCATGGGGCGTGCCAGAACTAGTGAGGAATCCCTCTGAGCTGACCCGCTTATTTACAGCGCGTAGTTCGCAGCTGCGATGCTCACGGACGCTCAGTGCTGTGAAAGCTACGGGGCGTTGTTCTAGCTAGGCTAGCGTTTGTATTGACCAAGAGAGTATGCTTTTCTTGTTACTGGTCAGCAGATCGCTGTTGTGCCGAAATCGCTGTGGTTGAGGGCCACGACCAGGGCTGAGCGCTATCTACTAGAAATCAGAAATCAGAAACGTTTATTTCAAATAGACCAATTACAGGCACTTTTGAATTGTCAAAATGTCGATCAGTCAAAAAAAAGTGAAGCTAAATGGTAGCTGGTAACCAATGGAGGCTAAAGGTTGCTTCTGGTTGGCAATTAGCTCTTGATATACTGCTCATCTAACTGCAATGAGGAGTGATGATGATATTAAAACGATTGGTCTAATTTGCTTATTAAAGGCACACTTGGTGTATTGCGCATCGGAATTCGCTGATATCTGAAAATAACGCGATTTTGTGCACTCGTCGTATTTTGCAGAACGTCATTTCAGCGTTTTTAAGGAACATGCGACTTAAAATCTGCATGTCACTTTTACATATATCTTCCTGTGGCTTTGTCCATTAATTTTCGAGCTCAAGGTTTTTCTGTAGACCATTTTCTTGACTAAGTGCTTCTTACGTCTTGTGCGATCTGATTCGTGTGCGATATTTTACTAGCGTGTCGCGGTGTATTAATAATTATACCCCCTGAAATTAATATATTATCTTTAACTAGATATTTATATAAATGTGGAAGCATGTTATTAGCAATTTTCATTACTTATTTAAGTAAAAAAATATATTTGTTATTACTCTGTAAGCTATCTGAATATATATATAGTACAGTATAGTGAAAGAACTTGCTAATAGAGTGTGCGCTACCAGAACTTTTAAACGATGTCTGGAAATAGCGGCTTAAATGTTTGATGTCCTGTATTTTTTTGTCGTTTTTTGTTATTTTTGTGCCTAATTTATACCTTTTTATTTTATTTTTCAATTCTTCAAAAAAATAACTTTTTGACATTTTTTATTTTTTTGTTTGAAATTTGATTAATATTCTTTTTTTTTTTTGTGTAATCAGGACTATATATAATGTAATGGATCTAAGTGGTCTGAAATGAAGGTTTATTATTATTATAAAAAAAGCTACACTTAGAGTTCTCATCACGTTCGAATCAGAAATGAAAAGATTTGCAGAAGAGGCAGGGTAATTCTCAAAAGTCTCACTTATCGGGACACAGTGGCATACCTAAGATTATTTTTAGGGGGCCTGGCCCCTGTCATATCTGATTTTTAGAGGGGGCTGACCCCTGTCGTGTCTGATTTTTAGGGGGCGGGCTGGGCTCTGTTATGTCTGATTTTTGTGGAAAGTAATCAATATTTAGGGTGGGTGCTAAACCATATTGGAGAGGACACGGCCCACTCTCAAAATTTTCACGCCTTCTTCACTCGCTCTAGTACTGGTGAAGAATTTAGGTTTTTTAATTAAATTCGAATTTGTAAGGGGCGCAGTTATAGAAGCTTTCACCGGGTGTATAAAAAGGCTAATTACGGCACTGGCTGACGTCAGATTTCCTGGTTTCTGCCTCACTGTAACGACTGTCAAAGATCTACAAATGATAACCAAGACCAGCGGTTTCACTCTAGTGTCCGACCGAATGTTCGGTTTCCGTTTCGGCAAAACAACGAGTTTCGGTTTCGGCAGCAAACTTGCCGAAACTAAGAAACCGAAACTGCATTCGGGAGTTCTCGCGCTGTAATCGGTCATGTTCGGCGCGTTAAATTCCATCCAAGCGAGTAAGCGACGAAGGCAATTTGGCTTGTCCACGTGCCTAATCATGTCTTGAATGGCTTGTGTTTGCAGTTTGTTATGCGTTTTCGTGAGATTTATTTTGAATTTGGTAAGTTTTATTACGTGATATATCATAAGAGTAGACAGTAAACATAAAAAAATTATTCATTATAACAAACTAATAGTTTATTATAACAAACTAGCAAAAGAGGCGATAGACATAATTATGTTACAAGAAATAGGGACCAATTAGTTCAACCAGGTTTCAGACTGGCTAAAGTGGCCTCTTCTTTCATGGAAATGTTATAATAAAATACCTCCACAAATATTAGAACTCAATGAAACAAAATTTAAATCTTGTATTAAACGCGCACTATGCAGGCAAGCATATTATAAGTTGGAGGATTATATTCAAGATAAAAAAATGCTTGGCTCAATGCTGGTCCAGCTCCACGGGTGTACAAATTGATTAGTTTGGAAATTATTGTTATTATTTTTTAATGTTTTTTTTTTGGAATTGTACAATATTATAAGTATTGTATAATGTAGAAGCATTTTTTTTTCAAAGTTTGTAAATGTGAGTACCATGGAGCTATTTTATGGTTTTTTATGTTACTATTGGACTTGTTTGACATAAATGAGCATGGCAGTTGAGAGTTTGTCATGCTCACACAAATGTCTCACTGATGGTGGCGCATGTGTTGGATCATTCGGTTCCCTTCAAAATGGTTGAGCTGAGTGGTGCTAATATTAGCGTCATGTTCGTGAACGGGCGCTGTCAGTTGAGACTGGTCATCTCTTAGCTGCCAGTTGCTATTTTAATATCTATATTTAGTTTTTATTTTTACTTTATTTACATTGTTCTCACATGATAGCGACAAGAAACATGTAACAGAGATATTTGTAATTACAAAACATGATTGAAAAGAGTGTCCATGGAGTTTCTTGGACATTCTTCTCCATAGAGATCTACGCTTTGGCATGTGCAATTAGTATCTTTTTTTTTTTCTGACTGACTGACTTCATGACATTTCAAAAGTGCCTGTAAATGGTTTATTTGAAATAAAATTCTTTCAATCTTTGAATCTAATACATAGATTATAGTAGAATCAACTTTAACCTATCTTAATATTTTTTTGGTTGATTTAACTCTCTCGCTAATGCTACACCTAAACAAACATTAGTTATTTACTTGGTACTTACTATAGGTCATTAATGGGGATAATATTATGGATTCAGTTTCAAAATTTATTTTAATACTTATTACCAAGGTTTTCAAGTAGCAAGTACAGTTACCAGCCCCCCTAGCCAAGTCACAAACGATAAATGTAAACTCTCAGTAGTCTTTAATAGATTTTCAACTTTATGTTATTGGATATAAAGTTGAAAATCTATTGAAGATTACATAGTGTTTTCGTTCGTTCCGGTCGCTAACGCTCAGTAGTCTTTAATAGATTTTCAACTTTATGTTATTGGATATAAAGTTGAAAATCTATTGAAGATTACATAGTGTTTTCGTTCGTTCCGGTCGCTAACGCTCAGTAGTCTTTAATAGATTTTCAACTTTATGCTCTTAGATATAAAGTTGAAAATCTATTGGAGATTACTAAGCGTTCACGTTTATCGTTTGCAACTTGGCTAGGGGGGCAGTAGTTTACCTACGTCCCTAATTATTTTTTTTACATAATTAACACAATTATACTTATATGAATAGATACTTACATAGTACATACCTATCTAAGTATCCGTATATTAAAATTAATAATTAATTTCTGTTTTTCGATTTTTATAACCTTTATTACCTATCCCAAACTAAAATCGAGAATAAAATTCATGATAGTCAACGAATATAAATACATAAATTTAAAATGCATAATGCATTTAACAAAAAATAAAGACTGACTGATTATAATAACGTTTTCTTTATTTTTCCTTCAAAACATGATCCTTGTACTTAAGTAAGTTTTGGTTTCGGCCGAAACTAAGACTGTTCCCGAAATTCGGTTTCCGTTTCGGTCGTAAAAACCAGTTTCAGTCGGACACTATTTTATTTACGTGCTGTTCGAGGCGCGGAGGAGTCGCGATATACTAAAACGATCACCCATCCTCAATCTGACCTCGGCAGGTGTTGCTTAGCCTTAGAGTTTGACCCGTGCGGCTGTTAATTTTTGTAATCTAATTAATAGTTTGTTTTTATGGTCAAAATTAAATCATATAAACATTTATTTGGTAGAATTTTGGAAATATGTATATTTCATGCATCGAGATATAAGTACTAACGTACTAGAGAAGACACCGTAAATTCCTACTTTGTCTCGTTCAACTGCGGCGATCGCGCCGCTCTTTGTCGAAGAAAACGTGTAAGTGCCGTGATTTACATGGCGCTTAAGACCTTTTTGCCGAGAATAAATATACTTCCGCAGCAAATCTAGCGCTGTGGTAAATTAGTTATGGTTTAGACGAATTGTTATTATTTTAGCGCTGCAGTGAACTAAAGATGCCAATTACGAAAATAGGACAATTCAGTTATTTGACGTAGCTTCTCCAGTACGTTAGTACTTATATCTCGATGATTTCATGGTTAAAAATTTAAAAAGATGGTGTCGACATATCTATCCATTTTAATTTTATTAATTTCAGTTTAAATTAGGGATACTTACCTGTCAAAAATTAAACCATATAAATTCTTTTCGTTTCTTTAAAAAAAAAAGTTGTCCTACGCTAACAATTATAATTATCTACTCCTGTATCAAAGGCGCATTCACAACCATATAACCTCACATACACGACACCCAGATCCAAAACAACCATATTTACGTTATACAACATACAAAATTGTCGGATTTTTAGGGTTCCGTAGCTCAAAAGGAAAAAACGTTAGGCAAACATAAATGTACTGAACAGCCGATTTTTTTTCGCGATTTCAGGTTTGCTCCCATAGTAAAAGTTGTTGATTATCATGAGCACAATCACGTGTTTAAGTATCGTACACTAATTACCAGTCACCCTATATAGGATCAGTTTGTTGTCCATCCGTCTGTCTGTCTGTCAACACCCTTTATCTCGAGAACACGTGGAGTTATCGAGTTGAAATTAAAATCTGCGGTCCCTTGAAGCTGTGAAAAAATTAAACTTCTAAGTTAACGAATAAAAAAGATACGGCCGTTTATGTCGCAAAAAACGTATACATATTACGATAGTCTCAAAGGAATCAAAATTCACAGGGTACTTCCCGTTGACCTAGAATCCTGAAATTTGGCATAAAACAAGGTCTTATAGCACAGGTATAGGAATAAATCTGAAAACAGTAAATTTATTGTTACCTACGCAACAAAAAATTTTTTTTTTGCAATTTGGAAAAATCTTCGAGACTCCATTCGGGAATTGTAGTTTGTACGGAACCCTCAGGGCACGAATCCAACTTGCACTTGCCTAGTTTTTTTTCTACTGTAATATGCGAGTACAGTCAAATGGGGTGAATAGAAACAAAACTTCAAAGGGTATTTTAACGATATTTGAATATTTTTTGCAGCATTTAACTATATCAATTTATTAATGAATTGTTATTCTCAAAAGTCGATGCTTTGTTAGAAGCCGATAATATGGTATCAAAGTGAAAAACCAAACCAAAGTTTTGTTTCTATTCACCTCTGCGTTTCTATTCACCCAGTTTTACGGTATTATACACCTAAACCTTCCTCATGAATTCAATAATAAATTAGAGAAATGTATTAAAAATAAATATGCAATAAATACTACTATGACACCCGCAAAGCCCGCCGAACTAGGAACATGGGATGGCACAAGGGTGTCGAGTGAGGACGCAGGTTGCGTCCCACTATATTTACTTCAAATGTTTCAATAAATAAAATAAAAAACCTTTGTTTCCCATTACCCTTAAAATAACATTATAAAGTTTAAATCTAAGTACTATTTTTATTTCTAATTTTTTAGTAGTTTTTCTTTAATAACTAAGTTAGTAAGTTCGTTGGGATATGGGCCCCTCCACGGGTGAAGGAGTAGATATTTTTTAACTCAGGGTTATAAGCGGTGGTTTGACAGCTTTTGTAAAAAAAAAATATTTCGCCGAACGATAACAGGTATCTGACAATTTAAAAATCAGGCCTTAAATTACTACTTACTTAACTGCAGTCATTTGCCTCAGTTAAGTAAAAAAATGTGGATTATGTAATCTTACAGATAAGCCAGTTTCAGTTTCCAGTACCAAAGTTTTAAATATACGCAATTGTCCGTTATGACATAATAAACTCTTATGCAACCATTTTGTATTTTGGATTTCCTGCTTTTTAGGGTTCCGTAGTCAAGTGGCAAAAAACGGAACCCTTATTTTTTTATTTTTTTTTTTAGGTGGGAAAATCATCTTATGACAAATCCCGCCCTTGGGCGGAGGGAGAGATAGTGTCAGACTTTTACTGACTAAAAACCCACTCCTGTTCCTTCTTTGCCTTCATCCCGGGGCCCCGGGATTCGCTTTCACACTACCCGTGGCCCCAGTAGGCTTCGGCCCTGCTGGGCCCCTACGATTTGCTGACATCTCCCTGAGGCGCGCGTGGAACAATACGCGCCGTCGACGACTTGGGCTCGGTCCGGACAGTTATCGGACGGTCGGACGGCGAGCCACCCATTACTCGCCGTCCGCAAGCCCGCGCCTACGGTGGCCGGAAATCGGGATCGGAATCCCGGCGGCGGTTAGGGCGTGAGGACCGTTGCCTCACGCGATCGGCCGCCTCCTTTGCTAGCATTACTGCTTCGCAGAAGGAGGCGACCGCCTGCCACTCCTCCTCACTCCGGACCATGGCCTGTACCAATGCCCGGCGCGAGAGATCACTGACGCCGATCGCCCCCACGAGGACACGGCGTTGCTCTGCCCAGGCGGGGCACACCTCTACCGTATGCTCCACCGTGTCCTCCGGACGGTCTACACAATGGCGGCACCCAGGCGTTTCTTCCGCACGAATTCGGTGCAGGAACCTCCCGAACTTACCATGTCCGGTGAGGACCTGCGTCATGCGGTAGGTAAGGACGCCATGTGGTCTTTCCAGCCACTCCTCAATGAGGGGACTTACCGCCATAATTGTGGCGTGCCCAGCACTGGGTTGCGACAGTCGCTGTCGCCATTCCACCATGAGATCCCGCTGGAGTTCTTCCCGCCATGCCGTGACTTGGCGTGGCAGCGGAGTTTCACCCCGGCGTTGCATCTCCACGCGCAGATCGTACATGCGTGCAAGGACTACGGAACCCTTATGGATTCGTCATGTCTGCCTGTCTGTCCGTCCGTATGTCACAGCCATTTATTTCCGAAACTATAAGAACTATACTGTTGAAACTTGGTAAGTAGATGTATTCTGTAAACCGCATTAAGATTTTCACACAAAAATAGAAAAAAGACAATAAATTTTGGGGGTTCCCCATACTTAGAACTGAAACTCAAAATCTTTTTTCATCAAACCCATACGTGTGGGGTATCTATGGATAGGTCTTCAAAAATGATATTGAGGTTTCTAATATTTTTTTTTTTTTTGCGAGTCTGACTCGCATTTACCCAGCTTTTTAATTACCTCAATCAAAAAAAAACGAAAGACGCTATTTTTGTTTGAGGTAATTTGCTACATATATACATATTATACTAAAAATTAGTTCGTAATGGGTTTTTTATTACTTATTGTCACAATATTATAAAAATATGAAAAAAGTTTAAAAGTACGTCAGACTTTAAGAGGACTATTAGGAGCTAGTTTTATAATGTTTTATTTAATTTATTTTATTATGTTATAACAATTTTATTTTTTAATTCTATAATATTACTATGGGCTAATTAATGCCTGAAATAAACGATAAATAAATAAATAATGCTCAAAAGTATATCCATCGCAGTAAACAGAATCAGAAAAATATATGTTATTCTTCAGGATACATGCTAGATAGATAGTGTGTTCAATCTCCCTAGTGCCGTGGCTGCTGGTGATATACCGTGCCTGTATAGCTCACAGATATGTACCACATGCATGGCATCAGGTGAAAGTTATTTTCATCCCGAATCCCGGAAAAACTGACTATACGCAACCCAAGGCATACAGGCCCATAAGCTTGTCGCTTGACATCCTTCCTACTGAAAACCCTGGAGAGGCTCTGCGACAGACACATCCGGGACGGACCACTCTTGGAAAAACCGCTCCATAAGCAGCAACATGCCTACTCCACGGGCAAATCAACAGAAACTGCACTACATAGCGTGATCTCAAAGATCGAATGCGCAATAAATCACAAAGGCTCCTCGTTAGCAGTCTTCATAGACATCGAAGGAGCCTTCGATAAGACTATGTTCCAAAGCATCAGCACAGCACTCGAAAGTCACGGTGTTGACTCGACCCTGAGTGGCTGGATCACAAATATGCTCAGATACAGAGCAGTACAAGTAAATATAAATAACACTACAAGGGCCATAGTGGCGAAGGGTTGTCCTCAAGGAGGTGTCCTCTCGCCCTTACTATGGAACTTAGTTGCAGATGATCTCGTTAAAAGACTCAACACTAAAGGTTAATTTGCCGTAGGATATGCCGACGATATAAATATTATAATAAATGGCACCCACGAAAATACACTATGTAACCTTATGCGGCAGGCCTTGAAAATAGTAGAGGACTGGTTTAAAGAACACCAACTGACAGTGAACCCCTCAAAAACCGAATTGGTTCTCTTCACCAAAAAGAGAAAATTGGCAGCACTACAACTGCCACGTTTTTTTGGAACTACCCTTAGCCCATCAACTGAAGTACCTGGGAGTTTACCTGGACAAACAGCTGAATTGGGCAAAACACACCGAGTACATCACCAAAAAAGCCAGTATATCTATGTGGCAGTGCAAACGCATGTTAAGCCGTAGTTGGGGCATAACCACAAAGATCACCCACTGGCTATATACTACTGTTATCAGATCAATAATCACATATGGCTCTTTAGTTTGGTGGCCCAGGACCGAACTGAGCACAGCCCAAAAAGACCTTGAAAAACTGCAACGACTCGCCTGCGTAGCGATCACTAGCAGCATGAGAACCACGCCCACGGCTGCCCTGCAAGCGATGCTAGGACTGCCTCCACTGCATCTAATAGTGCAAGAGGTGGCGGCCTCAGCGGCCTTCAGGCTCAGCGTATCAGGCACCCTGAGTAAAGACTCCAGAATCAAACACATACGCATAATGGAAGACGCTATTAAACGACAGTCCATGACGGCAGCACCTAGTGACAAAGCTCCAAAGGCGTATCATTTCCAAAAGCATTTCGATATTCAATTAACAGAGGAAGTGCACGACTACTCAAGCTCAGCTGAACTGAGAGTCTACACGGATGGATCAAAGACAGATACTGGCACAGGAGTTGGAGTCTTCTCCAATGACCTCAATATCAGAATATCCAGAACAAGGAACAAACAGCAGGGATGTTAGGTTATAAGAACTAATATTTTAGGCTGGACCTAATTTATTAAATTCTGTACATAATTATAGCATGATTTAACCGCGTAGGTCACGTTCCCGTGGAAAAATTATAATATTGACCCAGTAATTTCTGAGCCTGACTCCCTCACTAAGTTAAAAGAGAAATTTAAATGACATTTTGTAAAATCTGCGAACTAACCAATTATTTTTTTACACGATTGCCCTGAAAAAGAAGAGTAATATTCTTAAACTCCACGTGAATGAAGTCGCAGGTAACAGCTGTTCTGTTGATTTCTCGTCACTCGCAGTAAGTCGCTCACTTAGTAATACTATAACTTAAGAGGGTCCTTTTTCACTCGCTTATTGTCAACATCGAACATGGTTTAAAAGCTTATTACTTCATCTAACACAATCCAACGCGATGTTTGACGAAAAGGCAACGCGAAAAAAGAGAGATAACGCCTGAAAACTCTGTTAGCATTCGGTAATTCCGTGATTTACTCGAATATTTTATAAAACTTGTTCCTGGTACCGTGTTTTTTTTTTTTAAACCCTTAAAAGTTTTTAAAAAATATTGTCGCCATTTAGAATCTTGATCAAATTTGCAAGGCTTCTATTGTAATACTTTTTTGACTTTCTTAATTTTTGAGTAAATTATGAAGTATCAAACTTCATGCAAAATAGCAGATTTTTAGAGGTCTTTACTGGATTAGTTTTACACAATTTTTAAATTGATTTAATTATAAGCCTAGATAATATCCACAAGATACTGTGTTTTCAAAATATCTAATGAAAAATTTGTAATAACGTCATAATCGCGTAGATCGGTTGTATGAACAGTGAAAATGTATGTCGAGTTAATTAATTTAATTCTTAAATTAATTATTTTTGTCACTTGAAACTTTAATTTACAGTCATTCGTTTAAATACTACCCATTTTAACGCCTCATCTGAAGCTCTTTGTAAAATAATGATGAATGATGAATGCGAAAGAGAAAAATTTTCAAGGGAAACACACAAGGAGTTTGTTTCCCTCGCAAATTTTTCTCTCATCTTAATTCTGTAAGAGCAGTGGTGGCCGAGTGGTAACGGCCCCGGCTTACGAGTTGTAGGTCGCGGGTTCAAACCCAGTCAGGCGCATTACTTTGTATAATTTATTTCATCACCACTGCTCTCAAAACGGTGAAGGAAAACATCGTGAGGAAACCGGCATGTCCTAGAACCAAAAATTCGAAGACATGTGACATCCACCAACCCGCACTGGGCCCGCGTGGTGGATTATGGCCCATTCCCTCTCCTAGAGAGGAGGCCTGAGTCCCAGCAGTGGGAACATTATAAGGCCGACTATGCTATGCTATGCTTAATTCTGTTACTAACACCCCTAGCGATTAGGTGTAATCGTATTTCATTTTGTCTACCTGTGGGCAACGTTGTGGGTTGCATTATTGTCGTTTTTGTAGTTGTGAGATCTTATAATGTGACTGGTAGTTGCTCCTTTGTTTATAAATTTAAAAAAATACAGATAATGCAAGATTTATTGCAATCTTACGGAGTTTAAAAAACCCGGTAAAAGATATATTGTATAATAGATAACGTGAAGGTTACGATATCTATTCACAATCAATCTCAAAGAACAAATCCTTTAAAACAAAGAGATTCGCTATTTCCATGTTAGATAATGTATTTACCAAACTGAATAAGAATAGGTAGGTAATTAAATAATGTCTTAAATCAGATATGATTTATCTGGGAACAAAAACCAGTAGTAAAGGTAATTTAAAAATTGAGTGGCAGGCGGTCACCTAAGCTCCTTCTGCGAAGCAGTAATGCTAGCAAAGGAGGCGGCCGCACGCGCGAGGGAACGGCCCTCACACCACAGAAATCAGAAATCAGAAATCAGAAATCAGAAATCAGAAATCAGAAATCAGAAATCAGAAATCAGAAATCAGAAATCAGAAATCAGAAATCAGAAATCAGAAATCAGAAATCAGAAATCAGAAATCAGAAATCAGAAATCAGAAATCAGAAATCAGAAATCAGAAATCAGAAATCAGAAATCAGAAATCAGAAATCAGAAATCAGAAATCAGAAATCAGAAATCAGAAATCAGAAATCAGAAATCAGAAATCAGAAATCAGAAATCAGAAATCAGAAATCAGAAATCAGAAATCAGAAATCAGAAATCAGAAATCAGAAATCAGAAATCAGAAATCAGAAATCAGAAATCAGAAATCAGAAATCAGAAATCAGAAATCAGAAATCAGAAATCAGAAATCAGAAATCAGAAATCAGAAATCAGAAATCAGAAATCAGAAATCAGAAATCAGAAATCAGAAATCAGAAATCAGAAATCAGAAATCAGAAATCAGAAATCAGAAATCAGAAATCAGAAATCAGAAATCAGAAATCAGAAATCAGAAATCAGAAATCAGAAATCAGAAATCAGAAATCAGAAATCAGAAATCAGAAATCAGAAATCAGAAATCAGAAATCAGAAATCAGAAATCAGAAATCAGAAATCAGAAATCAGAAACGTTTATTTCAAATAGACCAATTACAGGCACTTTTGAATTGTCAAAATGTCGGTCAGTCAAAAAAAAATACAAGTGAAGCTAAATTGCACGTTCCAAAGCGTAGATCTCTATGGAGAAGAACGTGCAAGAAACTCCATGGACACTCTTTTAAATCATATTATGAGTTACATAAATCTTGGTTACATATTTCTTGTCGCTTCTAATATGTGAGCACAGCTGCGGGGATCCCGATCCCGATTTCCAGTCACCGTAGGCGCAGGCTTGCGGATGGTGAGCAATGGGTAGCTCGCCGTCCGACCGTCCGGTAATCGTCCGGACCGAGTGGGCTCGGTCAGTCGTCGACGGCGTGTAGTGTTCAAAAACTGTAGGGGCCGAGCTGGGTCGAAGCCTACTGGGGGTTAAGTGAAAATGAACCCCCGGGGCCCTGGGACGCAAGGCAAAGAAAGAACAAATGAGTGGGTTTTAGTTAGTTAAAGTCTGCCACTTCCTCTCGCTACACTCAGAGCGGGAAACAATAATAATAATAATTGAACCCTGTTCCCGATACCGCTGGGATACAATTCTTTATATTTTTAAATGTTTTTTTTTTAAGAAATTTTTAAAAATGTATTTATTAAGTTTTAAGGACAAATAAAGAGAATAATAATAATTTATTTTTCAGATAATACAATCCATTATTGTTAGTAAAGACATACACAACTTATAATTACCTACTGATGATTTAATTAATTAATTAAAAAAAAAAACAAAAAATTTCTATCGCGCGTCTTTTTCTTTTGTATGCAGTCCGAGAGTAACCACACTTTAAATGCTGTAGTCCTCTAAACCAGTCGTAGCCCATATTAAGTTCCTCCAACTTCCAAGAAACACCGGTTCTCATGACGGCTTCTTTTCCAGTCATGGACGATGTCGGCGGTGCTGATCAACATGTTCGGCCAGGGTCTGGTGCTCAGCTTCCCGTCCAGTCTGCTGCCCGCCCTCAACCAGCCTGACTCGCCCATCAAAGCTGATCTGTACACCGCATCATGGCTTGGTAAGTCCTATCCGTCAGCCTACCTGGTTTTTTTTCCGGAAATTCACATGGTACGATTTTACCTTGCTTTATGCCAAATTTCAGGATTCTGGGTCAATGGGAAGTACCATATGAATTTGATTCCCTTGAGTTTTCGACACTCATATACGTTTTTTGTGACATACACAGCCGTATCTTTTTTTTTCGTTTACTTAGAAATTTGATTTTTTTCTCATCTTCAAGGGACCGCAGACTTGAGTATATGGTTTTAATTTCAACTCGATACCTCCACGCGTTCCCGAAATAAATAATAATAATAGGTAATATAATAATAATAATAATTTGGAGGACGCATTTCGAGAGTACCGTTCCACACCGCCGGGGCTTAGACCTCGTCTACCTCGTTTGCCCATGCACAAGAGAAATAGGGCGCTGGTGTGTGCTCTAGATTCACAGCTATCAAATTGCTTTGATAGCAGCAAAGACCTCACTGATACCCACTCAATCCTGTATTGTGCGGCTGTAGCGGCATGTCGTGTAGCTCATGTTAAATTTCCTAATTGTGACAGAGCTACACGACCAGCTGTGCCAGCTTGGCAGTGCAGGATAGAGCACCGTATCGGTGAGGCTAGAGCACTCATCGGTAAGCTTATCTGCTTCAGGGAGGGCAACACTCGCCCTAGGGTGATGCGCTTTGTGAGGCGGGCATTCTCGGGGACTGATATTAGTCCTCGAGATTATCTGCCCTGCGTCACAGAGCGTATCGACTTCCTGAAGCAGAAAATCTATGCATGGGCAAACCGTATTCGTCGGTACAAGCGGCGAGTGGAGCGGTACACTCGGAATCGTACATTCCAAAGCAACGAAAGGTGGGTTTACAGGGATTGGGAGCGATCGGACCAAGGTGTGACTGATACGCGCCTGCCGGATGATGACGCCATGTGTTCATTTTGGCGCAGCATTTGGTCGGCGCCTGTCAGTCACACCGAGGGTGATTGGATTCGAGAGGTCGAGCGCGCATGCGATCTTTTACCAGAAATGGGGGCAATTACCATCAGCCCCCAAGATGTAGCCCGTGCAGTCCGTCCATTGCCTAACTGGAAATCTCCTGGGCCGGACGGGCTGCACAATTTCTGGGTAAAATGGTTCCAAAGGTCGCACGCTCGCTTGGCATCTCAGTTCCAGTCTGCCTTAGAGTCAGGGTCGCTGCCCCAGTTTCTAACGACAGGAATAACCCACCTGCTCCATAAATCAGGTAGTACTGCGGAACCCAAAAATTATAGACCGATCACGTGTTTGCCGACGGTCTATAAAGTTCTTACATCCATTCTGAGAGCTAAAATCAATAGTCATATTGAGACAAATTCTATCATGTCTGCCTCTCAGAATGGATGTAGGAACGGGTCCCGCGGTACTAAGGAGCTGCTCCTCATCGATATTGCCATTAGCCAACAGGTTCGACGTTCTCGGAAGAATCTGTCGGCATGTTGGATAGATTATAAGAAGGCATATGACTCTGTTCCTCATACATGGCTCATGAGGGTGCTAGAACTGTATAAAGTTGATGCAACTCTGCGCACCTTCCTGATGTCATGTATGGGGCAGTGGAGAACAGTCCTTCACTATCCGGGATGTCGACAGATTCAGGAGAACAACGAACCGATAAGGATTGAGCGTGGCATATTCCAGGGTGATAGTCTGAGTCCACTGTGGTTTTGCCTAGCCTTGAACCCGCTCAGCACACTGCTGGAGGGTTCTGGCTTAGGTTACCGGTTGAAAAGAGGCGGTCAGGTCATATCTCACCTTCTTTACATGGACGATCTGAAACTCTTTGCCCCCAACAACTTGCAGCTGGTGGAGCTACTGAAGGTAACTGAAACCTTTAGTAGTGCCATCAGGATGGAATTTGGTGTGGACAAATGTGCAGTCATACATGTAAAGAGAGGTGAGATTATGGAATCCGTGGGAATTCAACTCTCGGATTCCATACACCTTAGATCCCTCTGCTCAACCGAAACTTACAAGTATTTGGGTATGTCGGAATCGTTAGGCATCAATACTGATGACGTGAAACAATCGTTGAAAGAGCGCTTCTTTGGACGCCTGAATAAAGTACTCAATAGTCTTTTATCAGGCGGAAACAAGGTGCGCGCTTTCAACGGTTGGGTCATGCCGGTATTGATGTATTCTTTCGGCATACTCAAATGGACTCAGACAGAACTTGACGCCCTGGATAGGAGGGTCCGCACACTACTTACCGCAAATCGGATGCATCACCCACGGTCATCGGTGATGAGACTGTATATCCCGCGGAAGTGCGGGGGTCGTGGCTTCTTAAATGCTAAGACCCTGCACAACCGCGAGGTATGCAGTCTCAGGGAATACTTCCTAAAAACCGACGTGGGTATGCACCGAGATGTGGTAGCGGTGGACAAGGGCCTCACTCCGCTCTCCTTGGCTAACGAGAACTGGCGCAAACCTATAGTACTGGATACTAATGACCGCAGGGAAGTATGGCAGAGCAAGGAGCTTCACGGACGCTTTTACCGGGCCTTACATGGGCCCGATGTAGACCTGTTAGCGTCCGTATCTTGGCTGCGTTTCGGTGACCTCTTCGGGGAAACTGAAGGTTTTGTCTTTGCGATTATGGACGAAGTTATGATGACGAACAACTACCGGAAATATATTGTGAAGGACGGTACGGTTGACATCTGTCGGGCATGCCACCGACCCGGGGAATCAATCCGACACATTATTTCTGGGTGTTCTCATCTAGCTAACGGAGACTATTTGCATAGACACAACCTCGTAGCCAGGATTATTCACCAGCAACTTGCTCTTAAATACAATCTTGTGGAATCAGAGGTACCGTACTATAGGTATGTGCCCGACCCAGTTCTCGACAATGGCAATATCACGTTATATTGGGATCGATCTATCATCACTGACAGGACTATTGTTGCCAATAAACCTGATATAGTGGTGATAGATCGACTAGAGCGTCGCACAATGATTGTTGATATAGCGGTCCCTCATGACGAGAACCTCGTGAAAGCTGAGAAAGATAAGCAAACTAAGTATCTTGACTTGGCTCGCGAGGTTGTCGACATGTGGGAAGTGGATAAAGCAATCATTGTGCCGATAGTCGTAACGGCCAATGGCTTAATAGCCAAGAGCCTCGAACAACATCTGAGGAGGCTCTCGTTAGGCAGCTGGATCAAGGGCCTGATCCAGAAAGCAGTACTCCTAGACACGGCGCGTATAGTTAGGAGATTCCTCTCTCAGGAGCCCTGACCGCCGGCAGCTTGGACTCTGTTCCCGATGCCGGTGGGCTACTATTTTTTATATTTTTAAATGTTTTTTTTAATGTGTTTTTTTTTAAGGAAATATTTAAAAATATAATAAGTATGTAATATAATAAATAAATGGAATAATAATATTTTATTTGAATAAAACATGGTAGTGGTGGCCGAGTGGTAACGGCCCCGACTTACGAGTTGTAGGTCGCCGGTTCAAACCCAGCCAGGCGCATTACTTTGTGTAATTTATTTCATCACCACTGCTCTCAAAACGGTGAAGGAAAACATCGTGAGGAAACCGGCATGTCCTAGAACCAAAAATTCGAAGACATGTGACATTCACCAATCCGCGCTGGGCCCGCGTGGTGGTTTGCGGCCCATTCCCTCTTCTAAAGAGAGGAGGCCTGAGTCCCAGCAGTGGGAACATTAAAAGGCTGATTATGCTATGCTATGCTATGCTATGGTATACAAGATGGTAATATGAATACACTGGTAGGTCCTACATGTTTAGCTTCATGAATATAAGCGTGCAAATTTACATACATGACAACAACATACAACCACTGTCATAATCCGATTTTATGCTCTAGAAACTCCTTGACACTATAAAAACTATTAGCAAATAACCATTTATATAATTTACTTTTGAACAATCTTATAGTATTTAATATTTTAAATTCCTCTGGTATCTTATTGAATATCCGGACACACATAAACATGCAGCTTTTGTTATATTTTGCAAGCCTAGGTAAACATCTAACGCGAGCCTGTGGGGGTCCCGACAGCTTCGAGAATTAAGATCGATTGCTTTAGTGAACAACTCTTTGTGCCTTCACACAAACATACAGCTTTCCAATATATAAAGTGACGGCAATGGTAACACATCAATTTTTTTAAATATAGGCCTGCAGGATCCATCCGGTTGAAGCCCATATTATAGCCCTAATGCATTTTTTTTGTGTAACAATCGCTCTACTTTGATCAGTGCTATTACCCCACATAATTAAACCATAGCGCAGCACTGATTCAACATACGCATGATATGTTGTTATTGCTGTCTTAATGTTTGTTATGTTTCTGATCCGTTTCAGTGCTTAAACAAACTTGTTAATTCGTTTGGAAACTGTGTCAACATGTGCTTTCCAATTGATGTCTTGATCCAAGGTTACGCCTAGAAATTTAGTTTGAGTCACTTCGTGAATTCTAAGTATATTGAATTTAATATAATATTTTGCATTTGGTTTATTGAATTGTATATAAACGGACTTTTTAAGATTTATAGCTAAGTTATTTTGATTTAGCCATTCAATCAGTCTCTCAATTATATTATTAATTTCAGTCTCATGATCATTAATTGTATAAGTTTTTTTATCAGATGTCACAATAATAGAAATGTCATCAGTGAATTAAATAAATTTATGCTTAGTTATATTAATAGAATTGATGTATAATAAGAATAGAATATGTCCTAATACGCTCTGTTGTGGGACGCCATATTTGTTATATTTGATGTCATAAAGGATCTTGACAGACAGACAGACAGACGGCCAACAAAGTGATCCTATAAGGGTTCCGTTTTTTCCTTTTGAGGTACGAAACCCTAAAAATGCCTTATTTTGATAAATTCTTCATACATCTTGAGTACGTCACGAGAGTGTTTGTGTGTACCAATAATGCGATACCAGTAGTACGTCAATTTTCATGTTATTTACCTTCAATTATGTTAACTAATTTCTAAAAAAAAAACACTTAAGTGCGCTTAAGTATTATGTTTGTGATTATTCCAGATACATATTGTACTAATACTTAACAAGCAATTCTAATTCTTTGCAATGTTAATAGTCAACGAAATGCCCACATTTTCAAGAACATATATAGAGATTGGCTTTTGTATTTATGTATTAATACTTAACTTGGGGAAAAAATATCACCCATTTTTCTTTTATTTTTAACTCAAGAAGAATTACATAAGTATTTTCATCTCAAGTCTCCATCTCAGTGGTACATTTAGATACCTTTTACATGTGACGTAAAGGTACCAATACAACCTACTTAATAGTGTAACTTGTCGCAAGACCTACGAGTAAGTAATTCTAGGAAGGTATGTGTGATGCTCGCAATGCATATTATCACTTCTATATGCATTGTGTGACATAAGTTAATTGGTCAATGTGTTACGCACTTTCTAATGGCCGTATTGAAAAGCATCCTATTATTGCAGCTAACCATGTAATGGTATGGTTTCTAGACATCCCACAATATTTGGCAATCAAGACTGTTCACTTTGTTGTAGAAAAGTATTAGGTTCATTCAACTGCGTCGTTAGTCAAATGTTTACTAGAGTTACTGTTGCACATAAGACTCTTTTTAGGGTTCCGTACCTCAAAAGGACAAAACTTCTAGGTAAGCGCGCTCCATCGTCGACCGCATCGTCGCTTTCCATCAGGTGGGTAGCGCTCAAGCGCGAACCTATCAAGAATAAAAATGACAAAAAAACTTTGTTGTCCGTCGGTCTGTCTGTCTGTCTATCAAGACCCTTTATCTTGGGAACGCGTGAAGGTATCGAGTTGAAATTAAAACCATATACTCACGTCTACGATCTCTTGAAGCTGTAAAAAAATCAGATTTCTAAGGTAACTGAAAAAAAAAGATACGGCCGTTTGTGTCACAAAAAACGTATAATTTTGACACTCTCGATGGAATTAAAATTCATAGGGTACTTCCCGTTAACCTAGAATCCTGAAATTTGGCGTAAAGCAAGGTCTTATAACATAGATATATAGATAGATAGATAGATAAATCTGAAAACTGTAAATTTGTTGTTACGTCACAACAAAAAAAAAAAAAATTTGCGATTGGGAAAAATCTTCAAGACTCCATTCGGGAACTGATCTGTTTACATATGTAAGTTTGTACGGAACCGTCAGGGCGCGAGTCTGACTCACTCTTGCCCAGTTTTTTAAGTGGAAAACCATCGGTACGAGAGGAAGTGTCAGACTTTTCCTGAAAGTAATTAGCTCAAATATAATTGGCGAAATTTGGTATACTAACGGTGTACCTGCGTCTAGCTCTTTGAATACTGACCTGACGTAGATATTTTATTAAACAAAGAATAGCAAAATAAAAAACTAAACCTTTAACCTAAAATATATCTCTTTTCCAGGATCAATCGTAGGCGTAGCAGGAATACCGGGTTTCCTCATATCCTCACTACTCATGGACCTCTACGGCAGAAGGGTCACCCACGGCCTGGTGATATTACCAGCAGTAGTCGGCTGGCTGATGGTCTACTACTCCAATAACATCACTGTTCTCATGACTGGACGGTTCTTGGGGGGACTATCCTCTGCAGCGACAGTTTCTTTAGGAGCTATCGTTATGGGAGAATATACTAGTCCGAAATACAGAGGAGTGTTTCTGTATCTTAAGAATGCGTCAGTATGCATGGGAGCAATGTTCATGCATATTATTAGCAGGTTCCTACACTGGAGGACGATTTCATTAGTTGCCATGACTCCTCTACTTCTTGCCTTAGGCATAGTCTACACGTGGCCTGAGAGTCCAGCTTGGTTGCTCTCAAAACAAAAGTACAACAAGAGCGAAAAAGCCTTCTACTGGCTTCGGGGAAACTGCGAAGCTTCCCGAAGAGAAATAACAGAAACCATCAAAGCCCAGAAAGAACGAATGGCAAAACCAAAGCTAAAATTAACCTATTCAGAGGAAATATCAGACTTTTTCAAGAAATTCACGAAAAAGGACTTCGTGAAACCAGTCATTATAATGGTTTTAGCGGCTATAGTGCTAGAGATGAGTGGAAGGCACATCTTTCCTGCGTACCTTCTACATATTATGGCTGAAATGACTGGAGAAACTTCAAAGTCCTTCTACTATACTCTTGGTTCAGATGTCATCATCACTGCCAGTGCTTTATTTGCTTCAGCGTTAGTAAGGATGATGAACAGGAGAACACTTCTATTCTCAACTGGTTTTGCAGCTTTTGGAGTACTAATGGCCGTTTGTACATATCTCTTCCTAGCATCCAGGGGTATAATACCCGGGGACAGACCGTGGATACCCATATCTTTGATGGTTGTATATTTTATTCTTGCTAACTTGGGTTGTGCACCTATACCATTAGCGTTAGTTGGGGAAGTATTTCCTTTATCTCACAGAGGGACAGGATTAGCCCTATCAGGAGTCTGGATATCAATTTGTTTGATGGGAGGACTGCAATCTACCCCACATTTGATTGACAGTATCAAAGTACACGGATTCTTTGCTGTGTATGGAATTATTATGGGAGTGTCGCTTTTTATTCTTTACTTTATAATGCCGGAAACCAAAGATAGGACTCTGCAGGAGATTGAGAATTATTTTAACTATGGAAGGTTCATTAATGTTGACGATGATGATGAAGAAGCTAATTCTAAGATGATTAAAGAGTAAGACTGGAGAGTAGTAATAAGTTTTCATTTACCACCGGATATCCGTGACTTTATTATAAATTGCTTATGATATTGAAAATCCTTTCTGAGAGGATGCAATCAACATAATAATGTAGGTAATCCGTCTGCTAAATAATTTAAAAGACTTGGTAGTTTAGACGATGTGTGATAATTGATGTAAAGATCACTCTGTGATTGAGTGATGTGCTTATTATTGTGTATTTAGAAATAAATTAAGTTTTTTTTGTATATCGTGCTTTATTTTACCTCTCATAGCTGTATAAAGTTTTGTTTTACCTCAACACTCATTACTTTCATTACATTTTTTTAATCTACTTTGGTACATGGGTATTGTTGCAGCTGGTTTTTACGTTCTCTATTATTTTGGGAAACTTACAGCTAATACCTACCATGCTTAATTAATCTAATAAAAATTAATGTCAATCCATGTTTAAGTGTTTATGCAATTGTTATAGCGGGTTCGATGCCCGCATATTCCTGAAAATCTGATCCATTAAACTCATTAATCTCATTATCGAGATTTATTTCATTAGTCACATAAATTCATTTTTAACCGACTTTAAAAAAAAGAAAGAGGTTCTCAATTCGGTTGTATTTTTTTTTATGTTTGTTACCTCAGAACTCCGTCGTTTAAGGACCGATTTGCATAATGTTTTTATTCTCATAAAAGGATATACTTTCAGATAGAACCCGTTTTTATCAAAGTTCAGTTCTGATGATGGGGTCCATGAGATTGAGTTAAATGTGGCCGCGTACGATTACGCTCTCTTTCTAGTACTTGACGGTTATAAGTAACAGAAAAGAATAGAAGCTTAGGTAAGTTCAATTCGATACCGACAGATGTCGCCCAACAATAAATTAGTGATCGAGGATTCTGATAACCAACAGAGAGCTTAGCCAAGTTTATAACCTACAATCATTAAAGCTAGAACTACACTGCGCAAACGTGTGCCACACAGGCCCATCAGAGCCTCAAGTCTGCTATTACAATAGTGTCAGAATGGTCTGTCATTGATTTCATAATTGTTGATTTTGACAAATTTGGTAATCTACTAATATAATGGCGTTATTATGACTTTCCAATGGTCAACCACCGACACTCCATTGAAAGAAGTGGAATAGAATTGTAATCTCGTACATATTTACAAATGAATGTCTGACGCATGCGGAAATCTACAAAAATTTTGACAGTTCCTTTGATCATTGACCTACCTTCAGAACGTCATTGTGTAGTCATTGAACTCTATTACGAGACCATTGACCGAACAATGATCGATCATTATGAATTAGCAGATTACGAACTTTTAGCAAAATGACAATGGGATCGTGTTGGAATGACGAATTGATAAAAATGGCGCACACCCAGCTGGGCCCCTGGGCGCGTCGGTCTCCATACATTTTATATAGAAACTAAACTTGTAGAACTACGCTTGATCCACGCCACGCGACGTCGTTCTACGTACAAATCAGGCGTGTTACACGTGTGCGTCGGTCTAATCTAGTTCTAGCTTTACACTAGTAGAAAACTTCAAATGTATGGGAATGACATCATCTCAACGTTAAGTCACGTGTTCAGAACAAAGGAATCGGATGCGTTACCGACTGTAGAAAGAGATTTGAAACGAAACGGTCGTAACTTGGCTAGGCCTGCTGACCTCAATATAGTAACAGCGTGATGATAAAAAATCTACTGGCTTTCTGGAACATCACGATTAGATTTGCCAATAACACAATCTGAAGCAGTTGCTATGAGAGATTAATTATTTATTTGTGACTAAAACGAGTCCAGGCGGCCACAAACTTTGAAATAGCGGATCATTTTTATTAGGAGGGAAATCATCAAATAATTTCTCCCGCTCTGAATAGAGGGAGAGGGAGTGTGAGACGTTTACTTACTAAAAGTGAATAGGCTCTTAATAAACTAGTGCGCCTTACCATCAAAGATTGCATCACTGTTTACCATCAGGTGGGATCAAAGTCAAGCACTAGTTTATAATTTGAAAAAAATAACCACACATGTTCCTCCTTCAGTTACCCTTTACGTTTCAGGGTTGTGGTGACTTTTTCAAACGATCCCGCAGCTCTAACTATAGGTTAGGTTTTTGAGGTAGGAAGTCATTTAATAACTTGTTCCGTGCTTCTCCCTTTCTGGGTGGAGCGAGAAGGAGTATCAGACTTTTACTGTCTAAAACCCACATGTGTTCCTTCAGTTGCCCATTCGGAATAATCAGGCAGCCCTAGCAGGCATCGGCCTTACGAGCCCCGTCTAGTTATCTGACATTTCTTTGAGGCCTGTGTGTAGTGCCAAAACACCATCGACTCGGGCTTGAACAGCGATCTACTTATAGCCCGCCGTTCGCAAGCTCGCGCCTGCGGTGGCCAGGAATAGCCCTCCGACGGAAGCCCTGGAAGTCACCTTAAGTACCAGTGGGCAGGGCACAATGCTCGCAGAACAGATGGTCGATGGGAACGAAAGGTTCTAGAGTGGCAACCATGTTCCGAAAGACGCAGCGTAGGAAGGTCTCCCGATGTGTGGACCGATGACCTGGTGATGGTCGTGGGAATCTGATAGATGCAAGACGCACAGGACCTGTTGTTATGGCGAGAGTTGGGGGACCCCTATGTCTTATGACGTCTTTCGGCTGATATGATGATGATGAAGATGATGGACGCGCTGGGCGACGACTGTGGTTGTCAGGGCCCCTAGGGGTATGTTGATTTTATCAGAAACTGTAAGTAATAATCAATAACGACACTGATATCCCATTTAATCCGAAATTATACTGTTTTCTGTATTCTTAATTTATTATCATTAAAACTCTCAGACCAATAAAAAAGTAAAAACTGTATCGGAAAGTGTCCACAAGGTCGACGAAATAAAAAGAAACGTAATATTTAGGGCTTTGTTATTTAATTGATATGATTTGTTCTTTATCAGCCAAATATTTCCTTTATAGGTGAAAGAACTCTTGATATAGGTACTGATAATGATAAATGCAGTTTTATCTCGCAAAACATTTAATTATTACTTTTATTTAGAAAAAGTACAACGTAACGAAAACGGCGCGCAATTCTGTGTCCCGGTTGTCAAAGATGCTAGTGCGGGGCGATGGGACGTGGTGACGTAGGGATTCGCTGGTATACCGCCGTTTGCCCGAATTTTATTTACCCTAATATCATTTGCCATAATAGTCAACAGCTATAATATTATACGACGTAATATTCATTTGCTCTACTCTTATTTGCTATATTAGTCACGTGCTAGAAGCTTTGTTTCCCATAAAGTCACTTACCATAACATCATTTGTCATAATCATTGTAAGCCCTAATTATCACATGTCCTAATTATCACATGCCCTAATTATCACATGCCATAATTATCATATGCCATAACATCATTTGCCATCGACATTGGGTATGTAACGGTAGTTATATCAGGAGAAACTAGATCCAATCGGGACTTTAGGGCACTCCGACTCGGATAGGTTAGGTTAGAAGGGGATGGCGGGATCGTGTGAGCGAGTGAAGCGAGCGAATAGACCACCGCGGGGGTGGTCGTGGTTATTTTTTTATAAACCACGCAGAAGTAGGAGCCCCGCGAAGCGGGGCTCCGTCAACCAAGCCCAACATCAACCATCATGCATAGAATATTTTAAGGTTTGGCTAGGTTATGTCTAGGTTTATGTCTAATAATCATTATGGCGTTTAAATATTATGTTTGATAATTATTATGGCACTTAAAAATATGAAAAACAATACGTATGGCATTCGTATCTTATGGTATCTAAGTTTCGGGCAATTAACAGTATGTCATATGTCTTTTAGGGCAAACAAAACATTCGGGCAAATGAAATTTGGTTAAATGAAATTCGGGAATATGATGATTATGGTATTATATAATCTTGGGTAAACAATAGACAACCGGATGCGCTCACTCATCGACTTCAGTCTAACAATACATAATATGATATCATAATATAGTACTATCACACTCATATTATAAAGGCGAATGTTTATGAGTGTGTATGTTTGTTACTTTTTCATGCTCGACCGGCTGAACGGATTTCGATAAAATTTGGTACATGAGCAGACGGGTAGACTGTATCCTGGAACATAGGATACATACTTTTTTTCCGGAAGCATGTTCCTTTAGGTTTAGGACAATTTTCTACTAACACGAGGGTGAAACCACAGGCAAGAGCTAGTAATATTATTAAGTTTATGTGTGGTGTTTTTGTGTGTGTATTTTTTTAACCCATGTTACCATGTCGAGGTACCCTTAAAACCCAATCCCCGAACGGCGGATTCATTTCTTTGTATTCGTGCATCCCCGAACGAAATGGTATTATGAGTCCGGGGACTACGATAATATTAATAACTTATTGAATGAATACGTATGGGAAGACCACTTGCTTGGCAATTCATTAGACGATGCGGTTGATATTTTTTATAACTACCTTCAGAATTTAATTACTGATTACATACCTCACAAAATTATTTACCCTTCAAACTACCCACCATGGTATAACTCAAGTTTAAAAAAAATACTTAAGGAAAAATATAAATACCTTCGTAAATACCGCATTTACGGCAATACATCGGATTATGACTCGTTTATATTACTTCGCGCTAGAGCCAAAGCAGTTGAGGAAGAATGTTATAAATCTTACATTACCAGAACTGAAGATTCTATCATAAAAAACCCAAAAATGTTCTGGTCCTTCATAAAAGCAAACAAAAAGGGCACTAACACTCTCCCGTCCAGTATGTTATTTGAAGGTCAATGCTACAACACAAGTGATGAAATTAGTGATGCTTTCGCAGCGTACTTCCAGTCGAATTTCCTTTCTACTTCAGACCGAAATTCGAGTACCCCAAGTCCAATAAGTGCTCCTACCGACTCTGCACTAAACATAGGCGAGATTGAATTAAATTCAAACCACCTGCTTAGGCTTTTAGAATCTCTAGATCTCTCTAAAGGCGCGGGTCCTGACAACATACCGCCACTATTTATTGTCAAGTGTGCCAAAGGACTAGTTAAGCCACTAACGATTATTTTCACGCGTTCTGTTAAAGAAGGAATTGTTCCTAGTATATGGAAGTACGCGTACATAACACCGGTACACAAAAGTGGGAATAAGAGCGATATTAATAACTACAGACCCATTTCCAAATTATGCCTGTTTGGTAAAATACTTGAACGCATTATCTACACGCAAGTTTACAGTACTTTTTCTTCGATCTTTATTCCCCAACAGCACGGTTTTCTTAAAAACCGATCGACCACTACCAACTTACTGTCTTTTGTCGACTTCGCTACATCCTGTATGGACGATGGAGGTCAGGTGGACTGTATTTTTACAGACTACAGTAAATGTTTTGACCGTATTGACCATAATATACTACTACAGAAGATTTTTTATGCAGGTATTCATGGTAACTTATACCGGTGGATAACATCTTACATAAGGAATCGCTCCCAGGCTGTCGTAGTCAATGGTGTTGTGTCGAAGCGACACGTAGTCCCTTCAGGGGTTCCCCAGGGATCGCTTCTCGGGCCCTTATTATTTAACATTTTTATAAACGACATTCATACATGCTTTCAAAATTCATTATTCCTACTTTACGCAGACGATATGAAGATTTTCAAACGCATAAATACTGTCGGAGACTGCTACTCTTTGCAACAAGATCTCGAAAGACTAGAAAACTATTGTCAATTGAATAATCTGGAACTCAATGTATCTAAATGTTATACTATTACATTTACTCGCAAAACCAGCAGCATATCCTACACATACTTTCTAAAGAAAGACCAACTGAAACGCGTAGATTTTTTACGAGATTTAGGTGTTATACACGATTCCAAACTTACCTACGAAAAGCACGTAGATCACATAATAAACAAAGCTAACAAAGCCATGGGGTTCTTAAAAAGATCTTGTTCCCAGTTTACAGATCTCAAAATAATAAAAATATTGTATTGTTCCTTCGTCCGTAGCTCACTTGAATACTGTTTGCAGGTTTGGAATCCCATGTATGCCATCTATATCTCAAGATTGGAATCTGTCCAGCGAAACTTTACGCGATACCTGCAGTATAAGTGTAAAACCCGCGATCATAATTATGAATCGAGATGCAAAAGGTACCATTTACTACCACTTAGTGAGAGAAGGAATATATCAGATATCTCTTTCCTCGTTAAGTTAGCACAATCTTACATCGACGCCCCGCAACTTCTCTCCAAGATTAATTTACGCGCCCCCACTAGATCTGCTAGAATACCCTTTCTTCTTCTTAACGTTCCCCGCTGCTACACAAAGTACAGACAGAATTCGTTCTTTATAAGATGCGCAAAGTCCTACAATAACTTGATTGACTTTTCTGAACTTGACTTATTCACTACTAAGCCGCGTGTATTCAATCGAATTCTTACGAAACATTGGTTCGATAACTGTTTTATTTAGCACTGTACACGTTATATTATGATTGTGTTGTATTGTTAAAGTGCATACCATCATTGTAATTTATCTTTTTTTTTTCTCTTTCAAGCATGCTCTTCATAGCTATATAATATGCGAAAACATGTCATTGGTTTATAGTTGCATAATTTGTTGTTTTTATTAGTTGTTATATACTGTTTGTTTTCCGATTACAATAAAAAAAAATAAAAAAAAATAAAACCCCCGACGGAAAAGAGGGGTGTTATATAAGTTTGACGTGTCTGTCTGTGGCGTCGTAGCTCTTAAACAAATGGACCGATTTTGATGCGGTTTTCTTTGTTTGATAGCTGACGTGATCGAGATGGTTTTTAGGTACAATTTATACAGATCTGTAGCGACATCTATGGCGTCACATAAAAACTAATCCTGCATCGCGCAATCAAAGTACTCCGCGCGATTTGAATATTTATACGACAGTCCGAAATCATCTATCGGGCAGTTGCCCACCAGACATAACACCCGTCTGGTCGGACGATCCTCCCTTTTCAACGGAGGTACAATATGTGGGCTTTACTCTCTGTTCCACATACCTCTAAAGATCTATCCAAGTGTTCAAGGTCATCAGCTCGTTTGTTCGCTGCGGTAGGAATCTTAAACACATAATGGGTGTTTACTTTAATTTCAAACGTATGTGTAACTTAATATTTGAAATATTCATGAACATGCTAGTGCCATTAAGCTGGTCTGATAATGGAGCTCGAAGGTAAGAGGCGTAACCCTGGATTGCTTATGAGAAACCCATCCAGTTTTGGCTTATTTAGATTCGTCTTAACCAGTTCTATACATTTCTCATGATGATAATGACCTGATGGTAGAACTGGGAGGTGGCTGATGGAACCCTGGAATGGCTACCTAGTAAACTCATCGAATTTGGCCTCATTAGATTCGTCTTTACCTATTCTATACACTTCTTTTGATGACGAGGATCTGATGTTAGAACTGAGAGGTGGCTGATGGGACCCTGGAATGCTTACCAGTAAACCCATCTAGTTTGGACTCGTTAGATTCATCATGAGCAGTTCTATACATTTCTGATGATAAAGAAGATTTGATGCCAGAACTGGGAGGTGACTGATGGAACCCTGGAATGCCTACTAGTAAACTCATTGAGTCGGGGTGGTTAGATTCATCTTAATTAGTTTTGTTCAGTTCTCCTGATGACAAGGATGCTGGAATTGAAACGTAGCTGATATAACCTGGAATGCCTACTAGTAAATTCATCGACTTTGGACTCATAAATGTACAGTCAGGGGTCAAAACAGCAGTTGCACTTCACCAATGCTAAAGTGCCTAAAATTTCTGTATAGTAGACGTTCAATGATCCAAAAGTCGTTTATTCCATACCTTTGATACTATGCTACAAATTAAATCCTAATAATATTATAAATGCGAAAGTTTGTGAGGATGGATGTATGTTTGTTACTCTTTCACGAAAAACCTACTGAACGGATTTGGATGAAACTTTACAGTAATATAGGTTATTCATCAGAATAACACATAGACTACAATTTATAATGATTTTATGTAGTTTTGGTCATAATATAACGATACGTGTCAATTAAGTCGGAAAAAAATCTTCCATCTGAGAGCTATCTTGGCGTGCGCTGCCTAAACCAATGGAGTTACATAAAGATGATGTACCGCAGGATTGTTTGTTTTAAGTAGATCTAAATAAAAGTCCGTGACAGCATATATCTACCTTTTATGTGCAAGCCAGTACAACCAAAATTGTGAACCATAAATCTAATTAAATTTGGTACTATTTTACAATGCACATTTAGTATATAATTATCAAACTCTTATCAAAATGAATACATTTCTCGCATTAAGTATTTAATGTAGATAAACTTTGTCTTTCACACTAAGTAATTTGGCCGAATAGTTTAAAAGTTATCACGATATGATTGACTTGAACGGTTTATCAAATCCTCTGCAACTATGGCACAAGTATAAAACTGCGTTATCAGAGGATATCATGCACAGATTTCAAAGAATGGATCAGGTTAATGATGATCTCTGTTTTAATGAGGCGTTGGGACTAATCGAACACAAAATATTAACAATTTCTGGGAAAAAAATATCCGATTTTGGTCTACCCTCACCGCAGCGTAGAGGAGAGTTGTCGACCGAGTTGATAAAAGAGCTAAGCTATGATACCAACCAGTTAGGTGCTTACGTATGCGAAACTGAGCCACGTTTGCTACCTGATCAAAGAGAGATTTATCACAAAATAGTAGGACGAGTTGAGAATGGGGAAGGTGGACTTTTTTTCCTTGATGCCCCGGGTGGTACAGGAAAAACTTACTTGCTTAATTTACTTTTGGCAAAAATTCGTGGCGGCCATAACGTTGCATTAGCTGTGGCTTCCTATGGAATTGCTGCTACATTGCTAAGCGGTGGACGGACAGCACATTCTGTCTTTAAATTACCTCTTAATCTGGCGAGTGAAGAAACTCCATCGTGTAACATCAGCAAAACCAGTGCCCGTGGCCTCCTCTTGCAACAGTGTAAATTAATCGTGTGGGACGAGTGCACAATGTCACACAAACGTGCCATCGAAGCTCTTGATCGTTGTTTACAAGACTTACACGGCAAAGAAACAATAATGGGTGGTGTGGTTGTTTTATTGGCTGGGGACTTTCGGCAAACTTTGCCTGTCATCGAGCGAGGCACTGCAGCAGACGAAATTAACGCATGTCTAAAATCCTCATATTTATGGACCAAAGTTGAAAAGCTGCACCTTATAACCAACATGCGTGTCCAGTTATTTAGTGATCTAGAGTCGGGTGCGTACGCTGAAAAACTGCTTGAGATAGGTGAAGGTCGAATCGAAACTGACGAAGAAGGTATGGTTCTATTCACTAACCAATTTTGTCACGTTGTGGATTCGGAAGACGCACTCATTGCTCAAGTTTTTCCAAATTTGCAACAGAACATCCACGATGAAAGTTGGCTATGTGAAAGAACTATACTAGCACCAAGAAATGAGACAGTTGCGAAAATCAATAACATTATCTTGGACCAAGTAACCAGCGATGCAACAACCTACAACTCTATCGACACAGTCATGTCATCTGAAGACTGTACAAGCTACCCCGTGGAGTTTCTTAACTCTTTGGAACTATCCGGGGTGCCATCACATAAGCTCCAATTAAAAGTCGGTATACCGGTTTTGTTAATGCGTAACTTGGACGCCCCGAGACTATGTAATGGCACTAGATTGCGAGTTAGGGAACTAGGCAGGCATATTGTAAAGGCCACAATTTTAACTGGAGAAGCTAAGGGTGAAAATGTTCTTATTCCACGCATCCCAATAATACCCAATAACTTACCCTTTAATTTCAAACGTTTACAGTTTCCACTTAAAGTTGCATTTTCTATGACCATCAATAAATCGCAAGGGCAAACTTTGAAAGTAGCGGGGATACATTTAGGCACGCCCTGTTTTTCCCATGGGCAGCTTTACGTAGCTTGCTCACGTGTTTCTAAATCCCAAAATCTTCTTATTTACGCTGAACAAAAAAAAATCAAATAACATAGTAGGTATACAGGAGTATATTGCAGTAAAAACACAGATAAATTAACACAGATGTTCACCTATTCCAATTACGTACCACATAATTCTTTAGTTATTACAAAATCTATTAAAAAAAACCGGCCAAGTGCGAGTCGGACTCGCGCACGAAGGTTTCCGTACCATTGTCTATAAAAAACGGCGAAAATAACACGTTTATTGTATGGGAGCCCCCCTTAATATGTACTTAATTCTTATTCGTATTTGTTGTTATAGCGGCAACAGAAATACATCATTTGTGAAAATTTCAGCTTTCTAGCTATCACGGTTTATGAGATACAGCCTGGAGACAGACAGACAGACGACGGAGGCTTAGTAATAGGGTCCCGTTTTACCCTTTGGGTACGGAACCCTAAAAACCGCAGCAAAATCCGTTGCGTAGTTTTAAAAAAATTAAGCATTCATAGGGAAAAAGAAAGCTTCTTTGTTTTATACTATGTAGTGATTAAATGCAAGTAACATTGGTCCGACCTGTTTAGTTGTCAGTGTTTAGTAATCCGTTTGTGCTGGATAGGATAAGGTTTCCTTTTAAATTTGTAATCTTGGTGTACAATAAAGTGTATATAAATAAATAAATAATAATCTCAAGCCTACTTTTTATAAACACACCATACAGGTAAAGATTGATGAAGAAACCACTGGACTTATCATTTTGAAATTTGCAGAGTTCTATTATAGCTTAAAATAATGAGCACTTAGAAAGGAATTCAGATAATTCCACCCTCAAGAGATACCCTCTAAATATTAGGTATAGGAGTTCAAAGATTGTATGGAAACTAATTTTGAAGTTAGAAATCTGGGATGTAGGTACGTTGTGAAGGTACATTAAAAAAATATCAGTATTTTAAAAAAAATGTCACGTAACTTAATGTGGCAGACCAAATTCTACGCGAGCGAAGCCGCGGGCAAAAGCTAGTCATTCATAAACCATTGACCCTCTTCTACAAAAAAATGTTAGTCACTTTGGCATTAGCAGAGTGCAACTGCACTTTTGACCCCTGACTGTACATTGTCGGTTACGAAACACGTTATCGTAGCGCAAAATTACAGAAAGCATTGCATAGCTTTATAGAAAATGTTGTAATAAAATAGGAGTAATAAACCAAATGGATAGGGAAGTATAACGTTCTATTATCCTTTGTTAGTTAATAACATCGGACGGTGGGTGACGGTACCGTACCGTAAAAATATAGCTCTTAGACATATATAGGGTGACTGGCAATTAGTGTACGATACTAAAAACAAGTGATTGTGCTCATGATAACAAACAATTTTTATTATGGGAGCAAAACCGAAATCGCGAAAAAAATATCAGCTGTTCAGTACATTAAATAAAATAAATAAAATAAAAAAAAAAAATAAAAATAGCCTTTATTGCTTTTCTTTTCCTAATACTTACAATGAATATTTACATGCCTTAAAACTAGTTTATAATTTAAAAGGTTCTATTTCCTAACATTTTATTTTTACTTATTTTCTATTTATTTACTTATTTATTTATCGGCAACCGGTTTAGCTTGTCCTTCGACAAAGGCCTCCTCTAAAGCTTTCCATTCTCCTCGGTCTTTTGCTATTCTTGTCCATTCTGGACCAGCTACTTTTTTTATTTCGTCTTCCCATCGTGTCGTCTGACGTCCTTTATTTCTTTTTCCATCTCTTGGGTACCACTCTGTTATTAATCTCGTCCATTTTTCATTTCTATCTCTTAACATATGACCTGTCCATTTCCATTTCAGAGATTTATACACCTTTTCTACATTTTTAAATTTGGTTTTTTCTTTAATGTCATCCAGCCTTGCTCTATCTCTTCTCTTTACCCCGACTACGCTTCTTTCAATGCTGTTCTGACAAACGTTCAGCTTGTTTAAAAGTTGTTTTGTTAAGGCCCATGTTTGACAGCCGTATGTTAAGCAGGGTAAGATGCACGTATTATATACTTTTCCTTTATACTTGATAGGCATGTCCTTATTTTTCATAATTTCGCGTAGTGACCAAAACCTTTTCCAAGTGTTGGCGATTCTTCTATTTATTTCCCTATTCATTGTGTCCTCTGGGGATATCAATTGTCCTAGATAGATATATTCGTTTACGAATTCTATTTCTTCGCCGTTCACTCTGATGGGCACTGGTTGGTTGGAGTTGGTTATGACTTTTGTTTTTGTTGTGTTCATGGACAGCCCTGCAATAGCACTTTCATCTGATAGTTGTTGTATCATTATTTCTAAGTTACGTGGACATTCTGAGAATAAGATAATGTCATCAGCGAATCGTAAGTGGTTTAACTTCTCACCATTCACGTTAAGGCCGTATTTATCCCAATCCATGTTTCTAAATATTGCTTCTAGAACTGCAGAGAACAGCTTAGGTGAGATTGGATCCCCTTGACGAACTCCTCTGTTGATGGGAAATTCCTCTCCTGTTCTATCCAGCTTTATCTGCGCAGTGCTTTTTGAGTAGATATTTTTTAGAATTCTTATATATTTTGCTTGTACTCCTTGTGACTGTAGTGCGTCCCAGATGTATTCGTGTTCCAGAGAATCAAATGCCTTATTAAAATCTATGAATGCCAAGTAATATACTTTATTGTATTCTTTGTATTTTTGTATCACTTGTCTTAAAACATGAATGTGGTCTACGGTGGAATAATTAGTTCGAAAGCCTGCCTGTTCTTTAGGTTGGTTTTCTTCCAGAGAGATAGTTATTCGGGATAATATTATTTTAGAGAACACTTTATATATGTTTGACATTAGACTTATAGGTCTGTAGTTTTTAATATTTCCCTTGTCACCTTTCTTGTGTAAAAGTATTATAATAGCTTTTGTCCAATTAGTTGGGATGTTTTCGCTCTCCATAATTTCATTAAATATTTCCGTTAGTTTTTGGGCAAGTACTGGCATTGTAGTTTTCAAAAGTTCGTTTGTTATTTGGTCTGGTCCAGGTGCTTTCTCTAGTTTTTGTGATTTAATGGCCTTCTCTGTCTCTTCTTTCAATATTGCTGGTATTATTTCTGAGTCTGTCATGGTGTCATGTCCTTTTTCATTTATCTTTGATTTTGTACTACTATAAAGAGTTCTATAATAATCTGTGGCAATTTCTACTATCTCAAATCTTTTGCTTGTGCTTATTCCTTTTGTGTTTTTCATGTTTGGCATCCAATCTTTTTTGTGGTCGAGTGCCTTAAGAGCCTTTCTTACACCTCCAGTTTTTTCAATGCAACTTATTAGGGTATTATTTCTTTTTAGTTTTTTATCCTTTCTAATATTTAAATTTATTTGTTTACTAAGTTCTGCAATTTTGTGGTGATTTTTTCTATTTTCCTTTCTTTGAAGAAGATCTTTTCTCTCCTTAAGTAACTTTTGTGTTTCCAGAGAAATAACTTGTTTTCCTTCTGCATTTGCCTTCCTCGTCTCGACTACAAGTAATTTCACAAATTTGTCATATTTATCTTGGGTTGATAGACTTTCTTCTTCGTTTATGTTTAATGATGATTTTAAGTTAGTCAGAAGAGTGCTACTGTGACCCGTGCATTTTAGTGCGGTGGTGTTTGTTTGATATGTTCTTCTTTTTATGATTTGAGTCCTTGCAAGAACCGCTCTAATCATTCTGTGATCAGTATTGAAATTCAGACTTTTTATAATGGATACGTTTCTAAATAACTTTGGTCTGTTTGACATAACGAAGTCTATTTCATTTTTATGGATTCCGTTAGGTGATCTCCAGGTCCATTTATTCAACTGTTTTTTTTTATAAAAGCTATTCAGGATACTTAAGTGGTTTTGTAATGCAAAGCTAACTATTCTTTCACCATTTTTAGTTCTTTTCCCATATCCGTACTTGCCTATGATTTGTTCTTCACCTATTTTACATTCTCCTATTTGTCCATTAAAATCTCCCATTACAATAATATTCTTATGTGCATATTGAACAACAGTTTGTAAATCATCGTAGAATTTTTTTGTTTTAGCTGTATCTATTTTTTTATCTGACTCTGTTGGTGAATAGGCTTGTATAATTGTCCATTTTTCATGTTTATGTTCTTTCGAGATTAGGTTTATATTAATTAGTGCTATTCTTTCAGAAATTCCTTTTATTTCTTCTATGTTATTAGATAGTTCCTTTTTGATCAAAAACCCGACACCATAGAGTCCTGGCGTCTCTCCTTTGTAATGTAAGATGTATTTTCCATGATCCTCAATTCCTTCGCCAATGCGTCTCATTTCGCTTATTCCAAGAATATCCCATTTCAGCTTATCTATTGCTAATTCCAATTCTATGAGTTTCTCATCGGATTTTAGTGATCTTGTGTTCAAAGAAGCTATGTATACGTCCGAAGGTTTCGAAGTTTCTTTATTATGTTTATAGTGTGTTTCTTTCTTTTCCTTTAGAGGGTGATGGTCTTTTTCCCCCACGATGACCAGTCGGCTTGGGGGAGGTTGGTGATTTAACGTTTTTCTATTTTCTGCTTTATCTTTTTGTTGTTTTTTCCGTTTGCCGATTTCTAATTGCTATTTATTTTTCTGATTGCTAGTTGAAGGGATAGGCTGTTGGTTTGGTTTAACTCTCATTTTTTCAAATGCATTTATTACGTTGCCCTTATAATGTGTGGCAGTCTGTTGTTTCTTTGCTTGGGAGTTAGAACTTGGTGAAGTAGACAATTCTCTTTTCCTTTTCTCGTTTTCGTGACTATTTTCCTTGACTATGAGTTTATCATATTTTAAGTAAGCAATATTTCCTTTGTTTCTTTCTTCCTTGAGCTTAGCTTGTAGGGATTTCCTTTTATCTAGGACTTCTTTGGGATAGTCATCTGTAATATAAATTTCTTTTAACAGCTTTTTGTTTTTCATAACCTCGTCTTTCTTCCAGTTATTAACAAAAGAGAGAAGAATTGGTCTCGGCTTGCCTTCTTTACTTTTCCCTAAGCGGTATATTTTGTTTACTTCGTGGCCTTCTATTGTGACATCTAAATCACATTTGAATATATTGTTTATCTTTCTTAATAAATCAGTGGTAGAGCTCTCAGACTCCATACAGCCGAAGATTATAATATTATTATTTTTCTTTTCTCTCTTTAGATATTCTATCTCTTTTTCTAAATTTTCTATTTTTAGTTTCAGATGTTTGTTTTCTTCTATAATTGGTTCCAATTTTTCCTCCATTCTCTCCATTATTGTGTTGGTTATGGTTTCGCTAAGTTCTCTTGTTTGCTCTTTCATATCTATTTTTAATTTGTCGTACAATAGTTGAAATTGTTCATCCATTTTAGCCTTGTCGACTTTGTGGAATGAAACTTGTACAATATTAGTGTAGTAGTAAATGTTTATCTCTCACTGGCAACCCTACGATGACAGCTGACGAATGATATCCGAACTCGACTTCGACTATTTTTTTTATGTTTTTCCGTCTTACTTTGTGCCGGTAATAATATTTGCATTCATAAATAATTTGATGTTTTCCATAAATCGTTAAAAAAGTTTCGAAATTTGCGGGGCTCGAACTCGTGACCACGTCGTGTAGCAAGTTAGCAACTTATGTAGCTACTTAAACCACTCGACCACACAACACTTTACAAGTGGTGACGAAATTTGTGATCGCTATGCGCTAGTAGATGAATAATGCGCAGGCGACGGCGGGGACAGCGGCGGTTAGCGCGGGAGGTATCGAGAGATCTGCGGGTTGTCGTAGGTCAGGGATGGAGTTCGTTATCAACACTTTTTAAATTTAGAGTTTTTTTCCACAGTTTTATTTTATTATAACTTTGTATTACTTAATCCGATCACCACGGAATTTGCACAGTTCAATAGGTCACTTCACTAGCTTTAAGTCAACAGTATATTATTGTTACAATATCCACTTTTTACCACATTTCTTATTTAAAAACTGAGGAACAACAATAGCAACGTTCCGTCTTCACTGGCACCAACTTAACGTTTTTGTACATTAGGCAAACATAAATAAATGTACTGAACAGCTGATTTTTTTCGCGATTTCAGGTTTGTTCCCATAGTAAAAGTTGTTGGTTATCATGAGCACAATCACGTGTTTAAGTATCTTACACTAATTACCAGTCACCCTATATAGTGCAAAATCTGTCCCTAGACCGCACAAAAATGTTCGGTTTCGGTTTTAAGTTAAGTTTTAAGTTTCGCGGCTCGCTAGTTGATAATAGAAAATGTAAATTTAAGTAGTTATCACAATGAGGTGTGCCCCGCTTGGGCGGAGCACCGCCGTGTCCTCGTAGGGGTGATCGACAGCGACAACCTCTCGCACCGGGCCTTGGTACAGGCCATGGTCCGGAGCGTGGAGGAATGGCAGGCGGTCGCCTCCTTCTACGAAGCAGTAATGCTAGCGAAGTTCACACGCGTGGTATGGGCTTGCAGATGACGAGGAATGGGGAGCTCGCCGCCCGGCCGTCTGGTAACCATCCGGAACAATCCCGAGTCATCGACAACGGTGCGTAGTGTTCCATGCGCGACTCTAAGAAATGTCAGCAAAACCGTGGGGGCCCAGCAGGGTCAAAGCCTACTGGGGCCGTGGGTTGACTTCCGAAAGGGAAACCCGGGGTCCTGGAACCTAGATCTTTGCCTAAAGATGGAACATAGGTGTGGTTTTAGTCAGTAAAAGTCTGAGACGCCCTCTCGCTCCGCCCTAAAGCGAGAGACTCTTTGGATGATTTCCACCTGAAAAAAAAAGTAGATGGGTTCTATGATTAATTTAAGAAGAGTGAAATAAAAAACCCCCGACGCAAAAAAGCAGAAAATAAGTAAAAAATAAGTTAATAAATCACTCTTTCGGCCGTTTTTTCCTTCATTAAAAGAATCTAGAAATATTTTATAGCTCAGAACTGTGTGGTTCTTTCTTCAAAAGTCCATCTCGGACTCCAACCTGCATGGTTCTCATATGATTTGACCATTACATGTTTGCTGTATGGACTTTAAAAGAGACTTTGACCCCTGAGTTTGTTTCGATGTTTCTTCTCAGGGTAGTCAGCTAGGAAACACCGGCTTCATTTAGTTTAAAATAACAAAAAAATTAACGTGTAACGTGTGTTTTTAAAAAACCTATTTGTAAATTAAATATCATTTATCATTTAAAGATAAGCGTCGCTGAGTCGGAAAACCGCAATTTTCTGTAAAACATTTAAAAATAGCAGTTTGTTATTTTCTTTATTTTAAAGCTAAATAAACTTCTTCACATTGCGGTCCCCCGACTCAGCGCCATATCTGACTACTTACCATTTAGTTGTCTGGTATTTTTGCTGAACTGGACCTATTTGGCGCAGCCGTGAGACACACATTGTGTCAGTGCTTTTTTTTTCTTTGTTGTCTTAAATTTTGTTTTTACAGTGTGTGTATCCATGCGTGCCAAATAAAATATTTTTCTTTCTTTCTTTCTTTCTTTCTTTCCATATCTCATTTAGTCACGCACCGCAACCTGTGATGCAACGGTATCCTTACATTTTTTTATAATTATTGACAGGCTCGCGTTTGACCACTAACTCACCTGATGGTAACTGGTGATGTGATCTACGACGGAACACGCTTGCCCAAAAGTACCTAACCTATTCACTCTTGACTTAAAGACCCCTAGGTTGTAGCTACCAGGAAACACAGACTCTGGCAGGGAATTTCACTCCTTAGCTGTACTTATAATAAATCGCTTACTAGGCCAATCATGCTGTTATGCTATGCAATTATAACTGAATCCAATATAAAAAGAATTATCAAGATATATCGATAAACAAAAAAATTAGGCCCGAATTGATAACCCCAATAACTAAGAATTCGCACAAAAAAAATTGTTGAAATGCCAGTGTACCTACTTTGCGTACGCTTGGTGTTGTGAAATGGTATTTACCTACCTATTTTGTGGAATCTAACAATATATAAAACGAGCAACTGACTAACTGACATATCATATATTTGCAGGCGCAGGGTAGCCAGCCTATCGGTATTCTACAGGTTGCATTTTGGAGAGTGTGCGCGGGAATTGCATGACTTGATTCCGCCATCTCATTTCTACCATCGGACAACCCGACGTACGGCGAGTATCCACCCTTACGTTGTTGAAACTTCAACGGTCCGGACTAAGCGTTTCGCTTCGTCGTTTATACCGCGTACATCAAAGGACTGGAACAATTTGCCTGCTGCGGTCTTCCCGTCCAACTATAATTTAAGTGCCTTCAAGGCTAGAGTGAATAGGCTCTTAATAAACTAGTGCGTCTTACCATCAATGATTGCAATACTGCTTACCATCAGGTGGGATCGCAATCAAGCACTGGTTTATATCAATTTAAAAAAAAAAAAAAAAATATCAACGCACAGCCAAAACTACTGGGAGTAGGAACGTGAAATTTTTTTAAAAGGCTTCCTTTTATGACGTAGGTAAGCAAGCACTAAGATGGGATTTTTGAAAATTCAAGTTTTGTGGGGGTGAAACGGGGGTCCAAAGGTTGTATGGAGAAACCTACTTTTACGCGAGCGATTCTGCTGGCACAAGCAAGCCTAACAATAAACAGACATGAAATATTCTAGCAATCTCGGAAGATTTAGGTACTATCATTTCTTAAAAAGTTCAAAGAATAGGTCTATGTCCAAGTCTTTCCTCAGATCTTCACCAAATTTAAATGGGACAGCCTGGAAGAAAAATTTATTCGTAAGAATCGGTCAAAATACAAAAAAAAAACATTTTAACTCACAAGTTTGATTTTTTCACAGCTTCAGACCGCAGACCTGAGTATATGGTTTTAATTTCAACTCGATACCTTCACGCATTTTCGAGATAAAGGGTCTTGACAGACAGACATACAGACAGATATACAGACAGACGTATGCAGTCACGTTTTATGTACGAAACGTTACGGAATTATAATCATCAATACAACGCTCTCAGTTCGTCTTACTACACTTAAATGACTCTTTTGGAAGAAAGCCGTAAGCGTGAATCATACATATTTTTATCAACTTACAACATTAGCCTAAAAAATAAGAAAATATAGTTTTTCAATACACTTACTCGAAAACCCGCTCTTATCACACCGCTTTTAGGCATGCAATAGACTGTTTTCCGCACTAGAGCAGAAAAATGCGCGTGCTCTCCCCCGCCAAAATTTTATTACATTTAACGTATCAGGCTGGGCGCGCATCGACCCCACCAGTCGCCGGTCAACCCCCGTTTATTCATTTCTTCGTAAGTGTATTGAAAAAAGTCGTTTGATACACGTGCAAATTTGTCACTGCAGCCCTCGGCTCCATAACACAGTCGCCTACGGCTCGTGCGAATTCCGCCTCGGTCGCAATGACAAAGTTTCTGGACTTGTATCAAAATGTACTATAATTGCAGGCTACCTTTGAGCATCCCCCCTAAAGTGTTTCTTTCTTCTTCAACGATCAAAATATATACCTAAGCATAATCAGCATTCAGCAGGCCTCCTCTCTAGGAGAAGGTATGGGCCGGAATCCACCACGCGGGCCCAGTTCATATTGGTGGATGTTACATGTCTACAAAGTTTTGACTCGAGGACACACAATGTTTTCCTTCACCGTTTTGAGAGCAATGCTGATTAAATAAATTACACAAAGTAATGTGCCTGGCTGGGTTTGAACCCGTGACCTATTCTCGTAAGTCTGGGCCGTTACCACTGGGCGACGACTGTCCTCAACAAACAAACAGATCGAAACAAATTATCATGACTAGTTAGTTAGTGAAACAATAAAGAGATTAGTGTATAATTGGCACAATAAACTCCATTGTATCAGATATCAGTGGTTACTGATAGATGTTAGTAGTTAGTGTCGGTCGATGGCGGCAGGAACAGGTCAAAATGGTGTCACCTTTCTTCAGACAGGTACATAAATATTGTTGTTTATTTTTAGTGAACAAAAATGTGCCCAAAAAGTGTGTGTTCTGTGATTAACAGTGTGGAATTTTCGGTAAAAAAATATTTTCAATACACGGACTCGAAAATCCGCTCTTATGCACGCAATTTACTGTTTTTCGTACTAGTGCGGAAAAGTGCGCGAGCTCGCCCCTGTCACAATTTGTTACATTTATCGTATCTGGCTGGGCGCTATGCAACCCCCACGAGTTGCGCGTAAATCCCTGTTTATTTATATATATCTTCGTAAGTGTATTGAAAAACGTCGCTTGATACACGTGGAAATCTGTCACTGCAGCTTCGGCTCCATAACGCTCGGGCGTATTCCGTATCAGTCGTTTCTTAATTTATTATAAGGTTTGACTACATAACTCACTAAAATACGAGTAATACTTATTTATTCAACAACAAAATAATAAGAAAAGCTAATTAAATTAACTAAAAACAATCTAAAATATGGCATCGAAAAACTCGTCCGCATCGCTGTCGACTGATAATATGTTGCCCAGGTAAAAATCAGCTTTTGCGTCACACAAAATGTCAACAAGGCGTTTATATAAATCTTTAAGTAATTAAACACTTGGACCCCACGATCCGAGACTTTCGACCCCAAACGGCTCGAAAATATAACTGCCAACAAAGTTGTTATATTTCTGCCACTTGAGGCCGCTGCGAAAGCACCAGCATAGCACGACGAGCTAGGAAGATGGTGCAAAAGTATTGACACAAAATAAGTAGCGTGTTACACAGACAGCTTAGCACAAAGCCTGTCCAAATTTAGTTCAATAAAGGATCCCCGAAACGGTCAATTGCGATTGACAATATTTATATAATTACTTACTGGCTTGTACTTCGGACAAAGGATAAGCATTGCCATTCAGCGTGGCAATGCCGCCAGTCTTTTGGGTACATTACCAGTCGACAGCGATGTGGAGGAGTTTTTCGACGCCGTACTTTAGATTGCTTTTTTTAGTACTTTAAGGTTTTTATTTTTATTTTGTAAGTTAGTTTTAATTACGTTATTATTAGATTTAAATGTATATAAAATGAATTACTTACTATTACTTATAAAAAAACTGGGCAAGTGCGAGTCGGTCTCGCGCACTGAGGGTTCCGTACAAACTTGAAAGGTAAATTGCGGTTTACGATTTATGACGTATTAAAAAAAAACTACTTACTAGATCTCGTTCAAACCAATTTTCGGTGGAAGTTTGCATGGTCATGTACATCATATATTTTTTTTAGTTTTATCATCGTCTTATTTTAGAAGTTACAGGAGGGGGGGACACATTTTACCACTTTGGAAGTGTCTCTCGCGCAAACTATTCAGTTTAGAAAAAAATTATATTAGAAACCTCAATATCATTTTTGAAGACCTATCCATAGATACCCCACGTATGGATTTGATGAAAAACAAATCTTGAGTTTCAGTTTTAAGTATGGGGAACCCCCAAAATTTATTGGTTTTTTTTTCTATTTTTTGTGAAAATCTTAATGCGGTTCACAGAATGCATCTACTTACTAAGTTTCAACAGTATACTTCTTATAGTTTCGGAAAAAAGTGGCTGTGACATACGGACGGACAGACAGACAGACATGAAGAAACCATAAGGGTTCCGTTTTTTGCCATTTGGCTACGGAACCCTAAAAGACGTACTAAACAGTGAGTGAGAACCTACCTACCTCTCAGACAGGAATTTATGTGTACAATTATGATAATGGTTGCTTCTTTCTAAGTCCGATTTACTTTACTCAGTCTATTTATTGTATTTATTTTAATTTTGTTTTTGTTCTGCGTTGACATTATCATTTGACTATATTAATTTTGTTTTTGTTCTGCGTTGACATTATCATTAGTATTAATCTCTGACCTCACAAAATGTTTTTGAATTTACTACAATTTTGCATGCCTAATTTGTTAAAACACAATTATCTGAGCATTCACATGACATCCAGAAATGTATAATTTATTGTATTGTGTTCTGCAATAAAGATTTGACTTTGACTTTGACGCCAATTGAGGTCAAAAATTGATCGTCTACTATAAACAATTGAAGCAATTGTCAATACTTACTTACATTGTCATTCACGTAAATATTGACATCGCAATTGACCGTTTCGGGGACCCACCCTTAGAGGAGGTATTTACTGAATTTTAAAATGGTAACAAAATGCCTACCACGTATGTATTTGTAATATCGCAGTACATAAAAATGTCTCTTTTTTTTCTGAGTCCTTTACAATGCTAGCTAGAAAAATAGAGTGACTTTAAAATGAACCTCAAAATAATTAGCAGTTTTTGAGTTCCGTTCGTCCGGTCCAAATGTAAAAACGGATAATTTTTTTTTTTTTTTTTTTTAATTGATATAAACTAGTGCTTGACTGCGATCCCACCTGATGGTAAGTGGTAATGCAATCGTTGATGGTGAGGCGCACTAATTTATTGAGAGCCTATTCACTCTAGCCTTGAAGAGACCCAAATTATAATCGGACGGGAAAACCGCAGCAGGCAAATTATTCCAGTCTCTCGATGTACGCGGTATAAACGACGAGGCAAAACGCTTGGTCCGGACCGTAGAGGTTTCAACAACGTAAGGGTGGATACTCGCCGTTCGTCGGCTTGTCCGATGGTAGAAATGAGATGGTGGAATCAAATCATGCAATTCCTGCGCACACTCTCCAAAATGAATTCTGTAAAACACCGAAAGGCTGGCTACCCTACGCCTGTGCTCAAGACTTTGTAGATTGGAATTAACCAGATCTGGATCACCAATTAGCCTCTTTGCACGCCTTTCCACTGAGTCCAAAGCTGCCAGGTGGCATTTTGCAGCACCAGCCCATATGTGGCTGCAGTACTCTACACACGAACGGACCTGTGCTTTGTATAACATTAAAAGCTGCCCTGGTGTGAAGTACCGCCGGACCTTTGCAAGTAATGCTCTCGTGTGTCCGTCTTTCAGTATGACTATCAAAGTTAATTTACTCCAAATCCAAAGGACCGATTTAGTTGTAATTAGGCGCGCATATGACTTTTTGCAGCCCAAATATAGACATGGATCGTAAAAAATAAATTTGAATATGGGGTTACTTTTAAGGGAATAATTCTAAAATAAAAGTGTATCGAACGGTCTCATGTGGCCTATCAAATGTAAAGGCTTATTGTAGGAGTCTCAAATATGTTTGTTTTCATATTTCTTACCCAAGATTATGTATGGATAGATCAGGTTACTTAATAATTATACTTCTTGCATGATGGTCTGGATTAAGTCAGGCCTTGATCTAACACCAGTTAAAATGACGCAAAAGTAAACAATTAACCAATGACTAGGAATTATTAATCAATCTTTGTTTACGCCCTGATTATAGATTCTTATTACGTGCTGTCTCTAATATTGTTTGACATAACGTTTTCGCATAACTTTTATTAGCATAATAATATGCACACAAACACACACACATGCATACCTAAACAAAACACACATGAACAACAAAGCACAATATTTACAAAACTTGTATAGAACATGTCTGAGAGAGAATTAATGAAGATGCAATATTGTAATCACATCCATTAAAAGAGTGGAAGACCTGGTGACCACTGATACAGGCCAAAAGCACAGTATAGATATTATATGGAACAGTACGGAAACTACCTACAAATGTTCGAAACGGCTCACTCACACAAACATACGCATCGACGAGACACCTAAGCGGCATTCGCTACTGACAGGACCGCGAGAAACGCTTAGGAGTCTCGTCGATGCGTATGTTTGCGTGAGTGTGCCGTTTCCAATATTTTTTAAAAGCCTACCTTAGGCACCAGTTTCCCACAGTATGAACCCAATTATTGTCATTGTCTTAGTTTTGTAATTGCTGTGATAATGTGGTGAGAAAAAAAAACTTTGGCATAATACAGTGGTTAGCATAATTATCATTTGGTCTAATTTGTTTTGGGATTATTTGGCGAAACATACATTTTTAAGGCGTAATATTTATTCATCTATTATGTTAATTATGTTAATCAAAACGGTACTAAGTTACAGGTATCTTAAATTTGATAATTTGTTTTTTATATAATTTTAATATAGATATTATTCCTAAGTAATTTATACTTACGTTACTGTTTTGATTAGTGTTGCAACAGAACTTTGCTTCCGCTTCCGCTTCTGCAGAAGTTCCGCAAGCTTTTTCCCACACATCAGAAGAGGCGCGGGGGCGGTACACAAACGTGTCGCAACGAGTTTTCTTTATTATTATATTTTTTGGTTCATTCTGTGCATCACCACGCCTCATGACGTGATTACGACGTAAACCTTCTGTTTTAAAAATAATAATAATAATATTGTGCTTTTTTTCATACTATTAACACTTCTTCTTCCGCTTCTGTTTCCGCTTTCGCAAAGATTTACTTTTGACATCTGTTTCCGTTTCCGCTTCCGTTATGTACTTATAATTTGTTAGTTCTAAATTTGCGCCTTGTTCCGCCAAATAAAATGTTTTTCTTTCTTTCTTTCTTAAGACACTTCCGTTGCATCACTAGTTTTGATAATACCTACTTGGTGGTTCAATTTAAGAGGGCCCTTCCCAACTCGTCCGGTGTCTACGTGAGCATTGTTTATAAGTTTGTTGTTTCAACTAACGCAGTCCAATGGAACGTTTGGTAAAGAGGCAACGCGAAATAATAGCATTCGGTAATTACGATACTCCCTCGAATATTTTATAAAACTTGTTCCAGGAAATACGTGTTTTTTTTTTAAAAACCCCTAAAAGTTTTTGGAAAAACATTCAGAATCTCGATTAAATGTGCAAATAAGTATAAAGATTATTTTAACTTATAATTCCAAATCAATCCGAAGTTACCACATGTTAAAATTAAACCCGTTTTATAAATCGGCAATTCCATAGGTACCTTCTCAATATTTTTACAAGCACCAATGAAGAGTTATTTATGGTTTTAGGGCCATAGTCAACACTTTATAGTTTCTTATATAAACCTGAGGGAATATAAATTTTTGTCTGGCGTCAACTCAACGGCGAGTCAACTTATAATTTAAACTAGCTGTTTCGGCCAGTTTCACCCGCGTCTTTAGTTACTGCTCTACTCCACCGCATCGCCGCGTGATGTTATAGTATAGTCTATAATATATTCTATTCTATTCTATTCTATTCTATTCTATTCTATTCTATTATATTCTATTCTGTTCTATTCTGTTCTGTTCTGTTCTATTCTATTCTATTCTATTCTATTCTATTCTATTCTATTCTGTTCTGTTCTGTTCTATTCTATTCTATTCTATTCTATTCTATTCTATTCTATTCTATTCTATTCTATTCTATTCTATTCTATTCTATTCTATTCTATTCTATTCTATTCTATTCTATTCTATTCTATTCTATTCTATTCTATTCTATTCTATTCTATTGGCTGCTGCCAGCAGCTTCGCCCAAGTGATAATAGAAAATTATCCCAAGGGAACATACTGTTGGGATAACAAGAATACTGTGTGCTATTCAACGATATGATCTACCCGTTTACCGAATTTCATCCAAATCTGTTCAGCCGTTCGAGCGTGAAGAAGTATGAAACATACACACACATTCACAAAATTTTGCCTTTATAATCACTGTTTTGATGAAAACTGCATGGAAATCCGATTAGAAGTTTTTTAGTTGATCGCGTTCATATAGACAGACAAATGGGGAACTTTGTTTATTGATTTGACTGGCCTGTTGGTCTAGTGGTTAGTGGCCCTGACTGCTATGCCGGAGGTCGTGGGTTCGCTTCCCACCCAGGACAAATGTTTGTGTGATGAGAACGATCATTTGTTCTGTGTGGGTGTAATTTATCTATAATATGTATGTATTTAGAAATATATAAGTATGTTTATCAGTTGTCTAGTACTCATAACACAAGCTCTGCTTAGCTTGGGACTAGACGGCGTTGTGTGATAGTTGTGGAATATTATTATTATTATCTCTGTTTCTCTTATTTACATATAATTTACATTTTTAAATATTTCTTAAAAAAATATTTAAAAAGAATGATTTAAAAATATAAAAAATAGTGGTGTCGGGAGCAGAGTCCAAGCTGCCAGTGGTTAGGGCTCCAGAGACAGGAACCTCCTCATTATTATTATATTAGTATAGATATGTCTTTGTACATGAACTTCATAGATAAAGGCCTAATATTAAGTTAAAATTGAGATTGTTAATTAAGGAAAAACTCTGTGAAAATGAAGAACCATTAAAGAAGATATAAATTGAATGTTTAATTTCCAATCGGAAATTATTTATTTATAACTGAACAAACAAGACATTAATAAATAAAATAGCAACTATTCTGCCTAAATAAGGAAAAATATACTTGTTTTTCCTTAACTTTGTCCTGAGCAAAACCAGAAGACGATAAAATTTATTAACTGTTTAATAAAACTATTTTATGGCCCTTCCTCAACTGCTTGCTTAAAACGAATGATTTTAAATTAAAACAAAGCTCAAATAGAAATTTCCAAATGGAAAAACTGTTTAAACAAGACAACGAAAAATGTGGTAAGCGTCAGAACCCGGACCATTAGCAATGTTTGAAGTTTAGAAAATACCAAAATTCATTACATTTGTTTACTTTTTTCTTGTTATATATATTTTTTTTTCTTTGATATCATTCGTCTATTACTTATTTGTTTCACATCACACTATATACAAACGCATACATTATCTTATGACTATTTATCACACATATCACATTTCTCTAATTATCAACATTCTAGTGCGCATCACCGCTATTTATTACACTACAAAACTGTTTTGCGTCCGTTACGTCACAACCTCAGGTTCAGTTGAAAACCAGCGTCAGACACTAGTTGTAGGGCAATCATGCTGAACTGGACCTATTTATTTATTTTTATTTTATTTTATTTTATTTTATTTGGGTGGCTTACAGCTAACAATACAAAATATAAGACAACAAAGTAGATCACGATGAGCCATTTACAAGCCTCCACATATAGTATGAAAGTATTGTTACAGTGAAAAAGAAGTAATTGAGATATACAAAGTTTGGTAGGAAGAAAATATAGAAGATAATAATGTAATGCAATTACAAAACAATGCTTTTAGACATAACAATGTTTATGGATGCTAAACTGCTTGTAAAGATATCAACTGAAGTGTGTTCTTTTACTAAATTGTTAAATGCTTTTGTTGCGCGAATCAAGTAAGAGTTACTACGGTAGACTGTGCGTGAATGAGGAGCGTGAAGAAGATTTCTAATTCGACAGTGCCGGGGGGGGGGACGTTCAGAGACAGTTTTGACAATAATTCAGGGCAATCTATCATAGAGCGTGCTATTTTGATCAATAAACGAATATCGGATATATTTCTGCGAGTTACCAGAGGCAACAAGTGGAATCGAGTGCATCTTTCATTGTAACTCATATATGGGATTTTAAACTTGTACCCCAAGTACCTCGTGAACCTCCGTTGTATTCGTTCCAACCTATCGGATTGCACTGTATAATTAGGGTTCCAAATTTGACTATTTAGGCGCACAATTGTTTTTTTTTCTTCTTTTTTGGTTCTCTTTTGTTTGGTTTCGTGTTTATATAACTATTGTTTGTGTGCCTTGCGTTGTGACAAAATAAATTCATTTTTTTACTTTTAAAATACACTACCTTTTTGCTACTATTTGGTACCTAACTTCAAACATTTAGTACCTCTATTGACGACGAGAAAACGCGTAAAGTGGTTAGACATTCTGACGTCAAGATGTGTGAACCACATTTTTTTTTTCATAGTTTGAGACAATACAGCTAATACCGAATAATAGCAAAAAGGTAATAAATATATTTTGGTATCTTTTAAACATCAAATTTATTTCGCTAGTGGTCCTAGGGATTCTGACGCTTACGAAGAAAGGTGGAGTTTTCCAAATGAATTTTTCCTTCCCAATAGATTTCTATATAAAGTTTTGTGGGGTATCTTAGTGCATGATCGAATGACATATAAATATATGAGTAATGTAATATTTTTAAGAGCTTGGTGAGAGCAGTGGTGGCCGAGTGGTAACGGCCCCGACTTACGAGTTGTAGGTCGCGGGTTCAAACCAAGAGACCCCTACGAGTTGGCTTTCCCTTCGACGCCAAAGTATGATTGCTATAGAAAAGTAACCAAACAAAAGGACCATATAACATACAAATTGTTGCAGGTACCTATGCATCTTTTATTTGGCTGAAAACATCAAATAAATTCTGCCGCTCTGGGTGGAGCGAGACATAGGTACTGACTACCGCGAACGTGTTTACGGCTCATAGAAGTGGTCGAGACTATTTGAAAATAGTTCTGTGACGACCTGCATCAGATCTATAAGTCATATGTGTTGACAGACATGCGTCGCCTGTTATTAGACGTCTAGAGGCTGTATGGTCGTTGCTTACCAACAATAACGTAGCTACCGAAGGGCTAGGCTGGGTAGTGCCCAGGGGCCCCCCAGCTCGGGGGCCCCAAAAACTCTTATCGAACTAGCGAAAAATTTTCCCACCTTCGACATCTAAATAAAATAGGCTGCAACACTAATTAAGGCAATTCGCTTTAATCAGTAAAAGTCGGACACTTCCTCCCGCTCCACCCAGAGCCATAGAGTTATTTAATGATTTTCCACGTAGAAAAAGGGGCAATAGTTTTTTTTTTTTGGACCCAGGGCCGTTATTTCTAGCTAAGCCACTGCCAAAAACACAATACCAAATAAAAATAACAATTTTATTTCGGGTGGCATAGATCCATAGAAATCTAGTTTTTTTTTTTACATTTTATTTACCATAACTGGCCACATCTAGACAAGACATGACCCATTGACTTTGGAAGGGACAGTGAAAGCGTACCTACAGCTATTTCGCTCAGAATGCTGCCCCCCTAGCCAAGTTACAATCGTATCGTTCGCGCCGAACGCCTCGAGTATTTCACGCCTCCGATTCCTTTGTTCTGACGTCATCTCAACGCTCAGTGTTGTGGTCAGAACAAAGGAATCGGAGGCGTGGCCTACTCGAGGCGTTCGGCGCGAACGAAACGATTGTAACTTGGCTAGGGGGGCTGTTGTTGCTACTCCGTATAGGGGCTAACAGGGAAGCTGCTTTTTTTGCGCAATAAAAGTTCTAGAAAATATTCGTCGCACCTATCTTTAAGAGCCTTTAGGCTTGTTAGGTAATATACCTAACAAGCCTAATAAAACAATGAATGTTTTAGATAATGTGTTAATTTGTTCGTAAACTGCCTTTTCTTCTGTTTTTCAAAGATAACATGAATCTCAGCTAATCTACAAAACAACCTCATTAAAATGTATTTTCCAGTTTAAAGGAAGTTGGTCCTATCTTCATATTATAATCTACTACCTAATAAAATAATAATTACCTTCGCAAGTAAGTAATAAAACAACGGTATCATGAATAATTCATCAGTCATCTGTTGAGATCATCAAACTCAAACAGAACCTTATAGTGTTAACACACGTGAACTTAGTACGATGGATTTGGTTCGTCCGTACCAAGGTGCGACAGCGTAATTAGTATTAAGCGTGAGTCAGCGTAATACGATACGCTCGAACTTGATACAACGATCTAACTGAACGCGACTGAACTTAAGGTACAATTCCGAGATGAGCTGCAGCCTGCAACCGCAGGCGACACTGCAGCTAGCGGCTGCAGTTGAACTGCGGTCAACTGCAGCCTTCTATTCAAAGCGTGGGGGCATGTCTTGGCTACACAACACACAGAACCATGCTTCAGTTACTCCGGTACCATCGTGCGAGACAAAATGTACAACAACGCTGCGGATACTTTACTAATGTGTCTTTTGTTAGAAGAGGAAGAGGATGACGACATTGTGAACTGTGCGGTTCGCGACACCACTGGTGCTGCAGTCAGCAACGCTCCGATCTGCAGCAGTAAGCTGTGCGCCGCGGCTGCGGGCCGCAGTGTTGCCGCGCTCGGGATCAATTTTAATAGAAACTATACCCTATCTGTTTAGGTTCTTAACTAAATGTAAACAATCTTGATATGTCTTTTTATTTAAAATAAATCGTATAAAAGACATACAAAGATTATTTAAATTTAGTTAATTACCTAACATCGGATAAGGGTGCAGAACAAGGTATGGGTGGGATGTCCACCATGGCGCAACGCCGGATCCGAGAGAGTGATCCGATGATGGAACGGACTTGATAGAATTAAATTGTGCAATTCCAGCGCACACTCTCCGGAATGTAATCGATAGAAAACCGACAGGCTAGCAACTCGGTGTCGATGCTCAAGACTTTGGAGTTTTGACTTGACTAGTATATCATTGTCATCTTCTCGGCGCGCTTCTCGTTTTTTAGGGTTCCGTACCCAAAAGGTAAAAACGGGACCCTATTACTAAGACTCCGCTGTCCATCCATCCGTCTGTCACCAAGCTATATCTCATGAACCGTGATAGCTAGACAGTTGAAATTTTCACAGATGATGTATTTCTGTTGCCGCTATAAGAACAAATACTGAAACCAGAATAAAATAAATATTTAAGTGGGGCTCCCATACAACAAACGTGATTTTTTTTGCCGTTTTTTGCTACGGAACCCTTCGTACGCGAGTCCGACTCGCAATTGGCCGGTTTCTTTATACATAAGGAAATCCGTCATTGAACAACCGTTTATCCAAGATGTTTTCTTTCCAGGCATGGACCTTATCAGCGGTATGGACCAACATGATCGGACAGGGCATCATGCTGAGCTACACTACCAGCCTCCTTCCAGGTCTCATGGCACCTGACTCTCCTATCAAAACTGATCTGCACACCTCATCTTGGTTAGGTAAATCTTTTCTTATCATTTGCTTTATCGCCATTACTGTAACTAGTCTTTTAAAGTCCGGTGCGAACTTCTATAATTACGCCCCTAGTAAAAAGTACAATACAATACAATCCGTAGGGCAGTTTTGTGGCGAACTGTTGGGCATTAGCGACCCCACGGACCCGATCTCCCGGGAAAATTCTTGTTCTTCATCTCCGGCTTGCCTTTATTGGCCGGCCGTAGTGAACACTGAAGAGGAACAGAGCTCCCACCTCTCTCTTGCCTTTATTGGCTGGCTTGAGTGGAGATTCGCAAGAGCAAACGTGCTCGGGAGAAGGATGTATAATCCAGTAAGGTGCTGGTAGGGATCTTGACCGTACTTTCGGGGATTGTCCTGATAGCCGTGGTATACCTCTCCACTCCTTAAGCACCTCAGGATATGTTGCCCTCTTGTTGCTACGTCACTTCGTGCTAGCGACCATTTATTTGGGCCCATTTATTGAGTGTGCAAGTCACCCCCTGCCTTTTGTCGATGGATATTAATAACATTGTTTAAGCAGGGGCCATAGTCTTAACATAGTTCCTGGTAACCAGTCCACTTAAGACTCCAAAAACCATAGCATAATATCTTAGTTTTTCATATGTCGCAATAATTTCCCACCAACCGGAGGTTGTCCTTGGATGCACTAGCATAGTGCGCACAGGGATAATCACCGGTTCGTACCACTTTCCATTAAAAGCGTCTAAAAGGGCCTCTGCGAGTTGGTTTCGGCTCCTCGTACGCCTTCCAAAGGTCCAGGACCTTAGGGTGTTGAGATAAATAAAAGTACAATACAAATAAGAATATCTTTATAGTTTTTTTTTTATTGTACTTTTACACTCATTGTTGAGTTAAGCTCAGTACTCCTGGAATACTGATCAGCCTATATTAAAATTCCTTCTTAGAAGACCACTATTGTCTCGGAGCGAGAGAGAAAGAGTTTTGAGTGTCTTTTTGATCATCCATTTTTTTTCATTTGTTGACTGGCCTGTTGGTCTAGTGGTTAGTGGTCCTGACTGTTATGCCGAAGGTCGTGGGTTCGATTCCCGCCCAGGACAAATGTTTGTGTGATGAGCACGATCATTTGTTCTGTGTCTGGGTGTAATTTATCTATATAGGGTGACTGGTAATTAGTGACCGATACTCAAACACGTAATTGTACTCATGATTACAAACAACTTTCCCAAATAAACTTTTTATATTCTCATTAGTTTTATCACAATAACAAAACTGCTGTTTGAATCCGGTACATACACTGATTACGTACACCGCTGGGTTTGCAAGCCGTGGGCGTTCTATCACCATTGTAAGTACAACGGCGTCACGCGGCTACAAACAGCTGTGCGGTCGCCGGTCGTTGGCGCGCGCGTATTACAAACAGCCTTAAATTCAAACAGCTGTTTTGTTATAGTGATAAAACTAGTGAGTATATAAAAAAAGTTTCTTTGGGAAAGTTGTTTGTAATCATGAGTACAATCACGTGTTTAAGTATCAGTCACTAATTACCAGTCACACCCTATATATGTATGTATTTAGAAAAATTTAAGTATGTTTATCAGTTATCTAGTACCCATAACACAAGCTCTGCTTAGCTTGGGACTAAGCGGCATTGTGTGATAGTTGTGGAATATTATTATTATTATTGTATTTTTAAGCTCGTCTTTGTACATGAAATTGCCCTGTGCGATAAGACCGCCCATTGTACACTTATTTTTAATTATGTTTATCCTGTATTTTTGTTTATGTGGTGTACAATAAAGAATATAATAAATAAATAAATAAATAAATGAATGGTCAAATCACCGTGTTTAATAATAAGTTTAGTGTACAATAAAGAATTAAGAAGGATTAGATATAAAAAAGTTGCACCCCTCCTGGGACTGCGCCCTATGCCTGGGCACTGCTAGCACCACTCTAGTTGCGGCACTTCACATCACATACGATAAAGATTTATAATAAAAACAAATGTACATTGCTGGCATGCTTGGCTGTCATTGTAGAAAAAGGTCCAAAAAGTAAATAATTACAAGGTGTAGATTGATGGCATCCAAGATTATTATTGACACCCTAAAGTCAAATAGTATGTTTAATCAAACATAAGTGTCGTGATGGCCTAGTGGTTAACATGCCTTTCATGCAAGAGGTTCGAACCCGGGCAAGTACTTATGTGAATTTTCGAATTCATACGTACATTACGAGAGAGCAGTGGTGGCCGAGTGGTAACGGCCCCGACTTACGAGTTGTAGGTCGCGGGTTCAAACCCAGCCAGGCGCATTAATTTGTGTAATTTATTTCATCATCACTGCTCTCAAAACGGTGAAGGAAAACATCGTGAGGAAACCGGCATGTCCTAGAACCAAAAATTCGAAGACATGTGACATCCACCAACCCGCACTGGGCCCGCGTGGTGGATTACGGCCCATTCCCTCTCCTAGAGAGGAGGCCTGAGTCCCAGCAGTGGGAACATTATAAGGCCGACTATGCTATGCTACGTACATTACGTACCATTCTAAGTTTATCTAGGATATTACTGACACCGCTGCCATTGGCTCCGGTTGCCATTCTAGATCTTTGACAGTGATACAGGTGCCAGAAAGTGTGAAGATCAGTTTAACCAAGGTCCAGTCCAGTAACCGGGTTGTAGAGACCTAATAAGCAGTAGCTCCATGTAAAACACGGGCATTCAGCCACATTTGTTTAGACTAGAAGCCGACCCCAATCTAGTTAGGAATAGGTTAGGGATATGATGATGATCAAACATAAGTGGGTAATTCAAAAAAATATCAAAGAATTATAAATTCACCCAACATAAATCTATCCACTGATGATGTCCAATAGATACCATTTTAATAAGGAAACTATATTCTTTACAGCGTCATCATGTGGCCTCTCTGGAATCCCAGGTTTCTTCATATCATCATTCCTCATGGACTTGTACGGTCGGAGATTGGCTCATGGAATCGTCATCCTACCAGGAATCATCGGCTGGCTCTGCATATACTTCGCTCGTGGCATTCCAGGTCTAATGATTGGAAGAGTTTTAGGTGGATTCACTGCTGGGGCGACAGTTTCCTTAGGAGCTATTGTAGTAGGAGAATACTCCGATCCAAAATATAGAGGAGTCTTCCTAAATCTGAAGACAGCATCAGTAAGTATAGGAGGCATGACAGTCCATATTATAGGGCACTTTGTCCATTGGAGAACAGTAGCCTTAATCGCATTAATACCACATATCCTAGCCCTATTAGTGGTTTACACTTGGCCTGAAAGTCCAGCATGGTTGGCTTCTAGAGGAGAGTATGAAAGAAGTGAGGATTCTTTTTACTGGTTAAGAGGAAAATCAGAAGCATCTTACAATGAAATGGAAGAGTTAGTCAGAGCTCAGATGGAGCGAAGATCAAAACCAGTGCAGAAGAGGTCATGCGGCGATAAATGTGCAGAATTCTTCAAAAGGTTTACACAAAGAGACTTTCTGAAACCTTTCTTCATTATTTTCATTAGCAGCATATTGTTGGAAGCCAGTGGAAGACACATTTTTCCAGCATACGCTTTACAGATCATTAGTGAAGTGACTGGTAACAGGTCTCAGTCTTTTTACTACACTTTGGCCATTGACTTGATCATCACATCCAGTGCAGTGTCTTCATCAATTCTCGTCAAAGTCATGAAACGAAGAACTCTTCTTTTTTCCACTGGATTTTCTGCCTGTGCTGTTCTCATGGTAGCCTGCCTTTACCTCTTTTTAGCTGCTAAAGAAATCATACCTAATGATAAAAATTGGATACCTATAGGAATATTTGTAATATACTTCATCCTTGCCAATTTGGGTTGTACTCCTATACCTTTAGCTTTGTTAGGAGAAGTATTCCCGTTACGTCATCGTGGAGTTGGGTCTGCAGCAGCCGGAACCTTCATATCTCTTGCAGTCATGGTTGGACTCCAGATTACTCCATACTTACTCCTGAATGCAAAAATCTACGGCATGTTTGCTGTTTTTGGTTCTGCCATGGGATTGGCTCTATTGGCTTTATTCTTCGTGTTACCAGAAACTAAGGATAGGACTCTTCAGGAGATTGAGGACTATTTTAATTATGGGGAATTCAAAAATAACAAAATTGATCAAGATGAAGAAGTTAAAGTTAAGATGATGAAGTAGAGTATGTCTCTAATTGTGGTTTTTGTAAATAGTGATGTATGACGTGTATATGAGATTGTAAAAGATCCCTTCTTTCATAGTTTACCTACACATAGGCTGGTGTGATATTAAAAATAAGATGGTGGTTTTTTCCCAACCATTACTTCAGTTGATCTCTGAAATACGAGTTTACGTATATCGAACATACATAACTAACTATAATTACAGTAAAACCAAAAAATAATAATAAAAACCTTAAACTAATTAAACGCAAGTGTCAACAAGATGTGTAATGTGTAACGAACGTCGAAAAAAATAAACTAGACTAATTGGGTATCCTATACCCTGTGTCGTGGGATCTAGGGCTGCTTAATTGCACTAAATGTTGTTTAGTTTTAAAAATATTATGATATTTGTTGTGCATGTTTTTTTGTTCGTCGTGGCTTTCGCTACGTCCCCGTCAGGGGGCGTGGCAAGCGGTGTCAGAGAGTCCTTTTTCACTCGCCTATATTCAACATCGAAGAGGCCTTTACCCGCACAGGGGTTCCCTTTGATTGAATGTTATACATATGAAATAATAAAAGTCAATTACATGAAACATTTTTATTTAATTAAAATTATAAGTGCATGTTTCAATAAATAAATAATTAATTAATTAATTGAATTCATAAATATTATCAACTATAATCAATTGTAATGTATTGCTAATTGGAATGTATTGCTATTAAGGGAATGAAATAAAAGGCTTATTTATTTTTGTATTCAACATCGAGCATGGTTTAGTTTTTAGCTTGTTACTTATTCTAACGCAATCCAACGCGATGTTTGACGAAAAGGCAACGCGAAAAAAGAGAGATAACACGCCTGAAAACTCTGTTAGCATTCGGTAATTCCGTGATTTACTCGAATATTTTACAAAACTTGGTCCAGGAAATAAGTGTTTTTTTAAACCCGTAAAAGTATTTGAAAAAAATTGTCGTCATTTAGAATCTTAATTTATACTTTTTTGACTTTTTAAAATTTTTGAGTAAATTATGAAGTGTTAAAGTTCATGCAAAATAGCAGATTTTCAGAGGACTTTACTGGATTAGTTTTACACAAATTTATAAATTGATTTTCATAGAAGCCTAGATAATATCCACAAGATACTGTGTTTCCTGTATACTGTGTACTGTGATAGTTCAAAAGCCACTTGTAGTGCCTCGTAGTAGATTAAAACACTGTGACAAAAATTGCTACGCCATGGCGGTTAAAATTTACAACAAACTACCCGAAAAAATGAGAAAACTCAATGACTTAGAATTTAACAGAACATTTTATAATTGGCTATGTGGCAGATGTTTTTATTCAATTGACGACTTTTTGAATTTCAAACATGTATGACATTAAATTTTATTTTATTTTATTTGATATCCAACTATTAATATTAATATTTTGACATCTTATTTTATTGACATTTTAATCTTGTGATAAATATTGACATTATCTTGATGCTAAACTGTACCGACCATGCATGTACCTAACATAAATATTTGCACGACTTAAAAGTCGAATGCAGTGAAACCATTTGAAATTGTTACCACCAAAATGTACCTGTATTCTAGCAAATAAATCTTTCATTCATTCATTCATTCCAAAATATCTAATGAAAAATATGTAATAACGTCATAATCGCGTAAGAGCGATTGTATGAAAAACTGAAAATGTATGTCGAGTTGCATCCCCTTATCGTGTAACATGCAGTGTCTTAATAAATGTATTATTATTGTTTATCTTATCGTATCTTTATACAATTGGTTAAAAAACAAGTACAGTCAAATGGGGTGAATAGAAACAAAACTTCAAAGGGTATTTTCACGATATTTGAATATTTTTTGCAGCATCAATTTATAAATTAATATTGTTATTTTAAAAAGTTGATGCTCTTTTAAAAGCCGGTAATGGTATCAAAGTGAAAAACCAAACCAAAGTTTTGTTTCTATTCAGCCCTGCGTTTCTATTCACCCCGTTTTACGGTAGTTATTTCTTGACTACGATTCAGGTGAATGTAATTTAATTAGTCACTCAAGATAACTAGCTGTATATTATGATTGACGTAGGTAATAAATTAAATTTTACTGTAAGTTTATATTAATTAATTAATTATTCTAAGTATTCTTGTTATGCAAATAAATGTTAAATTATGAAAAAAACCTCTTTTAATCCTCGTAATTTATTATGTCTTCACTTTTTCACAGTATTGTTTCAAAACTTTCTAGACAGTGCAGAATCTTTTTTTGGAGGATAGAAGTCATCAAATATCTTTAATAACTTCTCCTGCTCTAAGGTAGAGCGAGAGGTTTTTTTTAAGGTGGGAAAATCATCTAATGACAAATGTCGCTCTTGGGCGGAGCGAGAGATAGTGTCAGACTTTTACTAACTAAAAACCGACTCCTGTTCCTTCTTTGCCTTCGTCCCAGGGCCCGGGGTTTTACTTTCACACTACCCGTGGCCCCAGTAGACTTCGACCCTGCTGGGCCCCGATTTGCTGACATCTCCCTGAGGCGCGCGTGGAACAGTAACTACGCGCCGTCGACGACTTGGGCTCGGCCCGGACGCGCGGGCGGTTGAGACTTTTACTAATTAAAACCCACCGGTATTTTTGCAGTTGTTCTTTCCTTTTTAGGCCGCAGTGACTACAATATAAATAAATATCTTTGAATTTGAATCATCATGCTGCTGCGAGCACTCGAGGATGGTGAAAGCCGGAACACAAATAAATACCTAAGACAAAGGTTGGATTTTGTTGATTACTTTGTTACACATTAACGACTTAACTGATCATCATGAAATGCATTTACATTTATAAGGTTGTAGAAAAAGACAGTATAAGCGTAATCAACCTTTTAATGTTCCCACTGCTGGGACTCAGGCCTCCTCTCTAAGAGAGGGAATGGGCCGTAATCCACCACGCGGGCCCAGTGCGGATTGGTGAATGTCACATGTCTTCGAATTTTTGGTTCTAGGACATGCTGGTTTTCTCATGATGTTTTCCTTCACCGTTTTGAGAGCAGTGGTGATGAAATAATTTACACAAAGTAATGCGCCTGGTTGGGTTTTAACCCGCGACCTACAACTCGTAAGTCGGGGCCGTTACCACTCGGCCACCACTGCTCTCAAAAGAGAAGAAGACATAGATATTAATTTTTCATCCGGAAAATCGCGAAAAAAGCCGTGGGTAATAGCAGTTAATGGTTAATAAATCAGTATTCTGCATATTTTATTTCTGGCGATGATAGAACACGCGAGATTCCTCAGGACTGCTCCAACGTACATACAACGTAGATAATTTTTTTTTATCGAAGCGTTGATCCCCAAATTTTCGGGCATGTTCCTGCTCCAGTCTCACTCCGTCAGCGTTGACCCTAGATAAGTAAACTACCACAAGAAAAACGTTTATGAGAGAGAAATGACATTTTTTTCCAGCAGATTTTTTTAGGGCACCGTAAGCAATAGTAAACACTTAGTTATAATTTTTAACAAAGAAGCAAGATTAAAGAGATTCTATCAAGCAATTAAAGTAGATATACGATAACAAATCAAGATACAGTTTACATAACTTTAATTACTAATATTTAGGAGAAATACTTACAGTCAATCAGTCAGTTATAGTAAGTAGATTGGGGCCCACCCCAATATAATATATGGTAAGTAATATATGGTATAATTAGAAAATCTCTAATATTTACAAGATATAACAACTGAATCTATAATTTTATTTGATATAACGATCAGTTAATAGAATAAACGATTGATATAATTTTCAAATAACTAATCTTTATAAGCATAACATACATTGATTATAAAATCTTTAGATCTACCACTCAAAAGACATAAAACTTATTTAGCCTAATATGAAAAAACAAATTCATAGTGGCTTTTAACTTAACCTAATCCAAATGATTCACTAAAATTAGAAAGGGGCCTGGTATATAGGGTGACTGGCAATTAGTATACGATACTTAAACACGTGATTGTGCTCATGATAACCAACAACTTTTATTATGGGAGCAAAGCCGAAATCGCGATAAAAATATCAGCATTATGCAAACATAAATGTACTGAACAGCTGATTTTTTTTTCGCGATTTCAGGTTTGTTCCCATAGTAAAAGTTGTCACAAACACAATCACGAGCACAATCACGTGTTTAAGTATCACACACTAATTACCAGTCACCCTATATACTGGTCACTGTACTAACCTAACCTAACCCACTTGATCACTTCGTTCGCTCGCCACCGCGTTCTAATGGTCACTATTTTAACCTGACCTACTCCAGGCGCGATTTTTAACTTAAACTAACCCAAATGATTCACCAACATTACAAGGGGACAAATATATATTTTATACGATAGTTCTAATGATTTTCGATGAAATAAACTTTATATCCAATAACGTTATACGAAATAAGTTTTAGAGTATATAAATTTTATATATAAAGAAATTATATCAACAGTTAGTATATCTCACGTTTGTTATATCTCGTGAACGTTATTAAAATGAAAATAAACCAAAGCTTTATATGATAAGAGACGCACCCATCAAGATCACGTGTTGATTAATGAAGATTTTATTATTATGACTGGAGTATTCGTATTTTATTGAGATAAGCAATAAACTGATTACGATTATCAAAATACCGGAATTTGAGGTTTCTAGACTTTGAAAAAGTAAGGCACAATTAATTGTTGTCCTTTCCCGGTCCGTGTATCATCAACGTGATCATAATTGAAAAGCTTGTTGTTTCAACCAATACTAAGTTTGAAAAAGAGGCATTGCGACAAAAGAGAGTTAGCGCCTGACCGCTCTGTGCGATGAGTGTGAGATGTTTTTTACGTTAACGCGATCCAAACGTTTACCGCGTTTGGCTCTCTGTTTGTTAAGAGCTTGTAGCGGGCCAATCGGAGCGCCGAACGTCGTAAACGTTTACATCCCCTAAACACAAAAATTATTCAGCCGAGAGTATGAGAGCGAGAGCACGCATGCGTTTCAGAGCGAGTGAGACGATTTCATGCACTGACTGGATGTTTGGTCACTACAATTAGTCTAATGAAATATAACTTTGTAATAGTCACCATAATAACATATTTAAAATTCAGACATGTAAAAATAAGTAGAGTTTATTTACTTCTTGTGGACCTTTAAAGCGTCTGACAGAAGTTTTGGTCCATGGAAAGTGTCTGACACTTATGATACTACTAGCTTTTGCCCGCGGCTTCGCTCCCATCAACTGACTACTATATCCTACTCTACCCTACTCTACCCTACTGTACCCTACTGTACCCTACTATACCCTACTCTACCCTACTCTACCCTACTCTACCCTACTCTACCCTACTCTAAACTACCCAAAAAAAAAGTACCTATCCTATGTCCGTCTCCTGGTTCTAAGCTACCTCCCCACCAACTTTCAGCCAAATCGGTTCAGCTGTTCTTGAGTTATAAATAGTGTAACTAACACGACTTTCTTTTATATATATAGACTTTAAAATAATATTCTACAAAACATTAATAAAAATCACCCATAAAAATTAAGTTAGGTAACTCGTTATTTTTAGTTCCCTTTCTCACCTGGTACCTGCTCAGGCACCCCAAGGAAGAGCTCCACAAGCACACAGATATTCAAAGCACATGAGACGCTACTGAGAACCTAAGGTTTCATTCATGTGAAAATAAGTTATGTCAGACAGCTCTGGGATCTTAGTATATTTTATTATCATTCAAATCCTACATTAATGATATGGCCAAACGAGGATTGACATATCATCAAATGTTAACGTTCAAACGATCTGGCCAGTTTTAGTGGGCCATGTCAAGAAGTGATCAATTCTAAGATCTGGCCACGATATAGCATAATAGCATAGCATAATCAGCCTTTTTTAATGTTCCCACTGCTGGGACTCAGGCCTCCTCTCTGGGAGAGGGAATGGGCCGTAATCCACCACGCGGGCCCAGTGCGGGTTGGTGAATATCACATGTCTTCGAATTTTTGGTTCTAGGACATGCCGGTTTCCTCACGATGTTTTCCTTCACCGTTTTGAGAGCAGTGGTGATGAAACAAATTACACAAAGTAATGCGCCTGGCTGGGTTTGAACCCGCGACCTACAACTCGTAAGTCGGGGCCGTTACCACTCGGCCACCACTGCTCACTCAGCCACGACATATACATAACTAATAATTCTTCTGTACCTACATGTGTTTGTTACCTAACTCTACTGACCTCGTCTAGTTTAAGCATATATACATAAGCATAATCAGCCTTATAATGTTCCCACTGCTCCATCATGTGCTGCTGTTGCTGTTGCTGCTGCTGGGACTCAGGTCTTCTCTTTAGAAGGAAGAATGGGCCGTAATCCACCACACGCGGCCACGGCGCGTATTGTTCCACGCGTGCCTCAGGGAGATGTCAGCAAATCGTAGGGGCCCAGCAGGGTCGAAGCCTACTGGGGCCATGGGTAGTGTGAAAACGAAACCCGGGGCCCTGGGACGAAGGCAAGGAAGGAACAGGAGTGGGTTTTTAGTCAGTAAAAGTCTGAAACTATCTCCTGCCCCACCCAAGTGCGGGATAAGTCGTTAGATGATTTTCCCACCTAAAAAAAAAACATACGGGGCCAGCGCGGGTTAGTAGATGTCACATGTCTTCAAATTTTTGTTTCTAGGACGTGCCGGTTTCCTCACTACCTATGTTATCTTTCACCGTTTTGAGAGCGATAGTGATAAAATAAATTACACAAAGTAATGCGCCTGGCTGGGTTTGAAACCGTGACTTACAACTCGTAAGTCGGGACCGTTACCATTAGGCCATCACTGACTCTCAATCTCTCATCTAGTTTAAACTGTCGAAAAAATTGACGTACTCGTATAAACCGTATAAAAAGATTTTTTAAACCTATTTGCAAAATAAACATCATTTATAACTCCTCCTTTACTAAACATCTTGAACGTTTTCAACCCTGTTTAAATGTTTTTCGAGTGAAAAAAGCTAAAAATGCATTTTAAATGCAAATCTATAATTTTATCTTTATCATCGTCATAATTTCAGCCTAAGATGGGCAATGTACGCCACAAACGCAGCGGTAAGTTCCACTTTGAGGAGGCGTCCAGGGCGGCGTCTTTACCTTCCGCATGACGTCCTCACAGGACATGGCAAGCCAAGGTTTCAATTTTAAGCGGATGAAACGCTCAGGTGTAACCATTGTGCGATCCAATCCGGGCGCCGAGAGTCGCAGGGTGATCCGCGGCCATTGCAAATAGAATATGAAATTTTTGGAAATAACAAAATATACCTAATGTAGATACAAAAATTACCTAAATATTATCTAAAAAAAAAACACTAAGGCGTCAAAGTATCAAAAAAGCTGAAAGTAAATTTTCCTTTTAAGCGTAAAATTCGGAACTACTACTTGAAGTCCTCTCAACCTTAGTTTGGTCTTCGTCATAATTGTTATTTTTAAGTTCTCCTAATTATAATGTATTTATTAGTTTATAATATTAGCATATATAAGTATTTTATTATTGTAACTTGATTTAATGATACTACATTCCACTTGATATTTATCTGTTATTTTATTGTGCACACATACCACAGTGTTGTCTCTTTTAACCCAAAGGTTGACTGGTAGAGAATACCTTGTTGCATTAAGTCCGCCTATGTACCGCTACTATACATGAAGTTTAAATAAATAAAGTACTCCTCTAAGCCAGCCCTCTGGTCACGTGTCAAAGTGTCGAACAGTTGCGGCTCCAAAACGGCTGTCCTGTTTAGAGGAATGCGAAACAAAGTGTAAAGTCCAACAACAGCCCCACAGTTCATTTCGGACTGTTGGATTATGTCGTCGCGCGGAAAACTCAGATACCGCGATCACGCAGGATATTTCTCCTCAAAACCGTAGGGGCCCAGCAGGGCCGAAGCCTACTGGGTTCATGGGTTGGCTTCCATTTGATCTATGCCCGGGGTCCTGGAACACAAGGCAAAGAAGAAACATAGGTGTGATTTTAGTCAGTAAAAGTCTGACATTTCAGATATGACAGACAGACAGACAGATCTGACAAGACAAGACACCCCTTCCGCCCTAGAGAGGGAGAAGTCTTTGGATGACTGGCACCTTAAAAAAACCTATATTAGTACATATTGAAACCTAATCCCAGTTGTGATAAATGTTGCTACTATTTTACAAAAGGAGCATAGCAAAGCATCAACGATTTGGCCATTCAGGGGCGCCACCGGCTTTTAGAAAACCTCATGGGTGCTCATGCTCATTTGATGGACTCGAAAAAGTGGCGAAGTGTGAGAAAAAAAATGCACACTGATCGACCGACAAATAAATAAATGTCCTACTTACATACTGTGTACTGTGTGTGTACTGTGTGTGTGTGTGTGTGTGTGTGTGTGTGTGTGTGTGTGTGTGTGTGTGTTACTAATTATGTTTGATAAAAATATAAAATGTAATCTATACATATAATAAAACAGTAAAATTATTTTGCGATGGTATTAATTGGCGCAAAAACTACTGAACCGATCCTGTTCGAATTTTGCATACATAATCCTTATAGGTCAGTGCATCTGTTAGGCTATAAATTATCACGCTATTTGCTATGGTGAGCAATAATCCAAAACGTCGGTGTTGAACGACATTTGCCGCGAGTTCGATTCCCAGCTACAGTTAAAATTTTTGACATTATTTTATCTTCTTTTTGTAATAAAATAACTTTTACCATTTTTTCAAAATAAAATTGACATTTCTATTCGATATCTTCTGAATATATTGTAAAAACTAATCAAAACACATAATAAAATCGAATTAGTTAAATATGGCACCACACGCAATTCAGATACTCGCAACGCCATCTAAAGACTCAAAGTAGAAATAATGATGACAATGACAGTTGAACTTCATATTTGATAGATGGCATTGTGTATTTTACGTAATTTTCTGAATGGCGGAAAAATGACCATCGCCCACGTTTGCAGACAGTTCTATTGTTCAAAATTGGAGGAAAATAGTTATGGTTAAACTGGTGTTAGCCGGACTGCTTTTTTTTCCATGATTGTAACAAGATAATTGACCATGATTATTCAAGGGATACCAACCAAAAAAGGCGATAAAAGTAAACAAGTATATGTATTTAATTATTGATTTTAAAATAACACGGCCAAATTTTCGGAAGGGGTTGCATGGCACCTTGTGTTGAAAGGCCCCCAGGTAGACCGATGACCTGGTGAGGGTCGCGGGAATCCGATGGATGCGAGACACACAGGACCAGTCATTATGGCGACACTTGGGGAGGCCTATGTCCATGATAATGATAATGATAATGATGGTACTTTTTTTTTCTTTTTTTAAGAGTGGAAATCATCCAATGACTTCTCTGGTTGGAGCGAGAGGGCGTGTCAAACTTTTACTGACTAAAACCACACTTGTGCCCTTCAGTTGCGCTTTGAAACATCTCTTTGAGGAGCGCGTGGATCACTACGTGCTGTTGACGACTGGGCTCGGTTCGGTTAATTACCGGCCGGCCGGACGGCTAGCTACCCATTGTTCGATGTCTGCAAGCCTGTGTCTACCGTGGCTGGTCGTCGGGGTCGGAATCTCGGCTCGGCGTGAGGACGTTCGTTCCCTCACGCGTGCGGCCTCCTCCTTTGCTAGCATTGCGGCTTTGCAGAAGGAGGCGACCGCCTACCATTCCTCCTCGCTCTGGACTATAGCCCAAACCAGGCCCCGGCGCGAGAGGTGACTGACGCCGATTGACACACCTCTGTATGCTCCACTATGTCCTCCGGGATGGCACCTTGCGGCCTAATAATGGCGTGATTTATTGTTTGCAGTTTCTGCTCCATATAAAACGGGGTCGAAAGTGGTTTACGTTCCTGATCAATGTATCTCAGATTCCTGGCAGCCTTACGTCGACATCTGGACGTTACCTCCTTGCAGTGAGTGGCGACCAACACTGGAACAACCCTCTGAGGGAGGCCAGTCTCAGGGATAACACTAATCGGCTGCCACATTTGTTTATCGTAATTTCATTGTTTTATGGATACACAAGCTCAGGACTGTTGAGGGTGTTTCGAGCGGTTTCTTTTCCGGATTCGGTTGGAAGTATCCTGATATTACCATTTTGCGAATCGCCCGGAGGACCCGGTGTAACATGCGGTGGAGGTCTATCACATTTGGGTGAACCGCCGTGTCCTCATAGAGGCAATCGGTGACAAGAACCTCTTGGTTTGGCCATCAATATGCGAGTTTGATTGGGCGGGGATACACGCGCTCAAGATTTCGCCAAAATTCATTCAACGGGGACGTCAGTTAAATACACACCAAAAAATCCTAGGTAAATGAACAAGTAATTTTTACGCCCAAAATGATCAAGCTGCAACAATCAATGCAAGCATGCTCTCGCAAATTCTTCATAAGTACTGGTGTGGAGGAAGATAGTTGATGATGATGATGGTAGTTTTTGGATTCACTGGCTTTTTGGATTTGCACTATCAGTGCACTTTATGCAGCTGAAGGTCGGTGTCCCGATTATGCTCCTTCATTTACCTCTACCAAAGCTGTCTAACGGCTTAAACTCTTCAGTGAAAAATTATTGAGGCAAAAATTTTACGGGAGGTAACTCTTTCGAACAATCTCGCAGACATCGGCCCTAGAGGGCCCTATCCATTTGCTGACATCTCTTTGAGTCCGGTGTAGAATACAACGCGCCGTCGATTCAGGATTGCTTTGACCAGACGGCCGGACGGCACCACCGCAATCCCGGTTTGCGATAGCTGATAATCGCCCTGCGGCTTTCAACACCCGGAGCATCACTTGCAGCGACAGTTAAGGAGTCAGAATGTCCTATCCCTCATAGTTTCAGCCACCTTCTTCGATCGTAGTGCTTCACTAAAGGAGGCTACTGGTTGACATTTTCTCCACCAATCGCCTCCATGAGGACACAGCGGTGCTGGCGCTCCGACCAAGCGGGACCGACTTCCACCGTATGCTCCATCGTATTCTCCAGGCGATCGGCACAATGGTGATACCCGAGTGTTTCTTCCCGTTGAATTCGATACAGATACCTCCCAAAACACCCACATCCGGTGAGTCCTGCACAAAGAGAGGATGCCGTGACGCCTCTGTAGACACTCTTCAAAGACAGGCATTACCGCTACGATTGTGACGTGCTCACTGTGGCGAGGAGTTAAAATCATACAATGTTGTTTCACCAGAACATAAACCAGAAACATACATAAACTAATTTCTTTTCTTTTGGGGTAGGCAGAAATGCCAACTGCTACGACCCTTACATACTCTTTCTATTCATTGACATTCATACATTTGGATCTGGACGAGTACATAACATGTTTCCTGAAGGTAATTTGCGTTTTTACTTTTAACCGTTTTATGTTAAAGTACAATAAATAATTGCGTTGCTTTCAGAATGAATTGCAAGCTCAGAATGATTGTACGTTTTTACAAACTTAACGCAGACAAAGTCGCGGGCAACAGCTAGTCTTTATATAAAAATGAAACAAGTTTTAGTATCAAGAAATATTATAATTTATACGTAATCTAAAAAGCGATTACTCATCTGTTTCTTGATGTCTATTCTCAGGCGCCCCGCCATTATATGTTTGTTGTGTGGACTTTATAAGAGACTGACGTAGACTGACCACTGAGTTTATTTCCGCGTATCTTCTAAGAGTAATCAACTCGGAAACACCCGGCTTATCTAAATTAAATTGATGTGTAAAAGTATGTTTTAAATTTATTTGCAAAGTATCCAAATATAATTAATCATCATTATCAGAGTCGTCTCAAAAACCTCTTTCCAATCCATACTTCCACTAATATTCCTTCTCATCATCATCATCATCATCATTTCAGTCGATAGACGTCCACTGCTGGACATAGGCCTCCCCCAAATATCGCCATAATGAACGGTCCTGTGCGTCTCGCATCCATCGGATTCCCGCAACCTTCACCAGGTCATCGGTCCACCTTGCAGAGGGCCTTCCAACACTGCGTCTTCCGGTACGCGGTCGCCACCCCAGAACCTTTCGGCCCCAACGCCATCTGTTCTGCGAGCAATGTGCCCTGCCCATTGCCACTTAAGTTTGGTGATTCTTCGTGCTATGTCGGCAACCTTGGTTCTCCTCGCAGTATTGCGGACGGCGAGTAATGGGTGGCCCGCCGTCCGACCGTCCAGTAACTGTCCGGACCGAGCCCAAGTCGTCGACGGCGCGTATTGTTCCACGCGCGCCTCAGGGAGATGACAGCAAATCGTAAGGGCCCAGCAGGGTGAAAGCCTACTGGGGCCACGGGTAGTGTGATGCCCCGGGATGAAGGCAAAGAAGGAACAGGAGTGGGTTTTTAATCAGTAAAAGTCTGACACTATCTCTCGCTCCGCCAAAGGGCGGGATTTGTCATTAGATGATTTCCCACCTAAAAAAAAAACCTTGGATCTGCGGATATCTTCATTTCTGATTCGATCACGCTAGGAAACTCCGAGCATAGCTAATATTAATATTAATATTCCTTCAACTAGATAATATTATAAATATGAAAGTAACTCTGTCTGTCTGTTACGCTTTCACGGTTAAACTACAGAACTGATTTTGATGAAATTTGGTGTGGAGAAAGCTTGAACTCCAGGGAGGGATTTATGCTACTTTTTATTCGACTTCAACTTCTTGTCTAACCAACATTGATGCGGACGAAGCCGGTGGCAGAAGCTAGTCGTATATATAGTATAAACGACTTACGAAATTATGCACGATTATTTTGATACGATTATGTATGCATTTATAATATTAATTATCGTACTCTTATTGCAAAAATCAACTAAATGCATCAACATTTTTGTATTATTCTTTATTATATTATTACTATTTATTCAATCAATTTGTAGGTTAATTACTTTTTACCGAAGCTATCTTTGTAAATAAGTGTTGTAGCTAATAACCGGTTTTACCTATAGATACATCTTGATGAGACGAATGGATAGCTATATTTAACTTTAATTTGGGTAAAAATTCTAGATAGTTGGTTTTTGCAATAAGGGTAAGTACCTACGACATATATATGTATGTTTATTTTAGCTAGATATAGATAAATACTTTTGTACCCCATTATTTTCTTTTTATTGATTTTTTTTGTACACCCGCCATGTCATGTTGCCTCTCCACAACCCTAGGTTGACTGGTAGAGATCTACCTTTGTGTTTCATAAAGTTTCAATAAATATATAGATAAATTAATTATCTATGGTTGTGACGCCTACTCAATGCTTAATAGTTTGACAACCACGACAAGATTTATTTTCAATGTTGATATCAAAAATCTATCAGGCGATGTATGTAATCAAACTAAATATTGATTTATCTACAATCTACACATCAAAGAGCTTCAACAGCTTCAATTATTTTAAAATATGCCATGTTTATTCTGGTATTGGATTGATTGAAAATGAGACAAATCTCTACCAACCAACGCCATAGCCAGTAAGTACTTAATCTTAAATTTTCTGGTTTTTCTAATATCCTGAAATTCATCATCATCTTCCTGTCCTTGTCCCGTGTTATTTGTGGTCGGCGCAACACGTTTTTATCTTCCATTCTGTCCTGTTACCCGTGATGCTTATCTAACCCCCTTTTCTTTCAAAACGCTCCTCACAAAATCCATCCATTCGCAAATATCCTGAAAATAGTCATGTTTTATTATTTATGTACACACATGTAAACATTGAAAGACAATACATTATGAATATGAGTATAAAGGTACCTACTGCTTATCTAATATATAAAAATCTCAAGTTAAAGTGATTGTTATTGAATTCCTCCGAAATGGCGTGACCGATTTTTATGTTTTTTTTTTTTGTGTATATGTGGTAAGACTGAGAATAGGTCTTAGGCTATTTTTTACCTTCCTAACCCCAGCCCCCTTTTTTCTTTGATAATTTTTATGGCAGAAAAATGTTTGCCAAGTCAGCCTGTTTCTAAAGAAATTTTTTACCAGCCTGTGAAAGGAGAGATTAATGGAATACTTTTACCTTACCATGGAGACATTAGCTACGAATAAAACGGACTTTATTATTAAGCTCAGATCTACGAAACCTAACAACTACAATATAACTTACTTAACCCCCACCCATCAATTGAAACACGCGCCAACCAATTAGAAGCGAGCTTTTAAAGACTATATTGACAACTCTAAAATAGAACTATTTGAGCCAAGGTCGAACCAATCAGAAACTGATATTCAGTACATAGAACTGTTCGCATCTGAACCAATATCATTTCAGAGGTTATGCGAACCCTTATCAACGAAGAGACGTTTAAATATGTGTTGAAACTCATGGACAAAGGTCGTGTGAACATGTTATTAAAAATAGTGTGAAATATGTGCTTGAAAAAATGGAATACGCCCTTTCTAAAGCAGGCAAGTGATGTGTTTTTGTTTTTTTTATGCATTTATGCATATCACGTTCCATTAAAATTATCTAACGGGCATCTGCGAGTTGGCTGCGGCCCCTCGTACGCCTTCCAAATAACCAGGAAAGAATGTGCATGAAAAAATGGAATACAGGGCGTATTCTGAAGCAAGCAAGTGATGTGTTTTGGTTTTTTTTATTATTATTACCGCATTGGTAATCTTTGGCCATTGTGAACTGTGTTAGGATTGACGTGTTCAGTTCTATTTTCGGTTCGGCATTTGTAAATAAATGCACGTTGCAGTTTACCATCTGGGTTCATGCAATCTGGCAACGATTTATTCAAGAATGCAGTGTGGAAATGATTCTATTCAATTACTGTAGAAATACTGAGCTTTTTCGTAATTACTAGTACTAATAACGTTGATTGTTGTCTATAAATATTTCCGCAAATAAGTAAAAGCAAGCAGGGTGGTATAGATACCATAAAACTTGTAACAACATCGCTATTCAAAATGCCCTATTTTTGTACCCATATTCATATAAAAACCTAGGGTTCCTGGTGTCGGTTTCCCTCTGCGAACCAACATACAATAATGCGGCACCAAAACACATCCAGATTCGGAATTACTCAGTCTCTTTAGGGACGCAGATGGAAGATATTCTGCCTGTCCCCTTTTACGTGTCTTGCGATGACGTGATGATTGGAGCAGGAAGTAAAAATCCAACTTACAGTGTTCAATGTGTATTTATAAATATTGGTGATAACAAGTAATACTTAGTTGGTAGGCAGATGTAGTCAATTATAACTAACTTGAAAGATCGGACTAATGATAATATGGTAAATAATCTAGTCCGTGATTCGCCACGGTTCAAAGGGAAGAGGGCGAGAGACGCTAAGGGTAGCGCCCCGCAAAAAATCCTCGCCTCGTGTTGCCACTTAACTAACTTAACAATATTGACTTAAATATTAACATGCAACACTAAATCTAAGGTGCGTTCACATATGCAATATGTGACACCACAAACCTTTGAAACAAGTATGGAATCCGCCAGTCACCAGTGTTGACAACCTACGCGAGTCTGCTTGGTACACCAGCACAACAGCTTTCTACGTGAATACACCAAGATAGAAACTAACAATACAATTTATAATTAGGCATAAACACGTCTAGCGAAGAATAACAAGTAAATCCGACCCGATTTCTATATGTATAAAAGGAGAAACTGACTGACTGACACACCTATCAACGCACAGCCGAAACTACTGGTACTAAGAGTGTGAAATTTTGCACAAGGTTTCCTTTTATGACGAAGGCGAGCACTAAGAGAGGATTTAACAAAATTCACCCCGAAGGGGATGAAACGGCGGTTTAAATTTGTTAGGATAAACCTACTACTAGACGCTGGCAGAAGCTAATATCCATAATACAGGTACAAAATTAGTTTTAGAATATGCGAAACCCGAAACACGTGTCTAGTATTTTTTATGTAAAGAATCTATGTACAAAATTTCATAGCTGTACGATGAAAAATCACGAAGTTATAAGCTTGTTATGTTACCTGGTTGGCCGCACAAATACATGATCACCGGGCCACCCGGGCGACTGAGGGGTTGTTTTACTCCCGCATCCAGCTGTGCGCTTGTGTTTAATGTCTGCTATAACCTGCCGTGACCTGTGTTGTACTTAGTGTCGGTAGTGTCCAACTTGTGACCTTCTTTAAGTATTTTTGGAAAAAAATATAACATGGTGTAAAAATTATTGGAATCGATTCAGTTTCTGAATCTGAACAAACTATATTCAGGTTTCGCATATACTAAAAATATTGTTGTATAGGGATAAGGGTAAACAGAGAGAGGGAAAGAGAAAATCAATAGTCATATTACTTCTAGAACATGACTTCTGTGTCTCAAGTGTAAGCAGACGAATACATAATTATGATCTATCCAAACGGTGTCTTCAAGGCTAGAGTGAATAGGCTCTTAATAAACTAGTGCGCCTCACCATCAATGATTGCATCGCTGCTTACCATCAGGTGGGATCGCAGTCAAGCACTGGTTTATATGACTTAAAAAAACAAAAAAAAAACTATGTCATGTAGGAAGTACTCAAATAGGTGGACACCTATTAATAGCCTTATCATTAAAGCGATTGAGCACTGTTAAGTACTTTATTGACACTGAAAACTTCCATTGCCAATAAATCAAAACAAAGATATTGATTTGTAAGAACACAATTCTATTTATACAAAAAGAGAAACTGACTGACTGACATAGCAATGCACAGTCGAAACTACTGTGACTAGAGGTGTAAAATTTTGCTTAAGGCTTCCTTTTAAGACGTAGGCGAGGGGGCTTATCATACTAGTGGATTGCGAGCGTCCTCAAAGTGGAGCGTGTGCGCAACGAATACGTTACGGGTTCGCAACGAACACGCTGCGACGCACAGCGAGATTCGGCAACGAGGTGCGGGTCTCCAGCATCTTCGAAGTAACAAAGACAACAGCAGTGTCTCCTCATTGGAATCCATTATGTTACTGAGTGTATTGTACGTCGTTAACTCGCTACAAACACATGACGAAATGTTGCGAATTTGCCACGCGTCCGCGATGTCTTCGCTGTGCAGCCGCGGCGTATTCGCGACGCATTCGATGCGTGCCCGCCCCGCCTCGCCTTTAGAGAGGATTTTTCAAACGGATGAAACGGGGGTCCAAATTTCGTATGCAGAAACCTAATTTCAACTAGTCAATCATATAAATACTGTATGTTGACGGAAGTAACGAGACAGCAGTTCATCTGCTTCTAAGCTGCCCAGTGGTCGCTGGATACAGGGCAAAGTACTTTGGCAACTCAGGTAACCTCCGTGAAATGGTCAGTAACAACAAAACGCTGCTGGCTTTCCTTGAGGAGCTCCTCAAGGAAGGCCAGCAGCGCTCCAGCTAGGGAGGATCGAATGACACATTTGTCCCACCCGTACGCAAAATACGCTCTTTAGTTGCGGATGCTAGCCACAAATGTTGCACCATCCCATTACTTCCCATGGGTGTCTCGTAAGAGGCGGCTAAAGAACCTTTAGGTATCGTGCATTCTAGAGCACCTTAGGTCACCGCGTGGTGGCGGGTAAACTACCAACAAAAGAACAAAATCATTTCCAAGGAGGGTTAGTGTCAGGCTGGCGGCTGACTGTAAAAAAGTAGCCAAATCGTTTTTGCAACATGTTCGGTTAAAGCAGGAATATGAATCGATCATACAAATAATATCAACGCAATGCCAGCTCTATCCAATCAAGTACATTATCATACAAATGGAAACGACTAACAGGAAACACTACACACCGTTATGTAAGTCCACTAGGGTCGTGCTTGGAATACTGATCAGCCTAAATTAGCGTACCTACTTAGTACACCACTATTGTCTCGGTGCGAGAGAGAAAGAGTTTTGACTGTCTTTTTATTAAATTAATTTAAACAGAACGGCCGAAGCCAATTACACCATTTAAGCACAGACAGAATACAAAAAAGACAAAACAATAATTAAAATTAATTAAAAAATAAAAATACCTGACTGCGTAAAAAATTACTTTAGATAAAAACCAAAAAGAAAAGAACAAGTTCAGTCCAGTAGCGTAAAAATCAATTTAAATAAAACAAATAATAAATTCTAATACGGAACATATTGACTGCAACAATCGGGACCCATTAGATGGGATGGTTTTAGTCTGGATTATTTTAATGGGTCCCGACTGTTGCAGTCAATACCAAAAAAATATATATTTTACTCTAATATATAGCGTCCCACAGTCGTTATGCTGATTTTTTTTTCAACCTCACTTAGCTAATAACACTTGGGTTAACAAGACGAATCTAACGATATGCTAATTGTGTAAATCCGTTCAGCGGTTTGGAAGATATGAGGTAATAAAGAATATTACATACATACATACAAGATACGCGCGAAAAACATAACCCTTCTTGCAGTCGGGTAAAAACAGACAAGTCACAAGTCGCGCAGGACTTTTAGGGTACGGTACAATAAAAATTATACCTAAACAGTCATACATTCATCTCACAAAATTTCATACATTCTGACAGTATCGTTTTCCATTCTTTCCCTAACATATGTTCTTGTTTAGGAGAGTGTTAAGCGCAGAGAGTGCCCGCGGTATGGGTGATTTGGAGTGAGCAACTTTACGACACGTCGGAACTCAATTCTAGAAACCTCTCTCTTAGATCTCTCAGAAATCTCACTAATATAATATTATAAAGGTGAAAGTTTGTGCGTGTAGTACGTCCACTGCTTGACTTAGGCCTTCCCCAAGTGTCGCCACAATCACCGATCTCGTGCGTCTCGGATTCCCGCGACTCCATCAGATCGTCGGTCCACCTTGTGGGAGGCCTTCCAACGCTGCGTCTTCCGTTACGTGGTCGCCACTCTAGAACCTTTTGCCCCATCAACCATCTGTTCTGCGAGCAATGTGCCCTGCCCACTGCCACTTAAGGTTGGCGATTCTTCAGGCTATGTCCGTAACCTTGGTTCTCCTGCGGACCAGGACCTAGATGAAGAGATTTCAACTTAGTACTCAAGCGTTTTGAACCCATTTACTCTTTGCACTCCAAAGGTACCACGAAGAAAGCTGGTGGTTGGTGCTATCGTACCAGCACGAACCAACTGATACCAAAGAAATATCAGATCCGAGTTCATCAGCAAAAGGATGAAAGTTACCCGCGCCAGCCAGTGACACATATTGACAACCTGTGCGTTTTAGCACTTGTAAACGCAGGGAAGCCAGCATTAGCATTAATCTTTATACGTAAGACGAGAGACAGTCTAGGGTCTCTCAGATCAACATTGTGGATATTGCGTAAATCAGAAGAAAAAAAAACATGCCGTAATAAAACTATTGGACAGTCCGTAAAAACAGCTTGCATATACCATGAAGAACTTGCATACTACCTTGAAGAACTCAATACCAACCTCTTTGTGTTTCTCTCGTCACGCGAATTTCTGTTAAGTCCCCCTGCAGGCACTGGTGATGTGGCTGGTGGTAGAGCAGAGGTGGTCCAGTCGTAACGGCATCGACTTACGAGTTGCATGTTGTTGGTTCAAACCCAGGCAGGTGTTTTACTTTATGTAATTTACCTCATCACCACTGCTCTTAAAACGGTGACGGAAAACCGGAATCAAAAAATCGAAGATATAGATACCGCCAACGCATAAAGTCCTTACATATTTTTTTAGTAACGTTGTAGCTATTACAAAAAAGTAAAATAAATATTATTATATCTAGCGTCTGTTACTGTGATCTTAAACTGATTTTTAATTACATAATACAAAAACATAGGTTGCGTTTTACGAATTACTTATAATATTAACAATTACGAAAGAAGGTCACTGGAACAACTTGTGACCCACGGATGCGCCTCAAGTTGAAGGGTAAAATCTACAAATCCGTGATAAGACTTAAGGATCAGAATGTTAGGTTGTGAAAAATACTGATGAAAAATGATTGCATGTAGCGGAGATGAGAATGTTGAAATGGATGTGTGGTGTGACGAGAATAGATAAAGTGAGAAATTAGTATATTAGAGGAAGTTTGAAAGTGGCGCCAGTGACTGAAAAGTTGAAGGGGAATCCTTTGTCTTGGTATGGTCATGTAAAGAGGAGGGATGAAATGCATTTTTCTAATAGAGTTATGAGCATACATGTGGAATCCATCCACGTAGGTATAATTTTTATTGTACTTTTTTAGTATAGTAGAGAGGGAGAGGGAGGCCAAAGAAAAGATGGATGGATTGTATGAAGAGTGATATGAAAGAAAAGGGAGTTAGTGATAGCATGACGAGTGACAGGGCAGAATGGAAGAAAAAAACGTGTTGCGCCGACCCCAAAGAACACTGGAAGATGATGATTAACAATTACGAAAACGAACTCTGCTGAAAAAATGCACTTTGATTGTTGATTGATTCTTTGATAATTTTGCAGGCGATGTCGCTGGTGTCAACTAGTTATACATATTAAGGGCATTTTTTTAAAATATTTCAGTGCTTCGTGACGTCAGGCGTGTCCCTGAACATGGCTGGGTCTGGTCTGGTGGTGGGATTCACTACGGCTTTGCTGGAGCAGCTCAGGAGTACAGGGTCCGTCATACCCATTGATGATTCATCTGGCTCTTGGATAGGTAGGTAGTCATTGCTTTTTTATATTTGTCTGCATGATTGGCGCAGTGGTTGAGTGATTGGCTGGGCTGCGTTGCGTGTCGCTAGTTCGATTCTCGTGCGAAACAAATATTTGTATGAACTACAGTTATTTGTTCCGGTTCTGGGTGTATTTTTACTTGAGTTTACATGATTTTGAAGGCACTCACGACATAGGTGTAATTTTTAGTGTGGTTTAAAAAAACGCATTTTGCATAGCTTTGAAAACTTATATATACACGTGCACACAAATTTTAAACTCAGCTAAACACGGAACTCTCCGTATAACCATAACAAATTAGTAATTTACTATAGTCATTTACACCCATGTAAAAATGGAATGAATAGCATAATATCTGATAGGTCAACAGACAGTTTGTTGATGTCAGATTTTATCACTAGTTAGACAAGAGAAGTGAAACTGTGTTTTTTTTTGTGGGTAATGATCCAGTGACTTCTCCCGCTCTTGGGTGGAGCGAAAAAACAGAGTGACTCTAAGCCTTCTTATGAGCGACCAAGTTCCAGAGCCTTATGTCATCACTGGTAAAATGCACTGATCATAGACTTTCATCTAGAAACACCTTGGTATGTTTGACGAGAAGATACCAAGCAGTAGGTATATAGTATTCCGACTTATTACAAAGGAAAAGAATTTAACAAAAAACTTTTCTAATTCGCAACTCCGAGAGTGGAATGCCTATGGTACAATCATTAACCAGTTCTACCAAATACCGGGTGGCATTGAGATTTAAAATTATGACTAATGTCATTCAAAACTCAGCCGACGGATTTAGCTACTTGGTACCCGGACATAGAAAACCTATAAGAGTTAATTGTTTACAAATATGTCATAAATATAACTAACTTTATCAGATTGCAGTTAAAACCAGTGCGTTTACGTTCTCAACAATATCTTTACGATCTCCTTGACCCCTTATCTCTAACGTGACGGAGTGGATAGGTTTCATAAGCCACTAGTGGTCCCCTTCGGGTTCTCCCGTGTCTTTGGTTACTACTCCACTCTTATTAGACGTATTTTGGCCTATAGCCTTCCTCAATAAATAGGCTATTCAACACTAAAGTATGTTTTCCATTCGAACCAGTAGTTCCTGAGATTAGCGCGTGCAACCAAACCAATTCTTCGTTTTATAATATTAAAATAAGTTTATATAGATATAGATAAGAAGCCGAAATTAAGAACGGGTAATTGTTATGTTTCGTTTCATTAATGAAATATGATCAAAATTACATTTATTTTTCCTAAAAAATCTCATGCTGTTTTTCATCATCTAGGCATCAATCATAATTATTTATTCTGCAAACATGGGTATAGCTAGTACATAGGTGTTTTTTTTTTTATAACAGAGTCCGCCATATTTTGCCATCACATTGGCATGCAAATTTTACAATTTTTTGAATTCCGTTGCATTATAAGTTTTCATAATTAAAAATTCATTGAGCGCCCTTTTAAATTCTGTTCTTGTCATATTTTTTATAAAGTTGGGAACTTTATTATATATGCGTGGGGCAATACCAAAAAAACTTTTTTGAATTAGTGCGGTTTTACATTTAACCTGACATAATTGATTAATGTATTGACTCCGCATTGGATTTTTCTTGACCTCTGAAATTTTCTTAAATAGATGAAGGTTACATTTCACAAACAAAGCTGTTTCCAATATATATAAACAAGGAAAAGTTAAAATTTTTAACGATTTAAAATAGGGAACACAGCTATCTGTTGTTTTAAGACCGCACATTGACCTGATGCATCGCTTTTGCATCCTAAACACCAGCTCCCTATCAGTAGACTGCCCCCAAAAAATTATTCCATAGCGCAAAACAGACGCAACTAGTCCATGGTACGCTGTTAAAAGAGCCTGTCTGTTAACTTTCTTGGATAGTTGAAAAAGAGCATATGCGGATTTGCTAAGTTTCTTACATAGTTCTTCTACATGAGGCTTCCATGTAAGTTGGCTATCAATTATGATACCTAAGAACTTAGCCATCGTAGTTTGTTCAATATCACAGCCCTTGTAAGAAATGCAAACGTGTGGGTATTCTCGTCGCTGATAAAAATGCATGACTTTTGTTTTGCTCAGGTTTATAACCAAGTTATTATTATCTAACCAATTTATAATGTCACTTAAGCAGGTATTAATGTCAATATTATAATTATTTGAATTAGTAGATTTTATTATAGCTGTACTATCATCTGCAAAAAGAACCATTTTGTTATTTGTTGCTTTCGGGAGATCATTTATATATACCAAAAAAAATGGCGGACCCAATACACTACCTTGTGGGACGCCATATTTTAAATGTCTCGGCTTTGAAATGACATGAAATGAAATGAAATGAAATGAAATGAAATGAAATGAAATGAAATGAAATGAAATGAAATGAAATGAAATAATTTATTTGCTATGAATGCAGGTACAAAAATATGGTGTTAAGTAAGAGAAGGATCCAATACATTCTACCGTGCGGCATGCAAATTTTTTATATTAGAATTAAATTAAGAAATAATTAAAAAAAAAAAAACAAATATTTGACTTATTTTCAAATGATTAAACTAGACAATAAAAATATAAACCATTCAATTTGTAAATTCATTCAGTGGTAAACAATGTCAAAAATAAGTTAATAATTAATCAATAATAGAATGTCAATAATACGTTAATAATTAGTCAATAGTACAATGTCAGAAATAATTTAATAATTAGTCAAATAATACAATCAAAATCTGAATAAAATATAATAAAATCGTTGTTTATAAATAATCATATGGATTTGTCATTCAAAAATTCATCTATTGTATAATAACATTTTTCAATCAGCAATTTATTTAATTTCTTTTTAAATATTTGTATTGTGCAATTTTTAATATCATCAGGTATTTTATTGTATACCACTGGTCCCATATGCATAATATTCTTTTTCAGCAGTGCTGTTTTAAATTTGCCTGTATGTAAAAGATTTTTGTATTGAGATCTTATTAATGTTGGCCTTGTTGAGTGATCAATATTTGAACAAAATAAATTTTGATTACCCTTCACAAACAGTGCCATTTCCAAAATATAGAGTGACGGAAAGGTTAGTAATTTAAGGGATTTAAACATAGGAACGCAGCTGTCTGTTGAATTTATTCCTGTCATTGATCTAATACAATATTTTTGGGCTCTGAAAATCCTTTCTCTCTCACTGCAATTACCCCAAAAAACTACTCCGTATCTTAAAACAGAAACAACGAGACCATGATAAGCTATGATAATCGTATCAGTGTTAACTTTTTTTGTCAAATTATATAAAATGTATGCAGATTTGCTTAATTTCTTGCAGATCTCTTCGGCTTGTGGTTTCCATGTCAGTTGATTGTCAATTATTATACCTAAAAATTTTGCAACATTTGTATTGTCTACTCTTTGTCCATTGTATTCTATTGTCAAAGCGTCCGGTCGTAGACGCTGGTAAAAGTGCATTAATTTTGTTTTTTTCAAATTAATAATTAAGTTATTGATAGAAAGCCAATTTATTATATTTTTTAATGTGTCATTAATATCAGTTTCATAATCCGCATTTTCTGTACATTTAACTATAGCCGTGCTGTCATCAGCAAATAATACCATTGGGTGTTGAATTTGTCTAGGCAAGTCATTTATGTAAAGCAAAAATATTAAGGGTCCGACCACAGTGCCTTGCGGTACTCCGAATTTGACTTCCCTGCTTTCCGATAAATATTTATATTGAATCTTACTTTTGGGACATATCCTAGTAATTTCTGTCTGTTGTTTGCGTTTGCTTAGAAAAGATTCAATGAGTCTCAAGACGTTTCCTCTAATACCGTACCTGTCAAGTTTGTGCAGAAGAATGTCATGTTTAACGTAGTCAAAAGCTTTAGTCATGTCAGTATATATTGCACAAACTGGTGTTTTATTGTCGATATTCAACATTATGTTATGTAGCAAGTCGTAAATAGCCATGTTTATGTTTTTATTTTTTCTGAAACCTTTTTGCTCATTACAAAGGATGTTATATTTAGTTAAGAAAGAAGTTACAGATTCATAAATCAGTTTTTCGAGTATTTTAGAAAATACGGAAGTAAGAGCTACCGGTCTATAGTTTGACATTTCTTCTTTACTGTCTTTTTTATGAATTGGTATAACAATTGTAGTTTTTAGGCTATCTGGAAATGTCCCATGGCTTATGCACAGATTCATAATATGACTTAAGGGAGAAGCTATTACATCTGCAACGAATTTTACCACATTGGTCGCTACTCCATCGTATCCGACACTTTTTTTATTTTTTAATGTTTTGATAGCTCTTACGATATCCTCTGGTAGAACTGGGGCCATAAATATTGAATGTGGGTTGTTTTCTATGTCAATGATTTGGTTTGTGGTATTGTCATTAGTTAAGTTTTGAATTTGATCAATAAAAAAGTTATTGAAACATTTAGCCATTTCCTTAGGATTATTGACAATAGTGTTTTCCTTTCTAATTTGTATTATAGGTTCTGCAGTTCGATTACTACCTTTAATTATTTGCCAAGAGGCTTTAGATTTGCTCTGAGCATTTTTTATAATGTGGTTGTTTTGTGCTTTTTGGGTGAGTTTAATGATTTTTTTAAATGTTTTAGAATATTGTTGGAATGCTTTTTTAGTTTGTTCTGAAGGTGTTTGCCTATATTTCCATAGTAACTGTCTTTGTTTTTTACTACAAATTCTTATACCTTTAGATACCCACTTTATTTTTCTAGAGGATTTTATCTTAATTAGTTTAACTGGAAAACATAAATCATATATTAAATTAAATTGCTCAAAAAAAATGTCATATGCCTCATTAGGATTGTCAGAATCGTACACCTCTAAAAAAGATAAACTTTTTAGGTGTTTCTTAAACTTGGTCAAATTTACTTTAGACATGTCCCTTTTTTTTATTCGCCATGAATCAAGTATACAAGTTTTATTCACGTGCATTTTTAGTAATTGAGCTGAGTGGTCCGATAGAGCAAAGTCAATTACTTCGCTATAACACTTTTTACGACAGTTGTGCGCAAAATTATCAAGACAAGATAAGCTCCTTGGTCTAGTTGGTTGTCTAATTTCTAACTTGAGATTGTGATTGAGAAGTAAGATTTCAAAGTCCAATGTGTATCTATTTTGTTTCAAAATATCTATGTTGAAATCCCCACACAGCAATACCTTTCTATTCCTTTTAGTACATATTTTTTTTAATAAAGTCTCTAAGCTATCACAGAATAAATTGAAATTTGACATCGTTGGCGGCCTATATAAACATATAATGACTAAGTTTTGTTTGGTTAACTCTATTGCACAGCATTCTATAACACCTGTAATAGACATTTTTTCTATATCTGTCAATACGTTAAATTCGTAACAAGTTTTGACTAGAATACAAGAGCCTCCTCGCTTTTGTTCTTTTCTTGTATATGCCGCGGCAAGCTTGTAATTCGGAATGTTGATTAGTCCCTCTTGTCCAGAAATTACAAAATGTTCCGTGACGCATATTACGTCAACGTCTATTTGCTTATTCAGCAGCTCCTGGATATGGATAACAAGTAAGTCAGTCTTGTTTAGAAGTCCAGCTATATTTTGATGCATGATGTACATATGTTTATAATAGAAAAAACTCATTGCTACTAGTTGATGGTGTTGCGTTCTCATTTTCGCTAGGAAGCCTTTGGTTCAGCAATTCATCATGCAAAATATCTTGAGAATAAAACAAGTCATAATCAATCATTATGTTGGTCATTATTTGATTATAAATATGTCTCCATCCAGATTTATTTATTTTCCCTGTGTTATAGGAAAACATATCATGAGTCAGAGACCTGTTGCTATCAAAAAAATATGCATACTCGTTGTTTTTCACATCCAGATAGAGCAGGTTGTTGAAAAGCTCGACTTTATAATTGTGAATCATAGCGCCTTTTATGTACGTTGGAGAACAGATAATATTATTTGTATGGGTAGCGTTATTCAGCGAGTTCTTTAAACTATCCAATATATCTATATAGTTGTCATTTTTAAGATCGTGTTTTCCAATGAAAATCAAGCAATAATCTTTCATAGTGAAATCTTTTAATTTGTATTCTATATTGCATACGAGTTCTTTTGTGGTACAGTTTGGTAGTAAATAATGACATAAATCAAAGTGTTTGGAAAAAATTTCTTCTATCAGAGGTAGGGTACCCCTTGTACAGTCGCTACTGATGATACACATCTTATTTTTCTGTGTTGGTGGTATTAAAGCGCCTAAGGATTTTTTGGTAGCAAAATTGCATTGTTGTGAATTTTGTTGCGCCTTCTGGTTAACTCGTAGCAATGTGTCAATAGTCGGATTGTGTGTTTGAGTTTGTTTATCAAGCATGTCAACTTTAGGTTTTACCTGTAAGTCGCTCCTTACACTGGCATCTTTATTGATGTCCATCGGCGGTGTTTTTTGAGCTTTTGAGTTCTTACGTACCGATGTTGGTATCTTACATTTCCTTTGTGGTGTTGTGCAGATCTTTTTGTAGGTTTCTAAATTCTTTAGAGATTTTTGTAGATCTGACTTTAGTCGGAAGTTTTCACAATGTAGGTTTTCTATTTCCTTATGCGCGCTCATTAATTGCGATGTGAGTAACTGAATCTCTTCTTTCAATTCATTAACATTACTTATTTGATACATGTATGGTTTCTAAGTTAGTTTTAGGACATATCCTAGAAATTTCCGTGCATTGAAGCCTATTGCTCAGATATGATTTTATTAGTTTTAGGACGTTCCCTCTTATACCATAGCTATTTAATATGTGCAACAAAATCTTATGATCTACATAGTCAAAAGCCTTGCTCATGTCAGTATAAATTGCACAGACTGGATTTCTTATATCTACGGACGGCACGATATTAGCTAGCAAGTCAAACAGTGCCATATTAATGGTAGTGTTTTTACGAAAACCCTTTTGTTCTGTGCAAAATAATTTGTATTATATCAAGTCTTCCAGGACTGCGGGAATCCTGGAACGCAAAGGGTTACTGAAGGAACACGAGTGTGTATTAGTCAGTAACAGTCTGACAAATGATTTCACATGCTAAAAAAAAGTTCTTTATATTGTCAATCGTACATTTTTTATTGTCTATAGTGTAGATGGTTTCTGTCTGTCTTACCGTGCCTACCAGAAATACTCATTTTGGCTTTCAATGAAGGTACATAAGCAGTATAATTAAATGCACTCTTTGATTACGCTTCGAGATGCTCTACACTTAAACATATATATATTGTAGATACTGTCTAGCTAGACCGCAACTAACAGAAGTCTGTCAGTTCTGTATATATTTAGATTTCAATAATTAGTCATTGCAGTACCTAGTTACCTTGATTAACACTCCTTCCCAAAACGCCATGCCAACTAGATTTATAACATATTCTTTTCTTTTTGTTTCCAGCGGCAATCCCCGGCATCTCCCTGGTGTTCGGCAACTTCATAGCACCACCAACTATGTCAAAATATGGCAGAAAGCCCGCCAACCTCCTCTCCATATTGCCGCTAATCATCGGCTGGGCGGCCATCTACTTTGCCAACAGCATTACCATCCTCCTGCTAGCAAGATTCCTTCAAGGACTGTCCATGGGCATGTGTACATCTATAAGCTCACTTCTTATTGGAGAATATACTAGTCCAAAAAATAGAGGAGCGTTTTTAATGACTATATCAGTTTCCATAGCTTCTGCAGTGTTGACAGTCCATTCGCTAGGATCCAATCTCACCTGGCAAAAAACTGCTCTAGTCTGTGGTGGTGTCGCATTCATTGATCTCTTCATAGTCATCTACTCACCAGAATCCCCAAGCTGGTTAGCAGAAAAAGGTAGATATGACGCTTGCAAACTATCTTTTAGATGGTTAAGAGGAGACACCGAAGAAGAAGAGTTGAGAAGAATCATCGACGCAAGTATAATGCTGAAAGAAGCAAAAGCAGAAATGAGGCAAACAAAATCTTGGATAAAGAAATTCAGAAACAAGATGGAGTACTTTAAAACGACAGTGAAGAAAAAGGAGTTTTTGAAACCAATCATTATAATGATACACATTTACATTTTGGGCCAATGGAGTGGGATAAACATGCTTGTGGCGTACCCTATAGATTTGTTCCACAAAATTGTTGGAAAAGACTCTAAAATGTCAATATTAGTACTTACTTTAGATGTACATAGAATAATAGCGAATACAACAGCTTTATATGTGATACAGAAAGTGAAAAGACGAACTATATTGGGTGTTACAGTGTGTATTAATATATTTGCTTTATTAGCAATTGCTTCATATTCGTACGCTAAAGAAACTGGATTTATATCTGCAGATGAATTTAGTTTAGGAATCTCTATAGTACATTTGCATATGTTCGCTGTAGCAACTGGTTCGTTGCCTTTATGTTTCATAATAGCTGGTGAAATATTTCCTTTAGAATACCGTGCCTTAGCTGGTGGTATCAGCGTGTTGTTTTATTCAACGAATTTGTTTGTTACCATCAAAACTGTACCATTTTTGTTGAGTACCATAGATTTGTATGGGACGTATATTTTATATGCGTCTATGATGGTTTATGCTTTAATCGTTGTATGGTATTTGTTACCGGAGACAAAGGATAGGACACTTCAGGATATTGAGGATGAGTTTAGAGGAAGGCCGCTATCTCCTGAGGAGTTGAAGTCAGTGCAATCTTTGGCATCTTTGAGGGCGTTTACAATGGATAGGAGGTGTAGTAATCCAGTTGTTTTATGAACCCAACGATTTTCCTAAAGGAAAACAGTGATGTTGAAACTCCCTTGTCCCATGCAGTGAATACTCCTGGACGTTGGAGGATTGGACGTTCCTCTCTCTGGAGTCTTGAGCATCGGTAACTTAGACCCTGTTCCCGATATCGACTGTCTACTATTTTTTTAAATGAAATATTTATAAACTTAATAAAGGTAGGTATGGAGAAAGTTGTGGTCTTATTTAAAAAAAACTGTATCTGCCCTTATTTTCTGTAAGGAAGTCATAGTCAAATCCCAGAAAAATATCGATTTTTCATGCAAAGTTATTAAAAGCAAAGAACTCTAAATAAGGATGGTTGAGTATTTAGTATAAAGTATAAATAATATACTTGTGTGGAATTTCAGGAGATAATTTTCTTTCATTTTGATACGAGTTTAGATTTTAGAAAAACTATGTCCTTAAATGATAGCAATCTTGAGTATGTGCTTTATCTTTAAGGTCGCGCCACTTCTAAGTCTCTGAAGTGGTTAGGTACATCCTGCCAAACGAATTTCAACCATGTTGTAAAGCACGTCGTTTGAAATTCAATTGTTTATTGCGTTAGTTAGTCGTGACGGTTTTAGTTAACATTGTTTTAACTTCGACCATGTCTAATGATGTTAGTTACTGTGATAGTCTGGTTCGTGGAAGTGTGGACACAATGTGGTCACAGTATAAATATGGAACAGTACGGAAATTACGTACCATTTCTTGCTACAGACAAAAAAAAAAACACGTTTGTTGTATGGGAGCCCCACTTAAATATTCATTTTATTCTGGTTTTAGTATTTGTTGTTATAGCGGCAACAGAAATATGTCATCTGTGAAAATTTCAACTGTCTAGCTATCACGGTTCATAAGATACAGCCTGGTGACAGACGAACATACAGACAGATAGACGGCCGGATGGACAGCGGCACAGTATAGTGCTGTCAGTAGCAAGAAACGCTTATGACTCTCGTCAATGCGTATGTTTGTGTGAGTGTGCCGTTTCAAACATTTGTACGTAGTTTCCATACTGTTCCATATCTATACTGTGATGTGGTTCGTGTTTGACACACTTACATGATAAAATATATAAATGTATATTGACGTCGATATCTGTAGGTAATGCAAAGTTATCTAATAGACCAGGTACCATATTATACTAACTGACCTGGTAGGTAAACGATATTCCGCGGGTGGGAGGACTAGAAGTGTAAAAAATATCCTACGACCTATTCTCAGACTTTCCAAATATAATTCGCCCCTAAGGGGATAAAACGGGGTTCCAAGCAGTGGCGTAGGTAGTCCTAATGAGACCCCGCCATATAAATATTTTTGAAGTTTTTTTTTTTTGTACAAAATAGATCTTACTAACACTCAAGCCAAGCGTTTTGCCTCGTCGTTTATACCGCGTACATCGAGGGACTGGAATAATTTGCCTGCTGCGATTTTCCCGTCCGATTATAATTTGGGTCTCTTCAAGGCTAGAGTGAATAGGCTCTCAATAAATTAGTGCGCCTCACCATCAACGATTGCATTACCACTTACCATCAGGTGGAATCGCAGTCAAGCACTAGTTTATATCAATAAAAAAAAAAAAAAAAAAAAACTGACTAGTGCCTTGAGAGGCCTCGAAGATGAAAATGAGGTCGTTTATTGGATCATTCTGAAGGTACCGTAGGTACTTGAATCAACGAAGGTAATCAACTTCAATAGGTTGAGTTTTTATTGTCGTTTTACGTAGAAAAAGCTAGAACGAGCGGAGTGAGCTAAAAACTATTAGAACAGGCTGTCATATAGATATTATTCATTCACTACTGGTCTCCTGTCAATAAGGGGAATTTAAGATTGTGGATAATATATTACGAATTATGGCACATGTCGGGGCCTCTGTAGCTCGGGGGCCCCGTATCATTGATACGGCTGATAAGGCGGTAGTTACGCCTCTGGTCCAAAGTTTGTATGGAGAAACCTACTTTCACGCGGGTGAATCCGCTGGTAGAAGCTAGTTATAAATTATGTATTATGGTGATTACTTTACCTACTATTTGGCGGCGTAATTTCAAAACAAAAAATTACAACAATTTGTTTCGTCATCATCCAGCCCTGTATGAAAGGAAGACAGTAAAAAGTATATAAATTTGAACGTCGACACTACTAACTTTGACACTTCCGTGCAGTTTTGGGCGAAAATAAAAGCTCGCATTGAGCTGCCCCCTAGCCAAGTTACAACTGTTTCGTTTATATTCTCTTTTCGTCGAACGCCTCGAGTCGGCCACGCCTCCGATTCCTTTGTTCTGACGTCATCTCAACGCTCAGTCACGTGGTCAGAACAAAGGAATAGGAGGCGTGGACGACTCGAGGCGATCAACGAAAAGAGAATCGAAACGAAACGGTTGTAACTTGGCTAGGGGGGCTGAATTGTGCCGAGATATCGTGTCCGTGAGCGGTGTCTATGTGTGCGTTGCTCGGGCGCGCTTTATATGTAGATTAACTTCTGTAACTATCTATTTTGTGTAGGTATCGTCTACTAGTCGCGAGATTCACGCACGCCCGCTTACACTACAATATATTATACTTACCAAATATATATTTAAAATAACTTTTTGTTGCTGGATAACACACACGCTCGCACTGGTCCGAACGCTCCGAGATATCGTGTAGGTACGTGAGCGGTGTCTGTGTGCGTTGCTCGAGTGCGCTTTGTATGTAGATCGACTTCTGTACATTAGTGTTCTGGGTTACCTCTTCATCATCATTTCAACCGAAAGTCGTCCACTGTTGGACATAGGCCTCCCCCAAGTGTCGTCATACTTAAGTGGCAGTGGGCAGGGCACATTGCTTGCAGAACAGATGGTCGATAGGTACGAAAGGTTCTGTGGTACATACTTAAGAACAATAACTTAAATGTGAACATACTGTAAATCTATACATATAATAAAACAGTAAAATTATTTTGCGATGGTATTAATTGGCGCAAAAACTACTGAACCGATCCTGTTCAAATTTTGCATACATAATCCTTATAGGTCAGTGCATCTGTTAGGCTATAAATTATCACGCTATTTGCTATGGGGGGTGAGCAATAATCCAAAACGTCCGTGTTGAACGACATTTGCCGCGAGTTCGATTCCCAGCTACAGTTAAAATTTTTGTCATTATTTTATCTTCTTTTTTGTAATAAAATAACTTTTACCATTTTTTCAAAATAAAATTGTCATTTCTATTCGATATCTTCTAAATATATTGTAAAAACTAATCAAAACACATAATAAAATCGAATTAGTCAAATATGGCACCACACGCAATTCAGATACTCGCAACGCCATCTAAGGACTCAAAGTAGAAATAATGATGAAAATGACAGTTGAACTTTATATTTGATAGATGGCATTGTGTATTTTACGTAATTTTCTGAATGGCGGAAGAATGACCTTCGCCCACGTTTGCAGACAGTTCTTTTGTTCAAAATTGGAGGAAAATAGTTATGATTAAACTGGTGTTAGACGGAGGCATTTTTAACAATCCTACTGCTTTTTTTTTCCATGATTGTAACAAGATAATTGACCATGATTATTCAAGGGATACGAACCAAAAAAGGCGATAAAAGTAAACAAGTATATGTATTTAATTATTGATTTTAAAATAACACGGCCAAATTTTCGGAAGGGGTTGCATGGCACCTTGTGTTGGAAGGCCCCCAGGTAGACCGATAACCTGGTGAGGGTCGCGGGAATCCGATGGATGCGAGACACACAGGACCAGTCATTATGGCGACACTTGGGGAGGCCTATGTCCATGATAATGATAATGATAATGATGGTACTTTTTTTTTTCTTTTTTTAAGAGTGGAAATCATCCAATGACTTCTCTGGTTGGAGAGAGGGCGTGTCAAACTTTTACTGACTAAAACCACACTTGTGTCCTTCAGTTGCGCTTTGAAACATCTCTTTGAGGAGCGCGTGGATCACTACGTGCTGTTGACGACTGGGCTCGGTTCGGTTAATTACCGGACGGCCGGAGGGCTAGCTACCCATTGTTCGGTGTCTGCAAGCCTGCGTCTACCGTGGCTGCTCGTCGGGGTCGGAATCTCGGCTCGGCGTGAGGACGTTCGTTCCCTCACGCGTGCGGCCTCCTCCTTCGCTAGCATTGCAGCTTTGCAGAAGGAGGCGACCGCCTACCATTCCTCCTCGCTCTGGACTATAGCCCAAACCAGGCCCCGGCGCGAGAGGTGACTGACGCCGATTGCCTCCACGAGGACACGGCGGTGATCCGCCCTTGCGGGACACACCTCTGCATGCTCCACTATGTCCTCCGGGATGGCACCTTGCGGCCTAATAATGGCGTGATTTATTGTTTGCAGTTTCTGCTCCATATAAAACGGGGTCGAAAGTGGTTTACGTTCCTGATCACTGATGTATCTCAGATTCCTGGCAGCCTTGCGTCGACATCTGGACGTTACCTCCTTGCAGTGAGTGGTGACCAACACTGGAACAACCCTCTGAGGGAGGCCAGTCTCAGGGATAACACTAATCGGCTGCTACATTTGTTTACCGTAATTTCATTGTTTTATGGATACACAAGCTCAGGACTGTTGAGGGTGTTTCGAGCGGTTTCTGTTCCGGATTCGGTTGGAAGTATCCTGATATTACCATTTTGCGAATCGCCCGGAGGACCCGGTGTAACATGCGGTGGAGGTCTATCACATTTGGGTGAACCGCCCGTGTCCTCATAGAGGCAATCGGTGACAGTGACCTCTCGGTTTGGCCATCAATATGCGAGTTTGATTGGGCGGGGATACATGCACTTAAGATTTCGCCGAAATTCATTCAACGGGGACGTCAGTTAAATACACACCAAAAAATCCTAGGTAAATGAACAAGTAATTTTTACGCCCAAAATGAGCAAGCTGCAACAATCAATGCAAGCATGCTCTCGCAAATTCTTCATAAGTACTGTTGTGGAGGAAGATAGTTGATGATGATGATGGTAGTTTTTGGATTCACTGGCTTCTTGGCTTTGCACTATCAGTGCACGTTATTCAGCTGAAGTCGGTGTCCCGATTATGCTCCTTCATTTACCTCTACCAAAGCTGTCTAACGGCTTAAACTCTTTAGTGAAAAATTATTGAGGTGAAAATTGAGTTACGAACAATCTCGCAGACATCGGCCCTAGAGGGCCCTATCCATTTGCTGACATCTCTTTGAGTCCGGTGTAGAATACAACGCGCCGTCGATTCAGGATTGCTTTGACGAGACGGCCGGACGGCACCACCGCAATCCCGGTTTGCGATGGCTGGTAATCGCCCTGCGGCTTTCAACACCCGGAGCATCACTTGCAGTGACAGTTAAGGAGTCAGAATGTCCCTCATAGTTTCAGCCACCTTCTTCGATCGTAGTGCTTCACTGAAGGAGGCTCATCATCATCATCATCATCTTCCTGCCCTTGTCCCGTGTTATTTGGGGTCGGCGCAACATGTTTTTTTCTTCCAATCTGCCCTGTCACTCGTCATACTATCACTAACTTCCTTTTCTTTTATATCACTCTTCACACAATCCATCCATCTTTTCTTTGGTCTCCCTCTCCCTCTCCATCCATCCACATGTAAACTCATAACTCTTTTAGTAACATGCGTTTCATCCCTCCTCTTCACATGACCATACCAAGACAAACGATTCCCTTTCAACTTTTCAGTCACTGGCGCCACTTTCAAACTTCCCCTAATATACTCATTTCTCACTTTATCCATTCTCGTCACACCACACATCCATCTTAACATTCTCATCTCCGCTACGTGCAATCTTTTTTCATCCGTCCTTTTCACAGCCCAACATTCTGATCCATACAGTATGACAGGCCTTATCACGGACTTGTAGATTTTACCCTTCAACTTGAGGGGCATCCGTGGGTCACAAGTTGTTCCCGTGACCTGTCGCCATTTCATCCATCCTGCGTTGATCCGATTCACTGAAGGAGGCTACTGGTTGACATTTTCTCCACCAAACGCCTCCATGAGGACACAGCGGTGCTGGCGCTCCGACCAAGCGGGACCGACTTCCACCGTATGCTCCATCGTATTCTCCAGGCGATCCGCACAATGGTGATACCCGAGTGTTTCTTCCCGTTGAATTCGATACAGATACCTCCCAAAACACCCACATCCGGTGAGTCCTGCACAAAGAGAGGATGCCGTGACGCCTCTGTAGACACTCTTCAAAGACAGGCATTAGCGCTGCGATTATGACGTGCTCACTGTGGCGAGGGGTTAAAATCATACAATGTTGTTTCACCAGAACATAAACCAGAAACATACTAAACTAATTTCTTTTCTTTTGGGGTAGGCAGAAATGCCAACTGCTACGACCCTTACATACTCTTTCTATTCATTAACTGCTACGACCCTTACATACTCTTTCTATTCATTGACATTCATACATTTGGATCTGAACGAGTACATAACATGTTTCCTGAAGCTAATTTGCGTTTTTACTTTTAACCGTTTTATGTTAAAGTACAATAAATAATTGCTTGCTTTCAGAATGAATTGCAAGCTCAGAATGATTGTACGTTTTTACAAACTTAACGCAGACGAAGTCGCGGGCCACTGCTAGTTGTAAATATAATTTATTTTTACAATAATTAATGTTTAGTTTTAAGACTTAAATGTAGTTGTAAAGTTTGCATTACGACAGCAGAAATACAGGACAAACTTAAATCTAAGAATGTCTTTTACTTATTCGAAAAGCTAATCTAACTAAAATATTATTAAACGGACAAAACTGGCTAACTGACATATCAACGCATAGCCGAAACTACTGAGACTACAAAGACATTAAATACATACTACCAATAGACAGGACATAGCGAACAAAATCGTGCTCCGATACTTATTACCTAGTGGTCATAATTAAGTCGCTCAGTCTTTCCCCTTATATTAGATGATCAAACGAACTTACCTGTGATGTTCGATCATTATTATACGTAGCTTCGTTCGAAGATATATTCTAATTAATCATGCAGCTTCCCGCATTCACTAGGCGAACCAATTGCAGCTTTTCAGAGCCTAAAAGCAAAAACAAAACGCACCGTATCCTGTGAGTACTTATCTGACAGGTGTCAGTTGTCAAATGTCATTTTTTCAGAGTTAGAGATAAATCTTAAGTTTTGCTGGGTAGGGTAGGGAGGGTTCCCTATATCTTCGAACGAAGCTACGTATAATAATGATCGAACATCACAGGTAAGTTCGTTTGATCATCTATTATACTGCATTCGTTCGAAGATATATTCTAATTAACCATGCAGATGTTAAGAGTTAACTTAAAGCAAAATTAAGATTTTTAATATCAAACAAATATATTTCAGGAACCAAAATCTCTTAGGCACTTATTAGGCTCTTATTATAATGGTAATATGAGACAATCAGTCTTTTTTGACATACTTATACATTTTATATTATATAAGTATATATGTCTATTTTCTTTATAATTATTTTAAACATATTAAGGCATTTATAAGCAAATATTTTGTTCAGCATTAAGCACAGCATGAGCAAATTCAGATGAATTGTTGGAAATAGGTATATTATAAAATTTTACAAAAGTGGAAGAACTGTTTGTTCAGCCGTTTGCCTAATCTATACATATAATAAAACAGTAAAATTATTTTGCGATGGTATTAATTGGCGCAAAAACTACTGAACCGATCCTGTTCAAATTTTGCATACATAATCCTTATAGGTCAGTGCATCTGTTAGGCTATAAATTATCACGCTATTTGCTATGGGGGGTGAGCAATAATCCAAAACGTCCGTGTTGAACGACATTTGCCGCGAGTTCGATTCCCAGCTACAGTTAAAATTTTTGTCATTATTTTATCTTCTTTTTTGTAATAAAATAACTTTTACCATTTTTTCAAAATAAAATTGTCATTTCTATTCGATATCTTCTAAATATATTGTAAAAACTAATCAAAACACATAATAAAATCGAATTAGTCAAATATGGCACCACACGCAATTCAGATACTCGCAACGCCATCTAAAGACTCAAAGTAGAAATAATGATGACAATGACAGTTGAACTTTATATTTGATAGATGGCATTGTGTATTTTACGTAATTTTCTGAATGGCGGAAGAATGACCTTCGCCCACGTTTGCAGACATTTCTTTTGTTCAAAATTGGAGGAAAATAGTTATGATTAAACTGGTGTTAGACGGAGGCATTTTTAACAATCCTACTGCTTTTTTTTTCCATGATTGTAACAAGATAATTGACCATGATTATTCAAGGGATACGAACCAAAAAAGGCGATAAAAGTAAACAAGTATATGTATTTAATTATTGATTTTAAAATAACACGGCCAAATTTTCGGAAGGGGTTGCATGGCACCTTGTGTTGGAAGGCCCCCAGGTAGACCGATAACCTGGTGAGGGTCGCGGGAATCCGATGGATGCGAGACACACAGGACCAGTCATTATGGCGACACTTGGGGAGGCCTATGTCCATGATAATGATAATGATAATGATGGTACTTTTTTTTTTCTTTTTTTAAGAGTGGAAATCATCCAATGACTTCTCTGGTTGGAGAGAGGGCGTGTCAAACTTTTACTGACTAAAACCACACTTGTGTCCTTCAGTTGCGCTTTGAAACATCTCTTTGAGGAGCGCGTGGATCACTACGTGCTGTTGACGACTGGGCTCGGTTCGGTTAATTACCGGACGGCCGGAGGGCTAGCTACCCATTGTTCGATGTCTGCAAGCCTGCGTCTACCGTGGCTGCTCGTCGGGGTCGGAATCTCGGCTCGGCGTGAGGACGTTCGTTCCCTCACGTGTGCGGCCTCCTCCTTCGCTAGCATTGCAGCTTTGCAGAAGGAGGCGACCGCCTACCATTCCTCCTCGCTCTGGACTATAGCCCAAACCAGGCCCCGGCGCGAGAGGTGACTGACGCCGATTGCCTCCACGAGGACACGGCGGTGATCCGCCCTTGCGGGACACACCTCTGCATGCTCCACTATGTCCTCCGGGATGGCACCTTGCGGCCTAATAATGGCGTGATTTATTGTTTGCAGTTTCTGCTCCATATAAAACGGGGTCGAAAGTGGTTTACGTTCCTGATCACTGATGTATCTCAGATTCCTGGCAGCCTTGCGTCGACATCTGGACGTTACCTCCTTGCAGTGAGTGGTGACCAACACTGGAACAACCCTCTGAGGGAGGCCAGTCTCAGGGATAACACTAATCGGCTGCTACATTTGTTTACCGTAATTTCATTGTTTTATGGATACACAAGCTCAGGACTGTTGAGGGTGTTTCGAGCGGTTTCTGTTCCGGATTCGGTTGGAAGTATCCTGATATTACCATTTTGCGAATCGCCCGGAGGACCCGGTGTAACATGCGGTGGAGGTCTATCACATTTGGGTGAACGTGTCCTCATAGAGGCAATCGGTGACAGTGACCTCTCGGTTTGGCCATCAATATGCGAGTTTGATTGGGCGGGGATACATGCACTTAAGATTTCGCCGAAATTCATTCAACGGGGACGTCAGTTAAATACACACCAAAAAATCCTAGGTAAATGAACAAGTAATTTTTACGCCCAAAATGAGCAAGCTGCAACAATCAATGCAAGCATGCTCTCGCAAATTCTTCATAAGTACTGTTGTGGAGGAAGATAGTTGATGATGATGATGGTAGTTTTTGGATTCACTGGCTTCTTGGCTTTGCACTATCAGTGCACGTTATTCAGCTGAAGTCGGTGTCCCGATTATGCTCCTTCATTTACCTCTACCAAAGCTGTCTAACGGCTTAAACTCTTTAGTGAAAAATTATTGAGGTGAAAATTTTACGGGAGGTAACTCTTTCGAACAATCTCGCAGACATCGGCCCTAGAGGGCCCTATCCATTTGCTGACATCTCTTTGAGTCCGGTGTAGAATACAACGCGCCGTCGATTCAGGATTGCTTTGACGAGACGGCCTGACGGCACCACCGCAATCCCGGTTTGCGATGGCTGGTAATCGCCCTGCGGCTTTCAACACCCGGAGCATCACTTGCAGTGACAGTTAAGGAGTCAGAATGTCCCTCATAGTTTCAGCCACCTTCTTCGATCGTAGTGCTTCACTGAAGGAGGCTACTGGTTGACATTTTCTCCACCAATCGCCTCCATGAGGACACAGCGGTGCTGGCGCTCCGACCAAGCGGGACCGACTTCCACCGTATGCTCCATCGTATTCTCCAGGCGATCCGCACAATGGTGATACCCGAGTGTTTCTTCCCGTTGAATTCGATACAGATACCTCCCAAAACACCCACATCCGGTGAGTCCTGCACAAAGAGAGGATGCCGTGACGCCTCTGTAGACACTCTTCAAAGACAGGCATTACCGCTGCGATTATGACGTGCTCACTGTGGCGAGGGGTTAAAATCATACAATGTTGTTTCACCAGAACATAAACCAGAAACATACATAAACTAATTTCTTTTCTTTTGGGGTAGGCAGAAATGCCAACTGCTACGACCCTTACATACTCTTTCTATTCATTAACTGCTACGACCCTTACATACTCTTTCTATTCATTGACATTCATACATTTGGATCTGAACGAGTACATAACATGTTTCCTGAAGCTAATTTGCGTTTTTACTTTTAACCGTTTTATGTTAAAGTACAATAGATAATTGCTTGCTTTCAGAATGAATTGCAAGCTCAGAATGATTGTACGTTTTTACAAACTTAACGCAGACGAAGTCGCGGGCCACTGCTAGTTACATATAAAGAATAAAAGGGCAGAACATACCGTTACATCACGCCCGTATGGGAATAAAAGGGCAGAACATACAGTTACATCACGCCTGTATGGGAATAAGGGCAGAACATACCGTTACATCACGGCTGTATGGGAATAAAAGAGCAGAACATATCATTACATCACGCCTGTATGGGAATAAAAGGGAAGAACATTCCATTACATCACGCCTGTATGGAAATAAAAGGGCAGAACATACCATTACATCACGCCTGTATGGGAATAAAAGGGCAGAACATACCATTACACCACGCCCGTATGGGAATAAAAGGGCAGAACATACCGTTACATCACGCCTGTATGGGAATAAGGGCAATACATACCGTTACATCACGGCTGTATGGGAATAAAAGAGCAGAACATATCATTACATCACGCCTGTATGGGAATAAAAGGGAAGAACATTCCATTACATCACGCCTGTATGGAAATAAAAGGGCAGAACATACCATTACATCACGCCTGTATGGGAATAAAAGGGCAGAACATACCGTTACATCACGCCTGTATGGGAATAAAAGGGAAGAACATTCCATTACATCACGCCTGTATGGGAATAAAAGGGCAGAACATACCATTACATCACGCCCGTATGGGAATAAAAGGGCAGAACATACCGTTACATCACGCCTGTATGGGAATAAGGGCAGAACATACCGTTACATCACGGCTGTATGGGAATAAAAGAGCAGAACATATCATTACATCACGCCTGTATGGGAATAAAAGGGAAGAACATTCCATTACATCACGCCTGTATGGAAATAAAAGGGCAGAACATACCATTACATCACGCCCGTATGGGAATACCGGGGGTTCGGCAGAGTTGTGTCTATACTACACCTACTTTTCGACAATTTTGTCCAGTGTCTCAACATTTTACACCGCTCGTCGGAGCTTTTTGTTCCACATGCGCTTCAAAGAGATATCAGTAATTGACGGGCTCGCTTAAACCGATGCCTGCTAGGGCTTGTAGGAAATGATCCAGACTTCTCTCGCTCTAGGGTGGAGCGAGAGGGCATGCCAGAATTTTACTGACTAAAACCACACCTATGTTCCTTCAGTTGCCTTTAGCGTTCTAGGACCACGAGTATCCCATTCATACTTTTCCCCGTGTTCCTACTGGCCCCTGCAACTCATTGAGGTACTCGTGGAACACTCCTTCCTTCGGTCCTTACAGGACGAGCGGATGGCGAGCTACGTAACCATTACTCGTCATCCGTAAGACCGCGCCTACGGTGGCCGGAGATCGCTCGGCGTTTTCCTTCGCGGCGGCTGGGGCGTGAGGATGTACGTTCCCTCACTTTTGATGATTTCACAACCAAAAAATACCGCAACCTTTTCTTATCAAAAACCAGGTACGGACTCCAGGCTGATGGAAAAACCCAACACCACTGCTTAACCCGGGAATCGAACCTAGGACTTCATGCTCAGCAGTAGCGCTTCTTCTTCTTAGTGTATCGATGGCGAAAATTATTTTTTTGGGTTCCGTACCTCAAATGGAAAAAACGCAACCCTTTTAGGATCACTTTGTTGTCTGTCGTTCTGTCAAGACCCTTTATCTCGGGAACGCGTGGAGGTATCGAGTTGAAATTAAAACAATATACTCAGGTCTGCCGTCCCTTGAAGCTGTGAAAAAATCAAACTTCTGTGTTTACGAAAAAAAAAGATACGGCCGTTTATGTCGCAAAAAATGTATATTTCGGCACTCTCAAGGAAATCAAAATTCATAGGGTAGTTCCCGTTGACCTAGAATCCTGAATCTTGGCATGAAGCAAGGTCTCATAGCACACGTGTAGGTAAAAATCTGAAAACTGGTTTATAGTTACGTCACAAAAAAGACATTGTTTGCGATTCGGAAAAATCTTCGTAACTCAATTCGGAAATTGAACTGTTTACATAAGTAAGTATTCGGTCACGACAATGCCGTCCGCTGATGCTGTCATTGGATTTTTACGTAAACAGGTAACAGGACACGTGACGCAAAATGGAAGGTGGGATATGGTCTCGGAGTGTAGCGTATGTGACCACAAGACTAATGGGGCTACGAATTGACAATGGATTAACAAAAAACACAAATTAAAATATAGAATTAATGATTTATTGTCATATCACATTTTGTTATAAAATACTGTTATAAACCTACACTTAATTATCATACACTTAAAATAATAATATACATAAATCAATTACAATAAATTTTTCTATTACTTTCACGTGGGAAATTTTATCTCACGAATAACTTTCACGCTTAAAAACGAAAGCTATTATAATAAATAAAAAATACTCGTAATTTGGTGCTTGCTTTGTTTATGCACTAATTTTTAAACTACAGAATTAATTTTTGAGATGGGACAGTATGCGCAGGTACTCAACCTATGTAGCAACAGACCCTTACCCTTCCATTTCAAATATCCATCCTGTAATAACAAAAACAAAGAAAAAATAGTTTTGTTGTACACTGAAATTAAACAACTACTTTAATAATGTCAATTTGATCGATATTTTAAGTTACTCGACTGCCCAAAAATGTAGTGTTATGGTTTTTACTAACGCTGTCTACATAAGCGGGGACTACATTAGACCGACGACGTAGGCGACACCTTCCCTAGGGGGGAAGGTGTCGCCAAGTTACAACCGTTTCGTTTCGATTCTCTTTTCGTCGATCGCCTCGAGTAGGCCACGCCTCCGATTCCTTTGTTCTGGCGTCACCTCAACGCTCAGTCACGTAGTCAGAACAAAGGAATAGGAGGCGTGGCCGACTCAAGGCGATCAACGAAAAGAGAATCGAAACGAAACGGTTGTAACTTAGCTAGGGGGGCTGAGTTGTACGTAGCGGCGCATCGCATAGTGTCGCGTGGCGTGGGTCTAATCTAGCTCTACAAGTCTAGTTGCCATATAAAATGTATGGAGACTGACGCGCCCAGATCGACTTTTATTGTATTTTTATTTTGGTTGCACAATCTATGAAATACATTTCAGTATACAACATTCGAGCATAGCTAAAAAAAACATCAGAAAAAAATCACAGGATTATAAAATAGAATATGTATGTTACATTTTGGCCGCCACAGTCATGTATGTTACCGGCCAAACTCGATTTTGCTTTTGCGCTCAGCTACCCAAGGCATAGTGATAATTGTTACGTAACACAAACTACGGTGGGTTGAATCGGTTAGGACCAGATTTTTGTTAGCCGCAAGGTGCGATTGAATTTACGTAGTTTTGATGATGACTTTTTTATTCTTAGTATGTGTTTTTTCCTGTTTCATATAAATATATCTATCACTAAACACCTATCTATTATTTATAATTTACTGCACACTAATGTATACCTACATTTTACCTCACACCTAACAAACTGATTAACATCCGTAGACTCATAGTAAGGTTCAGTTGAAAACCAGCGTCAGGCAACTGCTACGTAGTGGCCTGGCATTATGCTGAACTGGACCTATTTGGCGCAGCCGTGAGACACACAATGTTGATGTAGTTTAAGTTTCTATATTATAATTGTTATCTCATTGTGTGTAAAATAAACGAGTTTTCTTTTTTTCTTTCTATTTTGGGATGGACTAGTTTTGCCTAGGCCAAACCCGTGATAGTCCAAGAACGAGCAAAGCGTGCTTGGAATTTTAGAGCACCCCGACATGGGCAAGTTAGGTTAGATGGCTAAAGCGGGAGCGGAACGCAGCTCCCGCATTAGCTTCCGTGGTTTTTTTTTATCACCACCCAGAAGTAGGAGCCGGCTCCGCGCGTGTAGGGAGAACTGGTTTGACCTAGGTGAAAGTAATTCATTCTAAAATCGAGTTTGGGCAGTAACAAGTACATGATGACAAAGTAAAACGTGTCCAGTACGCCACGGTCACGACTACAAGACAAACTTAAACGCTAATAAATCTTTAAGAAACTATTGTTTTTCTTATTTGTGTTGTTAATGGATGAAATAGCAGAGTTGTCCGTTGGCGCTGAGAACACATTTTTGCTTTTTATGACGTAGTGGTCAAATAGTTAAAAAAAAAATAATTGTTTCATAATTATGATTGTACTCCATTCGCAAAAACAAACCTTGTTTACTATCTGTACAACCGATTTTGACTCCTACTGCGTTGGTGGTATGACAAATGGCGGATGTAGTAAATGTTTGGTATTGCAACTACTTTTTTTAGTGTCCGACCGAAACTTCCTTACAAGGATCATGTTTTGAGGGAAAAATAAAGAAAATGTTATTATAATCAGTCAGTCTTAATTTTTTGTTGTTTACTACCTATTCTTATGCTTTATCACGTAATAAAACTTACCGAATTCAAAATAAATCACACAAAAACTCACAACAAACAAAAAGCCAGTCACAACATGATTATGATTAGGGACGTGGACGCGGTAAAATGTCTTCGTCGCTTACTCGCTTGGATGGAATTTAATGAGCCAAACATGACCGATCACAGCGCGAGAACTCCCGAATGCAATTTCGGTTTTGGTCGTAGTTTCGGCAGGTTTGCCGCCGAAACCGAAACTAAACCGAAACTCGTTTTTTGTCGAAACTCGAACAAACTTTTTTTGCTCTTAATTCCATCCTTATTTCTACGGAATAGAAATTAAAATTGGTTGAACGGACAGTAAAAACGATTTCTTTAAATGTGTAATCTTATGGCGAATGGAATAAAGTACTTATTACATTCTAGAAAATCATCGTAACCTTAAAAATAGTCATAATCAAGTCAAAAACTAAAAATAATGGTATATAATCATAACTAAACTAAATAAAAGTCATTTCAGAAATTATAAAGAATAAAAATGAGTAATTGTGTCCTTCGGCCTCATTCGGGGTCATATAAACAATATTTGAGTCTAGCATCTTCCGTTTCCGTGTCACATCTATGTGGGTATATGCTACAATCTCCCACCATCATGACGTATTTCCGCTTTCGTTCACCAGGTGGCTGCAGCGCGCCAACTCGTTCATTGGCGTCCTGTTTTTCGGACGGTTCACATCTTTTAAAGTTAACGTTGTTAACGTTCGATACTTTACTAAATAAAATTCGGTATATGCTTAAAAATATAAAGTATATAAAATAATTTTGAAAAGTGTTAATTTTTTATTACAATGGCGGATAGTGTACGTAACGGCAACGAATCCGATTCTTCATTGGATTCGTCAAGTTCAAGTTCCTCGGAGTCATCACAGTCGGAGTTGGAGACTGAACAGGTGGAAAGATCCCGTAAGAGGAAGAAGGTAAGTAAGAAGAAGAAAAGTAAGCGTAGCCGAGGACAAAGCAAGGTAATCAAAAAGCTTGCAAAACAGGTTAGTGATTTGAAAAGTTTATATTACTACCCTCAATATCCACGATGAAATCAAGTCTTTAGAAAAAGTTTGTCATCTACCGTCGGCAGATAGATTTCTAGGCGCTGTAACTCGCGCACTTGTAATGCAAAGCGACGCTATGCAGCAAGGTTTTAGGCAGATAGTTGACTGGGTCAAGGTTTCCGGCAACGTGGAACCAGATCAGTTGGCATTAAAATTTAAAGAAGTTTTTTCTGGTGATTATCATAAGATTTCACGTGATTGTTTACAATTGGTTTGCGGCCGTAGAGCCGATATAGTAGAACAAAGGCGCGAAGTGTTCATTAAACAATTAAGAGAAAAATCATTTAAGCCATGTTTGAAGAAGATACCGCCGTCTAGTGAATTTTTGTTTGATAAAGTACCTTTTAGTGAATTTATTAAGAATAATGGCGGTGTCAACAAAATTTTTTTTATAAGTACAAATAAAGTAAAATTTTCTGGGCAAGAAAAGAAAACCCCTAGACCCCAGGCGGCGTACCCTGGACCTAGCGGATATTGATCGTCCAGTCGCCCGTCGGCACTGACGATGAATTATAGATTTCTTTGTTAAGAATATTGGCGGTGTCAACAAATTTTTTTTTTTATACAAGTACCTAAAGAAAATTTTTCTAGGCAAGAAAAGAAAACCCCTAGACCCCAGGCGGCGTACCCTGGACCTAGCGGATATAGATCGTCCAGTCGCCCGTCGGCACTGACGATGAATAGATTTCCTTGTTAAGAATATTGGCGATGTCAACAAATTTTTTTTTTATACAAGTAAAGTAATTTTTTCTGGGCAAGAAAAGAAAACCCCTAGACCCCAGGCGGCGTACCCTGGACCTAGCGGATGTAGATCGTCCAGTCGCCCGTCGGCACTGACGATGAATTATAGATTTCCTTTTCCACAGAGTGTAGAATCTTTTTATAATTATCACGCGATAAATCCAAATTTTTTTTTTTTTTTTTTTTCGTCCTCAACCAAGGGGACAGCTGGCTGGTCAACGCCCTTACCAGCCCTCTAGTTTTCGGAGAAATGAACCGCAAAACAACGTACGAGGTAGGGGTTCGAGTAAATTTAATAGAAAGTTCTGACTCGGATCAGGTTTTTTGGGGGGGTTGCATTCAAAATCATGTTACGGAATGGATAAATTTGAGAGCACCAGAACCATTAATAAAAATAGTGAAGGGGTATCGAATTCCATTTCGAAAGAAACCGCCTCTGGTCCCACCAAGGCAGGTGAAACGTTGCAATCTCACTGTACCATCTCCAGAGATGGACATAGTAATTCAAAATTTGTTACAACAGAAAATTTTAGAACATGCCCCCATAACTCCGAGTTTTGTATCAAATTTCTTTCTGATTCGCAAAAATGACGGAACCTACCGTCCTATTTTCAATTTAAAAAGTTTAAACAATTATCTGATAATAAGCAAATTTCGTTTGATTTCGGTAAATCGGATTCCAGATTTCATTCAGGAAAGGGATTGGATGGTCAAAATAGACCTTCGGCAAGCTTACAACCATGTAAGTGTAGCACCTGCTCACCGTTGTTTTCTACGTCTAATATATCGAAGCCGATTACTGCAAATGACTTGTTTGCCATTTGGCCTGGCGACAGCGCCCAAAGTATTTGCATCGCTGACCAACTGGACAGCCGAGATTTTCAGGAATCTAGGCATTCGTGTAGTGGTTTTTCTCGACGATTATCTTTTAGTAGCACAGGACAGAGCGACACTAATAAAACACGTCAAAATCGTTCTCCAAATTCTGAGCCGGTTGGGTTGGCAGGTAAACAGGGAGAAGTCGATTCTAGTCCCGCAAAAAATAATAGAGTATTTGTGTTTGATATGGAGTCCCTGGACAAATCAAAAAGGTTTACCAGAAAACAAGATTCGGAGTATACAAATAATGTTGGCGAAGTTGCTTCGACGACAGAAGGCGTCTCTTCGAGAAATGCAAAGTATCATAGGCGTTCTGAATTTTGCTCGACTGGTAGTTCCAATGGGTCGCTTAAATTTTCGTCATCTCCTAGCTTATTGCAACCTAGTCCTGAAAATGCCATATCAGTCGACTTATCCCTTGCCTGGGGATGTGCTAACAGAACTGAAATGGTGGAAGGTTCACTGTGTGGAGAAATCCAGGCTTCATCCTCTACAAGCAAAAAACTTTTTAACTACACACGCAGCAGATACAGGTTGGGGGGCGGAGTTGAACGGTCTTCACATTTCGGGCACCTGGACAGAAGAAGAAGAGCGACTTCACTCGAATCACAAAGAGATGTTAACTATTCTGAAATGTTTGTTAGAATTCGCTCCGTCTCTGAGTCACACCTCTCTTCTGTTGCAGTGCGACAACAAGGCGGTAGTAGCGTACTTAAGAAAGGAAGGGGGAAACAAGTCGCAGACCTTGATGAAGTTAATTTATCAGATTTTTTAAATTCTTCAAGAGTACGATATTCATGTAGTTCCCTATCACATTCCAGGCAGGTACAACAACGTGGCGGACGGTCTGTCACGTCACTCGAAGTTACAGGAATGGCATCTGCTCCCCGAGTTCACCAGCATTGTCTTTGCGAAGTGGGGTGTTCCCCAGATAGATCTGTGTGTATCCAGCACAGCTCACGTAGTACCTTGTTACGTAACTCTAGATCAAAGGGATCAGCGAGCATGGAGGCACAACGCGTTTGCATTCAAATGGGATTTTTATCTAGCTTGGGTCTTTCCTCCTCCGAGTTTAATACCTCGTGTGCTGATGCATCTAAATCAGGCTCGAGGTGTATTTCTAATAGTCGCACCGAGGTGGTCTCGAGCATTCTGGAGAGCAGATTTGAAGACAAGAGCGATAGCGCCTCCATTCACGATCCACAGGTTATCGAAGGTACTCGTAGACACGAGGACTGGGCAACCACCACCACGGGCGAGGGAGCTGTATCTAGAAGTATGGAAATGTGGGGGTGGTTTGAATCCTTAGGAGACTGGTCAGAAGAACAAAAGTGTTTACTCAAAGAAGGTTGGAGATCGTCTACTTTGAATACATATAGACCAGCATGGCAGAGATGGTTAAATTGGTGTTCCAGGTTTAGTGTAAATTTTTCAGATCCTACAGGTAGTGAATTGGCTCGATATTTGGCAGAAGAAAAATTGTCTTTTCGTACTATTCTTCTTCATAGATCTGTTGTGTCTACTTTATGCAATACTAAAAGCGAGGCCCGTTTAAGTTCAAATATTTTGGTAAAACAAATGATTAAAGCTATAGCATTGCATCAGCCTAAGAAGTGTCCACCCCCGGTCTGGGACCCTCAATCGTTGATAGGTTGGTTGGGCAGTAGGTCTCTTCAAAGTCAAGGTCTATTCGAAATTGAAAGGTTTTGTGCAGTGCTACTGTTGTTGTGTTCAGGGCGAAGGATACACGACTTAACATTACTTAGCGTGTCCCCAGACAGATGTATAGTAAGCGATAATAGCATTATGTTTTGGCCGCATTTTGGTTCGAAGACGGATTCTGAAACACATGGACAGTCAGGTTGGAAGTTGTTAGGTAATCTTGAAAGTGTGGCGCTTGATCCAGTGTTCTGGCTTCTAATAGACACCTGGAAACGTCGGTTACTTTGTTCTGGTGATAGATTATTTATTACAGCATGTGGAAAAGCTAAACCAGCTACTAGAACTATTTTGGCAGGTTGGGTTAAATCTATTTTGAAGAAAGCAGGAATTGAAGCTACTCCAGGTAGTTTCCGTTCAGCAGTAGCTTCACGGAGCTGGTTGGATAATGAGCCTCTTGATGAGATAATGGGACGGGCTAATTGGAAATCTGGTAATACTTTTAAAAAAAACATTATAGGAGAGAAGTGATCCCACCACAAGGTAGCTCCTTGATTCATTTTTTTCAGCCAATTAATTAATTACTTAAGGTTAATTAAAATAGATATAAAATATGATGGTTATGGTAAGTTAATTCACATACAATTACAATAATTGAGGATATTTTATGTGGTATGTATGAATGTTTTTGTTTATTTTGTAATCAAGGGTTAAGATTGTAATTATCTTATAATTATTATTTTGCTTTAAAATATAAGTGTTATAATCTATTGGATGTTTTTCTACTTATTCTATAACGGTTTATTGATCTAATTTAACTTTTATCCTTTGCAACACATTGGCGTCCCGTTCACCAGGCGATAACAAACAAAGCCTCAAATATTGTTTATATGACCCCGAATGAGGCCGAAGGACACAATAGCAGCGTTTTACCTTCAAATAAAACGCATGTTGTGTCCGGAGACTCATTCGGGGTCATACTTTTAAAGACTGCCTGGTTTGATTACTTCTTAAGTTGTAGGATTTTGAGGCCACAATGAACGAGTTGGCGCGCTGCAGCCACCTGGTGAACGAAAGCGGAAATACGTCATGATGGTGGGAGATTGTAGCATATACCCACATAGATGTGACACGGAAACGGAAGATGCTAGACTCAAATATTGTTTATATGACCCCGAATGAGTCTCCGGACACAACATGCGTTTTATTTGAAGGTAAAACGCTGCTATTCAACCCAAAAATACCGCATTTATAATGCATAATTATATAAATTTTTGTCTAGTCAATTGCCAATGGACATTTGTCGGTCAAATATAACCAACATATATATAAAAGGAAATGAGGATTTATGATTTATTTTATTCAAATGTCTATACTCCATTCGCAATCAAGTGGTTACAATACAAACTTTTTTTGCTTTTAATGCCATCTTTATTTCTACGGAACAGGACTCAAAATCGGATGAACGGACAGTATATCTTATTGCGACTGGAGTATACAGGTTTTAGAATTAATCATTTGAAGTTGTCTAAGTCTATTTTAGCTTAACCAATTTGATAAATTTAGGCATTCAAGCAGCGTTTGTCAAACTCTTAAAAAATCTACAAATTCTCAATTCAAGAACCCTGTGTTATATAGTCCACCAGCCATTTTCTCTAGATGTCGAGTATTAAAACTGTCACATCATATTCAGATAATACACGTGCTGACGTAACTAAAACTTTTAGATTTAGTTAATATCAACCTTATATATAAGACTACAAGGCCTCATTCTCATAATTTATGTTTTCTAACAAAAAAAAAGGAGCCAATAATCGTCGAAATTACAAATACTTAAACTCAATTCGACATTTAACAAACCTTTTTCTGTCCGTTCAACCGATTTTACCTTCTATTCCGTAGGCATAAGAATGGCTTTAAATGCATAAAAAAAGTGGTTACAACACCAACTATTTACTGCAGCCACCATTTGTCATGCCACCAACGCAATAAAAATCAAAATCGGTTGATTGGACAGTAAAAAATATTTTTTTTTAAATGTCTAATGTTAGCGCGAATGGAGTGTAGATTAGTTCCAGCGCCGTGCATAATAAGCGTCACAGATACTAGCATTTTTTTTTAAGTCTAGCTTTCTTACTGAGGTCCCAGAGGTCCAGAGGAGATTGAAGGTGTGGTGGCACAGACTGGAGAGTGATGGCCTAAAAGCCTTGGTGCACGAGCTCTTAACGTGATCCATTTGACGACATAACTGTTAAAGGCAACGACCTTACAGCCACTAGACGTCTAATTACAGGCGACGCATGTCTGTCAACACATATGATTATAGATCTGATGTCACGACCCATCAGAACGCAGTGCCCCGCTCCCCGTATCAATCAGAATGCAGTACCCCGCTCCCCGTATCAATCAGAACGCAGTACCCCGCTCCCCGTATCAATCAGAACGCAGTACCCCGCTCCCCGTATCAATCAGAACGCAGTACCCCGCTCCCCGTATCAACCAGAACGCAGTAACCCGCTCCCAGTATCAATCAGAACGCAGTACCCCGCTCCCCGTATGAATCAGAAGATAGTACTCCGTACCTCTGCTAGTTGACAGAATTGTTTTGGTGCGCTAGTTCAAGCATGAGGCGTCTAGTGGCTATAAGGTCGTTGGTTAAAGGGATGGAGCTATATAGGGTGTATAGCTCAATCCTTCTTTCTCGCTCACACGCTTGACATTTGAACACGTCGCGGTAAGACCCCTGTGCCCTTAGCTCTCGCCGGAACGCTCATACCAATCTGCTGCGACTTTTGCCTCGGGTCGCTTGTCCAAGGAGATGGCGAGGTAGACCGGATAAACTCAGGATGAATGAAATGGCAACAGGTCATTCGAACAACTTGTGACCCAGAGATTCCTCTCAAGTGAAAGCGTAATGATCAAGTGATCGAATCAGGAATGAGGATATCCGCAGGAGAACCAAGGTTACCGACATAGCCCGAAGAATCGCCAAACTTAAGTGGCAATGGGCAGGGCACATTGCTCGCAGAACGGATGGCCGTTGGGGCCGAATGGTTCTGAAATGGCGACCACGTACCGGAAGACGTAGCGTTAGAAGACCTACAAGGTGGACCGATGACCTGGTAAGAGTTGCGGGAATCCGATGGATGCGAGACGCACAGGACCGTTCATTGTGGCGACACTTGGGGAGACCTATGTCCAACAGTGGACGTCTTTCGGCTGAAATGATGATGATGATGAAGACCTATCACACTGTATGGTTCAGAATGTTGGGCTGGAAAAAAGACGGATGAAAAAAAATTTGCAAAAAATAAAAAAAATATAGCGGAGACGAGAATGTTGAGATGGATGTGTGGTGTGACGAGAATGGATTAAGTTATTGGAGGATGTTTTGAAAGTGACTGATACTGAATGAAAAGTTGAATGGGAATCGTTTGTCTTGGTATGGTCATGGGAAGAGGAGGGATGAAACTAATAATGTAATGGACGGCACTAATAGATTTTTTTAGTCGTCAACTATATTATGGAAACTTGCTTTTAGAACCTCAACACCTCGGTATGTCCTTCGAAAAGAAAGAAAATTAATTAACACAAGTTAAAAAAAAAATGTTAGGTAGGTTTTTAATCTCAATGTTTTTTTTGACTTGGTGGAAATTTGGAATTACTAACTAGTGAGAGTGTTGGTCCAGCCGTTTCGGAGATTAGTTGGACAAACAAAACGGACAAACACAAAAATGTTTAAAATTACATTTTTGCTATAGTTATCGAATAAACTTTGATAAGCATTTAGTAATGTAATTTTGATATTACATACAGACACTTGAATTTTATTATATGTATACAAGATATTATGAAACAAAGTCATCCACGGCTTCTGTCTGTCTGTACGCGACAAACTCAAAAACTACTGAACGGATTTTAATACGGTTTAGGTATATAATACTAATATAATTGAGAAAGCGAAACCGGAGCAGGTCGCTAGAACTTTTCTAAGATTTTGTATTGAAACAAGTTTCGTGCACGTCATAATAAATTTATCTATAAATTTCATTATGTCTATAAAAGATTGGTCCATTTTCTAGATAGTATAATTTAAGCTTAGAGAGATCTTATGGATAGGTCACAGGTACTCCCTTGTTATAGCGCTGTTGATGTCACTGATTTCAAACCCCTCACCAGGATCGTAGGGGGGAGGTCCTTCGTGAATTCGTCTAGTACCTGTAAAGGAGATATAAAATATTATACCAGTACGAACGCCAGACATACTCGTGTATAATATAATAATACTAATAGCATAGTCTTTTTAATGTTCCCACTGTTGGGACTCAGGCCTCCTCTCTAGGAGAGGGAATAGGCCATACTCCACCACGCGGGCCCAGTGCGGGATGGTGGATGTCACATGTCTTTGAATTTTTTGGTTCTAGGACATGCCGATTTCCTCACGATGTTTTCCTTCACCGTTTTGAGAGCAGTGGTGGTGAAATAAATTACACACTCGTAAGTCGGGGCCGTTAACACTCGGCCATTACTGCTCTGAACCAATTCTCATGTAGAGGAGATAAATTTATCGCAGTTATCTTGCAATTATGCTTCCCCTCTCCCCCTCAGCGTGCCGTGAGTGTGCCACGCGCCGTGGCCAGCCCACCACCGCTTCCCTTTCGGCACGGGCACGCTCGGCGTGTTCTGCACCTTTGTTCTTTTTTAATTTGTGTTTGTAACCGTTGTACTGTGTCTGTCCCGAATAATTATTATTTCGTATTTCTATTCTATTCTACCACTTCAGCCTGGCTGTTTTTCCCCGACATCTGCTACTTGAGTTATGGGAATGCTTAAAGCGATTTATTCGTTTAACACCTTGTGCTGTGCTCCACTGCCGATTCTGATTATGTGCTTGGAACAAACTTGGTCAAAGATAGATAGATATACTCTCTGTTTCAAACCACAAAAATACAGCATCAGCTAAAAATTTAAATTGATTTTAATCGGCGAATACATAATTTTTAGGGTTTTTACAGACAGACTTTGGATGGATTTGACAAAGGAGAAATGACACGCAGGTAGTTCGTTATGTACTATTTACGTATATACAATACATAACTAGTAAAATACACATAACATAAAAAATATATACACATACTATCAGTCCCGACAGACGTTGTCCAGGGACCCAAGTCTGCTATTTTTTATAAATTTGTCATTCCAACACGATCCCATTGTAATTTTGCTAAAATTTCGTAATCTGCTAATTCATAATGATCGATCATTGATCGGTCAATGGTCTCGTAGTAGAGTTGAGGTAGAATGACAGTAACGAGCTTATTAAAAGCAATGACTGCACAATGACGTTCTAATGGTAGGTCACTGATCAAAGGAACTGTCAAAATTTTAGCAGATTACCGCATACGTTAAACATTCATTTGTCAATATGTACGGGATTACCATTCTATGTCACTTCTTTAGATGGAGTGTCAGTGGTTGACCATTGGAAAGTCATAATGACGCCATTATATTAGTAGATTACTAAACTTGTCAAAATCAACAATTATGAAATCAATGATAGACCATTCTGACACTATTGTAATAGCAGACTTGAGGCCCTGTCCAAAAGCTGGCTATTGTGGGAAAAAAAATTGAAAACCCGATTGTAGCGCCACCTACCGGGTTCAAAAGTAATTTCAAACCATCCAGGGACCCACTCAAATACACACAAAGTTCGGTCAAACCATTTAACGGGAGTTAATGATAATAACAGTAATAGTGGGATGTGGACTCGGCGATCATTGTACCGATAGTCGTGTCGGGCAATGGCTTAATAGCCAAGAGCCTCGACCTTAGGAGGCTCGCGTTAGGCGGCTGGATCAAGGACTTGATTCAGAAAACGGTACTCCTGGACACAGCTCGTATTGTCTGGAGCCCTGACCACCGGTAGCTTGGACCCTGTTCCCGATACCGGGGGGATACTATTTTTTATAATTTTTTTTTTTTTTGTGATTAGGTTTAAAAAATATTTAAAAATGTAATTTATATGTACCTATTTACAATTAATAAAGAAGATAATAATAATTTTTTTAATGACATAAAGAGACTAATACATATTCAATTGAAGCCCTGACTCCTGAGCTAGGTGGTACCTGTGTTATAACAATTATTTAAGCAACAAAATTAAAAATTAAAATGTATACAATTAGTGCAAACTAGCTCTTGTGTGATCAGTGTTGTGTATATATATGAGTGTGATGGTGTGTGGTGGTGTAATGGTGTGTGATGGTGATGGTGTGAAGGTGTATGTTTGATGGTGTGCTTCTCTATGTGACTGCTTGGTGGTGGTATTTTGAGTCATATCAGGAGTCAGGTGACAAATACACGTACAAAGATGAATGATAGCAGAGAAATATTTACAAATACATAACACAGTTCAAAAGGAGAGGTAGTGATTCTTGAACAGAGAAATCTCAAGACAGAGAGGCTTGGAGAAAGGGGAAGCTTTCACCCAGCAGTAGGACACAATATAAGCTAACAAATAAAGAACATACCTTCAAGTAATGTTCGCAGACGGAGTCGTCAGCTGCCGTGTTGGTGAGTTTGGGCGGCGCGGGGAGCTGTACGAACGTTACAGCCGTGGCTTCTGAACTACGCCGCTTTATTATATTGTTTACACTGTAAGGGAAATTAAAATTTCTGTAAAATATTACCTCATGTTCAATAGTAACCATGTATGTTAGAATATAAGCCGGTTGTAATGTGTTAATGACTTTATCTCTCGTATATTCAAGTCTGTCCAGCGTCTAGCCGCTAGACTCTAGTACATCAAATAATTAAAGCATTTTATCTATAATATATGTCGGTGAAGTTAATATGGAAGCTTGAGAACGAATGAACGAGCTAAGTGAAAAGTAACACATGTCACTTTGACAGAATCTGCGCTGACGTTTGCACGAACCGAGCAGATGCCCGACCGCAGAGGTCCGGAGCTCTTTCCTCTGTCGGCAGCCGTGCGAACAACGTCTAGTCTCGGAGACTGTCTCACGGCTCGTTGTGTGAAGTGAATACCTAAAGCTTGCATCATAATAAATCAGTTGTGTGATCTGGAATAGTTTGTTTATTGCTCGATACCTAGCCATCGCCCACAAAACTGAGTCCCTGGACAGAGTTTCAATGATGATCGGCATTCTTGCGCCGACACATATATATAAAAGGTGAAACTGACTGACTGACATATCAACGCACAGCCAAAACTACTGGAACTAGGATCGTGAAATTTTGCGCAAGGTTTCCTTTTATGACGTAGGCGAGCACTAAGAGAGGATTTACCAAAATACACCCTCTAAGATGATGGAACGGGGTTTCCATCAGGTGGGATCGCAGTCAAGCACTAGTTTATAAACAAAAAAAAAATGTAGTTCAATGATGAATTCAATAACTGGTTTTTGAGTCAGTCGACTTCGTTATATTTTAATTTTGCGTGAATGAAAAATACTTACATTTGTAAATAGCCTAGAGGCACTCTCTGGTACATGCTGTTCTCATCGTCGTTGGAAAATCTGCTGTATTCGTCTAACTTGGGCCACTCCGTCACCTAGAACATAATATAATAAAACATTGGACATATATTATAAGAAAACATATTTCGCATTTACTATATGCAACGACCTTACTGCCACTAGACGCCTCAAACTTGAACTAGCGCACGAAAACAATTCTGTCAACTAGCCGAGGTACGGGGAATGGGGTACTAAGTTCTGATTGGTTCGATTTGTACGGGGGAGCGGGGTACTGCGTTCTGATTGGTCGAGACATCAGATCTATAATCAAATGTGTTGACAGACATGCGTCGCCTGTTATTAGACGTCTAGTGGCTGTAAGGTCGTTGACTATATGTTATGTTATAATAAGAGGTCTGAACAGGTAAACACAATTTTTTTTTAAATATGATTATTTTTATTGTACCCAAAAGGTACAATATTGACTGGTCTACACTGTTCTTACATAATATCTATTAATTCATTAACGCTCAGGCGGTAGCCGGCGCCCGCAAGCCATTGTCTTACTATTGTGTCTCTAATTACGCACGTCAAAAGGTTAATGCTGTAATATGAAAATATTGTAAACAACCACTTTTTTTAAAAGAGTAACCATGGAGTTTCTTGCCGGTTCTCCTCCATAGGAAACGACCAATTTGGAACCGTGCACTAGCTTCTGACGTTTTATAAGTGCCCATGTAGGCCTATGTGAAATAAAAACTTTTGATTTTGACTTTGAATATATATTTACCTAAATTTCGTGGAAGTAACATAAAGTTGATAAAGATAGAACTACATTGGCCACACGTGGGCCACGTACATTAATCTGGGCGCGTCGGTCTCCATACATTTTATACGGCAACTAGACTTGTAGAGCTACATTAGATCCACGCCACGCGACGCGTCGCTACGTACAAATCCGGCGTGGCTCACGTGTGCGTCAGTCAAATGTAGTTCCCGTTTAATATTCCTCCTTCTCTAAAATCCCGGAATCATAAATAATTATGACGATTATATATTGACGATATAGAAGAATCTTATCATGTTTTATAGTTACGTACTAAAACTGTTAGATTAAAACAAAGCTCTATATCAGTTTTAGTTCGGAAAACTAAAAAAAAAATATGATTCTTCAATATACTAGTTTTTATCCGCGACTTCGCCCGCGTACATAAAATATAGCCTATGTCGTGTATGTGTAACGGTGGAAAAATTTTAGTAATCGGACCAGCCCCCCTAGCCAAGTTGCAAACGATAAACGTGAACGCTAAGTAATCTCCAATAGATTTTCAACTTTATACCTAAGTGCATAAAGTTGAAATCTATTAAAGACTACTGAACGTTAGCGACCGGAACGAACGAAAACACTATGTAATCTTCAATAGATTTTCAACTTTATATCCAATAACATAAAGTTGAAAATCTATTAAAGACTACTGAGAGTTTACCTTTATCGTTTGTGACTTGGCTAGGGGGGTAGTACTTTCAGAGATTACCTCCTACAAACAAAAGAATAAACTTTTCCTCTTTATAATATTAGTGTGTGTGTGTTGTGTTTGTGTGTTTTTGTGTTTGTGTGTGTGTATGTGTTAGTGTGTGTGTGTGTGTGTGTGTGTGTGTGTGTGTCTTTCGATTTTTCCATCGCCGTTTCCATAATTATCATTTTTGCAGTAGGTACATATTATTATCTTTCATTTCAGTGTACAAGAGCTATGGTCGTGGTCAAGTACACTCACAATATGCGTGGTGGCGTTAATCCTGAGCAGCTTGAGCAGCTTGTCGAGCCTCTCGTCCAGCGGGCGGCCGGCGCCCAGCGCCTCCAGCGCCGACGCCTCGCCCACCGTCACCATACGGCCTGCTTCTGTAACCGCACGAGAATATAGACACACACGGATCAGCGGCGTGCCAGATGCCTTTATAGGGGGCAAACCAAGGAACCTTGACTTATCTACTAATTTCCTAATATTCCGAATAAAAAATATATAAGAGCCATCTATGGACATTGTTTGGCAACTCTTGCTCTGGTCGCTACAATCGCTACGGTCATAACATTCTAGCTGGCCACTCCTGATTCCACTCGAACTGAATCGTTTGTGCAAATTGTTTACGATGTTGATAATAATTTAGCAAGTACTCACAATGTAAAAAAAATAAATAAAAAAAATAAAATAAAATTAAATAATCTTTAATTCGGATAAGTGACATCCATATGGGTTAGTAAACAAATAAGAAAAATTTAAACCTATGTTAGTAAACTTATAATCTATCCATTTATTTTAAAACAAGGTGGTTGTTCATGATGCATCTGTGAACAACATCACCTAACAGAGGAGAATCGTACCTCCCTGCTATGGTTTTCAGGATGGAGTTGGAGCTAGCCCGCACTCTGCAGAGCAAAGATGCAGATTTCTGTCTGACGATGGCGTGAAACCCGTCGACGTGTGCCTCTGCGAACATACCTGATGCACTGCAGAAACGGGGCAGCCCCATCAACATCCTGAACCCGTTATTATATTGGACCCGCAAGGCGCTGATAGTCCGCTGTGTATAGTTGGTCCACAGACTGCACGTATAAAACACTTGACAGTAGGCTTTAAAAAGTGTTATTTTAACTGGTCTGCTACACCGTGCAAACCTGCGAGCCAACATGTTACATCGAACTGCCAGCGCCCTACGTTCCCTCTCAATATCCTGTTGGTCATTAAGGTCGTCGGTGACGTAATGCCCCAAGTACTTAAACTTACACACTTGCACTATATCCTTCCCATTCAGTTTGATGGGGGGAACATAATCAGGACATTTACCACCGACAGCCTTAAAGACCAAGAATTCGCTCTTCTTAACATTATAAATAAGGCCGTGCTTCTGAGCATAGCCTTCGCAGCAACTTAGAAGTTCTCTCAGCGCCCTAACTGTTGGGCTCAGCAACACCATATCGTCAGCATAACTGATGTTGTTGACACTCACGTCATCAATGCGACACCCGATTTTCTTGCTGCTGAGCTCAACAATCAGATCGTTAATATAAAGGTTAAACAACTTTGGTGAAGTTATCCCCCCCTGTCTAACCCCGCACTCCAGTCCATATGACACCGACAACCTATCGGCCCATCTTACACAATTTGTCTGGTTATAATACCAATACTGGAAGATACGCAACAGCTCCGCCGGCACTCTTCTCTCCCGCAGCTTTTCCCACATAACGTCGTAAGAAACAAGGTCAAAGGCACGGGAGAGATCTAAGAAGCAAGCATAAACTGGCGTCTGACGTTTCGCATAATATTGTACCGTATGTTTGAGGCCGAGAATCGCACTTTCAGTGCCAAGATCATTACGAAACCCAAACTGTGCATCGTGTAGGTTGAGTAAGCCATCCAACCGAGCATCTAGCTGGCTGTCGAGTACCTTCGCGATAATAGTGGCCAGGGAGATGGGCCGATAGTTAGACTTATCAGCAACGTCACCCGTTTTATCCTTTATAATAGGAACGACAATAGTTCGCATGAGATCACAAGGGAGGTACGAGTGACACATACACAACGAGTAAAACATAGCGAGCACTCTAGCTATGTGAGGACCAGCATGCTGCAAGTGCTCAATGCTTAAACCGTCGTGACCGGGGGACTTCCCTCTCGTCATTTTCTTAATCGTGCTTGACACTTGCTTGGCCGAAAATCGGACCAGATCCGAGTCACGACAGCATCCGTCATCGAGCACTCGCAACGATGAGCCCAGCGGTGACACCACTTTGAAGTGGTCCATAAACATGTTGGTGATGCTGTCCGGCTGATCAGCACCACTGACACTGACAGGAAGGCCAGGCCTAACATCCAGTTTTTTAGTGGCCTTCCAGAACTTTTGAAAATTGTTGGCCTTACGGAGAGAAGTTAAAATATCAAGCTTAATTTGTTCTTGATGAGTCTGACACCACACCAACCTACTTTTAAATATCTTTCGTGTGAGACACATGTCGTTGTAGACATCACCAGAAGTTGGTTTATTGTGCCACACCCAAAGCTGATATTTATGCCTCGTCATCGCGTGCGCGGCTCGCACGTGCTTATTCCACCCGACAACACGACCAACATGCCTACGAGGCCGAGTTTCCACTTGGCTCTGTACCGCGGCCTCTGACAAAGTAGTGACAATACTTTCATACATCTTGTCAAGAATTTGCCTATGTTCAGCATTGCTACAGTGTCCATTACTACACATACCAAATTCCTGGGGATAATCAATTAATTTTAACTTACTATTACATAAGTCATAGTATACGCTTATTTGATCGCTGTCCCTCTCTCCCCAGATTACTTTGTTATGTGATGGTTTATGATCGATTAACTTAGGTTTAATCCTATCCAACCTACACTCAACAAATATAGGGCAGTGATCAGACCAATATACATCATGCACTATACCTATGTCAGTAACCGTTAACCAAGCAGATTGTGTTACTATACAATGGTCAAGCCATCGCCTACAACCGTGCGCGTCACTGACAAAGGTATAGCTACTTGATCCTAAACCCAATTTTTCAATGTCCGCACACCTCCACTTTTGTTCATTACAGAATTGTAAAAGTTCACAACAAAAAGACTCACCGGGGTGTGCGTTGAAATCGCCAAGTACGTAAACCGTTTCAACGTTACTGGCTTCGACAATCGCACTCACTTCACTTAGGCACTCTGTGAACTCTGCCAGATTATCACTCGAGTCAGTAGGCATATAGACACTGAACACTATTATGCTTCTGTCTCCGAGCGAAACTTTAACCGCCGTTAAACGTGCACTAACGCAGCTGAGCACCGTCACTGACTCAAAGGCTCGCTTACGCCACAGGATCGCAACACCACCATACGGTCGCCCTCTCAGTATTCCTGCTGAGTTGTCAACAGCTGACTTTCCAGTGTACTCGAAATCCTTATGAATTTGCCCAAGATAGGGTATATCATGGGGTAGGAGCCATGTTTCCTGCAGAGCAACTATGTCCGCTGACTGACACAGAAAATTAACTGCTTCAACAGACCGCTTCACCGATTTGCAGTTAAAACTTACAAACTTACTTATTTGATAATCGTTGCTATCCATTAGTATTATGTCAATGTTTGCTTAATTACGCCAGGTTTCGTTTTGTAAGTTTCATTCACAAAACGTCTGAAAGTAATTCCATCGGGCCACAACTTATTATCTAGAAAAAGTTCTAGTTTCGTTCTGGGAACATATAATTTAAAAGAGTTGTACCGCTTTTCTATTTTCCTGTTAATTTTAAACAGTGTAACATCTTCTTGTGTGCTGTGTTTGATGTACGCCTTAATATCGCTTTCATTTGTGGTTTTACACACATTGGAGATAAATAATGGTACCTTGATGATAGCGGCCTTAAATTTCCCATCAGGAGCTACGTACGCTTTTCCCATGCTTCCACGAGATGAGGGCTTTTTGTGCTTTTTATGTGTGACAACGTTCCACTTTTCCCCTACTATATGTTTACATTGGTCACTCGCTTTCAATACATCTGCCATCGACTGACGCTCATTTCTTCGCGGTGCGGTCGACGTATTATCTACGTTACCATTCGAGTTAATGAGATTTGAACTCGCGGTAGGGGTAATGCATTGTTTACTCGGCTGCCTTTGGTCGGTAGCTCGCTGTTGTGACTCACTAAAGTTGTCGAGCCGCTGTGTGAGCGAGACCGCGTCGCACAGGTTTACGTCACCCGGCGCGCTCGCACTATCAGCTGATCGTTTCGCCTCGGTAACGGTCTGTGGTGTAGATATAAGTTTTTTCTGTATACCCACATATTTTGGAAAATAATCACTAATAATTGATTGAGACCTAGATTTCTGTGATTTCTCATTACTCTTCGAATTTGAATGCTGTTGTAAAGTTAAAAAGCTATAGCTCTTCGTTCTTTGCTTCTTTACCACAAGCAGATAACAAAGCACACAGGTTTATTATTACTCGATAGATTTACAAATACATACATATTAGCAATGACATACCTCTAGTGGCTTTGAAGTTTGATTTATTTATTGAATTGAAAAAAAAAAAATAGTATTCTAATTCAAAATGTCTATCTTTGCTTAAAAATGATTTTATTACATCAGTTTAAAAATTTGGTGAACGTTTTAGTTCTACCAACTAAATTTAGGTGAAGTTACGAGATCATTTTTATCTCTAAAACTCAAAAGATTTAATTTAAAAATAATTTACAGCAATAAGTAATCACAAAACTTTAAATGACTGAAAACAAAAAAAAACTATTAAAACAATTACATACCATAGCCGCTAGAAGAAATTTGAACTAAATTGAAGCATCATTTATAGAAAGTTGCGATTTGCGCAACTTTACTGCGCATGAAAAATTACACACATACACACGCGAACCATTTCAATTCATTCTACTATTTCCAAAGCCAGACATATTATTTGAACTAATTCCCGAATGAGTTCTTACTCACAGTATCAAATTTTACTCAAATAAACTCACATTTTAATAGTAAATATAGAAATAGAAGATAAAGCCAGGTACAAAAGCCAACATGTCGATTGAGAAAGTAATACACAACAACACTAGTTCATCTCTTTTTTGTTAAGTGTTAGAGTGACATCGGAGAGATTGCGCTCAGAGTAGCAACATAGTATAACGGATATCATAGGTACCGTATCTAATTAATGAATTTTAATTCGCATTGAACACGGAACGGCAACGGTAGGCGTTTGTTGTGTTCTATGATTTAGATATTAGGTGTCATGTATTTTCACATAAAATCCGGGCTTATTTACTTGTATTGCTCGTACGTCCATAACACGGATTACGATATTCTGCGGATTCTATGAATCCTCCCGACCGATTTATGATCACGGTGGTCAATTTCAACAGAGATTAGCCGAGCAACATAAAAACAACATAATCAGCTTTATAATGTTCCTATTGCTGGACTCAGGCCTCCTCTGCATGCAGCCTGAGCCGCAGGTGTTGCCAGCCTCGGGCCGAGCGCACCACGGCCGCCAGCTGCAGCGCGAACAGGCCGCGCACTCACCATGTATAGTAGTAGGATGCTGCGCCGGCGCATGCACAGCATGCAGCCTGAGCCGCAGGTGTTGCCAGCCTCGGGCCGAGCGCACCACGGCCGCCAGCTGCAGCGCGAACAGGCCGCGCACTCACCATGTATAGTAGTAGGATGCTGCGCCGGCGCATGCACAGCATGCAGCCTGAGCCGCAGGTGTTGCCAGCCTCGGGCCGAGCGCACCACGGCCGCCAGCTGCAGCGCGAACAGGCCGCGCACTCACCATGTATAGTAGTAGGATGCTGCGCCGGCGCATGCACAGCATGCAGCCTGAGCCGCAGGTGTTGCCAGCCTCGGGCCGAGCGCACCACGGCCGCCAGCTGCAGCGCGAACAGGCCGCGCACTCACCATGTATAGTAGTAGGATGCTGCGCCGGCGCATGCACAGCATGCAGCCTGAGCCGCAGGTGTTGCCAGCCTCGGGCCGAGCGCACCACGGCCGCCAGCTGCAGCGCGAACAGGCCGCGCACTCACCATGTATAGTAGTAGGATGCTGCGCCGGCGCATGCACAGCATGCAGCCTGAGCCGCAGGTGTTGCCAGCCTCGGGCCGAGCGCACCACGGCCGCCAGCTGCAGCGCGAACAGGCCGCGCACTCACCATGTATAGTAGTAGGATGCTGCGCCGGCGCATGCACAGCATGCAGCCTGAGCCGCAGGTGTTGCCAGCCTCGGGCCGAGCGCACCACGGCCGCCAGCTGCAGCGCGAACAGGCCGCGCACTCACCATGTATAGTAGTAGGATGCTGCGCCGGCGCATGCACAGCATGCAGCCTGAGCCGCAGGTGTTGCCAGCCTCGGGCCGAGCGCACCACGGCCGCCAGCTGCAGCGCGAACAGGCCGCGCACTCACCATGTATAGTAGTAGGATGCTGCGCCGGCGCATGCACAGCATGCAGCCTGAGCCGCAGGTGTTGCCAGCCTCGGGCCGAGCGCACCACGGCCGCCAGCTGCAGCGCGAACAGGCCGCGCACTGTGAACGGCTCCTCGCAGTTCGGTGACAGCACCTCCACTAGCCACACGTCAATGTATTGGAGCGACGGGGATTTGCTGGAAGAAAAGACAGTCATTTTTATACATTGCGATTTCGTTGAGTAACAAATGCAGATTGCAAAACAAAGATCGACGAAGAACTCCTATCTAGTTAATATGACGTCAAAAATGCTTCAATCAATTCATCAGTCTATCGCAAAAATGGACGAAGGTGTTTTATCTAGTTAAAATGACGTCACAAATGCTTGAATCAATTCATCAATCTATCGTAAAGATGAACGAAGGTGTCCTATCTAGTTAAAATGATATCACAAATGCTTCAATCAATTCATCAGTCTATCGTAAAGATGGTCGAAGGTATCCTATCTAGTTAAAATGACGTCAAAAATGCTTGAATCGATTCTTCAGTCTATCGTAAAGATGGACGAAGGTGTCCTATCTAGTTAAGATGACGTCACAAATGCTTGAATTAATTCATCAGTCTATCGTAAAGATGGACGAAGGTGTCCTATCTAGATAAATTGACGTCACAAATGCTTGAATCAATTCATCAGTCTATCGTAATGATAGACGAAAATGTCCTATCTAGTTAAAATGACATCAAAAATGCTTGAATCAATTCATCAATGTCTCATTAAGATCTACGAAGATGTCCTGTCTAGTTAAAATGACGTTCTAAAATAAAATAGACCTTACTCGTAAATAGAAGTCATGCAAAGTGACTCAGATATTACGATTTAAAAAACGAAAAGTTAGCTAAAATCGGTTTTACTGTAAGGGAATTCTTTCCAAGACATGCTTCAATCATCTTCATTAAGTCTGATATAGGTCGATTCAAACTTATTGACGTCTGTGAAGTTCGTGTGGAGACATTGTAAATGTGAAAGAGAAGTTTGTTGTGTCAGCGACTTTGTAAGTTTTGACTGGCGATCGGCAGTTACTGCGCACTGATTGATCGGCACGTGGTCTCAAACAAATCTTTTATTGGTGTCGTCGTAGGAACTCCCAGGGCAACACAGTAGGTACAAACGGAGACATTCCTAAACTCGCTTATAGCTGCGCAGTACACGAAATTGTTTCTGCGCAGCGACTCGCGAAGTGTTCGGAGCCGCGAACAGTTTAGATTGTACCTTTAGCTAGAAGAATGTAATTTTTTTAAATTTCCCTGATATATCTTATTTATTTACAAGAAATTATAAATCGTCGTCATCTAGCAGTTTGCACTTTCCTACTACTACTGGATATAATTTTTATATCCAATAAGATTGACTGTCCTGATCTCCAACATAAACTATACATCTCTCCATAACATCCACCTATCTCCATTCCTTCTTCTCGTGCATGGTGCGAGCGAGTAAGGACTTAAATGGTCTTAGTAGAGAGTTCTCTTTTGACCCATTTACCACTAAAACCTATTTTGCACGCACTCAGCTGAATGACTTTTACAAAAATGCATAGTGCTGATCAGTGGCGGCTGGTGGGTCATAGAAGTGGTGGTGCACTTTACAATTATACTAAGTATTCGAATTCACAGTTGCAAAAACAAAAAATATTAGGTTGTCAATATTTTTATTTTTATAAATTAAATCGATCACCGTCTTTTTTCCGAAGCGAAATGTTCGATTATTTTCCTACATTTTATTTTTTTGCACAGAAAGTGCATTAGTTAACCGGTCCTGGGACATGGTGTTTCTGAGAAACACCATGCCACCATGTCTAAAACAGACAAACTCATTATATTTGGTTGGTTTACAAAAAAAATCTTACTTGTAGAGTAGGTACTTGGGATGAATCGTGTTTTTTTTTCACTCAAATGCGTCAAATCGCTAATACCGTATATATTATTATACTCAGCGCTAATTCCTGTTTCCGTCCAAATCGATTCACCGCCAAAAACAATGCAAGGAAAGCAAAAGAATGTATTGAGCCGCTCACATCCACAGAACCATTTCTTTTTATTGTACATGCATTTCACTTTTAATACTCCGCGTAGGTAAATGATTTGTTTTTCGATCTAGACTCTTGATTCAAATTAAAGTTAATGCTCATTTTCACAGCTTTTTAGTATTTACACACTCTCACAACACAGTAAGTAAATCCTTGCAAAATGTAAACAAACACAAAAACGCGCGTCCGCGTTGTGAAGGGTTGCCAACCATACTTTATAATAATTTAAATTTTTGGTAATTAGACTTTATACTTTTGCATAAAAATAAAGCATATGAAAATACTTTATTTTAAATCTTTACTGTAATGCATGAAATGAAACACTGACATGAATAATTACTGAACTATTTATCGATGCTTCTACCTTGAAACACGAATACGTTTTCAAAAATGTAAGGATACCTCATGGAAAACTGTTAGTGTATTCTAGAAGCACATAAAAATTGTCTCCAAGAGAAGAAACAAACAAATAAATAAAATTAAAAAAAATACAAATACTTTTTTCCTACTAAAAAATATGATACGTTATTTTTCCAAAATCAGTTGGCAACCCTACCGCGATGTGACGGCCGGCTCGGCGAACTTCGTCAAACCTCGTCGTGCGCTCTCGGTAATCTTCGGCTCGCTCGAGCGGCGCACGAGAACGGTCTTATTTTGCAGTACATTTTCTATTAAACTATCTCTGTCTCACGCGCCAGGCGTTTTAATTCGTATTTCAAAGAAGTTGTATGAGCATTCGCCGTGCGTTTTGGCTAGCGCACGAGAAATATTCTTTACTGCAAAAATAAGTCTAAAAGACTTTAGTAAAGAGTTGAAATTGTTTCGTCATAATTTTGTTAATAGAATAATGAATAGAAAGTTAATCAGGTACGTACATTAAGCATTTTAGGTGTATTCAGAACCTATTAAGATCTGGTAGTTCGGCGCACGAGTGCACTTAAGGTACAGCCGCCCCTGGTGCTGATTGTACTTAAGCGATATTTATTTTCTTTTCTTTTTCATCGTGCTTGTCCTAAGTTTTCTTCTACTTTTTCTGTTTCTACCCGTGAGAACCTGTAATTGGCTCAATGCCTCATATACTATTGTGATACTTTTGTTATAGCTGTTGGTTCTCCTACGATTAAATAAATAAATACTCACCGCTCCACCTTGGCCATGTCCAGCTGATGGAAGTGGCGGCACAGACACACGTTCTTGTTGACGCACAGCGCGTCGGACACGATGCGCACGTACTCCGCGGCGGGGAGGCGCGGCGCGGCGGCCGAACGAAGCGGGAAAATCGTCTCGCCTGTCTCTAAATCGAACAGGTCGGTTTTGTACGGGGATAGTGGGCTGTGGAACAGTGAGAAAGGAATTGAATTAATTTGTTGATATATCTTATTAAATAATAATAAATAAATACTTGATGTCACAATTTTTGAAGTGCATTAATTTTATTTGACTGTCACCTGTGTTTCAATCCTAATTCTATGGACTCAGAACGGCCTACTGTAAAACCTACATCAGGGACAGCCTTCGGACAATTGACAATTAAACGCGTTACAGATTGTGATTTAACAGTTTCACTTCGATAGATTATAATCTACCAAAAATTAATGCGTTAAATTGTAAGCGGTATATTACGGTTCATAATCTTTCGAGTTTCGACACTTTACAATCTCTAACGGTATTTACGGTTTTACGGTAACTTATAGAAAATGTTATAATAACCTACTCACTCTCTAAAGAAGTCAGTTGGTGTAGCAGTATCCCTGAAACCCAGCAGCACGGTGTCCGGTTTCATAGCACCTAGACCAGCCAGGCGCGCCAGCTGAGCCGCCCCCGAGCGCACGGATGATGACAAGCTGAGCTCTACGAATGCTTTCACCTGGAGAACGCGTCAAAAGAAGTTAGGATAGTTAGGATACTTTATGAAACATAAATATGGGTACACTACATAAATACGAAAAACTTTATTCCGACAGTCACAAATACGAATTTCAAAATACCGATTTTCATAATTCCGAATGGTTCAAAATTTCGAATATAACAACTCCGACTTATCATTACTCCTATTTTTATAATTCCTAAATTTCAATATTCCTAACGTTTATTATTACTATTCTGAAAATACCGAGTTTCAATAGATCGAATAACAAAAAGTCCGACTTAATGATAATTCGAAACATCAAAAATACGAATTCCGATTATTAAAATACCGTTTAAGCTGTTGATCCCCGCATTAACGCCGGCGTTCACGCGCCATTGTCTTACTATTGTGTCTCTAATTACGCACTCAAAAGGTTAATACAATTCCGAAATAAAAACACCTTGTAAAACTGTATAGCAAGACAAATAAACACATAATTGTTCAAGTATAATATTATATGTATAGTTTGAGAGGGTAGAATTAAAAAACTAATGACACCGCAGCTTCGGCTTGGCCGCGGTGGCGGGCCTTCAAACCACCTGCTCCTCAGCTCGCGGGCCGCTCCACCCCTCCGCGCCTAAGCGGGTTTAAATAACACTCTAGGGGTAGGGCAGACAAGACTGCGTGAAGTCGGTTTTGCAGCGATTCGTTTCTGTCACTAAATTTTGCAGCACAACATGTTGACTTTTAGTTTATTCGAAGTAATGAAAATCGGAATATCGTTTTTCGGACCGAGAACCCTTCGAGCATTTGATTCTTCGAACGTATGAAAATCGGAAAACTAACAAATCGCATTTACGACTTTCGGTAAAATAAATTTCGTGATTTTTAATAATATGCATTATAATTCGGTATTATGAAATTCGGACTTTTGAAAATCGGAACATCAAAATTCGGAATAAAATATTTCTGAGTATTTGGGTGTTCCCAACAAATATACTTCCCGTTGACCTATACTCCGTTCGCAATAAGATTAACAGACATTTAAATAAACCTTTTCTACTGTCCGTTCAACCAATTTTGACTTTTATTGCTTTGGTGGCATGACAAATGGCGGCGGCAGTGAATAGTTGGTATTGTAACCACTTTTATACTTTTAATGCCTTCCTTTAAGTCTAAGGAATACAAATCCAAGTCGGTTGAACAAATAATAAAAAATCAAAATAATCACTTTTTGCGATTATTAACTTATTGTTGAAGCATTTTAATCCTTATTAATTAGTGAATACAGTCCACATTGATTTGAGTAAGTAGGAAGCTAGCCACCAATCATATTTAAAACGATGTATTGATATTTATTTGTTAGTTGCCAATAAACACCATCAAAGACAGACGCTTGTTTTACTTGGACAGCTACTCGCCAAAGGAAATCAAACCTTAACGTACACAACATAATGGTCATAATCGAGCCGGATCGTTAGTGAAGTGAATACAAAAGAACCACATTCCATCAGAGATAAGAAACCGGCGAGTGAATCCTTATGCGTAAACAAAGTAATTAGTGACTTGCACAATTTATAATATTGAAGATTTACGTTTTTAACATCGAAATAATGTCTAAATCAGCTGACGAAGCCCTAAGTATATTACAAGATACGGCAGAGTTACTGAAGAAAACACAAATAAACTTAGGAAAATGTCCTAAGCAACGTTTAACTAGAGGATACGTTCAATCTAGAATTCAGTGCCTCGAAGAATACTGGAAAACATTTAACGGTGCGCATCAAGACTTGGCAAGGATTACACCGAGAGAAAAGCGTAGTTTATTACCGTATTTCGTTAACGAAGAGTTTTTTATTTACGAAGATCTTTATTTGTGTGTGTTAGGTGAATTACGCGACATGTTAGAAAGGTTAACTAGACCATCGCAAGCGATAAACATGGACAGCGCGGATGACGATAACCAACAGACACAGGTGAGATTGCCACGTATAACAATACCTACGTTTTCTGGAACCTACGAAGATTGGCCTGCGTTTAAAGATTTATATGTTTCGTTAGTGCATGATAACAAGTCACTAAGCAACGTTCAAAAGTTGCATTATTTAAAAACCAGTATCAGCGGTGAAGCAGCGACCCTACTCAAACATATACAAGTTACTGAAAGTAATTACTTTCAAGCATGGGAAACTTTAAGAAATCGTTACGGCAATAGAAGATTAATAGTTAACTTAATGTTGAAGAGATTAGTTTACCAAAAAAAGGCGAACGCTCAATCGGCCAGTCAACTGAAGTCAATTTTGGATACAACTTCTGAAATCTTAGATAACCTTAAAAACTCGAACGTGAACACCGACTCCTGGGATCCAATTATCATATTTCTGGTTGTGCAGAAGCTGGACCCGGAGTCACATAAAGCCTGGGAAGAGCACGCCTACAAGGGCAACTTAGACGAATTACCTACGTGGAATGAATTGAAGACTTTCCTAGAAGGAAAATTTCGTGCATTAGAACTAATAACACCTTCTTCAACGTCAGCTACGCGGGAAAAATCCTCTAAGGAACGAAGTACATTCCATGTGTCAACAAATGAAAAAGAAAACACTTGTATAGTGTGTAAAGAGAATCATACCCTGTCTCACTGCAAGTTGTTTGCGAAGATGCAACCTTCAGAACGATTTGATTGTGTAAAGAATAACAAGCTCTGTTTTAACTGCCTGGCATCAGGACATACGGTCTTCAAATGCCGTGTACCAATGTCCTGTCGCACGTGTAAACGACGCCATCATACTCTCATACATCTAACAAAGAAGACGGATACATCGGCATCATTAGAAACTGTACAAGCGGCGCCGACAGTATCAAATCAAGCAGATGTAGAAGAAAAGGTGCAAGTTAATACAATGATTGCGTCGCACTACAATGCCAGTAAAAATATAGGAATGCTAGCAACAGCAATGGTGATAGTAAAGAGCCAACAAGGAAACACCACTGCGCTCAAGGCACTCATAGATCCAGGATCACAAGCCTGCTTTATAAGTGAAAAGGCGGCACAGCAATTAAAACTCAAAAGGCAGGTGACTAATTGCATAGTAACTGGAATGGAATCCATGAAGTTCGCTGTCAAGCATGAAGTGAACATAGAAGTTTCATCACGATGGGAATCAAATTGCGTTCTACCTATACAAGCCTACGTGATGGCCAAGCACTTGACAGTACAATTACCTGCAAATACATGGTCAACAAAAAAATGGCCACACTTAGCCGATCTAGACTTGGCAGACCCAAGGTACGGAGTGTCAGGGAACATTGATCTGCTACTAGATGTCCAGGTATACGCGAAAATATTACAAGAAGGCTTAATCAAGGGTCCACCGGGGTCACCTATAGCTCAGAGAACCAACCTCGGCTGGATAATATTTGGTGAAATAAGTATAAAATCAAGGGCAAAAGAAAACTGTTTAATGGCGATAAATGAACATGTCGATGTGAAGGAACTATTGAAAATTATGTGGGAGTTGGAAAGCGATGCAAAGAGGAAATTTACTATAGAAGAACAATTATGCGAAGAGATATATGAAAAAACACACAAAAGAAACACTGAAGGACGATATATAGTAAAATTACCCTTTAAAAACGACAACATAAAATCACCCGACGGAAAGACAAGAGAGATAGCGCTAAACAGGTTTCTTCAACTGGAAAAAAGACTAAACAAAAATCCTAATCTGAAAGAAGAATATAAAAAGGTTATTGAAGAATACATACACTTGAAACACATAGAAAAGGTACCACAACATGAAATAAATACAAAAAGGTCTGTCTACTTACCCCACCACGCCGTAGTCAGGAACGATAAAGAAAGCACGAAGACTCGTGTCGTTTTTGACGCCTCCTGCAAGGGTTACAATGGAGTTTCCCTAAACGACGAGTTACTAACAGGTCCTATTCTACAAGATGACTTGCGAAGCCTAATTGCAAGATGGCGAACACACGCAGTGTGTTTTATTTCTGACATACAGAAAATGTACCGAATGATTTTGGTAGCCCAGGAAGACACTGATTACCAAAGAATACTGTGGCGAAGCGATTCATCTGAAATCATTCAAGATTTAAGACTTCTGACTGTTACTTTCGGTACAGCGTCAGCTCCGTATTTAGCAATAAAAACACTCATACAACTTGCAAGCGATGAAGGTGCTAAGTATCCTGAAGCAGCTAGGGTGTTGCAAGAAGATCTATATGTTGATGACGTTATGTTAGGATGTGACGATTTGGAGCAAGCCATTAAATTAAGCAAAGATTTGAAAGAGTTATTATTACTAGGCGGCTTTCAGTTAAAAAAGTGGTCGTCAAACAACATAGAATTTTTAAAATCCATAGATCATGAGGACAGATCTATTAATGCACATTTGGATTTAAATTTAGATGGTACCATAAAGGCTTTAGGTATACAATGGAACCTAGGCAACGACCAATTTGAATACCAACTGAACTTAGCTCCCCTTCCTGCGATTGTTACTAAGCGAAGTATATTATCAGATGTCCAAAAGCTCTTTGACCCGCTAGGTTGGATAGCGCCATGCATCGTACAAGCAAAAATTTTGATTCAAACCCTCTGGCAAACCAAAATTGATTGGGATCAAGAAATCACTCCAGCTTTAAGGGATGAGTGGAAAACAATACGTGAAGATATGGCCAACGTTAAGGGAATAAAAATAGATCGATGGATGGGCACATACAGTTCAAACAAGAACAGCATACAACTGCATGGTTTCAGTGATGCATCGATGAGAGCATACGCAGCTGTTGTGTACTGTCGTGTACATAACTTGGATGGTACAGTCAAGACGTCATTGATTGCAGCACGAACGCGTGTTGCACCACTGAAGACCGTGTCGCTGCCACGACTTGAATTGTGTGGAGCAGTTTTAGTGTCGAGACTACTAAAACAATTTTCGACAACCATGAAGGTCCCATCCGCCAATGTTTTTGCTTGGACTGATTCCTCAATAGTTATTGCTTGGCTTCAAAGGGAACCTAACAAATGGAAGACCTTCGTTGCCAATCGCACGGTTGAAATAACTAGCAATGTCCCGAAAGAGCAATGGTATCACGTACAATCACAGGAGAACCCCGCTGATATAGCGTCTAGAGGTGCACTAGTATCGGAGTTGAAATCATGTGATATATGGTGGAAAGGTCCAGAATGGCTTTCAAAGGGAGATATTTATTTTACAAAACCAGATATAATACCTACAAAACTAGAAGAAAAGAAAAGCATACAAACCTTTACAATGACCAAAAGTGAAGAAGAAGAGAGAAGATTGTCAGAACAATTTGAAAACTACAACTCATTGAGAGAATTGCTTAGATGTATAGCGTTTTGTAGGAGATTTTTAAATTACAAAAGGCTAAAAGAAGACATAGATAGTTCTTTGACAACAGAAGAATTAGAAGATGCATTAAACATTTGCATAAAAAAGGTACAAGGTGAAGAATATGCAGAAGAAATTGAGTCTTTAAGGAAAGGTAAAACAGTTAAAAGAACTAGCTCACTGAAGACTTTAGATCCATACTTAGACGAGTTACAGATACTTTGGGTTGGCGGACGCCTAAGAAACGCTAATATGTCCGATCAAAGTAAGCATCCAATCATATTGGGTCATAGAAATAAACTAACTCCTTTGATCATAGGTGATGCACATTCAAGAACCCTACACGGAGGAATCCAACTAATGTTGAGCTATTTGAGAGCGAAGTATTGGATAACGCGAGCTAAGGCACAAGTCAAAATAAACATACACCGATGCTTGATATGTGCTAAACAGAATGCGACTGCTAGAACTCAGGTCATGGGTGACTTGCCAAAGGTTCGTGTGACACCAGCTCGGCCGTTTCTACATTCCGGCGTCGACTTTGCTGGACCCTTACAAGTTCTATGGAGCAAGGGAAGAGGAGTCAGAACACATAAGGCGTACATCTCAATTTTTGTTTGCATGGCCACCAAGGCCATTCATTTGGAATTGGTAGGAGATATGACGTCAGAGGCATTCATTGGCGCATATAAAAGATTCTGTGCACGAAGAGGCAAGTGCGCACATTTATGGAGTGACCAGGGGAGGAATTTCATCGGTGCAAATAAAGAGTTAGTAGCCATGTGGAAGGAGGCAAGTTTGGAATTCTCTGGAGCAATCGCAGACACGCTTGCATCTGATGGCACACAATGGCATTTCATTCCCCCGTACAGCCCAAACTTCGGTGGCCTCTGGGAGGCAGGAGTGAAATCCACGAAATATCACTTAAAACGTATACTAACTAGTAATTTAACTTACGAAGAGATGTCTACAGTACTATGTGAGATAGAGGCTTGCTTAAACTCTAGACCTTTGTGCCCCCAAGATGTGGATGACGAAAATATTGAGCCATTAACACCTGGGCACTTTTTAATTGGAGAAGCACCCATAGTCATCCCTAGTCCCAATTTACAAAATTTGAAAGTGCATACGTTATCACGATGGCAATACGTTCAAAGGATGTTGCATGATTTTTGGTCTAGATGGCAGCAAGAATATCTATCTAGACTACAACAACGCCCAAAATGGCTCAAACGTGTAAAGGAGTTTGAAGTTGGTAACGTTGTTTTAATCAAGCAGGAAAACCTTCCACCAGGCAAGTGGTTGCTAGGAAGAGTAGTAAGCAAACATCCAGGACCAGATGGCTGCACAAGAGTTTATAGTGTTAAGAGCGGCAGCGATATAGTAAAGAGAACTGTATCTAAGCTTTGTCCACTACCAGTGGATAGCGACGTTGATTGATTATATTTTAAAATCCATCCGAGTGTTGATTTGCATGTAAAAGTACATTATTTGATTCATTTGAAAGGACTCATATAGTCCTTTGGTGGGCGGCTTATGTTGAAGCATTTTAATCCTTATTAATTAGTGAATACAGTCCACATTGATTTGAGTAAGTAGGAAGCTAGCCACCAATCATATTTAAAACGATGTATTGATATTTATTTGTTAGTTGCCAATAAACACCATCAAAGACAGACGCTTGTTTTACTTGGACAGCTACTCGCCAAAGGAAATCAAACCTTAACGTACACAACACTTATTATTAGAACTATTTACATAGGTAAGTTTGTACGGAACCCTCGCTGTCCGAGTCCTACTCTGATTTTAAAGTAAAAAAAACGCTCAAGTGCGTTGAACGGTTTTTTTTTTTGCTTTAATACCAGTTGTACTTTAAAACATCACAACATGTATTCTCTACAGCACTTACCTTGAGATGATCGATCAGCTTGAGCCAGTATTTGTGCTCAGCTGCCAGAGGATCCCCTGAACCGTCCAGCTCACCCACTCGCACATGACCCACTACGAATAGACCACCCTAGAAAATAAAACATCACCGTTTTAATACCAAAAGCAAGTTTCGTAGTTTTCGTAGTTTTCGTCAGTTTAAATGTAACGGTGTTTTTTACAACTTACACACACCGCCATCTAGTCCAAAATTAAGCAGAGCTTGTGCTATGAGTACTAGAGAACTGTTAAACATACTTATATATTTTTAAATACATACATGTGATAGATAAATTAAACCCAGAGGAGAACGAATGATCGTGCTCATCACACAAACATTTGTCTTGGGTAGGAATCGAACCCACGACCTCCGGCATAAAAGTCAGAGCCACTGACCACTAGACCAACAGGCCAGTCAAATTCTCAACACCACATAGTGCTGGTGCTTAAAAAAAGCTGTATAACCTAAAAATAACGTGCGAACTATTAAATTACTAGTTTTTGCCCGCGGCTTCGCTCCCGTCAACTGACTACTATATCCTACTCTACCCAACTCTATCCTACTCTACCTTACCCTACCCTACTCTACCCTACTCTACACTACTCAAAAAAAAAAAAAAAGTATCCTATGTCCGTCTGCTGGTTCTTCTACCCTACTCTACCCTACTCAAAAAAAAAAAGTATCCTCTGTCCGTCTCCTGGTTCTAAGCTACCTCCCCACCAACTTTCAGCCAAATCGGTTCAGCCGTTCTTGAGTTATAAATAGTGTAACTAACACGACTTTCTTTTATATATATATAGAATATATTCAATTCAATGGCGCTTTTGATAGGAAAAGAAAGGTTTTTACTATATAGAACAACTCTTTTGGTGAAAATAAGACCTCGTTGAAACAAATGAATGCGAGACGCACAGGACCGGTCGTAGTAGCGACACTTAGGGGAGGTCTATGTCCTGCTGTGGGGGTCGCCTCTTTCTGCGAAGTAGTAATGCTAGCGAGGAAATAGGAGGCGGCCGCACGCGCGAGGTAACGGCCCTCACGCCCCAGCTGCCGGGATCCTGATACCGATTTCCAGCCACCGTAGGCGCTGGCTTGAAGACGGCGAGCAATGGCAAGCTCGCCGTCCGACCATCTGGTAACCGTCCGGATCGGTTTTTTTCTTTCTTTGTATAAAAGTACGACTTTCAGTGTTTAGAATCATTATTAGGATGACCTCTCCTGAATACTTTAGTCTCTGTTAAAATTACCTACCGTGAAAATTCAGTCAGTATAATCAATATGATGATAAATCCAGCAATTACCTTCTTCTGGTCGTTAACAAAGTCGATGAGCGGCGCGGAGTGGCGCGGCGACGCGATCAGTAACAACATCTGCGGGCGCCAGAACTTGACGTGCTCGCGGCGAGGGTCCAAGAGGAGCAGGTATTTGCGGACCTGGAAATAATTAGATAGTAATTACTTGGTACTAGCGTCTGCCAGCAGTTTTGCCAACTTGAAATTATAAAATTGTCCCAAGGGAACATAATACCGGGACAAAAATATCCTATTAATGGTAATGTCAGACTACCGACTAAAACCCACTTGTGTTGCTTCAGTTGCCTTTGTGCTCTAGGGCCACGGTGACTCTATCAAACAATCCCGCAGCCCACCCAAGGTCGTAGTCAAACGGATGCCATCAATCTTAAAAATACGGGAATTGCGCAACTGGATATAAATATAGGGTGACTGGCAATTAGTGTACGATACTTAAACACGTGATTGTGCTCATGATAACAAACAATTTTTATTATGGGAGCAAAGCCGAAATCGCGAAAAAAATATCAGCTGTTCAGTACATTAGGCAAACATTTAATAAATGAACAGCTGCTTTTTTTTCGCGATTTCAGGTTTGTTCCCATAGTAAAAGTTGTTGGTTATCATGAGCACAATCACGTGTTTAAGTATCGTACCTACACTAATTACCAGTCACCCTATATATAAACGGAGATAATTGTTGTGGATGATATCACTTTGTGTAGTAATAGTAGATTATGTGACTAGGGGATAAAGCAGTGTCTGAAAGTCGCGGGCGGCATGTTGAATTCCAAACGAAACGAAGGTTGCTAATTTTTTGGAAAGCAGTGAGGGATTTATATAATTAACTCCCGAGCACCGCAAGGGAATTAATATAAAGAAACCTGGGTGAAGTGAGGAATTGAAGCGATCACACTCGTTTGATGCACGTACATTTTAATTCACATAATATTTATTTTTCTTATTGTTTTGATATTCCAAATTCAAATCACATTAGATCCCTAGGGACAGAATGACTTGCTTTGGATGAGGGTCGAATGACATATAAAAGGGTATTATCGAGCCGGTTGAGTAAAAAAGTAATTCAATTTGCCTGTTAGCTTTCTGTATGAATCCTGATTTTGTTAGACTTTTTTTTCCGTATTTACGTCTAAAATGACTAACTGCTAGGACTGAATAAATACGTCACAACAGTACCTGAATGATACACGTTTCCTAAGCCACCTCAAAGCAGTCCTCGTCGTATGACCATTTCGCCACTTCTTCTTATAATGAAAGCTACGGCTCGTGACCATTTTCTAGCTAGATAGCGCTGAAGTAAATATCAAATCAAGAAAATGATATGCGTGGAAATCGGACATTCTAAAATCGATCTAATTCTGTTAGTTCATGACTCGGGGCGGATTTCTGAATTTAGCATTTTAAGTTAAGAACATTTCAAACCCTACTTAAATGTCAAATTTTGTCAGGTTTTCAGGCTAGAGTTTGAGAAATAATCGACTTCAAATGCTTAAATCAGAAATTGAGGTTCTAACTATAGTAGTCAAGGACACGGTGGAGCACACGGTGGAGGTGTGCCCCGCTTGGGCAGAGCAACGCCGTGTCCTCGTGGGGGCGTGAGGCGGCGGCGATCTCTCGCGCCGGGCCGCGCGTACAGGCCATGGTCCGGAGCGAGGAGGAGTGGCAGGCGGTCGCCTCCTTCTGCGAAGCAGTAATGCTAGCAAAGGAGGCGGCCGATTTCGTGAGGCAACGGTCCTCACGCCCCAACCGCCGCCGGGATTCCGATCCCGATTTCCGGCCACCGTAGGCGCGGGCTTGTGGACGGCGAGCAATGGGTGGCTCGCCGTCCGACCGTCCGGTAACCATCCGGACCGAGCCCAAGTCGTTGACGGCGCGTGCTGTTCCACACGCGCCTCAAGGAGATGTCAGCAACTGTAGGGGCCCAGTAGGGTCGAAGCCTACTGGGGCCAAGGGTCTGATTCTGAAAGGAAGACTCGGCCCTGGTACGAAAGGCAATGAAGGAACAGGAGTGGGCTTTTAGTTAGTAAAAGTCTGACACTATCTCCCGCCCCGCCCAAGAGCGGGGGATGTCATAAGATGATTTTCCCAAAAAAACTATAGTGGTCAAAAACAGCGCTTCAACTTAAGTATTAGAGTAAGAATCGTCAAAGTTTTGCAAATACTATTTCCATGATTCATTAATGCGCCAATACACTAAAAACATAAATACTAAAAATGGTGAGATCAGCGCCATCTAGCGAGAGCCACGCTCGAGCCCGTAGCTCTCACTAAAAGCCAGACTCTGCGAGAGGAGTCAATGATCATGCCTACCTGATGGAATATGAGCGCCTGACTAAGCGAGCCCCACTTGGGGTCCGCGGCTGCCGGCGACAGCAGGTGCAGCGCCACCACCAGCGAGCCGCACGCCAGCGCCGCGCCCAGCGAGTACAGCGCGCGCAGCCCGAACATCAGTGCCGCGCAGCCCAGCAGCCCCGCCAGGGACGTCACCCACGAGAAGTGCTTGAACGACGGCCTGCCAAATTATCTCTATTTATATTATAAATAATTGCTTCAGACGCAGGTCTAAAGAAATTATATTTTCACAAATAGATAGACACTTAGAGATATGTGAATCATTAGTTATATTCAAGTTCCTTATACAGCTCAGGAGCAAGTCATCATCATCAGCATCGGCATCATTTCAGTCGAAAGACGTCCACTGTTGGACATAGGCTTCGCTCAAGTGTCGCCACAATGAACGGTAATGTGCGTCTCGCATCCATCAGATTCTTGCAACCATCACCAGGTCATCAGTGCACCTTGTGGAAGGCCTTTCAACGCTGCGTCTTCCGGTACGCGGTCACCATTCCAGATCCAGACAAGTATTACAATATTAAGGGGAAAGCGCCAGAAATTTTCTTAAGTTTTTGCATTTTGCAGGTAATGCGCCTCGTACCTCATGTTTTAAAGTACGACGCATTGAATGCCTTCACGTTCGTCAAAGCGACTTATTAACGTGCAAAACCTACATACAAAACGGCGACTGGTTGATATGCCGCATTGAAAGTTTTAGTTCTAATAATCGTCTCAAGACCCGCTACATAACAAACAAAATAATCGTGCCATAATTGACAACGGTGTCACAAGAAAGTGAAATCAGTGTATACCCCACCGACAATAATAGGATAAATTAATACTCTTATATTTTATCAAAATAATTAGTCCAAGAGCGAACGAAGCGAGCTCGGAATTTTAAGGCATCTCGACACGGACATGTTAAAAGGGGATTACAATGGCTAGAGTGAACGCGCAAAGCGAGTGAACGAGGCAACCGTTATTTCCTTCGTATTAGTTTACTTTAAACTTTTAAACCCCGCAGACAGACATAGGAGACCCCTGCACAGGATCTCCGTCGACCCTACCCAAGCCCCTTTTGGATCGGTCTAAACATTGGACGCTTTGTAGAAAGTATCGCCACCACAATCCGGCTGAACGTAAGGTAGCCGCATTACATTACGGCAACGTTTTTCAATCCGGCCATATGTAATACAGCGAGTCATACGAAACGTCTGACACATAATATTACGATTATCGTGTATCATTTTTGTGCAGTTTATTTGTATTTTATGAATAAACTAGTTTTTGCCAGGCTTTGCTCGCGTGAGAGTAGGTTTCTCCATACAAACTTTGGACCCCTGCATCATCCACTCAGAGAATGAATTTTAGAAAATCCTCTCTTAGTGATCGCCTATGCCATAAAAGGAAACCTTGTGCAAAATCTCATACTTCTAGGCTAGTCCCAATAGTTTCAGCTGTGCGTTAATGAGTCAGTTAGTTTCTCCTTTTACATATATATATGGATTATTGTGCATCATTTTTCAAGCAGTTTATTTTTATTTTGTGAATAGAAAACTACGGGCTCGGAGGAGAAAGAGTCAATAAGCCCAACAGTCAGACATAATACCAATTAAAAAAACACTTACCTAAAATTAGGCGCCGAAGCCAAATCCAGTCCCAAACAAGCTAAATTAATGGCAAAATAACTGGTCATGAAGAGCACTGAATTGACTTGAGCGATGGCGTTGAGTGAGTCCGCCATGATGCCCACCTGCACCAGCAGCCAGGATGTGAGGACGGCCATCACGGGGTTACCCGAACGGGATACCATAGGGCTGAGAAGGAAACCTGGAAAAGATGGAAAGTTGACATTTTAGAGACCTCACGCGCTATTCCATCTTTTAAAACGGTTAGTGGTATAGGCACAGTTCTTATATGGTGATATTTAACTTCGAATATCTCAGTAACGTGACCGTAAGCTGTAGGGTACCGTAATTTCCCAGAAAATTTATTTTTTATAGTCTTCTACCCACATATTGAGGTTGAAGGGTAAATTTACAAGTCCGTGGCAACACCTGTCTTACTGTATGGATCAGAATGTTGAGATGTATTAAAAACGATTGCAGATAGCGGAGATGGATGTGTGGTGTGACGAGAAAGGATACAGTGAGAAATGAGTACATTAGAGGAAGTTTGAAAGTGGCGCCAGCGACTAAAAAGTTGAAAGGAAATTGTTTGTCTTGGTATGGTCATGTGAAGAGGAGCACATATTTATTTATTTCAGAAATGATGTGCGCCCAGAAGCCCTACCACGAGCTCTGAACGCGATAAAATGAACTGTTAAAGGGATGGAGCTATATGGGGTGTATAGCTCCATCCTTCTCTCTCGCTCACACGCCTGACATTTTAACACATCTTGGTAAGGCCCCAGAGAAGAAAACATTGTAGATGAGCTTTCTTTGGAATTCATTAATTTGTAGTTTATTTATAAACACACATACCACGTGCACGTCCTTAAGTGATTATGATGTTATTACACATGTTTCTCTAGATATTTTGGATACACAGCTATCTTGTGGATATTATCTACACTTCTATAGAAATCAAAACATAAATTTGTGTAAAACTAATCTAATAAAGACCTCTGAAAATCTGCTATTTTACGTGAACTTTGGCCCTCCATATGTACTCATGTATTAAAAATATTAAAAAGTACATCTCACATGATCAATAGAAAGAAGCCTTGCACATTTGATCGAGATTCTGATTCTCTCTTTTTTCGCATTGCCTCTTCATCAAACATCACGTTGGATTGCGTTAGATGAAGCAACAAGCTATTAAACCATGCTCGATGTTGACGATAGGCGAGTGGAAAAGATAGTGTAATTTAAGTTACAGTTGTCACCTAAGCTTATCTTGTATATGTAGGCATCAGCACCCACCGTCATAATCACTAGCAAAGATTTAAGTATCACTCCTACATAAATTAAAAGTAAAAAAATATGATTTCAATAGATTAATTCTAGACTCGGAAGCCATAAGTACTTAAGTCAATTCTTTTTGCATGCAAAAATTTTACAGGAGACGGTTTAATTCGATTGGTATGAAAAAAATGTACTACAGTTATTGTTTTTATTATTTATTATTACACAATTATAATCTAGTTACATATCAGAGTATGGCTATTTAGGCTTTATTTATTATTTACTGAAATATCTGACTTAAGTTTCTTTGAACATCAAGAAATTGTGACTTAAGTGTTTATTAACGTACTATAATTACTTGGCTTATTTATTTTATTTTATGATTTTAAAACAAAGCATGAATAATTACGATTATTAATTAAATTTTTTATAATATAATGCATGCAATAAAGTCAAAAACTAACAGACACTCTCTTCAGAATCTCGTATATCTGGATCAACATCCTTGGTATCGTCAGTGGTTACTAAATTTTGGTAAAAATTATGGAAACATTCTGGTATTAAAGACAAAAGTGATATTATATCACGTTTTTTTTCTACACTTATTGGTACTGGCTTGTCAGTAATCTGCATCAAATTAAATTCCTTATCACGCCGCGTGTTCCGTTTGAAATTAATACTTTTAAATGATTCTTCTCTAGAAAGAGATGTTTTGTATTTTATGACGCCGTACTCAGAGTCATAACTCAGCCACTTCACATCATGCCACTTGAAAATATTTCCGTCATCGTCTTTTTTTCGGGCTACTAAAGGACCTTTCAATAGGCTAGCGAAATCAAAGAAATCATTTTGTCGCATTTCTCTAACGGTAAATTTTTTGCTACTCGATCTTACTAACTGCATCCAATCGTGGGGGTGATAAATTTGTATTTCGGTTTTTTTCTTTTTTTTTTCAATAATTGCATGGTCCAAGTCAACCTCCATATGTGTATGACCAGGTATCATAAACTTATGATGTATTACCTTCATTGAAGGTTTTCTAATCAACAAGTATGTGAACATTGCAGCCACGTGAGTGTTCTTGTTTTGTCCTCCACAAGTGTCAGAGTACAAAATCACTTCTGAGATTTCTTCCGGTTGTTCTCGTAAATATGCAAACAAACAAGAGGCTATTTGATTAGCACCGCGACCCGAAATACCCTCATGCCACATGTGGTGCGTTGACATTCCAGTCGCGTTGTCATGAATTGTAAGGTTGAAGGTCCAAAGTTGTCTTTTATAAAAGGCTACAGATGATTGTAAAGCTGGGGTTGGCAAGCATTGCTGTAGGTCAAAAGTCAGGCATTTGATTTATGTTATTTGTAATTGCGACATTTTTATCACACTGCTTCTCTTTGTACGCCATATCAGCGGCTAGCAGATGAGAGTCGCGTTCTTTTTCAAGGGCTAATTTTGTGATCTCGTCCGTAGCAATATTTAATTTCATTTTAAACAAGTCGCATGTGTGACAAGTGTCCACTTTTGGTTTTTTGAAACTTAAGTTTAATTTATGAAATTCTTTGCGGTATATCTTATCACTCACAGGATTTTCATGTGATTCTGAATAAAGAGAATACATTTTCGATATAGTCAAATGCGATGGTAAATATTTGCGGGTGCTTCTACGTCTAGTGTAATGACTTTCATATAGCGGAAACGAATTGATATGATTAATCACCTCTAGAATTTTTTGTTCGGAATGTTTGTTTGCTGGTGTATTCTTTCCACGTTTGTCTGTTGGTATAATTCCACTCGAGGTGCCGCGTTTCTTCAAACCGATTAGTTTTACAAAATTGTCACTTATTGATAGGGTTTTTAGAAAGCAGCCTTGACAAACTGATATTTTTTCACTATTGACGTTAAAATGATACGTATAAGTCCACTGTCTAGTTTTTTGTAAACTAGGATCTTCGACCCGACGACGCTCGGTTTTTTTCTCTCGAATGGTAATCAAAGATGAAATGAACGCTGCCCTTAAATCATAAGACCCAAGATTCCAAACCTCTTTGTGAATTATAGCTCGTTGCTCATCACTTATTTTTTGACGACACTTATTTCGACAATTAGGTAGTTCCTTCATTTGACGTTTGCCGATAATTTTTCCAGAAGCTGTTTGATAGGATTGGCCTAAGTTTCTTTTTATTTTGTTATCTTTCTTCCTTCTTCTACAGGGCACTGGTTTGTTTTGTTGTTGTAATGACGTATCTTCAAGACTTTCAGGTATTTTATTTTGTGGTGCTAGCTGGACATCTACTAAAGCATCATAAACAGTGGTGTCCATCTCATCTTCATGTTGTGTAAGCAAACTAGGGTTATCTGGAGAGTAGGTAGGATCAGCAACAGAATCGTCACTAGAATAGTCAAAAGCAGCTTCATCAGGAGTAATTTGTTTTTGAGTTCCAGATGTACTTGGTTGCGGATTAGTAAATGGGTCTTCATCGCCTGTAAAAAAGTGAAATGAAATTTTTTTGTTATTATGGGTTGTAATTGTGTCAACATACATTTGTTTTGCATATTGCATAAAAATGAAAGGAAAATATTAAAAACTTACCTTTATTCTCATTATTTAAGGCGAGATTTACTAATTTTCTGGCTCTTGAATCCATTATAAATACGGTTAATGCACAACACCACTACGACCGTCACACCAAAACACTAATGAGGGAATACGTATTTAATTTTACTTCACCCATAACGTTCGTCAACTTTTTATCAAGAACTTCAAAAAAGAGAGTTAAGTGAGGGTAGATACTTGAAAATATTATCGCCAACAAAAACGGATCACTGTTACCAAGTTACATAAGTCAGTCGGTATAAGAGTTGTCATGCCGGGAAAAAAAACTTAAGTCAACTTAAGTGGTTTATGTCGCCGCTTGATTTGTTGATACGACTTAAGTTTTATAGTACAGTCGACTATTACGACTGAATGGAGCGACGTTGACTTACGTGCTTATTCCAGTCAACGGATAATACATAAACATGGGTGATGTGACTTTTTCAAATTTTGAGCTAAAATTGACTTAAGTGCTTTTGGCCGCCGCGTCTAGAATTATAAGAACGACTTCTTTGTTTAGTTCCGGCATTTATATACGGTAACTTACCATAAATATTATCCTTCGCTAAAGCTTCCAGTACTCTTGAGGCACCAATTAAATTTGATAACCCAGCTGAGAATGTAGCCATTAGCATGCCTGTAATTAAAATTAAATACATGAAATTTTATTATTTATCCAAATGATAAATATAAAGGGTGGAGAGGCACAATGGGAGGTAATCATGGACCACTATGGAAGCCTATCATGGGCCACTAAGGGAGACCATCATGGTCCACTATGGAAGACCATCATGGGCCGCTATGGAATTTTATCATGGGCCACTAAGGGAGACCATCATGGTCCACTATGGAAGACCATCATGGGCCGCTATGGAATTTTATCATGGGCCACTATAGGGACCAGCTTGGGCCGCTATGGGGACCATCATGGGCCACCATAGAAGGCTATCATGGGCCACTAATGGTGACCATCATGGGCCACTATGGAGACATACATTGGCCATTATGTAAGACCATCATGGGCCGCTATGGAATGCCATCATGGGCCAATATGGGGACCATCATGGGCCACAATAGAAGACCATCTTGGGCCACCTTAGGAGACCGTCTTAAGCCACCATGTAAGACCACTATGGAAGACCATCAAGGGCCACAATAGAATAGAATAGAATTTATTTTATTTCGGACACAAAAAGATCCATAAAGTGTTAGTAACTTAATAAATAACTTATTATCATTATATTAGTGTTAGTACCCATTACACTTTGTATAATAAATTTTATAATCGGAGAGCTATAGCTCTCCGCTACAGTTCTCAGGATGCTGTTGCGACTATCTCTCACTCTCCTAAGCAGCGAAGCGCTTTTCTTGCGAACAATCGCGTGGAACCCGTCGGTACGAGCCTGCGCAAACATATCCGACGCACTGCAGTAGCGAGGCAGTCCCAACAACATCCTGAAGGCATTATTATATTGGACGCGCAGGACATCTAGCGATCTTTTGGTGTAATTGACCCATAGATTACCCGTGTACAGACTCTGGCAGTAGGCCTTAAAAAGAGTAATTTTAACTTGGTCGGTACACCGAGCAAATCTACGGACCAACATGTTGCACCGCACGGCTAGTGCCCTGCGCTCCCTTTCAATGTCTACATCGTCTTTAAGGTCGTCGGATAGACAATGACCCAAGTATTTGAAAGAGGATACTCTTCTGATTGCAGACCCGTTTATAAGAAGCTCGGGTCCTTCTTCTCGATCTTTGCCAACGACCTTAAAGACCATGTATTCACACTTATTTACATTATAAGTTAAACCATGTGCGGCAGCATAGGCTTCACAAGTCTTAAGTAGTTTCCCTACTGCCCCCGCAGACGGACCCAGCAGCACCATATCGTCCGCATAGCTGATGTTGTTAATGCTAACACCACCAACACTGCATCCGACACGCATGCTGCTAAGTCCCGCTAAGAGGTCATCCACGTAGAGGTTGAAGAGCCTAGGAGATGTCAGACCTCCTTGTCTCACCCCACACTCCAAACTATACGGCTCAGAGAGCGTCCCATTTTACATGATTGGTCTGGTAGCCATAACAATACTTGAAAAGCCCACATATCTCTGCAGGTACACACCCCTGCTTGCCATCTTTCCCCAGAGCACATCATACGAGACAAGATCGAAGGCTCTGGAGAGATCAAGGAAGCAGGCGTATACAAGTGTCTTGCGATCTATATAATATTGAACCGTGTGCTTGAGAACCAAAATAGCACTTTCGGTTGAAAGTCCGGGACAGAACCCGAATTGCGCATCATGAAGATGTATATTCTTATCTTAGATAAGTATCAAGCACACCGTCCAACACCTTAGCAATTATAGTCGCAAGAGAAATGGGACGATAGTTACTGAAATATCGCCTGTCTTGTTTTTCACAATGGGAATCACGATGGTCTTCATTAGATCAGCAGGTAAGTATGCGTGACTAATACACATTGTGAAAAACATAGACAAGACTCGTGGCAGGTGTACACCTGCATACTTTAAGTGCTCAATACTGAGCCCATCATGTCCCGGAGATTTGCCTCGACTCATACCGGTGATTATTGCATTAACTTCTTTAGCTGAGAATTGCATCAGAGGTTTAAATCCACGATTGCTGGGCTCAGTATCTTGCAACACGGTTGAGGGACCGAGAGGGGACTGAACTCGAAAATGTCCTTTAAACATATTTGCAATTCCCCCAGGTTCACTTATTCCACCCACTCTCACAGAGTCCAGGCTTCGAATCCAATTTGCCTGTGGATTTCCAAAAATCTCCAAATTTTTTATTGGCTCGCTGTTTTGCCAACATATCCATGATAATCTGCTCCGCGTGGTTTTGACAATATTTCAGTCGACTTTTAAAATGTTTTCGCTTCTTGTGCATGTTATCATAGATAGGTCCTGAAGAGGGACGTTTGTTACGTACCCAGGCCTGAAAACTACGCCTTTCGATGAGCGTCCCTTACATACTCATTCCATCCACACACACTCTTGCCCCGTCTCGGACCCTCGTTGTGTGCTACTTTAGACTGCCTAGCCGCCCCACAAAGTATTTCTACAATGTGCCTATACAAATTGTCCAGAACAACCTTATGCTCAGCCAAACTACACGAACCATAACCGCAACTCTGAAATTCAAGGGGGAAATCAACATTACGCAACTTACTATTGCACATATTATGGTAATTTAGCGTTTCATTCTTTGTTCTTTCACCCCACAACACAGAATCGCGGCAGATGAACCGTGCAGTCGATTTAGGTCGCACCACTTCTACATTGCATTTTATACATATAGGTAGATGATCCGACACATAAATATCCTCGAGCACGTCAACATTTACAATAGAGTGCCACGCTGATACAGATACCAAGCAGTGATCCAACCACCTCCTGCACCCGTAAACATCACTAATAAAAGTGTATGTATCACTATCAACCCCCCGTTTCTCTACATCGGCACAAATCCAGGATTGGTCTGAACAAAAGTTAATTAACTCCATATAGAACAACTCGTGAGGGTGAGCATTAAAATCGCCCAACATAAAAACATTTTCTATGTCACAGCTTGCAACCATATTGCACTTAACTCACTTAACACGTCTGTAAAAAATAAAAATATTTAAAGAAAAACAAAAAACCCGACTGCGTCGAAACTAATTTTAAAAAATACGTAAAAAAATTAACTTAAATAAAAACTAAAAAGAAACAAACAAGCCCAGTAGTTTAGAATTCTGTTATGTAATACTAAATAACTACACAATTGAAATATTTTTATAATCGATACACACAAAACAAATCATACATTCTAATGCAGAACAGACCGACTCACAGTCGGGGCCCATTCAAATTTTACCAATCAAATCTTCCCAAGGGGCCCCGACTGTGAGTCGTTCTGTTCTGCATTAGAATGTATGATTTGTTTTATGTGTGTATCGATTATAAAACTATTTCAATTGTGTAGTTATTTAGTATTACATAACAGAATTCTAAACTACTGGGCTTGTTTGTTTCTTTTTAGTTTTTATTTAAGTTAATTTTTTTACGTATTTTTTAAAATTAGTTTCGACGCAGTCGGGTTTTTTGTTTTTCTTTAAATATTTTTATTTTATTTTATCCTTTTTAGTTACGATTTATTGACTTCGTTTTATGATGGTAAATTTCGCAATCTAGTCATTTCATTGAGGGAGTTAATATCGTGGGGATTATTAAGTAACTTGCGGTGGTCTAAACTACTGATGATTAGTCCCTCTAGAGACCTAACTCGGCTCAAAGCTACATATGCTTGACCTTTAGCAAAAATGCGTGAACTTAAGTCAACCACAGCTCGGTCCAAAAGTCCAAAGTAGTTCCTTGGAGCTTGTGTACAATTACACCCCAGCACAATATCAATGGCAACATTTTTCGCTCTATTTTACCCTGTCCGCGAAGTGCATCGAATTCTGTCGTCGATGGTTCGATTCTGACGCCTACTCCAGGAACATTGTTTTTAATTGCTTTGTCGTCAAATTCTATATAAACAGCTTGTGGCAATTCTCCGGGTTCCAATTGGTCCCTTCGAAGAGCTGGCCACTCAATTGTCCTTATAACACCCATTGCTCCGTTAACAAGACCATGGGTAACATTCAAATTTCTTCGTAACATAACTCGTGATCCTAAACCGATTGTTAAATATTTAACGATTCCTCCAATTTTGTTAGGATCATCAGAAACATATACCTACATCTTTCGGTTTTTGACCATATGTTTTCGATTCTACTGATATATCAACTGCATGTAATTTATACAACCTAGTAGTTTTTGCAAATATAGTTGTCATCTTTTGCTTATGTTCATCGACCTGTCTAGTAGATGGGAAAACTCGAATGATTTGATTTACAAACGTGCATCAAATGAACAACGCCATCTATCGAGTTTGGTGGTAAACTTTTTTTTACCAAAAATATTTGTTCTTCATGCTTTTTCACTGTTTTTTTTTTATTTGTGTATCGTTTATACTTGAAATTAAAACTTAAATTAATAAGTAAGAAAATTAGCGAGAATGATTGTTTTGTTTAACAACTTTAAATCGTTATATATCCTAAAATATTATTTAAAATGAAAAATGATAAAAGGAACCTAAAGATGATTTTAAAATACCTATTCAACGACACCCCACTTGACATAGTTCATCGACTTTTTTTTTTTCATTTTGACAATATGGCGTCTGGTTGTCGCTGTGGTGAATTTTGATTACTGTCATGTCTTTAGTGACACTCGCAAGGTTAAGACGAATCGATTGACGAAAGAATTATCAAAATCGGCCTACGCATTTGGTCTCTAGAACGCCACATAGAAACAAACATACATACATACATACATAGACTGATAAACACATTACCCTCCTTTGCGTCGCGCAGTCGGGTAAAAATAGGTAAGTTGTCTGAACAATTTATAGGCATATATACCGAAAAGTTGAGCATATTACGACCCTTAGTTGATGCTATAATGGCAACCAAGCGTGAACTGCTACAGGTAACAACAGACACAGAATCAAATATGCCCTTCCTCCAAAGAATGGCTACCCCACCATGAGGCCTTCCTCTCAATAGTCCCTCAGAGGTATCTACAGCCGACTTACCGGTGTATTCAAAATTAGGACTTATTGTTCCTAATATTGGAATATCATGGGGAAGTAGCCAAGTCTCTTGCAGGGCCACCAAATCAGCGCACACACAACTCTTTAACATTATCTATCGATCGTTTTACCGACTTACAATAATTAAAACTAACAAATTTACGATAATTATAATGGAAGTACATCATGGGCCAATATGGAAGACAACCATGGGCCACTGTGGAAGACCATCATGAGCCACTATGGAAGACTATTATGGGCCACTATGGGGGGCCATCATCACTAAAAAGTGTCGTTCCTCACCAACAGCTATGAAGGGCGGCCACACGTTGATCGGCAGTAGGTACACGTAGTTGTTGATGAGCAGCTCGCGAGAGCACGTGGCGGCAGTCAGCACGCTCAGCGCGATGTACGAGATGAAGGTGAACAGTAACGCTGCGAGGGTCCCGAAGGGAATGCTGCGGGACGGGTTCTTTAGTTCACCTGGAGGATAAAGAAAACAACACATATAATTACATATTAATATCTCTGTTGCCTGATTTTTTTGACCCCACATTCATAGTAAAAAGTGTATAAAATAAAAAAAAAAGAGTCATCGCTTGATAGTATTACGAATAAATTATATTATTATCCATATTTTGCTTATTTCAATTCAAACTCGGACAGGATAGAAATAAGCAAAATCTCATAAGCAATAAATGAAAATGTGTTTTATTAAATATACAGGGTGTCTTTGTCATCGATGCACAAACGAATACCACGGATCCAGTACATGATACTGGACCCCAGGGGTGGAATTTTTCGTCATCTTTTTCCTAATTAAAATAAACTATACTTTTTTTAATTTAAACTGTGTAAAATCGTTATACTTACCAAACCCGATAATATTTTTAGTAAAAAAGTTTGTTTATTAAAAATTAATTAATTAAAAAGTTATCGGGGTAGATAAAATCGTTATTATAATTTCAACCCCGATGACATTTTAAAAGTAATTCATTCATTTTTTTCACTAAAATGTTAGAATAACGACTTTATACAGTTTAGCCCGAAAGGGAACCCCAGGGTCCTGGAACGCAATGCAGAGAAGGAACAGACGTCATTTTAGTCAGTAAAAACCTAACACGGCCCGCCCACGTCCTAGAGCAGAGATGATTTCCCACCTTTATAAAAGCCCTGTCTAGTCACACTTACCACTCATATTAGCCCCAGCCATGACTCCCGTCACTCCAGTGAACAACACTCCGAAGACCGACGCAAAGTCCACCATCTGGCCATCCGCCGTGGTGTAGTCGCGTCCGTACTGAGGGTACAGGTTGTCGTACAGCGTGGCCGAGTTCAGGCCGGTGTAGTTGAACGATGTCGTGTTCACATTCACTATGTGGTTCGTGTCTGGTTTCAGTATCTGAAAATGAGGGAAATATAGGCAAACTAACCTGAGCTTCTGTCGCAGACCATCATGGGCCACGATGGCAATCCAATCAAGACCTACTATGGGTTACTGTGGCAGACCATAATGGGCCACGATGGCAAACCCATAATGAGGTACAATGGGATACTGTGGCAGGCCATCATGGGCGACGATGGCAAACCCATCATGAACTACTATGGGCTACCGTGGCAGGCCATCATGGGCCACGATGGCAAACCCATCATAAGCTACTATGGGCTACTGTGGCAGGCCATCATGGGCTACTATGGGCTACAGAGCCAGGCCATCATGGGCCACGATGGCAAACCCATCAAAAGCTACTATGGGCTACAGTGCAGGCCATCATGGGCTACTATGGGCTACAGTGCCAGGCCATCATGGGCCACGATGGCAATGCAATCAAGACCTATAAGGTTACTGTGGTAGACCATAATGGGCCACGATGGCAAACCCATAATGAGTTACAATGGGCTACAGTGCCAGGCCATCATGGGCCACGATAGCAAACCCATCATGAACTACTATGGGCTACAGTGCCAGGCCATCATGGGCCACGATAGCAAACCCATCATAAGCTACCACGGGCTACTGTGGCAGGCCATCAAGGGCCTTGATGACAAACCAATTATGGACTACAATGGCAGGTCATCATATGCCACAATAGCAATAACTAAATAAATAAAATAACTGATGAGGATTACCCATACAGAAAAGTTTAAAATGATCACTTACCTTACCAGGAGCCGTCACAAAAAAGCTAAGGAAGGCACTGCCCAAACAGATGACCATGCTGACCCAGATAGCCAGGCTGGTGCGCGCGAAGAGCGAGGCCCCGGCTAGGGAGACCCCCAGACCGATGGCGTTTAGCATCGACCGATACAGGAAGCGGTACCACCAGCCGTCTGGAATGCCTGGGTTCGTACCCACCAGGTAGCCTGGAAGAAAGATAGATGAGTATAGTAGCTGAACCACCGCTGAACCGAGTAAGGTGGATAAACTTAAGAAAGAACAGGTGTATAATTTAGGTATCTTCAAGGCTAGAGTGAATAGGCTCTTAATAACCCTCCCTTAATAGCTCTTCATCATCAACGATTGCATCACTACTTACCATCAGGTGGGATGGCAGTCAACCACTAGTATATATAATTTTGCTAGCCCTGTATTCCTTATTCATCCCGTTTGGCTGCAACCATCGTCGGCCACATCATCGCTTACCATCTGGTGAGATTGTGGTCAAACGTAAGCACAATGAAAAGAAAAAGAACTAAATTAAGTTAAACTCGCCATTTTGTCCAAAATTTTCTACTAGGGCCTCAGTACAGGCCGATATGCAGAGTGCGCTGGACACCACGTTGGCGAAGAAGAATAGAGTGCCCACAGCACCGCCGAACTCGGGACCTAGGGTTCTGCTTATCATAACTGAGATAAAGTTAAGGATCCTTCACAGTCATTATGCATCATCATCATCATCATCTTCCTGCCCTTGTCCCGTGTTATTTGGGGTCGGCGCAACACGTTTTTTTCTTCCATTCTGCCCTGTCACTCGTCATACTATCACTAACTTCCTTTTCTTTCATATCACTCTTCACACAATCCATCCATCTTTTCTTTGGTCTCCCTCTCCCTCTCCATCCATCCACACTCTTTTAGTAACATGCGTTTCATCTCTCCTCTTCACATGACCATACCAAGACAAACGATTCCCTTTCAACTTTTCAGTCACTGGCGCCACTTTCAAACTTCCCCTAATATACTCATTTCTCACTTTATCCATTCTCGTCACACCACACATCCATCTTAACATTCTCATCTCCGCTACGTGCAATCTTTTTTCATCCGTCTTTTTCACAGCCCAACATTCTGATCCATACAGTATGACCGCCGACCGGCCTTATCACGGACTTGTAGATTTTACCCTTCAACTTGAGGGGCATCCGTGGGTCACAAGTTGTTCCCGTGACCTGCCGCCATTTCATCCATCCTGCGTTGATCCGATGTGTTACGTCCCGGTCTACCTCACCATCCCCTTGGACGAGTGACCCGAGGTACCGAAAGTCGGAGCAGATCGGTATGGGTGTTCCAGCGAGAGATAAAGGCACTGGATTGGAGAGACCGCCGAAATCGCAGAACAAGTATTCCGTCACACCCATTACCCGCCGCACACACACCCATTCACAGTCACACCCCGTCCGCCGTTCACAGTCATTATGCAAAGAAAGAAAATCCTTTTTCGATAAACTCACTCAAAAACTCGCTCTTATCCCTACCGCTATTAGGCACGAAATTTACTGTTTTTTACACTAGTGCGGAAAAGTGCGAGATTTCACCCCGTCGCATCAGGCTGGGTCCACGAGTCGTGCATCAACCCACGTTTATTTATTTCTTCAAAAGAGTATTGAAAAACGTCGTTGCAGCACTCTGTTCCATAACCCCCTCGCCCAGCCTGATACGATGAACATAATAAATTGTGGCGGAGGGCGAGCTCGCGCACTTTTCCGCACTATTGCGAAATATAGTAAATTGTGTGCCAAAAGCGGGTTTTCGAGTAAGTGTTTTGAAAAGTATTTTTTTACAAAGGATACAGTAGACTCCTCCGCCTTCAACAGCGCCATTCGTAGATATAGCACAGATGGAAGTGACCGTGAATATCACGATGAGGTACGCTAGACCGAACTGACCGAGGGTCACTAGCAGACCCGCGTTCCCCACTAAGTAACCTGAAATAGAAGACCAGGTGGTATAGGAAATGTAACTTTAATAGCTAAAGATAAAGTTTAATTTGTAATGTAGCCTACAATATGTTTTAAGTCACTATTATGTCTTAAAATAACAGACTTAACTTATTATTAAAACGTATGAATAAGAAATATTACGAATGGGTGAGACCATCGCCTTTGTCTGCGTGAATGTCTGTTATTGTGGACTCGAAGCTAGGTATAAAGTAGCCTATTTCCTTCCTTGCACTTTAAGCTTACTCCTTTTTAAATATCATCAAAATCGGTTCAACAGTTTAAGCGTGAAAGCGTAACAGACAGACAGAGGAATGGATAGGTTGTCTTTAAAGAATCGCTTTTAGCAAAAAGACCGAAGATTTTAAGCGGGAACTACATCAGACTGACGCACACGTGGGCGATGCCTGGATTGTACGTAGCGGCACGTCGCGTGGCGTGGGCCTAATGTAGCTCTACAAGTCTAGTTGCCGTATAAAATGTATGGAGACCGACGCGCCCAGATCGGCGTACTTGGCCCACGTGGGCCCGATGTAGTTCTTACCTTTAAGCTTCTAATGTAATTTTATTTATAGTGTACAATAAAGAGAATATCAATCAATAAATCAGAGTTACTTTCATATTTATAATATTGATAAGTATGGATTTATGTGTACATGCATACATAACATCATAAGTTAGAAAACAGGGCAGAATTCACCAATAAAACTAATCGCGTTTTAACGTTTGGCTCGCATAATCGCGTTTAGCCGCTGTCACTAGTGTCACTTGTCTACAGACAAGTGACACTAGTGACAGCGGCTTTTAATCTTGTATTTTTACAAGAGCAGTGGTGGCCGAGTGGTAACGGCCCCGACTTACGAGTTGTAGGTCGCGAGTTCAAACCCAGCCAGGCGCATTACTTTGTGTAATTTATTTCATCAACACTGCTCTAAAAACGGTGAAGAAAAACATCGTGAGGAAACCGGCATGTCCTAGAACCAAAAATTCGAAGATATGTGACATCCACCAACCCGCACTGGGCCCGCGTGGTGGATTACGGCCCATTCCCTCTCCTAGAGAGGAGGCCTGAGTCCCAACAGTGGGAACATTATAAGGCCGACTATGCTATGCTATGCTATTTTTACAAGTGACATGACGCTGTCACTAACAGCGGCTAAACGCGATTATGCGAGCCAAACGTTCATACGCGATTAGTTTTATTGGTGAGTTCCGCCCTAAGGCATTATACAATGCAATTGACTGCTGTAGTTAAGAGATTGGCTGCTGTGCTACGTGTAACGGATTCGATTCCCGCACGGAACAAAATATTTGTATGGGCTACAGATAAATGTTCCGGGTCTGGGTAACTTGTGTACGTGAGATTACATGCACGATACAAGAATAATTGCGAGTGAGACGTTGCGCAGGTTGAAAAGAAAAACCGGGCAAGTGCGAGTCGGACTCGCGCACTGAGGGTTCCGTACAAATTTGCCTATGTAAATAGTTTTATGCATAGGGTTTATGTTTGTGAAATTAAATGTTTTTATTTTTATTTTTTTATTTTAGTTGATTGAATGAAAGGTAAATTGCGGTTTACGATTTATGACGTATTAAAAAAAACTACTTACTAGATCTCGTTCAAACCAATTTTCGGTGGAAGTTTATAAGGTAATGTACATCATATATTTTTTTTAGTTTTATCATTCTCTTATTTTAGAAGTTACGGGGGGGGTACACATTTTACCACTTTGGAAGTGTCTCTCGCGCAAACTATTCAGTATATAAAAAAATGATATTAGAAACCTCAATATCATTTTTGAAGACCTATCGATAGATACCCTACACGTAGGGGTTTGATGAGAAAAAAAAATTTGAGTTGCAGTTCTAAGTATGGGGAACCCCCAAAATTTATTGTTTTTTTTTTCTAATTTTTGTGGAAAATCTTAATGCGGTTCTTATAGTTACGGAAAAAAGTGGCTGTGACATACGGACGGACAGACAGACACATGACGAATCTATAAGAGTTCCGTTTTTTGCCATTTGACTACGGAACCCTAAAAACGCGATTTACGTCAGCGTGCCTAAGAGCAATTATTTAATATAAATTATCTATTTGCACCAATAATATGTAATTATCTGAGCAGATTGACCTTGCACATATATTGAGTCATGAACTAGATAAGAACTGAGTTCGAACACATCACGAATTTGTTATTAGGTATACTTGTTTACATTAATACAGTGTATTATGACCGACTGAGTATGAATGCAAAACAGTTATTTATCCGCAACGATCATGGTTGTAACATTAATTCAGTTTTTTTTTCAAAATGAACCCTATAGTGCCATGTTTGAATTTTGTTTGGACTGTAATCCGAGATACTGCCTTGTTCGATGCGGATGTCGATTTATCTAACCTATACTGTCCCACTGCTGGACAAAGGCCTCCCTCGATTCCTTCCATTGTTCCCGAACCACTTCTCGCCTGGGCACGCCATAATTATGGCGGTGAATCCCCTCCTTGAGGCGTGGCTGAAAATACCTCACGGCGTCCTTACCTTCCGCATGACGCAGGTCCTCACCGGACATGGTAAGTTCGGGAGGTTCCTGCACCGGATTCGTGCGGAAGAAACGCCCGGGTGATCCATTGTGTGGATCGCCCGGAGGACACTGTGGAGCACACGGTGGAGATGTGCCCCGCCTGGGCAAAGCAACGCCGTGTCCTCGTGAGGGCGATCGGCGGTGGCGATCTCTCGCGCCGGGCCTTGGTACAGGCCATGGTCCGGAGCGAGGAGCGGCAGGCGGTCGCCTCCTTCTGCGAAGCAGTAATGCTAGCAAAGAAGGCGGCCGCACGAGTGAGGCAACGGTACTCACGCCCCAGCCGCCACCGGGATTCCGATCCCGATTTCCGGCCACCGTAGGCGCAGGCTTGCGGACGGCGAGCAATGGGTAGCTCGCCGTCCGACCGTCCGGTAACTGTCCGGACTGAGCCGTCGACGAATTGTCGACGGCGCGTACTGTTCCACGCGCGCCTCAAGGAGATGTCAGCAAACCGTAGGGGCCCAGCAGGGTCGAAGCCTACTGGGGCCAAGGGTCTGATTCTGAAAGGAAGACTCGGCTCTGGTACGAAAGGCAACGAAGGAACAGGAGTAGGTTTTTAGTCAGTAAAAGTCTGACACTATCCCCCGCTCCGCCTAAGAGCAGGGGATGTCAAAGAAAGCAACTTCTTGCCAATTCCTAAAGACGACCACTAAGTCGTCCCGCCATCTCCTTCTTGGTCTGCCGCGACAACGTCGTGCGATTTCAGGGCACCAACTTGGTGATTTACCGGCCCACCGCTCGTACGGCATGCGGCAGACATATCTAGCCCAGTCCCACTTAAGCTACGCAGCCTTCTGAGCGTCAAAGATCTTTGTTATGGAGCTCAATATAGTGTTTTGAACGCGATCCGTTATTTTAACACCTAGTATACTGCGCTCCATAGCACGTTGGCAAACTTTAAGGCTGCTTGTAATAGCTATGATGTAAAACTATGTGACCGTTTCCACTGATACTAAGCTATGTAGCGGTGCGAGTAAGATGTGCTATGAAGATGCGCCACCGCAAAGTAGCTGCGCGAGGAAGATGCGCAGCACGAACTAACCAATTTATCTACATATAGTAGGGAAGCGATCCATAGCACACATCCATAGCAATAGGTATAGCACGCATCATTCCATATAAAAAACATATCTTACTTGAATCCGTTTCCACCAGTGCTAAGCTATGCGCACCAATGAATATGATTGGTGGATATCAAACGCATCCATATCAACGTAGCAAAGCACATCTCTGTTGGAAAAGCACCCTAAGTTTGGAATTTTGAATGTCAGTTAAAAACCAAGTTTCTGCAGCATAGCACAGGATGGGGAGAATACACATGTCCATTAGCTTACGCTTAAGTGACTTAGGCAAGACATAGAACAGGTAGGTGCGAGCGAGAAAGAGCCTCCATCCCTTTAAAGGTTCAGTTTAGGTAGTCAAATAGGTCGCGTTAAGAGCTCGTGGTAGGGCCTCAACTAAAGCCTATTTTTATTTATTTTTTTGGGTGTAGGAAATCATCGAATAACTTCTCCCGCTCAAGGTGGAGCAAAACGGAATGTCAGGAAGTGAGACAGTTATATCACGACGACCAAACTCTAAAAAAGGCATTGTTAATTGTTCAGATTCATTACCTACAGTACAGCCAAATCCTGAGGCAGTGGTCGCTCATGCACGTCCAAAATAATAATAATTTTAAATTTTACTAACATAGTTATAAGTTTGTACTAACATAATATGGACATGTGTCATTAAGCATAAGCATAGCATAATCATCCTTTTAATGTTCCCACTGTTGGGACTCAGGCCTCCTCTCTCTAGGAGAGGGAATGGGCCGTAATCCACCACGCGGGCCCAGTGCGGATTGGTGAATGTCACATGTCTTCGAATTTTTGGTTCTAGGACATGCCGGTTTCCTCACGATGTTTTCCTTCACCGTTTTGAGAGCACTGGTGATGAAATAAATTACTCAAAGTAATGCGCCTGGCTGGATTTGAACCCGCGACTCGTAAGTCGGGGCCGTTACCACTCGGCCACCACTGCTCCCATAATAATAATAATATAATAATAATAATAATATTCCACAACTATCACACAACGCGGTCTAGTCCCAAGCTAAGCAGAGCTTGTGTTATGAGTACTAAACAACTGATAAACATACTTATATATTTCTAAATACATACATATTATAGATAAATTACACCCAGACACAGAACAAATGATCGTGCTCATCACACAAACATTTGTCCTGGGTGGGAATCGAACCCACGACACACTAGACGAACAGGCTGTACCATGTGTCATTACTGTGTCTGAAATCATCGAGATATAAGTACTTAGTACTTATATTTCGATGTCTGAAATAAATATTTTCAATTTCAATTTCAATTAAAAGCTCTTCCCTTATTTAATACTAGCTTCTGCCAGCGGCTTCGCCCGCGTAAATGTAGATTGCTCTATATAAACTTTGTACCCCCCTGTTTCTTCTCCTTAGAACGTGAATTTTGGAAAATCCTCTCTTAGTGCCCGCCTACGTCATAAAAGGAAACCTTGTGCAGAATTTCACGCTCCTAGACCCTGCAGTTTCGGCTGTGCGTTGATATGTCAGTCAGTCAGTTTCTTCCTTTTATTTTATAATTTATGTACACACATAAATACAAAAGAAGATACATCATCATCATCATTTCAGCCGAAAGACGTCCACTGTTGGACATAGGCCTCCCCCAAATATCGCCACAATGACCGGTCCTGTGCGTCTCGCATCCATCGGATTCCCGCGACCCTCACCAGGTCATCAGTCTACCTTGTGGGAGGCCTTCCAACGCTGCGTCTTCCGGTACGTGGTCGCCATTCCAGAACCTTTGGTCCCCATCGACCATCTGTTCTGCGAGCAAGTGCTACCACAATGTCTCAAGACGAAAGTCTATGACCAGTGCGTGTTGCCAGTGATGACATATGGCTCCGAAACGTGGTCGCTTACAATAGGCCTCATCAGAAGGCTTAAAGTCACTCAAAGGGCAATGGAAAGGGCTATGCTCGGAGTTTCCTTGCGTGATCACGTCAGAAATTAAGATATCCGCCAAGGTTACAGACATAGCCCGAAGAATCGCCATACTTAAGTGGCAGTGGGCAGGGCACATTGCTCGCAGAAGAAGATACATTGTTATAAAAATTGTACAAAGGTACTGCTTATTTCTAAAAGAAATTTCTTCCAGCAGCTTCCTTTGCTTCCTTTTGTATATAGGTATAGATAGATTGATAAACCCTTGAAGCCTGCTTACCCATCCGAATGAAGACCAGCGCACTGAACATGGACAGCACGACCGGGCAGAAGACTCCGGCGAAGGTGCCCACCTTCTTGATGCCAGGCCTCTCCGTCCTGAACTCGCCGAACTCCACATATCCTGGAAAGAGGCAGATGAGTCGTATCAATTTTTTTTGATGATTATTAGAATAGAATAAACTTTATTGTACACCAAAATAGTAACAAAACTTTTACACTAACTTAAATCTATGGGTACAAAGGGCAGGCGGTCTTATCGCTGACAGCGATATCTACCAGACAACCTTAGGATGGAATGTAAGAACTTGAAATAGAAAAAGGGGGTAGTCTGCGGTGTACTGCAAATTAATAACGTAAATATTAGATTAAAATTATATACTAGACTATACATAGATGTAATATAGCTATTATATATAAAAGACAATATATAAACATATAAATATATAATATTATAAGTTACACAATATTTTTTTTTCATCATCATCATCATCATTTCAGCCGAAAGACGTCCACTGCTGGACATAGGCCTCCCCCAAGCGTCGCCACAGCGAACGGTCCTGTGCGTCTCGCATCCATCGGACTCCCGCAACCGTTACCAAGTCATCGGTCCACCTTGTAGGAGGCCTTCCAACGCTACGTCTTCCGGTACGTGGTCGCCATTCCAGAACCTTTCGGCCCCAACGGCCATCTGTTCTGCGAGCAATGTGCCCTGCCCATTGCCACTTTAGTTTGGCGATTCTTCGTGCTATGTCGGCAACCTTGGTTCTCCTGCGGATATCCTCATTCCTGATTCGATCACGCAAGGAAACTCCGAGCATAGCCCTCTCCATTGCCCTTTGGGTGACTTGGGTGGTATTTTTTTTTTTTTATTAATATTATTATTATTATATTGTTATTATTTTGTAACTAGCTGTGCCCCATGGTCATTGATTACTGCTCCACTTCTATAGGTCCGAGCGTGATGCTATATAGCCCATATCCTGCCTCGATAAATGGTCTTCCCAACTATATTTTTAATTCTAACTAGTATATCTTCTTCTTCTTCCTGCCCTTATCCCATATTACTTGAGGTCGGCGCAACACGGTTTTTTCTTCCATTCTGTCCTGTCACCCGTCACACTATCACCAACTCCTTTTTATTTCATATCACACAATCCATCCATCTTTTCTTTGGCCTCCCTCTCCATCCATCTACATGTATACTCAGAACTCTTTTCCCTTTTAACTAGTATGTATTGTATAGATCAGTGGTTCTTAACCGGTGGTCCGCGGACCACTGGTGGTCCCTGGAAGCATCCCAAGTGGTCCGCGGAGCCATCCTAATAAATAAGAATGGTCGGAAATAAATCTTGAGGAATTTTGGAGCCAAAAGGCAATTTCTTTACAAAACTTCGAGACGTTGATATTCGTTACCTACCTTTATTTTCATCGATATATCTATGTGAGCAGTTTTTCTTGGTGCTTCAGATTATAAAAACAAGCACCTAAATCGGTTGGATACCACTGCCGATATGCGTTTGGTTTTGAGTAGCACTGAACCAAGGATTCAGAAGTTAGTAAAGAGTATGCAGTCACAAAAATTGCATTAAAATCGTAACTGTAATGTCGTAAAGAAAATTAAAATACTGAGGGCTTTAAATAATTTTATGTGTGTTTTATTTATATATGAATTGGAATAACCGTTCATTTATTTACATTTAGGTACTTTATATTAACTACAAACTAATTAACCAACTTGGTGGTCCACGGCAAGACAAAAATTTTGTCATATGGTCCCTCATGACCATAAGGTTAAGAACCACTGGTATAGATATATCTATACAATATATACTAGTCAGAATAAAAAATCTGTAGTATATATTGTATGGATATAGATTGATGGTTGAAAAAGGACTACTAGAAATAGTATACTAGGCGAGATCAGTGTTTCTAGCTTACTTTTCAAAGAATCATCTAAATCAGATGACGATAACAAATTATTTGTGACGCAGAGTTGGCTTTACCCCGAAATGATATAAAACGGCGTAACTCAATACAGCTTCTGACTCATTGTGTGATATTTTCACCAACTGGCTCGCTGAATGCGGTTCTGTTTTAAATCCCACACCGCGATACCAAAACATTCCACACGAATGTTATTATAAACATTCAATCGTATTAAAAAACACATTTTTTTTATTTCGCTGTTAACAATAATTATTCCTGAAAAGAGTAGGGGATTGTGACGCATGTCCTTGAAGCGGCTCCACATTGGCACTGTGTTTGAGTTAGAAAGAAAGAAAGAATTTATTTAGTACAGCACAAACACAATATTTAGGTAACAAGAAACAAAAATTTAAAAAAAACCGGGCAAGTGCGAGTCGGACTCGCGCACTGAGGGTTCCGTACAAACTTACCTATGAAAACAGTTCAATTCCCGAATTGAGTTACGAATATTTTTCCGGATCGCAAAAAAAGTTTTTTTGTGACGAAATTAAAAATTTACAGTTTTCAGATTTTATGCTATACTTGTGGTATAAGACCTTGCTTCATGCCAAATTTCAGGATTCTAGGTCAACGCAAAATACCCTATGAATTTTGATTTCCTTGAGAGTGTCAAAATAGACGTTTTTTGCGACATAAACGGCCGTATCTTTTTTTTTTCGTTACCTAACTCACAAGTTTGATTTTTTCACAGCTTCAAGGGACCGCAGACTTGAGTTTTAATTTCAACTCGATACCTCCACGCGTTCCTGGGATAAAGAGTCTTGACAGACAGACAGACAGACGGACACACAACAAAGTGATCCTATAAGGGTTCCGTTATTTCCTTTTGAGGTACGGAACCCTAAAAATGTAAATAATATGGATAAAATAACATGATAGCATAAAATAATCAGCCTTTTAATGTTACCACTGCTGGGGCTCAGGCCTCCTTTCTAGGAGAGAGGATATTATGGGCCATAAACCACACCACGCAGGCTCAGTGCGCGTTGGTAGATGTAACATGTCTTCGAAGTTTTGGTTCAAGACATGCCGGTTTCCTCACGATGTTTTCCTTCACTGTTTTGAAAGCAGTGTTGGTGAAATAAATTACACAAAGTAATGCGCTTGGCTGGGTTTGAAACTTTAAACCAACAACCTACAACTCGTAAGTCGGTAAACTATAAAACAAATTCACAATATTATTATCACCTCTGGAGCACTTTTCACCCATATCACACAAGTGCATTCGGTCACCGTTTCACTACAACTGATAGGCCGGTGACCAGTTGACCAGATCGCTTCGTTATCGAGTTGTGACCTTCTGAGAACAATGGGGCAGGTGTCACAGTCATTTGAAAACTATCGGCGAGGAACTGTGGTAGGTTAGTTGTGATTTATGCTAAATCAATATCGTCACGGCTTTTTTTTTTTGAAAAGTGGGAAATAGTTCAATGACTTCACGCCCTAGGGCGGAGCAAGAGGGCGTGTCAGACTTTTTTTAATGATATAAACTAGTGCTTCACTGCGAACCCACCTGATGGTAAGCAGTGATGAAATCTACGATGGTGAATCGCACTAATTAACTGGTTGAGTAGTGTAATTAGAGACACAATAGTAAGACAATGGCGCACGAACGCGGGCGTTCGTGCGGGGATCAACAGCTTAAGAGCCTATTCACTTTGGCCTTGACTGACTAAAAATTTCTCCATGGCCCTAGCGGGCATCGGCCCTACTGTTCCCCTACGGTTTGCTGACTTCTCTTTATAACGCGCGTGGAAAACCACGCGGCCGGTGATCGCTCTGCGACTCCTGACGCCCGGTGCGTCTCCTTCGCACCACATACCGCGGTGTATCGCAGCGGATGAGGCTTAAGGATGTACGTTACCTCACTCTTGGGACCGTCTCCTTCACTAACATTACTGAACCGTAGAGGAAGGTAACCACATCCCTTTCCCTCTCGCTCCGAACTATGGCAGGAACCAGGGACTTACGCAAGATGTCGCCACCACCGATTGCTTCCACGAGGACACGGCATTTCTCCGCTCGGTTTCCAAAAAGTTGGGCAGAAATGCATGGCATATTTTGCTGATGAAATGAGATCTTTAAAGGCTACATAGCATACAAAAGCTATTAACTATTACTTATTCTGTGATAGCAGCAACTTCAGACAACATCTCAACATAGTAGTACCAATAAAACCAAAGTCGCTTACTGTTTCTGTTTGTTTATCAGCTACCTCCTCCTGAACAACGCAATGGATGTTAAACCTTTTTTCACAAATAGATAGAGCAATAACCAAGGCAGGTCATCATCATCATTTCAGCCGAAAGACGTCCACTGTTGGACATAGGCCTCCCCAAAATGTTGCCAAAATGACCGGTCCTGTGCGTCTCGCATTCATCGGATTCCCGCGACCCTCACCAGGTCATCGGTCCACCTTTTGGGAGGCCATCCAACGCTGCGTCTTCCGGTACGTGGTTGCCACTACAGAACCTTTCGCCCCCATCGACCATCTGTTCTGCGAGCAATGTGCCCTGTCCACTGCCACTTAAGTTTGGCGATTCTTCGGGCTATGTCTGTAACCTTGGTTCTCCTGCGGATATCTTCATTTCTGACGCCAAGGCAGGTATTTGTGTATAATAAACTAGTGCGCCTCACCAACAACGATTGCATCACTGCTTATCATCAGGTAGGATCGCAGTCAAGCACTGGTTTTGGTACTTACATCAAATAAAAAAAATTAAAAAAATTGCATCCATGCGAAGCCGGGTCGGGTTACTATATGCTAATAACAATCGTATCCACGCGAGTTGCGCTGAGCGGAAGTTTCGGCTGTCACAGGCATAGTTATATTTTCACGTGTTGACAGTTTCATACGATTTTTATTACGATAAATATTGACAATGCCGTATGTAAGTACCTTCCAATCGATAAAGCGACTCAGTATATGCCGTAGACACAATAATTTTGACAAGGCTTTAACGGTTTCCGATACCATTAATGCTGCATTTACTTTTTCAAAATCGCACATTTAAGCTATCACTGTTGCTGATGCTAAGAGAGAATAGAATAAACTTTATTGTACACCAAAATAGTAATAATTTCACATAAACTGAGAGCTGGATTTTGACACTGTATCAGTAACCGTAATCTGATGTATCCAATTTTTTCCATCAACAAACTTTTTGAGAACACATTATTTGTGCGTACAGCTTTTTTTTGCGATGGGAAATCATCCCATGACTTCTTCAGCTCTAGGGTGGAGCGCGAAGGCGTGTTAGAATTTTACTGACTAAAACTCCCCTGTGCCCTTCAGCAGCTCTCGTTCCTATTCGCTGTCGGAGTCAATGATTCCTGATAGCTACAACTTAGGGTTCTTTAAGCTAAGAGTGAATAGGTTACGTTTAGGCATGCGTGATCCATCATCGACCACAACATATGGTTACTGGTTTGAAGAGGCCAGATATGCTCCATGTTAAATACTGTTAATTAAAAATTCAAATTCAATCCGTCTCCTTCTCACACTGGACTAATGATGGCTTTAACATGTCATAATTAAGGCCCTAGGTAGGCTTCCCACTGCGACTAATATGCTAAACTACTCTCTACAGCTCAAGGACACATCATTCAGTCAAGCACTTCCAAATTTTGCAAGAGTAAAACGTTTCGCCAGGTCAAGGTCAAATCGGACAAGCGAAGTAGACAATAGTATTTATTGTTATAGAAGTATTAATTGATTGAATACTGCTTGGACGGAAATGTATAAGGACTCTTTTGTTTACTAATGCACCAGTAGCTAGATCATTTTATCCAGCTTGTGTTTTGGGTCATCATCATTATCATTTCGGCCGAAAGACGTCCACTGTTTGTCAAAGGCCTCCCTCAAATATATATTTTTTTTAATTCATATAAACCAGTGCTTGACTGCGATCCCACCTGATGGTAAGCAGCGATGCAACCATTGATGGTGATCGCCACAGCGACCGGTCTTGTGCGTCTCGCATCCGCTGGATTCCCGCGACCCTCACCAGGTCATCGGACCACCTTGTGGGAGGCTTTCCAATGCTGCGTCTTGCTGGCAGAGCAGTGATGGCCCAGCCAGTGGTAACAGCCCGACTTACGCGTTGTTAGTCACGGGATCAAACCCAGCCAGTCGCATTACTTTGTGTAATTTGTTTCATCACCACAGCTCTTAAAACTGTGAAGGAAAACATCTTGAGGAAACCGGCATGTCTTAGAACTAGAAATTCAGATATGCGACATCTACACTGGGCCGGCGTGGTGGATCACGGCCTATTCCCTTTCCTAGAGAAGAGGCCTGAATCCCAGCAGTGGGGACATTATAAGGCTGACTAAGCTGTGCTATGCTAACCGTGATGTTAAGTCTTACCTTCCCCCGCCGGTCTGCTAATCGGCCCCCCTCTCCCGATTCTCATTCGCAGTTTGTTAATGATGCCGGAGTCAGTCCGCCCCGAGCCGTTCACACTGGGTGACAGCGGGTCCAAAGTTTCCGCCATTATTGGCTTCGTCACTGTAACAAAAGATTTGTCGTGAAAACAAGTTAGTACTTTAACTATAAGTGAGCTATAAGTACTAAAATTAGTGCGTAACTCAGTCTGTATGTCTTCACGTTTTAACGGTTGATCGGAGTTAGATGAACTTTCCATATAAAATGTATGGAGCCCGACGCCCCCAGATCGGCGTGTGTGGCACACGTGTGCGCAGTGTAGTAGTGTACCTTTAACACCCAGGCACACCATAGGATATCTTTTTATTCCAGTAGTATGTTCCCTTGAGAATTGAGAAAGTTTTCACTTTCGCAGGCGAAATCACTGGAAGAAGCAAGTATGCTATAATTATCTCTATATACCCGTAATGGAAGGATTCATTATCTATATTTATATATATAAAAGAAAGTCGTGTTAGTTACACTATTTATAACTCAAGAACGGCTGAACCGATTTGGCTGAAAGTTGGTGGGGAGGTAGCTTAGAACCAGGAGACGGACATAGGATACTTTTTTTTAGGATACTTTTTTTTTGAGTAGGGTAGAGTAGGGTAGAGTAGGATATAGTAGTCAGTTGACGGGAGCGAAGCCGCGGGCAAAAGCTAGTATGTAATGTAATATTCACACAACTATCACACAACGCCGTCTAGTCCCAAGCTAAGCAAGGCTTGTGTTATGTGTACTAGACAACTGATAAACATACTTAAATATTTCTAAATACATACATATTATAGATAAATTACACCCAGACACAGAACAAATGATCGTGCTCATTACACAAACATTTGTCCTGGGTGGGAATCGAACCCACGACCTCCGGCATAGCAGTCAGGGCCACTAACCACTAGACCAACAGGCCAGTCAAATAAAAGTATATGGAGCAGTATGATCCGGTTTTTACCTAAAAAGTTAGGACATTATCGGTATCGTCCCCGTGGCATATGTCGGTGAGTGAACCGGGTATTTTTCGAAATAATAAGGCGCAATGACAATCAGCGATAGCGTAATTTTTATCAGTGAAAAAAATTTCGCAATCGGATCTTCCAAAGATTACGTTTAGCAAAACATGTTATCTCTTTATAACAAAAGTGATAGAAATTTAATTTCGCGTCTGGGATCCCCAAGAGGGGAGACAGAGAGTGTGTGAGAGAGTGGATGAGGGGGGGGGGGGGGGTGAGTGAGTGGAGTGAGAGTGAGATATATAGTCACACTAATATTATAAAGGCGAAAGTTTGTGAATGTGTATGTTTGTTACTACTTCAGGCCCGAACCGCTGAACGGAATTTGATGAAACTTGGCACCCGTGTAGTATATTGCGCGGTTAAAGCCGCTGGCTAGTGTTCCATATTTTGCCTGCTATACAATGCAAAGACGACGATGCCACAATAAATGAAAACAGTGATAATATCAGTTTAAAGCAATATTTTGAAGCTATCAAAGTAACATCGAAATTTGACGAAAAATAATAACTGCAAAAAACGACTCAAAAGTTCCATGCAAGTCGCTTTTCAAGCAGTCAGATGCAGTTGGTGGCTTTTATCTTGGTTCAATCAGAAATTTGATGGCATCAACTGCTTCAGACTGCTTGGTCATGATTGATTAAATAGATACATAATATCTATTATTTGTATTAAAATATCTTTTATTTATAAGAATATTCCCAATTACAGAAAATTTGCCATTTTGATAATTAACAATTTAGAGAATTGGCCATTCAGAGAATTGGCCATTCAGATAATTGGCCATTCAGATAATTAGGCTTTTAGCGAATTGGCCATTTTAAGAATTAGGCGTTTACAGAATTGGCCATTTTGAGAAGTACTTAACTCGTTGAGTAGTGTAATTAGAGACACAATAGTAAGACAATGGCGCACGAAAGCCGGTGTTCGTGCGGGGATCAACAGCTTCCTTTTGCGACACGGTTGATATTTTAAGAATTAGGTATTTTGCTCCTAACCCAAAAAACAACAACGCAATTAAAAATCTGAGAAATCTTAGATCTCAGGAACGTTATTAATATAACAGTAATTATAACAGAACTACCAGTAATTATAATGACCATTACATGAATAACTACACAAGAGTTGAGTCACTCTGTGTTTTAATGATCAATTCGCTTATTTATAGTTACATTTCATTGTTTACCGACATAGCAACATAGGTACGTCTTATTTAATACATTAGATATCATTGTATTAATGTCAGTGGCTTTAAGAATAAATAAATCAATATCACCTCATTTTGGAGAGTATGCGCGGGAATTGCATAACTTGATTCCGCCATTTCATTTCTACCATCGGACAACCCGACGTACGGCGAGTATCCCTTACGTTGTTGAAACGGACTTCAACAATTTGTCTGCAGCGGTCTTTCCGTCTGATTATAATTTAGGTGTCTTCAAGGCTAGAGTGAATAGGCTCTTAATAAACTAGTGCGCCCCATCAGGTGGGATCGCAGTCAAGCACTAGTTTATATCAATTAAAAAAGAACACCTTAGGCCATTGTGTGAATCTATCGATGATTATGAGGCAATAATGGTACCTTTGTGATAGCGACAGTGGACCGATTAAGTAAATATGAATGTGTTTGAATCTCTCGATTTGGCTGTTCCGTTGACCTCATTACGGACCGTGGCCAACAATTTGGAGCTCTGCATCGTGCCGTCATCATAACATCCTCAAGCCTCGAGCAGCGAGACATACAGCCAGCACCCACAGCTTCAAAAGTTATCCTGACCACCAGCATGTCTAGCTGGTCATACCTGGTCATCACTCTAGGTACCATCAGCGACCGTGGTTAAGCAAACTGTTACACCGCTCTAACCTACTGGAGCCTGCAGCACAATTCTGGCGCACTGGAGTCTGTTAAGATGATGATGCAAGCAGCATCATCATCAAAAGAGGATCATCATCAATCATCATCGTATTAGTCCAGGTACGAAACACGTACCTATAGTTTAATTTGAAGTTTTTTTTTAAATGTTTAGTGGGTGCTTTCACAAACATGTAAACTCACATACATAAAACATTCAAACCTGAAAGATTACTGGCCACACAAATATTTGTTCCGTGCAGGAGTCGAACCTACGACTCTCGCCGCAGCAGCTTATCTCTCAACCACTGCACCAATGGAGTCATTAAGTCTGTATAAAAAAAAAAAGAATGCTCCACTGTTCAGAATAGATAGAATCACTCTATGCCATTTTATCATTCTTCACAACAAAATGTTTGGGGACTTACATTTGTAGGCAGTTTATGATGATAATATCATGCTCTCTGGGAATTCCCAGAAAGATAATATAAATGTGTTTTATTCATGATAATAATATTGAAAACATACAACTTTACAACATTTTAAACCTACTATAACAATGTATAAAAGGTATAATCTTTGGAATATAAGTTTTTATCTAATTGCAAAACTTTTGCTGATAAAATTAAGTATTATTATTCTGGATAAATTCTTACCAAATATGCCACAAGATAAAATCCTCTGCAAAATGTTCCTTGAGGAGCTGGGGTGGATTGAATAACACACTTGCCTCACCCATTCACAAAATAATTATGAGCTTTGCTTGTAGAGTTGTGGACACCAGCCCAACATACATACATATGTTAGAATCAGCTTCCAATCTAACCAGAATACCAGAATTTACACAGAGAGGTGCTCTGTGTATCTGATTTCGACAATCCATTACTGGAAATTGTATATTGTAATAACTTCTGCCAGTAGCTTCTCCCCCATGAAAGTAGGAACAGATGTCACATGCGTATATCACTCAGCAATAAAGAAGCATTTTATTGATGAAAGAATAAATCCTTTTAACAAAAATACAATATAGACTCAAATTGTTTTACTTGTTACAAAATATAATTTCAGCAGATTAAGGTGCTAAGCTTAATTAAATATAATCAGATTATTTTTTTACTAGCCTGCGGCTTCACCCGTGTACATAAAATGTGTTATTATTGTTTTATTAAATGTATTTTTTTAGTATGTAAGTTTCTATTGTACAACGCCTTGGACATCCTCCGTTAATAACATTGTACAAGGGCTTGTAAATAAATAAATAAAATATAGCCTATTTATTTATTAATCTTCATGCAACATTACAAAGGCGGACTTAATGCTTGAGGCATTCTCTACCAGTCAACCTAGGGTGGTGAAGGGACAATATGGTAGGTGTATAAAAAGAAAAGCTTGCAGAATTAAAAAAGCTTTATATTGGTGAAAAAATTTTAGCAATCGGACCAGTACTTTCAGAGATTACCTCCTACAAACAAATATTATGATGTAGGAACTCAATATTGTTAATATATTAATATCAACATTTTTTTTTTATATAACAATGAGTTATATTCAGTAGGCATATTATGCCTTTTTAATAATAATGGCTCTTTGGATAATGATTTTTGTAACCAATAAAAAAAATGTATCAAAACTTTAATGTTTTATGCCTGCACGAGTATGTATAAAACGTCAGAAGATAGTGCAAGTTTTACAATTGTTTGTTTTCGATGAAAAAGAACCATTTGTAGTGCCACAATCAATTATTTACCAGTCCAACAAAACTGTGCATCAAAAGTGTTTGTCTATCATTTTAATTCATACAGTCTTGACAAATTATTATGAGGACTTACTGTAAGCTGTTGATCCCCGCATTAACGCCGGCATTCATGCGACATTGTCTTACTATTGTGTCTCTAATTATGCACTCAAAAGGTTAAATAACTAAACCCAAAATATGGCAACAAAAAATATTATTCAAAACTATGTGAAAACACTTTAATTTAAAAAAAAATGACTGACGTGTGGATAAAAAAATATTTTCACCGCCTTAACATGCAACTGCGTTTAACAATATCAATGTTATCATTAATAACATAGATCAATAGGTATATTCAACAGGATCTGTGTTTCAAATATCTTTTGTGACCTAATTATGCAGTGACATCATCAAGAACTAATTTTTGCGACTTTGTAAGACTACAGACTCACGAACTTCAAACATAAGGCAAGGTTGTTTTTAAAAAACTTCTATATTTATACATTCTGAGCAGGTGTGCGAAAGTAGTTAGAATAACTGATTGATTAGTAACTATCCATTGTTAGAATGAATCACAAACAAAACAAAAAAGAAAACACTAACCTTCTTATAATTCAGTCAAATGATGATTACTATTTTACTAATACAGTCCGGGCAGTGGTGGTACTCATAACATGGTTACGTGACGGAGTAATTTGTTATAAAAACACAGAAACTATTAAAATACGCGGAAATGTTTTCACCACATACACAATACAAATCCAAACTGACTGGAGCCAGCCGTCACAAACATGTCAACTGTCAGTCAAAGTTGACATTGATTAACCAAACAGTTGCGTTCAAACAATTTGCTCGCATTCAATAACGGCCATGGAATTATTAAGCAACTAACACAAGAACTACTTTTTTATTTTATGTCACAATACCGTTTTTTCTTTGGCTTGAACTTGTCTGGAATTCGGAATTTGTGGAGGCTAAGTAAACAAGTAACATTACTTATCATCATAGGCCTCCCCCAAGTGTCGTCACAATGAACGGTCCTGTGCGTCTCGCATCCATCGGACTCCCGCAACCGTTACCAAGTCATCGGGCCACCTTGTAGGAGGCCTTCCAACGCTACGTCTTCCGGTACGTGGTCGCCATTCCAGAAACTTTCGACCCCAACGGCCATCCGTTCTGCGAGCAATGTGCTCTGCCCATTGCCACTTAAGTTTGGCGATTCTTCGTGCTATATCGGTAACATTGGTTCTCCTGCGGATATCCTCATTCCTGATTCGATCACGCAAGGAAACTCCGAGCATAGCCCTTTCCATTGCCCTTTGGGTGACTTTAAGTCTTCTGATGAGGCCCATCGTAAGCGACCACGTTTCGGAGCCATATGTCATCACTGGCAACACGCACTGGTCATAAACTTTCGTCTTGAGACACTGTGGTTTATTGGATGAGAACATACCGCGCAGCTTCCCGAACGCTGCCCAGCCGAGTCGGATTCGACGATTGATCTCTTTCTCGAAGTTAGACCGTCCCAACTGGACCGTCTGTCCCAGGTAAACGTAGTCGTCTACAACTTCAAGTGTGGAGTCCCCAATCTTGATAGGAGTGGGTGCTACATGGCTGTTTACCATGACTTTGGTTTTGTCCATGTTCATTTTAAGACCCACTCTTTCGGAAGCTCTTCTGAGATCACCAAGCATTGTACTGAGCTCCTCCTTAGTCTGAGCCATGACTACTATGTCGTCGGCAATCCGAAGGTGAGTGATGTACTCGCCATTGACATTAATGCCTAGCCCTCTCCATTCCAGAACCTTGAAGACATCCTCCATTGCTGCCGTGAACAGTTTCGGAGAAATAACGCCCCACGACCCGCTGCAAAAGGATAGGTTTCGAGGTCTGGTCTTGTAGTCGAACTGACATGGTGGCGTTGATGTTGGTTTTAGGTAAATAAATAAAAATAACATATTATACTTTAGTCTTGTGCATTTTATTCAACGTTATCTCAAATTGCCGAACTTTATTACATTTTGTTCGTACTTCACGTATATTCCTTAAACTTTTTCTAACCATTTGTTTAGCCACAGATTGTCCTTCTTCCTTTTCGCTTCAGTTTCTTCCGGCCACACGACGCTCTCGATCCAGGGCACGTAGTACGAGACCCTGGTGTACATGCCGGCTGAGCCGAGGATACCGCAGTCCTTGCCGTATGACGTCACTCCAGCAATGGTGTACTGGCATTTGTACTGATTCGTTTGTAGAGGTCCACCACTATCACCCTGTAGTGAAGTAAATTAATAAATCCTTTGAATAAATTGAAGTCGAATTTTTACTCAGACAAACACTGACGGGCTACTGGTAAGAGCCAAACGTGTCAGTGAGGGTTTGCAGTTACCGATAAAAGATGGCTTATGGGGATTTTGATTACGATAAAGTGAGAAATGAGTATATTAGAGGAAGTTTGAAAATGGCGCCAGTGACTGAAAAGTTGAAGGGGAATCGTTTGTCTTGGTATGGTCATGTAAAGAGGAGAGATGAAACGCATGTTACTAAAAGAGTTATGAGTATACATGTGGATGGGTGGAGAGGGAGAGGGAGGCTAAAGAAAAGATGGATGGATTGTGTGAACAGTGATATGAAAGAAAAGGAAGTTAGTGATAGCATGACGGTTGACAGGATAGAATGGAAGAAAGAAACGTGTTGTGCCGACTCCAAATAAGACGGGACGAGGGCAGGAAGATGATGATGGTGGGGATTTTGACTACGACTTCGTTATAGAAGCCGCAACTTATGCTAAGCGCACTTTGCTCAAGCACGAATATAATTAAGTAATTGTTGAGTAGTGTGATGTAGAATGTAGACAGGCAGCTAGCTACAGAAACGTATAATGGTGAAATAACAGGTCTATTTTGGTGAAACTTGTAATTATTACTAGGTAGGTATTTATTATTGATACCTCGCAAGTGTCGATAATTTCCTTATGACTGCCGAAGCACATCTGCTTCTCATGATCATACCCATTTATCAAAAGTCTGTGTGGCTGATATATTGCCGCGCATTCTGTTTCGTTGTATTCCTCAAGGTACACCTGGAAACAATTATGGATAGTGTTATTATTATAAATTGTAAGAATAGAAAAAAAAAATCTAAATAACAATAAAAGTGATACTAAACATGGCACAGTAACGGATTTGAATATAAATGCGATATTGTGAAAGTGAAATAAATAATAAAAATATAAATTCTTCCAAATGAGTGCATGCCAAAGTGCCTAACTCTTTCTCTGTCATCTGCTTATTTGTGACTTCTTCACGTCTTATCGGCTAAAATTATTTTGTTGAAACTTCGCACACAAGTAAACCATGAACTGCAATAGTAATATGTTCCTTCGGGACAATTTTCAACTTTCACGCGGACGATGCCGCTAGCAAAACGAGGGAAAAATAAAATATTGACTAGATTTACTGAACTTACCACTTGCAATGTGTCTGCCAGATTTTGTTTGTGACCTAGGCGGCCCCAACCCGACGCCTCCACGTTATATTTCATTTTAGTGTCTACATCCAGACACGCAGGCAAAAGATCTTTACCGAAATTGATCCTGAAATTGTCATAATTGAATATATAATTTATATTATTATAACATATCAGTAATTTTCAACAAGTTTATCAAATAGGGAACTAAACATAACTGTGTTTATGGTTTAATTTTAAATCATTTGTTTAATAGTGTACATACAACAGTTATGGGCCAAACATAGTCCCTTGTGGAGCACCAATGCTAACGGCACGAGTCTGGTATTACTAAAACTAAGTTTTAATGTAATGTTACACAACCTGAATTTTATTTGACCTACTTCAATACAATAACTGTATTTTTCTTCATAGATATTCAAAATCAACAATACATATAATGTTAATTAATCATTAATCGTATCAAATACTTTAGCCATTTCTAAACTAGGATACTTTGATGTTGTTTACTTTAATTACGTTTACTTATTTTAAACAATAAATATATCTATATCTACACTCAGTAGCGGCGTTAGGGTAGGGCGCGGTTAGGCGACCGCCCAAGGGCGCCAGAGGTAAAGGGACGCCCCAGGCGCCCCTTTACTTCAGCTTTTTTTTTTTGAACAAGCCTAATTTAATTGATGGCTACACTAGAATGAATTGCAGAGTTTGGTTGGAACATAGCATAGACCACAAAACAAATGATCATTTTCGTCTTTTTTGTACAAAATAAAAAAGATTCCAGAAAAATCAGACCTTATCAAACTGTGTGCTAATCTGCAACTGAAATTAATTGTAGACTCTAAATCAGATATAGATGGTTGAATGTTATGCGATGAAGTTTAAAATCTTTTTGGCCTGATCAGAATGTTGTTATTCCTGTCTTTAATTTAAATTTTATCTAAGAGCGCAACTTCCAAGAGCTGTATCCAAATGTATAGTTAACATTGCAAATATTGATTACTATGCCAGTAACTGTGGTTAGGGGGGGAAAGAGTTTATCTAAGCTTAAGCTGGTAAAAATCTATCTTCGATATATATATATCGCAATCTAGATTGACGAACTTTTGTTTGTTTTGGTATGGTTATGTGAAGAGGAGGGATGAAACGCATGTTACTAAAAGAGTTATGAGTATACATGTGGATGGTGCATGTGGTTAGTGGTGGGGAGGAAGAGGGAGGACAAAGAAAAGATGGATGGATTGTGTGAAGAGTGATATGAAAGAAAAGGGAGTTAGTGATAGCGTGGCCGGTGACAGGACTGAATGGAAGAAAAAAAACATATGCCATTCACATCTGCAGTGGGGCCATCGAAAGGCACCAGTTGGCCGTTTCCCTCGACATCTCGAAGGCTTTCGATAGGGCCTGGCACTCTGGCACGAAAGCCTTATTGGTAGGCTTCCTTCTTTCGGTTTACCTGCTGGATTGTGTGCTTGGATCGCAGACTTCCTAAGTGCTAAGTGCGATGGCTGCTCGTCCGGGCAAATGGCCATTAATGCCGTATTCCCTCAGGGATCAGTGCTCTCTGCAACATTGTTCTTGCTGCACATAACCGATCTGCTAAGTCCGGTACCTTTGGGAATGCACTCGTGTGCAGCACGCAGCACTGTGGCTAAGAGGTTCATGTCCAGCGCATGAGCTAATGGGTCACAGATCTAGTCTCTCTGGGAGGCTATATTTGATAGCTTGAGCTTGTCCTTGGAGGCGGGTCTCAGAATGGGGCGATACCAATTTGGTCAGGTCCAATGCTGCTAAAACCAAGGCGTGCCTATTTTCCGCTAAAGGGAACCAATTCCGCCCTGCTCCAACTTTGCAGGGTGTAACCGTGCCGACCATCTTGATCTTCCTGGTGTTACGTTGACAACAACTGTCAACTTTGGGTCATACATCGAGGCAAAGGCTCAACTGGCTGCAAAAAACTTAGGAACTGTCGTAAAGGTCAGACAGTACTTCACACCGGAACAACTGATCATGTATGGAGTACTGCTCTCATCTTTGAGACGGATCTGCAAGATACCAGCTTGATGCACGTGAGACAATTGAGAGGCGAGTCAAGACGATCATTGGCAACGATGCACTCGTCGAGTCGTATAGTCTTGAGTGAGCATCGACGCAGAGTTGCTAGCCTGTCGATTTTGTACCGGTTGTATTGGACATCCCACCTATACGCACAAAACGTTTTGGGAACACATTCATTGCGCGTAGCAAGGAGTGGAATTCCCTGTGTTTCCTGATAACTACATCCTGGGGATCTTCAAGTCAAGAGTGAATAAGTTATTTCTAGGCAAGTTCGCTCCATCGTCGACCACATAGACGCTTTCCATCAGGTGATATAGTCGTTAAGCGCAAGCCTATAACAATAACAAAAAAAAACGGTTTTGCGCTGATCCCATGTAATATGGGACAAGGACAGGAAGATGATGATGATGATTGATGTTTTCTATTCCTTTTGTAATATTTATCTTTGTTTAGTTTAAATGCAGAGTTTTATAAATTGTATTTTGTATTTTGTCTTTTGAACGACTAAATATAATTACTGTAATGTTCATAATTATGTATTAAATAATTATAATAGATAAATCTCTTGCTTTTTTTTCATATCAGTTTCAATAGGAGACGGGGGGCGCCGTAGAAATCTCGCCCAGGGTGCTGGTAGTGCTAAAACCGGCACTGTCTACACTAATAATATAAAGAGGTAAAGTTTGTTTTTTGTTTATTTTATTTTTTTGTTTATAGGGGGTAGGTAATCTCTGAAAGTTCTGGTCCGATTGCTAATATTTTTACACCAATAGAAAGCTGATTTATTCCTGAGTGACAGGCTATATTTCACGCGGGCTGCGGGGAAAAGCTAGTTATTAAATATTATTATTAAATAAAATGAATAACTTACTCGTTTTCTGTTTCTAAAAGAGCAATGTCATGATACTTAGAAGGAGCCTGGTATTCAGGGTGAATTATAATTCTTTTGATCTTATGTATCTTCCAGTATTTCTTTGGATCGGTTCGTTTCAGAAGTCCAAGAGCGGCAAATGTTATGCTACCACTGAAAATTAAAAATATTAAAGAAATCGTAGCAATTCTTAGAAAGGATAAATTCAAGGTAATCTTACAGTACACGAGTAGATGAACAATGAGCAGCAGTGAGTATGAATCTCTCGCTGATCACAGAGCCTCCACACAACCACTGCGCAGACTCCACGTCATCTCCATAACCCAGTAAAGCCTGAAAATTTTGTAATGTGTTTTAACTTTTTTTCTAATGATATTTATAGAATAGAATAAAACTTTATTGTACACCAAAATAGTAACAAAACTTTTAAACTTAAGTTAGTTTCTTCTTTAACTATGATTACAATGGCGGTCTTATCGCTAACAGCGATATCTACCAGACAACCTTAGGATGGACTGTAAGAACTTAACATACAAAGGGGATAGTCAGCGGTGAACTGCAAATTATTGAAGTGTTAAATTATACATTAAAAATATATATTAGACTATACATAGATATAAAATTATATTTTATAGCTATTATATATAAAAGAAGACAAAAAACAAACTCATGAATATTATTATATTTTACACAATTTCAAAGAAAGAAATAGAGAAAAAAAAAAGAAAAATAAAAAAAGGTGGGTTAGATAGTGATGAAAGAACTGAATTTAGGTAGAAGCAAAATTAATAACAGTGAAAGGAAATGATCTTTGACTAGATAGTTGAAAGAAGCTAGTGACTGGGCTTGCCTAATTGGCATCAGCAACGCGTTCCAATCGCACTGCTTGGACCGTGAACGATTTGTCACTAAACTTGGTGGAATGTAAGGGGCATTAAAAGTTTCAAATTCTCCGATGATCTCAAGTGTCTAGAATGACACACATGAAGGAACTTAAAACGTTTTTTGAGGTAAGAGGGGGTCGTAGGAATAAACAGGGGGGGGGGATATATTAATAATATTAAAGGTTTGATAAGCGAAAGTGGCCCTAGAGTCAAGGGTGCCGATTCGCTGCATTAATTTCTATCTGCAAGAACACTCGTGGAAGTCTTGCAAGAGTTTCTTGCACTTTTCATATAGCATTATAAAAAAAAAAATATCTTGCGGATAATACTATAGCAAACTTATCGTAGTATTTAACAAGAGAGCTATAGAGCTGAAATCGACCAAGTGTTAGTCGGACTCGCCCAAGAAAGTTGTTTTATAAAAATGGCTATATTTTAATTTTTAGTATTAGTTATTTAAACACACGCTGTGACAATTTCAGTTGTCTACCTAAATGGTTCATGAGAGGTGGATCTTACGGACAGACAGACGGCCGGACGAACAGCGGAGGGTAATAATAGGGTTTCGTTAGTTGCCTTTCGGGTACAGAAAACTAACTGGAAAAAAAGCTCATTTATTACGCGAAATACAAATGGGAAATGCTCAACATTATTTGAACTCCATTTGTATGACCACGGAAGAGAATGACCGCAAAGTTGGTCCTAATAATATACAAAATCTGGGCAAGTGCGAGTCGGACTCGCGCCCTGAGGGTTCCGTACTACAAACTCACCTATGCAAATCGTTCAATTCCCAAATGGAGTTGCGAAGATTTTTCCAAATCGCTAAAAAAAAATATTTTTGTGACGTAACAAAAAAATTAATGTTCAGAATTATTCCTATACCTGTAGTATAAGACCTTGCTCTAAGCCAAATTTCAGGATTCTGGGTCAACGGAAAGTACCCTATGAACTGTAATTCCCTTGAGTGTCGAAATATACGTTTTTCGCGACATAAACGGCTGTATCTTTTTTTTCGTTAGCTTAGAAGTTTGATTTTCTCACAGCATCAAGGGACCGCAGACTTGAGTATATGGTTTTAATTTCAACTTGATACCTCCACCCGTTCCCAAGATAAAGGGTTTTGACAGACAAACAGACAGAGGACAACAAAGTGATCCTATAAGGGTTCCGTTTTCTTTTTGAGGTACAGATTCCTAAAAACTAGTAGGTACTTATATTCCTAAAAACTTGTAATTTCTGAGATTTGATAACATTTGGATGGATTGTGTGAGAAATGATATGAAAGAAAAGGGAGTTAGTGACAGCGTGACGAGTGACAGGACAGAATAGAAGAAAAAAATGTGTTGCGCCGACCCCAAATAAAACGGGACAAGGGCAGGAAGATGATGATAACACCAAAGGAAACTCTCGTCTGCATATGTGAGATAAACGATGCTATACTGTATAATAGCGAGACCTGTTGGGAGTCCAAGAAACACTCAAAAAACTCGCAGGTGAACATCTTCAAACCCCTGTCTGATACTACTTTCAGAAGTTTTCTTGCAGGTGGAAACAAGGCCAAAGGCTTTGCAAACCTAAACTGCTGGACTGTTCGAAAGAGTCACCATGACCCTAGAGCACAAGCAAAAGAGGCGGCCGATCGCGTGAGGCAACGGCAACGGTCCTCACGCCCCAACCGCCGCCGGGATTCCGATCCTGATTTCCGGCCACCGTAGGCGCGGGCTTGCGGACGGCGGGCAATGGGTGGCCCGCCGTCCGACCGTCCGGTAACCATCCGGACCGAGCCCAAGTCGTCGACGGCGCGTATTGTTCCGCGCGCGCCTCAGGGAGATGTCAGCAAATCGTAGGGGACCAGCAGGGTCGAAACCTATTTTTTTTTTTTTTTTTTTTTTAGCCTACTGGGGCCATGGGTAGTGTGAAAACGAAACCGTGGCCCTGGGACGAAGGCAACGAAGGAACAGGAGTGGGTTTTTAGTCAGTAAAAGTCTGACACTATCTCCCGCTCCGCCCAAGAGCGGGATTTGTCATAAGATGATTTTCCCACCTATAAAAAAAAAAAAAAGAGCACAAGAGTCAATTGAAGGAACACGGGTGGTTTTAGTTGTCTGACAATCCCTCTCGCTCCATCCAGACCGAACGAAGCTAAGAAAGAAAATAAAAAAGCTTTACAGACTTGCTTAATTTTTTTTTTTCGGTGGGAAAATCATCTTATGACATCCCCCGCTCTTGGGCGGAGCAGGAGATAGTGTCATACTTTTACTAACTAAAAACCAACTCCTGTTCCTTCGTTGTCTTTCGTACCAGAGCCGAGTCTTCCTTTCAGAATCAGACCCTTGGCCCCAGTAGGCTTCGACCCCTACAATTGCTGACATCTCCATCGACGACTTGGACTCGGTCCGGACGGTTACCGGACGGTCGGGCGGCGAGCCACCCATTGCTCGCCGTCCAGACTTGCTTACTTAGTGCTCATTTTGTGCCTCTCTTCAGAACTTGATAATTACGTACCACATGTGGAAATTCCCATCTTTGAGCGTCACGTCCTCCTACAGCCAGGGCGATTGCATAGCTGTGTTCATGACATTTCTTGTCTTCTTTCCAAATCTTCTTGACTTTAAAATTGGCCTGACCACGGCACGGGTATGGTAGCTGCCCGAAGAATTCTAAACATTCTGTAAATATATTACGATTGGTCGTTCATAAGGTAAAAATAAGTAATTTTTTAAATTTTTTACGGCCGAAGGTGTTAGCCAATGCTAACACCTTCGGCCGCGTGAAAGTAAAAAACATGTCTATCGGTGAAGTCAATAGTACGGGAACCAGCTTGACAACGGGACTTCAGCGGTATGACGTCACGCCAATATACAAGTAACAGAAGGACGAACTGCATGGACGTGGTCCCATTTTCTCTGTCGTAGCCGCGTGATCAACATCTAGGAACTGTCTCACAGCTCACCGTGTGAATTAAATACCTAAAGCCGACATTATAATAAACTGATATACTTTTACACGTCAATTTTTTCATATGATTCCTAGCTGACACAGCCCTGACCCACGATTCGACGAAAAATACCAAACAAAGGACACTTGGGTAGACCGCATAAAAAGTTATTACTTCACTTGCTCAAACCAGGGTCAAGTTTTGATGATCGAAAGCTTGATAGTTAACAGCGTACATACAATACTAATTATTATTTATCGTGTACCTGATACGGTTATAGAAGCACCCTACCAGGGTTCCAGCACCCACAAGAGGCAAATCAAAGAGTATAGTAAATATGAGGCAAATAGTAAGTGATCGTGATGGGTGGCTTGTTTGAAGTATCACGTCACGCGTAAATTTTTATGTGTAGTAATATTTCTTTTTATTTTTTGAACCCGATAACATTAAAAAAAAATTAAGGGGGGATTCAAAGAAGTTGGCTCCGGAGATACGTAAAAAAAAACAAGTTAAAACACTGTGTTCCGGCTTCGCCCGGGTACAATTTATTTTTGATGGCCAATTTGTCGCAGGGGTTGAATGATTGGCTTGGTCCTATGGTAGGCCGCATCCGTACTTAACAACTGAGGCATTGTTGGACACAGGCGTATCGCAAAAAAAAAAACAGAACACCTGATCCTGCGTCTAACGCATCCAGTTTGTTCTAGCCACCTGTTTCAAGGTCGTCCATCTAGCTGGAAGACGTACATACGTGGCGATGCTAGGTGGTGGGTTATGCCCAGTGAAAGTTTTTTTTTTAAACTGAACAGGAGTCTTACCGTGCCCTGTCAAAATATCAAGCATGCGAGTGAGAGCCGTCAACTCTCAACTTTGGGCCATACATCGAAGCAAAGGCTCAACTGGCAGCAAAAAAGCTGGGAATCCTCGCGAAGGTCAGACACAACGCCGGAACAGCCGCTAAAACTTTATCAAGCGCAAGTTCGATCGTGTATGGAGTACTGCTCTTATCTTTGGGATGGATCTGCCCGATACCAGCTTGATGCACTTGAGGCAATTGAGAGACGAGCCAGGAGGATCATTGGCAATGATGCACTCGTTGAGTCGAGGCTTCAAAGTCTTGAGCATCGACGCCGAGTTGCTAGCCTGTCGGTTTTCTACCGGTTGCATTTCGGAGAGTGTGCGTCGGAATTGCATGACCTAATTCCGCCTAGCCCGTTCCATCATCGGACCACCAGGCGTACGGCAATGCGCCACCGGTACATGGTGGACATCCCACCCATACGCACGAAACGTTTTGGGAACACATTCATTGTGCGTACAGCTGAGGAGTGGAATTCCTTGCCGGAATCTGTGTTTCCTGGTGGCTACAACCCCGGAATCTTTAAGTCAAGAGTGAATAGGTTACTTCTAGGTAAGCGCGCTCCATCGTCGACCGCATCGTCACTTTCCATCAGGTGAGATAGCGGTCAAGCGCGACCCTATCAAGAATTAAAAAAAAATAGTGATGGAGCTATTCACCATATAGCTCCATCCCTTTAACAGTTAAGCTTATATCATCAAATGGAGAGCTCGTGGTAGAGCCTCCGATAATGTTTATAATTATAATGTATATAGGGTGACAGGTAATTACTGACCCATACTTAAACACGTGATTGTATTCATGATTACAAACAACTTTCCCAAAGAATCTTTTTTTATATACTCACTAGTTTGTAGGTATTTTCACTGATTAGATACGTACACCTATGGGTTTGCAAGCTGCGGCCTGCGCGGGTGTTCTATCACTATTGTAGGTACGACGGCGTCACGCGGCTAACAGCTGAGCGGTCGCCGGTCGCAGGCGCGCGCACGTATTTAAACAGCTGTTTTATTATTGTGATAAAACTAATGAGAATATAAAAAAAGTTTTTTGGGTAAGTTGTTTGTAATCATGAGTTTAAGTATCGGTCACTAATTACCAGTCACCCTATATATCGAAAGCCCTTCTTAAAGGATAAGTAAGCACTTACTGCGTGAAGCAATTGGTCCATCATTTTTGGCAAGGACTCCCAAAGGCCCAACAGCGTAGTTACGGAAACTGAAATAGACGACACAGACATAAAATTTGTTACAGAAGTTGTTCTAGAGCTTTTTGTTTCCCTTTTTAAAAGGTTTTTATATCTTATGGGTTTGTTTTTAATTTATTTATCTGCCTTTAGTCACAACAGAATTGAGTGAAAGTAGCTGCTCTAAAGTGCGTTTTTTAATCCCAGATAATGATTTGACAAGTCCAAATGTCAAACTCCAGAAATATGTTGCCTGCTTTTTGATACAAGTGATGTCTCCAAATTCGATTTTTTTATACCGGTTCTTTTAATAATACAACCTCTAAGGAAAGTAGGCCCAAAATACGATAGTGTTTGTTAATAGCAAAGTGTAATATGAATTGAAGATTGAAATAATTAGAAATATTCAAAAATATTACCAGATTTTTTACACTCGGACTTTTACTTATACTGAGAACTCACAAAACCGTTTTTACCCGCATCCGCTGCGGTTGCGGGTCCGCAGCTTCTGTAGAATGCTAGAGATATATGTATCCCGCTCCCCGCTGCACCGGCGGGCAACTAGTAGAATGGTGTGGGCCACGGTCACCCGCAGACTCGGCAGGTTGCGCCCGCATTCTCTGCGGTCGGTTAACACCCGTAGTGGCCTTCAGGGGGTAGAAAAATCCGATGCGAAATCCAAAAATCGATTGATGCACCCAGAACTTTATAGGCCTTCTTTTTTTAATTTTTCTGTGAAGTAAGTATAACTCAACAGCTCGTTTCTGGTGTATGTCCACGGTGGTCTGGAGCTCAATTGATAATGAACCGTCCGTCTTGCGATTGTCATCTGCCAAGTTTTCAAGCGATAACCCCAACTGCGACGGCTGTATAACCACACAAAACTCTGGTCTCGTGAGTTTAGAAATAAACTAGCTCCACCGTGGCGGGCGCGGTTGAAAACCGGTTGAAAATCATGAATTCTTAGCTACTTTCTTTTACCAGGGAGCTCCAGTCACAACACAATTTTATATCCGGTTTACAAGAGCGGAACGAGACAGTCTCAGTTTATGCTTTAGAATTAAAAAAGTTATCATCATTGGTCGTCAATATTTTTTCAAGATGGGAATTCATCCAATGACTTCTCCCGGTATGGGCGGGGCAGGAGGGTGTGTCAGACTTTTACTGCCTAAAACCAGATCGGCTCTACTGAGCTCATCCGGTATGCTGACATCTCTTTGAAGAGCGAGTGGATCACTAAGCGCTGTCGACGAATGGGGCTCAGTCCCGGCAATTACCGGACTGCTGGACGGCAAGCTACCCATTGCTCGACGTTGGTATTGACATTGTGGTAGTCGGGATTGGGGTCTCGGCGACTGGAGCGAAAAGATGTTCGTTCCCTCACTCGTGCAGCCTCCTCCTTCGCTAGCATTACTGTTTCGCAGAAGGAGGCGAGCCCCTTCCATTCCTCCTCGCTCTGGACCTTGGCCTGTACTAGAACCTGACCATGTCCGGTGAGGACTTGCTTCATGCGGAAGATGAGGACACCGTGACGCCTCTCCAGCCACTCCTCAAAGAGGGGACTGACCATCATGATTATGGCGTGCCCATTGGTCGTCAAGCTGTGAATTCACATGACTGCATTACAAGAAACGGACACTTGATTCGTTTATCGCTACAATTTTATAAGAGATCCATGCGAAAATAGTACAAAAAGAGGACTTATGATTGTTTAATTTTAACTATTATTAGTTTTCAAACCGAAGTCCTATCATTACCTATTATTAAAGTTGTAATAAAATGTCAGCAAAAATATCACTGAGTAATTCTATATTTTTGTCTGGGTTTGGTGATAACAAATCGAGACGAAAAAATAAAATGACGCAGCTTTTGCTAGTCTTTAATTCTTAGGCTTCAATTATATTTTATTTTATGAGTTAGACATTTGCATCTTCCAAATTACCTTCAGAAAATACAAAAACTTACCATAATTAGTTGCATTTTAAAATGAAACTATTTTTACGAATATTTTCGGCTTTTTTGTTCAATATCGGTTGCGGTACCTCACTATTTATGAAATGGAAAAAACATGCAACATTCGAATTGTCAAATCATTATCTCTAATTAAAAAACAGACTTTACTAACTCGATTCCGAACATACCAGCCCCCCTAGCCAATTTACAACTGTTTCGTTTTGATTCTCTTTTCATCGATTGCCTCGAGTAGGCCACGCCTCCGATTCCTTTATACTGACGTCATCTCAATGCTCAGTCACGTGGTCAGAAGAAAGGAATAGGAGGCGTGGCCGACTCGAGGCGATCAACGAAAAGAGAATCGTATCGAAACGGTTGTAACTTGGCTAGGGGGGCTGGAACTAGCGACGCGGTAGCTAACCGACAGTGGTTAGGCGTTTGGCCAGACGCAGCAATAGATACTAGTAGAAAAAGAAACGGAAAGACGGAAGTCCTTTGTCCTGCACCAGGGCTTGTGTCATGGCTCGTAATAATAACATTACAAAGCAGCTGGCTCAGGGTCAGTTTTTTGATCATGTTATGTTTATTCTGTGGCTAGGTATGTCTGGTAGGTATGGTATAACCTGATACTTACTATTCATCATTGCTGACCTCACAATCAGTGCAGCAGACGACTGGCTCATTGTCCTTATAGGAACAGATATCTGGAAGCTCTGGGAGGTCGTATTGCTCTACATCATAACCTGCATTAGCCTGGAAAAAACAATTAAGAATAATAAGAATAAGAATAATGTTTATTGTTCATTGTTACAGTAAATAAAGAATACCTTAAAACTAATATATGATTAGTATTGTCTGTAACTAATTAGTAATTCAAGATATATTTGGATGGTGGTCCCCAAACTAGGTAGAACCTGTATCTTGGGGACCTGAGTTGAGATGACTTTAATCTATAATAACATTGTATCGGGCGGACATGTAGAAATTCGTTTTTTTTTTTATATTCATCGAAGAGGTTGTTGTAAACAATGCAACAACAAAATTAATAATAAAAAAGTAAAAATAGGATAAAAACAAGCTAACTTAAAATAAAGGTTTTTGTGTGTAGTGTATGTGTGTAGTGTACGTGTGTAGTGTATGTGTGTGGTGTATGTGTGTACTTATATGTGCGAAATACTATTGCCGATGCCGATGCCGACTTATATGTGCCAATTACTCATAAGAAGACGCACAGAGTCTTTTTGTCCGAATTTGAACTCATTCGTGAGTTAAAGTCAATAAAGTAATAAGCGGCTTGCTGCTGGGGCTAATCCTTACTGCTTTATCGCTATCCTCCCGTGAAAATATATAAGCTCTAGTAATAGACACTAGGACACAACCAGGATAGGTTTCAAAAGCTCCAACTCTACAGACAAAAGGAAACACACAAGTGATATGACCCCTGTTATATTTTAAGTTTATCATAAACTAGCTTTTGCCCGCGGCTTCGCTCCCGTCAACTGACTACTACCCTACTCAAAAAAAAAAAAGTATCCTATGTCCGTCTCCTGGTTCTAAGCTACCTCCCCACCAACTTTCAGCCAAATCGGTTCGGCCGTTCTTGAGTTATAAATAGTGTAACTAACACGACTTTCTTTTATATATATATAGATATAGACTAATAACATAGATAATCTACCCGACATAATTTCAATCATGGTGCCCAATCTCAACGATGATTAGCTAAGTAAGTAGAAGATATTACAGTGCTCCAGTGTATGCGCAAACACAGGTGCACATTTTTTTTAATTCCGACCGTCCGGTAATCGTCCGGACCGAGCCCAAGTCGTCGACGGCGCGTACTGTTCCACGCGCACCTCAGGGAAATGTCAACAAACCGTAGGAGCCCAGCAGGGTCGAAGCCTACTGGGGCCAAGGGTCTGATTCTGAAAGGAAGACTCGGCCCTGGTACGAAGGGCAACGAAGGAACAGGAGTGGGTTTTTCATGGTAGGGCTTCTACACTCAGTATACGAAGCTTACAGTAAATGTTAAAAGAGCTTACATAAAGATAGACCAATGCTGCTGAATTGCACCGGAATATTCCAACACAGGTGCCGTTCAAGCCTTTTGTTACACACGGCTCATCTGCAACAGAAAATATTAACATTATGGACATGGACATTGACAGACTACGTCCTAACATTATAGTAATCCGAGAGTTATGTTTATATGTATAGTTACGGTCAAACGGTGACATATTTTATTAATATATATATATATACATCTTAACTATTAAATATTATAACTTGCCACGCTGGATGGCAATGGTCAACGAAAAGCCCAGCCCTCTGGTCACGCAAAGAGTCGACTAGCTGTTTGCTGTTCCCGAACAACTCGATGAGCGCTCGGACCCCATGGCCCTAGTGTTTCAACCCCAAACGGCTCAAACATATAATCTCCGATGAGGTTATTATATTTACGCCGTTTGAGGTTTTCTGCACCTGCAGCAGCCGCCCCAGCACAGCCCGCCGTACTCAGAAGATGGGATGACGCAAGGGAGTCAACACATGTTGCATCCCACACCAAAGGCCTACCCAATTTCCAAGGCATAATAGTCATCCCGTCTGGCCTCTTCCCATCGTCACGTGCCAAGCCATTGGGTTCTAAAACAGCTGGCACCCCGGCGGTGACAAGAGCTCGGTGGATGATGTCATTTATACTGGCATGTTGTGCTATCCGACCAGCGCTTCTTCTGCATGATAGGCCTTGGTGTCCGAGGCGGTCAACTGCTTGCTTCGCCGTAGAGTGGTGCTAATATTCGCGTCATGTCCATGAACGGATGCTGTCATTTGAGACTGGTCATCTCTTAGCTGCCAGTTGCTATTTTTAACCGACTTCAAAAAAAAGGAGGAGGTTCTCAATTCGGTTGTATTTTTTTTTTTTTTTTTTTTTTTTTATCATTTTTTTTTTTTTTATGTTTGTTACCTCAGAACTCCGTCGTTTATGGACCGATTTGCAAAATTTTTTTTTCCCTATACAGGATATGCTTCCAGATTGGTCCCATTTTTTTCAAAATCCAGTTCTGATGATGGAATCCATGAGGAATCGAGGGAACTCCTCAAAAATTATAGGCAACCCTATGGTAATTTTAGTATTTTCATCAAGAACTTAAGCATTTACAGTCAAAAAGTAACATTTGATGAAGTGGAACTGATGAAGAAGACCAGAAATGGTCAACGGAACTTCATACTCAAATAGATATCACAATGAAGATAGTTAAGCGACTATGACAATACAAATAAATGAATGATTCTGAATAGTTACGTTGAAAATGGTATCATCGAAGTGATCTGATGATGATGATGGAGCCGGAAGGTAGGCACTGGAACTCCGTAATTAATCAATGTAACCTAGCCGTGTTTGGACTTATTAGAATTGTCATGAGATGCACTTTGGCAATAAGGTACTATCGAACTGATCTGATGATGGAGCCGGAAGGTAGGCACAGGAACTCCGTAATTAATCAATGTATCCTAGCCGTGTTTGGGCTTATTAGAATTGTCGTGAGATGCTCTTTGGCTATAAGGTACTATCGAACTGATCTGATGATGGAGCCGGAAGGAGGAAGGTAGACACAGGAACTTTATAATAAAACAATGTAACCTAGCAGTATTTGGGTTAATTGGAATTGTCATGAGAAATAGGCACTCTGTTTATAAGTGTATCGCAACTAAAAAGTGTGAAATAAAAACTTTTTAGAAAAAAATAAATAACCGACTTCACTAAAAAAAACACTAAAAGGATCAAAATAACTTTAATTTCGGAAGTCGGTGTTAAATAAGAAACAAACAATACCGAGAAACACCGACTTCCAAAATTAAAGTTATTTTGATCCTTTTAGTGTTTTTTTTAGTGAAGTCGGTTATTTTTTTTTTTCTAAAAAGTTTTTTAATATACATAATTATATTGTTTTTATTTTTACTTTATTTACAATGTTCACACATTATAGTGGCGACAAGAAACATGTAACCGAGATATTTGTAATACATTTAATAACATGATTGAAAAGAGTGTTCATGGAGTTTCTTGCACATTCTTCTCCATAGAGATCTACGCTTTGGAATGTGCAATTAGCATCATTTTTTTTCTGACTGACTGACTTCTTGACATTTCAAAAGTGCCTGTAAATGGTTTACTTGAAATAAAATGCTTTGAATCTTGAATCATCAGGCATACGAGCGAGAAAGACACATATATAAGAGATGTAGCTATGGTGTATAGTTCCTAGTATAGGTCATCAAATTGATTGCGTTAAAAACTCCTGTCAGGGATTCAGATGTCGAGGGGAAGCGTATTCCACAGAAGTATGAAAAGTAAAAATAAAATAAAGTAAAAATTAACAAAATTAGAAGTATGAGAAGGACAAAGCAGTAGAAGATTGTAAGAAGAACGCAGATTCTTAGCATGGGAACAACATAGATATTGAAAATATCATATAAGATAAGAAAGAGTAGTGAAAGACCTATGAGTGTTAAATACAATGAGTAGAATAGAATACATAATTATACAGACTCAAAAGTAGAAAAATAAAACCCGACTACGACAAAAAAAAAACGACGCTGAAAAAGTATGAAACAAGATTTTCATACTTCGAACAGAACAAAAATAAAAACCGTAGTCACACGTAATAGGTACCAACCGAAACACTTTAATAACGTGTGACTACGGTTTTTCTTTTTGTTCTGTTCGAAGTATGAAAATCTTGTTTCATACTTTTTCAGCGTCGTTTTTTTTTTGTCGTAGTCGGGTTTTAGTTTTCTACTTTATTTTTATTTAAACAATTTTGGTGTTAAACTTAACACATGACTTTTTGTCCGCTAGAGGGCGTCACTTTAAATTTGAGCAATATTTTCGAAATGTACAAATGTAGCCTTTTCAAATGATACCAAACACGGCGTATTTATCTCCATTTTTATTTTTTATCACATACTTTTTGTCCGCTAGAGGGCGCCATGTCGAGTTTTATGACACGTCACGTAGCCTATGTTCAGCGGACAATTAAGACGGTTCTAACGATACCTCATATGTCGAGTTCCGATAAGTAGATTAGGAGCTATGAGGGAACAGATGAACATACTCACATACATACATAGCCCGTCAAAATCATAACCCTCCGTAGTCGGGTAAAAAAGATTGACTGCATATTTTACTGCTCGCAAATATTTTCTCCCGTTCTGGGTGGAGCAAGCGAGAACGTAGAATTTTTACTGACTAAAACCCACCTGTGTTCCTTCAGTTGCCCTTTGTTTTCTAGAGTTGCGGTAACTCTTTCCAGATATAAACTAGTGCTTGACTGATCCCACCTGATGGTAAGCAGTGATGCAATCGGTAATAGTGAAGCGCACTAGTTTAAGAGCTTATTCACTACCATTGAAGACACCTAAATTATAATCGGACGGGAAGACCGCAGCAGGCAAATTGTTCGATATTTGGCCCTGGAAAGCCAAAACGGCCATCACGAACAAGATCGACCGGTCTTGCTTCATAAGGAAAAGAAACAGGTGTCACGGCCCTACAAACTACAAAGTTTTAAAAAACATGCATAAAAACTCACCTTCGCTTAGATGAAGCTCGCACAAAACATTGCTCAAACAGATAAGAGCTAAACAAACAATTATTGTATGTTTATAAACCGACATGGCTTGATCTGACGCCGGTGTGAGCAAAGAATCTCACAGTTGCAGCAAAAACCAGTTTAAATAAATTAGAGTTGTATGTATGTGAACTTCGTATCAAACTCCGTAAATAAGGAACTTCTGTTTTAAATAGTATCTCCGATTTTACAAGTTGTTGCGGAGTTATGGATAATCGAAGTCAGGGGCGCCGACTCCGTGGGTGCTCGTGGGTGCCGAATACCCCTGAGAATAGACATCAAGAAACAGATCAGTAATCACCTTTTAGGGATGGGCGTTTTTTAATTACCCAACGACTCGTTTAGCGCAGTGGTTTACAGCGCCGGTTTAGATGCAAGGGTCGCGGGTTCGATTCCCGTACCAACACTAATGTTTGTTAATGAAACGGATATTTGTGTTGGTTCTGGGTGTTTGTGGTACCTTCATTGTTCCTGGTTTCCATTGTACAAGGGAAAACCTTAGTTTGGGACCAGGACAATGCATGATGTTGTCTCAATTTATTATTATTTATTTTAGTCAAACATAATTTGTGATTAACTACGCAGTATGTAAGTAGGACATTTATTTATTTGTCGGTCGATCAGTGTGCATTTCTCTTCTCACACTTCGCCGCTTTTACGAGTCATCAAATGAGCATGAGCACCCATGATTCGTAGGTAAGTTTATACGGAACCCTCAGTATGCAAAACCGTCTTGCACTTGGCCAGTTTAAAAAAAAAAACTATTTCTAAACTTTGATTACCTTTTAAGGTAGGTCCGTTGGAATTTTGCGTTAAATTAGGTGAACTATGATGCCATAATATTCTTATGAAAAGTAAAGATTCTTTAAACCTAAATAAGTTGCATTCTTTTTTTATGCTATTGCCTCCGGATATCATTTTAGCGTCCTCAGGTACATCCCTAGTTGGAAAAATACTTAAATGGTTGTTGTTTGTAATACCTTTATAATAAATATGTCTGTATACATGAACCTATATTACCTGTTTTTCCTTGTATATTGTATTGATGATCTTATCTGTTTTAGGTCAAATCACTATAATTTTATTGTCTCGATTAATGTCTGCATGTGTTTTTATAAGAATGCATATTACGGTTTGTAGATTTGATACTTAACCTTCTTTTTTCGTAGCATCCTCATCCTTATGTGGATTTCATAAAATGGTATAAACTAGTGCTTGACTGCGATCCCACCTGATGGTAAGCAGTGTTGCAATTTAATTGAATTATGTATGATATAATTACGAGTATCTTTGATAAAAATAATACAAAATCCAACTGCGTGAGCATAACCGATGCGAAGGGTTGTGTCCTGCAGAACTGCGGATCCTCACAAATGGATCCAAAACAGGTAATGGTACGGGTGCGTGAGCCCGGAGGATTTCAACATTCATATAGCCACGCCATTGGGGTTTCATAACACGGTGTTCCAGGCAGAGTGCTAGGGCATTTCCCTGGCAGCCTTAGTCATTACAACCTGGGAAGTTAAGGACCACTCAACACGCATACCCTCGAACAGCATGACTGTCCTGCAAGCGCTGAATAGCAACAATAATAATAATCAATTTATTTCAGGCAACATATACCCATATCATAAATACCTTATAGACTAACATACATAACTACATAAAATAAATCATTTTGTTAGTAAACATGATTTAAAACTATGTTAGTAACACTTCACTTCGCACTATTTGTCTTGGTGCTGTCCTGTGGTATTTGTCCGCGGAAGCGACGGAACACCACACCCTGTGGCCAAAAGTCTTCGTCCATAGCAAGGTGTAGAAAACAGTTCAATACTCGCACCACAAATGCCTTAAAATTGACATTCCAGTGCAACTCCAGCAACTGCACCCTCAGTGTGTACTTCAACTTTTGGTGCACATAATCGACTATGTCCTCCACCTTTGTGGTGTAGTGCAGGCGGGAGATGTACACCGGTGTGTTCGCAACACTGTTAACTCTGGGCTGATTTACGAGTGTCACCAACGCCTTAACCAGGTGGGTAAACACAACCAAGTAACCATTCAATGGATCAAAGGACAACGATTCCCGAGGCAACGATGCAGCGGACGAACTCGCCAGAAGGGGATCGAGTATGGCTGCGCAATCCGGTAAAGAAACGTACGTCAGAGACCCACATCACAAACTATGGGTAGACCATATAGTGAGTGCAGGCAGGTCAAGGAGGCACTTCCCTTCAATGATAGCCGCTTCACGAAACAGGCCCTACGACTGACTAAACCTCGGTTGCACAAAGTGACTGTCGTCGCTATTGACTACGGAACCTTTAATAAGCACCTCTCTGTCATAGGAGTTACAGACAGCCCAATCTGCAGAGCCTGCATCTGCTTCTAAGCTGCCCAGTGGTCGCTGGATACAGGGCAAAATACTTCGGAAACCTAGGTATCCTCCGTGAAATGCTCAGTAACACCAAAGCGCTACTGGCTTCCTTGAGGAGCTGGGGTGGATCAAATGACACATTTATCCCACCCGTACTCAAAATACGCGTTTAAGTCGTGGAGTTGCGGACATCAGCCCGAAACACATACATACATACAAGCAATGATGCAGTCGTTGATGGTGAAGCGCACAGTTTATTAAGTGCCTATTCATTCTAGCCTTAAAGACACCTAGAAATTATAATCAGACAGCAAGACCGCAGCAGGCAAATTATAATAATAATAATAATAATAAGTTTATTTGGAACACAACCATAATTCATGTCTTAATAAACTAGAACAGGAACAGTAAATTAAACAAAACATAGCCTGCTGTCTCCCAAACTAGGCAAAAACCTGTATCTTGGGAGGCAGTATATACAAATTATACATTCTCTGGTCCGTAGCCCATGTAAGACGACGTGAACATAAATGAAAAAATAAATTAAAAAAAAAAAATAGAATGAAAAATAAACAAAAACAGAAAAGATTAAATACCAAATAAAAAAAAAACTGGTTATAGACGAAAAACTGCTTAATAATATTAAATAGATTGCCATTCATCGAATTGTTCCAGTCCTTCGATGTACGCGGTATCGAGGACGCGAAACGCTTAGTCCGTACTAGAGAAGTATCAACAACGTTAGGGTGAACACTCACCGTACGTCGGGCTCTCCAAAATGCATCCTGTAAAATACCGAAAGGCTGGCTACCTTACACCTGCGCTCCAAACTCTGTAGATTGGTCTAAACCAAATCACGATCACCAATTAGCCTAGTAGTTATCTATTAGTATTGTAAGTTACAATAAATGGTAATTCTGACTGAATTTTAACCTTTTTTTTTAATTCATATAAATCAGTGCTTGACTGCGATCCCACCTGATGGTAAGCAGAGATGCAATCATTGATGGTGAGGCGCACTAGTTTATTAAGAGCCTATTCACTCTAGCCTTGAAGACACCTAAATTATAGTTGGACGGGAAGGCCGCAGCACGCAAATTGTTCCAGTCCTTCGATGTACGTGGTATAAACGACGAAGCGAAACGCTTAGTCCGAACCGTTGAAGTAATCATAATCTTCCTGTCTGTATCCTATGTTAACATGTTTTCTATTGCCATTCTCCTCTATGATTCGTTTACTCTCTTTACTTTCATATCACTCCTCACACAATTTAATACTTACTGTAGCGACATCTATGGCGTCACATAAGAACTAATCCTGCATCGTGCAATTAAAGTTCTCCGTGCAATTAGAATATATACGACAGCCCGAAATCATCTATCGGGCAGTAGCCCACCAGACATAACACCCGTCTGGTTGGAGGATCCTCCCTTTTCAACAGAGGTATGTGGGGCTTTACTCTCTGTTCCACATACCCCTAAAATGGTGACCCCGACGTGATTTGAACACGCAACCTTCTGATACTTAGGTTCATCTTTTTTTTCGGATTTCATTTCCCTCTACATTTATATTTGTTACTCTTTTAGTGTTATAACTAACAAATAATCGAGCGTATGCAGGAGAACACAAGTTTGGGTTTTTTATTATTATTAATAGGTTCACGCCTATCTCACCTGATCGACTATGGAGCACGCTTACCTAGAAGTAACCTTTACTTTTAACTTAAAAACTCCATTCCTTAGCTGTACGCACAATGAATCTGTTCTCAAATCTTTTATTACGTTTAGGTGGGAGGTCCACCATGTACCGGTGGTGCATCGCTTCTCAAGCTCATTTCCAACACCTCAAAGTTTTCTTCACAAACAAAATTGTAATAAAAAAATCCCATATCACTTTTCGCGACCTGAGAATCGAACGCAGGAACATCATGGTCAGCTTGTGACAATGAGATCAACGAGCTCCGGGCTAACAACAAGTTCTCAAAACTTGTTTTTTTTTTATTTTACCATACTAATAATACGTGTGTACGTAAATGTGTTGCAGGCAATGTGATTAAGTAGCGATTTAAATTTAATGGCTAGATGTTATAGGTTTTTTGTTTTTGAGGTTGGAAATCATTCAATGACTTCTCCCTCACGCTTTAGTGTAGAGCGAGAGAGCGTATCTGATTTTTAAAACCGCACACTACGACCTACGGATTTACTTTTCAGAAATTTCCTGGGCCCTAACGAGTTTGGACCCTGAAGGACCCCTACGGTTTTGCTGACATTTCGTTGAGGCGCTCGTGGAACAGGTGAGTCACCTTGCTTATCGGTTACCGGATAACAGGACGGTGAGCTAACAACCGCAACGAGCAACTAAAGGAACAGGATAGGAGGAACAGGAGGGATTTAGTCAGTAAAAGTCTAACGCGCCCTTGCGCTCTACCTAGTCCGTAAAACAGGGTGAATAGAAACGCATGGGCGAATAGAAACAAAACTTTGGTTTGGTTTTTCACTTTGATACCATTATCGGCTTCTAAAAAAGCATCGACTTTTTAGAATAACATCATCATCATCATCATCTTCCTGCCATTGTCCCGTTTTACTTGGGGTCGGCGCAACACGTTTTTTCTTCCATTCTGCCCTGTCACTCGTCAAGCTATCACTAACTTCCTTTTCTTTCGTATCACTCTTCACACAATTCATCCATCCACTTTTTAGATTAGCAATTCATTAATAAACTGGTATAGTTAAATGCTGCAAAAAATATTCAAATATCGTGAAAATACCCTTTGATGTTTCGTTTCTACTCACCCCATTTGACTGCACATGTAGCTTATATTTTATCTCGGTCGTATGTTCTTTTGGGATAAATTACTATTTTCACGCGGGCGAAGCTGCAAGCAGAACCTAGCATATGCTTAAACGTGATGATGCTATCTTATTTGATTAAAAAGATGCTATGGCCCCATACCAGCTCCATCATCATCCATTAAACTAGGGCGGAGCAGGAGGGCGTGTCAGACTTTTACTGACTAAAACGACCCCTATGTTCCTCCTTTGCCTTCAAGTTCCAGGACCACGATTAGACATTACTATATTATTGCATTCTTTCCAAAATTTTCACTTTGGCTGTAACTTTAATATTTTAAGATATTTATCCTCATTGTACGTAACATTAAGTCAGTTTAAAACAAATTGTCAACTTTAGCGGGCGTTTGTTTTTTTTTTTTTTTTATCTGAGTTAACGTGAATATGGCGGTGAATAAATATTTGATATTATTGTGTACTTTAAGTATATGGTGTTCCGTGACATGTGACCTTAATCTGAGCGAAGGTTGGTAAATCAGTTTTTCAAGACAGGTCTTAACGTTTTCTCTAGTAAATGATAAATCATTCTCTCTCATTCTCTCTCTCATCAGATTGAATGACTAATTATAGGTACATATTATAACAGATGAAATGAGTGTAATACATCATCACGTCCACCATAGTCAACAACGGTTACGGTCCACTGCTGAACTTATGGCTCTCAAATAGCCTTTCATCTTAATTCCCGGCAACTCTCAACCAGCTTCAAGACACCTTGCAAAGATGATCACTCAATGGGCTAATTGTAGCCTGATCCTTACGTCTTCCAATTCGCGTTAACGGCCGTCCTACTTCCACTTCAGCTTGCTTTTTCTAAATCGAAAATTTTATATCTCTGCCAGATCACCTCTTTCTGAATTCCTGCACTTTCCATAGCTCGCTGAAAGTCAACCGTACCATGAAGGTCTACGGTTCATAGGTGTGGCAAGGACACCCACAGTGCCCACCATTTCTGAGTATACAGGATTCTATAGTTTAAGTTTATACCTACTAGTGTTGAGTTCAGAATTCATCGACTTTGAGATGTAAGCAATGACCTTGGAGAACAATCATACAAAAAACATAAAGATCTAATGAACTCAGAGAACAAGTTCGACCGGCTCAGTTTTCAATTTTATTTTTAATCAATGATGTTGTTTCTCTAATTCAGGTTTAACACTAATTAGGTATATTTATTTTGCAGATAGGTTTTAAAAAACACTTTTACACCTCATTTTTTTTAGCGGTGTTTCCTTGCTGACTACAATGCAAAGAAACACCGAAACAAACTCAGAGGTCAAAGTCTCCTTTAAAGTCATGTAATTTACATGTTTGCTGTATGTACTTTATGGTCAAATCATATGAGATCCATGCATACCTACTCTGCACGATGTTTGAAGCGTCTGTGATGGTCTTTTGAGGACATACAGATTTGAGTGGATCTGTCCAGTCAATGCAAGCCTGTATAATTTAACTCAGGACTTCTAAGAAGCTCAACGACTTGACGAACAATACGAAAGGACATTTTGGGTAGGAGAGGGCTAGGCATTAATTATTAGAAATCGCCGAGTGCGATAAGGCCGCCAATTGTATGTTTATTTTTTGTATTATAATTTCAATTTGTAAATTTGTAATCTTGGTATAAAATAAAGTATATATAAATATAAATAATGTCAATGGCGAGTACATCACTCACCTTCGATTGGCTGACGACATAGTAGTCATGGCTGAGACTACGGAGGAGCTCAGTACAATGCTTGATGACCTCAGTAGAGCTTCCGAAAGAGTGCGTCTTAAAATAAACATGGATAAAACCAAAGTCATGGTAAACAGCCATGTAGCACCCACTCCTATCAAGATCGGGGACTCTACACTCGAAGTTGTAGACGACTACGTTTACCTGGGACAGACGGTCCAGTTGAGTAGGTCTAACTTCGAGAAAGAGATCAATTAATCGTCGAATCCGACTCGGCTGGGCAGCGTTCGGGAAGCTGAACCACAGTGTCTCAAGACGAAAGTCTATGACCAGTGCGCATTGCCTGTAATGGCATATGGCTCCGAAACGTGGTCGCTTACAATGGGCTTCATCAGAAGACTTAAAGTCACCCAAAGGGCAATGGAAACGGCTATGCTCGGAGTTTCCTTGCGTGATCGAATCAAGAATGAGGATATCCGCAGGAGTAACAAGGTTACCGACATACGAGTAGCACGAAGAATCGCCAAACTTAAGTGGCAATGGGCAGGGCACATTGCTCGCAGAACGGATGGTCAGTAGCGGCGCTAGGGTAGGGCGCGGTTGGGCGACCGCCCAAGGGCGCCAGAGGTAAAGGGCGCCAGAGGTATAGAGACGCCGCAGGCGCCCCTTTACTTCAGCTTTTTTTTTTAACTTTTTAACTTAATTGATGGCTACACTAGAATGAAATGCAGAGTTTGGTTGGAACATAGCATAGACCATAAAACAAATGATCATTTTCGTCTTTTTTGTACATAATAAAAAAGATTCCAGGAAAATCAGACCTTATCAAACTGTGTGCTAATCTGCAACTGAGATTAATTGTAGACTCTAAATCAGATATAGATTATTTCAAGAGTGAATAAGTTATTTCTAGGCAAGTTCGCTCCATCGTCGACCACATAGACGCTTTCCATCAGGTGAGATAGTCGTTAAGCGCAAGCCTATAACAATAACAAAAAAAAAAACGGTTTGGCGCTGATGCCATGTAATATGGGACAAGGACAGGAAGATGATGATGGTGATTGATGTTTTCTATTCCTTTTGTAATATTTATGTTTGTCTAGTTTAAATGCAGTTTTATAAATTGTATTTTGCCTTATGAACGACTAAATATAATTATAATAGATAAATCTCTTGCTTTTTTTTCGTATCAGTTTCAATAGGAGACGGGGGGTGCCGTAGAAGTCTCGCCCAGGGTGCTGGTAGTGCTAAAACCGGCACTGCGGATGGTCGTTGGGGCCGAAAGGTTCTGGAATGGCCACCACGTACCGGAAGATGTAGCGTTGGACGGCCTCCCACAAGGTGGACCGATGACCTAGTGAGGGTTGCGGGAATCCGATGGATGCGACACGCACAGAATCAGTCGTTGTGGCGACACTTGTGGGAGGCTTATGTCCAACAGTCGACGTCTTTCGGCTGAAATGAAATTAATGAAATGATTTCACTATGATGAGTGACAAATTAATGATGTGGTTAGTGTTGACACTTACAACATTACTAAATAACCCATCTGTAAATAATCGGTGTGATATGGAGTTAAACCCCTAATTCAAATTGTTTGCCGTCATCGTCGTTTTAATTCTTACCGGTATACTCGTATATCTCCGAACCCAAATAGTTTTCGACTAAGACGCCATAGTAAAAAAGCATGCGTTACGCGTGTGCTTTAAAAATGTGTAATTATTATTATTGATGGCCGCCAAAAAAAAAACAAATTTTATCCCAAAATGGGTGATCTCTTTTACAAAAATGTAACAAATGGTTTTGTTTATGTGCAAAGATTGCTATTTTTAACCGACTTCAAAAAGGAGGAGGTTATATGTTCGGTTGAATGTATGTTTTTATTTTTTTTTTTATGTATGTTCACCGATTTCTCGGTCAATTGTGGACCGATTTTAATTTTTTTTTTTTATTGGAAGGTTATACTTCCGAGTTGGTCCCATAGAAATATTGTTATGATCTGATCATGAACTTCGAAGATATGGAACAGAACTCCTCATAGGATCACAGCAAAACCGTCGTAACAAGTAAAATTGCTTTGTTTATACGTGTAGTCGATGACTGACTGAAAGTAGAGGGGGAATATATCGAACTGATCTGATGATGAAGCCTGAAGTTAGGCACCGGAACTCTGTAATAAATTAATGTAATCTAACCGTGTTTGGGATTATTAGAATTATCATGAGATGCACTCTGGCAATAAGGTATTTAAGTTTGGCTGAGGGGTACTTTTTAGTGGTGGTACCATAACTAAAAAGTGTAAAATAAAAAACTATTTACAAAAAAAAATACAACCGACTTCAAAGTAAAAAAAAACACTGAAAAGTGCAAAATAACTTTAATTTTGGAAGTCGGTTCGGTTGTATTTTTTTTTTGTAAAAAGTTTTTTATATAGTATAGTAAGAAAAAAATGAAGCCCTTTGCATTAGTATTGGTTGGTTTGTGTTGGTAGCTACTGATTCTGACACCGAAATTGTATCCGTATCTCTAAGCAGTCTATGAAGAAACTTATCGTCTAATAGGCAACTTGTACTTGCTTTTAGAAAACGTAAGGGTAAAGACTTTTATTAGACTATGTTTTGTTTCAGGCTCCCCTTGTGTGACACAAGGCTTGCAAGGTACTTGTGTGAACATATTCAAATGTAATTCAGCAGCACTTACTTATTTATATGTAAGTATTTTTTCAACTTAACGTTACTCATCTATCGAAAATTCAAATCCAATTTATTCTAATCAAAAATAAATATTAGTGGACACATTGAATACTTTAAAAAAAGTCTAAATGAATTAGTTAAATGCTCTGACAGCTATTTACTCTCAAATTTTATGTTGGATAGAATAGCCGAGAATCTAAAAAATTGTCTTGTCTTACGAAGTAAGTCCAAAAATGTAATTCATTGTACGATTAAGAGAAAACTAACCAGCTGTCATCGTTCTTTTCCAGGCCAATGCTGGCTTCGATCCAGTAGAGTACAAGATCCCTGACTTACCAGACATCTGCTCCTATATGGATAACGAGCCTGTTGTTTGCTGCACTGATTGTGATATTGGCGAAGAGAAGTAGGTTAATATTCCCTTAGACAATCCTTTTTTACCCGACTGCGCGACGCAAAGGAGGGTAATGTGTTTATCAGCCTATGTATGTATGTATGTATGTATGTATGTATGTATGTATGTTGGTTTCTATGTGGCGTTCTAGAGACCAAATGCGTAGGCCGATTTTGATAATTCTTACGTCAATCGATTCGTCTTAACCTTGCGAGTGTCACTAAAGACATGACAGTAATCAAAATTCACCACAGCTACAACCAGACGCCATATTGTCAAAATGAAAAAAAAAAAGTCGATGAACTATGTCAAGTGGGGTATCGTTGAATAGGTATTTTAAAATCATCTTTAGGTTTCTTTTATCATTTTTCATTTTAAATAATAGTTTAGGATATATAACGATTTAAAGTTGTTTAACAAAACAATCATTCTCGCTAATTTTCTTACTTATTGATTTAAGTTTTCATTTCAAGTATAAACGATACACAAATAAAATAAACAGTGAAAAAGCATGAAGAACAAATATTTTTGGTAAAAAAAAGTTTACCACCAAACTCGATAGATGGCGTTGTTCATTTGATGCACGTTTGTAAATCAAATCATTCGAGTTTTCCCATCTACTAGACAGGTCGATGAACATAAGCAAAAGATGACAACTATACTGCCGTCATAATAAAGAAGGCCGTAACTGACATTTTTGTCAAAAATGAGTTATAAACATATTCGGAATCAGCAAAGAAAATGCTATCTTATGGTCTTACACACAAAGCTGTAACTCGTATTAGACCAGAGATATCATAAGGATTTTAGCCGTAACTACGACACAAATTCTGGTTTTTGAATCTGAAAAGCCGTAATTACAAAATAACGGCCTTTTTTGTTAATATTTTCGTATTGCTAGTCAGGAAGGCCGCAAAATTACCAATTAGGGCTTTTTAACTAAGCAAAACTTTAAATTTACTACAAAAAAAGCCCTAATTTCACAATAAGGGCTTTGCATATAAGTATTTTGAAGGGACAAGCGCGCGGGAGTGGGCGCGGGGAGAGTATATTTGAATGAATCCGCGTCGCTCAGTTGCTAGCTAGGAGGCCACGCGAGGGTTTAGTCGATACATGTCGATTCTACAAATGTTATATGAGTTTAAAATGCCAGATTCTATAAATGCCAGATTCTATGAATTTCACTTTTTTTTTTACAATTGCAACATGATAATTTCCTTATGTGCGTGTATAAAAATATTGCTAATTTCAAAAGTTGATGTTGTTGCTGGTTGTTGTTTTTTGCATTAGATAATGTAAAATTATATTATCTAAGATGTTTGTCAACGTTGCTAAAATTTTATGGAAATAAAAAAAGACAGTTATTGGGAAATTATTTAATAATAAAATTACAAAGTTATCGTCGTTTAGTTAAACAAAACTTGTTCTTGTATTAAGAAAAAAAAACTTAAATGATCTATAACCAACATTAAAGTCATCAATTTCGTAAAACAAACCTTCGATGCCATTAAAAAATCATCATTTTTTTTGTTAAAAAACAAACATTAATCAAAATCAAAATATACAATCAAATAACTTCTACTACTATCAGAAATAAATTTGACTGCAGCAGCTGTACGTAGATTTTTTTTAAAAAAAGTCTTTGACATTTATTTCTCCCCCTTGACTTAGAACTTGAAACTTAGAAGAAATTAGCAATATTTTTATACACGCACTTAAGGAAATTATTATAATGCAATTGTAAAAAAAATGGCATTTATAGAATCTGGCGTTTATAGAATCTGACATTTGTATAATCTGACATTTATCGACTAAACCTTTAATTGGTTAGTACAAGTAAGAATTGATTGTTTAAAAACGCTTCAAGTTAACTGAAATTAGTTGTATGTACCTACTTGAATGTGTCTTGTGTAATATTTTAAGCTTGACTGAATACTTCAACTTATGAGACTGACTAAATTAATAAAGTACCAATTTTATTAAGTAAATATTCGTGGTTTCATTTTAATAAGTCTTCTTTACAATCGACACAATCGATTCGTAACTTACGTTTACTATAAAAAAAAGGCGCAACTGCACATTTGAAGCTTTAGAATTATTGGCAAAAACTACTAGGTTGTATAAATTACATGCAGTTGATATATCAGTAGAATCGAAAACATATGGTCAAAAACCGAAAGATCTAGGTATATGTTTCTGATGATCCTAACAAAACTGGAGGAATCGTTTTAACAATCGGTTTAGGATCACGAGATAAGTTACGAAGAAATTTGAATGTTACCCATGGTCTTGTTAACGGAGCAATGGGTGTTATAAGGACAATTGAGTGGCCAGCTCTTTGGAGGGACCAATTGGAACCCGGAGAATTGCCACAAGCTGTTTATATAGAATTTGACGACAAAGCAATTAAAAACAATGTTCCTGGAGTAGGAGTCAGAATCGAACAATCGACGACAGAATTCGATGCACTTCGCGGACAGGGTAAAATAGAGCGAAAAATGTTACCATTGATATTGTGCTGGGGTGTAACTGTACACAAGCTCCAAGGAACTACTTTGGACTTTTGGACCGAGCTGTGGTTGACTTAAGTTCACGCATTTTTGCTAAAGGTCAAGCATATGTAGCTTTGAGCCGAGTTAGGTCTCTAGAGGGACTAATCATCAGTAGTTTAGACCACCGCAAGTTACTTAATAAGTAATCCCCACGATATTAACTCCCTCAATGAAATGACTAGATTGCGAAATTTACCATCTTATAACGAAGTCAATGAATCGTAACTAAAAAGTATAAAATAAAATAAAAATATTTAAAGAAAAACAAAAAACCCGACTGCGTCGAAACTAATTTTAAAAAATACGTAAAAAAATTAACTTAAATAAAAACTAAAAAGAAACAAACAAGCCCAGTAGTTTAGAATTCTGTTAGTAACACTAAATAACTACTCAATTTAAATAGTTTTATAATCGATACACCCATAATACAAATCATACATTCTAATGCAGAACAGAACGACTCACAGTCGGGGCCCCTTGGGAAGATTTGATTGGTAAAATTTGAATGGGCCCCGACTGTGAGTCGGTCTGTTCTGCATTAGAATTTATGATTTGTTTTATGTGTGCGCGATTATAAAACTATTTAAATTGAGTAGTTATTTAGTATTACTAACAGAATTCTAAACTACTGGGCTTGTTTGTTTCTTTTTAGTTTTTATTTAAGTTAATTTTTTTACGTATTTTTTAAAATTAGTTTCGACGCAGTCGGGTTTTTTGTTTTTCTTTAAATATTTTTATTTTTTTAAAAACGTTGTCCCATACTAGGAAATTCTCCTATATATTGGGTGCGCTTAGAAACATTTACATTTAAAGGTATGCGAAACAGGACGTAAAGTCCCACATACCTCTGTTGAAAAGGGAGGATCCAGGCAACTGCGCGATAGATGATTTCGGATTGTTGTATATGTTCAAATCGCGTGGAGAACTCTAATATGCTGAAACAAATGTATAAAGGTAAGAGGAAGCTCTATACAAAAGGGAGGATCCTTCGGTTAGACGGGTGTTGAACCTGGTTTCGGCAACTGCCCGATATTTCTTTTCAGAATGTTGTATGTATTTGAATTAAGTGGAGAGCTTTGATACCGCACTACACGATTTGTGTGACGTCTCTTTTTGATTTCATGGGCCTTACCATGATGTATTAAAATCTCAAGCGTGCGAGCGAGAAAGAAGAATGAAGCTATACACTCAATATAGTTCCAACCCTTTAACAATTCAGTTTGGGTCATCGTGATAGGGCTTCTGATCCCTACTAACAATATAAGGAAACCAAAGTGATCACAGGTTAAACTAAGGTAGAGACTTGCAGTGGTAGGATGAAAGTACCGATCAAATATGGTCGATAATATAACGATTGATTACTTGATTTTTGAAGTTTTTTTTATAGATATCGCAACACAGCCGTAGGACCTTATGGATACATGAAGAGTAAAGAAGGCCCAGTCGCTAGACAGAGTAAGTTCTAAGTTTAGTGTAACTGAACGCCTTAATTTTAAAATAATAATAATATCTATATTTCCGTAAAAATGATACAAAGAACATCCTTAACCTTATGCACAAGAACAAAAATGAGCAATCGCACCTGAGCTAGCCTAAAATCATATAAATGATGTCTTTTATTTTCAGAATGTTTTGAACATTTCCAAAGTTTGCCATTCAACTGTCGTTTCCCAGGACACTTTAATATCGATAAGATTTGGCATAACGACAGGAACTGCCACAGCCATACTTTTAAAACCGGCGGGGTGGGTTTCGCTGCTGGGGGACGAAACGCTGAGAAATGGGAGTTTCCACATGTGGTATGTTATTTTGTACTTTTGATTTGTCTTTCGTTTTCAGAGTGCTTTGATTACTTTCAAAGCCTGCCGTTTACGTGTCGTTTCCCTGGCTATTTTGTCATTGGAAAGAAATGGCTTGAAGAAAGAAAATGTCATAATCATAGTTTTGAGCCTGTATATGTGACTTCTGCTGTCGGAGGACGTAACGCCGAGAGATGGGAGTTCCCTCACGTGGTATGTTATCTTCGGACTTGCAGCCTTATTTTGTATTTAATTTATCTTCTCTGTCATAATACAAAGAAAGAAAGAAAAAAGAAAGAAAAACATTTTATTTGGCGGAACAAGGCGCAAATTTAGAACGAACAAATTATAAGCACATTAGGTGAAAAAAAAATGCGCCACATCCGCGCAAAACGGCCGAACGCTCAGCATAATGCCGTGACCACACGCAAAATGCGATGAGTCTACGGCGCTGGTTTTCAGCGTGGGCCGGTAACGGTATCGACATAAAGACGCAACTGCTAACATGTCAAATCACTAGCGGTTGAATGTCTTCTCATACCTATTTATTATTGTTATAATATAAAAAATATTGCAAAAATCAGTAACTGTGTCATTTCTTTCCTTTTTTTTCTCCTTATGAATAAAAACGAGCATGAATAAAGTGAGAAATTAGTATGTTAGAGGAAGATTGAAAGTGGCGTCAGAGACTGATAAGTTGCAAGGGAATCGTTTATCTTGGTATGGTCATGTGAAGAGGAGGGATAAAACGCATGTTACTAAAAGAGTTATGAGTATACATGTGGATGGATAGAGAGGGAGGCCAAAGAAAAGATGGATTAATTGTGTGAGCAGTGATATGAAAGAAAAGGGAGTTAGTAATAGCGTGATGGAGGACAGGATAGAATGAAAGAAAAATATATGTTGTGACGACCCCATATAACATGGGATAAGGGCAGGAAGATGATGATTTTCTCTATAGGAAAAGATCAATTAAAACTATACACACACATAATATAAAAAACACAAATATCTTCTGCTCCAAGCTAATTTGAATCGTTATTGGATAGTGTTGTTTATATTCACATCCCTTTTTAGGCTTTACTGGGTTATGGAGATGACGTGAACTCTGCTCAGTGGCTGTGTGGAGGCTCTGTGATCAGCGAGAGGTTCATACTCACTGCTGCTCATTGCACGTCAACTCGAGTGTTGTAAGTTTCATTGTCATCTATATCTGCTTCATTAACACTTAGCATTACAACTTCTTTTTAAATATTATCAACTATGTTTTTAGAGGAAGCATAACCTATGCCGCACTGGGGCTTTTGAAACGGTCTGATCCGGCTGAATCCTGGAAAATATACAAAATCAAGAAAATTATCATACACCCTGAATACAAAGCACCTTCCAAATACCATGACATAGCCCTCCTGGAGACAGAAACTGAGTAAGAACCGAATATATTTATTTTTAAACATTTTAGTGTTTGGTGTTTCAAAGGGTTTCATATTAGGTCCTCTCTAGTTTTATATTAACACTAGCTGCTGTAGAAAATTATTCCAAGGGAACATACTCCCGGGATAAAAGTAATGTGCTATTCCAGGATATGATCTACCCGTGTACCAAGTTTCATCGAAATCCGTTCAGCCATTCGAGCGTGAAAAAGTAACAAACCTCACAAACTTTCGCCTTTATAATATTAGTATGATATTTGTCTCACTTTAAGTTGGTGTTTATGACTTAGTAGGTTTTGGAAGATACTGCAAGGCTATCTAAATACTTACATCTATTTTTCTGATGATGATTTCAGAATAGCATTTGGCAGAGACCTATTGCCAGCATGTTTGGATGTAGGGGTTGAATGGCAACGTGCTGCTGATGCGTCCGGCTGGGGCCGCCTCGGACACAGGCAAGCTTTAGCAGATGTACTGCAAGTTGTAAGTGCATACGGTTTAAAAGAACCTTTTAAATAATGAATAATATTATTTTAATGTTGTAATCTATTTTATCATCATTTTTTTATTAAATAGGGAATTTTTACCTTTTGTTGTAACTGAAACTAGAGACTATTCTGTCGTCGTAATTAAAAAGGCCACAACTTTTTTTAAATACATATTCGGAATTAGACTTTTTTTCTGATTTCGAATCATCATCATCATCATTTCAGCCGAAAGACGTCCACTGTTTTTTTTTTTTTTTTTTTTTTTTCCGGTGGGAAAATCATCTTATGACATCCCCCGCCCTTGGGCGGGGCGGGAGATAGTGTCAGACTTTTACTGACTAAAAACCCACTCCCGTTCCCTCGTTGCCTTTCGTACCAGGGCCGAGTCTTCCTTTCAGAATCAGACCCTTGGCCCCAGTAGGCTTCGACCCTGCTAGGCCCCTACAGTTGCTGACATCTCCTTGAGGCGCGCGTGGAACAGCACGCGCCGTCGACGACTTGGGCTCGGTCCGGACGGATACCGGACGGTCGGACGGCGAGCCACCCATCGCTCGCCGTCCGCAAGCCTGCGCCTACGATGGCCGGAAATCGGGATCGGAATCCCGGCGGCGATTGGGGCGTGAGGACCGTTGCCTCACGCGATCGGCCGCCTCCTTTGCTAGCATTACTGCTTCGCAGAAGGAGGCGACTGCCTGCCACTCCTCCTCGCTTCGGACCATGGCCTGTACCAAGGCCCGGCGCGAGAGATCGCCGCCGCCGATCGCCCCCACGAGGACACGACGTTGCTCTGCCCAAGCGGGACACACCTCCACCGTGTGCTCCACCGTGTCCTCCGGGTGGTCCGCACAATGGTGACACCCGGGCGTTTCTTCCGCACGAATCCGGTGCAGGAACCTCCCGAACTTACCATGTCCGGTGAGGACCTGCGTCATGCGGTAGGTAAGGACGCCGTGTTGCCTTTCCAGCCACTCCTCAAAGAGGGGAATTACCGCCATAATTATGGCGTGCCCAGCACTGGGTTGCGATAGTCGCTGTCGCCATTCCACCATGAGACCCCGCCGGAGCTCTGTCCGCCATGCCGCAACTTGTCGTGGCAGCGGAGTTTCGCCCCGACGTTGCATCTCCACGCGCAGATCGTGCATGCGTGCAAGGCCTGTTGCCACCAGATCCCATGGTGGCTGGCCAGCAAGGAGGCTCGCCGCTTCGCGGGAAACCGTGCGGTATCCCCGCACCATCCGTATGGCCATGACCCTCTGGCACGCGTTCAGCTGGGCCGCCGGTCGCTTTCGCAGTGACGGCGCCCACACCGGCGCCCCATAAAGGGCCATGGACTGGACGATGCCTGCGTAGAGCCTCCGGCAGGAGGCGTCTGGACCCCCGAGGTTAGGCAGGAGCCGCTTGAGGGCAGCCCCATTCCGATTCAGTTTGGGAGCCAGACGTCGGAAGTGCTCCTCGAAATTCCACCGGCTGTCGAGGACGAGTCCCAGGTACTTCATCGTCGACCCGACGCCGATGTGAACTCCTCCTACCGTTAATTGGGAGCGCCGAGGCGGCGCGCTCCGAGGGCCGTGAAAACACATGGCCTCGGACTTTTGCAGCGCCACCTCGAGTCCCAACTGCTGAATCCTATCAACGACTATCGCAACCCCGCGTGTCGCTAATTCGACCGCCGCCTGGTACGAGTCTCCCTGAGCCAGGACCAGCGTGTCGTCTGCGTAGCAGACCACGCTGACCCCGTCAGGGAGGTCGCCGCGCAGCACGTAGTCGTAGCCGATGTTCCACAAGGGCGGTCCTAGTACCGATCCCTGCGGAACACCGCACGACATCTCTCGCCGTTTCCACTCTCCCTGGTGACCAGGGTAGATGATGTACCTGTCCGAAAGGTAGGCCTCGATCACACGACAGAGGTAGTCGGGCACCCGGTGATACCGGAGTGCCCTCCTAATGCTACTCCAGGGCAGGGAGTTGAAGGCGTTAGCGATGTCCAATGACACCGCCACGACACACCTGCCCTGGGACACCGCATCCCTCGTCGTGAGAGCTCGCACGCGCATGATGGCGTCCACCGTGGAACGCCTCCTGCGAAAGCCGAACTGGCCGTCCGCCAGATCCGGCCCCACCCGTGTTAGGTGTGCGACGAGGCGGTCTGCAATTACTCTTTCAAAGAGCTTGCCCACCTCGTCGAGCAGCACAATGGGCCGGTACGCGGACGGAGAGTCCGCAGGGCGCCCCGGCTTCGCGATAAGGACCAGTTTCCCCGTCTTCCAGCGAAGTGGGAATTGGCCCCTCTCCATGCATGCGCTGAAGAGCCCTCTTAATCGAGACCCGAGAGCCTCCATGGCCAGGACCCAGGCTTTCCCAGGCAAGCCGTCGGGTCCTGGGGCGGTATTCTTGGCACTCAGCCTTCGTACCGCCACACTCATCTCTGCCTCGGTCACCTCTGGAGCATTGTCGTCGTCGTCGCCATCGTGATCCGCGTTAGACAGCGCTGGTGGCGGAGCCATGAGCGGGGGAGAGTGTTCCCCTCGCGCAGGGAACAGAGTGCTTACCACACCCTCCACAATCTGGGGCCGGAGACTCTGCGTGAGTGGGGGAGCCCAGGGGCGTAGTTTTTCCCGCACCACCTTGTAGGGGCGTCCCCACGGGTCTCCGTTCAGAGTCCCCAGCCACACGTTGCGGGCCTCCAACTTGGCCCGCTTTATTTCCGCTCGGAAGGTGCGCTTTGCCACTCTGTATCCCTCGTACAGCTCCGCCTCTCTGGCCTCCGCATCCGGCGGGCGGATGCGGCGACTGCAGTGTCTGGCGTACCGGCGCCGCGCAGCATTGCACGCATTGCGCAGTGCCGCAATCTCCGGCGACCACCAATACACCTGGCGCCGGGCACGTCCTGGCCGAACTCGGGGCATTGCCACGTCGCAAATTTGCGACATGGCCTCCCGGAACCACTCTGCCTCGACGTCAATGTCGACAGGCCTGTCCGGTGCTTGCACCCAGGCCTGTACCATCGCGGCTTCCAGGAGGAGCTCCCGGTCCAGCTGCTTCAGCGCCCAACGCGGACCACACGGGGTCTGTTGGACCGGCGCGATCGAGGTCTGGGTGGAGATGTCAAACCGAATGTACTGGTGGTCTGAGTACGTCTCCACCCCCTCCATGACGCGCCAGTCGACAACACGTGGCGACAGAGCAGGGCTGGCGAACGATATGTCCACCACTGACTCGCCCTGCATCCGCACACACGTGGGGACGGAACCCCGGTTTAGGACGACCAGGCCTGTCTCCAGGGCCCAGTCCTCCACCATCCGACCCCGCTGGTTCGTGAACCGAGAACCCCAAGCCAAGTTCTTGGCATTGAAGTCCCCGCAAACGACCACGGGGAGGGAACCAAACCTAGCGACGACGGCATTCAGCTCCATAAGGGAGATGTGGAGATCGGCGAGAGTTCTGTTCGGGGACAGGTAGACGCCTACCACTGCAATGTCCCCGAACCGTGCTGCCACGCAACCCCGTCCCCTCGTGACGGCCTCGAGGGACGGAGTACCAGCGGCGGCCGACGAAATTAGGGTCACCGAGCCGTTCAGGTCCTGAACCCAGTCTCCCCTGGGCAGGACATAGTACGGCTCGGAGACCACGGCGATATTGATCGACCACTGCGCCATGCTTTGGAGCAACAGATCCTGAGCGGGGGCGCAGTGGTTGATATTCGCCTGGAGGAGACGTAATGGAGCCGTATTTAACAGTCCATTACAGTCTCCTCCCGAGCCCCTCGTGAGGGCCCTGCCGCGGTGGTTGCGGCGGCGACAGCAACGGCAGCCAGAGAGGAGGCTGCGGCGGTGAGGACGTCGGGGTGGATGGGCCTCCGGACCTTGCCCTTGGCTTTGGTGGGGGGGTCGCAGGACCTGCTCCCAGCCCGGTGATCGGCAGGCTTGCCTGCCGCCGCACATGCGTAGCAGTGCGGCGTTGCACGGCATTCAACCGCCTTGTGACCGGGCTGACCGCACTGGAAGCAGCGGTCACTGCGGTCCACCTCCGCGGCACAACAGGCCCCCACATGGTGCCCCACGTGGCAGCGATAGCACCGCAGAGGTCTGGGCTCCAGCAGTTTCACCTGTGCGGAGACCCAGCCTACCAGAAGCCGTCGGCCCTCCCCGGTGATGGTCTTGGCCGCCGACACGGGGCAGCTAACCGTCACGGCTCGCATGCCCGTGCTGTCAGCACGGATGGTGCCCGCCCGAACCTGCTCGGCAGCGCATCCTCCCGCCCTGACGATGGCGGCCACCACCTCGTCCACCCTGACGGAGTCGTCCAAGCCCATGATGCGCATATCAATGCACTTAGTGGGCCTGGACACTCGGGCCTCTTTTGCGTCCAAGGACGCCCTGATCCTTTTTTTTTTTTTTTTTTTTTTTTTTTTTTTTTTTTTTTTTTTTTTTTTTTTTTAATTGATATAATAGGGCATCCGCGGCAGGGCCACTGGCCGCACCAGGGACCTCCAGCATTCGGGCCCCAGTTACGGTGCGCCTCATGCGGAAGCCTCCAGAGGCTCCGAGCTCGCCAAGGTGGGGCAACACCGCCTGCCTTGCCTTTTCCATGACGGCGTCATACGTCACGCCCTTCTTTTCCGCGTCTGGCTGTAGTGTGATAACTACAGCCTCGGAATTCGGGGCGCGAAGTCTGGCCGCCAAGGCCCGCTTCTTGCGCTGCTGTCGCCTCGCGCGCTTTTTGTCCGCCCTAGACGCCTTGCCTGCCTTCTTCTTGGCCCCGACAACCGTCCATTCGGCCGAGGATTCTGCAGGCGGGGTGGGGGGCGGCAGGGACGGCCTAGTCGCCGTCATGGCAGGAGCCCTCACCGCTTTAGGGGCAGGTGCTGCTTTACGCTTTGTGGGTGGAGCCGTCCCTCCCTGTCGCTGCTGCTGCTGTTTGGCCGCTGAGGCCAGCCTCGCAGGCTCCGACGCCACGACCCCGTGCCCGGCTTGCCCCGGCGGGCCCGCCTTGGGCGCAGCAGCCGTGACCGCGGTGGCGACGGCATATGACACCGCCTTCCGCTGGCCGGAGGCCGAAAGCGGGGGACGCAGCACTATGCCTTCCAGCACAGACAGCTGTTGCTGTATCCTTTGCTGGAACTGCTCCTGCTGCTGCTGCTGTTGCTGCTGGAGAGCAGCCAGCTCCTGCCGCACCAGTGTCAGTAGCTGGGCCTCCGGCTCGGGTTGGGGCTGGGGTTGGTTTTGCCCCTGCTCCTGCATGCGCCCCCCTTTTTGTGCCTCCTCCTGGTGGTCAACTTTCCGGGCACCTAAGAGCTCGGCTCGGAGCTTCGCGACCCTCTTATCTAAGCAGGCGTCCATAGCCTCCAAGATAGAGGTCGCAAACTGGGCGATGCCCCTTTTCTTGAAGCCCTTCTCCCTCTTCCTTGACATGGCTGTCAAGGCGTCGACCACCAGCTCCCCAAGCAGCCTGCGTGACTCATCAGCGGAGTCTTCTCTGGCGTCTGGCTCGCTGCCAGACGGCCCCGAGGAGTCAGCCCTAATGCTGGTCGCTGCGGGGTAGCGCCCCTCCGCGGAGAGCCTCTCGGCTCTCTCAGCAGCCTCGTGGGAGGTAAGCCCCCTCCCTCTTCCTCTCGCTCGGCTCGCACCCCGACTGCTGGTGGAGATCTTGCGGGCCGACGCAAATTCTCCTTCGGAGGACGATCCGTCCCCCGATTTGCCGCGTTTTCGGTAAAAACGTGAGTTTTCACCGAAAACCACTTCTCCCTCGCACTCCGAGCTCTCTGGGCTCCTCCCCTTCGATGCGGCATCGGACTCCGACCGCCCATCTCTCTCCCTCCGTTCGTTGTTTGTATAAATTTGTGTTTCCATTGCTGTTCCCACGAGTAAAAACTTTGTGTACTTGCTCAAGATAGTGGTTCGCACTAAAGACTAATTTAGCTACCCATTAGTCAAGCTAACAACCTCCCTCACGGTGCGCCGCCGCTTGGAGATTTGGGGTAATTTTTTATAGAGGTTGTCTTCCTCGCGGCCCGGGCAGTTAAGCCAGGACCCTCGACCCCCATCAAAAGTCAGAAACATGACCTTGGACAATCTCTGGGGCTACGAGACTAACGGTGGCAGAAGGAGGAGTAAGTCTTCCTCCTGCCTACCCGGTGGCAGGGTGAGTGCTCACCGAGCCCGCTCTTACTTCGCCGCTGTGCCCTCTGCTATTGCAGAGGGACACGCGTTGAAGTGTTCCTTCGGACAGAATATTCGCAGGCGGACATCGAGACCCCTTAGCCAAAAGTACCCAAGGGGAGTCGTTAGCCGCCTCCCAGGGTGCACCGTCCCGCAGACTGGCCTTCGCTCCGGACATATCCGCAAGGGAACTACAGCCTGCGGGCACTCGAGGAGGTTTTCTGTCGTAGCACCCCAAGACGTCAACTGTTGGACATAGGGCTCCCCAAGTGTCGCCACAATTAACGGCCCTGTTCGTCTCGCATCCATCGGATTTCCGCAACCCTTACCAGGTCATCGGTCCACCTTGTAAGAGGCCTTCCAACGCTACGTCTTCTGGTACGTGGTCGCTATTCCAGAACCTTTCGGCCCCAAAGGTCATCCGTTCTGCGAGCTATGTGCCCTGCCCATTGCCACTTAAGTTTGGTGATTCTTCTTGCTATGTAGGAATACATTCCGAATAATTATATGTATTTAACCAAATTTCGTAAAAAAATGTTAGTTGTGCCCTTTTAATTACGACGGCATTATTAACATTTAAAATTATATCATTAACAAATCTTAGATATTCTAGTCTTACTTTTTTTTGTAGTATCGTTCTGTTGCACTGTTTACATTCAATTGCACTGTACTTCCTTGTATATTTTTACTAGCTTTCCTTACCTACTTGATTTATCAGGTGAATCTGGAAGAGTTTAATGAAACAGATTGCTCGGTAATGTATCGACCACACAGACACCTCAGCCATGGGTACGACCATGCCAAACAGATGTGCTACGGGTCCAACTTTGAAGTAGTGGACACCTGCGAGGTAAGATATAAAATTATCTTAAACTATGTCACGTCCTTATTTCTCTACTTTTGTCTCAAGATACTTGAATTCTATCGAGAGATCTATCAGTTTCTGAAGAAAGAAATATCGATATAAGTAGATATAATTCGTTTTATTATGCTATCCATACAAAATAATTATGCAATATGTACACAAATATGACCAACACCATATAATAAAATATAGGGTTCTCTATTGTGTCACCTAAATTTTTTATCCATAATTTAAAGTGCCATAACTTTTTTGTCCTAATCGATAGGATATCTATCTAATTTAAAAGCTATCGATATAATAGATTTTAAATTACACTCTAGGGGTAGGGCAAACAAGACTGCGTGGAGTCGGATTTACAGCGATTCGCTTCAGTCACTAAAATCTAATTTTTAGCAAATGTTTTAGGACTAAAAAAATATTATAAATGAACATTCGGAATAATACACATTATTTAACACAAAACTTAGGACATATGACTTTAGGTCATGTAAAATTAGGAGATTCAATTATTATAGTACTCGATATTATGACAGAATACTTTTAGAACTAAAGATAATTATGTTAAACAAAATTTCGGGATTTCGAACATTATGGTTACTGAAGTTTATAGCAAACGTGTTATGGATAATGATTTTCGGACAAACAATTTTAGGAGAAGAAAGGGAGTACCAAAATATAGTCTTACCTCCAAAAGTAATACAAGGATGACAACTTTTTAATGGATTTCAAAGGGGAGATAATATGGCACGTAGTCTAGTGTGTTCTTTGTCATCCACAGGGTGATAGCGGTGGCCCTCTCCAAGTGAGCAATTCCAAGTGTTTGTTTCACATAATAGGCGTGACCTCATACGGCAAGGACTGCGGTATCCTCGGCTCAGCCGGCATGTACACCAGGGTTTCTTACTACGTGCCCTGGATCGAGAACATCGTGTGGCCGGAAGAAACTGAAGCGAAAAGGAAGAAAGACGAGCAATGGATTAAATGGATTATAAATGGTTAAGTTAAGGAATGTTGATGGAGTGCTACATAATGTTGGTACACTAAGATTTATATTCAATAAATCACGATAAGCTTAGCTAAAGACTTTGTTTTCTTACCCAAGCCCGTTTTAGAATGTAAGGACTTCAACGGCGCGTAGTGTTCCACGCGCGCCTCAAGGAGATGTCAGCAAATCGTAGAGACCCAGAAGGGTCGAAGCCTACTGGGGCCATGGGTTAAGTGAAAGAGAATCCCGCGGCCCTAGAATTTGTTCCATGTTTGTTGTGTTGTTATGTTTGGCAAAGAAGGAACAGGGCTGGGTTTAAATCAGCAAAAGTCTGACACGCCATTACGCTCCGCCCAAGAAGTTTGTAAAGGACTTATTATTTATTTATTAAAATTTCATGCAACAAAAAGGTACAAAGGCGGACTTAATGCCTTAATTATTCTCTACCTGTTACAATAAGTGTGGTGAAGAGAAATCATTGCAGGTACATAAAAACAAGACTATTAAGATAAAAACTTTTTACAAAAAAAATACAACCGACTTCAAAGTAAAAAAAAACACTGAAAAGTGCAAAATAACTTTAATTTCGGAAGTCGGTGTTTCTATTTAAATAGTTTTGTCTCTTCGTTATTTAACACCGACTTCCGAAATTAAAGTTATTTTGCACTTTTCAGTGTTTTTTTTACTTTGAAGTCGGTTGTATTTTTTTTGTAAAAAGTTTTTGCACTTTTTAGTTATGGTACCACCACTAAAAAGTACCCCTCAGCTAAACTTAAATACCTTATAGCCAGAGTGCATCTCATGACAATTATAATAATCCCAAACACGGTTAGATTACATTAATTTATTACAGAGTTCCGGTGCCTAACTTCAGGCTTCATCATCAGATCAGTTCGATATATTCCTCCTCTACTTTCAGTCAGTCATCGACTACACGTATAAACAAAGCAATTTTACTTTTTACGACGGTTCTGCTGTGATCCTATGAGGAGTTCTGTTCCATATTTTCGAAGTTCATGATCAGATCATAACAATATTTCTATGGGACCAACTCGGAAGCATAACCTTTCAAACAAAAAAAAAAATTTTTAATCGGTCCACAATTGACCGAGAAATCGGTGAACATACATAAAAAAAAAAAACATACATTCAACCGAACATATAACCTCCTCCTTTTTGAAGTCGGTTAAAAATAAGGGATTTTGCACCCTTATGTAAGGACTTCTAGGACTCATTGTAAAAGATCGTCTAAAAAGGGCTGCCAGTAGAATTATTATGATAATAGCATTTATTTGGATATACTTAATTTAGATTTTTAGAAAAATGATTGTTTTTTTTTTGTTTGATTTTTATTTTACGTTTTGTTTTAGTTTTTTCTATTCTATTTAATTTTTCTTATGGGTAGATAACGCAAATGTATCTTCCTATTTGATCAAACCACGGAATCAAGCGGCATTATAGTAAGTGGCTACCATTTTCGAGTAGGTAATTGCTAAATGCATTCACCAATTTTAATTAAATAAAAATAATAGTTTAAAAAACTAAAAAACACGCTTTTAGCACGCACTAAAAATTACAAAATAATTCGGACGTTTAGTTTGATGACTCAAGAGTTTTCCCTTTGCCAAATCTTCATTAGATCGCAGGTAAACATAAACAATTTCAGTTCGTGATGAACGATAAATAATTACCTATGCGAAATGGTTATAAGTAGGTAATCATCTTTATTGAATATTTACTATGATTTATTATGACGATTATGAAAAAATTTATCGATTATGATTATGAAAGAAAACGTGGAGCATTTTGTCCAAAAGATTACATAAACGCTTCACGCTTTCTTTCCTAATAAATCATAGTAAATATTCAATAAAGATGATTACCTACTTATAACCATTTCGCATAGGTAATTATTTATCGTTCATCACGAACTGAAATTGTTTATGTTTACCTGCGATCTAATGAAGATTTGGCAAAGGGAAAACTCTTGAGTCATCAAACTAAATGTCCGAATTATTTTGTAATTTTTAGTGCGTGCTAAAAGCGTGTTTTTTAGTTTTTTAAACTAATATTTTTATTTTATACTTTTTAGTCTTCTTATTATTCAAACTTAATTTACTACTTACTATTTTAAAATATTAATAGGTATTTAAAGATATTTATTATTAACAAATGGAATCTCATAGACTCAAAGTTCAATCTTCGTATTCCTCTTGTCGAACCTTATTGATTAATACCCATGACATGATAATTTGGTAAGAAAATGTCATTTCGCATTATTTTCAGCAAACCCTTTCATTTTATACCTAAATCATAGGGCTGCATTTCAAATAGCCAATCCGCCACCTTGGGACGGCCGCCATGTTGTATTTAGGTCACGTGATTATTTTTTTCGTATCCCATTCAGCAAACCCTTTCATTTAATACCCATATCATGGGGGTGCATTTCAAATAGCCAATCCGCCATCTTGGATGTCCGCCATGTTGGATTTAAGTCACGTGACAATTTTTTTTCGTATTCCTAACAGCAAACCCTTTCATTTGATACCCATATCATGGGGGTGCATTTCAAATAGTCAATCCGCCATCTTGGATGTCCGCCATGTTGGATTTAAGTCACGTGACAAATTTTTTTCGTATTCCTGACAGCAAACCCTTTCATTTGATACCCATATCATGGGGGTGCATTTCAAATAGCCTGTCCGCCATCTTAGACGTCCGCCATATTGGATTTAAGTCACGTGACTATTTTTTTCGTTTTTCTGACAGCAAACCCTTTCATTTGATACCCATATCATGGGGGTGGATTTCAAACAGCCAGTCCGCCATCTTGGGGAGGCCGCCATATTGGATTTGTAATGACGTTTCTTAGCTAGTCATGAATTGTCATCAGAACTCAGAGCGTGTGCAAAATTTCATCCTAATCGAAGACCGGGAAGTGGGTCAAAATAAGATTCCAAGATTTTCTTACTTAAATAGTTACAAGTGAAGCTAATAAAAGCGTGTTAAAAAAATATGTACTTACATTTTTCTCGACTGGTCAAGATTATGAAGCAGAATCCTGAACCCAAATTAACCTTGTTGGAAGGAATTTATGATATTACAAGTCGTTTAATAAAATGATATTTAGGTACTGTCGTAATGCTTAAAAATAATAAATATATAGATATCGTTAGCTCACAATATACCTACCTACCTGCTGCTGCACTAAAAACTGGTTTGAAAATCCAAAATTATTTTAGTGAGAATCATGGCGGCCGATAGGTGTGTGACCTTACTGTGTCTGTTTATCTCTTTTTGTTGTGTTATTTGCGAACTCAATCTTCCTGAAGGTAAGAGAGAAAATATTATTCTAATAACATACATACAAGGCCTGGAACAATTTGCCTGCTGCGGTCTTCCCGTCCAACTATAATTTAGGTGTCTTCAAGGCTAGAGTGAATACGCTCTTAATAAACTATTGCGCCTCACCATCGATGTTTGCATCACTGCTTACCATCAGGTGGGATTGCAGTCAAGCACTGGTATATAACAAACAAAAAAACAACATATTTCTAGGGTATTATTGTATTTTTTTTTCTATACCTATTTATATATCGACACCAGAAAACCAAAACTCGTCGCTACTCGCGGGTGATGTCATAAGAAGATTTTCCCACCGAAAAAAAAAAACAGTTAAGAGTTTTAGCACTAACTGCAAGAATTTACAATAAAAATAACAAGACGTGTTTATATTATTGAGAAGCTAAAAACAAGTAATTAATTTTGTTGTTTTTTTTTCTGTATCATTTCAGACTCTCCATGTATCACGGAAGGATTGAATGAAACTTGCGTTAATGTATTTAAATGTCCCACAGCTGCTATCACGTATTTATATGTAAGTCGGCGGTCGGCGCAACACGTTTTTTTCACCTATTCTTTCCTGTCACTCGTCATGCTATCACTAACTCCCTTTTCTTTCATGTCACTCTTCACACAATCCATCCATTTTTTCTTTGGCTTCCCTCTCTCTCTTCATCCATCCACATGTATAATGATAACTCTTTTAGTAACATCTGTTGGCAACATCGGAAAAGACGAGTGAAGTTGCACCGAGTCGCCAACGCCACCGTCGACGGTCTGCGGCTAATGTCAGACGGTAGCGGTGGTGTGGGCAGTTGTGCCGAGGACTAGGGCCCTTTTTTGCTCGAACGCTGGAGGACGACGAGTGTGCCTTACTTTCTGCGTGATTTTATGATCCATAGACATAATCTGGCTTTAATTAAGTCGATACGGTTATTTTGTATACAGTGATTCCTATGTACGTTTTTAATGATTAATATATATTTACCTACATAAACTCACTCTTAATTATTGTGTCTCACCCACTCTCTGATGTAAGAAGTTTACATCAGAAGTGGGATTCCACGAGGCCTGTGCTCGCTACCTGACCCGCGTTTTTATTTGTTAAAATTTAAATTTTTCCCAAGTAAACTCTAAATCGTAACTACCCACAATATATTAACATGGGTCACAAAAGAAAACGCAAAAGTAAACAAACACGCAGGAAGAAACGTGTAAATAGGTCATCGTCAAGTAGTAGTTCAAGCTCTAGCAGTGACAGCAGTGCAACCCGGACGCCATCGCCAGCACCCGTGGCTCGAAAACGGAGAAACCAGGTACCACAAACGAACGATGCAGCAACTGTGAGTACAAATAATTCTACTCTCCACAATATGATACCTGACTTCGATCCGTTGCGTGATAATGTTGTTTCATGGTTAAATGTGATAGAATCTTACACTGCTACCTTCTCATGGACCGATAGCATGATTCGTTATCAAGCTCTAAATAAACTCAAAGGTTCTGCAAAGGTTTGGTACGAGTCGTTATTACGAAACGATCATTTATGGACAACCTGGATGTGGAAAGATTGGAGGCAAAGACTCAATGATACTTTTAGGGTAAAAAGAAATATGTTTGAACTTTTGAAAGAAATTATAGATAGGAAACCGGACGAAAATCAATCATTGTATGATTTCTTTTTTGAACAAAAATCGAAAATAGATGGTCTAGGATTGAATTTCATGGAGACGGACATTATATCGATAATATTAGGAAACATAGGTGATAGTAATATTACTGCATCAGTAGAGGCTAGCGATTTTAAGTCTTGCGATAATTTAGCGGGATTTTTACATAGTAGGGTTTATAAGTCGAAATCAGAAAAGCTGGCCATCAATAACAATTGCAATTCTACCCGCAAAGATAGTAATTTAGCTAAACCACTTAACCAAGCGGTGAATCCTTTCTTACGAACATCAACTAGTACAAGTAATACCGTGACGTCCCGTGATAACCCAGTAAATCCTAACCAAATACAAGGTCGTAAACCTTTAGAGTGTTATAATTGTGGCGGTAATCATAAACGGATACAGTGCACAGTGAAATGCGAGTTTTGTGGGAAAAAGGGGCATTCAGAGGCCGTATGTTACCATAAAAAGAATGCAAAAATAGATAAAGATGGACAAGTAGATAAGCAGGAAATAAAATACGTACAAACAAACACTACTAAAGACAAATTTTGTAAAAGCATTGTTATTAATGGCATAGTTGCAGACGCATTTATAGACACAGGAAGTAGTTGTTCAATTATATCATCCAAAACCGTAGAGAGCATGAAACTCCAAAAGTACACATTAAATTCACCAGTGACATTACAGGGATTTTCCAAAGATAATCTACGGGTCGTAAATGAATTCGTTAAGGTGAATATCGAGTTAGATTCCGTTAATATAAATAAAATTGAGATGTATGTGCTTGATCAACTATCAGGTTGCAACATTTTAATTGGACGTAATATAACTGAATTGCCGTTTTTGATGTACGTCAGGATTGGGGAATCTTTGACTTTTAGACGCGTGCCCAGGTTAGATGAAATATGCAATGTAGTTATTGATTCAAATATGGACTTCGATGCAGATTCTCACCACGACGCGTTACTCAAACTTTTTGCGACATACGAGAAATGTATTGCTTTGAATATTAAACAGTTGGGAAAAGTTCGAGGTCACGAAATGGTAATTAATTTACAGAATAACAAACCTGTGCATTTTAAACCGTACAGAAATTCTTATTCCGACAGGCAAATTATTAGAGATATGATTAGTGAACTCTTAGATAACGATATTATTCGCGAAAGCCACTCTGCTTATGCGAGTCCAGCTTTGCTTGTGAATAAAAAGAACGGCGAAAAGCGTTTATGTATTGACTACCGTGCTCTTAATAAAATTACCATTCTTGACAAATACCCAATGCCACGCATCGAAGACTTAATAGATAGGCTTCAGGGTTGTAAAATTTTCACCAGTTTAGACCTCAAAAGCGGGTACTATCAAATCTCAATGTCAACGGACTCTATTGATAAGACTGCATTCATAACGGAAGACGGGCATTATGAATTTTTAAGACTACCCTTCGGTTTAGTAAATGCACCATCATGTTTTCAACAAATGATGAATAGGGTTATGGGTAATATGAGATTTGGCAAAATAATTCTATACCTTGACGATATTTTATTAGTGAGCGAGACAGCAGAAGAGAACTTAGAATTACTTGAGACAGTTTTGCGCATTTTCAAAGAGTATAGTCTTACCATAAATTTAAAAAAGTGCCATTTTTTAAAGACGGAAATTGAATTCTTAGGCTACAAAATATGTTCTCAAGGGCTCAAACCAAGCGAAAATAAGGTTAATGCGGTTAAAGAGTTCCCTGTTCCTAAGACAGTGCATCAACTACGCCAATTCCTAGGGCTAATTAGCTATTTTCGTAAGTTTATCAAAAATTGTGCTATCCTTACGAGTCCGCTGTCAAGGTTACTAAAAAAAGATTACCCCTGGTCTTGGCAATCTGAACAGGAAAATGCGTTCGTAACATTAAAAAGTGTTTTAACTTCAAATAACGTACTTATATTGTTTGACCATACAAAGCAATCCATTCTTTACACTGATGCAAGCAGAGAAGGTATTGCTGGTATTTTAATGCAAGTAACAGAGCAAGGTGAAAAACCCGTGCACTATTATAGCCGACAGACCACGGAAGACGAAAAGAAATATCATTCCTTCGAACTAGAGTTGTTGGCAATTGTACAATCATTGGCTAAATTTAGGCACTATTTGCTAGGAGCACATTTTTGCATTGTAACTGATTGTAGTGCAGTGCGTTATGCGTTAACTAAGAAAGATATAATACCCAGAATTGCGCGATGGGTTCTATCTACTCAAGAGTTTGCTTACGAAATTATTCACCGGGAGGGTAGTCGTATGCAACACGTCGATGCTCTGAGTAGGAACCCCCCCTTGTCAGGGGAAAGAACAGAAGCTGAAATAGTAATGTCCATAACGGAAGCAGACTGGTTACTTTCAGTACAGCTTCAAGATCCCGCGCTAGTAAAAATTAGGAATATTCTAGAATCAGGTAATGCCGACGAACATAAGGACATATTTCAAAAATACCAGCTTCTAGGAAATAAGGTTTATCGAAGCACACACCAAGGTCGTCGATGGGTGGTACCTAAAAATTGTATATGGCAAATAATAAAGTATAACCACGACGACCTCGGTCACTTCTCGGTAGATAAAACGGTCGAACGTATTGCGTCGCGATATTGGTTCTCTCGCATGCGGCATATAGTGAAAAAGTATATAAAAAACTGTATCAACTGTATTTTCTATAAGAACAAAGGTGGTCCAAAAGAAGGGGAATTATATCCTTTGCCAAAACATGCTCAACCATTCCATACCTTACATTTGGATCACCTAGGCCCTTTTGTAGAAACAAGTAATCAGAATAAATATATATTAGTAGCTGTTGACGCATTTACGAAATTCGTATTTATTTCGGCAGTCCATAACACTGACAGTGGCAATGTAATTTCAGAATTAGATAATGTAGCAAAAATATTCGGTAACCCTAAAAGGCTAATTACGGATGCTGGTGCAGCATTTACATCTAAATTATTTAAAGACTATTGTGTTTCTAAAAATATAAGGCTTCATACAATAGCTACAGGAATGCCACGTTCAAACGGTCAGGCCGAAAGGTTTAATAAAACTATTTTAGACGCCATGCGGGCCATGGGGGCAGATTTAGAGGAGGATAGTTGGGATAATTGTATTTTACAACTACAACAAGCGATTAATAGTACCTATCATAAAACTATTAAGGCAGTACCTAGTGAGGTTTTGTTGGGGTATCGGCTACGTACCAATAATGATAACAGAGGACCCGAGCTTGATAATGATAGCGAATCTGCTACGGACGTGACGGAGCTACGTAAACGAGTCGCTAGAAATATATGCGACAGTGCCGAATACCAGAAACAAAGATTTGATCAGAAGCATATCAAACCTAAAGTATACCATGAAGGAGAACTTGTGCTTTTAAAAATACAAAGCGCAACAAATGATGGTCGAAGTCGAAAGCTGCTACCAGTCTTCAAAGGGCCGTTCCAAATAAGGAAATGTCTGGGCCATGACAGATACGAAGTGAATGATATGAGAGGTAGCGAAAGATCTACGAGAGCTTATAATGGGGTAGCTGCAGCGGAAAATATGCGATCCTGGATAAACATTGACAACTGGGGAATGGATTAATGGACGAAATAAAAGGCGTGTTGGCAAGGTAATAAGAATTAGATTTATTTCATTAATAACATGAGTAATGAGTAAAGATATTGTGTCATGGTTATTGTGAATTAAGTAGGGTGTGTTTCATAACGACTACTTACTAGGTGACCTGAGGTAACTTAGGTTAACTCATTGCCCCAAACAAACAAACAAAGTGAGCTGAAACTGCAATCCCCTAAGTATAAAGGAGAAAAGCGGTAACAGGCACTGGTCAAAAATTTGGAGAATGAGCTGATCACAGGTGTTGTCTAAGCATAAAGTCAACACAGCCCTCAGGTCAACCTTAGCGACCCAAGTCTTCAGCAACAGAACTTTAGAGATTACCTAAGACTAAAGGTTCTCTCAGAGTGTCATAAGTTGCTATAGATTGGAGTTGAGAAATAGTCATGATAGGCCGAGAGTTTGTTGGTGCCATGTTCTCGGTAATATAATATAATGTATATTTATTTTAGAGTGTGTCGTGCCTGAGGACATGCACGGCGCAGGAGGGCCGTGTTGGCAACATCGGAAAAGACGAGTGAAGTTGCACCGAGTCGCCAACGCCACCGTCGACGGTCTGCGGCTAATGTCAGACGGTAGCGGTGGTGTGGGCAGTTGTGCCGAGGACTAGGGCCCTTTTTTGCTCGAACGCTGGAGGACGACGAGTGTGCCTTACTTTCTGCGTGATTTTATGATCCATAGACATAATCTGGCTTTAATTAAGTCGATACGGTTATTTTGTATACAGTGATTCCTATGTACGTTTTTAATGATTAATATATATTTACCTACATAAACTCACTCTTAATTATTGTGTCTCACCCACTCTCTGATGTAAGAAGTTTACACATCTAGTTTCATCTAGTATAAAATTACAAAAAAAAATATTGACGTACACCTGTGAAGAAAACAACAGTAAAAGTAGTAAAATTTTCTGTGACATGGTGGTAAAAATCTGTTTTCAGCGCGCGCATCATTTTTTTTTATTTACCCCTAGAGGAAGGCTAAGGTATTTTGATCTTACTGCCTAGTCTTACGTTTATGTTTTCTTGCGTGAAAAGTTTTTACGATAATGTCTTTCGTAGTGACAACAGAATACGGATGTAACATTTTCTAATGATTTTGTAGTATTTAATTAATACAGCCACTGAACTTCACTGGAATAAAAAAAATCACGCCAAAAACCGCGCGCATCTTAAAATGGCGGCAATAGACCACAAGAAAGAAAGAGAGAGAAAAGAAAATTTTACTAGTTTTACTGTTGTTTTCTTCACAAGTGTATTGAAAAACGTCGTATGACACACGTGAGTAATTAATGATTACCGTGCTTGGCTCTCTTAAGACCCTCGCTACGGCTCGTGTCTAAATACCGCCTCGACGGTAATCACTAACATTACACACTTATATCATAATGTACTATTTCAACACACTTGCACAGAAAGTGACTCTTATTGCACAGCACTTAGGTATATAATGGCACTCGTTACCAAACTGTGACATTTTGAATAGTGCTTTATGTAGTTAAACCTTTTGTTCAACCTCTTTGTTCGCAATACTTTTGAATTCGAATAAAATTCCCATTAAGTTATTGCGTTCAATAAATTAGTGTCTTGCTTACTTATTTCATCCAATTTACAAGTTAAAATGGACAAATTTAACTTGTACAAACGATTTATTTAATTAAAAACATTTAGTAAATAACTCGTACAATCAAATAAATTTTGTTTTTTTTTTGTGGTCTATGGCCGCCATTTTAAGATGTGCGCGGTTTTTGGCGTGATTTTTTTTTTTATTCCAGTGAAGTTCAGTGGCTGTATTAATTAAATACTACAAAATCATTAGAAAATGTTACTCCGTGTTCTATTGTCACTATGAAAGACATTATTGTAAAAACTTTTCACGCAAGAAAACATAAACGTAAGACTAGACAGTATGATCAAAATACTTTAGCCTTCCTCTAGGGGTAAATTAAAAAAAAATGATGCGCGCGCTTATGAAAACAGAGGAGTTTTTGGCGGGATTTCTTCGAGTGAAGTTCAGTTGCTGTTTTAATTATTCGCAAATTGATTCCTAGTGGATATTGTGATGTGAAATTGGTGTAGTTTTGTATCTCAAGTGTCTGCGCAGAATAATATTTGGAATCATTGAAATAGGCGCGATCTTGGTAAAATGGAGCTGAGAATTTTATTGTAGTTTTAGCTACCTCAGCGAAGTTTGCTGAGAAGGCTGAATCGATACATTTGCTGCCAAATACTTCAACAACATTAGAATGTGTTCCACCCACATTCTAATGTAAAACAAAAAGAAACAACAGAAGACTTATAACGCAAGAAAATATGGACGAAAGACTAGTCGATATGGTCGAACGACTATAGCCTTCCCTAAGGGGTAAACATAAAAAAAAAAATATGAAAACAGATTTTTACCGCCATGTCACAGAAAAATTTACTAATTTTACTGTTGTTTTCTTCACAAGTGTATTGAAAAACGTCGTATGACACACGTGAGTATTGAATGATTACCGTTCTTGGCTCTCTAAAGACCCTCCTCACGGCTCGGGTCTAAATACCGCCTCGACGGTAATCACTAACATTACACACTTATATCTTAGTGTACTATTTTTTAAACCTATTTGCAAAATAAATAAAATTTATCATTTAACATGCATTTCATGCCTCCCTTTACATGACCCATACCAAGACAAACAAACGATTCTCCTTCATCTTTTCAGTCACCGGCGCGGCGCCACTTTCAAAAGCATGAAGTAAAGTCTCATAGCACAAGTATAGGAAAAATCTGAAAACTGTAAATTTGTAGTTACGTCACAAAAAAAGACTGCCCGTTGACCCAGAATCCTGAAATTTTGCTTATAGCAAGTTCTTATAGCACAGCTACAGGAATAAATCTGAAAACTGTATCACAACAAAAAATAATTTGCGATTCGTAAAAATCTTCAAAACTCCATTCGGGAATTGAACTGTTTACAAAGGCAAGTTTGTACGGAACCCTCAGGGCGCGAGTCCGACTCGCACTTGACCAGTTTTTTTCGTTTTCGTCAAATTCCTCCACTTATCCAAATCTACTGGGTCAGACCCTCTACCTGTTGAGTTCATTGTTAAATACGCTTTGTCGCTGTCGTATAAACGAAACTATCTCCAAAGATTTTGGTGCCTTTTTATGAGAAGTAAACACAAGATCGAAAATTATAGATCAACTGACTGCTGCCAGCGGCTTCGCATGCTTGATAGTAGAAAATATTATACCAATAAAACACACTCCCGGTATAAATCCTATATATAGTATTTCAAAATATGGTCACACATTACCACGAAGATTGCAAAGCAATCAGTGGAAGTTAAACAGGAGTGTAACAACCGGTTCAGAGTGAACCAGAAAATCGCCATCATTATGGCGGTAAGTCCCCTCTTTGAGGCGTGGCTGGAAAGACCTCACTGTGTCCTTACCTTTCGCATGCCGCAGGTCCTCACCGGACATGGTAAGTTCGGGAGGTTCCTGCACCGGAATCGTGTGGAAGAAACGCCCGGGTGTCACCATTGTGTGGACCGCCCGGAAGACACGGTGGAGCATATGGTGTAGGTGTGCCCCGCCTGGGCAGGAGCACCGCCGTGTCCTCGTGGGGGCGATGGGCGGCGGTGATCTCTCGCGCCGGGCCTTGGTACAGGCCATGGTCCGGAGCGAGGAGGAGTGGCAGGCGGTCGCCTTCTTCTACGAAGCAGTAATGCTAGCAAAGGAGGCAGCCGATCGCGTGAGGCAACGGTCCTCACACCCCAACCGCCGCCGGTTTCCGGCCACCGTAGGCGCGGGCTTGCGGACGGCGAGCAATGGGTAGCTTGCCGTCCGACCGTCCGGTAACCGTCCGGACCGAGCCCATGTCATCGACGGCGCGTAGTGTTCCAAGCGCGCCTTATGGAGATGTCAGCAATTGTAGGGGCCCAGCAGGGTCGAAGCCTATTACGGCCAAGGGCCTGATTCTGAAAGGAAGACTCGGCTCTGGTACGAAAGGCAACGAAGGAACAGGAGTGGGTTTTTAATCAGTAAAAGTCTGACACTATCTCCCGCTCCGCTCCAGAGCGAAGGATGTCAATAGATGATTTTCCAACCGATAAAAAAAAAAAAACAGAAAATTTATTCCCACTTTCTTCAGTAGAAAATAAAATGACAGCAGTATGGCTGGGTTATTATCCGCCATATTCGCATTTGTAATTCAATATCACTTCAACGTCAAGAAGTGATACCCAATCGGTTGCCAAAGCTAGACTACAATTATTATTTATCCAAAAATATCTTTATGTTCATTCGAAACACGTTTCCGCGTCCTACATGTTCAACTAATAGAATGGTATGTATTAAATAATGTTGAAAGATGGGGCTTGTTGCAGATAAAGAATTATTATTATTTTGACATTGTTTTTTTTTTATTGATATAAACTAGTACTAACTGCGATCCCACCTGATGGTAAGCAGTGATGCAATCGTTGATGGTGAAGCGCACTAGTTTATTAAGAGCCTATTCACTCCAGCCTTGAAGACACCTAAATTATAACCGAAGGGGAAGACCGTAGCAGGCACATTGTTCCAATCCTTCGATGTACGCGATATAAACGACGAGGCGAAACGTATAGTCATTAAGGAACTTTTCTCACTCTGGGTGACGCGAGAGGGAGTGTTTGACTTTTACTGACTAAAACTCACCTTCTGTTGTCTTTTGCGTTCCTACGCCGCAGTAACTCTTTGGAACAGTCCTGTAGCCCTAGCAGGCATGATGATGATGACCCTAGAGGGACGCCAATTCTGCTTACAGCTCTTTGAGGCGGCTGTGGAACACATCGTGCCTTCGAATTGGGCTAGGTCCCCACTGACGAGCTACCCATTGCTTGCCGTCTGCAAGCACTCGCCTACGGTTGCCGCGAATTGTCATTTATTTATTTACAAGCATTTGTACAACGTTACGGAGGATGTCCAAGGCGTTGTACAGTAGAAACTTACAAACTAAAAAAATACATTTAATAAAACAATAATAACCTAATAACAAATCCATACACATTGAATAAAAAAACTAACATATAATTTAGAAATAAAAAGAAAATATATTATACATTACCACTAAAAAAAATGTGTGCGTGTACTAGCGTACACTCGTAAGAAGTGAAACTTCTTTATGACGTTATTTTTCAAAAAATAATTTACTATATGCAACTTTACAGAAATTGGTTAAATAAAGTTAAATTAGATAAAGTTTAATAAAAGGCTTTTATTATCATAGACATAAATACAAATTCTACAATTATTTCATTTTAGCTTATTAATACAAAGATTATTATTGAATTTCATTAATTGTAATAGAATTATTACTATCATTGATGTCGTTATTATATATTTGTGTTATTAATGGCTTATGGTAACTGAAATACGAAATATATTGTCTTACATTCCACAAAATTTAGTAACCGAGCGAAAACTCCATCAATTGTAGTGCCGGATCTCGTTGTAGACGTTTGAGGATCCACTTATAAACAGAGTGCCTATTTCTCATGACGATTCCAATTAACCCAAAACACTGCAAGGTTACATTGTTTTATTAGAAAGTTCCTGTGTCTACCTTCCACCTTCCGGCTCCATCACCAGATCAATTCGATAGTACCTTATAGCCAAAGTGCATCTCATGACAATTCTAATAAGCCCAAACACGGCTAGGATACATTGATTAATTACGGAGTTCCTATGCCTACCTTCCGGCTCCATCATCAGATCAGTTTGATAGTACCTTATAGCCAAAGTGCATCTTATGATAATTCTAATAAGTCTAAACACGGCTAGGTTACATTGATTAATTACTGAGTTCCAGTGCCTTCCTTCCGGCTCCATCATCATCATCAGATCACTTCGATGATACCATTTTCAACGTAACGTAACTATTCAGAACCATTCATTTATTCGTATTGTCATAGTCGCTTAACTATCTTCATTGTGATATCAAAGTGAGTATGAAGTTCCGTTGACCATTTCTGGTCTTTTTCATCAGTTCCACTTCATAAAATGTTACTTTTTGACTGTAAATGCTTAAGTTCTCGATGATAATATCAAAATCACTATATGGTTGCCTATAATATTTGAGGAGTTCCCTCGATTCCTCATGGATCCCATCATCAGAACTGGATTTTGAAAAAAATGGTACCAATCTGGAAGCATATCCTATAAAGGGAAAAAAAAATTGCAAATCGGTCCATAAACGACGGAGTTCTGAGGTAACAAACATAAAAAAAAAAGATGGCGCGTAACGGAAAAATGTGACGCGTAACGAAAAAATGTTACACTAAATTTTTTTCCAACCCCGATAAAGAAGTTTCACTTCAATAATATATCCCACAAAACAAATGAAACAATGTTTAATTATTTTTCATCCATCTTCTCACAAAACCTTACACATTCACGACACACATTTATCCATCTCCCAGCAAACAAGTCACACTCCAGTGTTAGAGTCATAAGAGCATTAGGCACAGAAAGCGAACGAACGAGCGGCGAGTTAGCTCGTGACACTGTCTGCGATAAAGGATCAGCTAACAATCGGTGTGAATCCCGTTCCCGTTCTCTATCGCCCTATGGGGCGACCTGACCCAAGGCCGGCAGCGAGAGGCCGCCGCCGCTGGTTGCTGCCGATTGTCCTCCAGATGTGCCGATTTTCCGAACAATAGTGACACCCGGGTGTTTCTTCTCGCCGTATACGAAACAAGAACCTCCTGAAATACCAATGCCCAATGAGGACCTGCGTCAAGCAGGAAAGTGAGGATGCCGTGGCGCCTTTGTAGGTCCTCCTCAAAAAGGGACAAATCGCCGTGATTGTGGTGTATCCAGAGTCCAAGTCTTAGTGATCTCCTTATCCAATTTAGTTCTTCCACACAAAACTGCGGTGCATCACAGAACCCTGCTATGCGATTTCGTGCGGCAAATTATCGGTTCATGTGCATCTCGCAGACTTTTACGATGTGACGTCGCATCGCAGTTTTGTGTTTGGGCCCTAAAGCCTGAAAATAAATTTTGGGTATTTAATTCAATATATGTGTGGACATGGATATTGCTCAAAACATTCTGGAAAACAAATAAAATAAAACGTAAAAAAAACAAATATCTTTGTAATATTAAGTGTGTGTCCGATCAACTAAGTATAACACTAGTAGATTCTATACTTTTTCATCAAAAACAAAGGCTTTTTACAATGTCTCTAAACAAGACCTATTGCAAACCACTATTTCGTAATATTACAGGCAAAAAAGCTGCACCAACCATTTGCGTAAAAACGTGTTAATTCATGCCGACGAAACATCAAACATAAGATAGTACCTACTTCAAACCTTTGTTTTTTTTTTTTGACAATAAGTGTTAAAAAGATGCTTCCCTATTTTCTTTTTAAAAGATATTTTTGTAGTACAACTATTTGCTAAATCGGATTTAACACCAACGTGTTTGCGTTGTGTTCATTTTTTAGCCCCGGGGTGTCCAAGTAGCCCCGATTTACGGTACTTTATAACGGTGTACATTTAGCTACCAATACGGTAATTCTTACTAAAGTCAAATCCGTGACAAATGTAAAACACAAATCAATCACTAAGGCAAACAAAAAAACAAGTGGCTAATCTTAGAAAATCTCAACTTCCGCGCTTTCACAGTAACAAATACATCTGAAACTACGTAATTATGTAATAAACGAGTTCCATTATTATTTTCCACTCAAACATTCATGTCACGTTAATAAAAGCGTGTAAGAAACCAGCGAAAATTACTTCGAACCTAACTTGCTGTATTAGTTTGAGCGCGCGCGCACTGCGCAAGACGCATGCGCGAAAAACATGGCGGTTGATAAACTCATAGTTTTAATTTACGCTGTTGGTTTTTTATGCTGTGGACTATGCCAACTCAACCTAAGTGAAGGTAAATAAATGTCTGTGTTGTGTATCCTACCATAATTATTACTAGTGTCCGATCAAAGGTCGATTTTGGCCGAAGCTATTCGACTAATCGTTGGTGGTTGGTGGCACTCGTCGAATCGAAGTTTCAAAGTCTTGAACATCGGCGCCGAGTTGCTAGCCTGTCAATTTTCTACCGGTTGAATTTTGGGGAGTGTGCCTAGGAATTTTCTAATTTAATTCCACTAAGCCCCGCTCCATCATCGGACCACCAGACGTACGGCGATGCGCAACTTGTACATGATGGAAATCCCACCCACACGCACAAAACGTTTTGGGAACACATACTACATTGGGCACACGTGGGCCACATATACCGAACTGGCAGCGTCGGTCTCCATACATTTTATAAGGCAACTAGACTTGTAGACGTCGCGTGGCGTGGATCTAATGTAAGAGTTACAATAGATCGACGCACCGCTACATACAAATCAGGCGTGGCCCACGTGTGCATCGGTCTAATGTAGTTCCCGCTTTATTGTACTATCTATGAAGTGGGATTCCTGTCGGAATTTGTGTTTCCTGACAGCTACAACCTGGGAGCCTTTAAGTCAAGAGTGAATATGTTACTACTAGGCAAGCGTGCACCATTTTGGACCACATCGCCACTTTCTACCAAGTGTGATAGTGTTCAAGGGCGAGCCTATCAATAATAATTAATTTCGTCTCATTTTGGCCGCAACCGAAGGTTGCTTGGTTGAAATTGGCCGATGGCCGATCTTGGGTGTCGAAAATTAAGGAGGAGACTACGTTTATCAGCGTGGTCGGTGCAGTGGTTGAACGATCGCCTTCTACACTTCATGTTACGTGATCGATTCCCGCTCGGAACAAGTATTTATATGGCCAACATAAGCATATAGCATAATCAGCCTTAAAAAGTTCCCACTGCTGGGACTCAGGCCTCCTCTCTAGGAAAGGGAATGGGCCGTAATCCACCACGCGGGCCCAGTGCGGGTTGGTGAATGTCACATGTCTTCGAAGTTTTTTGGTTCTAGGATATGCCGGTTGCCTCACGATGTTTTCCTTCACCGTTTTTAGAGCAGTAGTGGTGAAATAAATTACACAAAGTCATGCGCCTGGCTGGGTTTGACACGCGAACCCGCGACCTACAACCCGTAAGTCGGGGCCGTTACCACTCGGCCACCACTGCTCTGCCTACAGATATTCCCCCCGGATCTGAGTGTATTGTGCATGTGATCTGACATGTTTGTGAATGCACTACCAACGATAATGGAGTAATTCTTAGGGTAGGCCAATGTTCCTAGCAGAACCGAAGTCTGCTGGGGCCATTGGTTGACTTCGGAAAGGGAACCCGGGGTCCTGGAATGTTAGGCAAAGAAGGAACATAGGTGTGGTTTTAGTCAGTAAAAATCAGACACGGCCTTATGCTCAACCTTGGAGCGGGAGAAACCATTGGATGATTTCCCATCTTAAAAAAGGGTAGACAAAAGTTGTATTACTTAAAGTCATATATATTTAAAGCAATGATACACAGGTATCTCTTGGGCTTTCGCGTTCCATTGTATACCTCATTCATCGCATTTCAGGGTCATCAAGGTCATGAGCTGACACAATACAAAATAAAAATGTCAGACATACCTATTTAATTTTTTTTTAATCTAAAGAAAAGTAAATTAGGAAGAGCAAGAAAAACTATAATATTGATATAGGCATCACCATCCACAGTCCTCTTTCTACTGACCCAGCCCAAAAAACTCCATTATTATTAACTCCATACTTACAAACTAGCAACTGCCAGCGGCTCCGCCCACGTGATAGTAGATAATTATCCCAGGGGAACATACTTCCAGCATACAAAGTATCCTATGTGCTATTTCATTTATCCGCGGGGGAACATACTTCCAGCATAAAAAGTATCCTATGTGCTATTTCAATTATCCGTGGGGGAACATACTTCCAGCACACAAAGTATCCTATGTGCTATTTCAATTATCCGTGGGGGAACATACTTCCAGCACACAAAGTATCCTATGTGCTATTTCAATTATCCCAGGGGAACATACTTCCAGCATAAAAAGTATCCTATGTGCTATTTCAATTATCCGCGGGGGAACATACATCCAGCATAAAAAGTATCCTATGTGCTATTTCAATTATCCCAGGGGAACATACATCCAGCATAAAAAGTATCCTATGTGCTATTTCAATTATCCGTGGGGGAACATACTTCCAGCACACAAAGTATCCTATGTGCTATTTCAATTATCCGTGGGGGAACATACTTCCAGCATAAAAAGTATCCTATGTGCTATTTCAATGATCCCAGGGGAACATACATCCAGCTCAATTATCCGCGGGAGAACATACTTCCAGCATAAAAAGTATCCTATGTGCTATTTCAATGATCCCAGGGGAACATACATCCAGCATAAAAAATATCCTATGTGCTATTTCAGGAAATGGTCTACCAGTGTACTAAGATTCATTGCAATCTGTTCAGCTGTTCGAGCGTGAAGAAGTAACAAATGTATACACTCAAAAACTTTCGCCTATACTAGTTTATTTATTTATTTATTTATTTATTTATTTAATTAATTACAACGGTTAAACAACCAATTACAGTAACTAAACAAAAACTTTAAGTTAAAAACAACATGTACTTTTATCAATTCCTCTCACAGTACTTCTGACATACCAATAAAATCATCTTCCATTCATCCGCAAACAGATCGTTTGTTGGATAAGAATCCAAGAGATTATTTAGTGCAGCCAAAGTGCGAGGTATTGGAGACTGCGCACGGGCAACAGTGCGACACTGAGGCACAGCAAACATTCTGTGCTTTTTGCCGCGGCAGTAATTGTCTGGGACAAAGAAACGCGCTAGCACAGTAAGCAGATCAGGCGCGTCAATAGTGCCACGGAGCGTCTTGCAGGCTATGGTGAGCTGATCTCGCGCTCGTCTTACCTCTAGTGAGTTATATCCGAGGCAACCCAATAGAAATTTTGTCGGATAGAGGTATGGATAATAGCCGTGTTTCCGCTTGTACAGGAACCTAAGGAACGCTTTTTGCACTTTTTCCAGTAAAAGTGCGTAAGAACTTTGGTGCGGGTTCCACACGCTAGAGCTGGATTCTAACTTACTGCGCACGAGCGCATTGAATAAAATCTTAATGACGTGCGCGGTGCGAAAATCACGGCAATTGCGTAAAACGAAACCCAACCTTTGGTATGATTGCTTTGCTACTGTAACCATGTGGTCGTGGAATGTGAGCTTTCGGTCGAATGTGACTCCCAGGTCTTTCATAGCAGTTGTTTTTATGATGGCATTATTATCGAGATGGTATTCGAATTCAACTGGGTGCCGCATTCGACCAAAGGTCATAGCAAAGCATTTAGAGGTATTAAAATCCATCTTATTATCTAGACTCCACTTGTAGATTGCGTCAATGTCTTGCTGTAGTGCCAAGCAGTCAGACTCGGAGTTTACTTCGAGGTAAAGTTTCAAGTCGTCGGCATACAATAGACATTTTGCGTGACGCAGAACTTGGGGAAGATCATTTATCATAATTAGGAATAATAAAGGCCCCAGAATTGAGCCTTGACTCACTCCGGAACGCGTGTGATAGGCACCGGATTCGTACATTCCGAGCCTAACAAACTGCTGACGATCACGTAGATAGTCTGCGAAAAAACGGAGGAGAGAGGGTGAGAAACCAATTTTGTTTAGTTTCATCAGCAGTGTGTCATTATTAATCCTATCAAACGCTTTCCGGAAGTCAAAGTAAAGTACGTCTACCTGACGTCCGCGGTCTAAGCTAGAGGATATGTAATCAACCAAAGTCAGGAGATTGGTGTCAACAGATCTCTTGCCCCTGAAACCGTGCTGCTCATTACATAAGTATGTGTTTATTTGTTGGTAGATGGCATTGTGAAGGATGTTCTCAAAGACCTTCGCCGGGGAAGATAAAATTGCGATAGGGCGGTAATCTTCAACGGAACTTTTATTTTGGGTTTTAGGAATTGGCGTGACTCTGGAAACCTTCCACTGAGAGGGATATGTACCAGCCTGCAAAGCTAAATTAAAAATGTGGCAAAGAGGATCACTGAAAATATTTCTTAAATCTTTAATAATAAAGGGGGGAATATTGTCAGGGCCGATGGAGCTGCTAGGTTTGAGTTTATTTATGGCTTTTATAAGGTCTACTGGGCACAAGGGAGGTATGCTTATGTAATTGCTGTTACTGGTATGGACAGCCGCAGAGATATGATCTGCATCAAGCCGCGGAGCATCAGGTAGGAAAACATCAGAGAAAAACTCGGCAAAAGCCCCTGCCGCCTTAGATCCCGAAAAAGTTATACCCTTGTACACAATGTTATGCTCAAACCCACCTTTGGAGCGGATGTAGTGTGATGGTTAACCTTTAATCGTAATATACATTTAGACCTACTAAAAGTTTTATTGAAATTGGCGATATTTATTCTTATTACATGCCTACACATCTAACACTAAACATCTATTTATGATTTATCATTTTGTACACATTAATATATGCATATATAATATATCGACGGTGAAGTGCCAATACCTTCTAAGTAACAAAATTACTTTTTAGCGCTTTTAATTCAAATGTGTGTTTCCGCATGTTTTTGTGAAATCTCTGAAGCAAATATTTAGTTTCAACTGCTCCAGATTAAATTGTGGAAACAACATGTGAATTTTTAGTATTACCTCCTAACGTTTTTAAAACAAAAAAATTTGACTTCGACAGTTAGGAGTTCTTGTCACTTCGCCGTCAATATATATGTTAGCTAATGTGTTAACTTTAGAGAAAGATTGCATAAGAAACTTATTTAGTGTACCTAGATATAGTGTAGCGGGAAGGTTTTAAATAAAACGACCAAGACGGGTAACACACCCTCTATACTTTTGCCTTGACAGCACACAATCATTACAAATATCATAAATCAATACCATTTAAAATAATAATAATTATATAGTAGCACTTACTCTGAGATGTTGCTTACCCCGAAAACCGGAATGGAATGTGTCAGGACAGCGCAGCGCGTTATTTTATAACCTTGTCAACTGTCATAGCGCTGAGCTGTCAAATCGCATAACGTTCCAGTTGTCAGTGCAAAATAAATACATTTTAATGTTGCCAATACAGAAAACATACATTTTAATGTTGCCAATACAGAAAACAATCATAGTGTATGTAACTAATCATAAAAATCGCTAACAGTCGGCCATCCGTATTACAAATACGACCTCGTATGTGAAAGAATAAAGAAATTGGTTTTATACACAAAATAATGAGAGAAGAAAAAAAGAATAACAGCAATAAAGCAAACAGATATCTATTACAGTAGCGAATAAAACTTTAGATTATTCATACACTGGTTGCTCGCAGGATCCAGGAGTTGGGACTCGAGGTGGCATTGCACAAGTCCGAGGCCATCTGCTTTCACGGTCCTCGGAACGCGCCACCACCGGGTTCTCAACTAACGGTAGGAGGAGTCCACATCGGCGTCGGGTCGACGATGAAGTACCTGGGACTCGTTCTCGACAGCCGATGGGATTTCGAGGAGCACTTCCGACGTCTGGCTCCCAAACTAAATCGGAATGGGGCTGCTCTCGGGCGGCTCCTGCCTAACTTGGGAGGTCCAGACGCCTCCTGCCGGAGGCTCTACGCAGGAATCGTTCGGTCCATGGCCCTTTATGGCGCACCGGTATGGGCGCCAGCGCTGCGGAAGCAGCCGGCGGCCCGGCTGAACGCGTGCCAGAGGGTCATGGCCATACGGATGGTGCGAGGATACCGGACGATTTCCCGCGAAGCGGCGAGCCTCCTTGCTGGACAGCCACCATGGGATCTGGTAGCAACAGGCCTTGCTCACATGCACGATCTGCGCATGGAGATGCAACGCCGGGGCGAAACTCCGCTGCCGCGACAAGTCGCAGCATGGCGGACAGAGCTCTGGCGGGTTCTCATGGAGAAATGGCGACAGCGACTGTCGCGACCCAGTGCTGGGCACGCCACAATTATGGCGGTAAGTCCCCTCTTTGAGGCGTGGTTGGAAAGACCTCACGGCGTCCTCACCTTCCGCATGACGCAGGTTCTCACCGAACACGGTAAGTTCGGGAAGTTCCTGCACCGGATTCGTGCGGAAGAGACGCCCGGGTGTCGCCACTGTGCGGACCGCCCGGAGGACACGGTGGAGCACACGGTGGAGGTGTGCCCCGCTTGGGCAGAGCAACGCCGTGTCCTCGTGGGGGCGATCGGCGGCGGCGATCTCTCGCGCCGGGCCTTGGTACAGGCCATGGTCCGGAGCGAGGAGGAGTGGCAGGCGGTCGCCTCCTTCTGCGAAGCAGTAATGCTAGCAAAAGAGGCGGCCGATCGCGTGAGGCAACGGCAACGGTCCTCACGCCCCAACCGCCGCCGGGATTCCGATCCCGATTTCCGGCCACCGTAGGCGAGGGCTTGCGGACGGCGAGCAATGGGTGGCTCGCCGTCCGATCGTCCGGTAACCGTCCGGACCGAGCCCAAGTCGTCGACGGCGCGTATTGTTCCACGCGCGCCTCAGGGAGATGTCAGCAAATCGTAGGGGCCCAACAGGGTCGAAGCCTACTGGGGCCACGGGTAGTGTGAAAGTGAAACCCGGGGCCCTGGGACGAAGGCAAAGAAGGAACAGGAGTGGGTTTTTAGTCAGTAAAAGTCTGACACTATTTTCCGCTCCGCCCAAGAGCGGGATTTGTCATAGGATGATTTTCCCACCTAAAAAAAAAAAAAAAAAAAAAAAAACTGGTTGCTCAATAAATATATATTATTATTATTCTTACAAATCATTATCTTATTCTTTATACAGTCATTCAAAAACAGGTCTCTAAAATGTCCTGCCTCTACTGATTCAAAGATTCAAAGCATTTTATTTCAAATAAACAATTTACAGGCACTTTTGAAATGTCAAGAAGTCAAGTTACAAATCTATGTTACTTATTTCTTGTCTTTATCATGTAATGACAAACGTACAGGCCCCTCAAATATCCTGCCTCTAATGAAAAACAAACAGGCCCCTCAAATGTCTTGCCTCTAATGGAAAACAAACAGGCCCCTCAAATATCCTGTCTCTAATGAAAAACAAACAGGCCTCTCAAATGTCCTGCCTCTAATATAAACAGACAGGTCCCTCAAATGTCCTGCCTGTAATGAAAAACAAACATTAGTAAATAAACAATTGCCTGATAAAGCCAATTGGTTTATCCTGAACAGGCCCCTCAATGGTCCTGAACAGGCCTCTCAATGGTCCTGAACAGGCCTCTCAATGGTCCTGAACAGGCCTCTCAATGGTCCTGAACAGGCCTCTCAATGGTCCTGAACAGGCCTCTCAATGGTCCTGAACAGGCCTCTCAATGGTCCTGAACAGGCCTCTCAATGGTCCTGAACAGGCCTCTCAATGGCCCTGAACAGATCCCTAATGGTCCTGAACAGATCCCTCAATGGTCCTGAACAGATCCCTCAATGGTCCTAAACAGATCCCTCAATAGTTTCTGTAAATACCCTTTTGATTTTGATATGGCCACTCAGGCCAGGTACATGATAAGTTTCAAGTGCATGTCACAATAACATCAATGATTTACCTCAACCACAAAATTTCACCCGTTATTTGTGAATCATTGACCAACAATGACTGTTTGTTTACATTTGATATCAGTTGTAATCACTGACCCGACTAAAACGTGAGGGTATATATTTAATTTACTCTTTGGCTCTGATTAGTTTTTATTGAAACTCCAAATTTCGATACAATAACTAATCAAAATGCGAGATCACGAACTATGAAATTGTTTCGTCCATTTTATTTCATTCATTAAAATTACCAACTATTAATTACCAGTAGGTACGCTGTAAATACCATCACTTTTAAGATACTCAAGGCAAATTCAGTCTAGACTACTTTCTCTTAATGTAAGAATAATAGGTTTTACGTTAATCACTTATTTCGTTAACATAATTTTAGATGTGGGAAGTCAGGTACACTTCCGTAAAAATAACCTCTGGTAATCAAAATATTCATAGACATTCTATACTAAATAAATTACAGTGAGACATCTTTTGGATGTTACCATTTTATTTTAAATAAATAAATCATTGTATCCCTCCATGTCCCTAGTGAACAAATTGGGAGTTATTGTATTATATTTATCCACAATAACTCTTTATCATACCTAAAATACTCAACATTTACAGATATTTAGGTACACCCCCCTGATAAGACAAATCTCTAAAAACAAATAAAAAATGCCTACAAAAGGCTTACTGACTTTAGCAACTACTTTTTGCCGCACCATCTGATTTTCCATGAAAATTACTTCCTATAATTCAATCAATGCTATCCCCTAAGTTGGTACACTAAAATTAGTAATTCATGAATATAATTTGGAAGTGCTCTGGGAGTCATTAAATAGAATTCACATTACATTGCAAATTCTGCAGGACTAAAGTCCAAATCAGGCATTCGAGTTATTTACGAAGCTTAGCGATCATGTCCTCATATGTCTCTGCACGAATTACAATCTCATACGAAAATTTATTACGCAGAAGGTATTGAAAATATACTTTCACTAAATCCATTTCGATAGTTATATTCAAAGTCAATCTTATTTATTTGGTCTTCTAACTTTATATAGAAGATAAAACCGTTATGAAGTTTCAAACTAATCTCAAAAGGCAAGTATCCAAGTTCGGTAAAATTCATGAAACGTTTGTTTGACGGCAGTGTTACGTCAGTGACATGAAACTGCTGTCATGTCACCACTTTTATTGTAGGTCAATATTAGGCGTGGAAAAAAGTGTGTCATCTTTGCGATTGGAACATATTTGGAATATTGGCTCAAAATATACACACTGAGTCGTGATCTGTTACGTTGCGTCATATACACTAAAAGTTTTATTTAATTGAATTTTGATTTGAGAATAATTTAAAGCAGAGGTTTTTAGTTCAGGTCATTAATTATATGTACGCCATTTTATGAACAATGACTTCCGAGCATGAAAATAATGTTAAATTCTACAATGTTTCGTTCAGAAACGTGGTTTATTGAACAACATGAGCTACGGTGTTTTCCTGTTAAACTGTATATAAAATCACAACTTTTCATCAGTGTAGGTAGGTATACTTAAAAAATAAATTGCGTGTGGCTATTCCCTTGGAAGTACACAGTACATACTCAGTATGTACTCCTTTTAAACCAAAGAGATTTAAAGAGATAATTATAATAGAGCGGCTATCAGAACAAATGTCTTAGAAAAACTGTCATCCTATGTCTCAGTGACGCCATCTGGCTTTGAATAGCAAACACGCGAATTAAATTTGTCGAAATTTATAATTATTTAACTATCGCTCGGTAGGTGGCCAGGGGCCTTACCATGATAATGTTAAAATGTCAGTCGTACGACCGAAAAAGAGTGATGGAGCCATACACCCTATATAGCTCCACCCCTTTAACAGCTCGGTTTAGGTCGTAAAATGGATCACGTTATGAGCTCGTGGTAGAGCCTCTGTGTGTGATAAAGGTAAGGTTAAGCTTTTCAGCAATAGATGGCGTTATCACAAAATCAGCAAATGTTCTAGAACTATTTATAAAAATTATTGAATTTTAATTAATTAATTCGTAAATACAAAAAATATTTACGAAAATAAACCGAAGTTAGGTTCAGTCATTTTATCATAACAAGATTTGCAATAGCGTAATGGGCAGTTCGGCATATTTTCTCAGAAAATTATTTTCTTTTAGTGCATAGAGCGGATACAAACACGACTTGACGTGTAGGGGCGTCATACTGGACTGAGCGACTTATGACCACTAGGTAATAAGTATCGGATCACGATTTTGTTCGCTATGTCCTGTCTATTGGTAGTATATATTTAATGTCTTTGTTTTAAACCAAGAACAAACACTCTTGGTACCCTACATAGCACAATTGATAGATATTAATAATTGAACAAGAACTTTGTCTAAACCTAGCAGTTGTCAATAATGAAGCTATCCCAACAGCATAACATGGCACTGTGCGCTCTCGTGTCTCATTTGGTGTTGTATTTTGTAACGGACCTTCTTTTAACCTATAGAGTATACGAGCCCCTTGGTGTAGCACCACATAAAAATATTGTGTAATTACTTGTGTCACTTCTCCATTTCCATTGATACCCACATCACTTTACTAAATCAAAAATATTTAATCAACAACAAAGATGCATTAGGGTAATAATATATTTGGACTCAACACTATCGACAACTGCCAACCATATTTTATTAAATATAATATTTTTATTCTGCCTTGCTTATTTAACTATGAGTATTATTATTTATTGTCACTGTTTCAATTGAGCCAACAGCGTTGATGCATATATGTATCATACGCCTGGCACCTATAATATTAAACAAAGTGCTGAAACTTTTTTTTTTTTTTTACATTATTTTTTTTTTTGTATAGTAATTTAATTACTTGCTAGATTTCCTCTTACTGTGTGTTAACTCCTTCATTAGACAAAAATTAACTATGCTATGTATTTGGAAACTACTTGTGTTCAATTGGATAATATGCAATTGTATATTCTTCGCACCACTACCTATGGCAAATTATATAGGCCATCACCTTAGACATAATGTTCTACTGTACTTACTATTCCGATTTGTACCAACTACAAGCTCATGTTTTACAGAATACCTATACACATTAAAAGGAGTTTCACGGAAACAAGATTTGACTATTAATATTTCTACATCTAGAGTTTTTCCAGTAAAGCGATTTACTCTGGTGATGTAATAAAATGTTATTATTAGCCTACCCTTCTGCCGCTTCTAAGAGCAAAGAATCTATTTCAGCATCATTAGGCATACTAGATAATACTCTTCGTCACGTGGTTTCAGTTAAATGGGTAATACTAGTAGGTATGTAAAATCGCACAGGACCGTTCGCTGTGGCGACGCTTGGGGGAGGCCTATGTCCAGCAGTGGACCTCTTTCGGCTGAAATGATGATGATGATGTAAAATCGCTTTAAACTGTAGTAAACAGTGAAGCATATACAACGCCAGTTCCAGCATATGTGAAGCCTGATACACGTGGGTAGCATTTTTATGTAAAGAAACCATGTACTAAATTTCAAACTGTATCATGTAAAATCACAAAGTTATAAGCTTGTTATGTTACTTGGTTGTCCGAAAAATACATGGTCACCGGGCCATCCAGGTGACTGAGGGGCTGTTTTGCTCCCGCACCCAGCTGTGCGCTGGTGCCTAATGCCCGCTATGACCTGTGTCGTACTTAGCGTCGGTGGTGTCCAACTTTATACATTGGTGTAAAAATTGTTGGAATCGATTCAGTTACTAATTCTGAACAAACTATATTCAGCTTTCGCATATACCAAAAATAAAGCTGTATACAGATACACCCTTTTGTTTTATTTGGAAATACCAAGAAGTTATATTTGCATTCAATGTTTGCATAAAACTCGGTAAAGTCACGTGACCGCGTGTGACGTCATTTTACTACGCTCCGCTCAGCCGCAATTCGCCAGCTGAAGTAGAACTGTTTACTCGCGCAGTATTTCGTTTTATTTTATCATACAAGGATTCGAAAAAGGGACAATCAGATAACCTACCTAAAATACATTAGAATGGTTACTCATTATTTAGTGACAAATAATGTTTTCTTTGCCGTTGAAATGTAAATCTGTACATTTTGGCACAACGCATGATTTTCTAGTATGAATATTAGACATTTAGGAAAAATAATAAATTTATAAGTTATAGTGAAACGCAAGCACAGAATATCTAATAACGCAAGGCAGTGGGAACGGACTGAGCGAGCGCTGCACTATGAAATCAAGGGTCAAATGATCGGTCATCGCACGCTCACTTTAAAAATCTATAACTTGGAATCTAAAGGTATCAAAATATTGATTGAATCTGAAAGTACTGGTCCGATTGCATTCACACATAGAAAGCCACTGTATCCCTGAGTGACCTAGGCTATATTAATATGTACGCGGGCGATGCCGCGGGCAAAAGCTAGGAGGCAAATGTAATAAATGCTGACATTACTACTATCTGTCAAAAGGCAATCCATATAATATTAATTTACCTAATTTTAATTTCATTGACTGTCCTCTTTAGTTGCATTTAGATTATTCCTAATCAAAAGTATTACTGGTCTGCTCATTTACTTTATAAGTAAGCTCAGAACGCAGGTCATGGTAACAACGATTCATAAGTTGGTAGATATGTTTGCTACGGTCATTTAACGATGATCCAAAACCGGTCCCTAATCCATCTGAACACACCCTAAGTTGTCCTTAGGTATTCAATAGATTAACATACGTGTGGTATGGTACTACCTCCAGGGAGTAGCCCTGGCAAGGCACGTGTGGTGGTGTGGTAGTACCTCCAGGGTGTAGCCCTAGCAAGGCACGCGTGGTGGTGTGGTAGTACCTCCAGGGTGTAGCCCTGGCAAGGCACGCGTGGTGGTGTGGTAGTACCTCCAGGGTGTAGCCCTGGCAAGGCACGCGTGGTGGTGTGGTAGTACCTCCAGAGTGTAGCCCTGGCAAGGCACGCGTGGTGGTGTGGTAGTACCTCCAGAGTGTAGCCCTGGCAAGGCGCGTGTGGTGGTGTGGTAGTACCTCCAGAGTGTAGCCCTGGCAAGGCACGCGTGGTGGTGTGGTAGTACCTCCAGGGTGTAGCCCTGGCAAGGCACGCGTGGTGGTGTGGTAGTACCTCCAGAGTGTAGCCCTGGCAAGGCACATGTGGTGGTGTGGTAGTACCTCCAGAGTGTAGCCCTGGCAAGGCACGTGTGGTGGTGTGGTAGTACCTCCAGAGTGTAGCCCTGGCAAGGCACGTGTGGTGGTGTGGTAGTACCTCCAGAGTGTAGCCCTGGCAAGGCACGTGTGGTGGTGTCAGAAGAAACTCATATTGAATAAGGTAGTACAACAAAAGCGATAAGCTTGAATATTTTAAAGTTCACCATTTTAAAGTACACATCACTATGCCCGCTTAGATAGGTACTATTTTATCAACAACATTGTAACGGTGCCTACATACGTAGGTACTTTCAAAGCAAAAGTAGAAGATGCAGTTTAGGAAAAAAAATCGCTTGTGGGCGGGATAAACGAATGCATTTAAATAAACGACTCGTTTATCCCACTTCTGAATTGTTAGCTAATGTGTTAACTTTAGAGAAAGATTGCATAAGAAACTTATTTAGTGTACCTAGATATAGTGTAGCGGGAAGGTTTTAAATAAAACGACCAAGACGGGTAACACACCCTCTATACTTTTGCCTTGACAGCACACAATCATTACAAATATCATAAATCAATACCATTTAAAATAATAATAATTATATAGTAGCACTTACTCTGAGATGTTGCTTACCCCGAAAACCGGAATGGAATGTGTCAGGACAGCGCAGCGCGTTATTTTATAACCTTGTCAACTGTCATAGCGCTGAGCTGTCAAATCGCATAACGTTCCAGTTGTCAGTGCAAAATAAATACATTTTAATGTTGCCAATACAGAAAACATACATTTTAATGTTGCCAATACAGAAAACAATCATAGTGTATGTAACTAATCATAAAAATCGCTAACATATACTTATATATTTATTTATATAATTCCCATATAAAAAAAACTGATTTTCATCCGTACCTACACTCTAAGGTTCAGTTGAAAACCAGCGTCAGGCAACTGCTACGTAGTTGTCTGGCATTATGCTGAACTGGACCTATTTGGCGTAGCCGTGAGACATATTGTTATTGGTAATTTTATTTCTCCTTTTTTTTTATGTTTAATTTTAGTTTTCAAATCAATTACTTGTTGATTGATGAATCATGGTGTGCCAAATAAACATATTTTCTTTCTTCTTTCTTTGATGGAGAAAATATTGTCATTTTTCCAATTTTTTAAAATTAAATATTTCAGGTTCTCCTTGCACCACCAACAATATCAATAATGGCACTTGTGTCCGACTATACCGTTGTGGATCAGCTGTTTTGACATACCTCTATGTGAGTATGAGTTAAAAGTTAGATATCTTTCTCAAATATATACTAGTCAAAACAAAATAAGGGCCACTTGCTATTTTTAACAGCGGTAGCGATAATTTATTTTTTATGCGTTCTCAAGTAGCTGAACGTTTAAAATAGTGTTATCTTATTTGTTTACAAATATTTTTTGATTGTCCTACCTGCATAATTGTGTAAAGTGGCTAGTTTTTGATAATTTATTGTGGCCACTTGATTCTACCCAATTTTAAGATGGATTTTAACTCAGTCAAACTGACGATTCTGTCAAGAACAGCTTAAGTTTTGTTTAAGCAGTGTCTCATCATCATCATCATCATTTCAGCCGAAAGACGTCCACTGCTGGACATAGGCCTCCCCCAAGCGTCGCCACAGCGAACGGTCCTGTGCGTCTCGCATCCATCGGACTCCCGCAACCGTTACCAAGTCATCGGTCCACCTTGTAGGAGGCCTTAAAACGCTTTAATAGATGGGTAGCCAAATCTCATCCGGAGATTCTTCGCACCCCTTGCCTCGTCGTGGCCTTGACCGCTACCGGAATCAAGGGTAGACGGGCTGCCGGGCACTAGGGGAGGAATCTCTAAATCTGGTAGAACCGAGTTGGTCATTCTCAATGAAGGTACAATTACAGCTCAACGTTATATCGAGGAGGTCATAAGACCCCTTGTGGTCCCATATGCACTGAGAATCGGCGCAAGATTCCGTCTGATGCACGATAAATCTCGCGCTCATACAGCTAGGACTATCAGAGATTCAGAGAAGCCCTAGAGCTGGTATACTGACGTTGCCCTGGCCTGCAATCAGTCCGGATCTCAATCCCATTGAACTCATGTGGGATTTACTAAAACGCAGTGTTCGGAGCACTAACCAACCCGTACACAATGAAAGACAACTAATAAACGTTCTAAAATCAAGCTGGGAACAAATTCCTCAAGAAACAGTGGTACACCTGGTGGAGAGTGTACCATCCAGGATTCAAGAGTGCATTAGAAAACGAGGAGGGCACACAAAATATTGAGGAAAGTCACAAATCAACCAATACCTAATTTGTTTCTTTTTTCACTTAATTTTTATTCCTTACTGTTTGTTTGCACAAATGTTAGTTTTTAGAAAAAGTGGTGTAATTTTTTTTTTGGAATAAAACCTTCATCATTTTGTGCTGTTTACAATAAAAATCAGTTAATTTATCCAATCTAATCATTAATCAACCCTTGAACCTAAAGAATTCATGAGAATACTATAAAAACGTGGTGGCCCTTATTTTGTTTTGACTAGTATATATTGCGGTCGACTTTAAATCTAGTTAGATGCAGCTGAATATGCACTCAGCTGGCCTCCTTCAAGTGTCGCCATAACGACCGGTCCTTTGTATCTATCGAATTCTCATCCAATCATCTATCCACAAATCCATCGATCCACCTTGTAGGAAGCCTACAACGCTGCGTATTTCCAGCACGCGGTCACCACTCCAGAACCTTTCGGTCCCATCAACTTGTTTCGAAATGGCAATGGGCAAGGCACATTGTTCGCGGATAAAAAACATTGTGAGCAAACAAAACCCACTCAATATATGAATATGGTAGATGGCTGGTATAACCCATGAGTATAACATAAACAAAACACAGACTAGATTTGAAGTACAGTAGCGTGTTCAATAAAATAACCAATTTTCTACGACAGACGACACTTCTCAATTTCAGCGTAACGCGGGCTTCACAGATGACAAACAGCTTCCAGCACTTCCTGAGATATGCTCCTACAGGAACGACGAGCCCGTGGTCTGCTGCACCGACTGTGTGTTCAGTGAACATGATGAGTAAGTATTCTGTCTAAATGGGGCTTCCTCCACCCATACCAAACACAATACCAGTCCTTTTCAGGACATGCGCCATATCCAACTGCTCTTTTCAGTATTCAAACAAGGCCAATAAAGCTGAACAGGTTGCTAAATAATAGTCAGGCAAAATTCTATTGACTCGAAAAGGAGAAGTACCTATTTTCAGTGATTATGGTAACTTACAGGCTGGATTGTGTTTTTGAAGCACTACTGCAAGACTGGACCTGTATCAAGAACTGTTTATGTACTTAAATGTTCTACTAGGACGTAAATTGTTGACACTATGAGTCTTATAACTTGAAAATTTTAATGGCTTATTTATTATAGTAACATTATCTTTGTTCAATTTGGAGTTTGCTTCACCTTTAACATTCAGTCTGAGCCAGGTCTTAAGCTTTAAATATTTATTTTATGTCCATCTGTAATTGGCGATTTAAAGCATCCTCAGCTATAAATTTCTCCAGAATTTAGTGACTCTCTTAGGAGGACTATTTTCAAGAGAGCTTGCTCATCCATTACGTTTTATAACCAGGCAACGTTTTTAAACTTCCTACACACAAACACAGACGTTCTTTCTAAAATTTACAGCTTTCAGATTTTTTCCTATACTTGTGCTATGAGACCTTGCTTCATGCCAAATTTCAGGATTCTAGGTCAATGGGAAGTACCCTATAAATTTTGATTCCCTTGAGTGTGTCGAAATACACGTTTTTTTTTGCGATATAAACAGCCGTATAATTTTTTCTCCTTAACTCAGAAGTTTGATTTTTTTCACAGCTTCAAGGGGCCGCAGACCTTAGTATATGGTTTAATTTCAACTCGATACGTCCACGCGTTCCCGAGATAAAGGGTCTTGACAGATAGACAGACAGACAGACGGACAACAAAGTGATCCTATAAGGGTTCCGTTTTTTCCCTTTGAGGTACGGAACCCTAAAAAGGATAGATTATAATAGAACGAGAACTCTTCTTCTGGTCTTCTCATCTTTAATTTTCTCGCTGTCTTGGCAAATGACTTCAACGTCTTAATTCTTATTAATTTAAAAAATCCTGTTTCAGGTTTAAAGAGTCCGCCATCGCTCCAAATGGGGTTCTAGTCAGCAGGCATGGACCGAAGGCATGGAAAAGTAGGTTTTGTTTCTCTATAAAATGTTTATTTGCTAGATTTATTTTCGGCCTATTCTGTTAATGTTAATTTATTTTAAAACTAAAAAAGTAAAGACTCCTGATTTTGTGTTGGTAGATAGTAAATTGGCAGATTTATAACAGAACACAAATATAGAATCGACTGTTTTTGCATCATATTTGGATAGAAATAAAGAAAAACTTTTTATTTGTCGGAAAAGGCGCAAACTTTAAACTAACATATTGCAAACATTTTCCATGACAAAAACATAATTTAAAATAAAATATATGCGCCACGTCCGAGCAAAACGGCCGTACGCTCAGCATAATGCCGTGTCCACACGCAAAATACGACGAGTTCTCAGCGCTGGTTTTCAGCGTGAGCCGGTGACGTTATCGACTGACAGACGGTGGTAACGGTATTGTGTACCAATTTGAGTAAAATAAATAAAAATAAATTTTAGGACAACGTCATAAATAGAAAAAAATAAATAAAGAACCTTTTCCTATGTTAGGGTCGGCTTAGTGCCAGTTTTTTACATGGAGCGACGGTCTAACTAAGACTGGTGGCATTAATCTTGCCAAGTCTGTCAGAACTCCCTGACTAACATGACAAACGTACCTACTACATATGTTAATGGTGATAGAACATAGCTGGGTGTACAGTGATTTGTATCTATAATAAAATCACAATCGTAAAAATAAATGAAACACCAAAGTCTGAACGTTACTTTTACACTTACAAATTTGACAAATGTAAAGAATTAATATGTTATATAATCATTATGTTATGTTCCAGAATGTTTGGACTACTTCCAAAGACTGCCCTACGCCTGTCACGGCAAAGGCGAGGTAGAGCTTAAAAGGGACTGGAAAGAAGCAAGCCAATGCCATAATGTCACCTTAAATGTACAAGTGACTGTAGGCGGTCAAGACCCTAAGCCTTGGAAGTTTCCTCATCTGGTAATCTCAAAGCATCTTTTTTATCTTTTTAGAAATTATCTGTCTGAAGAATACATTCTTAATTGATGTTTTAAACAAATTAAAAATAATACAAGACCAAGAACAGTACCTTGGGGTACCCGACTTTGGATTAAGTTAAGATTTATAAAAATATTCAGAGATTATAAGCTTTTGGGTTGATTGGCATGTAAGTAGTAAATAAATGATAGGAAAACAATAAGCAACACTAGTTTGAGCACAGGTTATATTTTAATTGTAATCAGTATTACAATACTGTGCCAGAAGCTTAACTAAAGACCAAACAAGCGCAGACTCATTGCCACGCAATATCTTGCAATAATTTATCATGATAATAAAATTCTGCAGGCTCTACTAGGCTATGGCGATACAGTGAATGCTGCGCAGTGGCTCTGCGAGGGAACAGTTATCAGCGAGAGGTTCATACTGACGGCTGCACACTGCACCAACGCGGGCATCTTGTAAGTCTCATGATCATCATCATCATTTCAGCCGAAAGACGTCCACTGTTGGACATAGGCCTCCCCAAGCGTCGCCACAACGACCGATCCTGTGCGTCTCGCATCCGTCGGATTCCAGCGACCCTGACCAGGTCATCGGTCCACTTTGTGGGAGGCTTTCCGACGCTGCGTCTTCCGGTACGCGGTCGCTACTCCAGAACCTTTCGGCCCCAACAGCCATCTGTTCTGCGTGCAATGTGCCCTGCCCATTGCCACTTAAGTTTGGCGATTCTTCGTGCTATGTCGGCAACCTTGGTTTTCCTGTGGATATCTTCATTTTTTCTTGTTAGTCTACATTGTAATATTTAACATCCAGGTTATTGGGTTAAACATTGTCAGACTTCCAAATTTCTTACTAGGTAGGTATACAAAGGCATATGTACTGACCAGCGTATTAGATACAAATAAGTTATTGCTATGTTCCTTGCAATTTGCTAATGTAAATATTGGTTTAATGTCATGAATAAAATAAACAGTAAGTAGAGTAATAAAAAATTCTTCTCCTCCTCCGTTAATTTAATTTATGTTGTTATATAAACAATACACACTCTGTGAAAATTACATTTGTCTACCTATTACGGATCATGATACATAGCCTCCTATCAGAGAGACAGACGGATGAATATCTAGAGCTTTCGGATACGAAACTCCATAATATTTATTTATTTATTTATTTATTTACAAGCACTTGTACAACGTTACGGAGGAAGTCCAAGGTGTTGTACAGTAGAAACTTACAAACTAAAAAATTACATTAAATAAAAACCATAATAACACATTGAAGAATAAAAAAAAAAAAAAATACGTATACATTACCACTAAAATAATAAATATCCCACAAAACAAATGAAACAATGTTTTCTTATTTTTTATCCATCTTCTCACAAAACCTTAGACATTCACGACACACATCTATCCATCTCCCAGCAAACAAGTCACACTAATATGCTAATATAATTGTGATTTTAGATTCATCAATTAATTAAACAGATCATTCTTAATCGAGATAGGCGCAACATGTCTGCTCCTTTCATAAGTCTGCATGACCCGTCATCTCATTAGTCGCATCCTTTCTAGCCATATCATCACTCAAATAAATCATCAATCGTTACTTTGGTCTTCCCCTACCTACTCAAATAGCTATTTGTACGAATTTAATTCTCAAAACTGTTTTTTTACGGCATTTCCTTTATTCCTCCGCATCACATTCCCATGCCTAATTGCCCATACCATGTCATTCGATTATCACACAGCTTTGACTTAGGAATGCTTTACCAAATGTTTCAGCGGCACTATCGCTTATGCAGCACTCGGTCTACAAAACACCGTTGCTCCTCAGGAACAGTGGAAGATATACAACATCAAGAAACTTATCATCCATCCTGAATACAATGAACCTTCCTGGTACCACGACCTTGCACTGCTAGAAACAGAGACAGAGTGAGTTCGATATTTTTAGATAATTTTATTTGCCAAATAAGTAAATGGAACACAGAACTGAAAAGCGTAAGTGACTATACGACGAGTTATTATTATTATTCTCTTTTTTTGATTTTAAAACTTATTAAGTACACTTTTAAATATTTCTTAAAAAAAAAAACATTTTTAAAAATATAAAAAAACTTGTATCTCGGTGGGATACTATTTTTTATATCGGGAACAGGGTCCAAGCTACCGGCGGTCAGGGCTCTAGAGAAAAGGACCTCCTTATACAATAATAATAATAATAATAATTCAGTCCACTTAAGACTCCAAAAACCATAGCCCTATTATCTTTGTTCTCCATATGTCGCAACAGTTTTTCAATAACCGGGGGTTGTCCTTGGGTGCACTAGCATAGCGCGTACAGGGATAATCGTCGGTTGGTATCATGTTCCATTATAATTATCTAAAGGGCCTCTGCGAGTTGGCTTCGGCTCCTCGTACGCCTCCCAAAGGTCCAGGACCTCAGGGTCCTGAGATAAATAAAATATATAAAAATAATAATAATAATAATAAAAATAGGGCGCTGGTGTGTACTTTGGATTCGCTGCTTAAAAACAACTTTGAGAGTAGCGAGAACCTTGTTGATACGCACTCAATCCTGTACTGTGGGGCTGTTGCGGCATGTCGTTTGGCGAACATAAATTTTCCTAATATAGATGGAACTATTCGACCAAAGCCTGCTGTACCAGCCTGGCAATACAGGATCGAGAGGCGTATCGATGGGGCCAGGGTACTCATCGGCAAACTACACTGCTTCAGGGAGGGTAATACGCGACCACGAGTGATGCGCTTTGTGAGGCGGGCGTTTTTGGGGACTGGTATCAGCCCTCAAGAATACATGTCTCGTGTCACAGAGCGCATCGACTTCCTGAAGCAGAAGGTTTGTGCATGGGCGAGCCGCATTAGGCGGTATAAGCGGCGGGTTGATCGGTACTCGCAGAATCGCATGTTCCAGAGCGATGAGAGGTGGGTGTATAGAGCTTGGGAGCGACCTGAACAAAATGTGATTGACGGGCGCCGCCCAGATGATTTTGCCACCATTACATTCTGGCGAAACATTTGGTCGGTGCCTGTCAGTCACACTGAGGGTGACTGGATGCGTGACGTCGAGCGCGTGTGTGAAGCTATACCAGAAATGGAAAAAGTTGTCATTACTCCAGCGGATGTAGCCAAAGCAGTTCGTCCACTACCGAACTGGAAATCACCGGGACCGGACGGACTGCAAAATTTCTGGCTGAAATGGTTTAGCAACTCACACGCGCCCCTGGCATCGCAATTCCAGTCAACCTTAGAGTCTGGGTCGCTACCAGAGTATCTAACAACTGGCGTAACCCACCTGCTCCATAAGACAGGTAACCCCGTGGAACCCAAGAATTATAGACCAATTACATGTTTGTCGACGGTCTATAAACTTCTTACATCCATTCTGAGAGCAAAAATTAATCGACACATAGAGAATAACTTGATTATGTCTGCCTCTCAGAATGGATGTAGGAATGGGTCCCGGGGTACTAAGGAGCTACTCCTCATTGACATGGCCATGAGCCAACAGGCTCGTCGATCCCGCAAGGATCTGTCGACATGTTGGATAGATTACAAGAAGGCCTATGATTCTGTTCCACATACATGGCTCATGAGGGTGTTGGAGTTATACAAAGTAGATATGACTTTACGCACCTTCCTTGAGTCATGTATGAGGCAATGGAAGACGGTCCTTCGCTATCCAGGATGTCGACCGATCCAGGGTAATGATGAGCCTATTAGGATTAAACGGGGAATATTTCAGGGCGACAGTCTGAGTCCACTTTGGTTTTGCTTGGCTCTGAATCCTCTTAGCACATTGCTGGAGGAGTCAGGACTGGGCTATCGGTTGAGAAGAGGTGGTCAGGCCATATCTCACCTTCTTTACATGGATGACCTGAAACTCTTTGCCCCCAGCAATTTGCAACTAATGGAGCTACTGAAGGTAACTGAAACTTTCAGTAGCGCCATCAGGATGGAATTTGGTGTGGACAAATGTGCAGCCATGCATGTAAAGCGAGGGGAGATTATGGAATCCGAGGGAATTCAACTCCCGGATTCCATACACCTTAGATCCCTCTCCTCGACCGAAACTTATAGGTATTTGGGTATGTCGGAAGCGTTGGGCATTAACAATGCTGACATGAAGCAATCGCTGAAGGAGCGCTTCTTTGGCCGCCTGAAGAAGGTATTAAATAGCCTTCTGTCGGGCGGAAATAAGGTGCGCGCCTTCAACGGTTGGGTCATGCCAGTTTTAATGTACTCTTTTGGCATACTCAAATGGACTCAGACCGAACTAGACGCTCTGGATAGACGGGTCCGTACACTACTGACCGCAAACCGGATGCATCACCCACGATCATCAGTGATGAGACTGTACATCTCGCGGAAATGTGGAGGTCGAGGCTTTTTGAACGCAAAGACTCTGCACAACCGCGAGGTGTGCAGCCTCAGAGAATATTTTCTTAAAACCGATGTGGGTATGCACCGAGATGTGGTCGCAGTGGACAAGGGACTCACCCCGTTATCCATGGCTAAAGAGGACTGGCGCAAACCTGTAATACTGACTACTGATGACCGCAAGGAAATATGGAAAGGCAAGGAGCTCCACGGGCGCTTTTACCGGGCTCTTCATGAGCCTGATGTAGATTTCTTGGCGTCCGTGGCCTGGTTACGTTTCAGCGACCTCTTTGGGGAAACTGAAGGTTTTATCTGTGCGATTATGGACGAAGTTATCTTAACGAACAACTACCGGAGATATATAATGAAGGACGGGACGGTTGACGTGTGTCGGGCATGCCACCGTCCGGGTGAGTCTATCAGACATATTATCTCTGGTTGTTCTCGTTTGGCTAACGGCGAGTATTTGCACAGACATAACCAAGTAGCCAGGATTATTCACCAGCAACTTGCTTTGAAGTACAACCTAGTGGATTCTGAGGTACCGTATTACAAGTATGTGCCCGACCCAGTTCTCGAAAATGACCATGTCACGTTGTACTGGGATCGGTCTATCATTACTGACCGGACTATTGTAGCCAATAAGCTGGATATAGTGGTGATAGACCGATTAGCGCGCCGCGCAGTGATAGTCGACGTCACCATCCCGCATGACGAGAATCTCGTGAAAGCTGAGAAAGAGAAACAAATCAAATATCTCGACTTAGCACACGAGGTTGTCGACATGTGGAATGTGGACTCAGCTGTCATTGTGCCGATGGTCGTGACCGCCAATGGTCTTATAGCCAAAAGCTTCGACGACCATCTGTCGAAGCTGTCGTTGCGCGGTTGGATCAAGGGCCTGATACAGAAGGCAGTACTCCTCGATACGGCTCGCATTGTGAGGAGGTTCCTGTCTCTGGAGCCCTAACCACCGGTAGCTTGGACCCTGTTCCCGACACCGGCGGACAACTATTTTTTATATTTTTAAATGTTTTTTTTATGTTTTTTTAAAGAAATATTTAAAAATGTAATTTATATGTGATATTAATGAATAAACGAAATAATAATAATAACCCCATCGCCGTATCTTTACGTTGACGTCGTGGTGGGGCTTGCGTGCTCCAATATACTCTAGGTCTGTATCGGTGAAGTTTGCTTTGCCGTAATATGCCGAGGGTGAGGGGCCAGACTAAGAGAGATACAATCCGCAGTACAGTTTTGTGGCGAACTGTTGGGCATTCATTAGCGACCCCACGGACCCGATCTCCCGGGAGAATTCTTGTTCTTCATCTCCGGCTTGCCTTTATTGGCCGGCCGTAGTGAACACTGACGAGGAACTGAGCTCCCACCTCTCTCTTGCCTTTATTGGCTGGCTTGAGTGGAGATTCGCAAGAGCAAACGTGCTCGGGAGAAGGATGTATAATCCAGTAAGGTGCTGGTAGGGATCTTGACCGTACTTCCGGGATTGTCCTGATAGCCGTGGTATACCTCTCCACTCCTTAAGCACCTCAGGATATGTTGCCCTCTTGTTGCTACGTCACTTCGTGCTAGCGACCGTTTATGGGGGCCCATTTATTGAGTGTGCAAGTCACCCCCTGCCTTTTGTCGATGGATATTAATAACATTGTTTAAGCAGGGGCCATAGTCTTAACATAGTTCCTGGTAACCAGTCCACTTAAGACTCCAAAAACCATAGCCTTATATCTTAGTTTTCCGTATGTCGCAATAGTTTTCCACCAACCGGGGGTTGTCCTTGGATGCACTAGCATAGTGCGTACAGGGATAATCACCGGTTTGTACAACTTCCCATTAAAAGCGTCTAAAAGGGCCTCTGCGAGTTGGTTTCGGCTCCTCGTACGCCTTCCAAAGGTCCAGGACCTTAGGATGCTGAGATAAATAAATGTATAAAAATAATAATAATATTTATTTCTCACCACAATATAAGGTACATTTACATAGTATAAAGAAAGCAATACATAACTGCAGTTTTACAATTACAATGTTATATTGTGGGAGACTGGTGCCTAAGCTAGACGTAAGGCCTGTATTTCAGGACACCAGGACTCCCTCTCATTCGGAGATAGTAACGTTTTTATACATTATGTACTCTCACATTATTAAATGCGGTAGGTTACTTATAACAGATCATGTTTACAATAAAATAGTTAAATTCAGTGTTAGTATTTAAGTGAATATAAGTTGTGTTTGGGTGTATGTGTGTGATGGTATGTGAGGGTGTGTGTGTGTGTGAGAGGGTGAGGGTGTGTGTATGTGTGTTTATGAGGGAATATGACTGAGATTAGGAAAATTATTGTTCGAATAGTGGGTTGATTTATGAACAGGATGCAGTTGAGTTAATTTAAAAGAGAATAACAATGGTAATTTAATAACCGGAAAATGGTATAGTGTTTTGTTAGCAAGTTACATCTGAGTTGCAAGAAGTTTTTCTGTGTCGTCATAGTTTAACTCCTGGAGCCAATTCCTTACTTTAATTTTGCACTTTTTGCTGGTGAGACTATAAACAGACAGCTTCCTGTTTATGCTATTGTATAGAAAGCGACCCAGGTAGCAAAAGAAGCGTTTAGAAAAAACAGTAGTGAGTCTTTCATGATGGCGGTCTATGGGATCAAATCTTCTTTTACCATGTGACAGTAAGGGATTGAATGAAGTGAGTCCATGCTGTTTTAGGACCGTTTGCAATATAAACAGCTGACGGACAGTTAAAACTTTAGTCTCTTTGTATAAGAGTGCTGTGGGATATTGGAATGGCAGGAAGGAAGACACCTTCAAAACAGCTCTCTGCGTTCTTTCCAGTACTAGGATTGTGTATTTAGGCGCACCACCCCAAGATGTTATGCAGTAGGTCAATACGAGCCGTGTCAAGGAGTACCGCTTTCTGAATCAAGCCCTTGATCCAGCCGCCTAACGCGAGCCTCGGTGTTGGTCGAAGCTCTTGGCTATTAAGCCAATTCCCGACACGACTATCGGTACAATGATCGCCAAGTCCACATCCCACATGTCGATAACCTCGCGAGCCAAGTCAATATACTTAATTTCTTTATCTTTCTCGGCTTTCACGAGGTTCTCGTCATGTAGAACGGAAATGTCAACAATCATTGCACGCCTCTCGCTTCGGTCCACCACCACTATATCAGGCTTATTGGCTACAATAGTCCTGTCAGTGATGATGGGCCGATCCCAGTACAAAGTGATATGACCATTATCAAGAACTGGGTCGGGCTCATACCTGTAGTACGGCACTTCCGATTCCACAAGAGAGTATTTTAGAGCAAGTTGTTGATGGATAATCCTGGCTACTAGGTTGTGCCTATGCAAGTACTCTCCTTTAGCTAGACGAGATTTGATTCTCCCGGACGGCGACATGCCCGACAGATGTCAATTGTGCCGTCCTTTACAATACATTTCCGGTAGTTATTTGTCATGATAACTTCGTCCATAATTGCACAGACAAAACCTTCGGTTTCCCCAAAGAGGTCACCGAAACCCCGTTATTATTATTTCTTTATTGTAAGGCAACTAAGGCCCACAGATAAAATACATTATATTACAAATTTAATAACAAAATAAACTAATACACATTAAAATATCACAAAAATTAAACTACACTTCTGGACACATCTATTGGCCCACCTTGTAATTTCAGTTTCGTTTGGTCCTAGCTAAAATTTTATATTAGGTCGAGCAAAAAGTTTTTATGCAGTTTTGAACCTGGCACATTCACAATTTCATTCAATAGTCTTTTTTTGAATTTCGAACACAGAATTTAAAGAAACAAAAGACAATTTGGAGCCTGTTTGTTGATATCAAACAATCGAATACTAAGAAAACTTGGTTTTATTGGTTTACTTGGATTTAATTCTTGAAAAAGTGATTGATATCTTTGGTTTTGCAACAAACATTACTTATTCTTAACATTAAGGTGAGGTTCTATCAATAATCTATGGATACTTCACCTGAAGTCGCCGCCCAAGCTGTGGCACTTATTCAGGCCGGACACAGCCAAAGAAACGTCAGTGCTCAACTTAATTTAAGTCGATCTGCGGTCCGAAATGTTTATCGGAGGTACCTAGAGACTGGCGGCTTTGTTCGTCGCCAAGGAAGGCCACGATCTCGGGTCACAACTGAAAGGCAGGATCGATTCATCGTGACGACCAGCTTGAGAAATCGTCACCTTACCTCCATTGAGATACAAAACCAACTTCGCAACTTCCACGGAGTATCTGTGAGCGCTCGAACTGTTCGGAGAAGGTTAAAAGAACGCGATATGGTACCACACAAGCCAGCTAATGGGCCCAAACTAACGCGAGCCCACCGAACAGCGCGCCTTCATTTCGCACGCAGTCATTTAAATTGGACACAGCAAGATTGGAGCCGTGTACTCTTTTCTGATGAGTCTAAAATTGTGTTACTTGGCAATGATGGAAGGAAGAAGGTCTACCGACGTAAGGGAGAGCGTTTCGCACAATGCTGCTTTAAAGAGAGGGTTGCTTATGGCGGTGGCTCATGGACTGTCTGGGGCGGTATATCCGCGAGCGGCAAAACTCAACTTGAGGTTGTTACAGGACCACGGCTGCCAACATTAAATGCTGAAAGGTACATTCGTGAGTGCTTAGAACCTCACGTGATACCATACGCGGACTATGTGGGCCCAAATTTCCTTTTTATGCATGATAATGCAAGAGCCCATGCGGCCGGCATCGTCAGGGAATATCTTCGGGATGTGAACATCACAGTTATGGACTGGCCAGCCAGAAGCCCAGGCATGAACCCCATTGAGCACATGTGGGACGAGCTAAAAAGACATGTTAGGGCTCGTCAGCCAGTTGCCCAGACGATGCAGGAGTTGAAAACTGCCATAGAAGAGGAATGGGAGATGATCCCTCAAAATTTCATAGAGCGGTTGATAAACTCTATGCCTAATCGTATGAGAGCTGTGGTAGATGCCCATGGAGGCAACACGCGTTATTAAATTAAACCTTTATTTGATAAAACATGTTTTTTATTCAAAAATCAATTGCCTTTAACAAGGCGCATATCCGACTTGTTAGGCGTAGCTCCATGTCGTATGGTATTCTGAATTCAAATTTAAAACAATACGATCGAAAAAGATGGTAAAATGTATCAGGTTTAAAACTGCATCAACAGTTTTTGTTCAATCTAGCAATCATATTTCGGTAGGGGCCATCGAAACCTAAACTCTAAGGTGGGCCAATAGATGTGTCCAGAAGTGTATAATTATACACGTAACATCAACGTCCTGTTCCGCTGCGTGGTGTCGCGTAGCCGTCCTCGGGAACGTCGATACACGACACCTTTCGGCCAAAAGTCCTCTTTCAAAAAGGTCTGTAGATGGTGACGGTAACGACTTGAAGTTATGAATATAGAATGACAAATATAGAGTGTATAGTTGGTGAAAAAGGAAAAAAGGCTAAAGAAAACATGGATGGATTGTGTAAAGAATTATAATAATGAAAGAGAACGGAGTACTGACTTCTTAATCACTGGATTATGTGATGGTTGACAGGACGGATTGGAAACGAAACGTATTGCGACGACCCAACCCCAAGTTAAATGAAACAAAGGCAAGAAGATAAAGGTATTTGTTAAATGCATGATGTTGTAAACCACCAGATGAAAAAGAGTAAAATATACTGAAGTCTATATTTTTAGATGTTTACGATACATTACATGTCTCTAGCCTTTTCCCAATTAGATTGGGGTTAGCTTCCAGTATTATTGTATGTGGAATACACAGGTATTCCATGGTGCGAGTTCCTATCAGACCTCTATAACTCAGTTACTGGGCAACATGATACTCCTAGGATAAACGATTGTATTGTATTTCGGGCTGGTGTCCCCAACTCCACGACTAAAGCGAGTATTTTGCGTACGGGTGTACGGGTGTGGTGGGACAAATGTGTCATTCGATCCACCTCAGCTCCTCAAAGAAGGCCAGCAGCGCCTTGGTGTCACTCACCATTTCACGGAGGGTACCTGGGTTTGTTCCGTATGGTGTCCGGACGTAAAGAATAACACCATCCCATCACTTCCCGAGGGTGTCGTAAGAGGCGACTAAGGGACATACCAGAGAACGGGCAGCAGCATCCTCTGTGCATTACAAGAACCAAACTGCGATCGCCAACCCGTCTGCCAAGCGTGGCGATTATAGCAACCCCCCCCCCCCCCCCAAAATGAAAAGCAAAATGAAAAAATGGCCCCTAGTGCCCGGCAGCCCGTCTACTCTTGACTCCGGTAGCGGTCAAGGCCACGACGAGGCAAGGGGTGCGAAGAATCTCCGGATGAGATCTGGCTACCCATCTATAAAACGACTGGACCTGGCAACTTTTAACACGCATACACTGAGGACTGACGAGAAGATCACCGAACTTGAGGAGGAATTGAGCAGGTTGCGATGGAGTATTGTGGGATTGTCTGAAGTCCGAAGACAGGGGGAGGATACGATAATTCTCAAATCCGGTAACCTGCTCTATTTCCGGGAGGGTGACCAGCAGTCCCAGGGTGGTGTCGGGTTTATCGTCCACAGGTCCCTTGTGAACAATGTGGTGAAGATCGAGAGTGTGTCGACCAGGGTGGCGTACCTTATACTCAGAATATCATCAAGATATTCGCTGAAGGTCATACAGGTCTACGCCCCGACCTCGACACATCCCGACGACGAAGTAGAATCCATGTATGAGGATATATCAAGAGCCATGCATGGTTCTAAGACTCACTTCACCGTGGTCATGGGGGACTTTAACGCGAAACTGGGCAAACGAGACGGTGACGAGCTGCGAGTGGGGCAATTTGGATTTGGACGTCGGAATCACCGGGGACACCTACTGGCTAGCTTTATGGAGAAGGAGGGCCTCTATATGATGAATTCCTTCTTCAAAAAGCGTGAGCATAGAAGGTGGACCTGGCAAAGTCCTGACGGTGCAACTAGAAATGAGATTGACTTCATCCTGTCGACAAAAAAGCAAATATTCGATGATGTCTCTGTGATCAACGCGGTGAAAACTGGAAGTGATCACCGCGTGGTAAGAGGCACATTGAATATTAACATTAAGCTTGAAAGGTCTCGACTGATGAAGTCTACGCTCCGTCCAGCACAGATCCAGATCCAAACCCCGAGAGCTTTCAGCTCGAACTCCACAATCGTTTCGAGTGCCTAGGACGCTCCGTGGATGAATATAACGATGGGTTCGTGGAAACTGTCCATACGGTCGGATCTAAGTTTTTCAAGACTCACCGTACAAATAAGAACAAGAGGCTCTCTGATCCGACCCTCGAGTTAATGAAGAAGAGGCGTGAGATGATTCTGCAGTCTTCAGACGATGCGTGCATATACCGGCAGCTCAATAGACAAATCTCAAAGTCCCTGAAACGCGACCTTCGCCACTTTAATACCGCAAGGATTAAGGATGCGATTGAGCGGAATAAGGGCTCTAAAGCACTAGATCTGTCTATTGGGCAAAGCCAGCTCACGAAACTAAAGACCGACGATGGCAGAGTCATATCCACCAAATCGGAGCTTCTGGGAGAGATCGAGGCTTTTTATGGACAGTTATACACGTCTATCGCTAAACCCGCTGCAAATCTAGTAAACGACCCAAGAGCTAGATTGACTCGACACTATACCGAAGATATCCCGGACGTCAGCCTGTACGAGATTAGGATGGCTCTGAAGCAGCTGAAAAACAACAAGGCGTCGGGTGAGGACGGAATTACGGCCGAACTCCTGAAGGCGGGTGGAAAACCGGTCCTTAAGGGGCCTTAAGGACCGGTTTTTTCAGAAGCTATTTGATTCCGTCATACTCGAGGGAAAAACACCACAGGCGTGAAGCAGGGGCGTGGTGGTACTCTTCTTTAAGAAGGGCGATAATGCCCTGCTTAAGAATTACAGGCCCATCTCGCTTCTGAGCCATATCTACAAGCTGTTTTCCAGAGTCATCACGAATCGTCTCGCGCGCAGGTTCAACGACTTCCAGCCTCCCGAACAAGCCGGATTTCGAAAAGGCTTCAGCACCGTGGACCACATACATACGCTGCGGCAGGTTATACAGAAGACTGAGGAGTATAATCAGCCTCTCTGCTTAGCGTTTGTGGACTACGAGAAAGCCTTTGATTCGATTGAAACTTGGGCTGTACTGCAGTCTCTCCAACGGTGCCAAATTGACTATCGGTATATCGAAGTGCTGAAGTGTTTGTACAAAAACGCCACTATGTCAGTCCGACTACAAGACCAGACCTCGAAACCTATCCTCTTGCAGCGGGGCGTGAGGCAGGGAGACGTTATTTCTCCGAAACTGTTCACGGCAGCAATGGAGGATGTCTTCAAGGTTTTGGAATGGAGAGGGCTAGGCATTAATGTCAATGGCGAGTACATCACTCACCTTCGGTTTGCCGATGACATAGTAGTCATGGCTGAGACTACGGAAGAGCTCAGTACAATGCTTGGTGACCTCAGTAGAGCTTCCGAAAGAGTGGGACTTAAAATGAACATGGACAAAATCAAAGTCATGGTAAACAGCCATGTAGCACCCACTCCTATCAAGATCGGGGACTCTACACTCGAAGTTGTAGACGACTACGTTTACCTGGGACAGACGGTCCAGTTGGGAAGGTCTAACTTCGAGAAAGAGATCAATCGTCGAATCCGACTCGGCTGGGCAGCGTTCGTGAAGCTGAGCGGTATCTTCGCGTCCAATATACCACAGTGTCTCAAGACGAAAGTCTATGACCAGTGCGTGTTGCCAGTGATGACATATGGCTCCGAAACGTGGTCGCTTGCAATGGGCCTCATCAGAAGACTTAAAGTCACCCAAAGGGCAATGGAAAGGGCTATGCTCGGAGTTTCCTTGCGTGATCGAATCAGGAATGAGGATATCCGCAGGAGAACCAAGGTTACCGACATAGCACGAAGAATCGCCAAACTAAAGTGGCAATGGGCAGGGCACATTGCTCGCAAAACAGATGGCCGTTGGGGCCGAAAGGTTCTGGAATGGCGACCACGTACTGGAAGACGTAGCGTTGGAAGGCCTCCTACAAGGTGGACCGATGACTTGGTAACGGTTGCGGGAGTCCGATGGATGCGAGACGCACAGGACCGTTCATTGTGGCGACACTTGGGGGAGGCCTTTGTCCAGCAGTGGACGTCTTTCGGCTGAAATGATGATGATGATGATGATGATGACCTGGGTTTCCGAAGTACTTTGCCCTGTATTCAGCGATCACTGGGCAGCTTAGAAGCAGATTAGCTGCTGTCTTGTTCTCCTCCATGCAGGTTCTGCAGAGTGGGCTGTCAGTAACTCATATGACAGAGAGGTGCTTATTAAAGGTCTCGTGGCCAGTTGTATCGGCCGTCACTTTGCGCAACTGAGGTTTAGTCGATCGTAGGGCTTGTTTTGTGAAGTGACCATCAATGAAGGGAAGTGCCTCTTTGGCCTGCCTGCACTCTCTTTGGTCTACCCATAGATTGTGGTGTAGGTCTCTGGTGTGTTTCCTTACCAGATTGCGTAGGTATCCAAAGGGGAGCGGCGAAATGGGTTCAGGCCCTATCGCTGCCATACTCGATCCCCTTCTGGCGAGTTCGTCTGCTGCATCGTTGCCTCGGGACTCATTGTGTCCTTTGATTCATTGAATGGTTACTTGGTTGTGTTAACCCACCTGGTTAAGGCGTTGGTGACACTCGTAAATCAGCCCCTAGTTAACTGTGTGGCTGTTCAGCGCTTACAGGACCGCCATGCTATCCGAGAGTATGTGTATTGAGTGGTCTTTAACTTTCCTGGTTTCAATGGCTAAGGATGCTAAGGAAATTCCCAAGCACTCAGCCTAGAACACTGTGTTATGAACCCCCAATGGTGTGGCTATGTCAATGTTGAGATTCTCTGAGAAGACTCCCGCACCCGTGCCATTACCTGTTTTGGATCCATCAGTGAAGATCCGCGGCTCTGCAGGGCATAGCCCTTCGCAGCGATGATCTTTATGCAGGTATCCGGTCGTTGATTGCTTACGTTATGGGAAGCTCATTATTGAGTTCCACGAGCAGAGCGGTGTTTAGTGTTTCTCTCTTACCCCAGAGATCCAGTGTTTTGAGGTGTACTGTCACCATCATCGCTTCCTGTTGTATGAACAGGTGGAGTGGGAGAAGTTTGCCTTCTTGCATGCTGCATGCTTAAAGTAAGCAACCTGGTTTGAAAATATAGTAATTAAAACAGTGTTATAATGACTGTACGGAAACATAATACTTCGAACAAATGTTATTTCGGCTAAGAATAACATCGGTGAAAAGTTTTTCGACCAAATAAAACGTCGGAGTAACGAAAAAAAATCTAATTGATAAATAGGTCAACTGATACAGTGGCGGACGTGACTTCTATGAAATAAAAAAATAACGAAAGGATAATAGTTGAAAAGTTTTAGGCGAAATGAAATTTAGTCAAATATTTTTCGAACTTAGGTACCCCACGTTTCAACGTCTGAACAGATTTCTCTGAAACTTAGCACACGGGTGAAACTAGATTGTCCGGACTAAGCCATTAGGAGATAATAATATTATGATACTTTTATACCGTTCGTAATATTTTTTTAATTGGTATAAACTAGTACTTACTTGACTGCGATCCCACCTGATGGTAAGCAGTGATGCAGTCGTTGATTGTGAGGCGCACTGGTTTATTCAGAGCCTATTCACTCTAGCCTTGAAAACACCTAAATTATAATCAGACGGGAAGACCGCAGCAGGCAAATTGTTCTAGTCCTTCGATTGCCGCTCTCATAGTAATTTATTCACAGGATACGTTTCGACGACGAAATTCTTCCCGCATGTCTAGATGTTGGCTTCCATGATATATCCCTAGCAGAAATAGCTGGGGTACCAAGCTTGAATAGTGAAGAGGCCGAGACTACGTTGAATGAGACGGAGATCGCTACGAATGAAACAAAGGTAGACAACATCGGCATGCAAACGGTGAGAGATGATTTTACCAACTTATTCAAAAAATATTAAAAATGAAGGAGAATGAAAGTTACCTTTTTCGAGCTATGTAACTCGAAAAATCGCCAAACTTAAGTGGCAATGAGCAGGGCACATTGCTAGCAGAACAGATGGTCGATGGGGACGAAAGTTTCTGGAGTGGTGACCACGTACCGGAAGACGCAGCGTTGGAGGGCCTCCCACAAGGTAGACCGAACACCTGGTGAGGATCGCGGGAATCCGATGGATGCGAGACGCATAGGTGCGGTCGTTATGGCAACACTTGGGGGAGGCCTATGTCCAACATTGGACGTCTTTCGGCTGAAATAATGATGATTCAAAAATACATCTTTGAAAAATATTTTTTCTTTTACATCGTGTCTATGATCAAGACTATGTATAGGAAAAGATCATAAGAATATTTGTGGGTACGTTTCGAAAATTAATGATTACGGAAATTTTGTTTAGGTATTAAAAGAAAACATCCTCAAGTGACTTTGTAAATAAATAAAATACTCACAGTTGAAGATGACAAAACAAATATCATAAAATATCGATGACTAGTGACCCGGCGAACTTCGTACCGCCCAGTACCGTAATAGTCGAAAAATAGTCAACATATTTGCCATTTAGCAAAATTTCAAAAGATTACGCCATCTACTGGCATTACCAGAACCAGCATACCTAATTCACTTTAAAATTAGATTTTAATTAGAGATGGCGTTGTCTTCGGTTTTTTTCGTAAATTTTTCCATATTTTCTCACCGTTTAAACCTTCCCTGGATTATCACGAATATTTCAAAAACCATAATTAGCCAAATCGGTCCAGCCATTCTCGGGTTTTAGCGAGACTAACGAATAGCTTCAATCCTTTATTTCTATATCACATGTGTTACATAAGATCTTAAAAATAGTTATACAAGTGCACATGGACCCTGTCGTTCACAGCAATTTCATAAAGGTAAGCAGGTACAATTTTAAGAGAACAAAGTTATAATTAGAAAAAAAAAATCGGATATACAACTCAAATTAAATGAAATACAAATGTCACTAACATAATAGATAAAAATAATAAATGTCATAATTTTTTTTATCGCATAATAGATGTAATCGCTTAATAGATAGCGGTCAAGCGCGAATCTATCAAGAATAAAAAAATAGTAAATGTCATAAACTCATTAAATGTCAAAATACATTCTTTCAGTCGTCAGAACTAAATGTCAAAATAAATTAATTATAAATGTCAAAATAAATTAATTATAAATGCCAAAAATACATTTACTACAAATACCAAAAGAATTCATTACAAACGTCAAAATAAATTCATTACAAATGTCAAAATAAATTCATTGATAATGTCAATATGATCCACAAGCTATTCATTTTTATAAATATACTAGCTGAGCCGGCAAACGTTGTTCTGCCATATAAATAAAAAAAAAAAAAATAGATGTTGGCCGATTCTCAGACCTACTCAATATGCTCACAAAATTTCATGAGAATCGGTCGAGCCGTTTCGGAGGAGTTCAAGTTCGAACACCGTGACACGAGAATTTTATATATTAGAAGATATAGATAATACCCATAGATTTTAAAAGATGCGACTTGTAATTTAGACAACACATTTCGATCGCCGAAGGCGACTGGAAATGAACAAATAAATCTAAAAACAATGTTTAAAATATATATTTTCTGTTTCCAGGTCTTCGTAGATAAATTAGATCGAATAATATGCAAAGGAGCATATAAACCACACAATAATCTAATACACGGTTACGATCATAAGACGCAAATGTGCTACGGAGCGCGGAAAAATGGTGGCAACACATGCAAGGTAATTACTAAACCTAGCAAAGCCTTGAGTAATGAGACACAATTATTCATTTATAGGGGGAATGATATCGTGTAATTTAAATATTATTTTCAACTGTCCTTGTGCCCGATGGCACTAGTTTTCGACCTAAGATGTACCTATCCCAAATTAATGCTATAGGATAAACAACATGGGAAAAAGTGTCCCACCCTTGTAGCAATTTTTCTCATATATCAAATGAAAGAGCGTAAAAAATATATAATTTATTGTAAGGCAGTAAATGTGTGAATAAGAAGAGAAAAAAGTTATTAATCCATAATGATAACAGAAACATAATAAATTATTTTGAGCATAATAATATATTACATGCTTAAATAAATAATAATTACGACCAAGTATCGCGCCAGTCTACACTAAACACTAAAACACCACAAAGCGTATAAGGAGTATAAGGGTCGACGGTGCGACAAGAGTGCGCCCGCCAGGGCACCCGTCGCGTGACGTCGCGCGTGTGTTGTGTGTGACGGTCCCCGTCACGGAAACCGGAATATTACTTGCGCAGTGTTGCTAGTTCAAATTTAACGGTGTGCATGTAGTCGTGTCGATGGAGAATTATAATGTATTATTACGTAGCAAAAGGGCTCGGGGTGCGGCTCCCCGCGACGGGTGCACGCGCGGTGGACCGCGACTGAACACTTTTGTATGGGACCGCACGGGGGACCGCTTAACGCAGCGGCGGCCCTAAGTGTGGAGGTGACAAAACAGACTTATACTGACTAAAATCCATTTGTGTTCTTCTGTTATTGTCCTTTGCGTTCCTGGCCCACAGCAAGTCTTTGAAAAGCCTGAGGCCCTAGCGGGTGTCAGCCCCACTGGGCCCTATATGGTTTTGCTGTCAACTCTTTGAGGTGCACGTATATCACTACGCGCCATCGACTCGGACTCGGTCCTTACCGGACGGCCGGACGGCGAGCTACCGATTACTCGTCGTCCGCAAACCCGCGTCTATGGTGGCCGAGGAACGCCCTGCGACCCCGGGCGTCTTCTCTGGCGGGCGTGAGGATGTCCGTTACCTCACAGCTGCGGCCATCTCCTTTGCTCGCATTACTGCTTTAGAGAAGGAGGTAACCGTTTCCCATTCCTTGACTGGCCTGTTGGTCTAGTGGTTAGTGGCCCTGACTGCTATGCCGGAGGTCGTGGGTTCGATTCCCACCCAGGACAACAAATGTTCGACAAATGTTTGTGTGATGACCACGATCATTTGTTCTGTGTCTGGGTGTAATTTATTTATAGTATGTATGTATTTAGAAATATATAAGTATGTTTATCAGTTGTCTAGTACTCATAACACAAGCTCTGCTTAGCTTGGGACTAGACGGCGGCGGTGTTGTGTGATAGTTGTGGAATATTATTACATTATTATTATTATTATTCCTTCTCGCTCCAGACCAGACCATGGCCTAAACCAGGACCGGACGCGATAGGTTGTCGCGGTCGATCGCTTCCACGAGGACACGGTAGATGTCCACCAAAGCAGGGCAGACTTCCACCATTATGCTCCACCGTACCACAGGGCGCTCCGCACATTAGTGACACCCTGGCCTTTTTTCCACCTGAATCCGAAATAGGAACCTCCTCCTTACTGGCCGTGTCCGGTAAGGACCGGCATCAGGCGGAAGGACGCCACGGTGCCTCTCTCAGATGATATTCTGAATAACATATTACTGAAAGATAATTTGTTACTATGAATATCATTTATTTTTTGGCATATTATGGCCCACAGTGGTAGACTAGTTGGGACGGGGTCCATACATATTTACCCATTGCTCTTTCTTAGTGCTCACTTCTGTAACAAAGAACTCTCGAACTTTTCAAGCTTCCAGACTAAGCAGTTTAGGCTGTCCATTGTCTGTTAGTGAATTAAAGTTTTTTTTAGTAATAAGTGGAGTAGCAGTCACTGGATGTTGCTGCTGAATGCCTTTTACGAAATCTTCTGTTACCTTGTAGTTTATGTTGATGATATTGATAAATTTGTGTATCCTTACCAAGATAAATACGTATTTAAGTACAAATATATCTATCCTTGTTTAACATTGGGCATTAACTTACTTGCACAAGAGTTACTTATTTCTTCTTTGTTTGCAGCGTGTCAGCGGTAGTCCATTACAAATAGATCAATTCAGATGTCAATATACAATACTTGGCGTAACGGGGCATTCTCCAGATTGTGGGAAACCAGGAGTTCCTGACATTTACACCAGAATACAGAGCTACGTCCCTTGGATTGAAAGCATCGTGTGGCCCGAAAAAGACTGAACAAATTTATCGCTATTCAATAAAATAATGTATGTTTAATTTACAAGTTTTTTTTTATATCTATATTGTGGTGACTTTCAATCAAAATTTTCGTGCAAACAAACGTCGTCGATTTTCGTTCAAACTGTTGTTGAAACTCATTATACAAGGGGGGAACACACGGAATTAAAACAAATCGCTCGTTTTACAGCAGTATATTTAATATACTCGTAACTTAATATAACGGCATTTGCTACTCAATTTCTTTTATGGGTAGCGTTGATATCCAGAGACACCAAACGCTGAATATCCATCCTTCTGAATGCGGCCGTTGTTGTAAAGTCGACCACCATCATTGGAAGACGGAAAAGCTAGTATTCCTGAATACCCAGAGGATAAAGACCCGTCATCTAAGCTTTCATCGTACAAATCATCTCCATAGTTGAATTCACTACCTGTATAGGCGGCCATAACAGCACCCATGCCCTGACCATCGTTACCGCCCACCATAGATTTTCCAGTAAAAGGTACACGTCCACCGATGCCAATGGCTCCACCTGCCCCTCCACCAATGCCAATGGCTCCACCTGCCCCTCCACCGATGCCAATGGCTGCGCCTGCCCCTCCACCGATGCCAATGCCTCCACCTGCCCCTCCACCAAAGCTAAAACCTCCACCTGTTTGCTTTCCATAACTCGTACCATAGTTTGACCCTCCAATGGCTCCACTATAGCCCAAGCTAAAACCACCATTCCCAAATATCTTCTTTTCGCCACCAACACCGAGGTTGACAAAATTGTTAAGGTGACCCTGATTACTATCGGAGAAACTAATTGCGTGAGACTGAGATTGAGAATTAATTTGAGTTTGGCCAATACCATTCATCTGCATTTGAGTTTTCGCTTGAGCCTCTGCTTGGGCCTTTGCTTGAGCCCTTGCCTTGGCTTCAGCTTCAAGACGAGCTTGTGCAACAATTTGGTTTTGTAATACAGCCTGAGCTTTGGCTTCTGCCTCTACTTGGGCTTGAAAAATTGCCTGCGCTTTTGTTTTTGCTTCAGCAAGCGCTTTGGCATGAGCTTCAATTTCGGCTTGCGCATCAGCTTGCACATCCACTTCGTAGCTAAACTGGTTGCTATTAAAATTATTGTTCAAAGAAAATTGACTATTTGTTTTAGATTCTGCCATCTCTTGTATTTTCTTCCAGGCATCATACATCTTGGAATTGCTATTGGTATTTTTTTCAAATTGTGTCTTGAAGTTATTGTTGTCAATTAAATATTTTTGAATATCTAGACCACCGTTTTTAGTAATTTCGAAATTAAATTTGTTGGAATCTTCCTTGATCGCATTCACATCGAATTTATCAAAAGTATTAACTTTGAATTTACTGTCACCTTTCTTTATTTTATTTATATCAAACTTACTTTCAGCATTGAAATTTAAATTACCTTCATTAATTTTGAATTTACTGATATCGATGTTTAATTTACTATCCCCTTCAAATTCGTGTTTAAAATTGTTTTCACTATTTAAAATGTTTTCAATGTTAAAATTGTGAACTTGCATATTATCGAAGTAAAATTTGTAACCCCTAATGATATCTTCAATGTCAAACAATATCGTCCCTTTGTATTTAATGCTCAAGTTTTTGCCATCTCTACTGCTAAAACAAATGAAACTAACTTCCTCATTGGCTGCTCCTTGACAGGAGCAGCTGTCCGTTTTGCCCAAAAGCTGAGATTGTTTAGGGAAATTAGACTTGACTAAAGCTGATACACCAGCAAACGCTGTGTTGTTACCAATTCCACCTTCATGTAAAATGCTGCCATTAGAATCGCCGTTTTCAGCACTGCTAGCGCCAGCCATAGCAGAATCAATTTCACTAGTATCGCCATTTCTTGTATTACTATATCCAGGGGCTGCAGCGTAGGCTTTACGTGATTCTGGATATAGGGGTTTACGTAGGTTTGCTGATTTCGTAAATTTCGTTCCACTGCCTGTCCTGTAGTAGTCTTGTTGACTTGTACGTCTTTCACCATCAGTGTAAGCTGTTTCATAGTATTGATTTGCTCTGCTCACATTATCCGGATCTCCATAATATCCTCTTCGGTTATTGCTGTTCGGTTCCTCGTAATTACTCCTGCCATGGTTGTCTGATTCACTGAGATCAACAGCATAACATATTGTAATCTGATTGAGAAAGAGGATTAACTGTGAAAAACAGATAAAAAATACTAGTAAATACCAAGATGGTATATAGAATAACCATATTCATCATTAAGTTGTAATAATAAATACAACTCAATGTGGTGTAACTTAACTTGTCTTTATCGTATTACTTAACAGAATGAAGCCAAAGAGTTCTAGAGACAAAATTGATGCATTATCAAAAATATTAATGATCAAGAATTTAAATTCTTCATCATTATCATCACTGCAGTATGACAGACTGTAAGTAAAGGAAAATATGTTATAGAAGAAGGGCAACCATTTTCCATAAAGTAATGATATTGAACTATAGTTGGGAATTACTTTAAAGACCTAATGAACATTGGCGACTGAAAGAAACCCTGAGATCGACTGGTAGAAAATGCCTAAGGCATTAAGTCCGCTTTTGTACGAGCACAGTGTTTCATTAGTGTACAAAGTTTTAAATAAATTGGAATAAAAATAAATAAATGTGAGAAGCTTGGGATCGGTCATTGGCCAAATACTTGAACTTGAAGACGCCCTATTTCCAACAGTGGAAGCTTTTCTATAAGCAATAACAACAACAATAACAATAATAATTTTTATTCAGGTCAAATATACCCATTTACAGAATCAAAATTCATCAATACATTAATTAGTTAGTTTATTAGTTTTCAATGAAAATATATTGTACTGTGTAATTCATAAAAATATGAAAGTAACTCTGTAATAAGATGGGACAAGGGCAGGAAGATGATGATGATGAAAGTAACTCTGTCTGTCTGTTATGCTTTGATGGTTAAACTTCTGAACTGACTGTATAGGCTACTTTTTATCTGACTTTGACTTCGCATCCACAATCGAGATTCACGATCGAATTGAAGTCGCTGGTAAAAGCTAGTAGATAATAAATTAGATTCTTGAGTGATTAGAAAGAAAGAAAGAAAACACGTTTATTTTAGAACATGTTAAAGCAAGCGTGTCCCATGACGCCCATATAACTAGCACATATAGTCAACCTCATAATGTTCTCACGCTAGGGACTCAGACCCTACCTTTCTAGTAGAGGGAATAGGCCCCATCCTGCGAGTTTAGTGTGAGTTGGTAACCATATACTTACTTATTAAGATGAACAACTAAGATAAATAAGAAGCATTTCTTGACATTTCAAAAGTGCGTGTAAATGGTTTATTTGAAATAAATGCTTTTGAATCTTTGAATCTGCACGAAGAGTATTATATCTATTATCGTTTACCATCAGGTTAGAAAGAGATCAAGCAAAAATTTATCAGCAATATTAATATAAAATGACTTACCAGAATCTGACAAAGCCATAATGAGAATATGTTTTTCATTATTTAAATTTGTTCCAGAGCCGCGCCAAGTTTCGATGGTTCCCACTTATGATATGGGAGAAAATGGTTAACTTAAATGAACAATAAATTGGTTCCAACGGTAGAATTTGATTCGTCATTTGTCATGGTATTCCAAGCAAATAATTATTATCTGAAACATCTATATGATAAGAGTAATTAGTTAACTGTTATTTCTTTAATTATTTTCGTTTGTTTTTACCGCTGCTTTGCCTGTGTAGTCAATGGTAATCATATACTCGCTATTACCATCTACTACCAATATGCTTCACGCATTTTTCTCATTGGTATCCTGCTTTTACATCAATCTGTCCAGAAGTTCGAATAATTTACCAGGTATTGATGGAATAATTGAATATATTTTGTACGATATGCTTCATCTTTGCTTTCATATGCTATTTAGTTCAGGGATGTTTCATTCAGTTATTGCATCAGACAGTTTTATTTCTTGCTTTGCTGATACTCTCCTTTTTTATATTATTAATTAGTGCAGTGTCTTCTTTTATAATGCAGAATTATTATTTATGGTCAACTCATTTTTGTCCTGGATGTATGTAGATCTTCTATTAGATTAGTTTATATATAGGTATGAGATAGAGGTTATATATACTCGTAGATGAGATTTTTAATGATTTTCAGCATATGCTGAGTTAGGCACCTTTTTGGCCTCGCATTGATTATAAGTTCCTTGTTTCATTATGTATTTTTAGTTTAGTTGTGTGGGACACGAAAAACGTTGTTTCTTTCTTTCTTTCAATACATTTTTGTTTGTATTTGAAACAGAAATATAATGGATTAATACACATGGACAAGTCAACTAGACTTGATACAACTGTAGGCCATTTAAACATTTGTTACCTGCTGTAATCGAACCTGCGATATGCAGTGCAGCAGGCAATCTTTCAACCACTGCTTCTGTCACTTTTTTGGGGTAGGCACCTTCAGGAAATTATATTGTACCCATTCAGTCTATTTGTTTGTTTACATTTAATTTATTTGAAAAAATACCATGCATTTCGGAGAGTGTGCGCGGGAATTACATGACTTGATTCCGCTATCACCTTCCTACCATCGGACAACCCGACGTACGGCGAATGTCAACCCACGTTGTTGATGACACCTCTACGGTCCGGACCAAACGTTACGTTTCATCGTTTATACCGTGTACATTGAAGGACTGGACCAGTTTGCCTGCAGCAGTGTTCCCGTCTGATTATAATTAGGCGTCTCCAAGTCTTAAAGTGAATAGGCTCTTAATTCATTAAACCCCAAGCGAAGCGCGTTCCCTCTCTCATTGTCTTTCTATTTTGTTTTGTCTCTAATTACAGTATTCGAAAGGTTAATAAACTAGTGCGATTCACCATCATCGATTGCATCACTGCTTACCATCAAGTGGGATTGCAGTCATGCACTAGTTTATATCATTAAACTATCAGGAAAACCATTCAATTTTCTTATTACCTACTTATCAGACATTAAATAATTGGGTTCCATTAGTTTTTACTCAATTACAATTATATAGGCTTCGCTTCATAATGGGTTTCCATGTGTTTCTAATTGAAATAATATGTTTATTAATAATTGATTACAACTATTATAAATGAATCAATTTATAAAGACAACTTTTAAATAAAATTATTTCAATTTAAAGGTAATTTGAGTTAAACTGCTTTTTTTTTTGAAGTGAGAAATCTTTTAATGATTTCTCCCACTCTAGGACGTAGAGCGGCGGAGAGGGCGTGTCAGACTTTCCTGCCTAAAACCACACCTGTTCCTTCAATTGCCCTGACTTGCGTTTGAATAAGCTGAGTTTCTGAGTTCAATTCCCGGTTCGGGACAAGTGTTATTGGGTATTCTACACCCAGAATGAAGATGGAACACGCTTCCTTAAAAATAACATATTTAGTCTTGACTTGAGTGACTTGATGTGAGTGTAGTCTAGGCATATATCTGCCTAACCCCTTGAGATATTAGGCTTGTAAGGCGTATTGTGATAATCATAGGTTGAGAACGAGCAGAGTGAGTTATTTTGGCAAACCCTATATTATAATTATTCATTACTAGCCGCTGCCAGCATCTTATAACCAAACAGCGGCGGTGATAGTAGAAAATTATCCCAAGGGAACATAATCCAATCCAATAAAGGGGATAAAGTTTCCTATGTGCTTTTTCAGGACATGGTCTACCAGTGTACCAAGTTCCATCGAAATCCGTTCAGTAGTTTTGTGTGAAAGAGTAACAAACATCCATACACACTTTCGAGTTTATATTTTTTTTTATTATTGATATGAATCGCCAAACTGAAGTGGCAGTGGGCAGGGCACATTGCTCGTAGAACGGATGGTCGATGGGGCCGAAAGGTTCTTGAGTGGCGACCGCGCACCGGAAGGCGCAGCGTCGGAAGGCCTCCCACAAGGTGGACTGACGACCTGGTAAGAGTCGCGGGAGTGCGGTGGATGCGAGACGTACAGGATCGGTCGTTGTGTAGACGCTTGGGGGAGGCCTATGTCCAGCAGTGGGCGACTTTCGGCTGAAATGATGATGATGATGATGAAACCAGTACTTGAGCAAGCTTTTCATTCCTTTGACGAATTTAAGACGATCTAAACTTTGACATGAATATTAATTTAGACTGTAGTTTATTGTGACTTTTTTTTATTTAATTTTTTTATGTGTGGTTTGGCTCCTTTTTAGGGTTCCGTACCCCAAAAGGAAAAACGGTACCCTTATAGGATCACTTTGTTGTCTGTCTGTCTGTCTGTCAAGACCCTTTATCTCGGGAACACGTGGAGGTATCGAGATGAAATTAAAACCATATACAGTATACTCAAGTCTACGGTCCCTTGAAGCTGTGAACAAATCAAACTTCTAAGTTAACGAAGAAAAAAGATACGGCCGTTTATGTCGCAAAAAACGTACACTCTGAAGGGAATTAAAATTCATAGGGTACTTCCCGTTGACCCAGAATCCTGAAATTAGGCATAAAGCAAGGTCTTACAGCAAAGATATAGGAATAAATGTAAAAACAGTAAATCTGTTGTTACATCATAAAAAAAACTTTTTTGCGATTCGGAAAAATCTTCGAGATTCCATTCGGGAATTAAACTATTTACATAGGTAAGTTGGTACGGAACCGTCAGTGCGCGAGTTCGACTCGCACTTGCCCAGTATTTTTTATTTTATTTTATTGGTTTGTATTTTTTTATTATTTGACGTTGTTTAATAATGTAACGTATTTTTAATAATAACAAACATAAAACAAAACCTGGAGCACAGGCGTAGGGTAGCCAGCCTTTCGGTATTCTACTTATAGGATGCGTTTTGGAGAGTGTGTGCGGAAATTAAATGACTTAAGTCATTCCGCCATCGCCTTTCTAAAGTCATAAGGACATCCCGACCTACGGCGAGTGACAACCCTTACATTGTTTATACCTCTATGGTCCGGACTAGGAGTTTCGCCTCGTCGTTTATCCCGCGTACTATAAATTACCGGCCACGGTAGGCGCGCGCGTAGGTGGTGGTTAGAGGTGTGGGTTTTAGTCAGTAAAAGTCTGACATGACCTCCCTCGAGCGGGACAAGTCATTAGATCATTTCCCACCTATAAAAAAAAGCTAGTCATGTATAGCTTAGGTTATCGCTGTGCGTACTACTACTGGTTTTTACTACTTACTAATTGCATGACTTGATTCCGCCATCTCATTTCTACCGTTGGACAACTTGACGTACGGCGAGTATCCACCCTTACGTTGTTGAAACCTCTATGGTCCGGAGGACTAAACATTTCGCCTCGTCGTTTATACCGCGCGGCGTACATCGATGGACTGGAACAGTTTGCCTGTTGCAGTCTTCCCGTTCGATTATAATTTAGGTGTCTTCAAGGCTAGAGTGAATAGGTTCTTAATAAACTAGTGAGCTTCAACATCAACGATTGCATGACTAAGTACCATCAGGTGTGATCGCTGTCAAGCATTAGTTTATATCAATAAAAAAATAAAAACTGTAATGTAATCTGTATGAGTTGCAAAAATGCCTTACCAATATAAACTACTATGACTACGTACTATGAATAAAGGTAATAAAAAGACAGCTAAAGCCAACAAAAAAGCCATGATGAGTGACCAGGAACCGTCAAGCAACTGTTACTACTCCAACATCATTCGTATTCGTAAGGCTTTAAGGCAAGTTCTAGTGCCACTTGCATGAAATTTTTAGCTCAAAATTTTCAACGATACTCAAAGATTCAAAGCATTTTATTTCAAATAAACCATTTACAGGCACTTTTGAAATGTCAAGAAGTCAGTCAGTCAGAAAAAATGTTGCTAATTGCACATTCCAAAGCGTAGATCTCTATGGAGGACACTCTTTTCAATCATGTTTTGCAATTACAAATATCTCTGTTACATGTTTCTTGTCGCTATCATGTGAGAACAATGTCAATAAAGTAAAAATAAAAACTAAATATAGGTAGATATTAAAATAGCAACTGGCAGCTAAGAGATGACCAGTCTCAACTGACAGCGCCCGTTCACGGACGTGACGCGAATATTAGCACCACTCAGCTCAACCATTTTGAAGGGAACCGAATGATCCAACACACGCGCCACCATCAGTGAGACATTTGAGTGAGCATGACAAACTCTCAACTGCCATGCTCATTTATGTCATGCAATTAGTAAGTAGTAAAAACCAGTAGGTAGTAGTAGTATAGGTACCTATCTAACGCACGGCAATAACCTAAGTTCACACGGATGGCTTTCACGCCATCATGCGTAAGAAAGCGGCTTCCTTACTGCAACGCTTGCGCAACACTCGTAACAGCATCCTGAAAATGATTGCTGACAGGCCGGATTGCCCCATCCAGAGACACTGGGTGGAATTAGCTATAGGTTACTAATAACACTAATATAGTATTTAAGCACTTTCTGTTATTAAAACACTAACAATTTATGGACTATTGGGTCTGAAATAAAGAAATTTTATTTTTGTTTATTTTATTTTATTTAAGTAGGTAAGTACTATACATGAGCATGACTAGATTTTTTTGTGGTGGGAAATGATCTAATGACTTGTCCCGCTCTAGGGAGGTCGTGTCAGACTTTCACTGACTAAAACCCACACCTATACCCACCACCTACGCGCGCGCCTACATTGGCCGGAGATCGCTCTGCGACTCCCGACACCTGGGAACTACAACGCGATAACTAAGGTGCCTATTTACATCAGTAGCTAATAGATGGAGCTGTTACAAATGGCATACCTTATGAAAAATTACCATAGGTACGTCGGCAACACAGTCGCTAAATTAAAATGCAACTGAAAACAACCACTGACTGGATCCCGCACAACATGAACCATTGCAGCGACGTGTTAGGCCCATAAGGAGATGGCGTGACGAATTGAACCCTATGACCCTGAACCTATATGATTAGCTAAGCCAAAGGACAGAGAAAAGTGGAAAAAAGGAAGGGAGACCTTTGCCCACCAAACTCAAACTCATAGTATTTGTTTCAATTAAATTTTTTTTTCCGGGTGGGAAAATTATCTAATGACATCCTCTGACTCTTGGTCGGAGCGGGAGATAGTTTCGGTCTTTTACTGACTAAAAACCCACTCCTGTTCCTTCTTTGCCATTTTTCCAGAGCCCCGGGGATCTCTTTCGCATCACCCATGGCCCCAGTAGGTTTCGACCCTGCTGGGCCCCTACGGTTCCTGACATCTCCTTGAGGCGCGCTGTCTGAGGCGGTATATCTGCGAGCGGCAAAACTCAACTTGAGGTTGTTACAGGACCACGGCTGCCAACATTAAATGCTGAAAGGTACATTCGTGAGTGCTTAGAACCTCACGTGATACCATACGCGGACTATGTGGGCCCAAATTTCCTTTTTATGCATGATAATGCAAGAGCCCATGCGGCCGGCATCGTCAGGGAATATCTTCGGGATGTGAACATCACAGTTATGGACTGGCCAGCCAGAAGCCCAGACATGAACCCCATTGAGCACATGTGGGACGAGCTAAAAAGACGTGTTAGGGCTCGACGATGCAGGAGTTGAAAACTGCCATAGAAGAGGAATGGGAGATGATCCCTCAAAATTTCATAGAGCGGTTGATAAACTCTATGCCTAATCGTATGAGAGCTGTGGTAGATGCCCATGGAGGCAACACGCGTTATTAAATTAAACCTTTATTTGATAAAACATGTCTTTTATTCAAAAATCAATTGCCTTTAACAAGGCGCATATCCGACTTGTTAGGTTAGGTTAGCTCCATGTCGTATGGTATTCTGAATTCAAATTTAAAACAATACGATCGAAAAAGATGGTAAAATGTATCAGGTTTAAAACTGCATCAACAGTTTTTGTTCAATCTAGCAATCATATTTCGGTAGGGGCCATCGAAACCTAAACTCTAAGGTGGGCCAATAGATGTGTTCAGAAGTGTATGTCTACTAAAAGTTCCTAATTTTAATTTCTATTATTACTGGTTTTTTAAATGGATTAATTTAGTCTTAGTTTTCCGAATAAAATATTTGGGGTCCTAAGAGCTGCATTAATCTACTTTTCTTTAAGTTCAGGAATATTTGTAAATCTAAAATGTAAACATTAAGATTTTTTATTTAGGTACCATCGGGCATCATCGATAAATAATTTATCGACTTGGTTTTGAAGTTGTCACAGCACTTCAGAATAGGTAAAAAAACTTTTTACAAAAAAAATACAGCCAGCTTCACTGTAAAAATAAAAACCAAAAAAGTGCAAAATAACTTTAATTTCGGAAGTCGGTGTTTCTATCATACACTTCTCATCAGAAAAATCGAAACACTTCCGTTTTTATGGTTTCTGTCCTAATTTAACACAAAAGAGTTTTCATTCCATGAAAAAAATCACATGATAGCTGGCAGTTTGGCCATTACAGTGATAAGCGAAAATTCAAAATTAGAATTTCATTTGTTTATCCTTTAAATGAAATGATTCACTGTTTTGAGACAAATGTGTGTTTAGAGTTGGAGTACATTTCACCTATAAAAACTAAAAATTAGCGATTATCTTAAAACTTTTTGTTCTTTATTTGTTTACTGTGACGGAGCACCTATCTGTAGACCATACAAATATTTGTTCTGTGCGGGAATCGAACTTGCGACACGCAACGTACAGTAAACCGCTCAACCACTTCGCCATCCGTGCTTTCCAATGTCCATGCCGGCCATTGAGCCGGTGTGGGCCAATATTAGTCTAGGGTGTGGGTACGGTCGCTACATAAGCTATCGGCCGGCAAGCTGAACACGTCCCAGAGGGTCCTGCCACCTATGAGATTTAGAGGTAACAGTTTTTGCTCAAATACATGATCTACGCATGGAAATGCAACGCAGAGGCGCAACTCCGGTGCCACGATTAATCGTGGCTTGGCGGACAGAGTTCTGGCAGGATCTATATAGAGATGGTATATATGTGATAAATGATAAATGATATTTATTCTGCAAATAGGTTTATAAAACACTTTTACAAGTCAATTTTTTTTTGTCATTTTAAACTAGATGAGGCCGGTGTTTCCTAGCTGACTACCCTGAGAAGAAACTCCGAAACAAACTCAGGGGATGTGAGATGTGAAATAAAGAGAGCGACTGTCGCAACCTAGTGTTGGGCGCTGCGCTAAGTCCACTCTATCATGACTGGCTAGAAAGGTGCCACGACGTTTTCATTTTCGACCTAACGCAGTTCCTCACCGGATATGGCCAGTTTGGGAGGTTCCTGTTTCGATTTCAGACGGAAGAAACGCCCGGGTGTCACCATTGTGTGGATCGACCGGAGAATACGATGGAGCATAAATTATAAGGAAGTCTGCCCCGCTTGGGCGGAGCACCGCCGTGTCCTCGTGAAGGCGAAATGGAAAGCGGACGCCTCCTTCTGCGAAGTAATGTATGTTCAGTAATGCGAGCGAATGAGATGGCCGCAACCGTGAGGGAATGGGTGTCTATAGCCACTGAAGGAGACGCCCCAGGAGTCGCAAGGCGATTGTCGGTCACCGTAGGCACTGGCTTGCGGGCGACGAACCGTTCCGGCCGTCCGGTAAGGTCCAGACTCGATTCAAAGGCGCGTAATGTTTCACACATGCCATAGAGAGACATCAGCAAAATCGAAGGGGCCTAACAGGGCCAATGCCTGTTAGGGCTGCAGGAACATGAAACATTAGAAGGCTGTTTTTGGGGGCCGAGTCACCCTCGTCCCTGGGAAAATACCCGAAGCAAGCCCCTACACGTGGTCCCCGGGTGGTTCTAAGCAGGTGACATTAACTGATGGTAGGTTTCAAACGTAGGCTTGCGACTACCCACTGAGCAAAACGTACCTCCAAGCGGCCCAGCCGTGTTTCGTAAATGATTCGTAAATTTAGCCAGTCTAGAGGATTTGAGTCGAAATAGCTGTTCCAACGCAAGCAGACCTACTTGGCTAGTGGTATGCCGCTGGCCGACCGCAGATAGTTGGGAACCCAAGTAATGTGCCAGCCACACATGAAAGGCTGCCTCTTCAACTGTCGAAAAATCACGGAATGCCCTATCGTACTAGCTGGTGAACAGACGAGAGGGCCCGCAGTCTCCAGACTAGTCCCCTAATTATGTCATCCCTTCACTGACAGAAATGAAAAGGAATATAAAGAGTAAAGTTAAACAGCGGCTGCACTCCCTCTCTCACAAAGTGCACCTCACTAACATACGAGGTCTGCACTCTAATCTCGTCGCAGCCCATCACCACCTGGAGACTGAAAATTCAGAGCGCTTATTCCTTTCGGAGACGCAGATCAGAAGTCTTGTACCTTTCTTAACCATGGTTTAAATTAGAGTAACACTTTAAGCCACGCACGGGTGTACCTATGTACCTATGTACGCCCGTTGATTCGCACACAGCTATTTTTTTTTTTTGGACCTTATGATGTCAACTGATCCAGACAGCTACTCAGTGTTGATATCTTCGCCTTTAGGTAGTTCCGACCACTGTCTGGATAAGTTTGTGTCTGTCTACTCCCCGCTCGATCCCGGCCCTAGAGGCACCCGGCGCGGAAGGCGAGCAATAGGTAGCTCGCCGTCCGACCGTCCGGTAACCGTTTGGACCGAGCCCAAGTTGTCAACGGCGCGTAGTGTTCCACGCGCGCCTCAAGGAGATGTCAGCAAACCGTAGGGGCCTAGCAGGGTCGAAGCCTAATGGGGCCATGGGTTCGTTTCTGAAAGGAAAACCCGGCCCTGGAATGCAAGGCAACGAAGGAACTAGGAATGGGTTTTAGTCACATTATTTATTTATTACGATATCTGGAGTTAGGAGTTGACACGACCGACTCGCTCGGTGGCTAGCTTACAACTGAGGGCCGACTACCCCCGCCACCTAGAGGCCAGTCTTTGCAACCGATAACTACATACTCTTTATTTGTATACTATACATCACACCACCTAAAAATAAGAGGCACCCGGCGGGTTTGGCGATACAGGTCAGAAGATCGGGATGACATCTTTCCTCGCATATTATCCTTGGTAGCCCACCTGCTTTTCTTCGGATGATGCTTCGTCATGCGCAGATTCTGTGACGGATGTGTTGCGACAGGGGATGGAGTAGGTACTATATTCCATTATTTGACGTAATAGTGTCTGGCCAAGCTCGACCATGGTTTGGCGCCGAGTGCGATTGCGCCGACGCGCTTAAGCACGCAGCGTGAGTCAAAAGATGAAAGCCTTTAACAGGGCTGCCAAATCCTGCAAAAAGGTGTTGCGGCAGTGTCGGTTTGACCACATTTGCCGAATTGGGAACGAACTTCCTTCATACTACTTGGCTTAGTCGGTTGAATCGAGCTTCAGCCATCCCTCAGTTCTGCCACTGCTGAAACCCGATAGGTCGCTGGCCGATATTGCTGAGGAGAGAGCAAACTTACCTCTCTTTTTGATGAATCTTCGCGTCTGAATTCTGGTTACGCGCGGCCCCCTGTTTATTTTATGTTTAGTTTATTCGTATCCATCAGAAGGACGTTCGTAGAATCCTGCGTAACCTCAACGTGCATAAAGCCAGTGGCCCCGACGGGATACCGGCAATCGTTCTTAAAACTTGTGCACCTGAAATGTTTCCGATCTTGACACGCCCATTTCGCCTCTCATATAAGATTGGAGAAGTGCCGATTGCTTGGAAGCATGTTAAAGTGGAGAGCAGTGACCATTTGATGGCTAATCACTCACCTAAAAAAAATAGTTATATAACGGGATAAAAGTATTCTTTGGGAATTATAATAATAAAAGTAATCCAGGTTTATAACTTGGATTCAAAGTGGAGGTATCTGGATCCGGTCACTTTCGCAGAGACTGCGCCTACACCAGGAGGCCTTAACGGCCCAACGTAAAGCCTCCAGTAAGAGGCGTTTGGACCTCGTGAGCAGCCCCGGTCCGAGATATACGACGCTTGTTATCTAAATTATCGTAATTCATCATCAATAAATTTAAGTGGATATAGCTTAAGATAACATTAAGCTATTAAATACTTTTTTTATTTTGATTATAATGTCAGATGTCAAAGTAATGTAGCGTTTAAAATCGAGACATTTCCCAAATCAGTATTCGATTACTTTTAACTACTGTCCAATTATCAACAGTGGTTTAATAGAAAATGGCGTATGTAATTAGGTACTCAATTAAGTGGCTACTAGAGTAAAAACTGTTACAATAAATGAAATATAATTTGATGAAAATAAATCAGTACTTACGCCACACAGAGGTGTTGAAAGAACATATATTATATTAATTCATTTGTACTACCTAAAGCTGAAAGAAATTTTGAGACTTGAATTTGAAAAATTAGGTATTGCCTTAATTTGCTTATTTCAAGTTAAATTAAAATATTAACTCTTGAGACCATTGGAAGTCAACTCAATATCAAGTCAGGTAAACCTCATCTTCTTCTTCATACTCATGTCTCATGTAACTAGAGGTGTACCTATAATATAACACGTTGTCAGCTTCCATTCCATGCTATTTATTAACCGTCAACCTACCGCTGGCTTTCTTTTCTTTCATAAAATTCCTCACAAAATCCATAAATTTTTATTCTCGGTCTTTATATTATTGTTTTCAAAACTCTTCTAGTGACATGCGTTTCATACCTCTTCTTCCATGTCCAAACGATTCCTTTTCTTTTCTGTAACTGGTGATCCTGTATTTATCCCATTACATATCAAGTAAGCAACGAGCATTTAGCATCGGGCCTATTCATTGTGGATTAGCGATTTCAGAACTTCAGAAGCCTTGAAATTCAGGATCCTCTCGATCATCTTCAGACAAGCAAAGACTACTGGAATCAATTTGAACGACACTCGTTCAAAAAAAAAAAACTGCGTCCTCCGCAAATTCTACGAGTATTCAAAATCCTTTTTCATCTGCTTGTTACCCTTATCGTGTGTAGAATCCTTTTAAGCCCTCTCTTGTTGGTCTCATGCAACGTTCTCAGTGTAGCATGGATTGAAATCATTCAACCGATTTCTGTCAACAATTTTTACTGGTTCTGCTTTTTTTCTGCTATCTCAAATTTGAATCCATAAAGTACTTATCCAAGTTAAGCAATTTCTGCTTATGAACCATAGGATAATATTTCTTGTACTAGTCACGGATTGTGTTAATGAATTTAAGCGCGAACCATTACAGAAAAATTTATACTACAGTCAAACCATTGCGTCATAATCCCACTGACGATGTTGATAGTGCCGATTGTGCTTGAATTGAACTTGTACTAATACGTCAATTTGTTTTTGTCCGCCTGTTCTATCCTACTCTTGACAGAAGACCTTCCTCGTTAAAACTTAATCGTGACCGCCTTTTGTTCTTCCAGTTCGCCTTTGATCGAATCTGACTAGTCCCGCCATTTCCTTCGTGGTCTACCGCGACTCCGCCACCCTTCCTGTCTTTGGGCAAAAGCGCTGTGTTATTTTGACTCTCTGTTTAACTGGCACTTCCATTTAAGTTGGACAGCCTTTCAGCTTTATTTCCTGACAATTCTTTTTTATGCAGGTAATTTATCATTCTCTTTCCCTATAATTTATTTGGGGTCTATGGACCCCATTAGGTACATGTCTTCTGTTTCTATATATTAGTGATGATTTCGAACCCTTGAATCTTCTTTTTAACTTTTCTATTGACATCAAAATTTTGATAGTTCTTTAGATTAGATACTCACGGAAGAACCCTCGATCTTAACCCACTCCACCAAGCATTTTAATTCTAAAATGTTCCTAGAAGTGTATAATGGAAAACATCTGAATAATCAGTTCTTATCACTTGTAAATTGAGTAATTATTTGTTGGCTAACCGTGACAAATATCCGTTTATGTCGTAGTGTTTAAATTTGCTATAAGGCGCCTTATTAAAGTCGGCTAGTCTTCGGTTACGACACCATTATGTACTGAACCTTGGCCCGAACCTGGAACCGATGATGACAACTTACCTGGTAATGTACCCATGTTTCATTTTATTACATTTACACTAGGAAGTTCAGTGGTGCATGGATCGGTTTTGGGACTTACGATTGGAACAAAAGCAATATTTTTCAAGGTGAATTTTTATTGGAGGACGCCTAAAAATGTAAATCTTTTGGCTGAAATGATGATGACTAAATCCGGTGAGGGTCCCGGGAATCCAAGGGTGCAGAATTGGTCATTGTGACGACATTGGGGGGGAAGCCTTAGTCCAATAGAAGACGACTCTCAACTAAAATTATGATGAAGTTGACGATGAATTTTTAGAGTGGTCGTCGTTCAGGTTGGCAAGTGAAAACGGCCGCGACTTATCAGCAATAAGTCGTAGGTTCAAACTGGATGCTAGGTGTAACAAATTTCACACAGCTCTTAAAATAGTGGATCAAAATGTTTAGAGGAAACTTGCATGTCCTAGAATCATAAATACGAAGACGGAACCTTACATCCATCATTCCGCACTGGGTCCGTGTGGTAGACTACATCCCACATTCTCATACAAAGAGGTTTGTGTCCCAGCAGTTATTTTTATTTATATAGGTAGATTTACGAGTAGATACGACATATTTTTTAGTTTAATTATCTATTTCTTTTATCCACATTATTATTTAATGAGTATTAGATACTATCATCATCATCTTCCTGCCCTTGTCCCGTGTTATTTGGGGTCGGCGCAACACGTTTTTTTCTTCCATTCTGCCCTGGCACTCGTCATACTATCACTAACTTCCTTGTCTTTCATATCACTCTTCACACAAACCAACCATCTTTTCTTTGGTCTCCCTCTCCCTCTCCATCCATACACATGTAAACTCATAACTCTTTTAGTAACATGCGTTTCATCCCTCCTCTTCACATGACCATACCAAGATAAACGATTCCCTTTCAACTTTTCAGTCACTGGCGCCACTTTCAAACTTCCCCTAATATACTCATTTCTCACTTTATCCATTCTCGTCACACCACGCATCCATCTTAACATTCTCATCTCCGCTACGTGCAATCTTTTTTCATCCGTCTTTTTCACAGCCCAACATTCTGCTCCATACAGTATGACAGGCCTTATCACGGACTTGTAGATTTTACCCTTCAACTTGAGGAGCATCCGTGGGTCACAAGTTGTTCCCGTGACCTGTCGCCATTTCATCCATCCTGCGTTGATCCGATATCGTCCCGGTCTGCCTCACCATCCCCTTAGACGAGTGACCCGAGGTACCGAAAGTCGGAGCAGATCGGTATGGGTGTTCCAGCGAGAGCTAAAGGCACTGGATTGGAGAGACCGCCGAAATCGCAGAACAAGTATTCACAAAAGAAAGAAAACACTTAGCTTAAGTACCTACCCAAACAGTGGTCCTCAACAATCTGAAAAATAAATAAATAACGTAAGCAATAGGTAGGTCAAAACAAATAGGTACAGGATTTAAAAAATCCTAGCAAACAAACAAATGTAACTCTGTCTTTTACGCTTTCACTGTTTAACTACTAAACCGATTTTGATGAAATTTAGTACGGAGTAAGCTTAAACCCCAAGAAAGGACATAGACCACATTTTATCTGGCTTTGACTTCGCGTCCGCTATAACCACTGGCATACATGCGAAAGAAGTCGGCTAAAAACAAAGCTCGTAGATTATTAAGCACGCAGTATGTTAGTAGGAAAGGAGATTGGGCAAGTTACTATGACACTTGGTTGCGCAACTTTTGACACAGTATAGTAGTGAAAATTAGACACAAAAAAGGGATAGTGTCATGCTTTAAAACAAGGTTAAATTCAAAATGATATATTTTGGGGTTTTTGAAAAAAAAAAATAATTTGAGTATTGAGGTTATGTTACATCTCAAAACAATTTGTTTTGAAACCCTGCCTCCGGGCCGTGGAATCAGTTGCCTCGCTGATTTGGCGGCTAGGCAGTGGGTGTGCTAATAAAAGAGAACAATTACACAGTGCCACATATTGTTTTAAGTCTAGATTAAATCACCATGGACGTAAAAACGTTCTAATAATTCACTTCACAGCGACACACAAAAAGAGTCAAATCGCTCGATGTAGTAAATGAACGTAGAAGAATCCTAAAACTCAACTCGACACGAATTTACATTTGTTAGCAGAGAAAAGCTAGATATTTTTGTTTACCCATGATTTACGTTAATGTTTAATCGATCGATTATAACTGAGAAAAGAGTCGCTTCACTATAATGGAACAAATGACGTATTTATTGTATTAAATACTAATTAAAATGAAAATAGAAACCCCACAAATGATTTCAATGAATTTAAGTAAAAAATCAATAAAAATAATAGTTATGAATTATACAATAAATCAAATGGCTATACGCGTCAAAAAGTGAATCTATAAGTGCCCAATCTCCTTTATTTATTTGTCAGTCGATCAGTGTGCATTTCTCTTCTCACACTTCGTCACTTTTTCGAGTCATCAAATGAGCATGAGCACCCATGAGGTTTTCTAAAAGCCCCTGTTTGTAACCATTCTATTTAGCAGCGATAAGACCGCCCATTGTGACTCCCTATTAATCTTAAGTTTCTAATATAATTTTTATTTTTGGTGTACAATAAAGAATATAATTATCTATCTATCTATCAACGTCGGACACATTTGCCTGACGCTAGTGGAACAAAATATTGTTCAGAAATTTTGGGACTTTTTATCAAAAAATATAGGTACGCTTGCTCCGTTACCTTTACTTCTAATACTTCCTACATATAGAAGCCCTCAATAGAATTGCTGGAACTTTAAATACCTTTATACTGACGTTGACTTTAATTTTCAGTTATTTCTCCTCGCTATAATCGTTCTATGTCAAGCAAATGGGGTTTCACGGAGTGGGCAGCAGAATTCTTACTCCGGGCGAAGAAACAATGATCTCAATAGAGGAACCTACTTAGACGTAAGAAGTAGCCGAAGCGACAGAAATGTAGATAGATCAGCCTATGATGGAAGCGTTTATGTAGTAAGAGCAAGTGATATCAATGATGATGTTAGACGTGCAGGTAACCCTGGTGATCAGAGCGTCATTCATCCATCTTCTCAAGCTGAGAAATTAGAAACAAAAGCTAATTACTATAATGCCAGAAAGGTCGGTTCAAATCAAGGACATAATATTGAGAAAGCAAGTGGTTCAGTACATGGAGATTCCAATAGTAAGCCAGACCTCATTTTTCGACAAACCAGAAGCCTTTCAGTAAGTGGTGTTAATCCAGCATATGTTGATAGAAACAATAACCTTGGCCCAGGACCTAACGTTTTAAGAAGTAGTGATCTTAGCGGAGCCAGAGGCTATGTTCAAAGAAATAATCTTAACCTTAACAGTCAAGTCGATTACGCAAGAAGATATCCTGGCTCATCAGTTCCAGTTGTTGGGACTGGAAACTATTTAAATAACCTCTATAGTACTGTTCAAGGACTCAACGTTGAAAGTACAAGTCTCCAAGATAACTCAGTTCCCATAGTAAGAGCAGGAAGCTATTACAATGTTAACAAGGCAAGTGATGTAAACAAAAGACCTGAACTTACAAAAGGTGATCCTAAAAATGACGTTATTAGATCATACAGTGTAAGACCAGAACCCCAAAGGAGTCGACATGGGTATAATCATCCAGTTCCTGAAATTGAACGTCATCGAGATGAATATACCCCAACAGTTTTAGGTACCACCGAAATGAATAACAAAGACAACACGTTCATCTCGAATAATAATCTCCCTCCCTCGGACCCCATTGAAGATTATAACATCCTTAGTGACGCTGACGAAAATTCAAACGATGGTTATGACACCCCTTATGATGTTTATGGGATTAACGATGGCTCTGAAATTTCTAATTTAGGCCCTAATAATGGGCTCGGTGGCTTAGATTACAACATACTTGCTCCTGATTTTGACAGTTTCCGGGATAACAAAGAAGTTAACCCCTTGACAAAAAATAAAATCACTGACCAAAATATGGACAACAGTACTGATCAAAAGATTATCACCGATCGCATCGGCATCTTTGATGATGACAGAGAATACTCCGTGGATCACCGCGTCTTCCATAATACGTTGTATTCAGATGACAGCTCTAACAACGAGGAGACTCCTGAAGTTGTTGAAATTAGCAGCAACAGTGCCCCCATGAGTGCTACTGGTGAATGCAGCTCCTGCAGCGTTAACCACGGCCATCGTGTTTGTCATAACTGTGACCAACAACATCATTGTGAGGGCGCGAACTGTCATCAGAAACATCATTGTGAGGGCCCGAACTGTCAACAGAACCATCATTGTGAGGGTCCGAACTGTAACCAACAATGTGAGGGCGCAAACTGTCACCAAGTTATCACTAAAACACATACCACCACTACAACTACTTGCGAACTTTGTAAAAAGCATGTACCGCCACCTCCACCGCCACCGCCCCCACCGCCTCCACCACCCCCACCTCCACCACCACCACCTCCACCACCACCACCACCCCCACCACCACCACCACCACCACCACCACCACCAAGATGTGAATGTTGTGAGCATAGCAGACCTAAATGTGACCCCTGCCGATATAAAGAATCTTGTTGTGAATGCAAACACAGTTGTAGCTGCGGATGTAGTTGCTGCAAACAAAGCAGTTGTTGCAAGAGCAGTTGCAGTAGTTGCTGCAAGCATAGCTGCCATAGCTGCCATAGCTGCCCTAGCTGCCACAGTAGCAAACCAAAAAAACCAAGCTGCAGTACTTGTGAACACGGGCTAAATGTCGACTCCGAAAACGGATATTATGAAGAAAAGGGAATTAACTACAATGGAGATAGCGGTACGAATTATCATACAGAAACTGAAAACTTCTACTATGGAGACAATGGAAACAACCATTATGCAGAAAGTGGAGACAACGGAAACAACCATTATGCAGAAAGTGGAGACAACGGAAACAACCATTATGCAGAAAGTGTAGACAACAATTACTATACAGGAAATAATAATAATGCTTATAACGATTACTATAAGAATTACTATAATCAACAAGGAACATCATCGTTTACAGCAAATGCTGGTGCAGGTGTCACCGCAGGTATGAACGCAGGTATTAACGCAGGATTTACTGGTCATGCTGGTGGAGGGTTTGTTAGCAATGCTGGCGGAGGGTTCTTTGGCAATGCTGGCGGGCAGTTTCAAGGAGGAGGATTTGCTGGAAGTGGAGCCTACGCGGGTGTAGGTGGCCAAGCTATCACCGGCCGCGGTTCTGTGGCAGAAGACTCCGGCTCCAGTGGTGGAACTGTAGCTTTATTTTCCGATAGCAACTCGGACGACACCTCCATAAGTAGCATAAAAAGTAGCAATTCTGGCAGCTCAAATAGCATTGCTGGTAGCAGTAAAAGTAAGATGGGTGGAAGCAGTAAGACTACTGTCAAGATCACTACCGGCAGTGTCACTGGCGGGAGCAAAAGTAGCGGTGGTGGCAGTTACAGCAGTCAAACCACGTATGGCAGCAGCAGTAACCCGTACAGCCAACTCTTTAGCAATTTTGGAAAAACAGGCCTCTTTGGAAACAACCCGATTTTATCTGGATTCGGCAGATAACCCAATTTTTAGTTAAGTTACTGATAAATAAACTGATTATTGGATTTTCTTTAGTTTTTTTTTTTTTTTGTTGGACCTGGTCTTTGTATTTATTTATTTATTTATTACTTTATTGCACACCTTAACTTACAGACATTTATAAAAAATAAGCGTACAATAGGCGGTCTTATTGCACAGGGCAATTTCTACCAGACAACCTTTGGATGGACTGTAACGAAAGGAAAAGATTTGGGGCTGTCAGTGTACAAAAACATAAAAAGATAATAAAATACATATACATGTCGTGGATTGATGGCGCAAGGGTGCGACGGACAGCGCCATCTAACAATTAGTTCCGTAAACTAATAATATCGTCACCGGAAACGTAAGCGGCGCCCTACCGCTTGGACACGATCGTCGGTAGAAGGGATGCAGCGAGGACTGGAGAGAAGCTTGAGAAGTGCGGCATTCTACCTCGGACAGCCTCGACATAAGCTTAGTACCAACGCACGTGTTTGTTTCCTTTTGTAAAACCGTTATCAAAGTAAAATTATTCTGATTCAAATTATCTTTCGTTCGAGTTCCCAAGTCAGTGCCCAGCCCACACCTACCAAGAACTATGTCGGATCGTGATGAAGACCCGATGTTTCGCATCTCGGCCACCCTTGATGCACATACATATAATACATAAATAGGTATATTACCAAATAATAAACTAATAAATATTAAAATATACGACAGAGAAAGGAGAAGATAAATTAAAGTGATAGGTAATGCTCCTTCACCATCTTTTTGAAAGTCGGTAGCGTTTGGGCACGCCTCACTTCTAAGGGTAATGCATTCCACAAACGCGCTGCTTGTATCGTGAAAGATTTATCAAAAAACGATGTGGAATGCATATGAATACTAAGTTTTAAACTCTCCGATGACCTCAAGGACCTAGAATGTGTGTCACAGAGGAACTGAAAGCGTTCTTTAAGATAATAGGAGTCGAAGGATTAAAGAGCACATTGTAAAGCAAAGAAAGTATGTGAGCATTCCGGCGAAGGCGAATGGGAAGCCATTTGAGCTAAGTGCGAAATTCAGAAACGTGGTCATACTTGCGCAAGCCAAATATAAACCTGATACAAAGATTTTGAAGTCGCTCAAGCTTATCCAATTGGTCTTGGTTGAGATCAAGATAGCTGGCATCAGCATAGTCCAAAATTGGGAGAAGAAGAGATTGTGCCATCGCAATTTTAGTAGGGATGGGAAGAAAATTACGAAGACGCCTCATGGAACCCACCGAGGCAAACAGTTTACGGCTAACTTCCTGCAGCTGTTTAGTCCAGGAAAGAGTGCTGTCGATATAAATCCCCAAGTTCTTCACTATATGAGTTACAGGAATTACGGTGTTAATGAAATAAACTTGGGGAAGTGTCGACCAATCAATTTTACAGACAGTCCGGGAACTACCAAGTACCAACAACAATCACCTGCGTCTTGGTTGGATTGATCTTCAGTCCAAACTCAGTGCTCCAGTCACCTATTCGAGTCAAGTCTGTATTAATAGTCGCAATGGCATCACACAGCCTTTCAAGAGGGGATTGGGTGTATATTTGTAGATCATCAGCATACAGGTGGCAGAGAGAAGAAAGTCGTTGAGTTATAGCATTAATAAAAAGTGCGAAAAGTAGAGGTGATAAAACGCTACCCTGTGGCACACCGGCAGAAGTGTTACACCAAGAAGAAAAATATTCCTCAAAGCAAACACGTTGCGACGACCAAACAGGTAACTTTTGAACCAGTCAATTACCGGAGGAGATATGTTAAAAGAGCAAAGGATGCCAAGCAAAATGTCAAAGTCAACAGTATTAAAAGCATTGCTAAAGTCAAGCAGAGCAAGTACTGTTAACTTCCCCATCTCCATGCCTGACCTGATGTCACCTGTGATATGCTCGAGCACTGAGGTAGTGCTGTGTCCAGGTCGAAAACCAGATTGGAAGGGATTAAGTAGATTCTGCTTAGTTGCTGGTGGACAAGTTTTTCAAGGACTTTGGACAAGAATAGAAGAATAGAAATAGGACGACAGTCAGAGAAAGAAGCAGGATGAGATTTTTTAGGCAAAGGTATAAGTTGAGCATCTTTCCAAACTTTTGGAAAGACACTACTAGAAATAGAGAAGTTCAGGATGTAAAGGATAACAGGAAGAATGTTATCAAGGATGGGTATAATCATTTTTCGGCTGATACAGTCACTACCAACAGCGTTGGATGTAATCGATAAAATAGTCTTTTTAACATCACAAGCAGTGAATTGACTTATGACAAAAGGGGAAAAAATCAGGTATCGGAAGGTTTGAAAGATGACTTAGTGTAATTGCTTTGGTGGTCCTATTTAATAAAGGCGAAGTAGAAAAATGACTGTTAAGTAAGTTGAAGTCTAAGTCTTTAGGAATTGTGTCATGAGACTTTTTTCCAATACCTAATGATTTAAGAAAATTCCAGACCTTAGTATGTTTATTTAGTTGAAATGATTGTGAAGGGTTGCCAAAGTCCAAATAGATTCAGAATGTTCGATTGACTTCTTAATACCTATTGTGCAAATCATCGTAACTTAGTTAAGTACATTAGTTAAAACAGTAGATTATCTCAGATACTAGGTACCATAGGACTTTTAAAACACCCAAAAAATAACTTAAGCCTGTCTGCATTTTTCATAAAATACATAATATTACAATTATAAACATATTAAAAAACACAAACAATTAACTATAATTATACACGTAACATCGGCGTCGAGTTCCGCTGCGTGGTGTCGCGTAGCCTTCCTCGGAAACGTCGATACACGACACCTTTCGGCCAAAAGTCCTCTCTCAAAAAGGTCTGTAGATGGTGGGTTGGAACCTGTATCACGAACGACTTGAAGTTGGTATCATGGCGCGAATCCAGCCTTTCGACCCTCAGAGTCCAGTTGCTCTTTATCTTCATATACTCCACGACTTCCTCAATCTTCGTAGAGCAATGTAAACGCGAAATATACAGCTGCGTCGTAGGCACAGCAGGACGCAGCAGCATATTTGGTCCACACGGTGCGGTACCGCACTGGTTACGGGAACAGGGCTTCTTCTTCTTCTTTTCTACTCGAGTGAAACCCTCTTCATCAACTTCGCCCTTTTTTGGCAAGGAGCTACGGAGAGCAGTCAGGGTTGGTTGAGAACCCGTTTTCACTTTGTCCCCTATTTTCGCTGGTCGCTTAGGTTGCGACATACCTGGTTTCCTGGTGGTAACAACAGCAGCGTAGGCACGTTTAGGGGTCAACGTACCTACGTGTGACGTTTCCGCAGCCGGTGTAGAGGCGCGAGCGACGGCGACAGCGGGCGGTGCATGATCAGCATTTTCGGCACTTGTGTTCGTCGATTCAAAACCGCCGACTGATGCATTTTGCGCCTCTTGACGTGTGTTCATCTTTGAGGCCTCAGGTGACCCAGTTACTGAACCAACGTTGCGCAATAATGCTATTTCCACACGTAGTTCAGCATTGGTTTTTTCTGATGCCTCCATTCTAGACTGCATCTTAGTCATCTCCACTTTCAAGGTAGTGATATCCTTTAGCAGCCGTGTAACGTCGACGTGATCGAACGTGACGGGGGGCAGCTTATTCAGCTCCTTCGCCACGAAATCTGTCACGTCGTCCGGGTCAGTCTTCTTCAACATATCAATGATAACTTGAATACTCTTCTCAGTTCCATCTATTCGGCGAGACTGCATCTGGTCCAGTTTTCCAAGAGACTGGAACAGTAGCAGTTTTCCACTGCTGATCTCGTCCTTCTTGAAATTGGACCGGCATATCTGCAGGATGCTCTCCTCGTCCATGTAGTCAATAGCATGGACTAGGAATGCCAGCAATTCATTGACTATGAGTTTATTGGAACTCATAGTGTTTTCGGGCGGCGGTTATTGCAGCGCAACACGCAAATAAAATTCGTACCGTGCACAGTGGAAACACGTCCGTATTCGAGCATGCATCGCACTGCACTCCACTGCACTGCATGCTTACTAATATAGTCTAATCATTCTTAGGTAACTAGAATTAGTCACATTGTCAGCGCGTTAGTACACAATCTAGGTTATGTCAAAGTTAAGGGGTGGGAACCTGGTGTCCTGAAACACAGGCCTAGAGCCTAGCTAAGGCACCAGTCTCCTACAATATATTGTAATAACTGATTTGGTATTGTTTACTCATTAAAATGTTTGATGATAACTGTATATTGAGAAAATCAAATATTATTATTATTATTATTTCGTTATCTATATATATAAAAGAAAGTCGTGTTAGTTACTTCACTTATAACTCAAGAACGGCTGAACCGATTTAGCTGAAAATTGGCAGGGAGGTAGCTTAGAACCAGGAGACGGACATAGGATACTTTACTTTACTTTTTTTTTTTTTTTTTTTAGAGTAGGGTAGAGTAGGGTAGAGTAGGGTAGAGTAGGATAGGCGGTACGAAGTTCGCCGGGTCAGCTAGTGTGTATATATAAAAGAACGTCGTGTTAGTTACACTATTTATAACTCAAGAACGGCTGAACCGATTTGGCTGAAAGTTGGTGGGAAGGTAGCTTAGAACCAGGAGACGGACATACGATACTTTTTTTTTTAATAGGGTAGAGTAGGGTAGAGTAGAGTAGAGTAGGGTAGAGTAAGGTAGAGTAGGATAGAGTTGGGTAGAGTGGGATATAGTTAGTTAGGCGGTACGAAGTTCGCCGGGTCAGCTAGTAAGTTAATATATCTACCCTGGGGTCCTAGACCTTTGGAAAGCGTACGAGGAGTCGAAACCAACTCGCAGAGGCCCCTTATACGCTTGTAATGGAACGTGATACCAACCGGCGATTATCCCTGTAGGTATGCTATGCTAGTGCATCCAAGGACAACCCCCGGTTAATGAGAAACTATTGCGAGAAATGGAAAACTAAGATATAGGGCTTTGGTTTTTGTAGTCTTAAGTGGACTGGTTACCAGGAACTATGTTAAGTCTATGGCCCCTGCCTGAACAATGTTATTAATTTCCATCGATAAAAAGACAGGGGATGACACACTCAATAAATGGACCCCCAAAAACGGTCGCTAGCACGAAGTGACGTAGCAACAAGAAGGCAACATATCCTGAGGTGCTTGAGGAGCGGAGAGGTATATGGCTATCAGGACAATCCCGGAAGTACGGTCAAGATCCCTACCAGCATCTTACTGGATTGTACATCCTTCTCCTGAGCACATTTGCTCTTGCGAATCTCCACTCAAGGCAGCCAATAAAGGCAAGAGAGAGGTGGGAGCTCCGTTCCTCGTCAGTGTTCACTACGGCCGGCTAACAAAGGCAAGCCGGAGATGAGGAACAAGATTTCTCCCGGGAGATCGGGTCCGTGGGGTCGCTAATGCCCATCAGTTCGCCACAAAACTGCCCTGCGGATTGTATCTCTCTTAGTCTGGCCCCTGACCCTAGGTATGTTACGGCAAAGAAAACTCTACCGGTACAGACCTAGGGTTTATTGGAGCACGCAAGCCCCACCACGACGTCATCGTAGAGATACGACGATGGGGTTATTATTATTATTATTTTTATACATTTATTTATCTCAGCACCCTAAGGTCCAGGACCTTTGGAAGGCGTACGAGGAGCCGAAATCAACTCGCAGAGGCCCTTTTAGACGCTTTTAATGGAAAGTGGTACAAACCGGTGATTATCCCTGTACGAACTGTGCTAGTGCATCCAAGGACAACCCCCGGTTGGTGGGAAACTATTGCGACATATGGAAAACTAAGATATAAGGCTATGGATTTTTGGAGTCTTAAGAAATCAGAAACGTTTATTTCAAATAGACCAATTACAGGCACTTTTGAATTGTCAAAATGTAGGTCAGTCAAAAAAAAAAAATACAAGTGAAGCTAAATTGCACGTTCCAAAGCGTAGATCTCTATGGAGAAGAACGTGCAAGAAACTCCATGGACACTCTTTTAAATCATCTTATGAGTTACATAAATCTTGCTTACATATTTCTTGTCGCTTCTAATATGTGAGCACAATGTAGATAAGTAATAATAATTAAAATTAAAAAAAAAAACTAATTAAAAAAAATAGAAATTGAATTCAGTCACTGGCAGCTAAGAGATGACCAGTCTCAACTGACGGCACCCGTTCACGAGCATGACGCGTGCATCAGCCCCACTCAGCTCAACCATTTTGAAGGGAACTGAATGACCCAATAACACGTGGCACCATCAGCGAGACATTTGAGTGAGCATGACAAACTCTCAACTGCCATGCTCGTAATGTCAAACAAGTTGTAACCTAATAAAAATGCTCCATGGTACTTCACATTCACAAAACTTGAAAAGTGCTTCTACATTATACAATGCTATTGTTTCCAAATACAAAAGGTAATAAATTATCATAAGCTCTATTGAAATAAACAAATAAAATAAAATTAAAATTAAAATTTCGAAAACAACAATACAAAAAGGGGAATAGTATCTCTTCCAATATTTATATATATATATATATTAAAAAAAAAAACTAATTTGAAGGTAAAAGTGGCTGTGGCTGCGGAGCAGGACCGGCATTTAGCCAAGCGTTTTTATCAAGGATATAATCTTCCAGTTTATAATACGCTTGTCTACATAGTGTACGTTTAATGCATGCTTTAAATTTGGACTCATTTAGTTGTAGAATCTCAACTGGTATCTTATTATACAATTTTACACAGTACCCCATGAAAGAACTATGTACTTTAGCCAATCTGAACCGAGGTTGATCTAATTTGTTCCTGTTCCTAGTATTAAAATTGTGCCTGTCACTTATCTTAGTTGAGACTTAAATGCTACAGTTTGTCCACTATGATCAGACGGAAGATAATTCACTATAGCATTATCTAAATAGTCACAATTGCAGAAAACATTATCAATACAAGTTGCAGAGGTTGGAGTTACTCTTGTTGGTTCTGTAAAAACATTAGTCAAATTAAATGATTTAAAAAGACTTAAAAATCTGCTGCTATTTGAAGTATTTTCTAAAATGTTAATATTAAAGTCTCCACAAATAATTACGGATTTGTTACTATCTGCAAGTTTAGCTAAAATATCTTCCATTGATGATTCAAAAAGACTAAAGTTCTGAGGGTCCGGGGGTCTATACACGCATACTATAACATGCTTATCCAGCTCAACACAGGACAGTTCAACGCAATGTTCCGTTGACAAGTTAACTATGTCATTACGTTGCTTAAATTTTAAGCATTTTTTTATTAAAATTAGGGAACCACCACGCAGCATAGATTTCCGGCTAAAACAACTACCCACACTATAATTTTCAAAACTGAGTAGCCCCTGGTAATCCTTCAACCAATGTTCACTAAGACATACAACATCAAACATTGTTTTTTCTAATAACATTTATAACGCGCTCATCCCTAATTTAATACACGTAAGGCCAGCGAGGGTGGGAAGCCTGCGGGAAGGGCGGGAACGCCTCCACCCCGCCGACGCAGTGGTGTGATGCATTCACGCCGCGCGCCAGTCGGCCATGAAAACACTCAAGGGTAGTACGCACGCACAATTGTGTGCCGCTTGCGTCTTCGCGACCCCTACGATTTCGTTTCTTGTTATGTCTTAGTTACACTTACGTGCCTTGTATCGTGAACTAATAAACTGTGAAATGTTAAAAGTGGTTTTCTTCCAACACCGAACGATATAAGTGGCGCTTCCAACTAGTGGCCCCGAATCCAGTTTATACCGGTTTGTACTCGACGCGCGCCCGTTGAATTCGTGTTTTCGTGCTCCTGCTTCGTAAGAATACGGTAAAGAAGATGCCTCCACGTAAAGCACGTACGGCAACGGACGCCAACGTGAGTGAGGTCCAATCCAGCTCCGAAGATGAAGCCGCGAGACCTTCGCCAGTACTCATGTCTGGGGACCAGTTGACTTCATTCCTTACCGCCTTCGCGAAGACTCAGGCGGAAGCGAATCGACAACTTGTCGAATCCCTCATGGCATCGTATGCGAGAGGTGAGCCATCAGCATCCCTCGCAGGCTCCGGCGCTGCGATCGCGGCAGGCTCACCGGCACCGTCGTTGACAACAAGTAAGTCTGGAAACATGTCTAAGTGTACGTCACGCTTCGATGGTCAGAGCCGAGATCCTGAAGTCGTAGAAGCGTTTATCGACTCTGTGGAGATATTTAAAGAGTGTTCGTCGGTCAGCGATGACCTTGCACTACGTGGTCTACCCATGCTGCTCCACGGCGAGGCTGTAGTATGGTGGAGAGGGGTCCGGACCGAGGTGTCCTCGTGGCCCGAAGCCGTCAAAAGACTTCGATATATGTATGGTGTTCCACGTCCTGGCTACAAGATCTTCCGTAACATATTCGCAGACGAGCAAAACGGAGAGCTCGCAGATACATTTATTGTTAAAATACGGGGTATGATATCAAAGTTACCATACGTGTTACCCGAAGAAGCGAAGTTAGACATGATATACGGCTTATTACATAAACGTATTCGCAAACGTTTAACACGAGATGCAGTAGATAGTGTCGAAGCCCTGATCGATAAGGCGCGATCAATTGAAGAATCGCTGATGGAGAATTCTACGCAGTCGGCGCATGCGCGATCAACGCGCCCCATGCAGCAGCCCGCGCCCGGCTCACGAGCTTCGCGCGTTACATCGGAGAGCGCGAATTCGGCGGGAAACGCTGGGTCAACGCCCGCGCCCGAGCGTCTTCCAAGAAATACCGCGGTAGCTCAGCGGTCGCAGGTGCGATCTCCGCAACGTTCGTCGTCGCCTTCAATTCCAACCAGTGCAGATAACAATCAGTGCGCTGATAAAGTGAAAAGTGATAAAAAACAATTTTGTGTGTATTGTAAGTCCCGTGGTCATAATCGCGATTCATGCCCGAAAAAAGACTCTATTAGTAATAATAATAAGTCTAACTTGCATTGCTATGGTTGTGGCGAAAAGGGTTATATTAGAGCTAATTGTCCTACATGCAAAAATAATAACATTTCGACTTGCGATGTTGTAGATTTAAATACGCCACAATCACAAAATAATGTATTTTATGCAATTAATACAATATGTAATGTTAAGTGTAACGACCCCAACACTGTAACTCACGGCCGTCCTATTTTGTATATTGAAATTTGTGGGTACAGTGGTACAGCGCTGATCGATACCGCCGCCCGGCGCAGTATCGCAGGTTCAACGCTGTACTCACTTTTGTTGCGTTTAGGCATTCAATTTAATTCGCAAACTATGTCGGTTAAGCTTGCTGATGGTAGCATACGTACCAATAATGTTTTGTTAGCATGTGTCAATGTTATTTGTATGTCCGTGTGTGTACCTATAGAATTCGTTGTGTTCCCTGACGCCTCAAATAACAAGACTCTTTTAGGGATAGATTTTATTACGAAGTCTAAGTTAGTCTTGAATTTTTCATCTATGACATGGTTCACAGCTGATCGGCCTCAGGTCATTCACCCCCTGCTAACAGAGAGTTCACGCGACGTAGTGGAGTGCGCCTCTGTCAACCTATTGAGGGAAGATGAGGGCACTTTGTTGACTCGGGAGGAACGTTCCAGCTTAGAAGAACTACTCGGTGAGTATTCTGATATTTTTGACTTAGTTGGGGATCCGACGCCATTTGCCGAGCATCATATAGATACGGGGGACCATCCTCCTATTGCTGTTCCACCATATCGAGTCACGCCGGCGAAGAAGGAAATTATTCGTGCGGAGCTTGATAAAATGTTAAAAGAGGGAATCGTTGAGGAATGCGAGTCTGCCTGGTCTGCTCCAACGGTTCTGGTACCAAAGGCTAATGGTGGGTATAGGTTTTGTGTGGACTACAGAAGGCTCAATGCAGTAACGAAAAGTGATGCGTACCCTATTCCGCGCATTGACGAGTTGCTGCAATCAACAAAGAAAGGTTGCGTTATGAGCTCCTGTGACCTTCGAAGTGGGTACTGGCAGTGTAGCATCAAGGATCAGGATAAAACCGCCTTTGTCACACCGTTCGGCACATATCGCTTTAAGCGTATGCCGTTTGGCCTTAAAAATGCGCCGGCTACGTTCCAGAGGCTTATAGACAGATTCCGTGCGGGATCCTCGCTTAAGGATGTTACCGTACTGACATACCTTGGTGATATTCTGGTGATATCGGAGTCGTATACCAGTCACCTTTCCGATCTTCGTGCAGTATTCGACCGTCTCCGATTATTTAAGCTTCGTGCCAATCGGGAGAAGTGTGTCTTCGCGAGGGAAAAGTTAAAGTACTTGGGTCACGTGATCACTCAAGACGGCATATCACCGGATGAGGACAAGGTACGTGCGATACTGAATATGAAGGAACCTACGTGTCTTCGGCAGTTGCGCACTTTTCTTCAAACATGCTCGTGGTTTCGCAAATTTATACCGGACTTTGCGAAGGTAGCTGAACCACTTACACGTTTAACAAAAAAATCGTACGTGTGGGAATGGAGTTTGGAACAAGGTAAGGCTTTTGAAGCACTTAAAAAGCTGCTGACCACGTCTCCTATTCTGGTCCAAGCAGATTACACGAAACCATTTCTACTGAGGACTGACTCAAGTAATTATGCTTTGGGTGCAGCTTTACTCCAGGGGGAGTCGCCTCATGATGAACATCCGATCGAATACGCTAGCCGTCTGCTAACTCAAGCCGAGCAAAACTACTCGACTACTGAGAGAGAGGCTCTCGCGGTAGTTTGGGCTGTCGAGCGGTTCCGCGGCTATATCGATGGTCATCAAGTCCGAGTGATGACGGATCACCAACCCTTGAAGTGGCTGTTTTCCCTCAAGTCACCAAGTGGCAGGTTGGTTCGCTGGGCCATGAAGCTGCAAGCTTTTGACTTACGCATTGATTATACACCAGGAAAGGCCAATGTACTAGCCGATACGCTTAGTCGACCCGTGACTGAGGATGGTGTGTCACCGGAATATGACATCTGTCCGGTTGTCGTGGACTTACCACGCTGGGATGCCACTTCGACCCGGGAGGCTCAGTTGGCTGACCCGGAAGTTGCCAAGATTATCCAGGACTTAGAAGGGAAGGATGAACTTGCTGTCAGACGCTGGACTGAGAGAGGCTATCTCTTGAATCAAGCTGTTCTGTATAGGTATGTGCCTGATACGGATTCCGAGGAGCCTCAACTCGTCATCCCAGAAAGCTTGCGAAGTAAAGTAATGTTAGAGTGCCATGACTCACCCACGGCCGCTCATGGTGGTATCGAGAGAACATTGCATCGTATCTCGCAACGGTTCTACTTTCCTGGTATGAGACGGTTTGTAACTCAATATCTTAAAACCTGTGTAGAATGTCAGCGGTACAAGCCGTCCAACATCAAGCCAGCTGGGTTGCTGCAGACTCCAGTCCCAGCTCAGAGATTTGAAACCATTGCAACTGACCTCTTTGGTCCGTTGCCTAGAGGACCGCAAGGTGAGAGATGGATCCTCATTGTGGAGGATACTGCCAGTAAGTGGGTAGAAGTCTTCGCTCTCACGGAAGCTACGGCAGAGATATGTGCTAAGACTCTGGTCAATGAGGTATTTATGAGATATGGTATCCCTCGGCGCTTGATCTCTGATAACGGGGTGCAATTTTTAGCAGACGTCATGCAGAAGGCCATGTTTGTTTTAGGTGTAAAGCAAAGCCTAGTACCTCTATATCACCCGGAGTCAAATCCGGTTGAGCGAAAGAACAGGGACCTCAAGGCTCAACTAGCCATCTTGGTGGAAGGTCGTCACCAAAACTGGCCAGAGGTATTGCCGTTTGTGCGGTTTGCTTTCAATAGTTCTCTCACCAGGTCTACGGAGTACACGCCTGCTTACCTGACCTTCGGTCGTGAGCTACGGTCCCCTTTGACTGTACAGGCGGATCTAAGAGCGGTAGTAGAGTCGGAAAATTTCGTACCTCAGATTACACCATACTTGCTCAAGCTCGCAGATACCATCTCTACAGCCAAAGAGAACCTTGAGCGTCATCAGGATGTTCGCAAGGTGTACGCTGATCAGGGCCGGTCGTCTCCTGAGGAGTATATTGAAGGTGACTTGGTGTTAATGAAGACTCATGTACTCAGTAACGCCGCAAAGGGTGTAACTGCCAAATTCAACCCTAAACGTGATGGACCGTACGTCATCACGAAAAAGGTGAGTCCAACTACGTATCTGTTAGCCCATAAATCTGGCGAAGTTTTTGGTAAGTATCACGTCTCGGACATAAGGCGCTATCATGCCAGAGAGGGTGAATGTCCTGAGCCGGTCGTTCCGAAGCGTGGCAGAGGTCGCCCGCGCAAGGCTATGGTCTAGGAGTTAGATCGCGTTATTTGTGGTTGTTTGACCAGGGGATCCATCATCAAAAGGGGGAGTGTATAACGCGCTCATCCCTAATTTAATACACGTAAGGCCAGCGAGGGTGGGAAGCCTGCGGGAAGGGCGGGAACGCCTCCACCCCGCCGACGCGGTGGTGTGATGCGTTCGCGCCGCGCGCCAGTCGGCCATGAAAACACTCAAGGGTAGTACGCACGCACAATTGTGTGCCGCTTGCGTCTTCGCGACCCCTACGATTTCGTTTCTTGTTATGTCTTAGTTACACTTACGTGCCTTGTATCGTGAACTAATAAACTGTGAAATGTTAAAAGTGGTTTTCTTCCAACACCGAACGATATACATTTCAATTTCTAATAATTTAGAAGAGATACCTTGAATATTTTGATAAAACAATTTCAATTCATGCTGTTGAGACCCTTTTTGCTGTTTACCTATTTGAGAGCAAGAAGATACCTTATTAATAGTTGATATAACTATGCTGTTACTGGTACCCTCTGTTGTCTTGCATGCATGCATTAGTTTAAATGATCCGGAGTTTGTCCCAAATCTATATTATCACCTGGCGGTGAGTTGCAAGTAATTGTAGCCTCCACGTTAGTTAAGGAATTTTCCAAGGTGATATGTGGAACCTCCTTCGTACACTGTGTAAAAGTATTCATAGCAATTGTGCTACCGTTAATTTGGTCCAACATATGGTTTTTAGTATGATTACTAAACATTGCGGTGTCAATTATACAAGAAGTAAGTAAACAGTTAAGTAGACTGGTTACCAGGAACTATGTTAAGACTATGGCCCCTGCTTAAACAATGTTATTAATATCCATCGACAAAAGGCAGGGGGTGACTTGCACACTCAATAAATGGGCCCCCATAAACGGTCGCTAGCACGAAGTGACGTAGCAACAAGAGGGCAACATATCCTTATTATTATTATGTTGAACGCGCAGAGTTTTGATTGTCTTCTGCGTATAATTGACCCATAGACTGCACGTGTAAAAGGATTGACAAAACGTCCGGAACAGGGTTACTTTTACTGCCTTGCTGCAGCGTGCAAATCTACGTTGCATCGGGCAGCCAACGTCCGGCGCTCTCTCTCAATATCCTCGCCATCTGATCCGCGATCCGAGACCCAGTGGCCCAGCCCAGATACTTGAACTCGAGAAACTCTTGGTAATGCCACACCATTTATGAAGACTGGTGGTACATACGTGACCTTATGGTCTAGTGATTGGAACACCAAGAGCTCGCTTTTTTTACATTATACCTGACCCCATGAGCCCCGGCATAATCCTCACACACAGCGAGTAGCTTTCTAACAGCGCTTATGGAAGGACCCAACAACACCATATCGTCAGCGTAACTAATGTTATTCACGTATTTTCCGTCTATAGAACATCCGACTTTAGTGCTGCAGAGCCTCTCGATGAGTCCGTTTACGTAAAGATTGAAGAGACGATTATGGTTTATGGCGTATTGTTGTAGGGATCTGCAGCTGATGTAGAATCAACTTTAATATCGCAAAAGAGAGCAATCCGGACTCTTTACATAATGGATACTCGCAAGTCCATTAGAAAAACATTCAAAGAAATAGATATACTGACTCTGCCTCCATTTAATATTTTAGAAAGTATTTTATAAGTTCGCAAAAACTTAGGCTGTTTCAAATAGAAGCGTTTTTCATAATATAAATACGCTTTGGAAATTTTAATACCCAAATGGAGATTAACTGAGACAAGCAAGACATTCCTCATAATTATTAAATACGCTTTTATAACAAGCTGCCAAAATCGGTTGCAGAACTTAGCGAGGGAAAGTTCAAAACCGCCACGTTTCATTGACAAGAAAGTGCATTACAAGATTAAAGACTACATTGAAGACACGGTTGTTTGGCATTGACTGCTTATTTACAAGCCTACTGGGCCCATGGGTTGTGCGAAAGAGAACTGGGCCCTGAAACGGAGGCAAAGAAGGAACATAAGAGTGGGTTTTAGGCAGTAAAAGTCTGACATGCCCGCTTACTCCTCCCTAGAGGGAGGAGGCGTGTTGTGGGCGCGGAAGAAGTCATTGGATGGTTTCCCACCTAAAACAAAACAGCGACTGCCTATCAGACCTCCATAACCCTGTAACTAGGCTACTACTACTACACTATAGACAGATAGATGGTCAGACTTTCTGGCGACTGACTATCTATAATGACTGCCAAAGATCTACGAATGACAATCGGGACCAACGGCCTTGCGTGCTCTTCGAGGCACGGCGAAAAAGAAAAGTACATGTAAGTTGAAAAATTCACATTAATCCATGCCCGGATTTGAACCTGCAACCTCATACATGAGAGGCGGGTATCTTCGCCACTGCGCCATCATGTAAAATCATTTTTTTTTTAAAGAGTAGCTATTGTGTTTTTGACAGTTCTTCTCCATTGGAAAACGACCAATTGGAACCGTCGTGATGTTAATGTTTTCTAAGTGCCAATGTAAACTCTAAATATCATTTTTTTATTATTATCACATAATTACTGTAACAGTACCGTCACACTATCCCTAGAACAAGGTTGCTTCCCGGATAAACTCAAAATATCTGTAATAAAACCACTGCATAAAAAAGGCTCTAAGTCCGACAAGAATAACTACCGACCCATTGCTCTTATTCCAATTATATCCAAGGTCTTTGAAAGAGTCATGTACAAAAGAGTGCACTCTTTTTTAGACAAATATAATATACTTGCCAAAGAACAATTCGGTTTTAGAAAAAAAAAATCCACTTCACTAGCAGCCTATAACTTAGTAAAATCCATAATGAATAACATCAACTCTAAAAATGTAACCTCAGCTCTATTTTTAGATCTTAGTAAAGCGTTCGACTTCGTAAATCATTCCATACTTCTCGATAAATTATATAAGTGGCATTAGGGGCCCAGCACTGGAATGGTTCAAATCATATTTAACGAATAGAACTCAGATCACGAGAATTACGAAATTTGATGACAAAGTGAACAGTCTCATCAACTTTAACTCCCAGCCCCGTCAAAATTTCTATGGAGTTCCACAGGGAAGCATATTGGGACCACCATTATTCCTTGTATATACGTTAATGATCTTCCGCAAACGATAGATCAAGATTGTGTTTTATTTGCAGATGACACAACAATTATCTTAGATGGTAAAAATAAAGAATCACACGAGTCTAATATAAATGCTAGTTTGAATAAAATAATTACATGGTTAGATAGAAACGCCTTGAAAGTTAACGTAGAAAAAACTAAAATATTAAATTTTAAAACACAAAAGAGTAAACACATTCATCTTAAAGTAGCACATAGGGATCAAATAGTGGAACAGATACATAAAACAAAATTTCTAGGTATAACTCTTGATGAGCATTTCACGTGGAGGGAGCATATTGATGGAGTATGTATGAAAATAAATAGATTCGTTTTCGCTTTAAAAAAGGTTAAAAACGAAACATCCCGACCGACCGCGTTAATGGTATATCACGCCTATGTTTGCTCTGTCATCCGATATGGTATTATTGTTTGGGGAAACTCCTCCGAAGTTTCTAGAGTCCTACTAGCACAAAAAAAATGCATTCGTGCAATTTTTGACATGGAATGGACTGATTCTTGCAGACCAGTGTATAAATCACATAACCTTCTCACAGTTCCTTGTATTTATATATATGAAATAGCTAAATTTGTTAAAACTAATTCCTCAATATTTGAAGCAAAAAACAATAATAAAAAACGAAAAGTTACGCACTATCATTTGCAATTGCCAGTTCCAAAAACTGAATTATTTAGACGTAGTTGTGTGTACATGTCTCCACTTATTTATAACTCGATACCAAACTTTATAATTGACCTTCCTTACGGAAAATTTTGCAAAGTAGGTACTGAAAAAATGGCTCATCTCACAAAGTTTTTATTCTTTGACCGAATTTTTCAAAAAAGGTTCTTGTCAATCCTATCATTACAAAAATGTGTTGTAGATCGTTTTGGTTCGGTTTTGCTGTTGCAGGACCCACTGCATTTTTATCTTGTTACCTATTTATACATAATTATGCCAAATTGTATCTAATTTAAATTGTTATGTTATGTATTACCTATATTTTAAAATCTGTTAAATTTGTGGTTAGTTTATAAAACTTAATATTAGTTTAAAATAATTCCAATTATTAATTTGTGTAAAGTTTAGTTTGTTTTATATTGTTTCTGTAAGTAACAATATCTTGAAAAAAAAAAAAATTGTTGTCCTGAGTTCAGGAGGTTTAATATTTTCTTGAAAGGAAATTTTGTGATAAATTTTGTAGTTTTGCTTAGTATAAGCACCACAAAACATATTTTAATATTTGCATGCCAACTCATGGCAAAATGTGTCTTTGCGCTAATAAATTATAAGTTACCATCTCTTGTACCGCATTTAATGCAAATAAATGGCTTTGACTTTGACTTTGACTTTGAGAATACCTGTAACTAGTAATAATAATTACTGGTTACTAGTCACAGGTAACTCATTGTACTTTACCTATCGATTCGATTCGATATCGACTAGTATCGATTAATTGTATCACAAATAATGCATGATTATGAAATATTCCTGAATGTAATTGTTGATATATGATATATTATTGATACACCAAAAGTACAATTCATATATAGTCAGTAATGAAATGTTTGTTAGTAAGTATAATAAATGAAACGACCGTGCTCCGGGAACATTCGTTTATTACTGCGTGACGCGAAGGCAATGCGTACGCGCGATGCGTGTAGGTGTGTAGACACACATATATGACACTCCTTCCCACTTAGCTTTCAAACCTGGTAACAATAATAAGTGGCTAAGTACCTTAGTAAAAATCTTAAAAGTATTTCTTATAATCTATAATTTTTCTATTAGTACGCTTCGAACGAGAAGGTGTGGGTGAGGGCGCTGATGGTAAGTCAACGTTGTGATCAATGACACTAGGAGACTGGTTTCCCTCGGACACAAAAGTTTCACCCTGCCCTACTGGCAGCGGCGGCGTCGCTTCATTATCAGCGTCCATTCCCTCACTCTCAATTACCTCACCATCGGCCCATTCCTCCCCGTCACAGTCACCAGTGACGCCTTCTGCACCTTGAGCTGCAGGTACGTCCTTAGCGCCTGCACTAGTACTAGCTATCTCGGGCGATGGCAACTCATGTGACACCATATCACCAGCATTCGTGGGTGTGGTGTCATTATTACCTGTGTATTTAACTATTTGATCTACATGCCTAATACAATGGAGATTCAAATCTTTAATAAAAATATTGTACATTTTATTACCAATTCTATGTTTTATTACGGCTAATTGCCAAGTTTCCTTCCGTGCGCTGTACCATCGGGTCCAGACAACATCACCAATTACAAAAAGTCTTTTCCCCTGCACTGCTGTTGTATCAGCCGAAATTAATCTTTTTGAAGGTACAACTAAATCAAGACGGGATCGTAGGTTTCTACCGAACATCAACTTAGCCGGCGATTCCCCAGTGGTACAGTGCACAGTATTCCTGTAATTGAACAAGTAGCCTAACAACAACTCATTAATTTTATGCAGCGGTATGGTATCTTTTATAATACATTTTAGCATTTTTTTACAAGTTTTTACCGAGTTTTCTGCTTGACCATTACTGGGCGGGTGATAAATGGGTGACGTCATGTATTTGATGCCATTAGAACTACAAAATGTTTTGAATTCCACGGAATTAATTTTAACGTCGTTATCAGATACTAGTACGTTAGGTATGCCAAAAGTCGAAAATAATTCTTTTAATTTGGCTATCAAGGCGTTAGTTGTGGTTCCATTATTCATAAATATGCATTCTACCCACTTACTGAACGAATCTACGACCACGAGATATACCCGCTGTCCTACAGTCATATAATCAATGTGCACGCGCTGCCAGGGTGCGGCGGCAGCGGGCCACGGCGCTGGGGGGTCGCGCGGCGGCGCGGGGCGCACGCTGACGCATGTTGTGCAGGACCCTATCCAACGCTCAATATCGCTGTCGATGCCGGGCCACCACATCCTACTTCGTGCGTTACTCTTAGTTTTAGTTATACCTAAATGGGTATCGTGTAATTCACGTAACATTTTATCTTTTAAAGTTATCGGAATAACTATTCTATGCCCCCTAAAAAGGCACCCGTTTTCATATTGCAAATCCGATTTGCACTGGAAAAAAGGTAGAACGCTTTTACACATAATTTTTCGTGGCCAGCCCTTTTGCATATACCTAATGACTGTTTGCATCACTGTATCGCGCTCCGTAGCCTGCGTTATCTCACGTATCGTGGTAGCTGGTGACGCTTCATTTAAAAACTTAAGCGCATAAAATAAATCTGCGTTATCTAACTGATCCGACTTGTGTGAACACTTTAAAGGCGCGCGTGAAAAGTAATCCGCTACTGGGTTATTATCACCGGATACATACTGCACTACATAATTGTAGGCCGACAATATAATAGCATATCTTTGAAGTCTCAGCGCTGTTGTTACTGGTATGCCGGTCTTATTATTGAATATTGAGACCAGAGGCCTATGATCGCTTTTTAAAATGAACGGCTCACTGCGACCATACAAATACTGATGGAACTTTTTTACGCCAAATATAATAGCGGTCGCTTCCTTTTGTATCTGGCTATAGTTTCGCTCGCTGGCAGTGAGCGAACGAGATGCATAAGCTAGAGGGCGCTCGTGCGCATCATCCTCCCCGCGCTGCGACAGCACGGCGCCGAGCCCGGCCGGCCCTGCGTCCACTGTCAGCACGAGTTGCGCCGCCGGCTCAAAATGCGCTAATACACGCTCTGATGCGAGTTCACGGCGCACTGCCGCCATAGCCTGTCGCTGCCTATTTCCCCACACCCAAGGTGCATCGCTTCGCAATAAGTCGTGTAGTGGGCTTAGCAGGGACGATGCGTTTGGAATAAAATTCCTATAATAATTAACGACCCCTAGGAATCTCTTAACTTCGGTGACGTTACTTGGCTCGGGAGCGCTCATTATGGCTTTAACTTTATCAGGACTAGTCATAAGCCCCGCTTTACTGATCACGTAGCCTAAATAAAGTACACTTGGTTTGAAAAATTCACATTTTTCTTTTTGTAGACGTAACCCAGCGTCGTTTAATCTACGTAAGACTTCTGCCAATCTTTTAAGGTGCGTATTCTTATCGGGACCCGTAATACATATGTCATCAAGCCAGACGCTGACTCCGTCTATTCCAGTTAAAAGTGCCTCCATGGATTTTTGAAAGATTGCTGGTGCGTTAGCTAGTCCGTAAACTAAACGTGTATATTTATATAAACCTTTATGAGTATTTATAGCTGTAAGTAACTGAGACGGCTCATCTAAAATAAACTGATTATAAGCGTTTTTAAGGTCGAGTTTACTGTACATCTCGCCCCCACCTAACTTTGCAAAAACCTCTTCAATTCTCGGAAGGGGATATTTTTCTATGATTAGGTCTTTGTTTAGTGTAACAGAGAAATCTCCGGCTATTCTCACTGTACCGTTCTCTTTCAGAACCGGTACTATCGGAGTGGCATATGGAGCATGGTCAATCGGCACTAAAATACCTAACCTTTTTAATCGCTCTAATTCTTGTTCGACCTTATCTTTTATTGCAAATGGAACGGTTCGGGACTTGTAAAATTTTGGAACAGAATTTTCTTTTAATTGAAGTCTAACCTTAAATTTATTAAATGAACCCAACTCATCCCGCCACAGATCTGGAAACTTCCCTAGTAATTCTCGTACATTATTATTATTATGTATACCATCTGAACACTCTAATGACTTTATGTCGGTGGTTATTATTAAATTGAAGGCGGACATGAAATCTCTGCCCAACAATGGCGGACCTCCATTTTTGACTACAAATATTTTAATATTTTTTTGCATGTCTTTATATTTTGCTGTGATGGTAAAATATCCTAAAGGCGAGATTTTATGTCCGTTATAAAGACTCATCTTAACATTACAACTACGTAATTGGTAAAATGAAAACATTTTTAAGTACAGACTTTCTGAAATAACACTGCTGCCAGATCCGGAATCAAGTTCCATTTGTATTAATTGATCACCTAAAACTATATCAATTAGGAAAGGCTTATCAGTGACGTACCTTATATTAAAATTCTGGCACTCTTCACAACCCGTAACCTCTGGCTGTTTGTCACTGCACTCTTCCTTAGAGTCCATATGATATATACGAGAACCTTTTTGATTGCCGCACATTTTTTTAAGATGGCCCTTTACACCACACTTTTGACACTTATAGGCCTTATAACGACACTTATTATCACTATGATTCTTCATTCCGCAAACCGAGCAACAATCCTTATCGCGGCGCAGTGCCGCGTTAGCGCCGCCGCCGCCGCCGCCATCTGCGCTGCGCCCACGGCTTGCTTGACCTTGGAATCTCGCGCGGTATACTGGTTCTTCCTTGATAGAAATGGCCTCGGTACTGGCACATAACATGGTCTTCGCCTCTTTAGCACATGCTACTTGCTCCGCCAATTCAATAGCCCGCGATAACGTGAGTGTCGCTGGGCACTGCTCAAACAGCTTGTCGCGTTCTGGACCTGCAGTCAGGCCAAGGACGAAACGATCTCTCAAGTTCGTTTCTAGAGCGGTACCGAAGTCGCAATAAGTTGCCAACCCTCTTAAACGCGCCGCCCATTCTCCTATGGTTTCGCCTGCTTTCCTGCTGGCGCTGTAAAAGTTCGCCTTGTCCACAAAAGAACACTTTTTGGGTTTGAAATGGCCATCGAGTAATGCCACTAGTTCCGTAAAACTGAGCTCTTCCAATTCCTTTGGATATGCCAGATTGAGCACTAATCGGTACGTCTCCTCAGTGAGATGGCACAATAAAATTCCACTTCTCTTTTCATCTTCCTTAATTTCATTGATTATTATGAATTGCGTTAATTTGCCTTTGTATATCTTCCAGTCTAGTGATTTATGGTCGAAATTAGGCAAATTACCTAAAAACGCATTCATTTTTTTGTAAACGCGGGTCCGCGTCGTCCTCGTCGCCAATGAAATGTTTGTTAGTAAGTATAATAAATGAAACGACCGTGCTCCGGGAACATTCGTTTATTACTGCGTGACGCGAAGGCAATGCGTACGCGCGATGCGTGTAGGTGTGTAGACACACATATATGACAAGTAATCAATTACACTGAAAGTAATTATTAAGCTACTATCCGAAAACCAATAATCTTTATTATATATAATAAAACAGTAAAATGGTGGAGCGTTGGTATCAATTGGCGAAAAAACTACTGAACCAATCCTGTTCAAATTTTGCATACATAATACTTATAAGCCGGGTCAACTGTTAGGCTACATATTATCACGCTATTTGCTATGGGGGGTGAGCAATAATCCAAAATGTCGATATTGAACGACAAAGGATGACGCGGATAAAATTAAGTACGCAGTCCAGCAATCTGCATCCGGCCTTACCGCCGACGAACCCACCAAGCGCAAACCCCGGATCGTGGTTGTAGGAGTACCATCCTCTTTGACTGAAACTGAAGTCTTCAGGTGCATTTACGAACAGAATGTAGCCGAAAAGTTTCCAACGATTCCCATGGAGTCCTTTTTGACCATGGTTAAATTAAGTCACAAATCGGGGAAAAAAGATTCGCAGACTTGTAACTACGTGATTGAAGTTCCAGCCAACATACGAAGAGCTCTAATTTCCCAATCAAGGATTTTCATAAATTGGACGTCCTGCCCAGTCAGGGACTTCACCCTGGTTACGAGATGCTACAAATGCCAGCAGTATGGGCATGCAGCAAAAACCTGTAGAGAGGTCAATTCAACGTGTGGCCACTGCGGTGAGACAGGACACCCGATGTCCGAGTGCTCAAAAAAAGCGGACTCACCGAAATGTGCAACTTGCTCTCGCTTCAAAAAGCCCTCCAACCATAAAACGGGAGACGCTGAGTGTCCTGCTAGGAAAATAGCGGAATATAGATATATTAACTCTATCGATTATGAGGGCGCCTAGAGCGTCATACTCAAGGCCAGACTTCCGTGTAACGCTTACTGCTGACTCAAAATTCCAAGTGCTGACCTACAAACCATCGTTTTTCAATATATTTAAACATATTTGTCCAATGTAACTATTTAGTATTAACGCAACCTCGACTTTAACCCAATTCATAATTCTGCTGACACAAAATCATGTGTGTGTAATTATAGAATAAAGTACAAGAACACACGTGACGTCACGTGTTTATTGGGCTGTAGCGGCCACATGTTCTCATTATTTAATAAAAATTGTGGGCCTGACCACCAAAGTGCAGAATCGCTGATAAGATCAGCCTTCAGCCCGCGAGAGACAAGATCCGCCGGATTGTCCCTAGATGGCACGTATCTCCACTCATAACCCGCGCTACATTCTTGAATCTCGTTTACACGATTTCGAACGAAAGGCTTTAGTTGCTGAGATGGTGTAGCCAACCATCCTAGCACTATTGTGGAGTCACACCAATATTGAAAACGATGTATTGGCAACGTGAGCGAATCCTTAACCTTTGTGCACAACCTGGAACCTAACAGAGCACCACTCAGTTCTAGCCGTGGAATAGTAGTAGGCTTGACTGGTGCCACACGGCTTTTAGAAGTCAACAGATTGACAGTGACCTCACCAGAAGTAGATACAGAACGAATGTACACACACGCGCCGTAAGCTCTTTCGGACGCATCTGTAAATACATGAACTTCATGGGTTACAGAATTGTTACCTAAAATCCATCGTGGAATTTTTAAATGATTTAAACAAGGCAACGTATTCGCAAATAACAACCATGCGTCTGCTATCTCCTGCGACACTTCGTCATCCCATTCACATTTGTTCAACCAGAGTGACTGCATTAATATTTTTGCTTCGACAATGCAGGGACTAACCAAGCCTAGTGGGTCAAATATTTGGCTAATTACAGACAAAATATACCGTTTTGTTATTTTACTATTAGATTCTATATTTATAGAAAAAACTAATTTATCAGGCTTACATAACCAATGTACTCCTAACGTTTTAGAAGGACTATTATTATTGTTGTCTGAAAGGTCTAGTAAAGCATGGCTTGATTTATTGACACTATCTAATTCTTTTAAAATTTCAGAGCTATTAGACTGCCACTTTCTCAAATTAAATTTAGCTGATGCCAGGACCGACATTGTTTCCCTACATAAATCTTGTGCACCTGAAATGGTGTCTGAACCACTAAGAAGATCATCGACGTAAAAGTCGTGCTGGATAGCACGCTTTACGACGGGGTTCGTTGTTGCATCTGCCAGACTAACTAAACATTTAGTCGCTAAATATGGAGCAGACGCTGTACCGTACGTTACAGTGTTTAACGTATACGTTTTTAATGGTTCTGTGGGAGTTTTGCGAAAAATGATCTGCTGTAATGGTCGTTGAACAGGGTTGATTTCAATAGCGCGATACATTTTTTCTATATCCGCTGAAATCACAAATTTATGCTGTCGAAAACGCAACAAAATGGAAATTAAATCGTCTTGAACTGTCGGGCCTACAAATTGCAAGTCATTTAGGGATATTCCTGTCGTAGTCTTGGCAGATGCATCAAATACGGTGCGTAACTTAGTAGTGACACTAGACTCGCGCATAACCCCATGATGTGGTAAATAGTAGTTTACTTCGCCTATTGGTTTTAAGCTAGAATTTTCCGTCATATGACCTAAACTTTCGTACTCTAACATGAACTCCAAATACATCGACTTGAATTTATGATCGCGTTCAAATCTTTTTTCTAAAGATAGAAAACGGCGTTTTGCGATACCGTATGAATCTCCTAGGGCAGAAGGATCAGATTTAAAAGGAATTGTAACCACAAAACAGCCGTCGTCCTTACGTCTTGTGTTCATATAGAAACTATCTTCGCATGCCCGTTCTTCTAAAGATAGGGAATGCTTTTCAGGAACTGAATCCAGTTCCCAAAATATGGATAAATCTGTGCTAGGCTTAGTTTTAGTAAGGTTACAAAAATGTGAATGGGACGTATGTGAGTGAAAGCCTGTGCCTGAAACTATCCACCCTAATTTACTCTCACATAACCTTGGTTGATTTTTACCTAGCTTTATGTGGTTGGCTAAAATTACGCTCCAAAAAACATCTACACCGACTAATATGTCTACAGCTGAGGGAATGTTGAATGTTGGATCCGCCAACTGCAGACCCATAGGTATGGTTATGTGTTTTAAATTTATTGGAGATGATGGCAAAACATGTGTGATTTCTGGTAAAATTAAACAGTCAATGTTTACTGAATAATCACCGGCTATGGATTCGATTGTGAGGTTGCAGGTTTGCGCACTAGTGCTAGTTTGGTTATATACCCCTGTTATCGTAGAGGCCATGTCATTTCGGGACAAACGCAGCTTATTACACAAGTCCTCAGTAATAAAATTGGCTGTACTCCCGTTATCCAGGAGGATGCGGGCGTTGCACTTCTCACCATTGGCATTCACCGCCGTCACCATCGCTGTGGAAAGTAAAACAAACGAGCGATTACATGGTTCCGTACTAGCCGAAGCGTTAGCAGAAAGAGCAATACTTTCTGACGCACTCGGCATTGGATTTTGAATGGGAGGGGTTTCTGTGCGTTCCATGTGCAAAAGGGTATTATGCCTGGCTGCACAGTACTTACAGCGCGTCATTCTACACCTTTTTTCATTATGACCCGATCTTAAGCAGTTCATACAAACTTTGAGGTCTTTGGCCTTTTTAAGACGTTCTTCTATTGTTAGTTTTTTGAAAGAATCACAAATGTAAAGAAAATGATCGCTAGAACACATAGGGCATGTAAATTTATTTTTATTAGAATTAGTATTGTTATTTTTATTTGTAGTACCCTGTGAAACTATAGCAAAACTTTTTGGTTTACTATGGTTAGTATTTGTTTTATTGTGCTTATTATTATCTTCTAATGTTTCCAGTAAATCAGCTTTATTATTAATAAACGTAGTGAATTGAGCAAGCGTAGGTTTTCCTGTTAATGTGTTACGAAACTCTTCCCAATATCTACTCGTGTTCGCGTCTAATTTGACTGACATCATATATATAATAATGGTATCCCAATGTTCTGTGGGCTCATTCAGCTGCTTGAGCGCCCTTATGTTTTTACTGGTCGTATCTATAAGCCGCCGTAAGATAACACTAGATTCAGTAGTGACTGGTTGGACATCAAACAAAGCCTGCATGTGCTTGTCAATAAGAAGACGACTGTTGTTATACCTTTCACACAATAAGTCCCATGCTACTTGGTAATGATCTGCTTTGAAATCAATGTTTTTTATGACTTCGGCTGCCTTGCCTTTTAAAGACGCGCGTAAATAGTGGAACTTATTTATATTGTCTATGCAAGCACTGTCATTAATTAAGGAAAGAAATGTGTCCCTGTACTCAAGCCAGTTCTGATAACTGCCATCAAAATGCGGTAAATCAATCTTTGGTAACCTTACAAAATTATTTTTAGTCCCACCTGACATTGTTGCCTCTGACCTAGCCTCGGAATATGCGGAGTCGCGACGCTGACGTTTGCCATCCAATCCGGGCAGCAAACTCCGCGCCACGGCTACCAGTGAGTAGTACTGCTGCTCAAACAGGTCCCTCGCCGCGTATGCCTCGTCTGGCTTGTCCGACGAAACTTCGATCTCCGTCTGTAAGTCATCAAACTCGGTGTACAAGGCGTTAAATTTGTCGAAGCGGGATTCTAGCTCGATTATTTGCAAGTTTGAAAGCTTGTCACAGCTTTGAAGCACATTCAAATAAGCACCAAAGGTTGTAAGCTTGGCCTTCATTGAGCTACGTTTTTTCACTAACTTGTCAGCCATTTTACCGTTAAAAAAAAAAAATATGACTCAGCAGAAAATTCAAAAATTTATATTATTAATGGTTAAAAAAAAAAATGCCACTGTGCTATTACACTAAAACAAGCTTATTAATGGAACGCGGTGCTTCCAGCAACAAACAAAGGAATTAAACCTCTTCACTTGCAATGAAAAAAAAAAAGTGCTAAGTCACGCTTTGTTCATGCAATACGACAAACGATGTAAACTAAAAAATGTTATACATAACTTGAAATACTTAATGAGAAGCAAAGACGTGTAAAGAGTGAAAGTAGCTAGTTAACCGACTCAATAAGGCAATGAATAGGCACTACTTAGAACGTTATAAACCTATAACGTGTATAAAAAAAGGAAGACTGGAATAACGGTGATAAAAGGAATAATTGAAACGATCTCACGAATATCCGAATCCTTATCCGCAAAGTCCAGTTGCGACTTCAAATCTTCAACCGTAGGCGACGATGACACTGCTATTTCCTAACGGTCCGACGCGGGGTCAAAGTCCTCCAACGTCTCGCACACAACTTGTTCTTGTTCTCGTAAACAAAATCTCCTCGCTGTGTAGTTTTTCTTGCGAAGGACCAATGTTGCGATGATGTTCGATAGCTGAGCGGGAGCAAGTTAAATCAAACTAGTGGACTGATACTATGTACAATTGTATATTACATAAAACAAGGAACAAGGTAAACGCCGTGTCTCCGTCGGGGTAAAATCTGAAGTGCTGGCTCGCGGACCGCGGCGCTCGCGCCTCCATCGTGCCCGCCGCTCCCGCGCGCCGCTCCGCCGCGTAGACCCGCCGCTGGTACTCCCCCCGCGCACGCCGCCTCAGCCGCCGTGCACCTCCAGTCCGGCGCCGCAATGTCTCGTATAGACAAACAGTTTTATAATAACAAATAACATAATTGTGACTTTTAGTGTTTAAGTAAACTATAACTGTAGGTTTATAATATTATAAATAATTTTATTAAATTTTTCCCTATTTAGAGACTTTGAATGTTAAATATTTTTATGAATTTTATTGTCCTAAATACCATAGTGTAAGAGCTTTTACCGCCTGTGATACAGGTTTATCCTAGTACAGGCACTTAACATAGTCATACCTTTGTAATTATTCCTAAGATTTTATGTAACTATTTTACCAAATTTTAAGTCTGAATAAATATATTATTATTATTCGTTTATTCATAACTAAAACATGTAAATTATATTTTTAAATATTTCAATAAAAAAAAAAAACATTTAAAAATATAAAAAACAGTGTCCCACCGGTATCGGGAACAGGGTCCAAGCTACCGGCGGTCAGGGCTCCAGAGAAAGGAACCTCCTGACAATACGAGCCGTGTCCAGGAGTACCGCTTTCTGGATCAAGCCCTTGATCCAGCCACCTAACGCGAGCCTCCTAAGGTGTTGGTCGAGGCTCTTGGCTATTAAGCCATTGGCTGACACGACTATCGGTACAATGATCGCCGAGTCTACATCCCACATGTCGACAACCTCGCGAGCCAAATCAATATACTTGATTTGTTTGTCTTTCTCTGCTTTCACGAGGTTCTCGTCATGCGGAACGGATATGTCAACAATCATTGTACGCCTCTCTCTTCGGTCCACCACCACTATATCAGGCTTATTGGCTACTTATTATTATTATTATGTGTATTTTCAATATTTATCTCAGGACCCTGAGGTCCTGGACCTTTGGAAGGCGTACGAGGAGCCGAAGCCAACTCGCAGAGGCCCTTTATATAATTATAATGGAACATGATACCAACCGACGATTATACCTGTACGCGCTATGCTAGTGCACCCAAGGACAACCCCCAGTTGTTGAAAAACTATTGCGACATATGGAGAACAAAGATAATAGGGCTATGGTTTTTGGAGTCTTAAGTGGACTGGTAACATGGAACTATGTTAAGACTATGGCCCCTGCCTGAACAACGTTATTAATATCCATCGAAAAAAGGCAGGGGGTGACTTGCACGCTCAATAAATGGGCCCCCAAAAAACGGCCGCTAGCACGAAGTGACGTAGCAACAAGAGGGCAACATATTCTGAGGTGCTTGAGGAGTGGAGAGGTATACCACGGCTATCAGGACAATCCCGGAAGTACGGTCAAGATCCCTACCAGCACCTTACTGGATTATACATCCTTCTCCCGAGCACGTTTGCTCTTGCGAATCTCCACTCAAGCCAGCCAATAAAGGCAAGAGAGAGGTTTGAGCTCAGTTCCTCGTCAGTGTTCACTACGGCCGGCCAATAAAGGCAAGCCGGAGATGAAGAACAAGAATTCTCCCGGAAGATCGGGTCCGTGGGGTCGCTATTATTATTATTATTATTTGCCACGAGTTCGATCCCCAGCTACAGTTAAAAAAATTGTCATTATTTTATCTTCTTTTTTGTAATAAAATAACTTTTACCATTTTTTTAAAATAAAATTGACATTTCTATTCGATATCTTCTAAATATTTTGTAAAAACTAATCAAAACACATAATAAAATCAAAGCGGCGAGTAAAATCACGTACTGAAATGTTGTAAATATGCACGCAATTCAGATACTCGCAACGCCATCTAAAGACTGAAAGTAGAAATAATGATGACAATGATAGTTGAACGTCATATTTGATAGATGGCATTGTGTATTTTACGTAATTTTCTGAGTGGCGGAAGAATGACCATCGCCCAAGTTTGCAGACAGTTTTATTGTTTAAAATTGGACGAAAACCGTTATGGTTAAACTGGAGTTAGACGGAGGCATTTTTAATCCTACTGCTTTTTTTCCCCGTGGTTGTAACAAGCTAATTGACCGTGATTATTCAAGGGATACCAACCCAAGGCGATAAAAGTAAATACATATATGTATTTAATTATTGACTTTAAAATAACACGGCCAAATTTTCGGAAGGAGTAGCATGGCACCTTGCGTTGGAAGGCCCCCAGGTAGACCGATGACCTGGTGAGGGTCGCGGGAATCCGATGGATGCGAGATGCACAGGACCGGTAATTGGTGACACTTGGGGAGGCCTATGTCCAACAGTGGACTTCTTTCGGCTGAAATGATAATGATGGCACCTATATTTTTCTTTTTTTAAGGGTGGAAGCCATCCAATGACTTCTCCCACTCTGGTTGGAGCGGGAAGGCGTGTCAAACTTTTACTGACTAAAACCACACCTGTGTCCTTCAGTTGCCCTTTGCGACATCTCTTTGAGGAGCGCGTGGATCACTACGCGCTGTTGACGACTGGACTCGGTCCGGTCAATTACCGGACGGCCGGACGGCTGTGGACGACCCATTGCTGGATGTCCGCGAGCCCGCGTCTACCGTGGCTGGTCGTCGGGGTCAGAATCTCGGCTCGGCGTGAGGACGTTCGTTCCCTCACGCGTGCGGCCTCCTCCTTCACTAGCATTACGGCTTTGCAGAAGGAGGCGACCGCCTGCCATTCCTCCTCGCTCTGGACCATAGCCCAAAGTCACAAGGCCCGGTGCGAGAAGTGACTGACGCCGATTGCCTCCACGAGGACAACACACACCTCTGTGTGCTCCACTGTGTCCTCCGGGATGATGGCACCTTGCGGCCTAATAATGGTGTGTTTTATTATTAGCAGTCACTGCTTCATATAAAACGGGGTCGAAAGGTTTGCGTTCCTGATCACAGTTCGACAACGTATGATGTATCTCAGATTCCTTGCAGCCTTACGTCGACATCTGGATATTGCCTCCTTGCAGTGAGTGGTGACCAACACTAGATGATGGTATTGGATTATGGTATTGGTACTGGTATTTCGAACGTTTTCTGTTCCGGATTCGGTTGGAAGTACCCTGATATTACCATTTTGCAAATCGCCCGGAGGACCCGTGGTAGCATGCGGTGGAGGTCTATCCTGCTTGGGTGAACGGCCGTGTCTTCATAGAGGCAATCGGCGTCATTGACCTCTCGGTTTGGCCATCAATATGCGAGTTCGATTGGACGGGGATACACGCGTTCAAGATTTCACCGAAATTCATTCAAAAGTTGGAAACTCTTCATAGGGTAGTTCCCACTATGGAATAACATTTGTCTGATATACGAGGACGTCAGTCAAATACACACCAAAAAATCCTAGGTAAATGAACAAGTAATTTTTACGCCCCAAATGATCAAGCTGCAACAATCAATTCAAGCATGCTCTCGCAAATTCTTCATAAGTACTGTTGTGGAGGAAGATAGTTGATGATGATGGTAATTTTTGGATTCACTGGCTTTTTGGCTTTGCACCATCAGGGCAAACTTTATCCAGCTGAAGGTCGGTGTCCCGATTATGTTCCTTCGTTTACCTCTACCAAAGCTGTCTGACGGTTTAAACTCTTCAGTGAAACATTATTGAGGCGAAAATTTTACAGGAGGTAACTCTTTCGAACTATCTCGCAGCCTTAGCAGATATTGGCCCTAGAGTGCCCTATCCATTTGCTGACATCTCTATGAGTCGCGCGTAGATTACTACGCGCCGTCGATTCAGGATTGCTTTGACCAGATGACCGGACGGCTCCACCGCAATCACCCTGCGGTTTTCAACACCTGGAGCATTACTTCCCTCATCATCCCTCATAGTTTCAGCCACCTTCTTCGATCGTAGTGCTTCACTAAAGGAGGCTACTGGTTGGCATTTTTTCCACTAATCGCCTCCATGAGGACACGGCGGCGCCGGCGCTCCTACCAAGCGGGACTGACTTCCACCGTAAGCTCCATCGTATTCTCCGGGCGATCCGCACAATGGCGAGACTCGAGTGTTTCTTTTCGCTGAATTCGATACAGATACCTCCCGAAACATCCACATCCGGTGAGTCCTGCACAAAGAGAGGATGCCGTGACGCCTCTGTAGCCACTCCTCAAAGACAGGCATTACCGCTGCGATTGTGACGTGCTCACTGTGACAATGTTGTTTTACCAGAACATAAACCAGAAACATACATAAACTAGTGCCATTTTCCTTCGGGAAGGCAGAAATGCCAACTGCTACGACCCTTACATACTCTTTCTATTCATTGACGTTCATACATCTGGATCTGGACGAGTACATAACATGTATCCTGAAGGTAAATTGCGTTTTTACCTTTAACAGTTTTATGTGAAAGTACAATAAATAATTACGATGCTTTCAGAATGAATTGCAAGCACAGAATGATTGTACAGTTTTACGAACTTAACGCAGACGAAGTCGCGGGCAACAGCTAGTTCACAATAAAACACCTTTTTTCTCTTGACTTCTGAAACCGATTTAAAAAGGCGTTTGACACCGTTGACAATGATGTACTGCTAATGAAGCTGGCAAAAATAGGTTGCACGCCGCACCTTTTACAGTTCTTCGCTAGTTACTTGAAAGACCGACAGCAGTACGTTGACTTCAACGGGGTCGAATCCGAGCCATACTACACCAGGTCAGGAGTGAGCCAGGGCAGTAATTTGGGTCCTCTTGAATTTATTTTAACGGTAAATGACTTACCAGATGTAGTCAAACATAGTTTATGTTTATTGTTTGCAGATGACCTCAAATTGCTGCTTGAGGTCAAAGATGAGTCGGACTGTGAGCGTTTGCAGGAAGACATAGACAGAGTGGTTGAGTGGAGTCATAACAACAAACTCTATTTCAACACAGCGAAATGCTCAATTATGTCATTTACGCGCGCAAAGACTGCCATAGCCTACGAATACCAAGTAGAGGAAGTGCCAATCCAGCGAGTGTCTCAAGTACGAGATCTAGGAGTACTATTTACACCAGATCTAACGTTCCGGGATCATATAGTTAAGATTTGCAAGAAAGCGTACAGAAACCTCGGTTTCGTGTTGAGACAGTCGCAGGGATTCACTAATATTACCACGCTCAGGGTACTGTATGACGCCTTGGTAAGGAGTCATTTGGAACACAGTGCGGTGATTTGGGCTCCTCATGAAGCGAAATACAGTGTCATGCTGGAGCGAGTACAAAATAAATTCACAAGACACTTGTATTTCAAACTTTATGGGGTTTACCCGTTTTACCCACTGATGTATCCTACACTGTTTGTACTGGGTATGGTGGGGTACAACGAACTCAGAGTGCGCCGGGAATTTACACTCGCGGCGTATGCTGTAAAGCTCTTGCGTGGAGTAGCGCACAATCCGGGTGTGCTGCTGCACCTGAAGCTGTGCGTGCCAGACCGATACGTGTGGAGGCGGCGGCGGCCGCCATTGCTGGCCGTACCTGCTGCCAGAACCAACCTACTGTCAAAAGCACCCCTCACCCGCACAATATGTGTACTAAATGAAGTGCATGAGAGGATGGACCTATTTTCGAGCCATGAGAGTGAAATCGCAAGAGTTTTATTAAATTTTATTAGTTCTAGTTAAATATTTGTTACTGTATGTACTAAGTCTGATTTTATATTGTATTTACATATAGGTTAACGTTAAGTTTTTTATTTATTTTTTATGTACTTCTTTTATTTTTTATAGTTAGTAGTATTGTAATAGAGTTTAGTGTTATTTTAGCTTTTTAGGATGTTAGTGTAAGATTATGACTTTTTTCAATTATTATATTTTTTTTCGGTTTGGAAACCACTATTGTATTAGGTTCCGCCTGTGAAGATAGTGTGTGTATATTTAATAATAATAAATAAATAAAAGAGCGCTTCGGTTTACTACTTAGTGATGGCCTGAGGAACAAAATGCACAATGTTTCCATTCTACGCAGCAATTGGTCCAACTTCCATACAAAGATTGGCAATGTCCTTTTCAATGTAATTGATTACTGGCTATATATGAATTGTACTTTTGGTATATCAATAATATTGATACACCAAAGGTTGAAGGCAGCCCTCAGTTTCAGTTTGAGAGCCAGACTTCATAAGTGCTCCTCAAAACTCCACCAGCTATCGAGGATGAGTTCCAGGTACTTATCGCCGACCCGACGCCGATGTGAACCCCTCCTGCCATTATTTGGGAACTCTATGGTGGCGCGTTCCGAGGTCCTCTCCACTGTCGCAACCCCACGTGGTGCGAATCCCCCTGCCCCCTTAGCCAAGTCACAAACGATAAACGTAAACTGTCAGTAGTCTTTAATAGATTTTCAACTTTATATTATTGGATATAAAGTAGAAAATCTATTGAAGATTACATAGTGTTTTCGTTCGTTCCGGTCGCTAACGCTCAGTAGTCTTTAATAGATTTTCAACTTTATGCTCTTAGGTATAAAGTTGAAAATCTATTGGAGATTACTAAGCGTTCACGTTTATCGTTTGCAACTTGGCTAGGGGGGCTGAGCCAGGACTAGCGTGTCGTCTGCGCAACAGACCACGCTGACCCCGTTCGGGAGGTCGCCGCGCAGCAGCACGTAATCAACAATCGTACCCGATGTTCCACAAGGGCGGTCCTAGTACCGATCCCTGCGGAACACCGCAAAACATCTCTCGCTGTTTCAGCTTCCCTGTAGACCGGGGTAGATGATGGACCTGTATGTCAGGTAGGCCACGGTCACACGACGGAGGTAGGTCGGCACCCAGTGATGCCGGTGCCTCCCTAATACAACTCTCCAGGGCAAGGTATTAAAGGCGTATGTCAGCTGCTTTGCTCGCGTGACAGGTTTCTCCATACAAACTTTGGACCCCCGTTTTACCCCCTTAAAAGTTGAATTTCCAAGAATCCCTTCTTAGTGTCGTCATAAAAGAAAGCCTTGTGCAAACTTTCACGTTTCTAAGCCCAGTAGTTTTGGCTGTGAGGCCTCGCACGCGCATGATGGCGTACACCGTGGAGCGCCCCCTGCGGAAACCGAACTGGCTGTCAGCAAAATCCGGCCCCGACCCGTACCAGCTGCACGACGAGGCGGCCGGCAATTACCTCGTCGAGCAACACAATGGGTCGGTATGCGAACGGAGAGTCCGCAGGGTGCCCCAAGTCACGTGCGATGCGGCGATGCTATCCGCGGACTCCACCTGCATTTCAAGCAAACGCGTGTAAAATCGCTTGTCCGTACACTCTCAAACAACGCCATGATCGTTCAAATTAAGTGCGGGCGCACCGCCTCTCGCAGCGGCGGCGCGGCGTGCGATCGGTGAGCGTTTCAACCGCGCGGCCATAACGATAAATATTAAAAAAAACTATGCCAAGATTATGTAAAAATTTGTAAAAATTAAAACTAGGATATTTTGTTGTAAGTATTTTTAGAAGTTTCAACAAATTCAAATCTATGTTTTACAAAAAACTTCAGATCTCTGCGATGCTTTTTCAGCGAGTTATCAGCGATAATATGTTTGACACCGTTTCGATGGCGCGGCCAGTTTTTGCTTTATAGCTCCTAAAATATAAACCTAGGATTTTTTCTATATTTTTACAAATTCAATCTATTATTTACCTAAATTTTATGTCTCTGCAGCGCCTAGTTTTAAAGATCTTCGTGGCCGCGCGGTTCTCCGCGTTTCAATGGCGCGGCCACATTCAAACCCTTTATAACTTCTTAACCATAACTTTGACCAGATACCCCGCGTCTCCACAAACGACAACGAGGCAGGTTGTCGTTATTTTACTATACAACCCTATATATAAATGAGTGAATTACCTATCTAATTAGGATTAAAAACCGGCCAAGAGCGTGTCGGGCCACGCTCAGTGTAGGGTTCCGTAAATTCCTGTCCGTCACAATAATGAACGACTGACAAGAACAAATACCATCAATGCCAACGAGAGACCAACCGAACAATTCGACAATATAATAAGCTTTTACCAGTCCCGACCCTATCAACTCAGGAAAAATCAAGTAGCCCAAAGTACAGCGCCATCTCTCGGGAAATTGGGTTACTAATTTATATTATTCTAAGTTTTTACTGTAACAAGTAGCTGTAAGTTTTCCGAATAGTAATAAAATAAAATACAAACTAGACGGGTTATGTATGTTGGGTTTTCGTTGGTAATTTTGGATTGCGTGAACCGATTTTAATACTTAATTCTTTTTTTTTATTTGAAAGAAGATACGTTGAGGATAATAAAAAAGTTAAAAAACCGTGTATCGGTTAAATTACAAACTTAGTTCAAAAATTATTTTGTACAACTTTTCAAAAACTGTTCAACCCATCAAATTCAAAATAATCTTCCGTCTATAGAAAGTTCTACTTTTGAGATATTTTCTACTTATGGTTCAAAATTTAGAGGGAAAAAAATGTGTGCCACACATTTTTTTTTACTTTGTTTGGAGCGATTATTTCCGAAAATATTCACATTATCAAAAGATGATTGTAGTAAACCCTTGTTCATTTTTAAATACCTATCCAACAATATATCACACGTTAGGGTTGAAATGAAAAAAAAAAACACTCCCCACTTTATGTGTAGGGGGGGGGGTACCCTAATAAAAAAATCCTTTTATTTTACCACTTTGTCGGCGTGTTTGATATATACATATTGGTACCAAATTTCAGCTTTCTAGCGCTAACGGTCACAGATTATCCGCGGACGGACAGACAGACAGACATGGCGAAACTATAAGGGTTCCTAGGCGACTACGGAACCCTATAAACGGTGTCATAAAATAAGTCTCTCCAAACCTGGAGGTCTACTCAACGAGCATGAATAATTATATACCTCATTTTAAAGTCACTGGGAAAAATTACAATAAAAACACTCTCGTGCAAAATATTTTACATTATTTAATTTCCCACACATTTGGTTTCAACAATACATTAAATGGACCGTAAACAAGTTTCAGAACATTTTTTTTCTCACCCTTTTCAGCATTTTGAAAAAAATTAAATCAACAGTATTTTCACATACAAAATTATTTGGAACTGCTATTGTTGAAGGTTTTTTTAAGATATTTTCATAGTTACTGGTGTGGAGTTTTTGGCAGAATTTCAATTCATACCAAAGTATGAAAATATTGTACATCTCACACATTTCCCTATGTTAACTTAAATTAAGGAATGAAATTCTAACTATATTCTATCTAATGACTCCAACATCACGATGCTGTTTCCTCTGATAACCTGAAAAGAAAAAACAAAGCATTTAAAATATATATGTCAGACCAATAAGACAGAATCTAGCTTGCTAGTGAATTTCATGCCATATCTGTGTAATCCAAGGAAAAGTCTGAGCCGCATTGTTGATTTGTTTGTATTTACATGTACTATATTCGTTGGGGGGGGGGGGGGTAAATCAGTATCCCCTAGCTAAATCAACTACGGCTCTAACCATTTCCAAATTTAAGAAAGGTCTTATTTACTGCTTAACATATGGTGATATCTTCAACAAATGTATAAATGCAGGTTCTTTTATGTGTTATATCTCACTAGGATACTAGTGCAGTGGTGGCACGGCCAACTCGCCTTGCTGACAAAATATTTTCAGTTTTGCACAAACAAGCACACACCAGGTGAGGTACCATACTTAGAGCTGAATATATTTGATTGGTAATGCAAATTGTTACGGACACGAGCATGTAATTTAGAATCACTAAATATAAGCAACATTACGTCATTCACAGACGCATAATGTATGTACATAAGCGCTGTACATAATAGAGAGCAAGCCTATCAGAGGCTAGACTATTGTCCAATCAGCTACTGGGATAGTATATAAGGCTATGTACTGAGTTCTTAGAAGTACATAATGCGGTTCTTAGAAGTAAATAGTACAGAAAAACCGTTAAGAATAATCTGGGTTTCTATTGGTAGATTACAACGGGGAAAATCACGCCACTATTGATGACCAATGGTGTGCTTGCCGTATGCGGGGGGTCGGGAGGTGAACGTCAGCCGGCCTCAACAGGATTAGGAAATAGACTAGAGGAAAAGGGACTCTCTCCCACGACTTGCGACCGGCTGAAAAAGTACTTAAGCTGCACTTTCCGTGAAGACGACGTTCTCTCTCTGCAGTTCGACTCGAAGCGTCACTACGACAGTTTGTCTTGGCACCCTACGCTCCTGGAGCGGCCCTAGATTTCCAGATTTCCTAAGTTATCTAACGTATTAGAGTCAGTGAAGTATTGTAAAGTAACTGTGAACTATTTGTGAGTTAGCGTCACGCGTATGTACGTAAAGGACTCGATATTTACACGTGTTATGTGAAGTCTGTATTTTTATACGTGTTAAATAAATTGGCTGAGGCCTTTCAAGCGTGACCATTGTGTTGTGTAATTATTTACATCCTCTGCCCCCAACAGAGGAACTTTGGTCCTTCGAGAGCCGGATATTGGTCCTTTGGTAAGGAATATCGAGCGGCTTATTGTGCGTCTTTGGGGAGACGTGAAGAAATACAGTTGGGTGTCGAAGATTGAAGAAGGGAACGCTTCAAGCTCGAACAGGAACGCTGCAAGTAAGAATAGGAACGCGGCAAGTTACGTTTCGAAGAAACCTATTTTCAAGAAAGAAGAGGAAAGCTTTCAAGATTGAAAAGGAACGCTTCAAGTGGGAAAAGGAACGCAGCAAGTCACGTTACGAAGAATACCTATTCTGAAGATTGAAAAGGAACACAGGAACGCAGCAAGTCCGACCCAGTAGGTGCTTAGGATTGTCGCCACGTCGGGAACTTCGAGCCGCCAGCGTCGTGTCGAGCCGTCGTGTCAAGTCATCGTGTCAAGCCGTCGTGTCGAGCTGCAGAGAGGGATCCACGGGTCCTTTACGCCGTCGCGTCAAGAACCTTTTAAGCGGGTGGACCGCGGCTCAGGTACGTGCCACCTAACGGTGTCAAAGGTGCGTGCCTGAGTTAACGCCGTTTCAAGGCGGTGCGACATATTGTGCGGTGTCGCCAACCAAACGTGGTTGAACAGCACTACTGCGCCTGTAAGGCTGCGCACGTTGCGAGGGCCGGACTGTAGGCACTGCCGAGGCAACCGGTCGTTCCCACCGGTTGCTGAGCACCTCGTAGCGCGTGTAGTTCTCTGCAGGGTAGTCCCCACCTTTCCATTTCCTGCACATTTTCCATCCCTGCCGGAGCATATCCCTCTCATAGGGCCCTCCGGTAGGTCTGATAGGGCCGCTAGGGCATTGATAGAGCTAGGGTGCCAAACGAGGAGGAAGGATGCCGACTACAAGAAGCCAGAAGAACGAAGATACGCAAGCCCGCGTGTTTGAAGATCCCCCCGCGTCACCGTCGTCCCGCGCGACAGTATTATCACGCGCTAACCCCCGCGTTACGATTCCCGCGTCTGTACCAGTTCCTGCAACAGTGCCTACGAACGCGCCGACAGCCGAGAACACTACGATGGATGCTATAACGTCAGCCGCCGCCGCGACCGCCATCCCAGCGCCCGCGCCCGCCGTTGATAGGATAAATAGTAGGTCGCCCGTCCAATCCGTACGATCGCGCCAATCCACCGCTAGTGCTGTACTGCGCATTAGGCAAGCAGAATTACATGCTGAGGAGCGCCTCGCCGCGATACGCCGCCAGGAGTTGCAACTCGAAGCCGAGCTGGTAAAGAAGAGATTAGCGATAGATGTAGCTACCATTCGCGAGGAAACAGATCGAGATAGTGATATAGCCCAGGACGTCGCGGACACCGATAATCGAATCGATAATTGGCTGCAATACGCGCAGCCTACGGGGGACGAGGAATTACCATCGCTGACTCCGCCGGATCAAACGTCGTCAGCGATACGCGCACCCGCCCCGGTTCACATACGGGGGGAGGAAGCTGAGCGCGCCCGGGGTAGGCAGGAATTTACGAGGCCGCGTACGCCACAGTATGAGGAGCGAGAACGCGCGTACTTTCCGAGAGAGGAGCCGCCCCGCGTAGAGAATAAGGAGCCCCGCGAACCTAGGTCGCGGTCACCGCCTAGGTCGCGACATAGATCTCGATCTCGATCCCGAGATATCGATAAGCTAGCCGACGCGTTAAATAGGATGACACGTTATCGACCGCCGCCGCGTCAAGCGATAGAGTTGCCCATTTTCACGGGAGCGCCGCACGAGTGGTTGCTGTTCAAGTCAGCAATGCGAGACTCGACACGAGAGTATGGATTCTCACGAGGAGAGAACTTAGCGCGCCTACGCAACAGCCTGAAAGGTGAAGCGAGAGAGACCGTGTCCGCGCTACTTTGCACCGCTGCTGACCCCGCCGTGATAATGCATACACTCGAACAGTGTTACGGACGTCCCGAGATTATAATCGACAAGTCACTCGACGATTTAAGGAAATTACCGCGACTCGGTACGACGGCCGCTGAACTCAACGCGTTCGCGATAAAGCTGCAGAACATCGTCAGCGTGCTATCGTGTCTGGATGATAGGGGGTACCTACAAAACCCAATGCTGTCCAGACACGTAGTAGAGAAGCTCAGCCCACACATGCGCGCGCGTTGGTGTGATTACGCCCAAGAGCATGGTAGTCGCGTGGAAGCAGAGATCGTTACGCTGTCGCGCTACCTAATGAGGGAAGCTGATCGGGCCGTAAGATACGCGTACTCGTCGACCGTGACTACGACTTCAAAGGAAGCGACGCGTCAGCAAGCTCCCGCCAGAGCACAAGCGGTCATTAGGAGGAATAAAGCGCGCGTACCCGCAACGTACGCCGCCGCCGAGCGACCTGGCGAGGACGAGAGAGAGAGGGCTAAGAAGACGTGCTTGTGCTGTGGCGAGGGACATGCCACGCCAAGCTGCAAGAAACTTGGTGACATGACGGTCCAACAAAGATGGGAATGGGCCAAGGAAACTGGAGCATGTTTCAAATGTCTGGCGAGTAAACATCGTCGATTCAAGTGTACCGCGAGGAAGTGCGGAGAGCAGGAATGTCGTAGATCGCACCATAGGCTACTCCACACCGCCGACCGAACGTCGGACGCGGCTAGCGCCTCCACCAACTGTGGGACCAGGAGCGTGAGGGAAGAATCGGCGACCACCGCATCTGCCCATGCCGGCAGCGAGATAAGCGCGGTGTTACTCAAAGTGTGCCCAGTAACGTTGCGGGGGCCGGACGGCAAGGAAATAGAGACGCATGCGTTACTGGACGAGGGCTCCACTATTACGCTACTCGACGAAGAGATAGCTAACGAAATGGGCGCGAAAGGAACTAAGCGAGCGTTACGCGTCCACGGGATTACGGCCACGCGACAAGAGAACGACAGTCGTTGCGTGGAAATAGGAATCAAGGGAAAACGCTCAGAGTGTTTTAACATACGCGCGCGTACTGTTAAACGCTTAAATATAACCGGTCAGACCGTGAAAGCGAGCTATCTACGCTGCGAACACATGAAACGTATACCTGCACGTGACGTGTGTTACGAGAATGCGAAGCCACGCCTATTGATAGGCGCCGATAATTGGCATTTGATAGTGTCGCGAACTTTGCTCACGGGACGGCAGAACGAGCCAGCCGCTTCACTTACGCAGCTAGGATGGGTGGTACACGGAACGGTACCACGGCGCGTAACTGGATTCGAGGCGAGTAGCGGGACAGCATTGCACGTGCACCCACAGGAAATATCCAAGGATTGCGAAGAGTTAAAGGACCTCACCACATCGCATATCTCGATCGACGCTCAGGGGACAGTTTACCAGCCGAGAACAGTGCTGGCAGACGAACGGGCGCAGGATATTTTCACGAAGACTGCTCGGCTGGTCAACGGTCACCATGAGGTAGGATTGCCGTGGCGGAGTGATGAGCCACACCTACCACCGAGTCACGATATGACCTTTCGTAGACTCGACACCATTGAAAGGAAAATGGATAAGTCAGCTGACTTCAAAAAAGCACACGTGTCACAGGTCAATGACCTCAAGGAAAAAGGGTACACGAACAAAGTAGCCGATGACGCAACTCGGCCCGAAATGATACAACTGGAAAGCGACAGCAGATGGTCCACTGGTCCCCTCTTCCTGGGCGGACCAGAACACATCTGGCCAACGGAGATCGCGCAGGGAGAGGGGGGTGATGAGATCGTCGCGCACATGGCGCGCATCACCAGCCTCGTCGACACGACTCGTTTCTCGTCATACGAACGATTACTACGAACGACTGCGTATGTCCTGCTGTTCGTCGACAAATGCCGCAAACGCGCTACCCAGTTGACGTTGCGTCACAAGCAGGAGGCCGAGCTGCTACTGATAAGGGAGGCTCAGAGAGAGTGTTTTCCAGCGGAAATAGCGCGACTCGCTGTAGGTAGGAGAGTAGACAGGACCAGTCGACTCTACCGATTGGACCCGATTTTTCAAGACGACGTCATTCGTTTAAACGGTCGCATAAATGCCGCGAACGTTTCTCAAGATAGGAAGTGCCCACCCATCTTGGAAGGCAAACATCCGATGACGTCACTATATTTACGTCAGATTCACGAACGGGATCATCACGCGGGACGTGAATATATAGTGAACAAAGCGAGGGAACGCTTTTGGATTTTAAAGGTTCGACCGACAGTGCGCGCACTGATAAGAGATTGCGTGACATGTAAGCGACGAAGGAAGCCGCCAATACGGCCCGTCAAAGGGAACTTACCTATTGAACGATTGGACACCCACCTGCGGTCGTTCACCCGTTGCGGAGTAGACTGTTTCGGCCCAATGACAGTCACAATAGGAAGACGGCATGAAAAACGATGGGGTATGTTGTTCACCTGTCTTGTCACGCGAGCAATACATATAGAGTTGTTGCCAAGTTTGAACATCGATTCAGCTATATTAGCGCTAAGAAGAATGGCGGCTAGGCGCGGATGGCCTAAAACTATGATGTCCGATAACGGGACTAATTTTCGAGGAGCCGATGTTGAAATCCAACAGGCATATAAGCAGTGGGCGAATGACCTCAATGAATTCGCAATTAAGCAAGATATGGAATGGCGGTTCATTGACCCCGGGGCCCCAAATCAGGGCGGCGCGTGGGAACGACTAATAAGAAGTGTAAAGTCGGCGTTGTCGGCCGTGTTGAAGGAACGCGCACCAAAGGAGGAGGTACTTTCCACGTTGCTAATCGAGATCGAGCACACCGTCAATTCGCGACCCCTCACACACGTAAGTGTTGAACCTGGCGACGAGGAGGCGCTCACGCCGAACCACTTCTTATTAGGCTCGGCTACTGGACTACCAACTACAGGGCAGTGCGACGTCGCCGATCGAAAGACATGGCGCGCAACACAGGCGCTAGCGGACAAGTTCTGGACTCGTTGGATAAACGAATACCTACCAACGTTGACACCGCGCGGCGACGTCCGAGATTCACGCATGCAACTCGCACCGGGGAATATAGTAGTCATTGCGGATGGTCAACTGCCGAGAAATGTATGGCCATATGGGAAGATCGTGCGCACCATACAAGGACCTGATGGTGTCATACGCAGCGCTGAGGTACAGACGCGTGGAGGCGTTTTCAGACGCCCAGTTAGAAGGCTCGTTGTCCTGGCCGATGGAAGTTAGGCTCGCGTTGCTACGCCGGGGGGAGGCTGTTACGGACACGAGCATGTAATTTAGAATCACTAAATATAAGCAACATTACGTCATTCACAGACGCATAATGTATGTACATAAGCGCTGTACATAATAGAGAGCAAGCCTATCAGAGGCTAGACTATTGTCCAATCAGCTACTGGGATAGTATATAAGGCTATGTACTGAGTTCTTAGAAGTACATAATGCGGTTCTTAGAAGTAAATAGTACAGAAAAACCGTTAAGAATAATCTGGGTTTCTATTGGTAGATTACAACGGGGAAAATCACGCCACTATTGATGACCAATGGTGTGCTTGCCGTATGCGGGGGGTCGGGAGGTGAACGTCAGCCGGCCTCAACAGGATTAGGAAATAGACTAGAGGAAAAGGGACTCTCTCCCACGACTTGCGACCGGCTGAAAAAGTACTTAAGCTGCACTTTCCGTGAAGACGACGTTCTCTCTCTGCAGTTCGACTCGAAGCGTCACTACGACAGTTTGTCTTGGCACCCTACGCTCCTGGAGCGGCCCTAGATTTCCAGATTTCCTAAGTTATCTAACGTATTAGAGTCAGTGAAGTATTGTAAAGTAACTGTGAACTATTTGTGAGTTAGCGTCACGCGTATGTACGTAAAGGACTCGATATTTACACGTGTTATGTGAAGTCTGTATTTTTATACGTGTTAAATAAATTGGCTGAGGCCTTTCAAGCGTGACCATTGTGTTGTGTAATTATTTACATCCTCTGCCCCCAACACAAATGGTTATAGGACCTTCTGGTTTCCCCACAATGTTTTCCTTCACCGTTATGAGACCAGTTTTGTCGAAATAAATTACACAAATGACATTTCTACTGGGACAGCTCTGTTCAAAATTTGAAAACATGTGACATCCACCAATCTGCACTGGGTCTACGTGGTGGATTACGGCCCATACCCTCTCCTAGAGTGGAGGCCAGAGTCGCAGCGGGGGAAAATTATAAGGCTAATGCAACTGGTTGCTCCATCACTGGTGTCCTAGCACCAGTGAGATGTAGGCCAAAGGAAACTCTCAGTTAAATTGGGGCTTTTTTTTTTTATTCACCTCTTATTTCTTGTGGTCAATTTTTTTATTATGTACAGAAGATCTAGGATTCTTAGGCTACTTACTTCTTTATTTAATCTTTTGAAGACTAGGCCAGTTTTCATGAGTCATTGTGTCAGTGTAAGATAGTCTTTTTATTAACCTATTTTTTTAAGGGATTCCACTATCTCTTGTTTTATGGTTAATATTTTCAACTCTCTGTGTATGGCTTCATTTGTGATGTACGAAGATGCCTTTACAATCATGTGCAGTGTTTCAGATTGAAATCTTTGAAGTATTTCCAGATTTCAGTTTGTGGTTGTGCCCTATTGTTGCAATCCACACAACCATGTTGGTTCAAAGGTAACTGGCAAAATTCAAATTTTCTCAATTTTTTACATTTTGCAGGTTAAAGTTAAGGTTCAATGACGACGCCGACGCCGACGCCGTGCTAAACATATTTTAATCAAAATATGTTTAGCTGGCACTGGCGTAATATGTATTTATTTATTTACGGACACATAATAATTCAAATCAGCAATACAACCCTTTCAGTCAATCTTACCGCATTGAATGGCTTTTTCACAAAAGGATTCAATACAGTAAGTTGTAGTACATTTAAAGAATGTATTTTGACATTTAAGTGTTTAGTTATTTTATTTTGATCATAAAATATAACAAGAAAAATAAAAACGCATCTAATTAAAATTACATAATATATACACAATAACTCCTACCTAAAATATGGCGTCAAAAAATTCCTCCGCATCGCTGTCGACATTTAATGAATTTATTTTGACATTTACTATTTTTATCTACTTACTATGTTATTAACATTTTTATTTTATTTGATTTGTACATCTGATTTATTTTTTCTAATTTTAACTTTGTTCCCTCAAAATTGTAATTCTACCTAATTATCATTATGATATTGCTGTGCCCAACAGGGTCCATGTGCACTTGTTTAACTATTTTTAAAATCTTATGAAACATATGAGATAAAGCAATAAAGAATTGAATTGATTTAAAATCAATTTCACAAGAGATCACCGCATTCCAGTAATCTCCATTTAGCATGTACTCGCTTTGACTTAAATGTCCTGTACACAGTCACAAAAATATTTAGTCAGTCAACCTACTGTTAATAGATAATATCAGACTCTTTGGCTACAGTTCGAATTTTGATGTCTTACATCAGATATAAGTCACATAAAAAAACGATTGCCAGAAACGGTTTATTCCAGAAATCTCCGCCAACAAATCCCTACCAGTGGGGATTGTTACTTATTTTTCCAAAACTCCCCACTAGGCTGATATTGTTTAACTATTGGGGATTTCCGAAAAAAAAAAAAATAACAATACCCACCAGATCTTTATAGTTGGTTCTAAATTATAAATGAAAAATGTGTTAAGCAACTTAATTACAAAATTAAAACAATTTATAATGAAAGTTAATTATAATCTGACTGACATATCAACGCACAGCTAGAACTACTGGGACTACATGGGTGAAATTTTGCACAAGGTTTCCTTCTATGACGTAGGCAAGCAGTGAGAGGATTTTCCAAAATTTACACCCTTAGAGGATGAAACAGGGTTCCAAATTTTGTATGGAGAAAACTACATTCACATGAGCGAAGCCGCTAGCAGAAGCCAGTATTGACATAATTGCTTACCGTATTGATTTAATAATTTAGGAAAAACAACATCTGGTGGGGATTGTTACTTATTTTTCCAAAAATCCTCACTAGGTTGAATAAACTAGTGGGGATTTCTAGAATAAACCCTAGAAACCATGCAAAAAATAATTACTTAAATCTAGCAGTACATACCACCATGCCAATGTTATTCCGCTGACCATCTTTGCATTCCTCTACAGACTCGTCTAGCACTAGGTTCATGAAGGGATCGAATCCTCGCAGGACTCCGGTCACGGCTCGGCCAGCATTCAGTTTGATTGACAGCTTCTTGTCCATGAATCTACAAATGATAAGATTTTTTAAAAGGTTTCAAGTTTCAAAAATTCTAAGTCAGTAAACTGACATTTAATTAGTAGGCTGTTAATTACAGGTTATGAACCAACTCCTAAGATCACAAACTGACCGGAATGAGCAATAAAGATAATTAATAACTAAATTGCTGATTCAACTGTTTTTTGAAAAATTCAATTTTTTTCCCAGCAAAATCGATGCAAAAGTAATTTTTTCTACTACCGATTAAGACAGAAGTAGAAAATAAGAAAGGTAAATCTGATCCGAGTGGAATTTATGCAATATTGAATTCACAAAACTGCCACTAGCTTTTGTTTAGGTTATCAATGGCGTGCATGGGACGCTACACCACTCAACATCGTCTATTTTTACACAAATGCGATTTGAAAACTTACTTCTTTAACTCTGGAGGGTGAGCTTTCGACATTTTTGCTGTTTTTATTTAGTTTAAATTCACTTTAAACGGTTATTTTTGTTGAATTTTGCTTCCGGCAAATAATTTGCCCGCCTGGATTGTATTTATTTCTACAAATCTACCCATAGTAGAAATCTATGGTAGAATTGGTAGAAATAAAAAAAAAAACTAAATGTGTGTGACCACCACAAAAAATAATGTAAAAGACTGATAACAAAACCAACAGTTCAACACATCAACAAGTTAGGGTAATGGATAGTAAAGTGCCAAATTGATACCTATTATAGTACAGGCAAATAATTGCATACACTTTATTAAAAATTGAGTTCCACTTTTAACAAATAGCAGTGTACACCGCATATTGACGCCGAAAACTATAAAAAGAAAGAATAACAACGTACATCCATTTTTTTTTTAGTCTTTTGTAGAAAATTAAGAAATCTTCAATAGAAATATTTCTTCTTGATCTTAAAGCGTTAGCTTTACATACTCTTTGCTTGATCTAGTTTTCGACCAAACCTGCTTTCAGGTGGTTTGTGTGTAGCCATAGTAAAAAATTGTTTTCGCAATCATATTCAGAAATATGGTATATTGCCGCTCATTATCGAAAAAACATCTAAATTGTTATGTTACATAATTTGAAGATTGCAATAGGCAACATAGGCATTGAGAAAGTAACACATATGTTTTAGATATTTTCATACCTCGCATAATCATTTTGCAATATTATTGCCATTGCTTAAAATAGTTTTGCACATGTAACCCAGTTTATTGACAAAGTTCACAAAATTCAAACTTATCACATGTGAATGGGATAATTTTAATTTAGTAGAATAATAGTCATTCCTTTTATCACACGTCAAAATAAGTTTAACCAATAATACAATAGCAACAAGTAGACAGCTGGGAGGATGGATGCTGTTGTGATATTCATCAAATGCTCTAATAAATAGTCCGTTCCGTTTATGACTATGAGATTTTAGCGTACCGTAGAACTACGTGTTATTAGTGAAAGTTTGTGTTTGTGTTTTACGTTCTAAAATGGATGAATCCGGGATCGACATGGGGTTCGATCTCGCAACGTTCCTCACGAAAGATTTTAGTGTTGATCAGAAAGTCTTGGAGGAGTTAACTGCAGCTCAGCAACACCAGGACTTCATGTTCTACGAGCTCAAGTCGAAAGCAGTGCCGATAACAGAGAGGTGAGTAGCATTTTTATTATAAACATGTCTATCATCTAGTCGGTGATGCGCTACAGCGAATGTCTACATTACGAATATTTTTAGCACAAAATGAGGAACAATTTCACCGTAGTTCGAACGCCCGCGACCCTGAAAACTGGACTTGGCAAAGCCCCCAGTTTCACCTCTTGTTTATCTTTGGTCTACACAATTTTGCAAACATTCCATCGTCGGATGTAGGTACCTACCTAATGTGTGCAAAACAAAATTTACGCTTTCTTTAGTAATATCAAAGGAAACACGTGATTCTATAAATAATAAAAAAAAACTTCTGTTCGATTTTCAAGTTTCCCGCCGTTTTTTGGGAGCAGTATAAAAATTAAAAAAAATAAAATTTATGGTCTTCGTAATACTCGTATTACACCAAGAATCTTGTAAGGGTATTTAAAATCCTTGTATTACACATCATGTTTATCGAACTAGAAGATTTAAGTATGTAGCCTGGTAGGAAGTGTACATAAATATTTTGGTATGCACAAAATTACTTTCAAAAGTGACCTCCTTTGCGGATCGCAAGACGCCCGACGACTTCTTGTCTTCCTAAATGCGTATCTGACTTCGGTCATTAGGTGTTAAGCTAGAACTACACTGCGCACATGTGTGCCATACATGCTGATCTGGGCGTGTCGGTCTCCATACATTTTATATGGAAACTAGACTTGTAGAGCTACACTTGATCCACGCCACGCGACGTCGTTCTACGTACCTACAAATCAGACGTGTGCGTCGGTCATAAGTAGTTCTAGCTTTATAATAGTATGTTAGACTAGCTTCTCCAGCGGTTTTGCCCGCGTGAAAGTAGGTTTCTCCATACAAACATTGGACTCCCGTTCTATCCCCTTAGGGGTTAAATTTTGAAAAATCCTCTCTTAGTGCTCGCCTACGTCTTACAAGGAAACCATGTGCAAAATTTCTCGCTCCTAGTCCCAGTAGTTTAGGCTGTGTGTTGATTCTTATGTCCGTCATTCAGTTTCTCCTTTTAAAGATGTAGTAAAACTAGATCTTAATGTCGTGCCGTACCATGAGTAGTTTATTGTTTTTCATTATTATTTGCTCGTGATCCTCGATCGCCAAGTTAGGTGCGAAATTCCGCAATTGGTGTAAAAAAAATCCAGTCCTAGTAAACCAGACTGTAAACGTATTTGAACCCCAATTGTAAAAGTAGGTACCTACCTACTTTACTCTCAAAAAACGTCATCGCTCTTCAAATGGTAGTAGTAGATACCTACATAAAGCAAATCTGCAGATAGGTTTGTGGTAACCATTTTGGACACTTAGGTAATACCTACGTGCAGAAGTGAAACTGCCGTGAAACAACCCTCTTGCTTGGCATTAACACTCCATAAAGAATACGAAATTTCCTGGAATGCGTATTCCAGGTTCTTATCGGTTCCTAAACATCACATCGCTCAACCCCTTGTCTACCTAGATATCGCACATTGAACATCATGTAACAGCATTGGGAATCTATTTTCGCAAATTCGCACGCGTTCAGTGACCTAATAAACGCTACGGATCCTGCCATTCTACCTTCGAACTCCGAACTCTTTCATAATTCTTTGCACCCACAGGTATTATAATCTAAGAAGGGGTGAGTGGCGTAATCAAAAAGAAGTTATCTCCATGCCTTTGTTCTGGTGATCTATTTCTCTTGGGTCTGAATAACTAATAGGATCAGTTTTACCCCGATTTCTCCTCGGCCTTGAGGCCATCGAGAATGGTCAGCCATTTTGTCGAAATAGGTAGTGACCTATTTCCACAAAATGCAACAATGAGTATCTATGGCAAGCAGAGCAGTGACTCTGCTTGCCATATATTATACTTATTGTTTACGATTACAAATAACAATACTCAGTATCGAACTCGTGCTTTCAATTTATTAATTTGTTTGTTTGTATTGCTTCTTTATCTCTAATACACGACAGACAAAGACCTCATCTAAAGTTCATTCTACGGTTTGCTTTTGGGGTCATGTGATTTGATTGTCGTGAATCCTAGCGACTGAAGGTACAATTTCGAGAGGGGCTGCAGACAGGTTGCATGTCCAGTCCTTCGGCACAAGTATTTAGCTTAATTAGTATTATTTAATGCTGTTACTCCCTAAATTACTAAACCAATTAACAGTAATTAGTTATCTCTGTTTCGTCTGGCATTCATGAATTGGAGTAGTTTTTCGGTAACATTCAAGAAAAGTATTGGGTCTAGGAGAAATATCTGTTTGTTTATTAAGTAGATACTTACAAGTTCTTCTTATCGTAATAATTGGTCGGTCTTTATTTAGTTAATCATTATGATTTTTTGTTTGCGTCATTCTTGCGTGTGATTGTCTTGTAATGTTGACATACAAGATAGGACCTAAAAACTCTTCTAGAATAAAGAAAACACTTGGTTTTTCATGCAATTAATTCGAGAAAGATCAGTGTTTTGGGACATAAAGACAAAATTAAAAAGCATCTAGCTTTCGCACTAGAATGCATAGCAAAAACAATAGGAATTAGGTAAGGTCGAACACGGAATTTATTTCTATTTCTTCGTCGAAGAATTAAATCCACGATTGCCAGAACAGCTTCCACGTCTTCTTCGTCGGAACTCATTTTAGAAATGAAACAAAAAACGATAACTACCATAAGTGCGGTAGTTTGGCGGTTTTAATATCATATTTTTCTAACTTGTTATAATAACATGTTTTGTTGGAAAATTGGCGCAGCGGACCCCGCTTTACAGACAACTATATAGTCGGTAAGCAATATTTAGTAACACCTAAGTTCCAGGAAAACGTCTTTACAGCCGTTTTCTCGACGTGTTTCTGGTTTCTACTAATGATGTTGAGAAAGTTGAGTCCTATATTTCTAGGAAAACTAGTACCTAGTCTATTTACGTAAGACAACAAACATAAACGTCGAAGACATTACGTTTTGATACATAAACGTTGAAGACATTACCTACGTTTTGGAACGGGAATTTGAGTTATTATGAGCTTTATGGGCTGTTAATGTATCATGGGGTATGTGTATGGGGGGTGGGGTTATGGTGTGTATGTGGGTGGTTGGTGTTGTGTATGTGTGTGTACCAAATAAACATATTTTCTTTTTAATTTTAATTTTTTCTATAAACATCAGTTACCATTTCAATGAATAAGATAAATCAAAACTCCCATCGATAATAGGACCAATGTAACTAAATCCACTGCATATTGCACTTCAAAATTGTAAGAAATTGCGATTTATACAGGGTTACTGGTAATTCGACGTATATCCATCAGGGGCTGATAAGAGGGGCAAAATGCAACAAATTGAACCCCCCATATGTATGGCCGAAATTCAATAGTTTTCGAGATATTTGAATTTTAAGGATTTTTCGATATTTACCCAAAATTTGACATTTAATTCCAAATAAATAAAAAACTACATATTTTAATGGGTACCATTAAAAATGATGTTGTAGATGGCACTTCAATTAAGCTATTGACATAATTAAAACTACTTAATTTAACAAAATAATTAAAATAACGAGCGATTTAAGAATAACATCTTACCAATATTTTCATTTTACGCTTCAAAAATGTTCTCTCGTCACAAAAATTTCTATGACATTAATCGTACAAATAAATAAAAAAACTTGCCTATTCTGTAAGCTTTCCAAAAAGGTATAAAAGTCAATTTTAAAATACATAATTCGTGGCATGGCATGTGTTTGAATCGGCGCGGGGAGAGAAAGGGTCATTTGTATTTGTATGAAATAAAATGCATTAAAAAAAGTACGTCAAATTTTATTAAAAATTGTACACATCTTGTTCAAAATGAGCCCCTCGATTACGAATGCAAGTTCGAATTCTCTTCCTAACTTCGGTTTTTGTCACTCTTGATTTCATTTCATTTATTCATTTTGTGAACACAGGGAACGTTGTTCTCATCTGTTGCGCTGCGTTTATTATTCGCTGTCGAAGTTCTTCGACTGAATTTATTGGGGTCATATAAACTAATTCCTTCATATGACCCCAAACGTAAAAATCAAGTGGTGTGATATCAGGGCTTCGTGCTGGCCACGGAATTGGCCCTCCCCTCCCAATCCATCGGTTTGGATATCTCTCGTCTAGCCACTGTCGGACAGTAATCCGGTAATGTGCTGGGCAACCATCATGTTGAAACATGAGGTTGTTTTTTATTTCTTCGGGAACATCCGCCAACAAATCGTCTAGGTTGTTTCTCAAAAACTCCTCGTAATTTTCGCCGGTCAAATTTTGGGGCAAGAAATGAGGGCCCAGCAAATAATTATCAACGACACCCATCCATACATTCAGGGAAAATCTCATTTGCGACGCAGTTTCTTTTAGTTTTTTTGGATTCCTGCCTGCTTTAGGTGCCCAAAAATGTAAGCATAAGCATAAGCATAATCAGCCTTTTAATGTTTCCACTGCTGGGACTCAGGCCTCCTCTCTAGGAGAGGGAATGGGCCGTAATCCACCACGTGGGCCCAGTACGGATTGGTGAATGTCACATGTCTTCGAATTTTTGGTTCTAGGACATGCCGGTTTCCTCACGATGTTTTCCTTCACCGTTTTGAGAGCAGTAGTGATGAAATAAATTACACAAAGTAATACGCCTGGCTGGGTTTGAACCCGCGACCTACAACTCGTAAGTCGGGGCCGTTATCACTCGGCCACCACTGCTCTCAAAAAACTAAAAGAAACTGCGTCGCAAATGAGATTTTCCCTGAATGTATGGATGGGTGTCGTTGATAATTATTTGCCCTCATTTCTTGCCCCAAAATTTGAACGGCGAAAATTACGAGGAGTTTTTGAGAAACAACCTAGACGATTTGTTGGCGGATGTTCCCGAAAAAATAAAAAATAACCTCATGTTTCAACATGATGGTTGCCCAGCACATTACCGGATTACTGTCCGACAGTGGCTAGACGAGAGATATCCAAACCGATGGATTGGGAGGGGAGGGCCAATTCCGTGGCCAGCACAAAGCCCTGATATCACACCACTTGATTTTTACGTTTGGGGTCATATGAAGGAATTAGTTTATGTGACCCCAATAAATTCAGTCGAAGAACTTCGACAGCGAATAATAAACGCAGCGCAACAGATGAGAACAACGTTCCCTGTGTTCACAAAATGGATAAATGAAATGAAATCAAAAGTGACAAAAACCGAAGTTAGGAAGAGAATTCGAACTTGCATTCGTAATCGAGGGGCTCATTTTGAACAAGATGTGTACAATTTTTAATAAAATTTGACGTACTTTTTTAATGCATTTTATTTCATACAAATACAAATGACCCTTTCTCTCCCCGCGCCGATTCAAACACATGCCATGCCACGAATTATGTATTTTAAAATTGACTTTTATACCTTTTTGGAAAGCTTACAGAATAGGCAAGTTTTTTTAGTTATTTGTACGATTAATGTCATAGAAATTTTTGTGACGAGAGAACATTTTTGAAGCGTAAAATGAAAATATTGGTAAGATGTTATTCTTAAATCGCTCATTATTTTAATTATTTTGTTAAATTAAGTAGTTTTAATTATGTCAATAGCTTAATTGAAGTACCAGCTACAACATCATGTTTAATGGTACCCATTAAAATATGTAGTTTTTTATTTATTTGGAATTAAATGTCAAATTTTGGGTAAATATCGAAAAACCCTTAAAATTCAAATATCTCGAAAACTATTGAATTTCGGCCATACATATGGGGGGTTCAATTTGTTGCATTTTGCCCCCCTTATCAGCCCCTGACGGATATACGTCGAATTACCAGTAACCCTGTATAGTCTTCTATGTAAAGCTAGTTAGACGCCGCGCAGCACGTAGTCCTACCTGAATTTCCACAAGGGCGGTCCCTGCGGAACACCGCACGACGTCTCTCGCCGTTTCCACTCTCCCTGGTGACCAGGGTAGATGATGTACCTGTCCGACAGGTAGGCCTCGAACACACGACAGAGGTAGTCGGGCACCCGGTGATACCGAAGTGCCCTCCTAATGCTACTCCAGGGCAGGGAATTGAAGGCGTTGGCGATGTCTAAAGACACCACCATGACACACTTGCCCTGGGACACCGCATCCCCTGTCGTGGAGGCTTGCACGCGCATGATGGCGTCCACCGTGGGACGCCCCCTGCGATAGCTGAACTAGCCGTCCGCAAGATCCGGCCCCACCCGTGCTAGGTGCACGACGAGGCGGTTTGCAATTACTCTATCAAAGAGCTTGCCCACCTCGCCGAGCAGCACAATGGGCCGATACGCGGACGGAGGGTCCGGTGGGCGCCCCGGCTTCGCGCTGAGACGGAACCCTTATAGGATCACTTTGTTGTTCGTCTGTCTGTCTGTCTGTCAAGACCCTTTATCTCGGGAACGCGAGGAGATATGCAGTTGAAATTAAAACCATATACTCAGGTCTGCGGTCCCTTGATGCTGTGAAAAAAATCAAACTTCTGCGTAAACGTTTTGTAAGCTGTTGATCCCCGCACGAACGCCGGCTCTCGGGCGCCATTGTCTTACTATTGTGTCTCTAATTACACTACTCAATGAGTTAAGATACGGCCGTTTATGTCGCAAAAAACTTTTATTTCGACACTCCGGGAATCAAAATTCATGGGGTACTTCCCGTTGACCTAGAATCCTGAAATTTGGCATGAAGCAAGGTCACATAGCACAAGTATAGGAAAACTGTAAATTTGTAGTTACATCACAAAAAAAAAAAACTTATTTTGCGATTCGGAAAAATCTTCGTAACTCAATTCGGGAATGAACTGTTTTCATAGGTAAGTTTGTACGGAACCCTAGTGCGCGAGTCCGACTCGCACTTGCCCGGTTTTTTAGTAAGTATTTGTTGTTATAGCGGCAACAGAAATACATCATCTGTGAAAATTTCAACTGTCTGGTTATAACAGTTCATGAATTAGAGCCAGGTGACAGACGGACATACAGACAGGCGGACGGACAGCGGATTCTTAGTAATAGTGTCCCGTTTTACCCTTTGGGTACTTACGGAACTCTAAAAACCATCCCCCTTCTATGTGCTACGTGTCGACTGTCCAGTAAGTAAATCATACATTGCAAAAAATTCTTCGCCTGAGGTAGGAGATGCCAAAATAGAATTTATTCTGACCGCATTAGCGTGCTCGAGACTAGATCTGTGCAAGTTACATAATTCAACGACGTAAACTTCCTAATCGGGGAAAGTGACAATTTTACCGAACAACAGAGGTCAGTGAATAATTCTGTATTTTTATTGTTATGTAGGTGACTATAAATTTTGAGATTAGTAGGATATAATTATAGATAATAAGTATCAGAACTAATTAGAAGTAATCGGGATGTGTTTACAGCTTATCTTGGAAGAATTAATTACATTCAGACAATATTATTTTTACCAATTTTAATATTATGTATATTCAATACATATTATCGATAGTAAAATCGGGTGATAGTTGGAAATAAATATCACAAGATATTAAAGTGTTTCATTGGATGATGTCACGGCTAGAAAGGGGGAGAATGCTGAGATTACGGTTGATAGAGATGGAAGGATATGATGTCCGACACCAACTACATTAAGATAAGGGTAAGAAGAATTCCTTATCCTGGGCTGCGGCCTTGTTAGAAAGTGGAACACAAAGGGAATAGGGGGAGTGTGAATGAACACGAGGTGGAGTTTTAATTTAATCAGTTGAAATTCGAAACTTCCTCTAGCTTCACCCAAAACGGGCAACGAGCAATGGGTTACTCGCCGTCCGACCGAGCCCAAGTCGTCGACGGCGCGTAGTTTTCCACGTGCGCCTCAAGAAGATGTCAGCAAAACAGTAGGGGCCCAGCAGGTTCGAAGCCTACTGAGACTTCTTTACTTTCGTTGGAACGAAGGCAAAGAAGGAACAGGAGTGGGTTTTAGTCAGTAAAAGTTAAAAGTCTGACACGCTCTCTCGCTCCGCCCAAGGGCGAGAGATGTCATTAGATGATTTCTAACCTAAAAAAAGAAAAAAAAAGGTTTACCCAAAACTAGAGAAATCATTTTATGATTTTTATCCAAAAAAAAAAGGATTTCGTATCCCAAAACCTTATAATATTCAACATGAAGCTGCAGCAATATGTTTTGCAAGTTAACTGAAAGTTTTTAAGGTCTATAATACCTAATAATGCCTAGAAATGGAGAAAAAGCAGAAGCCTTGTACGCTATTAAGTACCTGACCTCGCAAAAGATTTGGTGTTTTATCTTGTCATGTGATTTTATCGGCTCTGTATATTCGTAGATCGTGCAACAGAGTTTTTTATCGAAATAGTTAAGCCTTCATTGCACTTGGTTTTGTTAATAGATAGTGTAAAAGTACAATAGAATTTTTGTCTTTATTTTGTCGCAAGTCTGTCTTACACAGCAAGCTAGCAGTAAACCTGATGGACACCCAAACAGTCGCCAGGAGACTAAACAGTAAGATTCCTCAAGACCTCATTTAGAAGGCTACAAGAATAAACGGGGCGGTCACTGGTCAGCCTGCGTACGAATCTGTTGCATTATCAAAAATATTGCTGAATATCTATATGATAGATCGATAAAATATTAAAAAAAAGAAATTTAGACAATATATTGTGCTCGGATAATTTCTTTCTTTGCTGCTTTAAAGATAAGATTAATCTGAAACTGTCTGGGTTTATTACGTTATCCTTATCTGAATTGAATTGGTATTAAGCATAATAATATTTGCAATAAATGAGCCGACAAAACTTGCGGTGACATTTGAATCAGTCTGTCACGAATTAATGTCGTTATTTATTTATTTATTATTTATTAAACTCTTTATGCACAAAAGTACAGGACTTAGGCCCGTATTATAGAACTACAATCAAGACTCAAGCATTACTTAAAACGAGTCTCAGTTGGAGTTTTCATTTTAGAACTTGACTTGAGCAGAGAAACTACAATCAATAATCACCTGAGCAGTGTCACTTTAAAATGACATTTTTTACGTATTATAGAACAGTGCTTGAGTGAGCTCCACTCAATGTGTCCTTATTTTAAAATCACAATCAGCTCAGAATCTCTGCTTGAGGCGAGATTTGATCTTTGTTTTCGCAAGTGTAGTCGGGACCCCGCTTGAGCATAGAATCTCATGGAAATTGTGGATTTAAATCAGAGATCAAAATCTCTACTCAAGCGTAGTTTCGATTGATTTGAATTTGAGGATAGTTCTAAAATAAACTGAACGCTTTAGTCGAGATTCTTCGCTCAAGCAGTAATCGGTTGAACGCAGTTTAAGTAGTACTTGAGTAAGGTTCTGTAATACGGGCCTTAGACAGACATTTTCAGCCTTAGACATTTTCTACCAGTTAATCTTGGGGTGAAGCAGAGATAAATAGTGGTAGGTGCAATAAAAGAGAGAGAAAAGGCGAATAGGTACAAGAAATGATATACTAATAAACCATTAATATCATACAATTATATAATACATACACAAATTAATGAACTATCTATATATACTATATCTACACTAATAAAGTCAAACAGACAATTGGGAAACATCAAAGCTGTAATGACACTACTGTCAACTTCTTACGAATTAGCTCGCGAACTTTGGTTTTGAATGTTAATCAATTTGTTGCCATCCTAATCTCCTGGGGCAGCGCATTCCACAAAGAAATAGCTGGAACAAAGAAAGAACAGTGAAGAAAGTCAGTACGATCGGGATATTGGACATTGAAGTAGGCGGTTATGAGATGAGCGCAGATTTCTATTTAGGTAGTCTTGAGTTTTTGATATATCATGATCTTCGACGTTATTGTACTCGGAACTTCGGGATCTGGGCTTTTAATGCCATCTGGCAAATAAGTATTAGCTGCGACTGATCCGCTGTTCCTTTGAAAAACATCGCTGTATGATTTTGGATTGTCTCTTAAAATCGAAAGGTTCATTGTGCTCTTTTGATTTACATTTAATGTCACAAAATACAGAAAGCTAAAAATAAAAAAAGTTAAATAGTCGTTAAATGCTAGAAATAAAAATAAAATTATTGTCTGCACGCGTCTCATAGTGAAAATAAAATTATTATCCTAATTTTTTATTCTGGCAACTTTGTCAACTGCCATGTTTTGCTTATCAAAGGCCATCGCACCGGAGATATCATTTATTTGAAGTTTTCCATCAACATCAAGATACGAGTGTAGGTATATTTTTATGCGACAACAACCGATAAGGTATTCAAATTGTCTCAGATACATGTAAAAACTGTTATCACAAACTCTGGAAACTGCAATTCATTCGATAGTTGCGATTGTGTGAGAATTTCAAATAAGACAGAGAAGGCATATTGCGAATGATTGGTCGTTTAACAATTCTGTGCTGCTGGTCTGATGTGTAACAACATCTACCTATATGCACTTAAAATTTAAAACCTGACGACATGCAAATCCTCCATCGCAAGCAAAGCTTTTCTCGAGATCAGTTAGTACAAAAATCCGACAACAACCATCACGCAGTCCTCTTCTATGGAGGATACACAATTGTTTACCCTGTTCACGTAGTGGGCCAAGGTGCCCAAAACATCATTGATGTTAAAGTAAAGTTACTGCCAGTGTTAAAAGCAGACTTGATAACAAGCACAGGTATTATAATAATACAATGATCTATTAAATAAAAACGAAAATTCCAATACAAGCAGCTACAAAGAATTCCAGCAGACGATGATGATATTATAATCAAGCTGATTCATTTGTATGAATCAATTCAAAACATCACACAAACTGAAACATTGCAAAGCCAAATCTAACAGAAACTAAGAAAGGGAACAATGACAATGCTAAAGATAATATTGATATACCGATGATAATAGTGAGAACCGAATTATTTCTCATAAATCTCTCTCTTGATTCATCTTGATTAAATTGCTCAATATATGTATATACAAGTCCGTCATGTATACCGTATAATTCATTCGCATTGGATTTAAATGTTAATTAGAAATTAAAAACTGGTTATCAGCACTTAATACAGCTAACCAACCCGCACTGGATCCGCATAGTGGATTACGGCCCATTCCTTCTCCTATCTCGGAGGCCTGAGTTCCAGCGGTGGGAACATTATATGACTCATTATGTCATGTTATCATGTAATATAGCTAGATTTATTTTTGTAAAACTTTGTCTGCAGCCTATTTATATTTATTTGTTAGCCAGTGTTGTTTCACTGCAGGGTAGAGGCCATCGGTCCCGGTTTTCAGTAAATTTGGATCAGTCCTGTCTGTAGATGTCGAGCTGATCTCGTCATCTTCGCCGGTATCTGCCGCGATTTCGCTGCATATTTTCACTGCACTCTTCTGCCGTCCTTATTGTTGTAGATTTAGCCCATAATTCGGTACAATGTGCAACTTTGTTTTTTTTTTACTCTTATCAGTGTGTCTGTGTTAGTCTTCTTGTATAGATGACTGCATGACCCACTCCTAGATATTTGGTTTTATTATGTCACTAAACATTATGGTCGACTAATCAATAAGACTTCTTGTGAGTGTGCATGCCAGTTTCGTGTCTGTTTTACACAAAAGCTTTAGTGTGGGCGTTAGTTTTATTAAGTACTGGATATTTGTCATTTAAAATGATAGAATTGATGTTTTTTTTTGTCTTTGTATTGTAAGTAGGGCATCTAGTACGTGTCAGCATGTTCCGCTAGAAACATATTCAAGGGCCCTAAGGTAATAGGAAAATTATTGAACTGAATGACCTCCTTTCAGTCCTTGTAGCCAAATTGCTAATTTATTAACGTTGTACCTTCTGTACTATCAACTATCTTAACTATCTTCGCGGTTTTGCAATGCTTCGGATTAGTTTACCAGATCCTTAAATGGAGTTTACCTTGGACACCAAACCGTGAATATTAGCTGTAGAAGTAATATCTGTCTAAATAAATAATAAACCAGTTTGTTTACAGAATCCTGTGTAATAAATAATAATTATTAAGCAGTTCTCGTCAGTTTTTTTTTTTACATAAAAATAGACTATCCTTTCTCCACAAATGAAACTTCTTAAGATGCATAGATATTCCAAATATTTTGTTTTGTCGTAAGGTAGCCCAATGTTCTTACCGTTATATTATAAGCTAGGCTAGTCTATTTCCATGTAAAAAAAAAATTTTTTTGACGAGTACTGCTGTATTTCTACTTCTGTATGTATTTTGGAAACACAGATATCTTGTGGATATTATGTGATTATCTAGGTGTCTATTGAAATGAAAAAATAAATTTGTGTAAAATGTAATCCAGTAAAGAACTCTGAATATCTGCTATTTTGCGTGAACTTTGGCTCTTCATAATGTACAACACTATTGTACATAGGTGGCTAAACATAGAAATAGTTTCCAGTAGTGGTGTAAATTCTGTTAAAATTAAACACTTAATCGTCATCTAAAGATATTTGTAGAGCAGGAACTGTCTTCCTTTCTTTGCTGTGCTTTTACGTTTTTTTACTATCTTGTCTAGTTTTTTTTTAGTTAAGTTTATTGTGAACGTTCTATTTGTAGTCACCACAGCTAACCAAGAGTCTTACCTAAACACAGTCCTTAAACCAAGCACCAGTTTAATTTGACTCATCATTACTTTTATCCCAATCTATTTGGGCTCGGCGCAGCACGTGCCATTGTTCTACATCTGATACACACATCATCTTAGAATTTACTTAGTCTTCGTTCACACAATGATTTTACCTTTTTCTTTGATCTCCTTTTTTATTTTTAGCTATAGTACTTACGTGTAGTTGTTTAATTCTTATTTTATCCTGTAAACTTACGTAGATTAGATCTCTTACGTATATTAAAATACCTTAGCTATCTTATCTCTTCACTAATACAATTCATCTTCAGATAGAGATCAACCAGCAACATTGTTGAAGTAACACGTGGGTTAAAATTAACATTTGTATTGCGAATTCGATTAGATAGAATAGAATTCTCGAGAGTGTTTTGTTAGTTTTCACCTTTGAGGCAGAGGTCATAGAATTGAAAATTTCAGCAACAAGAAAAAAATAATGTTGATGCAGTGCAGAGATGACCACACACTGGAAGACGCAGCGTTGGAAGGCCTTCCACAAGATGAACCGTTGACCTGGTTTTTTTTTTTTTATAGGTGGGAAAATCATCTTATGACAAATCCCGCTCTTGGGCGGAGCGAGAGATAGTGTCAGACTTTTACTGACTAAAAACCCACTCCTGTTCCTTCGTTGCCTTCGTCCCAGGGCCACGGTTTCGTTTTCACACTACCCATGGCCCCAGTAGGCTTCGACCCTGCTGGGCCCCTACGATTTGCTGACATCTCCCTGAGGCGCGCGCGGAACAATACGCGCCGTCGACGACTTGGGCTCGGTCCAGATGGTTACCGGACGGTCGGACGGCGGGGCACCCATTGCCCGCCGTCCGCAAGCCCGCGCCTACGGTGGCCGGAAATCGGGATCGGAATCCCGGCGGCGGTTGGGGCGTGAGGACAGTTGCCGTTGCCTCACGCGATCGGCCGCCTCTTTTGCTAGCATTACTGCTTCGCAGAAGGAGGCGACCGCCTGCCACTCCTCCTCGCTCCGGACCATGGCCTGTACCAAGGCCCGGCGCGAGAGATCGCCGCCGCCGATCGCCCCCACGAGGACACGGCGTTGCTCTTCCCAAGCGTGACACACTTCCACCGTGTGCTCCACCGTGTCCTCCGGGCGGTCCACACAGTGGCGACACCCGGGCGTCGCTTCCGCACGAATCCGGTGCAGGAACTTCCCGAACTTCCCGTGCTCGGTGAGAACCTGCGTCATGCGGAAGGTGAGGACGCCGTGAGGTCTTTCCAACCACGCCTCAAAGAAGGGACTTACCGCCATAATTGTGAGGGTCGCGGGAATCCGATGAACGCGGGACGCATAGGACCGGTCGTTGTGGCGGCACTTGGGTAGGCCTATGTCCAACAGTGGACGTCTTATGGCTGAAATGATGACGATGATGAGTGCAGAGGCGCAACGCTGGATAATATGATCATTCCAATGTTTTAACAAAGTCGTTACATTATCACATATTGTTACAACGAAAAAATAAATCTAGGATCTGGCTATTGTATTACCCCGCGCGAAAGTCAAAAATTATTTCATTGGAACGTACGTGGAAGTACGTAACGTACTTATTGCTGCACCTAATACTATGGCCAAGATTCCGAATCTAGGTCTGGATTTAAACCAAGACCTTTGGGTTACAGGACTTATAGACCCTGAGTACAAAAAGCTTTTCTAAGGTACTGTCGCACTCTGCGACGGTATGACTATGGTCCGGGATCTTTTACTTGAATGAAATTCTTGTAGCGTTATAAAATTTTACTTTTCTTCAAGATGCAATATCAGCAAATCGCGCTACAATGGTTATGTCCGAACTCAAAAAACTAGACATTTCTTTGTTCTACTAAATTTTCAAACCTATTCTAGAACAGCTAAATCCTTAAAAGTATATTTTACAAGCCAGTTCGTTAGCTATAACAAGCCTAACTCATGCGATCTCCTTTCGATATCACAGTACCTAATAAGCGATTATTTGGATACTATCCATATATGTATCCTACTATGTTTATTTTAGGATGCTTAAATTGCAATTCATTACAGGTTGTTGTTGGTCATAAATGGCTGTTGATCAAATTACAACAGCCTGTAAAATTATTAATGGTTACACTGATGCGTTCGACTTACATGCAGAGTTGTGTCAATTATTTGTTCCGAATAATTACAATCGCTCTAGAAAGCATAAATTATTTAATGTCCCATTTTGTCGCACTGTAGCTCGATCCATATCCCCTATACCGCGTATGCTAACGATGCTCAACGCGCTCGTGGAGACCAACCCTGGATTTGTTTGCTGATGAATGGAAGACAATATTAGAAAGTTTGCGATTCTGTGAGAAGACGGAGTGAAAGGATTAACGTATTTTAGTATTAACGGCTATTTTGCTGTACTAAATAAAAAATAAAAAAAAAGTTTTACTGCACTGTTTGGACACTGCTAGTTGAGTAGTTGGATACACTGCTTGATGATGTCAATTTGACTGAGGTAACCTGCTGAATTCACATACTTACCTTTTCATTATTTTCCTTCGACCTTTAGCGTAGCACTGCTTAATCATCCCTCCTTGAAATAGTCCTTCACCTCTCTTCTTTAGTCATATTTATCTTTAAACAAATGTCTCTATATTTAAGGCGATTATGCGTTGTGAATTTAAACACAATAATAAATATGTTATTTGGCTTCAAGCCAGGATGGCTATTTCGCAAATGTTACGCTAAATTAAAGAAAAGTTAACAGTTTTCATCTTTGTTGGATGTAATTTGGCAATGTCTTAATTTTAATGCAGTGTAGTACGTCTCATTACTCTCATTCCTATTATTACAAATGTGTAAATCTCTCTGTGTGTTTCTTTTTGTAGTGGTTGTTTTAGTACTAAAAAATCGCAAACGATTTTAGATGCGAATTAACAGCATTTTAGATTACTGTATGAGGGCAATGAGGAGAGACAAAAGTGGATACTGATAATCTAAGGCAGGGAAACTCGTGTACTCGTCTTAGATTCTTAAACAGACGTAAGTGAAGGCTAAACAGAGTTTTGGACATCTAAACTGCAATTTTGCAATTGACGTGCATTTTTCAATGGTTATGCATATACAAACCATACAGCCAACTGATTGCGCAGTCCGCTTGCTATCGACGTGCAGATGGCAAGCAATTTTAACGCATAAACTAGATGAACTAAATTGTTATTTTGCAGCTAAAGCGCAGTTTATTTTGTAGCCAGCGTCTTTTTTCTGTTTCTATATCGAGATAATATATAACGACACCATAAATCCCACAGATCGAAAAATGTTCTCTAAATTCAGTTCAGACTCAATTCCTTACCCATAAAGGCAAGCAGCTTAAATTCATTAAAACAAGAAGGTCTCTTCAATTATAATAATTGGTATGCAATACAAGATACAATCGAGCTTTGCCGGCAGTTGCACGAGACAAATCAAAACAAACAACGCGGTATGTGTATATTATGACTTGGTGCGTGTTTTTTCTTTCTGCGTAGGAGTTCCGAGAAGTTAAAACATGAAATGTAAGAATAGGACTTGACTAGCCTTGAATTTTGCAACTTCTATTATTGAATTAGTTTGCGTGAAAGTAAAAAAATATCCAAAAGGAATACTTTTTGTTCCGTGGCGTGAGTATGTATACATATACATATCCTATGTTCTATTCCAGAACATGGTCTACCCGTGTGCAAATTTTATCTAAATCCGTTCTGCCGTTTGAGCGTGAAGTAACAAACATTACACCCACACACATTCATACAAACTGTGAGAGTGTAAAACTATCAACTTGAAAATTCGCACTTTATTAACCAATAACTAAAACTCCATCTCAATTTATTTGAAGTAAACCAATCTTCATTTCGTCTTTATTTTGAGCAGCAAGCAAGAAGGACTGGAAGAATTTAGCTGCAGCGGTCTTCCCGTCCAACTATTCGCCGCACGGTCGAAAGCCAAGCGAACGCCGGGCGTTCGCTCTCTCCCACTTCATTGTAGGCCCTATTTTCAATACTTAGAGACTACTTTTGTATGAACAAGTTTGATTATTTACGTTCTTGGATAAATTTCCTATAAATTGAACGCAACAATATTTTATAGTCTATGCTCTGCTTTTTTTTTCGGTTTGACATCACAAAAAGTAATATTTCCGCCGCCATTTTATTTATGGCGGCGCCCCTGCAGTCATTTCCGAATGGCGCGCGGGGAAAGATGGTATAATGAATTACATTATTTCTTCATTGTTCGGTTTTTTTTAATTTCTTGTGTGAACAAAATCAACGGACAACCGTTGATTTTGTTCACACAAGAAATTTAAGTTTAAAAACAGCATTTTTTTGGATACGTTAGAAAACGTTTTAAGCATTTTATTTTTCCATTCATAGCAAATGGATTAGCTTTATTACTTAATAACTAACGCACTAGCTTTAGAACAAAAGAAGATTTTAAGATATTGATTGAATGATGACAAAAACTTAAAAACATTATTTTTATTTCACTCTATCAAATCAATGATGCGTAATATGTTTGACCTTTCTTGTTTCATTCTTTTTCTTAAATTTGTTGAGACTGACTTTAACTTTAACTTTCACTTCAAGGCGTTTTAAGAGTTGCCCTATTTCGTCATCTTCATTGGATTCTGAGCTGTCCGAGTCCTCTTCTTCTCCTTCTTCCTCTTCTCCTTCTCCTCCTTCGTTTTTGTCTTCATCTATTTCTTCAGAGTCTTCTGGTGGTCTTGGTTTATTATCTTCATCTTCAGGAGAAGCATCTTCCGGTATTTTAGTAGTGTCTGGTTGTGCTGTAGTATCATATTCTGTAATGGTGTTTGGTTCTGTAGTAGTAGTTGTTGATGTCGTATTATCATCTTCGGGAGATGATCCAGCTGATTCGGTAGTAGTAGTCGCTGATGTCGGAGTATCTTCTTCAGAAGATGAACCAACTGGTTCTGTAGTAGTAGTCGTTGATGTCGTAGTATCTTCTTCTGGAGATGAACCAGCTGGTTCAGTAGTAGTAGTCGTTGATGTCGTAGTACTTTCTTCGGGAAACAAATCAGTTGATTCGGTTGTAGTGTCTAGTTCTATAGTAGTAGTCGTTGATGTCGTATTATCATCTTCGTGAGATGATCCAGCTGATTCGGTAGTAGTAGTCGCTGATGTCGGAGTATCTTCTTCAGAAGATGAACCAACTGGTTCTGTAGTGGTAGTCGTTGATGTCGTAGTATCTTCTTCAGAAGATGAACCAGCTGGTTCTGTAGTAGTAGTCGTAGATGTCGTAGTATCTTCTTCAGAAGATGAACCAACTGGTTCTGTAGTGGTAGTCGTTGATGTCGTAGTATCTTCTTCAGAAGATGAACCAGCTGGTTCTGTAGTAGTAGTCGTAGATGTCGTAGTATCTTCTTCCGGAGGTGAACCAGCTGGTTCTGTAGTAGTAGTCGTTGATGTCGTAGTATCTTTTTCAGAAGATGAACTAGCTGATTCGGTAGTAGTAGTCGCTGATGTCGGAGTATCTTCTTCAGAAGATGAACCAGCCGGTTCTGTAGTAGTAGTCGTAGATGTCGTAGTATCTTCTTCAGAAGATGAACCAGCTGGTTCTGTAGTAGTAGTCGTTGATGTCGTAGTATCTTCTTCAGAAGATGAACTAGCTGATTCGGTAGTAGTAGTCGCTGATGTCGGAGTATCTTCTTCAGAAGATAAACCAGCTGGTTCTGTAGTAGTAGTCGTTGATGTCGTAGTATCTTCTTCAGAAGATGAACTAGCTGATTCGGTAGTAGTAGTCGCTGATGTCGGAGTATCTTCTTCAGAAGATGAACCAGCTGGTTCTGTAGTAGTAGTCGTTGATGTCGTAGTATCTTCTTCGGGAGGTGAACCAGCTGGTTCTATAGTAGTCGTGGTAGAAGTGCTAGTTGTGGTAGTACTCGTAGTTTCTTCTTCTTCATGTAGATTTTCAAATTCAATTCCCGTCACTTGTTCGAACCATGCTAAGTAAGCTCCCGGACGAGTGTAACCTAATAAGAATAATACATTTTATTACAAATATGCTTATTTTCAGATTTCGTAGCGGTTTTCACATAACAATGTACTTTACCAAATTAAGTTAAACCCACGGCTCTCAGCAATAGTGTAGTTTTCTATTACAGAAATCATTTTTGTAATTTTTTCGGTCAGTACTTTTAGAAATCACTACATCGAATAACGAATAATATCCCCTATTTATTACAAAAATTAAGATATCAAAAATAATAAGAAATTACAAGAGCTGAGAACAAACAATTACTCAATAATTATGAAAGAAACATCAATATTACCACTGGCCTGGTTAGCCGCACAGTTTTTTTTATAGAAAGAGCCGACGCCGATGAGGGTTGGAATGCCATCCACCCCAATGTGTACAAGTGGGGCACCACGGTCGCCCTAGTAAAAAGAAAATAATAATAATTATTATTAATTAATTATTTATTTCAGATTCATCTTGCGATTACATCCATATTTGTTAGTACAATGCGAGCTTACAAACTAGTGTTAGTAAAAAAAAAATATTAATGGCTAAACAATAAGTGGCCAGTCCGGGTGGACTTCCCAATTATGGTGGAAAATCACTATACGACTGCATGCAGCCGTGTCCAGCGAGCCAGCATCGGAGAATCCCACCGATCCGCCAGCGCGCGCAGGATGGTGTTGGGACTGTCGCGCGTACGGCGCATGATATGGTGGATGATCATGGCTGCGAAGCCGTCTGTGTGGGCCGCCGCGAACATAGTGGAGGCGCTGCAGTGGCGCGGCAGTCCCATCAGCACCCGGAACGCGTTATTGTATTGAACGCGCAGATCGCTGTATGCCCGCTGCGTATAGTTAACCCACAGGCTACAGGTGTAAAAGGACCCCGTACACAGTGAAAACCTGCGGGCCAACATGTTGCATCAGACAGACAGTGCTCTGCGCTCTTTATCAATTCCACTCTGTCCTTAAGGTACTCGGTGACCCAGTGGCCCACATACTTAAATTACTCGACTTTCTTTAGAGCCGTACCACATAATGTGAAATTCGGAACGAATGTGTATCGCTTACTGTCTGGCCTGAAAATCTCACTTTTTTTTTACGCTCTAATTGAGCCCATAAGTCACCGCATAGGACTCACAAATATTCAGGAGTCTTCGTAAGGCACCAATCGACGGGCTCAACAGCACCATATCGTCTGCGTAGCCGATGTTATTGACGCATATTCCATCTATATGACACCCGATGCCAGTGCTGCTGAGCTCCTCGATCAGTCGGTTGACATACAGGTTGAAGAGCAAAGGAGAAGTCAGCCCCCCTCTGCCTCACCCCGCATTCCAACCCGTACTCCCCCGAGAGCAAGCCTGCCCATTTCACACAATTCTTCTGCTTGTTATACCAATGCATAAATAATAGCATAATTTCTCCAGGTAGACTACTTTCATCCCTTAATTTACCCCATAGAATATCGAAAGCTTTCGATAAATCAAGGTAGCTTAGCATACACTGGAGTCTTTCTACTAAACAATAAATAGTAAGACGAATGAATACATGATGCAAGAACGATCGAAAAAAATTAAGACATAGACAATGTTATAGCGTCTATGTTTGTAAAACAAAGTCCCCACTGTATCTGTCTGTCTACAATTCTACATGTTCGCGAGAAATTCAAAAACTACTGAACGGATTTTCATGCAGTTTTCACTTAACCTTTTGAGTGCGTAATTAGAGACACAATAGTAAGACAATGGCGCGTGAACGCCAATGCGGGGATCAACAGCTTAATATAATAATAATAATATTTATTTATTATAAAATATGTACTATAGTATAGTACATATTTGACATTAAATGTAAGTAAAAAAAGTATAAGCGATACAACAGTCAATTTAATTTGAGTACCCTGACTCCTAAACTAGGAAGATCCTGTATCTTAGGAGGCAGTGTCTTCGCATAAATAGTGGACGAACAAATTATGAGCGTACAGCGTAGATATGCCAAAAGTGGACTAATGCGGAAAGAAATATATAAGTATATAATTATATATATATATATATATATTTTAATAATAACTTAAAATTAGAGAAAAAAATGCCGTGAGTTCAATGATTTGTCGAGCGGCGAGCCTCCTTGCTGGCTTGCCACCGTGGGATCTGGAGGCAACAGTCCTTGCACGCATGCACGATTTGCGCGTGGAGATGCAACGCCGGGGCTGCCGCGACAAGTTGCGGCATGGTGGACAGAGTTCCGGCGGGATCTCATGGTGAAGTGGAGACAGCGACTGTCGCGACCCAGTGCTGGGCACGCCCTAATTATGGCGGTAAGTCCCCTCTTTGAGGCGTGGCTGGAAAGACCTCACGGCGTCCTTACCTTCCGCATGACGCAGGTCCTCACCGGACATGGTAAATTCGGGAGGTTCCTGCACCGGATTTGTGCGGAAGAAACGCCCGGGTGTCACCATTGTGTGGACCGCCCGGAGGAAACCGGGGGAGCACACGGTGGAGGTGTGCCCTGCTTGGGCAGAGCAACGCCGTGACCTTGTGGGGGCGATCGGCGGCGGCGATCTCTCGCGCCGGGCCTTGGTACAGGCCATGGTCCGGAGCGAGGAGGAGTGGCAGGCGGTCGCCTCCTTCTGCGAAGTAGTAATGCTAGCAAAGGAGGCGGCCGATCGCGTGAGGCAACGGTCCTCACACCCCAACCGCCGCCGGGGTTCCGATCCCGATTTCCGGCTACCGTAGGCGCGGGCTTACGGACGGCGAGCAATGGGTAGCTCGCCGTCCGACCGTCCGGTACGGTACGTCCGGTTCCACGCGCGCCTCAAGGAGATGTCAGCAAACCGTAGGGGCCCAGCAGGGTCGAAGCCTACTGGTGCCAAGAGTCTGATTCTGAAAGGAAGACTCGGCCCTAGTACGAAAGGCAACGAAGGAACAGGAGTGGGTTTTTAGTCAGTAAAAGTCTGACACTATCTCTCGCTCCGCCCAAGAGCGGGATTTGTCATTGGATGATTTTCCCAATGAAAAAAAAAGAAGATGAATGATTCTAAATTATTCTCGAGAAGTGCAAACTTAAAAAATCTTACTCTGCAAAGACCCTGTGAGGTGACGTTGAAGAATCGTGCGCAGATGGTGGTATTAAAGACGATGTTGAAATTTAAGTAGTTCCAAATGCAGGCCGTGTTGGAGATTGCTCGGAGATATACCCATCTAAGCACTTCAACAATGGAAGCTAAAATATAAAGAGAATAATTATTAAGCATAAAAAATACTATAGTGTGACTGTAAAGGTGGTGCTAATTAGTATATCTAATATATAAAATTCTCGTGTCACGGTGTTCGAACTTGAACTCCTCCGAAACGGCTCGACCGATTCTCATGAAATTTTGTGAGCATATTGAGTAGGTCTGAGAATCGGCCAACATCTATTTTTTTTTTTTTTATTTATATGGCAGAACAACGTTTGCCGGCTCAGCTAGTTTTAATTATAATTTATGACTAAGTAATACTGTAATTTGTAGATCTTTGACTGTCTGTACAGCCAAAAAATCTGACAACAGTCTTGCCAAGGGGTATCGGGTTATTCAGCCACTGGATTTGTCGTTTCATATAATATAATAATGATATAATTGATTGGCTTGTTGGTTTAGTGGTTAGTGGCCCTGACTGCTATGCCGGAAGTCGTGGGTTCGATTCCCACCCAAAACAAATGTTTTTTGTGATGAGCACGATCACTTGTCCAGTGTCTGGGTGTAAATTATCTATAATATGTATGTATTCAGAAATATATAAGTATGTTAATCAGTTGTCTAGTACTCATAGCACAAGCTCTGCTTAGTTTGGCGCTGTGTGATAATTGTGGAATATTATATTATTATTATCCAGCTACATCTGATTTGACTGGAAGTTAGCCTTGACACTAGACAAATTGCTGTTTCGTTTAATTAGGAGCGGCCAATCCGAGACTCATTTCCATACAACCGCTCATACATGATTATGACGTTACTACACATCATTAAATATAAAAAAATATATATCTACAGAAACCTTGCACATTTAATCGAGATTCTGAATGAGGAATTTTTTTTCTTTTAAAATTTAAAAAAAGAACACATGAAACAAGTTTTGTGAAATATTCGAGTAAATGACGAAATTACCGAATGTCAACAGGGTTTTCAGGCGTTATCTATCCTATTTCGCGTTGCCGATTCTCTCTTTTCAGATACTCAAACTCTGGTTGTTGTTACCACACCAACGTATTGAACATGGGGCCGTTATTACATTTTTTTTTAATTAAGATTTATTATTATTATTAAGATATATTAGAAGTTTACGGCTCACAGTAGTGGTCGAAACTGATAAAAACCATACAGACGTGTTGACAGACATTGGTCTTCTGATATTAGGGGTCTATAGACTGTATGGTCGTCCGAGATATCAATCTCCCAGCCGCCCTTTTCATAATCATAGACTATAATATCCAGTTAGGTTGGAAATCATAATCCTATATACCTAATAATGCTCTGAAAATAATGACTTACAGATTAGTGTTGACAGCAGACTGCCTTATTTCCGTTTTGGATACGAGGCTTTTCGCTTCCTCTAAATATTCGCGGCACACAATGCGAGGATTGTGAGACTACATAGTGAATATAGGAGATATTTTGGACTAAACCCTTCGTATAATTACAATAGAACTTAATTTCAGGTAAATTCGTTTAATTGTGTAAAAAAACACATACAAAAATACCCGTCATGTGTGAGCAAATAAATGTTTATCTTATCTTAAAAACTTTATTTTTTTGGTTTATGGTTTTTCCCTTCTGGAAATAAAACAAGAAGGCTTAAAGTCACCCAAAGAACAATGGAACTGGCTATACTCGGAGTTTCCTTGCGTGATCGAATCAGGAATGAAAATATCTGCTGGAAAACCAAGGTTATCGACATAGCCCGATGAATCGCAAACTATAGTGGCAATGAGCAGGGCACATTGCTCGCAGATCAGATTTTCGATGGGGACGAAAGTTTCTGGAGTGGCGACCACGTACCGGAAGACGCAGCGTTGGAAGGCCTCCCAGAAGGTGAACCAGTGACCTGGTGAGGGTCACGGGAATCTGATGGATGCAAGACGCACAGGACCAGTCATTATGACGACACTTGGGGGAGACCTATGTCCAACAGTGGAAGTCTTCCGGCTGAAACAATGATAAAAAAAGCGGGTCGCGTAAAAGTGCGACTTCTTCTCCAGTTTTATGTTGTTTTTATTTTTCTGTTTTATATTTATTCTTGTTTTACTTAATTTATTTATTTTAATCTTTAATTTAATTTAATCTTATATAAAAAAGCATAAGGAATACTGACCAGAATTTGAGTTCGATGCCACACCATGTCCGCTTGTGTAGACCCGTTGGCCGTCGTAGTTACGGAACGCGTTAGCACGTGACTGTACCCGGATTGGTTGTAGAAGCCCTAAATACACAAGTCGTTGCATCAATTTGGATACCATTAGTAAAAATCAATTAATTTTTTTTAAATAATAATGCGTTTCTTCGTACCAGCCCCGTATACTACATAATACGGGCTGGTACGAAAAAACGCAAAAAAAAAAGTTGTTGGAATGACTTGGCCCAGTAAAAAATATTGAGTATTATAATAATAATAAATAATAAAGCCATTTAATCCCAAATATAGAAAATTATATAAATGAAAAATTACAAAATAAATTTATAAAAGAATGATTTTCTATAATTAATTAATTCATTTCATGCAATAAATAATATTTTACAATTAAATATTTATATTAAATTATTCAGACTTTAAATATAATTGATAAAATTAAGCAATTCATTTCAATTTATTCTGTACGTAAATAGTTGATTAAAAAATGAAGTTACAATATTGCATTTTAAATTAAACTTACCAATTAATTTCATTACAATAAAAATAATAATAATAATTATGACTAGAAGTTATAAACTATACTAGTTTTTAATTCTATTGAGTATTGGCTAACAAAAAATAACTTTGTAATTAAAATGTTATTATTGTGTATAACGATATACTTACTGGTGTAAACAAAAGGGCGTTGTAACTTCACAAGTGATATGTCGTTTGCTTGCACACTTGTACTACCCTCGTTGTATCTTGGATGGATGTACCATTCAGTAGTTTCAGAGTTGTACTCCATATTGGAAAGATATACTCCACCCGCTCGGACCAAAACAGATACAAGCCTGAAAGAGAAATATAGTTTTTTAGAACACCGAAAGAAAGTTGAAAATTCCGTCTATATTATAATGATTATTGTATTTTAATTTATTGATTTTTATTGGATTTAATTTATTGTATTTTCTGGAATTATTAATGTGTTGTTGATCTCTTATATGGGTTTTACCTGAAATAAATGATTTTTTTTTTTTTTTTTATATAAAAATGAACCCCTATTTTTCTTGGTCACGCCTATTTCTTATTCTGTGGTTACGCTATAACTTAAGAACGGCTGGACCAATTTTTATAATTCTTTTTTTTGTTTTGTTCATCAGCATACAGGGAAGGTTTAAAAGTAAAAAACAGGTTAGGTAGGGTAGGTAAGTAGGTTGGTTGATAGGTAAGTATAAGTAAGTAGAGTAGTAGGTAGCGTAGAGTAGTTAGGTATGGTACCCTACGTACCTAACCTATAGGTACGCAGGGTAGGGTAGGATAGGAAGGGTAGGGTAGGTAGTTAGTCAGTTGAGTTGTTGTTGAGTTGCGAAGCCGCGGGCAAAAGTTAGTAATTATATAAATAGCAGTGTCATCCTAAGATGATGTGATTTACCGGGCAGTACAACTTGCTGAAGTAATGATCCATTCTCTCGACACAATGGAGCCTCCACACGTGCCAATATCACCATTGGAACTTAACAGACGAAGGGATGCATGGTGAGGATGCTGACCGGGCTGTGCCTGCCACCCTGATATTATACGTGACGATGAAGATGTTGGTACTGCATTTTCTGTGTGAATAAGATATCATGTCATTAATTTTATATTCCAGTTCATATTTTTTTAGGTACATGTGTTTTAAATAGGTATGCTATCCTTTCGAGTTTGATGTAAGCTTTTGTGTCATTGTTTCTTTCACCAATTAAATAATAATATGATTTAATTTTACTTACCGGGGTTGATTTCATTCTCAATGGATGCCGCGCTTTGCACTAAGCGTTTATATTCAGCGGATACCTGCAAAGTATAAGTGTTTGGGTATATGAAACAATTTTTATTATTAATCTACATGTATATACCTACATATAGGGTGACTGGCAATTAGTGTACGATACTTAAACACGTGATTGTGCTCATGATAACATACAATTTTTATTATGGGAGCAAAGCCGAAATCGCGAAAAAAAATATCAGCTGTTCAGTACATTAGGCAAACATAAATGTACTGAACAGCTGATTTTTTTCATACCACCCTATAGAACACAAGCAATATTTCTATTGTCTATTATAGACTTTGAAACTATCCTTATTGGATTGTTTCAAAGTCTATGGCAGAAATAATGTAAAGATAGTTTTAAACCATTTCAACAATGCGAAACACACGCTAAGTGTCCACTATTCTTTTATTATAAGATTAATTATAAAATTATTAAGTATAATACCCAGGTCTGGATTTGAATAATAAAATAATAGGTCTTTACCTATGAAATTGCCAATTTTTTTAAATGGGATACTGTGAACTGTGATATCTTCGGATCGACTTAAAATAATAAGTTCAAAAAAACTGTATGTAAAAGGTACTATATTTTTTCTTTGTGATCAGTTATTTATTATTCTTTAGATATGTTATGTAAGTTAGGTGTGCACAATAAATAAATAACAGATATTTGAAATAGAATGTAGTATAGTTGAATTAAGTGTCTTATAATAAACAAATAAATACTATGATAAATATGAAATCATTGTAATTAAGAGAATTTAAAATATAACAATTATGACGAAGACCGAACTAAGGTTGAGAGGACTTCAAGTACTTAGTAGTTCCGAATTTTACGCTTGAAGGAAAATTTACTTTCAGCCCTTTTGTTATTGAATTAATCGAGACGAAGGTGATGAAATTGTAAATAATGTCAATTATAAGTGAATTGTGAGTGCTAGATAGATAAATATATTCTTTATTGTACACCAAAAATACAAATTACATTAGGAACTTAACATTAACAGGGTGTCACAATGGGCGGTCTTATCGCTAAAATCGATAAGACCGCCCAAGATGATTGCCGCCGAAGATGATTGTGTTCTTATTGGACTAGCATTTGTATTGAAAAAGATGGGGAAATCGCGACACTTTGAAATAATACAAGTTTAATTTTACTAATTATTATTTTGTAAATAAGGCTAATAATAACTAAGGCTACTAGCAAAAAAATAGCATACCTACTCAGTCTTACAATAGTCCCACTGCTGGGACTCTGGTCTCTTCTCTAGGAGAGGACTAAGAGTGACTAAAGCAACTATTTAAAACATTACCTGAAGAACACCCAGCAGAAATAACAACAAGCCCGATTTCGTTAACATCTTGTACACTACTGGTAATTTTAATTAGAGTAGGAAGTTATTGCTATAATATAATTTAATCTCTGCTATAATATAATTTAATTGCTATAATATAATTTAATATCTAGGAAAGCCAGTTATCGACGAATGTAATATATTTATTGTTATTGATGTCTACACAATTACGATAAGATAAATATTTTTTTTTTTTTTAAAGCCGGCAGTTTGTACTTTCGATAACATCCGGATTTGTTATATTTTCGTGATCCTATTTACAAGGCAGTCTTCAGTAACATAGAATAGAAAATATAATTAATTAAAAACAGAAATTACGCTCGTTTGATCTTCATGAAAATGACTAAGGACCAACATAATAAATTGCATAGGATTTATGCTCCCAAAAATAATAATTTCTTTCTTTCTTCCTAAAATTATGAAATAAATGTTAAAAATGCAATTTTTTTTTTTTATTCCTAGTAAAACCTACGAAAAGAGATACGAGACAGACTTTACCTTATAAGAGTGAGATAACATTTTTAATAGGTTTTTCAGGTATCTTTAAGCAAAAATTTTTTTTTAATCATAATTTTGAATATTAGTCTTATGTGACTCGATTCACAATTCTAGCGAATTCACAAAGTTATAAAAAGATTGTTATGGCATGTGGCACATCACTACCAAGAGGATAAACTAGAGAATTTTTGAGGGAGTTTTCAGATTCCGGTCGCTTTTGGTTTTTTTATAGCCATGTAAATAGCTGAAACATGGATAGCTTTAATTTAAGTTCAAAACTTTGCGAGTAAATTAAAAAAAAACTGGATAGCTAATGTCACTAATTTTAAATTTAAAATTACTCTACTACAATACACATCTAAATAAAATTAAAATTGAGAGTTTACGCCTTATATATTTGTTAAAATTTGTATTTGAATAAAAAAATGGGTCTTATTTTCATAAAACAATAAAAAGTTGATGAAAAAAAATCCACAGGGTATGAGAACTGTTTAGGGGTCTGAAAGGATAGTAGATGACCCCTCCCGTCGACCATATCAATTTGGCACACGATGCACCAAACAACCTGTATAATAGTTAGGTAGAAAAAAAGAAGAAGCAAAAATATAATTGTGTGCAATTGCATGTCACGTTTGTAGTCACCACAAAATTAAAGATGGTAGTAGGTAATCATTGCCGTATTAACAGTTCTGCAATAATATTAATCTGTGGTTCTGCCTTCTTAAGCTATAAGCTTTATAATCTTTTAGGCACACCACAATCAGTAAGTCCCCTCTTTGAGGAGTGGCTAAGTGGCTATCGGGATCCTCACTTTCCCCCTGACGTAGGTCCTCACCGGATACGATTGTTTCGGGAGGTTCCAGGTATGGATACGGCGGGAACACCTCCGGGTGCCACCATTGTGCGGATCACCTTGAGGACACGGTGTAGCATACGGTGGAGGTCAGAAGGGTAGCGTAGTCACACGTGGGCGAAGGTGCATCAGCGAGGCCTTTTCTTTCGGTGCCTATTTTATCCCAAGATCAATGCAGTGATCTTGTCAATTCTTGCCTGCTCTTATAGGCAGTCGCTCCATGTAAAACCTGAGTTGAATACTCGATCTAAGAATAAAAAAGGAGTTTCAAAACCTTTTTACGTGAGCAATGGGTAGCTCGCCGTCCGGCCGTCCGGTAACCGTCCGGACCGAGCCCAAGTCGTCGAAGACGACGCGTAGTGTTCCACGCGCGCCTCAAGGAGATGTCAGCAACCGTAGGGGCCCAGCAAGGTCGAAGCCTACTGTGGCCAAGGGTTTGATTCTGAAAGGAAGACTCGGCCTCGGTACGAAAGGCAACGAAGGAACAGGAGTGGGTTTTTAGTCTCTGTGGTTCTGCCTTCTTAAGCTATAAGCTTTATAATCTTTTAGGCACACCAAAATCAGTAAGTCCCCTCTTTGAGGAGTAAAAGTCTGGCACTATCTCTCGCACCGCCCAAGAGCGGGGGATGTCATTGGATGATTTTCTCACCGAAAAAAAAAATCCTAGATTTTTTTTATATAATATAAACTAGTGCTTGACTCCGATCCCACCTGATAGTAAGCAGTGACGCAATCGTTGATGGTAAGGCGCACCAGTTTATTAAGAACCTAATCACTCATGCCTTGAAGATACCTAAATAATAATCGGACGGGAAGACCGTAGGAGGATTGTTCGATGTACGTGGTATAAACGGAGTGGAAAAACGCTTAGTCCGGACCTTGTAGGTTTCAACAACGTAAGGGTGGATACTCGCTGTACGTCGGATTGTCCGATGAAAGGTGATGTTGGAATCAAGTCGCTCAATTCCCGCGCACACTCTCCAAAATGCTTTAGGTATAAAAAACTTTTTACAAAAAAAAATACAACCTACTTCAAAGTAAAAAAAAAACACTGAAAAGTGCAAAATAACTTTAATTTCGGAAGTAGGTGTTTCTATAATAGTTTTGTCTCTTCGTTATTTAACACCGAGTTATTTTTCTCCTAGCGATGCGGATGAGAGAGAACGGTCCATTTCCTGCAATAGGACGATATAGACGGTAGGAAGATGGTTGGATTAGATGACTGATATCTGTACATAAATTTAGTATTACACTTGTTCTATTTATTACTGATTCTGTGGTGTTACGACTGAAATTCTGACTTTAAGGGTGTGGATCGTGAATTGGCCAATCACAGTGCTCGAAATATCTACTCCCCATCTGTGGAAACAGTGTAAGTGGAGCGGAGCGGACTTTCAAATAAAATATATGAACACGCGGCCCCGCACCGGGCAAAACGGAGTCGAGCGGGTTGTAGACTTGTAGTGCCGAGCGGAAGACACGAGCGGAGGCTATCGGCGTGGCGGATTTTTGAGATTGAATTTGACTGATCAGAACTCGGCTCATTGCAGCTCCCATCTGCTCAGCTCAGCTCAGCTCCCCTCCGCTCCGCTACAATGAAAATACTGGCCATTTTTCACTGCTCTTCTCCACCCAGCAGGCTTTGGAAACGCACACTCAAAAGTTACCGACTGAAAAAACTCAGTATTATCTGACCCAAATCCTGCAGACATTTTAAACACTATCAACCTCTGCTGTCAAAAACCTCATCCAATTATCGCCCATAAATCAATATCGTAATTGTCATAATTACTTGAAAACATTTTTTTGCTGATTATACACGCAGCTTGTGGTGTTAAAATCTTAAGTAAGTGTGAAGGGGTGACGTCAGAATATTTCCCTTGTTATCAGTAACGGAAAACTGTCATTGTGTTTTTAAGCTATTGCATAGCTTCTATCGCGGGCCTTGAGCGCGGGGACCGAATCCAGAAATTCCGTAACGAAAAAACCTCACGCTCCCCACTCCGACGGGCACGGAGGTGTGGCTTGAAGGCCGACAGAGACCGAACACCTATTTTAGAAAAGTCGTTAACGACCTGTGTGGCGCATTGGTACAGCGTTCTACCTATGTTATCATCGTGCCTCGAGTTCAAATCTCGGTCAAACAAAATAGTCTTTTTGTATTATAATAGATTATAGTAATGTTCTATGATAACAACTGAACATACTTGTAGCAATTTATGAAGTAAACAAGAAAGAAAAAAAATTGTTTTCTTATCGGTCACCACGCTCAAAAAGTGTAACTTGAATTAATATCAAAGAAAAAGAAATACTGCATAAATAAAATAAATAAATAATTATAATTGCATAAGTTGATACAAAATGCTATGCAATAGCTTTACCGCGGCAGTCCCCGAGTGTCACACTTATTTTTTTTTTATTTCTTTACTAGCTGACACGACAGACGTTATCCTGTCTTAGTTATGAACTATTAAACGCACGCAGATGTAGTTTTCTGGCCTTTTTTGCGTAAGCGTAAATGAAGATCTGTATCTCTGGACGTAATCTCGCAGTAGTCTTTAATTGCAACGGCTCCCTATGTTCTGGGACACGTGAAAGACTTTTCAGAGAATCCCATTGGTTCTATCAGAAAATTCAGTACCTTTGTCTTATGAGATAGGGATGGCTGGGTACGAACTGTTTTTCAGACCAAAGAATTCTGGACTTACCCTTTTCTACCTTGCCCTGACCGAGGGTGCACATATCAATTCCCCCAGCAAAAAGAGCAGGGCTAGTCTTTTCGGGAACCCAGAAAAGCAGCAGGGCAGGTTTCAGAAAAGTAGTACAATCATATCCGAAACAATGTGAACACGCGACACGCCACGCGATTGCTTCGGAGTCGGTGCCAAAGTATGTGATTCCACTGGTTTTTATAAAGCTCTATGATTCGTTTATAGTTTGTGCCAATTGCAGCTCACCGTTCACTGGGATAGGGTAGGTTTTTCTTTAAAGGATTGGCTTTTATCGTGGTGGATACGTGATTATGATCAGGCATTAGTGTAAACGACTTTTTTCTGTGAAGAAGACCATTACCGTATTTTTCGCAGTTATGGGTAGATTACAAAATATATTCTTTATGAATCTCTTCTTCTTCAGGCTAGACTTTGGGGTTGGCCCTCCTTTTCTATCAGCGTTGAGCACGATTTTGTGCCATGTGTATGTTGAGATGAGCTTTATGATCTTTTTGAACCGTCCTCAACCAAGTGGAGGGTGGTTTTCGACACGTGTTCTTCACGATGGTCCATTGACTGCCAGCATTGGATTTGGAACTATACTTGCCTACGTATAAAGATAATTTGACACTGGCATAAACTATTGCTTTATTTTTGACCTATCTGTCTTATTTTTTGAACTAGTAGTTTTTTGTTGCAAAAAGTATTTCATCATCATCAAACCTATCTTAATGGTGAAGTTTTCTAAAGTTTAATACCACTGCGATTTCTTTAGGCCCAACGCCCACTATCGGTGGGCATCGGTGCGGCTCGGTACAGCTCGGGCGCCTTACGGCGGCTACGGGCGCCTGAGAGCTGCCTTGGCAGTCGTAAGCACACCTAAGGACGCCGTAGCTGATTTTGGGTAGCCTTAGAATAGTTCGGGCGGCAGAAACATCGCAGAGCAGTCGTAACGTTACGTGAAAACAGTTGTGCGTGTGTATTTATAATGGTGGATTGGGACTACACCCGAATTACCCGAAGACAGCCTCGGCGTCCTTAGCCATGCTTACGGCTGCCGATGCAGCCCGAAGTCGCCCGACGCAGCTCTTAGGCGCCCGAAGCCGCCTGAAGCCGCCGTAAGGCGCCCGAGCTGTACCGAGCCGCACCGATGCCCACCGATATTGGGCGCCGGGCCTTAGACGGTTATGTCAACAATGATTCTTAAATTCAATGCCATCTCAAGTCATTGGCCTCTTCATACCAATACACATTGTTCACAAGTGTACCTACATTACGGATATAGGTACCTATATACAGCCATTTATCCTTGACGTTCTAGTTCACTAGTACCTACTGCTCAGGTTTTTACCAACATTTAGTATATTAAATCTTTTGTACAATTTGGTTCAGTTGAAAACCAGCGTCAGGCACTAGTTGTCTGACATTCATGCTGAACTGGACCTATTTTGGTGCAGCCATGAGGCACACAACACAACTACATTTTTTGTTTCTTGTTTTTATTTTTGTTTCGTGTTTACCTATATTGTGTTTGTGCCTTGTGCTGTACCAAATAAATTCTTTTTCTTTCTTTCTAATTTGTGAAGTTTTACTCAAATTCCTAACTTGGATTAATCCAGTAGGTACCAATATTTTCTACATCCTATGCTTTTTGATTGAGGAGCATCGTCGTTTATACCGAGTACATCGATGGACTGGAACAATTTCCGGTTATATAATTTAGTTGTCTTCAAGGCTAGAGTGAATAGGCTCTTAGTAAACTAGTGCGCTTCACCATCAACGATTGCATCACTGCTTACCATCAGGGGTCATCACAGTCACGTACCAGAAAAAAAACCGAGTAAATGCGAGTCGGACTCGCGCACTGAGGGTTCCGTACAAACTTGAAAGGTAAATTGCGGTTTACGATTTATGACGTATTAAAAAAACTAGTTACTAGATCTCGTTCAAACCAATTTTCGGTGGAAGTTTGCATGGTAATGTACATCATATACTTTTTTTGGTATTATTCTTCTCTTATTTTAGATGTTACAGGGGCGGGGACACATTTTACCACTTTTGGAAGTGTCTCTCGCGCAAACTGTTCAGTTTAGAAAAAAAATATATTAGAAACCTCAATATCATTTTTGAAGACCTATCCATAGATACCCCACAAGAATGAATACGATGAAAAAAAAAAATTTGTATTTTAGTTCTAAGTTTAAGGAACTCCCAAAATTTATTGTTTTTTTTTTTCTATTTTTGTGTGAAAATCTTAATGCGGTTCAAAGAATACATCTACTTACCAAGTTTCAAAAGTAAAGTTCTTATAGTTTCGGAAAAAAGTGGCTGTGACATACAGACGCACAGACAGACAGACATGACGAATCCATAAGGGTTCCGGTTTTTGCCATTTGGCTACGGAACCCTAAAAAGCTAATTTTCAAAAATGTAATGAACTGATTCCTCCTCATGGTCTATTACCATGGAATCAAGACGTGTTACAAATAAATCTTCGCGATGTACTTATCAGTTCATTTAACCCTATCGTCGTCATATGAAGCGAAGTTCTATTGGCTAACGACATGGATTTAATGGCCGCCGGTCCGTCCAGCCAATCACCGGCGACTGTTGAATTGATAGCAATTTAGTGTAATGATGGTTTGATACAGTTGGCAAATGGCAAATTGTTATCTTGTAACAGTACCAAGTTCATAGTTTAAATATTTGAACTTTCTGTTTGATTTTGAGATCCTTCAAGATTTGATGAAACAGTGGTTACTTCAGCCTAAGCCACCGTAGGCGCGGGCTTCCGGCCGACGAGCAATGGGTAGCTCGCAGTCCGGTAACCGCCCGGACCGAGCCTGAGTCGTCGACGGCGCGTAGTGTTCCACGCGTACGGGGCCCAGCAGGGCCGATGCCTACCAGGGCCATAGGTTGACTTCTGAAAAAGTTACCCGTGGTCCTAAGACTGCAACGGACAACTGAAGAAACAGGTGTGGTTTTAGTCAGTAAAAGTCTTAATTGGAAGATTTCCCACCTCAATAGATGATTTCCCAGCTCAAAAAATAAGCCTACCACTGCTACAGCAATGTAATGCCCCGTTTACACGTGGGCCCAGCCTCGGCCTATCGCCATTTTACACAATGGCTATGTAGGTATGTCGATTGGCCGAGGCTGGGCCCACGTGTAAATGGGGCATTAGACATTTCTTATCTTCAATTGTTTAAATGAGTACCTATGCAGATTGTTCGCAATGTTCCACCGCAAAAAACCTCAGTTTTTCTACCCTAGGGCACAGGCGTAGGATAGCCAGCCAGCCTTTCGGTATTCTATAGGGTGCATTTTGGTGTGCGCGGGAATTACATGACTGGATTTCGCCATCGCCTTTCTACCATCGGACATCTTACATTATTGACACCTCTACGGTCCGGACTAAGCGTTTCGCCTCGTCGTTTATACCGCGTATATCGAAGAACTAGAACCATTTGCCTGCTGCGATCTTCTCGTCCGATTATAATTTAGGGGTCTTCGACGCTAGTGTGAATAGGGTCTTAATTAACCTGTGCGCTTTACGGTGTGGGATCACAGTCAAGCACTAGTTTATATCAATTAAAAAAACCTTATTGGTCTAGTAAATATACTAACATAACATAGGGTTTTAACATTTACCTCGTTCAGAGATAGCATTGCCATACAACGTGGCAATGCCGCCAGCCTTTTGGGCACACTTCCAGTCGACAGCGATGCGGAGGAATTTTATGACGCCATATTTTAGCTAGTAGTTTTTGCCTTTAGTGTATATATATAGTTTTAATTAGTTAAGTGTTTATATTAAATTATACAGTTAATGTGCCATTATTAAAAAAAAATAAAGATTGATTCTAACATAACTAAATAGTAAATGCATTCGTCCACTATCAACAAACTCGTAGTTAATTGTCATTGACACACAAGAAGGCACAAGACGTCCATTTTGTCAATTAATTAATTAATCTCATCATGCGGCCGCTTCGTGAATATTCGCTTTTGCTCTGTTTTCATTTGATTCACTGATTTACTTATGTATCGTGGGTGCGACACAACTTTTTACAACACACTAACTAATATGTATATAAGTATACATACAGAATAACGAAGTCCATGTTTCCTGATAGCTACATCTTTTTTTTTTTTTATTGATATAAACCAGTGCTTGACTGCGATCCCACCTGATGGTAAGCAGTGATGCAATCATTGATGGTGAGGCGCACTAGTTTATTAAGAGCCTATTCACTCTAGCCTTGAAGGCACCTTAATTATAGTTGAACGGGAAGACCGCAGCAGGCAAATTGTTCCAGTCCTTCGATGTACGCGGTATAAACGACGAAGCGAAACGCTTAGTCCGGACCGTGGGACATGGGGGGTCTTTTAGTCTCTTGAACATTATGAACATCGTACTGTGTGCATTTAATTCCGGCTAGCTGCGCTTGGATAGAGCTCCGCTGATCTTTAAATCCATTTTCTTAGCGAAATATTGATTGATTTACATATGCTTTGTACATCCTGAAGCACACTTAACCAGCAATTTTTTTGTGTAAACATATTTCTAAAGATCAAAGCCGTTTGAAAGGAGTAGAGAAAACAAGTGAAAAAATACTATGTTGTTAAACTATTTTTTTTTAGACAAAAGTATTAATCGCACCAAAAAATCATATGTAGATAATGTTGTACATGAATCTATGATAAACATATATTTTTTTCAAATCTATTAACCCAGCCGTTACCGAGGAGAAGGGTTCAGAAGGTCACTGTTATATGCACGGAATAGAAACGTGGTGGTTATATGGCATTGCTCGGGCACTAGGGTCAGTGTATAGATTTCTTCTGGGCAAGCGTGCGCCATCGTCGACCACATCATCGCTTTCTATCAGGTGAGATAGTGGTCAAGCGATTGTCTGTCAATAATTAAAAAAAAAAGCTATTGCATAGCATTTTAAGCCACACCTCCTTCAAGCCACACCTCCGTGCCCGTCGGAGTGGGGAGCGTGAGGTTTTTTTCGTTACGGAATTTCTGGATTCGGTCCCCGCGCTCAAGGCCCTCGATAGAAGCTATGCAATAGCTTAAAAATTACACACTACGCACCATTTAAAATTTTTAATGATAGGTAAAAATATTTGCCCTACTCTCTTTATGACAATTGACACAGCTTTGTCATCAACACATTATTCATTAATTAAAGAGCACCTACACATTTATTTATAAACTGATTTTCCATAAACTAAAATACCGCAAACATTCCAGTCACGATGTAACCGGCTTCACATTTATAGATTCGCTTTCGTACCTATTAAGCCCGTCTGCGGTTATTTGGAGGGAAGGTATCCTTGGCAGCTCGTGATGAAGTACTTAGTGTCTTTACGATTTCGTTAGCACCACACGAATAGACCGAAAACAAGGGAACTGAATAATATTGATCGATTTCGCGATAATTTGTTACAGATTCATTGTGCCAAATGATATTAAAGATGATTGTCGTTGTCTTACTGTCTACTAAACATGACAATATCTAATCGTTGGGAGATAAATGCGTCAGTGAAATGTATGGAAATTCTGCACTAGAATTGGGTATTTATCTGTGCATATTTTTGTACAATATTTTTATACTTTGCGAAAGAGGTGACTTTACAAGAGGAAGAAAACACTACGCTATAAAAGACTTACCTGTTTTTTTGTTACATCAGAACTCCGTCGTTTATGGACCGATTTGCAATTTAAGATATGCTTCCAGATTGGTCCCATTTTTTTCAAAATCCTGTTCTGATGATGGGATCCATGACGAATCGAAGGAACTCCTCAAATATTATAGGCAACTATATAATATATTTTGGTATTTTCATTGAGAACTTAAGCATTTACAGTCAAAAAGTAACATTTGATGAAGTGGAACTGATGAAAAAGACCAGAAATGGCCAACAGAACTTCATATTCACATAGATATCACAATGACGATAGTTATGCGACTATGACAATACAAATAAATAAATGGTTCTGAATAGTTAAGTTGAAAATGGTATCATCGAAGTGATCTGATGATGATGATTGAGCTGAAAGATAGGCACCGGAACTCCGTAATTAATCAATGTATCCTAGCCGTGTTTGGGCTTATTAGAATTGTCATGAGATGCACTTTGGCTATAAGGTACTGGTCGAACTGATTTGATGATGGAGCTGGAATGTGGAATGTAGGCACGGGAACTTCATAATAAATTAATGTATTCTAGCAGTGTTTGGGTTAACTGGAATTGTCATGAGAAATAGGCACTCTGGTTAAAAGTGTATCGCAACTAAAAAGTGTGAAATAAAAATCTTAAAAAAAACCGACTTCACTAAAAACAAACACTAAAACGATCAAAATAACTTTAATTTCGGAAGTCGGTTGCGTCGACTGCGATTCTCACATTATTTGCTTACAATTAGGAACTAATTTCTTAAAAAAAAAAACACCAAAATTTCAGTGCTGTGCGATGTATTCGGGTGTGCATTATTCCAATTATATGTTGTATAATTGCTGTCTCTCTCTACCTCTCTTTGTCCAACCTTATCTCGTTATTTGGGATCGACTCTCCTCGTTATTCTTTGCTAGACGTGTCTATACTCAGTCGTCGAGACATCGTAATATTCTGCCTTCGAGTCGCTGTTAGCATGTCTGACAGTATGGACAGACGTACGGCGATGCTTCACCTGCACCGGTACATGGTGGGCATCCCACACATTCATTGTGCGTACAGTGAGGAGTGGAATTCTCTGCCGGAGTCTGGTTCTTGATAGTATCTATCAAGAAACACAACCTAGGGGTATTTAAGTCAAGAGTGAATAGGTTACTTCTAGGCAAGCGTGCTCAATCGTGAACCGTTAGTTTGACGTTACTATCAAGTGAGATAGCGGTCAAGCGCGAACCTATCTATTTTATTTTATTTATTTGGGACAAAACACAGTTAAACAATACAGAATAAATATACACAGTAGCTTTTTTAAAGTATAACCCACACCATTGTCCACGAAATAACATGTGAAATAGGATAACGGACGCGCGTTAAATAAGGGTAATATATAGATATAAATACTCTTACAATTATTATAAGAGAAGCAAATACATATGAGTATATTTTAAGGGCGGTGAGCCAGCAAATGACAAGCCATTCTTTTAAATTTAGATGGAGAAAGCGCGAAAATTTCTAAATCTATAAAATGTGAGTTATAGGTTGCCACTAGTTGGCGGAGAGGCGCCCGCACCCCAGCATTCGTCCTACAACGTGCAGTATAGAACAATCGAGGTACGCACACCTCCCGTCGGACAATAGTTCTAGGTACTACATAACATAGCTCGTTCTTCTTCGTGTCTGTAATAAAAAAAAGCTATTACTACGTGCAGTCAATCTAACTATAACAGCTCTTCATAATTTCCCAAAACATTTGGCACGTTCTCCGCAACAGTATTAGTCAACGGTGGCTAGCTAGACACATGGTACAGCCACGGGGTTCCTAGTGCGTTACCAACTCTTGGCCAGACGCCACCAGGACCGTGCATACCACAATATGATGACATCCGGAATAATAATATTGGACTGTCTTCTTGTAATTGTCTGTTAGTCAGACAAGGTATTTATAAACTGGTGTTTTTGGTTTTGTGTTACAAAATTTGTTTTTCGCACCACGTTTCTCTAATAAATTTTCAAGGTTGAAAGGGTGTTTTATCATCAAGAATTTTAACTATTATAAAGAGGTAGGAGATAATCTTTACAAGTGTTATGTGTGGTAGGCTCATTACAAGAGAATATCGGCATAATCCATGAATCATGCTAGGTTCGTGTGTTTTAGATTCAAAATTTGGCTATTGTAGTTGATCGATTTTATTTTGAAGAGTGTGCAAGTGTCTTTTTTCATGATCCATTGATGAGCAACAATTCATCAATGTGGACGTTTTGTTCTTCCATTCATCAATAGAGCCGAAATACAATAAAATTTATAAAAGGGCACAATTGTGGGTTTGCAACAAGCATTATCTATCAGATAACCTTTGAATGGTCAAGGACGAAGCATAAATAGGTCAGTTCCTTTGTTGGTACAAAAGAAAAAAACGTGCTATTGATACTAACAGGTCATGACGATACTGTGTGCTTCGACCCTGCTGGGCCCCTACGGTTGCTTCATCACACATCTTCTTGAGGCGCGCGTGGAACAGTACGTGCCGTCGACGACTTGGGCCCGGTCCAGACAGTTACCGGACGATCGGACGGCGAGCCACCCATTGCTTGTCGTCCGCAAGCCCATGCCTAGGGTGGCTTATTTTTGGATCTCATTGTCCTTTTCTAGTACTTAATGGTAAAGATCCTCGATATCTTTACACAGTATAGAGTCGCTTTCTGTGTTTGTCTATCCGGTAAAACCTTAACCATATTACAGATTTTGGTGTGGTTTTTTCTAATAGAAAGAGTCAAAAACGATGGAGGCTTAAATAATTTGGACACGTGCGAAGCCCATCCCGGGCTACTAGTATGTATATGTCACTGCAAAATCGCAAATGCCGTAAGTTTGTAAAATATTGCGAGTAACCGTAAACTATTTCTTTATGTAAATAAGACAAGGTTATGTTGGAAACTAATTAATCGTATAAAATGATTTTTACATAATATATCGAGAAATTATAATGTAATAAAGTTTTATTACAATCAGGAGTCTGCAATTTTCCGGTGACATATAATATATATTTACCTTTTTTCTACGGTTTCGCTGCCCATAGGAACCATAAAAAAGGAACTGAATTTACCTAATTGGATAATTACTTCCAGATTAACTCCTACAAACAAGCATTATTGTTTATTTAATGTGTTTAAATTAAGTTTGCTCATTTTCCCCAAAAAATTGATAAATAACATCCAAAGATACCGTAAAATTCCCGTTACAAGGCCATCACACAACGATTATGTGTGTGCGCAGACTTTGAACTAATAAAGATTTGTTCAACAAAGTAGTCTTTGAAAAATATTTATTTACGATTATTAGAGGTAAAGGTTATCTCTGGGGTTAATGTTATTATCTTTTATGTGGTATGGATTTTGTTTGCGACTTTGTCTGCAGATACTGTTTTATTTATCTGTGTCTGCAGATTTTTTTTTGTAATCGTCTCCTCACTTTAACCATTTCAGGTTGATGAGAAATTATCAAATGACTTCTCCCGCTGTGAAGCAAGCAAGCAACACTCCTGTATCAGACGACAAAAACCCCTCATTGTTCCTTCAGTTGCCTTTTGCGGTCCAGGACTGCGGTATAACTCTTGTGCATTGGTCCTAACGGACCCCGTCAATCTTGCTGACGTCTCTTAGGGCCATTTCTTAAACACAACGCACTGTCGATCCATCCCTGGTCCTTGGATCTGTGCAACTATCTGGAAAGATAAGGTTTTGATGATGGATGTGTTAATGAAGTAGTCACATGCGTACAGTTCAACATCATCCTTTTGACCATAACCCGACTTATTTGTGATCGGCATAACGTGTCTTTATCTTCCATACCTACTGCCACATTTGTTGTCATCTCAGCAGTCACAATTCTAGACACAGTTATCATCTTTTAGACAATCCATCCGTCGTTCCTTTAAATATTATTCATTTTAATATAATTAGGTGTGAAGTTGTTAGCCGCTCGGGCCGATGGCGATGTTACGATGCTATTATAGCATTGACGAATTTTGTAATGACACAAATCTTAAAAATAATAGTTAATTATCTTTATCCATTCTTCTTTGACTTGTAATAATTTTCTTAAAATTTTGACATTAAATGTATTTTCTTAAAATTTTACATTAAATGTATTTTTCTTAAAATTTTGACATTAAATGTATTTTTGTACCGTTTTGCTATGGACTATAATCTGTATCAATGTGATTGTGTTTGTAAAGCTAATTGGTTTTAACTTGGATAGACGTTCTAACTTCAAATGGGTGAGGAACGAGGTTACTTAGCGATTATAATTGTTTATGTTGCTTCTTTTTGTGTACCTACTGTGCAAATATTTCGACACAAATGTATTTTTGTTATGAAATAAATAACTTGAACTTGAACTACCAGACCGGTCGAGTCCTAGAAGCTTCATCAGTTTCTAAATTAGCAAAATTTTAAAGACGGACACATTATCCGACCACATAGTAGGAAACTTTCTATTATACTTTGTAATATAACTGCATTATTTACGTATTTATGACTAGCCTCCTAGATACCATATAATGTCTGGCATGCGCTGATAAAACTGATAAAAGTATTACACACATGCTTTGCATCTGGCATTGCACGCAACTGATCAATCATTAGCCATTCCTATTCATCTCCTACATTGCAGTAAGAGTTAAATGGACGAACCTGCCAATGAACTTTAGAAGATTCTCACTCTACCTAACCTAAGGTAAAAGTGTCCCTAACTACTTTTATCGATTTGTTGTTTCCACTTATGAACATGCTCCCAACGGCTAATGTTGTGACAGCTGATTTCCTCGTGCAATCATTGTTTGAACTCAGGTTTCAGTTTAAACGAATATTTGGCAGTACTGAACAATGACAAGTGGACCCAGTATGGTACCTTGTGGAATCCATCAGGCAATTACGCCGTATTGCCGATTCACCTTCTTCTTGTCATTAATTCTCTGTCAGATCATCAAATAAAATAGTGAAAATGCTTCGGCTGCGAAAGATACACATATCCATCATTGCTTCTTTGTGTTTTAAACGTTTTCATGACGTCTACATGTCTTAGGGACGCTTAGAAATGCTTTTCTCGCGCCATCCATCTTTTATTTTGGCAACCAACACTAGTTTGGATGATAAAGTATTCATGGTAAATCAAATGTTTGGTATTTTTATTTGTAATTTATAATGGCATTCACAAGGTTAATCGGCTATTATCATCTGTTCGGTATTTGAGGAAATAAATTACAGTAAAAATGGTATTTGGTAGTTGTGGCGGTCTAGTGTCTGATGTTGTGGATATGAGTGTTTAAAAATAAATGTATAGTAGACTGGTAACAGCATCCAGGGTTACTTAGGACAAAATTCTAGAGAGAATAAAATATCTTACAATATTAATCGTGTCTAGGAGACATGGGAATATTGTTCGTTACGTTTTTCTCATTGTAAGAATGAGAGCATATAAACGTGAGGTTTATAAAATCTTTATGATCTCCGCTAGCTGTCTTACCAAAATATTTTTATTTTGAAATGTTGTACAATCTCTAACTTTAAATTATTAATTTTTCGCAGTTGATATATATGTATATATTTACTAGCACATGTCGTGTATATATTAAATAACTTCTTTTTTAACATGATATTTTAGAAAATAATTTCTTTAGCAACATTTAGATATACCAACGTAAAACGTATCGATTAAATTAAAATGTTTCACCTATGGTGCTCCTGTCCAGGACCTGGCCCATATGCTGAAGTATCCCATGTGTCCATTAACCTGTACGATTGAGGGCTTAATAATTTCACTGACGCTGCTATTAACTTGACCATCAAATAGGTCCAAATAAATTGGTCTAGAAATTTTACTATTGATTCGGAAAGATCAGTTTGCCCTAATATTTTTACAACACTGGAGCCCTTGAACTTGAGTGGCGCGGGCGCATATAAATAGTCAGCGTGTTAATAAACACGCACTCGTTTGCCAAATCCACATTACTATGTACCTACGAGCCAATATTTTTTGTTTAACATACAACAAAAAAAAAATTGGCTTAAAGTGTGTCTTTGTTTTTTTTTTAATGTTTCCAGGATACAGTATTTTTTTAAACTTTGTAGCTTGTCTTATTTTCTCGTGATCAACTATCGATGTACCTACGTTTACTGTATAAAAGTCGGTGATCTTTAAAATCATGTGACCATACCAATCATGTCATGTCATTCATAGATTTACATAGGATTTTTTTATTTTATTTATATAAACTTGTGCTTCACTGCGATCCCACTTGATGGTAAGCCGTGATGCAATCGTTGATGGTGAAGCGCACTAGTTTATTAAGAAAAGAAAGAAAGAAAGAAAACATTTATTTGAGACTCGCACAGGACAAACAACAATAAAATAAAAAGTAACTACTTAATCTTTCATAGATTAAGTAGTTACTTAACTTAAAAATAATATAAAAACAAGAGTGTACTCACTGTAACCTTGAAGACACCTAAATTATAATCGGACGGGAATACTTTTGATACTAATCATCTAGCATTTATGTAACAAACCATAATTATTTAAACACAGATACATACATATTACAGGTTTCTCTAGTCTCTCTAATCGCAAATCTTTTAGATCATGAACATAAAACCAAACACCATAAAATTTGCACGCTCTTAGATAAATACATATATCAGTATGTGCGTCTGCGCAATATAAAGAACATCGATTTATAACACCTATTTGTTTTATTATAAGATATACATTTTTAACTAGTTTTGAAGACCGGTATTTTGTGAAACATGACTGTTGTTATTATTGCCAATGAAATAATTAATTAAGCCTTGAAAATAGTGAATTAGGAGAATTCTGTCTGAATGATTAAAATGGTCTAAATAACTTGTCCCGTTCTTGGTGTTTCCAACATACCACAGTGTCTCAAGACGAAAGTCTATGACCAGTGCGTGTTGCCAGTGATGACATATGGCACTGAAACATGGTCGCTTACAATTGACCTCATCAGAAGGCTAACAGTCACCCAAAGGGCAATAGAAAGAGCTCGGCGGTGCTCGGAGTTTCCTTGCGTGATCGCATAAAGAATGAAGCATAGACATAGCCCGAAGAATCGCCAAACTAAAGTGGCAGTGGGCAGGGCATATTGCTCGTAGAACGGATGGTCGATGGGGCCGAAAAGTTCTAGAGTGGCGACCGCGCACCGGAAAACGCAGTTTTGGAAGACCTCCCACAAGGTGGACCGACGACCTGGTGAGAGTCGCGGGAGTGCGGTGGATGCGAGACGCACAGGATTGGTCGTTGTGGCGACGCTTGGGTGAGGCCTCCAACAGTGTCCAACAGTGGACGTCTTTCGGCTGAAATGATGATGATGATAATGATGTTCTGGGTGGAGCGAGAGGAGATGTCAGTTTTTAACTGAGTAAAACCAACCTGTGTTCCTTCAGTTGGTTTTAGCATTCCAGGGCCGCGGTAACTCTTTCAAATAATTTCGCAGGCCAAGATGGTCTAAGTCTGGCTATTTCTGTCTGAATGTGCCCTTCTGTCTCTGTGTTGCTAGCTTGTTCTAGCCTAATTCTATGTATAGCCTTTAATCCATCATTTTAATTTTTGCATCTCCTTTCATATCTACTTCTTCTGCCAACTCTTATCCGTCGTTTCTTCTGCATAGTTTACCACATTACCATGTCTCAGTCTTTCCATAATTTCCGGAATCATAACATCTAATAGCAAGTCTATTGAATGCATAAGAACCAGCAGTAATTAAGGAACTAGTTTTTAATAGAATTCTAATACTGCATACAAGTTGCCTCACACGCGTGCACCTACATTTGCTTTTTGCATATACGAGTAGCTAAGCTTCTTAAACTTTGGCCTTAATTCCGAAGGTGATCCCCGGTTCTAAAAGTGTATTGGGTTTGGGCTCCTGCACCCCTAGCCAAGTTACAACCGTTTCGTTTCGATTCTCTTTTCGTCGATTGCCTCGAGACGGCCACGCCTCCGTTTCCTCTGACGTCATCTCAACGCTCAGTCACGTGGTCAGAACAAAGGAATACGAGGCGTGGCCGACTCGAGGCGATCAACGAAAAGAGAATCGAAATGAAACGGTTGTAACTTGGTTAGGGGGCTGACGTGGACACGACTGGGATTTGAGACTCGATTTTGGAAAGATATCTATCCTTACATCAATTATAATACAAAGTACCCCACCGCGTCTGTCTGTCTCTATGAACGTGATGAACTCAAAAACTACTGAACCGATTCTTCTGCAGTTATTATCAATAGACAGAGTGATTCATGAGAAAGGTTTAGATATATAATACATATGCATATTATAGTAGAGAATAGGTAAGAATTGCAAAGATCTGTAACACCCGTGTGAAGCTGGGGCGAGTCGCTAGTAGACTATAATTATATCTCCAAGAACACATAAAAATCCTTAACTGATATATTTTTTTTAATAAACTAACTGCGAATATTTGTAACATTCCTTACATTTTCTTATGAAGTTTTGAATTCAGAAAAGAAACGCGGTACATATTTCCAAGTCCCAATGCACACCACACACAAACACACACTGGTGGATAGACTTAACTCACAAACCACATGCAAACACATATAGTGGGTACCAGATTCTAGAAATATTAACTCTCGGACAAAAAAGTCCATTAAAAACTAGTTGATCCATGTTGTAAAGGGTCTAATGTCCTTAACACGCTTGTGACATACAATTATGTAATTACAGAGTATTACACCGCATTGAACTTTATGACAGTGCTTAACTTTTTGTATGGACGTTGAGATCATAGGGTTTATTGGAACTTATAGAGTAATGAAAAGGAAGGAAGGAATGAAAAGGAAGGAAGTTCTCTATTCCCATATGATACTTACCTATTTGGGAACTCTTTAATGCCAACTAGCATTTCTCTCTGCTTTCCTCCAAAGGAGGGCAGGAGCAAAGAATTATAGATATATAGACAGGGGCGCCGACTTTGTGGGTGCTCGGGGACTCGAGCATCCATGAGAACTAAAACAGTGGGTGCCGAGCACCCCTGAGAATAGGACATATAATATTTCTTGATACTAAAAACTTGTTTCATTTTTATATAATGGTTTTATTTTATATTTTTATCAAACTTATTTAGTAATTAAGCACGCAGTATGTAAGCACGCAGTGTGTGTAGGGCATTTATTTATTTGTTGGTCGTCCAGTGTGCATTTCTCTTCTCACAGTTCGAGACTCCACTTTTTCGAGTTCATCAAATGAGCATGAGCACCCATGAGGTTTTCTAAAAGCCGGCGCCCCTGTACAGAAGTGTTGTTGAATTCAACACGTGTATGTTCTATAATAATAAGATACATATGCGATAGTAGCAGTCCAGCGCCCGGTTAAACGTACCCGATGAAAACCGCGTGATGTCAGTCACTATGAATCAAATATGCGGAAGGGTCTGCATGCTCCAGGGTGTAGGACACAGATCATTATCTCCAAGCTCTTCAGCGAGGTAGTCCCGCTAAAGAGATTCAATCAGAAACAGAACCAAAACAACCGAAGTGGCGGTTGTGAAGTCTGGTTCTAGGTTCTGGTGGTGATAGCAAACAAAATTTCCTAAATTTAAACATCCATAATTCGTTATAATGTATCTTCCTTCGCTTTGTTACTTGGGTTCGGCACAACGCGTTTCTTCATCCATTCAACTCTGTCGGCCGTCACGAGATCATTCACTTCCCTTTCTTCCATGTCATTGCCTCATACAAGCCATCAATTTTCAAAGACCATCATGAGACAACCAGACGTACGGCGGTGGACATCCCACCTATTCGCACTAATCATTTTGAAAATACATTCATTGTGCGTACAGCGTCTGTGTTTCCTGATAGCTACAACCTAGAGGTATTTAAGTCAAAAGTGAATAGGTAAGCGTGCTCCACCGTCGACCACATCATCACTATCAGGTGAGATAGTGGTCAAGCATGAACCTATTAGTAATAAAAAAGACCGCAAAGGACTTCTTTACGACTAGGTACTTCCTGAAATTTCCACATCTTTACATTCTTCAACTATTAACATTCCGTTTTATTTACGTAAAATGGAGTCCATAACAAAATACTTGAGTGTGACAGTTAGGACAAAAGAGGGCTATTTGTCCTGATGGGTTACATTAGTATTATGACAACATTATTTGTATATGAGAGAACAGCCTCGGCTAGTGGCGACATATTGCCGAAGTCTTACGTAAGTTTAAATAGTTCATCAGCCATTGAAGCAGTTGATACCAGTATTTACTGCTTCATTCATGCTGCGACTGTGGAGCTGGTGCTGGGCCTGATTTTTGGTTCGGGTAAAATAAGAATAATATTCCACAACTATCACACAACGCCGTCTAGTCCCAAACTAAAGTGATAAACATACTTATATATTTCAAAATAAATACATATAATATATACACAGACAGAACAAATGATCGTGCTCATCACACAAACATTTTTCCTGGGTGGGAATCGAACCCACGACCTTCGGCATAGCAGTCAGGGCCACTAACCACTAGACCAACAAGCCAGTCAAAAATGTTATTGAGTTTGTCTTTTGAGAGATGATTTTCTCGTTTTTTTTTTTGAAGTCTGGTCTTGTGACCAGTTTGTTAGTTCTAACAGGGTTGTCAGGGTCGATATTTCTTTAAAGAACACATTCAGAAGTCAGGAGTCGCAGGACGATTTCGCCACCCTGTAGGTACGGGCTTGCGGGCGGCGAGCAATGGGTAGCTCGCCGTCCGGTCGTTCAGTTAGGACCACCAAATCTGGTTCGACGGCGAACACGCCGTGGAAAACAAATAAAGTAAATCTAAATTTAAGGCGCGGGCTTGCGGTCGGCGAGCAATAGGTACTTAGCTCGCCGTCCGACCGTCCGGTAACCGTCCGGACCGAGCCCAAGTCGTCGACGGCGCGTACTGTCCCACGCGCGCCTCAAGGAGATGTCAGCAAACCGTAGGAGCCCAGCAGGGTCGAAGCCTTCTGGGGCCAAGGGTTTGCTTCTGAAAGGAAATCTCGGCCCTGGTATGAAAGGCAACGAAGGAACAGGAGTGGGTTTTTAGTCAGTAAAAGTCTGACACGCACTCCCGCTCCGCCCAAGAGCAGGGGATATCATTGGATGATTTTCTCACCAAAAAAAAGGTATAAATCTGAAAATACGTAAAAACACAAACAGTACTACCTAGATAGGTATTTACTGTATGAAAATAATAAATGTTTGTTATAATTTGAAAGTAAAATCAGTGACGCACAGGACCGTTCATAGTGGCGACACATGGGGGAGGCCTATGTCCAACAGTGGACGTCTTTCGGCTTTAATGATGATGGTGATGAAAATCAGTGACATCATTAAATCGACACACGTGCAAACTTTTATAAATTACTATTATTCGAAGAAAAGATCGAAGGACTGAAACAATTTGCCTGCTGCGGTCTTCCCGTCCAACTATAATTATGTGTCTTCAAGGCTAGAGTGAATAGGCTCTTAATAAACTAGTGCGCCTCACCATCAATGATTGCATCACTGCTTACCATCAGGTGGGATCGCAGTCAAGCGCTGGTTTATATAAATAAAAATGAAAGTTCCTCTATCTTAATCGAGATATTTGTGCGTTTGTAAAGTTCTGTTAGCTATCATCCGTGCTACTTAAACAAGTGGTGGTGGTTGAGGGTGGCCTTTGTCCAACAGTGGACGTTTTTCGACTGAAATGATGGTGATGATGATGAATATTACTCGATCAGCATTCGGCAAGCATTTCAAGCCGAGTCCCACTTAAGTTTATTAATATCGCAATTAATATGTAATGTCTTATGTAAATCTATATTTATTACTTCGACCTCAAACCCGTCGTCTATCAAGTAAACCTTGATATTGAGGATTACTATCTAGTCCAACGAGTCTAGACAATGACCAACACATTAGATTATAGGCTCAAGATCGACCAGTACTCGCTGAAATATCTCCTTGATTCTATTCGAGCTGTTTTAACAAGATATTTGTATTGTCAACGTCTTGAGTGACAGATGTACAACCTTTTTGTTTAAAATAACATCGAGTAGGTGTTTATTTTTTTGTAAGTTCGTTTGTTACTTTCAAAGTAGTGTTCCTTCAGTAATCCTTTGCGTTCCAAGGTCACGGTAACTCCTGAACAATCTTGCAGCTCTATCAGGCATCGATCCTAGTACCGGCCATTTTGTTCGCAGAAACTTTTTAGTAAGAAGTAAGAAACATCAGGATTATCTACTATATTGACTGGCCTGTTGGTCTAGTGGTTAGTGGCCCTGACTGCTATGCCGGAGGTCGTGGGTTCGATTCCCACCCAGGAAAAATGTTTGTGTGATGAGCACGATCATTTGTTCTGTGTCTGGGTGTAATTTATCTATAATATGTATGTATTTAGAAATATATAAGATATAAGTATGTTTATCAGTTGTCTAGAACTCATAACACAAGCTCTGCTTAGCTTGAGACTAGATGGCGTTGTGTGATAGTTGTGGAATATTATTATTATTTTTATATATTTTATTTATCTCAGGACCCTGAGGTCCTGGACCTTTGGGAGGCGTACGAGGAGCCGAAGCCAACTCGCAGAGGCCCTTTAAATAATTATAATGGAACATGATACCAACCGACGATTATCCCTGTACGCGCTATGCTAGTGCACCCAAGGACAACCCCCGGTTATTGAAAAACTGTTGCGACATATGGAGAACAAAGATAATAGGGCTATGGTTTTTGGAGTCTTAAGTGGACTGGTAACATGGAACTATGTCAAGACTATGGCCCCTGCCTGAACAACGTTATTAATATGCATCGAAAAAAGGCAGGGGGTGACTTGCACACTCAATAAATGGGCCCCCAAAAACGGCCGCTAGCACGAAGTGACGTAGCAACAAGAGGGCAACATATCCTGAGGTGCTTGAGGAGTGGAGAGGTATACCACGGCTATCAGGACAATCCCGGAAGTACGGTCAAGATCCCTACCAGCACCTTACTGGATTATACATCCTTCTCCCGAGCACGTTTGCTCTTGCGAATCTCCACTCAAGCCAGCCAGTAAAGGCAAGAGAGAGGTCGGAGCTCAGTTCCTCGTCAGTGTTCACTACGGCCGGCCAATAAAGGCAAGTTGGAGATGAAGAACAAGAATTCTCCCGGGAGATCGGGTCCGTGGGGTCGCTAATGCCCAACAGTTCGCCACAAAACTGCACTGCGGATTGTATCTCTCTTAGTCTGGCCCCTCACCCTAGGCATATTACGGCAAAGCAAACTTTACCGATACAGACCTAGGGTAGATTGGAGCACGCAAGCCCCACCACGACGTCAACGTAGAGATACGGCGTTAGGTTATTATTATTATTATTATTATTATTATTACTATCGTAAAAAATCTAGTCAATTCAGTCTCCAATTATGACGATTTTATTGCGAAACTTTGACTAGCCATTAGCTTTATTTAATCATCATCATCATCATTTCAGCCGAAAGACGTCCACTGTTGGACATAGACCTCCCCCAAGCGTCTCCACAATGACTGATCCTGTGCGTCTCGCATCCACCACATTCCCGCGACTCTGACCAGGTCGTCGGTCCACCTTGTGGGAGGCCTTCCAACGCTGCGTTTTCCGGTGCGCGGTCGTCACTCTAGAACCTTTTGGCCCCATCGACCATCCGTTCTACGAGCAATGTGCCCTGCCCACTGCCACTTTAGTTTGGCGATTCTTCGGGATATGTCGGCGACCTTGGTTCTCCTGCAGATATCTTCATTCCTTATGCGATCACGCAATTAGCTTTATTTAATAAAATTTATTAATAATTTCGTCGGTATCTTATCATGGTGACATATATGAGGACGCTTAATAATTTCATCATCAACAATTTCCTCATCCATGTTCTTTGATTACGTCCTTGACTTGAGAGTTTTATTAAATAATTATAGTTAGTTATATAAGAAGGTGGACTTCCACCTTGATGCCAAAAATGCAGAACTGATTCCAATAGAATTTAGTGCAGAGCTAAAACATCAGGATAGGTACATAGCAAAAGCGTTCCTACACAAAAATAGATTTTAACTTATTTGTTTAGTGCTACAGCCGGCCTACAAATACGCTTTAATTTCTAAATCGTACGTAACTTCATTGTCTTAAATATCGAACGAATGGGAAATTCAAATTTTATTTATTTATCTATACATGTAAAAGCAAAATACCACTCACTGATTAATCATGAAATCTCAGAAATTATAACACCTACAAACTTAAAATTTGACAGGTAGGTTCCTTAAAGGGTTTAGACATCCGCTAAGAACGGATTTTACGAAACTCCACCTCTAAGGGGGTAAAACGGGGGTTGGAAGTTTGTATGGAAAAACCTGCTTTTACACGGGTGAAACCGCTGGCAGTAGCTATATAAACTAGTGCTTGATTTTCACCCAAACTTGACTCCCATTAAATCTAAGGTTATGGACGCCATCAATTATACGGATGTTGTCAAAAGCCGCCATATTTGATAATCTCGGATAGATGTAAATTAATTTCATTGTCACTAAGATGACTTTGTTCTTATAGTTACTATGAACTTCTCCGCTATTCCGTGGTTAACGGGACCTAAGGCATTACCATGACGGGTTAAAATATCAGGCGTATGTTGTACGCGCGAGAAAGAGTTATGGAGCTATACACCCTATATACTATAGCTCCATCCCTATAACAGTTCAGCTTAGATCGTAAAATGGAACCACGCCCACGGAACGCGCACGCACGCGGAATGGAGCTACCACGAGCTCGTAACATAATAGCAATTTCTTTGTTACCAGTACCAGGGAGTGTTTCAATTTTTTGTGCCTAATTTATTAAATCAATTTAATTCAATTCAATTTAAGCTGTTGATCCCCGCATTAACGCCGGCGTTCACGCGCCATTGTCTTTCTATTGTGTCTCTAATTACGCACTCAAAAGGTTAATTTAATTTAGTATAAACCAAATTTATTGCATGCTAACTTGACTGTACCTTTTTATTTTATTTTTCAATTCTTTAAAAATTTAACTTTTGGACATTAATTTTTTTTGTTTGAAATTTGATTAATATTCTTTTTTTGTGTAATCAGGGCTATATATAATGTAATGGATCAAAGTGGTCTGAAATAAAGGTTTATTATTATTATTATAATGAGCCTAATTTTGACAAGTGACTACTTTTGGGCGCTAAACTCTTCTTCTTCCTGCCCTTGTCCCATATTACTTGGGGTCGGCGCAACACGTTTTTTTCTTCTATTCTGTCCTGTCACCCGTCACACTATCACTAACTCCCTTTTCTTTCATATCACTCCTCACACAATCTTTCTTACAATCTTCTTTGGCCTCCCTTTCCTTCTCCATCCATTTTACATGTATACTCAGAACTTTTTTAGCAACTTGCGTTTCATCCCTCCTCTTCACATGGCCATACCAAGACAAATGATTGCCCTTCAACTTCTCAGTCACTGGTGCCACTTTCAAACTTCCTCTAATTCACACATCACACACACACACACACACACACATCATTCACACAAACACACACACACATCACATCATCATTATTTCATTTCTCACTTTATCCATTCTCGTCACACCACACATCCATCTCAACATTCTCATCTCCGCTATATGCAATCTTTTTTTATCCATCTTTTTCACAGCCTAACATTCTGATCCATACAGTATGACAGGTCTTATCACGGACTTGTAAATTTTATTCTTCAACTTGAGGGGCATCCGTGGATCACAAGTTGTTCCCGTGACCTGTCGCCATTTCATCCATCTTGCGTTGATCCGATGTGTTACATCTCGGTCTACCTCACCATCCCCTTGGACGACCCGAGATACTGAAAGTCGGAACAGATCGGTATAGGCGTTCCGGCAAGAGTTAAAGGCACTGGATTGGAGAGACCCCCGAAATCGCAGAATAAGTACTCCGTTTTGGGTTTACTCAATTTCAGGCCAACACTCTCCAGTCGGTGCCACCACACCTCCAATCTGTTCTTAACCTCTAGGCCAGTTTTCAGCAACCAGCGCAATGTCATCGGCAAACAGCTGTTGCACCAACCATCAGGTATGGCTTCTTCCCGCAACAAGTTATTGAAGAACAAAGCTAACCACGTCCATCCATACACCGCAATAACTTCCACACTTCTCAGGGTAGTCAGCTAGGAAACACCGGCCTCATCTAGTTTAAAAATGACGAAAAAAAAAATTGACGTGTAAAAGTGTTTTTTTAAACCTATTTACAAAATAAATATCATTTATCATTTACATTTCAACTGGTGTTCCTTCTATCTGGAGTTCTGGACCAATGGCCTTACCATTCTTCATTCCACTTACTGCTATTCTGACTTCATCCATACTGACCATTCTCACTAACCCTACATTCACCGGTTTACTCTCTAGAATCCCACTGCAATTATTTTCCTCATTCATCAGTCTTTCAAAATAATCCTCCTCTCTCCTCTCTCTTCCTTCCTCCTCTCTTTGATTTCTTCATCATCCGATAGGACCATTCATTTTTGGGCGCAAAATTATCATGCGTAAAAAATCTAACTGTATTATATACGAATACCGTGTGGTTTCTGGGAAGCACTAATTGGTTTCGATCAAATTAAATAGCTATTAACATGCCTTTAATATCAAAGTTATCTCTACATGATTGTTTGTTGTGGCGATACTTGGGGGAGGCCTATGTCTAAAAGTGGACGTCTTTCGGCTGAAATGATGATGATTGGGGTCATACAAGTAGTCCTGCCAGGCGTACGAGATTGTTTGAAAGAGTTGCCGCTGCCCTGAAACTGCTGAACTGGAGGAGGAACACGGGTGGGTTTTAGCCAGTAAAAGTCTGACACTCCGTCGGCCCACCTAGAGCGGGAGAAATTATTTGTTGATTTCCCACCCTCAAAAAAAGCTCATACAAGAGACGCAGTCTAATTATTTATATCCTTTTTACGGCTTCCACCAGCTATCAACTAATATCTATACTTAAACCTTAAAATACATTTTTGATAAAATCTAATGAATATTTAAATGTCGACTCAAGAAGCCGATCACAATGGAAATCCTTTCCAGAAACCTTATTTTGTGGGCCATGAGAGGGTAACGAGCAATAAACGAACTATTCGAGACTACTCAAGTGATTTATTATGATGTAGGCTTTAGTTATTCACTTCATGACGAGCCATTAGGCAGCTTCTAGAACAGTGTTGACCACGCGGCTGCCGACAGAGATAAAGGAGGACCACATCTGTGCGGTTGCAACTACAACTTTTAGCTGCTCGGCTCGCGCGTACTCAGCCCAGCCTGTCAATCGGTGTGACGTACCGCTGCAGGCTGACGTCCCGTTGTCAAGCTGGCTTCCGTACTATTGACTTCACCGATATTATAATATATATAATGGATTAATTATGAAACTCAATCATGTAATATTTCTCTCTCTCTCTCTCTCTCTCTCTCTTTCTTTTATTGTCTTACATAACTAACTATAATTACCTATCTAATAAAACTCTTGCAAGTCAAGGAGGTAGCCAAATTTTGATGTATTCTAGTTTTGTGTCGTTGCCATCCCACCAAAATTAGCAACGGCATTGTCAAAGAGTTGCATCTCCGTCAAAATATCACGATCTTGTCACTTATCACGGATGTTAACTTTGACGTCATAATGACTATGTGTGACATCGATACATCCAATATTTACATAGTGTTACAAAAATCTGCATTGCTGGTGTTTATATGTGTCTAAGCTTCTGACACTTTTCTTAGTGTTAAAACAAAGTGACTAACAACCTACCGTTTGTCTGACGAGTTTCTGTCATGTAGTCATAACATCAGTCTGGGCCTGTGAAGAAATTTTTCTATTTTTTAATTAGTCCAAAAAATGGAGCTCTATCCGTACCCATATCACCAAAGAGACTTGATATTTTACTTCTGCGCAAGTAAAAGTCAGCGCTCAAGATCCGTGCCGATACCTGTAATAGCCATTCTCTGGATCTCTAATTAAAGGGCACTTCCTTTTACAATTGACTTAATATTACTATCTACAAGTATACATCCCTATTTTTTAATTAGTACAAAAAAAATGGGGCTCTATCCGTACCCGTTATTGATCATATTTGTGTAGTCAAAAGTAAAAATAACGAAATCCCAAAATTGTCCACGAAAATTTGTCATAATTGGTAAATTCATTGAATCATCATTCATAATCATAAGAATTGCTACTAGAATATACTACGCGCAGTGTTTTTCCATTTTGATCGCCATTCATTCATTCATAATCAATAGCCTGTACAATATTTCCATAGTGACATTTTGGGATATAAACAAACGCTAATAACTTCGCTGTATGTGAATATTATTTATTGACACTACTTAAATAATAACAGAGAGCAGTGGTGGCCGAGTGGTAACGGCCCCGACTTACGAGTATTAGGTTGCGGGTTCAAACCCAGCAAGGCGCATTACTTTGTGTAATTTATTTCATCACCAAAGCTCTGAAAACGGTGAAGGAAAACATCGTGAGGTAACCGGCATGTCCTAGAAACAAAAATTCGAAGACGTGACATCCACCAAGCCGCACTGGGCCCGCGTGGTGGATTACGGCCCATACCCTCTCCTAGACAGGAGGCCTGAGTCCCAACAGTGGGAATATTATAAGGCCGACTATGCTAAATAATAACAAGACTTTCTAATAAGCCCTTTAAGTATTTGTACTAATTAAAAATTAGTGGTGTCTATTCTCCAGCGTGTGACGGTCTATTCATAGTTTGCACGTGTTGTTGGCAAAATTGTGTGGTGTATCTTCTACAAATGTCATTAATGAATAGCTGAAGTTGTACTACTGTTTGTTAGGCGTCATACGGCAAACATTCAGATTTTTTGGCTATTTATACAATATCAAATGGATTACCTGAGAATCTCATAGGTTAACCTGAGAAAGGCCACTCAAAGATAGCGATCAGCAGAAAAGAAAAAGTAAATAAAATCATACAAACCCCGAAGAAGATTTAACTGTCTTTTTTCTTGAAGTGAGAAATCATCTGTTGAATTCTTCCAGTCTAGGGTGGACCGGGAGGTCGTGTCATACTTTTACCGACACACCTATGTTACTTCAGTTATCCTTTGCGTTCCAGGACGATGAGTAATCCTTTCAGAAGTCGACCCATGACCCCAGTAGGCTTTGGCCACTCTGGGCCCCTACGATTTTACTGTCATGACGTCTTTGAGGCGCGCGTGGAACAGGGCTCGGTCCGGACCAGTCCGGACGGTTGCCGGACGGCCGGATGGCGAGCTACCCATTGCTCGTCGTTCGCAAGCCCACGCCAACTTTGGCTGGTAGACGGGGTTAGGGTTTCGGCAGCTGGGGCGTGAGGATGTCCGTTCCCTCACGCTTGTGGCCGTCTCCTTCGCTAGCAGTACTGCCTCGTAGAAGGAGGCGACTGCCGCCGTCCATTCCCCCTCTCCTATAACGATATTAATAAAAAAAATACAGCGCCCACTGCGTCTGTCGGTCGATTCACGATAAATTCAAACTATAGAATGCAGTTTTTATCTTGTCAATAGACAGAGTGATTCATAAGGAAAGTTTAGGTGTATAATACATGCACCTTATAGAAGAGATCGTGTATGAAGTACTGCTCTCATCTTTGGGACAGATCTGCCCGATACCAGCTTGATGCACTAGAGGCAATTAAAAGGCGAGCCAGGAGGATCATTAGCAATGATGCACTCGTTGAGTCGAGGCTTCAAAGTCTTGAGCATCGACGCCGAGTTGCTAGCCTGTCGGTTTTCTACCGGTTGCATTTCAGGGAGTGTGCGTCAGAATTGCATAACCTAATTCCGCCTAGCCCGTTCCATCATCGGACCACCAGGCGTACGGCGATGCGCCACCGGTACAGGGTGGACGTCCCACCTATATACACAAAACGTTTTGGGAACACATTCATTGTGCGTACTGCGTCTAGGTAAGCGCGCTCCATCGTCGACCGCATCGTCGCTTTCCATCAGTGAGATAGCGGTCAAGCGCGAACCTATCAAGAATAAAAAACAAAAAAAATAAAAGCCAAGAATTTCAAAGATTTGTAACACCTGAGCGAAGCTGAGGCGGGTCGCCAGTTTTACAAATAGCCGACACTTGCCTAAAACACGAAGTGTCACAATGAAGTTCCTATTTTTTAAGCTTCTTGTTTATAGGTGGATTTAAGTGACGACACCTGTGACAGGTGGCTGTGCGACATTTGCGTTTATCATTCTCACTTGAGTAAAACTGATAGAAACGTCACGTTTTGTTTGTTTTATTTATTTTTGATGATGTGGCGGTGTAAAATCTAGAAGTTGACCTGGCTTACAATGTCTTGGTAGGTACTGTTATGTTTCGTGGTGAGGGCTATATTAAAAATAATAGGGGACTTACGAGTTACCTTATATAGCTCCATCCCTTTATCAGTTCAGTTTAGGTCGTAAAATGGATCGCGTTAAGTGCTCGTGGTAGCACTGCAGATTGCTCGAAAGGTGTGCTTTAACATCGAGTACCCCGATCGCAACCGCTTGCTCCACGCATGCTACAGGAAGTTTAATAAAAAACTTGAAAAAAAAAAAACCCGACTTCACTAAAAAAACACTAAAAGAATCAAAATAACTTTAATTTCGGAAGTTGGTGTGTCTTGGTATTGTTTGTTTCTTATTTAACATCGACTTCCGAAATTACAACACAATTAAATTAATGGTTCTGAATAGTTATGTTGAAAATGGTATCATTGAAGTGATCTGATGATGATGATGGAGCCGGAAGGTAGGCATTGGAACTCCGTAATTTATCAATATAACCTAGCCGTTTTTGGACTTATTAGAATTTTTATGAGATGCACTTTGGTTATAAGGTACTATTGAACTGATCTGATGGTGGAGCCGGAAGGTAGGCACACGAAATCCGTGATTTATCAATGTATCCTAGCCGTGTTTGGGCTTATTAGAATTGTCATGAGATGCACTTTGGCTATAAGGTACTATCGAACTGATCTGATGATGTACCCGGAAGGTAGGCACAGGAACACCGTAATTAATCAATGTATCCTAGCCGTGTTTGCGATTATTAGAATTGCCATGAGATGCACTTTGTCTATAAGGTACTATCGAACTGATTTGATGATGGAGCCGGAAGGTGGAAGGTAGACACAGGAACTTCATAATAAAGCAATGTAACCTAGCACTTTGCGTTTGGGTTAATTGGAATTGCCATGAGAAATAGGCACTCTGTTTAGAATTGTATAGCAACTAAAAAGTGTGGCTCGCCATCCGATCGTCCGGTGACTGTCCGGACCGAGCCCAAGTCGTCGACGGCGCGTAGTGTTCCACGCGCGCCTCAAGGAGATGTCAGCAACCGTAGGGGCCCAGCTACCTCTCGCTCCGCCCAAGAGCGGGGGATGTCATTAGATGATTTTCCCACCCGAAAGAAAAAAAAAAAAAAAAAAGTGTGAAATAAAAAACTTTTTAATGAAGTCGGTTTATTTTTTTTTTTGTAAAAAGTTTTTTATTTTACCTGCTGTTTTGTTTCTTATTTGGAATGTTGTGAATCCGCACAATTCGCCTGCTGCGGTCTTCCCGTCCGATTATAATTTAGGTGTCTTCAAGGCTAGAGTGAATAGGCTCATAAGAAATTAGTTCACCTCACCATCAACAGATCGCAGTCAAGCACTAGTTTATATTATTTAAATAAAAAACACTTATGTATTTAATTTACAAACCACCAATTTTTGTTTACCACTTACATACCTCGTGGCTTTGTGATAAGATTAGACTGACAGCAAATTTGGTAGAGGGGCTGAATCCTGTGTGCAAAAAGACAACATTAAATTAACAATTTTTTTTTGTTTTCAGGTAATTACACCAAAGAATATATATACATATAAGCAACGCTATGTAAGTAAGGCCTAAGAATTAATACCACTCTTGTAATCAGTTAGAGGACAGTTGATAAACTTTCCAGTTTATGTCTTCTTACACTATATTCTCTAGAAAAACAATAATGCATCATACAGGCTAGGTATATTGATTCCCTTACGGTGTCTGTGTTTCCTGATAGCTGCAACCTAGGGGTCTTTAAGTTATGAGTGAATAGGTTACTTCTAGACAAGCGTGCTCCAACGTCATCTATATCATCGTTTACGGTCAGGTGAGATAGTGGTGAAGCGCAAGCCTATAACAATAATAAAAAAAGATTTTGTTTAGGCTTCAGTTCTCTCAGAGCTATTTTTGTACCTCGATCAGCCCCCCTAGCCAAGTTACGATCGTTTCGTTTGCATCGAACGCCTCAAGTAGGCCACGCCTCCGATTGCTTTGTTCTGACCACGTGACTGAGCGTTGAGATGACGTCAGAACAAAGGAATCGGTGGCGTGGCCTACTCGAGGCGTTCGACGCAAACGAAACGATCGTAACTTGGCTAGGGGGGCTGGTCTGTCTTGGAAAGCGATAGATGAGGTCTGTAATGGAGCGACTGAGTCCAGAAGATGCCGAAGAGATAAAGGTATAATGCAGATATTCACTCCTAATTTTAAGGCTGACGGGTCATTTGTGGTAGGAAAAACAAATGAAAATGCAAATGCTGGCAAAGATACATTTTACTAGTTGCTCTCTATCGGAAGCTCAGTACTACAATTCTTCAAAGTGATTCATCAGGAGTAAATATGTTAATCCATTGCATATTATGTAGTCTGCTGCATGCATAATACAATGTAGTGTAATCAAATTGTTCCACATTATTTATTTATGTCGCACTATCAATCGTGTTTATAGTCTTTTGTTTTCAAAGGATCATGACCAACGATGTATGGAAATCCGTCTTAAGTTGAAGCACAATAAATGTTTATTTAATATAGACTACGCTTTATATACGATTAAATAAAAGTGTTCATTTTCACACAAACACCTGAGTTTTAAAGTAATTAAACAAAAACGGAGATAACCTACAAATTATGTCTAACCAACTCGCAACTTGTAAAATGACCACAGATCACTCATGTAGGTACAAAACAACATTGTTAGTTATCATCCGTCTGTCATCTGGCTTGACAGCTGCATCTGCGTGAGACGAAGCACAAAATAAATATTATATTATCGGAACGATAAAATACATATACAGTACGTTATGGTATTACTAATTACTTAGCTATTTAAGATATTGATATCATTTTTGTGATGTTTTTGTCTAAAGGTTCATACTTACGTACAAAGAGTATAGTAATATATAGCTTACGTAACTCGTACAAATGAAGAGAACGAAACGTCAATCATGACTGGAAATGTACCTAGCAATCATCGAGATATAAGTACTAACGTACTAGAGAAGCTACGTTAAATAACTGAATTGTCCTATTTTCGTAATTTGAATCTTTAGTTCGCTGCAGCGCTAAAATAATAACAATTCGTCTAAACCGTAACTAATTTACCACAGCGCTAGATTTGCTGCGGAAGTGTATTTATTCTCGGCAAAAAGGTCTTAAGGGCCATGTAAATCACGGCACTTACCCGTTTTCTTCGACAAAGTGCGGCGCGATCGCCGCAGTTGAACGAGACAAAGTAGGAATTTACGGTGTCTTCTCTAGTACGTTAGTACTTATATCTCGATGCTAGCAATCGTTAATTTACTGTTTATCTTAAAATCATAATTCCGGATACGAAAACAGAATTCCTGAAGTGAAAAGCTGTAAAAAAATAAGCAAATAATTTCTATATTAATTTGATTTTCGTTCACGCATCTTTGCTAGACTGCTTTTGGTCAATCTCCTTTATCTCATTACTTAGTTCAATGATCACATCTTCGTCACTCCTTTAGAGTTATACCGAGACCACTCGGAACATGCTGCCTCCAACAGTCCTTTTAATTGCATCCGACCATTTTGTTGATGCTCATTAGGATGTGGGCATTGAGACGCCCATCTAGATGAGTCTGTACGGTCCTGTACTATCCTTGCCTTTTCACACATTTTTTTACTGTTGATAGGTTCACGCTTGACCACTATGTTACCTGATGGAAACCGACAATGCGGTCGACGATGGGACGCACAATGAATGTGTTACCAAAACGTTTTGTGCGTATAGGTGGGATGTCCCGATGGACATGCCACATGTCTGTAATGCCCCTGTATATTTCATCATTACTAACAAATGTTCAACTAACTCGTATAGATACATAAATCTTTTCAATCCTATCTTCACAGTCACATTTCATCTCGCTGTTGCTTCATGTACTGGTTGCGTGGGAGTGTAACGCAGTTTCAATAAACATTTTGGCACTGATTCTGACTACTCTTAACGTATTCAAAATTACAAGCGTGACAGAACACATGTTGACAAATTCCGGTTTAAGATTATTTTGTAATTGCTTTTTTAACGTTTTCGTCTTCCTGCTCTTGTCCCGTGTTAATTGGGATCGACGCAACAATTATTTTTCTCCATTCTGTCCTGTCAACCGTCAAGCTATCACTGACTTCCTTTTCTTTCATATCATTCTTCACACAATCCATGCATCTTTTCTGAGGCCTCACTGGAATCTCCAGCTCGCCGTCCGACCGTCCAGTAACCGTCCGGACCGAGCCCAAGTCGTCGACGGCGCGTAGTGTTCCACGCGCGCCTCAGGAAGTTATCAGCAACCGTAGGGGCCCAGCAGGTTCGAAGCCTACTGGGGCCATGGGTTATGCGAAAGAGAACCCCCGGGCCCTGGAATAAAGGAAAAGAAGGAACAGGAGTGGGTTTTAGTCAGTAAAAGGCTGACACGACCTCCCGCCCCGCCCAAGGGCGGGAGATGTCATTGGATGACTTCCCACCTTAAAAAAAAAAAATCATTCACTTTCTATAATGTAATCGTTGTAATTTAAGATCTGCTTGTTACGAATTTTATACGTGCTAAGAAATATTAATCAATATGCTATAAAAAATACATAGATATCTATTTTCATCGGACATCAGATCTTATATTAGATAATATATACTCTTTTTTGTACACCATAAATAAAATTACAGTAGGAACTTATAATTAATAGGGTGTCATATTGGGCGGTCTTATCGCTAAAAGCCAACCTTAAAAAGCTATCCGATAACTAAACGGAAGTGTTTTCTAACCAAATTCCAAATGTGATTTGGCTCTAGCATCGAAATAAAATCTTTAGTGCAGGCTCCAATTTTTAATAATTTTATTTTGTATTTCCAAAACACGTACATCCATCGTGTAGGTCCTGAGCTCACCGATCCTTCACCTACGACCCCTCATGTTTGTACAACTCAATCAGACATAATTACTAGAACTGGCGAACGAAACATATCCCTTGACGATTCTGCTGATGCTTTATTAATTTCACGATTTTAACTTACATTTTCATATCAATTAGTGATGGTATGTTTGACGAAGGTTGAAAATGGCGTCCATGTTTTTTCGAAGTGTTTTTGCAGTCGTTTAGTCTATTTATTTGAATGCTCATTATATTGAACAAGTACACCCTTTTTTGTTGTAGTACAACCGAGTTCCTTGCTCTTTAATAATTAAGTGATCCTCAAGGTGTTTATAACACACTAGCTTTTGCCCGCAGCTTCGCCCGCGTACATAAAATATAGCCTATCACTCAGGAATAAAGCAGCTTTCTATCGGTGAAAAAAATTTTGCAATCGGACCAGTACTTTCAGAGATTACCTCCTACAAACAAAAAAACAAACCTCTTTAGATGTAGACTAGCTGTTGCCCGCGACTTCGTCCGCGTCAAGTTCGTAAAAATGCGCAAACGCGACTACTAATTCTGTGCTTGTGATTGATGCCGAAAGCATCTAATTCATTTATTTTACTTTCAAAAACGAAAATTACCTCCAGTAAATATTGGGCACGCCATAATTATGGCGATAAGTCCCCTCTTTGAGGAGTGGCTGGAAAGACCTCACGGCGTCCTTTCCTACCGCATGACGCAGGTCCTCACCGGACATGGTAAGTTCGGGCACCGGATTCGTGCAGAAGAGACGCCCGGGTGCCACCATTGTGTGGACCGCCCGGAGGACACGGTGGAGCATACGGTAGAGGTGTGCCCCGCTTGGGCAGAGCACCGCCGTGTCCTCGTGGGGGCGATCGGCGGCAGCGATCTCTCGCGCCGGGCCTTGGTACAGGCCATGTTCCGGAGCGAGGAGGAGTGGCAGGCGGTCGCCTCCTTCTGCGAAGCAGTAATGCTAGCAAAGGAGGCGGCCGATCGCGTGAGGCAACGGTCCTCACGCCCCAACCGCCGCCGGGATTCCGATCCCGATTTCCGGCCACCGTAGGCGCGGGCTTGCGGACGGCGAGCAATGGGTGGCTCGCCGTCCGATCGTCCGGTGACTGTCCGGACCGTCGACGGCGCGTAGTGTTCCACGCGCGCCTCAAGGAGATGTCATCAACCGTAGGGGCCCAGCAGGGTCGAGGCCTACTGGGGCCATGGGTGATGCGAAAGTGACCCCCGGGGCCTTGGAAAAAATGGCAAAGAAGGAACAGGAGTGGGTTTTTAGTCAGTAAAAGTCTGACACTATCTCTCGCTCCGCCCAAGAGCGGGGGATGTCATTAGATGATTTTCCCACCCGAAAAAAAAATAAAAAATCTCCAGTAAATATGTTAAGTATATGTATTTCTTATGTCCAGATGTATTTATTTTATTTATTTCGCTCACCAACAATAAAATACACGTAAATATGAGATACATAAAATAGACAGAACGTCATTAAACAGAAAGAGACATGCACAAAAGTATTCGCTTTTTATAGGTTATCGTAATATTTTTGGATTTCTTTAGATAATGTTTCGACAGTAATTACATCTTCTTCATCATCATCTCCTGAGCCTTTTCCCAACAAGCTTGGTGTCGGCTTCCATTCTAACCGAATGCGGCTGAATACCCGTGTTTTACATGGAGAGACTGGCTATTTGACCTTCACAACGTAGTTACTGGGAAACACGATACTTCTTGGATAGACTGATGGTCAGACTTTCTGGCGTCTGACTACCTGAAACGACTGACAAAGATCTACGGATGACGACCAGTGTTTACATGCTTTCTTAGACACGGGGTGTCTGTGATGTCTTAATTTTTTTTTTTTGGTTTGGATCTTCTTCAGCATTAGGTAATTTCTCCTAGTCTCAAAAAATAACATTTGAATTACGACTATATTCACATAAATGAAATAATACAACAAAAGATTTCAAAGCCGGAACAGCTGCTCAAACTTTATCAAGCGCAAGTTCGATCGTGTATGGAGTACTGCTCTCATCTTTGGGACGGATCTGCCCGATACCAGCTTGATGCACTTGAGGCAATTGAGAGGCGAGCCAGGAAGATGCACTCGTTGATGCACTCGATTGCACTCACACACTGGCAATGATGCACTCGTTGAGTCGAGGCTTCAAAGTCTTGAGCATCGACGCCGAGTTGCTAGCCTGTCGGTTTTCTACCGGTTGCATTTCGGGGAGTGTGCGTCGGAATTGCATAACCTAATTCCGCCTAGCCCGTTCCATCATCGGACCACCAGGCGTACGGCAATGCGCCACCGGTACATGGTGGACATCCCACCTATACGCACGAAGCGTTTTGGGAACACATTCATAGTGCGTACAGCTAAGGAGTGGAATTCCTTGCCGGAATCTGTTTTTCCTGATGGCTACAACCCGGGAATCTTTAAGTCAAGAGTGAATAGGTTACTTCTAGGTAAGCGCGCTCCATCGTCGCTTTCCATCAGGTGAGATGGCGGTCAAGCGCAAACCTATCAAGAATTAAAAAAAAAAAACGACAGATTACAATTTACTTTTTTTTTTTCGGAAAAAGTGTTCTATCTATTTATTGATCCGTTTACCGTTTAAATTTCTCAATCTTTTGTCATGATGCACCGTCATTGTTAACTAGTTTTTTAACCGACTTCAAAAAAAAGGAGGAGGTTATCAATTCGGTTGTATTTTTTTTTTTTTTTTTTATCATCATTATTATTATTTTTTTTTTTTATGTTTGTTACCTCAGAACTCCGTCGTTTATGGACCGATTTGCAAAATTTTTTTTTCTCTTTATAGGATATGCTTCCAGATTGGTCCCATTTTTTTCAAAATCCAGTTCTGATGATGGAATCCATGAGGAATCGAGGGAACTCCTCAAAAATTATAGGCAACCCTATGGTAATTTTAGTATTTTCATCAAGAACTTAAGCATTTACAGTCAAAAAGTAACATTTGATGAAGTGGAACTGATGAAGAAGACCAGAAATGGTCAACGGAACTTCATACTCAAATATATATCACATTGAAGATATAGTTAAGCGACTATGACAATACAAATAAATGAATGATTCTGAATAGTTACGTTGAAAATGGTATCATCGAAGTGATCTGATGATGATGATGGAGCCGGAAGGTAGGCACAGGAACTCCGTAATTAATCAATGTATCCTAGCCGTGTTTGGGCTTATTAGAATTGTCGTGAGATGCTCTTTGGCTATAAGGTACTATTGAACTGATCTGATGATGGAGCCGGAAGGAGGAAGGTAGGCACAGCAACTTTATAATAAAACAATGTAACCTAGCAGTATTTGGGTTAATTGGAATTGTCATTAGAAATAGGCACTCTGTTTATAAGTGTATCGCAACTAAAAAGTGTGAAATAAAAACTTTTTAGAAAAAAAAAATAACCGACTTCACTAAAAAAAACACTAAAAGGATCAAAATAACTTTAATTTCGGAAGTCGGTGTTAAATAAGAAACAAACAATACCGAGAAACACCGACATCCGAAATTAAAGTTATTTTGATCCTTTTAGTGTTTTTTTTAGTGAAGTCGGTTATTTTTTTTTTCTAAAAAGTTTTTATATTCTCGACAAGTTGTGATTTCGTGAGAGTTGTACATAGGTACTTTTTAGGGTTCCGTAAAGGGTAAAAACGGGACCCTATTGCTATCACTCCGCTGTCTGTCTGTCAGCAGGTTGTATCTCATGAACCTACCACGGTTCATGAGACCTTTGAAATTTCCATTGAAATTTTCAAGACAGTTGAAAATTTCATAGATGATGTATTTCTGTTGCCGCTATAACAACAAAAACTAAAAACCAGTATAAAGTAAATATTTATGTGGGGCCTCCAATACATCAAACGTGATTTTTTTGCCGTTTTTTTGCTACGAACGATACGGAACCCTTCGTGCGTGAGACCGACTCGCACTTGGCCGGTTTTTGTTTTTTAGCTTCTCCATCAAGTACTACTATGTATTCAGCTCTAGTATCAATACACAGTCGTTAAAGTGTTTTATACCCTTTGGAGCCTCAAGGAGTAGTGCTGGGCTTCACACTTTTAAGTTTACTTGCCACCTTTTTTGCCATAGAAAATTGGTGATACTGATTGGTTAAGCGCATTAGATATGGTTTTTTTTTCTAACCAAGACAACCTCCGGTTCTTTGTCCTTGCGTTAGATCATTTGCATTACTATCTGCATTTGAATCCTCATTGCAGAAATTGAGTCCGAGGCACATTTCCAGCGATTTCGTTCGCGCGAGAATATGTTCATAAAACTTATCCTTTTAACCCTATTTTGTGACAGTCTTTATTATTTATTTTGACACCCACTAAACCGTTTTATAGAGGTAGTTATGAAAAAAAAATGAGTAATGAAAACCCTTTTTTATTTACTTGGGTTACTATTTATGCTAAGTTCAAGTGTATCTATGGGCCCAAGGTATAAAATTTTGCATACAAACGAATTTCCCCCTTTCGTTGCGTGCGTTGATATGTCAGTCAGTCAGTTTCTCCTTTTATGTAATATAGATTACACCATCTTTAGTTATCTCGTCTCTAGTTTGTTTGTAACTTCGCAGGGGTCGGGGGTAATCTCTCACAACTACCGATAACAGTTCGTGCTGATGATAATTGCCAATTATAGCTTGAATCTCCTACAATTTATTAATAGGTTTGTTGGCTTTGTCACTTTAAACTTATATAAAATAACTTCTGCTTTGAAATGTAATAAGGTTTTCCAAGGATGTAAAAATAACAATAATATTATTATTTGAACAGTTGAATTTTTAATAAAACGAAACTAAAAAATCATCATGTCATCATCTTCCTGCCCTTATCCCGTGTTATTTGGGGTCGGCGCAACACGTTTTTTAAACGAAACTCAGCGAAACTTAAAAAAAATTAAAAGGAAAAAAACAAGAGAAGCGAGTGTCAAGAGCGGAAACACGTCCTCTCATTCCAAGTGTACCTCTCAAACATTCGAGGGCTGCACTCCAATCTCGATGCAGTCCACCACCATCTTAAGATGTCCATCAGATGCGGCGTATCTCGACTACCCGGGATACTCATTGGACCACCATTTCCTGCAGCGTGCCGGGTTCAGTGTGTACGTCCGCAATGATATCTACTGCTAGCGTCTCCGTCACCTTGATTGAGGACCCTAATTTTTCAACTTTATGTTTGTTGATGGACACCGGTGTGGACAAAATTGTATATACTTGTTTGGGGGTATGTGGAACAGAGAGTAAAGCCCCACATACGAGGCATGCCTTTTAAGTTTTGTCGTTTGAAGAAAAAAACACAACTAGAACCTTATAGTACTTTTTATTGTTTTTCAAAGTATTCACCACGTAGCTTAATATACTTTTCCATTCGCTCAAACCAGTTATTATAACATTTATTCCACTCTAAAGTGGGGTGTTCAAAATGGCTGACTTGAAAGCGTCGACTGCTTCTTCACCGGACTGGAATCTTTGACCACAAAGACTTTTCTTAATTTTAGGAAATGTAAAGAGATCTTTACGGCTTAGGTCAGGACAGTATGGAGGATGGTCAAGAATTTCTACTTTTTCCTGCTTCAAATACTCAATCGTTTGACGAGCGCTGTGTGAGCTTGCGTTGTCGTGGTGCAGGATGATGCGTCGCTTTGAGTTAGATTTTCGATGTTCGGCGATGACTTGTGGTAAACAAACTGTGGTATACCACTCTGCGTTAACCGTTCTACGATCTTCAAGTGCAATAGTCGCAACATGGCCGGTTTTTCTAACGAACGTGGCCACCATCTTCTTTGAAGTGCTTCGAGAACGAACAACTTTAGTCGGCTTTGGCTCGTCTTGAAAGACCCAGATTGTAGATTGTTGTTTGGAATCAGGATCATAGGCATAGATCCAAGATTCGTCACCACTGATGATGTTGTAGACGTGATTTGACTCTCCTCGGTTGAACCTTTGCAGAGTTTTCTTACACCATCTGACGCGGGCCGCCTTGTGATCGTCGGAAAGCAGATGCGGTATCCAACGGCAAACTAGCTTTCTCACACCAAGCGCTTCATGCAAGATCTTCTGAAAGGTTGTCCCTGAGATGCCTAATAGAGCCTCTATCTCTCGATATATCACATGACGATCTTCGAGAATTAGTTGTCTCACAGCAATGATGTTATCTTCTGTGAAGGCGGATTTTGGTCGTCCTTCGCGAGATTTGTCACTAACACTAGTATGTCCACGCTGGAATTCTAAATACCAGCGTTCGACAGTCCGCAGACATGGGGTTTCATCACTGAACACAGATGTTAGCTCTTCAAAACACTTAAGCCGTGTCAGGCCTCTCCTAAAGTTGTAGAAAATTATTGCACGAACGTTTTCCTTAGAAAGATTCATTTTCGTACGTAACCTGACAGATTCCAATCGACGCTGTGACTAAACAATAGCATTAATCCTAATACTTTCAACTGTTTTGAGATTCAAAATTTAAACACATTCGAATATAGAACAGTTCCAAATTCAAAATTGCCGGGAAATATGGAAACGACAGAACTTAAAAGGCATGCCTAGTACCTCCGTTGAAAAGGGAGGATCCTCCAACCAGACGGGTGTTATGTCTGGCGGGCTACTGCCCGATAGATGATTTCGGGCTGTTCTATATGTTCTAATCGCGCGGAGAACTTTGATTGCGCAATGCAGGATTAGTTCTTATGTGATGCCATAGATGTCGCTACATCACTCCCCTCCGGAGATCGGAGATCGATGGTTCTTGATGCTTATTGATGCGTGCCAGGCCAGTGGTAGGTTGGTTCCAGTGGGTCGGAACCGAATGCCGCATAGTTCTCGGTGAGTCGGAACTGTCTGCGGTGATGCCCCAGTGAGTCGGGGTTGTGCTATCCCAGTGAGTCGGGATTATGCCTCAGTGAGTCGGGGTGATGATGTCCCAGTGAGTCGGGATAATGCTGCAGGGTCCAGTGAGTCGGAGTAGTGCTGCTGGCTCCAGTGAGTCGGAGCGGTGCTGTGCGACGTAGGGCTTGATTGCAGGCGTCGACCAGGAGAGGTTCTTCATTGCTCTTCATGTGACTGGCCGAAGGTGCAGTGTGCTTCGCCAAGGTCGCTGATGAGGCTGAGGGTGATGACCAGGTATGACCAGGTAGGCATGCTGGTGGTCAGGATACCCTTTTAAAGCCGTGGGTGCTGGCTGTATGGCTCGCTGCTCGAAAGCTTGAAGAAGTAATGATGACGTCACGAAGTAGTAGCTGCACGAAGGCTGCGCTGACGTTCATTGTCGAGGGTCACCATTTTGGGGGTATGTGGAACAGAGATTAAAACCCCACATACCTCCGTTGAAAAGGGAGGATCCTCCAACCAGACGGGTGTTATGTCTGGCGGGCTACTGCCCGATAGATGATTTCGGGCTTTTCTATATGTTCTAATCGCGCGGAGAACTTTGATTGCGCGATGCAGGATTAGTTCTTATGTGATGCCATAGATGTCGCTACACTTGTTTGCCCATCGCACTGCGGTGACCAGGAGACAACTCGACTGTCTAGCAACTTTAGTGAGACCGCCGATGAGACTGCATCGGCGCCCTGATGCGCAGTTTGTCGCTCTGGGGGATTTTAACGCCTGCCACCAAAACTGGGTTTCCCGTACCAGAGGACCGACCACGCTGGGAGGGTAGTGCGAAACTTTGCAGTATTGATGAGCCTCTCCCAGTTGATACAGCAAGCGACAAGAGTGCCTGATGTAGTTGGCCTGAAGCTTGGTGGATTTAAATTGTGCAAGTCTAATGCACTTTCCCCGAAATGTAAAAGAGACGGAGATTCAGCATGCGAAATACACGTCCAACCAGTAGATTACTAAGAAATCAGTCAGATACAAATTTACTATTTATAAACAGGTCAATTTAAATTCATAGGTCCATAATATAATTAATAATGCACAATAAAATATCGTTCCCTAACATGTCGCAACTGATGTTCTTGTATACCTTGACGCTATAGGAACAATAGAAGACAAACATTATTAGATAATAATGGATTATCTACAGCTATATTAATAACAATAATGTTATTGTATGAAGTCATGAATTCATTGAGCAGGTGGTGGTCGAAGAATGTTGACACCTGATCTGCCAATACTAGGGTAAAATTCAAGTTATTTTCATATTGTCTGTTGGTCTTAAGTCTAAAGTGAAAGTGAAGAATGGATGGGTGGAGCGACCTATATACCTAGTCAAGGAATCACGTGTTTTTTAGAAAATGTCGTGGTTGATTTGCATGTCATAATGTTGTGTAATAGCTTGGGAATGAGATATACGAGTTTTTTTTGTAGTTATTAGTGTGGCGTTGGTTGTAAAATAAATAAATAGTGTGTCTTTTCCATCACAGACGATGTTACGGGTATTTAAAACGAGCTTTTGCCCGCGGCTATCGGTGACAAAATTTCGCAATCGGACCAGTACTTTCAGAGATTACAAACAAACTTTACGTCCATCCATGCCGGTATCTGTACTCGTAGAATCAACGTAACCTACAAGATATATTTTTGATATCGGCATACTAATAGAATTCATTTTAAGTTTCGTAACAGCCTCTTAGCAACTACCATTTATTATGTTATTCTTAATACGAGGTGCGCGGGATTCATTGGGGTTTACGTTCTGCTCAATAAATTCTAGGCCAGACTAAACATTAAATGTTGCCATTCGGTGTAAGCCGTAGGCTGTGGTTATGAAATAGTAGGTTCACCGTCAACTACAGCTAGATCGACACAAGTCCGGTGAAGGTCAAGGCCGTTGTATACTTTTTTTTTTATATATGTGGGAAAATCATTTTATGACAAATCTCGCTCTTGGGCGGAGCGCGAGATAGTAAATGTTTGTTGGGCAGATAGTGTCAGACTTTTACTGACTAAAAACCCACTCCTGTTCCTTCGTTGCCTTCGTCCCAGGGCCCCGGTTTCGTTTTCACACTACCCATGGCCCCAGTAGGCTTCGACCCTGCTGGGCCCGTACGATTTGCTGACATCTCCCTGAGGCGCGCGCGGAACAATACGCGCCGTCGACGACTTGGGCTCGGTCCGGATGGTTACTGGACGGTGGCCGGAAATCGGGATCGGAATCCCGGCGGCGGTTGGGGCGTGAGGACCGTTGCCGTTGCCTCACGCGATCGGCCGCCTCCTTTGCTAGCCGTTGTATACTAGAAATTTGCTGTGTGATCTATGCTGGAAAAGTGAACATAGTAGGCCTCTTCTAATTTTCGCCACTACATTGAGCATTGCTGGGTTAGTCATAGCCAGAAGAATCGCCAAACTTAAGTGGCAGGGCACATTGCTCGCAGAACAGATAGTCGATGGGGTCGATAGATTCTGAAGCGGTGACCGCTGCCGGAAGACGCAACGTTGGAGACCGATGTTCTGATGAGGGTCGCGAGAATCAGATGGATGAGAGACACAAAGAACTGGTCATATGCCCAGCAGTGGACGTCTTTCGGCTGAGATGATGATGATGGTGATGATGACGGCTCGGTTTTCTTTCTATCTGCGACAATGTTCGAAAGAGTTACCGTGGCCCTGGAACAAAAGGGTAGGTAACTGAAGGAACACGGGTTTTTTTTTTAGGTGGCAAAACCATCTAATGATAAATCCCGCTCTTGGGCGGAGACTTTCACTGACTAAAAACCCACTCCTGTTCCTTCGTTGCCTTCGTCCCAGGGCTCCGGGTTTCGTTTTCACACTATCCATGGAAGGAACACGGGTGGGCTTTACTCAGTAAAAGTTAGACACGCACTCTCGCTCCACCCAGACAGAGCGGGGAAGTTATTTGATGATTTCCTACCTCAAAAAAAAAGGTTCTCTTCCTAGTTCCTACACCAAAGTACTTTTGTCCTTTTGACCCTATTCGTTTTTGAAGTAATTAATAATAAGTATGTGTACCTACCTAAACTGTCTATAAAGGGCCTATTACACTACTCGATATTCAGACAGTCTTAGTCGATGTCGCGTCACTACGCGACCACCCTTAGGTATTACACTTAATACCTAAGGGTTAGACCGGTCTAACTCGGAACAAAAAATAAGACAGTCTGAATATCGCGTAGTGTAATAGGCCCTTTAAACATATTTTTGTAATAGGCTACTACGGCTATAATTGTAAAGAATATGTAGAAAAAAAAAATTCATCCTAGATCTTTTTTTTTCGCATTACGACACAAAGAAATTGGTGAAAGTAAAATAGGTACGTAATTATCACCCTCCCACATCGCACACCTAGATGAAGGGTAGCACAACTCAAAATAATCCAAAATTGAGTTATTGCAATTATCGGAATCAGCGCCGAAAACTACATAAACTCCAAAGACACCTGTGTACATACTTCATTCCTAAAAAACTAGATGGCGCTGTAAGTCAGTCTTTCTGAGTAGCTCCACGGTCACCCCCCACCAACAACAGTAACGCATCACCAGTTACGACATGTCAGCCGCAGGGGAATATGCTGTCAACTCGCACAAAGACTAAATTATTTCGACTTAGTTTTGTATTCGTGGCAAACCGCAGTAATAAAGCGTGAATTATTTTGAGTTGATTTTGTATTCGTGATTGAATCGGTCTTGTTTCTTGGGTGTTCTTCAAACTATTTCCACTTATACCAGTATTGTTGACGAATGTAAGTAATTTTTGTTTTACTAACTAATAATAGTTTAGTGTTGGTGAAATTATTTGGAACTATTTGAGTTGGTCTGTTATTGCTGGTTAAATTTAAATTCGCTCTTATTCTAAAACAATAAATGCTATTGTTTATTTTGTTATAGGAATATTTAGAGTTGCCTTTGTATTTTTGAAACTGATTTAATAAATTTTAATTCTTTAATAAAATACTGCAATTTATAAACTTTTTTGAGTTAATTTGGTATTCGTGAATTTTATTAACTTCGTATTTTTTTGCTACAGATGATGAGGGGCCGTGGCCTTTTACTTCTACAGAAGGTGATGGAGACCAGTTCAAATGAGCCTGAACGCAGTCATGTGGAGAAACAACTCCAAGAGAATTCCACAACACCTTCAAATACCACCATGGTGATGGAAGAAATCTCTGAAAATGGCACCATGGAGTCACAAAAGAATCCAGCAACGTTAGCACCACCATCAGCCAGCACCCAGGTGAAACCATCGTACTATATTTCTCCGGTTAACAGCGAATGTAGCGATTTAGACGATTCAGATGCGGATCCGCCCTTCAACCCACCTCCCAAAGAGAGCTACCGTCCATCACTCGTCGTTCCAAGAAAGAGGTATCGATCCTCCAGTACTACCTCGTCTTCCAGTTCTAATAGTCCCAACAAGACTACACCACCAACTCAACTCTGCAACTCCGTGCCATCTACCATGCCGGATTCTGCCAATCTTTTAAACGACAATCCGGTTACTGAACCATCCACCTCTCAACCGATCATAGACCAGTCTGCTGATCCTGAAAGCCTACAAAGAGGTAAAAAAAAGACAAGAAAAAGATCTCGTTCCTCCAGCTCCTCCTCTAGTTCTAGCTCATCCTCTAGTAGTTCCAGCAGCTCTTCAAGCAGCAGTAATACAGAAATAGGTAGTAACTCTGTGCCGTCTGCCATGCCGGATTCTCCCAATCTTTTAAACGAAAATCCACCTGTTGAAGCTTCTACTTCTCAACCGATCATAGACCAGTCTGTTGATCCTGACAGCCTTCAAAGGGGTAGGAAAAGAACAAGAAAACCAGCTGGTTGGCTCACAAATCTTAAGAAATCTCGTCGAAATACCGGAAAGGCTTATGTAAGTTCAACTAATAAGAGAGTCCCTGAAAGAGCGGTTAAGCCTCCATGCCACGATAATTGCAAATTGAAATGCAAATCTAAAATAAGTGAAGTATTACGCAAATCTTTGTTCGACAAATTTTGGGGACTAGGCGAACTTCAACGGCAAAGAGAGTTCATTGTAAGGCACACACAAGAGATTAAGCCTAAATATAGATACAGCAGTACCCAAAATTTTAGGGCACTAAATTCTGCATTTATTTTTGAAGTTGAAGACACTCGTATTAGAGTCTGCAAGACTTTTTTTAATGCTACACTAAACATAAGCGACCAATGCATTAGGACAGCTCTTTCAAAACGACAGGAGGGCGGTTTCATAGAAGATGACCGGAGGGGTAAGCACGGACAGCATTCCACCATAGATAATGAAATAAAAGAAAGTGTCGTCACTTTCATTAAGTCTATCCCCAGAATAGAATCTCATTACCTTCGAGCACAAACAACGAGAGAATTCATTCCAAGCGAAAGATCACTTGCGGATCTATACCGAGATTATAAAGATCTACGCGAAAATGAATGTTTACCATTTGCTTCGTCATCAACTTTTAATCGTATTTTTAATACACAGTTTAATATTTCGTTTCACATCCCCAAAAAAGATGCGTGTGATCTTTGTGAAACATTCAAAAATGCTATCGGAGAAGAACAACAAAAACTGCGTGAGGCTTATGACCAACATTTGAAAGAGAAAGTGTTGTCCAGATCAGAAAAGGAAGCTGACAAGAAAAGGACAGATGTAGTTGTTGCAGTTTACGATCTCCAAGCCGTGATGCAATTGCCAAAAGGGCAAGTATCCTTGTTTTTTTATAAATCTAGAATTAATTGCCTAAATTTCACGATTAGTGACTTGTATGCAAAAGATGTAATATGCTTCTTTTGGGACGAAATCGAAGGCAAACGTGGTGCTGTGGAAATTGGATCCTGTGTACTGCAATATATACAAATGGTTGTTGAGAAAAGTACATCGGGTACCGAACTGGACCTTATATTTTATAGTGACAACTGCTGTGGTCAGCAAAAAAATAAATATCTGCTGTCTGCCTACGCATTTGCTGTTGCAACCATGAGAGTAAACTCAATTACTCATAAATTTTTGATTCGTGGTCATTCGCAAAATGAAGGCGATAATGTGCATAGCGTTATCGAAAAACAAGTTAAACGATACACTAAATCAGGCCCGATATACTGTCCACAACAATACGCGACTTTAATAAGAACAGCTAAAAAGACTGGGAAACCTTATCATGTGGAAGAACTTACACATGACAAGTTCTATGATCTGAAAGCCCTTCAAGAAGAATGGGGAAACAATTTCACTGTTAATGTTGACAGAGAACAAATAAAATGGCACGATATCAAACAACTTCGCGTTGAAAAGCAACAACCAATGTCATTTTTTTATAAAACTTCTTATGAAGAGACAGTTTTTAAAAAAGCGTTTGTAAGAAATCAAAGACGCACACAAGATCACCAATTTTCTCCAACTTTGACACAAGCGTATTTGCAAAAAATACCATTGGGTGCCAATAAAAAGCGGGACATTACGGAACTAATTGATAAGAATATTATTCCACAGAGTTACGTCAATTCTTATTACAAAAATGCACTAGATTTATAGAATAAAAATTACGCGAAGAAATTTCTTCCAAACAATACCTACATACATAGGTGTATGTCGGTATTGTTTGGAAGAAAATCTGAATACTTATGTTTTTATGTTTTTTGATAACTATAGATAATACTAAAAAGTCTGATTTAATTAAGTAAAACAGTTTACAATTATGTCGGTGAGCCTGTAACAATACTATTATAGTTTTAGATGCCTATAATAGATATTAGGTAAAGGTTGAAAATAAAAGTCTGATTTAACTAATAAGTTTAATCCTCTCGATGAGACTGATAATAATAGAATAGTTAAGTGTTTTAGATGCCTTTATTAATGTTACCTTTTTGTTGTAGTTTTTTTTGGTTATTTAAGTTAAGTGAAAACAGATAATTGTTGGTACCTAGTACCCACATTTCTCATGCCTGTTATGTTGAGTAATAAGTACGTGTTTTTGTAACTAAGTCATTCTTAAAATATCTTCCAAAGACTGTGCTATTTATAAAAAAATATACTACTTTTCCTGTAGTTTATAGACTTAATGGTCTAGTACTGATTAAAGAGAACTTAATACCTAAATTATAAGAAAAATGTCTACTTTGTTAAACGTTTTACTAACCTGTTCAAAGTTTAATGGATCTCAAATTAGAATAATGTAAGGTGTTCATTCTATTTTCCGAACAAGTGATGTGTTTTTGATTATCTTTATTTGTTTGTTACCTTAATACAAAATAAAGATGTGTCTTAATTAAATATAATGTTTTACTTCATTATTATAATAATTATACAAATAATAATTTAGATACACTACTCTTTATGTAAAGATTTAAAAAAAATATATTCACATTAAGACAGGATTAATTTAAAAAAAATCACTAATATGAAATCAATTTGAGTTGATAAAAATATTGAACAATGATTTAGTCACGATTACTAATATAACACGAAAAAAAATAATTAAAAATGTATACGTGTATTTGAAGGTAAGTAATTGATCAAATTAATATCTTAGTAAAATAATATACAACCTCATCCAACAATCATTTAAATCGGTCAAATAGAAAACGAGTAAAACGTTTTTTGCTGTTCCTGAAAAAAGAGGTATTTTGAGTTGTGCTACTCTTTATCTAGGTGTGCGACATAATAGTAAACAGTCGCTAAAACGTAAAGACAACTAGCTCTACCTGTTGTTATGTTGGTAACATTACGTAAATCGAACGTTGTCGAGTTAGTCCGGCTCTTAGTCGCTAGATGGCGTTACTGATGCGTTGTAGATCGATACGCGGGAAAATGGTTGAAGGAAAATGAATGTTTCTGATTTCTTTTACTATCGCTTTTAAATTATTCAGATGGAGCATGAAGTTCTACGTTCAATGACTAGTTTGGACTGAGCTGTTATATTGTTTTACTCTCTTTGTACAAGACTGGAAGGAAACCTCGTCAGTAAATTACTATTGGGTATACTATTGTTGTTTATGCTCTTACGGGTCTCTCCCTTTGTAATAAAAATATTAGCCACTATACCTACCGCAAAACATTCAAAACGGATCTTTATTTAGTCACCTACCAAATCTCTCTTTTTCCTCTCTAGTAGTTTCTAGGAATTACAGTGACGTCACGGCGGACAGACCCAGTCGCTGACATTAGTATGTAAGGGCGTCTTTCGTCTTGACCTGATTGTTGTGTCCTTAACCGTGTGCCGGACTTTTCCATGTGCGCAAACGCACACTTAAGACATGCAGAAGTTTAATTCTAAATAAAATGTGAGTTAACTGAAAATAATGCCAATTTTTAGGGAGTTTTTTTTTAACGTGGGATTCATCCAATGGCTTCTCGCGCTCTAGGGCGGAGCAGGAGGGCGTGTAAGACTTTTACTGACTACTCCTATGTTCCTTCTTTGCCTTGCGTTCCAGGACCCCGGGTCACTATTGGAAGTCAACTCATGGCCCCAGCCAGGCTTCGGCCCTACCTAGTAGGGCCGAAGCCTGGCTGGGGCCATGAGTATCTCTCCCCTACAGTATCTCGACATCTCTTTGAGGAGTGCGTGCAACACTATTGCGAGCTATTCGACCGTCGTCCGTTAGTTCACGCATAAGGTGGTCCAGCCACCTCCAATCAGGCCGACCAATTAGGATCGGAGTCCCGTCGGTTGGTTCGTGAGGACGTCCGTTCCACCGCACCCCCTTTCAAGCATTGTGCTGCTTCGGCATTTTTTATGGGAGATTAACATTAGCCAAGAGTGAATGCTTAGCCTTCTTGTCTACTATTTTCGTCCAGAAGTGAGAATATTTGATGATGTAGCGATATCTGTGACGCCACATATGAACTAAAATTTATATATTTAGGGTTCCGTAGCCAAATGGCAAAAAACTGAACCCTTATGGATTTGTCATGTCTGTCTGTCTGTCCGTCCGTATGTCACAGCCACTTTCTTCCGAAACTATAAGAACTATACTGTTGAAACTTGATAAGTAGATGTTTTCTGTGAACCGCATTAAGATTTTCACACAAAAATAGAAAAAAGAAACAATAAATTTTGGGGGTTCCCCATACTTAGAACTGAAACTCACAATAATTTTTTTTTATCAAACCCATACGTGTGGGGTATCTATGTATAGGTCTTCAAAAATGATATTGAGGTTTCTAATATCATTTTTTCTAAACTGAATAGTTTGCGCGAGAGACACTTCCAAAGTGGTAAAATGTGTCCCTCCCCCTGTAACTTTTAAAATAAGAGAATGATAAAACTAAAAAAAAATATATGATGTACATTACCATACAAAGTTCCACCGAAAATTGGTTTAAACGAGATATAGTAAGTATTTTTTTTTAATACGTCATAAATCGTAAACCGCAATTTACCTTTCAAGTTTGTATGGAACCCTCAGTGCGCGAGTCCGACTCGCACTTACCCAGTTTTTTTTTAAATCCTGCTTCTCGGTATTAGAGTTCTCCTAGCAATTAGAACATATACAACCGCTTGAAATCAACTATCGGGCAGTTGTCTGGACCAGACAACACCCGTCTCGTCGGAGGATCCTCCCTTTTCAACGGAGATATGTGGAACTTTACACTCTGCTCCGCATACTTCTAATATGACATGTACCTTATTAATTTTTTTCATTAAATTTTGTTTAAAATCATGCTGCAGGAGATTTTATTCATACTTTTTGACGACCTATTTCTTGCAGTAAACGCAAAGAATTGATTACATTTTAGAAAAAAAAAAAAACTGGCGAGCCACACTCCCCGGTTTTTTTTTTCAAAACAATCCTGAACGAAGAACTTCCTTACTAGCCCGAGCACCTGGAAGATACCTTCCAGGTGCTCGGGCTAGTAAGGAACTAATCCGGTCCGAACGAGAGGCTATGGTAGAGCGTACGAATGTCTCACTTCAGGCAGTCTCCAAGTGGGGCGAAACCAATCTGGTAGAATTCAACGCCACCAAAACACAAGCGTGTCTGTTCACCGCCAAAAGGAGCCCGTTCACCTTGGCTCCTGCTTTTCGGAATGTATCCCTGGAGTGCACCGACCGCCTTCAGCTCTTGGGAGTTGAAATTTCCTCTGACCTAAATTTTGGGCAGTTCATTGAGTCCAAAGCCAAGGTAGCTGCTAGAAAACTAGGCGTTCTTGCAAAGGTCCGACGGTACTTCACACCGGGACAGCTTCTAATGTTATACAAAGCACAGGTCCGATCGTGTGTGGAGTACTGCAGTCACATATGGGCTGGTGCTGCAAAATGCCATCTAGCAGCTTTGGACTCAGTGGAAAGGCGTGCGAAGAGGCTAATTGGGGATCCAGATTTGGTTAAGTCCAATCTACAAAGCCTCGAGCATAGGCGCAGGGTAGCCAGCCTATCGGTATTCTACAGGTTGCATTTTGGAGAGTGTGCGCGGGAATTGCATGACTTGATTCCGCCATCTCATTTCTACCATCGGACAACCCGACGTACGGCGAGTATCCACCCTTACGTTGTTGAAACTTCAACGGTCCGGACTAAGCGTTTCGCTTCGTCGTTTATACCGCGTACATCGAAGGACTGGAACAATTTGCCTGCTGCGGTCTTCCCGTCTAACTATAATTTAGGTGCCTTCAAGGCTAGAGTGAATAGGCTCTTAATAAACTAGTGCGCCTCACCATCAATGATTGCATCACTGCTTACCATCAGGTGGGATCGCAGTCAAGCACTGGTTTATATCAATTAAAAAAAAAAAAAAAAAAAAAAAAAACGAAGGGTTTACGTCCTTTAGCACATTGCGGTTGTACCGGCTCTTTGCGTTTACTGCAAAAGATGGATCTTCTGTACTTTTTTATAGTTTGTCAAGAACAACTCGCTCATTTATTAAGACGGGATGTTGCCCATTGAGTGTCATATGAACTACATTGTTTAATTAGATAAAAAGAAATATATGGAAATACTGCTTTTGTGGAGTTTTTGTCGGGACATATCACATACGGCGGTCCATATCCTGTGTTAAAGTCTTAATTGATTTGATTGTATAAGTGTAGGTTCAGTTTTTACTTATTATTATAACAAACCAGACTTTAAGATTGATGAGCTGTGGGCTAAAACAGCCACAGATTGGGTTCCATTAACCGACGACACCTCGGCAGACCAAGACGAAGGTAGAGAGAGTGACTGGACTGACCCTCAATGGCAGAAGACAGACGTGTGCGCCTTCACTCTGCAGTGGGACATAATGAGCTAATTAGATAGATAGGTAAAAAGGGTTCAATGGCATGGCAGCTTCTTTGACATGGGACTTCAAAATAACTGAGGAAAATTGGTGTAATACAGGTAAACCTTTAACAAATCCTCCGGGAAATGCAGGCGTGTTCTTATGTAATACTAGATTATATTTATTTATTTAAAAAACTTCATGCAACACAAAAGTACAAAGGTGGACTTAATGCCTTAGGCATTCTCTACCAGTCAACCTAGGGTGGTGAAGAGAAAATGTGGCAGGTGCATAAAAATACAAAAGAATATTAAGAAAATAAGAGTTCAAAAGTATATATGTATATATACAAAATAAACATACATATATAATTTAATATAATATATACATATATATTTATATAAACTAAAAGAAAGGGGTTATTGAGACCACTTCACTATTTGTGCAGAAAGTAATTTCGCAACATCCGCTTAAATGCATAGGTATAGACTGGTGGCCGTCCTGATCTCGAGGGGAAGCGCGTTCCACAGAAGTATGGACTGTATATGAAAGGAAGAATGAACAAAGTCAGAAGTATGAGAAGGACAAAGCAGTAGAAGAGCTACCAGCGGTTTTGCCCGCGTAAAAGTAGAAAATTATCTCAAGGGAGCATACTCCCGGGATAAAAGGTCTTATGTTATGTCCTATTTTAGGAAATGATCTATCTACCCATTTAAGTGTGAAGAAGTAACAAACATACGCATACACATACATACAAACTTACGCCTTTATAATATTAGTGAGATTCTGTTAAGATTCCAGTTTGCTCTTTCCGAAACAAGTACGGTCCCAATATTGTCCCTAGCAAAATCTACATTTTTGACACTAAGATACTCGAGATACTCGCGTTAGGTTCAAAAGATTGGTACTCTTGATCGAACCCTCAGTTTTTTAGAACCTTTTTATTTACACATAACGCCATTGGAATACCATAATACAAAACTGGCATTGATATAATTACCTCTGTAATCATTAAAACGCTGCCGGTACAACAACTTAGCCCTAGTAATTGGCATTGACTACATATTGGAACTGATAGCTCAAAATAGAATTAACTGCATTATGTGTGATAAGAGAACTAAACAATATACAGGTAAGGTATTTGTTTAACCATGGGGGTGCTGTGAATAGATATTCTGTAATTATAACCTGAAGTTACTTTGTATCAAAATGAATTTACTATACCTTACCATCAGGTGGGATCGCAGTCAAGCACTGGTTTATATAAATTAAAAAAATAGCGACAATAGTGAAATTGTCATCATCTCATCATATAGGTATCTACCACTGTTTTACCAACTTCTATTCAAGGCTCTTATCTGGAGGCTTGAACACAAGACTTTTAAAAGACAAACTACCTGAAACTTCCCATTGTTAATATCTGTAACTACAGGCCTTTAAGACCTTATCTCTGAAGAACAACGTACCCGCGAAGCCTCTAGTATTGGAAGCTCATGATAGTTGCAAGTTGGACCACTTCATCATCATTATCACTTCAGCATGGAATCACTTACAGCTGAATATAGGCTTCCCTTGCATACCATCCACGTTTGTCAAGACTACAGATCACAACCCAATTATGAAAAAAAAAACTGGCAGTCCAAAAGAACAATTTTTTTATTTAACTACGTGCCATATCAGAGTTTTATGTTGACATTGATTCCTAGTCATCTCAGTGATGAGTCATTATAAATAAAGCCAGCTAACGAATCTAAGAATTGGGTCGACCCATCAAAACGACCGCTCTTCAGATCCTGTAGTAGAAACATCCATGAAGTGCGACGTACCATGATGTATCCCACTGTTTAAAGCCACTAATTGTAAGTGTAATTGTTGATTAGTAAAAATTAGACGCAGTTCACATAGTCGAATTGTTACTGCGTCGTTTCTCAGGACCCGAAAATTAAGCCCAAGAGTTTGAACGGCATTATTTTTATTAGTCTACATTCAGTCAGAAAAGTATCGGGAATGGATGATTTGTTTATGGTTCCAAATTATTATTTTTTTTTTTTTTTGTTGTTAATAGATTGGCACAACTGTTTTCCATTTTGGCGCGGAGTTTGAGTTGCATCTGTTATTTATATTAAATACAGTGCTGTTTTTAGTTATATCATATCTAGTGTGTATTGCAAATTTCATAATGGAAAAAAAAATCGAACAAAGAGTTTGTCTTAAATTTAGCATCGCCAATGGAATTTCGTGTTCGGAGTCACTGAAAATGTTACAGAAGGCTTACGGTGAATCGACTTTATCAAAAACACGTGCATATGAGTGGTACAAAGCGTTCAAAAGCGGTCGAGATGAGATTTGCCTCGCTCTGGTAGGCCATCAACGTCTTCAACTGAAGTTAACATCGCAAAAGTGAAGGAAATAGTGACTGAAAATCCTCATTCAACTTTGAGAGAGATAGCCGCCGAACTTTCTGTATCTCACGAGTCGATCCGTACCATTTTAACTAATCATTTGGGTATGAAACATGTTATCGCTCGGCTAGTCCCAAAAGACCTGAATTTTCTCCAAAAACTCAATCGCATGAAAGTCGCTGAGGACATGCTAGAACGAGTCAATTCCGACCCAACATTCATGAAACGCATTGTTACTGGTGACGAGACGTGGGTTTACGAGTTTAACATGCAAACTAGTCAACAAGCTTCGGAGTGGCGCCTTCCAACTGAACCGAAACCGAAAAAACCACGCCAAAGTGGATCAAAAGTCAAAGTCATGTTGACCGTTTTCTTTGATTATCGCGGTGTTGTGCACTCGGAATTCTTACTGGAAGGTCAAAATAAATTTGGATGAATAACAAACGTTTTGTGTATATCTTTTCTTTTTGATCTTTTCCCGGTACTTTCTTGACAGAGTAGTATGTCTATGTGAATTATCTACTGTTTGATAAAGTTCTTCCTTTAACAAGCCTCTGAAATGTATAATTAGACATATGCCTCACTTTTGTAGAACCAGCACCGGACTATATCTACTGGTTTACAAAGTTTTGTAGAGTAGTACTTACTCTACTTCGCTCTTGTGATATTTTATCTTTATTTGTATTGTCGTGCGTATTCTTAAAAATCTTAAAAACATTTTATTTCTTTTCAGGTAAGCTATCACAGCCAGTAAACAATATACCGTCACGTGTGGCGAGTCAACTACCGTCATAACACAAATATTACAAGTTGTATGTCACGGTGTCACGTCAGTGGCGGTAACTGAAAAACTGTCAAGAATGGTAAACATTTTGTCAGTCTGTCCACTGTGGTTGATGAAGTTGAGCTTTGGGTAAGTCCTTTAGTTTTAATTTTCTTTTGCTTTGTTGGTTTGAAATTGGACTTGATTCCCAGAGGCCCAACCATGAGAGATCCATTTTACAACCTAAAAACTGTTAAAGGGATGCAGCTATTCAGGGTGGTTTTAACACGTCATGGTAATTAATAAGTCTAACATTTCTGTTATCCTAATATGTTACTGCATTTATCTCACGAAATCCGGTAACACAGCACGCTATACACGAGTGTCCTAACTTTGTTTTGAACTTATCACGTTATCGCATCTGTCACAGTTATCAGGAACACCGGTTAGTTTGCCATGTATGAGCTTAGATAAATAGCGCCGCGTACTCTTATTTAAATTTAAACCTACATAGATATTATTAGACTGCTCTAAATAAAAGGATCATGAATCTATCTCATAAGGATCTTTGTAGTTACAACAGCAACAATTGGTTAGTCCTCACATTAAAATACTTTAGAAAAGGGGGCGGATGATGACGTTGTTCGTACGATCCTGAACTCGAATTGTTGCCGGTGGTAACATGGTTTGTGCACGCCACAATCGCGGCGGTAAGTCCTCCCTTTGAGAAGTAGTTACAGTGGCGCCTTGGCTTCTCGTAGCAGTGGTGGCCAAATGGTAATGGCCCCGACTTACGAGTTGTAGGTCGCGGGTTCAAACACAGCCAGGCGCATTACTTTGTGTATTTTATTTCATCACCACTGCTCTCAAAACGGTGAAGGAAAACATCGTGAGGAAACCGGCATGTCCTAGAACCAAAAATTCGAAGGCATGTGACATTCACCAATCCGCACTGGGCCCGCGTGGTGGATTACGGTCCATTCCCTCTCCTAGAGAAAGGAGGCCAAAGTGGGAACATTAAAAGGCTGAATATGCTATGGGTTCCCAGTCCCCGACACTTTACGCTTGAGGCAGGTCCTCACCGGACATGGTTGTTTCGCGAGGTTCCTGTATTGGATTCGGCATAAAGAAACGTTAACACATTATGGGCATCAGCCGGAGAACACAATGCATTCGGCGTCGGCGACCTCTTGCGTCCAAAGGACAACTGAAGGAACAACAACAGGGAAGGTGTTTTAGTCAGTAAAAATTTGAGACTGCCTCTCGTTCCAACTCAGAGTGGGAGGAGTCATTGGTTACATGGCTGCTAAGCTTAAATGGAACTCACTCACATCCGTCGCTTGCAAGTGGAGTGTTAGCCTAAAATAACCAAACAATGGGTCCCAAACAGCAGCAACCAGCGACGCGGCGATCCCAAAAGGTGTGCCGGGATGATCTAGATCTGTTTAAGGAAAAATTGCCCTTAATGTTGTCTTTGCCAGTCATCCCCCGCCTGATAGAGTATTTATAAAAGTGGATTTGAACTCACAATTATCCAAAAAACTTTAGCTAGGGAATCAACGTCTGTCCTAGAAAAAAGTACCGACTGTAAAATAATTATAGCAAAATAACATTACTATTAAAGGGTTTTTCATTAAGAGCGCTCAAACTTTGAAATGAAATAAAACAATCTGTTTAAGTGATATTACCACAATCTTTATAATATTTCAAAGGATATTCAATGACATTATGTAATTTCAGCCAAATGGCCACCGCCACTCCTCTGTAGATGTTGAATTCTGGTGGACCAATTTTGGATATCTCCTCACAAATGGGAGTCGATTTCACGAAAAACGCGACTTATTTGGCCTTTAAAACAGCAATTGGCTGTGGTTTGTCTGCATATACGAGTACTAGAGATTTCACGCAGCCCCACAGAAAGTAATCGGGCGGTGGCCAGTTGATGTCGCTGTGGTCGCTACCATGCAAGATTCAACGTTAGGCGAATAGTGCACTGATTTTAATAAATTTTAACAATTTCTTTAAATATGATTTTAATAAAATTTATTCATGCCTTTCGCTTTACCAAGATAGCCGCTATGCGCTACCAAAGTTCGAGTGTCCCTATTGAAAAATCCTATACAGTACATCTATTCGAAATAAGCAGAACACACGACATTGCCGTTTTTCTCGTAATTTCCAACAATCTATCTAGTTATCTATCATAAATCATTGTATAACTTATAATTTTATAGTATTTGCAATTACAATAAAGTTATATGTATGGAAATACGAAAATACTTAAGTATTGACATCAGACATAATTCTAAATGATCCTGCAAACAACAAAAAGTTATGGAGGGAGTCTTTGTAAGTGAAGAAAGATTGCGAGATTTCATCGGCTTGTTAAAATATTTTTTGTAATCTATATCTATATAATTATATTTTATGTTATATAGGTATATTTTATGTATGAAAAGAGGAACTGACTGACTGATTGACATATCAACGCACAGCCGAATTTTCTGGGACTAGGAAAGTGCAATTTTGCACAAGGCTTCCTTCCTTTTTTATGACGTAGGCGAGCACTAACAAGTGGTTTTTGGAAATTCAATCTATAAGGGGATGAAAAGGGGGAACTTTGTGCGAAAACCCTCATGTTACTACAACTCAACCACTGGCATAGCAACATGCAATCACATTCTGCGTTGGCGTGCGAGAACTGTGAGAAACAGGTTACTATGGTTCGTGTCGTACATAAATTTACTAATTAATGGCTCATTTCAATTAGTTTGCAATTATGATTCCGTTGACGGCGCTTGCATACGGTATGTGAGGTATTACCCATCTTTGTCATCGGGTAGCAATTTTAACCGACTTCAAAAATAAGGAGGAGGTTTCAATTCGGTTGTATTTTTTTTATGTTGGTTCCCTCAGAACTCCGTCGTTTATGGCTTACCATTTCTATTGGCCACCCCTCACGGCTTACCATTTCTTAATATTTTGTTACTTTGGTTGGGATCGGAAGAAGTGGTGCAACAAACTCCCCAGATTGTCCAGGGTAACCTATACGTACATTTCAAAGAAATAATATCGTTCAACACTTTACCAACACATGACAAAGATGAACTCTAAACCGCTCAATAAAAAGTTAAAACCACAAAGATGGCGCCGGTTGTGACCGCCTCAAACCAGTATCAATAATCGTAAGGAATGCTTCACTAATCGTGATCACCGAGGTTCATCGTTGTGTCTGGGACCCTTGGACTATTCGTGGGAATATATTGATGAGTAGTTAGATGTGCGTCATTTTGTTTGATGAGGTACTAGTTGAACAGTAAAATAAATGAGATCCTTATATATCTTGAGCAGTGGTAGCCTAATGGTAATTGCCCCAACTTACGACTTGTAGGTCGCGAGTTCAAACCCAGCCATGTTATTTACTTTGTGTTGTTTCGTCACCATTGCTCTATAAACGGTGAAGGAACATCTCGTGAGGGAACCGGTCCTAGAACCAAACATTCGAAGACTTATGACATCCTTCAATCCGCACTAGGTCCGCGTGGAGGATTACGGCTCATTACCTCTCCTCGAGAAGAAACCTGAGTCCCAACAGTTGGAATATTATATATCCCACTCGGATATAAACACATAACTTTAAATATAGATATTTCGTCATTATTATTGTACAAGCTTCGCAGTTTTTATGGATAACAACATCTACTAAATCTTAACCTGTTTGTTGCCTTTAAATGTAATAAATATATTTAGTGGTGTTTTTCATCAAATTCTCATTTTCAAAGTAACAAATATTCTGGTTTTTTTTTCGTGGACTATAGACACGTCCCCTTAGGTAACCAAAATGAGTTTGGGTATCAATTATCGTTACCCAAATAAATTGTTGAGATTTAGTGTTTTTCAATTCACGTTGGAACTTAAGATTTACAATACTAAAAATACAGTGGTTAGCCTTAAAAAAATATCCAAAACCAAATTGCAATTCCATACTTGCTTACTAAATGACTAGCAATTAATCTCCCATAATTTAATCTACTTTTTTTTTACTCCAAAATGAATTCTTGCAAAGTTGTAACTGTACATTCTTGTTAATTTTCCTTATTAGTCCGTTCGCATGTTATAGAATTATCCCAGTTATGAAGGGAAACCTGTTATTAGCTATAGTTTACTGTAAGCACTTGCTCTGTAAAATAATTTGTGTATCGCTGTTGGTTACCTAAATAAAGTAAAATAAAATAAAAATAAAATAGATATCTAAAAGCGGCCTCAAATCGAAATGGAAAAAAAAAACATTTGTATACTTACAGTTGTGTTGGATTTGGCCACCGTATTTTATCATTGGAGTTTGGTTTTCGTACCTACTCAGTCCATGAAGCACCATTGTACTTACTTGGGCCATAGCGACCTCTCTTGGGCACCCTAAATGCCATCGACTATAATAATACTTAGCAAAAAAAGAAAACATTCGGACGAATTGAGAACCTCCTCCTTTTTTGGAAGCCGGTTACAAACCGGAAGGTTTTCGAAATTAGTAGTGAGTCTTGCACTGGATTGTTCCAATAAATCAAACTGACATAAAAAAATACCTATCTAGGTCACACATAACAACATCGAAGTCCATATTAGTGTTGCAACAGAACTCTGCTTCTGCAGAAGTTCTGCAAGCTTTTTCACTTCCGTTTCCGATTCTGCTTCCGCAAAATTTATAATAGAACTCTAAACGGAAGAATACAGCGAGGAGCGCGGGGGTGGGGGGCGCGTGGACGACTGGACACATCGAAAGAGGCGCGGGGGAGGCGGGCGCGGTACGCAAACGTGTCGCAAATTATTATATTTTTTTGGTTCATTCTGCGCATCACCGTCTCATGACGTGATTACGACGTAAACCTTCTGTTGTTTTAAAAAAATAAAACTGTGCTTTTTCTTCTTAGTATTAACACTTCCGCTTTCGTTTCCGCTTCCGCATTCGCAAAGACTTTTTCTTTTGACATCTGTTTCCGTTTCCGCTTCCGTTAAGACACTTCCCTTTGCATCACTAGTCCATATTTATAAGAGAACTCGCTTCTACCAGCGGCATCGCCCGCGTGATAATAGGTTTCTCCATACAAACTTTGGACCCCCGTTTCATCCCCATAAGGGGTGAATTTTGGAAAATCCTCTCTTAGTAATTTAATGCTCCTACTGCCAGTAGTTTCGGTTGTGCGTTGATCAGTCAGTTTCTCCTTTTATACATATAGATTTATTTAACTTGTCTCATAACAGAGACATCTTTAGAAGAACAACTCAATCTTTAGAAACCTAATTCCGCCTAGCCCGTTCCATCATCGGACCACCAGGCGTACGACAATACGCCACCGGTACATGGTGGACATCCCGCCCATACGCACGAAACGTTTTGGGAACACATTCATTGTGCGTACAGCTAAGGAGTGGAATTCCTTGCCGGAATCTGTTTCCTGATGGCTACAACCCGGGAATCTTTAAGTCAAGAGTGAATAGGTTACTTCTAGGTAAGCGCGCTCCATCGTCGACCGCATCGTCGCTTTCCGTGAGATAGCGGTCAAGCGCGAACCTATCAAGAATAAAAAAAAAAGAACTCGAGACGCAGAACTGTGTACCTATCGCAATCCAAACACACAAATTCTACGAATTTATTTTTTAAGTGACGTCTACAAAAATTATTTACATAGTGTACATACAGAGGAACCGTGATATATTATAAATATGTACACTAAACTCGTGAATATGATTCATTACAACTGTTTACCTATGGGCTTAAAAAGTCATTGGCGTAGACCGTAGATGCGGCGCACAGTGTGTTATTTCACCCGAGTTGCGGACATGCCCATTTTATATGCTTTTCGGAAAGATATATTTCAAAGAAAACTCTTATTAAAACTCTTGTGATTCCATCTATCATAGTTTACGAGATATTGAGAAAATCGAGAAAAGTCCATAGAAACCAAAAAAACTTTGTGTCTCCTTTCCTGGTGTTTCTTTTACATTAAATGTTTTATAGTATGATAGGAATTCACAAAAAGAACCTATACATCTACAAATACTAGTTTGATTAAGCTTTTACAGACCACAAAAAAATGTTTTCAGTGATTTCGTTTTAATTTTTTTTCTGGCAAATTACTACGTTGTAGCATAAGTTTTTAAGTACTATATATTTATTATACTAATAAGTATCTTCATTAAAAATTTCAGATGCGTCAGACTCCTTATACTTGAGATATTGATTTTTTAAGTTTCAGGTTAGGGTTGTCAACTAAGAAGTTTTTAAGTTTAATATAAAAATTTTGCTTTTCAAAAAGATACATTTCAAAAAAAACTCTAAATAAAACTCGTGCCTTCATTTATGATATTTTTCTAGATATATAGAAAATCGGAGATAGTTCATAGAAACCAAAAAAAAAAAATATCTTCTCTTCTTGTGTTTTCTTTTTTAAATTAAATGTTTTGTAGTATGATAGGAATTCACCAAAAGAACCTAATATCTATAAATCCTCAAATTATTTTTTGATCAAGATTTTACAGACCGACGCCCGGGTGTCGCCATTGTGTGGACCGCCTGGAGGATAGGATGGAGCACACGGTGGAGGTGTGCCCCGCTTGGGCAGAGCAACGCCGTGTCCTCGTGGGGGCAATCGGTGGTGGCGATCTCTCGCGCCGGGCCTTAGTACAGGCCATGATCCGGAGCGAGGACGAGGCAGGCGGTCGCCTCCTTTTGCGAAGCAGTAATGCTAGCAAAGGAGGCGGCCGATCGCGTGAGGCAACAGCAACGGTCCTCACGCCCCAACCGCCGCCGGGATTCCGATCCGGATTTCCGGCCACCGTAGGCGCGGGCTTGCGGACGGCGAGCAATGGGTAGCCCGCCGTCCGACCGTCCGGTAACCGTCCGGACCAAGCCCAAGTCGTCGACGGCGCGTATTGTTCCACACGCGCCTCAGGGAGATGTCAGCAAATCGTAGGGGCCCAGCAGGGTCGGAGCCTACCGGGGCCATGGGTAGTGTGAAAACCCGGGCCCTGGGACGAAGGCAACGAAGGAACAGGAGTGGGTTTTTAGTCAGTAAAAGTTTGGCACTATCTCGCGCCCCGCCCAAGAGCGCGATTTGTCATTAGACGATTTTCCCACCTAAAAAAAAAGACCTCAAAAAATGTTTTCAGTGATTTCAAGTTTTTTTTCTGAATAATTATTACATGGTCGCATGTGTTTTTAATTTCTATGATTTATTATACTAATAACTATCATCATAAAAAACCAGATGTCGCATTATACTAGAGATATTGATTCCACTTTTTTATTTATAATATTTTTTTGTGATTTTGGGTACAATGTTGACTGGTCTACATTGTCCTCTCATACCTATTAATATTGTAAAATTAATAATTTTTTAAAAGTTTACGAGTTTCTTCTCGGTTCTTATCCATAGAAAACGACCAATTGGAACCGTGCACTAAATTCAGACTTTTTATAAGTTACTCATTATTATATTATTATTATAACTAACCCGTATTGTCCCACTGCAGGTCTCTCTGCAATCTTTATATGTTGTATGTTTTCTGATACAAAACTTTGTTAGTGTAGTTTTAGTCTTTAAAATTTTTCAACCATAGACGCAAGTGAAACCGCGGGGACGACTAGTTTTAAAAAAATGCATATTACTACTAATAAATCAATTATCTATAATTTTAAAACATCTAAATGATAAAAACAACGATCTGATGTTACGAAACGTATTTCACATTTTTTAAAGCATATTTCATATAAAAGACATAATCAAGATTATTCACTTTCTTTTTTAAAATAACTAAACAATTTGAATTATAGGTCTATTGATTGTACTTCGTAAACAACTAAAACTTTTTTTTTTTTACGTCTAGTTGACAACCCTATTTCCATAGAAAAGTCATAAATATTTAGAAACGCTGTATCTCCTATATAAGGCGATTGTCGTGTATGATATTTTAGGACATACGAAACAATATTATTGCGCATGTTATTTATTAAAAATAACATGCTACAACAGTACCACTTAATTTAAAAAAAGTGTTTTGTTGAAATCGGGAAAAAGCCCATATTTCTTAAAATATGAAAGCTACAAAGCTATTTTTTTTAATACTAGTAGATAATGAGCTGTTACTTTATTTTTGTAACAAATAAAATTAATAAGTTTACTAGTTTTGGAATCATAATTAAATTTAATTTTTGTAAAGGTCATTCAACTCTCACAAAAAAAATAATATCTCAATAAATATAGATAAATATACCGTCGGTATTTTTGTTGAACACTTATCAAACCTAGACCTATCGTATAGACACATAAACCAGACATGTCCGCAACTTAGGTAAAATAACACACTGTGCGGCGGTGCTCCATTTTGCCGGTCAACTAAGTCAATACCAGTTTCTTGTCTTACCTACAACTTACTGATATAAAAAAAAAAAACTTATATTTCGGACTAAGTCCATATTTGGTTAGTATACACAGAACTTAAAAACTAGTGTTAGTATATAGGTGAGCCTGGAGACCTTGGCTCTGTCTACCAGTTCTACTTCATCATCACCATCATCATTTCAGCCGAAAGACGTCCACTGCTGGACATAGGCCTCCCCCAAGTGTCGCCACAATGAACGGTCCTGTGCGTCTCGCATCCATCGGACTCCCGCAACCGTTACCAAGTCATCGGTCCACCTTGTAGGAGGCCTTCCAACCTACGTCTTCCGGTACGTGGTCGCCATTCCAGAACCTTTCGGCCCCAACGGCCATCCGTTCTGCGAGCAATGTGCCCTGCCCATTGCCACTTTAGTTTGGCGTTTCTTCGTGCTATGTCGGTAACCTTGGATCTCCTGCGGATATCCTCATTCCTGATTCGATCACGCAACTATTTCCATCACATCATAATTATTATCGTTTCAGCTAAAAGATGCCTACTGCTGGACAAGTGGACATAGGCTCCGTTTTAAGGGTCGCCACTTCGACTGGTCCTATGTTTTCACATCCAGCTAACTCTCGAAGCCTGCACCAGGTCATCAGTTCAGTTTGTACAACTCTCATTACACTGCTTCACAAATCACGGCACTTTGAGTGCTCGGCCACAGTGGAAGCGCGGGTGCGGGGCGGGCGCGGCGCGGCAATCTCAAACACAAGAACTTCCTTTGAGTGTCCACAGTGGGCACGCGGGCGCGGGAAGCGGCGCGGACTGTGACACGCGGAACGCGCGCGGGTATCTCACGCCATAGCATAGTGAGTTCATACAAGTGGCCACAGTGAGCGCGCGGGCGGCAAGCGGCAAACTAGTTCGAGCCATGCTAGAAGTAATATTTATCGATGTATCGATATTTATAAAAATATTAATATCAGCCTGGATTTATCGAGGAAAAGACATATATCGGTCAAACTTTCCAAGATTTTCGGTCTTAAAATAATAATTCATTTGGTTTAATCTAGGTCAATAATAGGTAATACATAGTAATTTCTATACAAAATTCACATTATTTTAATTTATGAGAATCTGCATAAAACTTCTTCTTCCTGCCCTTGTCCTATATTACTTGGGATCGGCGCAACACGTAATCTTATTAAAACTAACGAAATAACAATATACTAATATTTTTAAGGCCAATTAATTTTTTCAGCCATTTTAACGAAAGTAAAATCATAACAGTACAGTAGGTATGGATAGTACAGATTTTTTTCCGTTCGTTCCTATCTTTTACGGCTTTGAATTCATTTAAATATTCGGCTGATAAATAAATTTTGAAAAAAAAAAAATCGTTTTTGATACGATTTTCGATATTGAATATTTTGTATCGATATATTGGTTCAAAATATATCGACCGTAGCAATTAACATAGTCGTATGTGAAAAATCGCTACTTTACAGTACGGCCGTTTGAAGTTTCAAATATGTATAAAGTGAACAATAATCAATGTACCTTAACCAAATTGCATATGATGTTTAAATATGAATTACCTGACGTTTTGGTATATACAAGTTTATCAAAAAGGTATCGGAAATATGAGAAACTGCACATGCAACATTGTTAACCGCTAAATCATGCAACTATTTTGTCGGAAATGGTAGATCCGACATTATTAACCGAACTAGAATTTTTGAATTTGGTCGGATGTGGCACAACTTGCAGTATTCCCTGGACTTGGAAATCTCTTTTGTGTCGGATGTACCACTTAATACGATATTGCCCGTAAGATAAGAATATTTAGATGTAGATACCACTTATATTATTTTTGGATTTGGGTAATACAATGTTGAGTTACATACCGCGCGTGCTTCTAATTACATGCCAGACCGGAGGACACGGTGGAGCATACAGTGGAGGTCTGCCCTGCTTGAGTGGAGCACCATTGTGTTCTCACGGAGGCGATAGGTGGTGGCGACCTGAGTGTCCGGCCCAGCTTCAGAGTATGTTACGTAGCGAGGGGGAATGGGAAGCAAACACCTTCTGCGAAGCAGTAACGCTAGCGAATGAGAAGGCGGAATACGTGAGGGAGAGGACATCCTCTACCTCACGACACAATGGGTAGCTCGCCGTCCGATCAAGAACCAGGCTCGAGTTGACGACGCGTCGTATACCACGCGTGCTTCAAGGAACTGTCAGCAAACTAATAGGGTCCCCACTATAGGGCCAAATACCTGCCAGGGCCGCGGGACTGTTAAACAGGGTACCGCGGCCCTGGAACGCAAGTAGGAGTCTGACAGTACCTTCCGTTCCAATCAGGGCGGGAGGACTCATTTGATGATTATACAATCCAAAAAGATACGTTCCCACAAAATAAGAAGTTACTGTGTAATGTAATCAAATTAAAATCCTTTATTAGAAGATTATATAATAACCCAGAGTTTTATAACGAAAATACTAAATAACTTCGCTTATGAATGAACAAAACAGGAATTGAGTTTCCTGCAACTAAACAACAAAACAATTAAACTAATAGTCTTAGTAAGTTACATTTCAGATCTTCCTCATTTTACATAAACTTTTTTTATTGTTATCTATTTACTATAACTACAAACTATTATATCCAAGACAACATTCATAGATTAGGCTACAGTAGATAGATTACACAGCACGTACCTACGATTATATTTCTAGTTGGGACCAGAAAAATATCATAGGTACACAGTCAAGACAAGAGGGAATGAATCTATCATTTATAAAAATAAGTGGTTACCTAGCTTAATCTAAATTCACAACCTTTTACGGCACATGGTAAGTATTACCTTAATATACGTACTACCGTTAATAAAACACTGTTCTAGAAGCAGATTGAACATAATCGGTTTAAAACTAATCATGGGGATGGAATACTACATTCCATTCTTCGACGTAACAATGTCTGGCCAAGCTCGCCCTTGGTTTGGTGCGGAGTGTGATCACTCTAATGCGCTTAAATATGTGTCAAACCAAGGATGGGCTTGTATGCACAAGGTGAATGATGTGAGTCAGAAGAAGAGAGCCTTCAACAAAGTTGCCAAGATTTGCAAGAAAGTGATGCAGAGGTCTCGGTTTGACAACATTTGCCGCATTGGGAACAAACTCGCTTCATACCCGACTGATAGTAAAGCGTTTTGGTCCCTGGCTAAGTCGGTTGAATCGAACTTCTGCCGTCCCTCACTACCACCACTGCTGAGACCCGATGGGTCACTGGCCCACACCGCTGAGGAGAAAGCAAATTTGTTTCTCTTTCTTCGTCTAGATCCTGGTGAAGCGCGGCTCCGTTTAACCTGATGGTTGCTAGACGAGTAAGTCGGATAATCGCATCCATCAGAAGGACGTACGTAGGGTGTTGTGTAACATTGACGTGAACAAGGCAAGCGGTCCGGACGGGATACTTGCAATTGTTTTAAAATCGTGTGCGCCTGAACTGTCTCCGATCCTGACACGCCTATTTAGGCTTTCATTTGAGGCTGAAAAAGTGCCGAATGCATGGAAGCAAGCTAACGTACAGCCCGTGCCTAAGTGGGGTAGTTGGGCTGACCCAGCTAACTACAGACCAATCTCAGTAACATCCATTCTCTGTAAGAGTATGGAACGTGTACTCAACACTAAGGTCTTGACATACCTAGAAGCTAATGACATTCTAAGTGACCATCAATACGGATTTCGCTGAAATCAGTCAACTGGCGATCTTTTAGCGTATGCTATCCACATCTTGAGTGAGGCCATCGGGAAGCACGGGGAAACGCTTACTATCTCCCTAGACATATCGAAGGCTTTCGATGAGGTCCGGCACGAAAGCCTTACTAGTAAGCTTTTATCTTTCGATTTACCTGCTAGATTGTGTGCTTGGATCGCAGACTTCCTGAGTGACCGGTACATCCGAGTGGTCATCGATGGCTTCTCGTCCAATCAAATGGTCATTAATGCCGGGGTCCCCTCAGGGGTCAGTGCTCTCGGCAACACTGTTCTTGCTGCACATAAACGATCTGCTTAAGCCCGGTACCTTTGGGTATACAGACGACAGCACTGTTGCTGAGAGTATCTAGCGTGCGAGCTAGTGGGTTACAGATCCTGTCTCTCCGAGAGGCTATGGTTGAGTGCTTGAACTTGTTCTTGGAGGCAGTTTCTGATTGGGGCGATGACAATTTGGTCAGGTTCAATGCTGCTAAAACCTAGGCGTTTCTATTTTCCGCTAAAAGGAGCCAATTCAGACCTGCTTCAACTTTCCGGGGTGCAACCGTGCTGATAACCGACTATCTTGATCTTTTTGGTGTTACGTTGACGTCAAATCTTAACTTTGGGCCGTAAATTGAAGCAAAGGCTCAGCTGGCTGCAAAAAAGCTGGGAATCCTCGCAAACAGTTTTTCACGCCAGAACAGCTGCTCAAACAAACATCAAAAATGTCTTCAATTAAGTCTTTCAGTTACACAAGCTCCTCTTCATAGCCAAAAGGAAGAGGCAACGGTTCTCCTAAAATTAATTACTATGTCAGCAAATAAAGTAAGCAAACCAAACCAAGTAAGTGCAGTTAGAAAAATTATTATACAATAGAAAAGCTAAGAGAAAATAAAACTAATTGATTCCTCGTAAAACAAAAAAAAAGCAACTATGAACAAAATAACAACATCTGTAGTACCATATTCAACAGTAACTTGTTATCACAGCGAACAAAAATGTCGAATGTCCAACATTCGACACCAAAAAATGAGAAATAAACAGTAACAAAGTCAGTAATTCCTTATCCGACAGAACACAATCAAACACACAGCAGTCAATAATGTAGGAAGTGGTACATCATACAATACTATTTATAAAATGAACATGCAACAAAGTCTGTTGTACCATATCCGACAAAATAAAACTATCTCCGATCGAGCAATAATGTAGTATGTGACACATCCGACACAGTAAACGAAATAAAAAACCACAAACATTGTAGTATCTGGTATAAACGACATTATTATCCGTTCAGAGTAGTTTTCAATATTTCTTAAAATAAATATGACTTAATAATAATTCACTTAGTCGCTGATAATAAACAAAAATTATAGGTATGATGAAATGTTATAAGCAACAGTTTTTACTTACTTTTTCTCTTTTTTCTTAGATTATTTTCCACATAATTAGTGTCCGTTAATTGAAAATTTGGATTGTTTTGTGGCGGAACTGATGGATTCAATAGGTCTAATATCCGTCTTGACCTCGACATAAAGGGAACATTCAATTTTTAATAAAGTTGGCGAATTTATTAACATTTTATAAATATAACCGACGAGTGCGCTCTTCCCGCTAATATTGTCAGAAGTGGCAGATCCGCGTCGCCCGCTCGCGTCTGTTCTCCTCCCGCGCCCCGCAAATAACGTCTCAATGTATTATGCGACAATATTAATCGTGCGCACTGAACACATACTACTTTTTTCACTTAGAAAAACAAAGATGGTTGATTTTAGGAATTCAAAAATTTGTGGGGGTATTTATATACTTATTCTAAGACCTTTAGTGCAATAAAACGAAAATTGCAAAAATGTAGATCCGACAATGTTAATTGCTACGGTCGATATAGACCGAAAATTTTGATATATCGGAGCAAAAATATCGATATTTTTTCAACAAGCCTACTTCGGACAGGCACTATTACCCGCGCCGCTGCCCGCACCGCGCTGCCAGCGTGGCCACGCAAAACGCGCGCGTTGCCGCACCCGCGCCGCTACCCGCACCGCGCTGCCACTGTGGCCGAGCACTTAATGTCCTATCGCTAATCTTAGCTTAATTTTTATAGGCAAGCCTCAAAAATCTCATCAGAAATCGGGCACTACTTATAAAAAAATAAGAGTGTGGAAAGATGTGAGAATAAGTACATCCTATACATATTATAAAACAAAAACTCCCACCGCGTTTGTCTGTCTTTATGAATGCGATAAACTCAAAAAATACCAAACGGATTTTCGTACAGTTTTCACCTATAGACAGAATGATTCTTGAGAAAAGTTTAATTGTTTACATCCATATTATCATAGAGGAAACCCGAGAATTTCCTAGATTTCTAACACTCTTGCGAACCTAAAATGGGTCACTAGTATCTAATAGGTATATATAGACGCCTTTTTCCAAGAAGACGGAAACTACAGAACTTTACGAACAAGGGAAAAACCTGATCCTCTGTGATAGATTAGTAGGCTCAAGATTGGAGTTTAGTTATTTAGACAGATTGATAGTAAACTAAGCCGATTTTGATAACTTGATCCATACGACTCAGTAACAAAATCGTTTAGATAACGAGTTACTAGAAACAATATCTATAAATGTATTGTAAACAGGTGTGTCTTTGACGCAGATCAACATTTGTGAAGCGAAATCGATGAGCTTCGAATAGTTATAGGGAAATACCATGAGGTACAGTCAGGTCAGTCCCATCATTGCTGCAAGGCAGCAGCCGGTGTAAGAGTGGCCTTCATTGTCTTCATCATTTTAACCGAAAGATCCAAGCGCAACTACTAGATTCTCTCGGCTCACATCAGGCCATCGACCAGCCTAGAGTCCTAGTAACCTAACAACGCTGAGCCTCCCGGTTAAGCGGTCACTAGGTACTCCAAAACTCTTTGGCCCAATTGGCCATTCGTTCAGCGAGGCAAGGCCAGTCCCCCTTTATTTAACCCTTAATTTAATAATTTAGATACAATTTGAGGATATCCAGAGATGAAATATTCTACCAACCATTGAGTAATGTATTGTATAATTATTTTTAATTTTAATAACTTTTTATATAATTTTGCTGGTGTTTAAATTCTAGTAAGATTATGCTAGAATTTAAACACCTAAGTATAGTTTGCGATTTGTAATAAAATATGAGATTACTAAAGCAAATATCGATGGTTTTGATGATGTAATTACTGCGGCTGATTTAATTTCAGTCGTAAATGAGCGCTCACCGTAATTACTCGTGTTTACCTTTGCCTTGTCTTATCTCAATACTACTAGCCTGATTATAACGTAAACACAATAAAAATATTGATCTTTACACCGTTATGATTCATGGAACTACGGTAGAAAAGTGTTGGTTTTCAGTGCGTCATTTAGGTAATAAAACCGGTAAGACATGGTTGATTTCATTTTATGAAGTTGTAAAGAAGAGAAAAATAACGATATGAAACCCTTTCTGGGTTTATTCGACACAGACAACAAATACAGTATAGTATAGTCGGCCCTATAATGTTCCCACTGTTGGGACTCAGGCCTCCTCTCTAGAAGAGGGAATGGGCCGTAATCCACCACGCGGGCCCAGTGAGAGTTGGTGGATGTCACATATCTTCGAATTTTTGGTTCTAGGACATGCCGGTTTTCTCACGATGTTTTCCTTCACCGTTTTGAGAGCAGTGGTAATGAAATAAATTACACAAAGTAATGCGCTTGGCTGGGTTTGAACCCGCGACCTACAACTCGTAAGTCGGGGCCGTTACCACTGGGCCACCACTGCTCGAATACAGACAGCAACAAAATAATAGTAATCATTTGTAATTTATTGTGCGTCTATTTTGGCAGAATAAACATGTTTTCTTTCTTTCTTTTCTTTTTATTCCAATTTAAACGAGAAAGTAGCATTTATGAAACACAATAATTACCGACAAATAGAAGATAAAATAAAAGGCATAACCTTTCAATTCACGCCGAAACATCTAATTATACCCCTTTGCACTCCACGTATCTTCAGTGACGTTTTGCATTCACAAATTCGTAAAACTACGCATTTGATCCAGTCACAGCATCACGACCGGCCAAACAAAGAAATGTTTTATGACACCGCCAGTCATAACATCAGAGTTTAACCTCACTTCTAAAATTATGCGCGGCTTCTATTTTTGTTAGTCTTCTGTAAACGTCATCAAATATACGAGTAGTGGCGTAATGATTGGTTCTGCTTTGGGCTTTGATATTGGGCCTGACTACACAAATGTATCAGAATGCAGGACAACGATGGTTAAAGACATTGCCCGAAGAATGACGGGCAGAGCACATTGCTCGTAGAACAGGTCAATGAGGCTGAAAGGTTCTGGAGTGGTGACCGCGTACTGGAAGACACAGTGTTGGAAAGCCTCTCACAAGGTGGACTGTTGACCTTTGGGGGAGGCCTATGTTCAACTGTCGTCTTTCGGCTGAATTGATGATAATTATGATGACACAAACATTCCTCGACACCTTCAAAAAGCCCGCAGGAGTATACCCCGAAACATTTATTCTACAACAACGGAACGAATTTTGTAAGTGCAGTAAAACTACTTCAACAGGAATTTGAACAATACAATACGTTTATGACTTTTAAATTCTTGTATGTAATGAACCACTTACAAATTGAGTGGCACTTCAATAGTTTCCATGTGTTGAGTATCTTTTACTACTTAAATTTATTTCTCTTCTTCGTCTGTCATTTTCTATGGCCGTTCGTCATTGTCCTGTCTTCTCATAAAGTGACCGACAACACTTGCTGGATTCTTTGCAAATGTTCTAACTACGCTCCAAATTACAAAACCCAATTGTAAAAGCAATAGCTTACCAAGATTGGTAATAAATCTAGCATTCAATTTGGAATTCCTTTCTCTTGCAGCTTTCGAAGTTATGCTAATTACAGGTGAATACACTACAGCTATAGTACCAAATGGCTATCTAACCAAGAACACTAGTATAACAGCCACTAATTAATTAGCTAGTGCAAAGTAGAACATTTATGACGTCGTCAGTCCTTTCTGACGAGTACCCACGTCACAAGTGCGAGTGCAAGCTAATTTTACTGCGTCTACGCACCGGCCGTGCCAGCGCATACGCATGCGCTCCGTCCGATGTTAGAAACATCTGGGAGTTTGCAGATATAGCTCCGTGGAGTATTGATTCTGCGGAGATAATGATTTTGGTTTCATCTGGACCTGGATGATGGAATTCTTTAATGTAGATTTGTCATTGCTCATCGTGGGTGGTACTCAAAAAAATCTTATTAAATGATGCTTAGGTGAATCTGGTTTTGCAGCGATATTTTTATTCCAGTTTCTATAACTTTACTGTCAGAGGTAAGATGAGAGAAAAGTGTCTTTTGGAGGCGTATAGTCTGTCATCGTAACACCTACACAGATGAATCGAATTTGGTCTAGTTTTTTTTTTTTCTTAAATCTGGTTAGCCATCAAAAGATCTTCAGCTCTCTTCTATTTGATGAAAGCGTGTGAGCGATTTGAAATATTGCAATGATATTACAAGAACATGGTAACCTTGACCTGATGCTGCAGCCATCAAGGTTATCACCAGGTGAGATAGTGGTCAAACGCGAGCTCATCCATAGTAATAAAAAATCATTACCTAAAAAGTAATAAATAAAAGTGTTTGTGTTAATTCAAATCGTGATCAGGATCTGATGATAAAGTAGAAACCGGTATAAATAGTTTAGTAATTCTGAGCTAAAAATAAAATTAGCGGTGTCATAATATTAAATACTATTTATATAAAAGTTTATATTACATATTCTTTTTTTACTTTTTGGATTTTTGAGCTTATCGTGTCTAAGGTTTTTAAAATTGTGTTCACATTTTGTCTGCTAAATATAAACGGTAGATCATGCTTCAGTATTGTTCTTTATTACTTGATGTTGTGGTTTAGCTTTTGATTGTATATATTCCAGAAAGTTGGAGACTTAAGAAAGTATTACAAATCCATTTTATGATATGGAACAGTTTGGAAAGCTTGTTTTCTACCTAGAATAGTTGCGTTCTTGTATCGAGACGACGCCAGTACAATTTGTATGTAGGTACATATATTATTTAGCGGTATATGAGATTGCATACGCACGTCAGCTGTTGGTACACGCATCAGTTGGTAATTCCACGAAATGATTCATTATTAATTGTCTTTGTTCTTTGGAACAGGAACATTTTCCTGGAATAAATGATTTTAATAGTTAGGTTTAATATCATCAATCAATAGACAATTGTTTTTTCGGTTAGTCATGAAATTCTCCTGTTAATATTTGTCATTGTCATTCTTAACCTAACCTAAAGTGATACAACTTTTTACTAATACTAAGTTTGTGTAAAACCATACTACTTCATTTGACTCAAAATTATTTATTATTTATTTATTTATTTAAACTTCATGTACAGTGGTCGTACATAGGCGGACTTAATGCCACAAGGTATTCTCTACCAGTCAACCATTGGGTTAAAAAAGACAACACTGTGGTAGGTGTGCACAGTAAATAAATAACAGATATTTGAAATAGAATGTAGTATCGTTAAATTGGCTTATAATAATAAAATACGTATAAATGCTAATATAATAAACTAATAAATACTACGCTGTTATGCTCGTGTTTCAATTTTAGTACTTAATTAGTTTTCTTTAATTTAATCTATGTTATCATTAATTGCAGGTAAGGGAGTCTTGGAAAAGAAGCAGGAAAGAAAGTTTGCAAATCAGGGAAGACCCAAGAAAAATCGCAACTCGGGTAATGACCACAACAGGTATGGTTTCGTAAAGGGCAAAGTATAGAGGTAAACGAAAAATGAGTCACATGATGCAACACAGGCCCTTACTTCCTTCTACCTCGTCCTTACAGGTGCTTAAATAGGTTTAAATGGTACATGAAACATTGATGAACCACTTAACCGAACCGAGGTTTACCTCAAGTTTGAGATTATAAGCGATAAAAGGCCAAAATATTTGCATTCAATGTTGATGCACTATTAATCTTTCTGAATTAAGATCGCCTGAAGGATGTTGTTTGGTTGGCAGCGAGCCAAGAACCTGTCATTTCTTCATTCTTGCGGTTATAGGTGGATTACCAAGGTTTATTTGGCCTGGAAGTACGTGATGTTAATATTTTAGCTGTAAGATGAATTTTCGCAGAGTAGGTTCATCCGGTTAGACTGGATGTCTCTAAATATTTGAGAAAAGACTAAGCAGATTATATATATGTAAAACCTTGTGTAAAAGATGATTAGTCAAGAAAAAAGGTAACTACTATGATGACTAATACCATAAATGTACCAGAAGAAAAAGACAAGCTGCGCCGAACTCAAATATAATGCAATAAGACCAGAAAAATGATGATATCAGACGCGTTGAAGAATGTTACTACTAAAGCTAATATCCATGATGTTACTAAATCGTTATCATTTAAACCATCACTTTAAGAATCATATAAAGACAATGACAAATACTAGGAGTCACTCGATAGTACTACAGCTCCCACGTGCAGCGATATTAACGATTGGTAATTGGTATCATGATGAGAGGCACGCAACACGTGATGATACACGAAAGGCTTTGTATACAAAGTGGATAATGAGTGACAAGTTGAATGAGGATTGTGGATTTTTTAGTATTTTGAATTCACATGGGAAACCTGTTCAGTTATATTGGAAAGGGTTGTCTTTTTAATTAAAGCTTGGAAAAAATCCATTAATAGATTTGTTTAATCAAGATATGCAAAAATTTAGAAAAAATTACGTAAGGGTTAGGGTGCTGGGCTGCGAAATTGTTCGAAAAAGTCGCCGCGGCCCTGGTATGCAAAAGAGAATTGCAAGGGATTCGGGTGGGTTTCAGTCAGTAAAAGTCTGACACTCCCTCTTGTTCTACCCAGAGCGTGAGAAGTTATTTGATGATTTCCCGCACTCAAAATAAAAAGGGTAAGTTACTAACGCTGTATGGATCTTTTTGTGTCTGAAGTAAAATAAATTCAGAACCTTTGCAGGACCTTTGTACTCTTTTATCTGTATTAATTGTTCTTTTCGATTTTAAGTGTTTGTGTGTACATAAATAAATAAATAAATTCAATCTACTCAAAAATACTTAACCACTTATATTTATTTGATATTTTTTATGATTTGCACTCATTTGAACCCGTAGCCAAGTAAAAACTGTTTATTATTTTATTGTGTCTTACTTTTATTTGAGATTAGTGGTGAGTTGGTAACCCAGTGGTAACGGACGCAATTTACGAGTTGTACGTCGTGGTTTCAATACCCAGACAGTCGCTCTACTTTATATAATTTATTTTATCATCACTGCTCTTAAAACAATAAAGGAAAACATCGCGTGGAAACCGGTATGTCCTAGAACCAAAATTTCGAAAACGTGTCATCATCATCTCTCAGCATCATCATTTCAGCCGGAAGACGTCCACTGTTAGAACCCCAAGTGTCGCCACATCGAACGACCCTGTATGTCTTGCGTCCATCGCAATCGTATGACTCTCACCAGGTCATCGGTCCATCTTGTGGGAGGCCTTCCAACACTGCGCCTTCCGGTGCGCGTTCGCCACTCTAGAACCTTTCGGCCCCACCTTCAAAGACGTGCAATCCTCACTGGACCTGCTTAATGATACACCCCATTCATTCTCCTAAAGAGGAAGCCTGACGCTGTAGGAACATTCTAAGGCTGATTATGCTTTGTTATGTGTTTAGAGAACTTGCAAAATGAACTTTGTCTTCTGTTTATGGCATTTTATTGAGCTTTTGATACCGAATCCAGACTTGACAATGTTAGTGAGAGAATGGCACGTTCTGCATTCAATCTTTATTTCTTCTCTTGCACATTTCTAGACATGAATTGGCAGAATGTAAGGTATCCTCAAAAGTGGTAACACACATTCTCATACAGATTACTGTCCTGTTCTGCGGTCAATTCAAAGCAAATTTGCTAAGCTTGCACTGGCTCTTGAAAATACTCTGTTTTAAATGTGAATCACAAGTTTCCCATGCGACAGAAGCTTGACACTCCTGGAAGAAGGTAAACACAAAGCTAACGTAACTTTTATTTTTAGGGCTTTCGCTCGCAGCTACCTTGGACGAGTGCGTTGAGATGTGAATCTTCGCAGATCTAATACATAATTTTAGCTTCAACCCTAACCGTCTGGCCGTCTGGCCAATTAGTTTTTCTATTTTGGTCCAGACCGCTAGTAAGCGCGCGCGACGCCGACCGTCTCTACAATCACTAATAAACCACAGTTAAATATGAATAAAATACGCTATAAATCTGAAACGAGCGGTTCGAAAACAAAATGGCGGATAGTGACATAAATTTTCGCGAGTTCTGTGGTTTTAGCGGTCATGAGTGGCGCTTTTGACTCTTATAAAGCAACCAAAAAAGTGATGTAAGTGAGTGCAGTTAAGGTTGAAGTTTCAGTGGTATTGTGTAGTGTTATTGGACTGTCTGTGCGGTCGTTAGCTTTTTGTTATGATGCGCAAGTCTGCGTAATTGTTTGTTTTGGACGGAGCTATATTATGCGCGCAGGCGCACCATGAGATTTCGGCATGTGTATGTTTTTATACCGATTTAGAGATTCGTTGATGAAGTTAGGTGTTGCAGGTAAACCTACCTTGAATGATCATCGTTTAACACATAACTAAGATTTCAATGTCACAGTTTTTGTGACACCTACTCCTAAATAATTTTACCACCGATATATTTGATTGATATTAATTAATTTCCTATTATAAAAGCGAAATTGATTATATTGAAGAAACGCAAAAAAATAGGATTCAATGAGAATCGGGAAACCGCAAAGATCACCTTGATAAATCTAGATTTTATCGAAAATTTGAATATCAAGTTCTTTGTAAACTTTGAAATATATGTAAGTAATAATATGCCTGGAGCCAGATAAAAATATCATGATAATATTATTTCTTCAAGTAAACGTTAACTTATGATAGTATAGGGATATAATCTTAATTCTTTAGAAATAAGCAGTTAATTAACATTACTATAGAACATTCAAAGCAGAAAAAAACATTTTTTTAAATATAACGATACGACTTTTTATTTACACGAGTATACAATTTGCACAGTTTGTGCCAAAACCTGGAGTAACCTTGAAACCCCACCACTAATACGTAACACATATTACGAGATGCAGCTGGAAACTGGAAGCGTCACCACCAGCGTCTGTTGAAAGTGTAATCACTGACGTAACCAGTGAAATGTTTGCCAAAATCATTGACATGATAAAAATATATGTAGTGTATAAACTGGTAGCCAGATTTTTCATTTTCATTTATAGTTCAGGAAGTTTCGTCCACCAGACAGAATATCTTTATATTTTGTAATATCTCCAAGTCTTATATTTCATCTTTTCATCATCTCATCAACATCATCATCTTCCTGCCCTTGCTGTCGGCGCAACACGTTTTTTTCTTCCATTCTATCCTGTCAACCGTCATGCTATCCGTAACTTTCTTTTCTTTCATATCACTGTTCACACAATCCATCCATCTTTTCTTTGGCCTTCCTCTCCCTCTCCACCCATCCACATGAATACTCATAACTCTTTTAGTAACATGCGTTTCATCCCTCCTCTTTACATGACCATACCAAGACAAACGATTCCCCTACAACTTTTCAGTCACTGGCGCCACTTTCAAACTTCCTCTAATATGCTCATTTCTCACTTTATCCATTTTCGTCACACCACACATCCATCTCAACATTCTCATCTCCGCTACATGCAATCTTTTTTCATCCGTCTTTTTCACATCTTTCCATAACGAAAAACCCTAAAATAATTGATTCCTTAAGAAACTCGTATCCATTTCTGTGTACGTATTTTGAGTATGCATGTCAATGACTTCAAGAGGTGGAAAATACTAAATCACCGGGGGATGGACTGTTTGAAAGATGATATGGCTAGAAAGTAAATAAGTTAGTAATAAAGTACAAAAACATTAACCTATCAGTAGCATCAGTGATGAAACTCTAAAAATGGCAGTGGCTATTTGACATGTACAAAACCATAAACTAGGAATAAATCCTGCAGCTTGAAAAACAGCAGATAAATACTGAGATGAAGACTAATAGGTAGAGAAGCATCGAAGAAGATATGTCGCGCCGATCTCAAATAAATTGGCACAAGAGAAAGAGAGTGATGATGAAATTAATATCCATAATGTTGCGTTCATCACGTTATTATCAATGGATTAGGAAACGTCTACGACTCAACTGTCGTGCATATGTCATCCATATCTCAGATTAGACAAGATCTATCCTATCGGGGCTTTATCACTGATAGATTATTGTTAAGGGTTTTATTATAGTTTAGAAATGTCATTGAATGGTAATTTGTAATAGTTACAATAACAAGAACGTGAGATATGGTTTGTATCGCGTAAGGATAGTTATGGTTTATTCTTTTGGCTTAAAAATTCCCACCCATACGAACAAAACTGTTTGGGAACATATCCATTGTGCGTAGGTATAACTAAGGAATGGAAATCCCTGCCAGAGTCTGAGTTTCCTGATAGCTGCAAGATGTCTTTAGAGGTCTTTAAGTCAAGATTGAATAGGTTACTTTTCTAAGCAAGCATGCTCCACCGTTGACCACATCATCACTTACCATCAGCCCCCCTAGCCAAGTTACAACTGTTTTGTTTCTATTCTCTTTTCGTCGTCCGCCTCGAGTCAGCCACGTCTCCGATTCCTTCAAATCAAATAATTTTATTCACATTTAAATAGAGTAATTACAATGTACAACTATGTGTACATACTATGTTGTATGTATGTTACTCGTACATTATTATATTCTTAAATTCTATTTAGCCTGTGACATGGCATGTGAACTTTATTTTATACATTTTTATATTATTGAAATAGAATAAGATTGGGTATTTAATAATAATAATTATTATTCATAATATCTCTAAAATTTTGGATGTCCAATGTCAATTATATAAATAATAATGGTGAAATACATTCCAATACCAATAAAAATCAAATATTTTTAAACATTAAACATTGTCACACTTTTACATACAAAATATATATAAATATTATTCTTGTAACCATTCATTAATCGAATAAATCATTTTTTTTAGAAGTACCTCTTTAAGAACTTTCCTAAACTTAGGTAGAGGAAGATCTTGGATGGTTGTTTGTAACTTATTATAAATTTTTACACACATAGCTGAACAATTTTTATTAAACATAGCCGTCTTCAGTACAAATTCCAACACCAGTCGCTGACCATGTCTTGCACTACGAGGGTATATATTATCGCGTGTATACATATCCCGAGCCCTCACAAATAGATTAGGATTAGACTTTACAAACACACACATATTTGGCAGGGGTAATTCCAGAAGATTTACAAACATTATATAAAACGAGTTCGAAAAGTTATAAGTATAAATTAAAACGTTTCTTTACACAAAAGTTTAATGTATAACTAGATAATTATTGTTACATCACTACTACATATTAAATAAGCAAGCGGCTCGCCATCACACAGATAAACCCTGAGAGGTTTTCGTTGTATGGCAATAAAAATCTTTAATATAGACTAAGAAATTTGGAAAAATAAATAAATAAAAATAAATATTTTGAGTCTTTTAAAGTGAGGTTTGCAAGACTCGTATGGAACTCCTTTGTTCTGACGTCATACCAACGCTCAGTCACGTGGTCAGAACAAAGGAATAGGAGGCGTGGCCGACTCTGGGTTGTAACTTGGTTAGGGGGGCAGGTGAGATAGTGGCCAAGCGCAAGCCTATCAATAATAATAAAAAAGTGGGTTAAGAAGATCGGTAGATAGATCTTTATAGGACGGTAGCACGTCGTCTTCTGTTACTGGTCTACTATTTTTGGGGGTTCCGTTTTTGGTATTTCGGAATCGTTAAAAGCTTAGCCAATGGCGCACTGTTCCATTCTATGGATGATCCTTTTATCCTCTGCAAGTATCTATATTAAAGAATCGTGTGTAGTTTTAGTCAATAAAAGGTACTATCCAACGTGCCTCCACCATATCAATTTGTTTATTTTTATACCTCATCACGATTATGGATTTTTTAAGGAACTTGGCATATAATTCCGTCAATTAATAATAATAATAACCCCATCGCCGTATCTCTACGTTGACGTCGTGGTGGGGCTTGCGTGCTCCAATATACCCTAGGTCTGTATCGGTGAAGTTTGCTTTGCCGTAATATGCCTAGGGTGAGGGGCCAGACTAAGAGAGATACAATCCGCAGTGCAGTTTTGTGGCGAACTGTTGGGCATTAGCGACCCCACGGACCCGATCTCCCGGGAGAATTCTTGTTCTTCATCTCCGGCTTGCCTTTATTGGCCGGCCGTAGTGAACACTGACGAGGAACTGAGCTCCCACCTCTCTCTTGCCTTTATTGGCTGGCTTGAGTGGAGATTCGCAAGAGCAAACGTGCTCGGGAGAAGGATGTATAATCCAGTAAGGTGCTGGTAGGTATCTTGACCGTACTTCCGGGATTGTCCTGATAGCCGTGGTATACCTCTCCACTCCTCAAGCACCTCAGAATATGTTGCCCTCTTGTTGCTACGTCACTTCGTGCTAGCGGCCGTTTTTTGAGGGGCCCATTTATTGAGTGTGCAAGTCACCCCCTGCCTTTTTTCGATGGATATTAATAACGTTGTTCAGGCAGGGGCCATAGTCTTAACATAGTTCCATGTTACCAGTCCACTTAAGACTCCAAAAACCATAGCCCTATTATCTTTGTTCTCCATATGTCGCAATAGTTTTTCAACAACCGGGGGTTGTCCTTGGGTGCACTAGCATAGCGCGTACAGGGATAATCGTCGGTTGGTATCATGTTCCATTATAATTATCTAAAGGGCCTCTGCGAGTTGGCTTCGGCTCCTCGTACGCCTTCCAAAGGTCCAGGACCTCAGGGTCCTGAGATAAATATTGAAAATGAAAATAATAATAACTTTATTAATTAATTAAGATCGGTAGGATATTAAATCAGCAGACTTTTCAATCGTGCCTTCTTTCCTTAAGTCACAGGGTATCTTGCTTAGACGCACTTAGACCAACAGCTATAGTGATATAATCTCAAAAGTACCCACTAATATGCGGTTTAGACAGAATGTGTTGCCACGTGTAGTCATGACGTGGAAACCTACATACGACATGTCTGAACTCAAACTCAGTTTTTTTTTTTCAATTAAACCATTTACAGCCACTTTTGTATTGTCAGGATCGGTCAGTCACAAAAAAGAAAAAAAAGTTGAAGCTATTTGTACGTTCTTAAGTATAAATCTCTATGGAGAAGAACGAATCTCTATGAATAGAGAGTAAATCGCACTTAAAGATTTTATTCCTGGTTCAGTCTATACTTACTACAATAATAAGGAATTTTAATATATAGATGAAAAACAGTGAGCTCCTTACTTAATGACAACGGAGCGGGAGATAGTGTCAGACTTTTACTGACTAAAAATCCACTCCTGTTCCTTCTTTGCCTTCATCCCGGAGCCCCGGGCTTCGCTTTCACACTACCCGTGGCCCCAGTAGGCTTCGACCCTGCTGGGCCCCTACGATTTGCTGACATCTCCCTGAGGCGCGCGTGGAACAGTACGCACCGTCGACGACTTGGGCTCGGTCCGACCATCCGGTCGGACGGCGAGCCACCCATTACTCGCCGTCCGCAAGCCCGCGCCTACGGTGGCCGGCAATCAGGATCGGTCCCGGCGGCGGTTGGGGCGTGAGGACCGTTGCCTCCTTTGCTAGCATTACTGCTTTGCAGAAGGAGGCGACCGCCTGCCACTCCTCCTCGCTCCGGACCATGGCCTGTACCAAGGCCCGGCGCGAGAGATCACTGCCGCCGATCGCCCCCACCAGGACACGGCGGTGCTCTACCCAGGCCGGGCACACCTCTACCGTGTCCTCCGGACGGTCCACACAATGGCGGCACCCAGGCGTTTCTTCCGCACGAATTCGGTACAGGAACCTCCCGAATTTACCATGTCCAGTGAGGACCTGCGTCATGTGGAAGGTAAGGACGCCATGTGGTCTTTCCAGCCACTCCTCAAAGAGGGGACTTACCGCCATAACTGTGGCGTGCCCAGTCGTAATCATGAGGTGCGATAGTAGTCAAGCTATCAACAACTCTAATCAACCCGATCAAAAATCTTTGTTTACATGTATCTTTTTAATGGCCTGTGTATGTAGATTCTTATTGGATTATAATCTTCAGTTCTTATCACTGTCGTAGAAATAATCTTTTCTGTCTTCCTTGACCCTCCGATTTTAATTTTCTTAAAATGTCTTCCCACATGTGCAAAAACTTTATCCCTTATCCTCTAACTGATGAGTTGCTTTTTATTTCTTTAGCTGTTTCTGAGAAATCCTCTGTTTGGTCAAAACAACGTCGACCAACCACCATGGAATTCTTGTTGTAAAAAGTTTAACTTCCATTGTGGCACGGGGAACTCCAATTGATATTTTATGCGTATGTGACTAAAGTTTATGTTTTGTAGCTTTATCACATTGCTTTATGAGTCATCTCGGGACATTACAGGGGAATATTACACATCATTATATTACATACCATTTGTTTTTGTTTTTCAGTGATTTGAGTAAAGTTCTTCCTACTTTTTTTTATTATTGATAGGCTCGCGTTTGAACACTATCTCACCTGATGGTAAGCGATGATGTGACCGACGATGGAGCACGCTTGCGTAGAAGTAACCTATTCATTCTTGACTTAAAGACCCCTAGGTTGTAACTATCAGGAAACACAGACTCCGGCAGGGAATTCCACTCCTTAGCTGTACGCATAATGAATGTGTTCCCAAATCGCTTTGTAGGTACTTCTTTAATTAGCATTTTACCTTAATACTCCCAACCTTTGTCTTAGGGTACTTTTGAAAAACTAACAATGACCATATTTTTTATTAATTTAAGTATTTGTGCAACTTTTAAAGTCGTTTACAAATGCATTCTTTTTGAAAAACGAATAAGTAATGTCTACTTTTATTATTTACTTAGATCACCATATTTTGTAGCAAGTTTTAAAGGATTTTAGTTCTAGGAATAAGATTTTGCATACAAACGAAATCGGGGGATTTCGTTATTTTTATATTTTTTCGGATTTTAATCCCTTAGAGGTTGAATTTCAAAAATCTTTTCTTTGTGTTCAATTTCCACGTTCCTATTCCCAGTAGTTTCAGCTGTGCGTTGATGTGTCAGCCAGCTTTTCCTTTTATGTAATATATTAAACAAGCTCTTACCGCGCTCCATTTTACGAAACTACCTTCTGCCAGCGGCTTCGCCCGCATAAAAGTAGATTTCTCCACACAAACTTTGGAACCCCGTTTCATTCTCTTAGGGAGTGAATATTGGAAAATCCTATCTTAGTGCTCGCCTACGTCATAAAATGAAACTTTGTGCAAAATTACACGCTCCTAGTCCCAGTAGTTTCGGCTGTGCGTTGATATGTCAGTCAATTTCTCCTTTTAAATATATAGATATACACCACTAATTTTTTATTTGTACAAATACTTAAAGGGCTTATTAGAAAATGTCTTGTTATTATTTAAGTCTCAATAAATAATATTCATAAACAGCAAAATTATTATTATTTATTAGCGTTTGTTTATATCCCAAATGTCACTCAATTTATTGATGATATTGTACAGGCTGTTTGTATTGTATTGTGCAGGTATTGGCAGGTTTGTATTATGTATGAATGAATGAATGGCGACACAAATATGATCAGTAACGGGTTCGGATAGAGCCCCATTTTTTTTTGCACTAATTAAAAACTAGACCTGTACCATGACGTGTAAAGTAAGATTGTTTCATTCTTATTTCCAGTGTGGGAAAGAGATGGCGCTAGACAACCTGTATAGCTCTGTCTCTTACCCACACTGAAATTCAATCAATCAATTGGTGTATAGTTATGTACACTACTCATTGGCTTGATTTCAGTTTAGAACATACAGGTATATAACAAAGTTTTAGTCATTACTGATTACAGATGCTTACAGATCTTTACGTACGAGTATATGCCTAATGTTTCGTATAGCGTTTTCAGTTTTGTCATGAAAGTTAACCACATCTTAGCAATAATCTTGTTAGAAATAGAATTGCTCACTCTAGCTGAAGCGAGAGGACAGACTTTTCCTGACTAAAACCACACCTGTGTTCCTTCAGTTGTAATTTGCATTCCACATAACATTATCAAACAATCCCGCATTATCTTAGTAAAATGAGAGGTTCCTTTAACATCTGAATATGGCGAATCGTTAGCCATATTCTTAATTAAAGGTGACCCAATATATCTCAGTATCACGCACTTAGGAGCCTTAAAAATGGCAACGTAACATTAATGGTATATTGTTACAAGACTCGATCGTATTTCGATGATGTCACCCGATGTCGAACACACAAAAAGTATCAGTGATGTCTAGTAGCGGAATAAACCCTGGTAGTAATCGAAAGTTATATGAATCAGTCGGGGAAAACATGACTGATATAAGATACCTAGATAGAGAACCAAAATAGAGAAGCTACGGTTATTTCAAAATAAATAAATGTAGCGACATCTATGGCGTCATATAAGAACTAATCCTGCATCGCGCAATCAAAGTTCTCCGCGCGATTAGAACATATAGAACAGCCCGAAATCATCTATCGGGCAGTAGCCCACCAGACATAACACCCGTCTGGTTGGAGGATCCTCCCTTTTCAACGGAGGTATGTGGGGCTTTACTCTCTGTTCCATATATCCCTAAAATGAACATGTCTAATCAGCGACCTTGCGTTCAGAATTCAAATTCGTCAAGGAATTATTGAATTCGGTCTCCTACAAAGATGCCAAAAAAAAAGACACACACACACACGCACATTTTATATAACTATTATCCTTATCTAACTCAAACTGCACAAAAGTATAATTTAGATGTCTTCAAGGCTAGAGTGAATAGGCTCTTAATAAACTATCAACGATTGCATCACTGCTTACCATCAGGTGGTATCGCAGTCAAGCACTTCTTTTAATCGAATCCTGTTGTGTCCCACAGTTAAGTTAGGTACGTAAACTAGTTCCTTCTATCCGTTTATCTCGGTATTTGACATTCTGAGCCCATTCCTTTATTTCAGAGTCCAAAAATATGTCATCGCCTTCGGGCCTAAAATTTTCAACCCCAAACACAAAAAATTCAGTCTTCATCTACAAAAATTAAACACGTGCGCCTAACTAGTAAACAGTTTGTAGAATCCCATCAAAACGATTTAATCGTCGCAAGTGTGAGAGCCCTGATGATCAACGGTCGTCACGCGAGGACTTAACTGTTGCCGTGCGCATGAGCATGCGCAATGTACTAAAACAATTGAGTTTTATTGAGACAATGGAAGTTGTACTCTTTCAAATTCTTGGCTTATTCATCTGTCTCATCTGTCTATTAGTATACCGTTGTAGGTCAGGTTTTTTTCGCACAAATTGGAACTAGCGTGCTCTTTCTCTTTTCATATTCTCTGAGCTGTTTGGTATACCCCCGATTTCTGATTTAAGCATTTGAAGTTGAGTATTTCTCAAACTCTACTTTAGCCTGCAAACCTGTCAAAATTTGGCATTTAAGTACGGTTTGAGACATACTTAACTCAAAATACTCAATTCAGAAACCCGCCTTTAGCCATATTGTGAAGATGGTCAGTCATCCACGGAGTGACTTCTACGAGTGCTTGACCTGATTTGATCATTTCAGCCAGAAGGCGTCCACTACTAGACATAGACTAAGAGTTGCCCCATCGACCTATCATGTACGTCTCGCAGCCAGCGGATTTCCGTAGCCTTCACTTAGGTCATCAACTCACCTTGGAGGAGGCCTCCCAACGCTGCGTCTTCCGATCGCCACTCCAGAACATTCAGCCCCAATGACTGTCCCGCGAGCACTGTGGGCCATGTTACATGTCTAACGATTAATTTACATATTGTTTAGTAGAGGTACTAAATACTTATATGAACTTATGAATCGACCAGTTGTGTGTGCTTGCCCTAATGATCGACGAGCGACACGCGAGGACAGCGTCGCACGCGCAACGTATTGAAACAATTGAGATAATGGATGTTTGAGCGCTTGATCGTTTTGGGTTCGTAAGGTCTTCGCGTCGTGGGACTACTATGATGTGTTATTTACTTTTTATTACTACTTCTGTTACGACAATAGAGTCATGCTCTGCACACAAAAATATTAAAAGATCAATTTTCTTTGATATGCGAGTTTGACTGACTGTTTTTAAACGTGGTTCAAACCTTACGCAAATAAAGTTTGAGCAGGAAAATAATATCCATAAAGAAACTTAAAAAATATTAAGTCAAGCGAATTCTTATGATGCCAAGATTGTGCAATAAAAAACAGAAACTAAACCTACCAAACAGAAAGCGCCAGACGAGACTGCAGACATGATTGAAATACAAATGCTATAAATAAAAGTAATCATAGCATATTTGCCGCAGGGGAAACACAGAATCCCGATAACCCGATGTTTTGTGACGTAGAAGTCAGTGTCCTTGTCTGACGTCAAGAGGGTAGCCTTGGGTAGATAGACATGTCTAGACAAACCTGAATGATTATAAGACGACGTGGTTTTATTGATATCCTTGCAATCCCATTAACACAATTATTCACGAAAGCCTTGTTAATATGCATTCATAAAACAAACCATAAAAATAAAACAATTGAAACATCAATACGTTTTTATTGTCATTTAAGTTAAAACCTCTCATTGTTAACATTTCAGCTTTTATAATGAGGCATTTTATCTCATGCATTTACTTCTGCAATAAACCGATGGCTTCATCACTCCTTAGTGCTTTAACTTTCCATTTCATTCCATTCAGCGCACGATCACTTTTGGCATCTGTTTTGGCTTCCACCTCAAAACGAATATAAACAAAAGCAAATCAAACAGTACATCATGTTCCGAGAAGGATGGTAAAGAACAGGCATGGCGATTGCATCACACATCTATATATATTTTCAGAGGCAATTTACCTGCTACATACCTGATTACAGTGATAATAAAGCGCGGGCGCCGATTCTGATCCACGACCATAGCGTAAAACGCTGTCAGTGTCACAGTGGACGCCACCGCGAACACACGCGCTGTGCTGCGCTAAATTGTACCGCCACGTGTTTTTGTGAGTAAATAATCAGTGGTCACCAATTACAAACAATTGGTGTGGACTGTGTTTGTGAACAAGTGTCCTGGAGCTAGTGACACTTTTGGATTGCACCTAAGGATTTCGTTATACGGTACAAAATTCGAGTCGCTTTGTTTATTTATGACTTGAGGAATTAGGATTATCAAGTCCTTACGAATTTTCTCGTAACTTCAAACGGTAATGATCATGATCATCGTGTATGGTAGTAATCAATTCATCTACGCCTGCTTTAATAGCTTCAAGTTGTCAATGAGAGCTGCTATTAAACTGACCAATGTTTTCAAGCAACTAACTCTTATGTCTTCACTTTAAGAGTGACAATACAGCAACACACATGTTGTAGGTTTAGATAATACAATTGAGCAACTACTGATAGTGTTGTATCAATAATCAATGGAAAATAAACAGGGTTGAATGAAAACATGGTGTAACAGTTATTAGCTGAAGTGGGTATTCAGTTTAAGGTCTGTGACAAAGGACAGGGACTTTTTCATTAAACAGAATTAATCTTAAAGAATTAGCAACCTTGGTTCACTTAGTTTTTTCTCTGATTGCAATTGACGCTTTTTGCGATTCGTGCAGACTTAGACACGGCTGTTTATTGAAGTAGCCATAACAAACATTACCTTGAATGATTTTGATTTGCAATTCACGGCTGGATCAAATTTATCTGCGATCGTAAAAGCAATCAAAGGAACAATAACAACTACTTACTACTATAAGAAGCAGTTGTCATTCATCATTAACTGCTAGTAAATATCTTCTGAATATTTAACCTTCTTTCAAGATCATTACAATGATGGACTATGAAGAAGATTATATTTTAAAGGTGACACTACAAATATAGCTTAGTGCCATGTATTTATTTATGTATACTTACCAATATTATAAATGGCATTAAGGATGTGATGATTTTCAAAAATAAACACAATGTATTGAACTAAGAAAAAAATTAAGGAACTAAAAAAGAAGAAATTTAGTTAAACTAAATAATAAGACAATATACCTATTCATTAAAACCTTTTCATAAAGAAAACACTTCTCTGACAAGCTTTAAGTAAAGACTAGATCAAAATCGGTTTATCTAATTAAGAGGTGCAAAGCCACAGACACAGATACTCAAATCAAACTTAGAACACTACGCTCCTTTTTTCTTCGGGGATTAAAAATGGAACGAATTCTTCTAAGAAGTGATAAGGTCACAATCACGACCTATACAAATAGGAACCTGTTATTACATCAGTCACACATCATACGTAGGTACAGGTAATTATTATCTACCAACATGTGATCCTAATGATGCAAATAATACAACACACGGTTCTGCTTACATTTCAAAGCCCGGAAGAGAAAACTATAACAGTAATCAAGATTACAAATAAACTCTAGAATTTAATATCTAAACACATATGTGTATAGAAATAAATTCGCCACAGTGTCAAACTGTATTAAATACAAATATAAACAAGGTTATTAAATTTATCACCTTCTTTTGATGAAGATAATTTTAGATAATACAATGGACAGAAGATGTCTAGTCAAATTGATATTTACACAGTTGGTTGTCATTACTATCATATCTTATTAAATTTTATTGATCATCAAAACTGTATTTCCATGTAAAAAGAAAACGCTTTCAACAATTAGTAACATTTGCACTGTAAACCACAGTATAAAATTTGATAGTATCGCTTCCATTAATAACACACGTTTGAATGCCGGCTTCATTCATTCAATATCTTTGGGATCCTTTGCTATTATTTAAATTAGTTCTTACTAGTATGTACTAAAATCCTTTTGTGATTAATCCGAACTATTTTTGCTGTCGCCTATTGATTCCTATCACTTTCTATTACTGAAACTTCTACACATAGGTAGTTTAATTTTGTTGCGTTATCAGAAGTAATTTTTCACGTTCAACACAATACTAACTACAAAGTATGTATGCCAAATTATCTTTATACCCGTTCGAGCGTTGCAAATAACATTTGTGACTTTCCAATCAGTCAATGACACAAGCATATCATCGGGTCTGTATGCATACGCTAATAACTTTTAAACTGCCAGCGTTTTGCCGTTTAACTTGGTGTTAACTCTCTAATTAGTGTAATTACTTCGACAAGTCAGTCATTGTTTAACTGAGACATTATAATTAAATGTGCCGGTTCAGTGCTAAACGGTTATAATTACAATATTGTGCAGTGAAGTGCAGATCTCTTCGAAAGCATTTCAAATATTTTACCATTGCGTCAAATAATTTAGACCCAGAAGTGGGCGCAGACATATATATACTACGCAGTACTATTGCCTTCCTAAATTAAACAGGGCTTGAAAGAAATAACAAACATATTCTCAGTACAACAATGCGTATACCACTAAACAAAACGCTTCATCAACATTATCAAAAGTTACCAAATGACACCAGTGCGGCCATTTTAGTTCGGCAACTAGAGCTAACAGTTAATTATCTAAACAAGCTAAATTAGCTATATAATTACTCACGTCGCCTGTAGCAGCAACTGCTGCTCTAATTGTGTATATGGTGTCTTTATTTAATGATACTGATGTAAAATTTCCTGTTCAAACTTAAACATTTTGAAATACTTAAAAATTGTGAGGAAATTACTCTCGGTTTACTCATTTAAGTCCAAAAAAATTTAGAGCTGACTAGCGAAATTTAGAAACCAATATAATTAGTGTCTCTCTAAAAACGCAGATTGAAGTTGCTGCTGGAGCGTTGGCGTTTAAAATCAAAACAAGTAAAAATATATTGCAAGATACTAAACTCAAATGACTAGATGCCTAATGTGGTTTGATTGTGGTCTAAAGACAAACCTAAACTTAGCGATGACCAATCAGAAAAAATAGTGTGACATAACTGTTTTTAAGACAAAGATATAGAAAGAAAGCTAGACAAGTTTTTAATATGGATATGTGCTGAAATGGTCATTGAGGTATAAATATTCTTTCCGCAGTAAAATAGACTTGAAGTAAAGGTGGATCCGATATTTCCAAGTCACTCTAGAACTTTGTGTCTCTAAAATACACATGATTATTTGATCAAATTAAATTAAACTACCTTAACCTGAACTAAAGTAAATAGTAAGCATTATTTGATCGAACAGATATTATAATTTTTGGTCAAATTGTAGAAATCAATCTACTCAATACATAATTATTAATTTCTGCGAAAATTTGACATCACTTCAATGTATGTACTTATTTTACGATTTTATTGCTTATGTACATTTACTTTACGAGAGATACTATAAAACCTCATTCAATTGTATTGTTAATAAAATTCATTACATCGAAGACAATAAAAATCCATCCATCTGATGCCCTTAAAATTCTCGCTAGACCTAAGAAATGTTACACAGATCGACCTCCTAGCGGCCTTGACCCACAGTTACTCAGTGTAAACAATTGATTATGATCTGTAACCTGTTCTCAAGTTTATAAGTCAGGTGCCCTTTTTAGAGCATTTTGTTAAGATTGAAAGTGACAGTCGCTATGTATGATTAATGATTCGAAGCAAGACAAGATTTCTCAGACATTTTGGGTTTGGCACCGAAATTCTCTTGAAAGTCGTCATTGTATGAATGTATGCTAAACTTAAAAATTTAAATGTTACATTAGAAATAAATTATTCCGAACAGAGTCCTCTAATGCTAGTTGCGAGTTAATTTCTTTTTTATTACTCCTATTTCGAGTCAGAAAGCCATAAATAGTGTGTTAAAATTACCTGGGCTTTATTTTAAACTTAACATCATCGACCCTAAGATTTGTCAAATCTTCTTTTCCGTTCTAGTTATTAATGATTTCTTTTACATCTTTCTCGGCGAATAACTTAATTTAAGCTACGAATGATGTGTTTATTGCACAGGATTTTGCGTTAATCTGTTACATTATTTTCCTGTCGATTCTTGACAAGACCTTACATAAGATGTCACAGCGAAAGGACTCTGTGTGCTAAAGCCTCAGGCAAAAGCTGGTTCATGATAATGTTATCAACCTTGAGTATGTGGGGTAATAGCGAATAGCAATAGTTCATGTGTAGCATACGTTATGCGAGACAGATGATTGTGTGTTGTTAATTAAAAGCGAAATGACTATGAAAGGTGTTCACAATGATGACGGTGAAGCCTATATTGTTGGAGATCGCAGGAATTCGCGGAATGTGGGAAGCACAAGACAGGTTATTGTGGAAATGTTTAGAGTAAGATTTTGTCCAGCTTTGGACGTCTATTGGCTGAGTGATGATGGTGAGAATTAGAGGATGCATAGATATTACGTACTTTACAGATATTTGCAAACATACATAATATATTTAGACCTCGAAATTTTTGTGCCTATTGTAGGTGTACACACACTACACTAAAGTCCAAAATATTCCACGGTGACCTTATCATGGAAGTTTTTGTTGTTTGTGTTTGCATAATCATGTTTAAGTTTCAAGTGAAACAAGACGTCATATTACTCTGTTTGCCATGGGATGCTGTTTCTTAGCTAGGGGATCGAATCAACTTTCAGATTAAATTTATCGAAAATGTCATCTTCATGTTTTCTAGTAAGTATTCGTACCTATGTCCTACATGACTATCTTCCAAGTTTACTTAAATGGCACTGTTACAAAAGAAAGAATGCGACATTAAAATGTGTTCTGCACTTTTTTATTTGCAAGTAGCTTGTTCGGATAATCCCACGTTCAATGACTAACGATTGTAGTGTGTATTAGTAAGCCAATGTGCATATGTATTTACAAGAAAATAATATATTTTAATAATATGCAGTGGAGTAAAAATATATTTTAATAAATAACAAGATAGCAAGATTATTATAAGTGCAAAAGATGTTAATTAAAATGGTGATTTTTTTTACTTAATTTTTAAAGTGATGTTATCAATGTACGGCGCACGTGGACGTAATTCTAAACCGTTTAAAACAGGTTTTAACCACAGATTTTAATTTAAAACATTTCATTTACAACTATACATACAGTTATATTTCTTAGATATTACAATTCTACTATATTCTCAAATACTATAATATTTGAATAATTATTTCACAAAGTTATTAATGAATGTGCTTTTTGAAAATTAGCCACATCATATGCCAATTAACTCTTGGTACTTGAATATATATACAAGTTTAAATATTGAGTTAGACTTACACCGCAGATAAATGTCGGCCATGTTGTGAATCATTCTCAATATCTACGCAAGCGTCGTTATTCCCCTTGCACAGGAAACTATGGATATGAGACTGGGTTCAACGGAACATTGTAAATTATATCTAAGGAGGTCTAGACTTTGAGCCTAAGGATGCAGTTTGCGTTAGTGCTAGTTGGTGGAAATAGTTTAAGGATAAAGGTGATGCTCATGAAATTCTGTTCAATCTTGCTAAACTAGAATTCCTTGATTCTACCAAAGAAGTGCGAGAGTTCTACAATAATAGTCAAGAATCTAATTAGAACATTATAGAAGCTCTAGCCTCAACCACAATCACCATTTCCAATCAAAGTAATCCGCTAATATATTTGACAATAAACCCGATACTCCTGTTGGTAATAAGCTCATAATAGGTAAAACATAACATATAAACATTAATTTAATAGTTTTGATTGACTCAGAACGGAAACGCGTAATCGGGACATATACGAATTCTATTGAAAAGGGAGTTTATGCACGGAAGGTTTTTGTTATTAAACACATTTAAATAATAACACAAACTTCCTTAATCATCATTGAATGAACATTATTATTTTGATGATACTAGTTGATGACACATTTCAATTAAAAAATAAGGAAAATACAAAATTTTAAGTTGAGTGCTCAATTTCGATGATATTAAAGTTTTATTCAAATAAAAACCAGTCTTGTGGAATATAAAAAATATAGTTGACTCATTCAAGTAACCAGATCGTTCTCACGATCTTAATACTGACCTACAAACCGTCACCAACAATAAAATATTTAACACTGGACCATAAAATGTGAAAGGATACCTAATTCCACATGCACTGGAGTTCAACAATGACCAATTACATCACTACCTTCTTACATAGTGGTAAGGAAAAGGACATGAGCAAAAATACTACCGGACCGAGAACCTCCTTTTTTGATATCGTTTAAAAAAGACAGTGACCTGAAGAACAGCCAGTGGTTTTTTGATAATGATGGGCACGCATTAACCTCCAGGCAACTGTCTCAATTGATGGTCAGCGATGATATAGTCGAAAATGGTGAACGCTTGTCTAGAAATAATCTATACACTCTAGACCGCAGGACACTCAAGTTACATCATTATTATGTTATTATTACGAGCCTATTGTGGTCCACTGCAGGACAAAGGCCTCCTGGAAGGGAGGCCTTTGTCCTTCACTTTTCTCTGTCCGTAGATAGCTAGGGACAGAGAAAAGTATGGCCAATCCTTTAGGTAAGAGTCCAACTAGTCACACCATCTCCTTTTGGGCCTGCCGCGTCGCCGGCTCCTGTTTTTCAGCATCCAGTTAGTCGAGTAGCCTTAGCCTAATTTTGTTACGACATGTGGCAGATATGGCCTGCCCAGTTCCATCTTAGTTTAGCGGCTGAGTTGCCTACGTCTGCGATAGTTATCGGAAAACACAGAAATCGGCAGGGAATTATACTCCTAAGCTGTACGTACTATGAATGATAACGATGATGAAGGAAAATGTATAGTTAGGTAGAGCGACAAGCCCTCGACAGTAATTTCTATAGGTAACACGATGACGTGTGATCCAGTCAGTGTCCTTAATGTAGGTCGTTTCCCATATGGAAATAATTTGTAGTACCTTTTTATGAGGAAAACGAGTTGTGCTAAATAAAAACAGCATAACTTGATAGGCAGTTGGTTTTATCCGGATAAATTTTATTTACTTAATTTCTTTTTTGTCGCCAGACAGATTCTGGCTTCACAGATAACACATGAATTAAACGTACTTCTACTTCTTAACAAGGACAGTTTGACGGGTTAAGGATCTCTTGCATTGTCTTTAGCTTTATATCTGACGTCGAAAAGAAAATTGAAAAATATCCAAATACTTCGAAAAATTACAGCAACTGTCAAATACATTGGTCTCAATCATTCGGTCAAAAGGTAATCACTACATTCAATGACTGTTGGGCGGTACGAAGTTCGCCATCACACCGGTACGCAGATGTGTAAAGTTCACCCTCATATACACATCATTTTACCCGTTATGTTCAAATTCCATGTTAGGAGTAATTTCTGGTGGGAAAATTTGTGTGTATATGTTTATTACTCCTTTGCGTTCAAGCTGCTGAATGGATTTGGATGAAATTTGATACACTAGTAGACCAAGTCCACTTTTATCCAGAATGTGTTGTGTTAGGATAATTTTCTACTTTCACGAGAGCGAAACCGGAGGCAGAAAGTAAAATAATAAATTTAGTCAAGGAACATTGCAAATATTGATTTTATTTACGCGTGTCATCCAACAAACAATGTCTGACAAACTGATACCGGTTTCGATAGCCATCCGCTTCGCACCCGATATTTCAATCAAACTGGACGCGTTTTGATCGAGAAATGATTCAAGTGTCTCTCAATTAAGTATCATCAGACAAATAACCACATCTGCTACTATTATTGATTTCTCTGTATTTTGATTTGTCATCATCACCATCATTCTCATCATCATCGGTACCTAGTTTCTTTTTCCTCCTACTACTGAGTATAGACCTTCACCGTTTTTTGCCATGCTTACCTGATCAGTGCAAATCTTAGAGGTTGTTTATAGATAGTTTAGCTTACACCTAGATAATAATTTAGATAATGGAAAGCTTAAATTTAAAAATATATATTTATGTACACACAAACACTGAAAATCGAAAAGATCAAATACAGTTAGACGAGTACAAAGGTCCTGCTTATTTCTAACGAAATTTCTTACAGCAGACCTGCGACAGGAGAGTTAGACGCAGTGTGTATAAATAATTTAGAAAATAAGTAAATTAAATAGACAATATTATCTAAATTAAATCATATAATACATACATATATATCAATAACAGTAAATAAATGTACACATAAATAGATACACTACATAAATTATAAAAATACATATATCTATAATAATAGGTCTTTACCTATGAAATTGTAGTTTTTTAAAACGGGTTGCTTTGAAGTGTTATATCTTTGGATTGACTTAGAATTATAAGTTCAAATAAACTTTATATTAAAGGTACGTTATTCTTTTTTCGAAATTAGGTATTTTTAAGTTTCTTTGTGTTTTGTATTTTCTGTAATATCGCTGTATTTATAACCATTTTTGTATGAAATCTAAGAAAACTCGCATTATTACCCGACTACGGAGGGTTATTGTAATATGAGTTCTACCGTGGAAAAAATGTGTCTCAAGCAGTATGCAATATTGATGGTGTATACGGACTTAAAACTGCTAATGAATGAGATGTCTATTTTTGTTTCAATCACTTTCACGTGGGAAATTTTATCGCACGAATAACTTTTCTTCTCAGGGCGGCTACAAGACAAAGTTTCCAAAACGAAAGCTATTAAACCAAGAACACAGAGTTCTTTTATTAGAAGAAAGTCGTAGGTATACGTCATTGATATTGCTTGCCCTTTAAAATGCATAGTTTCTACGTTAAAACTCTTAATATGAAAAAACATTTTTTTTTCTAGCTTTCATGGTTATAAGTGCGATATTACAGAAAATACAAAACACAAAGAAACCAATAAATACCTAATTTCGAAAAAAGAATAACGTACATTTAATATAAAGTTTATTTGAACTTATAATTCCAAGTCAATCCAAAGATATAACACTTCTAAGCAACCCGTTTTAAAAAACTACAATTTCATAGGTAAAGACCTATTATATAACTATGAGATGGAAGAGAAGAGAGGTAATGTTCTTTGACTAGCTTTTTGAAGACAGATATTTTTTTAACTGATCTTAGCTGGAAGTGAGTTCCATAGTCGTACTGCATGAAAAGACAAGGAGTTGGAATAAAAATGGGTTTTATGGGCTGGGAAATTGAGATAGTATTTAAAGTGGGATCTGCATGGGGCATCGGTAGGGCGAGTAAATGAAAAACGGTCACGCAAGTAGACCGGATAAGCAGGGTTGAATAGGATGTTGTAAAAGAGATATAATACCCGAGTGTTCCTACGAAGACGGATCCACTTGAGATCCTTGCGGAATTGAGAGATATGGTAATATTTTCTTAGGCCACAAACAAAACGAATGCATAAGTTATGCAAGCGCTCAAGCTTATTTAATAGGTCCTCTGTGGCATCTAGGTAGCAGGCATCTGCATAATCGATGAATATATACAATTAGCAGTCTTATCTAGTGTTGCCCAAATGCAAGAACAAGACGAGACTTAGCCAGTCTTGGTCTTGGTCTTGCGCCAATACACCTGGTCTTGGTCTTGGTCTTGGTCTTGCGCTCCCAGTCTTGGTCTTGGTCTTGGTCTTGCAGCAAGAGTCTTGCAAGTCTTGCAATTACCTATTAGTCTATTACTATTTATTAAAGTTTACTTTAAATCTTAGAAAAACGTATTAGAATTGGAACATTGTGAGCTTGAATTAACATAGCCATAGTAAAGATCAAGCAGATTAATAAATAACTGAAGATTTGATAAGAAATTCGAAAAATCAACTGACCTATATGTCGTTTTCCATGGAAGTAACTGTTAATAAACATTTATGATTTATAAGCTTACATTTGCTAAAACATGTAAAAAAACAAATTAATTACAATAACTTGACTGTATTTTAAAGAACAATATTTATCTGTCTAGAAAGAGATTGAACCCTCAACTTATAAGAAATTTAATAAAAGAGTTTTACGATTTATCATTTATTTGAATAAAAAATAAAATACAACACAAATCAACAGCTTTATCATTAGGTTATGATACTTTATATCAATTTTTTTGACCAAGAATTAATACAAAGTAACCATCTGGCTGACTCATCACTTAACCTATTTCTATGTTTTCTAATTACTAATGATGCTTTAGAAAATAACCTCTCAGCAGGTACTGAAGTTGCAGGTATTGAGAGAAAATCACGGGCCATTTTCGATAAAATCGGATACTCTGTCTCATGCGTCCTCCACCAATCTAAAATGTCTTCCGAGCTGGCAGTTCTTTCAGGTTCGTTTTCTCAGGTACTCCTCCAACTCGTCTATCACTAAGCCTTGAAGACAAGATCCAGATGACGTCGAGGGACATTCATAGAGTTTATCAAAGTCTATTACGTCTTCATCTTCATCACATACTTTATTTTCTTTTTCTGGTAATTCCAGAGATTTGTTCAGTGAGTGTAGACTTTTATATTCTTCATAAAGTTCATTGAACTTGCGCAGACTTTCTGTTTTAAGTTGCTTCCCCCACATTGTCAGGTCAAAAGTCTGTGCCTTATGCCTTGGGTCTAAAATTAAAGAAGTACAATAAATCCAGTTGCTCTTCTTGTAATGTTTAAGCATTTTGTCTCGAGCTGCTTGGATAGCTAGAATGAGCCTTTCATCCACTTCAGATCGATTAGGTTTCTCATCTAACTGTTTTACCATGGATTCAATTTTATCTAGCAAGAGATTGAATGATACAATGACTAGCGGTAATGTAACATATTTGTCTCCACCAAGTTTTGTACTTAAAAGTTTAAAGTTTATTAGAAATTTATGTAATTTTTCGAGTACCTGCCATTCATTAGCTGTGATTTGAAAATCATTTAATTCGGTGACAGAACTGCACAATATGTCAATGCCCGCTCTCACTTTTAAACCAAATCCAATCATATCATGTGTGGAATTCCATCTCGTTGGACAGTCAAGAATGGCATTTAGATTTGATGGCACGCCAGCTGCTTCACAAGCAGACTGAAACTTCTTCTTCACTATCTCACTTCTTTTTATTTTACTGGAAATACTGCGTAACTTTGTTACAGATGTACGCGAGTCAGCAATATTTGGTGCAGATTCTTCATCTTCCTCATCCTCAGTTTCGTCTGCATAGTCTTCGTACTGCTGATCTTGCGCGTTAGTGTCAGACTCACAGTGTAATGCTAAGGTCTTTAATAAATCTTGTACACCAAGGTTTAAAATGTGAGCAAAGCACCGGAAATGTTGATTGTCTGAATCAAAGTGTGGCGGCAGCTGTTTGCCCAGTTCATACATAAATTTGGTATTTGCAGTTGCGTTGTCGACCGTGATACCTTGTATTTTATCAATTATGCCATATTCCAATAAACATTCATGGAAAATCGTTGCAATATCTTCCCCAGTATGTCGACCGCGTGATGGTATAAAATCAAGAACTACAGATTGATACTTCCATTCGTTGTCTATATAATGAATAGTAACCCCGTAGTAACTCCTACCAGCAATTGACGTCCACCCATCAATGGTAAAAGACATTTTAGATGATAATTGTTGAAGTCGTTCCTTGAGATTCAATTGGAGCTCTTCAAATCGCTCTTTGACTTTCCTTCTAAGTGTAGACCTTTTAGGAAACACCATATTAGGGCAAATACGTCGAAAATATACTTGTGTAGCTTCGTCATCGAAAAATGAGAAGGGAAGATATTTTTTCACCACCCAATCAACTGTAGCTGTCGTGATGTTGTCACTGCTGTTTTCCGACTGAAACAAAACAATAAATCTTGTGTTATTATTTAAAACATACTAGGTTTGAGCGTATAAGAGGAGGAGGTTTGTTGTTGTTAAATCGAGAAAATCGTTAAATTGATATTTGTTATATTAAGGTTGCACTGTACTGTAATTTACCAAAATAAAGTACTTAGTTGTTACTGGCCGATTAAATGAAAATATGGGTGTGTATAAAAAATATTTAAGACGATAATTACATACTTAATTTGTCGCACCCCTAGATGAAAACACCACTAACTCAAAAATACTTACGTAAGTTAATGGCGTTTTTGAAAGTATCGCATGAATAGCTACGCGGAGTTAAAATTCTTTTAACTGTTAAAAAAAATATTCTTACCTGTCCACTTCTTCCAGCGGTTACTAAAAAGCTTGTGATATCTCCACTTAATTTTGGTTTAACAGGAAGAAATATTTCTGATTCCTTTTTGTGGAAAGATATTAGATGTTTTCTTAAGCCTGAAGTGTTTCTGTTTTTCATTTTTATTTCAATCTTTTTATGTTGGCACAATTTACAGAAGGCAGTTTGGGATGCATGAATTATTTCGAAAAACTCCTCAAATTTGCTTTTGGGTCTTTTAGATCTGTGACTCAAACTCTCGTTACTCGGACTAGAATAATTTGAATCTTCGTCACTCATATTAAATTGTACACGTGATACGTTTTTAGAAAACAACGAGAATTAGTAGAAACAATTATTAAGTTAGACTCGAAGCACAGCTCAATTGGAAATGACTGGAATTAAAATAATTCCTTTATTTATAGTACGTTTCCTTGCTTTCTACCGCGCCGCCTCGCCACGTGCCGGCTCTATGAAAAGGATGCCGCCGCAAATTAAACAATGCCGCGTGCGGCGTACAAACACACACTAAATATTACCTACTTGTACAGACGCGACGCGTGAATAAAATAGAATTAGTGCCAATCACTATTCTTTACATATAAGTGAATGTTTTGGCGTACATCTATACTAATATTATAAAGCTGAAGAGTTCGTTTGTATGTTTGATGACAGAAGTTTTAAAATAAATAAATAAGTCCTGAACGTCACTATACCTCCAAAGTTACTATTCTTCGTGGACGAAGTCGCGGGCACAGCTAGTAAATACTTACTCTCATCATCTCTCTCAGAGATATTCGGGCTGGTAAGTAATACAAAACTCTTATCGCAGGCTTTTTATTTTATTAGTAGGTAAGTACCTACGCTTTTGATATTATTTTATTAGTTTTGTAGAATTTTTTTACACGTTTCAAGTATATTTAAAAGTGGCTACAATATTTATTAAACGGGTGATATTTGAACACTTTTTTGCTATTTTTTCTTGTAAAAACTTAAGAAATATAATGACTAAATGTACAATAATAGTACCTAAGTAATTAGTTTAAAACCATATAAGTAATCAATATTATAATATATACTTACTAGAATGAATTAATATGACATCTACTACCTATCCTTACCATTTTATCCTAATCATAATACTACTTGCGTGATCAGTATAATGTATTCATTTTCATTCTAAGCACTCTGAAACTTATTTATTCTTTGGAACACCTGTAGGTACTCTTAAAAAAATTCGAAATTATTTTGCATGAGTATACCTACGCCCTATGGCGGCAATCAAATAGTGTCACAAATGTTATGATTTCGGCGTGGCGGCAACGATTGTTTTAGATTTCAAAAGAAGCCGCCGGCGCGTGTATCATAACCATGTACTTCCGAAAAGCGGCAAATTTCTTTGAGAAGTAAGTACAAAACCTTTGATGCCGCATTATCAAAGTGCCGATGGTTAAAACATAACTATGCATGCACTCAGTTTGATTTTAATAGATATTTTTTTATTCGCTATGTTTATGGTATTAGTCGTAATGCGCATAGGTCCAGTTTTTCATATTCTTTGATACAGTTTTTTGCGTCTCATAGAATTCCTAAGCGTACCTACCTATACACCGAACTGTTACACCTAACTACTCAGTGAAATAGCGCTAAGTCCTAGCTGCAAGACGCAAGAGTCTTGCAGGCTATGTCTTGTTCTTGCTCAAGTCTTGCACGGTCAGTCTTGGTCTTGGTCTTGCTAAAAATACGCGGTCTTGTTCTTGGTCTTGGTCTTGCAAAAACGCAAGAACAAGACCAAGACTGCAAGACCAAGACTGAATTTGGGCAACACTAGTCTTATCGCAATCCAGGGTTCTACTAGGCAACCTAGGAAATTTTTTGCCGCCTCAGGAAACAACACATGTCCGTGGAAAAGATAAATGCTCCATGTTCGTAATTTATGAGGAAAACCGCAAAGTTCTCTTGAATGTGTATGTATTACTACTAGATATCAACGATATCATCTAGCATTGGAAAGACCTTAAACACGAGTTTTTTTTATTGTAACCTTTATTGGCGTTTTTTAAACTAGTAAAAGTATTCCAATGTGTTACACTGTTTAAAATTTAGACCTACTCTATGTTGTGTCGAATCTCATTGTCTAGATCCAGTAGTTTAGAAAAAGTTTGTTTTATTGTCAATTGCTTTCTGAAATCTAGAAAAGAGGTATATCTGTCTTATTAGACAATAGATTTCTTTCATTCTTGTGTATACATTTTTTTAATCCCTAGTTTTTTATCGTTGTTATCATCAACTTGTCCATGATTTGAATATCCATCATGAACCAAACTTAAATCATTGCCGACGTCCTGCAAACAATTTGCATTAAGACGAGATATAGATTTTTTATCTCGATAAAAAGCAATCACAGGTTGTTCACCTGTCTCTGTCATGAACCAACCTCTTCGCTAATTTCAATCATGCGTATGATTTGGTAGTAGATCCTTAGCAGTTAAAGCGTCTGCTAACGACCGGGAGCTCTGAAGAAGATTTATGCATCCTGCTTATTTACCGTAGTCGGGGATATAAGCCGTTCATGTGTTGATTTTATGATGTTTCCACGTAAACGTAGTGGCGTTTTATCAGACACAGTTGCTGCATTTTTGTTGCTTGCGCTGGTCATGGGTCCAAATCCCGCAGATTACATTTGTTTGAATTGCCTAAAGTTTTAAAATGTGGAAGCAAACAGATTCAGGTTTGAAAAAATAATGCTTCTGATTATTACAATTGCACAAAACGCTCCTAAAGATTATCTCATAAAATCGAGATGTTATCAAAAAGACGATGATAAAATAACCGAAAAAACCACTCGATAACTTAATTCGACCGTAAGATATTACAATCGCAATTTCAATATTAAAATTCCGTGCGGATGTCAATGACACAGTTCACCCTGCGCGTACGCACGTCCTTGTAAGCGCTTTCGCCGAATACTTGTGCCACCACGTTGTACCGTGTTGCGGAAAAGCCAATAACTTCGATACGTGCAATCTCTCTGATTGGTTGTTGCAAATTGTCTTTGTTAAGTATGAAGGTAGTTTGATTTCGAATATGTATTGTTTGTCGTGTGTTATGGAGAAAGTGTTGATAGATGTAAGGGCAGAATTTGTCCTCGTATGCTGATTGAACCCAGAATTCGTTTGTTGAGTTGTATCACGTCCATGAGTTTACTAACCACAGCAGAACTTAAAATTCATAGCTTTTCGCACATACTTGTATATGTATAGTATGTGTATCTTGTATGTGTACTTGTGTGTGTTATAGTCTTCTTAAGGTAGAACTACACTGCGCACACGTGTGCCACGTAGCCGACTTGGGCGAGTCGGTCTCCATACATTTTATATTTCAACTAGACTTGTAGAGCTACATTAGATCCACGCCACGAGACGCTACGCGACGTCGTTCTACGTAAGTACAAATCAGGCGTGGTCCACGTGTGCGTCGTTCTAATGTAGTTCTAGCTTTATTTGGTCTGTTGGATATTATATTTTGTTTTCTGAAGTTATTAGGAGTATGTCTATTTCGCCCAGCTATTTTCCTATTGCCCCGAAATCTTGTTTGAAACACTGAACATAAATACTTAAAACAATTAATTAAATGTCAATAAATGTTTCAACATAATAATCCTTAAAACCATTACCAAATTCTCAATTAATATTATAAACAGATAGTCATTAAATACTTAGCCACACTCTAACGGTCATAACTGACAGGTCGCCGTTATTGCCTGTCACTTGTCAAACACCAAAACATGTGCAAGCAGGATTTGTACAAACCTGTCTGATGAATCGCTAACATTGGACTAATAAGTTGTTGTTATTAATTAATCTTATGATTTCGGTGTTGTTAGGTAAGATGTTGTTTGATGAGATGGAATTGATTGGTAGGTATATGTATCGTGTTTAACCTAATGTGTCTTTGTAAAGACTTTGTCTATAAACGGGTTGGTATTATTAATATAAATGAAGAAATTGTGATCTACGCGATTTGCTCTAATAAGACTTGTGGCAGTAACTCCTAAAAAAAATCTTAAGTATTATATTTTTGTAGAACACCAGCAAATTAAAGATATAGACACAGTTAACAATGCCACAAAAAACTACCTAGATAAAGAAAAGTATAGCCACTCTATCTTAATGCGTTACCAAATAATTCCTGCAAAATAACCCAAAGCTATTGACGTACTCAAATCATCATCTTCCTGCCCTTGTCCCGTGTTATTTGGGGTCGGCGCAACACGTTTTTTTCTTCCATTCTGCCCTGTCACTCGTCATACTATCACTAACTTCCTTTTCTTTCATATCACTCTTCACACAATCCATCCATTTTTTCTTTGGTCTCCCTCTCCCTCTCCATCCATCCACATGTAAACTCATAACTCTTTTAGTAACATGCGTTTCATCTCTCCTCTTCACATGACCATACCAAGACAAACGATTCCCTTTCAACTTTTCAGTCACTGGCGCCACTTTCAAACTTCCCCTAATATACTATTGACGTACTCAAATCTGAATACAAAATTTACTCGTCATTGATTATGCGGTTGCCTGCTACCTGAGTGCCACTGAAGAGGTCTCATCCAACTCTCCTGTCGCAGGTCTGCTGGAAGAAATTTAATTTGAAATAAGCAGTACCTTTGTGCTCTTCTATCAGCTTTTGTTCCTTTCATTTTTAAGTGTTTGTGTGTACATAAATAAATAAATACTGTCCAAAGGCCAGAAGTTTTTGCTCATCGTCACAACTTAGAGCTACTTAAATTCAGTACCATTTGCAAACAAGTTTGACATAATACGTATTACAGTTGATAATCGAGATAGGTAACAGTATTTTTGGCGACAATAATTAGTATTTAAATTATAATCGTTATTGCTATGTTATTCAATAATGTAAGTATGTAATTTTTTATATGTTTCAACTTTCTAATATTTATTGATATTGATAGTAGTTGTTTTGATTTTAATATTAATTATATCTTTTGCGTTAGCAGGACCGTAATAATCACGAGAGCTCTTAATGTTTCTGCTTGTAACGTAACGCTTTATCGATATATGCAGCTATAGTTTTAGTTCCTTCTACTGTAGGTACTAATAGTTAAGCACGTAACCCACATCTCGTTTGTTTATCCAATATAAAATATCTTAAAGACAACACGAATTGCTCACGGCTATAATTAATGCTTTTTTAACAATATAAGTGCAATAGCAATGGGTATAGATAAAAGAGCAAGTGACGATACAAGCCAATTCGTAGTAGCATTGTAAATTCCTAACTACGCCTCTATGTACACGTCATGCTATGAAAACCAGCTGATGTCTATCCCGGTGTCATTGTGCAGTGGGCGTCAGTTGACGTCAGACTCGAAAACAATTAGCGTTTTTGTTAGTTTGTATACAGAGTTACAAATAGTCACAGACTAAAATACCACGTCTGATATCTTCAAAGTGTGTGGGATTCCCTAAATAATACCGCCATCTAGGCGATTTAATCCATTCATTCTAGTTTGCTTGTACTAAATACTATTAAAAATCCTGGTGACTTATCATATAGCATATTGTTTAAACGTCTGTCGCCTTTGGAACTGGAATATTCTGTATGATATGTTTTTCTTTTTTTGAGGTTGAAAATTATCAAATATCCTGTTTTCTTAGTGGAGCGAGAGGGCGTGTCAGAATTTTTCAGATTAAAACAGTCACGTGTTCCTTCAGTTGCACTTTTTCGTTCCAGGGCGACGGTAACTCTTTTTCGAGTAGTACCTGTCTACAGATATCTAACGATGTAATACCCTCAACGTTTAAATCTCAACGTTTGCAATTTTATCATTGAAATGCACTGACAAACAATTCCTTGTTCCTTTTACTGATTAATAGTTAAGTGCAGTGTCATTGGTCAAGGGCAAACTTGAAACGCTGATTTTTTTTGCCTATAAAGAATAAATTTCAACAAATGAAGGCTGTTATCTCAGATTTAAGATTACTGGTAATTTTGCAATTATGCGGTTTTATGCTGAAATGCTGCAAAACAATAGGAAACCTGATCACGAACGAAGTATACATAACAAAAAGATGATTTGACTTCATGTATTAAAGAATACATACTACACATACCTAAGATTACATGAAGATGAACTTGACAACCAAACAATGACCGTATGTTGTAAAGATCATTGATTTATTGCAAATAAATACATTAGATCCGATCCTAATGATAAGTAGGTACTCGTATGTCACTGACTTCGAAACGATTTTCGATGTAAAAGAGTTTGGGCTACGGGATTTTTTGAAAATGGAATACAAAGGTCAGCTAAAGAAATACGGGAGAATACATGAGATCATTTTCTACCTTAATAGAACGGCTTACAAAGTGTGTCTCGCCTGAACTAACTTCTATATTTTCTTAGTTTATTATGTTACATACTACAATTACTTCTTTACTAAGCTGTTCTATGTATATTACCCTGCATGACAAAGGCCCCTTCCCATATATGTGTACATGCGACGAGAAATAAATTACCTCTAGTATCCAAATTTCCCCGCGATCTTATCTATCATCGTCCATCAGTCATGTCTTATTTTATTCACCCTAGGGATGTTTCAATCCAATTTAGTGTCGTTAGCAGGCACCAATCCATTTTTGTTTTTGTTAGAATTTAAGTGTAATCTCTGTCAGAATTGCTGTCCCACTGAACCATTGTCAAAATACGAAATTCGTTACATCAGTTTTTTGTAACCGTCTATTAAGACGTGACCTTTGCTCAATGACTGATTTCTGTCGATTCTTGATTGTATAAAAAAGGATCTTTAAGACAGTTTTTCTGCCTGGAGCTCAGTTTATACTAAACTGGTTTTTAGATCAATAATATTGCATTTTTGATTATTTACAAATCTAAATATTTTTGGTACGGATGTTTCAGGTCTAATCGTCTCACATGTGTGTCATTGTGCGATACAAATACGTCCTTATAATAACTAAATAAATTATAATATTTTATTATTGCTAGCCCGTATTGTCCCCCTCCATTCCTTCCAACGATCACGATTCCTCCCTTTCTCTTTCCAATTCTTAAGGAAGACATCCAGGTCGTCCCGCTATCTCCTTCGTGGTCTCCCGCGGCCCCGTATCGCCGTGTCACCAATCCTGTGTTTTACGGGCCCACAGCTTGTTAGACAGACTGCAGACACATCCTGCCCAGTCCCATATAATTTAGTCAGCTTTTTGAGTTTTGGAGCGCAGTGTAGTGTTTCGAACGTGGTCTGTTAATTTAACACATAGTATGCTGCGCTCCATAACACGTTGGTAGACCTTGAGTTTAGACTTTTGGATGTTAGTCAAAGACCAAGTCTGTGCACCATAGGTCAGAATGGGGAGAATATACATATCCATCAGTTTACGCTTTAGCAACCTAGACAAAGTGCCTTTATGGACCAGTAGCTCATCCAGGCATTTTCTGTTCGGCGTGTTATATCTTTGTCTTGCTTTGCCCGGAAAGAGACTACTTGGCCCAAGTAGATTATTCTTGGACGTACTGTATATTCTGCCCGCCTACGTGTATATTTCATCGTATCATAAAAACATTATTTTTAAACACAAGTTTAAGAAGACTATACCGAGGATAAATATGCAAAATAATTTTGATAAATTTTCCTCATACTTAAATAAACAGGTATCCACTATTTCTAGATTATCCTGTACTAGAAGTCAACATCGTGAATTTTGATGAAGCTAACGATAAATTTTATAATTATTACTTTAACCTCCCAGTTTTACCCTGTAGAAGCTTTCCTCTTAATATTTGGGTCACGGAAATCAAGTTTCGTTAACTGAGAATTTTCAGATGCAACTGAGTGTGTCATGAATACAAATTAAATTGAAAAAAAAAATTGCAATTCTTTTTTAGATTGTAGATAGTCGAGTAGGAACGTGTAGTTCTCTTGTGGAGGATTTGATAAGAATTTAAAAGCTTTTTCTTGTAATACTTGCTTAAAACAAAAGAGTTACCTAAGATCCAAAACTCCCAAAATTCTACCCAGGCATTTATTACGCTTTAAGTGCGTAAACTGTTCAAGAATTTAACAAATACATATACAAATTGCTTTATCTAAATCGTAACTTGCATATATTGATTTTGTAAACTTTACAACTAGGTAGTAAGTAGAACCAATGTAAAAGGGTACGATGGGGCTGACATACTCTGTAAAAGCCCCTAAATAAAAACAGATTAAAAAAAAATGCTTTATAATCGAATGCGCAATTCCTTTATACCTTAACGATCTGTTTTCAAACATCACGATTTGTGTGAACCTCATATTTTCAGGATTGTACTAACAAAGCTGCTAATTTTGTCACTTGTCTGGTTAACTTTACGAATACTAGGTACAAGTACGCAGTAAGAATAACATCATCAAGTTAGACCGGAGAGAAAATGTATTCTTTAAAACACGTACAGCGATTATGTATGCAGATTAGATAGACAGGTTTAGTTACACCAGTACAAATGTACAAGCTTTAGTTCACATTAAATAAAACAATAAGCTGAAATGATTTTGTAATGTTGATCTTTACTGATCGAAAGAAGCATAGTATTATAGAGGAGTAATTATGTCCAAAAATTCAAATGAAGTCAAGGTCGATAGATCATTTCTATTTTTACAATATGTTTCACACAATTAGCAAACGCTACAAAATGCGTTTAACCAACATAACGGGTGTAAGGAAGTGTTTGTTATCCAGCCACGTAGTCTGGTTAGTATCTCAACTGACTAAATTTCATTTTACACCCATAAACTATTTTAATAGATTTCGCTTTCAGCACTTTAGTGTTCTTCCAAATTCGTGAGCTAATAGAATGTTAATTTATTTATTTATTATGAGCCTGTACTGCAGGCCAATGAAAATGTTGATAGATATTCAAATAATACTTCGGTTTTATTTGAATTTTTATCACCACTCGTGTCGAGTTATTCTCTATTTGTAATATTGAAAAAAAAAAAATTGCTTCTAGTGCCAGCAAATTATCAGTATTGTCTTCTATAATTGGATGATCGTTAGATATCTCACGACAACCAATGGCGGTTCCAATGGCGGTTCAAGTTACTCATAATTATATGGATATTATTGCATATTAAATTACCCGTATCTACCTATTATCACGTTATGTCAACCACTGTTACTACGCAAGTTAACGTTAACACGCATATTGAGCAAATGAATCAAAGTAGCGGATTCATTGATAAATGAAAACCAATTATACCTTTTTCAAGTTACCTTTTTGATAATGAATAATGGTTTCATTATGATAACAGCATTAAGATTCTGACGTGTCAATTCTACACACTGCAGTGTATTCTGGTTCTTGTTTTGTCATACTAATGTTATGTTATTATATTGACATTATTCGTTGATGACGTTGTAGCTACAGTTTTTGATAAAGCTGGGGGCGGCATCGCACGCGATACACTCATGTTTTATAAACTGTTTGTCTTCGTCCTTGATCTTGTTGAGTTCTTTTTCTATTATTAATGATTTAATTTATCTTAATTACCTTTGATAACTTGTGTTACTACAGAACTGTTGTATCATTGTGAAGTGTTTGTATATTTTTAACTATATATAGTTCGGTTTCGGTTTTCTCTTGTGTAATTATTTCTAGTCTAATTAAACCTCCTTTATGAAGCATTACGTCTAAAGCGCTCGACAAAATAATAATGATTATATACCAAACATGATCATCAAGAAAATGTTAGGTTTTCCCTATCTAATTCTTGTTTCCACTTCGTCAATACCATCGTTTCCGTGCGGCATTTTATGTATTGTTCCCAGAATTATAATAATTTACAAATTTACTTAAAAAAAAAGCGGGTTTAGTATACATAATAAGGCAGTTGAGTGTTAAAACTGCGTTAGGTAATACTGAGTCACAATCTGTTCATGCGAATGATTTTTGTTCGTTTCCATTGTCAAATCCGGAACTGGGATTGCATTGTAAAGTATGTCGTCGTAATAACCGTGTAACCGAATTTGCCACCAATGTTGCTCTGAATTATTTTGTAACTTTTAAGTTGTTCGATTTATTTGAATGAAATGAATTACGGGAAAACTTTACAAAGAAAGTCTGTTTTCCTCTTTGAAGTATTGCATTTTTACAAAAACTTACAAGAACTCACGTTTTTCGTTTAACCTTTTGAGTAGCGTAATTAGAGACACAATAGAAAAACAATGGCGCGTGAACGCCGGCGTTAATGCGGGGATCAACAGCACTCGCTGTTAACTCGTTTCAGTGACAAATATATTCCACTATTCTTAAATCTTCTCGCATCCAGCGGATTACTGGGGCCTTCACCTCAGGTCATCCTGGTCCAGGTCCACCTTGTTACATATTTCGGTTTCACCTAACGACACTTCTAGAAGGCCTATCCAACAGTAGATGACTTGTGGTGGTCAATATTTTAGATTGATAATTCCCCAATAACAACTAGGCTGTAATCCGTCAACTTCCCGTACCGAACCATACAGTGTTTCTGTACGCGCCATTGATTGCATAAAACAAGTGTAGTGTGCACCGCTGCGCCTGCGCCGTCAACTGGCCCGGTTTCTTTAAGGTGAAGGTTCGATGCCGGCTCAAGCTCAATAACTTATAAGATATAAATGACAAGTGCTAGGATTTATTACCTCACTTTCAGAGTAATGTTGGCGAAATTAATTTTACCATCGGCTGTTTATAATAAAGAAGCGGTACGCCCCGGGTTTGCCTGGGTTCTATATAGCCTATGTCAACTTTTCTAATCGATTCAGTGGTACCAGAGGTTACCCTCTATATAATATTAGTACCCATAGATAAATTTTATTTGTGTATTCTGACCAAAGATGCTTGTTGTTTTGCACTTTATATTAATTTTCTTCTTTTTGGAATAGTTAGCTGTATTTAATTAGGCCGACCCAAGTTGCAAAAAGTCTTGGACGATGATAGGTTAAAGACGGAGTCCGTAATTAATGATGGTTCATTGCTAAAAATCATATTCTTATCCCTATATTTTCATTTCAGGAAGCAACTTTAAAATACCTGTAGTTGCATTTATTGAAGCATAAAAGCTATATCCATCCATGATGCTGAATACCAATAACTTCATTATCTCTGACGTAGTGATTAACAAAGCAGTTTCGTATCATCCTAAAGTTAATTAAAAAACAATCTATAATCCAAAATTGATAACGTCACTACTCACAGATTTACTTTTAAGATGCAAGGCCACGATACATAAGCATTGGGAATTCCGAACTAGGTAATTTACCTTACTCAAGTTCAGCTGTTTTTTTTTGCGAAAACCTCAACTATATAGCTTAGAAAATATGTTCTTAAACCTTCTATTATACGTGAGATAGGGGTAATAAAGACTAGCCAGTAATATGAGCCGTGATTGTATCGAGAGACTCTATTAAATTGATATTTGAGACAGCAGCCAGAAGTACCTACTTATTAATCAGTGATAGTTTATTATTATGCTTCATTGCTCTACTTTTGTTTCCTAATCTTTGATGCTTTTGAAAAGTGGTCCCAATTTTATCAGCTATTATTATTTTATTGTTACTTGCTTTTGCTTTACATTACTTGTCATATTTTATGAATCAACTTTGCTAATATGATTTGTCCAATGAAGTCATTTATGACTGAACGACTCGCAACTGACATCAAAACAGATGTAGTTGAAGAGGTCAACACTAAACCTGTACCCGTCATACGCAACACTGGTCTCATTCTTACATCTATCACTCAGAGTGCCGAGGAAAGATATTAAAACAATCTCGGCAAACTTGCATGGTAACCTGTTGCCCCTGACGGGTTTGGGACCGTCAGTAACATATTGCGAGCGAGAGCCCCAAATGACTCCACTTTCGACGACCTTGGTCATAGTACTGTCCCCGATTTGCACCGATCTCTTGCGCAAGACTTGTTTGCGCACAATTAGACTGATGGCGATTTGATACCTCCGAACAAATTGACCAGTTTCATCAATGAATGGACACATTTGTATAAAACAACAATTGACACTTTAGTTTGCTATATCGTTACATTGTTGATTTTTAAGAACATTCGTAACTACAAATCAAGCGTTATTGTCTGCATTGAATACATTCTTGATTTTAGCTTATAAATGATTATAATTCTGTAGCTTTTTGTGCAATTCTGGTGTTTTATCTAGGAAATAAAACATTGTGTTATTGCACACTACATTAAACACAAAATATGTAATAAAATGACAGCAATTAAGATAATTAAAGTTCATAAAATTTTGATTACCATGTAATTCATCATTAAAATGCCATCAATGGATGTCTGATGGTTTCATTTCGTTCTCAAAGAATTCCGCGGACATTCATTCATTAATTAAGCCATATAAACAAATGATAAAGGTCGTTTTGTTCGTGGTTTCGTATTAACAGTTTTTCTTTATTTATTTTGGGAATAATCAAGGCTAAACAATTCATGTCTTTTATTCTCTGTAATCAATCAATCGTTACTTCTTTAGTAAACTCGTCCCGAAATTGATAAAGCTCTACAAAGCTTCATCATTCATTCGTCATCATCGTCATTATATCTTTATATATATATAACTCTTCTGAACGTGCGTTTGTCACCTAACTCCTTCTAAGCATATTATATTTAATATATTCGAGTGGGTCTGCTAAATTGAGAACCCGATTGGTTCTCAATTTCTTTCTGTTGAAATTCCAGCTTTCGGGCAGGACAACGTCTGTCGGGACCACTAGTAAATATATAAAAATAAATTCACATTTCCCAAAATTTCAGTAAACTACAACTAACCTTCGCGCGTTTAACAGTTCATAGCTAAGACAGGACATCGTCTGTCGGACCAGCTAGTATTTAATAAATGTCCAAAGCCACATTTCTAACTATCTAGAACCTGGGGATCTTTAAGTCAATAATGAATAGGTTACTTCTAGGCAACCGCGCTCCATCGTCGACCATATCTTTGCTTTCCATCAGGTGAGATAGTAGTCAAGCGCGAGTCTATCTAGAATTTAAAAAAATCTTTTAATTTTCTTTAAACAGTACACATTAACCTCTTGCTTCAATCAACACAACCTGATATGGTTTGACCTTTCCATCCTTATCAATATCAGATCTAGTTTCGTCTCCAGTAACAGTGCTAACTTCACGTTCACCTTCATCTGCAAAAGCTATTGTTTCTTAAAGATGTAACAAAATTAATAAGTAATCTATGCATCGTCCGTGTCTTGAATACTAAACAGTCACTGTATCCTTGGTATTGTTAACGGGTAAATTAGTTCCGGCGTAATGATTCCCTTCCATTCTTAGTTTTATTTATGATACTTATGATTTATTGGTCTTCTAGAAAAGTATATTACATCATTGATGAGACCACCCTATATATTCACTTCTAGAATTTTTATTTACGCAAGCTGAATTTTACTAATGAGCTTGGATATGTCACCGTAAAATTGCAGACTCCGTATGATTGTAATAAATCTTTATTAGATTATCATCATCATCTTCCTGCCCTTGTCCCGTTTTATTTGGTCTAATCTTTATTAGGTTATGATTCCTGATATATATTACGAAAAAATCGTTTTGTTTACGATAACACATCCAAATCATTAGTTTCCAACATAACTGTGTCTTATTTAGAAAAAGTAGTTTACAATATCTCGCGATATTTTACAATCTTATGGTATTTGCAATTTTCTGGTAACAGATATATAGTACCTACTTATATTTATTTATTTATTATATTCTTTATTGTACACCACATAAACAAAAATACAGGACAAACATAATTAAAAATAAGTGTACAATGGGCGGTCTTATCGCACAGGGCAATTTCTTACAGACAACCTTTGGATGGACTGAAACTTATATTTATTGTATAACTTTATTATGTGAATAATTTTATTAATATTCAACAAGGTCCTTAATTTTCCCGTATGTTGTTATTTATTAGAATTTTAACTTAATTAAAGATACTGTCTAAAGGTGTATAATGCGTGTGTTTTTTGTCCAAAATCAGCGGATTTAATTTCTTACTTTCTGAAAAATCAATATCCTTGATTCCAACGATGCAGTTTTAGTATTCCTCAAGATCGGCCCTGAAGCTTATTTGAGTATTCTTCCCTACTCCTCATTGTTTTAAATTTAGCCATCCACACCCAATAGAAAAAGTCTTGTATATTATGAGGGTGGCTACCACTAGGTATAGCAGTGTTGTCCTTTACTTTAATGAGTAAAGAATGATTAACTAATCTTTCACCGAGAGTGATTATAGTAATATAGATCACGACCATTCATTGTGATTTTAATGATGCCCATGTTCAGGAGATCTAGTCCATAGTCTAATAAGGATAGAAAATTAGCATGGAACAAATCGTAGAACCTGTCACTGTATAAATATCATGATCATTAACAGCTTATTATCACTGCTATATAAAGATAATTACAAAAGAACTCAGACTTTTACTCGTGATTGTGGACTACCGTGAAGTAATTAATTAATAACTACAAGTTCAGGTTTTGATAACGCAATACAAATATTGGAACCCTTGCCAATCAAAGATGCTGAACACATTGCTGTAACGAATAAACTCTTTGTTAATTTATTATACCTGAAGGAACTGTGTGAAGTTACCAGTTTCTTATAAAAATATGATTCGATATGTTCAGCTGTGTATTTCGTCTGGTTCCTAGTTCTTCTAGTCTTGGGCATGTAATGATAGACGTGTAGACTTCACTTAATAGGTTACAGCCTTTGATAATAAACCTAGGCTAAAGGCTGTGAGGTGTGGATTCAGTGTAGTTGCTAGCGCACAGACCACAGGAAAAGGAAACGGCGAACGTTAGAGTTTGCCACTATCTAAAACTGTATAGATAAAGATCATCGTCAGAATTATCATGCCAATCAACAGTTTTCTACTGCTAGACTTGGGCCACCTAGGGACGACAATAAATTGTACAAATCGAATACTTCTAACGCTTTAAGCAGGGGTATGTGATATCCTGCCAGAGCTATAGGATTCCTTAGGATATAAAATAAGGAAAACGATAGCCTGAGCGTATGCACTCCTCAATTGATGATTTCCCATAAAAAAGGGGTTATGTGATGTACTGCTAGACAAAAAAACCAGCTAAGACGCATGGAAGAAACTTAATTGACACGGAAACCAAGATCAACGCTTAAATCCAAACAATAAACAGTAAATGGAGCGATAAGCTTTGTTTTTACACAAATAATTGTTTGACGTAAGGTCAGGCCGGCCTTACCAGTTTTTATTATAATTTTCAGACTTTTCAATAGTCAAGGATGGGTCTTTACTCTAAAAATTTACCAACTATTGTTGTAGACTTATTTTTACTGTCTTCAAGGTCGTCGTAGATAATGTTAGACTTGTATAGATCAGTTCTAGTAATTAGTTTGAGGTTGTATCAATAGAAGAACGCTGATTTACAGTTAATTGGTAAGCTTTCCGTATACGTTGAGAGTCATGAGAGTAATTGATTTTATGCTTTTAATGGGGAGTGGTGCTTCGTTATTTAATTTCTGGCCTTGATCATAACGCTCTTCTATGTTTGCATCGTTCAAATTACTTATATCCTTCATTAACCACCTGCTCTTTTTTTATATGCGGATATCACCAAGTAACTTTTTTCACTCTATGTGGCGAGAGTTTCATAATTTTACTGACTAAAAGCCAACCATGTTCCTTCAGTTGCACTTTGCGTTCCAGGGTCACGGTGACTCTTCCGAAAGATCCTGCAGTTTACCAACCAACTTCTTTAGCTATGTTAAGAAAAGCATTGTCTTCATTAAATCGTTAGCAGTAGTATTATTTTTTATTAGATATACATTCTTACTTCATCCCTTAAAATTTCTTAAAGATTGTCTAATATACTTTCCTTTTCATATCAACTCAGCTCCGTCCTACCCAAGTCATACCATAAAACAAAACTGCCGCACCGAACCGTCTAGCAACGCAACACGTGCAGGCCATGTAATGATATATGGGTTATTGTTCATATGACCTTCGAACGAGCATCAGATGGTTCTGGACCTTTTCCTCGTTCGTCACTCTTATTGATCAGCCGTCCAAAGTCTTTAGGTATCCAAATTAAGCTTTATCAATGGGTGTTATTGTTTATGGAAACAAGTTATTAAACAATGCTTATTTTTATTTTAAAGATGAACCGACTAATATTCGTAGCAAAGTCAAATACTGCCATTAATCGATCTCGATAATGTTAATTAGAATTATGATTAAACATAAGTTTGAGAAATTGCTAAGGACGATTCACAGAGCAAAAAAAAAACGTGAATATGCCTTCAAAAGTTTCGGCTACCACTAACAACGTTCCATGATCCATAAATAACTCCAAAACAATTTCTTTGAAACTTACATAACTATTGGAAATCTCCGCCTGGCAACCATGGCATCTTGACTTCATCGCTTCGTCGTAGCGTCGTTACTTCAGTTACCTGTCAGTCAGATATGTGATAGATCACTGCAATCTGGCAGCCTCACAGAGATAAGATAACAAATACATAGTTTATATAAATATCGTTACAACATTAATATACTTTTTACTTTATCTTAAATTAAGATGAAACTGGGTATATTTGAGAAGATAATGAGTGTAGGCGAACTCAGTTCTGTTGTTTCAAAGCTTATTTCAATTTCAATCTTAGGGGTTGTTTTGTTCCATCTGCCAATAGTCCACCAAAGAGCTAGTACGGCGCACAACATACAATCAATAGTTAGATAAACACGTAACGAAAAAAAAGAACAAAAATAAAATTGTGTGCCTTACGGCTGCCCCAAAATAGGTCTAGTTCAGCATAAATGCCAGACATTCAGTGCCTGACGCTGGTTCGGTGACTGAAGGAACACATAATTATGTGTTTTAGTCAGCAAAAGTTTGACATTCCCTTACGCTCTGGATGGAGCAATTAATGAGTGATTTGATGATTTCCCACGCAAAAATGCAAAAATAGGACTTGCACCATCGATGAGCGAAAGAAGTAAGGAGAGTTTTTAGTATGGACGAAAAACTAAGAGAATAGCCAAAAATAAAAGGGATTCAAACTGCGATTACAACTGAAAGGGACAGTATCGCCAAACATAAATAGGTAGTTCGGGATAAAACCAGGTGAATGATGGTGACGACGTCAACGAACCCCTAATTCTTAGCTTGAAATATGAAAGCTTATAACTATAATATGGATCATTAGGTACGTCTGGTAAGTTGTAAACGGAAAAATAAGATTAACATTCCTTACCATTAAAAAGTTTACAATATTAAGAAACTTACTTTTGAAGTTCCTAAAGCAATATTTTATATGAATCTGCAGTAAGCAAATATTTATTAGTTTATTATTTGGTAATATACCTATTTATGTATTATATGTATTTTATTATCTTTTTATGTTGTTATACATTGACAGCCCCAAATCTTTTCCTTTCGTTTCAGTCCATCCAAAGGTTGTCTGGTAGAAATTGCCCTGTGCAATAAGACCGCCTAAATTGTACACTTATTTTTTATAAATGTCTGTCCTGTAGTAAGTTAAGGTGTGCAATAAAGTAATAAATAAATAAATAAGCGGTAGATGGGTATAATATTGTAGCTGTGATAGGCGCCAAACTGTTATGACCCTACCCTCTAAACTAGGCGGTAACCTGTATCTCAAGGGGTGGTGGCGGACGTGAAGTCGAAGCCAGATAAAAAGTAGTCCAAAAATCAAATGTTAAATATTATCAAAATCATCATAAACAGAGTTACTTTCTCATTTATAATATTAGTGTGAATTTAGTTGTAAACGTGCACACAAGTTACTATTTCGTAAACATTGAAGGCTTAACATCTCTTCGTGAATTACCTTATCACGAACTGTGCAATCTCTACGAATTGTCTTAAAAACCAGTTGACAGTCTGAAATGTCTGACCTAAATGTGTATAAGATTAAATTCATTTTGACTGATTACAAATCTTTCGAGTTCTCTTTGAATGATAACTGCATCTGTGTCGAGGGAAATACTAAAAATATCACGAAGTTGTATGCAACTAAATAATTCATTACATTTACTACCTACTATTTTTTCCTTAATCCATCACTTATCATGACCTGTTTTCTAAAACAAATTACGTGGAATAAGGAATAAATATATCATAGTTATAAACAGTAGATGTGTCCGCCATTTTTGTCATAGTAACCGCTGCAAACGATTTTACCCTTTACCAATGACGTACGAATGTGATTCGTCTCCAAAATCTTAACTAGTACAATACTTTATTTTATTTTATTTGATATAAACTAGTGCTGGACAGCGATCCCACCTAATGGTAAGCAGTGATGCAATCGTTGATGGTGATGCGCACTAGTTTGTTAAGAGCTTATTCACTTTAGTCTTGAAGACACCCAAATTATAATCGGATGGGAAGACCTTAGCAGGCAAACTAGGTTTTGCAAAAGACTTGACTTGACAAGATTGACGGTTTTGATAGTTTCCTAGCTACCAGAAACGTCTCTGTGTTGCAAGGGAGACCGTACATGTGGCGCACGGCTAAACGATTCAGTTGGACCACCTGTGGATCCTACCACGAGCTCTTAAAGCGATCCATTTGTCGACATAAACTGAACTGTTAAAGAAATGGAGCTATATAGCGGGTATAGCTCCATCCCTTTCTTGCTCGCATGCTTGACATTTTAACACGTCTTGGTAAAGCCCCTGACGATTCTCGTTGGTATAGTGTGTTACTGTTTGAGATTTTGCTATTCTACTTTTAGAAATGAAATGAATCGTAAGCGGTATTTCCCCTGCATCTGGAGTATCTAGAACATGGCAGCGAGTTCAAGCTAGCAGCAATTTTTTTTATAAATTGTTTTCTTTTTAACCGACTTCAAAAAAAAGGAGGAGGTTATTTCAATATTGTTCGTGTTGTTTGTTGCTCTGATGTATGTTGATGCATAAATATTTCCTTATGCTTATTTTTACTTTTATATTATTATGTATATGTGAAATGTGCTGATGCATAATGAACAATAAATGCATTGTGTCCTGGGACTATCAAAGTTATAGAAGAATGTCGGGGATAAGGGTTAAAAAATCCAATCAGAACAATGTTTAAGAGAAAATATTTATAAACATACATTTGTATCTAACCCAATAAATTATAAAGATAGTGGAACTTCATAAGAAGATGCGAACAATATGGCACAAGGCAAATATTATTTACCTGAGGAGACGGCGCCGTCGCAACTGACGTCATTACACGATTCATTTACTATTGGACGGTGGGAATGTAAAAAGTTGTAGAAGTCCCACTCCATAAATCTTTACAATAGTTGTATTGTTATGCAATAAATTTGACCTGTTTGAAAGTATAATTCTGCTGTATCAAGATGTACGGCTAACTTTCCAACAAGATTAATGAGATAACACACTAGCCCAACAAGTCAGCTGAATTACTTCAAGAAGATTAAAATTTGCATCACTGATCATTATCTGCTTAGCCTTTTTCTCAACTATGTTGGAGTCGGTTTCCAGTCTAACCAGATCGACGAAAAAACGACGGGTTATCTTAATCTTGCTAGAGGTAACAGAATGTTTGCTTGAAATTCTCTACAGTGTCTTACCATCAAAATTCTTCTTCCTTTTGAATTAACCTTTTATCAAATTCATAAAAATGTGTAAGATACTTAAGATTTTAAAGCTCAGATAAATTTTTCTTATGTTTTCTGTCGATTGCATTGTAGTAACGCAAAAATACTAGGAAAAATAACTACCTATTTATTATCTTATTATTCTATATGAACTGTCTTGCATTGTTAAAAGACCGTTTCATCATTTGCATCTGTAGTAGAGTAGTTTTCATTTCTGTCTTCGATTTCGTGAGTTCAGTCACAATTTTCTGCTACCCAACTATTTTAGAGGTTTTAGTCTAGCCAGATATAAAATCTTTTTCGAAAGGAAATCCTATTCTTAAATCGATGAATTCAATGCTTTCGAATCCCGACCAATTCCTTTACATAATATAAATATTGACCTAAACTGTGGCTGACCTTGTAATCTAGTACTATCTTGTTTTACACAGTTACACATCCCTATTATTGTTTACCTAAACAAATAACTAACTGATATTGTACTCTAATATTATTACTTCCTCAAACCAAACAAGTTGACAAGCCCTGTAAATATTTTCGTTATCATTTATAGCTTCTCTTGATTTACACGTAGGCACTTCAGTACATGCATTAAGAACTATACAGTTGCTGAATACTTGAAACAGTAGTTTTGATACTAGTTTCGAAGGATCCACGATTTCTGAATTCATTATTATAGGAATTCTGGGAGGTCAAGTTATAAGAACCCAACTTGAGACATAAGCTAATCATTCTCGCCTTGCAAACTTTTGCAAAGGTTCATAAATAGGTCCGTCATTATTAGAAAATGATGACAAACTGTGACGAGATAGATTTAAAAAAGACAAGATTACTACATCACAATGACGACCAACCAGTATGTAAGCACCGAAATGAACCTACACACGTTATTTACGGTGTACCTGAAGCAATGTCCACTGTTTTCGAAGTTACTTCACGGCACACACATACAAACACCTGTTTGACATTATCTTAACACTACAATGGCAGCGTGAGGTACCGTTTCACGTCCTTATGCCACAAACGTGACTTAGTTTAAAAGGTTGTATTTTTGCTACAGACTTCTTATGTCATGAAATGTTTAAAAAATTCTTTTGAATACGTGATTGGTTGTCTAATTTAAGAAATAAAGTACGAGTATTCAAGCATATTCGACTCTGTATGTATTAAATTTTTAAATATTCTTAAGTATTTGCTAATTGCATGTTAGTAAGAAATTTAAAAGAGACCTTGATCTCTGCATTTTTTGCTGTGTTTCGTCTAAGGGTAGTCAGTTAGGAAACACCGGCCTCATCTAGTTCAAATTGACATATCGGTGCTGTTAACCCTTTTGTAATAAACTGACGGTTTTAAATCTAATTCAAATTCAAATTAAAGCATCGTTTTAAAGTATGGACATAAAATTCAAAGACGTGTATCCAATACACAAGTTACCAGCTAATAATATCATTAAATACATCTGCCAACCTCAACCCCAATCCTTGATTTCTTCACTTGTGACATACAGACTTACAAATTAGAAACACACGACGCAAAAACGCTTTTCGTATTTATTGCTAACCGATTCCATCACGATTTTCATGATTTTTGTATTTGAACATGGAATACAATGAATGAATTTCTCTCCGGGTTAAAGCATAGCCCAAACGTATATAAAGAATTTTCAGATTTCATAGTCCCAACTATGACTATGCCACCTTTTTTAATAAATTTTTGATGTACACGTTAAAACCTGCTAAGAGTGCCAAGTGATGTGGCCAGAGCTACAAGCCTATTGATTATGTGGTATACCAAGTGACTTTATAAGTACCTAGGTATCGGCGATTAGAGAAATATAAATAATTTTGGAATCATAGATATAAGAAAATTTCTACGATAACATCACAACGTTAAGTGTAATTAGAAGCACTTATGTAGCAGATAACCTAAAAATATCAACAATCATCAACAAATTGAATGATAACGATCAGGATTATCATGATTTTTTATTAACATTATAAATGTGGGTGAAGTTTCATTTATCGTTGCGCCATCGGCAATTGAACTCCGTTACGTGTTCTATAATATTAGTGGAACTTAATTTACGTTGCATAAACTGGACTATATACTGAAAATATGTTAAACACTTATCATAAAAAATATACTTATAAATGAATCCTTTATCCTTATGGATAAAGGTCCAAAGACAATATAAAGGCTTGTATCATCATCATCATAATCGTCATCATCATTTCAGCCGAAAGACGTCCACTGTTGAACATAGGCCTCCCTCAAGTGTCGCCACAACTACCGGTCTTGTGCGTCTCGCATCCATCGGATTCCCGCGACCCTCACCAGGTCATCGGTCCACCTTGTGGGAGGCTTTCCAACGCTGCGTCTTCCGGTACGTGGTCGCCACTCCAGAACCTTTCGTCCCCATCGACCATCTGTTCTGCGTGCAATGTACCCTGCCCATTGCCACTTAAGTATGGCGATTCTTCGAGCTATATCGGTAACCTTGGTTCTCCTGCGGATATCTTCATTTCTGATGTGATCACGCAGGGAAACTCAGAGCATAGCCCTTTCCATTGCCCTTTGGGTGATTTTAAGTGTTCTTATGAGGCCCACTGTAAGCGACCACGTTTCGGAGCCATATGTCATCACTGGCAACACGCACTGGTCATAGACTTTCGTCTTGAGACACTGGTATATTGGACGAGAAGATACCGTGCAGCTTCCCGAACGCTGCCCGACCGAGTCGAATTCGACGATTGACCTCTTTCTCGAAGTTAGACCTACCCAACTGGACCGTCTGTTCCAGGTAAACGTAGTCGTCCACAACTTCGAGTGTAGGGTCTCCGATCTTGATAGGAGTGGGTGCTACATGGATATTAATCATGACTTTAGTTTTGTCCATGTTCATTTTAAGTCCCACTCTTTCGGAAGCTCTACTGAGGTCACCGAGTATTGTACTGAGCTCCTCCGTAGTCTCAGCCATGACTACTATGTCGTCGGCAAACCAAAGATGAGTGATGTATTTGCGATTGACATTAATGCGCCCTCTCCATTCAAGAACCTTGAACCATACCTTTTCTAGAACAAGGAGAAGCTACCTGTTTAATTTAGAAGATCTGACACCCCTAACTGCGATCTACTCGCAGGCTCGCAGCGCGGTCTCACGCGAGCTTCTCCGCAAATAACTCACTATTGTGCAGTACGTTAATATTCATGAGCGACGGATAAGGACAACTAATTACCGTAACATCGCGCTACTTATTCAATTTAATGAGAATGGTTTTTTTGGAACACTCGTTTGAGATCTTCTGGTTGATTTAGGGGAGTATATTGAAAACTGGTGAGATAAGAAAACTGATTTAGGTGTCAAGCTCAACTTAAAAGTCATTTTAGAAACAAGTGATACAAAGCAAGCTGTTAAAAGAAACATTAAACTAATATGTAGATATGTTTTGACGAACACGAAAAAGAAGATCATGAAGATGGCTGCAATTGAGACAAGTACTATAAATAAAGCTTTCACTGAAGCTCTAATGAATCATTCTGATGCTAATGAAACAAATAACATGATTATTTAACAGTTTGTTGTTTACTTTAAATAATGTTACGTAGATCTGTTTCCGTGCGAATCCGGCGCCTATTATCAAATACTTACAAAACATTCAAGATATGACACTGACAAGAAAAATCTTAATTCCCCAAGCATTACTGTTGACACACGAAGACCTTGACTGGTTCAACAATTCCATTACTTATATTATTATACTATTATGTGCTTCATACCGATTTACTTTTATATCTTTGTAATCTTATTACGTGATTACAGCTATAATTATATTTTTGATAAGCATTTGTTTTTCCTATGTTTTTTGTTTTCTATTTTGATTTAGAAAGAAACATTCAATGAGTAGCGATGAGATCTATGTTCCAGGAATGATAAAAGTTTACTAAAAGTAGTATAGAATATCTCAATTTAAAACCGCACATACATAAATTAAATAAAAGAAGCTACAAAAGTAGTTTCTGTTTTGGAAAAAAGATACTGCTTCGACAATTCAAATACAAACAAATGCCGAACAGCTACAGGCTAAAACGAAAACGAAATTCCTTCAATACACGATAAGAATAATTACCTAACACGCGTCGTAATTTAAGAAACAGAGTGTACCGTATTATTTAACTTAAATGTTTATTTGTACGTTCGACTCCGGATGGATAAACTGCGGAACACAGTATTACAACGAGCAACCTTGATGATCTAAAACTATTGCCGCGACCACCTCATTAACACTTCATAGATCCGAACCTCAAAATATAATCATCTGAAGTATTTACACGAACTGTTGAATAATGACATGGATAAAACTCTTCGTATAAAGAAAATCTGATAAAAACGTTTAACAAGTCAGTTAATTCCCGAACAATAGTCAAACTACCGACCTCTGAGTAGAATCCTCATTCAAAAATCTAAACTCCAATTTCAAATGTTTGTAGAGACGTGCGTCGGCGCGCACTGCATGTCCTCGACTAGCGATACCTGTGGTTTATCACAGCGTTGACTTTTATTTGTGTTTTTTTACGCGATAATGGCAACGCCGTAATCAGTCCCACTCGGGTTTCAAGCGTGGATTGACGTAGCGCATCTCTATGCCCATTCACTAGTGTTGTTATTTCAATACACAGACTATTTTACGCGAGTGAGTTTTTATACCGTGCGGCTGAACTGAAAAGTTATCGACTGGGGTCGATCGTGGTATACTGAATGGTACACAACTTAGAGATTTTAACTCATGAATCAAGCTTATAGTAAAATTTAAAGGATTTGTTGTAATTGTAAGTAGTAAGAGTATTTAGTGGAAATACTATCGAATTGGCACGTGGCTCAGTTGATTATTTACGCTTTTCATATTTGATTCACTATAGTATTATACAATTAAGTATGAATAATGCCATACTAGAAGTATTTATACACATTTCATTATTTTATTTAAAAAAATCGTGTTTACTCTTCAAATGAATTTGCTAGCTTTGAAGGCTCATGATGAAATTATAAAACCGTAGAAAAATAATTCATATTTTTATTAAACAATATATTTACTAAAAGAAACGTATGTAGGTACTGCTGTTATTATTTTTATCACAGTTTTCTACATATAACAAGATTAATATAGACCTAAGTGACCGTAACAGTTTTTCACGCACCAACACGTAATCACGTGTTTGCGTGTTCTGTCACGGTATTTTGTCCAACCCAAAAGTTTAGACCGTAGATTTATGACTGAAATAGTAGGTAAGCAAGTGACATACAGTTCTATTGAAACACTGTCGAGCAGTTTTAGCAACGGAGCAAAAATGGCTCCAGCTGCTTTTGATACTCATCTTATATATACGCGGCATATAGATCATACTTTAAAAAAAATGATTAGATATAATAAATAAATCATACTGATTGTAAAATAACTCCACAGAAATATTTATTTATATTATAATTCATGTACACACAAATATACAGAAGAAGATAGGTATCTTAATATAAAAGTTTGTACAAAGGTACTGCTTATTTCAAAAAGAAATTTCTTCCAGCAGACCTGCTAAAGGAGAGATTAGAAGAGATGTAGACTATAGTGTGTAGAAAATAAGCAAAGAAGAGTTTGTGAAATCTTAAATTAAATATCTTAGAAATAAGAATTGAAGATATCAGAAATGATAAATTGAAGATCAGCTTTCCTATTTTTATTGTTATAAATGTTCAGGAAAATCTAACCGAAAATTACCGACATAACTGGAAGCCGCCGAACTTAAGTGGCGGTGGGCAGGGCATATTGCTCGCAGAAAAGGTGGTCGTCACTTAGGGGAAGCCTGACTTTAGACATCTTTGGTCTGAAGTGATGATGATGGTAAGAGTTGGAACATAACCCTGAAATGACTAAGATGTGTTAACGTAACTGTTGTTTCTAATATAAAAGTTACCGAAGATCTACTTTCCATTATTCTTGATATCATATTCCACCTACCTACACCAAGTATTGAGAATGAGCTTGTAGATAGTTTAGACACTTTCAAATTATATGTCGGATTTCAAACATATATTGAACTGAAACCTACGAAGATTTCGATCAGGTAGATTATAGTGTCAAGATTATTATATTCCTTCATGTTCATCTATCTTTTTATCTAACAAGAAGGAGATATAGTTCTACGTTAGAAGACTGTAGTGGTACACTTTACAGCTCTTATTATAGTATTTCCTGTTTCAGTAACCTACCATAGTTTTATTGTCAAGATTTGTATCATAAAGTCTGTTTGTCATTATAATAACAGGTGCGAGTCGGACTCACGCACGAAGGGTTCCGTACCATTATCAATACAAATTTTTTTTACACACTTTATTTTATTCTGTTTTTAGTATTTGTTGTTATAGCCGCCACAGAAATTTTCACAGATGAAATACATCATCTGTAAAAATTTCAACTGTCTATTGACAGACAGACTAACAGTGGAGTTTAAGTCATAAGGTCCCATTTTAAACCTTTGGGTACGGAACCCTAAAAATCAGTGCTTTTATGAGCTCCATTGTGGTTATTTCTCAAATGAAGACGGCAATTTGAGAAATATCTATTTGTAAAACAATTTAAGAATTCAATGACGACAAAATCTGCAATTTCTATTATTTGTGAAAAATTATTAATTAATGAGTGGATTACAACACATTTTAAAACCTTTACTAAATACGAGCTTCCTAACCATATCTTCAGATAATCAAATCATGAATTTATCAAGGAAACGCATGCAATTACCCATGAGTCACTATAAAACGTAGTAATCAATGAAAAGATACAGCATATAACCTAATTATTAATGACCAAACAGATCATAATCTCGGGTAATGTGCTAAATCGTGATGATAATTTCGCTATCCTGATGACGTCAGAGTTGTACAACATAATTTATGTTTACTATTACGTGGCTGTTGGCAACGCCTTTCATATCATATGCCACTTTATCGTCATAGACATCTTGTTCTTTTGGTGACGTCGTCAAACGTAAGAATCTGTCGTTTTTTATCTATCTTTGCTCACTATCCTAACTTATTGTAATATTTATTCTTCTCTTTTGATCTCTCGACATAAAGTAGTACAACAACACCCAAGAATATCATTAGTTTTTGCAAACGCATCAGTCCTTCATCGTCATCTACAACCTTACTTCGCCCACTGCTGAACTACCTCTTTTTTTTTTGTGCTGATTCTCACTTTTCTGTGCCAGTCTCATCTAGGTTCTTCCCGCGATGGCAACATCTGCTCATCTCGCATCCAAACGACCAATTTTTCTGCTTCCAGTACTTGGACGCTACTCAGTCACTGTCTTACTCGTTCTATCATCCGCGCTCTGCTAGGTGTCCCGCCTACCTCCTTTTTTGACTGGCCTGTTGGTATTGTGGTTAGTGGCCCTGACTGTTATGCCGGAGGTCGTGGGTTCGATTCCCACCCAAGGCAAATGTTTGTGTGATGAGCACGATCATTTGTTCTGTGTCTGGGTGTAATTAATCTATAGTATTCATTTATTTAGAAATTATTAAGCATGTTTATCAGTTGTCTAGTACCCATAGCACAAGCTTTGCTTAGTTTGGGCAAAGCTGTGGAATATTATGTTATTATCATATATTTGAGTTCCATTATTCGTTTTTCTATGTCGAAAATCTTCATATGTCTTTGAACCTCAACGTTTGGAACTCGGTTTATTAGAGATATGCCGAGCATGAAACGCTCTATAGCTTATATTATATATGCAACTTTCAGCTAAAGCCTAGCCTCCTGTGTGAGCCTCCAAGTCTCAAAACAGTATGTTAGTGTGCAGAACACACTGGTTCTCCTTCGCTCGTTACATATTATCTGATTCTAAGGATTCTGTTTGTTCTTCTCAATAAATCTTTAAAACAGCCTATCACAGTACATTGATATAAATGACGAAGACCAGTCCCAAATTTAAGAAGAAAGGATGAATATAACTTCTAAGTAAATAGTTACAAAATCATCATCATCTATAGTGTCTTTAGCTTCTTAAAGTTTTTCTCCAAACTTGTCCGCTTTCATGGTTGTCTGCTCATCATCGTGTAATTAATTGCGACCTTTAAAGTCTTTCGTTTCACGTACGTTAATGAGGGTTACCTAGATGAAGTGTTTCTTAGTAATTTATTTCTTGAACGGGAAAAATAAAATATAGTTAGATTCTATTTAGGTCGTCAGAGGTGTATAAGAAAGGTGAATTTAATTTGGTTGGTTAGAACTCTTAACATGTTTTCAGGCTATTTGAAAAACAATCAAAGAACAATTAGTGAATTCTTTATGATCGTGTCATTATGTATCTAATCAAATGCCCGATTAGGTGATCAAAATTCGTGAAGCTTTTCATTCATTAGAATAATTTCTGATTTTTAACGTTTCTGTATATTTTTTGCAAACCTTTTTAGTAAGTTGAACAAAACCATGCGTTTTAGCAATAGCCTATGTGAATGTATTAGCATAGAAGTAACGTCGTTCACTGTTTCACGCTTTTTAGGGCAATTTGTCGAAACTTTGACCGACAATACCCATTGTAGAGATCCGTATGAGGAAAACGTTGGATAAATTAAAGTAGACGTCGATCACCATCTTGTATGTGCATTTATATTTGTTGTTGATAATGAAGTGAATAATAATATAGTAATACACTACGTAAGAACAAATTATAACGATTATACCTATACAAGATAGTATGAAAAAGAAAATACGACGGCGATAATAGCTGAAAGAGATGCAACTAAGTAAAAAAAATCCTGACGACAGTGATATTTTCACCTCAACAAAAAATTCGACAATGAGTAGATGTAGGCTGCAGATACAAAAAGCATCGTCTGACAGAACCAAAATGTAAAACATATAACCATTCTATCGTTGAGATAAAAAGATGTTTCTTGCAGCAAAGAAAATCGGCAATCAGGATAGTAACCAGGCAGACAATGTGATCAAATTGATGACACGGTAGCCCGTTATTATGACGTTATCATATCACGACAAATATATGTGTCAATGTGATAAATTGAACTTGTAGTATGTGTAGTAACTACTAACCATTGAAATTCGTGACGTTTTTATTACATAGTAAGAAATCGTGCCTTACAATTGGTTAGATAATTTCAGGGTAGTCCAACTCAAGTATTTAATGACGTTTGTAAAATAAACAATTGGAAGAATACTTAACAAGTAAGCAAAGTTCATTAGAGAGTATGTTTAAATAATAAACACTTCAAAAGTGATAAAGAATGTAATCGATGTCCTTATGTTGAATGTTGTGATATCTATGATTATAAAAGGCTTTCTAGCAATTGCATCACAGATGATGTGGTGTAAATACTGTGTGCAATAACAAAATAGTAATCAAAGTATAAATCCAAAGAAAAGAAAATGTAGTTAAGAATACTACTGTTGATTTAGAAAAGTAACCAGAAGAAAACATACCTGTTCATGGCTACTGTAGCCAGAGATCGTATGAACATACTGATATTGCTAAACTCATAGCTCCGTTCAGGAATGATATAATTCTGTATAGGCAAGTGTGACCAACTTCGGTTTTAAGTAAATTTTGAGTAGGTATACAGAACCTCGGAAAAACAAAGTCACATTTGAAATAGTAACAATTCCAACAATTGTCCGGGACGCCATTGTAACGTCTGATGACGTAATTTCACAACGTTGTTACGATCAGTAGCGTCTCCTTGTTCATAATTATTGTTCTAATTGCTGTTTGCCACTCTTTGACTTGTTACACTTAATTATTATAGGCCCGGCGCCCCAGCCAAGTGTTTATTTTTAATAGCTAATTTGTGTTGTTAGAGACAATTGCACAAAGTCATCCATTGTATGGAGATAATCGTGAAATATTTCAGTAATCTTCATCTTTGTTTTATATAAGCTGGCTTTAAGAAAATAATAAAGTTCCCATGAGGCTTCAACTCCTTCGCTTATTTCTGTATCTAATATTACGTCTACATCCGAAAGTAAACTACAAACTCCAGTTTGAAAAACAAATGAGGGAATCTAAAAATAGTACAAACTTAAATATAAGCAATCAATGAGAAAAAAAATACTAAAACATCCTCCGAATAGGTACTTGTAACACAGTAAGGTACTTATTACATAAATGTTGTGTAATGACAACTAATAGAATCCTATTTAGAGGTACAAAAAAATGTATAAGTAACTAGAGTAATGGTCACGCTGTAGTACGAGTACAAAATTAAATTTGAACAGAAAAAAGTTTTGTAAACTCATTCATTACGGGTTGGGACTATTTCGAAACTTTATTGACAGAAATACAACAAGAGATTGAAACTGGTGAAATTGTCGATAATCCAGTCATTGCCAGTCGTTTAATTTTTTTTTTCCGGTGATTTCTTTGACAATTTTGGTGGTTTCTTTATTTTCTGGTTTAATTTTGGTTCTGGGGGTGGTTTTTTTGGGTTAATTCTGTAATTTTCTGATGAATTAGGGTAAGGTTTTCAATTTCTGCTACAATAAACAATATTACAATGTCAGATTTAAAGTAACATATTTAGATGATACATCCATTCATAAGATATATCTTCCTTATATATTTGGCAATTTCTATAATTAACAAATTTTGTCCGAGTATCAAATATTGGAACACTCGGGCAAATTAATCATCGGCAGACACCTATTGACATTTAGGTTGATTTAGACGACAATGCATAACGAGAGATATGATTTTTTTTTTAAACTATGCACAGACTCACCCCAATTAGAAAATTACATTACAATCATTACATAATTTAAGCACTGAAATTTTATTTAAATTTACTTAGGTAGTATTTTTTAATAAAATAATTATCCTTACAGGAGGCAAATAATATAGGCGTTGCTAGCGCATCCGTGTTGGTATATACGCACGCGTAGACAAACACCCTAATGGCACAATCAAGATTTATTAAGAATTTTATCATTGAATTTTATTTTTTTATCCTAAAATAATTCTTGATAATTTTAAGATAAAAAATTACCTATTTTAAAAATAGCTGAAATTAATTTAGTAGCCGATTCTGAACATACCACTTTTAGAATGTGCGTTTATTATTTTACATATTATATAATGCATAAATATTGTTTTTATTTTAATATAATTATATTGAATCCGCCATTGGTCGTACCGGTTAGTGGGGTGCGAAATAAGGTCGCTAGTACCGTTTCAATAAATATTAAAGCTCTTAACGACTTGTATTCGCAAATAACACTATTAGATATTACAAAATATTTGTCAACTATATAAATATAACATCTGACTTGTGAACATAGTCGCATCACCTTGAAAGCACTCTTATCAGTATCTATCTTAGATGTGACAACTTATCATGAAATAACTGCTCCATCTTCAATAACTTGTCTAAGTTCTAAGATAACTGTGGCAGATCTTATCAGTGACAAAATCCTTACGAAATATTCTTCTTTCATGTATCCTGATTATTCAACTGTTTCAGTAATGTGTTTTAGCTATTTCGTTTTCTGCAGCTTTGAGGTCATGAAATTTGTTCAGGTTTAAGAAATTCTTTAACAAACTTCCTTGTTGAATGTGCTACAATGATGAAAAATGGATTGCACTTAAAAATACCAAAGAAAATCGAGATATATTATTCCATCTCTATTATAGTTGAGTTATTAGTATTCGACTCTGTGCCTGGTAAAAATTAATTTCTTCACCAAACCACAAAGAAAGATAAAACAAAAATTCTGAATGACTTAATTTATGTAAGAAATGCCAACATTGTTTGAAAGATAATAAGAAATGTACACATGGAAATAATCCTTGTAAATGACATTATTCAACGAAAAGCTTTAGTTACCTAAATGTTATATAATACAACAGCTACCCAAAATCAAAATCTCCAAAATCCCTTTATCGAAGCCTGATAGCGATAAAAGGTATACATTTTCAAATCTGTCGGCCGAGCACCCGTCACGATAAAACTGATTGTGGCTGACGTATGACCTCGCCAAGACGTTAAACCATCAAGCATGAAACAACCATAGCTATCCCTTGAAATTACAACCTGTCATCTGTAACTGTACCAAATACTGTGTCATTATTTAATTACTGATTGAATTCAAGTTCCGCATTAGTGTAAACTAATCGTCTTTGTCATTGACAACCTTTGTGTAATTTGCCATGCTTTGAATCAAAGTTGACGAACACAAAATATACGTACTATATTGAACTTTAGTCAATAGTTGTTGAAAGGCAAACGAAATGAATCATTTTATCACGTCTTGTAGACGTGGAAGGAGCATAGAAGTATGACCTGCGCAATTATTTAGTTTTCATGGGTCGGCGTTTACTCTATTTACAATATTATTACATTCGCCGTAAAATTGCATGAGTAAACAGACCTAAAATGGAAAATATAAATGAAACTAATTATCAAGTGTATAAAAAGGGCTGAAAGCGGTAGATCCTACTCTTCTTATCTCAGTAGTGTTTGTAATTGTTTTCACTCCTTCATTACACAATGTAAACATAAAACAATAAGATATCAATTACTTGAAGTGTGAATCTTGTGAATACAACGGCTTGATAAAGGAAATAGGAGCCAGAAGTGATTGATCCACTGTGTAAACAAAAGTATCAATGCTTGTGTAATATATTTGATTTCTAGGTTATGCGTGTGAGTAAGGATTTGAAACGAATGATTTATAAGGGAATGTTGTCATTTTACAGTTTCATATTGATCCAAAGAGTCATTCATAAGGTTATTGACTTCGCTGTTGTTATTCTGAATATCTGCTTACGAAATCTAGTTGTAATCCTTTGTCCTATCATGTTTATCTATTTATCAGTGTATATGATTACCTTTACAGTGGGTGATTCAATCGTCCTAAAGTTTTTGGAGTAAGAGATTGTCTAGATAATTAGATAAAGCTTCAGATGGAAGCTCTTAAAATCTAGACATGCTGTCTAGTTTGTCTGATACCAGACGATCTGGCAGCTAACTCTGTCTATCTTTAGTCGCATTTGTTTTGAAAATAAGAACATGTTGCATACATTTTATTCGAACGCCGCACGAATAGGTCAGCGGGTTGAACATTTTAGAATTTCTCGTCAATTTTACTTGGAATTAGAGTAATTACGTGAATATATATATATATATATATATATATATACCTATAAGAGTTTTCCCGTACTCATTGTCTTTAATTAATTCGAGCAATTTAGATTCTCTGGTGGATTTAGAATGTGGAATTAATGTTCCCAAATTAATGGCTCCAACAACATTTAAAAAATGTAATCTGTTTGACGTTGATATACAATATTATTGTACCTCTTCTAATTACAAGAATGATAAGAGACTCTTAACCATAATGGATTTAAACGACACTTCGCATGATATTGCGGCTTCACCTCAAATCTGACTAATTTACAACTGCATATCACTCAGATGCATTTATCTTATCTCGACATATCATGGAGCGGTATTTATTTGCCTATAACTCGTTTTATCTGTCGTTTATTTAAATATTTGCCCGTTACACTTATGATGTTACATTTTTTTATTATCAGTCAGTCTAATTATAATCACATTTATTTTATTTCAATATGTGGAGTTACTTAGTTATAACTTCACTCTCCTTTAACTATGACTTTGAATTTTACTCCTTTTTTACGATCACCTCAACATGTATGAATACATTTTTGATTCAAATCGAATTTTCAATTTATATATCCACTAAGCGTTTCTCCACATTTACTATGTGCACAGCACTACCAAAGTGTGGAACTCTCTGCCAGCGTTTGTGTCCCCTACCATTTACCAGCCTTAAGATAGACCTCATCCATCGCTTTGTTTTCCATAGATTACTGCTTTTCCAGCATCAGTAATCCTAAATATACAAAAATATCGACATTCTCTAAACAAACTGGCGTTATTCAATGATTACCACCTTTCCCAAAAAGGGCATAGCCTCTGCCTATTGAATTAAATAAAGCCACGCATCATACATTACAAACAAATCCAACAGATGACACAACAATACACAATTGATCTTTTCAATATATCCGCTACAAAACAGAGTAGCTATTTAAATTGTGGTTTGCTACAAATTCTGTGCCATTGTCTCGTTTTATAGTAACATTATTGACACCGTTTGGCCCACTAAATGTACTATTTGTTGATGGTTTTCATCTGTTCTGTGATTTTTCCTGTTTACTGGATATCTGTTTATTATTTTCTATTACTAGCTGGCTTATTTTATCCTTCGTTATTATATCTCAGTTCTAAAAGTATATTACCTCTATTCGTTTGAAAGCTACAATACTGATTTCCTTGTAATATTCTAGTGGTCGATTACTCAGTTTCGCAAATAGCCTAGCCTAATATGTTCTACTTCAACTTTAGCAAACTTACAAAATTGTAAAGATGTTCGACCTACATGCTTGTACGTGACTAATTACCCATGAGAGTATTAAATTCCTTTCCTTTGTGCTAACTTAAGTTTCACGTTAGAATGGTCATCGGTTTTGTTTCCACCACCTGGCGACTGCCGCTACTTACGCACTAGGTTACCACATATTGGTTTCCATTTCCATTACTAATAAGAAAACCCTGATACACTTTTTACCTGGTTTAAGCCTACAGTAAAAATATTGAAATCAACATTGGCCTGTATAATATTACCTTGACCAATTTCTTTCCTCTAATCGTTTATCATCAGCTTTTGATCTAAAATCGTGGCCATGGTTTTTACTGTTAATGGAATGTAAAAAAGATATTTGTAAAATATTTTCGGCCTTGGTTTTCATGGATTGGTAGAACCAATCATGAAAACCGAGTACTCTGAAAATATATAATAATTGAAGATTATTATGTACCTACAACTTGTTTTTTACCGCATGCGTTATTGAAATCAATACGGATGGTATACGTCTACGGTCTTTAAAAAATTTCCAACTCTCATCTGTGCCCAAACCCTCTTGCTCTTGTCCGTGTTACTTGATGTTTGCGCAATGCTTTTTCTTTTTTATCTGAATTCCCCCTTTCAACCGTCATGCTCACACGAAAATCAACTATATTTTCTTACATTTATCTTTAATGTCCTATGTCTTCTGTTTCTTGGTGATTCCATTATTGTTTACAATAACAAATCGTTTATGTCCAAAGGAATCACGTGCACTGAGACAATTCACTCCTGTTAATACTTTCTCACATAATACCATGTAATTGCCTTTATCACGTGGTTTGAGTAACATGATGTATAAAGCGGAATAGATTGGTTAAATTTTTTAGTTCATCAGGTGATTTTCTTTACAAAAAATCGGTTATTTGATGACAATCATAAAAATGACTTGTCTGTCCCTTTGGTTCAAGTATTATTTATTACTGCCGTAAATAAGTAAAAAGCCTACAGCCACTGCAAACTTTATGCAATGAATGTAATCGTAACCAAAATAGCATTATGAGTAATATAATATTGTTATTTTTACATTGTAACTATCTTCTTATTTGTAATATGTAAATATATACCCACTATCGCTTCAGCTTCATCCTCTTATCCCAAAGCAACACTATATGTATTCGTGACAAATAGTAGGTATTTATCAGCTGAGCTGAAGTATGCTGGAAACCACAGTCATGATCTTTATCATCGTTCATCTGTCAATCCTTTATCAATCCGTTGACGGTTTTTGCTTAAGGCCTAACTGAAACTTTTAAGTAGCACGTGTAAAAATATTAGGCATCGTCTGGAACATTATCTTTTACATTGTCATCGTTGGTTTTCTCTTGGTGTGCCTTTCTTCCATTATCTTTCAACCCCTATGACATCCACGAATGTTTTCGTGCCGTCATAGGTCTTAACTTAGCCGAGAGACATAGAATTATGTCTTAGTTCCACAGTTAGAGTCCACTCACGAATTTGCTAAAACTTCCATATGTAATTGTTTGTCAAGTCGCATTTTCAAAGCGAAAATAATTTTAACTTGAAACGTCACAGCTGTTATATTTCCAAAATGTGAATGCTCTCAAATATCATTTATCTAGATTGTATGACAGGTAACAATAATTCATACAACTTTTCTCACTTTATTTTTATCTTCGAATAATCTTAGGTATTCCCTAGTTTTGCTTCAATCAATCTTGTCATTCGTATTTTTTGGCTCCGAATATCAACTTTCATTCAATGAATATTGTAGTTTTTTTTTTTTATTATTGCTTTCTTTGGCGCAATCTGTAGAGTATTGAGGTTATTTGCTGTGGGCTCTAACAACTCAATACTTGTCTACAAAATTTAACAGATTTCGTATTGTTGTTAAAAATGCGAATTTGTTGTTGACATGACCTAAACTGAATTCCAAAACATAACGTCGGACTTATACCTACGTCACAGTTTTTGAAATTAGTAATAAATAATAAAAATACTATTCACACTACTTTTTCATTCTGCAAAACTACAATGAAATTCTATACTACGTTAACAATTGAACTGGAATTCCAATTAACAACAGCATAGTTAATTTAGAAGCTGTCACTCGAAACTATTGAGCGCTCACTAATCACAATTGACATTTATGTAATGTGAACAGACGTGGCCAATGAGCGGCTATCGACGATATTCGCGGTAACTTAGTGAAAATAAGTAAAGTCAAATTGAAAAATTGATCTTAATAGTGAGGCAAAAATGATAATGAATGAAATGTTAGGTCAAACAAATAAATGATTTGTATTTGTATTTGTAAAAAGTTTGCAATGTTGAAAAAGAAATAAGCTGCTAATCTGAAAAAAATCTATAAACGGTAAAGAGATGATGATGATATCATCATCATCGTTTCAGCCGATAGACGTCCACTGCTGAACATAGGCCTCCCCCCAAATGACGCCACAATGACCGGTGATGAAAGAGATATGAGATAATTTAAAATTATTCTCAGTGTTTTCCCTTTTTTCCGCACTGCTCTATAAACCAATTGTTCCTGGAAAAGTTAAAATATAAAAACTAGTTAGTGGAAAAGTCCCTACATAATTATATTATCTTTGTAAGATTCACTTTCAGTGAAGTAATCGTAAAGATAAGAGACAATGTTGATGGAAGTCTTGATAAATTGCTGAACATTCACCTGGAAAAAAGAAAAACAAAATATATTTTAAGTGAACTTCCAGTAGTCTCTTAAAAGTTGAAGAGAGAAGAGAAAAGAAATAAAGAGAAGGCCAAATGAAGGATGCGATGCACAGTTTAAATACAAATACAAAGAGAGAAAAAAATAGAAAAGATATCACTCTTAAAACAAGAGCGAAATTGAAGTAATTATTCGTCTTAAACAACGCAATAGACCTGCCTACCCACAACTTAACATAAACGTAACAATACCACTACTCGCGTCATTCTAGAACGCTACATTACATAATAGAGGCACTGAAAGACAACCTCATGAAGCTGAAGCTAATACAGTTACAGTAATACACGTTGTTAGAGATATAATGCTCAGTAATGACGCGTTACTATATATTCTTGTATGCACCTGTTATGTGACTCGTTATAAATGCTTGGGTTCTTAGGTACCTACTGTGATTGAGTGCATCCTTATGTTATGCTATTATGGGAAAATTGGAAAAGGTTTTCTTAGTGCATGTTAAAAGGTTAGGTCTCTATCTACCTTTAAATTCTTATGTGATGAATTTGGGACACTGGGTTCTTCCATCTTCATCGAAATCTATAAGACGCAATTGAAAACTCCATTATTTCTTGCTCGGCCACAATTTTGTTTAAATGAGCTCTCATAAGTTAAACGCAGTGGAAGCGTACTGGGCCCATAACCTAATGAAAACTAACCTAACCTAACTAGGGAAATCAAACAAAAAGATGGAGCGTTACAATACGCAGTTTTATTTTTTTAACGTAATAGACAACAGAATTAGAGATGACATAGATATAATCAAATAAAGATGGCGTTCACTGTATGGGCTGCGTTCATATTTCTAACATTGATCTATCTAACTTTTGCCATCTTACCCAATCAGCATTCTAAACATCCATCGTTTAGTCAAACTGCATTTATCCTTACAGTAATTTTGCAAAACGGCCATATCTTAGCGGTCCTCATTAGCAACAAAAGTGTGCATACTACTCCAAACATATAACTTATATGTCACCATCTACTTATAACGGAAAACAACAAGTAATACGATTATTTAACTACCTTCACTGAAGAGAACACGACACTAACACAATACGACCCATAGAAATCATTGTTAAGAAATGGCGCCAGTCAATATCTAGATAAGTGCATTTGACTGAGATAATTCCACGTTATCGTAAACGCAAGTTGGCACGATTTAGCAGGACTCTGCATCTAAACTGCCTTAGATTAAGTTTATCAAATCAAATTATATTAAAATCCGATTTTAGACCTTTATAATATTTTAAAGTTGGTTTAAGAATGGTTATGCTTAGCAGCATCTAATATTTTGAATTTTAAAACAAATCCAAACCGAGAAGATCATAATTAAGTTGCGGATCTTTTCCTTACCTTCTAAAAAAAATATCACATCGTCCAGTTAACGCTTTTTCGTCGTCACCTCGACGATTAGCCTCCCTCAAAATAATATTTACTTTATTATTGTTTGTGATTTCCTTTGCATGTACTAGTGACACATTTATCACAATTTATCAACCTCCTGACATAATTATGATAAGAATACCTGAGTCTGCGATAATGTTACTAACTTAGCTACTCACTGGAAGGTAAGATTTAATTTTGCATGGAATTCTTGCCAATTTTTTCCTGCTTCCATATTTCTGGCATGGGCTTTTTATCATTGTGTTGGGGCTTTACGTTTGAGTCATTTGATATTGAAACTATTTTAAATATTACTTCTTTTATTGACTATGTCACAAGCTCGATTTTCGACTTCATCCGTATTTAGTGCATTCTTTTTTCCATTAGAAATATCACAAAGCTCACCATCACGACCGGGTGTATGGCTGCTATATGCAAATCTAGGTACTAACCATTTTAATTCCTTTTTTGTATTCATAAAGATTTAGATTTTAGATATCCTTTATATCGTTAAATAACAGAACTAAACATCAAAAGAAGTGTCAACAACGTTCTATCTTGCCCCTAGTATTGGTCACAAGCGAACAATTAATGCAATTAATGATATGCGCGATCAGGTAATCAATACTCTTTTGTTTATCTGCATAACACGTGTCACGGACATGTCTTAAGACCTATAAGTCCACTCGTTCGTATCAGACCATCAATCACGGCGATACGATATCATTCCTATCGAATACGCACTAAATTCAATGCAATTTTTAATACGCAACCTTTATTTAGATTTGGGATTATGTCGGTCATCTAGGATCTTGTATCCGTCTGCTCGTATGCGGCTTAGTTTTTATCTGGTGGATTTTAACGCATTGGAAATGTTCGGTCTTCGGCTTCATAATCATTAAAACTTTCATTATCACATATACACTTACACCCAGCACACAATACATTTAGTTACTTTTAGTATTTAGAGAATTATACTGAAACTGTTCTGTTTGTTACCTTACTTTAATCATATTATCTGTCGAGAGAGACTGAATTCTGCGACACAGTCCTAGTGCGTGGTCTAGTGTCACACCTATCTTCAAAAGTTTCTTCTCAGATTTGAATAGTTACATACCTATTGACACTTTTAACATCTGTGGCTTTGTTTTTCGTTACCGCCTCTAATGTATCATGTCTATGTTTTAATTATTATATGAGCTTTTTTTTCTAAATTTTCACAATCGCAGTCAAATCGCAGTCTTTTTCTCAAATCTTTTTATCATCAAAATATGTTAAAATCTTATCCCGTAATTCAAGACCCTCCATAGTTTACAACAGTCATCATAATTAAGTTATTAAGAACATGTACATTTAACTATCTGAGTCGTACGGCAAAAATCTCAACTGTAAATATAACTAATTTAGTTATCTAATAAAAATGCACAGAAATATCTTTTTATCATCATCCACAGTCTGACTTTACGCACTTCTCCTATCTTGTAAGGCTAAATTCGATAGTGTCACACGCGTGTTCGATTTGCCGCTTGACCCGCGCTAAAAAAATTATTTTCGAATTCTTTATCGAATATTCTATCGAGTTTTTATTTCAAGTATTTGCGACATTTTTCACGTAAACAAGTCCATTACCTTAAAGATTACTTAATATAAGTAGACCTCCCAATACTAGTGACTACCATACTAATGCAAGTTCAACATATACTGGAGTAATATCTTACAAAATGTTAATTATTATGCAATAAATAACGTCTTAAACGACCTACCTTTTAAAAATTACATATGAACGCAAAGCTAACGCACATACAAACCAATAAACTACACTTCATTTTAATTAGCTATTTCATTTGTTTAGATACCTAACTAAATGTACACAATCTCTTGACACTTCTATGAGATGACTTTTAAAAAATATGTTTTAAAGTATGGATATAAGTAAATAGGTAGAAATCAATTAGGTACCTATCTACCATATATTTTTAGAAAATCTGATTATATTTTATGTAATAAAACGTAAATACCTATTTCACATTTTTTTTATTTTATAAACTAGTGCTTGACTGCGATCCCACCTGATGGTAAGTAGTAATGCAATCGTAGATGGTGAGGCGCACTAATTTATTAAGAGCCTATTCACTCTAGCCTTGAAGAGACCCAAATTATAATCGGACGGGAAAACCGCAGCAGGCAAATTATTCCAGTCCCTCGATGTACGCGGTATAAACGACGAGGCGAAACGCTTGGTCCGGACCGTAGAGGTTTCAACAACGTAAGGGTGGATACTCGCCGTTCATCGGCTTGTCCGATGGTAGAAATGAGATGGTGGAATCAAGTCATGCAATTCCTGCGCACACTCTCCAAAATGCATCCTGTAAAACACCGAAAGGCTGGCTACCCTACGCCTGTGCTCAAGACTTTGTAGATTGGAATTAACCAGATTTGGATCACCAATTAGCCTCTTTGCGCGATTTTCCACCGAGTCCAAAGCTGCCAGGTGGCATTTTGCAGCACCAGCCCACATGTGGCTGCAGTACTCCACACACGAACGGACCTGTGCTTTGTATAACATTAGAAGCTGTCCTGGTGTGAAGTACCGTCGGACCTTTGCAAGTACGCCGAGTTTCCTAGCAGCTACCTTGGCTTTGGACTCAATGAACCGCCCAAAGTTAAGGTCTGAGGAAATTTCAACTCCCAAGAGCTGAAGGCAGTCAGTGTACTCCAGGGATACATTCTGAAAAACAGGAGCCAAGGTGAACGGGCTCTTTTTAGCGGTGAATAGACACGCTTGTGTTTTGGCGGCGTTGAATCCCACCAGATTGGCTTCACCCCACTTGGAGACTGCCTGAAGTGAGACATTCGTACGCTCTACCATAGCCTCTCTTTCGGACCGGATTAGCTCCTTACTAGCTCGAGCTCCTGGCAGGTATCTCTCTACAACTGTGCTATCATCTGCATACCCATAGATACCGGGCATCAGCAGATCGTTGATATGCAGCAGGAAGAGAGTTGCAGAGAGAACAGACCCCTGAGGAACTCCGGCATTAGTCGTCATGGGCTCTGATGAGCATCCATCGATAACAACTCGGAGAGAACGTTCACTCAGGAAGTCTTTTACCCAGTTAATCAGACCAGGGGAAATGCCGTACGCTGAAAGCTTACTCAATAGACCAGCGTGCCATACCCTGTCGAAGGCCTTCGAAACGTCTAAGGAAACAGCAATCGCTTCCCCATTCCTCTCGAGGGTCTCGCCCCACAAGTGGGTGGCATAAACTAGTAGGTCCCCAGTAGATCGATTGCGGCGAAACCCGTACTGTCGGTCACTGAGGAGATCGTTACCTTCCTGGTATGCCAAGAGGCGCGAGTTCAATACACGCTCCATAATCTTGCAGAGTATGGAGGTTATTGAAATCGGCCGATAGTTGGTAGGATCGGTACGACTGCCCTTTTTGGGCACGGGTTGCACGTTGGCAAGCTTCCAGGACTTGGGCACTATACCAGTCCCAAATGAGAGGCGATACAAACGCGTCAATACAGGAGACAACTCGGGCGCACAAGCCTTGAGAACAATCGCTGGTATACCATCATTTTTCAAAAACACTCAAGTCCAAACTCTATAACAAGAGCGGCCTGCCGTGCTATTCTGTAAATGGTAAATCATTTCGAAACTCATTTCACAAATCATCTCGAATGTCAGAATAATCAACTCAGCGAATTGTATTTCAGAATACCAAATCCTATAGACAAATTTTGTAGATAAATGTCAAAATACTCAACCGTTTTAGTTCCTCTCACTTTGATCATCACTCGGTGGCACCAGTGTCGCATTCACTCCATTTCAGAATACGAAACTTTAATTTCACCATTTCACTGCGGATTCAGAAGTGATTTCGCAAAAAAACTTTTCAGAATAGCAAGGCTGTTCAAAGGCGCATAACGGGCATAATAAAAGAGACTCCCTGTAAGTGGAATTAAGGTGCATTTTGATTCGTTACGAGAGCGCTATTACGCCCGGTAGGCAAATATAATCAAGATCACGTCCCGTCCGTGCCGTGCAATGTTTTATGAACATTATGGACGTTGTTAGTAGGTTTATATTAGCATGTTTTCTTTCGAAGAGTGAAACTTCTGTACCTTGTACTTATTCTGTGGTTGAGATTAACCACCGTGATCGAATTCGGGTGTCGAGTGACGGAGTAAACGGTTTCAAACATTGCACTAAACAGCTATTATTTTACCTTCTTAAAATAAAAATAAATGTTAAAGTTGATTTAATCTTTATTAATACTAACAAGTCACTTTAATAATAAAGTCACTTGTCCTAATATACATAAAAACGTCTGTTTGTTTTTAGATAAAATAAACTGAAAAATGTGTGACAAGATAATAAAGATATAACTACTTTGTAGCATATCATAATCAGATTTGAAATATTCCCACTGCTGGGATTTAGGCCTGCTCTCTATGAGAGGGAATGGGCCGTAATCTATCACGCACATTATCTTGGAGTGTTTGGTTCTAGGACATACCGGTTCCCACATGATGGTTTTCCTTTACCATTTTGAGAACCACTTGGGTCTAAACCCGCGTATAATTCGTAAGTCGGAGTTGTTACCACTTTACCATTACTGCTCTCACAACAATGTCCTTGCGACGGGAGTCGTAGGACGACAACGACCAATGATTAGTTCGCAATCCGGTCGTCCAGTAAGAATCGAACCCCAGTCTCAAAAAATATCACGAGGCCCAGCAAGGCCGATGCCCCCTAGAGCTATGGGGATTTTCTGAAAAGGAAACCGTGGTCCTAGAACACAAAGGTAACTGAAGGACATGTGGGTTTTTGTCAGTAAAAGTCTGGTACGCACTCGCACTCCACCATAGAGCGTAAGAACTCATTGGATAATTTCCCTCTTCTAAAAAAATCGGCCAAGTGCGAGTCACGCTTGCGCACTTTGCCGGTTTCGTACCATTATATATAAAAACAGCAAAAAAAAAAGACGTCTGTTGTATGGGAGCCCCACTTAAATATTTATTTTATTCTCTTTTTAGTATTTTTTTATAGCGGCAATAGAAATACATCATCTATTAAAATTATAACTGTCTAACTATCGCGGTTCATGAGATACAGCCTGGTGACAGACGGACGGACAGCTGAGTCTTAGTAATATCCGTTTTTAAGGATTTGTGTTACTATTATAAAAATATGTCGTTATACCTAAGTATATACCAATTAATTTAATCTGTGACAAGTGCAATCCGTCACTGTAGTCGCAAGATTAGTGAAACATCAGATTTACAATGCACTCATAGTCACTTTATGTAGCCACGATGTATTTGATTTGCACAAAGTCCTTTTCATTTATAAAAACGATTATCGTATGGTTTTTATTTAATCTAATATAGATTAACACGGTTTAAATGATAATAGCAAAGTTAATGCGTATATTATCTTTTAATACATAAATCTACCCTGTGATAGAGTACTACCTGACAACTACCTAACGTAATACCTACCTAATGTAATAAAATTTACGACATGGGCTTAGTTTTTGAGTAGGACACCAAAGTTACTGACTGAAACACGTCTGTGTTCCTTCAGTTGCCTTTTGTGTTTCACGGCCGCGGAAATTCTATCCAATAATCCTGTAACCTTGGAAATACGTATAACCGGTTGTCATAAATTACTTGACTACTCACTGCTCAAAAGCGTCCACTGCTGGAATTATACCTCCCCCCCGTGTCACCACATCGACTGGTCCTTTTCCGGCTCGCGTTTGACCACTATCTCACTTGATGGTAAGCGATAATGTGGTCGACGATGGAGCACGCTTGCCTAGAAGTAACCTATTCAAGACCCCTAGGTTGTAGCTACGAGGAAACACAGACTCTGGCAGGAAATACAACTCCTTAGCTGTACGCACAATAAATGTGTTTAAAACCAGTGCCACAACACCTTATGTCTAGAGATCCGGTGGTGGAAAGGGCTTGAAAGTCCTGTGCATCTCGCACCCAGTGGACTCACTCACTCTGAGTCATCGGTCAATCATGTCGGGTGTAATCAAATAATGCTTCGAGGAAAATAACGATCACATCTATCAGCCTAAAAAATCCTCAAGCTGAAATCTTAGTCTTCACCAGTATGAAAGAAAACAATCAATTGAAGATTTCTGCCAATTTTTTTAAGTAATTTCGCTCCTGTCGATTATATTTTGGAAGGAAACCTAGTATTTTCCATCACATCCAATCAATGGACAGTATGTAAAATTTCGGCCAGACACGTAACAAAAACCTCAAATAAATGACGCTAAAAAGGAAAGCCCGAAGCTACATTTTGACGTTACACAAAATATTTGTTACCGAGCTAAAGATAACTCTTATCGAAATCTTCGCAATCATCGCATACATCATCATTCATCATCTGCTTGACGTAAAAATGAACTGATTCTGTGGGCCATTTCGTTAAACTGCTCGGTGAGGTTAACTTGTGTTTTTTTACTGTAATTTTGTTACATAATTTAATTTTTTCTATGTAGTATTTTCGAGGATAGGTGAACGTCATCTTTTGTAAGTAGGTAACGCTAATTTATGAATCTCGGTATAGTTACTTACGTAATTAATTAATTTAAAGTAATTTTCCGGACGAATTATTCTGGGAAATCATTAAAATAATCGTGTTTCGATAAAAGTGAAATTAATGTGTGCCTTCGTTTTCATAATTACTTGTTTTACAATCATATTATATCATATCTCAAGGTTTGATTTAAGAATTACACTGTCTTAATTCTGATTAAGAAGTATTACGTATCATAATCTCATATAATCTTACAATAACTTCAAAATCCAAAAAAAAACTGACATCAATCAAAAACGGAATGTGTAAACCTCTTGCGTAATTAAGAAAGCGACTCGATTGACGATAACTTATCATTTCAGCAACACAGTATTCAGTATATCGGTGGACGTGAATTAATCAGTATTAAATGAACAAAGTAGTGAGTTTGTTATAAAGATGTGTTTACGAAGGAACAGTGGTAGACAGAAGTGATAATGTCAGTGAGGTGACGAGAACATCGGCCGGTTGGCTGTGGCTGTGAAGCTGAAAACATTCCCCTATTAAAAATATTATCCAAGGGCCCAGTGGATACTAGCAAGGATATCTGCAAAATGACCAAGGGCCCTCGGAAAGTGAAACTAGTCATTGTAGTGAACAATAAGAAAGAGTGAGTATTTTTTTTTTGTTTTTATTTAGCTTTTAAGACCCATACATATTCCACTAAAAAGATACTAGAGGAATATCCCAAAGAAACAGCAGTTTTTTTTTTAATCTCTTCTTTTTGCTCTAGTGGAAACTGGCCCTAAGTTTCCATTGTAAACATAGAAGCCCTTAAGGTCAGATTCCACTAATTTAATAAAGAGACAAGAGGAATATCTCACACAAACATTTTTTTTTTTGTTAATTTTTCTTTCATCTATCTTCTTTTCGCTTTAGTGGAAACTGGCACTAAGTTTTCACCGTAAGTATATAAGCCCTTAAGGCCAGATTCCACCAATTTAATAAAGAAATAAGAGGAATATCACAAACGAACAACATATTTTTTGTTAATTTTATATTATCTGTCTTTTTACGATTTAGTGGAAACTACCATCGGACAACCCGACGTACGGCGAGTATCCACCCTTACGTTGTTGAAACTTCAACGGTCCGGACTAAGCGTTTCGCTTCGTCGTTTATACCGCGTACCTCGAAGGACTGGAACAATTTGCCTGCTGCGGTCTTCCCGTCCAACTATAATTTAGGTGTCTTCAAGGCTAGAGTGAATAGGCTCTTAATAAACTAGTGCGCCTCACCATCAATGATTGCATCGCTGCTTACCATCAGGTGGGATCGCAGTCAAGCACTGGTTTATATGAATTAAAAAAAAAAAAAAAAAAAAAAACTGGCCCTAAGTTTTCATCGAAAACGTAGAAGTCAAATGCTATGAAAAGGTTGTTTCGCAAGTGCATTGGCATATTTGCGGCTATTTTTCAGGGGGCCCGGGGCCGTATCATGGCATGTCAAAATGAGCCTGCGAGCGAGAAAAGGGATTGAGCTATACACTCTATAAATAGCTCCATCCCTTTTTCAGTTCAGTTTAGATTATTAAATGAGCTCGTGGTACGGCCTCAGGTCCGTGTGTAAGTTATCAGAATGTTTGCGTCGATTATAGAATTTCGAACCGGTAGCCATCTCGGGGTGGGTATGGCCCACTGCCGCTACATTTTTATTGCCGTATTATCCGATACTGAATTCTAGATGAGCAGTGGTGGCCGAGTGGTAACGGCCCCGACTTACGAATTGTTGGTCGCGGGTTCAAACCCAGCCAGGCGCATTACTTTGTGTAATTTATTTCATCACCACTGCTCTCAAAACGGTGAAGGAAAACATCGTGAGGAAACCGGCATGTCCTAGAACCAAAAATTCGAAGACATATGACATCCACCAACCCGCACTGGGCCCGCGTGGTGGATTACGGCCCATTCCCTCTCCTAGAGAGAGGAGGCCTGAGTCCCAGCAGTGGGAACATTAAAAGGCTGAATATGTATGTATGTATGTATGAATTCTAGATTGCAAAAAATGTAAATCATCTAATGTCTTCTCCAACTCTAGGGCGGGGCGAGAGGGTGTGTCAGACTTTTACTGACTAACACCACACCTATCTTTCTTTAGTTACCTTGCGTTCTAAGCCCTTTCAGAAGTCGACCAATGGTTTAATTTGCTTTGTGCCACTCTTGGAACACTACAATGCGTTCCAAATAAGAATAGAATGGATTGCCATGTTGTGACGTCACGTCATACTGTCAAATCGCAAGAAATTGGGCAAAATTGAAGAACTCAGAGATGAGCAAAATTGAAGAACTGGATTCTGAGTAAACTTTTTTCGTTCACAGTTCGTAAATAAATTAAATTTTAAAAATTTCTTGTTTTGCTCACCATAATAATTCTTCGATTTGACAGTATGACGTGACGTCACAACATGGCAATCGATCCTATTCTTATTTGGAACGCATTGTACTTTTAATTTCTTGTCGAGTTTTTCTTTACCCACACTATATTTGTATAAAATCGTTTGTTTTGAGCGAAAATGATCTTGTTATACATACATATTTCATACAACTTGAAGATAAGGACTCAGTACAAAAGTCAGGATATTGTTCTCGATTCTAGTCACAACTAAGTGTGACTAACGTGTATCAATGAACGAATAATGTCGGAAAACTTTACTTTGTTACAAATATCCGAAACAATCTCTACACGTGTTTGTAACGAGTAAAAATATGCTACATTGTAATAAAATAATAATCTGTTAGTAATGCCAAGCCTCCATCGTTATCCATACTAATGATATAAATGTGAAAGTAATTCTGTCTGTCTGTTACGTTAAGTTTGACCGTCAGTAAACTACTCAAACCCTAAGGAAGGACATAGGCTACTTTTGTCTGGCTTCGACTTTAACTTTGCATTCGCAATAGCCGTCATTCATGTGAACAAAGTCGCGAGCAACAGCTAGTTACCCTTAAAACAAATTGACAAACGTTTTTCCACCCTTAAAAAATTAACAAATGTTTTTCCATCCTTAAAAAAATCATAAGTGTTTTTCCACCTTTAAAAAACTCATAAGTGTTTTTCCACCTTTAAAAAATTCACAAGTTTTAGTGAAGAGAGAAATAATAAATCAATTTACCATAAAAAATGGCATTAGCATAACATAAATCTAAAGGATTCTGCTCACTACACGGTATCGTACCATGACCGTGCTAGAAATGTATCAAACACGAAAACAAATACGACATGGACTACTATGATGTAACAGCGCATCATACCCGTGTATAACGTGTTTAGTGACCGTAGCAACCGCGCATCATCCCCGTACTGTCCACTTGTCTTACCCGTTTCCATTGTCTCGGTTGTAGGTTTCTGCGTGAAGCAACCAGACGCGTCAGGAAAAGGGAGTAAATAATTTTATAGAGAAAATTCTTTCTTACAAAAATGTACTTTTTGAAATGAACTTTCATACAACGTTATTTGAAATGAAATGTACTTTCATACAACGTTATTTAAAGGCCTTAAAACGATCATCATACGCGGTTATAACCCGTATTGTCACCGTCGCGTACGGTACATATCGGCAGCGGCAAAATATAAAGCTACGATATGTCGGTGTCGGAACGGTCTAGTTTGTAAAATCTCGTACGTACCTAATGCCATAATTAAGACTTTTTCGCCGGTAACGGTCCTACCATGGACGATGTAGTGGATGGTTTCCTTTAGACGTAGCCTTGTTACTCAGTAATCCTATTGGAAGAGCCTGAAGAAGCTTCAAGAATCGGACAAAATGATTCAAAACATTATCATCCAAAGACGTAAATAATAAAAAACTAACCATTTTATTAGTGTCTAATTACAGAGACTACATAATTAAATAAACGACAAACCCGTCATCCTTGGCTGCTGTCATCGCAGCGGATACAAGCCATTTTCTCCCTATTGTGGCGGGCAATTAAGATGATTTTCCGATAGCATTAGCATATAATGGGCTACGACGGTTCATTCATAGTGTTTCCATTCAAGATATTTTTTAGTGCTTGCGTATTTATTTATGTAAAGTTCTAGGACTTTATTATTTGTATTCATCATCATCACACCAACCAGCACAGAATCTGCGTGGTTAATCACGGCTTATTTTCTCTTTTAAAGACGAGGCATGAATCCCACCATTGGGAACATCATAGAGCTGGTCTTAGGGTGGGTAATCATCAAATAACTTCCCCAGCTCTGGGTGTAATGCTAACCCACCTGTGTTCCTTCAGAACTCTTGCGTACAATCCCTCAGTCCTGGAACTCTGTTATTATTATGCTTCATCATCCTGCCCTATTCCTAATTTATTTAGAGTTGGCGTAGTTTCTCTCTTTTTCCACATATCTTTATTTGCCTCTTCGAATGAGGTTTTTGACGAGATTTTTTCCAGTGAATTTCGGTAGAGCAGTGATGGCCGCGTCGAGTTCCAGGAGTTGTAGGTCGCGGGTTCAAACCCAGCCAGGCGCATTACTTTGTGTAATTTATTTCATCACCACTGCTCTCAAAACGGTGAAGGAAAACATCGTGAGGAAACCCATGTCCTAGAATAGAACCAAAAATTCGAAGACATTTGACATTCACCAACCTGCACTGGGCCCGCGTGGTGGATTATATCCCATTCCCTGTCCTAGAGAGGAGGCCTGAATCCCAGCAGTCAAAAGCATGATTATGGTTATGCTAAGTTCAGTAGCTGCTCTGTTTTAATTGATTCGCAAATTGATTTCTAGTGGATATTGCGATGTAAAATTGTTGTAGTTTTGAAACTCAAGTGTCTACACAACTGGACTATATCACAGTATAGATATAAGGAACAGTACGGAAACTACCTACAAATATTCAAAACGGCACACTCACACAAACATGCGCATCGACGAGACTCCTAAGCGTTTCTCGCGGTCCTGTCAGTAGCGAATGCCTCTTACGAGTCTCGTCGATGCGTATGTTTGTGTGAGTGAGCCGTTTCGAACATTTGTAGGTAGTTTCCGTACTGTTCCATATATCTATATTGTGACTATATGTAGAATCATTGAAACAGAAGCGATCTCGGTAGAATGCAGCTGTTTTTTTTAAGCTATTGCATAGCTTCTATCGAGGGCCTTGAGCGCGGGGACCGAATCCAGAAATTCCGTAACGAAAAAAACCTCACGCTCCCCACTCCGACGGGCACAGAGGTGTGGCTTGAAGGCCGTGCATTGTCTAACGTCGTTTCTTTTCGGCAGTCTTCGACACGGTGTTTGTGTGCGTGCAACTAGCCGTATTGTACGACTCTACATGCTATGCAATAGCTTTACCGCGGCAGTCCCCGAGTGCCACACGTATTTTTTTTTTTGGTAGTATTGACTACCACAGCGAAACTTACTAAGAAGGCTGACTCGAATGCTCATTTGCTGCTAAATACTGCAAAAAACATTAGAAAGTGTTAAATCCGTATTGTAATGGTAAAGAAAGTAACTGTATTTAAAAGAAATAAGGACATGACTTAAAGTCTCACTAACCAGATCATAAAATCCCAAAAAAAAATTGCCTCCTCAACAGTCACCTCTTTGAAAAAAAAACAAAGCAGCAAAGAAGCAACAGGAGTGGGTTTTTAGTCAGTAAAAGTCTGACACTATCTCCCGCTCCGCCCAAGGGCGCGATTTGTCATTAGATGATTTTCCCACCTAAAAAAAAACAGACCTCTTTTCTTGCCATTTCATCTTTTACAAAACTCTTCCATCGTTTCTTTGATCTTCTTGTAACCCCTATAACCTTGAACCTTCCCTCACGACGTGTGCCTTGTTCAAATATCTTGTCGTCTCAAACTCTATGTAGTTACTAAAAACACAACAGGAAAAACTGAGAAATTGTAAAGGAAAATAATAAGGAAAAATAAACCACAACTGTTCTTAGGTAAACAATCCAAGAGATTTTGGAGGTAGTCATACCTTTATGATAGGCTACAGTCATACGTACAAATATTTTACTTATTAGTAAGATTTTGAAATCATGTCTTGCGGTAAAAATAGCCCTAAATTAACCCGAACAAAAGAAAGGTAGAAGCCGCCGGGCGCCATTGACTTGGTGGTCTAACATCGAGAGAGACCTCAAGAAAGCTCAATTGACAAAATCGTCAACCCAAAACAGATTAGAATAGAGTAGAATAAACTTTATTGTACACCAAAACAGTAACAAAACTTTTACACTAACTTAAATCTATGTGTACAAAGGCGGTCTTATCGCTGATACCGATATCAACCAGACAACCTTAGGATGGACTGTAAGAACTTGAAATAGAAAAAAGGGAATAGGGGTAGTCTGCGGTGTAGGTACTGCAAATTAATAAAGTGAATATTAGATTAGCCTGGGGCCATGGGTTGACTTCCAAAAGGGAAACCTGTGGTGTTGGAACGGAAGGGCAAAGAAGGATCATAGGTGTGGTTTTAGACAGTAAAAATCTAACACGGCCTCTCGCTCCACCCTAGAGCAGAAGAAGTCATTGGATGATTTCTCACCTAACAAAAAAAAGGGTTTAGGAAAATTAGACACACGGAAAATGATGAGGAGAAGATTGTCTTCTACATTAAATAAAACAGTTACAAAAAGACGCCACGCTATCATTCGCATCTTTGTTTTTCCACATCATTTTTCACACACACAACCGTTTCTATGAGGTGTGTGGAGTGGTAGAAGATATGCATCATTTGTTAATGGAATGTGTTCAATATGGGCTTTGAAGTTGAACAAGAACAATATAGGTACATTCCACCAAATATTAAGTAAACCGACTTTCGATGATGCGAGAAAGTTGTTCGACTTTATGCTTCTGATCCATTGATCTCGTGTAACAATTGTCATAGGGTACGATGGGACTGACATACGCTGTGGGTTATAAAGGTCCCTAAATTTTTAAAGAAATAAAAAGAAACCGTTTCTATTAAACTTTGTTCACGTTTTATTAAAAGAGTAATTCGTTATATGTTTATTAGAAATATGCTTTCAATCAAATGCAAACCAATTAACTTGTTATTTTCATGAATGAGAACCACCATGAGTAAAACCGTAGCGAATCAAACAGAAATGTACTTACGAGTACTGAACCTGTGATTGTATGCTTTTAACCAAGTTTATATTATCATAATTTCTGAATTTACGGAAAATCCTACATTTATCTTTTTCAAATTGTTAAAGATATTTAATAACAAGAGAAACATTTTGTCCGCAATGGATGTAGGAGTATTGAATGACATAATAGCCTAACCTAATTGTGGGGCAGCAAAAATATTGTATTAATATGATGGGATTGAAATTGTCTCATAAATGTACGAATATCCTTTACATAAAAAAAATAAAGACAAAAACAAACACAAACAAATGTATGTAGATACATACACATATCGAAAACTTAATCATAAAGAGACCTAACTCAAAAAGAGGGTATTTGAATCTGAAAAAATATGTTTCAAAAATAAGGTTCAATTTTCAAATACCCTCATTTTCGAGTTACGTCTCTTTTTGACTAAGCATGCGAATGTAGATACAACAGGGAAGGTAAAAAATTATCTACTCACACTTAATAATTAATCGCAGACCGGAATCCAAAGAAAAATGTTCATAATATTATAGCAAGAATTTATGATGGTGATGTGGAATTATGAGGGTAGAATGTGGGTCTAGGCCCCATTCAGGGCTAGCGGCTATAAATGCTGCTAATCTAATGAGTGAAAAATTTTTTCCGTTTATTTTTTACGATAATTTATTACCTCGTATGGAAAATGCTAGACCAGCCGACAAAAAAAAAGGTTGGGAGATAAAAAGTATTGTCAGTTAAGCTTGATGATGAAAACCACTTATAATTACATCATCGTCTTTATGTTTTTGTAGTTCTTGTTAGCTAGCCCGATACCGCACTAGTAAGCGGCTTGTTAAGCGCCTGCCCCCCTAGCCAAGTCACAACCGTTTCGAGTCGAATTCCGTTCTCCAATCGGTATCGGTAACACCTCGGTGTCAGCAATTGTAGAAAACGATAAGTTTGTAGCCATGTTGACGCGCCTGAGTCGGCCGCTCTTTTTACAATGTCGTTCTACAATAACAAAGGATGTAGCGGAACGTTGAGATGATGTCATTCCCATACATTTGACAAGTTTTCGTTAACGATTGCAGAACTTGGCTAGGGGTGCTGGAGTGCCTTGGACCCTATCCAGTCGTCTAGCCAGATTATCTCTGATAACCAATAGGGTATCCTTGAACCGTCGCAAATACAGTGCCAGTGTGGAGCCCCTTCCCAGGATATGCGTAACCTCCTTTCCTACCCAGTTTGCACAATTACCTGCAGCTTCCACGACTTATGCGAGGCCAACGACAGAGCTGTCCAGGTGGCTAAATATTGGTCGGACCAAATTTGAGCCAGATCGACACGAAAGAAGAATAAAAAGTCATCTAGCCAGTAACAAAATGTGTCTGAAAATCCCCTGAACTATGGAAACCCACTCACACAACGAAAGGTTCTGAAGTGGCAACCACGTAAGACGCAGCGTTGGAACGCTTCCCACAAGGTGGACCGTGAGGGTCACGGGAATCTGATGGATGTGAGACGCACAGGACCAGTCGTTTGGCGACACTTGGGGGAGTCCTATGTCCACCAGCAGACGTCATTTCGGTTGAAATGATAATAACGATGATAACCCACACAGAAAAAAAAATGCCAATCAGTTGATTGAGCAATATTGTTTGCGAGATAAGATTTCATCAAATAATTCCCCCGTGACTTAAACCCTGTTAGTGTTCCTTCAGTTACCCTTTGCGTTCCATGGCTACGGTAACTGTTTCGAACAATTCCGCAGCCCTAGCTGGCATCGGCCTTAGTGGGCTTGGTTTTTCATATTCCTATCTATAAGAATAATTTTTAGCCTATTATATCTTGACGACGTCACAAGCGCCACATTACTTAACAACAAAAACCATTTCAGAAACCTAGGCTATCAAGTTAGATTATAAAATAGATTAGCAAAATGATCAAAATCAAACTCTTTATCAGATTTTTACAATATCCTGATTAAATGTAATTACGAGTAACTATGAAAATATTTTTAGATAGCTTTAAACGTTTTCAAGAAAACAGTTTTCCTCGTTCATGATTAGCTTTGCGTCCAAAGTGATGAGAAAATAAGATGCAAAGATATTAACTTTAAAAAATATATTACATGATCGATCATCTCAGTGCTATCTATCTATCATCGTTGTCTGGATTCCGCACTTAGTCCTAATGCGGACCATTGTGCGTGGGCCATAGCGGCCAATCTTTGGTGGGCTTATTCCAACCAGCCCACCTCTCTCCAAAAACAGATTAGGCCGCCCAGGTGTTTCAGGGCGTCTGTCATCTCAGTGTGTAAAACGGTTGTTTAAAAAACTAAAAACCTTGAGTAGGTTTGCTACATTTATGTGACTAAAAGAACACTAAAAAGCTCTCAGTTCAGAGGACACTTTTATTTTGTAAATGTTTTTTGGCAAGGAATATTGCACAACGTCGTTGATGGCATGCGCGTCCATATTTATGACCCACCAAGCCAGTCTACAGTAGCGTTAAAAGCAGCAAGGTAATATTGTCAACATTTACTAGATACCATGACCATAATCAACCTTACAATGTTCCCACTGCTGAGCCTCAGGCCTCCTCTCATGAGAGGGAATAGGCTTATAATCCACAATGCGGGCCCAGTGCTGGTTGTTGTGTATCACATGTCTTCTAATTCTTGGTTCATGATTGTTTTCTTCACTGTTTTAAGAGCAAAGCGCCTGCCTGGATGTGTAACCACGTTGTACGACTCGTAGTAAGTCAGGTTCGTTACCACTGTAAATAAATATAATAGAAAATTTGCAAATCTTAGCAATCGATCGAAACAGACTTTTAGCAAGCTCAATATTGATCAGTGAAAGTTTCCGAGCAACTCTGATGACTAAACCTTTTCTATATTAGGTCCACGTTCCTCTTTAGGTGTTTAACAAACACTTTGGTGCGTGTCGCTGGGTACAAGTAGCGGTGGTACTAACCACACCGCCTAGGTGTCTGCTATGAATGAAACATTAGTATTCAAGATGGCTATCGTGTAACTGGAAGTTACATGAAGTTGCAAACTGATTGTATTTTGTTTTGTAACCTCATTCAACTTGATGATGACTTGTACCTTGGCCTCTAGAAAAATAACAGAATCGGTATGATAGATGTAAATGTGTAATCTGAAAACCACCTTGACAGAAAACGTATTAGTGTAGTGGGTAGAATTTACGTTGCTTCAAATACGGAGTAATTTTTTTTATTTTTTTATTTATTTATTATTAATACAAAAGAATACAGGATAGTCTAAGTTAAATAGCAACCAAAAACCACTAAGGTTTAAACTTGTGCTATCATGAATCCATCTCAACATCGAAACTATACAAAATGAGTCAATTAATTTTAATTAAGAAAACTGGTCTCATTTACACATTCACATCACCATTTCAACCTCCCAAACCTCTTTCTTCTGCCATACTTCTCCGTTTCGTTCATTCCTCAATCTGCGGTTTTGACGATATCATCAACTCAAGGACTATCCTGGTATAAAGCTGGTCTACATAAAGCTGATCTCCTTTCGACGACGCTCTTAGTAGATGTAATATGAATACGTCCTCAAAAAAATTGCACTATTGCGACCACACGCCATTACCTGCCACACATGCCATGCATGTTGCGAAAATTTTAACAAGGTTGACAACAAGGTTGCCTTGCTTCCGATCATACACACACGTGTATCCATCATCCCTAAACGCTGCTTTACCGTGATTCACACTCAATTTACCATTGAAATAGTAAAACTCAGTTTAATACACAAATGAGCTGTAATGATTGCCATACGACACGGAAATGTCACGGCACAGCGGAGCTGGCTGTCTCTCACGCGACTTGACGTCCTTGGTCAAAGGAAGAGCGTCATTTGCACAGCTGTCAAGGCCGAATGACCGTGAGAGAGTTTGGATTATAGATTGATAGTTTTATGTAAGGGAAACTGCATCTGAGAGAATGTTGGGCTTTGAAAAAGATGGATGAAAAAATATTGCATGTAGCGGAGATGAGAATGTTGAGATAGATGTGTGGTGTAACGAGAATGGATAAAATGAGAAATGAGTGTATTAGAGGAAGTTTGAAAGTGGCGCCAGTGACTGAAAAGTTGTACCTAAGGGAATCGAAGGAGGGATGAAACACATGTTACTAAAAGAGTTATGAGTGTACATGTAGATGGATGGAGAGGATGAGGGAGGCCAAAGAAAAGATGGATGGATTGTGTGAGGAGTGATATGAAAGAAAAGAGAGTTAGTGATAGCGTGACGGGTCTGGACAGATTGGAAGAAAAAAACGCGTTGGGCCGATCCCAAGTAATGTGGGACAAGGGCAAGAAGATGATGATGAGTGCGGTTCCGCAATGCAGCAGCAGTTCGGAATTCTAAGTACTATTCGAACTGGACGCACGGAGTTTTTATCTAGTGTGTTATCCCTTCCGAACAGTAGTACTACCTACGACTACATCGAACCGAATAAGATGCAATGCAGAACCGCTATAAGGGTTGTCTTTGGCCGAGCTTTGGTTAAATATCACGAGCTTCTGTGCGATAAATTCTGATTACACTACAATTGCTATAGGATGGTGCTGATGACAGCTGTCAGATTCATACAATGTAGCTACCTATCCTTTTCTCTCATCTTAAAGATGCATATTTTCGTCCTGCTGTCATCCTACCCATGCTATGTAAAAAAGATCTTAATGTAGACTATAACAGCTTTTAATCTGTTAATAGTCTAGGCAAATCACTCCTTGAGGTTTTAAGGTAGTTGCTTACAGTGAACCAGAAGTATAGTACCACAAAAATCTTCATTAACGAAGATGGAGGAAACCCTGACATAATTTCAATCCTTGCATCACAATAATGTATGTCACAGACAAGGATTACTTCAATCAATTAAAAAAGATCCGCCTCAATGTGTCCCAAGCTTTGTAACATGGTCAATGGGTCGAAATAACATGATCGCGTGTGCCTCGTCATTAACCGATTATAGCACTCGAGACTAACTTTCGGTTACTAGCGATTTATTGACTACGTAAACGGCTTTTTCTCGAATTGTTGACGCCATGTTGTAATTTCGATATTTTGCATCTGCAACTGCGCTTACGCACGATTCAAGTGCGTTCTAGTTTGTGAAATGTGATTCAACTTGGCTTATAAGAGGTGAAGCACATTAGCGTAGAGTTGATTCCAAGTAAGCGCCTATTACACCACTCGATATTCAGACAGTATTGTCTATGTAGCGTCACAAAAGAGAAAAAAAAGAGCAACATTTTGCCAATGTCGTGTAAAGGAATGAAACAGAACAATGAGATAAATAGATAAATATAGACTTAAACTATCTAAATATCGAGTGGTGTAATAGACACTTTAGAATCCAATGGTTTAGTAGTCGGCACCATAATTTAAGCATATACGAAAACAAATAATAATGAATCATTCGAGGAAGTGTTGAGTGTTTGTTTTTTAGATGAGAAATTATCCAATGACTCGTCCACCCTAGAGTGGAAGGTCACATCAAACCTTGCGTAATTGACGACATTTTTTAACCGACTTCAAAAAAAAGGAGGAGGTTCTCAATTCGGTTGTATTTTTTTTTGTTCAAAAAGTTTGCTAGTGACTATATCTATTCAAAACACGATAGATAGCACCGCGTCGACTTCCATTAGCTAACTATTCTTAGGTTTCAAACTCGTTCAGTGTTAAGTTTAACAAAGAAAATGTACAACCTACAGCATCAAGTGCCATTCATTATTATCATCATCATTTCATCCAAAAGACGTCCACTGTTGGACATAGGTCTTCCCCAAGCGTCGCCATAACGACCGGTCTTGAGTGTCTCGCATCCATCGGTTTCCCGCGACCCTCACCGGGTCATCGGTCCACCTTGTTGTCAAGTGCCATTATTTCTGAAGTAAAACAAAACTAAAGGGCCTATTAGACTACGCGATATTCAGGGCGCGATATTTTTTGTTCCGAGTAAGACCGGTCTAACCCTTAATATCGAGTAGTGTAATAGGCCCTTAATAAACGGGTAAAGCGTGTCCATTTCATAAAAGCTTCACTCTCCGGACGTTCCCGCCTTCCGTTCGTCGCTTGAACCACACCACAAATTATGAATTAATTGCTATTATGTCCAACGGTGGGAACTGTACCATTCATTCATGTTTGATCCGTGTTTTTGTTGTACTACCTATTTATAGACCTTTATTTTTAACTTGCTGACTTCGAATGGTTATTTGTGTCATGAATAACGGTTATTATCTATGAGTTTAGGTATTTTTTGTCGGTAACATACCACCGTACAATGTTGTTTAGTAATGTTTGCTATTCGACAAGGTAAATAGTTCTTCTCTTATATGATTATTCTTCAGCAATTATTATGACCTTTGTACCTACCTATTTTTCTGTTTCCTTCTTCTTGTCTGATATGTTTATACATTAGTTATAAATGATATGATGGACAAAAAAAGGTTATTTCTTATGCTCATAAAAGCAATTTCAATTTAATTTTTTTTTGTTTTGTTTTTAGCACCATTTGTTGATCACGAAAGAAAAACAAATGATAAAATCTTCGCGGCCTCCTTTTTTACTGACGCCATCTTCTTTTTTGCCGCCATTTTAGGCAACAGGCAAAGACTTAAAAGAGCTTTAAGCTGTTGATCCCCGCATTAACGCCGGCGTTCACGCGCCATTGTCTTACTATTGTGTCTCTAATTACGCACTCAAAAGGTTAAAGCCTATGTTAACAATACAGCAATTCGGACTTAATAAACGTGTCATCATCATCATCACTTCAGCCGAAAGACGTCCACTATTGGACATAGGCCTCCCCCAAGCGCCTCCACAACGACCGATCCTGTGCGTCTCCCTCCACCGCATTCCCGCGACTCTCACCAGGTCGTCGGTCCACCTTGTGGGAAGCCAACGCTGCATTTTCCGGTGCGCGGTCGCCACTAGAACCTTTCGACCCCATCGACCATCCGTTCTACCACAAACGTGTATGTGTACGTGTGTGTGTACCAATAAACGTGTATTTTTATATATTCCTTTATGTCGCTGGCACACCAGTTCTCATGGCCCATAACTTCGCCACCTTCAGTCAAGAGTGAATAAGTTACTTCTAGGTAAGCATGCTCCATCGTCGGCCACATTATCGCTTACCATCAGGTGAGATAGTAGTCAAACGCGAGCCTATCAATAGTAAAGAAACAAACCACACATCTCTTTTGCCCCAGCACGTTAGCAAAATCACTACAGCATAGTATTAACAATTAATTCGTTACGTCACACCGCCATGTTGTCGCACGCCCATAGAGCACAGCGCGGCCGTGATTAGGGTAATGACGGGAAGCCGAGCTGCCATGGTTTCACGGCTTCCGCGAGAAACGGCCAGTCATCAACGACCACCATTATTACCGGTATGCAACGTCATCGTTGTCAGTTATGTGACATGTCAGGGTATTGTAGGCTTTTAAAGAAAGACCAGAAAATCTGATATTAGATAGATAGATAGATATATTCTTTATTGTACACCAAAAATTAAAATTACTACCTATATAGAGTGACTGGTAATTAGTGTACGATACTTAAACACGTGATTGTGCTCATGATAACCAACAACTTTTACTATGGGAACAAACCTGAAATCGCGAAAAAAAATCAGCTGTTCAGTACATTTATGTTTGCCTAATGTACTGAACAGCTGATATTTTTTTCGCGATTTCGGCTTTGCTCTAATAATAAAAATTGTTTGTTATCATGAGCACAATCACGTGTTTAAGTATCGTACACTAATTGCCAGTCACCCTATATACTACTACTATACACACTATACACTACACTACCTACTGTCTACTGTACTATTACTATTTACTATGTTATTTTTTTTTTAATTATTTTTATTTATTTATTGTTATTATTTTAGTCTTGCTCTCTACCACGAGATCTTAACGCGACCCGTATGAAGACTTAAACTGATCTGTTAATAAAGGGATGGGGTCATATAAGGTGTATTTCTCGCTCGCTCGCCTGACATTTTATCACTTCATGGTAAAGCAGACAGGCAGTCGCTATAAAAAAAACTGATCCTCAACTGCATCCTCTTAAACTGGAATCCTACCACAAAATAGTTAGTAAAAGGCCTAAGATTGATAATTAATTCTAAGATCACAAACATTAAGGCATTAAGTCCGCCTTTGTACCTTTGTGTTGCATGAAGTTTTAATAAATAAAAAACTGGGCAAGTGCGAGTCGGACTCGCGCACTGAGGGTTCCGTACAAACTTGAAAGGTAAATTGCGGTTTACGATTTATGACGTATTAAAAAATAAACTACTTATTAGATCTCGTTCAAACCAATTTTCGGTGGAAGTTTATAAGGTAATGTAAATCAGATATTTTTTTTAGTTTTATCATTCTCTTATTTTAGAAGTTACAGGGGGGGGGGGGACATTTTACCACGTTGAAAGTGTCTATTCAGTTTAGAAAAAAATGATATTCGAAACCTCAATATCATTTTTGAAGACCTATCCATAGATACCATACGAATGGGTTTGATGAAAAAATTCCTGTTTTTTTTTTCTATTTTTGTGTGGAAATCTTAATGCGGTTCACAGAATACATCTACTTACCAAGTTTCAACAATATAGTTCTTATAGTTTCGGAAAAAAGTGGCTGTGACATACGGCCGGACAGACAGACAGACATGACGAATCTATAAGGGTTCCGTTTTTTGCGATTTGGCTACGGAACCCTAAAAAGTCTCCGTAGCCTTTTCCCAACTAATATGGAGTCGGCTTCAAGTCTAACTGGATGCGGCTGAATACCCGTGTTTTACATGGAGCGACTGTCTATCAGACCTCCACAACCCAGCTGCTGAGCAACACGATACTCCTTGGATAGACTGATGGTCACAGTTTCTGGCAGCTGACTACCTGTAACGACTGTCACAGATCTACGAATGCCAATCGGGACCAACGGCTTTACGAGCTTTCCAGGGCACAGGGTGTCAGTAATGTCCTAAAAAAACTTGAAAAGCAAACAAGTTATTCTAAAACATGTATTTTGTTAGTAATGAAACCACTGAACTCTTAGAATAGAATAAAACTTTATTGTACACCAAAATAGTAACAAAAACTTATAAACTAACTTAATCTATGGGTACAATGGCGGTCTTATCGCTAACAGCGATATCTACCAGACAACCTTAGGATGGACTGTAAGAACTAACCACTGCTAGCTACTGGACTTGTGTGTCTTAGCGCTCTTTCTTCGTCATATATTGTTGTATCAACCTCAATATAATGCCTTCTCCATTTCTTCACTTAATCTTATATCCATGTTAGGCGAATTAAGTGTTAAATATGGTTGTCTGGGTGTATTGTTTCAGAGTTAACATGTTTGTGAATGCACCTAGCACTAGAGCACTAGTGTGCCTCTCCATCAAAGATTGCATCACTGCTTACCATCAGGTAGGTAGGATCGCAGTCAAGCACTGGTTTATATCAATTAAACCTACGATACAGGAGTAATTCCTAAAGTGGGGCAGCGATTTTTTAAAACAGAAATTAAGCTTAAATATGGTAGTTTATTGTTCTTAAATGTAAGCCCGAAACGTTTAAAGCGCCATCAAAAAATAATAACTTTATCAAAGTTTTTGTTTCCCCTATTTAAATGTAATGACTAAAATAACGAAAACTGCGCTCAATAGAGATATTATTTGAGTAATTCACACATAGCAGCTGATGATTTGATGACTTCCTATTTGTAACACGTGGGATTCAGACATATAAACGGACGTTTAAGTTGCTATTTCTGTCATCATTATTGTTCAGCTTGGAATCATAAGCCGAGCGAGGCGTACTAAACTGGGAACAGTGTAATGCGTGTATATGAACAGATAGCAAACAATGCTGGTTTAAGGTTTATTTATTTATTTATTTATTTATTTATTTATGTACACACAAACACTTAAAAATGAAAATAACAAAAGCAGACAGAAGAGCACAAAGGTACTGCTTATTTCAAATGAAATTTCTTCCAGCAGACCTGCGACAGGAGAGTTGGATGAGACATGTAGACACAGTGTATACAAATAAGTTAGAAAATTAAAATATATATATTTAAGGTTATATCAGAATGGAAGGTAATATTATAACCATCGCTCAAAAACACTTTCATATAAAGCTGAAAAGTCTTAAGCGCCATCATGCTCAATCAAAAAGTAACGTAACTCCAAAAAGAGGCTATTTGAAAATTTTACCTTATTTTTTAAACAGACGTTTTCAGATTCAAATGCTCTATTTTTGAGTTAGGTCTCTTTATATTTAAGCATGCGATATATCTGCCAACATATAAACCAAATCACAGTTATTTGGCGACTGCAACCAAAAACTATTCCTATTATATCTTTATAGCGGAAATTCACAGATAATAACAATAAACAGCTAAATATCTACCAAAACACCATTTCCCCAACTTTATGGCAACGGTTCTTAGGAGTGGTTAACTTATACACTAAACTCATTAATAAAATATAACAATTAATGTAATCGTACGCCATACCTACTCGTGGGAAAACCTAATGAAATCAGAATTTTATTGCAAAAAGATAAGGGTTGACTTATCTGTGTCAAACGTGTGGATTTTGTAGATATGAGTAAAAATAAAGATTGCTGCGATTAAATGATAAGTGGGGGGAATGGCGCTACCTTTATTTTGGTAAGTCACTCTGTCAGCAAAATCAACAAAGGATCGACACTCCTGAGTTAGCAAACGAAAAACGTTTCAAGACTTCTCCAGGTAGTCAGGGAAGTCTGACAGACAGTCTCCTTACCAAGAAGTTCGTTTTATTGTCGCTCTGTGTAAAATAGTTCCGAAGGGCTTGTGAGATGTGTTTTTAGAAATAGTTTGTCTTTGAAGATCGTCATTTCCGTCATTCGGAGCTATACGACGGTATTTCTCACGCTCCTTAAATCATACAACTAGAATGCTGTCCATTCATTTCACGTTTCAAAAGCACACGATTGTCGCTTGTTCTTATTTCAAAATTGCACGTATTGTCAAAAGTTTGTCGAAGTTCAATCTGTCAAACGGCTTCCATTTTGTTTTATAGGCGTCACAAAATGGCAGCCATTTTTCAGTTATTTCTAGTTTCATTAATAGGTACGTGTGGCGTGCGTCAGTACGTTATCACCATGTCGTGTAATCCTACTGTATTCATAGTATTGCGTAGATCGTCGTCACAGTATTGTAACTATTAAATAATCTGTAGTAAACGTAATGTACCTACTGTTGTGTTGTCAAGTAATTTTTGTGTGATAGGCTGTTGTGATTATGATTTGATTGAATGTGGAGTTTCAAAGTTATCCCTACTAGATTATGATGAAATATTTTGCAGAATTTCTAAAGAACTTTGAATCGTGATACTATAGAATCATGATGTCAGAAAAAATACTTAATTTCTCCTGGGAATTGGCACACACGTTGTTGTAAGGGAGAATTGGTATGTAATCCCATTTAAAATCCCGTCTTGAATCTGTGGAGCACAACTAGCTCTATAGAATGGTAGAAGACCTGCCCCCCTAGCCAAGTTACGATCGTTTCGTTCGCGTCGAACGCCTCGAGTAGGTCACTCCTCCGATTCCTTTGTTATGACGTCATCTCAACGCTCAGTCACGTGGTCAGAACAAAAGAAACGGAGGCGTGGCCTACTCGAAGCGTTCGCAAACGAAACGATCGTAACTAGGCTAGGGGGGCTGGGACTACCACAGGGCTTTCATATAAAAAATCATTATAAGAAATCTATGAAATTCTTCGCCATTTTTTTAAACAATTTGTCTTATATTAAAATTGGGTTAAAAAGCTCTAAACTTACAAAACTCCAATTAACCACATAAGGGAATATGCATGAAAAACAAAATTGTTTAGATAACAATTTTGTTTTTCATGCAGATAAATAGTAATTGTCAAAACAATATCATAATTGGTAGAAAAGTTAACGAGATACATTATAACCGTTTTAAACAAACTTAATCTTTCTCGCTAAGACACCGTTTTCTATGGCGGCCGTAAAGGTGTCATTGACCATTGACGTCAGACCATTTCGGACTTCCCTTTCTTATTTTTTTTTTTTGCAGCTTGGAAGCTTTATAACTTCGTTATTGGCAAAGAAATTATTTTTTCATATGTGTTGACCAGAGCTAACAATAAATACAATAATTATCTGCACGCGTGTGAATAATTTTTTAGCATAGCATAAGCATAATCAGCCTTTTAATGTTCCCACTGCTGGGACTCAGGCCTCCTCTCTCTAGGAGAGGGAATGGGCCGTAATCCACCACGCGGGCCCAGTGCGAATTGGTGAAAGTCACATGTCTTCGAATTTTTTGGTTCTAGGACATGCCGGTTTCCTGCAACACAATGATTTTAATTTTAATTTAAAAAAAAATCTACAAAGAATTTAATTTACCAAATTAAAAAAAAATCATGCATTGTTTATAAACTAGTGCTTGACTGCGATCCTACCTGATGGTAAGCAGTAATGAAATCGTTGATGGTAAGGCGTACTCGTTTATTACTATTCACTCTATCCTTGAAGACACTTAAATTATAATCGGACGAGAAGACCGCAGCAGGTAACTTTCAGTTCAGTTCCAGCATGCATATTCCAACTAAACCCACCATGGACCTAACTTAGCAACAGCCCACAAACTTAACACCAGATAAAACCTACAGTTACCCATCACAATACGCCCGTCCTTGCTACCATCTAACTCGGCCAGCACGCGTCGCTTATGAAAATCACAAACATGTCGTTTGCGTCAAAAGACTGTTACTATGGTACTCAATGTAACAATAAAGGATTCGATTTACACTTGAGACCGTTGTTAGTGCATTGAGGACATGGATGTCTAGACTGGCTTAAGATCAATGAAGAATGATCTTGGTTAGTGTATAAAGGGCACTAAATTCTGAAAGGACTTTAGACAGGCAAAATAGACTGGCTCGTTGGTCTTATAGTCGCAAGCGCTACCGGTTAGATTTATTTTCTTTAATGAAAGAAGAAAGAAAGAAGAAAGAAAAACATTTTATTTAGCGGAACAAGGCGCAAATTTAAAACTAACAAATTATAAGTACATTATGTTGAAGAAATATGCGCCACATCCGCGCAAAACGGCCGAACGCTCAGCATAATGCCGTGACCACACGCAAAATGCGATGAGTCTACGGCGCTGGTTTTCAGCGTGGGCCGGTAACGGTATCGACATAAAGACATAATGAGAGGGAGTGTCACACTTTTACTGGCTAAAAACCAACAGTGTTCTTCAGTTTCCCTTTGTATTCCTCCAGGGCCGCGGTAAGTCTTTCAAAGAACCCTACAGTCCACATAATTTTAACTTAATCAATTCTTTTTATGTTAGAGACGTAATATTGTAAGAGTTGGTCAATTATGACGGTATAAAAATGTCACTAAGAACTGTCATTCTGACCGCAACTTCTACTCATCATCTTTCTGCCCTTGTCCCGTGTTATTTAGGGTCGGTGCAACATGTTTTTTTTTCTTCCATTCTGTCCTGTCAACCGTCACGCTATCACTAACTCCCTTTTCTTTTATATCACTCCTCACAATTTTTTTTGGCAACGCCTCTTCATATATCCACATAATGATATTCAGAAGTCTTTAAGTAACATGCCTTTCATCCCTCCTCTTCACATGAACATACCAAGACAAACGATTCCCTTTCAACTTTTCAATCACTAGCGCCACTTTCAAACTTCTACTAATTCAACAAAAACACGACAACTTGTCCATCAAAAGCACGAGACTTTAATCGTAAACGATTCACTTACGTTTCACTGTTGTTTTCCCATTGAAGGTTGCCATCAAAACACTGCCCAGCCATGAGAATCTACACATCAAAATGTTAATTTAGAAAAATTCGCGAACGAAAACCGCGATCAAAATTCTGATCGCGCACAATTTCGCGACTTGTGCGTTCGCGTCCTAAATATATTATTAATTGACGAAATGCTGTACCAGCGGGGTCAAATGGATCATTTGAACACGCGTGCAGCTAATTATTTTATTTATTTATACTAATGATACTACACATTGTTTTAGTGGCTCGATTTGATTACGGGTGGTGTTGCCAATATTTTCTATCGCGTGAAATTTTGAGCGGTGTTCTCGGTTAAACGATCTTTCGTTGTGTACATTTTTTTTCGTTTCCCTTTATTTACAACCAGAATCAACACACCACTGTTGATTCTGGTTGTCCACCAGAAACACGCCAACAAAGCTCGCAGAGCCAGAAGCGATGAAACTGTCTTAGATCCCACAATTAAATTAATTAGAAAAGAACAGCGGAGGGGTAAGAAAAAGCATAATCTCTACATCCCCCCTTTTTCAAAAAATAGACAGAACAAAGTTAGGTCAAAAGGAACAAAAATGCTCTTACAACTGAGCTGTTTGGAGAGTGGAGTCGTGTCAACATGATGTTATTTAAATGGCAAACAATAAATTTTAGATAAAGTTTTTCCATCCATTTTTTTCCACGACCGTGGTTTTTCGGGGTAAATAGCTATGGCACTCAGCGAGGATTTTTGTAATCTAATTAGCACTTCCATCGATTACCTTCCACAAACAGTTTTACCTCTTTCCAAGTTTAGGTGTTAAACATTTAAGAAAGTAGGTAGTTACCTCACTTTTTTTTTAATTATATAATCTAGTGCTTGACTGCGATCCCAGCTGTAGGGTAAGCAGTGACGCAATAGATGATGGTGAAGCGCACTAGTTTATTAAAGGCCACTCTACCCTTGAAGACACTTAAATTATATCCTGACGGGAAGACCACTGCAGGCAAACTGCTCCAGTCCTTCGATGTACGTTCACACACATCAGCATTGGACTGATGGGCTACGGGAACGTTTGAAAGACTTTACCGTGGCCCTAGAACGTCGGTAGAATTCTGATTCACACGTCCTCGCTCCACCCTTTTATTTACGTGGGAAATCATCAAATAATTTCTACCGCTTTAAGCGAAGCGGAAGGGAGTGTCAGACTTTTACTAACAACTTTTACTAACGAACCTACAGTGTTCTTGCGGTCACCCTTTATTGCCAGGGTTGCGGTAACTTCTTCGAACGATCCGCAGCCTTTCGCGCTCTGCCGTAGAGCGCATGATTTCGCACCTCAAAAAAAAAGTTTGTCTGATGCTGCGTATAAAGTCAACTTATGTGAAGTCCTTTAATTCTGAACTGATTGGTGCTCCATTGGTGTAATGGCAGTAAGTCATTCCAATGTGCAGATAAACGAAAAAATATTAATTTTGATTCGAAAGTGACCCAATTTCAACGTTGTGAGTGCATTATGATAAAAGTTGTCGTTGATTGAAGACGTTTATTGAACGATAGATAACAGTATTTTCAGTACATTCTAGTCTAGTACTGTTTTGATGAACATAAATACTTTGAAGTAGACAGTCTCGTCTTGTAAAAAAAGAAAGAAAGAAAACGACGTTTATTGGCATTATAAAAACGGAAACATCTTAAAATTAAACAAAAAGTACACTGAATAATGCGAAAAGGGCCTCAGCTCAGCATAATGCTAATAAGGCCACTACCTAAAGCTGATTTTCAGCTGCAGCCCATGAGTGCTATATGGCCGAAAACAGAAAGTATATATAAAAAAGTCTAAAATGCAGAAACCGACTAAAATATGCATAGTTCCTCTGCATAGTTCTCATATGATTTGACAATCACATATTTGCTATGTTGAGTTTAAAAGAGACTTTGACCCCTGAGTTTGTTTCGGTGTTTCTTCTCAGGGTAGTCAGCTAGGAAACACCGACCTCATCTATTTTAAATTGACGTGTAAAACCATTTGCAAAATAAATATCATTTAACATTTACCGAAGATTTTCATCTGTAACATCTTGTATCTTGTATAGTCTGCCGAACCTTTTCCTGACTATGTTGAGGACTTGAACCCCCGGGGCCCTGGAACGCAAGGCAAAGAAGAAACAAACGCGCTCTGTCCAAGAGCGGGAGAAGTCATTGGATGATTTCCAACCTCAAAAAAATAAAAAAACTATAGAGTTTCTTGCACATTCTTCTCGATAGAGATCTACGCTTTGGCATTCCGCTAATTGTACTTTTACAATTAGCGTATTTTTTTTAAACTGATTGACTTCTTGACAATTCAAAAGTGCCTGTAAATGGTTTATTTAAAATAAATGCTTTGATTCTTGATTCTTGACAACCCAGTACAGCTACTGGATGACACAACACCGCTCGGCAAGACTGGTGTCAGACTTCCTTTTTTTCCGACTATCCAAATCGACTGTCAAAGATCTACAAATGACAGCTGAGACCAACAACTTAAGAGCGGCCAACTGGAGGTACATTTACATACAACTGCTCTTAAGTGATTATGATGTTATTAAACATCTTTCTCTAGATATTTTGGATACACAGCTATCTTGTGGATATTACGTAGGCTTCTATAGAAATCAAAACATAAATAAAAAGGGTTTAAAAAAAAACATGTATCTCCTCATCGAGATATAAGTACTAACGTACTAGAGAAGACACCGTAAATTCCTACTTTGTCTCGTTCAACTGCGGCGATCGCGCCGCACTTTGTCGAAGAAAACGCGTAAGTACCGTGTTTTACATGGCGCTTAAGACCTTTTTGCCGAGAATAAATACACTTCCGCAGCAAATCTAGCGCTGTGGTAAATTAGTTAAGGTTTAGACCACGGAATAAAGAAAAGTACTTTTTTGTAATAACGGAACGGAATAAAGAAAAGTACTTTTTTTGTTCTGTGGTTTAGACGAATTGTTATTATTTTAGCGCTGCAGCGAACTAAAGATTCAAATTACGAAAATAGGACAATTCAGTTATTTGGCGTAGCTTCTCTAGTACGTTAGTACTTATATCTCGATGGTATCTCCTGGAACAAGTTTGCCATTACCGAATGCCAACAGAGTTTTCAGGCGTTATCTTTCTTTTTTCGAATTGCCTCTTATTTAAACATCACATTGGATTGCGTTAGATGAAGCAACAAGCTTTTAAACCATGCTCGATGTTGACGATAGGCGAGTGGAAAAGAACCCTCTTAACGTGTTTTCCGAGGCACGGAGAAGTTTCGGTGTGATAAAATGGTCACCCATCCACATGCTGACCTCGACAAGTGCTGCTTAACCTTGGATATCAACACTATTATTATTATTCTGACCACGAGCTCCTTGACAATATTATTGTTCAATTAAACGTTTCAATAAAGCATATAAATTACCTGGTTAATCCACCACCTGTCTTTGGCACTAAACGTATCATTGTATCACCTAGCGTTGGATGTTGGATGCTGTGCCAAGCTTTTACCAACATGATTAAACTCTTCTTTCTCCCTAAGAGCCCCCACCCCCCCCCTCCACGCACGCCCTCGCGCTCCACCCAGAGCGCGAGAAGTCATTTGGAAGATTTCCCACCTTAAAAAAAAAAAAAAAAAAAAAAAAACACCTCATTTTCCAGCTCAAATAATTTAGAAAACTTACGTATGTATTACTAGAGGAGGGATGAAACGCGTGCTACTAAAAAAATTATGAGAATACATCGATCAGGCCAAAGAAAAGATGGATGGATTGTGTGAGGAGTGATATGAAAGAAAAGGGAGTTAGTGGTAGCTTGACGGGTGACAGGATAGAATAGAAGAAAAAAACGTGTTGCACTGACCCCAAATAAAACGGCATAAAGGCAGGAAGATGATGATGACTGAGGGCCAGTTCACACCGAGACGCGACGCGACGCGACACTGCGCGAAGTGCGACTCAAAATATAACTTTATTTACTGCACTTAGGTAATAGATAATTTAAAAACCAAAAACTATTGAAATATTGCTAAGTTAGGGCTTTATCACACTAGCGGTTTGCGAGCGGCTTCAGGGCGGGGCGGGCGCGTAGCGAATGCGTCGCGAACACGCCGCGGTTGCACAGCGAAGATGTCGTGACGCGTGGCAAATTCGCAATGTTCCCAAAGCGTTTTTGTAGCAAGTTAACGACTTCAATACACTCAGTAACAAAATGGATTGCGATGAGGAGACACTGCTGTTGGCTTTGTTACTTCGAAAATGCCGCAGACCTGCACCTCGTTGCCGAATCTCGTTGCGCATCCGCAACAAATTTGCTGCGCATGCGCGGCGTATTCGTTGTGCGCCCGTTACGTAGTCGTTGCGCACCCGCTCTGCTTTGAGGACGCTCGCAATCCGCTAGTATGATAAGGCCCTTATGGAAGAGCGGAGTCTCATAATACAGGTATTATTTACTTAAAAGGAGGCTCCAATCACAATATATTGTTAAAAAAAATATTTGGTTCTGAAATAAACAATTTTGTATTTTTTTTGTATTTTGTTTTGCACAAAATGACACACATTTCATTGTGAGAATTCAGAATACGTTGCACCATGCAGCGCTGCGTCGCGAGGCATCTCGATCTGAAATGTGTATCTTTTCGTGTAGTAAATATAGTTATGTTTTGAGTCGCTCTTCGCGCAGTGTCGCGTCGCGTCTCGTTGTGAACTAACCCTTATGTGGTACTAGCTTTCGCCCACGACTTCGTCCTCGTAAATGTCTGTTATTGCAGACACGAAGACGAAGTCGAAGCCAAATTAAAACTAGGTCCTTACTTGGGCTTCAAGCTTACTCCGTATCGAATTTCATCAAAATCGGTTCAGTGGTTTACGTTTAGTGAAAGCGTAACAGACAGATAATTTTTCAATATTCAACCCTTCGTATGTAGACGTTTACTGACTGGCGTGACGTGATGAATTAGTTGGTAATTAAACTTAGTCAATAGTGGCTAATAAACACCGTAGGCACGGGCTTGCGTGCTTGTCCGGTAACCGTCCGGACCGAACCCAAGTCATCGAGGGCGCGTACTGTTCCACGCGCGCCTCAAGGAGATGTCAGCAAACCGTAGGGGCCCAGCAGGGTTGAAGCCTACTGGGGCCAAAGGTCTGCTTCTGAAAAGAAGACTCGGCCCTGGTATGAAAGGCAACGAAGGAACAGGAGTGGGTTTTTAGTCACTAAAAGTCTGACACAACCTCCCGCTCCGCCCAAGAGCGCGGGACGTCATTGGATGATATACACACTGAAAAAAAAAGTGGCTAATAAAGCACTTAAATCTAAAGTTTTTAATTAGTTATTTATTACAGAAATCTAGGAAAGTCGCAATAAACCTGATTCTCAATGAGCACAAAGCTTTTAAACCGTCACGTGCGAGTTATATCGCTAATATCGTTTTAGTAGGTACGTAATAAGTAATAACCATTTACCTATTTACTATCATTTTACTTAATACATGGTTTATAATAAAATGCTTGCGGCTTAGTAGGTACTATGTAGAACTCTGGTCTTTAACCTACGTACCTAGGTACCTATATGTCAGTATTTATACATAGGTCTAACACTGTTATGTCTTATACCTGTACCATGACGTTTAAAGTAAGATTGTTTCATTCTTATTTCCATTGTGGGTAAGAGATGGCGCCAGACAACCTGTATAGCTCTGTCTCTTACCCACACTGTAATAAGAATGAAACAATCTTAGTTTGAACGTCATGGTAACCCCGATAGACACGGCTTTTAATAATGTTTAGCAGAACTACATAATTTAAAGTTATGAAAAATCTGTGTGCTATAGTAGAACTAAGAAATGGTGTTCTCAAGTTGTTACTCTCTACGTAAAAACATACCACCCGCCGCGCGTGTCCGCCTGTGTACCACTACTGTACATGGACTTTAAATAAATAAATAAATAACTTTTTATTTATTTATTTAAACTTCATGTACAGTAGCGGTACATAGGCGGACTTAATGCAACAAGGCATTCTCTACCAGTCAACCTTTGGGTTAAAAGAGACAACACTGTGGTAGTTATGCACAATAAATAAATAACAGATAAATATCATGTGGAATCACTCATTCATCGACGTTTTTTAATTTTTCGTCATAATATAAAAAAAAATTTGTAATTTTGTAAATAGAAATCATAATTGCACACTACGTTTCCACGGTTTTTTTAGGTACCGTACCTAAGTCTGCAAAAACGGAAGCCTTATAGGATCACTTTGTTGTCCGTCTGTAAGAAATATTTTTCTCAGGAACGCGTGGAGGTATGCAGCTGAAATTATTACCAAATACTCAAGGTCTGCTATTTCAAGCAGTAGTGAAAAATCAAACTTCGAAGTCAAAGCAGCCTAAAGCTGAGGTCGTTTATGCCCCGTTTAGGCACATATTTTGACACCCGCTAAGAAATCAAAACCTATAAGGTATTTCCCGTTGACCTAGAATCCTGAAAGGCATGAAGCAAGATCCTATAGCAAAACTATAAGAAAAGAAACTGTAAATTTGTAGTGACGTCACAAAAAAAAAATGTGTTTGCGATTCGAATAAATCTTCGAGACCCGATTCGGAAATCGAACTATTTACATAGGTAATTTTGTACGGAAATCTCAGTGCGCGAGCTCGACACACACAGGTCCGGTTTTCACTATCTCTTCTTTCACTCTTTTTACTACAAATTAAAAGACATTAAAGCAGTCTACTACATTCTATACTGAACTTTTAAGACCATGTTTAATCACAATGGTCATCACAAACAGATCCGCGGTCCAATCATAACTGCCTAGCGGCCATGTATTACACATTGGCATAATTTGCGCGCGCCACACCGACACATGTGCACGCGCACGCTCTTGTGTGCCCGACAAGTGAGCCTTGACCGTTAATTCCCGTCAATACCAACACTAGCTTATGTAGATATACTAGAATTTTTAGCTCTTTTTGTAACTGTTTTTGTACAAGACAATCTTCTCCTCATCATCATCAACTTCTTTCGTATGTCTCATTTTCCTAAAGCCTTTTTTTTTAGGAGGGAAATCATCCAATGTCTTCTCCCGGTCTAGGGCGGAGCGAGAGGGTGTGTCACTCTTTTACTCAAACCCACTCCTATGTTTCTTCTTTGCCTTGCGTCCCAGGCCCCCAGGGTTCCCTTTCGGACAACCTATTGCCCCAGTAGGCTTCGGCCCTGTTTGGCTCCTACGGTTTTGCTGACATCTCTTTCGCTCGTGGAACACTACGCGCCGTCGACGACTCGGGCTCGGTCCGGACGGTTACCGGACGGCCGGACAGCGAGCTACTCGCTGCTCGTCGCCCGCGAGCCCACGCCTGCGGTGAATTTTCCTAAAGCCTGCCATCTTGTTCTTTGCCATTAAGCACGATTTTGTGTAGTGTCATTGTCGTGTTTCTTTCAGGTCTTTTTAAGTCATTACTGTGAAGCCTTTTCCCAACTATATAGAAGTCATCTTTATGTCATTTGTCACCTGCAGCTAAAGCTGATGCTGATAGGTTCAGACGGAAACTTTCTTTAAACAATGAATCATTATAGGCTGATATGAATTAACAAGAATCATTGTATGGAATACGGAAATAACAGAAATGTAGAAAAAAAAAAAACAACATTACTGCATGCAAATCCTCGACATAATAACACATCAATTGACAAGTTTACTGTAAGTAGACATCTAACGATCGTCACATGGTCATCATTCGTCAGTAATAACAAATAGAAACAAGTCTTTTTGACGAGTGGCTGTTTTCTGTAAATTCCTTTCAGCAAATTCTTTTTTTTTTTTTGGTTATTTTACAATTTATAACACACACACACAAGCACACACTCTACAATAAAACACACTACACACACTACAACAAAAACACACACACTACAATAAACACACACCCTACACACAACATACACTCCACACACACCACACACACACACACACAAACACACACACACAACACACACACACACACACACACACACACGCTACACACTATAATAAAAGAAAAGAAGAAGGAAACAGAGGAATAGTACAAAGGTGATGCTTATTTCTAAAGAAATCTCTTCCAGCATACCTTCGAAAAAAAAGTAGATTCCTTTTCTTAGAGCGTTGAAGTATTCGATGGACAGGTATGAGTCATACCTGTCCATCCACGATTTCATACCATGGTTGATTCTTTTTCTTCTTTTCGTGTCGATGTATTGGCCTCGTATAGATCCTGAAAACTGCAGGTGGTTGTGCAGGATGGATAGCATAGCAGGTAAGGCATGTCCTGTGCAGCGGCTCCACACTGACACTGTTTTAGAGATGGGTCGAGGAAGTCCCATCGTCGATGATGGTTGTTGAAAAAATGTACATTAAAATGAAGCCTAGATCTACCGTCTTGGTTCCAATGATAGAAATTACGGCGTTGTCCCTTCATGATCGTGCGTGGCACTCGTTTGAGGCCAAACAGTGACATTTAATAACTGATAAGTATGTAGCATCGAAGCTGTTCGCCTACATAAGTATTACTTATTAATAAATGAATAAGAGACGACACGCGATTTCTTTTACTTAGATTATTCAAGCTACTGGCTGACTGCTGGCAAGGTTATTTCCAGGAAAAACGAAGTTTCCAAAGTTTTCGGCCGAAGAAATTTCAAATTTCCGTGTGTACAAAACGAAAATTAAGCATTTTTCAAGGTCATTCAAGTTTTACAACCGTATGTACAATCGGCGCTCGAGGGGGTAGACACTTCTAATCTCGTAGTTGTCATTAGGAAATTCCTAAAGCTATTTTGATCCATTTCATAATCAAACCCCGCTCTTCATCGTCATCATCATCATTTCAGCCGAAAGACGTCCACTGTTGGATATAGGGCTCCCCCAAGCGTCACCATAGCGACCGGTCCTTGCGTCTCGCATCCATGGCTGCTCTTAGGGCAGTCAAAACAAAAATGGTCAACCATTAGATGACTAGACTAGTGTACTACATACTGGGTGTAGGGGACAGGTCTCCGCAAACTTCAAGGACTTGCTCAGTAGACGAAACTGAATAACCTTCCACAAGATTCTTTTCAGGAAACGAAAAAAAAATCGGTATCTCCATACAAACTGTCCAATCAAGTTTATAATTTTGTATGGAGAGGCAGGTTTTTTTTTTCGTTTCCTGAAAAAAAATCTTGTGGAATGTTGTTCAGTTTCGTCTACTAAGCAAGCCTTTAAATTTTGCGGAGACCTGTCCCTTACACCCTGTAGAAAATTATCCCAAGGAAACATACAAAACATAGAACATAGTCTACACGTGTGCCTTTCATCCTTCACACACATATAAACAAAATTGTGTTTTATGATATCAATGTGCTTGTGCAGTAATCCAAACCCAAACTTACTATTCGTCAAATCGTCACATATACGTATTAGACATGAATATAAATAAAACAATTCATTCTAAATACATTTCCCACCTGTATTTCAACTCATGCGCGACCGTCGACTCAATATGCGTGCGCGCAGCCTAGGACGTGAGCAAGTACCTGCTCTCCTGGCCAGAAATTAGCTAGCATGCAGAAGGCCAGCTCCATACGAACGACAACATGCGCGTACCAACATAGAAGATGACGATGTTTGAGATCGTCGTATGAATGTGCATGCAATTATTTTATTTGAATTAAATCATTTTTAGCTTTAAACCAATATAAGTTTTTGAAATATATTCATCAAAAACGAAGTTATAAAGCTATAAAGCTGCTAATAAGAAAGACAAGACCGACGTGGTTTTTGACGTCACTTTTCATCACGCCCGAAGAAAATGGCTTTTTGACGAGAGAGACAGATATATTTATATGAAACTAGCTTATGCCCGCGGCTTCGCTCCCGTCAACTGACTACACTGTTCTACTCTATTGATGTGAAATATATTATTATGTTTGTAAAAAAAGCCTCCCGGTCTTTGACGGCTGTGAGAAGGACCTCTTCTGCTGCTTCGGTTTCCACAGGCCTCGACCAGCCGTGCGAGACCTTTCCGCCAAGCCCTCTTTTGCTTTTCTACCGATTTTGATATTGTTTACTTGTACATTTATTGATAAAATATATATTATTATATATATATTATTATATTCTTTTCTGGGATATTCCCTATTACGGTTGCAATTGGGCTTGCAATTGGTGTACTTGAAACCCGTGAAGTGTCCGAGTGTCTAAGTTTTTGTTCGTTGTGTGAAGCTGGTTTTCTGAAACTATTTTGTATGTGTCTTAACTGTGGATCGAGGATAAACTGATGTTATGTATTAGCCGTTACGTCGTGACGCCATGGCTTTTTGTTTTCATGTGAAGGTTTGACTTCACTATGAAAAATATTATCAGTTATTATGTAATTGTTCCTTTTATACTATAATTTCCCATCAACATTTATAGTTATACTAACCCCCCGTACAATATATTTATACACAAACATACCTCGTTTCTCGTTTTTTCTACGAGCAAAAACTGTATCAAAATACGTAGCGTAGTTTAGGAGGAATTAGCGGATAAAAAGATGATACATGCTTTTTTTTTTTTTTTTTTTCGGTGGGAAAATCATCTTATGACATCCCCCGCCCTTGGGCGGGGCGGGAGATAGTGTCAGACTTTTACTGACTAAAAACCCACTCCTGTTCCTTCGTTGCCTTTCGTACCAGGGCCGAGTCTTCCTTTCAGAATCAGACCCTTGGCCCCAGTAGGCTTCGACCCTGCTAGGCCCCTACAGTTGCTGACATCTCCTTGAGGCGCGCGTGGAACAGCACGCGCCGTCGACGACTTGGGCTCGGTCCGGACGGTTACCGGACGGTCGGACGGCGAGCCACCCATTGCTCGCCGTCCGCAAGCCTGCGCCTACGATGGCCGGAAATCGGGATCGGAATCCCGGCGGCGATTGGGGCGTGAGGACCGTTGCCTCACGCGATCGGCCGCCTCCTTTGCTAGCATTACTGCTTCGCAGAAGGAGGCAACCGCCTGCCACTCCTCCTCGCTTCGGACCATGGCCTGTACCAAGGCCCGGCGCGAGAGATCGCCGCCGCCGATCGCCCCCACGAGGACACGGCGTTGCTCTGCCCAAGCGGGACAAACCTCCACCGTGTGCTCCACCGTGTCCTCCGGGTGGTCCGCACAATGGTGACACCCGGGCGTTTCTTCCGCACGAATCCGGTGCAGGAACCTCCCGAACTTACCATGTCCGGTGAGGACCTGCGTCATGCGGTAGGTAAGGACGCCGTGTTGCCTTTCCAGCCACTCCTCAAAGAGGGGAATTACCGCCATAATTATGGCGTGCCCAGCACTGGGTTGCGATAGTCGCTGTCGCCATTCCACCATGAGACCTCGCCGGAGCTCTGTCCGCCATGCCGCAACTTGTCGTGGCAGCGGAGTTTCGCCCCGACGTTGCATCTCCACGCGCAGATCGTGCATGCGTGCAAGGCCTGTTGCCACCAGGTCCCATGGTGGCTGGCCAGCAAGGAGGCTCGCCGCTTCGCGGGAAACCGTGCGGTATCCCCGCACCATCCGTATGGCCATGACCCTCTGGCACGCGTTCAGCTGGGCCGCCGGTCGCTTTCGCAGTGACGGCGCCCACACCGGCGCCCCATAAAGGGCCATGGACTGGACGATGCCTGCGTAGAGCCTCCGGCAGGAGGCGTCTGGACCCCCGAGGTTGGGCAGGAGCCGCTTGAGGGCAGCCCCATTCCGATTCAGTTTGGGAGCCAGACGTCGGAAGTGCTCTTCGAAATTCCACCGGCTGTCGAGGACGAGTCCCAGGTACTTCATCGTCGACCCGACGCCGATGTGAACTCCTCCTACCGTTAATTGGGAGCGCCGAGGCGGCGCGCTCCGAGGGCCGTGAAAACACATGGCCTCGGACTTTTGCAGCGCCACCTCGAGTCCCAACTGCTGGATCCTATCAACGACTATCGCAACCCCGCGTGTCGCTAATTCGACCGCCGCCTGGTACGAGTCTTCCTGAGCCAGGACCAGCGTGTCGTCTGCGTAGCAGACCACGCTGACCCCGTCAGGGAGGTCGCCGCGCAGCACGTAGTCGTAGCCGATGTTCCACAAGGGCGGTCCTAGTACCGATCCCTGCGGAACACCGCACGACATCTCTCGCCGTTTCCACTCTCCCTGGTGACCAGGGTAGATGATGTACCTGTCCGAAAGGTAGGCCTCGATCACACGACAGAGGTAGTCGGGCACCCGGTGATACCGGAGTGCCCTCCTAATGCTACTCCAGGGCAGGGAGTTGAAGGCGTTAGCGATGTCCAATGACACCGCCACGACACACCTGCCCTGGGACACCGCATCCCCCGTCGTGAGAGCTCGCACGCGCATGATGGCGTCCACCGTGGAGCGCCTCCTGCGAAAGCCGAACTGGCCGTCCGCCAGATCCGGCCCCACCCGTGTTAGGTGCGCGACGAGGCGGTCTGCAATTACTCTTTCAAAGAGCTTGCCCACCTCGTCGAGCAGCACAATGGGCCGGTACGCGGACGGAGAGTCCGCAGGGCGCCCCGGCTTCGCGATAAGGACCAGTTTCCCCGTCTTCCAGCGAAGTGGGAACTGGCCCCTCTCCATGCATGCGCTGAAGAGCCCTCTTAATCGAGACCCGAGAGCCTCCATGGCCAGGACCCAGGCTTTCCCAGGCAAGCCGTCGGGTCCTGGGGCGGTATTCTTGGCACTCAGCCTTCGTACCGCCACACTCATCTCTACCTCGGTCACCTCTGGAGCATTGTCGTCATCGTCGCCATCGTGATCCGCGTTAGACACCGCTGGTGGCGGAGCCATGAGCGGGGGAGAGTGTTCCCCTCGCGCAGGGAACAGAGTGCTCACCACACCCTCCACAATCTGGGGCCGGAGACTCTGCGTGAGTGGGGGAGCCCAGGAAGATGATACATGCTGAAAACGACTTTGTTTTATAATATACTAGTTTCTTCCAGCGGCTTCGCCCGCGTGAAAATAGGAAATATTAGTCATTTAGTGATAAAGTAGCATCCTGATGGTGGAAAGAGTTTTTTGAAATCGGTTCAGTAGCTTTTGAATTTATTCGTACATTCGTAGATTTTTGGCAGTCGTCACAGGTATCCAGAAAGTCTGACTATCAGTCTATCCAAGGAGTATCAGGTTGCCCAGTGACCTACGGGGTTACCATGACGTTCAAAGTTTCTTCTTCTTCATTCTTCGTCTCTATTGACGAGCGTTTTATGTTTATGATGGTTGATTTTCCAAATTTGATATGATCAACATGGCCTGTATCCAGTTAGGTATAAAAGCTCTCAAAACTAACAGTATCTTCTCGTTGTTCCAGCCCGCCTACGTTCAAGACATTGACGCCGACGTCTCGCACCCAGCTGAAGCAACAGTTGATGCGAGAACATGCTCAAGAACAGCTGCGCAGAGAATCACTACAAGTAGGTAGCTTGTCCTTATACTTGTTCATCATCAGGTCTACATACCACACTTCGAAGCGGTCAGGCTTCGGACAGTTGACAATTTAACGCACGATAGATTATAATCTACCGAAATATAATGCTTTAAATTGTAAGCTTAAAGTTATAGTTCACAATCTTTCGATAGGTGACAATCTCGCGAGATAGATTATAATTTAACGGAATTTACAATTTTACAGTGACATATATTTACAACATGGAAACTGGCATGTCCTAGAACCAAAAATTCGAATACATGTGTCATTCACCAATCCGCTCTGAACCCGCGTGGTGGATTACGGCCCATTTCCTCTCCTACTGAGGAGGCCTGAGTCCCAGCAGTGGGAACATTAAAAGGCTGATTATGCTTATGCTATGCTATATATACATAAAGAAGATTTGCAAAAAAATAGATATCATTTATTAAATACTCCAAAAAGATGTTGTCTTAAAGCTCAGTAGGTGTAACTATAGCAACAAATGAGTGCAATATTATACAATAAGTACTTTAATTTTAAAGCCAAAAATATGCTCGTATTTAGAGGATGTATTTTGTATCTTTATCTTAGAACATAAGCATTTCAAACGCATATCAATGACTTTGACGTTATATCTAACGAAGCATACAAACTTAGGCCTTGATAAAGATTTTAAATCGGCGGGGAAACACCGGGACAAGGAAAAGCCAAATCAAAACATAACTTTACAAGAGATCAGTTAAGGGTTTACGGACATTTTACTTGCGTTCATTTAAATAACAGGCTTGCTTAATGCAAGCATGATCCCTGCACGACCGATTCCACGAAAGATATAAAATCACTAAGTATATCAAGCCGCTAGACTCCCACGCATAGGCTCAGGGGAAAACCTAACTAATGGTGGTCCTTGTCCATAGGTTACTGAACTGGTCTTCTTTGCACGTAATAATATATGAAGTATGTAGTTTTGTGATTGAAGGCGTGATTTAAGTACAATTGATTGTCGTTTTGCATTCAGACTTGTAGTCTATTTTACCATATTTTGATATATCTATTGCAGTTACCTCAATGAAACTCATATGAGTAGTTAATTTCCTATCCCTTTTTTTAATACTAGTAAATCATCAAATAACTTCTCCTGTTCTGGGTGGAGCAAGAGGGTGTGTCAGACTTTTACTGACTTAAACCCACACGTGTTAAGGCAATAGTGACACTTTCGAACGATCCCAGTAAGTACCTAACAATACTGCAGCCCAGGTCTTCTCTGCCATCAGACAATTATTCAGTTTTGATTTTATCATCCTTGTCAATTGTTTTCCCTTGCTTATAACTACAAATCTTCATTTGTTGTCTTATGGATGCTATAACCAAAACAGTTTCACATAAACTAGCCTAATTGTTTCCTTTATATTTTTGCGAAGTTATCCTTCGTAATCCTACGTCTTTTTTTATCTTCTACTGCTTTAGTTTACCTTTCATTATAACCTTTCCTCGTCATCATCATCATCATCATCATCATTTCAGCCGAAAGACAAGCCTCCCCAAGTGTCGCCACAGAGAACGGTCCTATACGTTTCGCATCTATCGGATTTTCGCGACCTGGTGAGGACGTCGGTCCACCTTGTGGGAGGCCTTCCAACGCTGCGTCTGCCGGTATGCAATCGCCATTCCAGAACCATTCGGTCCCATCGACCATCTGTTCTGCGAGCAAATTCTAAGGGCTGTGTAGGGAACTTTGGTTTTCCTGCGGATATCTTTTAACCTTACCTAATGTTTGATATATCTTCTTTTTTTCTTTTATAATAAACCTTGACCTACACCAACACATACCATATTGTCTTCAACACTAATTAAATCCAAATTTTCAAGGCTAAATGTCTCATAGAACATGTCAATTGTATTCGCAAACTGATTGAACGTATCATTGTCCTTATATGGAGCGTTGGTTTTCATTACTGTTTGTCATCTCTTAACTAATCCATTTAGCATAGGATGTGTGTTTTCTTGTTAAATAACAGCTTTGTTACTTTATGTAGATCGATTGTTTGACTCACTTTGTTTTTTTTTTTTAAACAGTAGTTATTGATGGTTTTGGGATGTCTGTTTTATCGCCCCCCGTGTTTAGTCTTTAGAATTTTTGATGGAGTGTCAAGTTTTAGTACGCTAATTAATACAAAAGTCCTAAATTATAATATGTTAAATGTGTGACGTGTTCAGGTTAAAGTCTATTCAAAACTCGTTTACACAATTTCTCATCGTCGTCATCGTCGCTAGCCACATCAGCAGCTATGTGTATTGGTTTATGATATTCAATATTAGTATTTGACCTTCATGGTATTTATTGGTTTAGTATCCTCGTAATCTTCCTACTTAACTTGGCATGACCTGCACTATCCCATACCTTGATAAAATATAATCCACCTGTGTGCTTCGGTTCTCCTTTGCGTTTTAGTGCCACAGTACTCTTTCAAACATCCCCACAACCCTAGCAGGCTTCGGCCCTGCTAGGGTTGTGGGCCCCTCCAGTTTTGCTGACAACTCTTTGATATGAGCGTGAAAAACTACGCTCCGTCGACTCGGGTTTGATTCTTACCGGGCGGCCGGACGGCGAGCTATATTGCTCGTCTTGTGCAAGCCTGCGCCTACGGTGGCCAGAAATCGTCCTGGGACTCCCTACGTCCGGGCACCCGGGGCACCTCCCTCGTCTGCGGCTAGCGTGTAAGGATGTCTGTCCCATCCTGGTTTCGGCCACCTCCTTCGCTCGCATTACTGCTTTGCAGGAGAAGGCGACCGCTTCCCATTCCCTTTCGCTCTGAACCATGACCTGAATCAGAACTGGACTACTATATGTCTTTCTCTAAATCTTATGTCAATTTCTTTTCAATAAGCGATTTAGTGATTTTGTACTGATTATTGTGTTTTGTAATTTGCAGGCACAACAAGCAGGCCAGTCCAAGGACAATGAGGACAAGAAGAAGTCAAGTCCGGCGGAGGTGCCGCGGATCACGCCTCACGTTGAACTACCGCCACAAGTATTACAGGTCAGTTAAAATCCTAAACCCCTTTTCATGGCCCGTAAAACACAGGATTGTTGCCCAGACACAGCGACACGGGGCCGCGGCAGGTCACGAAGGAGATTGCGGGACGACCTGGATGTCTTCCTTAAGAATTGGAAAGAGAAAGCGACGAATCGTGATGGTTAGAAATAATGGAGGGAGGCGTTTGTCCGGCTGTGGGACGATACGGACTAGCTGTAATAATATTAAATACCCATATAAAAGAAACTTTAATGAACAAGCTTTTAGGCTTCCTTAAGAATTATTTTTCACCGTAACCGTTAGATATTGGTGAGACCCCACCAGGCGATTAAGAAATAGACGCTAAAACTTCTGGACATCCATATGACATGTATTTATTGATCATTGCTTCATATTCCAGGTGCGAACAGTTCTGGAGAACCCCACCCGGTATCACGTGATACAGAAACAGAAGAGTCAAGTGCGCCAGTACCTCAGTGAATCATTTCAACCACAGACGCAGGTACGGTACTATCAACTTCCTTACATTATGTTGGTATATTCTAAGGAGGTGTAAAAACAAGGATAGCCACCTTTTTTTCCTTCTAGACGATCCAGCTATTGATCTCGCTTAATGGAAAGGCGGTGGGTGAGGTCTATGAACGGAAGGGTCTTCAATAAGCACTGACATAATTATTCTCGTTTGAATGGAGTTATATAGTTGTTCTAATATGAGGTGCCAATTAAATGAGTCTGAATCAGTTTACAACTCTGGCTGCACATTAGATATCGGAAAAAATTCTACTGTAATTAGCAGACCTATTTTACTCGACGTACAAAACATCATAGCCTACTGGCTGTACCTTCAGAGAGGTCCGTGTATCAGTGGTTACGTGATGAAGACACAGGACAGCAACGAAAAAAAATGCTTGTGCCGACCACAATAATATCAAACGCCCCTGTTGAAAGGCGACGGATTACCCTTCAGCCAGCATGCACTTGAATCAAGGTGCTCTAATTTTTCAGCCGTCTTTTAGACTGTAGCTAACTAAAAACCCTCACATTTGCAGGTGTCACCCCGATGTGCACCGGCACAGTCCGCGCCCGAGCTGGGCACGCGGCGCGCATCGTCCCCGGAGCGACCCTCTTCCTCCCTGCGCTCGCCCGCCATGCCCTCCGCTAGCAATAACTCAGAGGTAAGATATTGGATATAAGAGAAAGGAACATGGTCTACCGGTATATCAAGTTTTATCTAAATCCATTCAGTCGTTAAGAATTAACTAACATACACACACTCAACCTTTCGCCATTTTTAAGCTATTGCATAGCTTCTATCGAGGGCCTTGAGCGCGGGGACCGAATCCAGAAATTCCGTAACGAAAAAAACCTCACGCTCCCCACTCCGACGGGCACGGAGGTGTGGCTTGAAGGAGGTGTGGCTTGAAATGCTATGCAATAGCTTTACCGCGGCAGTCCCCGAGTGTTTTTTTATTTCGTTCTCATCTCGACAAAATGTATTCACGTACCTGTTTCTGATTCTGCCAACATCTCTGACATACTGAGACTCTTCAACGATGATAAGAACTATCTCTTGACCGTCACTAACCACTTGATCTTCCATTCCAGGCTGACGAGTTCCTAGAAGACATCCTCTCGCTGGACTCGGGCGCGGGCCCGCTGTCGTCGTCCGGCCCCCCCTCGGCCGCCAGCAGCGTGGCGGGGGACTGCTCACTCCTGACCGACTCCGACATGCACGCGCTGGCTAAAGATAGGCAGAAGAAGGACAATCACAATATGAGTGAGTATTTTAGCATAAATAAATCTACACATGTAATAAATCTGTAGAAGTTTTGAGTTGTGCGCGCATCACGTAAAATGTACGAAATCGACGTAGATAACTTTTGTACATTAAAATTGTGTGTAACCTGATATATTACTTAGGCTTTGTTTCATCGCAATCGGTTGACTATATCGAAAGATATACTACATTCATTGACTGTTAGGCGTACGAAGTACAATATAATATTCCCCAACTTTCATACAACGCCATCTAGTCCGAAACTAAGCAGAGCCTGGCTATAAGTACTAGACACAGAACAACATCACACAAACATTTGTCTTGGGCATAGCAGTCAGGACAACTAACCTCTAGACCAACAGGCCAGCATGGAGGTATACCTATGAAACTGGAGACAACAACAGTGTAAAGATTCTAAGTAATAAGGCTGATCAAGGTTGAGCAAACTTTTCTGAAGTCGAACCGTTCGTAAACTCGAAGTAAGGGCAAGTACTTTAAGCGTTACAGCAATCGTTGTTAGGTGAAAGTTCTTAGAATTTTTACTAATTGCTAACTGAATTCACAAATCTTTTAAAAATATGTACAGTTGACAACAAAACGGCAGAGCATTTGTTGATGCCATTTCATTTTGTTTGTAATAAATATTTATAAAAGTCTCTTGGACTGACATAAGTGCGAGCACTAAAAACACCATAAATCGCCATAAACTTTTACCATTCTAAATCCTACTTGAGACCATCTTCAACAACAGGTGATGCACTTGATTGAACACAGATTAAAACAGACTGTAAATAAGAATATAACACTGCTGTCGTAGGGTCTAAAATAAAATAAAAAATTTTGCTAAGGAATTATGGACAAAATTATGTTCCTCTCCTACTTACGCCTTTAAATTTGTTGAGTGTAAAACTTTCCTCTGGAAGTCTGATATAATAAGTTTTAAGAAAATTAATATACTAGCTTCTGTCAGCGGCTTCGCCCGCGTGAATGTAGATAATATAGCCTATATTTTATTGATAAAGTAGCTTTCTACTGTTGAAAGAATTTTTAAAATCGGTTCAGTAGTTTTTGATTGAGTATGTTCGTTACAAACTAAAAGTACAAAAATACAGATCTTTTCTCTTTATAATATTAGTATAAATGTATAATATCATTGGTCTGTACTATCAATAAAACCGGTCGTACAAAACACAACACCATCTAGTTTGCAAAAATACAAACATGGCTGCCGTCTCACCCCATTGAATAGTTCCACGACACACCGCTAGATGGCGTTTTACATTTGACTCCAATTCCTGAATCGCGGTGTTAAGATTCTCCGCGAGTGAATGACCCTTCCCCGTACATTGTATACCGTTATCGCTTCTCGGCCTTTTGGCTAAGATCAAAGTGTAGTATCTGTTCTTTTCAGCTTAATATCTGAAAGTTCCCTCAATGAGGGACCAGTATATTAAACTGATTTTTGAAAGCTGACGGGATGTTCGGGGCTCGCTCCACTCCCGTCGCGGGTCGGCCCGGCATTGCAGTGCCGCCGGGATCGGCCCACATAATATACTTAAATGAAAATTTAGACCATAATTGAGCACGTACAGTTTAATGTAGCTCTGTCTAATACGTATGATTCTCGATTTAAAAATAAGTTGCTGTGACAGGTTTGACAACACTTTCTTTTCACTTAGACCAAACGTGACATACGTGTCTGTCGGCCGTCTGAAAATTCTGCCAACATTTAGGAACCCTCACTCTAATAATTACTGAGAATAATTATTGTAAAGGTGGAAGTTTGTGTTCTTCACGCTCGAACGGCTGAACGGATTTAGATGAAATATGGCACACGGATAGACTAAGTCTTTAACTTTTAATCTAACCATTGATACCCATTTGTAATCTGATCGCCAAAAGATATTCGAATACATGGCATTCCTCAGTAATTGATTCGCAACTTCTTATCGAGTATCAGCGATGCGTCAGCAGTATATGATGGAAATCCCACCCATACGCACAAAACGTTTTGGGAACACATTCATTGTGCTTACAGCAAATGGGTGGAATTCCCTGCCGCAGTCTGTGTTTCCTGATGGCTATGACCTAAAGAGTGAATAGTTTACTTTTAGGCAATCGTGGTGGTCAACTGTCGACCACATCATCGCTCACCATTAGGTGGGATAGCGGTCAAGCGAGAGCCTATCAATAATAAAAATACGTACATTGGCAACTTTATGACGCTCTTCTGAAAAACTTCCTTTTTGTATAGTGCCACATTTATGTGTCCGTTTCGACTGCTCGGCCACAGAGCCGTATCAGAATAACGACTACGCCAGCATTATGAAAGAATTTGTAAAACACTAACAATGATGGTCGCAAATTCGTAGATTCAAGATATAAAGTTTGACCATGGCCGTGCGGTCTTCGTTTTTCTTCGTTCGGAGCATAGGTAGAGGTCCCATTTTTTTTGCTAATCACTGATACGATTTCGAAGAAAATGTAGATAGTATGATTAAAGCTCCAATGTTCCAACTTCACGACATTCTTCACGAGAACCGCGCGGCCATGGTTAAATCTAACTTTACTATAACTTTCTTTTTTTAACTTTTTTTTTACTATAACTTTTTTGACGTAAAACAAACCATCAAAATACAAGCAAATATCTACTTACCTCTCTGAAACAACTGGTAGCCTAAAAAACGTCAATTCACTGTTTAATGTTGAATTTAAACAACCATCCACTGAACAGTTAGAATAAGGTATTTTTTGTTGGTCCATTTTTCCACAAAAAAGTTCACAGATGCGTGTCTCAAACGGATAGCACTCGAGCTCGCATTGAGCTGAATTGAGCCGAGATATCGTGTCCGTAAGCGGTGTCTATATGTGCGTTGCTCGAGCGCGTTTTGTATGTATATTGACTTCTGTACGTATCTATTTTGTGCCTTTTTTCTAAGGGTGCAACTAGTGTGTGAAACGGCCAACTAAACGTTTGGCAAAATCTAATTAGTTAAAAATCTATTCTGATTACATCCACTTAATTCCAGTCGAAAGACGCCGCCGTTTCAACATCAACGATCGAATAAAGGAGTTAGGCACCTTACTGCCGAAGACCAACGATCCCTTCTACGAGGTGATCAGGGACGTGCGCCCAAACAAGGGGACGATCCTGAAGAGCAGCGTGGACTACATCAAGTGCCTCCGGGATGAGGTGAACAGGCTCAAACAGAGCGAACAGAGGAGGAAGCAGATTGAGATACATAATAGGAAGCTTATGTTGAGGATACAGGTATATTATGTAACTATTCTTATTATTTATTGGGAGGGGAGTAGGCCGTACCCACCACTCCAGTGTGGTCTAGCGCCCCACCTAGGTCCCCAGCCCCCCCTAGCCAAGTTACGATCGTTTAGTTTGCGTCGAACGCCTCGAGTAGGCCACGCCTCCGATTCCTTTGTTCTGACGTCATCTCAACGCTCTGTCACGTGGTCAGAAAAAAGGAATTGGAGGCGTGGCCTACTTGAGGCGTTCGACGCAAACGAAACGATCGTAACTTGGCTAGGGGGGTAGTTTGGGCTATCGATTACAAATACTTTGATGGTCGCCAAATTACTGATGAATTCACACAAAAATGAGGTATGTCAGGGTTCAGACCCCCGCTAATAAAACAACGCCAATGTTTATTGCGCATTAAAATATAATTATAAAGGATAGTTAATGCACAAAGGTGACCTTAACCCAAAATTCAGATTTTCTTACTTAAAATTAATATTAACACTTACATACCTACTTAAATAAAGTAACTATTTAAGAAATTAAACTTTTTATATACCTACACGATTAAAAGTCTCGTTGTCAGAAAATGTAAAAAACCTCCAACAACGTGGTCTTAAACATTTTATTACAATCAGTCTAGAAATATTTTACATTTTTAAATTACAAAAATAACTGGAATATGAATAATGGTAATTTTACATTTTTACCTAGTAAGGCCATAAATTTTGTTACACTTAAAAAAGTATAATTTTTTTCTAAATTTAAATTTTGAACAAGGCTGGAAAGTCCATGACTACGGAAACTCAAAAATTTTAATACACTGTCTAAGACAGTATCTTGATACACTTTAGCTGAAGTTTTCACCCCTCATTCACAAAAATGGACCTTGGTCACTCCGTGATAGGACCCCCCATCAAATCATTACTGATGCCGCGGAATGACCTTCAGGACTTTGCCGACCAGTTGAGAAGCTTCTTTGATAAGTTTGATACTTTGACTAGGTACATCTAACACCTTTCCTAATGTTCCAGGAACTTGAACGCTTAGCCCGCGTGCACGGGCTGCCCGTATCTCCCGGAGAGGGCGGCTGGTCGTCTCCGCACACGGACGACTCGGGCGTGGAGTCGGCCGCCGAGCCCGCGTGCGAGCCGCGCGCGCCGCCCGCCTGCCCCGCCACCAGTACTCCGGTAACAGCACCGGTTAGTAAAACATATACCTAGGTACCACACAACATACAAACAAAATCTCCCGTGGTCTGCATGACTTGATACCACCATCACCTTTCTACCATCGGACAACCCGACGTACGACGAGACCCACTTTTACGTTGTTGAAACATCTACGGTTCGGACTAAGCTTTTCGCTTCGTTGTTTATACCGCGTACATCGAAGGACTGGAACAATTTGCCTGCTGCGTTCTTTCCGTCTATTTATAATTTAGGTGTCTTCAAGGCTAGAGTGAATAGGCTCTTAATAAACTAGTGCGATTCACCATCATCGACTGCATCACTACTTACCATCACGTAGAATCGCAGTCAAGCACTGGGTTATATTATAATTCTCCCCAGAGGTTGTCCAACGACTCTATTATTTTTTGGATATAATCCAGAGTTTTTCTCGATAATGGATCCTTACCGAAATTGACCTTTATCCTATTGAGCCCTTCTAATATTTCCGACTGACGAGCGCTTGATACTGCCATGGCGATTAAATAAAAGGAACAATCTTACTTGGTCACCGAAGAGTTCATACCAACAGCGATCTGCAGATCCTGGATGCAGTAGAAATGTAGATGTAGGCACTCGGAGTTCCACCAATGTCTTTACGAACGATTCACTACGTGTTCACCGAACTGAGTGATTGAACTTTACGGAACTGTCGCGAAATACTCAACGAATATTATAAAGTCAGGGGTTCTGATTCTGAACCACCCGCGCACCTTGAATTGTATACCCGATGGACTGTTACTACGCGTGTTATCAGATCCGGCTCGAAGGACCAAAAAAAAATGTACGACGATAATCTGCACCCATATGGTAAAATGATAGAAACCGGGGATGTTAATAAAACCGCCCGTGTTGAGTGTAGAAAAATCACTGATTTATTTTACTTAGTAACTATTATACTAAATGGTCGCGCGTGTGCAAACGCTGCAGTTGCATAACCTATTTACTTACCACTTTACTTTCAAATTTTTAAAGTTATATTATGTTGCAGGAGCTCGTGCTGCCGAAGACCGAGCCGGGCTCGCTGATGGAGTTCGGCGAGGCGCCGCCCGACCTGCTGCGCGACATGCCCGCCGCCGACTGCCTGTCCGCGCTCGACGCGCTCGGTACGCCTCCACAATACCTAGCGCTTGGTACTGACACACACCTTACTAGTCTACATACAGTTCGGCGAGGCGCCGCCCGACCTGCTGCGCGACATGCCCGCCGCCGACTGCCTGTCCGCGCTCGACGCGCTCGGTACGCCTCCACAATACCTAGCGCTTGGTACTGACACACACCTTACTAGTCTACATACAGTTCGGCGAGGCGCCGCCCGACCTGCTGCGCGACATGCCCGCCGCCGACTGCCTGTCCGCGCTCGACGCGCTCGGTACGCCTCCACAATACCTAGCGCTTGGTACTGACACACACCTTACTAGTCTACATACAGTTCGGCGAGGCGCCGCCCGACCTGCTGCGCGACATGCCCGCCGCCGACTGCCTGTCCGCGCTCGACGCGCTCGGTACGCCTCCACAATACCTAGCGCTTGGTACTGACACACACCTTACTAGTCTACATACAGTTCGGCGAGGCGCCGCCCGACCTGCTGCGCGACATGCCCGCCGCCGACTGCCTGTCCGCGCTCGACGCGCTCGGTACGCCTCCACAATACCTAGCGCTTGGTACTGACACACACCTTACTAGTCTACATACAGTTCGGCGAGGCGCCGCCCGACCTGCTGCGCGACATGCCCGCCGCCGACTGCCTGTCCGCGCTCGACGCGCTCGGTACGCCTCCACAATACCTAGCGCTTGGTACTGACACACACCTTACTAGTCTACATACAGTTCGGCGAGGCGCCGCCCGACCTGCTGCGCGACATGCCCGCCGCCGACTGCCTGTCCGCGCTCGACGCGCTCGGTACGCCTCCACAATACCTAGCGCTTGGTACTGACACACACCTTACTAGTCTACATACAGTTCGGCGAGGCGCCGCCCGACCTGCTGCGCGACATGCCCGCCGCCGACTGCCTGTCCGCGCTCGACGCGCTCGGTACGCCTCCACAATACCTAGCGCTTGGTACTGACACACACCTTACTAGTCTACATACAGTTCGGCGAGGCGCCGCCCGACCTGCTGCGCGACATGCCCGCCGCCGACTGCCTGTCCGCGCTCGACGCGCTCGGTACGCCTCCACAATACCTAGCGCTTGGTACTGACACACACCTTACTAGTCTACATACAGTTCGGCGAGGCGCCGCCCGACCTGCTGCGCGACATGCCCGCCGCCGACTGCCTGTCCGCGCTCGACGCGCTCGGTACGCCTCCACAATACCTAGCGCTTGGTACTGACACACACCTTACTAGTCTACATACAGTTCGGCGAGGCGCCGCCCGACCTGCTGCGCGACATGCCCGCCGCCGACTGCCTGTCCGCGCTCGACGCGCTCGGTACGCCTCCACAATACCTAGCGCTTGGTACTGACACACACCTTACTAGTCTACATACAGTTCGGCGAGGCGCCGCCCGACCTGCTGCGCGACATGCCCGCCGCCGACTGCCTGTCCGCGCTCGACGCGCTCGGTACGCCTCCACAATACCTAGCGCTTGGTACTGACACACACCTTACTAGTCTACATACAGTTCTTATTGACGATACTAAACACTACTTCAATTTCTCCAACGAATATTATCTCTGGGCAGAATTCACCAATAACACTAATCGCGTTTTAACGTTTGGCTCGCATAATCGGGTTTAGCCGCTGTCACTAGTGTCACTTGTCTGTATTTTTCTTTTGTTATATTTTTACAAGTGACTAGTGACAGCGGCTAAACGCGATTATGCGAGCCAAACGTTAATCCGCGATTAGTTTTATTGGTGAATTCAGTCCTTAATTGTCAAGCGTGCCAAAACTGGTTTAATGAAATTAAGAAATCAAAATTACTTTTTTACGTAAAGTTCCTTTTGATAGCTAGATGAATCCAACATTACTGTCCTTGAAAAGTTAAATTCAAAGTATTAGTTTTCACATTAGACTTACATGACCATCTCTAAAACGTCAGAAGCTAGTTCACTAAACAATAGCAAAACAATCTCAGGGTTTCTCGAAAGGATCCGGCAATTGGGGTTGAAGTGGCCCTGCACAAGTCCGAGGACATGTGTCTTCATGGCCCTTGGAACACGCCACCGTGTGTCGGAATCACAAATAACTTAGAAGGGGGTTCACATCAGTGTGGAATCGACGTAGAAGTACCTGGGACTCGTCCTCGACAGCCGGTGGAACTTAGTGGAGCATTTTCGACGTCAAGTTCTCAAACTGGAGCGGACCTGGGCTACACCCACGAGGTCGTGCGGTCCATAATCCTTTAGAGTCGGTATGGGCGCCGTCGCTGCGGAAGCGACTAGCCTGCTGGCTAAACATGTCCTAAAGGGTCATTGTCATCCGGATAGTGTGGTGATACCGCACGGTCTCCTTGCCGGCCTGCCACCGTAGGATCTGGAGACAGCAGTCCCAGACACACGAGTGGCAGACGACAGGTCATTGCGGCGACGCTTAGGGGAAGCCTATGTCCAGCTGTCTACATCATTCGGCTGAAATGACGATGATAACGAGCTTTAAATCCAAATGGAATCACAAATTGTCAAGAGTTCAATACTGCATCTTTCCACATCTATAAGAACAAGACAGTATCGACTAAATTTCTAACGTTAAACTGTTGTCCTACAGATGGTCTCAAGCTAGGTTCCTGTTCGCCGCTCAGTCGAGACGAAGGCTTGTCCCTGGGCTGCCTGGAACCTGACCTGTGCCTGGAGCCGGTGCCCGAGCATCTGTTCAACCATAAGGATATCAAGGTCAGTTCACATAGCGGTAATAAATTGAGTTTATCAAGAAATTAGCTGTTCTCCGCCTTTTTGGTTAGTGCTCTGTTCCCGTGGGTGCTCGCGTGATGCTATATAGCCGGTGGCTTTCCTCTATGAATGGGTTGTTCAACAGTAAAATATTTTTTCAGTTCGAATCAGTGTTTCCTGAGATTAACGCGTTCATACAAACTCTTCAGCTTTGTAATATTTTAGTGCTACTGCTGCCAATGGCTTCACCCGCGTCAAAGTAGAAAGTTGGCCCAAGGGAATATCCTCCTGGGGTAACCTTTGTGTAGGGTTGCCAACTTGTATTAGAAGAAATAGAGTATATCTGATTTCAATGGAGATAATAAAGAGTACGGGCTTATAAAAAGGATTATAATTTATTAAAAAAAAAATTTGGAACTTTTTGCAGCATATAACAATTTTTCATTGGCTTTTAAAAGAATTGTATTTTTAATAAATTTCAATGAAGCCCTGTTTCTCTCTTCCCGCCTGAACGTAAAGACTCTCAGTAAAGTCAACTTTTTTGGTTATTAGCACAGTTATTAGTTACTTATGCATCGTATATGTGTGACTGGCACTAGTACAGTAAACATTGTGTAAGAAGTATTTTAGCGTCCTCTATTAGTGTTATAGATTATAGAGTACGCCTACATGATATAGAGTACAATACTTTATTTTCGAGTACGGTTGGCAACCCTATGTGCTATTCCAGGACGTGGTCTATCTGTGAACCAAGTTTCATCGAAATTCTTTCAGCTTTTCGATCGTGAAGTAAAAAAAAAATAAACACTGATACACACCATTTCGCGCCAGACTCGCGCTTGACCACTATCTCACCTGATGGAAAGCAACGATGTGGTCGGCGTTAGAGCACGCTCGCCTAGAAGTAAACTATTCACTCTTGACTTGAAGACCCCTAAGTTGTAGCTATCAGGAAACACATCATCACACTCACTCACAAACTTTCATCATCATCATTTCAGCCGAAAGACGTCCACTGTTGGACATAGGCCTCCCCTTAAGTGTCGCCATAACGACCGGCCCTATGCGTCTCGCATCCAAAGGATTCCCTCGACCCTCACTAGGTCGTCGGTCCACCTTTTGTAGGAGGAGCAACGAGACACTGGTATAATGGACGAGAAGATACCGCGCAGCTTTCCGAACACTACCCAGCCGAGTTGAGTTCGACGATTGACCTCTTTCTCGAAGAACACAAACTTTTGTCTTTTTATTATTATTGTGATTAAATAATTATTGTCTGTGTACAGATGCGACTGTCACCAACTCCTAACCTGCTGAGCAACGAGGACAGCGACGCGGTGCTCAACCTGGCGCAGATAGAGGACCTCATGGATGATGATTCACATAACCCTGTCACATCAGGTAATATATTTTAAAAGATGAATACTACAAGGCAACTGAAAGTCTTCTTACCTGGATTGCTCGTAATCACTAACATCATGCCACACCATACTCCCTTACGCACACTCACACAACATATTCACATGACACGACACCTCTCACAAATACAATACACACATACACTAACTACAATATATAATATAGGTATATATATGTATTCATATATTTCTTACTTTTTTAACCGACTTCAAAAAGGAGGAGGTTATATGTTCGGTTGAATGTATGTTTTTAGTCTACATCTTTCACACACTGCCTTCTTAAATACAGGATCTTCCTAGTTTAGAAATCAGGGCTCTCATTTTGTATTGACTATTGTGTGTCAGTTTTGTGTAAAAATATAAAATTTACATATATATGTAGAGTACATTATATGTAAATTTTATATTTTTGCTAATAAAAAAAATATTATAATTATTATTGTCATATCGTTACATAGTATAAAACAACTGCCTCGCAACTGCTTCGTTTGTCTCATGGTCGTAAGCGCAACTGCTAAGCGTGGGGTACTATTCCCAGGTTGGGCAAAAGTGCTTTTGGGTTTTTCCATTACGAATTACTCTAGCAGCCTGGTTTGGAATTTTGTGGTGGGATACCCCTGTGCCTCGCCACACCGCTGTAGCCCCTGATCCCTTCCGCCCCGATGAATAAAGATACATACGTATTTTGTTTGTTAGAGGAAGAAAGAAAAGAAAGAAGAATTTATTTGGTACAGCACAAGGCACAAACATAATAATAGGTAAAGAGAAAAAAAAACAGAAGCAAAAACTTTAGTTGTGTGCCTAACGGCTGCACCAAAGTAGGTCCAGTTCAGCATAAAAGCCAGGCACCTAGTGCCTGACGCTGGTTTTCAACTGAACCTGTGGTTGTGACGCAACGGACGCAAAACAGTTTTGGATTGAGAGCAAAAGCCTCTAATTGAATGTTACAATGTGGAATCTAATTTGTTGTCGTTCTCCAGGGGATCCAATGCTCTGCTCGTCACCCACGTCGCAGCTGTGCCTCAGCAACGTGGTGGCCGAGGCCAACGACAGGACCATCTCCTCCATGCTGCACGATGACTCTGCCACCTTCCACACAGCAGGTACATCTAATGAGTGTGTGTGTGTGTGTGTGAGTGTGTGTGTATTATGAATTGTAATGCCATTATGCCATTCAACTACGAATGGGAACACATGATGCGCCACCGGTACATGGTGAACATCCCACCTATATGTACAAAACGTGCGTACAGTGAGGAGTGGCACGCTTGCCTAGAAGTAACCTATTCACTCTTGACTTAAAGACCCCTAGGTTATAGAGTTATAGCTATCAGGAAACACAGATTCCGGCAGGGAATTCCACTCCTTAGCTGTACGCATAGAGTAGAATAAATTTTATTGTACACTAAAATAGTAACAAAACTTTAATACAAACTTAAATCTATGGGTACAAAGGCGGTCTTATCGCTGTCAGCGATATTTACCAGACAACCTTAGGATGGACTGAACTTAAAATAAAAAGTCTGTGGTGTACTGCAAATTAATGAAGTATATTTACATAATTGACTACTTTATCATAGTAGCAGTAGGCAGGGCACACTGCTCGCAGAACGATGGGGACGAAAGGTTCTGGAATGGCGATCACGTACCGGAAGACGCAGCGTTGAAAGGCCTCCGACAAGGTGAACCGATGACCTAGTGAGGGTCGCGGGAATCCGATGGATGCGAGACGCACAGGACCGGTCATTATGGTGACACTTGGGGGAGGCTTATGTCCAACAGTGGACGTGTTTTGGCTGAAATGATGACGATGATGATGATGACAACCACTTTATCAACGAAAATACCATGCAATCGAAAAAAAAAGAGTTAACAACATTCCACTTGTTTGATCAGGCTCATCATCCCTGATGTCGGAGAGCGCGCTGGGGCTGGGCGGCGGCCTGTCGCTGGCGGAGGGCTGCCTGCCCGCGCTGCTGCTGGGCGGCCCGCACCACCACGCGCCGCACTCGCCACACTCGCACCCGCGCCAGCACTGCTTCGACATGGACCTGGGCGCGTAGCGCGCCAGGCTACCGTGGTCGAGGGAACCTCACACATGTAACACAGCGCCATCTCGCCGGCACAGTTTTAAACTCATTTTTGCTTATACAGTTTTACTATGGTTTAACTGATTTTAATTATTATAAGCCAATTTTTAAGACAAAATGGTGATAGAAATGAAGAATATCTGAAATATTCGTAAATATAAAAAAGACTAATCAAGTAAAGTTACTTTACGTAGTTACAGTTTATATCACGAGATGGCGCTGTAGCAATATTAAAAACTCCATTTCGAATCATGGAGAATTTGTAGTAGAATTTCTTGGCTAAGAGTATTGGTAGCTTTTTTAAAACATCATTATATGAAACACAATTTAGAGATCTCTTCCATAAGTTTGAATGTAAAAGACCAGTATGAGTGCCTTATTTAGTAAGATTCTCAATAAGACAAGAATGAAATCATTTATTACACGAAGTTCCGTACCTATCACTTTTGTTCCTATTCGCATATCCATTTAGAAATAAGACGTTTTAACACACATCGGGCACTTTTACAAGTGTTTTCTATCAACACTTTTAGGTACGGAACCCTAAACGATGTTTTCTAGTGATGATGTGTTCAGTATCAGATGTAAGTAGGAGAATGAGTGAAGTGAATGATTTTATGGATTATTAGTAAACATTGATGTCTTTGACAATGATATTAAAAATGTATGAATAATATTTTTTCACTATCTGGCGTAAGAAAAAAGTTGCAATAATTTTAATTTTGATAAACTCAGTTTTATTTTAAGTACAGTACGGTCAAAATATGTTAGCTGCTCTGAATTTGGCGTTCCCAACATATAGTGCATACCGAAAAAATACGCAATACGCTTTCGCCTTAGTACTTATATGATTCTTAAAAAGAATTACTGTGCAGGCACTTGTTCGAAGTTCGGAGCGGTCAAGAAATTTCGACCGTACCTACTGAACATACGTTTAATAATTTTAATAAATAAAATAATTTAAAATTGAGATATCAAACTTACTTTTTAGACAGACCGTAAGTCACTTTCAACTTATGTCAGATACTTCAATGGTTCTCAAAGTTCTTCAAACTACCCTTTCTAAAGGACTTTTGAAACTTAATAAAGTACGTACAATAACGTACATTTTCACACAAAATGCGACACAAACAGAATCCCAGTTGATCGAAAGCCAAAGAGTTCATTTAAAACGATAAAAGATAGGTACTTATTATCTTTTCTTTTCTAACAAACGACTCTTTAATACTGCTGGACTAAAATTACATTCAAAATTTTTCCGTTTTATTTATGAACTTCAAACAGTCAAAATTAATACAGATTTAGGTGACCAACGGCTCTAGGGCAACAAAAATGTAGGACCCCTTCTTATGTGGGAGACCATCGACTAACTTCTCCTGCTCTGATAAATGATAAATGATAAATGATATTTATTTTGTAAGTAGGTTTAAAAAAACACTTTTACACGTCAATATTTTTTTTCGTCATTTTTAAACTAGATGAGGCCGGTGTTTCCTAGCTGACTACCCTGAGAAGAAACACCGAAACAAACTCAGGGGTCAAAGTCTCTTTTAAAGTCCATACAGTAAATATGTAATGGTCAAATCACATGAGAATCATGCAGATTTGTCTGAAATGGTCTTTTGAAGAAAGAACCATACAGATTTGAGTGGACCTGTCCAGTCAGTGCAAGCATTTGTCAGTATTCGTAAAGCTCAACTCAGGACTACTAAGGAGCTCAACGACTTGACGAACAATACCAAGGAAAGGACATTTGGGTAGGCCGCAGAAAATACTCAAATTGCCAGACATACATTAAAATTACTGAAAAGGAAAAAAAAAAAAAAAAAACAATCCACATAGTCCTCACGTTCACAATAATAAAAGAAAAATATAGTTTACAAAATGTAATACTTTAGCAAAGTAAACATTTTTGTCAAAAATTAATAGAAAAAAAAAAAGTCCAATTGCAAAATAAAAATAATCTATAATATCGAATTGTAATAAATAATAAAAAACACAATTAAAAATAAAAACAAAAGAAAAAAATAATAATAATAAGACAACAGTGGGTACTGGAGCAGGTCAATCCCAAGCCTTTTGGTCCTCAACATAGTCCTTTATAGTGTAAAAAGCCTTTTGGCAAAGTTTTCGCTTTACAAATAATTTGAATTTATTAAGGCTTAGTTGTTGAATATGACTAGGAAGTTTATTATAGAAGTGTATACATTGGCACCTAAATGAGCCACCTATTTTTTTCAGCCTGGTTGTAGGAACGACAAATTTGTGTTTGTTCCTAGTATTAAAATTATGAACATCACTGTATTTTTTAAACATGTTTATATTTTTATGTACATACAAAATGTTCTCGTAAATATACTGTGAAGGTACAGTCATTATATTGATTTCTTTAAATTTATCTCTGAGGGAGTATCTGGGACTTAATTTATAAATTGAACGAATAGCCCTTTTTTGCAATACAAAAATTGACTGTATTTCGGCGGCATTTCCCCACAGTAGAATACCGTACGACATGACACTATGGAAATAGCTAAAGTAAACTAAACGGGCAGTCTCTACATCAGTTAAATTTCGAATCTGTCTAACAGCGTATGCTGCAGAGCTAAGTTTTTTTGATAATTTGTCTATATGTGGGCCCCACTGCAGCTTAGCATCTAGAGTTATGCCCAAGAACACTGTATTATCTTCAGGACTCAACTCTTTACCTTTTATTAGCACACTAGTTTCTACTTGCCTAACATGAGGCATGGTAAACTTTATACATTTAGTTTTTTTTTCATTAAGAAGAAGGTTATTTACATCAAACCAGTGTACTATTTTTGAAAGTGCTATATTTATATCGTCAGTAACCGGCTGCTGACGTTTAAGTTTAAACAAAAGTGAAGTGTCGTCTGCAAACAACACTATGTTATGGTTATCCTTTATGAGGTAAGGTAAATCGTTTATATATATAAGAAACAAAAATGGGCCAAGAATTGAACCCTGGGGGACACCCATTTTAACTACAGATCCAGGAGATCTTTTTCCGTTTACATCAACTCTCTGAATCCTTTCACTCAGATAAGATGTAAGAAGATCCAGGGAGGAGTTCCGGATTCCGTAATGGTGTAGTTTCCTGATTAATGTTTCATGGAGAACGCAATCGAAGGCCTTTGACAAATCGCAAAAAATGCCCAGGGCATCGCATTTGTCTTCCCATGCATTATAAATATGTCCTAAAAGTTCAACACCGGCATCGGTTGTTGAACGACCCCTTGTAAAACCAAATTGTTTGGTATGCAATAATTTATGTCTGTTAAAAAATCTTTGTAGTTGCTCTAAAATAAGTTTCTCAAATATTTTACTAAAAGTGGGTAGCACTGAAATGGGTCTGTAATTCGTGGGGTCAGATGTACTACCCGTTTTGAACAATGGAATTATTTTACTATTCTTCATTAGATCAGGAAACTCACCGCGATCAATACAATTATTAAAAATAAAAGCTAAAGAAGGAGCTATAATGTGGATTATAGACTTAACAACGTCCACAGAATTACCCCATAAATCTGCAGTCTTTTTTACATTCAAGGAGTTAAACGTCTTAATAATATCTACATAAGTCACATGTTCGAAATTAAAATCAGAATCGCAAACTTTAACATTTTCTTTAAGCAGAGACTCTGCGGCAGTGGGTGACGAGTTCAGAGATTTTGTTGTTGATATGGGGATCTCTGAAAAGAAGTTCTCAAAAGCCGCGGCAACCTGTGAGTCCGATGTGATCACATTGTCATTAATTACAAGTTTATAGTCACTAGATGGTCTTGTAGACTTTCCTGTTTCACTATTTATAACATTCCAAGTAGTTTTAATTATATTATTACTGTTTTTAATTTTGGAACTCAAATAACGCGATTTCGCTATAGAACAAATTTTTTTAAATAATTTTGAATAATTTCGCACATATGAACTAAATTCAGCAGTATTAACAAGAACCCTTTCATCATACAATTCGTAAAGCCGAGTTCTACTTTTATGAATACCAGTGGTAGCCCATTCACAGAACGAAACGTTACTATTGACCGAAATAGTCTTAGGTATAAAAGTAGAATTAAATTGATTACAGTACATGTTAAAGAAACCTTCATATTGGTTATTGAGATCATCATATGTAGACAAGTCTGGTAAATTATTAATGAGTTTAGTTTTAAAAGTTTCTAAACGACTTGCAGTTTTAGGGTTAACAGTGATATTCTTTTTAGCCACTATGTTTTTTTGGTTTTGAAAAGTAATTAACTGTCCACAATGATCAGAATCTAATAAATTTATAATTTCTTTGTGAGTTGGTACAACATCCGTATAAATATTATCTATGCATGTGGCACTAGTAGGAGTTAATCTCGTGGGCTCCAAAAATAAGTTTACAAGATTGTAGGACTGAAATAGACTTAAAATTTTACTACGTAAACCTGAGTTTTCTAATAAATTAACATTAAAATCACCACAAGTGATTATGTACTTGTTTGAATTGGAAATCTTGTGGAAAACTTCATCCATTACCTTTTCAAAGCAGTCATACAATCCAGAAGGGGGTTTGTACACACTTAATATAATAAACTGCTCCAATTCAATACAGGCTATTTCAACTGACCGCTCAACAGATAGGCTCACAATATCCTTTCGTTCTTTGAACTTAAGGTTGTTGCTTACTAAAATTAATGAGCCACCACGTATGGCATTAATTCTACTAAACGAACTACCAACCTGGTGATTACTAAAATTGAAAATGAACTGATGGCTCTTAAGCCAATGTTCCGTTAAGCATAGAATATCAATTTTATTGCAATTAAGGAATAAGTCTACTTCTAAATCCTTGTTCATAAGTCCTTGAATATTTTGATGTACCAGGTTGATACTATTTAATGATTTTAAAACTTGATTGGAAATATTTTTGTTCGTTAGTACATTCATGCTAGAGATTGTCTCTGTTGTCTTAATTTCTAATTTAAACGAATATCTATGTCAACATTTGGTGCCAATTTATTGGCAAAATCATATAACATGTCATTGCATTGCTCAACAGGAGCAATTTGTTTAGCCAAGTTCTTGGCTGAAATAAAAAAATAATATGATAGCGACACAGCTATCTGTCTCCTATAAAAGTTTGAAAGATAGTATCTATCTACAAGATACCTATCTTTTGTCAAATAAAAATTAGTGCCAACATAATTGTTGATGTCAATTAAATGAAACAAATCATTATTTAATATCACATTGTACAATGTCATATTAATCTTATATCTAATACGATTTTCTTCCTGTGGCAAACTCTGGCTGTATGGGAATGTGAACATCACAATTTTTCTTACACACAAGTTATTCAAAGTCCTATAATATTGGAGTAATTCTCCTTTGTTCACATTTCCCCTATTTCCAACAAAAATTAAAAGTATGGCATCCTGGTTAAAATTACATTTAATTATTTTTTTCATTATATCAAATAAAGAACAGCCAGGCATACAGTTATTTATTATTGAGTGTCCCGGATATTCATTAGTCAAAAAGTGGCCTAAATCTTTTCCAATTTCATCACAAAAAATAACTATTTCCTTATTTATGAACTGTTGTGAAAAACAATCAGTAATTTCTACTGGCAAACTGACACTAGACTGGGGTAAGGGGGTATCACATATTGACAATGAATGATCCGGCGCAGATGCAATAGATGTTGGTTGACAATGCTCACAGTTGGTTTTTTGTGAGCTCACCAGCTCATTCATTGCCAATACATATTCCCTCATTTGGTTTTCAGAGGCTGTATATTTGATGGTCATTGAATCTAATTTGTGTTGTAGATGGTTTAGTTCACTCTGCAAGTCCTCAGTGTCAGTTTGGTATTTCCTTGTACTTTTTTCTAAGTTTGAAGAATACACATCTAATTGTTTCAGTAAATGTAATCTTTCCCTATTTAATTTAACATTTTTTATAAAAAACTTTTGTTTTTTAACCATTTTTTTGGTTTTCACTATATATTTGTTAATTTTTATATATTTTTTAAGTTTATTTTTACTAGTGACTACCCTCACTGTTTTACTTGATTTTGAGTCATCATCACTTGTCAAATCAATAGAATAAGAGGGGTTAATTTCTGAAACTAGTGATGGGGCAATAGGCACCAACTCGCTGAATAGACTTTGATTCATCGAGGCAGTGATGTTTAGATTTGTTGTTTCTAGTTGTGATATATGACTTTTTGCCTCTTGCAGCTGTTGTTGCAATAAATATTTGTGACTTAGAGCATGTTCATACTCTGTGCTACATTGGCTGAACCCGTCCACAACAAGTTGGAGCCTATCCCGGTCTTCTATGGCCTCAGTGAATTGAATGTATACCTGAGCCATTTCATTTTTTAACTTTCGATTATTTTCATTGGCTTCAAAGAGTATCTTTTCATTGTCATCCATTTCCTTAATCAGTTGGTCACAGTACTCTTTTGACGCCTTTAATTGGCTCAAAGCCAGACTGAGTTTGGACTCCTCCTGACGAGCATAGGCGCTACGAGTCGTAGGCATGATTATAAGGAATTGAAAAGAAAATAAAATAGACTAGGTAGGTTGAGATAGAAGTTTAAAAGATAGTTAGATAAAAGAAAATAAACTTAGAAAGTTAAATTCTGTCACCAACTAACTAAGGTTATGTTTACGTTTTAATTGTCATTCACAAACAATATTCATCCGAATAAAAGGAGATTCCAAGTATAATGAAGTTAATAGAACGCAAACAATAAAATAACAAGTCAAATGTAAAGTATTGTACCTGATAACAAGATGACAATGCAAAAATCACTGGTACCGGTAACCTCTACTTGTCAAAAAAGTTTTATCGAATTTTTTACACTTATTTGCACTTTATTGCACGAATTTGATACGGAATACACTTAAATACCCTATTTACTTGATGAGTAATTGGAAATTGGCTTTAAAAACATAGAAAATTAACATTTAAAATTAAAATTACAAGGGACTAATTTAAATCAGCTGTTAGCTGTAGTGTTGCCACAGGAAAAAAAAAAAAAAAAAAAAAAACTCTGAGTGGAGCGGGAGAAAGTGTTAGACTTTTACTGACTACAACGAGTTGCCATGATTAAAGTAGTCTTGCAAACTACTTTATTATTTATATGTTGGTGGGAGAATTTTTCCCTAATTCAAAAAAAGGTTTGCTAATAAGTGCTGGGGGCCCCACCGAGCCGGGAGGTCCCGCTTCCGTAGCTACTCCAGTGTGTATTTCATACTTAAAAACCTCTGTGACAGATGGACGGAAACGAGTTGTGATCAAAGATTCAATATTTCTTTTATTTACAGGACCCTAAACAATTTTAGCTTTGAATACGTTTAATAAGTCCAGCAGTATGTAAATATTTAATAATATAGTAAAAATTCTCCATTATTAGTTTAGGTTTATTTTGTAGAACGATGTGATTGAGTAGTTACCGACTCACTGTATAGTTATTATTAAATACTTTTTATTATAAAATCTTCATTTTTACATGTAGCCATAATTTTTCCCCGTTTTGTTGGGGTTCACATGCCTGAAAAGTTTAAGAATCGGTGGCTTTGTAAATTTTATATGAAAGTCTTGATTGTTTTAGTTCTAAATTGCCGCAGCTATATATTATATTATTTTTAATATATTTTTGTAGTTACGTCTTCTATTGAAATATATATTTTTTTAATTCTAAAAGAGTTTTGGAATTAGAAGCCTTCCGGAAATGGTGCTAAGATGTGAATGCCAGTCAATAGGGAAGACATCACTTTACTTTGTAAAATGAGAATCTTTGAAAGGCAGAAAGTGTAGTCAATAATTAACCGCCCACGTAGGATATATCCGACAACGACTTTCGCTTTTATTTCGCCACGGTCGCACATCCACGACCATATATATACTCCATCTCGTCAACTCTTCTGTCACGTATGGGGATTAAGGTTACACTAGTCGACACTTTTTCCATACAAATTTCGGGGGGGTATTACTCCATAGTTTGACATTGTACATCCAAAGTAAAACATGATATGGTTTTATCTTATTCTTAATTTTGTCTGTACGGAAACAGAAAAACAAAAATAATTTCCGTTACAAAGTTATGAGCCAACAAAGTTTCTGTTTTTTGATGATTTTAACGCAACTTTAAGTGAAAAAAAGTAACAAAAATCGTATAAAATCTCAAAAACTAAGTCGGTACCGACAAACTTTTATTATCGAAGAGTTCTATACAATTTATTTGTATTAGATTAATGCAGTGGTTTTTTCATAAAACTCGATTTTCCAAAGCACTACTCTCAGATTTTACGCACCGTCTAGTTTCATTTCAGTTCGGAACGGTGTTTGTGTGCATGCGAACCATACGATGTGCATATAATTTAGCGTCTAACTGCTCATACTTGATATAATCGCTGTCAGACACAATGTCAGATGAGATATCGCAATTTTTGGCCTCACCCATCAGCGAGTTCGAGCCCGCGACTAGTTCAGCCTTAAAGAGCTGTAAATGAGATGCAAACATACGACTCTGGCAATTCGACAGGATGCGAAAACATTCGTTGGACTAATCCGACGCAAGCGGTTGAAGGGTTTTTTTTTTTAAATTTGATATAAACTAGTGCTTGACTGCGATCCCACCTGATGGTAAGCAGTGATGCAATCGTTGATGGTGAGGCGCACTAGTTTAATTTGAAGAAGGCTTTGATAAAGACATACCAACCGATATTTTTAAACAGAAGATTTAACTTTTTAACAATCAATTGAAAAATGGCGTTCGCTACATACATATTACATAATAAAACAAGTATTATATACTATTTTAGATAGAGGTGCTATATTTTTGATAAACACTTTAATATTATGCGAAACTGGGATATTACAACTGAAGGACCATACTTTATACAGAATAAATCATTGTGATACAAAATATATTTTTAGATGATATTTATTTAGATATACAAACGATTTTTTTTTGTATATAATAAAGTTAGCGGTTATTTCACGAAGTGCCTTGCTTTTTAGCCAATTTAGTAGGAAAAGCTTAAAATATATATATAAATAGATTTTTGTTAAAAATCTAACACTGGTTAAGAAAACACTATGTATTTGTTAAGTTTTTATGATGAATTTATAATATTTCATTATATTATGATATTTTTGAGACTATTTTGACTATAGGCCGATATCATTGGGTTGACTCAACGACTAATTAATCGAAAAGCTGCAATATATTTAATATATTTGATAAAACTAAATTAAATTAGTCGATTTAGTCAACAAGTTGTTTTTTCGACTATAAACAATACACACTGTAAGTATTGCCAGCACCATCTTAAAAAAAAAAAAACGTATTTTAACAGTAATATTTTTTTATCAATCTGGCAATTCTTCACAGTTGTTAAGAATTACGAACAAACGTATTTCCTTAAGATTTAAGAAAGAGAAGTTGCGAATCAGTGAGCCTTATCACTTATCGTTAGATTATAATGATCGTTTTTGTTAATATAATATTATTATGATCGTGCGCATGTTATAATTGTATGTATAATTATTATGTTTTTCGCTCGAAATAGACGCTGTAGTGTAAGTAACTGGCTATTTATAATAGTGTCATGTTATTAGTTTTATTTCTTAAAGACAATCTTATTAAATAAATTATTATTTTTATTGTAATTATATTTTAAACTTTGTTGACAGAATTGTTTGATTAACTACATTATTTTCGTTACAATCAAAATCGTAGAATATTTTGAGATAAAATCTTTGTATGACGTTTTTTTTATTATTTATTTATTTCATCTTAAAATGAAGCATCAAAATCTAATAATAAATACTTATGACTAAAAGCAATAAGTCGTCAATTATATTAATTGATAAAATGGCTGAACATTTTTAGATGAATTAAAAATCAGATTCGCCCCACACAGGGTTGATTGATTCATAATCGAGCGAAACGCGAAACAAAAGATTATATTGTATGAATGTTATTTAATATTGTATGAGATTAAAAAATGTTGAAGTACAAAAAGTGAATAACAATGAATTTACGAGTAATATTCGTCTTTTATTGTTCTCCAAACCTAAATACACAATACACTCTGGTATAAGTTTCAAATGTCGGCTTGAAAAAAAAAATTACTTTCAACGAATTCATGACAGCTCTAATTAGTTTTTTCTTGATTTTGATAATTTTTCTTGATAAAAAAAAAACGGAACTCAGTTGGTTTTTAACCAACTTCAAAAAAAGGAGGAGGTTCTCAATTCGGTTGTAATTTTTTATCATCATTTTTTTATGTTTGTTACCTCAGAACTCCGTCGTTTATGGACCGATTTGCAAAATTGGGATCCATGAGGAAACGAGGGAACTCCTCAAATAATCTAGGCATAGTGATTTTGGTATTTTCATCGAGAACTTAAGCATTTACAGTCAAAAAGTAACATTTGATGAAGTGAAACTGATGAAGAAAAATGGCCACCGGAACTCCACCCCCACATAGATATCACAACGAAGATAGTTAAGTAAAAATGACAATACAAATAAATAAATGTTTCTGAATAGTTATGTCGAAAATGCTATCATCGAAGTGATCTGATGATGATGATGGAGCCGGAAGGTACTCCGTAATTCATCAATGTAACCTAGCCGTGTTTGGGCTTATTAGACTTGTCATGTGATCCTTTTTGGCTATAAGGTACTATCGAACTGACCTGATGATGGAGCCGGAAGGTAGGCACAGGAACTCCGTAATTAATCAATGTATCCTAGCCGTGTTTGGGCTTATTAGAATTGTCATGAGATGCACTTTGGCTATAAGGTACTATCGAACTGACCTGATGATGGAGCCGGGAGGTGGATGGGAACTTCGTAATAAAATAATGTATCCTAGCAGTGTTTGGGTTAATTCGAATTGTCATGAGAAATAGGTACTCTGGCTTTAAGTGTATCACAACTAAAAAGTGTAAATAAAAAACCTTTAAAAAAAAAACGACTTCACTACAAAAAACAAAACACTAAAACGATCAAAATAACTTTAATTTCGGAAGTCGGTGTTAAATAAGAAACAAAGAATACCGAGAAACACCGACTTCCATTTACACTAACACTTATAGCCAGAGTACCTATTTTTTTTATCTATTTAGGAGGAAGTAGAATTAAAATGCTTGGTCCAAAATTCATTAACATTTCGGGAGTTACCTATGTCAACACATAAATGGGCACGCCACAGTTATGGACTTATGGCGGTGAGTCCCCTCTTTGAGGAGACGCATGACGCAGGAAAATCATCCTATGACATCCCTCGCTCTTGGGCGGAGCGCGAGGGTGTGTCAGACTTTTACTGACTAAAAACCCACTCCTGTTCCTCCGTTGCCTTTCATACCAGGGCTGAGTCTTCCTTTCAGAAGCAGGCCCTTGGTCCCAGTAGGACGGCGAGCCACCCTTTGCTCGCCGTCCACAAGCCCGCGCCTACGTTGGCTGGAAATTGGGATCGGGATCCCGGTGGCTGGGGCGTGAGGGCCGCTTCCTCACGCGTACACGTGCAGCCTCCTCCTTTGCTAACATTACTGCTTCGCAGAAGGAGGCGACCGCCTTCTTCAGCGAAGCAGTAATGCTAGCAAAGGAGGAGGCTCGTCCGGACCGAGCCCAAGTCGTCGATGGCGCGTAGTTTTCCACGCGCGCCTCAAGGAGATGTCAGCAAACCGTAGGGGCCTAGCAGGGTCGAAGCCTACTGGGGCCATGGGCGAAAGTGAACCTCGGGACTGTGGAACGAAGGCAAAGAAGGAACAGGAGTGGTTTTTAGTCAGTAAAAGTCTGACAAGCCCTCTCGCTCCGCCCAAGGGCGATGATTTCCCACCTAAAAAAAGTAATAAATAAATCCTTCAAACATTTGCCTACAACTCATCAAGGGAGTTATAAGTTAATACCTTTTTTGATCAAACTGAAACTACCAGCTTGTTATTAAAAAATATATGAAATTCGAAACTTTAACATTCTGCCTCAAAAAAAATCTGCAACAATAAACTGACCCAGTATAACACTGGCCTACATCCCCTCCGTAGCACGCCCGGTCTCAATATAATCAATACCCAGTTTGACCATGCAAAAATCCTTATTAATTCAAAATGTCGCTTGCATAAAAACTATCGTTAATTCTATTCGGCACACTCTGACTCACACAATAGCCAAAACCTGCGCAAAACTCATTTCCCCCAAAAATTGAAGTTGGCAACAATTATTTTTATTCATTCAAGCTGGCAATACAATGGAGCGTTTCAAATTTCGAACGAAATTTGCGTTTTTGCATAAAATGGTGCGCGGCCGGCGCGTGCGCCCATTAAAAAGCGCGGTGACCACACGACGCTACGTTAGTATTAGGACATGATGATCCTTGGCTACATAAGCATTCAGCATTCCACATAATTCACCAAACAACTGAGTTCTACATTACAAATAAAACATTAAAAAGTACAAAATAACTTTAATTTTGTTTTGATTATAGCAATGTTATTGAAAAAATATTAAAATATTTTAAGCAAGACCTCGTAGATCCCACCATCAGGAATGGATTTTAATACCAACAAGAGCTATTTGGAAGTATATTCTTTCAAATTAAAAAAAAAAACAATTCGTTTTACAAACACGAGAGAGAACAAAAACGTAGAACTTGGGACATACTATCTATTTGTTTAAAATAGAGATGTTTTTTACCACTTTACCCCGATTTCACTTAGATCGTGTCCATTTCCATTAACGTATTGGTTCTCTCCGTACGTTTGGTGGTCCGATGACCATTCCCTCATCTCAGCTTGGCAGAATTAAGTTATGCAATTCCGACGCACACTCTCCGATAGGCAACCGATAGAAAACCGACAAGCTAGCAACTCGGGGTCGATGCTCAGACTTTGAAGCTTTGACTCGACGAGAGCATCAACGTCGTTGATCTTCTTGGCTCGTAATATTCAGACATTGTTTAACTTTACGCAACAAACATTCCTACGACTGACAACCGTTTTTGAAACTTCTACGATCCGAACTAAACGTTTCGCCTCATCATTTATACCGCCTACATCAAAGGACTGGAACAATTTGCCTGCTGTGTTTTTCTCGTCCGATTATAATGTAGGTGTCTTCAAGGCTAGAGTGAATAGGCTCCTAATCAGGGTTGGGCAGTATTTGAATTACTTGTAATTAAAATACGTAATTGAAATACAAATACGTATTTGGTATTTGTATTTCAATTACTTCCTTAAAATGTAATTTGTAATTTGTATTTCAATTAAAAATAGCTAAAATACTGTATTTTATATTTCAAATACCTTACTTAAATATATTTTGTTTTAATTACTTGCGATACTGTATTTTGTAATTTATATTTCAATTAAAGCAAAGCATGTATTTTGCCCAGCCTTGCTCCTAATAAACTAGTGCGCCTCACCATCAACGATTGCATCACTGCTTACCATCCCTAGTTTATATTATTTATAAAATAAAACCATGGTCACCCTGCTCTCTATTGTAAATAGCATATATTGTTGCACCCGATTGATAAAAGCGATACAGTTTCCCAGTTTTTTTACACAAAAATTTAAATGAATTCCCCCATTTGTAATAATAATGGCGACATTTGCATGAATTCAGATCATGTTAACTGCTATTTTAGTTTATGTGTAGCGCGGGAATCGATAAAATGCATTGAAAATATATTAGTGGGGTTAGTCTGTTTGCGATATTGGAGACTGACCGGATTGGCGGCACTAAGGATTTGTTGGGAGATAAATATTTAATTATGAGGATTTTTTTATTTTTTTGATATAAACTAGTGCTTGACTGCGATCCCACCTGATGGTAAGCAGTGATACAATCGTTGATGGTGAAGCGCACTAGTTTATTAAGAGCCTATTCACTCTAGCCTTGAAGACACCCAAATTATAATCGGATGAGAAGACCGCAGCAGGCAAATTGTTCCAGTCCTTCGACATACGCGGTATAAACGGCGAGACGAAACGCTTAGTCCGACCGGACCGTACAGGTTTCAACAACGTAAGGGTGGAAATTAAAGACAATTTCTAGAGAGCTAAGGATCTTTGGCCTACTTCTAGGTAAGCGTGCTCTATCGTCGAACACATCGTCGTTATAATGAGGTGCGATAGTAGTGAAGCGCAAGCCTTTTAAGAAAATTAATCCTTTCACAATGACCTAACCTATGTTTGTACAAATTACGTAGATACGTAAAATATAAATATATTTATATTTTTATGGTTCCGTTCCTCAAAAGGAAAAAACGGAACCCTTATAAGATCACTTTGTTGTCCGTCCGTCTGTCTGTCTTTCTGTCTGTCAAGACCCTTTATCTCGGGAACGCGTGGAGGTATTGAGTTGAAATTAAAACCATATACTCAAGTCTGCGGTCCCTTGAAACTGTGAAAAAATCAAACTTCTGAGTTAACGAAAAAAAAAGATACAGCCGTTTATGTCACAAAAAAACGTATATCTCTCAAGGGAATCAAAATTCAAAGGGTACTTCCCATTGATCTAGAATCCTGACATTTGGCATGAAGCAAGGTATCATAGCACAAGTATAGGAAAAAATCCGAAAACTGTAAATTTGCAGTTACATCACAAAAAAAAATCTTTTTGCGTTTCGGAATAATTTTTGTAACTCAATTCGAGTTCAAGATAAGTTTGTACGGTGCGCGGTCTCAGTGCGCGAGTCCGACTCGCACTTGCCCGGTTTTTTATTTATTTATGTATTTTCAAAATTGTAGACTGGATCCTACCCTCTATAGTGATCTCTCTCGCTCACTCAAAGGTTTGCTGGGAGAAAACTCAATTTTGATTTAAACTCGCCTGTGTACATGAACTCGGATATTATTGTATGTATAACTGGTTTTGGAATATACAGGGTTTCTTTGACATCGACGCATAAACGACTACCACGGATCCAGTACATGATTCTGGACCTCCCAGTGGTGGAATTTTTAGTCGACTTTTTCCTAATAAAAAAACTGTACTTTTTTAAATTTAACCAACCCCGATCATATAATTAGACATTAAAAAAAAAATTACTAAAATCGTTATTCTAATCAACCCAGATGACATTTTTAATTTTAAAAGTAATTCAAATCATTTTGTCCCTAAAAATGTTAGAATAACGATTTTATAAAACGCAAAGATTAAAAAAAAAATGGGCTAAAACAGACGAAAAATTCCATCACTCCGGTCCAGAATCATGTACTGGATCCATAGTATTCTTTTTTTTTTTATTCTTTATAGGTTCGCGCTTGACCGCTATCTCACCTGATGGAAAGCGACGATGCGGTCGACGATGGAGCGCGCTTACCTAAAAGTAACCTATTCATTCTTGACTTAAAGATTCCCGGGTTGTAGCCATCAGGAAAAACAGATTCCGGCAAGGAATTCGTATGTGCGTCGATGTCAAGACACCCTGTAAGTATTTGACTAAAATTAAAGTTTAAGCCAAAAAGCAAAGATACCTATGTATCTAAAGTTTTGGATTAAATTAAATTGTGGAACTGGATCGAACATGTCTGCCTCTGGATGAACTGTGAGCTAAAAGTTGTGACTGTTGTGGTTGCAGAATGTACCATTCTCGAATCGCAAGTTGTCAACATTTTTTTTTTTTTTTTTAATTCATATAAACCAGTGCTTGACTGCCATCCCACCTGATGGTAAGCAGCGATGCAATCATTGATGTTGAGGCGCACTAGTTTATTAAGAGCCTATTCATCTAGCCTTGAAGACACCTAAATTATAGTTGGACGGGAAGACCGCAGCAGGCAAATAAAAAATACATACAAACATTATATTATTGCACTAGCTTCTGCCCGCGGCTTCACACGCGTAAAAATAGGTTTCTCCATACAAATTCAGAACCCCTGTTTCCTCCATTTAGGGGGTGAATTTTGGAAAATCTTCTCTTAATGCTCGCCTACGTCATAAAAGGAAGCCTTGAGTAAAATTTCATGTTCCTAGGCCCAGTAGTTTCGACTGTGCGTTGATATGTCAGTCAGTCAGTTTCTCCTTTTATATATATAGATAAAACGCAACAACATAATACCTATGTTGTTGCATTTTATAACTTGAAGAAGTCAATAAAACCTTCTTCAAGTTATTAGTCAATATAATCGTCACCCCTCTTTTAGGACCTCCCACTTCTCCTTATCTATGCTTCTGACAGGTTACGTCAAGCATTTTCAAGTGATTTTCAGCACATGACGAAAATCGCCAATACAAGGAAGATGCATTAATTTGCTGAGCTTGAGAAGTCAATACAGGTCTCAGAACTAACCATGATGTTGCATACAACCCCTATTCCGCCTGTGAAGATCCACGAAGTCGTGAAGACTGAACCCGTGGTGGATGTTGTGACAGAGGAACCTGTAGTTAGAACGCGTCAGGTACTTGATATCCTTTACTAGTCCTTTTACAACGGCCCGCTCCTTTCTAAGAGTCAAGGGTCTTGAAAGTGAAACCCGGGGCCCCGGGACGAAGGCAAAGAAGGAACAGGAGTAGGTTTTTAGTCAGTAAAAGTCTGACACTATCTCCTACTCCGCTGCGAGCAAGAAAGAGGGATGGAACTATACACCCTATATAGCTCCATCCCTTAACTGTTCAGTTTAGATCGTCAAATGTATCACGTTAAGAGCTCGTGGTAGGGCTTCAGACGTCAGAAATGCTCTTCGAAGTCCTATCGGCCGTCAAGAACAAGTCCCAGGTACTACTTGATCTCGTCGACTTTACACCGATGTTAACCCCTCCAACCGTTATTTGGTATCCCGATAGTAGCGCGTTTCGAGGACAATGAAAACATGAGAGCCTTGTACTTCTGCAGGGCCACCACCAGTCTCAACTGCAGGATCCTCTCAACGAATGGCAGCGCTGCGGGATTGTTCGAAAGAGTTTGTTAAGAGGGTCCTTTTCCACTCGCCTATCGTCAACATCGAACATGGTTTAAAAGCTTGTTGCTTCATCTAACACAATCCAACGCGATGTTTGGTGAAGAGGCAATCCAAAAAAAGAGAGATAACGTCTGAAAACTCTGTTGGCATTCGATGATTCCGTAATTTACTCGAATATTTCACAAAACTTGTTCCAGGAAATACGTCTTTTTTTTAAACCCTTAAAATTTTTTCAGAAATATTGTCGTCATTCAGAATCTTGATTAAATGTGCAAGGCTTCTATTGATGTCCTTTTTTACTTTTTTATATATGAGTACATTATGGAGGGTCACGTAAAATAGCAGATCGTAAAATCAGAGGTCTTTACTAGATTAGTTTTACACAAATTATAATATCATAACCACGTAAGAGCGGTTGTATGATAATGTACCTCGAAAAGGACGCTCTTAATATCTTTAATTAGTTTTTATTTTTACTTTATTTACATTGTTCTCACACTTCTCACACATATTTACAACAGTAGCGACAAGTGTCCATGGAGTTTCATACACATTCTTCTCCATAGAGATCTACGCTTTGGAATGTGCAATTAGCATCATTAGGGTTCCGTACCTCAAAAGGAAAAACGGAACCACTTTGTTGTCCGTCCGTCTGTCTCTCAAGACCCTTTATCTCGGGAACGCATGAAGTTATCGAGTTGAAATTAAAACCATAAACTCAGGTCTGCGGTCCCTTGAAGCTGTCGAAAAATCGTCGAGTTAACGAAAAAAAGATGTCGTTTATGTCGCAAAAAACACATTTCGACATTTTTAAAGGAATCAAAATTCATAGGGTACTTCCCGTTGACCTAGAATCCTGAAATTTGTCATGAAGCAAGATCTCATAGCACAAGTATAGGAAAAAATCTGAAAACTGTAAATTTTTAGTTACGTCACAAAATATATTTTTTTTTGCGATTCGGAAAAATCTTCGAAACTCAATTAGAGAATTAAACTGTTTTCATAAGTAAGTTTGTACGGAACCCTCAGTGCGCTAATCCGACTCGTACTTGCCCAGTTTTTTCGTTTTTCTGACCGACTGACTTTTTGACATTTCAAAAGTGCCTGTAAATGATTTATTTGAAATAAAATGTTTTGAATCTTTGAAACACAGCTGGGTTTAGTCACAGCTAGTCTGACATTTCCTCTCGCTCCATCCAGAAGGAAGCGAAGTTATTCGATGATTTCTCACAAAAAATCCCTACTTAATTAGCTCATGCCAATTGCAAATACGAATGGTTACCCGTCTTCTTCATTTGTGACTAATCAGCCCCTATTATAAATAATATCTACCTACTCGTACCCATAAATGACACAATGACGCTATCAATGGTCGTCATAATTGTACTTGTACCTAATTAAACTCGTCAATCTGAAACATTGACGTCAGGAAAACAATGGGTACGGTGTTCTTCCCGGAGTCTAAATAATACATATTTAGACTCCGGGAATTACTCATAGGGACTTACTTAGAGGTACTTGGGTATTATAGCATAGTCGGCCTTATAATGTTCCCACAGCTGGGACTCAGGCCTCCTCTCTAGGAGAGGGAATGGGGCTTAATCCACCACGCTGGCCCAGTGCGGGTTGGTGAATGTCACATGTCTTCGAATTTTTGGTTCTAGGACATGCCGGTTTCCTCACGATGTTTTCCTTCACCGTTTTGAGAGCAGTGGTGATGAAATAAATTACACAAAGTAATGCGCCTGGCTGGGTTTGAATTTGAACTCGGGCCGGACCGGGTTTTGGCCGGGTTTGGGTATTTTGATATAAATGAAATTTACACGAGTATTGTACAATGTACTTTTGCAGTTTATCTAACTTAGTCTATTTGTCCTACTTCAGGAAAAAGTCGCTCTTTCTTCCTTTCGAGCCTTTATTTTGAATCAGCACAGATGTCTGTAGGATCTGAGCTCGTCCCGTGATCTTTACCTGGGTCTACCGTGTTCTCGTAAAGTCGAAACGTATATTTCTATCTAGATCTATTGATTTATTTATATTTTTTTGTGGGCCTAAAAATATGGTCCTACTTTAGTTTAGTCTCACTTAGGGCCTGTGCACACCACGTTTTATAAACGCGCCGTTGTCGCGCGTTTTAGAAACGTGCGTCGACGGCGCGCTTTTATTCTATTAAAGGTCTACAGGTTACGTCTGACTCGGGTGCGTATCGCGTCTGTATCGCTATAAACGCGCGTCAACGGCGCGTTTAAAAAACGTGGTGTGCACAGGTCCTTATACGTGGCAATTGCATCAAAATTTAACGTGCCCCTTGCAGCCAACTCCAGAGCTTCCACTCCTGCACGACCTACTGGAACTAGACCGGCTTCTCATCACCAAGAAGCTGCGCGTCAGGAACGTGGTGTTCCTCAAGGGAAGGAGGAACAGATACCTCATCAAGACCTCAGAGCAGGCCTTGATCTATACTGTGGAAGAGGAGAACAGGCGAGTTCTGTTAGGGGGACTTCAGGAGCTAATCGCGAGTTTTATAATGCGCAAAAGTATATGATCCACTGCAGTAAACACAATCAGAATAGTACATTTCGATACAAGTGCAGAAAGTTTGTCATTGCGACCGAGGCGGAATTTGCACGAGCCGCATATGCGAGTGTGTTATGGAGCCGAGGGCTGCAGTGATAAATTTGCACGTGTATGAAACTACTTTTTTTATACACTTACAAAGAAATGAATAAACGGGGGTTGACCGGCGACTCGTAGGGGTCGACGCGTGCGCAGCCTGATACGATAAATGTAATAAAATTGTGGCGTGGGATAGCACGCGCACTTTTCTGCACTAGTGCGGAAAACAGTCTATTGCATGCCTAAAAGCGGTGGGATAAGAGCGGGTTTTCGAGTAAGTGTATTGAAAAATATATATGTTATTCATCGGGTTAAATGCTAGATAGATAGTGTATTCAAAATATAATAATACGACTAACTTGTTATGATAAAAAAATCACGAAGATGCATCTAAAAATTAAAAACCGGACTAATATATTACACGTGCCATAATATTCTGTATGCTATGCTGTTGTTTGCTAGTACTGTCGTGTCAAAAACCCACAGATCAAACTCTCATTAACTTGAAGTTTTCTCATCTATCCGCGGGTTTATTAGATAATTTTTTTTTTTTCATAAAATAATATATTTACTTACATGAGCATTTTTAATCTCCATCTTATCATCAGCAGCTGGTGGGCAGGCTACTTCTGCTATGGCTTACGACCTTTACAACTTCGCGTGCTGAACCTCAAGGGCGCAGAGGTGATGAGGATACACCGGCCCTACGCCTGCACCGGGCGCTGCTTGCCCTGCCAGCTGCAGCACCTGGAGATCTACTCCAAGGGCGAACTGTTAGGCACCGTGGAGCAGCAGTGGACACCTATCAAACCTCTGTACCTAGTTAAGAATGTTAATGGTGATCACCTGTTTTGGATTCGTGGTGAGTTTGGTAGATCAGATGGATAATCTTTTGAGTTTAAAAATTGGCATAACACTGCATGCAGTGTTATGCCAATTTTTACACGTATCGTTTGATACATGTATCAGAGGTGCGTGTTCATAGGTAGTAGGTGATATCTATCTACAATTGACTATTTTAAAAACTGGTTTACGGATCGATTTGTGAACGTACCTATTAACGGTCGTTATTCGTAGAAATCAAACTTTTTGAAGACTCAGGTGTTTTTTTTTTATGTGGTAAAATCATCCAATGACATCTCCCGCTCTTGGGCGTTTCGGGAGGATGTATCAGACTTTTACTAACTAAAGACCCAATCCTGTTCCTTCGTTGCCTTTCATACCAGGGCCGAGTTTTCCTTTCAGAAACAAACCCTTGGCCCCAGTAGGCTTCGATTCTGCTGGGCGCTTACGTTTTGCTGACACCTCCTTGAGGCGCGGGTGGAACAGTACCTACGCGCCGTCGACGACTTGGGCTCAGTCCGGACGGTTACCGGACGGTCGGACGGCGAACTACCCATTGCTCGTCGTCCGTAAGCCCGCGCCTGCGGTGGCCGGAAATCGGGACAGGGATCCCAGTAGCTGGGGCGTGAAGGCCGTTCCCCTCACGCGTGCACGTGCGGCCTCCTCCTTTGCTAGCAGACTCAGGTGATGGAATTTCTTTACAATTTCACATACATGGCTGTCGTTTATATAAAACTAGCTTTTGCCATAGGGTTCACCCGCGTCAAAGTAAGTTTCTTCATACAAACTTTGGACCCCTGTTTCGTTTATTTAGAGGGTGAATTAAAAAAATCCTTTCTTACTCTTTAAATACATCATATAATGAACCTCTGTGCAAAATTTCAGCGTTCTAAGTCTAACGATTTGGGCTGGGCGTTGATGAGTCAGTCAGTCAGTCAGACTTCGTCTTTTATATATACAGACAAGTCACCGCACCGCAATCAGGATGTTCCTGCACCGGATTCGTGCCGAAGAAACGCCCGGGTGTCACCATTATGTGGACCGCCCGGAGGACAAGGTGGAGTATACGGTAGAGGTGTGCCCTGCCTGGGCAGAACACCGCCGTGTCCTCGTGAGGGTGATCGGTGGCAGCGATCTCTAGCGTCGAGTTTTGGTACAGGCCATGGTCCGGAACGAGGAGGAGTGGCAGGCGGTCGCCTCCTTCTGCGAACGGTCGCCGTCCGACCGTCCAGGAACCGGACGGACCGAGCCCAAGTCGTCGACGGAACGAAGGCAAAGAAGGAACAGAAGTGGGTTTTAGTCAGTAAAAGCCTGACACGCCCTCCCGCCCCGCCTAAGGGTGGGAGATGTAATTAGATGATTTAAATTTCAATGTGATTTCTTTTGCTTCCATTCATTACGTTCAAAGCTCCTCAATCCTACCTCAACTGCTCCAGGTCCATTCATAACATTGAGCTGCTTCCGCGATGTCCAGTTCGAGATCCTGCGACACGACGGCGCGCCAGTCGGGGCCACCCGCAAGCGCTGGCAGGGGCTCCTGCACGCGCTCTTCTACGCACCAGTCATTGATAAGTTAGTCACATCCTACTGAAGGAAATTCTTAAGAAACTGGCAGATTATAGCCTCATGCTATGCCACTTTAGTTTGGCGATTCTTCGTGCTATGTCGGCGACCTTGGTTCTCCTGCGGATATCTTCATTCTTTATGCGATCACGCAAGGAAACTCCAAGCATAGCCCTTTCCATTGCCCTTTGGGTGACTGTAAGCCTTCTGAAGAGGCCCATTGCCGACGACCTGGTGAGAGTCGCGGGAGTGCGGTGGATGCGAGACGCACAGGATCGGTCGTTGTGGCGACGCTTGGGAAGGCCTATGTCCAACAGTGGACGTCTTTCGGCTGAAATGATGATATGTAAAGTTCAAACTCAAGATTTGTCCAAGAAAGGGCAATGGCGCGCAGCATAACCATGCCGCGCTGTTTTTCAGCGTGGGCCGCCATCGGCCCACGCTGAAAAACAGCGCTGTGAGCTCATCGCATAATGCGTGAGGCCGCAGCTTTATGCTGAGCGTTCGGCCGTTTTGCGCGGATGTGACGCATATCTTCCCTATTCAACTGATAATGTTTGTTAACTAGTTTTAAGATTGCGTCATTTCGCACGAATAAACAGTTTTCTTTCTTTCTTTCTTTCTTTCTTCTTTCTTTCATAATAGGTGTTAAGCGAATAGATCTCGTTAGAAACACCACGCAACACTCCATAACTCAAGTAGCAGATGTCGGAGAAAAAACAGCAAGGCTGAAGTGAGAGTGGGCTGGCCACGTCGCACGAATGTCCCCGGACAGATGGATGAGGATCGTCACTCACTAGACGCCTGAGGGAGGTCGACACCGTAGAGTTCGACCGCTGCGAAGGTGGTGTGACGATCTGATCATGTTCGCGGGATAAACTTGGTCAGAGATCGCCCTAGACAGAGGTTTGGACGGAGAAAGGGGAGGCCTTTGCTTTTGACATCATTTCAGCCGAAAGACGTCCACTGTTAGACACAGGCCTGCCCCAAGTGTAGCCACAATGAACGGTCCTGTGCGTCTCGAACCCATCGGATTTCCGCAACCCTTAATTACTAGGTCATCGGTCCATCATGTAGGAGGCCTTGGATGCTCGGAGTTTCCTTGCATGATCGAATTTGGAATGAGGATATCCACATTGTCATTAAAAAAAAAAAATAGATCATACTTTTTTTGTTCCAGTTTCGGTGTAGCATTCGAGCAAGATCTCTCAGTGGAGGAGAAAGGCCTACTCTTGGCTGCCACTTTACTAATGGACTACATGTACTATGATGTGTGATGTTCGTAATATACAGCATGACATACTACCCATTTTCGTTTGCTTTTCCTTCCTTCAATTCTAAGTAATATTTAAGTACCTACGGAGTACTGCGGTTTTCAGATAACTTTACAATGTGAAGTTAGTGTTTGTATGCCAGCTTGCTGAGGTCTTCCCGTCCGATTTTAATTTAGGTGTCTTCAAGGCTAGAGTGAATAGGCTCTTAATAAACTAGTGCGCCTCACCATCAAAAATTGCATCACTACTTACCGTCAGGTGGGATCGCAGTCAAGCACTAGTTTATATCAAAATAAAAAAAAAATACAAAATAAAATAAACACAGCTACTCAGTTAAATCTAGTTCAACACTAGATTTAACTGAGTGGCTGTGTTTATTCTTGGTGTAGGATCATTCTTTGGCTTCATTTTTTGCGTTGGTCTGGATCAGTCGATATTATTTATAGGTAGGTACATAGAAGGCTACTTATAGTATTTATTTATTTAATGTTCATGAAACCAAAGGTACAAAGGCGGACTTAATGCCTTAGGCATTCTCTACCAGTCAACCTAGCGTGGTGGAGGGGGCCGTTCAAGTTTATTATGTAAACAGACTTTTTGCAAATGTTAAACCCCTCCTCCTCGTCCTCAAAAGTAAGCAAAGTTCTCTCTCCACCATGCTTAATTTATGAGCAGTAAGAATAGGCTTGAAATAGAGGAACAAAATAAACTTCATTTAAAATTTTGGCATCCTTAGTCCATGACACACTAATTCATGACTGTAAGGCCGGGTTCCCACTACGCCGGACCGGCAGATCTGCCGCGCCGGTAAATCTGCCGGAAGAGCTAGTGGCTGTACAATTTATATGAAGCTATTCACATTATCCCGGGTCCGGCATTTTTGCCGAGCCCGGCATTTCTACCGAACGTTTTGTCACTACGAATTGCCGGTAGAACGACCGGGCCCGGAGTAATGTGAACGAGTTTGTGCCGGTATCTGTCCCCCGCTCGCCCCGCTCGTGCTCCCCTCGCCCCGCCCGTGTTCCACTCACGCAGTGTTGCCAGAAGGTTACTTTTGTAACCTTTTAGGTGATTTTTGAACTGCAATGGTTACTTTTAGGTTACACTAATGAAAAGGTTACTTTTAGGTGATTTTTCGGAATTTGTAGAATTAACTTTTAATTTTTTACTAAAACGAGCGTTTCACGTTACTTTTATAGCAACGTGAAACGGAACGCTCGTTTTAGAATTTTTCGTGTTGGTAAGCTTCGTTAGAAGTGGTAGTTGTTAAACTAAAGACCTTTAAGAACAATCATAGGGGTATGAGTACTGCCAATAACTAGGGCAGTTTTTGTTTTTCTTCAAGTTGGCTCTCTCCAACCATATATTGAATAAAAAGCGAAAGTGAATCGAATGTCAAAAATAGTATGGTAATGTAGAATTATATTACCGATTGCCAATATCGAATGGATAATTTTTTATTTAAAATTAAAATATCCAATGTCTATATGATACCGTCGTAAATGGAGTAGTAAAAAACGAAGTGACAGGTATATTAAAAGATTTCACAAAAAGTGGTAGTGTATTTATTAAATTTCCAAGCTCCTTCGTATGAAAGAATATGGGCTATGAATTCGCGTATAATTTTCATCAATTTCGTACTTGTATACTTTTATATGCAGGCAAGTGCTCAAATACTCATCGATGTTTCTGTAAGTCAATACAACTAATATTCTATTCTATCAACATATAATTACCTGTCCAGTAAAAAAAATATGAAAGGTTATTTTTTATACAAAAAGGTTACATTTTTTTATATTTCAGGTTATTTCTGACATGACCCTACTGGCAACACTGCACTCACGTCATTCGGCTCGCATGTTCTGGTAAAAGTAGACGTTTAGCATGGATATTCAAGCAGAAACTTTAATTACGCTTGTCCAAGAGAGACCTGTTCTGTGGGATAAGACCGAAGACGTTTATAAAGACAAAAACTTAAAGTTAGCAGCATGGCGTGAAGTATGTTTAATACTGAAACCAAACTTCGATGAACTGGATGAAAAAGAAAGAAAACAGTACGGTGAGTTTTTAATGTTTTATTGATAAAATGTAAATGCATTGATAAATTTTATTTTATAGCTGCTGCCTGCCACGGAACGGAACCAATATCTGAAACAAAATAATTAGTAAATAATGTCCGTATAGCGTTGGCATTAGGGCCACCTCGACTCGACACATTTCGATTCATGGGTGTAGTTTCTTGTTCTTGTCTATGTTCTATATTTTGGTAACTTTCAAAATTTATACCATCTTTTTCTCTTACAAAATTATGTAAGACTGCACAAGCTTTAATTACTTGAATTGCTGTGTCTACGTTGAGATCTATAGCTCGATGGATTATTCACCACTTATTTGCCAGAATACCAAAAGCGCACGCAACATACCTTCTTGCTCGACTTAGTCTATAGTTAAAAATCTTTTTATCAGTATTCAAATGTGTACCTCCATATGGACGTAGGAGATTAGGTGTTAAAGCAAAGCCTTCATCGCCAACAAGTATAAACGGTAATTCTTCGTGCAAGTTTTCATGAAGCGGTCTAGGCTTTGGTACATTTAAAGTACCATCATTGATCTTTTGCCAAAATGTACTATCCTTTAATATACTAGAATCGCATTCCTTGCCAAATGAGCCCACACTAATAAAAATAAATCGGTACTCTGAATCGACAACTGCCATTAATACAAAAGAATAATACTCCTTGTAATTAAAGAACATAGAACCACTCTTGGCTGGTTTCAAAATTCTGATATGTTTGCCATCTACTGCTCCAAGACAGTGAGGAAAGTTGGCTTTTCTTTCGAATCCTGAAGCGATGTCCTCCCATTCTCTCTCAGTATCAGGCAGCTTAAGGAAATCTGTCTTTAGGTTTTCCCAAATGACGTGGGTCATTTCTTTTATTAGTTTACTTATTGTCGAAACGCCTACTCTGTATGAGTAATGTATTTCTTTGAATGAACATCCTGAAGCTAAATATCTGATAAAAAAGTATTTTTTGTTAATACATTATTACTTTATACGTCACCAAGAAACAAATTGTATTGTTTTATGATATTTTTTTATTGATTTCAGGAAAACAGGTTTCAACTAAATGGAATAATATACGAGATTCGTGGCTTAAGACAGTAAAGAAACAAAAAGATGAGTCTAAATCTGGATCTTCGTCCAAAAAGACACGAAATTATTTATATCACGAGCAATTAATGTTTTTGAAAAAAGTCTCCGAACCTCGACCACCACATGAGTCAGTTTCAAAAAAAGCAAGAACCGAGACTGAAGTAGGCATGGAATCAGATTTTCGTTCACCTTTAATTAAAGATAAAAAAAAAAATTGATAATAAAGAGGTAAATGACAGGATGGTAAAGTTTTTGGACTCCAGAATAAACCCAGAAAAGGAAAACCATCATCTATCTTTCTTCAAAGGCATTATACCAATCTTGAACACTTTAACTATCGAAGAGACTTTAGAATTTCAAGCTAGCGTCATGACAATGTTGCAAAAAATTAAAAGTAGGAATTATGAGAGACCAAATTACGGACATTGGCGTGATTCATATAATCAGATAACCGGACCAGATCAGTATTCTGGATACTACACACATAATAGCGTCAATCAACAGCCAATACCTACGCAAGATCAACGCTACCCTGAATACTCTACGCAATATAATAGTAGCAATCAACAGGCAACAACATCTATACCATCAACTTCATCTCAGACATCGAATCCGATTCCAGCTTCGCCATCAGCATCTAGTAATCGTTCCATACATTCCCAAGACTCAGATTACTTAGATTTTGAAGGGATTTAAGTTTGAGTACAAATAAATACTTAAATAATTGTTTGCATTTTTAATTCATAATGATTATCAAATACATACACCCTCCCACACACACATTATATATATTCACATTCATGAAACAAACATACATAGCAAACATTCATTCATTCATACAGTCTTAAGTAGGTACCTACGTCAAAACTATTATTACGCAATCTAGTGCATAAAATAATCTTACCTTAGACATATGGCTAATCTTTGTTCTGGGCAAATACATTCTCTGAAACTTGTATCTCGTACTCTTATGTCTAGTCGTCCCAGTAAATCGCCAAAAGTGGTTGCTGTCATTCGAAAATAATTGAAGAACTTTGATTCGTCTCTTCTAAGTTCACCCATTAATGTTTCAAATGTTCCAAGTGAAAATCTTTCCCGTAAAATAGGGTGTACCCAATGTTTTCTTTTATTTTGCCTTCTATTAAGATACCACCACAACACAACAATTTCGTCGTCCATTGTGCGCGCAGGTCCAAATTCAACTGAGGACTGTCTGAATTTCTTCCGGGATCCGATGTAATGTGAACACTCTGTCCGGTGTCCGGTTTTCGGCAGATCTGCCGGTCCGGCGTAGTGGGAACCCGGCCTAAGTCTTTAATGACATTGGAAGTTCACTGTTCACTTTCGTGTGATTTTGGAACATCGACATCGTTCTCTTAAAAATCAAAAAAAAAATATATACTGGTGTCGTAATCACCATCCAGATCCCCCATCCCCCATGTCAACAAAAATAAACATGATATTGTTCACCTGATAAAGATGAAGATGAGTGATATGAAAGAAAAGGAAGTTAGTGATAGTATGACGAGTGACAGGGGCAGAATGGAAGAAAAAAACGTGTTGCGCCGACCCCAAATAACACGGGACAAGGGCAGGAAGATGATGATGATGATTGTTCACCTGATAGCTACAACTTGAAGATCTTTAGGTCAAGAGTGAATAGGTTGTTTCAGGGCAAGCGTGCTCCATCGTCCACCACATTATCGCTTATCATCAGGTGAGATAGTGGTCGAACGCAATCATATTAATAATTTAAAAAAAAATACACAATTGTTTTGATGAAGTCAGAGACAATAAAATATGTACTGATAGTCCCTTTCAAAATGTGATATTTTATGTCTATGGAACTTTAGAACTGAATCCCAAAATAGCTTGTAATGTCCTCTAAAAAGACCTCTTCTAAGGCAAAACCTAAATCAAAAACTAAAAAATACTTAATAATATTTTTTCCCATCTAACTCTATTTCAATTAACGTCTGTCGATCCTTGAGTTGGTAGGTTTAGTGGCGATGGATTGAAATTATCTCAAAATATAAAACCTGATAAATATATATTGTGTAGGTTAAGACATTGTCCAAAAGAGAGATCTGGCATCCATCATTGGGTAGGTATTATTATTATTTATCAAAGGCAATTGCCTAGGCCATTTAAAAAAAAAAACTTTTAACTAAACAAAAGTTCACATTTCCAATAATAATTTACTTAACTAACATTAAATCTACAAAACCCATAAAATCCCTAAATAATAAAAATCCAAATCCATAAAATGCATAACATTAAAACCTTTGCTGCGCAATTTTGAACTCTGTGGTATTACCATATCGCTTAATTTATCTTAATAAATAAATTCTCGGACATTAATATATTGAAATGAGGGGACGTCGTCCCGATATAGTTTAAATGCATTTCTCCATTTTGCAAACGAAAACTACGAAATTCCCCTAAAAATGTCGTCCTTCCCCTATTTGCATTGTTAACTTTTTTTCTCGGCAGATGTCCGAGTGTAATGGCGCGAAATTTTGACAGCGCGCATAATTTTTGGCGCGAACTAAAACTTACAAAAAAACTAAATTACAGGGAATTTACCCAACCCTTTTTTCCAAAGGATTGAATTCAATTATGAAAAAAATGGGTAATAAAAGGGTGCTTTTACAGAAATAGGGAAAAGTGTATGTAGGTCAGTGTGCTTTAGAGAATTAAAAGTTTTTTTTGTTAATAAAAAGCGTGGCTGTCGCATGTCTCTTTTTTTTCCTAAAAAAGCAAGGGTTTAGGAATCACAATAGCTTTTTATAAAATGATTTAGAGAACTTTTTCGCGGCAGATTTGTGAAATTACGTTTTTTTTTGTAAAAAGTGTATTTTTTACTGTTTTGTAAATAATAAGGTCGTAGGGCCGCGTGTCGAACGAAGTCGGGTGATTGATCGCGTATTGTTATTTTTTAATAAAAATAAATGAGGATGTAGATATTGATTCTGATCTCGCGTGATTTTATACGGGCGACTAATTATATAAAAAAATATTATTGAATTTCGAAATTGAATTTTATTGATAATATTATTGTAACGCTTTTGCCAGAAGCTGTAAATTATCCCAAAGAAACATACCTACTCTCAGTCTCAGGATAAAAAGTCGTCCATGACATGATCTATTGGCGTGCTAAATTTCATCCAAATCAGTTCAGCTGTTATGAAGTGAAAAGTTAATAAATAGACAGACAGACTTAGTAAAATGACAATAACTCCACATAAACGGAGTGACTAATAGGAACGCAGGGGCGAATAGGAACAAAACTTTGATTAGAATTTTTACTTTGCTATCATCATTTCAGCCGAAAGACGTCCACTGCAAGACATAGGCTTCCCCCAAGTGTCGCCACAACGACCGGTCCTGTGCGACTCGCATCCATCGGAGTCCCGCGACCATTGGTCATTGGTCCACCTTGTAGGAGGCCTTCCAACGCTGCGTCTTTCGGTTCACAGTTGCCATTCCAGAACCTTTCAGCCCCATCGACCATCTGTTCTGCGAGCGATGTGCCCACTGCCGCTTAAGTTTGGTGATTCTTCGTGCTATATTGTGTGTACTTTGGTTCTCCTGCGGACTGCTTCATTTCTAATTTGATCACGCTATGTAACTTCGAGCATAGCCCTTTTCATTATCCTTCCGATAAGTTTCAGTCTTCTTTGTGAGCAACCAATTTGGTTTGTATTTATATTATTAATTAAAATCTAAGAAAGCATCCATTTTTATTACAATTCATGAATAAATAGGAGTACTAAAATGCCTGGAACAATTATTAAACTACGTGATCCCCTTCAAAGTTTTGTATCTATTTACCTCTGCATCCCAATTCACCCCGTTTGATGGTAGTCTTTTTTTCAATAACCATACTATCAATAATGTAGACCATCTATGTATTCATTTCAAGTTTTATTTCTTAAAACTGAAACTTTTCTTTTTTTTACGGTACAATCTTGCCTGTTTGTCGTGGCCATCATTGTGAATCACGACGAGTGATTATCTTGGTAATATGGCGCCATTTACCGCGGACTGCAGCTTTCTGGGTACATTCGTAAACTGAGCACTTAGTTGCGGCTTTGAACTGGTCTGTCCATTTCATTGGTGATTTAGCCTGGTACCTTCAACAAACTGAAACTACATAAATATGGTAAATATGTATGTAATAATTTTACCTACCCTAGGTAAATAAGTTTATTACATTATTGCAATAAAACTCGACTACGTGCTCGTCGGCACATAGTATTGTATAGGTTTCACGACAAAACGATTTACAAACTTTTGTTTCTTATTTATTTTCCCTATGTATACTATCATGTATTATGTAGTATAATTATTCATAATCATTACCGTCAGACGGGGTGAATAATAGGAACACAGGGGTGAATAGGTAGAAAAATTTTAAGGGCATTTTCACGCTATTTAAACCATTTTTCCCAGCATTTAAGTACTCTTATTTATTCATTAATTTTTATAAAAATCGATACTCGTTTTTTTTTTAATTATTAATGATAGGCTCGCGTTTGACCACCATCTCACCTGATGGTATTGATAGAAAATATAGTTATTATAACAAAGTGAAAATTCTAATCAAAGTTTTGTTCCTATTCACCCCTGTATTCCTATTCACCTCGTTTAACTGTACAGTATATTTTTAACATTGTTAAAATATTTTTAAAACACACATAAAAAATCATTTGAAAATATAAAAAAATAGTAGTACATCGGAGTCGAGAGCAGGGTTCAAGTTACCGGTGCTTAGGGCTCTAGAGACAGGAACCTCCTCACCATGCGAGCCGCATCGAGGACTTACTCCTTCATCAGGCCATTGATCCAACCGTGCAACGACAGCTTGGACAGATAGTCGTCAAAGCTTTTGGCTATACCTAAGGCTATTGGCAGTCACGACAATCGGCACAATGACAGCTGAGTCCACATTCCACATGTCGACAACCCCGTGTGCTAAGTCGACATTTTTTTATTTGTTTCTCTTTCTCAGCTTTCACGAGATTCTCGTCATGCGGGATGGTGACATCGACTATCATTGCACGGCGCACTAACCCGTCTATCACATTCGGATTATTGCCAAGAATAGTCCTGTAATTATTATTTTAATTACATAGTTATATTATATTTTCTCTAGGTAACCCTACCCGAATAATTTTTTATTACTAATTTATTAGCTTCTTTCAATGGTTTCTTCCACGTGTCACTAGAAAATTATCGGCAATGAAAAGTTACCTATTTTATGGTCTACTCACGTGCCAAATTTTATCCAAATCCGTACATCTATTTGAGTGTAAAGGAGTAACAAACACACACAACATTACATACACTATCATAACTTTCGGCTTTATAATATTAGTGTTATAATTCTTAAAATATTGGCTCCATTCCAGGTAATTATACAATTTATTATGCTAACCAAAATCATAGTCACCTGCAACGTGACTTAAACTAAAATTTACCTTGTAGGTATTTCAGTAATTTCCTGTAGTATTAAACCACATTGGATATCTATACTTAGGTAATATACATAGTGTTATCCTTTTCAGAATGCACCTGAAATGCACTGGTCGGTGCGCAATATGCGCTGCGCAAAATTATTAGCGGTCTTAACCGCAGTCAAAAATATTGTAGCAAAATCCATGCCACCACATAAGAACTACTATTGGTTTTGTGATGAGCACGATCATTTGTTCTGTGTCTGGGTGTAATTTATCTATAATATGAATGTATTTAGAAATATATAAGTATGTTTATCAGTTGTCTAGTACTCGTATCACAAGCTCTGCTTAGTTTGGGACTAGATGGCGTTGTGTGAAAGAGAAAAAAAAAATTGAACTCTCGTCACGCAAATCCTACATCGCGCAATCAAAGTTCTCCGCGTGATTTGAACATGTACAACGTCCTGAAAACCGTCGGTATATTACCCAGCAGACACAACATCTCAATGTTGGGGATGGTGCTCTTCAATAAAAGAGTGGACTGTAAAATATAGGGTTATAATGTAAATAAGTTTTAGGTCAGTTAGAGACGTTTTTAGCCGTCAGAAGGCAAGTTAAAGAAGTCGAAAATCTTCTGAAAAAATAACACGTACTCAAACCGCTGTCCCTTCAGCTTGTAGACGTGGGACTAACTTGCAACTTGTGGCTCGAAAAAGGTTGAAAGAAAATTAATATAACTCTCTTCACCCTACTCCTCCATGTGTCTTCAGTGCTCTCTCAAAAACGAATGTAATAACAGCATTTCAACAAATGAGATGAGAACTTGTAGAATTAATCTTCTTAGTGCCGTTCTGGCTCAGTCTGCAGAAAGAGATCACTCCTCGTAGGTACAATATAGCTAATTCAAGTGGGTCTGGACTTTCCATTTTCACGATTCAGGAATTTTTCCAAAATGTTTTTTTTTTTACCCTCGGGACTTCGGAATATTTTGGTCGCTATATCATCATTTTAGCTGAAAGACGTCTACTGGTGGACATAGGCCTCCACCAAGTGTCGCATAACGACCGGTCCTGCGCGTCTCGCATCCATAGGATTCCCGCGACCTTCACTAGGTCATCGGTCCGCCTTGCGGGAGGCCTTCCAGAAAATGGGCAGCATTCTGATTATGGCAAACCCCCCAAAAAAATGATGAACTATTATGATCGGACTTATCTCATAGCGATATTTCATACACTCTAAAAACGCAGCTTCCAAGCTTAGTTCAGTAACTAAGAGCATCATTAACCGGAGTTGTTAACTTGAATAAATTGACGTCGGCAATACACCTACCTCTACAGCATGAGTCTTCCCTGAGTCCTTATCAGTTCTGATGACGTTAATATGTGGTACTGAACTCATAATATACCTAACATGACGCTAGGAATACTCGCAGGACTTTTTAGTAAAATATAATATCTCTGTTAGAGCTTATTATTGACGTTATAAACATGCGAATAGCTATAACCTAGGGGTGTTTTAAGGGAAAAGTGAATAGTGTAACACGATGCCATGACCCCAGCCCAAGCCAAGCCAAGCCAATGCCATGCCAAGCCAACGCCATCTTACGACATCTTAAAACCAGATTGTCAGCCAAGCCAGCCAGTGACTGTTGGAGAAGCCACATCCAACGACCGAAGAGTATATATACTCGAATCGCGCAGTTTTGTTCTCTCGTTTTGTGTGACATATGCTTGATAGATAGAAAACGCTGTAAAATTATAAAACATTGTGATCCTAAGTAAATAAGCGAATTATTTCATCCCCGTTTCAATAGGTTAGTTCTAAGCAAGCGTACTCCATTGTCGGCCACATCGTCGCTTCCATTCAGGAGAGATAGTGGTGAAACGCGAGCCTATCCATAATAAAAATAAAAACGTAATCCAAACTCTATTTTGGATCGCTACTGAGAAATTCCAGACGGAAAAACTAAATAAAGTTTGTCTATGTCCTATACGAGAATCGAAGCCAGGGCCTTTTGCTCAGTTTTACTGTGGCAAAAGACAACTGAAGGAACACAGGTGGTTTTAGTCGGTAAAAGGTTGAAACTCCCTCAGGAATCAGGTTCATCGCAGTCAAGCACTAGTACCTAAATATGAAAAAAAAACCTTTTTGCCTTTTTAATTAAGTCTTCTATACATATAATAAAACACTAAAATTATTTTGCGATGGTATTAGTTGGCGCAAAAACTACTGAACCGATCCTGTTCAAATTTTGCATACATAATCCTTATAGGTCAGGGCAACTTATAGGCTATAAATTATCACGCTATTTGCTATGGGGGGTGAGCAATAATCCAAAATGTCGATATTGAACGACATTTGTCACGAGTTCGATCCTCAGCTACAGTTAAAAATTTTGTCATTATTTTATCTTCTTTTTTGTAATAAAATAACTTTTACCATTTTTTCAAAATAAAATTGACATTTCTATTCGATATCTTCTAAATATTTTGTAAAAACTAATCAAAACACATAATAAAATCAAAGCGGCGAGTAAAATCACGTACTAAAATGTAGTAAATATGGCACCACACGCAATTCAGATACTCGCAACGCCATCTAAAGACTGAAAATAGCAATAATGATGACAATGATAGTTGAACTTCATATTTGATAGATGGCATTGTGTATTTTACGTAATTTTCTGAGTGGCGGAAGAATGACCATCGCCCAAGTTTGCAGACAGTTTTATTTTTTAAAATTGGACGAAAACCGGCATTTTTAATCCTACTGCTTTTTTTTTCCCTTGGTTGTAACGAGCTAATTGACCGTGATTATTCAAGGGATACCAACCAAAGGCGATAAAAGTAAATACTTAATAGTATTTAATTATTGACTTTAAAATAACACGGTAAATTTTTGGAAGGGGTAGCAATATGGCACCTTGTGTTGGAAGGCCCCCAGGTGGACCGATGACCTGGTGAGGGTCGGGAGAATCCGATGGATGCGAGACGCACAAGACCGGTAATTATGGTGACACTTGGGGAGGCCTATGTGTAACAGTGGACGTCTTTCGGCTGAAATGATAATGATGGCACCTTTATTTTTCTTTTTTTAAGGGTGGAAGTCATCCAATGACTTTTCCCACTCTGATTGGAGCGGGAAGGCGTGTCAAACTTTTACTGACTAAAACCACACCTGTGTCCTTCAGTTGCCCTTTGCGACATCTCTTTGAGGAGAGCGTGGATCACTACGCGCTGTTGACGACTGGGCTCGGTCCGGTCAATTACCGGACGGCCGGACGGCTGTGGACGACCCTTTGCTGGATGTCCGCAAGCCCGCGTCTACCATGGCTGGTCGTCGGGGTCGGAATCTCGGCTCGGCGTGAGGACGTTCGTTCCCTCACGCGTGCGGCCTCCTCCTTCGCTAGCATTATGGCTTTGCAGAAGGAGGCGACCGCCTGCTATTCGGGATTGCCATTTCGATTGCCTTGCGGGGCACACCTATGTGTGCTCCACTGTGTCTTCCGGGATGATGGCACCTTGCGGCCTAATAATGGTGTGTTTTGTTATATAAAACGGGGTCGAAAGGTTTGCGTTCCTGATCACAGTTCGCCAACGTATGATGTATCTCCGATTCCTTGCAACCTTACGTTGACATCCGTACGTTACCTCCTTGCAGTGAGTGGTGACCAACACTGGAACAACCCTCTGAGGGAGGCCAGTCTCAGGGATAACACTAATCGGCTGCTGCATTTGTTTACCGGAATTTCATTGTTTTATGGATACACAAGCTCAGGACTGTTGAGGGTGTTTCACGCGGTTTCTGTTTCTGATTCGGTTGGAAGTACCCTGATATTACCATTTTGCGAATCGCCCGGAGGACCCGTTGTAGCTTGCGGTGGAGGTCTATCCTGCTTGGGTGAACCGCCGTGTCTTCATAGAAGCAATCGGCGTCAGTGACCTCTCGGTTTGGCCATCAATATGCGAGCTCGATTGGACGGGGATACACGCGTTCAAGATTTCACCGAAATTCATTCAAAAGATGGAGACTCTTCATAGGGTAGTTTCCACTATGGAATAACATTTGTCTGATATACGAGGACGTCAGTCAAATACACACTAAAAAATCCTAGGTAAATGAACAAGTAATTTTTACGCCCCAAATGATCAAGCTGCAACAATCAATTCAAGCATTCTCTCGCAAATTCTTCATAAGTACTGTTGTGGAGGAAGATAGTTGATGATGATGGTAATTTTTGGATTCACTGGCTTTTAGGCTTTGCACTATCAGTGCACGTTATCCAGCTGAAGGTCGGTGTCCCGATTATGCTCCTTCGTTTACCTCTACCAAAGCTGTCTGACGGCTTAAACTCTTCAGTGAAACATTATTGAGGCGAAAATTTTACAGGAGGTAACTCTTTCGAACAATGTCACAGCCTTAGCAGACATTGGCCCTAGAGGGCCCTATCCATTTGCTGACATCTCTATGAGTCGCGCGTAGATTACTACGCACCGTCGATTCAGGATTGCTTTGACCAGATGACCGGATGGCTCCACCGCAATCGCCTTGCGGCTTTCAACACCTGGAGCATCACTTCCCTCATCATCCCTCATAGTTTCAGCCACCTTCTTCGATCGTAGTGCTTCACTGAAGGAGGCTACTGGTTGGCATTTTTTCCACTAATTGCCTTCATGAGGACACGGCGGCGCCGGCGCTCCTACCAAGCGGGACTGACTTCCACCGTAAGCTCCGGGCGATCCGCACCGCGATTGCGACGTGCTCACTGTGACAATGTTGTTTTACCAGAACATAAACCAGAAACATACATAAACTAGTGCCTTTTCCCTTGGAGTAGGCAGAAATGCCAACTGCTACTACCCTTACATACTCTTTCTATTCATTGACGTTCATACATCTGGATCTGGACGAGTACATAACATGTATCCTGAAGGTAATTTGCGTTTTTACCTTTAACCATTTTATGTGAAAGTACAATAAATAATCACGATGCTTTCAGAATGAATTGCAAGCACAGAATGATTGTACAGTTTTATGAACTTAACGCAGACGAAGTCGCGGGCAACAGCTAGTTATAACTAAATTTAACCCTTAACAGACACATTATGTTAAAATTATAACGAGAATGATTGCAATAGGTCTCTATAATTTTATTGTAAAGGTGCGATGTCTTATGGCACAAGTGAGTACTGTAGGACTGACTCATTTAGGACAAAGTTGTTTACGATTGCAAAAATCAACAAAGGAAACTCATCATTTAACCTGCGTCAATTAAACAATTACTTATAAAGTTAATAGTTCTATTTTTTTTTTATTCAAAAATAATAAATTATTACAAGTAACAATGTTATTAATTTCGTGTTTTGTTTTCAATTAACAGGAATCAATAACAGTTATACATTAGTAATTTGTTTATTTACAATGTTTTACCTTATTTTTAAGGCTGTCATGGTTGCCAGCTTTGTAAGTAGGTATAAATTAGGGTTGTCAGGTTCAGAAACTCGAAAGTCGAACAGAACGCCTATGTTCGAAGGTACCTTAATCCATTGAATGGCGAAATTAGCCAACGACCACAGTCGGTTGCTACCATACATTTGTCTATTTACGAATATATCCGTATATTAGGGCATCAGCGAAAAAAAAACGCACCCTGGGTGCCAATATACGGATAAATACGTATACGTATAATTACGTTGATTCGGCATCCTTGGTACCTACCCGCACCGCGAAGTGTGCTTGTCTCGTATAGAAGTCCCATGGATCATCTACCCGTAGCCGGTGGCGCGGACAACATGCATAGACGTCATATACGGGTATATCCGTAGTCGGCATCCTTTATGTTAAAAACGTTTAAATTCTGGTAGCAATATCATCTTGGCGTCCATTAATGCCAAAAACTTGATTAAAAATTTAGGGTTTTTTTTATTTTTTATTAAAGTTCCTTATAAATACGAGAATTGCTTTTGCCCCTCAGACCAGCGAGCAGCTAATCAATTAACCTAAAACAATTAGTATCTCTACAATCTACGCAATAATTGTATAGTCCTATGAAAGTTTTTATAAGTAACCAATAATTTCATGTTTTATGTTCATTCAAAATCGTCCAGTAATCCTCGAGTCGCTTAGCAACATATTTTAGCCACTATTTTTTATTATATATAAGTAATATAGATAGATATGTCGTAAGGAAATGATAGCAATACAGACTTGATCACAGCTTTAACGAAAATTAACTAATGATGTATAAAAATAACACCTTTGTTGGGGTGCTTTTTCTAAAGTCAACAAATAATTTCATCACGATTACGAGTAAGTGCACTCGAAAGCTATTTCGGACTTTATCTTGCCCCGTTTCTGTAGCGCCTCGGAAATGTTCGCAAAGTCCCACACACCGGCTTTCAAGCCATAATTCGCCGCCGGGATTCCGATCCCGATTTCCGGCCACCATAGGCGCGGGCTTGCGGACGGCGAGTAATGGGTGGCTCGCCGTCCGACCGTCCGGTAACTGTCCGGACCGAGCCCAAGTCGTCAACGGCGCGTATTGTTCCACGCGCGCCTCAGGGAGATGTCAGCAAATCGTAGGGGCCCAGCAGGGCCGAAGCCTACTGGGGCCTCGGGTAGTGTGAAAGCGAAGCCCGGGGCCCCGGCATGAAGGCAAAGAAGGAACAGGAGTGGGTTTTTAGTCAGTAAAAGTCTGACACTATCTCTCGCTCCGCCCAAGAGCGCGATTTGTCATTAGATGATTTTGCCACCTAAAAAAAAAAGCCATAATTCGCAAAAAGACGGCTTCGCTGCTATGCAGAGTGCAGAGTAGTCGCAACTATATCCTGAGAGCGGTGGCGGAAAGCTATACGCCAAATATTAGCCATTTTGTGCAGAGGGTGATTATGTAGGAGACATATTTTCCTGCCTGGTCATATTTTATATCACTGTTACTTATTTATTTATTTATTTATTGAGTACTGCCACATTACAATACATTTAACATTAAAAACAAAAAGAATCGATTTCATCGTGGTGGTCTGATGTATGTAACAATAACGGCGTACATAACATTTGCAATTGTTTGTGATAAAAATTAACAAAATATGTACATAAATTTAGAATTATAATTTAACAGTCAATACAATTTAGAATACAAAACAAAAAATACAGAAAACAATTAAAACCTTATACAATTATTATTATTATTTATAAATATTAAAAAAAGTATTATTAAGAAATGAGAATTTAATTTACATAATTTAGTTAATTATTAAGGTAAATATTTAAATAGAAAATCAAGAGTGTATACTTTTGATTTTGTACTTAAACACACGCAGGTTATCGTGAAACACGTCAAGATCGGGCATTATCGCAGTAAGCGAGTGGTATTCATCAACGATTCTACGGAGAGGAGCTTGTCGACCCAAATTAGACTTTACAGGTAGAGTGTTAAAAAGATTTTTGAGTTTTCCTCGAGGATAGGTGCGGGGAACCTTCAAAGACAAATTGTGAAGAAAATAGGAACATTGATTTTGACCGTTCAAGATTTTGTGAAAGAAGCACATATCCAACAACCGTCTCCGTTCTCGAAGAGTACACATATTGAATTTTCCCAAGCGCTCTCTGTAGGGATTCCTGTGTGAAACGCCACTGGAGTTAAAGGCTAGATGCCTAGTGAATGCCCTTTGAATACTCTCAATGCGCTGCGAGTTTACTGCATAATACGGACTCCATACAACACTGGCAAATTCCAGATGACTGCGCACTAAAGTTTGATAAAGCAAGATTTTGGTGCGCTGACTTTTAAAACCGCTTGCATTTCGTTTCAAAAATCCGAGCATTTGAGCTGCTTTAGTGACAGACTTGTTGACATGCGAGGTAAATTTAAGTTTACTGTCAATTATTACTCCAAGATCTCGTATTTCATTGACTTCTGCCAGTCGTGTACCATTAAGTTTGTACTCCGTAGCAAGTGGCTTCTTTTTCCTAGTGAACTTAATATGATAGCATTTACTTGGGTTGAGAGTCATATTGTTGTAGTGACACCAATTTAGAATCTCGTCTAGGTCACACTGCAATTCAGAAGAATCAACATCTGAATTTATTGCCTTATATATTTTTAGATCATCGGCAAATAGAGACACCTTACAGTGTTTTATTTTGTCCACCACGTCATTGATAAAGATCAGGAAAAGAAGGGGTCCCAAATGTGATCCCTGTGGAACACCCTGTGTGTTACTAACACTAGGATATTAGTTTTTTGTAATAGTAATAAAATATTGATCACTGTTGTCCGAATTAAATGAATTTTAATTTAATTAATTTATCTGGAGACCTGAAATTGACAACCCTAGTCACAACAAGTCGGAGGCACGAACTAGTTGATGGGCAAGGTTAAAATACATAAATAGATAGATAGCTATATAGATAATATTCTTTATTGTTTTTTTTTACATACTATGTTTTCCAACATAATAAGTATGAAAGTTACAAACGCTATAATGCCTCGTAGTTGGTGTAGTGAATTCGGCAGATGCCAACTACGTAATAATACGTAGTTGCCATAATTCCTAGCTACGTAATATTTCGTATTTGGGATTTAATAGGTTAAGGAAAAGTCTCGGTATATTTACTCATCTTAGAAGCAAAATACCTATTCTTTATTACTAAGTATCGTACCTACTAAAGTTCTAGAAGTTTACTTACATAGTATTTATTGATTCATATTTGTTGAATGAAAATTATTATGGCAATGAGTTTTTGGAATTCCATTGTTTGTTATTGTTTTCCCGGTTGTTTCCCTCTATGTGAAAGTTATCATGGATTACTGCGGGCTGTAAAATAAGCACCAACATTACAAGGTTTTATTTTTAACCGATGCCATTTTTTTTCTTTTTGGTGGGAAAATCTCCTAAAGACATCTCTTTTTGTGTCAGATTTTTATTGACTAAAAACCCACTCCTGTTCCTTCGTTGTCTTTCATACCAGGGCCGAGTTTTCCTTTCAGAAACAATCCCTTGGCCCCAGTAGGCTTACAAGGAAAAATACAGCCAATGTTTTTTGTTTTCAATTTTAATTTTCGATTTCCCCAAAGGGTTTATGGGTAGACATAGATGTCTTAAAGTATATTTTTTTTCCCGCGGCCCTAGCGGGCGATGGCCCTGCTGCTCTAGGCTGCAACTACTGCCATTTACTGAGCAGAAACCAGACTGCAGGCTACAACTACTGCCATTTACTGAGCAGAAACCAGACTGCAGGCTACAACTACTGCCATTTACTGAGCAGAAACCAGACTGCAGGCTACAACTACTGCCATTTACTGAGCAGAAACCAGACTGCAGGCTACAACTACTGCCATTTACTGAGCAGAAACCAGACTACAGGCTGCAGCTTAACTTAGCTTAACAAGAAGTAAAAATATTTTGGCCAGAAATAGTTTAACCAACCGAATTGAGACCAGGACCATAAGACACTTTTTTTAATTACCTAATCTATGTTACATCGATTATTATCTTTGTAAGCTGTTGATCCCCGCATTAACGCCAGCGGTCACGCGCCATTGTCTTACTATTGTGTCTCTAATTACGCACTCAAAAGGTTAATAGGTAAGTTATCCCAGACTCAAATTGTGATAATCTTGGGTACCTAAGTACCTACTTCCTTAATCATCGAAAAAGAAGAAGCATGACCAATCTAAAAAAATGTAAGTACCAACAATATTTCAATGTTAACAAAAAAAGAACTCAAATTCAAGTTCAAACGATAACGAAGCATGTCGGCCCACGACCGGCGGGTTAACCCGTGTAATGTCGACACCGTCAGCTTAACCCTCGCCTGCTCCATGTTGCTGTTTTTTTTTTAACATTTAACCCATTTTTCAACAATTTCACTGCATTTCCCCCACGATCACTTTGACAGATGTGACACCCGGCGGCCCTCCATCGTCGCGATTTTTAATGGATGTCGAATTTTTTTATAAAAACGCGCATTTTTGTCAAGTTTTTTTTTAGTAATCTAAAGCTGACAGTTGACGCGGATATAATCTTTAATTAAGACTATTTTTGGTGGAGGATTTTTTTTTCATTTTGGTGTTAGGGTTGTAATTGAATGATTTATTTATATAGATTATTTCTCTGAATGGTTTTAGTATTTTTTTTTATTCTTGGCTCTGATTTTTGTTATCCTAATTACTATACTGTGAAATTCTGTTTATTTTGTCTTATAAGCTATTTTTAGAATGAATGCTTGATTTTATCCAACGTCATCATCTTCCTTCCTGACCCGTTTTGTTTCGGGTCGGCGCAACAAGTTTTTTCTTCCATTCTGTCCTGTCACACGTCGCGCTATCACTAAGGCCCCTCGCCCACAGCGACTTTTGGTAACGATGCTGTCTCGCATTTCGTAAGCGCGCGAAAGCATCGCTACTAACGCGCGTTAGTCGCATTTGCAAGCGATATAGAAAAAATGCCAACGCGCTACAGCATCGCGACTGTATCAATGCGAACGCGCTACAGCATTGCTACAAAAAGTCGCCGTGGGCGAGGGGCCTAACTCCCTTTTCTTTCATATCACTTCTTACACAATCCATCCGTCTTTTCTTTGGCCTCCCTCTCCCTCTCTACCCATCCACGTGTATATTCTTAACTCTTTTAGTAACATGCGTTTCATCTTTCCTCTTCCAATGGCCAAACGATTCCCTTTTAACGTTTCGGTCACTGGCGTCACTTTCAAACTTCCTCTAATATACTTATTTCTCACTTTATCCATTCTCGTCACACTACATATCCATCTCAACATTCTCATCTCCACTACATGCAATCTTTTTTTCATTTCATACTTGATTTTATGCAGTAGATAATAACAAGTTTACCTGTTCCATTTTCTTGTTTACCCGTATTCATGTAAATCATTTTGCTCTATCATCAATTATGAAAATAAAAATAGACACAATATTGCACATATTGTGTTGACAATTACTCGCCAGCCTCGTTAACCTACTTATCTGCAACAAATAACGCAATAACCATAATGTTTTGTTTATTATTTTAACCCTTTAACCGCTTGTGTCGTCGGATTGGACGAGTGTTATCGTTTGCTATTCGCCAGGTTCGTGTGTTTGCGACTGGGTACTCCATTCTCGTTTAGCTCTGCAATCCCCATAGGTGACAGAAAGCTGACGAGATTGAGTATTTGGTCGTGGATGTGCGACTCTGTCCGAATAAGCGCGAGAGGGTTTGTCGGATACCTGTATCCGACGTTGGCGGTTAAAAGGTTAAATAAATACCTTTGTATCAATTTAATAAATAATGAAAACAGTTTAACGAGTTTAACACTGTTTGATATTTTGATTATGTTAATTATTTTGTTTTTAGGGTTCCGTACCTCAAAAGGAAAAAACGGAACCCTTATAGGATCACTTGTTTTCCGTCCGTCTGTCTGTCTGTCTGTCTGTCAAGACCCTTTATCTCGGGAACGCGTGAAGGTATCGAGTTGAAATTACCAAATCGGTACCCAAAAAACCATATACTCAAGTCTGCGGTCTCTTGAAGCTATGAAAAAATCAAACTTCTAAGTTAACGAATAAAAAAGATACGGCCGTTTATGTCGCAAAAAACGTATATTTCGATACTCTCAAAGGAATCAAAATTCATAGGGTACTTGTCGTTAACCCAGAATCCTGAAGCAAGATCTTATAGCATAGATATAGGAATAAATCTGAAAACAGTAAATTTGTTTCTACCTACGTCACAAAAAAAAACGTTTTTGCAATTCGGAAAAATCTTCGAGATTCGGGAATTGTAGTTTGCACGGAACCCTCAGTGCGCGAGTCCGACTCGCCTTGGCCAGTTTTTTTTTTCAATTGCAATGTATGATTTTGATTATATACATTAATATTTTCACTTGTCGTTCCATTGCAATTTTATTTTATATAATAACTACTTTTGTGTTAGGTATAATGACACTCTTTGTTTTGTGAATGCTGGTTGATCTGTAATTGGCGACTGTGTAAGACTTGGCCACTTGTTATCTATTCCTTTAAAATGCTCTAGGTACACAGAATCTGTTAGTTTTACCTTAAAGTTAAATATATAAAACCTAAGAAATAGCAGGAACTACTCCAGAACCTTTCGGCAATATCAACCATCTGTTCTGCGAGCAATGTGCCCTGCCCACTGCCACTTAAGTTTGGCGATTCTTTGGGCTACGTCGGCAACCTCGATTTACTTGCTCATATCTTCATCCCTGATGCTTTCTCGCCAGGAAACTCCGAGTATAGCCCTTTCCAATGCCCTTTGGGTACAATATCGACTGGTGTACACTGTCCTTACATAATGTCTATTAATACTGTAATATGAAAATATTGTAAACAACCACTTTTTTAAAAGAGTAACCATGGAGTTTCTTGCACCGGCAAGAAACTCGTCGTCGTTTCCTATGGAGAAGAACCGTCTTCTCCATAGGAAACGACCAATTTGGAACAGTGCACTAGCTTCTGACGTTTTATAAGTGCCCATGTAGGCCTATGTGAAATAAAAACTTTTTGACTTTGACTTTTTGACTTTGGGTGACTTTAAGCCAGCGGTCGTCACACTTTTTAGGTCGAGGGCCACATTGGACAATGTGAGATAGTACTGAGGGCCGCAAGCTTGTGAATTGTACGTGTAAACTAGTAACATGGGTGTAAGTGAATGTAAATAAAAATAGAAATTAGCACTCGCTTCCCGCTGCGCCAGTCCGCTGCCGTTCGTCGTTTACCGCTAATAGGTATAAAGTATTGTTTGTCAAATTATTTGGTATTGTCGCGGGCCGCACAGTTTGACGACCACTGCAGTTTAAGCCTTCTGATGAGGCTCATTTTTATATTAAAAACTTTATATTAAAATACGTAGGTAGTTATTTATTGGTTTCTTTGTATGTCGTATTTTCTGAAATCTATGAAAACTCGTAGATATTATTTTGGTATATCAGAAATCATGAAATCATACACTCCCGTGGAAACAATGCGTTTCAAACGGTACTTATGCAATTGATGTGTACGGATTTAGAACTGCTAATAAATGGGCTGTATTTTTACCCGACTGCAAGAAGGGTTATGTTTTTGTTATAATCATTTTCACTTTGGAAATCTTTCTTCTCCGGGCGCATACAGGACACCAAAACGAAAGGTAAACGAGATCTGTGTTCTTCTAATAACACAGGTCTCGTTTATTAGAAGAGAACCGTCTTCTTCCTCATCATCTAATTAGGTTTTCATGATTACAAATACAGAAATATTACAGAAAACTGAATTTTTGCAGGAACTTACCTAAACTGATAGGAACCATCAACATTGCTGTCGAGTGGCGCCACCTGTCATCGCCAGTGCTTCCATCTGTCGGGCTTCAGCGTCATTTGTTTGAGGAGTGATTACCTATCTCCCTGTTGGTGATTTTGACTGAAGAACATAGATGATGCAGTATACTATTATACTCTTTTTGGGAGAGTTGAGAAAAGTTTAAACAAAATATAATAATGAGCTAGGCTGGTCATTCGGTTGGTCCACAACGTTAGAATACGAGGGGTAACTAAAATTCAGTGATGTAATTAGAAAGTGTACCTATGTTTCTTTGATAGTTCGTTTTTATTCTCGTGGGGCAGTTAGAGCAAATACCCTCGTCGTTGTATCTACGGGACATCGTACTAACGATATGTAGATTAGGACAGCATCCTTAGTACTTAACTTTGTAACTAGTAGCTATTTCTTTTTGTTTTTTTATTGTTGATAGGTTTGCGCTTGACGCTTGACTTGGAAAGCGCGCTTATCTAGAAGTAACCTATTCACTCTTGACTTAAAGATTCCCGGGTTGTAGCCATCAGGAAACACAGACCCCGGCAGGGTATTCCACTCCTTAGCTGTACGCACAATGAATGTGTTCCCAAAACGTTTTGTGCGTATAGGTGGGATGTCCACCATTTAGGTACCGGTGACGCATCGCCGTACGCCTGGTGGTCCGATGATGGAACGGGCTAGGCGGAATAGGCTATGCAATTCCGACGCACACTTCCCGAAATGCAACCGGTAGAAAACCGACAAGCTAGCAACTCGGCGTCGATGCTCAAGACTTTGAAGCCTCGACTCGACGAGTGCGTCATTGTCAATGATCCTCTTGGCCCGCCTCAAGCTTGTATCGGGTAGATCCGTCCCAAAGATGAGAGCAGTACGCCATACACGATCGAACTTGTTAACTTGTTGTAGCTCTTATTAACTGGATTTACAGATTATAGGCTCGCGTTGGACTGCTATCTCGCCTGATGGCAAATGCGATGAATGTATGAATTACGACAATGATCGACATGAGGTCGACGATGGAGCACACTTGTCTAAAAGTAACCTATTCAATCTTGAATTCAAGACATCCAGGTTGTAGCTACTTAAAAAAAAAAACAACTAAAAATAAAATGATGAATATAAACAAAAAAGGAAAATTACAGACCACATAAGGAACAGTACCTATACTTGTTTCCAACATTGAAATCGCAGATGATTGTAGTAAACAGAGTCGCTAAATTGAAGTGGAACTGGACGGGCCATATCTGCCGCATGCCACTAGAGAACTTGGGTTCCAAACATTTATTTATTTATTTAAAACTTTATGCACTAATGAAACATAATACAAAGGCGGACTTAATGCCTTAGGCATTTTCTACCAGTCGATCTTTGCGCGTGGGGAACACTCTCCCCCGCCCATGACTCCGCCACCAGCGGTGTCCGACGCGGACCACGATGGCGACGACGACGACAACGCTCCAGAGGTGACCGAGGTAGAGATGAGAGTGGCGGTACGAAGGCTGAGTGCCAAAAATACCGCCCCAGGACCCGACGGCTTGCCTGGGAAGGCCTGGGTCCTGGCCATGGAGGCTCTCGGGCCTCGACTAAGAGGGCTCTTCAGCGCATGCATGGAGAGGGGCCAGTTCCCCCTTCGCTGGAAGACGGGGAAACTGGTCCTCATCGCAAAGCCGGGGCGCCCTGCGGACTCTCCGTCCGCGTACCGGCCCATTGTGCTGCTCGACGAGGTGGGCAAGCTCTTTGAAAGAGTAGTTGCAGACCGCCTCATCGCGCACCTAACACGGGTGGGGCCGGACCTAGCGGACGGCCAGTTCGGCTTTCGCAGGAGGCGCTCCACGGTGGACGCCATCATGCGCGTGCGAGCTCTCACGACGGGGGCTGCAGTGTCCCAGGGCAGGTGTGTCGTGGCGGTGTCTTTGGACATCGCCAACGCCTTCAACTCCCTGTCTTGGAGTAGCATTAGGAGGGCACTCCGGTATCACCGGACGCCCGACTACCTCTGTCGTGTGGTCGAGGCGTACCTGTCGGACAGGTACATCATCTACCCTGGTCACCAGGGAGAGTGGGAACGTCGAGAGATGTCGTGCGGTGTTCCGCAGGGATCGGTACTAGGGCCGCCCTTGTGGAACATCGGATACGACTACGTGCCGCGCGGCGACCTCCCTGGCGGGGTCAGCGTGGTCTGCTACGCAGACGACACGCTGGTCCTGGCGCAGGGAGAGTCGTACCAGGCGGCGGTCGAACTAGCGACACGCGGGGTTGCGACAGTCGTGGGCAGGATCCAGGAGTTGGGACTCGAGGTGGCATTGCACAAGTCCGAGGCAATGTGCTTTCACGGCCCTCAGAACGCGCCACCACCGGGTTCCCAACTGACGGTAGGAGGAGTCCACATCGGCGTCGGGTCAACGATGAAGTACCTGGGACTCGTTCTCGACAGCCGATGGGATTTCGAGGAGCACTTCCGACGTCTGGCTCCCAAACTAAATCGGACTGGGGCTGCCCTCGGGCGGCTCCTGCCCAACCTTGGGGGTCCAGACGCCTCCTGCCGGAGGCTCTACGCGGGAATCGTTCGGTCCATGGCCCTTTATGGTGCACCGATATGGGCGCCGGCGCTGCGGAAGCGGCCGGCGGCCCGGCTGAACGCATGTCAGAGGGTCATGGCCATACGGATGGTGCGAGGATACCGGACGATTTCCCGCGAAGCGGCGAGCCTCCTTGCTGGACAGCCACCATGGGATCTGGTAGCAACAGGCCTTGCTCACATGCACGATCTGCGCATGGAGATGCAACGCCGGGGCGAAACTCCGCTGCCACGCCAAGTCGCGGCATGGCGGGAAGAACTCCGGCGGGATCTCATGGTGGAATGGCGACAGCGACTGTCGCAACCCAGTGCTGGGCACGCCACAATTATGGCGGTAAGTCCCTTCTTCGAGGCGTGGTTGGAAAGACCTCACGGCGTCCTCACCTTCCGCATGACGCAGGTTCTCACCGAACACGGGAAGTTCGGGAAGTTCCTGCACCGGATTCGTGCGGAAGCGACGCCCGGGTGTCGCCACTGTGTGGACCGCCCGGAGGACACGGTGGAGCATACGGTGGAAGTGTGCCCCGCTTGGGAAGAGCAACGCCGTGTCCTCGTGGGGGCGATCGGCGGCGGCGATCTCTCGCGCCGGGCCTTGGTACAGGCCATGGTCCGGAGCGAGGAGGAGTGGCAGGCGGTCGCCTCCTTCTGCGAAGCAGTAATGCTAGCAAAAGAGGCGGCCGATCGCGTGAGGCAACGGCAACGGTCCTCACGCCCCAACCGCCGCCGGGATTCCGATCCCGATTTCCGGCCACCGTAGGCGCGGGCTTGCGGACGGCGGGCAATGGGTGGCCCGCCGTCCGACCGTCCGGTAACCATCCGGACCGAGCCCAAGTCGTCGACGGCGCGTATTGTTCCGCGCGCGCCTCAGGGAGATGTCAGCAAATCGTAGGGGCCCAGCAGGGTCGAAGCCTACTGGGGCCATGGGTAGTGTGAAAACGAAACCGTGGCCCTGGGACGAAGGCAACGAAGGAACAGGAGTGGGTTTTTAGTCAGTAAAAGTCTGACACTATCTCCCGCTCCGCCCAAGAGCGGGATTTGTCATAAGATGATTTTCCCACCTATAAAAAAAAAAAAAAAAAACCAGTCGATCTTAGGGTGGTGCAGAGATATAACATGGCAGGTGCAGCTTAATAGAAGACTGACAGAGAGGAAATAAGAACAGTAATAAATATATACTTAGATACATACATACAAATAAAGAATGGTATTGAGAAAAAAACGAATACAACAAATCAAGAGTGTGATGAATCTACCAACTTCTTGCGAAAGTGTTCTCGTGCTTTCATTTTAAAGGACAACGGACTGGTTGCCGTTCTGATGTTCAGAGGGAGCGCATTCCAAAGGGAGATCGCCTGGACAAAGAAAGAGGAATGGACAAACCCAGACATCAAAAACTGGCGATATGGTTGGTTCAAAAGTTGTAGCGAATAGCGAGATGAATTCGACTATAATTCAAAAACCATTTTGATACTAAATGACTAGCCTATATTATTTTACTGTAGAGCACAGACCTCCCTCTTCCAAGAGTAATTTCTGAAAGGGATACGTGGTCCTGAAACGCAAAGGGCAACTAAAGGACACAGGTTCTTTTAGTCAGTCAAGCCTGAAACGCCCTCACGCTCCACCCTAGAGCGTGAAAAGCCATTGTATGACTTCCCACCACAAAAAGGTCTCCCTTTTCCTTTTCCACACTATTTTGGTTTCTGCTTGTGCGGGTAATGTACAGTTTTCTAATAAAAATCAGCGCCAACTCAGGTAAGCCCGTTAGTAACGCCTAGCCTGCAATTTGTCCACTTTCCTTGAAGTCTACAGGGCATTTGGAATATTGACTCATGTCTTTCTTTGGTGGCTAAGGACAAAAAAATAAAAACTCGACAGTTATTTGTATATTTAATTTATTGAATACGGTAGAAATGCTTCGTAGTAATTAATGGAAAACAAATACATAACAAACAGACGGAGCTAGGAACATATACCGACCGCCAACCACACTGTAGACCTTATTACTGAGAAATACTGGACGCCTAACTCAGCTATCATATTTACTTGGGCTATTAAAATAATGAACTCCGTAAAAGTGACGAACGGACTTTTTCCTTGTAGTAATTTTCCGTCTTCTAAAAACATTTTGCAATCAATTTTATTGCAGTAAAATAATTATTCTGTATTTCACAATTACTGCCATATAGCTTTGTTATTAATTGTGATGGTAATAATAAGTTCTACAAAATGGCTGCGGCATAAGGTTTGGCTTTCTCCTAAAGCCAGAATATAATTCTCTTTATATATTTTAAAATATAATTTTATCCAATGTGGACGCCAGAAGTTTTTAAACCGCTATTGCAATTTAAATTGAAAATTAATCATCTCATAGGTTCTCCTCCATTTTTATATATTGTATTTTCCTAAATATATTTTTATTTTTCATATTTTCCAACATATGGCTATCCACATTAGTAAAACCTTTTTATAAAATAATTTGACTAGAAACAACACAGTTTTATATAACTCGAAAAATTATTTTCTCGTTTGTCAAAATACAGTCGCACTAGAATAATTGTTAAAACTAAATATAGGAACGACTAGAACAAATTACATATTATTTGGAATGAAGGAACTTTTGTATAGAGATCATAACGTTTCTGTCAACATCAAATATCTTTTTTAATAATAAACCTCTTAAATATTTGAAATTGACAAAATGAGTAACAAAGTCATCAGGGATTTACCTCAGATCTTCGCAAAATATTATAACTTTGATCTGAAATCAACCACGAAAACCTTTGTTCAATTGTTATTTTAAAATACTAACTTACTAATAATATATTAACTTAGGAACATATTATTTTTGCAAAAAACATTTTTTAAATATTATTTACCCGTTTCATAAAGTATTTTTCATTTTGTGTTAAACAATAAAATCGTGTAGGTACGTATTTCTGTTTTTATCTTTTTGTAATGCACTTAATGGTGTTTTGGTTAAAAAAAAAAAATTTTCTTTCCCATAGACGTTAAAAATTAAAAACTGTGTTTTAAATCAAGTCCAAGTCATATTCGCGCGCTTGCGCACAATATACGTTTCTTTAATTAACCATAAATATGATATATTTATGAACTAATAGTAGGATTAGTTATACAAGAAACTAAAATCATTTTTTGCAATAACAATAAAGACAGCAAATCTAACAATACGATTTTTAAAATAATAATAATAATACAGATTATTATTTTGGAATGCGTGCGACTGTATTGCCTGCTTCTAAACGTTGTACTTGAGTGAATTATTGTTAACTATTAATATCACTCCTGTAAACCTTTCAGCTACACTTAATAATTAATTTGTACTGTTTTATTATTTGTTTACCAAACTCCGATACCTTACATACTTGGTTAACAAATTTGTACTATTGTTACTTTGCGGACGTAGCTAAGATGGGACAGACGGACAAATATCATGTGTTTGTATTACACACATTTATAAAAACTTTTGATATACATATATATTTTTCTTACATTTTAGTCTCGGTAGAGAACAGCGAGCTAACAAAAATTGTTAGCACCAAATCGTTTGTTAAATAAACTGGTAAAAAAAGTTTACATGTTAAAATCATATTTTTTAAACTACTTCATGCTATAATTTTCACTGTGATTATTTTACCGTGAAGTATTATCCCAAATATTTATAACAAATACCCCAAAAATGAAAAAAAAAACTGAAATAAAATTAGCGTTTGTCAACAGTTCAGTAAATCCAAATGAAGAAATTATAATTGATTACCTAGCATTATCTTGAATTGAATGCTTGCTTATAATAACAGTATATAATTTTTCTAATATCTGTACGTTTTTATGATTTTAAATATGTTTAATAGACGTTTGTTCATTGGTTTCCGCAAAATGTATCTAGTAATCGCTACTACAATTCTAAATCTACGTAAATGTGACCGAAATTCGGCTTTGTTATTAGTTTTGTTGCAGTTTTCAGATCTATACATACATATTTATATATATAAATGCCTATTTTATACTATACATGTAATATAACTGATCTAATATAATAAAAATCTCTTAAGGGGTCATCAAATGTTTTACCCTACTATTTGATTAGCACTGAATATACGTATATGTGAATATTTTTTGTTACAATATATATTATTATATCTAAGTAATTTCCACCAACATTACAACAGGAAATCACTCAGGTTTCCTATCTTAGCTACGTCCCCAACCTTATTGCTGGTCTCCACACCAAGTACAACGCGTTTGGGGAAACGAAACGTCTCGAACACAATTTTTAATACATTTTTTTCACTACATCCAATGACATCGATCTGAGTGACCGTCCATTTTCCAAATATAATAAAAACCCGGCATTCTCTACTATTGTTCCACGAATGCTCATAGAAAATGGACGATGACTTGAGATCTTACCACGCGTACAATTGTATTAATTTGTTATTATTTAAAACGTTATTAATATAATTTGTTGTATCGCGCGCCCACGTCTCGGCTCCGTGTAGGGTCTCGTTTGGCTCTGCATCCAGGAAGACTAGTAGGAAGATGGATCCTCAAAATAACGTCTGCCCTTATTTTGAATTCTATGACTAATTTTGACGTTTTGGAGTAGGAATCTCGTTTTGGAACTATATACGTAGGAACTTTGAAAATATATTAGTTAATTAGACTTCTTGGAAATTCGTTGTCAACAACAAGAATGCACTTCGAAATACAGGATATTATCCAAACCATACTTGGTTTAATTTTCAGTTAATAGAAACTAGAAAACAGTTTTATTTTTTTTTACTTTGTTAACGCAAAAATGAATATGATTTTTAATTTTTTGTTAATGCAAAAATGAATACAGTTTTTAATTTTTTGTTAAAACAAATATGAAATGATTATTCATTTAATTTGAATTTTCCATTTAAATTTTGACAGTTATTATTTGTAGTGTCAATTTATTTCTGATCACGATATATTGGATTACGTAACCATTACTTATGTAAAGCACTATAAGCGTAGTTACTCTATTTCCTCATAACATTTACCCTGATCTAAAATCACAATTATTATCTTATCAATCAGGTTCAGCTTACCCTATCCGGAGCCGTTACGAGAGCGACCTCTAGTTTCTTTAAATTTAAATTACAACTTACGTACATACATAGGAACTTTCTTTAGAAGCTGCATGGTTTGTACAAGCTAACCTCCACACTGATCTACCAATAATGAATTATTTAAACAAACTTTGTTACCATTTTACCCACAAAAAAGTCTTGATTATCAAGATAATAATATTTAAACGCCGCCCGCCTCGCTTCGCTCTGCAGTAGCCATGAGTTCCTTCATTGTTCAGTCTTTTTTGATGGCAGTATATAACTATTAAAAATGTACATCTCAAAATCCTGTTTTCAAAATATTTTTTTTTTTTAATTTAAAGCGGTTTATAACGGTTTAATATTCGTGCAGAGCGGAGCGGCGTGAGCGAGGCAGCAGTAACACATTATGTTTACGATTACAATACAAATTAGTATAATGCAGCGGGGCGACCAGGCGGGCGCGCCTAGCTCAGCCCGCGCGCGCCCCAAACAATGACCCGTATATATAAATATTGGTGTGTTACACAACAAAACCCGTCTGACCGAGCCCCACGACCACATATCTAATCAAATTTAATACTAAATTACGTTTAATGTTGATCACTGCCCAATAGTACGTATCTTTGTGCTTTAAGTCACTCGTAGACAACAATAAATAGTATCGAGTAGCTAACATGAGCGCGCGGCCTCCGTCCGGCGTGGCGTAGTAACGCACTAACTATATTTGTACTTTATTGTAACTCCAAAATATAATTTATACAATAACAGCTAATATAAAAACTAACTTCGTGAGGTAGAGCGGTTGTCGTAGTACTACATGGCATGCGCGGTACCGTGGGGGAGCCGCGCCGCGTGCGCCGGTGTCGCTCGGCGCAGGCGGCTCCTCAGTGATCAACATCGCACTGGTACTACGACGCTATCGTGAGTGCACACTCACCGATAAAATACCTTTAAATAATAATTACTCCTAGGGTGTATTTCTTCTCCCGATCGAAATCGACGTTTCATAAACTCGTCTCGGACCGACCCGACGGAACATCGAGGAGATAATAATAAATAATCGAATTTATAAGCGGCAACGTTTCATATATCACCCGTTCAATATAATTCTCAATATATGAAGTTAGACTCTGACAAAAAAGAGGCCGGGGGCCGCCGCGCGGTGTGGCGCTCGAGCGGGCGGCCACTGACAGCTTCTCCCTTTACAAATTACGTCTCATAATATTTCAGCAATCGCTTGAAGGCACACAGCGTTAAATGTAGTTAGTACAGTTCAGCGATCGTAGGCGCGCGCACGCGGCGGTGTAACCGCGGGCCGCGCGCGCGCGCCGCGTCCGGCAGCCGAGCCGAGCAGCGGCTAGGCCGGCGTCAGCGTGAGCGTGACGGTGGCGCGGCGGGTGGCGCGCCGCCGCACCGGCAGGAACACCAGCGCCGGCACCAGGCTAAGCGCGCCGCCCGCCTCCTCCACCACGAACGGCTGCATGGTGAGCGGCGCCTGCGGGGCGCGCGGCACCGCCAGCAGCGCACCCGCACCGCCGTGCGCCGCGCGCAGGTGCGCCTCCAGCGCCGCGAAGCCCTCCGCGCGGAACTCGCAGCGCGAGCACGAATACTGCGCATCCGTGTCACCCTCACCTTCGCCGCTCTCCGGACCTCCCTCTCCGCTCTCCATCTCGCTGCCGCACACGCTTCCTGGCGGCTCCGGTGGCATCTCGGGCGGCTCGTTTGCCTGCTGCTGCGCATGCGCACGTTCGTGCGCAAACAGAAATGCAAGGACGTCAGTGGTAAATGGACAGTACGAGCAGGCGTAGGGTTTATCACGCGTAAGCAGGTCTAATGGCCGCGGAGGCGGCGGCGGTGGTCTCGCAGGTGGTGCGTGCTCGGCTAGTAAGTGCGCTCGCAGCGCCCGCGGACCGCGGAACCGCCGCGCGCACAGCGGGCACGGCTCTGCGGGCGCGGTGGCGGCGGGTGCGGGGGGCGCGGGGATGCCGTGCGTGTTGTGTTTGTGCACGCGCAGGAAGTATTTGCTGCACAGCTCCTTGTGACAGATGTCGCACGTGACGCCGCCCAGTTGCGTGCCGCTCTCCAGCGAGATGCCGTGCATGCGCTGCATGTGAGTGCGCATGAAGTACTTATTACATAGCTCCTTGTTGCAGATCTCGCAGAAGCTCGAGCCGGAAGATGACGCTCGTCGCTCGTCGGGAGGTGGTGGCGAGGCGGAGGGCGGACGTGGCCCCGGATCATTCGGCTCGTCCGCGAGCCGTTCGGCCGCCAGCTCATTCAGCTGAGAGATCATCGTCTGCAATTTCCGCAGCTCTTCACTTGCGGATCCGGGCGATGCAACACCGCGCTCTTCTACGATTAGATTTAGCGGACTCGTTTGGCCATCTCGTAAGGCTGCCTCAAGCTCATCTTCGCATTCTCTTTTAACTTCCGCCATTTCTTCAGGATCTAATGGCGGTGGCAGCGAATGAGACCGCGGTGGCGTGTCCGGTGGAGGTCCTGACAGCGCAGGTGGCGTGGTGAGCGGCGTTCCCAGGGGCGTGCCCAGCGGAGTACCCAGTGGCGTGCAGAGCGCACCGGGCGGCGTGGCGGACGGCGGCGAGTGCTCGTTGACGGGTGAGCGCCGCGCGGGCACGCCGTGCCGCCGCTCTCGATGCGTCCGCAAGAAGTATTTATTGCAATACTCTTTACAGCATATTTCACAAAACGCTTCTGGATTAACAACACCAAGCCGGCGCAGTGCATCAGGCTGGAAGCCGGACTCCCGCGCACGTCTTGCTGAGTCTGGTGATAGGCGTCGTGGAGTACCACCCGACTCCTCGTCCGAGGAGCGTCGTGGTGGTGACGGCTGCGCGGGTGGCGGTGGCGCAGGCTGAGGATCACCACCGTCGTAGATGCCGTGCTTGTTGGCGCGGTGGGTCTTCAGGAAGTACTTGTTACAGAACTCTTTGCAGCAGAGGTCGCAGTATGCCTCGGGATTGAAGATGCGCGGAGGCTCGTGTCGCGGAAGGAGTCGGAAGGCGGCGAGGGGGTCGAATGTGGGGAGGCCGAGCTCCCCGAAGGCGAGCGCGCTCTTGTAGATGTCGGCCATCTTGGCGTGCAGGTCGAGGGGCGGCGGCGCGAGGTGCTGCGGCTGCGCGCGCGTGGGCGCCGCCTGCTTGCGGCGCTTGCGGCCGGGGCTGCTGCCTCCACTCTCCAGGTCCAGCTCGCGCTTGACCGCCGGCGCGACAGACATCGCGTCACCGCCGCATCTGAAACGATACAGACAACTCGTTACTATCGATGTAGAGTAACACAAGAGAAATGGAGTTGGGACTGGAGTCATATTGAGACAAAACCTTAGCCGGATTACCGCTGCTGATGTCAACACATTTACAAACATTGCTTGTGTACGCGCAATATTAACCTGCTTTGAATTTAATTTAGACTTTCTTAACCGATTTTAAAAACGGAGGAGGTTCTCAATTAGTTGGAATCTCTTTTTTGTTTTTTATGTATTTTATTCGATTCGAAGACGCCTGGTCCGATTTGGTTAATTAATTCGATCGTGGTCCCATGGACATCAGTTCAGGGTCTAATGATGGGATACTAGAGATTTTATAAGTACCTTACTGTAGAACTTGCACTCTATATTTAGGTTTAGTTGAGGGGTACCACAAACTAAAATGTGTAAAATAAAAAACCTTTTTATTAAATTCGGTATTAACAACAAAGAAACAAAACCAGAAACACCGACAGACGTCCAAAATTAAAGTTGAAAGTTGCTTTGCACATTTTAGTGTTTTTGTATTGGAAGTCGATAGTATTTTTTTTTTTTTTGGAAAATTGTTTTTGAGTAAATACACAGTTGACAAAAATTTTGAAAAGAAAGCAATTTTACAAATAAACCGAGGTTTTAAACATAGAAACATATATTATATACTATTGAACAAAAGCAGACAAATGCGAGTCAGACTCGCGCACGGAGGGTTCCGCACCATTATCTATACAACATTAGACACTATAATTATTATAACATTTGTTTTTTTGTTTCACTTGTCCCGGTGTTTGTTTGTTGAATAAAAAACTTTTTACAAATAAGTACAACCGACTTCAAAGTAAAAAAAAACACTGAAAAGTGCAAAATAACTTTAATTTCGGAAGTCGGTGTTTCTATAATAGTTTTGTCTCTTCGTTATTTAACACCGACTTCCGAAATTAAAGTTATTTTGCACTTTTCAGTGTTTTTTTTTACTTTGAAGTCGGTTGTACTTTTTTTGTAAAAAGTTTTATTATTTTACACTTTTTAGTTATGGTACCACCACTAAAAAGTACCCCTCAGCCAAACTTAAATACCTTATAGCCAGAGTGCATCTCATGACAATTCTAATAATCCCAAACACAGATAGATTACATTAATTTATTACAAAGTTCCGGTGCCTAACTTCAGGCTTCATCATCAGATCAGTTCGATATATTCCCCCTCTACTTTCAGTCAGTCATCGACTACACGTATAAACAAAGCAATTTTACTTGTTACGACGGTTCTGCTGTGATCCTATAAGGAGTTCTGTTCCATATCTTCGAAGTTCATGATCAGATCATAACAATATTTTTATGGGACCAACTCGGAAGCATACCCTTTCAATCAAAAAAAAAAATTTCAAAATCGGTCCACAATTGACCGAGAAATCGGTGAACATACATAAAAAAAAAAAAAAACAACATACATTCAACCGAACATATAACCTCCTCCTTTTTGAAGTCGGTTAAAAATCACGTTTGTTGTACGAGAGCCTCACTTAAATACTTTTTTTAGTATTTATTATTATCGCGGCAATAGAAATACATCATCTGTGAAAATTTCAACTGGCTAGCTACTAGGTATCACGGTTCATGAGATAGACAGCCTGGTGACAGACAGACAGACGGACAGTGGAATCTTAGTAATAGGGTCCTGTTTCCTTTGGGTACAGAACTACTAATCGGAAAAACTAAAACTCATTGTAACTGGCGCCACCGTCTTTCATTCCATTACTCTTGAATGAAAGAAAGTTTAATTCAAATAAGTAAGTATGTATCATTCTTTGTTATTATTTTAGAAATAACCATCTCAACCAATCCAGGAATCTGGCCACTATTTTTACAAGATGAATAAAAAATATTTGCCGTTCGATATTAGTCGTTGAAAATGAAAGTTTCCGACAAGAAAATAACTTGACTATACTTAATTTAAAAAAAAAAAAACATTGTTAAAAAATTAAACAGTGTTATTAATTTTGTTTTTTTTTTTTTTGCATAAAGTTGCTAGCTTGTTTTATTATAATATTCTCAGCAAAATTATTTTTGCAATTTTTTTATAAATAAGTAACATGTTTTAAAAAATAAAAATAAATATATTTGAAACTTAAAATATTATTGCCAAGAATTATGAATACAATGTTATTAATATTGAGTTATCTTAATAAAGATACAATAACACGACTAAATTACCACGGAACTGCAACCAGAACCAGAATTATTTAAAGAATAACTAGGCAAACGTAATGATTTACCAGTCCTGAATTTCACACCATTAGTTATTTACATCTACACTAATATTATAAAGGGGTAAAGTTTGTTTTTTTGTTTGTAGGAGGTAATCTCTGAAAGTACTGGAGATTAGATTGCTAATTTTTTTTTCACCGATAGAAAGCTGCTTTATTCCTGAGTGACATAGGCTATATTTTATGTATGCGGGCGAAGTCACGGGCAAAAGCTAGTTGGTTATAATTATGTAAATAAAAAAATAATAAAGACCTGTAGAATACATGCATTAAACAACGCTTTATTTTGACCTCAACTTAAAAACAAGAACGCGTACACCTCTTCGTGGTGTAAATAGTAATGGCATCTAATATTTTTAACGCCATATAAGATTCCGATAAGAAATATCCCTCACCGATTATTTTCCTGCCTTAAATCAATCGCCTCCATTGATCACTTAGTTCTAATCACCATCTCAAAATGATCACCAATTCAAAATCACCATCCACACACATCACCACCAAAAAGTATCATTGGTGTTAAAAATTACTATTAAAAAACCGCTAACTATAGTCACTCGCGAAAACTTCTGACCCTTTTCTTTTATTTTTTGGCACGTGGTTGCCCTTGCGCGTGCGCGTTTAAAACTGATGTTTTAAGTAAAAACGCGTGCTGTATTTCTTTTTTTTTTGTTAGAAAATAGCAAAAATGGTGTTCCCCACCCGGCCACCCCTAGTACGGTCGATTATTTGACAGGGGGCCGGTGCATTACGGTAAAGCGAGGGTTTACATGGCACGACTGTTATTTAGTCGCAGCTTGTATTACTGAACACAATTTTTGATAATGCGGTGTTTTTTAAGTACGTTGTAAAAAAGCGAATAGTTGATTTATTTGTTATAAATCCACCGACTAACGTTCTTATGCTTTATCGTGGTTGTGCAGTTTTCAAAAAGTCACGATCAAGTCGGAGATGTATTTAAAATTTAAGAGATAACAGTTTCTCTTGATTTCATTAAGAATCGCTGGATATTTTGTTATTATTTTCTAACTTAATATTTATGTTAAAATATTCGCTTTAAAACTAACAATTTATGTTACAATAGCGACCCGCTCAGCTTCGCACCGGTCTTGAAAATCATTTAAATTTACGGCTTTTCTCGACCATAATATGCATGTATTATACACTTGTGCGTCTCGCATCCATCGGATTCTCGCGACCCTCACCAGGTCATCGTTCCACCTTGTGGTAAGCCTTCCAACGCTACGTCTTCCGGTACGTGGTCGCCATTCTAGAACCTTTCGTCCCCATCGACCATCTGTTCTGCGAGCAATGTGCCCTGCCCACTGCCACTTAAGTTTGGCGATTCGTCGGGCTATATCTGTAACCTTGGTTTTCCTGCGGATATCTTCATTTCTGACGCGATGACGCAAAGAAACTCCGAGCATAGGCCTTTCCATTACCCTTTGAGTGACTTTAAGCCTTCTGATGAGGCCCATTGTAAGCGAACACGTTTCGGAGCCATATGTCATCACTGGCAACACGCACTGGTCATAGACTTTCGTCTTGAGAAACTGTGGTCCGGTAATTATGGCGACATTTGGGGGAGGCCTATGTCCAACAGTGGGCATCTTTCGGCTGAAATGATGATCATAATGATTATACACTTAAACCTTCCTCTTGAATTACTCTATTTATTGGTTAAAACCGCTCAGCAAATCCGTTCAGTAGTTTTTGAGTTTATCGCAAACAGACGGAGTGGAGGGACTTTGTTATAAAATAAACAATAAAGGCAAGGAAGGATCCATTTTTAAAAACAACATAAAATATTCAATACTCAAGAAACCTTCTAACTTCATGTAACATACTCAAACCAAGAGAGGCCTGAGTCCTAGAAGTGGGAAAATTATAATGCTGATTATGCTACTCAAACCCGACTCCATGTAAACTGACTCTAATACCAAACAATACGCGTTCCTTTCCAAAAATTTGGAAACACTATCAAAAGGGCGTCTCTGATCAAACATGCTCTATCTCTTTCACACATATCTTGTTCTTCTATCTCCTTCTCACTCCATACAGTATACTTTTCTCTTTCGTTCAATGTTGGTCTACGTAATAGTTATTGTGAGTTATGGTGATATAATAAATCTTAATGTCGATTTCGAAGTGTATTGTTTTTTTTTTGTTAAAGTTTTTGCAATTTAATTTATAGAAAGTTTTAAAATTATATATTTATTTTTCATTTTTATTTGTTTAGTTTTAGTTTTTTTATAAAAAAATATTAAAATTGTTAATATTAGAATGACTAATAATAACAATCTTAAATGTTTATAATAATAATGAATTATCTTAAATGTTTAGTTTACCTACAGCCATTTTAAAAATATATAATTATATTGGTTTTAGATTTAAAAAATAGGGATCAGTATGACAATACGTTATCACATGTCTTATAACTTTTAGCATTGTAACTGTGAGATAGCGTAATACACACAAAAATATTTCAGAACTCTGAAAAAACAAGGAAACGGCACCAAATAATAAAAACCGGGCAAGTGCGAGTCGGGCTCATGCACTGAGGGTCCCGTACATACTTACTTACCTATGAAAACAGTTCTTCCCGAATTGAGTTATGAAGATTTTTCCGAATCGCAAAAAGTTTTGTGACGTAACTACAAAGGAGATTGACCAAAAGCAGTCTAGCAAAGATGCGTGAACAAAAATCAAATTATTATAGAAATTATTTGCTTATTTTTTTACAAGCTTTTCACTTCAGGAATTTTGTTTTCGTATCCGGAATTATGATTTTAAGATAAACAGTAAATTAACGATTGCTAGGTACATTTCCATAGAATGTCATGATTGACGTTTCGTTCTCTTCATTTGTGCGAGTCACGTAAGTATGATCCTTTAGACAAAAACATCTCAAAAATGATATCAAACTCATAAATAGCTAAATAATTAGTAATACCATAACCATAACGTACTGTATATGTATTTTATCGTTCTGTTATGATAATATTTATTTTTTTAAGTTTTGTCATACGCAGATGCAACTGTCAAGCCAGATGACAGACGCGAGACGGAACGGCCGATAGGGATGGCGATTCTTCCTAAACAAGATCGATTTTTAAATCTATTCGAAACGAAGTCTAAAGAATCGATTCAGTAATAAATCGAGTTCTAATAGATCGATTTCCTAAAGATAGATTTGTTGGTACCTACTGAAGCCTAAAAAGCACGGTAGGTACTGATGATCCACTTGTGGATCAACGCACGTATTTCATGACTGATGAATAATCGAGTGTACAACATTCACTTAAAAATGAACTTATGGAAAATAGGTGATATGAATAATAAATAAATGATTTGAAGCGATTTGCCCTGGGCACCTACCAGCTTAAACAAGCTAGATCGTATTATGGGGAACATGTCCGTCGAACTGGTACGTATTATGTGGAAGTGAATAATGAGGTTGAGGATGATATACCTCTGATTTTAGGGTACAATAACTACCTGTTGAGAGGCAGAATTAAATCGAGATACGTAAATAGTCGCACCTATTTTACGTATTTATTAATTAGCAAAGATGATGCTGTAGCTAATACAATAGATGCAATAGTCGGCTACTCATGCAGTTGCCTGGTTGGAAAGAGAACTGTGGGCTGTTGCGCTCATATAATGACTATAGTTTGGTTCTTGAGCTGGGGGCATTATAACGATATAACTGCTCCAGCTTCGTATTTAGATAATTATTTTGATGAGTATGAGGAATAATAAAGGTAATTGGTACCTCACACAATGATATTTCTGCTGATTTTACGTGTCAAATACGTAGGACATCTATAGCTATAGTTCTAACATTAAATACCTAATGACTACCTACATGAAAAGTCTGTTCATAATTATGTGTTATACATATACCATTCAATACATTATGTGAGGTACCTTATTTATTTGTGTATAGATCTGGGATAAATTGAAGTTAATAAATAATCTCTATCTGACTGAAGTTGTCGTTTTATTTCGATGTTGTGACATCAACGCTGCAAGGCCATAAAAAGCAGGAATATTACATTTTATTTTTCAATTATTAGCTGTTCTCTTGTTTTGTTTTTAACTAACATTGTTGTTTTGTACCTACATGAGTGATCAGTGGTCATTTTATAAGTTGCGAGTGGGTTTGCCATAATTTGTAGGTTATCTCCGTATTTGTTTAATTACTTCAAAACTCGGATGTTTGTGTGAAAATTAACACTTTTATTTAATAGTATTTAAAGCGTAGTCTATAGTAAATAAAGATTTATTGTGCTTCAACTTAAGACGGACTTCCATACATTGTTGGTCATGATCCTTTATAGGTTTCAGATTTTTTCCTATACCTACTTGTGCTATGAGACCTTGCTTCATGCCAAATTTCAGGATTCTAGGTCAATGGGAAGTAACCTATGAATTCTGATTCCCTTGAGAGTGTCAAAATACACGTTTTTTGCGACATAAACGCCCGTACCTTTTTTTTTTCTTTTTTTAACTCAGAAGTATGATTTATTCACAGCTTCAAGGGTCCACAGACTTGAGTATGTGGTTTTAATTTCAACTCGATAACTCCACTCGTTCCCGAGATAAAGGGTCTTGACAGACAGGAAGATAACAAAGTGATCCTATATGGGTTCAGTTTTTTTCTTTTGAGGTACGGAACCCTAAAAAAATATTGAATTAAAACCATGAAAACTTCAGACAAGTATTATTTGATATAAACAAGCGGAGAGCGGTGGCCACGCTTTCTCATAACATTTTTTCACCACCAAAGTAAAAAGTTTTTATTAAAAAGTCGAAAAAACAAGTTTAATTACTTCTTAAGGAAGTGGACGGGGCAACATCAATTTGCCTTATTAAAGTGTTATTGTAATTAAACATAGAAGCTACGTTCATTGTTTGGTTGGTGGGTTCGCATTTTAAAAAGTGGTCTAGGTTTTTTTTTATGTGGGAAAACATCTAATGACTTGCGAGCGTGTCAGACTTTTACTGACTAAAACCCGATCCCATGACCCTACGGTTTTGCTGACATCTCTGAGGCACACGTGGAACACTACGCGCCGTCGACGACTCGGACTCAGTTTGGACGGTTACCGGACCGCCGCCGGACGACAAGCTACCCATTGCTCGTCGCCCGCAAGCCCACACCTATGGTGGAAGTGGCCTAGGTTTAAGGTATATTTCTAAGGTTTTCCCGAACGAACTGGCACAGGAAGTGTTCCACTAAAGTCTTGGCCGGTTTCTGAATCAAGAATGAAAAAGTTACACAGGTATCAGGTCAGTTAGTTACCACATATTTTCAATTTCAAATTCAGAATCTTTGAATTTATCTTGCAAAGCTTTCGACTATAACTATAATATCATACGCACAGGATCGTTCGTTGTGGCGACACTTGGGGGAGTCCTATGTCCAACAGTGGACGTCCTTCGGCTGAAATAATGATGATGATGATGATATCATAGCTTTGGTTTTTTTTTCTTTATCTAATATATAAAAATCTCATGTCACAGTGTTTGTTATCAAACTCCTCCGAAACGACTTGACCGATTTATACGTTTTTTTGTGTATAATTCGATAGGTCTGAGAATAGGTCGTAGGCTATATTTTTTTACCCTCCTATCTCTACCTCCATCTTTTTTTTTTTTTTTTTTTGATTCTAAATATGTCAAAACAAAGTTTGCCGGGTCTCTTACTATTAACCTTTTGAGTGCGTAATTAGGGTAATTAGAGACACAATAGTAAGACAATGGCGCGTGAACGCCGGCGTTAATGCGGGGATCAACAGCTTAATATCGTTAGCACTACTAGTATTCACAAGACTTAGACCAGCCCCCCATGCCAAGTTACGATCGTTTCGTTTGCGTCGAACGCCTCGAGTAGGCCACGCCTCCGATTCCTTTGTTCTGACTACATAACTGAGCGTTGAGATGACGTCAGAACATAGGAATCGGAGGCGTGGCCTACTCGAGGCGTTCGACGCAAAGGAAACGATCGTAACTTGGCTAGGGGGGCAGTATCTATCAACCAAAAAAATAACCTGTCACCTTATAAATCCATTTCCTAGGTACTCAAAAGGCTAGGTAACATACGAGTATGTATAAGTTCAGCTATAAACATCAAAAGCTTAAAAAGAAACGATTTATTACCAAACCGTTTAGTCGACAACCTACGGAACACTTTAGCGACTCCATTACGACTCACACTTAATCATTTTGAAAAGTGGATCGTTGGAATACCTCGGTTTTGCGGTGTCATTTAGATTCCATTCATTTTAAAATGTTTCCCAAATATTTTTAATGAGTTTTGTTCTTTTAACAAGTTTTTTTCTTAATGGCTTTGGCTGGTCTAATTATAAGTATTTTTGCGGTAGCGCCCCCTGCCTTTATGTGACCTAAATCGCCATGGGCAACAATGGGAACGGTATCCATAGGTTTATTTTTCTATGCGGGAAATCGTCCAATAACATCTCTTTAGATCAGTGGTTCTTAACCTTATAGGCATGAGGGACCAAATGACAAAATTTTTGTCTTGCCATAGACCACCAAGTTCGTTAATCAGTTTGTAGTTAATATAAAGTACCTAGTAGTAGTTTCAATTCATGTATAAATAAAACACGCATAAAATTATTTAAAGCCCTCAGTATTTTAATTTTCTTTACAGTAAATTATCTACAATACAGTTACGATTTTAATGCAATTTTTGTGACTACATACTCTCTACTAACTTCTGAATCCTTGGTTCACTGCTACCCAAAGCAGACAGACAGACCCGACAGATTGCTGTATTTTCTTGTGCGTCTATTTGGGCAGAATAAACATGTTTTCTTTCTTTTCTTTCTTTCCAAAGCCAAACGCATATCGGCAGTGGCATCCAACCGATTTATGTGCTTGTTTTTAATAATCAGAAGCGCCGAGAACCGCTGCTCACATAGATATGTCGATGGAAATAAAGGTAGGTAACGAATATCAACGTCTCGAAGTTTTGTAAAGAAATTGCCTTTTGGCTTCAAATTTCCTCAAGATTTATTCCCGACCATTCTTATTTATTAGGATGGCTCCGCGGACCACTTGGGATGCTTCTAAGGACCACCAGTGGTCCGCGGACCACCGGTTAAGAACCACTGCTTTAGTGGGACTTTTTCTGACTAAAACCCACTCTTATGTACCTTTTTGCCATCGTTCCAGGGCCCCGGGGTTCTCTTTCACACAACCCATGACCCCAGTAGGCTTCGACCCTGCTGGGTTCCTACTGCGCCCATAGGTTGGAGCCAATTTGAGAATTAAGGCTGGTCGCAAACCAAGGTCTAAGCACAGCTTTTTTTACGTAATAAATCATATCTTGACTGGCCTGTTGGTCTAGTGGTTAGCCCTGACTGCTATGCCGGAAGTGATGGGTTTGATTCCCACTCTAGACAAAAGTTTATGTGATGAGCACGATCATTGGTTCTGTGTCTGGGTGTAATTTATCTATAATATGTATGTATTTATAAATATGTTAGTATGTTCATCAGTTGTCTAGTACTCATAGCACAAGCTCTGCTTACTTTGGCACTAGATGGCGTTGTGTGAAAGTTGTGGAATATTATTATTATTATTACTATATCATCCATTGACTTCTGCTCTGGGTAGAACGAGACGGAGTTTCAGACTTTTACTGACTAAGAGTGTCCATAGAGTTTCTTGCTCATCCTTCTCCATAGAGATCTACCCTTTGGAATGTGCAATTAGCATCATTTTTACTGACTGACTGACTTCTTGACAATTCAAATTGGTTTATTTGAAATAAATGATTTGATTTGAAATAACATAATATATTGAACACTGGACAGCAAAGTCCACTTATGGTTTCACTGTTCATTGGTTGTCCACTTTAAATGTGCAAGTAGAGCATACATTTAGGGCGAGCTTAGGTATTTAATGAAAAAAAAAAAAGCAACTTTCACTTTATTTTATTATTATGCAGATAACAACTGATAGACACCGTGTATCAAATAAAAAGTTCATAAATTGATAACCAGAAAAGAGGTTATCATTTTTTAATAAATTGCTTTTTAGATAAGTGACAGGCCGAATAGAGATATTGCTTTTGCCTGCTAACTCGACGTTCTAAAAACAAAACAGAGACAACATGGCGCCCAAATAATGACAACTACAAAAATGCGATCACTGAGCAAACTGTGGTTCCATTTTACGAACACCACTCAATATTCATTCATTTTTTCGAGTCAAGTGCTATATTTTACTGCTAAGTCGTTAACTTTGAAATATCGGTCGCGGGGGAGGCATGGGGTGAGGGGGGTGGTTGGCAAATAAAATAAAAATAAAGGCCGATTACGGCCGACATTTTATAATGGACGATGAAATGACATGCGGGCGCCGCGTCGGCGCGCGCTGGCGGAGACTTCCTAAATGTCAACGCGTGATTTTTTGGCGACTAAAGTTTTTATTTTTTTTTGTATATTTTTATGAACTATTTTGTGAAAGGTTCGGGTTACAGGGTTTCTGTGTCAGTAGTTTTGAGGTTTTTAGATTTATGACGAGGTTGAAGTTATTTGCGATGATGTTTGTTGTGCAAGTTTTTCCAATCTTCCAAACCTTTTCCCAACGACCATACAGCACAGTGTCTCAAGACGAAAGTCTATGACCAGTGCGTGTTGCCAGTGATGACATATGGTTCCGAAACGTGGACGCTCACAATGGGCCTCATCAGAAGGCTCAAAGTCACCCAAAGGGCAATGGAAAGGGCTATGCTCGGAGTTTCCTTGCGTGATCGAATCAGAAATGAAGATATCCGCAGGAGAACCAAGGTTACCGACATAGCACGAAGAATCGCCAAACTAAAGTGGCAATGGGCAGGGCACATTGCTCGCAGAACGGATGGCCGTTGGGGCCGAAAGGTTCTGGGTGGCGACCACGTACCGGAAGACGTAGCGTTGGAAGGCCTCCTACAAGGTGGACCGATGACTTGGTAACGGTTGCGGGAGTCCGATGGATGCGAGACGCACAGGACCGTTCATTGTGGCGACACTTGGGGGAGGCCTATGTCCAGCAGTGGACGTCTTTCGGCTGAAATTATGATGATTAGGGTCGGCTTTCAGTCTAACTGGATGCGGCTGAATACCTGTGTTTTACATGGAGTGACTGGCTATCAGACCTCTACAACCCAGTTACTGAGCAACACCATAATCCTTGGATAAACTGATGGTCAGAGTTTCTGGCAGCTGACTACCTGTAACAACTGTCAAAGATCTTCGAATGACAACCGGGACCAAAGGCTTTACGTGCTTTCCAGGGCACAGGGTGTCAGTCATGTCCTAGGTAAACTTAGAAAAGTAAATATGAATTAAAAAAATCACATTGGTACTTGTCTAGTTTCGAACCCGCAACCTCATGCATGAGAGGCGGATTCTTTACCCATTAGGCCATCACGCCATTAGAAGTCGAGTGACTCTATTTATGAACTGAATCAGACTTATAAAACGTCTGGTTGCCAACGATATGGTAAATTCGGCATAGGAATTGTATGTATTCTCACCTTTGATCACTCTTCTAAGCATTCTATGAATAAATTCTTAGGTAATTGTAAATCAAATTAGCATAGCATAGCATAGTCGGCCTTACAATGTTCCCACTGTTGGGACTCAGGCCTTCTCTCTAGGAGAGGGAATGGGCCGTAATCCACCACGCGGGCCCAGTGCGGGTTGATGGATGTCACATGTCTTCGAATTTTTGGTTCTCGGACATGCCGGTTTCCTCACGATGTTTTCCTTCACCGTTTTGAGAGCAGTGGTGATGAAATAAATTACACAAAGTAATGCGCCTGACTGGGTTTGAACCTGCAACCTACAACTCGTAAGTCGGGGCCGTTACCACTCGGCCACCACTGCTCAAATCAAATTGAATTCAACAAAAACCATAATACAGACATCAAAATTAAAATTTTAGAGATAGCCACTCCATCCCTTTCCATATCAACAGACATGTCACCGTGTATTTATATTCAATCAGTCGGGGCGGGAGTCGAACCCGCGACCCACACCCCCGCAGCCCCGCCAGGTGCTAAGGGCTTATAATTTTATAATTGATGCCTGTGACCGACGCGGGCACATTTTAAAGCTGCACTTGTGGTCGAAATTTGAAATTTGGGGAGGGTTCCGTAGGAATATTTTCTATTTTAACATTGTTGAAATATTTCATTTGAGCATATTCTATATCTCTACCTATGTAAGTGCTTGTTAATCCAAAAGTGGTTTCTGTTATTTATCTATATTAATATTATAAAAAGGTAAGGTTTGTTTTTTGTTTTTATGTTTTTTTTGTTTGTAGGAGACAATCTCTGAAAGTAGGTACTGGTCCGATTGCTAAAATTTTTTCACCGATACAAAGCTGCTTTATTCCTGAGTCAATAATATTATAAAGAAAATAAAAATGTTTTTAATGAATATACTTTTATATTATACTTTTATAATTCTTTCACCACTGTAATACTACTTTATCATTGAGTGAAATTGGCATATATTTTCTATTCGTACACGGGCGTACAATTACTGGGCAATTGCCTGGACCAAACGTAACATCCGTCTGGTCGGAGAATGCTCCCTTTTCCCAAATGCCAAATTTCAGGATTCTAGGTCAACGGGAAGCCGTTGACCTAGAATCCTGAAATCTGGCATGAAGCAAGGTCTCATAGCACAAGAATAGGAAAAAATCTGAAAACTGTAAATTTGTAGTTAGGTGTGTCCCAAAAAAAAAAACTATTTTTGTGATTCGGAAAAATCTTCGTTACTGAATTCGGGAATTGAACTGTTTTCATAGGTAAGTTTGTACGGAACCCTCAGTGCGCGAGTCCGACTCGCACTTGCCTGTTTTTTTTATATAGCCTCTTTTTTATAATGTGAATATTAGAACACTAGACTCCGCGAATTCTTAGATTACCACACACTTTTTTATTATGATTTTTTTTATTGTGCTTTTAGGTACAATATTGACTTTGTTGTTGACTTGTTACAATATTGACTGGTGTTGGCGATCGCGGTGCTGGCGAGGCTACCCACTCCTGTTCCTTCTTTGCCATTTTTCCAGGGCCCCGGGGATCACTTTCGCATTACCCATGGCCCCAGTAGGCCTCGACCCTGCTGGGCCCCTACGGTTGCTGACATCTCCCTGAGGCGCGCGTGGAACACTACGCGCCGTCGACGACTTGGGCTCGGTCCGCACAGTTACCGGACGATCGGACGACGAGCCACCCATTGCTCGCCGTCCGCAAGCCCGCGCCTACGGTGGCCGGAAATCGGGATCGGAATCCCGGCGGCGGTTGGGGCGTGAGGACCGTTGCCTCACGCGATCGGCCGCCTCCTTTGCTAGCATTACTGCTTCGCAGAAGGAGGCAACCGCCTGCCACTCCTCCTCACTCCGGACCATGGCCTGTACCAAGGCCCGCCGCGAGAGATCGCTGCCGCACTGGCGAGGCTAAGGGTGATCGACGGACGGCGACGGCGTTGGAATGCTGGATGACGTCACGGGATCGGCATGGCAGTTCAAGTGCTCGGGCTGCGGTACTCCGAGCCCCGACAAAAAAACATCCGTTAACCTCTTGACAACTGTAGCAAGACCCAGTGCTTCCATCAAATATTAAGATGTTATTCGTTCAGTTTTAAACTAACCTTTGTGTAAGACAGTAATTGTGATTTGTATTAATATAGTTTTGTTCATGGCCCAAGTCGTTTCACTATACAGTTTAAGTATTAGTTAATACTGGTCTACACTGTCCTTACATAATATCTATTAACACTGTAACATGGAAATATAGTAACATCAACCAATTTTTTATTTTTTAAGAGTAACCATGGAGTTTCTTGCCGATCCTTCTGCATAGGAACCGACCAATTTGGAACCGTGCACTAGCTTCTGACGTTCTTTATGTACCCATGTAGGCCTATGTGAAATAAAAATATTTGGTTTTTTTTTTTACATTTCAGTTTAGTCATCAAATGAATCGCGTTAAGAGCTAGTGGTAGGGCCTCCGAACAGACGAAAAAGTTCAATATTCAATACTTTATTGCAATCCATATTATGTACATAGGTGGTTTGAAATATAATCAATATGGACCCTGTCGGGCACAGCAAAGTTAGGAGAGAGGATGGCGGCAAAGTAACAATTCATGGAATTAATTATTGTAGGTAGATCTAAAAGAGGTATATTATTATTTAGGTGTAAGTGTATTTATTTTTTGTCATCTTTATTATTAAAAAAAGTTGGCATAATCTTCACACCAAAACTTTAAACGGATTTCAAAATCTTACCACACTCGTAAGTGAAATAAGAGTAGCTTATTTCCGGCCAGGAAATAAGCCTGATAATTCGCGAAACCTTATAATTTAGTTTCTTTAAAATGTGGCACTTAGTACCGGCCTCATTAGCGACTCTATTAGAATACGATACTTGTAAGGAATCCCTATAATTAAGTCTGTCCGTCCATCCGAATGTAATTCCATTATTCTCTAACATTTTTACACTTTTCAATTATGTAACCAAATTCAATTAATTTACAAGGTAACTAAGGCAAATCTGGGTAGAGAAGAAAGGAGAATCCTATATGTAGGTATGAGACAAGATGTCTATGTAACTTCTACTTTGATTAATAGACTAATTATAAATTAAACGTAAAAATATTTATTTTTTATTTATAAGTCACAAATAAACTTTTTTCATTCTTTTTTTTATACAGAACAAACCACAATATATAATAAAAAACCTACACGAGTTCAAAAAGGCTCCTATACCCACATTTGCTGAGATATTTAAAAAAAAAATTATACTATAGTGGCATAACGTCAATCCATAAACTCCATCCATCCACTACTTACCCATGCACTACACTGCTACTGCTTATGCTTATGCATGCACTACTTATCCATGTACTTATGTTAGACTATAAGGTATTTTAGTTATTATTATTATCGCAAAAGCTCAAAAATAATAATATTTAAAAAGTGGTTCAAAAATTTCATGAAGAGATTTCTTTCTTAGACTATGGAACCCTAAAACACAAATCAACGGCTAAGAGCGGTTGGCAGAGATGTCCCCACATAGTGTTTACATTGTATTATTATGATTATGTCGCCGTTATCATTTGTAGGGTAGGCAGCACTCTACGGTAATGTATATAAACTGTTTTGGGTTATTTTATAGTCAAATATACACGATGGTTTCACTTTTTGGAGCTTTTTTTACGATAAAATATGACGATATCTAAACATCTCTCTCTAATCTTATTTTAACCGACTTTTAAAATAAAGAAGAGGTTCTCAGTTCGGCAGTGCTTGTTACTTCAGAACTAGGTCATTTATGAAATGTTTTTTTTAGCCTTATGCACGGATTACATTACATACGTGGATTCAATGCAACAAAGCATTCTCTTCCAGTCGACTTTTGGGTACTGGGTCTACCTATTATAGCAGATTTTTTTATGTCATAATATTTTTTTGCATAAAACAACAGATCGCATAAACTTCATTTCGCAGAAAATCGTTTCGCATACACTCATTTGTCATACATTCAAAACTCATAATTTTGTTAGTCAGAATTATCTTTAAGCGTAAATTTAATATCCATAATGATTAAAAAGCAGAACCATCACATCGCAGAAATTTCACAGTCAGAATCGTCTTTTGGCATTTATTTTATATCGATAGTTATTAGTTGCGGTGGAAGTAATATCAAAACGGTAACCTAAATACTAATTACAAAACACTGTCGGCTTGGATAGGGTCGACTGAGGCCCCTGCGGGGGCCTCCTAGGCGGGGGCGGCTTTAGCCTTCTAACCTACCTGTCCATGTCGGGGTGCCCTAAAATTCCAAGCTCGCTACACTCGCTCATGGACTATGTGCCATTACATGACATGTTTATAATAAACAAATATCGTTATTAAGGACATTCGATGTCAGTTTTGCAAACCATTCGATTTTAGATACGTTGCACGTAGGTCGACGAATCATAAATTTACATTATTTTAATTTTCAGTTTTATGGTCATTCGATACATAAGTTTTTGACGTTTTGAACAATGCCATTTTACAGGCACCATTCTAAGCGTTGGTAGATAATAAAAAACAAATTGTGAACGTCGGTAGTCCATTATTATAAATGACATTTGCTGTTAATTATGTTAGCATGCAGCATGCAAGCAGGCATTCAGCATGGAAGCAGGCATGCAACATGCAGGGGACATGCAAAATGCAGCATGCAAGCCGCCCTACCCCTCCGCGCTTACGCGGGCTTGAATTACACTCTAGGGGTAGGGCAGACAAGACTGTGTGAAGTCAGTTTTGCATCGATTTGTTTCTGTCACTAAATTTGTAGCACAACTTATTGACTTTTAATGACACTATTTTAATTTAATATTGAAAATACTACCAAGTAACCGTATTAGACATTTTTGTGACCAAAATTCCGTAAAATGAAATTCGAACCAAAAAAAAATCGGAAAAGTGAGCGGTTCCCCAAATGATCGTCTCTCTAAATAAACGTTATGCTAAACGAAATTATGCGTAATATTAACTATGGCAAAGATTATTGTGCGAAATAAAATTCTGCCATGTTAAAAGTATGCCGTTGTAAATTTGGACACGTAAACATTCTGCCAGACAATAGTTATACTAAATAATTTTTATGCCTAAAAAATATTCGATTATAGAAGATTATGTCAAGTCTGTTATGCCAAATAAATACAAGTATCAAGATTCTGCCAAATAGAAGGAACCCTTGGGTACTAAAGACACTTTAGCACTTTTGGGTACTAAAATTTTCTGAAAAATAATCTAGATATTTTTTTATCCGTTTAAGGTGCGGGTATATAATAGAGAAAAAGCATGAAAAATATTTGTTGTTTAACCAGGTTACCAATAAATACACATAAATAGAATACTAGTTGTCAAAAATAAAAGGCCCGTTTTAACATCTGTCAAAACGAATACTTAAATACGCAAAAAGAATACTCGCATTTTATATTCCGTCATATTATTTAACGCACCAAAAAATGATGTATTTTTTAAAACACTTGTATGTAATTAATTATTATTTTATTGTTTCTTTTAGTTTTGTTCCAAGTTACATTGTAGGGTATTTCTCAAATGTCAAAACGGGTCTTTTATTTTTTAACGAGTTTAACTGTGGAAACAATATCCAAATTGGTAGAAAAGCAAACGAGATATATACTAATTATTAATAAATATATGTGTCTCTCTCGCGAAGACGCCCTTTTCTATGGCGGCCGTACGGGCGTGATGTAGTTTGACGTCATAGACCATATCGGACTTCTCTTTCTCATAAGTAGTTTTGAAGCTTTATAACTTCGTAATGGATGAAGATATTTTAAAAATTCTTGTATATTTCAATTCTTTCTTTGATATATTTGTTTAGCATAATCAGCCTTTTAATGTTCCCACTGCTGGGACTCAGGCCTCCTCTCTAGGAGAGGGAATGGGCCGTAATCCACCACGCGGGCCCAGTGCGGGTTGGTGAATGTCACATGTCTTCAAATATTTGCTTCTAGGACATGCCGGTTTCCTCACGATGTTTTCCTTCGCCGTTTTGAGAGCAGTGGTGATGAAATAAATTACACAAAGTAATGCGCCTGGCTAGGTTTGAACCCGCGATCTACAACTCGTAAGTCGGGGCCGTTACCACTCGTCCACCATTGCTCAAATCACATTGAATTTTATTGTTTACTAGAATTAAATATGATTTATTTTAAGAATTTAAAAAATTGCATGCAGATTCCCTATTGCAAAATATGTACAACTAAGCACATATTGCCCTAACTGACACACTAAAATGATCAAATACAAAAAACTCAAAATTAAGAGTCGCCGCACACGGGTCACCGGCCACAACCACGAAACGCCGCGACCGGCATATTTCCTGTAGGTTTTATACATTTTACATGGACTCGACGCACACGTTTGACGCCGGTGTCCGCCACACGCTACAAATCGTCGCTGCTCGCTTCTTGTGGCACTAAACGCCGATACAAAACGCCGTCACACGCCACTCACGCATTTAAACCTTCTTCGTCAGAGTCTATTATGATACTGCGAGTATGGGTTAAAAAAAGTAGCAGCCACCGTCCACAAGAAGCCTCAGCTTCCTTTGTGGCCGCTTCTAGCTTCTCGTGGCGGCGTTTGTGGCTGTGGCATGTGCCCCTTGTGCGGCGACACTTATTTCACATAGGCCTACATGGGCACTTGGAAAACGTCAGAAGCTAGCGCACGGTTTCAATTGGTCGTTTCCTATGGAGAAGAACCGGCAAGAAACCACTATATTATATCTTAATTCGCACTACAACCAATCCAAAAACTAACCCATTCCACTCAGACTACCCCCAATTTCCAGCTAGCTTGAACCTCCAAAGTTTTACGGCCATGAACCTATTTATATATAACGATATCTAAACAATCAAGGACAAACAGTTTGCTCAGACGACCACACTGCAATGTAGACGGCGGCGGCGACTGGAAAGTTGTACCTACGCGGATTTATTTTTGGGCTCAGACATCAATCAATTAATTTCGAATTTATTTTTAAAGTTCGTGTTGGTCATGTCACCGGATTATTATTGTTTTCTTTTTCTTTCGGCGGGAAAACTTCAAAAGGTTACTGGACATTTCAGATAAGGCCCTAACTCCCGAGCAGTGCTCGGTAACGGCTAGGTCAATAGATTTGAAAAAAATAGAATAGGTTTATTATAGATTCATGTACAACATTATCAACATATGATTTTTCTTAAGACTAATACTTTTGCCAGATTTTTTTTTAATATGTTTACACAAAAAAATTGCTGGCTAAATGTTCTTCAGAATGTACATAGCATACGTAAATTAATCAATATTTCGCAAAGAAAATGGATTTGCAGGTCAGCGGGGCTCTATAGCCCTTTAAATCCATTTTGCATACAACTGCATATCCGGGTGCATTTTGCACCCGGATATGCAATTTTGGCTTTACTTCTATCAGCGGCTTTACTTCTACCAGCGGCTTTACTTCTACCAAAGTAGAAAATTATCTCAAGGGAACATACTCCCAGAAAAGAAAGTTAATAAAAAGTTAAAATTAAATCCTATGTGCTATTCCAGGATATGATCTACCCGTGTGCCAAATTTCATCCAAATCTGTACGGCCATTCGAGCGTGAAGGAATAACAAACATACACACATACAAACATAAAAAAATCACCTTTATTATATTAGCGTGATGTCCTTCAAAAGTAATCAAAAGGGACTCGCGTGTAAACGTATGACCAGATATACTCATAGGAATGTGGACTGTAACCACATATTAATTAATATTTTAAAGGCAAAAGTTTATGAGTGTATGTTTGTTACTCCTTTTCGCTGAAACTGCTGAAGGGATTCGTATGAAATTTAGCAAACAGCCTAAGTAAACAAATGACCTGGAGTATTTCGTTAAATTTTCAGCCCGTTGAACATTTTTACCTCAACTTGCTATGTAAGAAATCTGGTTCTCTATCAGATCACCTCATACCAGTTCCATCTTTCACAGGACGTACGGCGGTGCACCACCGGTGCATGGTGGACATCCCACCCATCCGCACAAAACGTTTTGGGATCACGTTTATTGCACGTACAGCTAAGGAGTGGAATTCCCTGTCGGAGTCTATGTTTCCTGGTAGCTACAACCTTGGGAACTTTAAGTCGAGAGTAAATATGTTACTTCTAGACAAGCGTGCTCTATCGTAGACCATATCATCACTTACCTGATTTATTTATTTATTTAATTAATTACAACGGTTAAACAACCAATTACAGTAACTAAACAAAAACTTTAAGTTAAAAACAACATGTACTTTCATCAATTCCTCTCACAGTACTTCTGACATACCAATAAAATCATCTTCCATTCATCCGCAAACAGATCGTTTGTTGGATAAGAATCCAAGAGATCATTTAGTGCAGCCAAAGTGCGAGGTATTGGAGACTGCGCACGGGCAACAGTGCGACACTGAGGCACAGCAAACATTCTGTGCTTTTTGCCGCGGCAGTAATTGTCTGGGACAAAGAAACGCGCTAGCACAGTAAGCAGATCAGGCGCGTCAATAGTGCCACGGAGCGTCTTGCAGGCTATGGTGAGCTGATCTCGCGCTCGTCTTGGTAAGTGATGGTAAGTGATGACGCGTTTGACCACTGTCTCAACTGATGTTAAGACAGTGGTCAGTAATGTGGGAAATAATTAATTAATTAATTTTTATTAATTTTAATTATAATGTATTTATTAGTTTATAATATTAGCATATATAAGTATTTTATTATTGTAACTTAATTTAATGATTCTGTAATTTATTTATTGTGCAAACCTACCACAGTGTTGTCTCTTTTAACCCCAAGGTTGACTGGTAGAGAATGCCTTGTTACATTAAGTCCGCCATGTACCACTACAACTGTACATGAAGTTAAAATAAATAAATAATTAAAAAATGTTTCTAGCAAAAATCCTTTCTATACAACGAAACGACTTTATAAACCATAATATTTCAAGACATCTGAACACTACATCAACAACTAAAGATCTTTTTGCACAACCACAGAAAAATTGCCCATCTGAGAACGTTCTTAGATAAAAATCGCGAGCAGCGTCGCGGGAACAGACAAGCTGACATAAATATGTATGTAGGTATGTGTATCTCATATGTGACGCGAACGGTATTGATTTTGTGTCGAAAAAGTTTATATTTTTATCTCCGGACCGCCTAGTTTAAAGATAAGCAGTAGCGATAAGCGAAATTAAAAATATAGTAAATCATTCATCGATTAGTTTTATCTTTGTATTTGGAACACTGCATATGATTTTCGGGGGCTTACGAAGGTTTTAGTGTTGTTTTGTTTATTTTTCAGGATGATTCGTGAGACCGTGACCTGTATCACGCCTTACTGATCAGGTCAAGGAAAGAGTGAATCCAGAATATGGCGGTTCCCTCTTGAAGAATTTCCTATACATAGTTGAAGGGAAAACTGGTGATAACAGAGAGTTGCATACTTTAACTGTGTGGATAATATTTGTGGAGATTTAGCGTTTGGTACAAGATCAGCCAGTAGCTTTTGAATATTGATTATATATTTTTTTTAAATTTATTATTTTATAATTGAAATGCGATAATATTTTGCTTTTATCATTTAATTTTATGTGACATGCTATTGAATTTTTTGTTCAATTCATTCAAATAACAACCTTTTGTAATTATTATTTAATTATTTTTAAGATTTATTTTTGTTATTATTATACATTTTTCAAAAATTATTGTCATTTGATAATTAATTTGAACATTATAATATAATATTTTAGGCTTACTGTTTTATTTAATTATATCTCTTATCGTTTCCACACAATGTATGTTCTTCTCTACATCGCCCAAAGGTTGACTGGTAGAAAATCCCTAAAGCATTAAGTCCGCCTCTGTACCTTTATGTGCATAAAGTATGCAATAAATAAATAAATAATAAATATGTTATTCTGAAATAAATTACTATGATGTATGGTTCCTTATCAGCCTAGTTCGTCTTGTATGGCTGATGAATGAAGTCATCGACGGACCGCTGAAACCCAGAAGGTGAAATAAGAAAAAAGTTGGAAACAAAAATAATGAGGACAAAAAGTCGGTTTCTTACTTCGCACCTGTCGCACCCTAAATGTTACTTAGTACTAAGTGTATCAATCTACTGATACACTTAGTACTAAGTAACATTTAGGATATAAGTGCATGATGAGGGTACATGTATATAGGTTGAGAAAAGAACCAATAAAGCAGTCTTGATCTGAACGCCTTGTTTGATTGTCGAATTCTATGCGCCCGCTCAACAGCACCTACCTAATAGGTGCTATTGAGCGTGATTTTTTCGAGAACCAAATCAAATGATCGTGTCTCATTTGAAAATGGATCTGCATCGAGAACATTTTCGTGCGATGATTTTCTACGATTTTAAATGTGGCCACAAAACCTGATGAGTCATTTGATCGACTTCAAATTGCTTTTATGGATGAAGGACCTTCAAAAGCAACCATCTACCGCTAATATTTTATCCATATTTTATCCATAGAAGTCAGTTTTTTAGTTTCTCAAAACTTTCTGAGTGTCCCACGTACATACAAATGTACTACTGGTACTTTTTAGGGCTTTCTTTGTCCTTTGGACATATTCTAGTCCTATTTCTATCTACCCGTGTGCCATAAATCATCTAAATCCGTTCCGTCGTTTGAGCGTGAGAAAGTACCAAACATAAACGTATACAAATTTTTGTTTTAATAATGTTGGCGTGATATCAATAGAAAATACTAACTTCTGTCTGCGGCTGCATCTGCTGAACTATATATATATTATAGCCATAGTAGCGGTCCCGACAGACGTCCTGTCTGGAAACTGGCTTTTGGGCAGAAAAATTAAGAACCTGATTGCAACGCCACTTAAAGGGTCTAAGTACCGAATCATCCGGGGACCCATTCAAATATATAGGGTGACTGGTAATTAGTGTACGATACTTAAACACGTGATTGTGCTCATGATAACCAACAACTTTTACTATGGGAACAAACCTGAAATCGCGAAAAAAAATCAGCTGTTCAGTACATTTATGTTTGCCTAATGTACTGAACAGCTGATATTTTTTTCACGATTTCGGCTTTGCTCCCATAATAAAAATTGTTTCTTATCATGAGCACAATCACGTGTTTAAGTATCGTACACTAGTTACCAGTCACCCTATATACACAAAATAACATCCAAATCGGTGAAGCCGTTTAGGAGGAGTTAAGTGACAAACACACTTACAAAAGAATTGTATAGATAAAGATAGCACTCAGAGATATTGTAGCTATTAATGAAATAATTTTCAGAATCTGTTCAGTGGTTCCAGAAATTCCCTCTACATACAAACTTACAAATTCGACCTCTTATAATATTAAGTAGGTACTAGCTTTTGCCCGCGGCTTCACCCACGTACATAAAATATAGCCTATGTCACTCAGGAATAAAGCAGCTTACTAACGGTGGAAAATTTTTAGCAATCAGATCAGTACTTTCAGAGATTATACCTCCTACAATAAAAAAAAAAAAACAAGTTTACCTCTTTATAATATTAACCTTTTGAGAGCGTAATTAGAGACAATAGAAAGACAATGGCGCGTGAACGCCGGCGTAATGCGGGGATCAACAGCTTAATCCACTAAACAAGTTTGCACACCTGATGAGAAAATCAGATTCTCCAAATTGTAATGTGTGCGGTGTTATTGAAGACGTGCATCACCTGTTGGTGGAATGTGTCCGTTACAATACCGATCGAGAGCTCTTATTAAGAACTTACAACTTGAGCAGAACTAATGTGGGTATGCTCCACGAGACGTTGTCCTCTCCATTGTCTGAAGCCGCTAAAGCGCTGTTTATGTTATTTAGTCGTAGGTAAGCCATAACTAGTAAGTAGATGTAGTGTAGTTTAAGTTAGGTTACGATGGAATTGACATGTACTTTATGTATAAAAATTCCTTAAATAAATAGAAATTTAAAAAATAAATAAATAATAATATTAATCTTTATAATATTAATTAGACTAGCTTCTGCCGCGGCTTCTTCCGCGTGAATGTTGGTTTTTGTGGACGCGAAGTCTGAGTCGAAGACGGATAAAAAGTAGCCTATCCTTGGAGTTCAAAGCTTCCCCCATATATTGTCATCAAAATCGGTTCAGTACCTAGTTTAACCGTGGAAGCGTAACAGACAGACAGACAAACAATGTTACTTTCACATATATAATATTAGTATGGAAGTATGGATAAGATTTCTACTGTAACAGGAAACATCCCAAAAAATTCACAAATCCCATGTTTTGGCCAACACACAAAAACCATTTCAAGCGAGAGAAGGTCAACAAACTAAACAATAGAAATAAGATTTTACAATCCATTACTCGTTAACTACGACACTTTCTATAAAACTGTTATTGTGCTCGAAGATATGGCGGAATGGATCAGAAATATTATGTAACGATCCAACATTGGAGAGATATGTAATTGAGGTTGAGCTTTTAGGGAAATCCGACAGATTAGGTCAGTTTGCCTGCTGTGTTCTTTCCGTCCGATTTTAATTTAGACGTCTTCAAGGCTAGAGTGAATAGGCTCTTAATAAACTAGTGCGCCTCACCATCAACGATTGCATCACTGTTTACCTTCAGGTAGGATCGCAGTCAAGAACTACTCCAAAGCCGAAAGGGCCGAAAGGTTCTGAAGTGACGACTGCGTACCGGAAAACGCAGTGTTGATAGGCTTCCTATAAGATTGACCAAGGCCCCTTACCAGATGTGAGGGTCGTGGGAATCCGATGAATGTGAGAAGCACAAGACTGGTAATTGTGGCATCACTTGGGGGAGGCCTATGTCCAGCAGTGAACGTTTTTCGGTTGAAATGATGATGATGATGATAATTGAGCCAGCCTTGAATCAGAGAACGCTCAGAAGCAGTAGGTAGCCAGGGCTGTAAGATAGTTACTGCAGCCCTAGAACGCAAAGGGCAACTAAAGGAACACAGGTGGGTTTTTGTCAGTAAAGTCTGATACTTCCTCTCGCTCCACCCTGAGCGGGAGAAGTTATTTGATGATTTCCCACACAAAAAAGGCTAAAAAAGCTAGTGTTTTACTCGTAGCTTTGCTGTCATGGCCTATTCCAGTTGGGAACAGAGAAAAGCGAAACCAATGTCACAACAGTAAAAGAATTTCCATAATCAGATAAATGGATGGATGCGAGACGCACAGGACCGTTCGTTGTGGCGACGCGTGGGGGAGGCCTATGTCCAGCAGTGGACGTCTTTCGGCTGAAATGATGATGATGATGATGATGAATCAGATAAATAAGTAGGTACCTAGGATAAATTAATTTTTACATTATTTTTTGGAATATCACTCTCTTCGAGGAAACTGAAAAAAAAATGTTACTTGGATACGACAGAGTTTCTACTATATTATAATCCGAAATATTTGTTCATTTTTTGTACTTATACTTAAGTACAGTTAGGGCCTAAAAGTGCAGTTGCACTCAGCCGATGCAAAAAATGTCTAAAATTTATTTGTAGAAGAGGGTCAATGGTTTATGACTGATTTAATTTGTAGCATAGAACCTAAAGTAGTGATTAAACTAGTTGTAGACCATTGAACGTATACTACAAAGAAATTGTAGACACTTTAACATTAATAGAGTGCAACTGCACTTTTGACACCTGACTGTACATTAAACTTTTTTTTTCTTGGATTTGAAAATCATTTAATGACATCCCGCGCCCTTGGGCGGAGCGAGAGGGCGTGTCAGACTTTTACTGACTAAAAACCCACTCCTGTTCCTTCGTTGCCATAGTTCCAGGGCCTTGGGATCTCTTTCGCATCACCCATAGACCCAGTAGTAGGCTTCGACACTGCTGGGCCCCTACGGTTGCTGTTATCTCCTTGAGGCAGGCGTGGAACACTACGCACCGTCGACGACTTGGGCTCGGTCTGACGGTTACCGGTCGGTCGAACGGCGAGCTACCCATTGCTCGCCGATTTGTACATTAAACTGGACTATATTGACCACGGGGGCCTACACGAACTTTTAACGCGATGCATTTGACGACCTGATCTGAACTGATAAAGGGATGGAGCTATATAGGGTGTATAGCTCCATCCTTCTTTCTCGCTCGAACGACTGACACTTTAACACATCATGGTAGCCTCAGAGTTCGATCAAAAAAATGTAAGGAGGTACTTGTCAATAGAGAACAATAAGGTTCGACCTACATAACCTTCACTTCCTGCTATAAGCATGATTATCTATGAATTTTACGAGGTCATAAATAACTTGTTTGAAGATCTATGAAGGGGACAATCAACTCATGATCATAATACTTTATTAACACCATCACTAACATATTTGTCAGGGAACACAAAAGGCCTCAACAATTGACTATAGTCTATTCTTTAGATATGTCGTGTCCAGATCTTAGAATTGATCAAATCTTGATATGGCCAACTAAAACTGGCCAGATCGTTTAAACGTTAACATTTGATGATATGTCAATCCTCGCTCGAGCAGTAGTGGCCGAGTGGTAACGGCTCCGACTTACGAGTTGTAGGTCGCGGGTTCTAACCCAGCCGGGCGCGTTACTTTGTGTAATTTATTTCATCACGACTGCTCTCAAAACGGCAAAGGAAAACATGATGGAAGAATGTGAGGAAACCGGCATGTCCTAGAACCAAAAATTCCAAGACATGTGACATTCACCAATCCGCACTGGGCCCGCGTGGTGGATTACGGCCCATTCCCTCTCTTAGAGAAAGGAGGCCCGCCTGAGTCCTAGCAGTGAGAACATTAAAAGGCTGATTATGCTATTATGCAATCCTCGTTTGACCATATCATTGATGTAGGATTTCTATGATAATAAAAGGTCTGAACAAAGTAGGCCAAACGAGGATTGAAATATCATCAAACTTTAACTTTTAAAACGATCTGGCCAGTTTTAGTTGGCCATATCATGACGTGATCAAAGATCAGGCCATGACAGATATACAAGAGCATAAGCATAATCAACCTTATAAGGATCCCACTGCTGGGACTCAGGCCTCCTCTCTTGGAGAGGGAATGGGCCGTAATCCTACATGCGTACACAGTGCTGATTGGTGGAAGTCTCATATCTTCATATTTTTGGTTCTAGGACATGCGGCGTTTCCTTACGATGTTTTCCTTCGTAGCTGTGGTGACGAAATATATTACACAAAGTAATGCGCCTGGCTGGGTTTGATCCCTCGACGTACAGGGGCCGTTACCGCGCTAACAATTGTCAATAAGTCTAAAATGTGTAAAGAAGATAGAAAAAACTTTATTTGAGTCTCACACAAGATCTTCCTCGAGCGTCGATTGTACATACGTCGTACAACTTGAGTGACCTTGAAAAACGCTTAATTGTCGTTTTGTACTCACGGGTGTACGACATTTATTCGGTCGAAAATTTTGGTCTATAAATCTTCGTTTTTCCAAGAAAAATCCAGAAAAAGTAATTTTTTATTTATTTTTGGTGATTTTACGTAAAAACGCGCACCGCGTCGTGCGAAGGGTTAAACCTAAAAAATCATAGGAAGTAAAAAAAGAACTTGTGTGCGGCTAAAAAAGGTGCCTAACTCAGGGGCCCAGCACTTCTAACCAACAAGCCGAAACTACTACTGACCAACCTGTTTAGTTTAATGTGTTTTTCAGTTAAAAGCACGTACTTTTGACCGGTTAAGAGAAACTGTGACATGTTTTAAGTAACAATAAATTGTGAACCATCGACCGACGCCCAACACTCCAATATCATTTGTCGATGCCATAGATAAACGACGGAACGGACGGATAAACGCGTATGAGATTGGCAAGCACAGCCGAAATGCCTCGAAATCTGAAACATTTTGGTCTTGTTATAATCGGGGGTAGAATGTCATCATCATCATCATCATCATTATTTCCTAGGCCTCCCCCAAATGTCTCTATAACGACTGGTCCATCGGATTCCTTTACCAGGTCATCGGTCCACCTTGTGGAGGCCTTCCAACGCTGTGTCTTCCAGGACGTGGTCACTACTCTAGAACCATTCCTCCCCATCGACCATCTGTTTTGCAAGCACTGCCCACTAGCACTTAAGCTTGGCTGGTAGAATATCATTTTGTGTGAAACTGGAACACACTGCAGCATGACCAGTTTACCACCGTAGAAACAGTTCCTGAAATGTTCCTGCATCTGATTCTGGCAGAAGAAACGCCCGGGTGTCATCATTGTGTGACCCGCCCGGAGGATACGGTAGACGGCGGTGTGCCCCGCTTGGACGGAGCACCGCCATGTCCTCGTGGAGGTGATCGGCGGCAGCGAATTCTCGACCCGCGCCCTGGTTCAGACTATGATCCGGAGCGGGGAAGAATGACCGGCGGTCACCTCCTGAAGCGAAGCAGTAATGCTAACGAAGGAAACGGCCGCACCCGTGAGGGAACGGACATCCTCAAGCCCCAGCCGCCGCGACCCCTACCCCGACTACCTGTCACAATACGTGCGGGCTTAATGACGACTGGCAATGAGTAGCTCACCGTCCAGTCGTCCGGTAATCATCGGGACCGAGCCCAAGTCGTCGACAGCGCGTAGTTCCACGCGCTCGTCAAAGAGATATCAGCAAACCATAGCCAAGGGGCCCAGCGGGAGATGTCATTGGATGATTGTCCACCATAAATCAGCGATTGCATCACTGCTTACCATCAGGTGGGAACGCAGTCAAGCACTAGTATAAATAAAATAAAAGCGTGTTATTTCATATTCGATCTATGTAAGTTTATTTAATAATTTACTGTTTGTTTTTGTTCAATTTGAATGGGTATTGTTGACTCTCTACACGTGCTCGTATAAACTGTCGTACTTAAGTGTAGAAAGTAAAGTAAGTAAAGAAGTAAAAACAGTTTTTTGCTGTCGAAAGTAATGTCAGTTTGAAAAGAACGGCATATTATTACGATAAGTCCATCCTTGTAGAGAATAGATCTGAAGTAGTGGTGATGCTACGTGTGATATCCCCATTGCAATCGAATTTGCTCTTCGCTTTTCTGCCAATGTCAATCGAATAGAATAGAATAAACTTCATTTTACACCATAATAATAACAATTTTACAGAAACTTAAATATTAAATCCCTCTAAATCTTAAATTGTACTGTAGGAAAATCTAAGAGACGGGCTTACAATACAAAGGTAATGCGTCATCGAAACGGTTGCATAAAATTTGATGGGACTTTCACTGGGATAGAGCTAACGTTATAATGAGTAACTTAAGTTACTTTAATTTTGCCGTTGGAATGTGAATTAATTCCTGGGGGTAGAATATCTCTGAAATGGATAAACAGATTTTAACAGGACTTTCGCTAATAGACAGCTTAGATATGTTAAGTTATAAGAACCAATAATTTGCCTCAAAAAAGGAGAGTAATGTTCTTGAACTCCAGCGAGTAACAGCCAGTCAACAATAAATCTATTCTGTAGTTGTCCCAAATTTGATTTCGTAGTGCTACGAAAGAAGTTACTTGAAGGCTTAGATCGTGTAGTAACTCTGATGGTTATATAGTAATACGGATCTTTTTGTACTAACGCGGAAGTGAGTTCCAAATGACCTTTATTTATACAATTCACATCCGTTCCAAAACACGTGGAGGTCTAAATATTTAATGTGCTACGAAGTGCTACAGGCGTCACTATGACGGTTTAAAAGAAAATACTAATAGTATGCAAAATTAGGCATAACAGGACATAACCCTGATATTAACACACAGTGTTTCGCTTCTATTTGCAGAAAAACAATGTCCTGTCACTCATACATAGACAATGTGGATAGGGAAGTTTGATTGATAGTATCTATACAGGAAAAGGGCAATTTTAAAACGGGGAGCGCCACAGTAGGCGCCTGTTTCTCCCCTTTCCATCACACCTCTACCAATTATACCACATTACGACCATCTTTTAGAAATCTGACACTCACCGTCACCGGTTATAAAAGGTTCTCATATCATAGTATCAGGTCGACTGTCCGTCCTATCGCCCCCCACCTCCCCTAAGACACGAGCACAAACACACGAACGTATATTAATCTAATCACACTCCGTTTCGGCAAGAATGTGTGAGTATACGTCTTTAATAATATCTGGGGGAGGCCGCACAGGGAGGGGGAGGATCTCCCCGTCCTCCTACCCCACTAGTGAAAAAATATATCCTAAGGAAAACAATATTATAAATTGGACGGCGCGCGTGTGTGCGGGCGCGTGTGTGTGTGCCTGTAGAAATGGCAATGTATTTCCTTCGCATGTCTTTTTATTTCATTTTACTTTATTTTATTCCGTATGTGATGTAGTATTTTTTTTTTCACTTTTATTATATTTTCTTTGACGTAGCGGAGCCTCGGATGACAATGTCGCCGAATCGAATTTTCGTCGACGTTACTTTCTGTGTCGCGAAATTATAACGCGCGCCTTAAAATATGCTTTTTTGACATTTTTTCTCTCGTTGCGTATTTTGTGGAAAATACGATGTTTCACGTACAAATCACTTTGTTGGAGGATTTTTTCGCGATTAGAGTTTTATTTGTTGTTTCTTTGAATTAATAACGTGAATAAAACAGTTCTAGACATCGTTTTATTACGTTTTTAGGCGCTGCTCGGAATGTCGCTTGTCCTTGAAAATGGCGCCACGTGTAATGAAACACTTTGACATATTTATTTGAAAGTTTCGCTGATCTTTAATATTTGCTTTGTGTCTGTAACGAGACGCGTGCTCGTGTATCAAACTCTGCCTATTATAGCCAATTGAACATACGCCAAGTTATTTAATCATCTGAATAACGAGCTACTACTGTAACTGTAATAATAGATATTATAAAAATTCGAAGACATGTGACATTCACCAACCCGCACTGGGCCCGCGTGGTGGATTACGGCCCATTCCCTCTCCTAGAGAGGAGGCCTGAGTCCCAACAGTGGGAACATTATAAGGCCGACTATGCTATGCTATAGACCTGATTCGATCACGCAAGGAAACTCCGAGCATAGCCCTTTCCATTGTCCTTTGAAGTGAAGTGGTCAGGAATGAGAGGAGAACCAAGGTTACCGACATAGCACGAAGAATCGCCAAACTTAAGTGGCAATGGGCAGGGCACATTGGTCGTTGGGGCCGAAAGGTTCTGGAATGGCGACCACGTACCGGAAGACGTAGCGTTGGAAGGCCTACAAGCTTACAAGGTGGACCGACGACCTCGTGAGAGTCGCAGGAATGCGGTGGATGCGAGACGCACAGGATCGGTCGTTGTGGAGACGCTTGGGGGAGGCCTTTATCCAACAGTGGACGTCTTTCAGCTGAAATGATGATGACGATGATGATCAACAGTCCAACTGTTGTATTCAGCCAACTTGCCAAAACTACTTTCCGTCAGCGGATTCACTCGATTATGCCTTCCTTCTTAACCTTTTCCCTAACCTAACCTAACCTAGCTTGGAGTGGCTACCAGTCTAACCGGATGCGGCTGAATAACCGTGTTTTACATGGAGGTCTGATAGGCAGTCTATCACCTTCACAACCAAGTTACTGGACAACATGATACTCCTTGGATAGACTGATGGTCAGACTTTCTGGCGTCTAAATTCCTGTAACGACTGTTAAAGTTCTACAAAATGACAACCGGGGCCAATGACTTTACATGCTTTCCGAGGCACGGGGTGTCAACTCACATTGGTAGGCGAAAGAGATCCCCCGGACCCCGGAACAATGGGAAAGAAGGAACAGGAGTCGGTTTTTAGTCAGTAAAAGTCTAACACTCCCGCTCCGCCCAAGTGCGAGGGATGTCATTAGATGATATTCGCACGCAAAAAAAAATGCATGATATGCAAAATATTGCCATTAAAAGCAAAAAAAGTTACAATACTTAAAAGTGTTTTTTTTTTTTTTAGGTGGGAAAATCATCTTATGACAAATCGCGCTCTTGGGTGGAGCGCAAAGTAGTGTCAGACTTTTACTGACTAAAAACCCACTCCTGTTCCTTCTTTGCCTTCGTCCCAGGGCCCCAGGTTTCGCTTTCACACTACCCGTGGCCCCAGTAGGCTTCGACCCTGTTGGGCCCCTACGATTTGCTGACATCTCCCTGAGGCACGCGTGGAACAATACGCGCCGTCGACGACTTGGGCTCGGTCCGGACGGTTACCGGACGATCGGACGGCGAGCCACCCATTGCTCGCCGTCCGCAAGCCCTCGCCTACGGTGGCCGGAAATCGGGATCGGAATCCCGGCGGCGGTTGGGGCGTGAGGACCGTTGCCTCACGCGATCGGCCGCCTCCTTTGCTAGCATTACTGCTTCGCAGAAGGAGGCGACCGCCTGCCACTCCTTCTCGCTCCGGACCATGGCCTGTACCAAGGCCCGGCGCGAGAGATCGCCGCCGCCGATCGCCCCCACGAGGACACGGCGTTGCTCTGCCCAAGCGGGGCACACCTCCACCGTGTGCTCCACCGTGTCCTCCGGGCGGTCCACACAGTGGCGACACCCGGGCGTCGCTTCCGCACGAATCCGGTGCAGGAACTTCCCGAACTTACCGTGTTCGGTGAGAACCTGCGTCATGCGGAAGGTGAGGACGCCGTGAGGTCTTTCCAACCACGCCTCAAAGAGGGGACTTACCGCCATAATTGTGGCGTGCCCAACTTAAAAGTGGTAACAATATCATCTATTTACTGCAGCCGCCATTTGTCTTGCCGCCAACGCAATAAAGGTCAAAATCGGTTGAACGGAGAGTAGAAAAGCTTTGTCCAAATGTGTAATCTTATAGCGAGTGGAGATAATTCCTCTAAATTTATATTTATGTTCGTGATAGTAGAAAATTGTCCGAAGATCCCCCATAATCCCGGTATAGCTAGTCCAGGACATGATCTACCCGTGTACGAAGTTTTATCAAAATCTGTTCAGCCGTTTCAGCGTGACGAAGTAACAAACAAACAAACAAACACACACAAACTTTTGCCTTTATAATATTAGTGGGAAAACTGAAGTTCTCATAGTTTGACTTCATTCTTACTCCGGCATTGAATGCCAAGCCGCGAGCCACGGGCAGGAGGTACTATCTCTGTGCCACGAGGATATTTGAAGGCTTTACAATATAAACAATCCATCCACGTGCGAAAATAGAACTTATGAATTATTTAAGGGCGCGTGGGTACTTGAAAATCATTCCGTTTATTATATTCAAAGTCTCAAAGTAGATTTTAGTAAAGCTCTTTGTTGGAAATATTGTTTAGTTTTTCACCGATAGATGGCGGTGTTAGGTGAGCGACCGTTTTCTAAATCGCGGTGTCAAGATTCTCCGTGCTGTGACTAGGCTTAAATTATATAGTAAATAAAGTTATGGGCTAGTTGATCTGGTGGCCCTGACTGCTATGCTGGAGGCCGTGGGTTCGATTCCCACCCAAGACAAATGTTTAAGGTTTGTGTGATGACAAACCTTAAACATTTGTCTTGTGTCTAGGTGTAAATTATCTGTAATATGTATATATTGAAAAATATATAAGTATGTTCTTATAGCAGACTGCACAAGCTCTGCTTAGTTTGGGACTAGATAGCGTTCTGTGATAGTTGTGGAAAAAAAAATTAACTAGTAATGAACCCCATGTCATTGGCTTACTGTCCTATCCTCTTCCGTAGGCACGGGCTTGCAGACGGCGAGCAATGTGTAGCTAGCCGTCCGACCGTCCGGTAACCGTCTGGACCAACCCCAAGCAGTCGACGGCGCGTAGTGATCCACGCGCGCCTCAAGAAGATGTCAGCAAATCGTAGGGGCACAGCAGGGTCGAAGCCTACTGGGGCCATGGGTTGTGCGAAATTGAACCCCGGGGCCTTGGAACAAAGGCAATGAAGGAACAGGAGTGGGTTTTTAGTCAGTAAAAGTCTGACACTATCTCCCGCCCCGCCCAAGAGCGGAAAATGTCATAAGATGATTTTCTCACCGAAAAAAAAAACTGTCTCTCCTCAACCTTGTTACGGTCACGAGGGCTGCAGACACAGTGCGGGATAGTGAATTATAAAAATGTAATTCTACGTAATATCTTCAACATACAAGAACTTCTTACCAAGTTGCTTCCAGTTTGAAGAACATCACGGGAGATGAAAGTTTTGTCGATAGTACTGTAATTTTTTTTTTTCGGGTGGGAAAATCATCTAATGACATCCCCCGCTCTTGGGCGGAGCGAGAGATAGTGTCAGACTTTTACTGACTAAAAACCCACTCCTGTTCCTTCATTGCCTTTGTTCCAAGGCCCCGGGGTTCACTTTCGCACAACCCATGGCCCCAGTAGGCTTCGACCCTGCTGTGCCCCTACGGTTGCTGACATCTCCTTGAGGCGCCCGTGGATCACTACGCGCCGTCGACGACTTGGGCTCGGTCCGGACAGTTACCGGACGATCGGACGGCGAGCCACCCATTGCTCGCCGTCCGCAAGCCCGCGCCTACGGTGGGCGGAAATCGGGATCGGAATCCCGGCGGCGGTTGGGGCGTGAGAACCGTTGCCTCACGCGATCGGCCGCCTCCTTTGCTAGCATTACTGCTTCGCAAAAGGAGGCAACCGTCTGCCACTCCTCCTCAATCCGGACCATGGCCTGTACCAAGGCCCGGCGCGAGAGATCGCTGCCGCCGATCGCCCCCACGAGGATACGGCGGTGCTCTGCCCAAGCAGAGCACACCTCTACCGTATGCTCCATAGTACTGTAATGCACCGGCGATGGCTTTGCTATTGTATATGTACTCGTATCTTGTTTACATATCTATATTAAGCCTAGCTGACTCAACAAACGTTGTTAGGGTTTCGTAGCCTTAGCCTTAGCTTAACCCTTATGGATTCGTCATGTCTGTCTGTCTGTCCGTCCGTATGCCACGTATACCAAAGTGGTAAAATGTGTGTACCCCCCCCCCCTGTAACTTCTAAAATAAGAGAATGATAAAACTTAAAAAAAAATATATGATGTACATTTGGTTTGAACGAGATCTAGTTAGTAGTTTTTTTTTAATACGTCATAAATCGTAAACCGCAATTTACCTTTCAAGTTTGTACGGAACCCTCAGAGCGCGAGTCCGACTCGCACTTGCCCAGTTTTTTTTTCATATAAATTATCAAAGAAAAAATGGGAGGGAGGATAAAAAATTCCTACGACCTATTCTTAGACATACCGTGGTTCTACACAAAAAAAAATCTTAAAAATCGGTCAAGCCGTTTCGGACGAGTTCGATAATAAACACTGAATTTTATATACCTATTAGAAGTTACTAATAATACTATATGTATTATATACAACATCATTTTTAGTTTATGCGTAACCTGAATACAGTTTGTTCAGAATCAGTAACTGAATGGATTCCAATAGTTTTTACACCATGTTATATCTTTTTCCCAAAAATATTTAAAAAGGTCATAAGTTGGACACCGCCGACACTAAGTACAACACAGGTCACGGCAGGTCATAGCGGGTATTAGGCGCTAGCAAACAGCTGGGTGCAAGTGCAAAACAACCCCTCAGTCGCCTGGATGGCCCGGTGACTATGTATTTTTGCTGACATTTGTGATTTTTCATGATACAGTTATGAAATTTTGTACATAGATTTTACTAAACCTAATGTTGTATATACAATGTGTTGTTTTTGATATCCTATAACCCAAGGTTTATATTCTATAAGGAAAAATAGTACTAAAAGTCCTAGAATATGTGGTCCAAAAATGCATGGTTTTGAAGATTGAATCATCAATCATAATTAATTTAGGTCAATCAGTAAGCAGCATGTAGTTCTACCATACCGCTTGAGGAGTCCCTAGTCACTTAAATACCACTCTTACAGCGCTTTAAGTCTCAGTTAGCGCTACTGTACCACCAAAATTGCTCTACTATATCACACCCGTATGACAAATCTTTACTTTTATGACGTTGCCAGTCATTGATGAAATCTAAAGTAGTTTGCAAATAAACAAATGACATTACATATTTACGCCGTCGTATTTCACAGAAGGGTGTTTTACATAAATAATCGTGAATTTATCAAATTATTTTGTATGGAAAATGAAAACAAAAAAAAGAAGATAGTTGAAAAATTATTCATATGCCAGTTGATTCTTAGATATGGTCTCATTCATAACCTAGAGTTATGGGATATCAAAAAAAAAACACGTCGTATAATATTTAGTTATATCACTGCTTACCATCAGGTGGGATCGCAGTCAAGCAATAATTTATATCAATTAAAAATATATATATAACTTGAGTGCAAAACTGCAAAAAACTTATGAGAAGTTTAATTTTGTGGCCAACCTTTGAGCCTCCCTCCTAACTAAAAATCCAAAATTCAGAAAACAAGAGTAACTCAGTGTTTAATAACAATAACTATTTACAATACCTAAAGTTAGGAAACTACAAATAGTTTACAAACATCGTGTTGTTAACAATGGGTTTAATCTGAGCGATACATCTGTCCCCTTCGGTCATTAGAATGTTTTCTCGAATCTGCCCCGTGCGCCTCGCTCGTTGAGGACACTTGCTTGGCGTATTTCTCTATATCTATACTAATGTTATAAATAGGAAAGATTTGTGTTTTTTTATTTTTATTTGTAACGAATAAACTCAAAAACTACTGAACCAATTATTAAAATTCTTTCACCAGTAGAATGCTAATACCAAAGTGGTATGGACTGCTATGGTGTTAAATTAAATACTTTGACCACTTTAAAGATTTATTTCTAAAACGGTAATTATGCTAAGTTACCCTAAATGATATGATATGCTGATGAGTACGAAAGCACTCGGTTTGCTGTCCGAATATGTACTCCACCAAGTTACTGCTTTTGCTGCCTGGTGAGCTATTAACTCACACGGTAAGATGTAACGAGCACTTTACTCACTACACTGCTGCTAAAGTCGTTATCACTACAGTCACTGCTAAGCTAGTGAATACTGTAACCAACAGGTTTGGTAAAGTTCCTTCACTGCCGTTAGTCCCGAAAAACTATATAAACGAACGTGAAATGATCCGGCTCGAAGGACCAAAACAAACATACAAATCTTTCCTTTTTATAACATTAGTATAAACTAGCTGGGGTCAGCGGCTTCGCCCGCATGAAAGTAACCTATATCACTCAGGAATAAAGCAGCTTCCTATCGGTAAAAAAAAATCGCAATCGGACCAGTACTTTCAGAGATTACCTCCTACAAACAAAAAAATTAAAAATTAAAAAACATTACCTGTTTGTTAATATTAGTGTAGATTTAGCAATTTGCTGCAAAAATTCTATTGAACCCGGTAGGTGGCGTTGCAATCGGGTTCTCAATTTTCTTTTCTGAAGAAATGCCAGCTTTCAGGTGGGACAATGTCTGCCGGGGCCGCTAGTAGGCTATATATTTTCTACTTTTACACAGGCAAAGCCACTCATCATCATCATCCTCATGGAATCCTCATGAAGTTACATATACACTCATGCTGGAGAAAGTACAAAAAGCTTATCTCAGGTACCTATATAAACGATTATTTGGATACTATCCATATATGTATCCTACTATGTTTATTTTAGGATGCTTAAATTGCAATTCACTAAAGGTTAGGCGGGCTGTTGACCAAATTACAACAGCTTATAAAATTATGAATGGTTACACTGATACGTCCGACTTACATGTCGAGTTGTGTCAATTATTTGTTCCGAATAATTATAATCGCTCTAGAAAGCATAAATTATTTAATGTCCCATTTTGTCGCACTGTAGCTCGATCCACCTGGGTACACCGCGTATGCTAACGATGCTCAACGCGCTCGTGGAGACCAACCCTGGATTGGATTTGTTTGCTGATGAATGGAAGACGATATTATTAGAAAGTTTGCGATTCTGTGAGAAGACAGAGTGAAAGGATTAAATTAGTTTAGTATTAATGGATATTTTGCTGTACTAAATAAATAAATAAATTCAGCCGAAAGACGTCCACTGTTGATCATAGGCCTCCCCCAAATGTCACCATAATGACCGGTCCTGTGCGTCTCGCATCCATCGGATTCCCGCGACCCTCACCAGGTCATCGGTCCACCATGTGGGAGGCCGCCTACCCAGAACCTTTCGCCCCTTAAGTTTGGCGATTCTTCGGGCTATGTCTGTAACCTTGGTTCTCCTGCAAAGCAAACCACTGGCAGACGCTAATTTATCAATAAGGTACTAAAGTAGCCTTCAGGTCGCAATCTCCAGCTAGACTATACCAATATCCTAACGAGGACTACACACACAAACACATGGGTGACGAATGGTGACGAATATGACGTGTTACAAACGACCCAATATGTAAGCCATATGACTGTAGAAACCGCTGCTTTACCACGACAGCCAAACACCGGATATCTATAGTCCTATTGGCCCTTTTTAACCAACTTCCAAAAAAGAAGGTTCTCAAGTCGTCTGAATATTTTTGTACCTTCATATAGTTGAAGATATATAGTATAGTATAGTATAGTCGGCCTTATAATGTTCCCACTGCTGGGACTCAGGCCTCCTCTCTAGGAGAGGGAATGGGTCGTAATCCACCACGCGGGCCCAGTGCGGGTTGGTGAATGTCACATGTCTTTGAATTTCTGGTTCTAGGACATGCCGGTTTCCTCACGATGTTTTCCTTCACAGTTTTGAGAGCAGTGGTTATGAAATAAATTACACAAAGTAATGCACCTGGCTGGGTTTGAACCCACGACCTACAACTCGTAAGAGCAGTGATAGCCGAGTGGCAATGGCCCCGAATTACGAGTTGTAGGTCGTGGATTCAAACCCAGCCAGGCGCATTACTTTGTGTAATTTATTAGTTGAAGAGACAACTACCTAATTTCGACCTCTGGTAATAAAACTCACTAAAATGTACCGTGTTTGTACAATTTAACACTTTTATAAAACTTACAGAAACATTGACCCCTAGTGTCTCTTTATAATGCCAGCAACCACAAAATAATTATTATTGGCGACAGTTTGTGAATCTATCATGTGTGTATGTTTGTTAGGTACTTCTTCACGCTCGAACGGCTGAACAGGTTTGGATAAAACTCTGTACACGGATAGACCATATCCTGAAAAAGCACATAGGATACTTTTTTATCTCGTGAGAATATAAACTCTCTCTTACATAAAATACATAAATATTAACTAAACTGTACTAAATCCTAACTATGTAATAAATATAATACCAAAACACAAAGTACATTCAGGCGTCGAAATACTCCTCCATATCGCTGTCATCTGGAAATGTGCCCAGAAGACTGGCAGCATTGCCACGTTGAATGGCAAAGCTAATTCTTTGGGCGAAGAACGAGCCAGCCCGCAAAGTCTCGTGAGTATGTTCCTTTGGGACAATTGTCTACTATCATGCGGGTAAAGCCGCAGACAGCACCGAGTCTTGTATATTTATACGCAAATCACTATAAAAACACTTCCGACTAAACCACAAAACGGTGCTGTAATAACTGTTTCAATAAAAAAACAACTTGTCCTATACATATTACAGCATTGTAGGGTGACCACGATCGAGGGGACGCCGGGGTATTTACCTCGAGTGACGTCGCGAGGAAGGTGGGGTCGAACGACACGCGTCGCACAATAGCTTCAGTGTCAGTTTTTTTTTTTATATTTGGCCTTCAAATTGTCGGTTTAGTTTCGTTCTTATTGTAGAAGAATGATTGCAAGAAAGACCATTTTTTAACCAACTTTGATAGGAGGTGGTTTTTTTCTATGTGTTTCCCAATTACTCGTTACTCGTTTACACGGTGATCGATTTGGTTTTTTTTTTTGTATTTTTTTTTAAGTAAGTATTGATGATTGATATTATTAAGATGTTTTAAAGGGTATTTCTTTCCAGGTGGTCCCTTGGTCACTTGGTCCACACAGGATCTCTTGATGGTATCCTGGAGAAACCGATGGAAGTTTTCAAATTTTATAGGCACACTCGTAATAGTTAGATTCTCTAGGTACCTTACTATAGAACTTGCACGCTATTTAGGTTGAACCATAACCAAAAAGTGTAAAATACGACAAAAAAAAATGAACGACAAACAAATACAAAAAGTGTAAAATGACTTTACATTTCGGAAGTCGGATTTTATTTTGGATTCTTAAGACATTCGAATATCATAGTAGGGCCACCATGTTTTCTGGACAGTTAGGAAGAAAAGACGGACGAATCGACTTGCTTTCTTCTTCTTACATTAATATTTAATATAAATTATTATTCAAATTCTATATATCAAAGAAAAATAAATAGAAAGAAAGAAAGAAAAGAAAGAAAACACGTTTATTTGGCACACAGGTACACACAATGAGAAAACGATTATAATACGCTACCAAAAAACCAAAGAAAAATAAATAAAAAAAAAAAAAAGGTAAATAGGTACCAAAGATGAACGGCCACTGAGGAAAGTATTATGAAATTACAAGTTTATTTAAAAGATATTAACCTTTTGACGTGCGTAATTAGAGACACAATAGTAAGACAATGGCTTGCGGGCGCCGGCTACCGCCTGAGCGTTAATGAATTAAGGTAATAAAATTATCCAAATGACAGACAAACGCTAAACTCTCAGGAGCTTATGTAAAGATGGCGTTATGATAACGGCTACAATAAAAAACAACGAACAGATACATTTATACAAATAAATATAGCGGTGTAGGGACGACAATCGGTATGTTTACCTCGAGTACGTAGTAAGGAAGGCGGGTCGAGACTTTTGTAACAATAGCTTAAGTTATTTGTTAGTTTTTTAGGGGACATTGATTCGTTTTGACATCAAAGCGGTCACGAGACTTTTGGGCGCTTGTTCCCAACTTATGTGGCTCGTGCAATCTTGTTTTTTTTTCCTATGCTGCAATATTATAAGGGTTAGTTTTTTTTTTTGTATACTTTTCAATCAAATGCATCTGAGCCTTTAATCTATCATTATGCTGAATTCTGACCCGGTTTTAGTTGGCTCTTTTAAGTTTTTTTTTTTAAATTTAGTTTACAGGTTTTTTAGTTTTAATTTATCTATAATATGTATGTATTTAGAAATATATACTTATGTTTATCAGTTGTTTAGTACTCATAACACAAGCTCGCTTAGTTTGGGACTAGATGCCGATGGTATTGTGTGAAAGTTGTGGAATATTATTAAGGTGCTTTTACGTACAGCGTATGTCGTCCCATCGTATCCTAAACAATTGTACCTACTTTCGCATCAGAAGACATGGGCCACGAATTTTTATGCCACCATAAGGACTTTCTAACAAAATTTAAAAAAAGGAACTCGCATGAAACACAGACGACGTCTGTCTGTCTGTTGGCCATAGTTTCTTACTGAGAAGCACCGGCAATTTTAGAATAAATTGAACTGGTTCTGAGTACATCTGACCAATTCTTGCAGCTAAAAGTGATTCACAGAAACCTATCACACTCGACAATAGTGTTCTTCCAGCAGTGAAAGAATTTTCATACATAATTCATTGTGCGTACAGCTAAGAAATGGAAGTCCCTACCGGATTCTGTGTTTCTTGATAGCTCGTGATATGGCCTCAGAGTCTGTTTAAAACAGGACTGTACGACTGAACTGTGTTCACCATGGTCATCGTACTCACGACCTGCGTCCACATTCATCTTGTTCGTCCACCACGAAATTAGTACTTCATGTTTGAATAAAACTGTTTTGTTTAGTATCTACTTTTTGTTAATATCTTTTCCTCGGGATATAATTGATTTTTGACTGGTATTATCATATATATATATATGTACTACGTACGGTATTATATATTTTATGTATGTAAAAACACTTTTATTATTATTTAACATTATCTATTGAATTAAATTGTTACTGTATAATAAATAAATTAAAGAAATTAGATCAGATAAATTATTGAATTACATTAATAAAATAACTTTTACGTAGATAATGCTTAATATTTCCTAATTTTTTTTTATAAAATAATTGAATAATTTTTCATGACATTAAAAAAAAATGATTTTTAATTATCTATTCGAAGTTATTCACCGGACATTAACTTAAAAGACATCTTGTAGTTCGCAGTTAAATCGATTCACCAACAGTTATGTTTTGGGTTCTCCCAATTATCTCAGTAACACGATTTTCAAAGTTATTTAACTTGACGTAACAATCAATAATTAGGTACATACTAGTAATTTCCAATTATTTTTAAGTTTTTCGTAAGAAAATTGGGCAAATACGTTACCTATATACAATATTAAAGCAAAATATTATTTTCGCTGATGTACCTAATAATAAGCATAGTTGGGTACCTAAATATTTTATGTTTTCCTTCCAAACAGAACGAACAAAGCTAACAACATTATATATTATCCTCGATTCAAACATAATAACGTTAGCTACACGAAATCATCTTATTTAGGTACCTACTTAATAATAACATCCAAGAAACTCAGTTCCATGAAGTCTACATCTCAGACAAGTAACAACAAGGTATCCAATCATTGAGAAGTCAAACGTACCTACACAGTGTTGCAAACACAACGCCTTCATATATTAATTAACGCGCGAGTTCAAACATATCCAACATACTAACAACTATATTGATTTTTTCCACCCCACGGACGGCCGTTGCGAAATTATCGAAATCTAACAAAAGCATCCCGAACCGAAACTGGTAAGAAAACTAATAACCCGTCTTACACCACCCTGTACGTACACACGCGCGATACACGCACCACACACGCACGACGCACGCACCACACTCGCGCCGCGCACGCACACGCGCGCTCGGCAAAAGTCTAATTATATACGTCCACGAAGAAAATAAAGATTGGGGAAAAATTTTACAAGAAACAAGTGTGCCGACAGTGGGAGGGGGAACTGACCGCTCCCCGTCATTAAGCCCCCCGCCACCCACTGGGGGGAAGGGGGGTTAGTTCTCCCTTGGATGTTTAATAATATGAAGAATTGGAGATAATTTGCGAGAAACTAAATAAGAAACGCCGGACGAAAATTGAAAGGTCGGGGGTGGAAGAGTGGCGAGTGTTGCCGTCTCGCTCTCTCGGAAGCGCTAGTTCGTGGTAACACTTCAAAAAGATTGTAGCTTTTGGGGATACATTCGGTATTAGGTTTAATGCTGATTGGGTGAATATTATTACATAATTCTTATATTGCTGCACCATGACATAAACAATTGCTAATTCAACCCCCATTTTGAAATCCATACTGTAATTGTAAGAGTGAAAGTAACTCGTGTCTGTCTATTATGTTTTCACGGTTGAAACACTAAACCAATTTTAATGAAATTTGGTACGGAATAAGCTTAAACCCCAAGGAAGGAACGACTTTTTATCTTGATTCGACGACATTCACGCAGACTTTGTCGCTGGACAGGAGAATCAAGGTCACTAACATAGCACGAAGAATCGCCAAACTTAAGTGGCAATGGGCAAGGCACATTGCTCGCAGAACGGATGGCCGTTGGAGCCGAAAGGTTCTGGAATGGCGACCACGTACCGGAAGACGTAGCGTTGGAAGGCCTCCTACAAGGTGGACTGATGACTTGGTAACGGTTGCGGGAGTCCGATGGATGCGAGACGCACAGGAGCGTTCATTGTGGCGACACTTGGGGAGGCCTATGTCCAGCAGTGGACGTCTTTCAACTGAAATTATGATGATGATGATATCGCTGGTAGAAGCTGGTACTAATTGAATTTAAACTGGTTGCAGTCAAACGCTAGCTCCTTCAATAACTTTATAATACGGAAGGCACAGTTGACGCAGAAGTTGAGCGATGGGCGGCTGCGCTGCGGATCGTAGGTTCGATTCGTGCACGGAACAAATATTTATTTATTTATTATAATAGATACACAGATATATACATATATATATAATAGATACATATATACATACATAATTATTGAAAACTATAGACAGAAATATGAATCACAACAACCTGTCTGCCTGCCCACAACTGTTTAACCTAAAATAATAATGCCCGATTCGTTTACAATAGGTCACAGAAGCAGTGGTGGCCGAGTGGTAACGGCCCCGACTTACGAATTGTAGGTCGCGGGTTCAAGTTCAAACCCAGCCAGGCGCATTACTTTGTGTAATTATTTTATCACCACTGCTCTCAAAACGGTGAAAGAAAACATCGTGAGGAAACCGGCATGTCCTAGAACCAAAAATTCGAAAACATGTGACATCCACCAACCCGCACTGGGCATGCGTGGTGTATTATGGCCTATTCCCTCTCCTAGAGAGGAGGCCTGAGTCCCAACAGTGGGAACATTATAAGGCCGACTATGCTATGCTATGCTAGGTCACAGAAGGGACACCACAGGGTAAAGCTAGTTGTTTAGGTTTGGATAGTTACAGATGTCCATTGGCCAATTTCAGAGCGTATTTTTATAGCTCATCTTTTTAGCGTTCAAATAGAAGTAAAATAGATTTTAGGTTTTTTCAAAATCACAATTCTTCTAGCTTTCTTTAACGCTAAATATACGATGTATTCTAATATTAGATTCGGACCATAAATAGTTTATTGTAATTGTCTCATTTATTCTCAAGAATAGAGGGAATACTTAGGCATTGATCAAACTTACTTAGCCGCTCCATTCGTACACGTTTTACTTTTTTATCACGAACATTATATTCTTAAATAAAACTAGCCGTGTGCCATATGGGATCTCTAATCAGCATTAATTAATGACAAAATTCCATAAAAATTTTCATCCCCTACTAAATCAGCTAGAAAGAATGAATTAATATTTATTTTTGACTCGCTCAGGATAAATAACAATAAAATAAGAAGTAACTAATCTATAAATAAATACTTAACTTAAAAAAAAACTGTATTAAAACATCAAAACAAAAAGACCTGAGGCGAGGCCAAAAGGCTCCTAAAGGAGCAAATGCTGTCATATTTAAACAAAAAAGTTCTGAGGATGAATTTTCAAAAATTCATCTTTTTTGTTTTTTTTTTATTGTTGATAGGCTCGCGTTTGACCACTACCTATCTCAGCTGATGATAAACAATGATATGGTGTACGATAAAGCACGCTTGCCTAGAAGTAACCTATTTGTCTTTTGCTTCTACGAGTATACCCTGCGGTGTAGGCTGCGGTCGCTCAGTGAAACTATTGAAGATTCTTATCTAGCAGTCTATCACACAGTGCAGACACACACACACACAGCACAGTGCACAGTGCACAGCAGACTAAGAGACTAAGTATTATACTTGAAGGATGGAAAAATAAACTCCTAAAATAATAGTAATAAATAAACCTTGTGTTATTTGAGAATTATTATTTTCTATAAAAGCATGATGAGCTCAAGTTACAGATACTCCTGAACTAATTAAAATAATGGTATTTAGTAAAGGAATTTGGAAAGGATTAAAAGGAATAGTTCTAGTTGGGGGTCAGATAGCTCTGCACTGCTGTGCTCTGTGTAGTGCACAGTGCAGTGTATTTATTTACTAACAAATGATATTTAAAATAATAAATATTATCAATATAATGTCCACTTTTGCAAAACAAAAAATAATAATATGGAAGGGCCCACACTCCCTTCGGCCCTACTATGGATGTCTTTAAGAGGATAGTTAAAGAGTACTTCCTTTCATAATTGGCATAATATCAGTATTTATTAGTATGTGTAATATGTTTTTAAATACTCGTATTAGACTTATTTATATAGGTTTATATTCTACACTCGAATGTGTTCTCTCTCCGTCACTCAAATGTTTGCTGGGAGAAAACTCATTACTGAGTAAACTCACTTTTGTACATGAATTATCAAACCACAGTGTACTATGTTAAGTTTTTGTGTACAATAAAGAATTATTTACTATCCAAAAATTCGTCCACGTTTCTGTCAATTTGTAAAGTGCCCAAATGTCTGACAGCAATTGCCACGATGGTTAGCAAATGCTTGGTCAAAACAGCGTTTAGGGATATCCTACATACAAATCTAGACGGACATTAGGACCCTATGGCCAGGCCATGGTCTGGAGCGAGGAGGAGTGGCAGGCGGTCGCCTCCTTCTGCAGCAGCAGAAGCAGTAATGCTAGCAAAGGCGCCCCAGCCGCCGGGATTCCGATCCCGATTTCCGACCGTCCGGTAACCGTCCGGACCGAGCCCAAGCCGTCGAGGGCGCGTAGTGTTCCACGCGCGCCTCAAAGAGATGTCAGCAACCGTAGTGGCCCAGCCGGGTCGAAGCTACTACTACTGAGGCCATGGGTGATGCGAAAGAAACCCCCAGGGCCCTGGAACAATAGCAAAGAAGGAACAGGAGTGGGTTTTTAGTCAGTAAAAGTCTGACACGCTCTCACGCTCCACTCAAGAGCGGAGGATGTCATTAGATTATTTCACAACTAAAAAAAAATGTATTTCAACTCCAAATGACTTGAATACATAATTATCATCGAAGTTATTAGGTATTTCACGACGTTTGTAGTTTTAAATAGACATAATAATATAATAATAATATACCACAACTATCACACAACTCCGTCTAGTCCCAAGCTAAGCAGAGCTAATTTAAATAGACACGAAGACATGCGTTGATTTTGCTGACCATACTAGTCATTAATGTCTATGTTAATATCGACTGATGTCAATACACGCAAAACACGTGTAAGTTAATCCACTTCAAAAATACGATAACTGTAAAAAAAAAAAAAAAACACCAATACGGTATATGACATTCTTATTCAAAATTCTGTAACCACAGACCCTCGTAAATTATAATTTTATAATCATAATATTAAAATTAAGTGTTTACAACAAGTTTGTGGTCAAAATATTTGACCACAAACTTGGACCTCTCCTAGCTAGAATTAATATTCAACTTGAAAAATCTAACAACCGGATGTCGATGAAATGTCTCCTAAGCAGGTACTCTAAAATGCTTGTGATTTGTGGTTACAATCAGATATTAAGGCCAGGTTCTACTCATTTTGAACTTTTTTTAAACCTCTGGTAATCCACAAATATAAAAGAGAACACCAGGAAAAATTATTTAATTAAAAGTAATTATACAAACCAACAGCCGGGTAAAAATCAAAACATGATATAAATTGGTTGGCTCGATAAAAAAAAAATCGCAAATTTGACCCAAATTACGATTTCAAACGTGTGTCTACGAGATTACGCCACGAAAATATTTGTAAGTTAAAAAAATAATAAAGCTTGTTTTTTAAAAGGGCCTCGCAACAACAAAAACCTTGAATAGTTATTGTTTTTTTTTTTCTATAAAAATAAAATCGCTGTTACGGGGCTGCGAAATCGACACAGACCTGGGCGGAGTTCATACTAAATACTCAGTGACTACAACCACCTCTTAACTGTGTAATCAATTTTGGAAATTTCAAGTAGAAAAAAACGCAAACTTTCGACCACTTAAAAATCTAACAAAATGGTACTCCACAATATTGACTATTGTCGATAAAGTGAGTACAATAAACATTTAACGGATGTAAAGACATTTTTTTTCTCTGTTTTTTTTTTTAGTATATTGTTTTTAGGGTCTTCTATATAATACTAGCTGAGCCGGCAAACGTTGTTCTGCCATATAAATAAAAAAAAAAAAAAAAAAATAGATGTTGGCCGATTCTCAGACCTACTCAATATGCTCACAAAATGTCATGAGAATCGGTCGAGCCGTTTCGGAGGAGTTCAAGTTCGAACACCGTGACACGAGAATTTTATATATTAGATTAAAAAAACGGGTAGCGCTAATTCTCATCGTTTCTGCCAAAAGACGTCAACAACTGGACATAGGCCTCATTCAAGCTTCGTTGCATCAACACAAGGACCAGTCCTGTGCGTCCCGTATCCATCAGATTTCGACATTTTCAGTTGAATATTATTTTTTTACGACCCTCACCAGGTCATCGGTCCACCCTGTAAGAGACCTTCCAAAGCTGCATCTTCCCCTACGTAGTCACCACTCCAAAACTTTACGTTGATTAAAGAGATGTATGAAAAGCTGCAATCACCCCAAATATATCTGGCCAAGACGAAGAAAAGGTTGATAAAATTATTTTTATAACTGAGAAAGATTTTCTTCGACATAATGATTCAAATATTCTGAATAAGTAACATGAATGTTTTTTTTTTTTTTAATTAGATATTTTCTCGCTCTAAAAACAAATATGTAAGTTTTTTTTCTATATCTTCATCAACAGCGAAATAATAAAGCTTCAAATCTAATAAGAAAGAGAAGTCCGACATAAACTTTTTCTTTTACTTTTTTGATATTTTGTTTACTAACATAGTTTTAAAAATATCTGTTATTCACAATTTTTGGGCCTGGTTACCATGAATAAACAACATTTATTATAATTATTATAGATTTTGACGTCAAAGTCCATCACGCCCGTACGGCTGCCATAGAAAACGGATTTTAATATTGTTTTCACATTTTTTTATTTTAGTTTATTATTCAATACATTTATACTTTACATTCGTTACAACAAAACACTTGTCTGAAACCTTAAAAGGTTTATGTGACAGAGTGGAGATAGCAAGCTCGCTCACAGCATGTTACATAAAAATAAAAAAGCTTTACACTATAAATCTTAAGATATGATGTCACCAGTGATATAATATTTTTACAGGGTAAATTTAAATTTTTTTCAACACACTTGCTCAGAAAGTGACTCTTATTGCACTGCATTTAGGTATATAATGTCACTCGTTACCAAACTGTGACATTTTGATTACCATTACGCACTAGTGCTATAATGTACTAGTGCCTTACCTTTTTGTTCAACCTCTTTGCTCGCAAAACAAATTTTGATTTCGAATAAAATTCCCATTAAGTTATTACGTTCAATTCAATAGTATATAAATTAGTATCTTACTTATTTCATCCAATTTAAAAGTTAAAATGGACAAATTTAACTTCTACAAACGATTTATTTAATAAAAAACATTTATTATATAAATCGTAAATTCAAATAAAATTTGTTTTTTTTATGGTCTATGGCCGCCATTTTAAGATGCGCGCGGTTTTTGGCGGGATTTTTTTTATTCCAGTAAAGTTCAGTGGCTGTACTAATTAAATTAAATTAAATACTACAAAATCATTAGAAAATGTTACATCCGTATTCTATTGTCACTACGAAAGACATTATCGTAAAAACTTTTCACGCAAGAAAACATAAACGTAAGCCTAGGCAGTATGATCAAAATACCTTAGCCTTCCTCTAGGGGTAAATAAAAAAAAATGATGCACGCGCTTATGGAAACAAATTTTTTACCGCCATGTCACAGAAAAATTTACTAGTTTTATTGTTGTTTTCTTCACAAGTGTATTGAAAAACGTCGTATGACACACGTGAGTAATTAATGATTACCGTTCTTGGCTCTCTTAAGACCCTCGCCACGGCTCGGGTCTAAATACCGCCTCGACGGTAATCACTAACATTACACACTTGTATCATAATGTACTATTATATTTACTGGTGACAATATTTGATTGCACGGTTTTTATTTTTTTTATTATTATTAATGATAGGCTCGCGTTTGACCACCATCTCACCTGATGGTAAGCGATGATGTGGTTGACGATAGAGCACGCTTGCCTAGAAGTAACCTATTCACTCTTGACTTAAAGACCCCTAAGTTATAGCTATCAGGAAACACAGACTCCGGCAAGGAATTCCACTCCTTGGCTGTACGCACAATAAATGTGTTCTCTTCAAATTATCAGGTAATATATATTCCCAAGTTCTCATGCCATACACATTTACATTGTAGGTAGTTTAAATGTTGGCAAGTAATCAAGATCTCGTAATAATTTAATTAGTATTCTTTATTTTTTTGTATATTTATTAATAAACTGGTTAGTTAGCAAATATTTTGTTCATGCATATTCTCTAGATCAAAAAGAAAATGAAATGAAACATTTAGGTATCTTCCTAACCACTTCACTAGCCCACTTGTCAAACACCCACTAGGCACATTTTTTTTTAATCCGTCTCCATTTTGGTAACCCGACATTCTTCTCCATTTCCACACGTCATATAACTTCGTACGACACAAAGGTTCCAATCTCAGCCCCCAATTAACAGCCAGGGATATCGATTGCCCATCTCCTGGGTTCCGCAGACACCTCATAAATATGTAGTTGCAGTACGGAACCCGTATTGTTAACCGGGGAACGATTTATGTGCGTCTTCAGCCTCGATGAGGAATATTAAACGGTTCACACTAAAACAAAGGTCCGGGGGTTCGATCTCTGGGTTGGGTAGTAAAATTTAGGTAGATTTGGTTGAATTTTATTTAAAGGGCAATGGTCTGTATGTCTTCGGGAAATGAGAACCAATGGGAAGGAGGCTTATTGAAGACAGGATTTTTGTTTGGATTTTGGATAATGTAATAAATCTAAATTCAAACCAGGATGTTTGTAGGAACAAACAAATGTACTATATGAAAAAAAATGGGTTATAAAAAATGGCTATAGTTCATTTATTTATCATACCCACCACATTTTTTTTAGCCTATGTTACTCGGGACGATGCAAGGATTCTAACGATACCTCATACCTGTAAATCAGTTCAGTAATTTAGAAGTTATGGTGGAATAAATAAACTCACAAACATCCATACATAAATACATACATACATACATACATACATACATGAACCCTGAAAACATAACACTCCTTTTTTGGGCAGTCGTGTAAAAACAAAAATACGGTAATTTCTGAATGTTTTGGAACCAAAAATTCGAAGACATGTGACATCCAGCAACCCGCAGAGAATCTTCGTGGTGGATTACGTCCTATTCCCTCTCCTAGAGAAGAAGCCTGAGTCCCAGCAGTGAGAACAAATTGGGCCTAGCAGGGTCGAAGCCTACTGGGGCCAAGGGTCTGATTCTGAAAGGAAGACTCGGCCCTGGTATGAAAGGCTACGAAGGAACAGGAGTGGGTTTTTAGTCAGTAAAAGTCTGACACTATCTCCCGCCCCGCCGAAGGGCGGGGGAAGTCATAAGATGATTTTCCCACCGAAAAAAAAACCAAACAGCCTGTATTTAAACAGTTAAGAGAAAGCATTGCAAATGCATATTATATAAAGTATTGTCCACAAAAAACTTCATTACATTACATCTTTACTTATTTCATCTCTTATGACGTAAATACTTAAGTCCCAAGCACAGATGACCCGCGAGCTTACAGAAGATAGTATGAGGAAAATACGTCAGAACAGGACATTTTACGCGTCTTACATACATATTAAATGTATTCTTACGTAGAACAGAGAAACTCGACCACAACATCGGTAATTGTTGACGGTTGCTCAAGGAAAAATAACACTTCCAAAAGATTGTTTGGCAAAAAGAAACTCTTTGGTTCAACTATAAAAATAAAACAATTGTATAATGTGTACCTTACTAGAAAATGAAGATAACAGTGACTTTGGATGCTAATAAGTGTGCTCACAAATATACATATGTACATGAGTACAAATAAAATGGTTAACGTAACGCATCATTCACCAAGAATTGAAGACCACGCAAACGTTGAATAGATTCTGTGATAGAAATATGAACAGAGGTGAATACTGAGATGATATTGACATAAGTGGAAGGAATAAACATTTTGCTAATCAGACAAAATAAATTATTTAGAGGCGAGGAACCTTTGAATCTAGAGGTGACAATTACCAATTATCCACCTATTTGTTTTAAGTTCTTATTGTCCATCCTAAAGTTGTCTGGTAGATATCGATGGCAGTGATAAGACCACCATGGTTTCCATATATTTAAGTTGGTGTGAAAGTTTTGTTACTATTTTGGTGTATATTTTGGTCTATTTAGTCTACTCTTTAATAATAAGGATACTACAGGATATCTTTCTAACTAACCGATTACTTAACAAATCAATAACGTTATTTTTAGTTTCACAAAACTAGATTACATAGTAACAACAAGTCGATTACATAGTAACAACAAGTCTTATAAAACACTTAACTCCTATAAATAACAGAACAACGATATCAATAAAAATTTACCTGTTACCAGCCACCATATCTTCCCTATTCATGCAGGAAATTGTTAAAAGGATGTGAAGTCACATATATGCCATTAAATGGCCAATTACGTCACCATGACTATAGAGGAAAACCTATATGCTCTATAGATAGCTTCTATAAAAAAACAGATAATTTTGATAGCAGGAAAAAATTTTGATGATGACGAATCAAAGACTACGCGAGGTCAAAATTCTGCGAAGATTTTTGACATGCCAGATGTAATTTGAAATGTTGATGATAAAATTGTTCAAGCAGTTTTAATTGCTATTTGTCTTAATTATGAGCAGTTGTCTAACTGCCAGCTACTGTGTCGAGATATTTCACCAATTTTTGCTGTTTACTATTTCCACCGCCATTGCTGTGTTCTGTTATGGAGAGTCGGAATTAGCTCTTCCTCCCCTTTCTAAATACGTTATTCTGATGTATAAGCTATGTTACTGTAAAGTTTCAACAAAATCTGTTCAGAACATTTTGCCGAAAGAGTTGGCCCTGTGCTGTGAGTGACTATTTCTACTGCCAAGCACTATACTGTGTTCCATTATGGAGCTTCTCTACAAATTAGTGGTTCCCCCCAATACAATTTCATCATCATCATCATTTCAGCCGAAAGACGTCCACTGTGCGTCTCGCATCCATCAGATTCCCGCGACCCTCACCAGGTCATCGGCCCACCTTGTGGGAGGCCTTCCAACGCTGCGTCTTCCGGTATCTTTCGTCCCCATCGACCAATGTGCCCTGCACACTGCCACTTAAGTTCAGCGATTCTTTGGGCTATGTCTGTAACCTTAGAATACAATTTACTATCTTATTCATCTATGCTGTTTTGTTTTTGTTGCTGTTTTATTTATATAAGCCGTTACTGGAAAGTTTCGTTAAAATCTGTTCAGTAGTTTTTGTGTGAATTACACCCCTTACCTTTCTTTCAAAAATATACATCCAACCATATATCCATCCTCACAAACTTTCACATTTTGTAGTATTATTATATGTACATACTATAGGATAAGATTAGTCGAATTCTTCGCAAGGATTGTTTCTGGTAAGGCTACTAACGTACAATCAACGGTCAACAGTGCAGTTGTACTCTTTCAATTCTAAAGTTAATTATGGATTTAATCTGTAAAATAAGATCTAATGTATCGAATAAATTAGTTGTGGAACATTGACCCTCTTCTACAAAAAAAAAATTGATATTTTAACATTAGTGACCCTGACTGTATCTGTGAACTCTAGTATTGCAAAATGATGCCTATAAGGTACAGATACTCACCGCAGCCTGCAGACATCATTTCTGCAATACCAAGACACTGTTGTAACACCACAATATTAAAAAAAATGTTCAAATATTTGCCTTATAGAGTCAGTCTTCAGTGATGCAACTAGAAAGTTATGCTGATTTCGTAGACTCACTTCTTCGAATTTTCTTTCTGTGGTCGCTAAACTAGCCTTGACCTAGCTTACATCACAAGATTACATCGCAATTTGTACCATCTCGAGATGTGTCATCAAATCTGTCGAACAAATCGCAATATATTTCAAACCAGCTTCAGCCAGCGGCCTACCCCCGCGCGAAAGTTGAAAATATATGCCTATAATCACTCAGTGTTAAAGTAGCATTCTACTGTTGAAATAATTTTGAAAATCGGTCCAGTAGTTTATGAGTATATTCATTACAAACAACAATAGAAATCTTTCCTCTTTAATATTAGCATGGATCTAAAAGTATAGATTTACGAATAATATGCGCTGAATGCTAAAACCTTGAGACCGGTCGATGCGGTGACAACGCTTGGGGGAGGCCTGTGTGCAACAGTGGACGTCTCCCGCTTGAAATAATCATGATTGATGTTGATGATGATGAACTTAATAAGTCATAATAGTTGATTAGCTCTCTTTTAACGAGATATAGGAAATATGAAGGTATAAAGTTCAGTAAGTCAGGATGCGCTGTTGGAAAAATTTGTAGCTCGATGAAGCAGTTTTGATGTTTATTCGTATATATATTGTGACCCAATTAATATGCATATTTGCTTATCATTTGAATCCTGAGACTAACGAAACCATTGAACACAGTTTACGGAATTCAAGGCAAGTTTTCTTGAAGAAGATTTATCATGATTGAACGCGCAGAGATCGGCCATCTTATTCTTTCTCTGGCATCCTTCCAGAGTTACTATCATAAATTGTCTCTAATTTTAGATGCAGATCTGCAAAATTTAAATCCTCCATATTAATGACAAGATATCCGTCGTATCTATTTAAGTCAGACGTGTTTGTCATACATAAACCTACAGTACAGCGTAAGCACTGTCGACTAAATACAAATGGCTATTTTCCCCAATTTTCCTGGATATTTTCCCAATAGTTGGAACACACACATGTACAAGTATCCTCGTGTGTGTTCCAATGAGGGGGTGTTTGGGGGTGTTAGGGGGCGTCGGGTGGGGGTGTACGAACACTGTTAAACTAATTATTGTGAGCGGCCGTAGGGGGAGCTACTAAGATTTTTCTACAGCGAACGAAGATACGGTTGTGTGTGTTCAGTATATAGATGTATGTATTCGAGATTAATATTTTGCAATAAAGCCCTGGTGATGGTAGTTTATTGATTAACTCATAGTTGAAATGGACATTGGTTTCCTTGTTGAAAAATTAATGAATCTCCAGAAAATGTAGAAATAAGATCTATAGACATATATCTCGTGGCCAAATCTTAGAATTGACACTTCATAAAATGGCCAACTGAAACTCGCCAGATCGTTTTAACGTTAACATTTAATGATATGTCATCCTCATTTGGCCATATCATTGATGTAGGATTTCTATGACAATAAAAGGTCTAAAGAAAGTAGGCCAAACGAGATGGTATGGCCAGATTTACTTGGCCATATCATGAAGTGATCTATTTCTATGATCTGGCCAATATACGTAGATCTTTTGCGACGTGGCAGCATATCATAGAGCCTGCTTCTGTACTGCTTGATCTATGCTTAAAAGCTCCTACACAAAACTGCAATGCGATGCGATACGATGCCGCAGAATCTTGCGATGCGAATTGCTGCGATGCGATTTTGTGCGGCAAAGCAATCAATGTGAATCTATTCGCAAGTTCTTGCGATGCGTCATACGTGCTCGCAGATTTTATATTTGGACCCTAAGTAATTTTTCAGATTTTCTAAAGGATATAAGATAGATTAAAAAGTGGGCTAACGAATATTAAAACAGATCCTATATACAGGGCTGTATGTGATGTTTTTAATCACACTGACATATTATCTTTTATCTACACAGTTATTAGTAAGTTTGGAGCCTACCTCTGATATGTTTTAGATTGCTAGATTAACTAGGATGCCTAATATATGCTAATATGTTGTTGGCATAAATAATGTGTATCTAATATGAGTGCATGTGAAGAATAACAGAGAGTGTTTCGTATATAGAGGCATGCCTAAATTGTCACCGGGACGCCGGCACCCGGACTTCCAGCCACCCTGACTGCTATGCTATATATGAGTGGCTAAGATAGGTGTGAAATCATCGAATGACTTCTCTCGCTCTAAGCCAGAGCGAGAGGGCGTGTCGGACTTCTACTGACTCAAACCACACCTATATTCCTTCCTTGCCCATGCATCCCAGGACCATGGCCCCAGTAGGCTTCGGCCCTACTGGGCTCCTACGGTTTTGCTGACATCTCTTTGAGGCGCGCGTGGAATACTACACGCCGTCGACGACTTGGGCTCGGTCCGGACGGTTACCGGATGGTCGGACGGCTAGCTACCTATTGCTCGCCGTCCGCAAGCCCACGGCAATGGTGACTACGCCTACGGTGGCCATCGGTATCTTATACCTATACTAACGTACCTATACTATACTATAGTCAAATAAAAAGTTACCTTACCGTTATGCTGCTTTGAAGACTTCTCAAATAAAGAAGTAAACAATACCTTTGTGCTCTTCTATATGTATTTGTTCTTTTCATTTTTAAGTGTTTGTGTGAACATAAATAAAGCAGAATTTGATCGCTAGTCAACACGCATTCTTTTTTATTCTCTTTGGCTTTGCATACAGAGCGCAGTCACTTTGTTTTCCATTGGAATGCGAATGTAACATATTCTAATGTTGTTGCAGCAGTGGACAGCAAATGTATCGAGTCAGCCTTCTCGTCAAGCTTCAATGAGGTAGTCAATAGCATAGCATAGTCGGCCTTATAATGTTCCCATTGTTGGGACTCAGGCCTCCTCTCTAGGAGAGGGAATGGGCCGTAATCCTCCACGCGGACCCGCGGGCGCGGTTTGGTGGATGTCACATGTCTTCGAATTTTTGGTTCTAGGACATGCCGGTTTCGTCACGATGTTTTCCTTCACCGTTTTGAGAGCAGCCCAGCCCTAGCCAAGTTGCGAACGATAAACGTGAACGCTTAGTAATCTCCAATAGATTTTCAACTTTATACCTAAGAGCATAAAGTTGAAAATCTATTAAAGACTACTGAGCGTCAGCGACCGGAACGAACGAAAACACTATGTAATCTTCAATAGATTTTCAACTTTATATCCAATAACATAAAGTTGAAAATATATTAAAGACTACTGAGAGTTTACGTTTATCGTTTGTGACTTGGCTAGGGGGGCAGGTAGTCAATACTCCAATCAAAGTCACATCTCAGCTGTTTCAATGATTGACACTTAACACACCTACACCAATTTTTCGTCACAATAATCCACTAGAAATCCATTTTCGTATAAGTAAAGTATAATTGTGTATTACGATGTCCCCTCACATCGCTCTGGGTTTATCCAGTCCTCCTTCTTTGTCCAGGTGATCTCTCTTTGAAATGCGCTCCCGTTGAACATCAGCCCTCCTAGCCAAGTTACAATCGTAGATATCGTTCGGCGCGAACGCCTCGAGTAGGCCACGCCTCCGATTTCTTTGTTCTGACGTCATCTCAACGCTCAGTCACGTGGTCAGAACAAAGGATTCGGAGGCGTGGCCTACTCGAGGCGTTCGTGCCGAACGAAACGATTGTAACTTGGCTAGGGGGGGACGGAATCCACCCGGTTCACCTTTAAGGTAATGGCACGTGATCACATTCACAAGAAGTTGGTAGAATCATCACAGCATTATTTAGTTATATAAGTATTATTTATTATTGTATTAGTTTTCTATTTGCTTTTTTGCCATTAAGTTTCACCTCCCATGTTATATTTTTGCACCACCCTTAGATCGACTGGCAAAAAGCTTAAGGCATTAAGTAGTACCTATTGACATTTTATATAATCTAATGATAATGGTTTATTATTTGTAATTGTAATGACATAATATATAGTCTAAAGATAATAATTTATATTTTTCCTTTAATACATACATATTAATTAAATTAAATTGATGATTTAACATTTAATAATAGTGATTTATAAATTGATCAAAAACATTTTTACGTGTAATAACAATAATATAAATAATTTTAAATGTTTGTATGCCGAATGGTAAAATGTGGCTGAGCTGTAATGTAATCTTAAGAACTATGTATAATACCCATATTTGCAAAATAAAATTCTATTCTATTCTATTCTATTCTAAGTCGCGCCTATGTAGAGTGAAAATGAAATTCACTCGAAATAATCTCACCAAAAATCGTCTTCTTATTCGTTCGAAATGAGACCTCAGACCAACAAGTTAAGGCACACCACAGTTTTCCACTCCACACCTAAACTAATTCACATACCTACAAGTAATTTCACCGAAAAAATTACCATACAAAAGTATAATTTCAATTAAATTAAAATTAGCTGAAATAGTTAGTGGCAGTAATCGGAGCCTAGATGTGAGGTTCCATGTTTAGTGGTCGATATGACGCCGATCAACCGCACGCGACGACTGAAACTAACCTTAGGGTGCTTTTCCACGGAACATGTTCGAAGACACCAAGCGGAAAGCTAAGTTATTATATACTATATTTTTTAGGGTGGTAAATTATCAACTAGCTTCTCCCACTCTTTTTAGGGTTCCGTACCTCAAAAGGAAAAACGGAACCCATATAGGATCACTTTGTTGTCCGTCTGTCTGTCTATGTCTGTCAAGACCCTTTATCTCAGGAACGCGTGTAGGTATCGAGTTAAAATTAAAACCATATACTTAAATCTGCGGTCCCTTGAAGCTGTAAAAAAATCAAACTTCTGAGTTAACGAAAAAAAAAGATACGGCCGTTTATGTTACAAAAAACGTATATTTCGACACTCTCAAGGGAATCAAAATTCATAGGGTACTTCCCGTTGACCCAGAATCCTGATATTTGTCATAAAGAAAGATCTTATAGCACAGATATAGGAATAAATCTAAAAACAGTAAATTTGTTGTTAAATCACAAAAAATAAATTTTGATTCGGAAAAATCTTCGAGACTATTTGGGAATTGAACTATTTACATACATACATAGGTAAGTTTGTACGGAACCCTCAGTACGCGAGTCCGATTCGCACTAGCCCAGTTTTTTTTTATAAACTGGGCTATCATCCAATCTGCCGCTTTAGGGTACGTGGAGCTCCCAGCTAAAACTTTACCTGTGTCCTTCAGATGCCCTTTGCGATCTAGGACCTCGAGTTTTATTTTCAAAAAATCGCCGCGGCCCAAGCGTGCACCATTCCTGCTGGGCCCTTACGGTTTGCTGACATCTCTTTGAGGAGCGCATGGAATACTACGCACTCGGTTACTTGAGCTCGGTCCGGGCAATTACAGGATGGCGAACTACCCATTGCTCGTTGTCCGTAAGCCCGCGCCTACCGTAGCTGGTAGTCGGGGTCGAGGTCGCGGCAGCTGGGGCATGAGGATGTCCGTACCCTCAGTCGTTGTCTCGTTAGACAGTCGGTGTCGACATGTTACCATGAGATCTCGCCGGAACTCTGGTTTTCATATTAGATATACAGAAAATCACTCGGTTTTCGCAGTCATTATACATATATACGAGTATCGCCACGCACTTTAGCATACCACAAGTGGAAAGGCAGCCTTACTTCAAAATACCAGAGGTTTTGATTAAATTATGTATTCTTTTATAGTTTATATTACTTCTAGGTTCTTTTTATTATGGATTTTACCCGTACAGCAATGATTGGTGGAGTTTATTAAACTGCAAGAAATGTGTAAAAGTCAGTTTGAGAATGGCACCGATGCGTTGTTTGACAAGCTGTTGATAGTGTGATGAATATGATATGTAGCATAGAAGATTTTCCATATGTCTTACATATAGAAAATCTAGAAGATAAATGTGATGGTTATTATATGAATCTTCTATTTCTATCTATATATAAAAGGAGAAACTGACTGACTGACATATCAACGCACAGCTGCAACTACTGGGACCAAAGAGCCTGAAAGGGTCTAGCAGGATAAGGTAGGGTCAACGACCCCTAAGAGGTTCCAAAACAAATTATGGTAATTACATCAGTGACATGTATTATTATTGTTGGCGTGAATTTAGCCACAGTATAGATAAGATATGGAACAGTACGGAAACTACCTACAAATGTTCGAAACGGCTCACTCACACAAACATGCGCATCGACGAGACTCCTAAGCGTTTCTCGCGGTCCTGTCAGTAGCGAATGCCGCTTAGGAGTCTCGTCGATGCGTATGTTTGTGTGAGTGAGCCGTTTCGAACATTTGTAGGTAGTTTCCGTACTGTTCCATATCTTATCTATACTGTGATTTAGCCTTCCATCTCACTTCTTTACGGAGATAATTGACTAAATAGACACTAGAGCAGGTATTTTTCAAAATGTTTTTTTTTTCAAAAACTATTGTAACTACACTAATAAAAACAAAACAGCTTGTTAGAGGAAACATTGCTCTGCATTATGTATTTTTTTGTAGATTTTTTGAACTTTATTTACTATTAAAAAAAAGTTTTTTATTTATATTTTATTAATATTATCTAGTTTACAAAGAGGTACCCATCACAGAAAAAATATATAATACAGCTCACTACGTCCTCTTAGGAGCCATTGACCCCACCTTATCCTGCTAGACCCCTTTGCACGAGGCTTCCTTTTATGACGTAGGCGAGCACTAACGAGAGGGAGTTTTTAAAAATTCAACCACATTGATAGTTACAAATATTTTTTACCAAACATGGGAGACTCCATTTAATTTTCCTCTAACAGTAAATTCAAGATTTCCCCGTTTAAAATGATGGGGAAAACTCTGAACAAGACCTTATCGGCGCGTGAGTCTTCTCATACCTAATATGCGCGGGCGCATGGTCGCAGATAAAATGGCAACGTCACTTATGACCTATGGCAGTTGAATCACGCCTTCGCCTATTACGTGCGTTGTGTCATCAATTAATTAATTCTGTTTAAGGTTCCGTACCTCAAAAGGAAAAAACGGAACCCTTATAGGATCACTTTTTTGTCCGTCTGTCTGTCAAGACCCTTTATCTCAAGAACGCGTGGAGGTAAATTAAAACCATATTAGAGACTTAAGTCTGTGGTCCCTTGAAGCTGTGAAAAAAATCAAACTTCTGAGTTAAAGGAAAAAAAAAGATACGGCTGTTTATGTCGCAAAAAACGTACATTTCAACACTCTCAAAGGAATCAAAATTCATAGGGTACTTCCCGTTGACCCAGAATCCTGAAATTAGACATAAAGCAAGGTCATAGAGTATAGATATAGGAATCAATCTGAAAACTGTAAATTTGTAGTTACGTCACAAAAAAAAACTTTTTTTGCGATTTGAAAAAATCTTCGTTACTGTTTTCATAGGTAAGTTTGTACGGTACCCTCAGTTCGTGAGTCCGGCTCGCACTTGCCCAGTTTTTTAGTTACTGGTACGGCTAAATGCGTGTTTCAAACGTAAAGACGTTGATCCCGGTTGTCATTCGTAGATCTTTGACAGTTGTTACAGGTAGTCAGCTGCCAGAAACTCTGACCAGCAGTCTATCCAAGGAGTATCGTGTTGCCCAGTAACAGGCAGCAGTGGTGGCCGAGTGGTAACGGCCCCGACTTACGAATTGTAGGTCGCGGGTTCGAACCCAGCCAGGCGCATTACTTTGTGTAATTTATTTCATCACCACTGCTCTCAAAACGGTGAAGGAAAACATCGTGAGGAAACCGGCATGTCCTAGAACCAAAAATTCGAAGACATGTGACATTCACCAATCCGCACTGGGCCCGCGTGGTGGATTACGGCCCATTCCCTCTCCTGGAGAGAGGAGGCCTGAGTCCCAACAGTGGGAACATTAAAAGGCTGATTATGCTATGCAGTAACAGGGTTGTAGAGGTCTGATAGGTAGTCGCTCCATGTATAACGAGGATATTCAGCCGCATCCTGTTGGTTAGGCTGGAAGCTGATGGTAACCCCAAGCTAGTTGCAGGAGCTAGGGAGATGATGACTGTCTCGTCTACCTACCATTATGCAATGTATTAGGTTAGGTTTTTACACAACGTTGTCGCTAGCATTGTGGTACAAATTTCAGGGAGAATCCAGGCTTTGTATCGCAGAGACAATAACGATCTAATTATTGCATTTATTACTAAAACAATGGTTATTTATTTAAGTTAAAAATAAACTTTGTCACTTAATTAGTGAAACGTCTCTATTTGTGTTTTTTCAGGGTTCCGTAACCAAAGGGTAAAAACGGGACCCTGTTGCTAAGACTGTCCGTCTGTCTGTCACCAGCCTGTATCTCATGAACCGTGATAGCTAGACAGTTAAAATTTAGTCGACAGAGATATGGAGGAGTTCTTCGACGATACTTTTAGATTGTTATTAGTTAGTTCTAATTAGCTAAGTCCACAAAGCGGTCCAAAGATCTGGTGAGGGTCGTGGAAAACCGATAGATGCGAGACGCACAGGACTGTTTTTCGTGGCCCAATCAAATCAACATACGCTCTAAATATGTCCAACATAGGCTTCTTCCCCCAAGTGTCGCCAGTGGACGTTTTTCGGCTGAAATGATGATGATGAATTTATTAAGGATTTTTATTTTAGTGTATATGTTGCAGTCAAAACTCTTAACCAGTCAAAAGTACTTTTGACTGACGCTCTTCGTCAAAAGTAGTTTTAACTGCAATAAAGCATCAGTCAAAAGCACTATTAACTCTACTGTTTACTGTACTGTAATGGTGTTTTCTTTTCATCAAATTTCACGTCTTCCACATCCATTGCAAACTTTTCAAATTTTTATTTTATCATCACATTGAAATGACTATCTTCTATCGCTAAAATTCTTTGCAAAAAGCGTTCTTTCTTTTCGTAGTCACTCATTGTCTAATATCAGCACGTTCTCCACTAATAATGAGTAATATAAAAGTTTTTAAGTGCGTTTGTGTTTTTTTTTTTATCGACAACCTTAACTTTTTAAGAGTTTTGACTTATACGACCAGTCAAAACCACTTTTGACAGAATCACTTAGTCAAAAGTACTTTTAACCAGCTCCATTGGGCAAAAGTACTTTTAACTGTTATTTTAGTCAAAAGTATTATTGACTAAAGCATACGGTCAAAAGTACTTTTGACTGATTTTTCTAGTCAATAGTACTTTTGACTGGTTAAGAGTTTTGACTGCAACATATATATAACTATAGTAAACTAGTAGTAGTGTCCGAGGTACAAAATTATTTTAAAAATAAAAAGGGAGGTTATTACTGACTAATTTCCTTAAACCTCTTCCTGTACTGTCAGAAAACGTAATTGGCTGATAAGCCTTGCTAATATGAGAGGGAAAACTACAATTTACTAAATTTTGAGTTAATTCTTGCTCAATATTAACTACAATTTACTAAATGTTGAGTTAATTCTTGCTCAATATGACGTACCTGGCTAGGAATACAGTCCTGAGCACTGATAGCCTAGATTGTGTCCTCCATGACAAGCTGGAGGCCATTCATGTTGGCTTCTTTTTTTAGAATTAACGATAATCATAATACTGTATTGTGTAATTCATAATTATTTATTTGCTAATATGGGTACTTACATATAGTTGTTAAAAATATAGCACAGCCCCACCATATTACACCTTGAGGCATGCAATCACAGGCCTTAACCGAATTTATTTCGTTAATTTTACCATGATAAATAACAATGAATCATATCTACTAAATGAAGTTCAATTCTTTCAGTGACATTATTATTATAATGTCACTGAAAGAATTGAAGTTTAAATAATAATGTCAAAATACATTTGCGAATAAATGTCAAAGTAAGAATAACGTATAATAATTCAAATTTGTGCATTATTTGGTAAATTCACCATGAAAATAATAATAAAGCATGGAGCGAATAATAATGTCACTAGATTAATTAAAATTTAAAATGTCATGTATTAAATGAAAATGACAAGATATCAAAGAAAAGGGAATTAGTGATAGCATGACTGGTGTCAGGACAGAATCGAAGAAAAAAACGTGTTGCGCCGACCCCAAATAACACGAGACAATGCAGGAAGATAATGATGAGTAATAATCAAATATAATTATGTTATTTTAAGTTCCAAACCCCACACGATAAACTCTCCAAGTTCCCCTTTCTAATATAAATAAATCGACTTTCCTCATCCGGGGATTTCTAAACGATCATCGAAACCATAATGAATTTTAAGTGCGTGTTTTGAAAACATAGTTATTACTTGTACTTGTGTTTACGTTATCTACAATACTTCTGACCTTTTGATAATGTGGGATTCCTGTCTGCTTTAATTATATACAGTTATTATAACAACAAACAGTTGTATTTCTAAAATTAGTATTTATCTTTTATCTACATATATATAAGGAGAAACTGACTGACTGACATAACAATGCGCAGCCTATATAGGGCCTAGGAGCGTAAAATTTTGCACATGGTTTCCTTTTATGACGTACGCGAGCACTAAGAAAGGATTTTTCAAAATTCTAAGGGGAGAAACAGGGGTCCAAAGTTTGTATGGAGAAACCTATCTTCACGCAGGTGAAACCGCTGGCAGAAACTACTATTCAGCATAATAGGATTATCAATTTAATGTTCCCACTACTGGGAATCTCTTTAGGACAGCGAATGGGCTGTAATCCACCACACACACCCAGTGCAGATTGGTGGATGTCACATGTCTTCGAATTTTGGTTCTAGGTGAAGGAAAACATCGTAAGGAAACTGGCATGTCAGTACCCTCTCGATGTTTTCCTTCACCGTTTTGAGAGCAGTAGTGATAAAATAAATTACCTACACAAAGTAATGGTTGGGTTTGAACCCAAGATCTACAACTCGTAAGTCGGGGCAATTACCACTGGGCACCACTACTCTTATTACTTAAGTCATCATCATTATCATTTCAGCCGAAAGACGTCCACTGTTGGACATAGGCCTCCCCCAAGTGTCGCCACAATGACCGGTCCTGTGCGTCTTGCATCCATCGGATTCCCGCGACCCTCACCAGGTCATTACATAAGTAAAAAAATATTATTTCTTTAAGTGTAAATCATAATATTTAAGATTTATAATTAAAGGAATAATATTTAAGAAAAACTTATTTATTTTATTTATATATATTTTTTTTTAGTAAGTAAACCCTATTTACATGTTGTTTCATTGTTGCCCTATTTACATTTTGAAGTTTTCGATTTAATGAAAGAAGGGTCCATTGTCTCGTACGGAGGTTATTTTTAAACCAATTTAAATTATGTTTTAACTTACAAAATTAAACTTAATTGACGGCAAGTTAATAACGCTCATCCAACATGGCTGCAAACAATGCTTTCCCACGGGTTATAAAGCCGAGTTTTTAAGCCATGATTCATTCACATGTACTTAACCCCACGTCACATTGATTAACACTTTACACTGCACCATTCTCTCACTAACTTCACACACTTAAGAGGGCCCTTCTCGGTCCGTCCATCGTCAACGTGAGCATGGTTTAGCACGGCACGGTTTGTGCAGTGATTTAGCGATTGACTGCTATGCTACGTAACGCGGATTCGATTCCCGCACGGAACAGATATTTGTATGTCCTATAGATTGTCTGTCTGTTTTGGGTCTGGGTGTCTCGTGTATGTGAGTTAAAATATTTGTGAACGCACCTGTAATGATTCCTAGTGTTACCTTAATTTGCTACTAAAAAAAACTTAACGCTTAGTAAATAAAAACTTTACATACATAAGAGTACCCTTCCCGATCAGTCTATCGTCATCGTGAGCATGGTTTAAAGCTTGTTGTTTTCATCCAACGCAATTTTTTAGAAAGAGACAACGCGGCGAAAAAATATCGATATCGCCTGAACGCTCGGTTGGCATTCGGTAATTTCCGTCACTCACTCGAATATTTCACAAAAACTGTTCCAGGAAATACGTGTTTTTTTTTTAATCTTCAAAATTTTTCGGTTATTCTGATTCTCGATTGAATATGCAAGGTTTCCATAAATATATTATCTTTGCTTTTTTAAATTTATGAGTACTTTATAAAGGGTTACGTAATGTTTTTGCAAAATAGCAGGTTTGCAGAGGTTTTTATTGGATTAGTTGTATTTATGTTTTAAATTCTATAGAAACCTAGATAGTATCTACAACATATCTGTGTTTTCAAAATATCTAGAGAAAGATGTTTAATAACGTTATAATAATAATAATATTCCTTAAATATCACACAACGCCATCTAGTCCCAAACTAAGCAGAGCTTGTGCTATGAGTACTAGATAACTGATAAACATACATATATATTTCTAAATACATACATAATATAGATAAATTAAACCCAGACACGGAACAAATGATTGTGCTCGTAACACAAACATTTGTCCTGGGTGGAAATCGAACCCACAACCTCCGGCTTAGCAGTCAGGGCCACTAACCACTAGACCAACAGGCCAATCTAAATCAGTTATAATCACGTAAAAGCAGTTGTATGGAAATAGTATCACGGGTTGGGCGCCCTTAAACATAAACTCTAATAAAACCACGCAAGTGAGCGATCTATTTTCAAATACCTACATTTGTATCATTTACAAAATAGCCTAATATAAAAATGCCTACCTCTATCTGTCTAGGAACCTACCTAGCCTACAATGATCCCAGCCCAACGCCCCCCCCCCTCCCCCTATGACGTCACGCTCCCCCACTGCCCAATTTCCTGGCTCGCCTAGTGTCAGTTACAATAAACTAGAATTGCACTTTTATAGCTTATAACGTTTCGAGTGATAACCGAGCCCTGTTTACTTAATTTTTATTGCGAATCATCATTGGATGTGTCAAATTGTGGAATTGGGTGTGTCAAAATTACATATTTTTATGTGTCCACGGGAGCGTATGACCGATATAAATAAAAAAACCTGGCCAAATGCGAGTTTAACTCGAGCAAAACTACACGTCTCTTACATGGAGAGACACCCTTCAACTTTTTACTTTATTTTAATGTAATTATTTGTCGTTGTAGCGGTAATAGTCGAAATACACATACCTACTGTGAAAATTTCAACTCTCTACCCCTTACTATTTATGAGATACAGCTCGCAGACGGACGGACAGAAGGACGGATGCGAAGGCTTAGTAATCCCGTTGGCGCTTCAGATACAGAACCCTAATAAAGTAGTACAAACCTACCGCAAACATTATTATAATTTATATTTAAATAAATAAACAGGTTACTTTAAACATCGTTATATCGTCTAAGTATCTTCCTCAATTAAGTAACCACAACAAAGTAGAATTATTTATTGTCACCCAAAGGGTAATAGAAAGGGCTATGCTCGAACTTTCCTTGCGTGATCGGATCAAGAATGAAGATATCCTCAGGCGCAGGAGAACCAAGGTTACCAACATAGCGTGGCAATGGGCAGGGCACATTACTCGCAAAACAGATGGCCGTTGGGACCGAATGGTTCTAGAGTGGCGACCTCGTACCGGAAGACGCAGCTTTGGAAGGCCGCCTTTCGGCTGAAATGATGATGGTGATGATGATGAAGTAGAATTATTTACAACTAGCCATCCCCTGCGGTTTCACCCGTGTCTTACCTGATTACTGCTTAGCCCTTGTGGGTTGTAGTGTGATGTTATATAGCCTATAAGCTTAGCCAAAAAATGGGCTATCTGCCATTAAAATATTTTTTAATTCGAACCAGTAGTTCCTGAGATAAGCGCGTTCAAACAAACAAACAAACTCCTCAGCTTTATAATATTATATATAAGGTACAGATTACTAATAATTACTATAGTTGTAATGTATTCTAGATATTCTTATTAGTTCTATGATAGAGGAGCTAATATGCCCTAACTCTTTCTAACGCTGTTGTTCTCAAACTGTTTTTTTTTAAAGGTTGGACTATAATACTATCTTTTGCCCGCGGCTTCGTCCGCATACATAAAATATTGCACTGTAACTCTGTAATAGTTAATTCTAGCTGTGGAAGGGGCCTGGTGACCTGTAACACAGGTTTTTTCCGAAAACGTTTAACAGGCACCAGTCTCTCACAAAGGTGGAATACGGCCTGAGACATGGTCTTGTCAAAATTAACTTTAAATCAGCTTTGTGAAGAGAGAATAAATGGCAATTATTATTTTTATTATAGCCTATGTCACTCAGGAATCAAGCAGCTTTCTATCGGTGAAAAAAAATTAGCAATCGGACCAGTACTTTCAGAGATTACCTCGTACAAACAAAAAAAAACCTCTTTATAATATTAGTGTAAATAGGCATATTATATCTTGCAGTCAGAAATTATATATAACCCTCAAAAAAAAAAATTACAAATTGTTGCTAACTAGCCTACTTAAGATATCATTATAAATACCTAATTTACTAATATTTTTGAAGAAAAAACACTGATTGCTAATTAATCCTCTATAGGAGTCGATCGTTGGCTAATTAATTTAGAACCGCAGTAAAAATTTCTCAAAAATGTTGTAAATCACTGGGAATTTCTGTACTCATTAAGGGGTGACCAGACGGTTGCAAACTAGCGTTCCAACCAAGGTGACCTTGGTTTATGTGTTTGGTTTGTGTTGCGGCTACATGGATGTAAACCACGCGCCAACACGATCGGTGGTTGGGAAAACGCACCCAACCAAGGGTCTTGAAGGTCATGGATTACAACTGCTGTCTACACGGATTGAAACTAGCGAGGTGACCTTGGTTGGGACGTTGGTTTGCAACCATCTGGTCACCCCTTTACTTAATGACACAAATAACCATTATCGGACAGTAGTATGTTCTTAATACTAACTAATGAGTACAAGAGTTAACCAATAAGTACACGAATTAACTAAATAGTACATAAATTAACTAATGCGAGCATAAAACCTGGCATCTACATATATCTGTTCATGTCAAATCTCAGCTCATTTATTATTAAAAAAAACCGGATTTTAGGTAGGAATTGTATTAAAATGAGCAATATTATATTCTTCATTTTTTTTTAACGGTAAACAGTCACGATTTGACACAACCTAACGACCAATCAGAACATTATACCTTCCTTTAAATTTTGAATTGAGTAGTAACACTACCAAAATTAACAATATTTAATTGATTTTTTTTTTAAATAATAATAGACCTTTATTATTCCAAAACATACACAAATGTTACATTGTCGGAGGATAGCTAAGTGAGCCAGAGCAAATAGACCCTGACTTCTAAACTAGGACTAACCTGTTTCTTAGAAGTCAGTGTACCTTCGAAATTATGTGCGCATAAGACTATACAATTATAACCTGGATAGGACACAGTAATGCAAAACACTATATAAATAAAAAGTAAATATTATTGAATCCGGAAATACCGGAATTATTTTTCGGAAAAATGGCTTATCCATGTTATTCTATCTGTGTGCATTTATGACACAGGTACCAAAAATCAATCTACCTATTCCGATCACTGCTCATTACCAATTCGACGTCATTTTAATTTCAACCATTTTTGTGTCCATATTCCTAGTATGACAATGGTTGTTGTTGGTAGCGGACTAGAAAACTATATTTTATTCAATATTTCAATTATTAAGACCAGCACTATCCCCGTATTCCTAAAATCCAATCGGAAAATACAACATAAAAAATTAAAATATCCTCCGATTTAAAAAAAACGCACCTTTGCCCGATATATGAAGTACGCCAAAAATTCCCAAATAAATATATAGATGTATTACCGTGTATCAGGATATTACGGCCTAATGTGCGGTTCCGGAGATATTTGATATTTTTACTCTAGCTCCATACATTTTGTAAACTTTTGTGTTTTAAAAATAGATACAGTAACTCTTATGATCCCATATTTCATGATGAAGTATAATAATGGTCAAGGAATCCATTTCCAGTCCAAAAAACCAGACTTTCAAAAAAAGCAAACGAAGTTCTATGAAACTCAAAATCCAGCCCACAGTGCGCCCTCCCGCTGCGCCCCAGAGCGAGAGTAGTCATTAAATGATTTCCCGCCTACCCTTTTCAAAACAGGCTCTCTCCAATTTCTGATTAAAACTGTCCATGTCGTATTTCCGCGGAAAGACCACAGACAGGAGCTCATTCCACATTTTGAAGCATCTCATTAACAATAATAGTTAGGAACTCAAAAAATTTACAAACTTTTATTTAACTTGCAATGTATGTAACTATTTTTGTTCGGGTAGAATCTTGCAACTCAATTTTGAAGCAGATATCTTTAACTGATTGAGGTAAAATTTTGTATATACGTTTAGTTTGAATGACAATACATAGTTAGCTCTGTAACGTCATTCTAAATCCAACATGGTGGAACACCAAGATGATGGACTAGTTATTTTTGATGGGGTTGCTGAGAATTTAATCTGAATCTCGCGACAAGCTTTTATATCATGTAAATTATGCAATAACCCTATAAGCTGATAATAAAAAAAATTAAGGAAAGTTTATTGTAAGTAGATTTTTTTGCGCACGTTAATAACAAACTTGTTTTTAAAAAAGTTTTTTACTTTTAATTTTTCAGTATAAATTTAGACACTTTCTTTCAGTCCAGAATAAATAATATCGAGGACCGGAAAACAAACATCCGCCAGTTATTGAAGAATTATTTAACTATCTAAGTAATATCGAACGGATGTGATCCCGGATGATATTAAGTTAGACAAACTTAAAATAAAAAAACTAACTAGCTCACCCGGCTGAAGTAGTACCTACTTTGACGACACTGAACTTCTGCTTACATCACAATCTTAGCGCTTTCCAAGTAACACTCCGTGTCTAAACCCAAACTATTTCTAATTTCCACCTTCTACTCACACACACTCACACTTCACACTAAGCACAGATCATACATTCTTACACTAAACATATAATACATACGTACAAACACACATACTTACACTATACATTTGATGGCAAACTTAAGTTTTTTAGTAATTAATTTCACTATTAGGCAGTCTCTCTGTATTTATAACTGTGATTATCTGATCTTGGGCTGGCGAACCTCAATACAGGTTACTATGTCACCTAGCTAGGACGCCAGGACACCCTTCTTCTACACTTATATTGGTCATATAACTATTGTAAACTGTTTAGACTGTACTGTACTTTCCTGTCTGAGATCATTGGTAAATTTCATAAAAAAATAACAAAATTTTCCAGTTTTCCGGAAACTCTTCTGAAATCTTTTCTCCGAAAGACCTTATTGGGACAATGATGAAGAATTTTAAACATAAATAAACTAAATCAATCAAGGCATTCTCCAGTGACGTACTGACGATCGAACAGTATTTAAATTCATATGCGTATTCTTTATTATACACACAACTTTTATAAAACAATAAAAACTAGGACAGCCGATGTACATTGGCGAGATTAACCCAAAAATGGGTTTTCTTACAGCAAACCTTATACAGGGTGGCCCAAAAGTCGTGGATCAAACGCAACTACGGGTTAGATGGGGTCATCAGCTGCAAAAAGTTGTTCTACGGGAGGTCCTTAAGGTCAACCCCTGCAGAGTTATAATTTATTTTGTGTTTTTATGGGAAATATGACTTTTTTTTAACTAATTGTTATTAAAATTCGAAAAAATCTACATCCTGTATCTTTTTTATAATTTTTACTAGATTGGTACTGATGAGTCCTTGCGTTAGACATGCAATTTATGGTTGTTTATTGGGTGTGTTGAAGATAATATTAAGTTTTACGATTTATTTTTTTCTCAAATCATAACTTTTTATTTACTTCGGACCCCACTGTGAAAAAAAAATACTCTACCGAAAAGTGACCCTGTATTACAAGTTTTGGCGCATTTAATAGGGATTCTGAAAAGGTAAAAAAATCTAATGGATTTAAATCGGGCGACCGGGGTGATTTAAATCCATTAGATTTTTTTCTTTGGGGCTATTTTAAAGAAATAGTTTACCAAGGAGAGAACAATAGCGAACAAGAACTACGACAAAAGCTCGAATTTGCTAGGGTACAAGTTACTAACAACAGAGGTGCATTCCGTAGGTTACGTAGGAATTTTATTAGGCGGTGCAGATAATGTATTATGGTCAGAGGCAGGAATTTTGAGCATTTATTGTAAAATGTTTTGCTTAATAAAACAATTATTTCACAATCGTTGTTTTGTTTTTTCGTCCTAGAAAGATATTAGAGCCACTCATGGCCATGTGTAATACCTTTTCAGAATCCCTATTAAATGCGCCAAAACTTGTAATACAGGGTCACTTTTCGGTAGAGTATTATTTTTTCACAGTGGGGTCCGAAGTAAATAAAAAGTTATGATTTGAGAAAAAAATAAATCGTAAAACTTAATATTATCTTCAACACACCCAATAAACAACCATAAATTGCATGTCTAACGCAAGGACTCATCAGTACCAATCTAGTAAAAATTATAAAAAAGATACGGGATGTAGATTTTTTCGAATTTTAATAACAATTAGTTAAAAAAAGTCATATTTCCCATAAAAACACAAAATAAATTATAACTCTGCAGGGGTTGACCTTAAGGACCTCCCGTAGAACAACTTTTTGCAGCTGATGACCCCATCTAACCCGTAGTTGCGTTTGATCCACGACTTTTGGGCCACCCTGTATAAATCAGATACTTTTGCTCTTGAGGATAATTATAAATGCACAACAAAACTTAAGCTCATTATTTTTTTTTATTGATATAAACTAGTGCTTGACTGCGATCCCACCTAATGGTAAGCAGTGATGCAATCATTGATGGTGAGGCACACTAGTTTATTAAGAGCCTATTCACTCTAGCCTTGAAGACACCCAAATTATAATTGGATGGGAAGACCTCAGCTGGCAAATTGTTCCAGTCCTTCGATGTACGCGGTATAAACGACGGTGCGAAACGCTTAGTCCGAACCGTAACGGTTTCAACAACGTAAGGGTGGATACTCGCCGTACGTCGGGTTGTCCGATGGTAGAAATGAGATGGCGGAATCTAAGTCATGCAATTCTCGCGCACACTCTTCAAAATGCAACGTGTAAAACATCGAAAGGCATGCTACCCTACGCCTGTGCTCAAGGCTTTGAAGATTGGATTTAAATTATACTTAAAACTAAAAATATACTAAACAAATATTTGTATGTGTAATTTAAATAATATAAATAATCCGATGCTCGAAAATAAAATGTCCCCAAAAAGTTAAATGGGCAAATGTTTCTTTCTAAACCGTCAAGGAACGAGCAAGCACCTTTATTTAGTCGGCAGAGTATCAGCCGGAACATACCTATATATGTAGTTTGTAGCAGGGGCGCCAGCTTTTAGAAAACCTCATGGGTGCTCATGCTCATTTGATGACTCGAAAAAGTGGCGAAGTGTGAGAAGAGAAATGCACACTGATCGACCGACAAATAAATTAATTTAATAACTAATAATAAATTGAGACAACATCACATACATAGTCCTGGTCCAAAACTAAGGTTTTCCCTTTGAATAACGAAACAACAGGGCAGGGCACATTGCTCGCAGAACAGATGGCCGTTGGGGCCGAAAGGTTCTGGAATGGCGACCACGTACCGGAAGACGTAGCGTTGGAAGGCCTCCTACAAGGTGGACCGATGACTTGGTAACGGTTGCGGGAGTCCGATGGATGCGAGACGCACAGGACCGTTCGTTGTGGCGACGCTTGGGGGAGGCCTATGTCCAGCAGTGGACGTCTTTCGGCTGAAATGATGATGATGATGATGATGAACGAAACAACGAAGGTACCACAAACACCTAGACCCAACCCAAATATCTGTTTCATCAACAAACATTGGTGTTGGTGCGGAAATCGAACCCGCGACTCTTGCGTCTCAACCGGCACTCTAAACCACTGCGCTAAACGGGTCGTCGGGTAATGAAAAAACTCCCATCCCTAACAGGCGTCTGATCTGTTTCTTAATGTCTATAATTCTCAGGGGTGCTCGGCACCCACTGTTTATTTCTCATGGGTGCTCGAGCCCCCGAGCACCCACGGAGTCAGCGCCCCTGGTTTAGAGAACCTGTCCATAATGATATTGGGTCAGACGTTAATTTTAAGAAACTACAATCGGAAACCAAAGTATTTCAACCATTTCCTGAAAACCAAATTCTTCATCCAGGTATTCGAACCCCTAATTCATAAAAACTTGATATTTTTCTAAACAAGTTATAAATTCTACCTGTCTCTTTTCTTTTTCAATAGAAAAGAGTGAGAAGACAATATAGTCCTGCTGTAGTTTGAGCCCAGAGTCGGGCAAAGTGGTATTGAATTTTTCTTTTTACTTTGGGAGTGCCGGTGTCTGGACTCATTCGCTAAACTTGACTGAGCTATATATACATATCTCTTAATATCACGACTATCTCTTATAGGCGTACACACACACAGCACACACACATACATACATAGTGGTATTTAATAATAATAAAAAAACAACTTGATAGCCAGGAACCTCGACCAACACCTTAGGAGGCTCTCGTTAAGCGACTAGATTCTGGATCATGGGCTTGCTTCAGAAAGTTATGATGTCCCTTTCTCTGGTGCCCTGACCGCCGGTAGCTTGGGCCCTGTTTTCGATACCAGCAGGATACAATTTTTAAACGCTTTTTTGTAAGAAATACTTAAAAATTTAAATAATACGTATTTATACAAAATAAATGGAATAATTAAAATAATAATTATTTTTTATTTCGCTTCAAATGTGCAAAAATCTTATTAAATGTATGGAATATAATACAATTCGTCGGTTGAATAAAACAAAATCATTTGTTTCTTGCATATTTTTTTTTTTTTGAAAAATCATCATAAAAATCATTTGCAACGGCATGCAAATGATTTTTAAACTGTTCGACACAAATGCAACACGAATGCTTACTGCCGTCGTAAGTAAAAACCGGTCAAGTTCGAGTCGGACTCAAGCACGAAGGGCTCTGTGCCGTCCGCAAAAAACGGTAAAAAAATCTCGTTTGTTGTATGGGAGCCCCCTTAAATATTTATTTTATTCTGTATTTTAGTATTTGTTGTTATAGCGGCAACATAAATACATCATCTGTGAAAATTTCAACTGTCTAGCTATCACGGTTCATGAGTTACAGCCTGGTGACAGACGGACAGACAGACGGTCGGACGGACAGCGGGGTCTTAGCAACAGGGTCCCGTTTTACCCTTCGGTTACGGAACCCTAAAAAGGGCGCATCTGAACAAAACGTAAAAGGACGGGATAAGATCTGAAATCTTAACGTTTGCTCGGCAACTCTAGACTTTCCACTAGTGTAAATCGATCATGAAAGCTCGTAAAAAAACATAACCACTCAGATGCGTTTTATTAATTAATTAATTAACAAATAAATCCTGAGCCTATTCCAGGAAAAAGAACCGGCAAAAAACGCCAAGGTCACTCTTAAAAAAAAGTTTTTTGGTTCATGGGTCTGATGTCAGAAAGTCCTCAATACGGCTCGCATTCTGAGGAGATTCCTGTCTCTGGAGCCCTAACCACCAGTAGCTTGGACACTGCTCCAAAATCCAGCGCATTAGTATTATTTTATAAGTTTAAATAAAATATAATATAAATGTGAAATCAAATAAACGGAATAAGTAATATAATAAAAATGTTGTCTTTCCGAATTCCTGACTCAGATAGCATTTATTTTGGTACAATACCATATTTTGTGGTATAGTTTTCTTTTTAATAACCTAGAAAAATTTGTTTATGTGCCTAAAAAACTTAATGACGTTAGCCTAAAAACCCTCAGATAATTCGAGACGCAAATAACAAATTCATAGTTATAAGAAATATATTATGTACCTACATATGTCTATAATATGTATATATTTTGTATAACAGAGAATTTTTCTGAGAAATGTTTTCGATATCATTAGATGAGCTGATACAAGAAATAATTGAATACAATTTCGCCCCACCAGGAGGCGGCAATTTGGCAAAAAAATGTATTTTTTATTTATTTTCTTTTTGCTTTCCTATTTATATAAAATACTTCAGCTTTGCTTGACTTTTCGTCTCTAGGTTTAAGTTGAAGTACAGACTTTTTATGACATAATATTATTTACTGTTTTATTTGGTCTATGATTATTATCTTGAACATTTAAAAATCACAAATATTTAGAAACTAACAAATTATCAATGAGAAGAGAACGCCATAGATTGCTTTTCGTTAGTTCTATTTAGTTTTATTTTAGTTTACATATAATTATATTTAGTAGTATTTTTTAAATTAGTAAAAACTAGTAAAATTCAAATAAAATCGGTACCCACAGAAATGAACAATAAAAATGTGTTGTACATTTTTTGCCAACTGGTTTATATATTTTTTTTAGTATCGGCTCAATTATAAAAGTTTAGGTACAGAAATTGAGAAAAAAGAAAATCTCATTTAAAATATTATAACACATTACATTGAATCATTTCATTCATATTAAAATTAAACAAAAATAATGAAATCAAAAGTAACCTAACCATAACTACTGACGTACTGTTCCAATTAAAATATATACTAACAAACAAACAAACAATTATAATTAAATGGACGCGCAGACAGACCGCTGATAACAGCATTAGGTTGATCTTTGAGTCACAGAATGAATAGTATAAAAGCCCGCTACTTCGAGGCTTGAATCATTCGAGTAGCGGACCTCGCAAAGTAAACAACTTATAAAATGGCCTCCAAAGTACTCATCTTCCTCGCTACGATCGCCGCTGTCGCGTACGCATCAGACATCGACTGCAATTGTGACTCTGAACCGGACGACACAGCACTCTGGGACTTCCTCAAAAAACTATCATCAGAAGATCCTGAAGGGAAGGCCCTCAGTAACGATCACCTGGACGCTGTTCTTCCTGGAGAACTATCTCCACTCCTCGAATGCAACTGCTTGGAGAAGACCAAGGAAAGGAGGAAACGCAAGATTCTGCCAGAGGTTGTTGCTGAATCAACGGAGGTTGACTACAACGATGATGAGCCCAGCTATGAACAGAAGAAGACTCCCAAATGTGCCGATGGTTACACCTGGTTCGGCATCATGTGTATAGATACCAAGCTAGTGTTGGATAAGTGAAATAAGTGACACGTAACCGTAAATGATATATTTACGATCTCCAGGTTATGAAGATGACAATTTGAAAACACTGTTTTAAGTGTTCCAAAATTAGATGCATTTAATTTGTGTAAATAATTTTAGTTTACGGAATTAACTTATTTTTTAAAATGTGATTTCAGTGCAATGAAATAGGTATTGTAAATTATTTTAGACACGATTTTTTACAAATATCGTTCTTATTTATGAAATACCAATACTAGTCGTTTTAAAAGTAAGTTTATGATTTCCCAACAGGGAGGTGACATTCCAAGTATTTTAATTTTAAGTATTTAATAGAATAAAAAATATTTTAAAAAATTTGTACAATATTTTTTTCAATTAATGCCCAAATAACACACAAACACATCCCTCTATTGTACCCATATAAGGAAAATCAAAATACGTTACGTTTTTTTAGTGACTATGATATAAACTGGTATCGTCACCTAATTATTCATTTTAATTCTATTATCTCTGACAAAAATTTACAAACACATGTAAAGAATAATAAACAAATAAAATTATTTTGCCATTAAGTTAAAAAGCAATAAAAATTACTAACGAAGGTATAACAGTGCAAATTAGCATTCCAGACATATATTATGGCAACCATAAAATGGATGAGTCAACTTATAATGGTTTGCATAATTCATTAATTAACGACCACTGTAATTTGAGCAGTCTAGACAGGAATCTATAGATGGAGAAATAAGTGTTTTTAACACAGATAATAATAATTTCTTTCTCTCTTCAGAAAAATAAATTAAATAATATCAATGTGAGAGACTGGATTCCAAACTAGGATACCCTGTATGATTGGCTCTCACTCCGAATTTGCGTCTATGCTTAAATATTTCTAACTCTAAACAATATTAAAGAGATGACAAAATATTGTTAAATGTTGCGAGAAAACTGACAAAAAAAAACTGGGCAAGTTCGAGTTGGACTCACGCACTGAGGGTTCCGTACAAATTTACCTATATGTAAATAATTCAATTTCCGAATGGAGTCTCGGAGATTTTTCCGAATCTTTTTTTTTTTGTGAAGTAACATCAAATTTACTGTTTCAGATTTATTCCTATGACTAATGTTATAAGAGCTTGCTTTATGCCAAATTTCAGGATTAGGTCAACGGGAAGTACCCTATGAATTTTGATTTCCTTGAGAGTATCGAAATATACGTTTTTTTTGCGCTATAAACGGCCGTATCTATTTTTCCTTAACTTATAAGTTTGATTTTTGCACAGTTTTAAGGGACCGTAGACCTGAGTATATGGTTTTAATTTCAACTCGATACTTCTGCGCGTTCCCGAGATAAAGAGTCTTGACAGACAGACAGATAGACAGACGGACGGATAACAAAGTGATCCTATAAGTAGTGATCGTTTTTTCCTTTTGAGGTACGGAACCCTAAAAATACCCTAAGATACAATTTACAACCGACATAACCCGAAGAATCGCCAAACTTAAGATGCAGTGGGCAGGGCACATTGCTGACAGAACAGATGGTCGATGGGGCCGAAAGGTTCTGGAGTGGCGACCATGTACAGGAAGACGCCACGTTGGAACGCCTCCTACAAAGTGGACCGATCACCTGGTGAGGGTCACGGGAATCCGGATGGATGCGACACGGTCGGTCTGGCGACGCTCAGGGAAGGCCTATATTCAACAGTGGACGTCTTTCGGCTGAGATTTTGGTGATGACGATGATGATAATTTAACATCATAAGGAAATAATGACCATTGAAAGAGTAAAACAAAATCACTTGTATCATTAACAGCTTAAGCTGTTGATCCCCGCATTAACGCCGGCGTTCACGCGCCATTGTCTTACTATTGTGTCTCTAATTACGCACTCAAAAGGTTAACAGCTACTTTCTCCAGGTTTCCTAAAAGAAATTAGAGTCACATCACAAATCAACCGCAAGCCAAGCGATTGGCTGTTGAAAACCACATTAACCAATCAGATTAGCTGCCCGCGTTTGAAAATTTGACATATTAACTTTCGCCACAGTAACTGATGGTCCTAAAACTTTTAATAGTATATGTCTGACACACGGAAATTCTAAGAATGACCACTTACATAGTTGTAGTGTACAGTCATTCAGGCCTAATATCAGTATTAGTCATGCTGCCGAAAAATCTACTAATTTTGTCACCCGTGGACTCATAGAAAGGGCTGCGGGATTATTCGAAACAATCCCAATAAAAAACTTATACTTCCCCCCGCTCCAACCAAAATAAGCATAGCATAGAAAACTCAGCCTAATAATGTTCCCACTGCTGGGACTCAGGCCTCCTCTCTAGGAGAGAGAATGGGTCGTAATCCACCACGCGGGCCCAGTGATGTCTTCGAATTTTTGGTTCTAGGACATGCCGATTTCTTCACTATATTTTCCTTTACCGTTTTGAGAGCAGTGTTGATGAAATAAATTGGCTGAGTTTGAACCCGCGACCTACGTACGAACTCGTAAGTCGGGGCCGTTACCACTCGGCCACCACTGCTCTCCCAACCAACCAAAATAGAAGATGTTATTTTGAGATTGACCCCAAAATTATTGCCTCACAGTAAACAAAAACTTCATCATTATATACTCGTATATTATGATCAGTACAACACGTCCCGAATAATAGTAGATTATGTGACTAGGGGATAAAGCAGTGTCTTTAAGTCGCGGGCGGCATGTTGAATTCCGAACGAAACGAAGGTTGCTAATTTTAATCCCGAACGTCAGTGAGGGATTTATATAATTAACTCCCGAGCACTGTGAGGGAGTTAATAAAGAAACCTGAGTGAAGTGAGGAATTCAAGCCGCCCAAGACAAAGACAGCTTTATCCCCGTGTTGGATACTCTACTTTTTACACCATCTGTGAGATAATTAAAAGACAATTTAGTAAAACAAATCATATAATAGAGAAATATAAGTATTATTTACGAGTTAATCTTAACTATCACACAAAATGTTTTGAGATTTGAAACAAACAAAATTCACACATCCAAATCCCTTCAGCAGTTTCAACGTGAAGGAGTAACAAATAAACACACGTACTCAAACTTTCGCCTTTATAATATCAAGTGCGATAAGTGTGATTTATTAATTCAATCTTCCTGACTTATCTAATTGTCATAATATCAGTAGTCATCCCATTTGAAGACATATAATAATTATAATTATTTATTAATTCAAAGACAATTATTGGTTCACATTATATGCAAGTTTCACTTACCCGCCATTGTAGCCATAGATTAAGTTAGTTTAAAAGTTTCTGTTACTATTTTGGTGTACAATAAAGATTTATTTTGCTATGTTAGTTCAGAAGTTCAATAATTTTACAATCAAAATTTGGTATTCTTACCATAAAACAAATTACATATTAAACTAAATTACAATTGTCACTAAATCAAGATAGATATATATTCTTTATTGTACACCAAAAATAAAAATTATATTAGGAACTTAAAAATTAATAAGGTGTCACAATGGGCGGTCTTATCGCTAAAAGCGATGGGAGATTTTTTTAAATTCACTATATTATATATCAATGATATTTTAATTTAGATAATAAAAATTTAAAATGTCAATAAATTAAATGGTATGGAATAAAACATATTAAAATATCATCTTTCACACAAAACAACATTATGTACCTAAGTAATAAAATTCTATAATGTTGCAAAATATCGAAGACTATTGCACAACTTACTAATTTATTTCCAATATTATCCTTATTCCTGTATTAGAGATATATTAGAATTACCCATTAACTTGTTCATGGGGGAAAAGACATTTCTGTTATGACACTGATCTATATTAATGTGTAATTTGTATTGTTAATTACAACAGCACAAATTGCTAACTTATCTATGTAACATGGTGATGATTAGCAGTGTCAAATTAAGCTAACCGCTTTATGGAAATAAATTATCGAGTCGAGTTCAGCAGCTGGCTATTGATAAATCCACAAAACTAATCACATCAGACCTCATCAGAAGGCTTCAAGTCACCCAAAGGGCAATGAAAAGAGCTATGCTCAGAGCTTACTTGCATGATCGCATCAGGAATTAAGATATCCGCTGGAGAACCAAAGGCCCCGACATAGTCCCAAAAATCGCCAATATTAAGTGTCAGTGGGCAGGGCACATAACTCGCTGAACGGTCGATGGGGCCGAAAGATTCTGAGTGGCGACCGCGCACCGGAAGATGCAGCGTTGGAAGGCCTCCCACGAGGTGGACCGATTACCTGGTGAGAGTCGCGGGAATGCAATGGATGCGAGACGCACAGGATCAGTCGTTGTGGTGTCACTTGGGGGAGGCCTATGTCCAACAGTGGACGTCTTCCGGCTGTAATGATGATGATAATGATGAATCACATCAGGTTTGACAATTTGTCTATCAATTTTGCAAAAATTTTATTCAGGAAACATGGTTTTTTAGGGTTTCGTACCTCAAAAGGAAAAAACGGAACCCTTTTAGGATCACTTCGTTGTCCGTCTCTCTGTCTTTCAAGACCCTTTATCTCGGAAGCGCGTGGAGGTATTGAGTTGAAATTAAAACCATATACTCAGGTCTCATCATCATCATCATCATCATTTCAGCCGAAAGACGTCCACTGCTGGACATAGGCCTCCCCCAAGCGTCGCCACAGCGAACGGTCCTGTGCGTCTCGCATCCATCGGACTCCCGCAACCGTTACCAAGTCATCGGTCCACCTTGTAGGAGGCCTTCCAACGCTACGTCTTCCGGTACGTGGTCGCCATTCCAGAACCTTTCGGCCCCAACGGCCATCTGTTCTGCGAGCAATGTGCCCTGCCCATTGCCACTTTAGTTTGGCGATTCTTCGGTCTACTCAGGTCTGCGGTCCCTTAAAGCTGTGAAAAAATCAAATTTCTGAGTAAACGAAAAAAAAGATACGGTCGTTTTTGTCGTTGCTGTCCATATGCCCGCGCGTACGACAAAACGGGGTCCCAATGGTCGACAAATGACAGGTGGTTATCCAACTGTCAAGGCCACAATTGGGTTTATCAAAAACAGAACGTTAAGAAACAGTTGCTTCATAAATACCTAGTATTTTAGAGGGGATACCCCACGTATAAGAATGAATACATTAATATTCAATAGATTACGTTTATGACTCACACATAGTTTAGTTTTTTTAAATAACCTTTATTAAATGTATGCAAAATATTTATATTTTCCCCTACCATGCATTAGTGGGTTCAAATGAGGAAAATTTATTGCTGTGCACATATCTCAATTACGTAAATACGGTTATATATTGACGTAAGAGGAAAAACGGGTAGGCAGAGATGGTGCTGGAGTACCTCCATGGAGTTCCCAAGATTTAGCGTCACTTAGAAACTGACCAGATCTGTAAAGTTGTGTGTTGTGTTCAGAGGAAAATCTGTTGAAAAGCATAAAACTCCATTAATTGGAAACACAAGTAAGTTTCAAATTACCAGATAGGTTTTTTTACCAGATAGGTTCTGGAGGTAATCTTTTTTTAGGGTTCCGTACCTCAAAAGGAAAATACGGAACCCTTATGGGATCACTTTATTGTCAGTCCGTCTGTCTATCTGTCAAGACAAAAGAAAATATTGTTATTGAATTTCTAAAATATCTTCATCAACAACGAAATTATAAAGTTTCAAAGCTGAGAAGAAATAAGAAGAAGAAGACGTGGACGGCGACGAAGAAGTCTGACGTGGACTTCGACGTCAACATTCATCACACCTTTAAGAAACGATGTTTTGACGAGAGAAACCGATATATTAATAAAAATGATTATAACAATATAAAAATTGGTAGAAAACTACCAATTTTTATATTGTTTTCACTATTAATATTCTTCTATTTTTGTATATTTATGTATGAACTGGTTAGATAATAAATATTTAATTAAGCATATTCCCTAATGGGAAGAATAGTAAGATTAAAGTACCACTTAAATTAAGTCCCGCTTGCATAGTAAAGACGTGCACTTGATAAGGAAACTCGTCATCTTTCGTCGCAGTCTTCTAATTACTTCAATCATCATCAATTAACTCCACGGGAAGGTAACTATTACTCGAACGCGATGTTTTAACCCAAACTAATTGTTATAATTAACATCAACGGTAAGTATCGGACATAGGTTTCTCTAAAAGCCTGAAAAACCTCTAAAAACTAAGTGTTTCCCGTGGAAACAATAGTGTCAAATGCCCTGGTGTCTGAGTATCCACAACGACTGTCAAAGATCTTCAAATGACAGCTGGAACCAAGGCCTGTTATTATTTTGGCGACGAGCTCCCTAATAAACTACCAAAGTGTCACGAGGTAAACGCCAAAATTTTTATTTAGATTCACAGGTATAAACGAAGGGTAGCTTGTCATCCGGTAGGCCGTCCGGTATGGACCAAACCCGAGACATCGACGACGCGTAGTATTATTTATTTATATATACTTTACTGTACACCAAGATAATAAATGATACATTTGAGCCTTATATTTAAAAATATACAATTGGCGGCCTTATCGCATTCCGCGATCTCTTCCAGGCATCCTGGTATGGAAAGAGATTGTCTGGACATAAAATGGGGTTGCACAAGTGTTCCACATGCGTCGACGAGGGGTACTTTTTAATTGTAGTACCGTAACTAAAAAATGTATTTTCTTTAAAATAGTTTTTTATAGTCACTTAAAGTCTGACACGCCCTACACCCTAGAACGAGCGAAGTCATAAAATAAGATATAGTAAACAACGGGTTGGCGGAATTGTTCGAAGGAGTCACCGAGGCACTGGAACTCAAAGAGCTACTGAAGGAACACAGATGGGTTTCAGTCAATAAAAGTCTGACTTTCAAAACTCGAAAAAAAAAATTGCTAACAACGGATTTCTATATCTCAGATATTTTTGGGAATAGTCATCGACCACTGCATTTCCCATGTCACAAGTTCCAAAGCCAGAAGAATCGCCAAACTTAAATGGCAGTGGGCACATTGCTCGCAATACATATGGTTGATGGGACTGAAAGGTTCTGGAATAGCGGCCACGTACCCGAAAACGCAGCGTTGGGGGCCTCCCACAAGATGGACCGACAACATGGTGATAGTTGCAGCAATCCGATGGATGCGAGACGCACAGGACCGGTCATTGTGGCGGCACTTGGAAGAGGCCTATGTCCCATGTTGTAGTGAACGTCTTTCGACTAAAATTAATGATGTTCCAAGAGCATGTACCTTTTCGCAGATGGAACATCGCCCTGGACGCCAACATTTTAACTAGATAACAATAACTTGTCTGTATTTTTAAACTCCCTGAAACGTGCCGTGTTTGAGGTCGACACCCTCAAGGACACCTGCTTTTGCATTAATTATTACTCTACTTCCTTCCTATCACCACTGTTATTAGCTCATTCCTAATTGTTATTTTAGTATGAAGTTTTATATCCCAAGTTCTTATTTACGTCTCGTTTTAATTTATTTCAATAGGAATGTTGTCAAAATTTTTAGAACTGTTAAAATTCGTTAATTTCAAATAAAAAATCAGATTTAATTAGCTTATTATTATAAACGCTGCGAGCGGTCCATGATCTTGATTACGTCACAATGTGATAAATAAACAAACTACTCTCAAACATTTTTGGTGGTATTCGGAACAGAGAGTAAAGATCCTCCGATCTGACGGGTGTTACGTCTGGTTTATTTATTTATTTATTAGTCTCACCAACTACTTTGTTAACACTTAAAATTATTACAAAACTTCACTCAAATCTATAGTCTAGTGTCACAATTTATTACAGGTAAGCACCACATTGCTAAAAAGTACAAAATTTGTCCAACTCGAAGGTAAAATTAGACATTGTAAATATGATACAACAAATATATTTAACTAATATATTATACTTGACATAAAGATGGAAAAAAAAAACTAAACAGGCCAGTTATATTGCTTTGTGCGTCAATTTCCGGAGCTTGGCAAGTGAGTCCGTATGTAGGTTTAGGCAATAGCACGAGAGTTGATGTCGAGCTGTTGGTATTATGTTCAAATCGCGCGGAGAATACTCTTATTATAATACTAGTGTGTCTCACCATCAATGATTGCATCTCTACTTACCATCAGGTGGGATCGCAGTCAAGCACTGGTTTATATCAATATAAAAAAAATTATGCGCGATGCAGGATTTCATAGTTTAGATTTTATTTTGCACCATAGACGTCGCTACACTTTCAAAAATAATGTTGTTGTTTTTAAATTTTAAGTATTGTGTTTTTATATTCAGGAAACTTAGTAATTAAGTTGTTATAATTGAATATAAGCACAGTAAGTTAATTTTAAGACCGCGCTAACGTATTAGGTATATATATACCTGTAATGATAATTGTAAGGGAGACAATAAATAAATAAATACCTTTTTGTAAGGGTTTTATACTTCCCTGATCCCATGGCCATCAGGTCAGGATCTAATGATGGAATCCTGGAGAAATCGAGGGAACTCTTCAAGTTTTACTGACGCACTTATAATGGGTAAACTCTGTAGGTACCTTACTATAGAACTTATCTTATACACTACTGGTTTAGCTAAGCGGAACCACAACTAAAAATTGTGAAGTAAAAAACTTTTTACAAAAAAATACAACCAAAAAAAGACACAAAAAATTTCAAAATAGCTTTAATTTTGGAAATAACGAAGAAACAAAACTAGAAAACAAAAGACGGTTGTATTTTTTTGTAAAAAGTTTTTAATTAACACGAGCCATAAACAATTCATGCTACATGGGTTCTGGCGTCGCTAGAAATTACCGGCTACAGGTTAGTAAGAATTAATTGAAGTATTCTGTAAAGGGCACGAATGCATGGGGAAGTCCTACCACCTACCACCATGCCATGTCAGTCGCCATTGCATTATTGAACACCGGTTTTAAAGGGCATGGGGAAAACACAGCTAAATAGACACCTTAACTTGAATCGTAAACTAAAAAGGTTACCTAGAATTACTAAAAAGGTCAAAGAAGGTTTAATTAAACCTTCCAGTAAAAGACTTGTATTGTACCCATTTTTAAAAATGTAGATCGTATAATAATAATGATATTCTACAACTTTCATTCAACGCCATCTAGTCGCAAACTAAGTAGAACTTGTGGTATGAGTTCTAGACAACTGATAAACATACATAAATATTTCTAAATACATAAATAAATTACACCCATCGAGATATAAGTACTAACGTACTAGAGAAGACACCGTAAATTCCTACTTTGTCTCGTTCAACTGCGGCGATCGCGCCGCACTTTGTCGAAGAAAACGCGTAAGTGCCGTGATTTACATGGCGCTTAAGACCTTTTTGCCGAGAATAAATACACTTCCGCAGCAAATCTAGCGCTGTGGTAAATTAGTTATGATTTAGACGAATTGTTATTATTTTAGCGCTGCAGCGAACTAAAGATTCAATTTACGAAAATAGGACAATTCAGTTATTTGACGTAGCTTCTCTAGTACGTTAGTACTTATATCTCGATGATTACACCGAATCGAACCCATGAGCATGACCATGACCTCCGGTATAATAGTCAAAGAGACGAATAGAATTTATTCGACGCAGCCAATACAATAGGCAAACACAAAATAAAAATTAAATAATGGCCAAGTGCGAGTCGGTCTCGCGCCCCGAGGGTTCCGTACAAACTTACCTATATAAAGAGTTCAATTCCTGATTGGAGTCTCGAAGTTTTTTCCAAATCGTAAAAAAAAATTTTTTTCGTGATGTAGGTAACAACAAATTTTCTGTTTTCAGATTTACTTATACTTGTGTTATAAGACCTTGCTTTATGCAAAATTTCAGGATTCTAGGTCAACGGGAAGTACTCTATAATTTTGGTTCCCTTGAGTGTCGACGTACGACGTGTGTCGACGTGTGTTGATATACGTTTTTTGTAACATAAACGGCCATATCTTTTTAACTTAGAAATTTGATTTTTTCACAGCTACAAGGGACCGCAGATATAAGTATATGGTTTTAAATTCAACTCGATACGTCCACGCGTTCCCAAAACAAAGGGTCTTGACAGACAGACAGTCAGACAGACAGACGGACGGACAACAAAGTGATCCTATAAGGGTTCCCTTTTTCCTTTTGAGGTACGGAACCCTAAAAAGAGTAGGTACAGGAATACAATACTGTTGTGTAAGAGTGCCCGAACCGAAAAGGTCGTCAAATCAGCCTATGCTGGGCGTCACACACCCAGCGCTGGTTTTCAGCTGGCACCCCGACGAGCTCTTAGAGGATGCGGGAATCTGTTTTAGTGTATACGGAACAGTGAGTAAAGTCCTCAAACCCTCCGTAGAAAAGGGAGGATCCTCCGACCGAAACTACCCGAAAGTTTATATCGTGGCCAGATCTTAGAATGTGATTACTTCATGATATGGCCAAGTAAAACTGGTCAGATCGTTTTAAACGTTAAAGTTTGATGATATTTCAATCATCGTTTGACCCAAGAGTTTGTTTCGGTGTTTCTTCTCAGGGTAGTCAGCTAGGAAACTCCGACCTCATCTAGTTTAAATGGACGAAAAAATGCCAACTAAAGGAACACAGATAATTTTTAGACAATAAAAGTCTGACACCACTCTCTCACGCTCTACCAATGAGCGCGAGGAGTCATTTAGTAATTTCCCACAAAAAAAACCATATCGGCAGTAAGCCCCGTCACTACTAGCTGAATGACTTAATATCTTTACCTCAGTCTAGAGAATTCTTTTTTTTTTCGTGTGGGAAAATCATCTACTGACATCCCCCGCTCTTGGTTGGAGCGAGAGATAGTGTCAGACTTTTACTGACTAAAAACCCACTCCTGTTCCTTCTTTGCCTTTGTTCCAGGGCTTTGCCCGGGGATCTCTTTCGCATCACCCATGGCCACCAGTAGGCTTCGACCATGCTGGGCCCCTACAGTTGCTGACATCTCCTTGAGACGCGCGTGGAACACTCGCGCACCGTCGACGACTTGGGCTCGATCAGGACAGTTACCGGACGTTCGGACGGCGAGCTACCCATTACACGCCGTCCGCAAGCCCGCGCCTACGGTGAGAGAATTCTTTTAAAGGTGGCTCTGATACTACGACAACATAGTATAATCCCCCTTATAATGTTCCCACTGCTGGAACTCAGGCCTCCTCTCTAGGAGAGGGAATGGACCGTAATGAAAATCAACCACGCGGGCCCAGTGCAGGTTGGTGGATGTCAGACATCTTCGAATTTTTGGATCTAGGACATGGCGGTTTCCTCACGATGTTTTCCTTCACCGTATTGAGAGCAATGGTAATGAAATAAATTACACAAAACAATGTATCTGGCTGGGTTTGAACCCGCCACCTCACCACTGGACCACCACTGCTCTCCGAAACGACAGACGAAGACGTAACAATTATATTTGGCGTTGATTACACTAAATAGTCTGTCGCGTTGCGGTCTAAAATTCTAATAAGAATATCAATGTGTTCCAGTAACCATGAGCCACTAGTCACCGGGAGAGGATGAGTAATCTGTTGATGAATGAATGGAAATGTCCTTTAGCTCGTTTGTAATAGTTCAGGGAGCTGATTCATGGTGTTTACGAGAACAAATACTATGAGTGTAACCTGAATGTAGGTGTCTTCAAGGCTAGAGGGAATAGGCTCTCAATAAACTAGTGCGCCTCACCATCAACGATTGTATCGCTGCTTACCATCAGGTGGGATCGCAGTCAAGCACTGGTTTATATCAATTAAAAAAATAGTATCTCTGTTTTATAGTTTTAGTATGTTTGACGTTAATTATATATTAGACTTATGTATAATAATTATATATATAATTATATGTTAGATTTAGTTATGTAAGGTTTATATTTAAGTTATCTATTATGGTGTTACAATTTTAATTTCATTCAATAATGTTTATAGGTTAATGCCTAAAATAAACGGTAAAAACAATTATAAAAAAAATATTTTAATAATAAATTATACTAATAATATACTACTAATAATATTATTAGGTACTACTAATAATATTATTAGTAGTACCTAACATTAGTATTACATAAATATTATAATAATTATCAAATCACCTGAAACCCAGGGAAAGTTCTGAAGTGGATGTGCATTTGAACACGTACATAATTATTGTTATGTATGAATAATATAGTCATCATATAATGTGGTAGTGAAGTAATAAAGGACGGGTATTTTTTTTCTCTTCATCTTCTCTGCTATCTTTCTGTGCTTTCTATAACTATACATCTATACCCTCTGATCTACAATTAACGTTTCAAATCTCGCTGTTTCGTGATTTGGAATACATCAAGTCTTACACATACCTAGGATGTTTTGTTTAATAGATGTTCAAGGCAAGTTTATTACTTCTTCTTCTTTTCGATTCGATGGTAAACTCGTCATACTGTTTGGGCCCAATAGTTTATAACTTAAAACTACATTCACAGGGCCAATGCAATTTTTATAGAGTACAATTGAATTCATAATCTGCTCATCAGTATTTAAGGTACTTAATACAATACAAATATTGCTAATACAAATATTGGTTAACAAATAATGCTGAATATTTTTCCAAAATCCAGCTCAAACCAAATCTTTTGCCCACTTCTCTCTACTTCTTATAGTTACAATTTAGCTTTATAGTCCCATTCTTATTTATTTTTATATAATTTTAACCCGACTGCAAGAAGGGTTTTTTTTTTTTTTTAGGTGGGAAAATCATCTTATGACAAATCCCGCTCTTGGGCGGTGCGGAAAGTAGTGTCAGACTTTTACTGACTAAAAACCCACTCCTGTTCCTTCTTTGCCTTCGTCCCAGGGCCCCGGGTTTCGCTTTCACACTACCCGTGGCCCCAGTAGGCTTCGACCCTGTTGGGCCCCTACGATTTGCTGACATCTCCCTGAGGCGCGCGTGGAACAATACGCGCCGTCGACGACTTGGGCTCGGTCCGGACGGTTAACGGACGATCGGACGGCGAGCCACCCATTGCTCGCCGTCCGCAAGCCCTCGCCTACGGTGGCCGGAAATCGGGATCGGAATCCCGGCGGCGGTTGGGGCGTGAGGACCGTTGCCTCACGCGATCGGCCGCCTCCTTTGCTAGCATTACTGCTTCGCAGAAGGAGGCGACCGCCTGCCACTCCTCCTCGCTCCGGACCATGGCCTGTACCAAGGCCCGGCGCGAGAGATCGCCGCCGCCGATCGCCCCCACGAGAACACGGCGTTGCTCTGCCCAAGCGGGGCACACCTCCACCGTGTGCTCCACCGTGTCCTCCGGGCGGTCCACACAGTGGCGACACCCGGGCGTGGCTTCCGCACGAATCCGGTGCAGGAACTTCCCGAACTTCCCGTGTTCGGTGAGAACCTGCGTCATGCGGAAGGTGAGGACGCCGTGAGGTCTTTCCAACCACGCCTCAAAGAGGGGACTTACCGCCATAATTGTAGCGTGCCCAGAACTGGGTCGCGACAGTCGTTGTCGCCATTTCTCCATGAGAACCCGCCGGTGCTCTGTCCGCCATGCTGCGACTTGTCGCGGCAGCGGAGTTTCGCCCCGGCGTTGCATCTCCAACTGCAAGAAGGGTTATGTTTTTCGCGCGTATCTTGTATGTATGTATTATTCTTTATTACCTCATATCTTCCAAACCGCTGAACGTATTCATATAATTAAGATATCGTTAGATTCGTGTTGATAACCCAAGTGTTCTTAGATAGGTAACGTTAACAAAAAAAGCAACCTTACGACTGTGAGATGCTATATTTTAGAGTTAAAAAAAATGTTTTAATTTATGTGTTAATTAATGCAATTAAATTGGTTTCTATGCTACTGGACTGAACTTGTTTGTTTTCTTTACAGTTTTTATTTTAAGTTTTTTTTTTGACACAGTTGGGTCTTTTTTTATTTTTTAAATACATTTTTAATTTTTATTAGAGGCCATTACTCTAAAGAGTTTACAAAAATCGGTCAAGTGCGAGTCGGACTCGCTCACGAATGGTTCGTACCATTATCTACACAACATTAGATACTATATCATAACCTTTTTTTAATTTTAGTATTTATTGTTTTTTAAAGAAATACATCATCTGTGACCATTTCAACTGTCTAGCTATCAGGGTTCATGAGATATAAAAAAAGAGAGAGGAAAAAAAAGAGACACACTCACACTCTCTCACTCTCAAGTGAGAGAGTGTGAGTGTGAGTGAGTGTGTGTGATGTGAGATATAAATGTTTTCTTTCTTTTTCTTTCTTTCTTTATATAGCCTAGTGACAGACAGACGGACAGAAAGTTGTTTTACCGTTTAGGTACGGACCTCTAAAAAAATAAAGTTACAAGACCAAAATCCGTTTCCTAAGTATCGACTACTATCGTCACAGCATACTTTTGTAATAATCTGACATTTCATAGGCACCCGTTACACCGGTCACCTGCGTCCGACATTAGGCCACACATCACGGTATTACGACAGAACACTTTAACATACGTCATATATAGCAATACTTGTTTTTTCCTCTACCGTTGTGACGCTTATCTTAAGGAACAAGAGTTTAATGGTAAGGTGATTCATTGATTGATTTTTTAGGGTTCCGTAACCGAAGGGTAAAAACGGTACTTTACTAAGACTCTGCTGTCCGTCTGTCAGTCACCAGGCTGTATCTCATGAACAGTGATAGCTAGAGAGTTGAAATTTTAACTAAATCGTCCCGCCATCTCCTCTTACTCTGCCGAGACCCTGTTGTGAGATTTCAGGGCACAAATTTTGTGTTTTAAAGGCCCACTGCTCGATCGGCATGTGGCAAACATGTCCAGCCCAGTCCCACTTAAGCTGGGCAGGTTTCTGAGCCACGTCAAGATCTGTGTTTTGGAGCACAGTATAGTGTTTCGAAAGCGATCTGTTATTTTAACACCTAGTATAATGCGCTCCATAGCACGTTGACAAACTTTAAGTTTGGACTTTTAGATGTTAGTCAAAGACCAAGTCTGTGCACCATAGGTCAGGATAAGGAGAATACACATTTTTTTTATTGTTATAATCTAGTGCTTAACTGCGATCCCATCTGATGGTAAGCAGTGATGCAATCGTTGATGGTGAAACGCACTAGTTTATTAAGAGCCTATTCACTCTAGCCTTGAAAATACCTAAATTAAAATCAGACGACAATTAGTTAAATTAAGTCAAGGAAAACACGTTTAGGTATGAACCTGGTTTGGAAAGATCGAATAAGTAACATATATTACTTTAAAGGAAGTAACTTGAGGACAAAAAGACTTGGGATTGACCTGCTCCAGTAAGCACTATTGTCGGAATTGCTGTCATTTCTTTTGTTTTTTTTTAATTATCCTTTTATTATTTTTATTATTTGACATTGACGATTTTTTATTTTACAATTTGAAATTTTTTATTAAAGTTAATTTCTGACATAAATATTTATTTTAAATGTCCTAGAATTTAAAAAAAATATCGAAGAATTGTGACCTCCATCAACCCGCACTGGCCTGCGTGATAGTTTACAGCCCTTACCCTTTCCTATCGAGTAGGCCTGAGTCCTAGCAGTTTTTTTTTTTTTGGTGTGAAAGTCATCCAGTGACATCCCCCGCTCTTGGGCGGAGCGGAGCGAGGGTGTGTCAGACTTTTACTGACTAAAAACCCACTCCTGTTCCTTCGTTGCCTTTCATACCATGGCCGAGCCTTCCTTTCAGAGGCGGACCCTTGGCCCCAGTAGGCTTCGACCCTGCTGGGCCTCTACGGTTTGCTGACATCTCCTTGAGGCGCGCGTGGAACACTACGCGCCGTTGACGACTTGGGCTCGGTCCGGACGGTTACCAGACGGCCTACAGGAGTCCCAGCAGTTCAACATTATAAGACTGACTATGTTTTCTGTTGTTTTTGCTAAATATTTTTAGTGAGTTGACATTTCTGCTGTTATTTCAAGAATGTTTGCGCCATATTAGGTTGCGATTGGCGTTGATTCCCACTAACCTGACGTCACAAGAACGCCCACATCTCGGCTTCTCACGGTGATCTTTTGATAACTATGATACTGTAGCGAATAATACCGGTTTTCCACCGACCTTGATAGTAAATACCTCCATGTTTTTATAAGGTATGATGAATCGGCAAAGAGAAATAGCATGTAACTAGCTGTTGCCCGCGACTTCGTCTGCGTTAAGTTTGTAAAAACGTACAATTATTCTGAGCTTGCAATTCATTCTGAAAGCAACGCAATTATTTATTGTACTTTAACATAAAACGGTTAAAAGTAAAAACGCAAATTACCTTCAGGAAACATGTTATGTACTCGTCCAGATCCAAATGTATGAATGTCAATGAATAGAAAGAGTATGTAAGGGTCGTAGCAGTTGGCATTTCTGCCTACCCCAAAAGAAAAGAAATTAGTTTATGTATGTTTCTGGTTTATGTTCTGGTGAAACAACATTGTATGATTTTAACCCCTCGCCACAGTGAGCACGTCACAATCGCAGCGGTAATGCCTGTCTTTGAAGAGTGTCTACAGAGGCGTCACGGCATCCTCTCTTTGTGCAGGACTCACCGGATGTGGGTGTTTTGGGAGGTATCTGTATCGAATTCAACGGGAAGAAACACTCGGGTATCACCATTGTGCGGATCGCCTGGAGAATACGATGAAGCATACGGTGGAAGTCGGTCCCGCTTGGTCGGAGCGCCAGCACCGCTGTGTCCTCATGGAGGCGATTGGTGGAGAAAATGTCAACCTGTAGCCTCCTTCAGTGAAGCACTACGATCGAAGAAGGTGGCTGAAACTATGAGGGATAGGACATTCTGACTCCTTAACTGTCGCTGCAAGTGATTCTCCGGGTGTTGAAAGCCGCAGGGCGATTACCAGCCATCGCAAACCGGGATTGCGGTGGTGCCTTCCGGCCGTCTGGTCAAAGCAATCCTGAATCGACGGCGCGCTGTATTCTGCACCGGACTCAAAGAGATGTCAGCAAATGGATAGGGCCCTCTAGGGCCGATGTCTGCGAGATTGTTCGAAAGAGTTACCTCCCGTAAAATTTTCACCTCAATAATTTTTCACTGAAGAGTTTAAGCCGTTAGACAGCTTTGGTAGAGGTAAACGAAGGAGCATAATCGGGACACCGACCTTCAGCTGAATAAAGTGCACTGATAGTGCAAAGCCAAAAAGCCAGTGAATCCAAAAACTACCATCATCATCAACTATCTTCCTCCACAACAGTACTTATGAAGAATTTGCGAGAGCATGCTTGCATTGATTGTTGCAGCTTGCTCATTTTGGGCGTAAAAATTACTTGTTCCTAGTACCTAGGATTTTTTGGTGTGTATTTAACTGACGTCCCCGTTGAATGAATTTCGGCGAAATCTTGAGCGCGTGTATCCCCGCCCAATCAAACTCGCATATTGATGGCCAAACCGAGAGGTCACTGTCACCGATTGCCTCTATGAGGACACGGCGGTTCACCCAAATGTGATAGACCTCCATCGCATGTTACACCGGGTCCTCCGGGCGATTCACAAAATGGTAATATCAGGATACTTCCAACTGAATCCGGAACAGAAACCGCTCGAAACACCCTCAACAGTCCTGAGCTTGTGTATCCATAAAACAATGAAATTACGGTAAACAAATGTAGCAGCCGATTAGTATTATCCCTGAGACTGGCCTCCCTCAGAGGGTTGTTCCAGTGTTGGTCACCACTCACTGCAAGGAGGTAACGTCCAGATGTCGACGTAAGGCTGCCAGGAATCTGAGATACATCAGTGATCAGGAACGTAAACCACTTTCGACCCAGTTTTATATGGAGCAGAAACTGCAAACAATAAATCACGCCATTATTAGGCCGCAAGGTGCCATCCCGGAGGACATAGTGGAGCATACAGAGGTGTGTCCCGCAAGGGCGGATCACCGCCGTGTCCTCGTGGAGGCAATCGGCGCCAGTCACCTCTCGCGCCGGGGCCTGGTTTGGGCTATAGTCCAGAGCGAGGAGGAATGGTAGGCGGTCGCCTCCTTCTGCAAAGCCGCAATGCTAGCGAAGGAAGAGGCCACACGCGTGAGGGAACGAACGTCCTCACGAGCCTAGATTCCGACCCCGACGACCAGCCACGGTAGACGCAGGCTTGCAGACATCGAACAATGGGTAGCTAGCCATCCGGCCGTCCGGTAATTAACGAACCGAGCCCAGTCGTAACAGCACGTAGTGATCCACGCGCTCCTCAAAGAGATGTTTCAAAGCGCAACTGAAGGGCACAAGTGGTTTTAGTCAGTAAAAGTTTGACACGCCCTCTAGCTCCAACCAGAGAAGTCATTGGATGATTTCCACTCTTAAAAAAAGAAAAAAAAGTACCATCATTATCATTATCATTATCATGGACATAGGCCTCCCCAAGTGTCGCCATTATGACTGGTCCTGTGTGTCTCGCATCCATCGGATTCCCGCGACCTTCACCAGGTCATCGGTCTACCTGGGGGCCTTCCAACACAAGGTGCCATGCAACCCCTTCCGAAAATTTGGCCGTGTTATTTTAAAATCAATAATTAAATACATATACTTGTTTACTTTTATCGCCTTTTTTGGTTGTTATCCCTTGAATAATCATGGTCAATTATCTTGTTACAATCATGGAAAAAAAAAGCAGTAGGATTGTTAAAAATGCCTCCGTCTAACACCAGTTTAACCATAACTATTTTCCTCCAATTTTGAACAATAGAACTGTCTGCAAACGTGGGCGATGGTCATTCTTCCGCCATTCAGAAAATTACGTAAAATGCCATCTATCAAATATGAAGTTCAACTGTCATTGTCATCATTATTTCTACTTTGAGTCTTTAGATGGCGTTGCGAGTATCTGAATTGCGTGTGGAGCCATATTTTACTAATTCGATTTTATTATGTGTTTTGATTAGTTTTTACAATATATTTAGAAGATATCGAATAGAAATGTCAATTTTATTTTGAAAAAATGGTAAAAGTTATTTTATTACAAAAAGAAGATAAAATAATGACAAAAATTTTAACTGTAGCTGGGAATCGAACTCGCGGCAAATGTCGTTCAACACCGACGTTTTGGATTATTACTCACCCCCCATAGCAAATAGCGTGATAATTTATAGCCTAACAGATGCACTGACCTATAAGGATTATGTATGCAAAATTTTAACAGGATCGGTTCAGTAGTTTTTGCGCCAATTAATACCATCGCAAAATAATTTTACTGTTTTATTATATGTATATAGATGTCTGGTGACATAACAGAAGGCGTGGTCGGCGCAGTGGCGGATGTGCTAAGTGTCAAAGGTTCGATTGCAAAGTCGGGCAAATGTTTGTTTGACCTACAGGTTGTTGTTTGTTACGGATATAGCTTTGCGTATTTAATATCAGATACGGAAACAATTCTTGTAGTGGACAGTGGACGTCTTTCGGCTGAAATGATGATGATGATGATGAAAGAAGCAAATTATTTATTTATTTATTTATCCATTGCTTGCTATACCTACTTATAGTATGCACCAAAGCGTATAGCAAACCAACAATCTATGAACTAAAAAATGTTATACAAACATTTATCATTTATTTACTGCTATAAAAAAATATGTCAAATTTAGGTTCTTGAGCAATCGGGCGTTCAGGAGATTGAGCGCCTGAGCTGTAGAGCCGTTAGAGTTTGTGATGGAGGGGCAACGAACAAATGTATTGTAGGCATTGTATAAAGATCTCTCTAAACGCCTTGTTGACACTTCCAGTGACCCGGACTGAGGATAAGCTTTGCCATAGAACGTGGCAATGCCGCCAGTCTTTTGGGCACATTACTAGTCGACAGAGATGCGGAGGAATTTTTAGATTGTTTTAGATAATATTAATTAATTAAATGATTTTTTTATGTTTTGTGTATTTATAATTTATAAAATAAATATATATTTGAAAATAAAATAAAAATGTAGACATAATTCTATATTATGTCTACATTTTTATTTTATTTTGGATGGGGAAGCAGAAAAACTCGAATAGCTCTGCCCAATAAGATTCCAATCATCGATTCCAACCTAAGACTCGTGGCTTAAATGCAATTTCATTAACGAGACCAATTAGGCAATCAATGTCAGAGAGTTTTTACGAATATTTTTTGACATAGGTATCGCGGTATATAGAAAAAGCATTAAAAAACTAAGTATATATAGCGGCACGAATCTTGAGCGCTCGGCGAAAGAGCGGAGATCGTTTTGCGCATCGTACAATATCGGCGAGCTAATCACTGTACAAGGATTTCACTCCCCGCCCCCGCATCTCTTTTCATACCACCAAAGAGACCCGATATTTCACTTTTGCGTGCTTCTGCGTAAGTAGAACTGTAGAAGTCAGCGCTCAAGATCCGTGCCGGTATCTATATTAACAATTAATAAATTAAGTTCATCAATCGGTCCCCAAATGCGCAAGCCATTCGTTGGCTGGCGCATCTTCTAGACTTTAGCATAAATATATCTACACCCACTTTTGCTGATGGAAAGCACCGTCGTGGCCAGCCCAGGAAGCAGTGGCGAGATTATTTGAATACATACCACTAGAACTGGTCTAAGATGGTGCGGGAGAAGACTGTCTGGAATGACTTGGAAGAGGCCTTTTCCCAGCAAGACAGTAAGGGCAAGAAAAAAACATCTTTAGCCTTTGTTTTTGAGGGCGTTAAATCATCAGATATCTTCTACAGCTGTGGGTAGAGCGAGTTAGAGTAACAGACTTTATTTTTGAAATAAATAAACCAGTGCTTGACTGCGATCCCACCTGAGGGTAAGCAGTAATGCAATCATTGATGGCGAATCGCACTAGTTTATTAAGAGCCTATTCACTCTAGTCTTATAGCATAGCATAGTCGGCCTTATAATGTTCCCACTGTTGGGACTCAGGCCTCCTCTCTAGGAGAGGAAGTGGGCCGTAATCCACCACGCGGGCCCAGTGCGGGTTGGTGGTTGTCTTCGAATTTTTGGTTCTAGGACATGCCGGTTTCCTCACGATGTTTTCCTTCACCGTTTTGAGAGCAGTGGTGATGAAATAAATTACACAAAGTAACGCGCCTGACTGGGTTTGAACCCACGACCTACAACTCGTAAGTCGGGACCGTTACCACTCGACCACCACTGCTCTAGTCTTAAAGAAACCTAAATTATAAACAAACGGGAAAACCGCTGCAGACTTTTATTGACTTAAACCCACACACGTTAGTTTAATCGGTTAACATTAGGTCTTTAACTATGAAATAGCCGTTTTTTAAAACGGGTCGTTTTAAAGTGTTACTATATATCTTTGGATTGACTTGGAATTATAAGTTCAAATTAAATTATATTATTTAAATTAAATTATAATTCAAAAGGTACGTTATTCTTTTTCCGAAATTAGGTTAGTGTTTTGTATTTTCTGTAATATCGATGCAGGATATTTTTTACTGAGGAGTGTTAATAATGTGTTGTTGTGTCTAATAAAACTTACTTCCCTCTCCTAGAGAGGAGGCCTGAGTCCCAACAGTGGAAACATTATAAGGCCGACTATGCTATGCTACTATGCTAATCTTCACTGATGACGTACTTATTGGCGTTGTGCAACCTCTAAATATTAACCGATTATGATGATTTTTGGTATATGAACACTGCACGAGAGGTATCAAGAATTCGAGCAAAGACATCAAAATCGAAAATTAAAAAAGCATGAAACACCACCACGTGTTCCAAGGGCTACGTTGAGTCTAACGGACAGTTCCACAGCCTTTTCGAGTTAAGCCTAGGGAGTGTACAATAAATGTATGAGGGTCGCCATAGGTCATTGAACCGCTCCATTTCAACCTATATACTGGGTCATTCTGTACAAGTTAATTTAATTCACGATGGCTAAGTGCGCTGTTTTTAATAGGACTGGTTCATAACGTAGTTTCTATTGAAACTAGACTAGGCTGGCTTTACAGATTATTTTAGCTCTCTGTTGGTCTAACATGTAACACTTTGTATGAGTTAGTAATTTTTATTTTATCTGTTTTATTTTATTATCTTCGGAAAACTTACAACTACAGATAGTTTTTGATTTATTTTGAACATAGAAAGAACAAGAAAAATAAAAACACTTAATTAAAATTACATAATTATACACAATAACTCCTACCTAAAACATAGCATCGCTGTCGACTGGAAGTGTGCCCAAAAGACTGGCGGCATTGCCACGTTGTATGGCAATGCTTAATCTCTGACCGAGGTAAAAGCCAGCCGTTGGGTCACGCGAAGTGTCAACTAAGCGTTTGGATAATTCTTTAAAAAGCGCATGAGCACTCGGACACCAGGGATAGTAGAAAAATATTGAAAGAAGGCCAATTACAAGTTTTCATAGATAGTATTAGAGCAGAAAAAGAGACAGTAGACCAATAAAAAAACTGGGCAAGTGCGAGTCACACCCGCGCCCTGAAGATTCCGTATAAACTTACCTATGTAAACAGTTCAATTCCCGAATGGACTCTCGAAGATTCTTCCGAATCCAAAAAAAAAACTTTTTCGTGGTGACGTAACAACAAAGTTACAGTTTTCAGATTTTGTTCTACACCTGTGCTATAAGATCTTGCTTTATGCAAAATTTCAGGATTCTGAGTCAACGGGAAGTACCCTATGAATTTTTATTTCCTCGAGAGTGTCGAAATATACGTTTTTTTAGACATACGAGTAAACGGCCGTATCTTCTTTTTCCTTAACTTTGAAATTTGATTTTTTCACAGCTTCAGGAGACCGTATATATATGGTGTTAATTTTAACTAAATAATACCTCCACGCGTTCCCGAGATAAAGGGTCTTATTAATAGACAGACAGACAGATGGACAACAAAGTGATCCTATAAGGGTTCTGTCTTTCCCTTTTGAGGTACGGAACCCTAAAAACAGAGTTAAAGACGCTCGGAGCAAGTACACATAGTAAGGACTGTTTCAGTGATCTTCGAAAAAATCAGTACACAGAATTTACTTAACTTGACTTCCGAAGTTAAAATTATTATGCACTTTTTAGGTTTTTTTTTTTTTTTTACATTGAAGTCGGTTTTGAGGTGTGGCTGGAGCGGCAACACGGCATCCTCACCTACCGCATGACGCAGGTCCTCACCGGACATGGCAAGTTCGGGAGGTTCCTGCATAGGATTCAGGCGGAAGCAACGCCCGGGTGTCATCATTGTGCGGACCACCCAGAGGACACGGTGGAGCATACGGTGGAGGTGTGCCCCGCTTGGGCGGAGCACCGCCGTGTCCTCGTGGAGGCAATTGGCGGCAGCGACCTTTCGCGTCCGGCCCTGGTTCAGGCTATGGTCCGGAGCGAGGAGGAATGGCAGGCGGTCGCCTCCTTCTGCGAAGCAGTAATGCTAGCGAAGGAGGAGGCTGCACGCGTGAGGGAACGAAGGTCCTCACGTCCTAGCCGCCGTAATTCCGACCCCGACTACCAGCCACGGTAGACGCGGGCTTGCGGACGTCGAGCACTGGGTAGCTCGTCGTCCGGCTGTTCGGTAATTAACCGGACCGAGCCCAGTCGTTAACAGCGCGTAGTGATCCTCGCGCTCCTCAAAGAGATGTCAGCAAACCGTAGGGGCCCAGCAGGGCCGATGCCCGCTAGCTAGGACCGCGGAGAATTTCTGAAAGGGAAACCCGTAGTCCTAGAACGCAAAGGGTAATTGAAGGATACAGGTGTGGTTTTAGTCAGTAAAAGTCTGACACGCCCTCGCGCTCCACCCAGAGCACGAGAAGTCATTTGGATGATTTCCCACCTTAAAAAAAAAAAAAAAAAAAAAAAGTCGGTTGTATTTTTTTGAGCAGTATCACTTTCATTCGTTGAGTAAATGAGAGATTGAGTAACACCACCTTACTCACTTTCTCATTCACTCAACGAATGAATGAGACTATTTAATGTCACACCTTACAAACAGTCGGGTAAAAATATAATAATATAATAATATTCCACAACTATCACACAACGCCGTCTAGTCCCAAGCTAAGCAGAGCTTGTGTTATGGGTACTAGACAACTGATAAACATACTTATATATTTCTAAATACTTACATATATAGATAAATTACACCCAGACACAGAACAAATGATCGTGCTCATCACACAAACATTTTTCCTGGGTGGGAATCGAATCCCGACCTCCGGCATAGCAGTCAAGGCCACTAACCACTAGACCAACAGGCCAGTCGAAAGTCGAAAAAGTAGAGTACTATAGTATTTTAATGTTAGCAACCTAAATATATATCTTTATTTAAAAAAATGTTGTCCCACAGTAAGTATAACTCCAGTATGAATGCGTTCACGAACAACAACCTTACATACACAAGAGACCCAGATCTGGAATAGCTATATGTAGACCATACAGATATTTTCTAGCGGAATCGCCAACCGAAATCCACGACACGGCCACGGTAATATTATCTATACAGTATTGTAACTCGGCCGTATCTTTGAAATAAATGCCTACAGCCGCGCGGTACGTAAACATACGATAGGGCTGATGGCTGCCCGCCTCCAGCATTTTAATTACATTTGCCTATTTTGTGTATACATTTAGTTTTGTGATTGTAAATATACTTTTTTTATATAAACAAATAAAATACTTTGTGAATTGAATAGGAAGCGTTCAATATTTGCGACCGAAAAATATTTGCGCCTCGACTGAGACGTACCTACGAAATGCTTTATTATTAAATTTTAAAGTACAAAAATCCGCATTCTAAAGCTTAATTAAAAATTGTTTTGGGAAACATGGACAAGGTGGAGAAAAAGGAATATCTTTTACTTGGTTATAGATACCTGCAGCTACTTTACAATTTATATGTTTGGTTTTAAATGAAGAATTCATGCAACCAAAAACAGCACAATATATCCTACTCGTCATATAAACATGTAGGTACTTGAACTTATTTCAATCGAATAACTCGCGCGGCACAGACGCGACTGTCTGCATCCCGAGCACACCCCGAGATCGAGGCGCGTAGGTATAGCTCGGGTTTCGTCCGTTTGTATGAAGTTGGAATACTGTATAGATAATATTACCGTGACACGGCGCAGCAGCCAATTACTCAATCACTGCATTGATTAAATTCGAGATTTTGCCACTTAGAATATTTACTAAATCTAAATAATCGTGACTTTATTTCAGACTAGCTTTTGCCTACGGCTTCGCCCGCTTACATAAAATATAGCCTATGTCACTCAGGAATAAAGCGGCTTTCCATCGGTGAAAAAATTTTAACAATCGGACCAGTACTTCCAGAGATTACCTCCTACAAACAAAAAAAAACAAACTTTACCTCTTTATAATATTTGATCTAAATGATTTCAGTATTAATCAATCCCTCAATAAAACAATTAAAAACCAAACCAATTACTTAACCATAAATGTAATAACAGCAATCACTTTCTAGTCTATAATCGGACTGGGGAATCCCCCTGTCCGCTCGGCTGGGTATGTATGTACCTATTGTACGTCGTCTCTCGCAGGTGACCTCGAAAGCTGCTTGACCACGCATGGTAATACTTTCACGGGAGTATTGGAGTATTATAATGCAGACACTTTATATTTTCTTAAATACACATAGTTAAAGTATTTTTTATTGATTCGTTTCATTGTTGTAGTTTATCAGATAATGATGATCAGAGTACCAGATGGATGTAGGTGTAACTACAAAGTAAAATGGTTTAATTTCTATAACAGCTAGTTTAGATTACTTTTAGATTAATTTAGATTAGTTGACCGCTGACAAAAAAGGAAGTATGGAAGAAGACGAATTGCGCAGACTACAAATAAACTGATTATTCCAGTCTACAGAGACCCTACTACGAGCTCTGAACGCGATCCATTTGAGGACTTAGGGCCAACGCTGCGTTAAGCGGGCGTCCGCGCGGGCGCCCGTCGCGTGACGTCGCGCGTGTGTTGTATGCGGCTGTCCCCGTAGCGTAAATCGGATTATTACCTGCGCAGTGTCGCTAGTTCAACTTTAACGGTGTGCATGTAGTCATGTCGATGGAGAACTTTGATGTATTATTACGTTGCAAAAAGGGGCGCGGGGCGCGGTGAGCCACGACGGAGCCCTTTTGTATGGGACTGCGCGGGCGACCGCTTAACGCAGCGTCGGCCCTTAAACTGAACTGTTAAAGGGATGGAGCTATATAGAGAGTATATCTTCATCCCTCTTTCTTTCTCTCACGCCTGACATTTAAACAAGCCATGATAAGGCCCTAGGTCCCTGCAAGAGCATGATGATGAGATTTGAGAATGATCAGAGTACCCAAAGTGTAAGTAGAATTACCTACTCTATAATCTAGCATAGCATAATCAGCCTTTTAATGTTCCCACTGCTGGGAATCAAGCTTCCTCTCTCTAGGAGAGGGAATGGGCCGTAATCCACCACGCGGGCCCAGTGCGGATTGGTGAATGTCCCATGTCTTCGAATTTTTGGTTCTAGGACATGCCGGTTTCCTCACGACGTTTTTCTTCACCGTTTTGAGAGCAGTGGTGATGAAATAAATTACACAAAGTAATGCGCCTGGCTGGGTTTGAACCCGCGACCTACAACTAGTAAGTCGGGGCCGTTACCATTCGGCCACCACTGCTCTAATAATCTCTATAAATCTATAATCTAGAGTCTATACGATATACAATAGAAGTACATTCATTTAACTTAGCAGAATCAGTCTTATTATATTTCTACGGCCGGGACTCAAGCCTCCACTCCAGGAGAGAGAATGGCCCGTAATTCACCATGCGGGCCCAGTGCAGATTGGTAGATGTCTTCGAATTTTTGGTTCTAGGACATGCCCGGTTTCCTCACGATGTTTTCCTTTACCGTTTTGAGAGCAGTGGTGATGAAATAAATTACACAAAGGAATCTAAAACTATTGCAAAAAAGACGTTTAGGACTCGCTACTGGACTTAACTATTTTTATCAATTAACTATTAAAATATTAATCATCACAAACACGTAACTGGGTTTTGAAGGTCTGATAGACAGTCGCTCCATGTAAAACACGGATATTCAGCCACATCCGGTTATACTGGAAACCGACTCGAAGCTAGACGGGAAAAGGTTAGGGAGATAATGACATACACACTTACACTCATCATAAAATACATATTAGTCTTCAGTTCAACGAATGATGTTGAAACTGTTGCATTTATTACCTTAATCCTAATTGAGCCTTTTCAGGAAGAACATCATAAGCGACACTATCTATGCCTTTTTTGCAAGAATAAGTTTACTTTTCCATAAGTAAAAAATATTTACGAAAGTATGTAAATAGCAGCTATTCTGTTTGACCAGTAAATAGATGAATAATAAGTTTTTTGTAGAATTAAATTATCATTAGTCCTTTTTTTACACCACCCGCTCGATAATACCCTTTTATGTTTTATGTGCCCCTTGCAGTGCTCGGGAGTTAAAAATATAAATTCCTCACTGCGTTCGAGATTAAAACCTTCGTTTCGTTCGGAATCTAACATGCTGCGACTTTAAGGCACTGCTTTATCCCCTAGTCACTTATTCTACTATTAATTATGGACGAGAAAACGCATTCTGTCGCTTACGACGTTCTTCCTAAAAAGAGTCCATATAATCTGTCGAGAGAGACTGGATCCTGTGACACAGATATATATCCAAGTGCGGGATCCAGTGTCGCACCTAACAGTTGTAAAACTTTATAAAAACAAATATAAACTTATTATAAATAATAAGTATAATAAAAAATGTATTTTAAAAAAAACTTATCTGTAGTCCGCAATAGAGTTCTGCGACATACATAATCAAACAATTATTTATAAAACCAGACTCATTTACGTCATAGTACCAATGAATACTGAATACCTAATTTATTAACAAGCTCAAAACGTAAGCATCTAATTAAAAAAACACATTCCGAATGAATACAACGAGCAGCCATTGATAGACGGACAAACCCAAGTCGCTACGCTACGATAGACCTGCGCATGCGCACGCGCTTGCGAGGTCACACGACAAGAACACATGTACAGAAGGTCAATTCTGTAGAATGCAGGACAACAAGGGACTAGGCTCAAAGTGCTTGAGCAAACCGTCTGTATTCTTTCTTTTACCATCAAAAACAGGGCAATATTTATACTCCAAATTCAATAAGATTAGACATTTGGACAAAGTCTTTTTACTGTCCGGTCAAACGATTTTGATTTCTATTCCGTAGACATAATGTCAATATAATAAATTATATATATAATAAATGTCATAATTTAATTTAATTTAATTTATTTTTTTTATTTTCATGAGTTATAAGATCTTCCTATTAATGTAATGCATCCTCTAAATTTGGATTTTTATAATGTTTTCGAGATTAGGAGACCAGGAGACTCGTAGCACAGGTTTCACCTAGTATGGGCTCCTGTCTCCCGTCTGTAAACTGTTTCTTATAAATTGTATAATTTCTTACTAAGTATGGGAGAAAATAAATAAATATTATTATTATATTATTATAAGGAAAACAAAAAGTGGTTACAACACCAACTATTTACCGCACCAGCCATTTGTCATGTCACCAACGCAATAACAATCAAAATCGGTTGAACAGACAGTAAATAATCATTAAATCATTTATTTGCAAACATGGGTAAAAATATACATTGATGTTTTGTTTTTAAGTGAATAATATGTTTAACCATCACATGGGTATGCAAATAATGAAAATAGGTACAAGATAAAAAAATAAATATGTTAGCCTTGTCAGTCACAGTTATGAAATTATTAGAGTAATATTTAAATGTCAAATTTAGATTAAAAAATCGATACAAAATGAAATGTCAAAATAAAATAAAATAAACAATAAAAAATTAAATGTCAAAATAAAATAAAAAAATCAATAAAAAATTAAATGTCAAAATAAAATTTAAAAGAAGGTTTGTTTAAATGTCTGATCTTATTGCAAATGGAGTTTAGGTAACGCCTCCTTTTATTTAAATTATCCATTGATTATGTGAAGTTCAAACAAGTTTAAGTTAAAAAAAGGTTTTGCTATTGCTACCAACTCGAAAATGTTTATTATTCTAGCTGTCTTTGGGGTTATTAAATTGTCAAGAGATGCACCCTGGTTGTAAGGTACCATCGAACTGATGTGATGATCTAGGCGATAGGTACGGCAGGTCAGGGTGAGATCATCATTTCAGTCAAAAGACGTCCACAGTTGGACATAGGCCTACCCCAAGTGTCTCCATAACGACCGGTCCTTTGCGTCTCTCATCCATCGGATTCCCGCGTCCCCCCCTCACTAGGTCATCAGTTCACCTTGTGGGAGGCCTTCCAACGCTGCGTCTTCCGAACTGGACAATAAAAAAACGAACAACAGAAAACTTTAATTTCGCAAGTCCTTGTAATACAGCGAAGAAACTAAACCGGAAACACCCAGTTTGTGTTTTTTTTAATTATATCTAGTGTCAAGTAATCGACTAATTGCCGTGCCTAATTACGTCAATTTAAAATACCGTGACTATTGCTATTCCTAGATCATCACAATGAGGCCAACAAGACTATTGCCAAAACCGTTGTTGTCTGGGTTTTGACCTTTTGCTATTTATCGATACGTTACAGTGATGACGTAGTTACACCCCTTAGAGCATAACCGACCGGTTGTATTATCTCAATGGGTTGTATAGTCTGTCGTCATATCATCGTCATTGATAATTTACTATGGTCTCATAGTCATCAGTAGCACGTAGGTAAGGCGATGATTTGACTGTTTTACATACAAGAGGTTAATTTTATAAATGATTTATCATTGGGTTCAAGGATTCATTGCTCGTTTCATCGTCTTCGTGAGATTGACAAAGTAGTGGTAATACCTGCCTGGTCGGTTATTTCTGTAACGATTTGCATGATAAGCCAAAAACAAGCTTTTTCGCAGTTTTTACATAAGCCTATAATATTGCATATAACGGAGAAATGAGTATATTAGGTAAAGTGAGAAAGGGAAGTTTGAAAGTAGCGCCAGTGACTGAAAAGTTGAAAAGGATTTGTCTTGGTATGGTCATGTGAAGAGGTGGGATGAAACGCATCTTACTAAAAAAAATATGAGTATACCTGTGAATGGATGAAGAGTGAGTTAGCCTAGAGAAAAGATGGATGTATCTTATGAGGAGTGATATGAAAGAAAAGGGAGTCAGTGATAGCGCGATAGGGTAGAATGGAAGAATAAAACGTGTTTGGCCAACCTAAGGATAATAAGACAAAGGCAGGAAGATGATCGACCTAAAATATTCCCGCCCGCTCTTTGGGTGAGGGAGTGAGCTGTGCAGGGTTGTGAAACTGCTGGAAAGAGTTACCGTAGCCCTGGAACGCAAAAGCGTATTTACATTCTGTACATGGCCAGAACGCATCCATAGGAAACTGCTCGCGTATACATTGTAGTGCATTGTAGTGCAGTTTTTAAATTTGCGATTACAATGTATACAAGAGTAGTACGCAAATACTCGCGTATACTTTGTAGTAGCCAAAGTAACTAGCTTTGTTCCATAATATACAGTGCTAGTCCGCATGCAAACTAATCGTGTATAGATCGGAATAGGCGCGAAAAACTCTAGATTCCAAACTATACGCGAGCAGTTGCATGCTCGCCATTTTGATTTGTTGACCTCTCTTTATATTATATGGTAATCATATCTGCGTATCTATTCTAAACATTGCATCATCTTTCGGCACGTGCTGTTTGTTTTGATTAGAGGCTTTTTGTTGTCTCTGCATAATTTATTATAAAAAGTGGTAATTATACGTTTGTTTACTTAATACAAATGTGAAAAATGATTTCCAAAGATACTCTGCAAGAGTTTTTACTGAGTAAATGTAGTGAATACAAAGAAAAACTGTTAGAATTTGAATCTTCGGAAAAGTTTGAAGTAATTATCAAGTGCAAGTTGGGAGCCCAAATGATTCACTAACATTAGAAGGGAATCTGGCCACTGTTCTAACCTAACCTAACCCACATGATCGCTTCATTAGCTCGCCATCGTGTTCTAATGGTCACTATTCTAACATGACCTAATCCAGGCGCAATTATTCTGATCTTCGCACGATTAGTCCATATTCGTACTGGCACTGTATATTATGGAATAAGGTTAGGTAGTTAGGTCACTACGAAGTATACGCGAGTATTTGCGTACTACTCTTGTATACATTGTAATCCCAAATTTAAAAACTGCGCTACAATGTATACGCGAGCAGTTTCCTATGGATGCGTTCTGGCTGGTTCTGGCCATGTACAGAATGTAAATACGCATCGCAAAAGGCAACTGAAGGAATATTGTTGGATTTTATTCGGTAAAAGTATGACAATTTTAGTCGCTAAAAGTATGACAATTTTAGTCGCTAAAAGTATGACAATTTTAGTCGCTAAAAGTGTGACAATTTTAGTTGGTTAAAGTATGACAATTTTAGTCGGTAAAAGTGTGACAATTTCCCTCCCTCCACCCAGAGGGAAAGAAGTTATTTGACGATTCCACTCCATAAAAAAATGGCCCATTGCACATTGATAGATAGGTATCACATGTCTGTTTACAGTGGACAGTAGGGCTATTCGATTTTTTTCTAAAAAAGACGGTTTACTCACAATGTGTTAATATATTAAATTAGTTTTACTTATAATTTATTAAGTATACGTATTATTATTTTAAAACATTTAATTCGTCGTTTTTTTTTTTGACCCATTTAGATTAAAAAGGAAAAAAAAATAATTTGATGAGTTTTTTAGTTTGACACATATCTCATTTAGGGATAATAACGACCCTTTTTAGGAAAATTATTTTGTTTTTTTTTCAGGAATGAGTTTTCTCTACAAAAAAGTATTAATAGAAAAACAACAATACCTTTCTAAAACAAATATGATTTGTTATTCATAAAACTACTGATCTATGAGAATAGCCCCATCAACATCTAATGTAGAAAGAAAGAAAAGAAATGTACAAAAATCTCGTGTCACAGACTCACAGTGTTTGTTATCTCACTCCTCCGAAACGGCTGGACCGATTTTTATGAAATTTCTTGTATATATTTTGTAGGTCTGGGAAAAGGTCGTAGGCTATTTTTATCCTTCTATCCCCACCGCCCATTTTTTTCTGTGATAATTTTGTATGGCAGGATCGGCATAGGCAGGATGCCAATGCCGAGGCAGCTAGTATAAATAGTTTAAAATTAAGAAAGAAAAGTCCAATATCTGCAAAAAACGTAAACTGTTCCTTACAATGATCTTCCTGAAAAGGCTTGGTATGCCAAATTTTATTTTTTATATTCTTTTTCTATTTTATTTTATTTGACTGACCTGTTGGTCTAGTGGTTAGTGACCCTGACTGCTATGCCGAAGGTCGTGGGTTCGATTCCCACCCAGGACAAATGTTTGTGTGATGAGCTAATATGTTTGTATTTAGAAATATATAAGCATGTTTATCAGTTGTCTAGTACTCATAACACAAGCTCTGCTTAGCTTGGGACTAGACGGCGTTGTGTGATAGTTGTGGATTATTATTATTATTTATTTTTATTTTATTTTATAGACAGGTAGATATACTCTTTATTGTACACCAATAATAATAAAAAACCATAGGAACTTAAAATTAATAGGGCGTCACAATGGGCGGTCTTATCGCTAAAAGAAAGAAGATTTTTTATTTTTTAAATCTTCCATTGACCTCAAACTGGTGGAAAGCGTGCCACCTACTAGGATCTAGTTGGCAGACACTAGATATGTCTACCGGTGTGCTGCTACGAAAGGGCAGGCCACGTATTATCGACCTCAAATTAGAACATGAACTATACCTAGCTGTAGCCAGTTACTTCACACGGAACAAGTATTGTAAACTTGCTTTAGCCAGAAGCAAGAAATAAGTTTCAAGTTTCACCTTTCTAGTCGTCAGACGGCAGAAAGTCTAACTATCAGTATATCCAAGGAGTATCGTGTCGCCCAGCAACTGGATTGTGGAGGTCTTCTGTTCCCAGTAACTCGAATGGTTGGTAATCACGCATTCGGTTAGACTAATCTCATGAAAGCTGAGACAGAGAAACAAATTAAACATCTCGACTTAGCGCACGACGTTGTCGCCATGTGGAATGTGAACTCTGCTGTCATTGCGCCGATGGTCGTGTCTGCCAACGGCCTGATGACCAAAAGCATCGATGACCATCTGTCGAAGGTGTTGTTACGCGATTGGATACAAAAGGTAGTACTCCTCGATACGGCTCGCATGGTGAGGAGCTACTATCGGTAGACTGGACTCACCTCCGACACCGTTGGACTACTAGTTTTTTTTTTTTTTTTTTCAGGAAATATTTTAAAATGTAAACAATACATAATGGTTAAAAATGTATTACGCAGGAGATTACAAAAGCCAAAAGAAAGTGATGGTGTTTCAAAGAGAAACACTGTCAGTCTATAACACATAGTCCAACAAAGAAGTCGCAAGTGCATCCAGTAGCCCCCTATAGTGTTGCCAGAATCTTCAAAAGGCCAGCCGACGTATAATGGCAACACAAAAGGAGTGTCGATCGTGATCACGACTCCTTGCCGACGCTTGCTATGCTAATGGGGATGCATTGTCAGGTGAATCGTACAAGTGCGCCTCTGGGCTAGGCTTTTTTTAAATGATCCCTTAACCCTTTACTGCTTACGTTGTCGGATTAATCCGACCAATATTTTCGTGTCTTCCGCTAGGGTCGTATATTAACAACCAAATAATCCATCTTATCTGCTCTAAAGATAGCTATTTCGGGTTAGAGTGTCTAGTTTATGAGTGTTTATATGTTCGTGAACGCACTCAAAACACTAAAGTCACTTTTAGCACGGTAATATTATCTATACAGTATTCCAACTTCATATAAACGGACGAAACGCGAGCTATACACTACGCGCCTTGATCTCGAGGTGCGCTCGGGATGCAGACAGTCGCGTCTGTGCCGCGCGATATTTTCAATAAAAATAAGTTCAAGTACATATTTATATATTTAATATGACGAGTAGGATATATTGTGCTGTTTTTCATTCACATAAATATTGCTTCATTTAAAACCAAACATATAAATTGTAAAGTAGCTGCAGGTATCTATAACCAAGTAAAAGATATTCCTTTTTCTCCACCTTGTCCATGTTTCCCAAAACAATTTTTAATTAAGCTTTAGAATGCGGATTTTTGTACTTTAAAATTTAATAATAAAGCATTTCGTAGGTACGTCTCAGTCGAGGCGCAAATATTTTTCGGTCGCAAATATTGAACACTTCCTATTCAATTCACAAAGTATTTTATTTGTTTATACAAAAAAAAGTATATTTACAATCACAAAACTAAATGGAAACACAAAGTAGGCAAATGTAATTAAAATGCTGGAGGCGGGCAGCCATAGTGCGGGCAGCCCTATCGCATGTTTACATACCGCGCGGCTGTAGGCATTTATTTCAAAGATACGGCCGAGTTAGAATACTGTATAGATAATATTACCGTGCTTTTAGGGTGAAGCAACATTTTTTTGCAACATTATGTAAAGTGTACGAGATAAACTATCATTACGATGGGTGCAAAGTAAATAAAATTATCTGCAATTTTGCGATTTTGTGATAATTAGTATTAAAAAGTGAATAATAAGCAGTTGCATAGAAAAAAAAATTATTACAAAAATATTTTTTAAAATACATCTATCATTACTGCATTTTTGACACTTGAAAGACGAGTTTCCATGTTTTAGAATATGAACATTTAGTAAGTTTCTGCAACTATCAGAAAATCGCAAAATTGCAGATAACTTTGTTTACTTTGCACTCATCGAATTTAGTCGCAAATCTCTCTCAATCAGTGCAAATCAACTGATCCATTATGAAAATTTTATTTCAGAAAGGTCCCATAGTACCAGAGGTTTTTAATCCCCAGAAATTGAGGTGAAACAGTTCCTGGTGAATCCAGGCTCATGGACTGCGGGAAATGCTATTGTAAAAAGGCTTACAAGTTGAGAAAGTAGAGGATTTTTTACAAACACAATATGGCAATTGATTTAAACCTCACCATCATCATCATTTCAGCCGAAAGACGTCCACTGTTGGACACAGGCCTCCCCCAAGTGTCCAGACTTCCAGCCATCGTAGACGTGGGCTTCCGGGGCAGCTCACCGTAGGTCTTTATAGTTGTTTATATAGGGTGACTGGCAATTAGTGTACGATACATAAACACGTGATTGTGCTCATGATAACAAACAATTTTTATTATGGGAGCAAAGCCGAAATCACGAAAAAAATATCAGCTGTTCAGTACATTAGACAAACATAAATGTACCGAACAGCTGATTTTTTTTCGCGATTTCAGTTTTGTTCCCATAGTAAAAGTTGTTGGTTATCATGATCACAATCACGTGTTTATGTATCGTACACTAATTACCAGTCACCCTATATATCAGAGATAAGTATTAAAGAGATTTTTGAGATACGGTGTAATTTTTTTGGTAAATTGTAGTCTGTGAGAACAGGTGTTCAAGGCTCAAAAACGCTGTATATAGGCCATATGCAATTTAGTAGCAGCAGATAGCTGCGTACATGTATGTCTCTAAAGTTACTAACATTCCCATCACTATATTTTCGAGATTGCTGTCTTTGTAAAATCAAATATACATCTATTTAAAAAATGTCCGAAAATAGTAACAGGACAATTAGGAGACACTATAAAAATAGGCTGCTTGTGAATGGTTTTGGCATCGCTTTACTAAAGAAAATTGTTTTATATATGGGTCCGACCATATATAACAAAATATGCGATAGAATAAAAATGAGGCTCTTACACTTTTGAAAAAGAAATTGACTAAGTTAATTACTGATGAATAAATGTTAGCAAATTTTAAACTCAATTAGCGAATTTTTTACCGACAATAATTTAAATTAATCTGACATTTTTTTTTTGTATTATTGACTCATCATTAATTTATTTCATTTTGTCATGATAAACTTATATTGATTTGATAACTGTATTATATAAACTTGACTGTGTCTGTTTTTAGTTTGTGTTTTAGTCCTAAGTTACTACTATTATGGTAACATTATATAAACGTATTTTGCATGCCTTAGTTAAGGTAGTTAGTATGGATCATCAAACTTGACAAAGACCTGTAAACCTGTACCTACTTTCTGTGCAAATAAAGATCTATTCTATTCCCTATTCTATTCACGATAAGTTCATCAGATTCAGATATGGATGGGCTTGCGGACGGCGAGCAATGGGTAGACTGGCCGTCCGACTGTCCGGTAACCGTACGGACCGAGACCGAGTCGTCGACGGCGCATAGTGTTCTACACGTACCTCAAAGAGATGTCAGCAAACACCGCAGGGGCCCAACAGGGCCGAAGCCTATTGAGGCCATGGGTTGACTGCTGAAAGAGAAACCCAAGGTCCTAGAACGCAAAAGGCAACTGAAGGAACATAGGTGTGGTTTTAGTCAGTAAAAGTCTGACACGCGCTCTCGCTACAACTTAGAACGGGGGAAATCATTAAATGATTTTTAAACTTAAAAAAGCCGCCTTTAGAAAAGAACGAGTATTCACTGGATTTTTTTCAGTTACAGATAATTCGAGTATTTCTACTCACTGATTTTTTTTTCAGTTACAGATAATTTTAATGTAAAATAAACATCAAAAGTAAAGAGAGGTATTATTTCGCTGAAAGATTTCGGCAATTTATATAAAAACACTTAGTCATAGTAAGTCCCCAGCGTCTGTCTGTGTGTCTACACGTGTCTAGTTTCGTCACAAAGCTACTACTGTTTGCTGGACCGACATATGTATAGATTCGTCTCAGAATTTATGCTGTATGTCGTCACCTCACTAGAAACTAGGGTTGCCACGGGAAACTGAAAAAAATCGGTTGTCTGTAAAGTCGGTTTACTGACGATAGTTGAACGTGACAACGTGTTACATTTATTTGTACGCATAAATATAAATAAACAATTAACACGACATTCACTTTTCACTGCACTTTATACTTGACGAAAACATGTAAATGTATTATTCTATAGCAGTTGTCACGACGCAGACGCATCGCTCACTCAAGTAGGAGAGAGACAGATGTCGAACACTGCCGAACGCGAAGGCCGAACGCGCTCTCGATTGCACTTCAAGCCTTAAATGGAACGCCTCAGAGCGAGGTAACGCCGCATGCGTCATACTTTTTCGTGCGTGCAGCCGGCTCCATCGAATTATAAGACGTTGTCACGTCAAAAGTAAATCGTGGTCTGAACTGAAGGACACAGGTGTGGTTTTAGTCAGTAAAAGTCTTACACGCCTTCGCGGTCCACCCTGGAGCGCGAGAAATCATTGGGTGATTTCACAAAAAAAAACTGAGACTAGGGTTGCCCATCTTTTTACATTGAACCTGATTTTTAGAGTATATCTGGAGTACAGACTATTGTTTTATTTTTTTAAAGATTCGTTTTCTCCTTTTTGTTGAACATAACCATTTTCGCGGTTCAGTACGACACTAGACATTTTAATTCGAAATTCATATTATGTATTTAAAGAAATTGATACTCATAGAAGACAGAGTCACTTACATGAGAGACATTATAGGATATTCGTCGTTCATTTATTTTGTGTTTGTATATGTGGCTACTTCTATAATACATTCAATAGTAGTTGGCTGCTAGTGAAGTATTATTAATATTCTTCGTCTACAAGTCGAGCAAGTAGAACTTTAAATACATTCATTTTACATACATAGTTGAAGACCCGCTAAGTTAATTTGATTTATTGTACTGAGTTGTGCAGATTATAAAATGCGCCTGCAAAAATAGAGTACCTACAATACTCTAGATCACGAGTTTTAGTATGGTTGACAACCCTATTACGAGCAATGCATATTGTAATATCCACTTGTTTCTAGATCCGTTTACGTTTCTACGAATGCCCCAATAGCGGTGGGAATTAGACCAGATGCAGTCACGATTTGAACAAAACATAGACCTTTGGACGTCTGCAATACCGTTCAAAAAAAAAGCATAAGCCAGGCATGCCTAAGGCCGCGTATGTACAGTGTTTACTAATAAAGTTTTAATCATCATCTTCCTGGCTTGTCCCGTCTTATTTGGGGTCGGCGCAACACGTTTTTTTCTTCCATTCTATCCTGTCACCCGTCATGCTATCACTAACTTCCTTTTCTTTCATATCACTCTTCACACAATCCATCCATCTTTTCTTTAGTCTCTCTCTCCACCCATCCACATGTATACCTACTCATAACTCTTTTAGTAAAATGCGTTTCATCCCTCCTCTTTACATGACCATACCAAGACAAATTCAAGATTCCCCTTCAACTTATTTAATAAAATAAATAAATAAGTAAAACAGAAACTGCTCAATTCAGAGTATCACACCGGTATACACGCCCCTTACAGTTATAGACACTACTACTGAAAAATACTTTGTAATTAATAAAGAAAAAAATATAAGCAATTGCACAAGAAAATATAAAACTTCTAAGAAAACTTTAGCAACTTTTTTGTCCTGTAAATATACCAATTTCTGATACATAAGCCCTCTTTATGTGTCACAAACTGTTTTATCACAATAAGGTGTGATTGTATAAGATAGCTCGCCAATGGCAGTTATTCTACCGAGTAACTAAATGGACATCAGATAGTCGCTTCATATAAATTACTTTTGAAGTGTTTAGTTTTTTGAATCAAGTTAAAATTATTATTGCATCTTTTTAAGTAAAAATATTATCGACTACCTGAAGTTTTAGTTTCATTGCTCGCAGAACAGATGGTCGATAGGGACAAAAGGTTCTGGAATAGCGACCACGTACCGGACGACGCAGCGTTGGAACGCCTCCCACAAGGTGGACTGATGACCTGGTGAGGGTCGCGGGAATCCGATGGATGCGAGACGTACAGGACCGGCCATTGTGGCAACACTTGGGTGAGGTCTATGTCCAACAGTGGACGTCTTTCGGCTGAAATAATGTTGATGATGATGATGAAGTTTTAAAGGATACAGTTCGGTGAACTACCTCCCTATCAAGCAGCTAAATATGTAAACGGCTGGGTAAAGTAAAAACTCTTCTTTCGAGCAACACCGACACACTATCTTAAAGCCAGGATCACCAGTGGCGATCACCAGCAAAACACTGAGTCCCGGACAAAACAATTTAGCTGTCTTGGACCAACAAATAACAGCAAAGGAGTACCTTTGTACTTTTTTTTATTGCTTTTTTTTCATTGGTCTTCTGTGTCCTAAACAATTGAAACAATAATAATTTCCTCTTCCTCTTCGGGCAGCCATGTAAATAAACCCTTATTTTGAACCGAAAGTAATGCTGACAAAAACTCAGTTATTATGTGAACGGATCCTAAGATATGTCAAAACAGTCAGGTGTAAACTTGCAATAGTGAGAGGAATAACCTGTCCCTAACCATATCAAGTATACAGGCTACCACAGAGCACCAAGACGACGCAGTCGCCAGAGCTTTCCATACAAACCAATCGAAAAATACAATAAGAAGTGGAGAGGGGGGCCTTTGAGTCAAGAGTGTATACCTAGGTTACTTCTAGGCAAACGTGCTCCATTGTGGACCACGTCATCGCTTCGAATCTGCTAGTACGCTCATAATTTACTTGTTCACTATTTATGCGAAGACACTGCCTCCTAAGATACAGAATCTTCTTAGTTTAGGAGTCAGGACACAAATTTTGTATTGAATATTGTAATTACCTTATATTGTTACCTTGTATTGTTATTGTATTGTTGTTTTGTGTTAAGTATTTATAGATTAAGTAGTTACCTTTTATTTTATTGTTGTTTGTCCTGTGCGAGTCTCAAATAAATGTTTTCTTTCTTTCTTTCTTTTTCTTTCTTTCTTTTAATTACATGTGTCAAATTTGTATTTTCGCTAATAAAAAACAAGGCAAGTGCAAGTCGGACTCGCGCACTGAGGGCTCCGTACAAACTTATGTGAAAACAGTTCAATTCCCGAATAGCGTTACGACGATTTTTCTGAATCGGAAAAAGAAGTGTTTTTTGTGATGTAACTACAAGTTTACAGTTTTCAGATTTTTTCCTATACTTGTGCTATGAGACCTTGCTTCATGCCAAATTTCAGGATTCTAGATCAACGGGAAGTACCCTATGAATTTTGATTCCCTTGAGAGTGTCGAAATATACGTTTTTTGCAACATAAACGGCCGTATCTTTTTTTTTTCATAAACTCAGAAGTGTGATTTTTTCAATAATGAAAAAAGTTCCCCAGTCTCATTGAGTGTTTCACTGTCACTGTGTGCGTGTGTTACTCACAAAAATTAACGACCATGAATAGTATGTAGAAAAGGATGTAAAGACCATGCTAGGGGTGCGGGACTATTCGAAAAACCCACCGCGGCCCTGGAACACAATTGGGTTTTAGTCGATAAAGGTCTGACACTCATCGCTCTACCAAGAGTGAGAGAAGTTATGTGATGATTTTCCACCTCAAAAAAAGGTAACCCCGACCAGATGGATTTTATGTCTGGTCTGGGTAACTGCTCTATGATCGGTGTCTGCTGTATCTGTTTGAATCGCGCAGAGAACATTGAATGCGCGATGCAGGATTTGTGTGACGTCAGGTCTTATTGTAGTTCGTATGTAGTGGCATAGACGTCGCTTCAACATTTCTGACTATGGATAAGACCGCTGAAAATTTTGCTCAGTGCACATTCCACACCGACTGGTAGACCAATATCCTGGTGAAACACTGTGCCACGGGAATCTATTGGTGGTGAGACTCACAGGACCCGTCCGAGACCTATGTGGTATGTCCAAATGGAAATGGTGACGATGATGACATTGCGTAGGCACAAATATTTTAAGGCTGACATCAGAAGGCTGAAAGCCACCCAAAGGGCAAAGGGAAAGGGCTATGCTCGGAGTTTCCTTGCGTGATCGAATCAGGAATAAAGATGTCCGAAGGAGAACCAAAGTTACCGTCATAGCCCGAAGAATCGCTAAACTTAAGTGGCAGTGGGCAGAGCACATTGCTCGCAGAACAGATGACCGATGGGGCCGAAAGGTTCTATAGTGGCGACCGCGTACCGGAAAATACAGCGTTGAAAGGCTTCTTACAAGGTGGACCGATGACCTGGTGAGGGTCTCAGGAATCCGATGGATGCGAGACGTACAGGACCAGTCGTTGTGGTGACACTTGGAGGAGGCCTATGTCCAGTAGTGGACTTCTTTCGGCTGATAAGATGATGATTATAAATATTTTAAACAAAGGCGTCTATAGTCTCTGCCAGTGCAACCTTCCATGATCTGTGGTATTCATACTAATTGCATTGAGGCAGCTTTGAGTACACATGTGTCATTGATTGATTATGCAATGTATCTTTATGCAGTCGACTGTAGCCTTGCAGGGCACTGACCTAAACACAAAACTGGTCTGCTACAAAAAATCTAGGATCAGTTTCATGCTAATATTGTATAAGCGAAAATTTGTATTTATTTATGTTTGTGTTTATCACACGTATTGTTCGCGCCTCAGGGAGATGTCAGCAAATCGTAGGGGCCCAGCAGGGTCGAAGCCTACTGGGGCCATGGGTAGTGTGAAAACGAAACCGGGGCCCTGGGACGAAGGCAACGAAGGAACAGGAGTGGGTTTTTAGTCAGTAAAAGTCTGACACTATCTCCCGCACCGCCCAAGAGCGCGATTTTTCATAAGATGATTTTCCCACATATAAAAAAAAAAAACATCACGCTGAAACGGCTGAACGGATTTCAATGAAATTTAGCACACGGGTAGACCATGTACTGAAATAGCACTTTTTATGTCGAGATTATGTTTCAATAGGGATATTTTTTACTTTCACGCGGGCAAAGTCGCCGACTAAAGCTAGTAAAAATGATATTTGTCTGTGGTGGTGGTGGTCGAGTGTCTAGTATAGTCATGTAGTTCAAACATCATCAGCTCCTGCGTTTTCCTAACTATGTCGGGGTCAACTTGCTGTCTAAGTCTCAACTCATATTGAGGCATAGTCGAAACATCGCGTCGCGTTCTGTTTTTCAACTACTATGCTTGGCGACGCGTTGTCGCGAAGTAGGATTCGCGGATCACAGTGCTGGACAAGTTCTGAGACTTTTGAACTATCGTGAAAATGACACTCGTGCTCGTCTCTAATGCGGTAGCCTACGCGAACCGTACGTGGGTGCGGTGCGGCAACGAGTGAAGCGAAGCGGTCGCATTCAGTTGGTTTGATATTTTCGCGCGAACTCTTGCGGTGCGCTGACTTGTTTTACATAAATGGCGGCTGAAGCAGCGACTTGATGCGCACAAAGCCGGCGCGTCGCGTTGTATTTGAGTGAACTGCATTCACGTAGAATCGCCTATGCAGGACGCCGCGTAACCAAGCATTGATGCGATACCATTTAGTACCTTAATAATAAGAAAATAGAGATGAATATGCTATAGGCTAAAAACATGATCGCTACGACGTTTCGACTCTACGCTAGTGTGAGTTGAGCCTAACCGGATGCAGCTGAATACCAATATTTTAGGTGGCGCTTCTGCCTTTCTGACTTTCGCAACCAGTAACTGGGTAATAAGATAGGTACTCCATTGACAAAGCTGGTTGTCAGAATTTTGGGCCTCTGAATACACGTAACGAGTGTCAAAACATTTTTCAAAACACTAGAAAACCCGCTCTTATCCCTATCGCTTCTAGGCACGCAATTTAATGCTTTCCGCACTAGTGGGGAAAAGCGCGTGAGCTTGTCCCCGCCAATATTTATTGTATTTATCGTATCAGGCTAGGTGCCAAGCGACCCCTACGAGTCGCTGGTCAACCCCCGTTTATTTATTTCTTCGTAAATGTATTGAAAACTGGCGTTTGATACACGTGGAAATTTGTTATTGCAGCACTCGGCTCCATAACACCTCGGTCGTAATGATAAAAATTTCTCCACTTGCATCAAAATGTGCATATTAATATATTTTTATAACAGGTTGTTACCCAAGACAATAAGAGCACATGTATACACACCACCTCAGAGACGCCAATCAAAAACCGATTACACACATATTAGAATCCAAGGTTGAGTTGTAAGTAACACCTTTGAAAACCGGCACGAGCTATGTAGAAGACAACACACTAAATGACACCCTTTAGTATTCCATCAAAGATCTCTCATCTAAGAAAGTATCTTTACTGCCCCACTCCATGGAGTTTCTTGCACATTCTTCTCCATAGAGATCTACGCTTTGGAACGTGCAATTTAGCTTCACTTTTTTTTTTTGACTAATCGACATAACAATAATAATCGACATAACAATAATAACAATAATAATCGACATAACAATCGACTAATCGACTAAACAATTCAAAAGTGCCTGTAATTGGTCTATTTGAAATAAACGTTTCTGATTTCTAATTTCATTCTTCTCCTTATAGATTTAAAATGTGTAAAAAGCATAATGGATAAAAAATAAGAAAACATTTCATTTGTTTTTTGGGATATTTATTTTTTTAGTGGTAATGTATATGTATTTTCTTTTTATTCTTCAATGTGTTATTATGGTTTTTATTTAATGTAATTTTTTAGTTTGTAAGTTTCTACTGTACAACACCTTGGACTTCCTCCGTAACGTTGTACAAGTGCTTGTAAATAAATAAATAAATAATTTCTCTGACTGACTTCTTGACCGACTTGACTTTCTTGACTTTTCTTCTTCTGGCTTCTTGAAAAGTGCCTGTAAATGGTTTATTTGCCGGAGTCTGTGTTTCCTGATAGTTACAACCTAGGGGTCTTTTAGGTCAAGTGTGAATAGGTTACCTCTAGGTAAGCGTGCTCCATCGCCGGTCACATCATCGCTTACCATGTGTTGAGATAGTGGTCAAACACGAGCAAACCGTTGACAAATGAGGGTTCTGTACAAACCTACCTATGTAAACAGTTCAATTCCTGAATGGAGTTTCGAAGATTTTTTCGAATCGTAAAATATTTTTTTTTACGTAACAACAAATTTACTGATTTCAGATTTATTCCTATATCTGTCCTATAAGAACTTGCTTTATGCAAAATTTCAGGATTCTGGGTCAACGGGAAGTACCCTATGAATTTTGATTTCCTTGAGAGTGTCAAAATATACGTTTTTTGAGACATAAATGGACTTAACAATTGTTTTGTAAACTTAGAAATTCGATTTTTTCACAGCTTCAAGAGACTGCAAACTTGAGTATACGCGTTCCCAAGATAAAGGGTCTTGACCGACAGACAGAGAGACGGACGGACAACAAAGTGATCCTATAAGAGTCCCGTTTTTCCTTTTGAGGTACGGAACCCTAAAAAAAACATTGAAACAAATGCTTTGATTGATTGATTATCTCATTGGTGCAAACTTTAACATCTTCTGACTATCCCTAACGATTGTCAATTACTGCCGGGACATACGACATAACGTGCTCACTGAGGCACGGAAGGGTAAACACGTTATGGACGGTCAGCCGTCCACAGACCTATGAAGCTTGTCGATGCACCTATTTCTATTATGCAACATGCAAAAATGTGAGGGACATTTGCAAATCTATACTATGTTTAGATACTATACCGATACATAGAAATAAAACTAAAGTGTCTGTTTGTTTGTAATAATAGCCTTTTCCCAATTAGCTAGGGGTTGGTTTCCAGTCTAACCGGATGTGACTGCCCATCAGACCTGGAATTGCACAATTTAACTCCATCAAGTCCGTTCCATCATCGGACCACTAGACAGACGTACGGCGTTATACCATCGGTACATGGTGGACATCCCAGCCATACGTACAAAGCGTTTTGGGAACACATTCATAATGCGTACAGCTAAGGAGTGGAATTCCCTGCCGGAGTCTGTGTTTCCTGATAGCTACAACCTAGGGGTCTTTAAGTCAAGAGTGACTAGGTTACTTCTAGGCAAGCGTGCTCCATCGTTGGCCACATCATCGCTTACCACCAGGTGAGATAGTGGTCAACCCATGTTAGTGGGCAACACGATACTCCTTCGGAACATTCCTTCAACCTAATCAAAAATACCCTCTGGCCGTATCTAGGTCTTCCTATGTGCCGAAATTTATCACAATCCATTATTTTTTTATTTTTTTTTATTTTTATCTATGGCCGCCATTTAAGAACCGATTAGCGACAGTCAGCTGCTTAGCCTGCCTGAAAGTAGAGAATTATTCCAAAGAAACATACTTACTCCCGGGATAAAAAGTATGTGCTCTTTTAGGACATGGTCTACCCTTGTGTCAATGTCATCCAAATTCGTTGAGCCATTCGAGCGTGAAAAAGTAACAAACATACAAACACCCTCACAAACTTTTGCCTTTATAATATTAGTGTGTTTAATGTGATAGTGTAGCATAGCATAGCATAGGCGGCCTTATAATCTTCTCACTGCTGGGACTCAGGCCTCCTCTCTAGGAGAGAGAATGGGCCGTAATTCACCACGCGGGCCCAGTGCGGGTTGGCGGATGTCACATGTCTTCGAATTTTTGGTTTTAGGACATACCGGTTTCCTCACGATGTTTTAATGCGCTTGACTGGGTTTGAACTCGCAACCTACAACTCGTAAGTCGGGACCGTTACCCACGCGGCCACCACTGTTCTAAGTGATAGTGTGGTTTGGAAAATTACTTTTTATTTGAAAGGATATAATTTCCAGATTGGTCTCATTTTTAACGAAATCTAGTCCTGATGATGAGAACCATGAGGAATTGAGAGAATTTCTAAAATATTATTACAGACACATAGCATTATAGCGATTTTGGTACTTTTCGTGATGAAAATATCGAAATTGCTAAATAATATCAAGCATATGAATTCTGAAAGCATCGCTTGATGAAGTGGAAAGATGAAAAAAACCACAGACGACCAATAGGATATCACAAACAGACAGATATCTCGATTAAGATAGTTCATGCTTTGGTGGCAGTACAAAACAAATTCAAACAAATGTTCCTGATGAAAATTATAATAATTGAACTGATCTCAACATTTCTGAGGATGGAGCCGGAAGGTAGGAAGGTAGGCACGGGAACTCCGTAATAGAACAATGTGCCCTAGCCATGTTTGGGCTTATTACAACTGTCATAAAATGGCTTTAGGGTACCATCGAACTGATTTAATGATGAAGCCGGAAGGTACACACAGGAACTTCGTAATAAAAAAATGTACCCTAGTCGTGTTTGACTTTATTAGAATTGTGATAAGATGCATTCTGGTTATAAGGTACTATGGAACTGATCTAACGATGAAGCCGGAAGGTACGCACGGGAACTCCGTAATAGAACAATGTGCCCTAGCCATGTTTGGGCTTATTACAACTGTCATAAAATGGCTATAAGGTACCATCGAACTGATTTAATGATGAAGCCGGAAGGTACACACAGGAACTTCGTAATAAAAAAATGTACCCTAGTCGTGTTTGACTTTATTAGAATTGTGATAAGATGCATTCTGGTTATAAGGTCCTATGGAACTGATCTAACGATGAAGCCGGAAGGTACGCACGGGAACTCCGTAATAGAACAATGTGCCCAAGCCATGTTTGGGCTTATTACAACTGTCATAAAATGGCTATAAGGTACCATCGAACTGATTTAATGATGAAGCCGGAAGGTACACATAGGAACTTCGTAATAAAAAAATGTACCCTAGTCGTGTTTGACTTTATTAGAATTGTGATAAGATGCATTCTGGTTATAAGGTACTATGGAACTGATCTAACGATGAAGCCGGAAGGTACGCACGGGAACTCCGTAATAGAACAATGTGCCCAAGCCATGTTTGGGCTTATTACAACTGTCATAAAATGGCTATAAGGTACCATCGAACTGATCTAACGATGAAGCCGGAAGGTACGCGCGGGAACTCCGTAATAAAAAATTGTACCCCAGCCGTGTTTGGCCTTATTAGAATTGTCATAAGATGCACTCTGGGAAGGTGGTGGTGAAGGGAGCATCGAATTGATATGATGATGAAGCCGGAAGGTACGCATGGGAACTCCTTAATATAACAACCAGCCGTGTTTTAGTTTATTGAAAATCTGATTCTAATGTTTTATAATCTATAGGTACTATAGATTGTATATATAGGTTTAGTTGTGGGGTACTACATATAAAAGGTAACAAATAAAAAAAGTTTTACAAAAAAATACAATCGACGAAAAAGTATAAAATTCAAAAATAAAGTTATAAGTATTATTTTGTAATAAGTTTTTTTTATAAGTATTTCACTTTTTCCAAACAAAATACAAATAAGTTTTACTTCAAAAGTCGGTGTCGAATAATAAAGAAATTAACCCGTAAATACCGAGTCCCGAAATTATAGTTTATTTTTATTTTTATAAAGTTTTTTATTATGTCATTGTTGTTAAAGTCGAATTAGCGCCCAACTGTAAATATTACCTATATATTATAATTTTTGCTTTTTTTTCAGTATTTATATTGGATAATTTTTTTACAAAAAATATCAAATAGTCATTTTGGTTTGGACTAAAGGTTTGCGGTAAAATATTAATCTCCGTTCCTCTCCAGCTATCAAAAAACAGAAATACATATCCATTTCAGGTATATGATAAAGCTATACTTATACATAAACCAGTAGTACAATAGGAGTCACCTCCTATAAATAATCCCGTATCCATGTGGAAGGAAGAATTCGAACCCAGGACCATTGTCTACATCTTAGAATTTACAATAATTTGAAATGTCATACATATCATTTAAAGCGAAAACTATAAACATGTAAACAAAAAGGTATCATAATAAAATGTCAATGATGACGTCAATCCTGAAATTGTCAATCAATACTAATCATTGTCAATTATGAGTACACGAAGTATCTCTACTTACCCTTCAAAACCAGTGGGGCAATAGTAAATTAATGTTCGAGCAGCCATATGTTATTAAAATAAGCTATTTTGGGTAAAAACATAAATAAACGGTCACCCGGAAATGGCGCCCAACAATTAGATCGACTACAAATTCAAAACTACCCTCGCTACAATATAAAATCAAGATCGACGCAACTTCCGGGTTCGTCACACATCGCTGCATTTCCGAAACAAACCACAATGGCTCAGTACTCACGACGCAAACGTATGCTAACCAAACGAAAACTTCGGAGTACCCGCCGTTCGTAAAGTTCAATTTCTTAGCAACGGTCCACAATGGCTATCGCGGGCATTCGCACACGTCATCACGGCGTGTCCGGCGTCTCCCCCAATAAATGAAATTTAACAGAATGAGGGAAAAAAATCAATACCAACACTAGTCAGTGGATATCGGGCACTATCGCAGCCCCTCTAATTTACTACCACGATAAAAACAATCCGGTGTGTGCGTGGCGAACAAACCGTGCCGAACAAACCTATCATATTAACTGCTACAATATTCATGCGACATTATGAACGCGCCCTTATGTAATATATCGCACATCAATAATTCTGAACGCGATTGATTTCATGAAAAAAGAAGTACTTACGGATACAGCAGCCGTCAAATGTTATGAAAGTTGAGCATCGCTAGTGGACCCCGGCGAGGTCGATGAACCCGCAGAGCACGCTGACAAACACACAGCCCGCCATGTTTTATTTCAAAACGTCAATTTTTTTTTAAATTTTCCAATCGGCGAACTGTCAAACTCCGGCCGGCCGAAACTTGGTCGAACTTAAACCGCCTAATACTCGAAAAACTCCCTCCGTTAAATTTTGCGCCTCAACTCCTTTTTGGTGTAGTAACTTTATGTTTACGTTGTAATTACGCCTATCTATAAACACTTTATTATTGTATAAAACGGTATAAAAATATTAAAATTATGAACGATGGAAAACTTGTAAATTAAAACGAAATATAAATATATATTAATAATAATATAAACGTACTAGCGGCTCTGAGTGCGAGCGCCTACTGACTTAAAATTTTTGGGTATAAAAACATGCTACAATAGCCTCCTGCGGGAGTTAGTCTTGATACTTTCTCCGGCCGGAAAAATCGCGCGCTTCGGGAAATATAGAGAAAAATGCTGAAGAACGCGCGAGCTAATTTGATCTTTAAGACTTACGACTCAAGATATATTGCATGTAGTAATTAAGCGTTTAGTTTTCTACTAGAAATAAATTATATAGCTGATAATTAAGAAATATTTCCTTTTATCACAAAAGATAATAATAGATAATCTAAATTATCATTTACAAATTACTTATGTAACCTTGAAGGTGCAAACGTGGAATTTTGAATTAGTGGTGTAAACATTAATCTAAATTGTTTTGTAAAATTATTGCTAAACTGTATACAAACCCTAAAAGGTATTGAAAAAAAAAATGTAAAAAAAAAAGTTTTGAAAAAACAATGGATAAGTAATAATTACATCAAACAGCGTTTCTTTAGTCACTAAAACCTACAAAAAATGTGATTCAAACCATGTGTACTAAGAAACAAAACTTAAATAAATTTAAAAAAATACACGTTAACTTTTTTAACTTATTACTATTATTTTAAATTTACACACCGTAATTGCTAAAAATACTGAAAATCACTTCCTTGTGAAAGTGATCGCACAAACATAGAAGACAAAACACTTTCCATTTCCTAAAAGAAAGAAAAGTGCTAGTGAAACTGTAAAGGACCAAGACTATCGAGTCGCGCTACAAGCACGCATGTGTGCGTGTGGCAGGGGGCGCGCGGGGGTAGCGGGCGGGCGTCGCGGGGTGAAGGGGGCGAAATTTTTCGTTTTTCGCCCACTTTTCCGTCCCGCTCTAGTTTTTCGTCTCCCTCATTTTTTCTTCGCCCGCTTTCTTCTTCCTTGTGCCCCACCACATGTGTGCTGGCCGCAGTATATGTAAGACTTGAAGATCATTAACCAATCGTTTCCGGTTTGATCTGCCTCTTGTTTTAAATTAGGTAAGTGTTTTTTTTTTTATCGTTCGTACATACAGGTAAGGAGTGGAATTCTGTGATTACTGATAGTAGCTATCAGGTATCATAGACTTTAAGAAAAGAGTTAATAGCTTACTTTTAGGCAAGCTTGCTGCATCGTCGGCCACATCATCCCTTACCATCAGGTGAGATAGTGGTCAAACGAGCGCTTATCAATAAAAAAAAAAAACAACAAATGCATACTCGTTTATTTCTTCGTGTCGCTGGCACGATTGCTTTTTTTATTGGTGCCATACTTTATGACTTCCACGCCATCGTCGGCGTCAGCGCAAAGATCACTTTAGTCATTAGTGCCATTTTTTGCAGCACACAAGACAGAATAATATTCTTCATTTGTCTTTACATCACTCAAAATCTGACTGGTAAAGAATTCTACAGCATTAACTCCACCTCTGTACCTATAATATATAAACAAACTTTTTTTTAATCATATTTATTTCTGTGAAAAAATATCTTCGCTACCTTTTCCTAACTATGTAGGGGTCGGTTCCCAGTCTAGCATAGCATAGCATAGTCGGCCTTACAATGTTCCCACTGTTGGGTCTCAGGCCTCCTCTCTAGGAGAGGTATAGGCCGTAATCCACCACGCGAGCCCAGTGCGGGTTGGTGGATGTCACATGTCTTCGAATTTTTGGTTCTAGGACATGCCGGTTTCCTCACGATGTTTTCCTTCACCGCTTTTAGTGCAGTGGTGATGAAATAAATTACACAAAGTAATGCGCCTGGCTGGGTTTGAACTCGCGACCTACAACTCGTAAGTCGGGGCCGTTACCACTCGGCCACCACTGCGCTAACTGTTCCCAGTCTAACTGGATGCAATAGAACACCAGTATTTTACAATGAGTGACTGCCTGTCTGACTTCCACAACCTGGTAATCAGGTAACAAGTTACACCTTGGCAAGACTGGTATCAGATCTTCTGGAATCTGATTATTCAGAACGACTGTCAAAGGTCTACAAATACAGCAAGTCCCAACGGTTTAACGAGCTTTCCAGGGCACGATACAATCTCGATATGTTAAGGTAATTACTCATCCACAGTTAGATCTCAATAAGCGTTGCTTAACCTTAGTTTTTGCCACACGCCATCATCATCATTTCCACTGTTAGACATAGGCCTCCAAGTGTCACCACAATGACAGGTCCTGTGCGTCTCAAACAACGCATTCCCGCGACCCTCACCAGGTCATCGGTCCACCTTGTGGGAGGCCTTCCAACGCTGTGTCTTCCGATACGCAATCGCCATTCCAAAACCTTTCGGCCCCAACGACAGTCTGTTCTGCGAGTCATGCGCCTGTGTCACAGGCGTAGTGTTATTTTATTATTATTTTAGCCACGACCCACGTAACGCGTGTACACGTCAATTAAGAAAAAAACATTTAATAACTAAATGAGGTTGAGTGTTATCTTTGTGGTTTTAGAAGCTTTATCTGTTATCTTTGTGGATGAATGTGGTGTTAATACGTGATTCGTGTTATCTTTTAACTACTCTGGAGATTAGGCGACTGACAGCTTCGGAAACCTACCTGTTTTTTGGATTTTTGTTTTTCATATTTATTTTATCTTAACACTGATATCAGAGCTGAAATTGAAGAAGGTTTCAGGTCATATCAATGTGCTTTTTATCGTTATTATTTAAATCTTTCAGAAAATACTATATAAAACCAGTCCTGGAACGCAAGGGAAAAAGTAACATAAGTGTGGTTACAGTAAAAGTCTGACACGCCCTCCCACTCCATTCTAAGGCAGGAGAAGACATTGTAAGTCATGACTTCTACATAACTAGGACCAGATAAATCAAGAATACAATCACCTAATCTTTTACTAAATTATAGTATCGTTTTTCTATTTCACGATCACTAAATTCTATACCATTGTTTATTATTATTCTATATCTTGTCTTTATTCTTGACAGGCATTCGTTTGACTACTGTCTCGCCTGATGCAAAGCGATGATGTGACCGACGATGGAGCACGCTTGCCTAGAAGTAACCTATTCACTCTTGACTCAAAGATTCCTAGGTTGTAGCTATCAGGAAACACAAACTCCGACAGGGAATTCTTTAGCAATATAAGTTTGGTGTATTTTAATTTATTTTGTGATGAAATTTAATTTGTCTAATATAATGTTTCACCGTTTTGAGAGCAGTGGTGATGAAATAAATTACACAAAGTAATGCGCCTTGCTGGGTTTGAACCCGCGACCTACAACTCGTAAGTCGGAGCCATTATAAAAACATCGAAACAGAACATCGTGAGGAAACCGGCATGTACTAGAAGAAAAAATTCGAAGACATGTGACATTCAACAACCCGCACTGGGCCCACGTGGTGAATTACGGCCCATCCCCTCTCCTGGAGAAGAGGCCTGAGTCCCAGCAGTAGGAACATTAAAAGGCTGATTATGCTATGTTTTATGCTAACATAATGTTTATGATGTGAATCCCTAAAATTAATCTTTTTTACTTTAAATAAATCATAATAATAACAATACAGTCTCAAACCAAACCTTTTCCTAAATGAAAGCATTGTTTTTCTTTTTCCAAACTTCCTAGTTCCATAAAACAAAACATTTGGGCTATTTATCTGTTTTTCCTCCATATACACCAGTGAGTTCGCGGGCGCCCGGCCTCTTCCCTCCCTGGCGCCTTACGGATATACAGGCCGTTGTTTTGTACAAACCTATTTTTATTTTAATTAATTGTTATTTATTGCTTTTGCTGTCAAGTGGTGCGGTGAAGCAAACTGAGTTTTTACAAAGTTGTAAGGGATCGAAGTTTGTAACGAACTGATATGGGAAACGTGTGTAGTTTTTGTTGCAAAAGTTTTGTATGTTTTTCATTACATTTTGGCAAAAAAAATAAATGTGATGAGAATACTAATCATCTTGCTCCCTATTTACAGTTTTCTATAAAAATCAAACATTTAAGTTTTGGCTATAACCAAAAATATTCAATTTTTCAACCTACAAAAATTCAGTTATACATATTTCACAGTATGACGTAGCCAGCTAAGGAAAGAACTACACAATCTAAAACCGCACATCAAATACAACATAGCAACAGCGCTATCTCCTCACAAATCACTAAGCAACAAACCAAAGTTTCAAGCACCCTGTATAACAGCCAGAACTAGGAAACGAGGGAGTAAGTACACACACCCACCACCCGGGGGGGAGTACATGGCAAATACGCGAAAGCAATAGGACTTTTAAAAATTCTCCAGAAATATGATTTATATGTTGACGGCAACGCGTTTCTCCCCTCAAGGACGGGGGACTGATTCGATTTTTAAACCACCCTGTGAAGGCTGTAGGTTTTTGAATAAAAAAAAAATTATATTGTTTTTTTTTCGACGTCATTTTTTTAAATTGAATTCGGATTGGTTCCGTTCTGGGTGAGGAAGTTCGTTTCGATATGAGGTAGGCAGTGCCTCAACTCATGTCCTCCTTCAGCTTTCCCACGCTATGATCAGAATTCTATCTATCCAGATGCAGCTGAAACGCAGTACTACAGGGAGCGAATTTCCTTGCATGATCGCATCAGGAGAACGAGCCTGAAGAATCGCCAAACTTAACTGGCAGTGGACAGGCAACATTGCTCGTAGAACAGATGGTCGATGGGGCCAAAAGGTTCTTTAGTGGCGACCGCATACCGGAAGACGCGGCGTTGGAAGGCCTCCCACAAGGTGGACCAATGACCTGAACGAGAGTCGCGGGAATCCAATGGATGCGAGATGCACAGAGCCGTTCCTTGTGGTCTTTCGGCTGAAATGATGATGATGATGATGACATGGAGTGATCTGGCTGACTGCAGACGGGTGTTAGATCTTCAAACACCTGTAACAACTGTCAAAGATCTACAAATGGCAGTTGAGACAAACAGCTTAAGGCAAGGCTGAGTCTTGGTATAAAGCCCACCCATCCAGAAAGTAACCTCGAAAACCGTTGCTCAACCTTGAAGATAGAAAGAAGGAAAGAAAAACACATTTAATTGGCACACAGGTACACACAATGAAATAACAATTATATAGAAACTTAAAACATCAACGTTGTGTGTCTCACGGCTGCGCCAAATAGGTCCATACATAGCATTTAGCATAATCAGCCCGATAAAATTCTCATAAATAAATAAATATTTAGAATTTGTAAATGTTCAAATATTCAGAATTTGTTTTGGCTGTCATATTTGTTTTTTCATTGGTTGGTTTAACGTCGAACAAAATGTAAATAGATACGAGTACGTTAGTTCATAACTCCTTCTATGTTTAATGCATGCCGTGGTAGACTTTAATTAAGGCTACACTATATAATGTAAGAATACTGAATCTTTAGCGTGTATAATGGTGTATGCTTTGTTGGTTGTCCTTAAATAAATAATGTTCCCACTGCTGGGACGCAGGTCTCCTCTCTGGGAGAGGGAATGGGCCGTAATCCACATAATGCCCTAGCATTAAACAACGACCTCTTGCACCGAACCCTGGTACAGGCCATGGTCCGGAGCGAGGAGTAAAGGCAGGCGGCGAAAGAGGCGGCCGCACGAGTGAGGAAACGGACTTCCTTTACGCCCCAGCTGCCGGGATTTCGACCCCGATTTCTAGGCGTGGGCTTGCGGACGACGAGCAATGGGTAGCTCGCCGTCCAGCCATCCGGTAACCGTCCGGACCGAGCCCAAGTCATCGACGGCACGTAGTGTTCCACGCGCGACTCAAGGAGTCCGGTCGAAGCCAACTGGGGCTATTGGTTGTGTGAAAGAGAACCCCAAGGCCCAGGAACGAAGGCAAAGAAGGAACACAGGAGTGTTGGAGTAGGGCAGCCTGCGTAGTAGCCTGCCACTACGTAGTTAGTTACCTGACGCTGGTTTTCAACAGAAACTTATGAGTCTACGGATGTAAATCAGTTTTCTTAAATGTGAAGTCCGTAAATAAAAAAAATCCTCCTCTTTCTCAATTGACATAATATTAGTATATATTGGTACACATATTATATCTATATGTATACATATATATATTTAGACGTATCTAAGTAGGTGTATGTTGTACACTGGATCCTACCCTCAAAAGTGATCTCTCTCTGTCACTCATTGTTGAGTTAAACTCGCCTTTGTACATAAATTATCAAATCAATGTATTAAGGTTAAGTTTTTGTTTTTTTTTTAGTGTGTACTATAAAGAATTGGTTGAATTGGTTTAAATATCGATCCGTTCAGCAGGCAGTGTCTCAAGTGATCGTAATACCGCCACTGTTTCGATGTCAATAGCTCGTAACTCCGACATGCAATATCAATAGAAGGTGCATCAGCAACGATCATGGACACATCGTAAAATATTTAGCATTTAGGGAGGATATACAAATACGGCTATTGTCGTGAACCCTTTGTTCAAGGTTGAAACACATTATTATCCGATTAGAGCAGTGATGACCGAGTGGTAACGGCTCCGACTTACGAGTTGTAGGTCGTGGATTCAAACCCAGCCAGGCGCAATTTATTTCATCACCACTGCTCTCAAAACGGTGGAGGAAAACATCGTGAGGAAACCAGTATGTCCTATAACCAAAAATTTGAAGACATTTGACATCCACCAACCCGCACTGGGCTCGCGTGGTGGATTACGGCCCATACCCTCTCCTAGAGAGAAGGCCTTAGTGCTATCAGTGGGAACATTATAAGGCCGACTATCCTATACTATTATCCGATTTATCCGATGGGGACGAAAGGTTCTGGAGTGGCGACCACGTACTTTAAGACGGAGCGTTGGTAGGCCTCCCACAAGGTGATCCGATGAGCTGGTGAGGGTCGCGGGATTCCAATGGATGCGAGGCGCACAGGACCAGTCATTATGGTGATACTTGGGGGATGCCAATGATGATGATGATGATTATCTGACTGTAGTATATATCTATTTATGAGCAGATTTTTCAATAGTTAGTACACTTTTTTTTTTTGACTGGCCTGTTGGTCTAGGGGTTAGTGGCCCTGACTGCTATGCCGGAGGTCGTGGGTTCGATTCCCACCCAGGACAAATGTTTGTGTGAAGAGCACGATCATTTGTTCTGTGTCTGGGTGTAATTTATCTATATATGTATGTATTTAGAAATATATAAGTAGGTTTATCAGTAGTCTAGTACCCATAACACAAGCTCTGCTTAGCTTGGGACTAGACGGCGTTGTGTGATAGTTGTGGAATATTATTATTATTATCACTACATAGTATAAAACAAAGTCGCTTTTCGTGTCTGTCTGTCCCTATGTATGCTTAAATCTTTAAAACTACGCAACGGATTTTGATGCGGTATTTTTTAATAGATAGAGTGATTCAAGAGGAAGGTTTATGTGTATAATACACGCACAATATAATAGAGGAACACTGATGATTTTAGAGGTTTCTAATGTGATGTCGTAAATAAACACATTTTTTTGCGCTTACATTGCAAACGCTGGCTGAACCCTAAGAGCTTGATCAAAATAATGTACTACAGTATTGTACGCCTTAAAAAGATCTACAAAAAAGTCCGCGATGGTATATGTCTATCTTTTAGGTATAACCCACAATAACCATTTTTTATCCTTTACTTTTTACGAGAAATAATGGCTTATTTACGAAACGATTTTAAGCAATACAGTATTAATCTTTATCCAATTAGGTACCTTAAATAAATTGTGCATTTAATATAAATTAATATGGCCCTTTACAGCGTGTAATTTAAGTGAATATTTTCGAAGATATTACAGATTTAAAATGCAGGGACATAGCGGTTGCGGTAAATAACTTGATTCTTTCAAAGATTGATGCGCCGACGCAAATATACTACTCAGTTACTTCCAGATTGGTCCCTTTTTTTTCGAATTCAGTTCTGATAATGGAATCCATGAGGAATCGAGGGAACTCCTCAAATATTCTAGGCACTATGTAGTTATTTTGGTATTTTTATCGAGAATACCAAAAAATAATAATTTACAGTCAAAAAGTAACATTTGATGAAGTGGAACTGATGAAGAAGACCAGAAATGGCCAACGGAACTTCACACTCACATAGATATCACAATGAAGATAGTTAAGTAACTATGACAATATAAATAAATAAATGGTTCTGAATAGTTATGTTGAAAATGGTATCATCGAAGTGATCTGATGATGATGATGGAGCCGGAAGGTAGGCACTGGAACTCCGTAATTAATCAATGTAACCTAGCCGTGTTTGGGCTTATTAGAATTGTCATTATATGCACTTTGGCTATAAGGTACCTACTATCAAACTAACCTGATGATGGAACCGGGAGGTGGATGGGGACTTCATAATAAAATAATGTATCCTAGCAGTGTTTGGGTTAATTCGAATTTTCATGAGAAATAAGTACTCTGGCTATAAGTGCATCACAACTAAAAAGTGTGAAATAAAAAACTTTTTACAAAAAAAAAATTACCTACTTCACTACAAAAAAAAAACAAAACATTAAAACGATCAAAATAACTTTAATTTCGAAAGTCGGTGTTAAATAACTAGCAAACAATACCAGAAACACCGACTTCCGAAATTAAAGTTATTTTGATCGTTTTAATGTTTTGTTTTTTTTTTAGTAGTGAAGTAGGTATTTTTTTTTTTTTGTAAAAAGTTTTTTTTCAATTTCAATTCAGTTCTGATGATGGGATCCATGGGGAATTGAGGGAACTCCTCAAATATTATATAATGATTTTGGTATTTTCATCGAGAACATAAGCATTTACAGTCAAAAAGTAACATTTAATGAAGTGGAACTGATGAACAAGATCAGGAATGGCTAACGGAACTTCATACTCACATAGACATCACAATGAAGACAGTTAAGCGACTATGACAATACAAATAAATAAATGGTTCTGAATAGTTATGTTGAAAATGGTATCATCGAAGTGACCTGATGATGATGATGGAGCCGGAAGATAGGCACTGGAACTCTGTAATTGATCAATGTATCCTAGCCGTGTTTGGGCTTATTAGAATTGTCATGAGATGCACTTTGGCTATAAGGTACTATCGAACTGATCTGATGATGGAGGAAGGTGGAACGTAGACACAGGAAATTCATAATAAAACAATGTAACTTAGCAGTGTTTGGGTTTATTGAAATTGAATTCTAATATCATCGAATTTACCGTTCCAATATAAACGCCTACAATTTTCGCTAAATATATCTTTTGCAATGACCATCAATAAATCGCAGGATCAAACTTTCAACGTTACAGGCTTAGATTTGAGCGTTGAATGTTTTTCACATGGCCATATGATATGTCGCTCTTTCAAGAGTTTTTTTTCCGGTGGGAAAATCATCTTATGACATCCCCCGCTCTTGGGCGGGGCGGGAGATAGTGTCAGACTTTTACTGGCTAAAAACCCACTCCTGTCGTTGCCTTTCGTACCAGGGCCGAGTCTTCCTTTCAGAATCAGACCCTTGGCCCCAGTAGGCTTCGACCCTGCTGGGCCCCTACAGTTGCTGACATCTCCTTGAGGCGCGCGTGGAACAGCACGCGCCGTCGACGACTTGGGCTCGGTCCAGACGGTTAACGGACGGTCGGACGGTGAGCCACCCATTGCTCGCCGTCCGCAAGCCCGCCCCTACGGTGGCCGGAAATCGGGATCGCAATCCCGGCGGCGGTTGGGGCGTGAGAACCGTTACCTCACGCGATCGGCCGCCTCCTTCGCTAGCATTACTGCTTCGCAGAAGGAGGCGATCGCCTGCCACTCCTCCTCGCTCCTTACCATGGCCTGTACCAAGGCCCGGCGTGAGAGATCGCCGCCGCCGATCGCCCCCACGAGGACACGGCGTTGCTCTGCCCAAGCGGGGCACACCTTTACCGTATGCTCCACCGTGTCCTCCGGGCGGTCCACACAGTGGCGACACCCTGGCGTCGCTTCCGCACGAATCCAGTGCAGGAACTTCCCGGCTCTTTCAAGAGTAACCTCAAAAGAAAATATGTTTGAATTGTCTAATGACAAAAAATCTGTGAACGTTGTGTATAAAGACATTCTGTAGTAAATTTATTACTAGCGACCCGCCCTGGTGCAATGCTGGACAAAACCGCATTAAAATCCGTTGCGTAGTTTTAAAGATCTAAGCGTATATAGGGACAGACAGCGGGAAGCGACTTTGTTTTATACTATGAAGTGATCTGCATTGCACCCGTGCGAAGCCGGGGCGGGTCGCTAGTATTATTATATTATTATTATTACTTTTAACTGAGGATTGCAAATGGTGGTTTGACAGGTAATGCTAGCTTCTGGCCGCGAATCTACCCGCGTGGAAGAAGACAATTATGGGATAAAAAGTATCGTGTATAATAGCCCATTTCGATCAAAATCTGTTGGGCTCTTTTAGTGTGAAGGAGTTTAAGACATACACATTTACACACATACAAAACGTTTGCCTTTATAATATTAGTGTGTATAACGACACCCGCATCGAACAAGGTCGTAACATTAATTCAGTATTTTTTTTAGAATGAACCAAAAAGTTATAGTGCCGTGTTTGAATTTTGTTTACAGGAAATGTGTAATATTTACTGAAAAATGAATCTATGCTTCAGTGCTAGAAATACGTCGTTATTACTGTCGTGTAGCTCATTCCACAAATATTACGCTTTTGATGGTAACTCAAATTGGACTATAATCCGAGATATGGCCTTGTTTGTCGCGGGTATATTTATTTTTTAGTTTACCTAAAGTTTTGTTATGTGACTATCGAAAAAACAACCCTTAGTTGCATGTCTAAAACTTAATAACCAAACGTCTATCCCAAAGATGTCTAGTAAATATCGCTGTCATCGATAAGACAACCATTGTAACTATAAAATAGCTATAGGTATTGTAAAACAGTTGTTTTACAATTTTGGCCTAATTTTTTTTTTCCCTTTCCCTTAAGGGATGAATTTTGAAAAATCCTTTCTTAGTGCACGCCTACGTCATAAAAGGAAACCTTGTGCAAAATTTCACAATTCTAGTCCCAGTAATTTCGGCTGTGCGTTGATATGTCAGTCAGTCAGTTTCTTCTTTTATAATATTCTTTCCGTCTGATTATAATTTAGGTGTCTTCACGGCTAATGTTAATATGTTCTTAATAAACTAAAGCGCCTCACTATAAACGATTGCATCACTGCTTACCATCAGGTAGGATCGCAGTCAAGCACTAGTTTATATCAATCTATATACGAGTATATAAAAGCTAAATACCACTTACTGATTAATCACGAAATTTCAGAAACTATAACACCTACAAACTTAAAATTAGGCAGGTAGGTTCCTTATATGGTGTAGACATCCGCTAAGAATCCGGATTTTACAAACTCCACCCCTAAGGGGGTAAAATGGGGGTCCAAAATTTGTATGGAGAAACCAAATTTCATGCGGGCGAAACCGCTGGCAGAAGCTAGTTGTATATATATATATATATATATATATATATATATTTAATACAACTAGGCATTCTCTACCAGTCAACCTTTGCATTAAAGACTACACTATAATAAATAAAAATAAATAATTAAAAAAATTAAAAAACACGACTGCCATGTCAAAAAAAAAAATGAACTAAAAAGCAAAAAACAAGATGTTAGTTAAACTATATAAATAAAAATGAAAGTTGTCACTCATTCACTCACTGACTAAACACGATGTCTCGAAAACTACTTGATCTACAAAACAAAATTTTTCATCGCCGTCGGGGGACCAGTCTGTAGAATACTTTCTTATATAAAAAGTCCCCCGACTGCGATGAAAAATTTTGTTTTGTAGATCAAGTAGTTTTCGAGACATCGTGTTTAGTCAGTGAGTGAATGAGTGACAACTTTCATTTTTATTTATATAGTTTAACTAACATCTTGTTTTTTGCTTTTTAGTTCATTTTTTTTTTTGACATGGCAGTCGTGTTTTTTAATTTTTTTAATTATTTATTTTTATTTTAAACCTTTTAGTGATAAGTTTAATTTTAAAACATGTCATGCATCACAATATAAGCATTTATACGATCACAAGAAGAGATGAAGATTAATCGCTTCATATAGAATTGTTGAAGATTTCTGAGGGGATGAAATTCATGAAGAGACTTCCTGTCGTGTGGCTTGTGAATCACTTTACGTGGATCCAAAACGCTGATTGCCAAACCTTCTAGTTGCCTCACGCGACTAAGCGCAACATAAGCTTGCCCTTTGTCTAAAATTTTAGGGCCTAGGTCCACGAAGGCTCTGTCCAGTGTTGTCCGTTGTAACTTGTGGACCGTCACGGCCCGACATAATATAAGCGGTAGCATGCAGCGCTCTACTTTTCCATGACTCCTTAACCCGTCAAATTCGACTGTACAGTTCAATTTTGACACCCATACCAATAGTGTTGCCACGTACTGACTTGTCGTCGAACTCTACGAAGACGGCTTGTGGTAATTCTTCAGGTTCTAGTTGGTCACGGAGTAGCGATGGCCATTCAAATTTTCGGACGATCACCATAGCGCCATTTATCTTATCTTGTTTTGGGGTTGGCCCTAGGCCAGAGCACTTCGACCCTTCTGGATCTTTCGTGCTATGCCCTTCCTGTCTACTCAACCCCTAGCCCTCCGTGCACCTTCTTCATGAGTCCCAGTATGGCCTTGATGGGGCTGAGCCTATAGTCCTCTGGTCTTGGAAATGGTTGGCTCAGATACTCTAATCTTTTGGAGCCTAGAGCTGCACAGTCGCACAGCAAGTGTAGCATAGTCTCCTCTGCATCTCCACAGACCCTGCAAATCAGGTCGCTTGCTAGTCCCATGTTGTGGAGTTGTTTGTTGGTGGCATAGTGCCCCGTGAAGACTTCTGTGATTGTTCGGAGCTAAGATCTACCTCCATAGTTTTTGGGTCCAGGCCTTATCTATGTCATTGAGAAATACATAGCTTTGCATGCTTCTGGCCTGTTGTATTGCGCCAGTGTGTGCTGTGTATCTCTAACGCAGCCCTTTTCAATGCTTGGTTGATGACCCTTGGTGAGAGTCCTATGAAGAGTTCCGATCCGTGTCTCGGATCTTTTCCTTGCCAGAGTGTTGGCTCTTTCATTGCCTTCTACTCCTGTATGACCTGTCACCCAGATCAATCTGACCTTGTTGCGCCTTCCTATCCGGTTTAGTATTTAATACAGTTTAGTATCAGCCCAGAATCCACTCTATTGGACGTGAGTGCCTTAAGTGTTGCTTAAAATGTAGACAGTGTCCCCTTCGGTGCCTCTGTCTAGTATTTCCTCCGCGCATGCGATTATGGCATAGGTCTCTGCTTGGAAGACCGTCGCCAGTTTGCCTATGCTTAGGCTAAGATTGCAGTTGACGCTGTGTACCCCCCGCTCTTGTACCGGTGTTCATTTTAGAGCCATCCGTGTACTATACCTGATTGTTCCCTTTGTGGGATAGCGCCATTTACTAAGCCGTGACCAACGTTAATGTTCTATTGTTTTTAAAGTTAAAGTTAGGAAATTAATCACCGGCATGAACTACTATCAGATGGAACAATTGCTACGTACAGTTGTCTGAAGACTAAGCTAAACACTCTCACTAAATTTTATCACACACGGCACACATAACACACTTCACACATAATACTCTCTCAAACACTTATTTATACATTTCACACTCATATACATACAACACACTCGCACTTCAACTTCATGAGCACGATATGCAGATTTAATTTATTTACTTAACTATTAAACTTACTTACTTTTTAACTGTTTTTGCAGATTTTTTTTATTCTAACGTAGAGATACGGCGATGGGCTTATTATTATTATTATTATTGAGTAGATAAAGTACAATTGATTCCCTAAACTATCAAACACTTGGTAGGCTATTATTATATATAGTTTATGTTATCCATTTTTTTTAATCGACAAAGATGGTTCTTGTATGCATGTACTTAGTTTTCAATAAACAATGGTTCGAAAATCCTTCACGCACATGACCGACTTGTACTTGGCTGATTTCTTATATTAATTAATAATATTAGTTGGGGTTTCATAACATCATCATCTTCCTGCCCTTGTCCCGTGTTATTTGGGGTCGGCGCAACATGTTTTTTTCTTCCATTCTGCCCTGTCACTCGTCATACTATCACTAACTTCCTTTTCTTTCATATCACTCTTCACACAATCCATCCATCTTTTCTTTGGTCTCCCTCTCCCTCTCCATCCATCCACATGTAAACAGTTGGGGTTTCATAACAAAATGTCAAAAATGTTTTTTTTCAATACTCGACAGTTTCGATTAACAGTGTAACATATTTATATTTTTGGAATCCACTCGTCAAATCCTAGACGATAATCACAAGCATTAACAGATTAAAAATTTTAAAAAAATTGGGTGGGTGTTCATTTATTTATTATACCCACCACATTGCATTTCTATATTTTTTCAATAGCCTATGTTACTCGGGACGATGCAAGGATTCTAACGATACCTCATACATGTAAATCAGTTCAGTCATTTAGAAGTTATGGTGGAATAAAGAAACTCACATACATACATACATACATACATACATACATGAACCCTGAAAACATAACACTCCTTTTTGGGCAGTCGTGTAATAACATACAACATACTTTTTTCATCCATTTAAGTCGGTATTCGGTGCACCGCTTTCGCTTTGGACTATGACGTAAACAGACACACGCCCATTGTGCGGCGCGCGCCAATTTATCACTCGGGGTGAGATACTAACCCATAACTAGATACCAGGATAGTAGGAATTTGTGCCAATATAACAAACTTCATTTACAGAATTTCACGATACCGTTTCTTTTAAAACGAAAAAATAAATAAAAAAGTACGTGTAGCATTCTTATTCATCATACTAGAACATCGCTTATTCACACGAGGATATGAGTATTTTCAATGCCAATAAAAATGAATATCTGTTACAGTATTTCTATGCAAAAATTAAACCTGAGATCAAAATTATGACGTCATTTCACTATCCTGTTAGCCCGTGGCTTTATAATCTCAATTTAGATGCCTAAATCCAGCAAAAAAAAAAAAGTAGTGAAGCAAGAAAACTAAATTTAAAATAAACCAGAACCATGAGAAAAACATAAGTTGAAAAGAAAAATTTAAATTAATATTTTCGTAGCCCCGCGTAGACCCCGCTACGAGGTCGCTACGAGATGCCTACGCCGCAAGCTACGGCGCCCGGTGTGGAAACGCCTTTACTCATAAAAAGGTCGTGTTTTTAAATGTCACAAAACACAATACACTATCGAAAGGATTCTGTTAACCAATTTCTTTGGAAATTGAAAAGGTAGTTTGTCAAATATGTATTATGATACCACTTTCTGCCACTGGTTTCGCTCGCATGTAAGTCGGAAATTATCTCAAAAGATATTTTCTTTTTTTCTTTCTCACGGGATAAAAGTCCTAATCTAATCCTTTTTTTAAGGTAGGATCCAATGACTTCTCCCGCTTTGGATGGAGCGGGTGTCAGCGGACGATCGGACGGAGAGCTATCCATTGCTCGTCGTCAGTAAGCCCGCGCCTACAGTGGTTGGTAGTCGGAATCGGAGTCGCTGTGGCTGGTATGTCTGTTTCCTCACGCGTTCGGCTGTCTCTTTCGCTAGCATTACTGCTTCGCTGAAGGAGGCGACCTCCTGCCATTCATCCTCGTTCCGGACCATGGCCTGAACGAGGGCCAGCGCGGGAGGTCGCTGCCGCCGATCGCCTTGATGAAAACACGGCGGTGCTCCGCCCAAGCGGCGCACACCTCCACCATGTCCTCCGGGCTAATCTAATCTTATGCCCTATTTCAGAACATGGTCTACCCGAACGGCAAATTTCATCTTAATTTTAACGGTTAAGGCACGGAGAGTTAAAAAACTTTCGCTCAGCTTTCTTACCGCCACAAAACCAGGTATCGCCAGTGCCACCGGCTGTTGCAGCCGCGTCGAACTCGAGTGACGAATTGTTTTTTATTTTTCTGTATCGGTATGAATTAGCAACTTGTGCCATAACGCGCAGAAAATGAAAAAAAAAATAGTTATTAAAGGAGACAATTTTTTTTGTTTGGGGAATAGGCCCACCACAAATTGTGGCGTATAGCAATGAAATGCACGTTAGTTTATTCCTTATAATCTCTAGATTACATTGGTAATATTGGCAAAACTTTATCTAACTGGAGTACCGTGAAATACGACAGTCAAAACATGACTCTCATAATAACCTAAAATCTCACAAGAGCGATTGTCTAATGAGTGGATAGGTCTCCTTGGTGTTTTAAGTTAAAATAGTGCACTGTTCAATAATATACAGTATAAAACAAAGTCACGTCTGTACTACGTGACAGACTTTGATGTGATTTACACGATTTGATAGACTTATTCATGAAAATGCGTAGATGTATTCATTTCGAAATAGCGCGGCTTTTGTCGGCCATTGACTGTAGATCTAAAATAATAAGGTGATGTGTTTTATGCTGGTTGTGTAAGGAGAAAAAAAAACACATTATAACATCACAAGTATTTATTACTGTTCATCATCATCATTTTCAGTCATCTCTTAAAAGCAGTATTTCATCTAAAAAAGATGCAGGTGGCTCAACCTCACCTTGATGCCGCGCCCAAGATAAAAACCACACTATACACATCACATATGCACAGCAGCCAACAGTGCGTCTGCCCACTAAACAATTACAACAGTATCCAGCAAGAGCAGTATTCAACATTCCGTTGAAATCGTGCTGCACAATTGATACAACGGCTTTGTGGATTATGCATGTATCTACAGATGCCATTTTCATAAAATCTTTCGAATAAAAATACGAAAAGAACAGAAGAAACATGCAACTATCTAGTAATCGGAAACAATAATAATGTTGTCTGTAGCGGTGGGCGTTTCAACGACGAACAGTTTTCAAAGACCGTTTTTTGTTCTGCAACGTAACAACCGTTTTCCATCCGGAGACCAAACAGTCTTCGTTGCATAAACCAGTCTTCGAATTACTGTATGCGAATTGTTATCTTACTGTTAAGAATATAAGGTCGAAAATCCATTGCTTCAACTATCACACTCGTCGCGTCGTCGTTTTTAAAACCAGTTATTCCAATGAAAAATGAATTTTATGTTTATAGTCATAAAGTTCATTTTTCATTGTAATAACTGGTTTTAAAACGACGACGCAACGAGTACAGAAATTATTACCGTCCTCAAACTAGTTGCGACAACGAACGTTTTCTGCAACTACTTCACTCAACGATAGTTTCGTCTTCAAACCAGTTGCGACGACGACCGTTTTCTGCAACCGTTTTTGTCGTCGCCAAAACGGTTACGTCTCGTCCGTCTAAAATTCGACAACGACCCACCACTAGTTGTCTGTCAGTGTCAAACTGATTGAAACTGGACCACAGAGCATCTGCAACGGGCTATTAATTACGTTTCGTTCCACGTTGATTTTTAAAGTACGTTACTTGATATTTGTATTAACCGTTAATAACAGCATTAAAAACAAGTTCGCTGGACCAATTAATTATTATCTCTTGAAACGCATTTAAATCCGATGTCACCGCTGCGCAATATAGTAACATTTTTTTTTTCACGTTAAAATAAACTTGAAAACGCTCCTAAACAAGCATTTTTTGCCGTAACACTTTTTTACTATTATTTCATTATTCCGGTTAGATTTCTATATAATTTTTGGTCTGTTAATTATAATAAGATGATCGCTTTTTCCATGTGTAATATTATTAATAAACATAACCGTTTAATAGTGGGCCCAAAAAAAATTGTCTCCTTTAGACAATCGTTATTTCAGATCAAAAAGAACACACTTTATAGAGTCCCAGGCTGTACATTTAATTGTTTTGTAATTTTAAAAATATTTATAAAAATTAATTTGAACAATAAGAACGTTTTAAAATGTAATAATGTCCAAACTAGGTCATTTCCATTAAAGAATGGAACAAAACGAAAGTCATGGAAATGCCTGATAACCATCAGTAACTTTAATTTTGAATCACGTCGTATTTAAGTGGTAGTTGTGTAGATTTTGTTAGTTTGGGTGTGGACCTTATCGGTAGAAAGTTGAATTCCTATTAAAAACTTGAAGATACATTTCCAAGACATTGTAAAGTGTGGAGCCAATTTTCAACTCGATACCTCCACGCGTTCCCGAAATAAAGGGTCTTGACAGATAGACAGACGGACAACAAAGTGATCCTATAACGGTTCCGTTTTTTCCTTTTGAGGTCCTTACCTCAAAAGGAAAAAACAAAAAAAAAAAATAAATAAACTATATAAAAATAAAAATAAACTTATTAATAAATTAGATGTTTACAATAATAAATCACTATTGAAGTTAAAGTGACAGATCTAATAATATAAAACAAGGTACCTGGAAGAACTAGGCAGAGGCTTTTACTCAATGGCAGGACAGAAACGTGTCCCAGTATTTATTGCCATTTTAATACACCAATCACAAACCAACATGACACTTGCAGATTTTCCGATCAGAGTCTCCTCAAATTTCCAGAACCCAAAGCTCCTCTTTCCCGTCCAGCCAGCTTATGATAATGGTCGGTTTTATGTCTATTTGTTATTGTGTAACATGTTACTTCAACCGGTACTGACCTTGTTAGAGATAAAAAGCGTGAAAATAAGTGTAATTCCTTCAAGCTATGAGGTTAGCGGAAGACGGGGGCGGGGACGCCTTTAACCCTTTAACACTAGAAGTGCGGAATACCAATGTCAATTTCGGCCATTTTATTTTTGCTACAGTAATAATAACAACTTTTTTTTTCTTTTTTTTCTTGATAGGTTCGCGCTTTATTGCTATCTCACTTGATGGAAAGCGAAGATGCGGTCGACGATGGAGCGCGCTTACCTAGAAGCAACCTATTCACTCTTGACTTAAAGATTCCCGGGTTGTAGCCATCAGCAAACACAGATTCCGGCAAGGAATTCCACTCCTTAGCTGTAGGTACGCACAATTAATGTGTTCCCAAAACGTTTTGTGCGTATAGGAGGCATGTCCACCATGTACCGGTGGCGCATCGCCGTATGCCTGGTGGTCCGATGATGGAACGGGGTTTTTTATTTTTTATGGAAATATTTAAAAATATAATTTATATGTTTATACAAATGAATAAACGGAATAACAATATTCGACCACTTTCACACAACGCCATCTAGTCCCAAACTAATCAGAACTTGTGCATAGCACACGGTACACGGTACTAGACAACTGATAAGGTCGACCACCTAATAAATCTGAAAACTGAAAATTTGTAGTTACGTCACAAAAAAGATACTTTTTTTATATTCGGAAAAACCTTCGAGACTCGATTCGGGAATTGAACTATTTACATAAGTTAGTTTTGTACGGAACCCTCAGTGCGCGAGTCCGACTCGCACTTGCCCAGTTTTTTCTTTCATAACATTTTTCAGTAATAAATTCTTTGCTTATAAAAAAGTACAACAGTTTATTTTTTATCAGTCCGCATTTCTCCTGGCCACCCCCAGTGAGGGCTGCCCCTTACAACGCGACCCTTTCGATCCCAAGGCGCTTATTTGACTCACTTTAAAAATTTCCTACTGGCCTATATTTCTTGGAGTACAGTCTGCCCCAATTTTTTTTAAAGGCCCGCGTTGGGGTGCGCCGTTTTATGTTGTGATTATTTTTTATTGAACTTCATTCATTGATGGTTCATTTCGTTTTTATATTTTTATGTTGATGAGATACTGATTAGATAAGGACAGTTTTGTGAGTACCATTCTTAAGACTGACACTTGAAGGTAACTTTTACTAAAGGCTGGTTTTTGAATTGAATATTTTATTAAGAACGTCTCCGGATGTGTGAGAAATAAAGCATAATCGGACTTGCAATGTTCCCAGTGTTCCCACTGCTGGAACTCAGACCTCCTCTCTAGGAGAGGAAATGGGCCGTAATCCACCACGCGGGCCCAGTCCTGGTTGGTGGACGTCACAAGTCATCGAATTTTTGGTTAAAAAAAATGCCCATTACCTCACAATGTTTCCCATCACCATTTTGAGAGCAGTGGTATCGTAATAAATTACACAAAGTAATGCGCCTGGCTGGTTTTGAACCCTAGGCCTACAACTTGCAAGTCGGAGCAGTTACACTGGGCTCAACTTTAAATGGTTATCAAAAATCGGGGGTCACTCACACTAATATTATAAAAGCAAAAGTGTGTGTGTGTGTGTGTGTTTTGTATACACCTTCATGCACAAAACGGCCGAACGAATTTCATCATCATCATCATCATTTCAGCCGAAAGACGTCCACTGTTGGACATAGGCACGGTAATATTATCTATACAGTATTCCAACTTCATACAAACGGACGAAACGCGAGCTATACCTACGCGCCTCGATCTCGAGGTGCGCTCGGGATGCAGACAGTCGCGTCTGTGCCGCGCGATTTTTCTTAATAAAAATAAGTTCAAGTACATATTTATATATTAATATGACGAGTAGGATATATTGTGCTGTTTTTGGTTGCAAGAATTCTTAATTTAAAACCAAACATATAAATTGTAAAATAGCTGCAGGTATGTAAAGAAAGAAAGAAAGAAAGAAAAACAGTTTATTTACACAATATGTATAACCAAGTAAAAGATATTCATTTTTCTCCACCTTGTCCATGTTTCCCAAAACAATTTTTAATTAAGCTTTAGAATGCGGATTTTTGTACTTTAAAATTTAATAATAAAGCATTTTGTAGGTACGTCTCAGTCGAGGCGCAAATATTTTTCGGTCGCAAATACTGAACACTTCCTATTCAATTCACAAAGTAGGCAAATGTAATTAAAATGCTGGAGGCGGGCAGCCATAGTGCGGGCAGCCCTATCGCATGTTTACGTACCGCGCGGCTGTAGGCATTTATTTCAAAGATACGGCCGAGTTACAATACTGTATAGATAATATTACCGTGACATAGGCCTCCCCCAAGTGTCGAACAGATTTGCATGTTTGGAATCCAGGTATGGTCTCTATCCATCCTAGAATAGCACGAGGCAGTGTGTTCCCTTGTGCAATTTTTTTAAATTCATACTAATATCATAAATGTGAAAGTAACTCTGTCTGTCTGTCTGTAAAGCTTTCACGGTTAAACTACTGAGCCGATTTTAATGTGGTAGAAAGAAATTTTGAATTCCAAGGATTGACATAGGCTTTTTTTATCCATCTTCGACTGCGTCTTTACGCCAGCAATAACCAATATTCAGGCAGTCGAAGCCGCTGGCAAAAGCTAGTATCATACATTTTATAGGTTATAATGTTTATAATAATTAAATGGTTATTTGAATAGGAAGTAAGTAGTTTAGTTTTTAACCGACTTCAAAAAGGAGGAGGTTATATGTTCGGTTGAATGTATGGTTTTTTTTTTATGTATGTTCACCGATTTCTCGGTGAATTGTGGACCAATTTTGAAAATTTTTTTTTGATTGAAAGCTTATGCTTCCGAATTGGTCCCATAGAAATATTGTTATGATCTGATCATGAACTTTGAAGATATGGAACAGAACTCCTCATAGGATCACAGCAGAACCGTCGTAACAAGTAAAATTGCTTTGTTTATACGTGTAGTCGATGACTGACTGAAAGTAGAGGGGGAATATATCGAACTGATCTGATGATGAAGCCTGAAGTTAGGCACCGGAAATCTGTAATAAATTAATGTAATCTAACCGTGTTTGGGATTATTAGAATTGTCATGAGATGCACTCTGGCTATAAGGTATTTAAGTTTGGCTGAGGGTTACTTTTTAGTGGTGGTACTATAACTAAAAAGTGTAAAATAACTTTAATTTCGGAAGTCGGTGTTAAATAACGAATAGACAAAACTATTATAGAAACACCGACTTCCGAAATTAAAGTTATTTTGCACTTTTCAGTGTTTTTTTTTTTACTTTGAAGTCGGTTGTATTTTTTTTGTAAAAAGTTTTTATGTTCTATTCTATTCTAATAGCAGTGTGTACAGCTCAAGTTAAAATAGTATTATTGAAGAATTGCCACTGTCTGTATAATACTTATATGTATGTATTTCTGTAACCAAAAAGCATTGCTGTGTTCCGAACGCAAGACATATTGTGTCTTCTCAAGTTTCTTTACGAAGTGAGGCATCAGAATTCTTTATGATTCTTCACTTGAATTTTATAGGCGGCAACGCCAGTAACTATTTTCACATAGGTTCTCGATTTTGCCAGAAAAAAAATGCTATTTATTTATTTATGTACTCATAAACACTTAACTGGCTAGGTGTGCGTCGGACCCGCACATGAAGGGTTCCGTACTAACATATTATTAACGCGCAAAAAAAAAAAAAAGCCGTCAAAATAACGTTTCTCGTATGGAAACCCCTTTAATTTTTAACTTTATTATTTGTTGCAACGGCGATAGAAATACACATTCTGTGAAAATTTGAACTCTTTTTTTTCACAACTTTCACACAACGCCGTCTAGTCCCAAACAAAGCAGAGCTTGTGTTATGAGTACTAGACAACTGATAAACATACTTATATATTTCTAAATACATACATACTATAGATAAATTACACCCAGACAAAGAACAAATGATCGTGCTCATCTCACAAACATTTGTCCTGGGTGGGAATCGAACCCGCGACCTCCGGCATAGCAGTCAGGGTCACTAACCACTAGATCAACAGGCCAGTTAAAACTCTACCTCTTACGGTTTATGTGATACAGTCCGCTGACAAATGGACGGACAGAAAGCGAAGGCTTAGTAATAGGGTCCCGTTGGTAACCTTCGAGTACGGAGTCCTGAGAAAAGAAAAATACAGATAGAAGAGCACAAAGATGCTGCTTATTTCAAAAGAAATTTATTTTTTAATTCTTTATTGTACACTAAAACAGCTTATAAAATAAGTAGATAACAAAGTTCATGTACATAGGCGAGCTTGACTCAAAGTTGAGTTTTCTTGCAGCAAACCATTGAGTGATAGAGAGAGATCACAATAGAGGGTAGGATCCAGTGTACAATTTTAAAATTACAAATAATACGAATAAAATAATACATAAATATACCTACATGATACATAAATACAAACATACTTATATATTATAAACATATAATATACATATATATACTATGTCATCGTGAAAGGAAATGCTCTTTAATTTTCCTCTTAAAGTCATCCAAAGAAGGGCTGTCACATAGGGAGTGTGGGAGGGAGTTCCACAGGCGCACTGCAGTGACAAAGAAGGAGCCATCATAACGGCTAGAAGTGTGAAATGGGGTACGAAGAAGAAGAGAATTGGCAGTGCGACTGAGTTTACCCCTCGGGACGAAGTACTCAAAGCGCTCACGACGATTTCTTCTAGAAGACCTGCAACTGGAGAGTTGGATGATAGATGTAGACACAGTGAGTACTGTATGTTATTGTCTCGACTACATTTTGGGCCACAGAGTAGCAAACCTCGATGGAGATTGGCCAAGTACGAAGGAGATATCCTAGGGCACAAGTGTGCGCGGAAACACAGAAGTACTCTCTGTTCCTTTACTCACATAATCCGATGGAACGGCTATACGACAAGATCGGAGAGAGATCTGCCGTAGAACCAACAGGTTTACTTGCTTTCTTAGACATGGGTGAGTCACACCACCTCCGGCACTTCCAAACTCCGAGTTCCAAGTGAGAATTTACTATACTCCATCTGTTTAGGTAATTAACTAAATGTAAACAATCTTGACATGTCTTTTATCTAAAAGTTGTCTATAATTTTTATCTTAAAATGTTTACAATTTGTTATTTACCTATACCGATGTCTGGTAACTAACTAAATTTAAATAATTTTTGTATGTCTTTTATACGATTTTTTTATTAAATAAAAAGATATATTTATTATAATAAAAAGATATATTAAGATTGTTTACGTTTAGTTAACTACCTAAACCAATGGAGTATAATGTAATGTTGGTCTAGTGGTTAGTGACCCTGACTGCTATAATGGAGGTCGTGGGTTCGATTCCCACCCAGGATAAATGTTTGTGTGATGAGCACGATCATTTGTTCTGTGTCTGGGTGTAATTTATCTATAATATGTATGTATTTAGAAATACATAAGTATGTTTATCAGTTATCTAGTACTCATAACACAAGCTCTGCTTAGCTTGGGACTAGACGGCGTTGTGTGATAATTATGGAATATTATATTACATATTATATTATATTAATGGCAAAACCCAATAATACTTTTACCCTACCCGGGAAACGACCCAAGACCTCACGCGTTGCGATCACTATACCAACGAGGCAGTTAAACACGCAAATATTATTTATTAATTTTATTAAAAACATTCTCCCACACTAGAAATTATTCCTGTATTGTGGGTGCGTTTAAAAACATGTTATATACCTATATACACAAAACACCCAGACCCGGGACAACTATCTATAGGCCACACAACTATTTGTACTGTGTGGGAATCGAACCATCAATACGTAGTACAGCAGCCAATCGCTCAACCACTTCTCTAACCGTGACGTCAAAATTGTTAGTACACTATGTATAATATAAGCATAGCATAATCAATTGTTAGTACACTATGTATAATATAAGCATAGCATAATCAATTGTTAGTACACTGTGTATAGCATAAGCATAGCGTAATCAATTGTTAGTACACTGTGTATAGCATAAGCATAGCATGATCAATTGTTAGTACACTGTGTATAGCATAAGCATAGCGTAATCAATTGTTAGTACACTGTGTATAGCATAAGCATAGCATAATCAATTGTTAGTACACTGTGTATAGCATAAGCATAGCATGATCAATTGTTAGTACACTGTGTATAGCATAAGCATAGCATGATCGATTGTTAGTACACTGTGTATAGCATAAGCATAACTTAGTCAGCGTTATAATGTTTCCTCTGTTGGGACTCAGGCATCCTCTCTCTAGGAGAGGGAATGGGCCGTAATAAACCACGACGGGCCCAGTGCGGGTTGGAGGATGTCACATGTCTTTGAATTTTTGGTTCTAGGACATGCCGGTTTCCTCACGATGTTTTCCTTCACCGTTTTGAGAACAGTGGTGATGAAATAAATTACACAAAGTAATGCGCCTGGCTGGGTTTGAACCTGCGACATACAACTCGTAAGTCGGGACTGTTGCCACTGGGCCACCACTGCTCTAAGTATAAATACTTTAAAAACTGGTCAAGTGCGAGTCGAACTCGCACACGAAGGGTTCTGTACCGTCCGTAGCAAAAAAACTGCAAAAAAAATCACGTTTGTCCCACTTAAATATGTATTATATTCTGTTTTTAAGACCCTGCGAATGATAACTGGAGCACCCTGGTTCATAACAAACAAGCGTCTTCACAAAGACCTGAAAGTCGACTCTATCAAGGAGGAAATAAAAAACAGTCTCCAAGCATATTCAAAAAGACTAAATCACCACCCAAACTTCCTGGCTAGGGAGCTGATGAGTATAGAGCCAAACTCCACCTTCAAAAGGCTGAAAAGACGTGCTCCTCAAGATCTGATTGCATGAGGAGCTAGCACCAATTTTGGACGTATCGCTGGATACTGTGCCATACACGCCCATTACTTCAATTATTTAAAATCCAGCTCAATGTCGAAGAGACAGATTGCAGGACTAAATATAACAAAAAAAAAAAACTGTTTTTAGACTAGACTGCGGCTAGAGAAATACATCATCTGTGAAAATTTCAACTGTCTAGCTATGACGGTTCATGAGATATAGCCTGGTAACAGACGGACAGACAGACAGACGGGAAGACAGCGGAGTCTTAGTAATAGGATCCCGTTTTACTCTTTGGGTACGGAACCCTAAAAAACCTAAAATTAACTATGAAAACTAAAGCGTTTTCCAGTGAACCTTAAGTATAACTAGTTGTCACTAACAAATGCTGCCGACTGTACTCCGTGGCGCCCGGTCGACTACATACACACATTGTACAACTCATAAATATGTATGTGAATATTTGTTAAATATATTAAATGTTTTTATTTCCTTTACTGGTTCAGGACTGAAGCAAAGTTACTTTTGCTTTCTGTTTTTCTTGTAAATTTACTCGACGTTCGTTTGCATTAATTAGGTACCCAATTTATAAAGTATTTTAATTCTACAATGTATAACGCAATTATTGTAGGTTTTTACAGTCTTTTTAGGGTTCCGTACCTTTGAAGAAAAAAACGGAACCCTTATAGGATCACTTTGTTGTCCATCCGTCTGTCTGTCTCTCTGTCAAGACCCTTTATCTCGGGAAGGCGTGGAGGTATCGAGTTGAAATTAAAACCATAAGGTCAAGTCTGCGGTCCCTTGATGCTATGAAAAAATCAAACTTCTAAGGAAAAAAAAGGTACGGTCGTTTATGTCGCAAAATAAACGTATATTTCGATACTCTCAAGGAAATCAAAATTCATAGGGTAGTTTTCATTGACCCAGAGTCCTGAAATTTTGCATAAAGCAAGGTCTTATAGCACAGATATAGGAATAAATCTGAAAACAGTAAATTTGTTGTTACGTCACAAAAAAAAAAAATTTGCGATTCGGAAAAATCTTCGAAACTCCATTCAGGAATTGAACTGTTTACATAGGTATAGGTTTGTGCGGAACCCTCAGTGCACGAGTCCGACTCGCACTTGCCTAGTTTTTTTTTTATTGATATAATCTAGTCCTTAATTGCGATCCCAACTGACGGTAAGCAGTAATATTATTACTGTAGTATCTATAGTTGATGGTGAAGCGCACTAGTTTGTTAAGAGCCTGTTCACTCTAGCCTTGAAAATACCTTAATTATAATTGGACGAAAAGACCGCAGCAGGCAAATTATTGCAGTCGTTCGATGTGCGCGGTATAAACGACGAGGTGAAACGCTTAGTCCGGACCGTAGAAGTGTCAAAAACGTAAGAGAGTCACCAAACTTCGGGTTTTCCGATCGTAGAAAAAAGGTCAAATCAAATCAAGTCATCTTTATTGTTGTGGATCATAGGTAATTGTACATAATACAGATGGTGTTAGTTAATTTCTACGAACGGCTATGTCCCACCCTTAGGGCGTACCTACAATACAATGTAGGTAAGTACCTATAATGAAATTACATGCATGTCAACAATATCAAAACACATTCAAAATTATTACATTGTTGGAGCAACAAATTTCAACAAACAAACAGTTTACAAATTAATGGAGCCTCTCGTACACAAAACGCATCATGACCCAGGCAGATTATATTTTAAAAGTGATTTGTCGGCAAAGAAGTCTTTCATAGAGTAATAGCATTTGTTCACTAACAGTTCATGGAGTTTCTTTTTAAATGGTTTTATTTCAGTAATTGCTCTTATAGGCCTTGGAATATTATTGAATATACGCGGAGCCGAGCAGAAAATACTTTTGTGCAAGAAATGAGTCTTACTAGGAACTATGTCTAGCTTGTCCTGATGCCGTATACGCGTTCGATATTTAAATAGATCAGTATTATTTTTGACAAAAACTGCGACCTCAAAAATGTACAGACACGGTAATGTTAACACATTCATTTTTTTTTTAAATGGTTCACACGATTCGGTGTTCTGAAGGTGATGGTGGAATCAAGCCATGTAATTCCTGCACACACTCTCCAAAATGCATCCTATAGAATATCGAAAGGCTGGCTACCCGACGCCTGTGCTCCACGCTTGCTGTAAATGTCTTCACCAAATCTGGATCACCAATTAGCCTCTTCGCACGCCTTTCCACTGAGTTCAAAGCTGCTAGATGGTATTTCACAGCACCAGCCCATATATGGCTGCAGTATTCCATACACGTTCGAACCTATGCTTTTTATAAACATTAGAAGCTGTCCCGGTGTGAAGTACCGCCGGACCTTTGCAAGAACGCCTAGTTCCCTAGCAGCTACCGTAGCTTTGGACTCAATGAACTGCCCAAAGTTTAGGTTTGATGATAACTCTCAAGAGCTGAAGGCGTTCGGGGTAGGTAGTCCAAGGATACATTCAGAAAAGCTGGAGCCAAGGTGAACGGTCTCCTTTTGTGACTGTATGCCGTATCAAATACGAAATACTTTCTAAACTTGACAATAGCTGAATGCACAAGCCGTGCGAAGCAAAAAAAAAATGCTACGGAAACACGAGATCAAACGCGATAAGCGTTTGATCTCGTCTTTTAGGGTTCCGTAGCCTAATGGCAAAAAACGGAACTCTTATGGATTCGTTCATGTCTGTCTGTCCGTCCGTATGTCACAGCCACTTTTTTCCGAAACTATAAGAACTATACTGTTGAAACTTGGTAAGTATATGTATTCTGTGAACCGCATTAAGATTTTCACACGAGAATAGAAAAAAAAAACAATAAATTTTCGGGGTTCCTCATACTTAGAACTGAAACTCAAAAATTTTTTTTCATTAAACCCATACTTGTGGGGTATCTATGGATAGGTCTTCAAAAATGATATTGAGGTTACTAATTTAATTTTTTTCTAAACTGAATAATTTGCGCGAGAGACACTTCCAAAGTGGTAAAATGTGTGTCCTCCCCCTGTAACTTCTAAAATAAGAGAATGATAAAACTAAAAAAAATAAATGACGTACATTACCATTCAAACTTCCACCAAAAATTGGTTTGAACGAGATCTAGTAAGTAGTTTATTTTTAATACGTCATAAATCGTAAACCGCAATTTACCTTTCAAGTTTGTACGGAACCCTCAGTGCGCGAGTCCGACTCGTACTTGCCCAGTTTTTTTTTACATTTGTAAGTTTTTTTTTCATTACTCATACTCGAAAAGTAGATCTGAAGTTGCCTGAGAAGCGGGTTGAAAGTAATAATTTTGTAGCCCTAGGGAGAATCGTTTTCAACTGATAGCTGTCAAATTACCTATAAAAAAAACTAGTTTTATTTCCTCATTTATATTGAACCATGTCCCAACTTTCTGTACAGCCTTACTGCGCGATATACAATTGAAATAACATAAAGAATATATTTTTTTAAATGTTTTTATTATAATTTACTTCAACTACTTCTTTATAATAATATAAAGAGCAACAGTACACGTTTTTTAATACATAGCATAGCATAGTCGGCCTTATAATGTTACTGCTGGGACTCAGGCCTCCTCTCTAGGAAAGGGAATGGGCCGTAATCCACCACGCGGGCCCAGTGCGGGTTGGTGGATGTCACATGTCTTCGAATTTTTGGTTCTAGGACATGCCGGTTTCCTCACAATGTTTTCCTTCACCGTTTTGAGAGCAGTGATGTAATAAATTAGACAAAGTAATGCGCCTGGCTGGGTTTGAACCCGCAACCTAAAACTCGTAAGTCGGGGCCGTTACCACTCGGCAACCACTGCTCAATACACTTACGAAGAAATACTTTCTCTGAAAATTACGACGCATTTTTGTTCATTTTGTACTGAAGAAAATTTTCCAAAGTTGCCATACATTTTAGTTTTGATTTAGATGGCAGCAGGTTATCGCAAGTATTTTTTACCTCAATCACAATATCTGGCGCCGTAGCATTTAAAGAATTCTCTTCAAATCTTATACTCCACATTTTTTTCACAAATAACACGAATAGTTAGTTAATAATATTTAATAGCCAATGTTCCAGCTCCACTGCCACCGGGGTGTACAAATTGATTAGTTTTGAAATTATTATTATTATATTTAATGTTTTTTTTTTTTTAATTTGTAAAATACTAATGTAGTTAGTATTGTATAATGTACGAGTAGAAGCATTTTGTAAATGTGAGTACCATGGAGCTATTGCTAGCTAATGGACTTATTTGACATAAATGAGCATGGCAGTTGAGAGTTTGTCTTATTTGAAATAAAATGCTTTGAATCTTTGAATATACTTTTTCCCGTGCTTAACCTTTGCAGGTTGAAGGAGAAGCAAAGGTATCAAACCGTTATACATCCTCATATTAAAAATAGAAATTCAAATATTTTTGAATTTAGAACCCAGATAATTGTTAATTTGTTGGTAATGACAAATTATTGTGTAAATAATCATATTTATTTATGATATTATGTTCCTATACACAATTTAATTTTTCATTTAATATTGAAACCTTAAAAATATCCGCCTTTTGCTTTAAAATAAAAAACTGGGCAAGTGCGAGTCGGACTCGCACACTAAGGGTTCCGTACAAACTTACCTATGTGAATAATTCAATTCCCAAATGGATTCTCAAAGATTTTCCGAAACGCAAAAAATGTTTTTAATTTTAGAGACACACTAGAGGATATAGCTATGTCAAACAGTAGACGACTTTCAGCTGAAATGTTGATGATGATGATGACATTGTGATGGAGTTTTGTATCTCAAGTTAACATTTGTGTTGACAGTTGTGTAGACCACAACTGGACAATATCCGCAGGCGCAGGTTGCGGACGGCAAGCAATGGGTAACACGCCGTCCGGTCGTCCGGTAACCGTCCGGATCAAGCCCAAGTCGTCGACGGCGCGTAGTGTTGCACGCGCGCTTCAAGGAGATGTCAGCAAATTGTAGGGGCCCAGCAGCGTCGAAGCCTACTGGGGCCATGGGTTAAGTGAAAATGAACCCCGGGGCCCTAGAACGCAAGGCAAAGAAGGAACAAACGAGTGGGTTTTAGTCAGTAAAAGTCTGACAAGAAAAGGCGAGAGATGTCATTAGATGATATCCCACCAAAAAAAAAAAGAAAAACTGGACAATATGTGGAATCATTGAAACAGGCGCGATCTCCGTAAAATGGAGCTGAGAATTTTATTGCATTATTGAGTACCTCAGTGAAGCTTGCCGAGAAAGCTGACTCGATAATCCTTCCAAATACTGTAAAATCATTAGAATGTGATAATATCTGCAGATAGCATAGGCATAATCAGCCTTTTAATGTTCCCACTGTTCGGACTCAGGCCTCCTCTCTCTAGGAGAGGGAATGGGCCGTAATCCACCACGCGGGCCCAGTGCGGGTTGGTGGATGTCACATGTCTTCGATTTTTTGGTTTCAGGACATGCCAGTTTCCTCACGATGTTTTCCTTCACCGTTTTGAGAGCAGTGGCGATGAAATAAATTACACAAAGTAAAGCGCCTGACTGGGTGTGAACCCGCGACCTACAACTCGTAAGTCGGGGCCGTTACCACTCGGCCACCACTGCACTATCTGCGGATAATATCACATACTTTATTTTACAGTATTCAGTAGGAAGGAAATCAAAGTTTTAGTTCTAACAATATAAACAAGTGCTTGACTGCGATCCCAACTGATGGTTAGCAGTGATGTAATCATTGATGGTGAAGCGCACTAGTTTGTTCAGAGCCTGTTCTTTTTTTTATTTTTTATTCCACAACTATCACACAACGCCGTCTGATCTCAAGCTAAGCAGAGCTTGTGTTATAAGTACTAGACAACTGATAAACATACATATATATTTCTAAATACATACATGTTATAGATAAATTACACCCAGACACCGAACAAATGATCGTGCTCATCACACAAACATTTGTCCTGGGTGGGAATCGAACCCACGACCTTCAGCATAGCAATCAGGGCCTAACCTAACCACTAGACCAACAGGCCAGTCAAATTCATTCACTCTAGCCTAGAAAATATCTAAATTATAATTGGACGAAAAGACCTGAGCAGGCAAATTATTGCAGTCGTTCGATGTGCGCGGCATAAACGACGAGGTGAAACGCGGACCGTAGAGGCATCAAAAATGTCATAACAGAGTCACCAAACGTCGGGTGTTCCGATCGTGAAAGGTGATGGTGGAATCAAGTCATGTAATTCCCGCTCACACTGTCCAAAATGCATCCTATAGAATTTCGAAATGCTGGCTACCCGACGCCTGTGCTCTACGCTTGCTGTAGATTGGTCTTAACCAAATCTGGATCACCAATTAGCCTCTTCGCACGCCTTTCCACTGAGTTCAAAGCTGCTAGATGGCATTTCGCAGCACCAGCCCATATATGGCTGCAGTATTCCACACACGTTCGAACCTATGCTTTTTATAAACATTAGAAGCTGTCCCGGTGTGAAGTACCGCCGGCCGCAAGAACGTCGAGTTTCCTAGCAGCTACCTTAGCTTTGGACTCAATGAACTGCCCAAAATTTAGGTTTGATGACAACTCTCAAGAGCTAAAGGCGTTCGGGGTAGGTACTCCAAGGATACATTCAGAAAAGCTGGAGCCAAGGTGAACGAGCACCTTTTGTGACTGTATGCCGTATCAAATATGAAATACTGTCTAAGCTTGACAATAGCTGAATGCACAATCAGGGCGAAAAAAAAAAAATGCTACGGAAACACGAGATCAAACGCTTACCTTTTTAGGGATCCGTGGCAAAAAACGGAACCCTTATGGATTCGTCATGTCTGTCTGTCTGTCCGTCCGTATGTCACAGCCACTTTTTTCCGAAACTATAAGAACTATACTGTTGAAACTTGGTAAGTAGATGTATTCTGTTTCACACAAAAATGAAAAAAAAAAACAAAAAATTTTGGGGTTCCCCATACTTAGAACTGAAAATCAAAAATTTTTTTCATCAAACCCATACGTGTGGGGTATCTATGGATAGGTCTTCAAAAATGATATTGAGGTTACTAATTTAATTTTTTTCTAAACTGAATAATTTGCGCGAGATACACTTCCAAAGTGGTAAAATGTGTGTCCTTCCCCTGTAACTTCTAAAATAAGAGAATGAAAAAACTAAAAAAAATAAATGACGTATATTACCATTCAAACTTCCACTAAAAATTGGTTTGAACGAGATCTAGTAAGTAGTTTATTTTTAATACGTCAAACCGCAATTTACCTTTCAAGTTTGTACGGAACCCTCAGTGCGCGAGTCCGACTCGTACTTGCTTAGTTTTTTTTTTTCATTACTCATACTCGAAAAGTAGATCTGAAGTTGCCTGAGAAGCGGGTTGAAAGTAATAATTTTGTAGCCCTAGGGAGAATCGTTTTCAACTGATAGCTGTCAAATTACCTATAAAAAAAACTAGTTTTATTTCCACATTTATATTGAACCATGTCCCAACTTTCTGTACAGCCTTACAGCGCGATGTACAATTGAAATAACTTAAAGAATGTATTTTTTTTAAATGAGTTTATTATAATTTACTTCAACTACTTCTTTATAATAATATAAAGAGCAATAGTACACGTTTTTTAATACATAGCATAGCATAGTCGGCCTTATAATGTTACTGCTGGGACTCAGGCCTCCTCTCTAGGAAAGGGAATGAGCCGTAATCCACCACGCGGGTCCAGTGCGAGTTGGTGGATGTCACATCACACATGTCTTCGAATTTTTGGTTCTAGGACATGCCGGTTTCCTCACAATGTTTTCCTTCACCGTTTTGAGAGCAGTGATGTAATAAATTACACAAAGTAATGCGCCTGGCTGGGTTTTAACCCGCAACCTACAACTCGTAAGTCGGGGCCGTTACCACTCGGCCACCACTGCTCAATACACTTACGAAGAAATACTTTCTCTGAAAATTACGACGCATTTTTGTTCATTTTGTAATGAAGAAAATTTTCCAAAGTTGTCATACATTTTAGTTTTGATTTAGATGGCAGCAGGTTATCGCAAGTATTTTTTTACCTCAATCACAATATCTGGCGCCGTAGCATTTAAAGAATTCTCCTCAAATCTTATACTCCACATTTTTTTCACAAATAACACGAATAGTTAGTTAATAATATTTAATATACTTTTTTCCCGTGCTTAACCTTTGCACGTTGAAGGAGAAGCAAAGGTATCAAACATACATCATACATCCTCATATTAAAAATAGAAATTCAAATATTTTTGAATTTAGAACCCAGATAATTGTTAATTTGTTGGTAATGACAAATTATTGTGTAAATAATCATATTTATTTATGATATTCTGTTCCTATACACAATTTAATTTTTCATTTAATATTGAAACCTTAAAAATATCCGCCTTTTGCTTTAAAATAAAAAACTGGGCAAGTGCGAGTCGGACTCGCACACTGAGGGTTCCGTACAAACTTACCTATGTGAATAGTTCAATTCCCGAATGGATTCTCAAAGATTTTCCGAATCGCAAAAAAAGTTTTTTTTTGTGACGTAATAACAAATTTGTTGTTTTCAGATTTATTCCTATACCTGTGCTATAAGACCTTGATTTATGCCAAATTTCAGGATTCTGGGTCAACGGGAAGTACCCCCTAACCCCTAGGGTAGTATATACCCTATGAATTTTGATTCCATTGAGAGTGTCGAAATATACTTACGTTTTTAGTGACATAAATTAACGACCGTATCTTTTTTTTTCGTTAACTTAGAGTTTGATTTTTTCATAGCTTCAAGGGACCGCAGACCTGAGTATACCACTCCGGTATCACCGGACGCCCGACTACCTCTGTCGTGTGGTCGAGGCGTACCTGTCGGACAGGTACATAATCTACCCTGGTCACCAGGGAGAGTGGGAACGTCGAGAGATGTCGTGCGGTGTTCCGCAGGGATCGGTACTAGGGCCGCCCTTGTGGAACATCGGATACGACTACGTGCTGCGCGGCGACCTCCCTGGCGGGGTCTGCGTGGTCTGCTACGCAGACGACACGCTGGTCCTGGCGCAGGGAGAGTCGTACCAGGCGGCGGTCGAACTAGCGACACGCGGGGTTGCGACAGTCGTGGGCAGGATCCAGGAGTTGGGACTCGAGGTGGCATTGCACAAGTCCGAGGCAATGTGCTTTCACGGCCCTCGGAACGCGCCACCACCGGGTTCCCAACTGACGGTAGGAGGAGTCCACATCGGCGTCGGGTCAACGATGAAGTACCTGGGACTCGTTCTCGACAGCCGATGGGATTTCGAGGAGCACTTCCGACGTCTGGCTCCCAAACTAAATCGGACTGGGGCTGCCCTCGGGCGGCTCCTGCCCAACCTTGGGGGTCCAGACGCCTCCTGCCGGAGGCTCTACGCCGGAATCGTTCGGTCCATGGCCCTTTATGGCGCACCGATATGGGCGCCGGCGCTGCGGAAGCAGCCGGCGGCCCGGCTGAACGCATGCCAGAGGGTCATGGCCATACGGATGGTGCGAGGATACCGGACGATTTCCCGCGAAGCGGCGAGCCTCCTTGCTGGACAGCCACCATGGGATCTGGTAGCAACAGGCCTTGCTCACATGCACGATCTGCGCATGGAGATGCAACGCCGGGGCGAAACTCCGCTGCCGCGACAAGTCGCAGCATGGCGGACAGAGCTCCGGCGGGATCTCATGGAGAAATGGCGACAGCGACTGTCGCGACCCAGTGCTGGGCACGCCACAATTATGGCGGTAAGTCCCTTCTTTGAGGCGTGGTTGGAAAGACCTCACGGCGTCCTCACCTTCCGCATGACGCAGGTTCTCACCGAACACGGGAAGTTCGGGAAGTTCCTGCACCGGATTCGTGCGGAAGCGACGCCCGGGTGTCGCCACTGTGTGGACCGCCCGGAGGACACGGTGGAGCACACGGTGGAGGTGTGCCCCGCTTGGGAAGAGCAACGCCGTGTCCTCGTGGGGGCGATCGGCGGCGGCGATCTCTCGCGCCGGGCCTTGGTACAGGCCATGGTCCGGAGCGAGGAGGAGTGGCAGGCGGTCGCCTCCTTCTGCGAAGCAGTAATGCTGGCAAAGGAGGCGGCCGATCGCGTGAGGCAACGGCAACGGTCCTCACGCCCCAGCCGCCGCCGGGATTCCGATCCTGATTTCCGACCACCGTAGGCGCGGGCTTGCGGACGACGGGCAATGGGTGGCCCGCCGTCCGACCGTCCGGTAACCATCCGGACCAAGCCCAAGTCGTCGACGGCGCGTATTGTTCCGCGCGCACCTCAGGGAGATGTCAGCAAATCGTAGGGGCCCAGCAGGGTCGAAGCCTACTGGGGCCATGGGTAGTGTGAAAACGAAACCGGGGCCCTGGGACGAAGGCAACGAAGGAACAGGAGTGGGTTTTTAGTCAGTAAAAGTCTGACACTATCTCTCGCTCCGCCCAAGAGCGAGATTTGTCATAAGATGATTTTCCCACCTATAAAAAAAAAAAAAAGACCTGAGTATATGGTTATAATTTCAACTCGATACCTCCACGAGTTCTTGAGATGAATGGTCTTGACAGACAGACAGACAACAAAGTGATCCTATAAGGGTTCCGTTTTTCCCTTTTGAGGTACGGAACCCTAATAATCACCGTTGACCGTGACGAAATAGGAAAGAAAAAAAGCCCTTGTTGTGATAAATAAAAAAAAAACACGAGGGTGATATACATGGCATGTTGAACTTAATCGTAGTGCGATAAGAGCCAGTTTTCGAGGAAGTGTATTAAAATAGAACATTTTGATACAAGTGCAGAAAGTTTGTCATTGCGACTGAGGCGGAATTCACACGAGCCGCAGGCAAATGTTTTATGGAGCTGACGGCTGCAGTGACAAATTTGCACGTGTATCAAACGACTTTTTCAATACACTTACAAAAAAATGAATAAACGAGGGTTGACCGGTGACTCGTGGGGGTCGACGCGTGCCCAGCCTGATACGATACATGTAATAACATTGTGGCGGGAAAGACCACGGCACTTTGCTGCACTAGTGCGGAAAACAGTCTATTGCGTGCCTAAAATCGGTGGGATAAGAGCGGGTTTTCGAGTAAGTGTTTTTAAAAAATTTTTTTCTTTATTAACTTATTAATACAGAGCTGCATCCTATACGATTTTAGACAAATTATCTCTTGCTCGCCATTGCAACGGCATTATATCCTGCCCAAAATTATACGTATCGGCAAAAACAAGAACTTGTCTATCATTTCGTTATAGTTCCCACCCCTCTTGGACTGCACCCTCTGACGTACGACCCTTATTTCGTATTTACGTGTTCTGAACAAACACTTTTAGGTATATCCTGGACTTAAGGAAAGTTGCTTTGTCAACGACCGTTTTTTGATGATTACTTACGAAGAAAAGAGGATTTCTTCAATGAAGTAATTGTTAATTATGAATTTTCAACTTGCTGACGTTTCGGGCAGTGTCCGAATTGACACATTTTTGTTTTCACTGACGATTCAGATTCACACTGATATAAAAAGTTTTGAAATCTATATATATAAAAGGAGAAACTGACTGACTGACATATCAACGCACAGCCAAAACTACTGGGACTAGAAGCGTGAAATTTTGCACAAGTTTCCTTTTATAACGTAGGCGAGCAGTAAGAAAAGATTTTCAAAAATTCACCCCCTAAGGGGATGAAACGGGGGCCTAAAGTTTGTATGGAGAAGGCTATTTTGACTGGCCTGTTGGTCTAGTGGTTAGTGGCCCTGACTGCTATGCCGGAGGTCGTGGGTTAGAATCCCACCCAGGACAACTGTGAACGAAAAAAGTTTACTCAGAATCCAGTTCTTCAATTTTGCTCATCTCTGAATTCTTCAATTTTGCCCAATTTCTTGCGATTTGACAGTATGACGTGACATCACAACATGGCTTTCGATCCTATTCTTATTTGGAACGCATTGTATTATTAAACATTATTTATAGAACATTAACATCATTTCATTTCATGAAATTCAACATTATGTGTAAAAGCTACTGCCCTTACAATATTTTAAGACTTTTTTATGTGACTGTACTAAATTACTTCAATTTTGGTGGTGTCCGAATCGTCAGTAAAAACATATTGAAAATAAAATGTCAATAACTCGAATATTCACATTGTTGGCGTATGGACTTGGGCATTTTTTTTTAAATGATATAAACTAGTGTTTGACTGCGATCCCACCTGATGGTAAGCAGTGATGCAATCGTTGATGGTGAATCGCCCTAGTTTTTTGAGAGCCTATTCACTCTAGCCTTGAAGACATCTAAATTGTAATCGGACGGGAAGACCGCAGCAGTCAAATTGTTCCAGTCTTTCGATGTACGCGGTGTAATTAAATCAAGAAGGAGTATCTCAAATTATCAATTTTTAACGTAAGTTTTATATTAGCTAACCCTTTTCACATAACTCAAAAACCATTTTTATTTGTTTCACATAAAACATTTTACATGTGAATGTACAAGTTACGTCATGTAAATGAGCCATTAATTTTAACGATGGCTGCTTGATGTCGTTAAAAATGGCCGAAACGTGCAGTTGTATGTGATTTTAATATCGTTACGTTTGTAGTGAAATAAGTAATAAAATTTCGAGTTAACATGCTTTGCTTTGAGGGTTGAAATGTGAAGGTTTGTCGTAAAACCAGCTTGTCGTCGTGGCTTTGTCTGCGCGGATTTCAATACAGGAAACTCGATATTTTATCGCGTAACTGATTCGGATGAAACTTTGTATGTATATTTGAATAAGTCCCAGGACGGTTTAAAAAATAGAATTGATCCCGGTAGGTGGCACTGCAATCGGGTAATCAATTTTTTTTTGTGTCTGTCTGTCTGTCTGTCTGTCAAGACGCTTTATCTCGGGAATGCGTGGAGGTATCAAGTTGAAATTAAAACCATATCCTCAAGCTTACGGTCTCTTGAAGTTGTGAAAAAATCAAATTTCTAAGTTAATGAAAAAAACAGATACGGTCGTTTATGTCGCAAAAAACGTATATTTCGACACTTTTGAGGAAATCAAAGTTCATAGGGTACTTCACGTTGACCCAAAATCCTGAAATTTTGCATAAACCAAGGTCTTATAGCACAGGTATAGGAATAAATCTAAAAACTGTAAATTTGTTGACACGTCACAACAAAAAAAAAATTAACGCTTCGGAAAAATCTTCGAGACTCCGTTCGGGAATTGAACTGTTTACATAGGTAAGTTTGTAAGGAACCCTCAGTGCGCGAGTCCGACTCGCACTTGCCCAGTTTTTTTTTATTATGGATAGGCTCGCGTTTGACCACTATCTCACCTGATGGTAAGCGATGATGTGGCCGAAGATGGAGCACGCTTGCCTAGAAGTAACCTATTCACTCTTGACTTAAAGACCCCTAGGTTGTAGCTATCAGGAAACACAGACTCCGGTAGGAAATTCCATTCCTACAACGTTTTTGAAATCACAAAGCTATAATAATGATAAACGATATTTATTTTGCAAATAGGTTTAAAAAAAAAAAAACACTTTTACACGTCAATTTAAACTAGATGAGGCCGGCTGGTACTAGCTGACTACCCTGAGAAGAAACACCGAAACAAACTCAGAGGTCAAAGTTTGTTTTAAAGTCCACACAGAAACAGTTATCGTTGTATGATGCCTGAAAACAATAGTCCGGAAATAAACACACACTTTTTCAGTTAATGTCGATAAGCCCCTTAAAGCTATTCAAGATTTATAAAGCAAAAGACATCTTGTCGGTTCGCTTAAAACTTTTTTATACGTTATCTATATATGTAAAAGGAGAAACTGACTGACTAACACATTAACACACAACCGAAACTACTGGGACTAGAAGCGTGAAATTTTGCACAAGGTTTGCTTTTATGACGTAGGCGAGCACTAAGAGAGGATTTTGCTAAATGCACCCCATAAGGGTATAAAACGGGTCCAAAGATTGTATGGAGAAACGGACTATGACTCGGGCAAAGCCGCTGACAGAGGCTAGTCAACAATATACTAGGCAGCAAAACAGCGCTTTCCACACGCATTCCCGCACCTCACCCAAGTCAGTCGCCGCACCAGATCTTCCAGTTTCTCCTTCACAATTAACAATACACCCAAATGAAGTGTTCCTCCGAATTCATCGCAACAAACATATATAATATTTTCTTTCTCTAAAACTATCTACTATCTCATCCCCCCTCTAACCCCCCATAATACATCTGTGTGTGTGGAAAAATTCGTACTTGCTACCCCTACAGGGCCACCCCTCCCTACGCCGCTTTCACGGTTCTAATTTTTGGGGAATTTGGGGCATATTCGTAAATATGAAATGGAAAAAATATTTCGCATGTATACGTAATTTGGACTTTGTTGTTCGGATGTTAAGGTTCAGTTTCCGGTGTTGGGGAGTTGGAAAAAAAATTACTTCATATGTCGTCCTTAAGACGGAGCGCGCCGCGCTTCGTATGTGTGTTGCGAACATAGGAGCCGTGGAGACGCTGTTAATTATTATCATTAAGTGTTTTTTTTTTTGTCAGTTTGTGTTTTTCAGAAGGGCCAATTGTCAAAAGTTGCTGACAAAGCACGTTTATATAAAAAGATTCCTCCCTCATACCAGGAATTTCTTCTGCATTATAGTTGCATTTACATACTCACATATAAACAGCCAACCCGTAACAACTAGGTTCAGGAAATAGAGAACATAAAAAAACTTGCCATGCGAAAATCGAATCTACGACACGCAGCGTAACAGCCAATAACTCAGCCACCGTTTCGTCCACAATAAGAATGGACCAACATGTTTCACATTTGGTTTCGACTGCTAAACAAACAAAGATCAGGTAAGTAGTTTTATGTTGCTAATCACAACTCGTAAACAACGCTCAATAAGTTTTATTGAGCGTGAGCGTCCATGTCTCAGCACCGTAAGTCTAGTTTTAAACAAACTACTGAAACTGAAAGAAACAATAAAATAAAAATTAATTACATAAAGTGTTTTAAAAAATACTTTCATTTTTTTGGCGCGTTAAATTATATGATGGGATATATTGCGAGTATTCTTTTTTAACCGACTTCAAAAAAAGGAGGAGGTTATTCAATTCGGTTGTATTTTTTTTATCATTTTTTTTTTGTTACCTCAGAACTCCGTCGTTTATGGACCGATTTGCAATTATTTTTTTTCCCTCTATAGGATATGCTTCCAGATTGGTCTCATTTTTTCAAAATCCAGTTTTGATGATGGGATCCACGAGAAATCGAGGGAACTCCTCAAATATTATAGGCAACCATATAGTGATTTTGGTATTTTCATCGAGAACTTAAGCATTTACAGTCAAAAAGTAACATTTGATGAAGTGGAACTGATGAAGAAGACCAGAAATGGTCAACGGAACTTCATACTCACTTTGATATTACAATGAAGATAGTTAAGCGACTATGACAATACAAATAAATGAATGATTCTGAATAGTTACGTTACGTTGAAAATGGTATCATCGAAGTGATCTGATGATGATGATGGAACCGGAAGGTAGGCATAGGAACTCCGTAATTAATCAATGAATCCTAGCCGTGTTTGGGCTTATTAGGATTGTCATGAGATGCACTTTGGCTATAAGGTACTATCGAACTGATCTGATGATGGAGCCGGAAGGTAGGCATAGGAACTCCGTAATTAATCAATGTATCCTAGCCGTGTTTGAGCTTATTAGAATTGTCATGAGATGCACTTTGGCTATAAGGTACTATCGAACTGATCTGATGATGGAGCCGGATGGTAGGCATAGGGACTCCGTAATTAATCAATGTATCCTAGCCGTGTTTGGGCTTATTAAAATTGTCATGAGATGCACTTTGACTATAAGGTACTATCGAATTGATCTGGTGATGGAGCTGGAAGGTGGAAGGTAGACACAGGAACTTTCTAATAAAACAATGTAACCTTGCAGTGTTTTGGGTTAATTGGAATCGTCATGAAAAATAGGCACTCTGTTTATAAGTGGTTCGCAACTAAAAAGTGAAAAAGTGTAAAATAAAAACTTTTTACAAAAAAAAAAATAACCGACTTTACAAAAAAAAACAAAATAACTTTAATTTCGGAAGTCGGTGTTAAATAAGAAACAAACAATACCGAGAAACACCGACTTCCGAAATAAAAGTTATTTTGTTTTTTTTTGTGAAGTCGGTTTTTTTTTTTTCGTAAAAAGTTTTGCGTATTTAAGTATTGGTTTTGACAGATGTCAAAACGGGCCTTTTATTTTTTGACATCTTTAACGCAGCCCTGGACCGCAAGACTGAAACAACACGATGGGTTTTACTCAGTAAAAGGCTGATCCCTCTCGCTTCACCCAGAGCGGGAAAAGTCATTTGATAATTTGTCACTTAAAAAAAGATTAAGTTGAATTGGTATGTTGTCTACCAATGCACCTAGTCCGTAGACTAAAAAAATAAATCTAGAATTAGAGTAGTGTTCAAAGTTGGTCTATACTAGTGATCAATGCTGTGCATAACACATGAACAAATTGCTTTTATCAATATCAGACACTAAGAAACTGCTATGAACTGGTGTAAAAGTGCAGAAGAAGGCTATATTCTTAGTTTTGACATAATCTATAACGTTTAATAATAAGCCAGGAGAGTTACTTAATTGCCTATTAATTAGTATTTTAGGCTAAATTGTAACCATTTATTAAGAAACTTGTTCTTAGTAAAAAAAAATTTTAAAAAGTTGATTTGCATATTTTTACAATAAACAAAATATTGAAACTGCAAGTTCACTCACATAAGCTTAAAATGTTATCTTATCTGTAAGTAACGGTTATGTATTTGTATTGTTTTGTGCTTATTTACACCCACGTACGCGTATTTCATCATAACCATGACATCAAAGTAATCTGTGATAAAGTGCAATGGTATATTTTTCCTTATTTTTTTCGGTTGTAAAAAATAGTCACTGAAAGTTTACCAGATCTATAAAAATATGTTCTTACCTATAAGATTCAAAACATTTTATTTCAAATAAACCATTTAGAGGCACTTTTGAAATGTCAAGAAGTCAGTCAGTCAGAAAAAAAAAAGATGCTAATTGCACATTCCAAAGCGTAGATCTCTATGGAGAAGAATGTGCAAGAAACTCCATGGACACTCTTTTCAATCATGTTTTGTAATTACAAATATCTTTGTTACATGTTTCTTGTCGCTATCATCATGTGAGAATAATGTAAATAAAAACTAAATATAGATATTAAAATAGCAACTGGCAGCTAAGAGATGCTATAGGGATATATATTGATCTAAAATGGGAATTTTAATACCTAAGTTTAGTTTTTTCCTTCAGATTCGCTGCAGTAAGAATAAACGGTAACCTCTGGTAGGTAATCACCGACAGTTTTGCTTCCTATCTGAAAAATAATCAATGATAGACACTTACACTACTTCAATTAGATCGGAGCAGTACTTCCAGGAATACTTTTCAACAAACAAAATATTCAGTCTTATAATGTTCCCACTGCTGGAACTCAGGCCTTCTCTCTAGGAAAGGGAGTGGGCCATAATCCGCCATGCGGCCGCAGACTCAGTGTGGGTTGGTCGATGCCACATAATTATCTTCACATGCTTGGTTTCCTCACGATGTTTTCTGCCACCGTTTTTTAAGTAGTGATGATGTATTGCTATCTGGGTTCGTACCCACGACATACACCTCTTAAATCGTAGTCGTTACCACTAGACCTCCACTGCTCTCAATTATACAAACAAACATAATCTTGTATCCTGTTTAATTATTTTTTTTTAGTTTAAGTAAAAGACTATTCTGCTCTATTAAGAATTCAACAGCACTGCACATTAACTGCTGAAATGTGGGTATACTGTAGAGGTACCTATATCATGTCATGTTATTTTGACACATATACCTACAATAAAAAAAACAGTAATAACAAAAAAAAGAACACTAAAAAATTGCAAGCGACTCCACTCATTTCATATTCCATCACCGAGCAATATATATAGCTCAGGCCGTAGCTATACGAACAAATATATTATATTTTCCTATATGTTAGTTCCATCATTTATACTTTATTACTATATATATATATAGCAACTATTTATATATCAACTTATTGTGGGAGTGTGTGTTCGTACACACAATGGGGAGGAAACTCAATTAAACATTTCCCTTAATAAGAATCTTGAAGATTTGCCGTTATTATATTATTTTTTCTTAGCGATGCAGGATTTTTGGAATGCTTGGCTTCTTTCGAAATCTTGTAGTCATAAAATTGTTGTTTATCGTCTGTGTAGCTTCCTTGCCCTCTGGCAGAAACTTTTGGTGGTAGGTTGAGTATACTTGAGCAGTGGTGGCCGAGTGGTAACGGCCCCGACTTACGAGTTGTAGGTCGCAAGTTCAAACCCAGCCAGGCGCATTACTTTGTGTACCTAATTTATTTCATCACCACTGCTCTCAAAACGGTGAAGGAAAACATCGTGAGGAAACCGGCATGTCCTAGAACAAAAAATTCGAAGACGTGTGACATTCACCAATCCTCACTGGGCCCGCGTGGTGGATTACGGTCCATTCCCTTTTCTAGAGAGGAGGCCTGAGTCCCAGCAGTGGGAACATTATAAGGCTGATTATACTATGCTATGAGTATACTAATGTCTTCATGGTTATCAATCTAACTGCCTTTCTAGAAACTGGGGCAAAGCAGATCCCCCAACTTTCAGGCTTTTTAAAGCTGTTAAAGAATTACAATTGACAGCCAGGAGTTAGCCCTTGTATGGCAACCAGGTACGTTAATATCGTCACGCTAGAGTGCAAAGGGACTACAAAATGTGAGTGTATATGTCACCGAAAAAACGCAGGCTCCGTATGATTGTAATAAATCTTTATTAAATTATAATTTCTCGTAACACTATGGAAAAATCGTTTTGTATACGATTAATCACATCTAAATTCATTAGTTTCCAACATAACCGTGCCTTAATTAGAAAAAATAATTTTCAATCTTACGGCGTTTGTAAGTTTCCGGTGACATACTTATACATATAAAAAGAAACAAAAAACCTGCTCCAATGTCAGAAATCAACATTTTATCGTTAAGTACTTATAAAAGTATTCAAAGTTACCTTACATTTTGGTCGATCTTCCCATAACATACAGAAATCGTAAAATATTCAACAAATCTCATTGAAGTCGTATAACTAAGATCTGATTCATAGAAAAAAAACTGGGCAAGTGCGAGTCGGATTCGCACACTGAGGGTTCCGTACAAACTTACCAATGAAAACAGTTCAATTCCCAGATACGAAGATTTTTTCCGAATCACAAAAAAAGTTTACTACAAAACAGTTTGCAGATTTTTTCTTATACTTTTGCTATGAGACCTTGCTTCATGCCAAATTTCAGGATTCTAGGTCAACGGGAAGTACCCTATGAATTTTGATTCCCTTGAGAGTGTCGAAATACACGTTTTTTGCGACATAAACTGCCGTAACTTTTTTTTCGTTATATCAGAAGTTTGATTTTTCACAGCTTCAAGGGACCGTAGACCAGAGTATATGGTTTTAATTTCAACTCATTGCCTCTTCACGTTCCCGAGATAAAGGGTCTTGACAGACAGATAGACAAACAGACAGACAGACAGACGGACGGACAACAAATTGATCCTATAAGGGTTCCGTTTTTCCTTTTTAGGTACGGAACCCTAAAAAAGGTAAGGCAAGGTACACACTCTTGAAAATACTCAATGATCTACAAAAGTTGTCTATACATCGGCAAAAGTAGGTAAAGAAGCTTAAGTCCACGGACGCGTAGCTTCGTAGACGCGTATTCGTCATTATACGCTTGGTGTACGCCTGCGTGAAGCTTACATACTAAACTATGGCCTACTGTCCATGGACAGTAGGCCATAGTTTAGTATGTAAAAAACGGAAAGTAGGTAACTATATAAATACATTACTCCAAGAAAGGTCTTTTTTTAAAATGATATAAACTTATAGTGCTTGACTGCGATCCCACCTGATGGTAAGCAGTGATGCAGTCGTTGATGGTGAGGCGCACTAGTTTATTAAGAGCCTATTCACTCCAGCCTTGAAGACACCTAAATTATAATCTGACGGGAAGACCGCTGCAGGCAAATTGTTCCAGTCTTTCGAGTTTAAAAAAAAAGTTTCCTCAAGCCAAGAATCGAACTGGCTTGGCTTGCAATGCAGAAACAAGTACTTATATAGAAAATTAAATTAAAAAAAAAAGAAACATCGACATATTGTGTGTCTTACGGCTGTGCCGAGTAGGCAACAGCATAATGCCAAACAACCGCGTAGCAGTTGCCTGACGCTGGTTTTCAACTGACCCTTACTTCAAAATATCGTCTCACAAATTAAGCACAAGTCCTATGCTATTTGCGGTTGAAAAATCATTTAACTAATCTTAGTTGATATCGCGTATTCGAATCATTGTTTTTGCGATATTAATCCTGATACCGGGGCTTAAACCGTCGAACCGATATGACACCTCACTTGCGTTACGTCACAGACGGAAGTTTTATATCTCTCCCCAAAGTCCCCATACAATGGCTTTGACTGGCCCCTAAGGGACAAGGCCCCAAGCTTAGGGGTAACTTCGATTCGTAGGTATAGCATTCCCTTCTTGATTAAAGACGCTTGATTACTGCCTACGCCACATCGGTACAGACAGCTTCTTAATATTTGTATGGATTCAATGAGTACCCTCTTGGTTTCGTAACTTATTTTTCGCTAAGTAGGCACCCATTCGTAGTAAACTTATATGTTTGTAGACAAGTCAAAATACCTACTTGTTTACATAATAAAATTTAATTTATTTAGGTTACTAACTCAAAGGCGACACAATCGTAAGGAACATTACTAAAATTTTCAGATAATTATTTTCTAACGTCATCATCATCATTTCAGCCGAAAGATGTCCACTGTTGGACATAGGCCTCCCCCAAAAAATTTTCTAACGTGCAAAAACTTTAATTATTTATTATTATTATTATTATTTGTAGGACAACCTGGATACTTACCGCTTGATAAATGATAGATAACGCATGTCAAACGTAAATAAAATTTTGAATCGTTTAAAAAAAGTAACGTCCCCTCATGTGATAGTACATTCAAGACAGTTTTCATTTGAGATTAGAGCAGGACCCTTATCAAAATCAAGACTTTGGTAACGCCATCTAGTTTAAAAAGTAGATAGTGGATATAATAGCGCCATCTAGCGCAAACTGAAAATACTAACTAAACTAAAGAAAAGATGCGTACGATTTATATTACAGAATGTACTAATAGATGGCGCTTGTAAAACATTAACTCGAAATACACGTCGTTCTTAGAATAGCCAAAAGATGTCACTAAAATTAATAAATTGTAATCTCCAAAATTTTATAAATAATTATTATTTTTAGCTCTTTATTTATACACAAATTACTTATAGTTTTGAAATAATTGTTACCAAAATAGGAAAACTTATTTGATTAAAAACCAAAGACATTCTTCTCCATCTCTCCATCAGCATCTGTCAGTCAAAAGTCAAGCACGACATTTTTATATAATCATGTCTGAAAGAAAACCGCGATTACGAAATCATGTAAACCGTTTACAATAACGGTACATATACCTATAATGAAGCCGAAATATGATATGCCTACGTAAATGGTAATCACGCCCACATCTAGCGTAGTCTCAGGAGGCACCCTATGGATGCAATGTCCTGCCATTGAACAAGATCATATCCCAGGTCTAGCCTTTATTTATCCTCTGGACCAACTGATTGTGGCAAAAAAAAGAGATAACCTGCACGATGTCATAGGAAAAAGCGGCGTCGCATATACTATATTCAATAGCGGAGGACAAAAAGTATTCTTAGCAGTCCTTAAGAAAAAATTTAGACAATTCGACGTCAAGATATTCAATAACTATGGTAACGAAATTATAAACGTAAAGAAGCCATTCAGTTGGTGTGCGAAGCAAGTGTTAGTGTGGGCTCCTCCGGGGAAGTTCCTGGGTTCTGTTCACGAGCAGCGCAAGTGCATCAGCACTTACATAGTCAGTGACGAGAGTGGGAAAAAAGTGTTCAATATCCGCGCTGAAGGACTCTGCCGGTATGTGTACAAGGTGTCTCTCGTGACGTGCTATGAGCGTGAATTAGGGAAGATGCGCACCGGGTTTCCAGTGGTCAAAACGAAAAACTTCGGAGTCACCTTCCCCCAGGAAACCGATGTCAAAAATAAAGCGGTGCTACTCGGAGCGTGTTTTCTCATCGGTCCCTGAGTCAAGACTTCAGTTTTTGCTTTTTAACTGATAAACAATACATTTTTTGAGAGTTAATACGTTGTCTTTTATGTGTTGTTGTGGGGTCACATGTTATTGTTATTCTTCAAGCATAATATATACCATCACCTATGTAGATAGAGAGTAAAAAGTATTTTCTGTGACAATGCTAAAGATGCGGCGAAAATTTTTTTGGACGGTGACAAACGCCTGGCTGCATACCGCGAGTGCAGTGGTCTGAAGACTGTTGTGCAGGGGCGCCGGCTTTTAGAAAACCTTATGGGTGCTCTTGCTCATTTGTTGACTCGAAAAAGTGGCGAAGTGTGAGAAGAGAAATGCACACTGAGCGACCGACAAATAAATAAATTTAATAACTAACAATAAATTGAGACATCATCACATACATTTTCCTGGTCCCAAACTAAGGTTTTCTCTTGGAACAACGAAACAACGAAGGTACCACGAATACCCAGACCCAACCCAAATATCTGTTTCATCAACAAACATTGGTGTTGGTGCGGGAATCGAACCCGCGACTCTTGCGTCTCAACCGGCGCTTTAAAGTTTAAACCACTGCGCTAAAGGGGTCGTCGGGTAGTGAAAACACGCCCATCCCTAACAGGCGATTACTGATCTGTTTCTTGATGTTTATAATTCTCAGGGGTGCTCGGCAACCACTGTTTATTTCTCATGGGTGCTCGAGCCCCCGAGCACCCACGGAGTCGGCGCCGGCGCCCCTGCTGTTGTGTGTGTGTTGTGGTGTTTGTATAACTTTTTCATGAAACACAAAGGTACAAAGGCGGACTTAATGGCGGAAAAATGGGACCAATAGTTTCTCTTTTTAAACCTCATTATTGGTTAGCTGAACAGAGCGATTTATTGCTACTGTTCTTCGTCATACGCGCCCCGGTACGGGATCTGATGTAAAATGTCCCATGGCCATTCGCAAAAAGTCCCACTGGTGCAGAACGACCCATACGCAAGGCGTACCATTCGCAAAACGTCCCATTCGCAGAACGTCCCATTCAAGTCATTATCACTCAATGGCTACAACCACGCTACAACAAGATTACCTTACAACGGAGAATCTCCTAACATTCATCTCGTAAAAACAATTCCAAAAGCCACACACATACACATTACACTCATGCACACACCCTCACACACACACACACACACACACACACACACACACACACACACACACACACACACACACACACACACACTTATATTACTCAACACTAACTACACTTCTTCCACAGTTTTAATTTTGCTTATGTGACACCGACACTGTTTTATTTGCTACAGAATGCTAATATGTAAATATTGTACCCACATGGTTGAACCCTATCTCTTAACTCTACTATGTATACAATGCAATGAGTTCCTATTTTATGAAATAAATATTATTATATTATTATCAGATCGAGTAGGTATAAAACACTTTATGAAACTGGCGAAACTGCAGATTTTTTTTTCTTTGGTGTTCCCAAATGGGACATTGTACGAATGGGACACTCTCCGAATATTCTCCGAATGGGACGTTTTGCGAATAAGATGTTCTGCGAATGGGACGTTTTGCGAATGGGACGTTTTGCGAATGGGACTTTCTGCGAATGGGACTTTCTGCGAATGGGACGTTCCGCAAATGGGACGTTTTGCGAATGGGACGTTCTGCGAATGGGACATTCTGCGCCAGTGGGACTTTTTGCGATTGGGACATTCTGAAAAGATCCCCGGTACGCTCGACCGACATCAGCGAACGATGTCAGCGTAGAAAGAAACCAAGCCTTAGGAGAGCATAATAATGTCAAACCTCCAGGCACCCAGGTGCTTGCATTCATATTCGGTTCGACTTTTAGATTCATTTTCAATGGTCGTTCTAGTGACCGGGGCGTGTGTGTAAAAGAGGTGTCCGTGATGACCCATCATCGCCAATAGCTTCCAAATTAAGTAAACAAGTAATAGATATTCAACTGGTACCAATAAAACTGGGCAAGTGCGAGTCGGACTCGCGCTTTGAAGGTTCCGTACAAACATACCTATGAAAACAGTTCAATTCAAATCGAGTCTCGAACATTTTTCCGAAACGCAAAAGTTTTTTTTTTTGTGATGTAAGTAACTGAGACAGACAGACAGACAGACGGACATCAAAGTGATTCTATAAGAGTTCTTTTTTTTCTTGAGGTACTTACGTAACCCTAAAAATTAAGTCAGTAATTACTAAATTTTGTAAATAACTACCGCCTGCCCACCACAGTGGTCTGATCACAGGCATGTCAAATTCCAGGTTGCCCAGTATAGCCTGAGTCTGATTTATAATGGGAAATAATAGTATTAGTAAACATTTAACTTATCAAACTATTTGAATTTAATTATAGATCAAATAATAATTAAATTCCAATATTTTTTCATCATCATTTCAGCCGAAAGACGTCCACTGTTAGATATAGGCCTCCCCCAAGTGTTGCCATAATGACCGGTCCTGTGCGTCTCGCATCCATCGGATTCCCGCGACCCTCACCAGGTCATCGGTCCACTTTGTGGGAGGTCTTCCAACGCTGCGTCTTCTGGTACGTGGTCGCAATGTGCCCTGCCCACTGCCACTTAGGCATCCAGTACACGGTCATGCAAGCATCAATCAATTCCATCAATCATGAATGCAAAACGTGGTTATTCGTCAATCAAAAAAATGACTGTAGCAAAACTTATCGAGTAATGGGATTCTTTGGGCTATGTCTGTAACCATGGCAATATTTTTAGCGCCTACTAAATATAAAGAGCAATCTGCAAATTCACATTTTACAAGGCGTTACAAATAAAACAGCAACTTACGAAAAAAGATATTTATTTAAAACTTAAAATACTGAAATCAGTCTTGTTTAATTAAATTAAAGTACCTAATTAAGTAAATCAACTAAAAAAAACTTATTCTACTTTCTGCGTTTCTTCTGCGGAGACTTCGCGTTGGCTTCTTCTTCAGCGTCCCCATTAACTTCCTGTTCTTCTTCATCATGCTGTTTCCTTCTCACAGGTCCCGTGTGCGTGATAGGAATAGCTCTCTCATTTTTACTCTCCGAAACCTTCGGAGCTACCACGGTTAGCACACCATCAGAAGACAACCTTGACTCCACAGACTCGGGGTTGCATCCTTCAGGCAGAGCATACCGACGTTTGAACTGACGCGATACAAAACCATGCTCGTCTTTCCTCTCTTCATGCTTCCCTTCAATGACGACGTAGCCATCAGATGTCTTCACAGAAATCTCCTCAGGATCGAAGTGCTGTACATCCAAATTGACCTGGAACTTGTCTTTGTCGGATTTGATGGTGGATCCGACGTCCCGGGCGACCGCAGCCAGGTTCCTCCACGGACGAAGGTATTTTCGCACGGAGATGGTGGGTCTGTCGATTATGTCCGTCAAAAAGTCGTCTGATGAAATGTTCAGACCGAAGAGCTGGTCGCGGAGACGACGAGGACGCAGGTCATCAAATAAGTATGGTAGAAGTGCCATTTTTCCAATTTAAGTTCTCGAAAACTTTCTTGTAAACTCGAAACACGCTGATTGATTAGATAACGTGGTTTGTACTGCAACGTTTACTGTGTGGACTTGCTTGTAAACACGCCTCGGATTCGCGTTTTCGCGCTCAACTTCACTCGTTTGCGTTTAGTTCAATACTACTGCCAGTAGAGGCGCGCATCGCTTTTATATTTCCGGCCTACCATAGTAGAGACAGTTCGAGTAACATCGAGAATATTGTAGAATGTTCTGGAAACTTTGACGAAGGACATCTACCAGCAAGTAGTCTTTGCCCTTTACAAGTTCTACTTTAACTTTGTAGCTATTCCACAATAGATGACGCTACTGTCAAAGTTTGCAATTTCAACTAAAACATTACTAAATTCTATGGACCTAAACATAATTTATGAGAAGTATTTTTAAGAAAAATATTATTTAGTTCTATTTTATGATACAAGCTGTATGGCAACAAAAACAAAAAACAAAATATGGCTCTAGACATTCGTTTTCTCCACTCCCCGCTAGAGGGCGCCTCAATCAGTTACTGCGTCAACTGTATGCATCAGGATCTTCCGTTTCCATAGAACATTGTGGAAAGAGGCCACGAACTGGGAATATTCTAGAATTCCATTGAATCCACCCTATCCGGTTCTATTATTCGCTATGTAGGTACCGAATTGCGCATTAAATCAATACAAGGGAGTTGAAACTTGAACTGACTCACACCAACATTATAATGCATTGTCATCTCATCTTTGACATCTTGAACAAAGGAAGAATGGAAATTAGAAAGAAACTGATGCATTTACTGCATAATATGCAGATTAATTAGGTATAGATTTATCTTGTTGACTGCTCTTGGTGATTACCTACCTATATTAAAAGTCATGTCATTGACCCCGCCGGCTAACTTATCATTAAACACAACATTTCCTTCTTAGAAATAGAACTTAGGTAAATTCGTATTGCATATCGTTTTCATGAATTATAATTGATTAACGGCTTTCCGGGCTATTATTTTACGTATATTTCAATGTCTATTCAATTCATTTTTATTAATAAATTAACCTAAAAATTACTTAACACCACGTGTACCTACATACTTACCTAATGCAGTCATTCAATGTGCCGATGATATGATATAGGTAGGTATAACCGGAACATACGTATTTTTTAGCGCGCGAATTTTAGTCACTCGATGACTATGGGTTGATGATATTTTCGAGAATGTTGTAACAGTAACAGAGGTACCTAAGTATTTGGATTATATCCAAGTACAGGGAAAGTAATGGTATCTAGTGTGTAGGTACCTTCTATTAGGTAGGTACTTACTTACCTACCAGTATTAACTATTAGGTTTTTTTTAGGTGGGAAAATCATAGGTATGCGATTGCGGATTCTACTGTTCAATACCTATGAATGAAACATTGTATAATTTAACATACAATATAGGTACCTAATATAAATAAATAGTAGGATAATAAAGACTTCCCCCTAAAAAATTCAAATAATATTCGAAGACCTCACTAGTACATCATACAATAGTATGGTTAATTTTTTTTTGCTTATCAAATTCCGGTGTAAGGTGTTTGTGTTAGTCATCTAATTTAGCCTACAATTCAATGAAATCATACCTACCCTAACGGCGCTTAGTAACTGAACACTACCCTGAACAGTGTTGTTCTAACTTCTAGAAAACGTTTGCTGTTTATTGATTTTGTGGCCGGGAACTTTCGGTTGCAGACATAGCAATGCAGAGGTAACTTGTAAAAGAAATGCAGAGTTTAATTAGGTTTTTTAGGTTAGGTAGGTACTTAAATACCTAGATAACAAAAGAAAGGTGGCTGTTAGACACATAAACGTGGCTGAACTAGCTAATTTTACTCCTACCGTAGTCCTACAGGCTTCACAAGAATATGGTACCTAATTCGGAAATCCCTAAAAATAAACATTCAACAAAAGAGCGACACGTGTACTGTTCCTGACAGAAAAAATAGCACAAAAAACATATTAATGAACTAGGACATTTATAAGTGGGTAAATAAGTAGGTATATATTTATGTTTTTTATTTAGCCGCGATTAAACACAAAATACTTATTTCCTATTAAGAAATGTCTAGAAACGCATTGTTTCCGGTGCCGGCAAATCGGATAATTCGAGAATCCTATGTAAATACAGTGTTTACTTGCTTTTACGATACAAAAAGCTCTTTAGAATAAAAAATGCAATATATAAGTCCATTCGGACCATTGTGTTCTTGTATGAACCCTAAAATACAAAATAAAACACCTGCAAAGTACATAAGTAATAATCAATACAATGTCTAGCACTAAAGTTGCCAGCCTCCGCTGTTAAAACCGTAGATTTCGTTCTGCTACAAATGGTAATATTTATTGAAAGTGAATCAAATGGATCCTAAGTAGTTTTGTAAGACCGCTAATCTACTGGTTCGTTCCTAGCTATATTGTTTTTTACTGTTGTTTTTGGCTGAGACTACGGAAGAGCTCAGCACAATGCTCAATGACCTCAGTAGAGCTTCCGAAAGAGTGGGTCTTAAAATGAACATGGACAAAACTAAAGTCATGATAAACAATCATGTAGCACTCACTCCTATTAAGATTGGAGACTCTACAATCGAAGTTGTGGACGATTAGGTTTACCTTGGACAGACAGTCCAGTTGGGTAGATCTAATTTGGAGAAAGAGTTCAACCGTCGAATCCGACTCGGCTGGGCAGCGTTCGGAAAACTGCGCGGTATCTTCTCATCTAATATACCACAGTGTCTCAAGAAAAAAGTCACCAGTGCGTGTTGCCAGTGATGACATATGGTTCCGAAACGTGGTCGCTCACAATGAGCCTCATCAGAAGGCTCAAAGTCACCCAAAGGGCAATGAAAATGGCTCGAAGTTTCCTTGCGTGATCGAATCAAAAATGAAGATATCCAGAGGAGAACCAAGGTTGCCGACATAGCACGAAGAATCGCCAAACTTAAGTGGCAATGGGCAGGGCACATTGCTCGCAGAACAGATGGACGTTGGGACCGAAAGGTTCTGGAGTGGCGACCGCGTACCGGAAGACGCAGTGTTGGAAGGCCCCCTACAAGGTGGACCGATGACCTGGTGAAGGTTGCGGGAATCCGATGGATGCAAGACGCACAGGACCGTTCATTGTGGCGACACTTGGGGAGGCCTATGTCCAGCAGTGGACGTCTATCGGCTGAAATGATGATGATGATGATGATGATTTATTTTTACTAGTTGTCCCAAAAGGAAAGGCAAATGTTTTTTTACTTAATTATTGATTTATAGTGCATGCCCATTATCTTGACGTGGTTTCTAAATTTCACAACATCATGACACTATTTATCGATTCTTATGTTTAAATATTCGTGATGGTTGACAACCATTATAAAACTCATCCGAAATCGATTGTATACATACAAATAGTTACGAATATGAGTAAGTGCAGAACTGGCGTATGAGCAGAGTTTCCTTACTTGGAGAAGACTTGACCAGAAACTCTCAATCAATCAATCTGAATAAATCTGCTAAGCCTGTTCCCAACCGTGTTGGTGTCCATTTCCAGTCTACCGGTTAATGTATCTCTCATATTGCGATTGCTTATTTGCCTTCCACAATTCAGTAATTGGAGTTATCCAGTTACTGAATACAATACCAGAACCGTACAATATAAGATACCCATAACGACTTACAACTGTAATTTAAGATCTACAAATGGGTCAAAGTATTTACCGAAGCTAAAAGGGATATCGGGCCAACCACGGCAAATTATGCTTAACTAAAAGCACGAATGGTGCAAGTAACCATTGGATGTTTGGGATTTTCTCAATGTTTTTAACTTTTTGTTTCCCCAGGACAACGTTCTAGCTACGCCCAATGGCGTAACTGGCATGGACGGGGTAGGTACTCAGTGTGGATATTGAGCTATCATCTCAGCTCATATCAAAAATGTAAATTGTTAAAATTTATAAAAAACCGATAAAGGTAAACTGTGGCGTCACTTTGTGGTTGAGGTACAAAGATGAATTAAGAGCCTCCATGTTCCGTATATTATTTCTCTGGGTTTTTGTCTCGATTAGACTTATTCAACCACTTACTTTGTTGTTCATTTTTCCCTTAAGAACCAAACAAAACATACTTGACAGTGTCAAAAAACTCAACCGCAAAAATCGACTTAATAGTTCAAATACACAAGTCTAATGCAGTTGGCGGAATTTATTTTAATTAAACCATAGATTTGACGCCATTTTTATTTCCTACATTTTAGTGAGTAATATCTTTTGAAATCGTCTCCTCAAGCCCTTTATTTTAATGTCCTAAAAAAACATTATAATTTTGCGCAAAGAATCCGCCTTTTTAATTTTTTATTATTTTAATGTACTCCTACAACTAAGATGAATCTAATGATATACTCTCAACCTAAAATTCAACAAGCCTTTTAAGCTTTAGGGCGTGTCAAAGAAACACATACACACACCTTCTGACGCAGTCGGGAAAAAATAGGAATACATAATGAATAGAAGAATATAGACGTAAGTACTACTTATACAATGTACACAGCGAAATTTGATTCCCTATCTAAAATCAAATGCCGTCAGCTCAACGCGCTCCCTTGGGATTCTCCCACAATTCCTTATAAAACTGCGACAGCAGTAGTTTTCAGCAATAGTTGATTTTATTATTCAGTCCGTTTTGAGTTATAAGTAGGTACTACGAAAATATTATGCTTTCAAAACAAAATAGTTATAAATAAATAGTTATAAATAAATACTAAGAAATTATTTACTGGTATCCCCAAGTACTTCAACGAACTTGACATAAATTTTACTCCGGATGATACTAGCGCTGACGACGGGGAGCAGCTGAACTAAAAACCGGATGTGGTTAGAAGATTCTAGTAGAAACCAATAAAGTAAATAAAATGATATAATATTGAATTAAACTATCAAGTGCGATAATTTTGAATTCAGTATTTTGGTCCCGACTTTAGATTGAACCCATATCTTGCTGTACTTTAATACAAAATTCAAGATTTTAAGCCAATTCCATAGACGGATCTCGAAGGTTCTAGAATGTTTCACGAAAAATCTTTACTGCGATGTTAGCGCCATCTTGCGTCGAGTAGTAAAGTTACAGAAAACACAATAGGTGTTCTAAACATTTTTTGAGAATAACCTTTTTGTTACCAACTTCTAAAAACTAAGAGGTCACTGTTACTATGTTATTTCATTATCCTACAATGAAATACATTGATGATTGATGCCTATTAATGCCGTAGCTGGAATGTTACAAATTTACAATACGAATTAAATAATTATTGAGTTGATTATGTCTCTTAGGATTATTGGTTTCGTTTCAAATCAATTTCATTATTATAACTATTTTATAATCAACATTCCTACAATTTTGATAGGCCTACTTTAACTAAAAGGAAAATTAAATACCTATCGGTGTAAAGGGAAAGCAAAGATTCTTAAAAACTTCCTTAAAAAATGCATTTTTAATCAGTAACTCGTATTTTCACGAAGCCTATTTTAATTTGATATGTCCTGTTTTTTTACTAAAATAATTCTGGAAAATTGGAAATACAGAAAATAATGCTTTAACGTCATAATAATAAATAATAACTATAATTTAATCAATACATAATAGAAATCTCTAGAAATCGCCCACTGTTTCGAGTCCCTGACGAGTAGCGCGGCAAATCTAGAAATTTCTACTCGCTCACAGATGGCGGCTGTGTATCGAGTCTATAAAAGCTTTATGACATCCCGCCCGGCGTCATTTAAATCAAGGAACTCGAAGTGAGCTAACGCTGCGATTCTAAGCGATCTTACTACACGTGTATTTTAAAACCGCGCTAGTCTAATCTAGAAGTATTCTATTCTGTGCTAAGTTTCACACGTTAAACTCGGACTATTTAATTTTATAATAAGTGAATCAGTCAAAATGCCCGAAGAAATGCAGACCGATGTTGCGGAGGTTGAGACCTTCGCCTTCCAGGCGGAGATCGCTCAGCTCATGTCCCTAATCATCAACACATTCTACTCCAACAAAGAGATCTTCCTTCGTGAGTTAATCTCAAACTCTTCAGACGCCTTGGACAAAATCCGGTATGAATCACTCACCGACCCATCGAAGCTGGACAGCGGCAAGGAACTGTACATCAAGATCATTCCCAACAAGAGCGAAGGTACACTAACTCTAATTGATACCGGTATTGGTATGACCAAGGCTGATCTCGTCAACAACCTTGGTACCATCGCAAAGTCGGGAACAAAGGCTTTCATGGAGGCTCTTCAGGCGGGCGCTGACATCAGCATGATCGGTCAGTTCGGTGTGGGTTTCTACTCATGCTACCTGGTGGCCGACCGCGTGACAGTTCACTCCAAGCACAATGACGACGAGCAGTACGTGTGGGAGTCGTCTGCGGGCGGCTCATTCACTGTGCGCCCTGACCACGGTGAGCCTCTCGGTCGCGGTACAAAGATCGTGTTGCACATTAAGGAGGACCTTACAGAGTATTTGGAGGAGCACAAGATCAAGGAAATCGTGAAGAAGCACTCACAGTTTATTGGCTACCCCATTAAGCTGATGGTGGAGAAGGAACGCGAGAAGGAGCTCTCGGACGACGAGGCTGAGGAGGAGAAGAAAGAGGAAGAAAAGGAGGATGACAAACCCAAGATCGAGGATGTGGGAGAAGATGATGAGGAAGACAAGAAGGACAAGAAGAAAAAGAAGACTATCAAGGAAAAGTACACAGAGGATGAGGAGCTCAACAAGACCAAGCCCATCTGGACACGCAACGCTGATGACATTACACAAGAAGAATATGGTGACTTCTACAAATCTCTCACCAATGACTGGGAAGACCACCTTGCTGTCAAGCACTTCTCAGTCGAAGGACAACTTGAGTTCAGAGCTTTATTGTTTGTACCCCGCCGTGCTCCCTTCGACCTGTTTGAGAACAAGAAGCGCAAGAACAACATTAAGCTGTATGTGCGCAGGGTGTTCATCATGGACAACTGTGAGGACCTTATCCCTGAGTACCTGAACTTCATCAAGGGTGTGGTCGACAGTGAGGACCTACCCCTCAACATCTCCCGTGAGATGCTCCAACAGAACAAGATCCTCAAAGTAATCAGGAAGAACTTAGTTAAGAAATGCTTAGAACTCTTCGAGGAGTTGGCCGAGGACAAGGAGAACTACAAGAAGTATTATGAACAGTTCAGCAAGAACCTGAAGCTTGGCATCCATGAGGACTCTCAGAACAGGTCCAAACTGGCTGACTTGCTCCGCTACCACACATCTGCCTCCGGTGATGAGGCATGCTCCCTCAAGGAGTATGCTTCCCGCATGAAGGAGAACCAGAAGCACATCTACTACATTACTGGTGAGAACCGTGACCAGGTTGCCAACTCTTCATTCGTTGAGCGTGTCAAGAAACGTGGCTATGAAGTAGTATACATGACTGAGCCTATTGATGAATATGTAGTACAGCAAATGAGGGAATATGATGGCAAGACCCTAGTCTCAGTCACAAAGGAGGGTCTGGAACTCCCTGAGGATGAGGAAGAGAAGAAGAAGCGTGAGGAGGACAAAGTCAAGTTCGAAGGTCTCTGCAAGGTGATGAAGAACATCCTTGACAACAAAGTTGAGAAGGTTGTAGTATCCAACCGTCTGGTTGAGTCCCCATGCTGCATTGTCACAGCGCAGTATGGTTGGTCAGCCAACATGGAACGTATCATGAAGGCCCAGGCTCTGCGAGACACATCCACCATGGGTTACATGGCAGCCAAGAAGCACCTAGAGATAAACCCTGACCATTCCATTGTCGAAACGTTGAGGCAGAAGGCGGAGGCTGACAAGAATGATAAGGCTGTTAAGGACTTAGTCATCCTGTTATACGAGACTGCTCTACTGTCATCTGGCTTCGCTCTTGACGAGCCTCAGGTGCATGCTTCCCGCATCTACCGTATGATCAAGCTGGGTCTTGGCATTGATGAGGACGAGCCTATCCAAGTGGAGGAGTCCAGCGTTGGTGATGTGCCCCCACTTGAGGGTGACACCGATGACGCGTCGCGCATGGAGGAAGTAGATTAAACTGAAATCTCAGCTTTTAGCCATGTTGTAATGGTGTTTATGTGATTGTATCGCGAAGTTATTTTGTGCACTGGTGTACAGCCAAAGACTGATTTAGTTCAAATTCCATTATTCAAAATATATGGTAATATTAACAAATTATTTTCTTGGTTTTATTCCCTGAACCCCTTACATTACCCTATACACACAACAGGCACATTCAAATGGCAATAAAGTAGCATTCAATACTATTTTAATTGACTAGGTAATTGAAATTAAAAATATCTTGACACTTTAACAATTATAAATATAACACCTCATAATTAGTGTCTTTAGAATTAAAACTATTTAAATTAAAAATTAAATTATTAGAATAATTTGCCACTAATATCAGCTAATTGATACACACATTTGGACTTATTGCCATGCTTCAATGACTTGAAGCGAAAGCTAGAAACTTTCAGTAGGGTCACTGGACCATGTCTCAACATACATAGGCGGATAGGCCAATTGTGCCTATTGAGACGACAAAAACAAGTAGGTACTTCACTGAACAATCGTCACATAGAAAACAAGGGAAGTGAACGAACTAGTCTCGTGATGGTGGGTTCTGACACGTTGCCGCATTGTACCTACACCGTGTGTTGTTGTTCAGGCGCCGCTGCCGCATCTTTGTAATGTAACCAGGCTCATAATTAATAAATTACTAAGCCGTGGTGAGAGATTTTGACACTTGGCGTCCTGGAGTGGCAAACAGGGGTAATTGCCTGGGGTCTTGCTATTGTAGACACAATTGCCTTGCGTAACAATTCAATAAAAGAAAAAAAAAGCCAGTAAACATCCCTTTCAGATCCATTTGAATATCTATCCTAGGCTTTAAGTTTAGTGGTTCATTTTTTAAGTTTAGAGTTCCGTACCTACCCAAAGGATAAAAACGGGACCCTGTTGCTAAGACTGATGTCCGTCTGTCACCGGGCTATACCTAATAGGTATATAATGAACCGTGATAGCTAAACAGTTGAAATTTTGTCATTTCTGTTGCCGCTATAGGTAATTTGGCATAGGTACCATCTCATCTATCATAAGTATTCCTAAGAAATGAAATTCTAGTTTTGATTCGCATAGGTACTTTGCAATAAAGACAAGAGCCCCGTACCTAAAGATCTGACACCAAGGCTAAGGCCTTGTAACAGTTTTAAGGCCGCCTGCCTACCAACCCTGGGTTCTGTGTAGAAGATGGGTTTGTTGATGTCAACCTGGTTATTACCTTAAAAAATATATCAATTAGCAAGAGATGGGTATAATGATCATAAAATGCAAAATAACCTTACTTAATTAACTTTAATATTTAATTTCGGTAGGTAGTCGATGTTTCTTGTTTTATTTCTGAACTATGCTCTTAATCCGAATTAAAAGCTAATAAGAAAAAGAAGGCCGTATCAGTCATTCGCTAATATAATAACTAGAAGTCCAGGATCTAGCTAGACTTTCAGTCTCGAAGGTCGAAGTAGACATCTACCTGTGGGAGCGAGCAGGCACTATACTAGTCGCAGTAGCTGGGCTGTGATTTCAGTAGTAATAATTAATTAACCCAAAATTTAAGGAGTCAAGCTAATGTTAAATATCAGAGGTCGGGATTAGGTAAAGTTAAACATGATGATATGCCTCAAATCCCGAAATTAATTTTAAAGAGCAGATTTTTTTTTAAGACACTCAGAAATATAGCAGAAAAAAATTCTTCCTGCATTAATGACGTCCTCGTCAGGGAGTGTAATTTGTTAACCTTACCTCAGTTGTAGAGAAATCTTTTTCAATGAAAAATACTAATAAAAATTGTATGTTAATTTTTTATTTATCTTATCTATCTCAAAGGTTTTTATTATTATTTATTTGTAATATTGTTGGCCACACGGGATTTTTCGTTAGAAATCCCGGGAAGATCCATATTAATATCAACATTTCGATGCAAGTACATGAATAACTCTACCTAATTCCGACCCCTGGTGATTATTTAACCCTTTAACGCACACCTTAACTTTTTTTTAAATTTATGATGATTTTAAGTGAAATTAGATTCAGTACTGTTATTTATAATAATATAATATGTAGTGATATATTTTTCAGAAAGTTGTTATTTTCCGACAAAACCCAAAAAAACTAGTGGCCAGTATACTGACCACCGACCGTTCTGCATCAGTAACTCTCCCTGTATAATCACTGGCCTGTAAACTGGACACATAAAAACCGGTTACTTTTTACGTAATAAAATGAAATTTCTGTGTATTTCATAATTAGTTTTTAATCAGTCTCAAAAAAATAACATAATTAGCGTATCATTTCAAACAAAATTTTAGTATTTCTTCTTCTTAGTCTAAAAACATAATAAATCAATATCAAAGTGTTTTCTCCTCTAAATTATTATTAAATTAAACGAAAAATCAAAAATTACTATTGTGGTGTTCAAAATTCAATAGAAAAGGATAATTTGGATAGGCGGTGATAGCAGAGGCAGTGCGGGATGTGGCGGTGCTGTTGGGGGTTGTGGTGAAGGCTGTGGTGGAGAAGCTGGTGGAGGAATTTGCGGAGATACAGATCCGTGTGGGAGTTCTGAAGAAGACCGTGATTGATGACTATAACTACGGGTACTAAAGCTGCTAGTATTCGAGACAATATCATCAAAACAATCATCAGCGTCAGAATCAGCACCAATGTCAGAATGGATGGCCTGGTCATCAGTAATGGCCATAATTTCTGCCCATTGATCTTCACTCAGCATTTCCAGATCCTGTGTGCTAAAATTCTTTCTAAAACAGCAGAAAAACGAGAATGAAAACACAATAACTATACGTACCTACAAATCGTCATTTTTCGATATGAAAAAATAGCTAAAAAATTACGATAATAAGCTAATAACTACCGAACCCGTATATTTGTGCTTATTGCAGTATTTTATCCTAAAAATAGACTATATACTTGGTATAAAATGATGTAATCGATAAGCATTAATCGAAATATATACTTATGAGACTACCTCCAACACACATGTGTAATTTCTAAGTTAGATTTTTTCAACACACCTGTCTGGTTTTAATGGCAAAATAACATTGCTTATTATATGATACTCGATTATATTTGTACACAATAAGAAAGTTTATACTATAACCAAATCGTTTTACTCACTTTTTTTACGAAGACATGTTTTTTCCTTGCACTACACACCGAAATACTTGATGTCTACTTGTGTTGACAACAAATACTAGTGCAGGTATGCGCAGTGGCCAGTTGACAGGCCACCGTAAAAAAAGGCGCGAATTTTGCATTGCATGTGACGTCCTTGAGCACTGGCTAGCTAAAAGGCCAGCGTGCTTTATTGGTTATCGTTTATGATCATAAGGTTCAACATTATTAAAAAAGTCTTTGAATTATCGACCTTAAAGTGATCGTCCAGTTTACTGGCCACTTTGTATGGGCCGTCCTATAAAGGGTTAAAGGCGAAAGTTGGTGTGTGTGTTTCTTACTCCTTTACGGTCAAAAGGCTGAATGGATTTGGTTGAAACTTGGCACACGATTTGTTCTCCTACAATAGTTTCCTAATTTCATACGGGTGAAACCACTGGCAGCTATAATTTGACATTTTTGTCTAACCAAAAGCTCGCTTGTAGCTCCTGGGTGTGGTGTGATGCCATGGTTGGCGCAGTAGTTGCAGCTCCTGGCTACTGTGTGGTGTGATGCCATGGTTGGCGCAGTAGTTGCAGCTCCTGGCTACTGTGTGGTGTGATGCCATGGTTGGCACAGTAGTCGTAGCTCCTGGCTACTTTGTGGTGTGATGCCATGGTTGGCGCAGTAGTTGCAGCTCCTGGCTACTGTGTGGTGTGATGCCATGGTTAGCACAGTAGTCGTAGCTCCTGGCTACTGTGTGGTGTGATGCCATGGTTGGCGCAGTAGTTGCAGCTCCTGGCTATTGTGTGGTGTGATGCCATGGTTGGCGCAGTAGTTGCAGCTCCTGGCTATTGTGTGGTGTGATGCCATGGTTGGCACAGTAGTCGTAGCTCCTGGCTACTTTGTGGTGTGATGCCATGGTTGGCGCAGTAGTTGCAGCTCCTGGCTACTGTGTGGTGTGATGCCATGGTTAGCACAGTAGTCGTAGCTCCTGGCTACTGTGTGGTGTGATGCCATGGTTGGCGCAGTAGTTGCAGCTCCTGGCTATTGTGTGGTGTGATGCCATGGTTGGCGCAGTAGTTGCAGCTCCTGGCTATTGTGTGGTGTGATGCCATGGTTGGCACAGTAGTCGTAGCTCCTGGCTACTTTGTGGTGTGATGCCATGGTTGGCGCAGTAGTTGCGTGATTGGCTGCTGCACTGCTTGTTTCGAGTTCGATTCCCACACGGAACTTTTTGTATGGCAAATACAACATTATTTTTAGTATATGCGAAACCTGAATATAGTTTGTTCAGAATCAGTAACTGAATCGATTTCAATAATTTCTACATCATGTTATAAGTATTTTTCTCCTAAAATATTTAAAAAAGATCACAATGGACACCCACCGACACTAAGTACAATACAGGTCACGGCAGGTTATAGCGGACATTAGACACTAGCGCACGGCTGGATGCGGGAGTAAAACTACCCCTCAGTTGCCCGGGTGGTCCGGTGATCGTGTATTTGTGCGGCCAACCAGGTAACATAACAAGCTGAAGCTTATAGCCTTAAAATTAGGGAATCCAATCCCGCACCTTTTCTGCAGGATTACTCGTGCGGGATCCCGCACGTCTGCGGAATTGAATTTTTTTTATATGAAAATTGGATTCCGAGGACGTGCCGCCGTTTTATTTACAGCCAGCTCATCCTCGTTAAAAAGTGACGAAACCACTTTACATGGAATTCTATCTATTTATTTTTATTTTAACACAATAATATTTATATATAATTATACAAAATTATATACAAAAACACATAACTAATTAAAACTACATAATTATACACTAAAGGCTACTCCTAACTAAAATATGGCGTCATAAAACTCCTCCGCAACGCCATATTTTAGTTAGGAGCAGCCTTTAGTGGAATTCTTGACATTTTTTATAGTATTTGTATGGAAAATAATTATTTTGTTTTCGATTTTACCTTGCAGTTAAATAATTTTTGAATTTCTATTTCGTGTTGTGTGAGTCCTGTATCGCAACTGGAACGGAACGTAATCAAGTAGTCAGTTTACGTACTCTATGACTAGGGATTCCCCAAAGAACGTGAATTTACTTTCTCAAAAAATGAAGGTCCGATTAAATATTTTAATATATTGTTCCATAAAAGCAGCAGATTTTATACGAAAATCGTAAATTATTAACGTTTCAAAATAATATTTTTTTTGCTATTTGGAAAATCTTCGAAACTTGATTCGGGAATCAAACTATTTACATAGATAGGTTTTTATCATAGATATCCGTTTTTATGTTTATTACTACTTAAAACAAAAAAGATATGAAAAATCCCAATCCCGCAAAGCCCGCGGGATCCGCGGGATTGTTGACTGCAATCCCGCAGGCTTGCGGGATCGCAATTTTGATGCGGGGTTGTATTCCCTATTCGTGATTTTTCATAGTACAATTATGAAATTTTGTACACAGATTCTCTACATAAAAACACTGGACACGTATTTCTGGTTTCGCATAAATAATGTTTTATAGGCCATACAAAAAGTTCCAGTGGGGCTATTGGCTAACTTTTTTCTTTTTCGATTTTTTCCGCGAGGGGCGCTTTTTACGTTTTCATACATTTAGTACTCGATACAGAAACGTAGCATACGTACGTAACGTAGCGTTTTCTATGTGACAAAACTCACACTCGAGGTACAGTTGACAACTAGCATTCGTTGCACACTAAACTTAGTTGTCATCTGACAATTTCATAAAATTGGTATTACGTATCACACAAGTGACTAACAAACTACGGTGGAAATGTGGTGAATTATAAAAATTTACGGTGCCTATTGTGACCACTCTAAAATTTTATCGTCTATTATACAGCTTCAAAAGCTTACACAATCGCAATTTTAAAAGTATCGATACAATAACATCTGTCAAAAAGTGTTACGGTGGCTATCAAAGGCACCAGTGGCTAATGACGTCGCTGCAGTTGGTCACTGAAGATAGGCAATACAAAACTAGCTGTTTGACAGTTCAATGATGCACATTGTTAACAAGTGATCATCACTTGAACTGTCAACAGAGTTACGCAATAGCCCCGCTGGTGTGGATGTCTTGTGTACCTATGTGTGTGTTTACACGTTTGAGAACGCACCCGAGCTACAAAAGTAATGCGGGGCAAAGTTATTCAAACTAGTAAATAGCTCAAATGGAACCGTGCCCTAAGACTACCTACTAATCCTATCACACTACATCTATGTATTATTGATATCAAGGGTCAAGGTTCCTAAGACACCGAAGTAATCGCTCGCTGTCCAGTCGCCCGGTAAGGGTCGAGACTCGTCGACGGCATTTAGTGCTCCATGCGCACCGCAAAGAGATGTAAGCAAAACGGCAGGGTCCCAATATAGTAGAGTCGATGCCCGCTAAGGCCATGGAGAATTTCTAAAAAGGTCTGTGGTCCTTGAATGCACAGGGCAACTAAAGGAAACTGGACACAAATGGGTTTTGGTCAGTAATAGTCAGACAATAATTCCCCACCTCAAATAAAATATATTTCAATTATATCGCACATAATTTATTGTATCAGTTGTGTTTCAATTAAAGCCTCAGGCGTCCATTACACGGTCATGCAAGCGTCAATCAAAACCATCAATCATGAATGATGGTTGAATGACGGAATTTTATCGCCATACGTTTTTCGTCATGCAAACGACAGTCATCGCATTACACGGTAGGTTTTTCGTCAGTCAAAATATTTGACTGTGGCAAAACTGACAGCAAAACCTATCGTGTAATGGACGCCTTAGCTTTACATACTCTTTGGTTTCAATACAAAAGGAAGATAAGTCGATTTTACGGAAAAACCGAATTGTAGGGCATTCCCCGGTCAATGTGGAGCATAAATTTTTTACGGAATTTGTTCATATCGTTTCGAGATTGAATAACAATAATATGTTGATAGACCTAAGTCATTTTAAAGTGGAGTAGGGTGCCAATTATGTATAAATAAATTACTAATTTTTTTTTCGTTGAAGCATTCTGAATACTTTCCAATTTCCATACTAAATACGGGCCAGGTGAATGCTCTCCTCTAGGCTAGAGTATCAAAATATGGTACTACTTGGCTACCTGCCCGTTTAGCAATAAAAGTTACATTTCCGCAAATTAGTAGTTACGCACGTGCCTCATTGTTGTGAAAAAGCCACAAGAAAAAAAAATGACCTATGTTCACCAAATATTCATATACGTTAGTATAAAGGCTAGTTTAAATTACAGCACAGCCGCAACTGCTCTCAACGCATCACATTGCAAGACAGTTTGATGCGGCTCGATTGGGCTCGATAACCCAATTGGCATAAATAAAATGCAATTTGGTTCTCACTCGGTGCTCTACTCGTATAAAATAGTCTCTGGATCTTTGTACTGCTCTTGTACGCGTTACTATGAAATTTTGAGATATTTATATCCAAAACAAAAATATAATAAAATCTATCGACTGGTAATGTGCCCAAAAGACCGGCGGCATTGCCCGCTCATTCATTACTCTAAACCGCAAAAAATAATTACGACTTTTAAACCTAAAACTGCGCCTACGCTAGGAGAGTTGAGCAGCAGCGGTCCACCACGATGCGTTGTCGTGTAGCGTAAACCAACGAGTATTTTGTAATATACTGAAAGCGTAGAAAGACCAGACAGACTTATGTAAACCTCGAACGAACATTCTACGGTCATACAATTTCACATTCCCCATAAGCTCAAATCGTGCTTAGTTCGCCTTGTGTACGCAGCTTTAGATCTTACACAGGTAATATTAATTACACAATGCTTGGAAAAATTAAACATCTTGATAAGTTATGAGGTCTTTATTAACAGTTACAATACCGACTCTTATACTACAAAGCATCCAACAAACACTAAATATTTTTGAAGACAAAGGCGCATAAACTTGATTTAGTGCACTTGCTAGTATTTTGAACGTTTTCGTAGAACCAACAAGTTTCTCCATGGATATGCTTTTCGCCAGTTTGTGGTCTACACTCATCTCTCCAGAAATAGGTGATTCATTTCTTATTTGAAGATTTCCTAGAGCTGTAGGTGCTTCTTCTGGTTCTAAACAATGAATGACAAGTCCATCACGAGTACACCCAGTTATCAATTTCAATGTTTTCTTCAGTCTATACTGGCTAAAAGAAGCTCTCTCAGCATTGCAATAATTTTCTTTCTTTACAGGAATTTCATTATCTATGACGATTCTATTAGATACACAATTACCTCGTAAAGCTTGAGGCATATAAGAATCTACGATATTCTGATTTGGCCAGCTGTCTAAGTGGCTCCAGTGATCAGTAACAAAGCTCACCCAAGTTACTATAACGTTAGACACATCAGTTTTGTTAACGCCAAACATTTTACCTATTTCAAAATCAGACTTGCTTCTTCGTAATTTTATGAGTAACATGAGAAATTGATCTTCTGCAGTTAAAGTGTTTGCTTTTTTTGATCGATATTTGATTTCATTGGCCATTGGCAAGAGGGTAGATAGGAGTAGGGTGAATTTAGTATAGTTATCTAAACCTGTGTAGAATAGGACGGACTCGTCATCAGAAAGAAGTTGTTTTGTAGAAGCGAATAATCTCATACATTCCAATGTTTGTGTTCCTTGAGACAGATGTTTTATTCTTAAAGTTTTTAAAGGTCTAGAATATACACTGTTACGAATAGGGCTTTCTATATCGAATGACACATGTTTAGCATCGTGTCCATGGTGTCTGCGAGAGGTTTTGTCAAATCCCTTGTTGTAAGTTTGATGGCGTTTACTTCGTTCTTCTCTGGCTGGCCTTGAAACTGATTTTCTATTCCACGGAAACACTGAAGGGACAGCAGTCTTCTTTAGACACCTGCGTAATAGAGGTCGACCTGCAATAAAACAAAAATCGTAAACATGCCATTGAAATAGGTTAGCTGCAGATCGTTGTTTACTTTAATTGCCTGTACTAAGTCAGAAATAGTATTGAAAGACCTCACAAAAGTGGACCGATAACCATCAGGATATCGGTGGCCATTTCATCACTGCGACTCGTAACAAAAAATCGCGAGAATCCAATGGATGCGAGACGCACAAGACCGCAGTCGTTGTGGTTTGTCCAGCAGTGGATGTCTTTCGATTGTTATGATGATAATCATGATGACTAAGTCAGATCCTAGTATTACTAGTGTACTGTATTTAATTAAACCCTTAACAACCCAGCCACATGTGTCTTTAAGACACAATTTTACGTTTGTTTACGCATAAAAACTTAACCATCTTGACTAAATATCGCTTTATCTATTCTTCCTCCATGGTTTTAAGAGTCTAAATATGTAATAGTTTTTATTGTAGAATGTTTCGTTTATTCATTAACAATAAACAAAAATAGTAACGTATCAACCCACAAGTGTCCTAGAGACACAGTGATTATTTTGTTTGATTTCAAAAAACAAAATTGAAAAAATATCACATACGAACTGCGCATGTCATTTTTCGTAAACTTACAAATATTCATTCAAGCCTTTTCGAAAGCCAGGCTTATTTTTAAACAAGCATGGGCGTGCATTATCAAAATTTCGCATGGACGCACACAGCGCAACGACCTCAAACGGCTGAACGGATTTGGATGTTTTTGGTACACGGGTAGACCTCGTGCTAAAATATTACATGGGATAACATTTTGTCCCGCAGGTGAAGTCGCTGGCAAAAGCTAGTCTCTAAAGGTGCGTCTAGGGGGGCTATTGGCTAACTTTTTCAATAACAGTTGACAACTAGCATTCGTTGCACACTAAACTTAGTTGTCAACTGACAATTTCATAAAATTGGTATTACGTATCACACAAGTGACTAACAAACTACGGTGGAAATGTGATGAATTATAAAAATTTACGGTGCCTATTGTGACCATTCTAAAATTTTATCGACTATTATACAGCTTCAAAAGCTTACACAATCGCAATTTTAAAAGTTTCGATACAATAACATCTGTCAAAACGTGTTACTACGGTGGCTATCAAAGGCACCAGTGGCTAATGACGTCACTGCAGTTGGTCACTGAAGGTAGGCAATACGAAACTAATAGGTAGCTGTTTGACAGTTCAATGATGCACATTGTTAACAAGTGATCATCACTTGAACTGTCAACAGAGTTACGCAATAGCCCCGCAGCCCTGCGTTCAAAAATGAGATTACTCTAATGACATCGGGTAGATACTCTAAGCTCGCATTTTTGAACGCGAACGTAGAGTTCAACTGCCAATGCCAAGCAACTGTCATTACACGAACCTACCCTGCTCGGAGTTAGAGTTAGTTGGGTTAACTCTAGGGTAGTTACCCGAGTTATAAAAGAACGACTCCGGGTTGTAACTCGAAGCTACTCTGGTTATTTTTGAACGCAGCCCTGATCTGGTGAATGCGCCGCTCGCGAGCCGTTCGCGAGCCGTTTGTGAATTGCGCGCGTGCATTTCATGTTCGTACGAAGCGCGTGCGGCGCAGGGGCTTCGTATGAACGAGCCGCGCGTGAAATGCACACGCGCCGCGGTTCTCAAGCGGCAGGCGAGCGGTGCATTCGCCAGGTCTAGATGCACCATAGATATCCGGGATGCACCATTATATTTATTTTACAAATTGGTTAAAAAAAAACACTTTTACACGTTAAGACTTTTTTACCAATTTAAAATACCTTACTGTCTACTCTGAGAAGAAACACCGAAACGAATATAAGAGGTCAAATAAAGTTTTACTATATTATTTCGTACATTTTGTATTATTTTTAGGGTTCCGTACCCCAAAAGGAAAAAACGGAACCCTTATAGGATCACTTTGTTGTCCGTCTGTCTGTCCGTCAAGGCCCTTTATCTCAGGAACGCGTGGAGGTATGAAGTTGAAATTTTAATTTCAGGGACTGCAGACCTGAGTTTATGGCTGCAGTCTCCTGAAGCTGTGAAAAATCAATCTTTTGAGTTAACGGAAAAATTACGGCTGTTTATGTCGCAAAAAACATACATTTCGACACTCTCAAGGGAATCAAAATTCATAGGGACTTCCCGATGACCTAGAATCCTGAAATTAGGCAAGAAGCAAGGTCTCATAGCACAAGTATAGGAAAAAATCTGAAAACTGTAAATTTATAGTTAAATCACAAAAAAAATTGCGATTCAGAAAAATCTTCGTAACTAAATTCGGGAAGTGAACTATTTTCATAGGTAAATTTGTACGGAACCCTCAGTGCGCGAGTCCGACTCGCACTTGCCCGGTTTTTTTAAATAGTAATGAACCGTTGCCATCGCATTAGACCCGCATCGGGCAATTTTATTTGAATGTATTTGGTAAGTATGCGAAAATGTGATGCGTTGCGGAGACCCGATGCGGCTAAACCTAAACTATATTATTGTGCATACTAACCAGTAACCTGACTGACTTTAACATAGTCACTTTTACGGAAATGTCTGCGACATATTCTCGCTCCCTTTTTAGGAACAAAATCATCGCGTTCGATAGCTTTCAGCCAAATATGTCTTTGTTTTGAATCCTTTGGAAAGTGGTGATTGGCGTTGTGAGAACATAATGGAACACTACAGCGGGTCATTATTTAAGTTTTACATACAAATAATAATTGGAAAAATTGAAATTGTAAACACTTTAAATAAACGATCACAAAATACACATAATTTATATTTTAGAATTTAGAAATTAAAATATCGATACTCAAAAACTAATGTGACATTATGCAAATATTGATGACACCTGTCATATTGCAACTGGGTTATTTTCATTGATTATGTTTGTCTCCAGTCTCCGTCAACATTCAAAAGAGTGTCTATTTACAAAACTACTTACATAAAAAAATATTTCCTGTAGGGTTAACGAGAGCTATGCTTGAACAACATGAATCTCCAGGGTTTTTTAGCAATTCAATTTGGCAAGTCTCAGCCTATACACAGCTTTCTTTTTTTAAGGTGGGAAATCATCCAATGAGTTTTCTCGCTCTAGGACGAAGCTAGAGGGCGTGTCAGACTTTTACTGATTAAAACCACACCTATGTTCCTTTTATGCCTTGCGTTCCAGAACCCCTAAGTTCCTTTTCGAACTACCCATGGCCCCAGTAAGCTTCGGCTCTGCTGGGCCCACTATGGTTTTGCTAGTGCGTGGAACGCTACACGCCGTCGACGACGGACGGGTTGCCGGACGGCCGGACGGTAAGCTACCCATTGCTCGTCGTCCGCAAGCCCACTCGTCGTTCGATCGATCCCGTCGGATGGGGCGTGAGGAAGTCCGTTCCTTCACGTTTGCGGTTGCCTCCTTCGCTAGCATTACTGCTTCGGAGGCGAAAGATGGCGAACGCCTGCCATTCCTCCTCGCTCAAGACAATGGCCTGTACCGGGGCCCGGCGCGAGAGGTCGCTGCGCGTGATCGCCACCACGAAGACACGGCCCGGGTACGGTGCTCCGCTACTACTATCTGAATACTTCAGAGCAGCCCGCGAAATTCAAATTCTTGAAGCTCAATATCGGATAGATGGATATAGTACCTATTGTTAAAATTATATTATTTTCTATTTACACAACTATACATTCATAACTTTCTTCGAAATTAAGGTGTTGTGTGTGTGTTACTCAAAAAGTACAAGGCACAAAATCCTGGGATAAGTGGCACAATAAAACACAATTTAAATAACCATTTTGTGCCATAGTAAAATCTCCGCAGTCCGCTCCATGTCGTGGTCGGGTCAACACAAATTAAGAGGCAAAGTGTAACGTCAAGATTTTTATTAAAATGGCACATTTTAGCTCTTGTCTAAGTTCTAACGGTGAGGTAAACTAAAGGTTCGAATTGAAATAATTATTCTTTTACTGATCGTAGCGTGATGCTGGTGACTGATGATATTTGACTACACACACACACACATACACATCCACAGGAGCGGAGTACCCAAATATGCGGGTAAGGGACTACGCACACTTATTCAGCTCTATTCGCGTTTTGCTGAACGATTTTGGTCACACTTATACAGTTCTACTTCTATCAGCCGCGTACAGCGGCGTAAGAGTGTTATCTCAGCTAAAATGCTTCTATCTACTACGTACTGCGCTGAATATGCTGCGAAGACGGTCAGCTACTCAATTAGTATTGTGCCCTCAACATGGACAGTTCTATGTGCGATATTTTTGTCTACTACAGGAAATTATTCTTGATATTTCTTCCCAAGCGTTATTTTTTCTCTGTTGATCGCTATAATGTGACGAAATAATATCGTACAAGCAAGAATATTTTTTTTGCACTAGAAATATAAGTTTCTCTTCGTCCATTATTTTATTTCGTAAAAATAAAGTAATTAGAATTACTTTAAAACACGTCCGAACTCTCTCGATCCTTGCGTGCATAATGAATACGTAATAATAAATCAAATCTATCCAGGAACTATACAGGTCGCAACTTGTCGACAAGGAGTTGAGAACCATACGTGTGCAGCGCTGTTCCGCCGCATTCAGCGTCGAATGCGGCGGAACAGCGCTGAACGCGACAGAACAGCGCTGAACGCGGCAGAACAGCACTGAACTCTATCTAAAGCACTCGCATGATAAAAACACATTTGTTCTTATTTTATACTTGTTTGCCGCGAAAGCTGAATAAACGCGGAAAGCTGAATGGATGCGTACGCGTCTCCATCCAAAATCGTTGTTTTCTATGGACATAAGCTGAATAGAGCTGAATAAGTGTGAGTAGTCCCTAAAACTGCGTGGGACAGTCTGTTATTTAACTATAAACACATGAAAAATCTGTATGTGTGTAACTCAGCATAATGCTGAGAAGTATGCCCTACTTTTTACACCTACCTATTGATAAGATAACTGTGTGCAAGCTATGAAGAGTGGTAGCTGGCAGCTAGACTCTGGCCATCGAAATTGGTCTCGAATTAATTATTCAACATTATAATTGTCAAAATTGTATTCTTGACGTTTCGCACATCTCTTTTTTTTTTCCTTTTTTTTTGAACAGCTTCAGAGTTTTTTTATTCGGCCTCCTTTTCACTCGACTGCAATAATAAGGGTTATGTTTTCTGTGCCAGCTTTCGTTAGCCAGTCTAGATACAAGTCCTGCGGTGAAAGATTTTTTATGATTGTTTGGTTAATTACTTGAGATTTTTTATTAAAATCACATTGCCCAACGGGCAACCAATACCATAACTATAATTTAATTAGACGGGCGGACGGATGCGCATCGTAATCAATGTCAGTTTAAGTACTCTATGACCAGGGATTCCCCACCGCACGTGAATTTACTTTCCTAGATGAAAGTCCGTTAAATATCTTATTAGATTGTTCTTATATGCAGTTGGTTTTATTATTTATATGAAAATCGTAAGTCGTCATTACAAAATATTTTTTCTTTTGAGATTCGGAAAATCTTCGTAACTCACTACGGGAATCAAACTATCTAGAGTAGGAAAAAATTATAAGAAAAATACTCGGTGTGCAAGTCTGACTCGCACTTGATCGATTTTTATGTTTATTACTAGGTACCTACCTACTTAAAACAAAAAAGAAATAAAAAATCCCAATCCCGCAAATCCTGCGGGATCCCACTTGACTCTAAGTGATGTCAGCAAACCGTAGAGGCCCAGCAGGGCCAATGCCTGCTAGGGTCAAGGGATTTATTTATTAATGTTTTTTATTGGTCTGAGTGTACACACCATAGAAATATAAAAAACAGGAGAAGTGGCAAGGGGGCGTGTGCATGTCCGCGCGACTTGCGCAAAAACGGCATACACGGGCAAATGGACGTCAGTTATAAACTTGGGAGATTCGCGATACGTGATCGTAAACAAACTTAAAATGCCGTGTTGTGCAGTGGTTTCGTGCAAGAACCGAAGCGATAAAAGAAGCCTGGGTCATCATGGAATCTCTTACCATATATAAGTACAAGTTTAATACTATATTTATCTTTAAAATCAGTAAAAACAACAAATCTTCTAATATCCCTTGCTGCTACTACGTTATTTTTGTTTTCAAATATCAAGGCGACTGTATTACTCTTACAGTAAATACATTGCTCTTTAACCACTACCAAATTTTAACGCTTAGCAACTGAACAAGCAATGTAAAAATAACATAACGATACTTTATCAATGCGGTGTATTTCATAATACGGCCGCTGTTAGTTGCGGTGAGTTAATGATGTGCCTGTATGATCTACTATTGTAGACTATCGACCATAATATCGATTGGTTGGATATCCGAAGTGAAATAATGTAAATATTTTTATTTATTTTGATTATTTTATAGAATTGTAAAGAAATACGCAAGCAACTGTCGTAAAGTAAGTTAGTTAAATTGTAAGTTAATAGTCGAAGGACTATTTTTTGGTTTCAGATATCGTATCTTATGCCTTATCTTCGTGTTATTTCCTTACTTATTTCTGATTTTGATATTTTAACTTCCTTTTTAAAGTCTTCAAAAGTTTCGAATTCGCTATAATAACGGGCATGATTTAGATTTTAATAACGACTTTTGCTTAAAATAAGGCAACATGTTCTAGCTCTTTATTTGTTCTCTTTATTTAACAAGCTCTGTACTGTTTTTTCTAATAAAAATCTTACATGGTGAGGTTTAGCAGAAACTTAGGTAAAATGATAACTAAAATGTTATTTTATATTTTCAGTTTCCCGAAAGACGCAATTTTAATAAAGCAATGGATTGATGCCACTGGAAGGCCACCTAATTGGTTCCCTAAAAAAATATAGTACCATAATATGCTCAATTCACTTTCAACTAGAAATGCTTTAGTCTCTAAAAAAAAACGCAGTCTTTTTGAATCCTTAAATTAAGACTAGACCTTATTTTTGTAGAAGTGAGTTACAATTTTTTTAGTAACTGAAAGCTTTTTCATGTAATAATTCATAATATAAATTATTAAACTTTTCAGGATTTTAAAGAACCAGGACACGCACTTGGCCGGTTTTTAGTATTTGATATTGACGTTCTAAAATGCCGTATATAATGGCCTAATGCGGGTAAATGGTTAGAGTTTTTGGGTTTTATGAAAGCAAATTTTATTATTCTATTATTAATATATTATTTTCTGGACATATTGATTTTGTTTTTGGGACCCAAAAGAAATAACACAACAAAAAATGAACAAATCGATAACTTTTCTATTTAGTCAATCACTAGCGTAAATGTAAAATAAATTGCTTTTGCATAGCACATCGACATTTAATGTGTGCGTAAGTTGTAGGTGCATGGAAAATACACGCTGTTTTTAGGAACGTAAGGTTTATAATTGACTGTGTAGTATGGACTGATTTATTAATTGCGGATGTGTGCGCGACTGCATAACTATTGCTGCATGTGTAGTAGTGTCGGCAGTAGTAGGGGAAACTGGAGACATCGTGTTCCGGTACATTTTTTACTACTTAACATATCTCCTCCTTTCTTATATCTATGGTACACACAAACACTTAAAATCGAAAAAGATGGAAGGGATTGGTTTTGAAAATAATGTAGGTACCTACTACCTTGGTCATAAAACGCAACTGAAGGAACAGTTGTGGTTTTAGTCGGTAACACTCCACCCTAGAGCGAGAGAAGTCATCATTTGTGGGAAATGATGACTTCTCTCGCTCAAAAAAAAACTATTAAAAAAAAATACCTAGATGGCAAAATAATAATACTTAATTGTTTTTTTTTTTTTTTTTTTTTAATTGATATAAACCAGCGCTTGACTGCGATCCCACCTGATGGTAAGCAGTGATGCAATCATTGATGGTGAGGCGCACTAGTTTATCAAGAGCCTATTCACTCTAGCCTTGAAGACACCTAAATTATAGTTGGACGGGAAGATCGCAGCAGGCAAATTGTTCCAGTCCTTCGATGTACGCGGTATAAACGACGAAGCGAAACGCTTAGTCCGGACCGTTGAAGTTTCAACAACGTAAGGGTGGATACTCGCCGTACGTCGGGTTGTCCGATGATAGAAAGGAGATGGCGGAATCAAGTCATGCAATTCCTGCGCACACTCTCCAAAATGCAACCAATAATTTTTCTATTGTAATTTTTCTATTTCGTGATTGTAATCAATGACAATTTTAAGAAGCGCCCTCTTGTATCGAATAGCAGAACTTAATACGAATCATTCCAGCGCGTCTGCAGAGGTTTTTTAATCGGCTGTGGCCTGTGCTATCGAAAACAAAATCTTCATAGTATGTATGTATATTACCTACCTACTTCGCAAATATGACATACCCACAGCTAGTATCAAAGACATTAAATATATACCAAGCTAGTATGAATGATTGCCCTCCAGAATTGTCCAGTATTTTGCGTCTAGCTATGTTTATTCTATATGTGCAACGTGAACGCCAGCGAGCTAGATTGACGTCATTGGCACTGGATCAATACTCCTCATCTACTTTGGTATATACCTTAGCTGCATTATATCATATCGGTATATATCAAGATATACCAGCTGACGCTCATTCAAAAAGTTATTTTTATTTCAAGATTAATTTGACCCTTATAAAATACAATAGCAATACGACATACCAGTTTGCAATTGCTACTCGTATTTCACAAAAAATATAAGTAGTAACAATATTTTATAGGGAAGATACGCTACGTTCTTAATGAGCGGTGTCCAGAAATTGTTGCGTTGTTATTACAAATGTACTTACATGTAGGCATTGAGTAGTAACGATGAAGGAACTAGTGAGTCTGTAGATCCATTGAAGTTGAATGAATACAAAGGACGTTTTTTTTATTGAGAATTTGAGTTAATTGTAAACAAATTCTGGAATCTTCCCCGCTTCTTTTGTTATTGTACAGTTTTTTTAAAAGGGTGCGCCGGGCAGATGTGCAAGTTAACAATAGGTACTCTTTTTTTCCTTCTTTTCCAGAAGCGTCGTACAGTCGTACAATTATTCTAGAAATTACCTAGTTCGGAATAAATCAATGACTGAGTTTGATCTCTGTGCAATCTGATCATAGATATCCGTGAATCTGATGCACTTAGAATAAGGTTATTACATGAAATCGCGAAAAAAATATCAGCTGTTCAGTACATTTTTGTTTGCCTAATGTACTGAACAGCTGATATTTTTTTCGCGATTTCAGCTTTGCTCCCCTCAGACTAATAAAAAAGTATAGACAGAACATTGCGCTCCTAAAAGTGAGACACGTATTAAGAAGCCAATCGGCAATATGAAGCCAGCCGCTCGGTAGTCTGCCACTAGCAAGCGAGTGCGTGAGACGTTTTTTTGTTGACACAATAATTACGAAATTATGCCGTCCTGTGTCATAAACTGCTGCAAAAACAATTCCAGTTTGCAAAAAAAGGCTTCTGGGATTACTTTTCACAAGTAAGTAACGTTTTTGCTGTATAAATTAAATAAAATCGTAAAAATATCTGAAATAATTTCTCGGAACACGCCATTTTGTCGGTGTTGCAAGTTAAGAACATTATTTTTTCCCAAAAATAAGGGAACTCGTAATTTTTACGGACATTACAACAAAGTTTTTTTTTATTTACAGGTACGGCGTCATCCAACATACGGTTACGCTGGATGATCCGCACCTAATCCGATAGTCGTTGGATATATATTATTATTTATATATGTAAGTTTTGTGTGTTTTTAAAATTAATAATTTCACTTAATATGAAAATAAATGATTTTCATTAAATGAAATTATCTTTCATTTCATATAACCAAGATAAACACTATACTACCTACACAATAATAAAACTTAACCAAAGTATATCTCTCGTACTTGGGAGTCGCAGCGCAACGCTTGCAACATTTTTTCTCTAGCACACATGTGCAAATCTACGATGTCATACACCAAGTTACGCACACAAAGCCAAAACTAGTCCTCACTTATTTCGTCGATTTTGTTTACGACGGCTCCGTCTTTACTTTTTTATTGGTCTGAGTTGCTCCCCTAATAAAAATTGTTTGTTGCCATGAGCACAATCACGTGTTTAAGTATCGTACACTAATTGCCAGTCACCCTATATGTAGGTATAGATAATAAATAGGTACAATTTGTGTTACTGTGATGTCGAATGTGAAGGATTAGAAAAAAATATGCTAAAAATAGCCCACCTGCCTCGGGCGCACGCAACCTTCAGCCACCCCTTGTGCCGAAGCCCGAGAGGCGAGGGGCGACTTTTCTCGAACACGCAAGAGTCATCTCACCATAACGTTGTGCAATGAACCTTCTAGATTGCGAGTGATCAACATCTTTGTTTTATTGTGAAATTCGATTGGTAGCCTAAGTTAGGAAGTATTATCTACCTACGAATAATAGGTACCTACAAAATGAATCTTCAAGATTGTGTCTGATGAAACTCTTGCGATTGTTTTGTCGTCAATTCGTCATATTTGTCATGAAGTGTTATGTTTAAAAATAGGTACCTATCTACTATGTTAATAATAGTAACAATGACTATTATACCATAGTATAAAGAGGAGGATTATACAGCCTAATTAATACGAATAAAATTAAATAATGATACTTACTAATTATAATCGTGTACTAATTAATTTAATTACTACCTATTATCATTAAAAGAGAATTGGGGCCGATTTTTCAATATACCTAGTCGAATTATTTTTTATCAGAAGAATAAATATGGCTGTTTGACATTATTTTCTACGTAAAAACTGTCAAACTGCCATTTTTATTCTTCAATTAAAAGTTATCCGATTATTGAAAAATCGACCCTAATACTCTTTAGTTAGTTACTATATTAACAAAGTAGGAAAAATAAATAAATCACACTTGAAAAGGCTAAAGTATGTTTGTATGGTTGAACTGCTGGGTTACCAACTTACCATGACGTTTAAAGTAAGATTGTTTTATTCTTATTCCATTGTGGGTAAGAGATGGCGCTAGACAACCTGTATAGCTCTGTCTCTTACCCACACTGAAATAAGAATGAAACAATCTTACTTTGAACGTCATTTACCATGACGTTCAAAGTAAGATTGCCACCCACCACCTCTGATTGGGTAGCTTTTTTATCCCAGGAGTAATTTTCTATATTCATGCGGGCGAAGACGCTGGCAGAAGTTTAGCATTTCCCTACAAAATAATGTGAAAGACCTGCTTGTAAATCAAAAACGCCTCAACTGCAGAACGAATTTGGCTGAGCCATTACGCCCATTACACATCTATGTATGTCTAGGTAGTGGTACCTAGTCAGTCCATCATGACATGACCTAGATTCTGGATTCTGGTGGTTCTTGGGTTGTGTGTGCTCATCATTGGCTAGGTAGGTTCTTTGTAGACCGGTGGGTAGATCCCGTGCGATAATTTTTTAACAGGACTCGACCTATGCTAGAAAAACCACAAAAAGCTAAAGTAGGTACAACAGGTTAGTATTCTACCTACTTATACCTACGTATTTTTTTTATCTATTTGTTTCTATAAATTTCTTTTTAAGTACTTATTTATTTCTTTTGTGATTGATAAAACCTAGGGGTAAATTTGAAATGGACTAAATGGAGGCTAATCCAATAAAAATGATGCACTGTTAGCCTTTTATTCAATACAAAATTCTGAATATACCCACTTTGGAATGCAATGAAAGTACCTATCTAATCAGTTCTCTAAACAGAATCAGTTCATCACCAAAAATGTGTGGACAAAGGTTAACGAACCTGGGTTTACTAATAACTAGATCAATATATACCCACACAAGACCTTCGAATAATATCTCTCTTTTCTAGAAAAATCGAACTGTTTTCCGGATTTCGGAATATTTCGGCGCCATGACGTCAGCTTACAGCCAGAAAAGGGGTAGAAAATTCTAGAGATCATGGCATTTTCTGGGGCAGTGCTGCAGAGTGCCGTTTTCGTAAACAAAAAACTGTGCAAAAAACAATACTAGCTCTATCTCTTTCACACTTATCCATGGAACGCGTCGAGAACGGTTCGGTGTTGCGTCATGCATTCTAGATATTTCCCCAGTATTGCCAGTAGTCTATTTTTAATTTCCACAGAATTTAGACGCGCCTGTATTTTTTTGTTATTGTTTTAATTTTCTCTAATAATATTAATTCGTTTATTCGTATTTTTACAATTAAATTAGCAAACAGTTACTAATATAATGTTGAATATAATGGCAAAATTAAATGCGAACTGTTGCCCCCTAAATTAGACTGATCAAGAGCCCGTGTTTTTAAGCCAATGGTCCTCCAAAAAGTAATCAAATTTTAACAGACAACATTACAGGTAGGTGTTTATTATAATTCGATAAATACACGATACAATACATTATTTAAATAGATTATAAAATTATTATTAGGATTAGTTTAAATTAGTGCCTGTATAAAAAAAAATAAAGATTTAGTTTAAATAATCAAATTACTTAATTAAATTATTGTAAAGAGTTAAAACATTTTATATACTACATTTTTAGAAAATAATTAAAACTATTTATTATCTAATCTTTACACAATATTTGTTAAAATAAAGTTTGATTTAAATAACGTACCAACCAAAATTACAGCTTTTACGAAAGGTACATATTTGAAACACAGAAAAAGAAAGTGTTTGTGCTCCACGCAACTAATTACAACTAAAAATACAGATAAAACAAAAAAGTATAATAGTAGCAGTGTAACAGTATAATCATGCTGCGATATTTAAAAATAATAAATAATGCAACGCTGGTATATTATAATAGTGTACTCATTGTTGAAGAGCCAAATAAACAATTCATATGATTACTCAAAATATTATTTTTCTCCAATACAATCCAGTTCAAAGTTCATACGGTATTTTACTGATCTCCCCAGTTTCACGGAAAATTTCTACAGTGACAACCCTATTGAGACAGCAAATGTCTTGTTATCTCTTTCCCACAAACGTTCTGATTGGTCGGAACGCAATGACTCTCTAGATTAATCTTTCGATTCTATCTCCTGATTGGTTACATCCAGTGAAGTCGAGCAAGCAGTAGAAATCTCTCGAATCTCATTTGTTCAATATATAAGCGGTGCCGCGCGGCGCCAACTCAGAATTATTTGAAAAGCGATACAAAGCAGACGAAGTGTTCGGTGCAAACCGGAGAAGTTTACTCGACTGTCAAGTTATATTCTACGCGACGCGACGTTATACGTTACCTACTACAAGTTTATTGTTGTGAAGTGAATAACAAGAAAGAAGAAAACAAAATGCCAGCTGTAGGAATAGATCTCGGCACTACGTACTCGTGCGTCGGCGTGTGGCAGCACGGGAACGTGGAGATCATCGCCAACGACCAGGGCAACCGCACCACACCATCCTATGTGGCCTTCACGGACACGGAGCGCCTCATCGGAGACGCAGCCAAGAACCAGGTCGCCCTCAACCCCAGCAACACTGTGTTCGACGCCAAGCGACTCATCGGAAGGAAGTTCGACGACTCCAAGATTCAGCAAGACATGAAACACTGGCCCTTCAAGGTGGTCAACGACTGCGGCAAACCAAAGATCCAAGTGGAGTTCAAGGGCGAAACGAAACGTTTCGCGCCCGAGGAGATCAGCAGCATGGTGCTGACGAAGATGAAGGAGACGGCGGAAGCATATCTCGGAAGCAGTGTGCGCGACGCGGTCATTACAGTGCCGGCCTACTTCAAGGACTCCCAGCGCCAGGCCACCAAGGACGCGGGAGCCATCGCCGGGCTCAACGTGCTCAGGATCATCAACGAGCCCACAGCCGCCGCGCTCGCGTACGGCCTCGACAAGAACCTCAAGGGCGAGAGGAACGTCCTCATCTTCGACCTCGGCGGCGGAACGTTCGACGTGTCGATCCTAACCATCGATGAAGGCTCGTTGTTCGAAGTGAGGGCGACGGCGGGCGACACACATCTCGGAGGCGAGGACTTCGACAACAGACTAGTGAACCATCTCGCGGACGAGTTCAAGCGCAAGTTCAAGAAGGACATGCGCATGAATCCTCGCGCACTGCGCCGCCTCCGCACAGCCGCTGAGCGCGCTAAGCGCACACTATCGTCCAGCACTGAAGCCACCATCGAGATCGACGCACTCTACGAGGGAATGGACTTCTACACCCGCGTGTCCCGTGCGCGCTTCGAAGAGCTGTGCGCAGACCTGTTCAGAGGCACCCTCGAGCCCGTGGAGAAGGCGCTCAAAGATGCCAAGATGGACAAGAGCCAGATCCACGACGTCGTCCTCGTCGGAGGCTCCACCAGGATTCCGAAAGTGCAGAGTCTGCTGCAGAACTTCTTCTGCGGTAAGAAGCTCAACCTGTCCATCAACCCTGACGAAGCCGTGGCGTACGGCGCGGCCGTCCAGGCAGCTATCCTGAGCGGCGAGCAAGACGCGAAGATCCAGGACGTGTTGCTAGTGGACGTGGCGCCTCTGTCCCTCGGCATCGAGACGGCCGGCGGCGTGATGACGAAGATCATCGAGCGCAACTCTAAGATCCCTTGCAAGCAGTCGCAGACGTTCACTACGTACTCTGACAACCAGCCGGCGGTCACCATCCAAGTGTACGAGGGCGAGCGAGCGATGACGAAGGACAACAACTTGTTGGGCACGTTCGACTTGACCGGCATACCGCCCGCGCCGCGCGGCGTTCCTAAGATCGACGTCACCTTCGACCTAGACGCGAACGGCATCCTCAACGTGTCGGCCAAAGAGAACAGCACCGGCCGCAGCAAGAACATCGTCATCAAGAACGACAAGGGACGTCTGTCACAGGCGGAGATCGAGCGCATGCTCGCCGAGGCGGAGAGATACAAAGACGAGGATGAGAAGCAGAGGCAGCGCGTAGCGTCGAGGAACCAGCTCGAAGCGTACGTGTTCAGCGTGAAGCAGGCGCTGGACGACGCCGCAGACAAGCTCTCGGAGCAGGACAAGAGCGGCGCGAGGAGCGCGTGCGACGACGCGCTCAAGTGGCTCGACAACAACACCTTGGCGGAGCAGGAGGAGTACGAGCACAAGCTGCGCGACTTGCAGCAGGTGTGCGCGCCCGTCATGACCAAGCTGCATCAGGGCGGCGCCCAAGGGGGTATGCCTGGAGGAATGCCCGGAGGCATGCCTGGAGGAATGCCCGGAGGTATGCCTGGAGGCATGCCCGGTGGCTACGGAGGATATCAACAGAACAGCGGTCCCACAGTAGAAGAAGTCGATTAATCAAAAAGTTTTAGTCTATTGAATCCTAATTGTGATATTATTTTGTAAGACTGATTATTTATTTTGTCAGCACATGAGTCTCAAAACCTCTGTTGAATTATGTTAATGATTTAGTTTATTAAGAAAATAAAAAAGTATTTTTGATAACTCCTCGGTTTTATTTTATCACAAACTATCTGCCCTTGTTACATGAAACATTACAAAATATAGAAAAGAAACTGAGTCACACACACACACACACACACACACACACACCTTAGGTAGCACGTAGGTACACTAACATAGAAAAGGTGAAAGTTGTGGACACGAGCTTGGTCATTATCTCACTAGATTACGCTGAAGACAAAATTTTTAGTTTATTTGTGTAACTCATGGAGCCAGTGACGAATCAAATTAAGCAATTGCCTAGGGCATCACGTCTGGGGGGGCACCATAAGAAGCACAAAAAAATCCGTCCTTAGGGCATCACGTCTCACTCCACGTCACCAAAAAAAGTTTCTAGGATTAATTTGAAAATTCGCGCGTTTTAAGTTGACATAGAGTCCGACCTAGAGTCGCGGGTCCCCGCCTGGCGCCGCCGCAAATCTGTGTCAATCAAATGTTTTGTTTTTTGAGTAATTGTGCCGGCCGGCTTCTATGCATACGTAATAATAGGGGTTAAAGTATGAAATTGCCGTTTTATTGTAATAGGTACTTCGAATTGACATTGATCCTTCATGGTTTGGGATATTTGAGTGAAACTTTTTTCACATGGTACCTATGAAGTTCTTCTTTTAATTCAAAAAATGTACAACATTCGAATAGCGACTTTCAGTTGTTTTTTTTATTCAACTTAGACAAGAAAGATGGATACTTCGAAAATTCGAGTGATTTTTGAATACGATTTCCGACACGGAACTAACGCAGCAGTAACAGCTCGCAATATTAATGTTGCGTTTAGAGAGGGGACTGCTAATGAACACACCGTGCGATTTTGGTTTAAACGCTTTCGTGATGGAAACTTTGATTTGAAGAACGAACCACGTGGAAGACCGCCCGCACAGGTGAATAACAATGAATTGAAACAGATGGTGGAAGCCGATCCGAGCCAAACTACCCAGGAATTAGCGGCATGGTTTAACGTTACCTAACCGACAATATTGACTCATTTGCGTCAAATCAATAAAATAAAAAAATATGAAAAATGAGTGCCTCATGATTTGACTGATCTGCAGAAAGAAACGCGTGTTGAAACTTGTGTTGCCTTGTTGAATCGATACAGAAATGAAGGAATATTGGATCGAATTGTGACATGTGATGAAAAGTGGATTCTTTACGATAACCGTAAGCGAAAAATGCAATGGCTGACCCCAGGTCAAACGTCGCAACAGTGTCCTAAAGCAAAGCTTACCAATAAAAAGGTAATGGTAACTGTTTGGTGGTCTTAGCACGGTGTTATTCACTATAGCTTTCTCCGATCTGGTCAAGCAACAACGGCAGATGTCTACTGTGCCGAACTCCAAACAATGATAGCACAACTAGCAGTGAAACAACCCTGACTCATGAATCGATCTTCGCCATTATTCCTCCATGATAACGCGAGACCTCATACAGCATGAGGAACCGTTTTAACTCTACAGGAACTGCAATTAGAAACCATTCGTCACCCTCCGTATTCGTCAGACCTTGCTCCAACGGACTACAATTCTTTTCGTGATTTGGACAATTTTCTACGTGATAAAATGTTTTCTTCTCAGGAGGCAGTACAAAATGCACACGGTTTGTCGAATCTAGATCACCAGAGTTCTATCACAAAGGCTTAAATGACCTTCATACTAAATGGCAGCAATGTATAGATAATAATGGTAATTATTTTGATTAAATAAATATGTTAAATTAAAATAAAGAACGAATTTAAATTTTTCAGTACAAATCGGCAATTTCAAACTTTAACCCCTAATAAATAAATTATGCTTTGGTTTTTATTGTTGTCACACCTACTCCACTTCTATGGTACGTTACATCTCATTATCTTATTTTACAAAAAACTGGGCAAGTGCGAGTCGCACTCGTACCCTGAGGGTTTCTTACAAACTTACCTATGTAAATGGTTCAATTTCGTAATGGAGTCTCGGAAGATTTTTCCGAATCGCAAAACAAAAAAAAAAGTAGTAAACTAAAACCCGGCTACGACAAAATAAACGACGCTGAAAAAGTATGAAACAAGATTTTCATAATTCGAATAGAACAAAAAGAAAAGCCGCAGTCACATGTTATAGGTACCAACCGAAACACTTTAATAACGTGTAACTACGGCTTTTCTTTTTGTTCTGTTCGAATTATGAAAATCTTGTTTCATACTTTTTCAGCGTCGTTTATTTTGTCGTAGCCGGGTTTTAGTTTACTACTTTTTTTTATTTAAACAATTTTGGTGTTAAATTTAACACATGACTTTTTGTCCGCTAGATGGCGTCACTTTCAATTTGAGCAATATTTTGGAAATGTACAAGTGAAGCCCTTTCAAATGATACCAAACACGACGTATTTATCTCCATTTTTATTTTTTAACACATTACTTTTTGTCCGCTAGAGGGCGCCATATCGAGTTTTGTGCAACGTCACGTAGCCTATGTTCAGCGGACAATTAAGACGGTTCTAACGATATCTCATATGTCGAGTTCCGATAAGTAGATTAGGAGCTATGAGGGAACAGATGAACATACTCACATACATACATAGCCTGTCAAAATCATAACCCTCCTTTGGCTTTGCCGTAGTCGGGTAAAAATTGTGACGGAACAACAAATTTACAGTTTTCAGATTTATTCCTGTACTTGTACTATAAGACCTTGCTTTATGCCAAATTTCAGGATTCTGGGTCAACGGGAAGTACCCTATGAATTTTGATTTCCTCGAGAATCTCGAAATGTACGTTTTTTGCCACATAAACCGAAGTATCATTTTTTTGTGTTTGATTTTTTTACAGCTTCAAGAGTCCGCAGACCTGAGTATATGGTTTTAATTTCAACTCGATACCTCCACGCGTTCCCGAGATAAAGGGTCTTGACAGACAGACAGACAGACGGACGGACAACAAAGTGATCCTATAAGGGTTCCGTTTTTTCCTTTTGAGGTACGGAACCATAAAAACTAATGTGATTCTAGTTGACATACGGATAGGGGGGCCCACAGGCGTGGATTGCTTAGGGCATCAAGTAGTCTTAATCCGTCACTGCATGGAGCACAACATGGTGCAATTGAAGTCTATTTGTCAAAGAAATATCCGCAAAAATCGGACAATCCACCTAATTTGCCAAATAATCCTTGAACTAACATCAGACTACACTAAAGTACCAGTGGTACTTAGTCGGCTGTCAGTATAGAAAGTACTTACCTACCTAATAGATAATGTTTGGCCATTGACCATTATTTATTTTGACTAAGTAATAAAAAACCGGCCAAGTGCGAGTCGGACTCGCCCATGGAGGGTTCCGTAGCAGCAAGTAACATAAAAAATGTTTTTTTTTTTTTATATTTGAGTTGATTGAATGAAAGGTAAAATGCGGTTTACGATTTATGACGTACTAAAAAAAAACTGCTGACCAGATCTCGTTCAAACCAATTTTCGTTGGCAGTTTTTATAGTAATGTACATCATATATTTTTTTTAGTTTTATCATTCTCTTATTTTAGAAGTTAGAGGGGGGGGGACACACATTTTACCACTTTGGAAGTGTCTCTCGCGCAAACTATTCAGTTTAGAAAAAAATGATATTAGAAACCTCAGTATCATTTTTGAAGACCTATCCATAGATACCCCACACGCATGGGTTTGATGAAAAAAAAAATTTTGAGTTTCAGTTCTAAGTATGGGGACCCCCAAAATTTATTGCTTTTTTTCTATTTTTGTATGAAAATCTTAATGCGGTTCACAGAATACATCTACTTACAAAGTTTCAACAGTATAGCTCTTATAGTTTCGGAAAAAAGTGGCTGTGACATACGGACGGACAGACGGACAGACAGACAGACAGACAGACAGACAGACAGACAGACAGACAGACAGACAGACATGACGAATCTATAAGGGTTCCGTTTTTTGCCATTTGGCTACGGAACCCTAAAAACAGCCACGCTCGGGCCCTCTACGCCCGTACAAAATTAAAGCTCGTTAGAACTTAGATGGTAGTGTCAGCTATCAGCCAGCCACACGAAGTTTCCACCAAAATCTCTCAGAATAATGCCAGGCATAGAGATGGTAGGTACTTACATACATAATCACTATCTTTGCCCCTGTAGCCATAATGTCCGTCACTAAAAGTAATAGGAGGTAGTTTTCTTTTATTCAGTTATTTTTTTTTCTTTTTTTTCTTTTTATAAGTAGGTACTTAATTCTACAGTATTTTAATTCCTATGTATTCTACTGTTTTTTTTTTAATTTTACTGTATGTGTGAGGTACAAATAAATGTTTTTTCTTTCTTTCTTTTTCGAGGAAATCGATTCCTTCGTCTACGTGCTAGGAAAGCCGACCTCGGAGATTTAATGAGGCAAAGTTTTTTTTTATTATTTATTCTTGATAGGTTCGCGCTTGACCGCTAGCTCACCTGATGGAAAGCGACGATGCGGTCGACGATGGAGCGCGCTTACCTAGAAGTAACCTATTTACTCTTGACTTAAAGATTCCCGGGTTGTAGCCATCAGGAAACACAGATTCCGGCAAGGAATTCCACTCCTTAGCTGTACGCACAATGAATGTGTTCCCAAAACGTTTTGTGCGTATAGGTGGGATGTCCACCAAGTACCTAATTATAAAAAGCTAATTTCTCTTTAAATACAAAACATGGGATTCTGAATTGTTTTTCTTTATTTTTTTTTTAATGTTACACGGGTTTGTTCCATGTTCCAAGGGTTTTACTTCGGTCAACGAATCAGCATTGCTATCCAACGTGGCAATGCTGCCAGCGTTCTGGGCACTTTTCCCATTGACATCGATGTGGATGAATTTTGGGATGCCCAATAAGTTCTTTTATTTTACCCGTTCGTAATCAAATCAAATCAAAAATAAAATAGTAAAGATAAAGATTTATTTATTGCGTAACTGTGTACTAAATATTACATTTTTAGTTTCAACAGTCTACCCAAGTTGGATATGCAATAGTATTTATGCATAATCAGCCTTTTAATGTTCCCACTGCTGGCACTCAGGCCTCTTCTCTCTAGGAGAGGGAAATGGGCCGTAATCCACCACGCGGGCCCAGTGCGGATTGGTGAATGTTACATGTCTTCGAATTTTTGGTTCTAGGACATGCCGGTTTCCTCACGATGTTTTCCTTCACCGTTATGAGAGCAGTAGTGATGAAATAAATTACACAAAGTAATGCGCCTGGCTGGGTTTGAACCCGCGACCTACAACTCGTAAGTCGGAGCCGTTACCACTCGGCCACTACTGCTCGCGAACTGTATTTAAAAAAAAAATATAAAAAAATAAGTGTGGCACTCGGGGACTGCCGCGGTAAAGCTATTGCATAGCATTTTGTATCAACTTATGCAATTATAATTATTTATTTATTTTATTTATGCAGTATTTCTTTTTCTTTGATATTAATTCAAGTTACACTTTTTGAGCGTGGTGACCGATAAGAAAACAAATTTTTTTCTTTCTTGTTTACTTCATAAATTGCTACAAGTATGTTCAGTTGTTATCATAGAACATTACTATAATAAAATTATAATACAAAAAGACTATTTTGTTTGACCGAGATTTAAACTCGAGGCACGATGATAACATAGGTAGAACGCTGTACCAATGCGCCACACAGGTCGTTAACGACTTTTCTAAAATAGGTGTTCGGTCTCTGTCGGCCTTCAAGCCACACCTCCGTGCCCGTCGGAGTGGGGAGCGTGAGGTTTTTTCCGTTACGGAATTTCTGGATTTGGTCCCCGCGCTCAAGGCCCTCGATAGAAGCTATGCAATAGCTTAAAAAAAGTAGATACACACAAATATTATTTTTTATCAAAAAACTTATGCAGATTATAAAATACATTATCAATCAAAAATGTTTTCAATTTATTTCTAAACATATTTCCATTTAATGGTTGTACACACGACGAATAGCAGTAACATAGGTACTTTTCTAGTACATCATATTGTTGATAACTGGAAAATTAATGTCATATCTACATTGTTTTAGAATGTTCCTTTTGGAATTTGATTTGAAATTAAAGTACCTATTGCATATTGTTATTAACAAATAAACATAATTCGAGTATATAATTATCAGTCACTGTCCCTCCCTCCTTTTAATGTTATATATTGTTAGACATTTTTTCTGGAGAATGAATGCAGATTGTACGTTTGTCGAGTTCCTCCAATATAAGCCATCAGTTAACAGTGGGTCCACATTTCCAAAATAAGCATTTCTAGTGACACTTAGATTCCTAGTTTCTGTGAGAACTGACAAGGCGTAGCAAGCACTAGATATTTTTTAAGCTAATAAACAAGGGTTTAATAGATAGCAAGTTCCAAAGAGCAATTTATATATAATCTGAAATCAGAAACGTTTATTTTAAATAGACCAATTACAGGCACTTTTGAATTGTCAAAATGTCAGTCAGTCAAAAAAAGAAAAGAAGTGAAGCTAAATTGCACGTTCCAAAGCGTAGATCTCTATGGAGAAGAACGTGCAAGAAACTCCATGGACACTCTTTTAAATCATATTATGAGTTACATAAATCTTGGTTACATATTTCATGTCGCTTCTAATATGTGAGCACAATGTAGATAAATAAGAGTAAAAACTAATTAAAAAGATAGAAATTGAATTAAGCCACTGGCAGCTAAGAGATGACCAGTCTCAACTGACGGCACCCGTTTACGAGCATGACGCGTGCATCAGCCACACTCAGCTCAACCATTTTGAAGGGAACTTAATGACCCAATAACACGTGCCACCATCAGCGAGACATTTGAGTGAGCATGACAAACTCTCACCTGCCATGCTCGTAATGTCAAACAAGTTGTAACCTAATAAAAATGCTCCATGGTACTTCACATTCACAAAACTTGAAAAAAAAAAGTGCTTCTACATTATACAATGCTATTGTTTCCAAATGCAAAAGGTAATAAATTATCATAAGCTCTATTGAAATAAACAAATAAAATAAAATAAGAAAGATTTCGAAAACAACAAAACAAAAAGGGGAATAGTAAGTATCTCTTCCAATATTTAGAAATATATATATTTATTTTAAAAAAAAAAAAACAAAACTTAATTTGAAGGCTGTGGCTGTGGAGCAGGACCGGCATTTAACCAAGCGTTTTTGTTAAGGATATAATCTTCCAGTTTATAATACGCTTGTCTACATAGTGTGCGTTTAATGCATGTTTTAAATTTGGACTCATTTTGTTGTAGAATCTCAAGTGGTATTTTATTATAAAATTTTACACAGTACCCAATTTTGCCAATCTGAATTGAGGTTGATCTAATTTGTTCCTATTCCTAGTATAAAAATTGTACCTGTCACCTATCTTAGTAAAAAGATGAATATTTTTCCGAACATACATAATGTTTTCATAAATGTATTGACAAGGGACGGTCAGGATGTTTATTTCCTTAAATAGTTCTCTAAGAGAATCGCGTCTGCGAAGATTATACATGGCTCTGATAGCTCTCTTCTGCAGAATAAAAATAGACTCTATGTCTGCAGCCCGTCCCCATAGCAAAATACCGTAAGACATGATACTATGAAAGTAACTAAGTAAATTGACGGATTTTTCTGACAGCATATGCTGCCGAACTAAGCTGACCTGCCAGAGATGTTAAATGAGGACCCCATTGTAGCCTCGAGTCAAGCGTGATCCCTAGGAAAACCGTATCTTCGACGAATTCGAGTTTCACCTTGTTCAATACTATGTCGGAGTAATTACTTTTAAGAGCATTCATCCGTTAAAACTACGCAGAAGCCAAAATCAATGATTTCCGACGGACAATATAACAATAATGTGTTTAATTTCTAGATAAGATATTGACGTCATATTATTGGGAATTTCATAATCTAGTGTAAAATCCAAAAATATTTTCAAATGATCGTATAGTTTTCCCATTAGAACAATTCTTATCCAAGCCGTTTTTAAAACTAGCGGTCGACGGTCTACGCAGATGCGAGATAGTAGTTAAACCGTGTATGGTAAACTTACAACATTTTACTTAAAAAAAAAATGATAACATTGAAAAGAAAGAAAGAAAGAAAATTGTCATTGACTAGTGCATGACCCAAAAAAAAAACACGATTGCTGTAAGTTTTCATTCAAGAAAAGTAATCTCAAAACTGACATTTTTAGCCGTTTTTGGAGATATTAAACGTGTTAGTTTAGGATAATATATGAGGCATTTTTGTTTTTTTTAGACTTATTAATTGAACGCATAATTACGATCTATGACATGGTACAATAATTTTTTTAATAACTTATTTGTTTACACTACAATTAATTATTTGCGAAATCGCGTCAGCGCTTTGTACCGGCCGAGGTCTTTCAGATTTTTAGTCTTTCTATTCTACAGTGATACTAAATAATTAATTGTATTGTGTAGTGCACATTATTGTTATATTTTCCGTAGGAAATCATAAATTTTTGGCTTCTGCGTGGTTTTAACGGATGAATGCTCTTAACATTCTGTAACGCAAATCTTATGCACTTAGTTTTTTTTCCATTTAATACTAAATTATTAACAGTAAACCAGTTTTGGACTTGCTGTAGAGCATTGTTTACGTCATCAAGGTTTGTGGATCGTCTATTGATCTTAAAAATTAACGACGTATCGTCAGCAAACAATACAATATGTGGTTGTTTTTTTAATAGATGTGGTACACCCATTTTGACTTTCAAACCCGGAGAATTGACACCGTTTATCTGAACTTGCTGTTGCCTATCAATTAAATAAGATTTTACCAAGCTGAGTGCAAGTTTACTTACCTAGCCCATAATGTTTTAGCTTTAAAAGCTAGGTTTCGTGATTAACACAATCGAAAGCCTTTGTGAGGTCACAAAAAATTCCTATCACATCTTGGGCTTGTTCCCACGCTGCAAATATATGTTTTAATAAAGTGACACCAGCGTCAGTCGTACAACGTCCTTTGGTGAAACCATACTGCTGATCGTGAAAGATTCTATTGCTGTTAAAATGGTAAAGCATTTGATTAAGCATAACTTTTTCAAACACCTTACTGAAAACCGGCAATACTGATACAGGTCTGTAATTATTAGTGTCATTATGGTCACCAGATTTAAAAAGTGGTATAACCTTAATGTATTTCATTGTATCTGGAAAGACTCCTTGGTCCACACACAAATTAAATATTAAAGCTAAGTATGGTGCTGGTCTCAATTATGGATGTGCATACTTTAACAGACATTCCCTATAGGTCTTCGGTTAATTTGACTTTGATTTGCCGGAAAGCCTTTATGACTGTCAAAGGGTTTATATGTTTGAATTGAAATTTAACCGGACAGCCTGGTAAGTTTGCTTTCAATAAAGCAATTGAAGCTTCAGGGGAGGAATTTAGAGCTTCCGTTGTCCTAAGAGGTATATCGGTGAAATAATTCACAAACTCTTGGGCTACTTCTATGTTAGAGCTTTTGGGACCATGTGAAGTATCCAATAAAAAATCCGTGTTGCGTACTTTATTCCTACCAGTTTCACTATTAATAACTTTCCACACAGCCTTAATTTTATTGTCTGCCGATTTGATCTTATTGCTAATGTACAGGGCCTTCGCTACCTTGCAAATCTTTCTGAAAAGTTTAGAATATCTATTTACATATTTATTAAAGGTTTCAGTGTTAAAGAATTGCTTAAGGCCGTACAGCTCATATAGTTTTTCCCTACTTACCCTAATACCTTTAGTCGCCCAGTCACTAAATACAAACTTATTGAAAATATTTTTCGATTGAGTACCACTGAAAAGAAATTATCATAAAATTTATTTGCATCATCAATATCATGGCCCAGAACATTTAACTTATTTTCTAAGTTACTATTAAATTTTGTTAATTTGCCAATTGTAATTGGCCTAAATTGAATTAAAGTTTTTTCCAATGCTGCGACTTAAAAGCAACCGTTTGTCCACTATGATCAGACGGAAGATAATTTACTATGGCTTTATCTAAATAGTCACAATTGCAGAAAACATTATCAATACAAGTAGCAGATGTTGGAGTTACTCTAGTTGGCTTTTTAAAAACATTAGTCAAATTAAATGATTTAAAAAGGCTTAAAAATCTGCTGCTATTTGAATTATTCTCCAAAATATTAATATTAAAATCTCCACAAATAATTACGGATTTGTTACTATCTGCAAGTTTGGCTAAAATATCTTCCATTGTTGATTCAAAAAGACTAAAGTTCTGAGGGTTCGGGGGTCTGTACACGCACACTATAACATGCTTATCCAGCTCAACACAGGACAGTTCAATGCAATGTTCCGTTGACAAGTTAACTATGTCATTACGTTGCTTAAATTTTAAGCATTTTTTTATTAAGATTAGGGAACCACCACGCAGCATTGATTTACGGTTAAAACAACTACCCACACTTTAATTTTAATAACTGAGAAGCCCCTGGTAGTCCTTCAACCAATGTTCACTTAGACATACAACGTCAAACATTGTTCTTTCTAATAACATTTCAATTTATAATAATTTAGAAGAGATACCTTGAATATTTTGATGAAACAATTTCAATTCATTCTGCTGAGACCCCTTTTGCTGCTTAACTATTTGAGAGCAAGAAGATACCTTATTGATGGTTGGTATAACTATGGTGTTTCTGGTACCCTCTGTTGTCTTATGAACTAGTTTAAATGATCCGGAGTTTGTTCCAAATCTATAATATTATCACATGGCAGTGAGTTGCAACTAATTGTAGCCTCCACGTTAAATAAAGAATTTTCCAAAGTGATACTTGGAACCTCCTTTGTACACTTCATAAAAGTATTCATAGCAATGGTGCTACCGTTAATTTGGTCCACCACATGATTATTAGTATGATTACTAAAGATTGCGGTGTCAATTATACAAGACTTCGACATACTACTTGTCTGTGTTAATATAATAAGCTAATAGCCTTGCTATTGTGTGTCTATAACTAATTGGCAGATACGTTGTACCCCTGGTCGACTTATATATATATCCCAAATTCCCAAACCATAGGTAAAACTACCATAAATATGTTTTCAATATTTAACTTCTTTATAATATCAATCATTATCATCATCTTCCTGCCCTTGTCCCGTCTTATTTGGGGTTGGCGCAACACGTTTCTTTCTTCCATTCTATCCTGTCAACCGTCATGCTATCACTAACTTCCTTTTCTTTCATATCACCACAGAATAACACTGTTCACAAAATCCATCCATTCTTTATAATATTAATAAATTATAATACCTAATACGTATTGAATTTTGAAAAAATAAGTTTGATAGCATAAAGCGTATAATTATGCTTTCGTGTACTATATTTTTTTGGCGGCGTGTAGTATTCCAGGCGCGCCTCTCATTGAGGTATAGTCACACCAAAACCGTAGCCCCCGAGGCGAAGCGTGCAAGTGAGACCGCAGGTGGTTTTTAGTCAGTACGAGTCTGATTGACCCTTCCGCCCACCCTGGAGTGGAGTGGGCATCCGAGTTTAGTTTAACACCCTAAAGAAATTCATCATCTACCCTGGTCACCGGGGAGAGTGGAAATGGCGAAAGATATCGTGCGGTGTTCCGCAGGGATCGGTACTAGGGCCGCCCTTGTGGAACATCGGGTACGAGTACGTGCTGCGCGGCGACTTCCCTGACGGGGTCAGCGTGGCCTGTTACGCAGATGACACGCTGGTCCTGGCCTTCACTTTCTACTATACACTACCAGTAATAGTATAGCCAAAGTGCATCTCATGACAATTCTAATAAGCCCAAACACGGCTAGGATACATTGATTAATTACAGAGTTCCAGTGCCTACCTTCCGGCTCCATCATCATCATCAGATCACTTCGATGATACCATTTTCAACGTAACTATTCAGAATCATTCATTTATTTGTATTGTCATAGTCGCTTAACTATGTATATCTTCATTGTAATATCTATTTGTGTATGAAGTTCCGTTGACCATTTCTGGTCTTCTTCATCAGTTCCACTTCATCAAATGTTACTTTTTGACTGTAAATGCTTAAGTTCTTGATGAAAATACTAAAATTACCATAGGGTTGCCTATAATTTTTGAGGAGTTCCCTCGATTCCTCATGGATTCCATCATCAGAACTGGATTTTGAAAAAAATGGGACCAATCTGGAAGCATATCCTATAAAGGGAAAAAAAATTTTGCAAATCGGTCCATAAACGACGGAGTTCTGAGGTAACAAACATAAAAAAAAAATAAAAAAAATAATGATAAAAAAAAAAAATACAACCGAATTGATAACCTCCTCCTTTTTTTTGAAGTCGGTTAAAAAGGCCTCGTTTCGCCCACGTCTAATTTAATCCACGCCACGCCTCTGCATGCTACATACTCTTTTCTTATTTTTGGATTTTCTATTTTAGTAACCTAAATACATATCCATTACTTTAATGCCCGTCTGAAAAAAAAAAATAAGCTGTTGCTAATAATAGTACCTAATGTTTAAATAATTTGAAATATGGAGAGCTTAGATCCATTCCAGATATTAGTTGATTATATCGATATTATCATCACTAAAGGGTCATATTAGGTATGTATTTTTTGTCACTTTGTTCTCCACCTTACCCTACTTATATTTTTAATTAACACTCCAGTTCATATATTCAACCATTTACCCAAACAAAGCGAAGTCATTATTATTCTTCGTTTTCAGAATACCTAAAACAACTCTGAAAAAACTGGGCAAGTGCGAAACATGGGATTTTCAATTAATTAATAACCACCTCAATATAAACAGAAAACTGCTTGACCTCATGAATCTTCTAAAAATAGTTAGGTATCTCATTCATTTTCTACGTCATGCGTCAGCAAGAATCCAACAGCAACATTCAGTTTGTAAACAATACATTATTTAAATGGTTTCATAACATCCAATATTACCCACCCGGTATTATGCTAATTTTCTCTGACGTGACGAAGATCAAGGTTCTTCGAAGGCGAGAAGTTCCGGAGTTCGAGAATAAATCGAGAATGAGCATGCGTGCGTGACGTCTGGAATGCCCTAGAAAATGCCCAAAGAGTATGTAAAGCTAACGCTTTAAAAATGCCCTTCCTTACTGAATTGCCAGCCTCTAAAGTATAATCTCCAGTGTACACACCAGATCCATTGATGTGTAAAATTAAATGGAATTTAATGAATCTTGAATATATTTTAGCACCATTTGGACAGTTTTACAGATATTGTAAAATAAAACGACCTCTGAAAAAAAATTAAGATGTTACTTATTAATGATTGTTTCTAGACAAGAGCAAAACTCTTACTTGTAAAATACAAATTAAAGTAAATCATACAAAACCGATCACATTTACGCAAAGATTTATGGATTTCCTACACTATAATAATACTATAGTACATGTTTTATAATTTGACTTAGCTTCATTATTTCTCGATATTTGGGGTAAATTTCTACAGTGCCCACCCTATTGAGATAGCAAATGTCTTGTTATCTCTTTCCCACAAACATTCTGATTGGTCGAAACGATATAACCCTCTCGAATTTTCTTTCAATTCTGTCCCCGGATTGGTCACATCCAGTGACGTCGGGTAGGGTAGAAATCTCTCGAATATCATTTGTTCAATATATAAGCGGTGCCGCGCGGCGCCAACTCAGAATTATTTGAAAAGCGATACAAAGCAGACGAAGTGTTCGGTGCAAACCGGAGAAGTTTACTCGACTGTCAAGTTATATTCTACGCGACGTTATACGTTATTAGTATTACAAGTTTATTGTTGTGAAGTGAATAACGAGAAAGAAGAAAACAAAATGCCAGCTGTAGGAATAGATCTCGGCACGACGTACTCGTGCGTCGGCGTGTGGCAGCACGGGAACGTGGAGATCATCGCCAACGACCAGGGCAACCGCACCACACCATCCTATGTGGCCTTCACGGACACGGAGCGCCTCATCGGAGACGCAGCCAAGAACCAGGTCGCCCTCAACCCCAGCAACACTGTGTTCGACGCCAAGCGACTCATCGGAAGGAAGTTCGACGACTCCAAGATTCAGCAAGACATGAAACACTGGCCCTTCAAGGTGGTCAACGACTGCGGCAAACCAAAGATCCAAGTGGAGTTCAAGGGCGAAGCGAAACGTTTCGCGCCCGAGGAGATCAGCAGCATGGTGCTGACGAAGATGAAGGAGACGGCAGAAGCATACCTCGGAAGCAGTGTGCGCGATGCGGTCATCACAGTTCCGGCCTACTTCAACGACTCCCAGCGCCAGGCCACCAAGGACGCGGGAGCCATCGCCGGGCTCAACGTGCTCAGGATCATCAACGAGCCCACAGCCGCTGCGCTCGCGTACGGCCTCGACAAGAACCTCAAGGGTGAGAGGAACGTCCTCATCTTCGACCTCGGCGGCGGAACGTTCGACGTGTCGATCCTAACCATCGATGAAGGCTCGTTGTTCGAAGTGAGGGCGACGGCGGGCGACACACATCTCGGAGGCGAGGACTTTGACAACAGACTAGTGAACCATCTCGCGGACGAGTTCAAGCGCAAGTACAAGAAGGACATGCGCATGAATCCTCGCGCACTGCGCCGCCTCCGCACGGCCGCTGAGCGTGCTAAGCGCACGCTGTCGTCCAGCACTGAAGCCACCATCGAGATCGACGCGCTCTACGAGGGAATGGACTTTTACACCCGCGTGTCCCGCGCGCGCTTCGAAGAGCTATGCGCAGACTTGTTCAGAGGCACCCTCGAGCCCGTGGAGAAGGCGCTCAAAGATGCCAAGATGGACAAGAGCCAGATCCACGACGTCGTCCTCGTAGGAGGTTCCACCAGGATCCCGAAAGTGCAGAGTCTGCTGAAGAACTTCTTCTGCGGCAAGAAGCTCAACCTGTCCATCAACCCTGACGAAGCCGTGGCGTACGGCGCGGCCGTCCAGGCAGCTATCCTGAGCGGCGAGCAAGACACGAAGATCCAGGACGTGTTGCTAGTGGACGTGGCCCCTCTGTCCCTCGGCATCGAGACGGCCGGCGGCGTGATGACGAAGATCATCGAGCGCAACTCTAAGATCCCGTGCAAGCAGTCGCAGACGTTCACCACGTACTCAGACAACCAGCCGGCGGTCACCATCCAAGTGTACGAGGGCGAGCGAGCGATGACGAAGGACAACAACTTGTTGGGCACGTTCGACTTGACCGGCATCCCGCCCGCGCCGCGAGGCGTTCCTAAGATCGACGTCACCTTCGACCTGGACGCGAACGGAATCCTCAACGTGTCGGCCAAAGAGAACAGCACCGGCCGCAGCAAGAACATCGTTATCAAGAACGACAAGGGACGTCTGTCACAGGCGGAGATCGAGCGCATGCTCGCCGAGGCGGAGAGATACAAAGACGAGGATGAGAAGCAGAGGCAGCGCGTAGCGTCGAGGAACCAGCTCGAAGCGTACGTGTTCAGCGTGGAGCAGGCGCTGGACGACGCCGCAGACAAGCTCTCGGAGCAGGACAAGAGCGGCGCGAGGAGCGCGTGCGACGACGCGCTCAAGTGGCTCGACAACAACACCTTGGCGGAGCAGGAGGAGTACGAGCACAAGCTGCGCGACTTGCAGCAGGTGTGCGCGCCCGTCATGACCAAGCTGCACCAGGGCGGCGCCCAAGGGGGCATGCCTGGAGGAATGCCCGGAGGTACGCCTGGAGGCATGCCCGGTGGCTACGGAGGATACCAGCAGAACAGCGGTCCCACAGTAGAAGAAGTCGATTAATCAAGTCTTAATCACCTCAATCCTAATTGTGATATTATTTTGTAAGACTGATTATTTATTTTGTCGGCACATGATCCTCTGTTGCATTATGTTAATGCGTTAAATTTATAGTAAGGTTGTAATTAAGTAAATAAAAAAAACATACATCATGACTTCTTGGTTTTATTTAACTACCTGCTAAACAAAACATTGATACATCTGAAACATTTTACAAAATTAATTCTACATAGAAGTCCAAAAGCTTCTAGCTGGAACTAAATTAATGAAAGACTAATCTCAAACCACACTACTCTTATATTTATTTCGAAATATCATAGCTAGTCTCCCATTATTTCAACATACAAAATGAGAAATCATAAATTCCCAGACCTTGATATTAGTTGAGATAAGCGTAGACAGAAAATGATATTTGTCTGCATTTCAACCGCGAGACTATGACTTCCGAAATTAAAGTTATTTTGATCCTTTTAGTGTTTTTTTTTTTGTTAAAAGTTTTTTATTTCACACCTTTTAGTTGCGATACACTTATAAACAGAGTGCCTATTTCTCATTATAATTCCAATTAACCCAAACACTGCTAGATTACATTGTTTTATTATGAAGTTCCTGTGTCTACCTTCCACTTTCCGGCTCCATCATCAGATCAGTACTTACCTTATAGCCAAAGTGCATCTTATGACATTTTCTAATAAGCCCAAACGGCTAGGATACATTGATTAATTACGGAGTTCCTATGCCTACCTTCCGCCTCCATCATCAGATCAGTTCGATAGTACCTTATAGCCAAAGTGCATCTCATGAAAATTCTAATAAGTCCAAACACGGCTAGGTTACATTGATTAATTACGGAGTTCCAGTGCCTACCTTCCGGCTCCATCATCATCATCAGATCACTTCGATGAATCCATTTTCAACGAAACTATTCAGAGCCATTCATTTATTTGTATTGTCACTCATTCGCTTAACTATCTTCATTGTGATATCTATGCGAGTATGAAGTTCCGTTGACCATTTCTGGTCTTCTTCGTCAGTTCCACTTCATCAAATGTTATTTTTGACTGTGAATTCTTACTTTGTCGCGCGGGCGCGCCGTGCCCCGCTTGGCCCTAAATCTATATTATATGACACCATATTATTATATAATGTTACAATATATGAATCAAAGTCCTAATAACTTTTTAACCATAACTTTGAGATGGTTTTGGGAATAAAATGTTACGATTTTTTACAAAATCATAGCAATTACATAATAATTAAATAACACATTAATTTTGAAGTTGAAAATTTAATTAAAAAACTAAAACTTAGGGATTGAACCCAAGTTTCCTCAGTTCATTTATTATAAGTGTGACCACAGTGCTGGAGCCACTCCAGTCACAGTAGGTAAGTATAGCCAAAGCAAGAGCTGAGCTGCCTTGCCTTTTTTACGGTGGCAAATCATCAAAATATCAAATAACCCCTCTCGCTCTGGGTGGGGCGAGAGGGAGTGTCAGATTTGTTCTGACTAAAACCCACATGTGTTCCTTCAGTGGCCTTTTGCGTTTTAGGGCTTTTATGAGGTGGGAAGTCATCTAATGAATTTTCGCGCCCTTGGGTGGAGCGCGAGATCGTGTCAGACTAAAACCCACCTGTGTTCCTTCAGATGCCTTTTGCGTTCTAGGACCACGAGTATCCCTTTCTTACTTTCCCCAATGCCTTAGCAGGCATCGGCGCTACTGGGCCCGTACAGTTTGCTGACATCTCTATGAGGCACGCGTGGAACACGACGCGCCGTCGACGACTCGGCCTTGGTCTTTATAGGACGAGCAGACGGCGAGCTCCATTGCTCGTCGTATGTAAGCCCGCGCCTACAGCGGCCGAAGATAGCCCTGCGTTTTCTGACGCGTCTCCTGTCGCGGCGGCTGGGGCAAGACGATGTACGTTCCCTCACTCTTGCGTTCCAGTTTTTCACGGCTATAGTACATTTTGATACAAGTGCAGAAAGTTTGTCATTGCGACCGACGCGGAATTCGCACGAGCCGTAGGCGAGTGTGTTATGGAGCTGAGGGCTGCAGTGACAAATCTGTACGTGAATCAAACGACTTTTTTCAATAGACTTACGAAGAAATGAATAAACGGAGGTTGGCCGGCGAATCGTAGGGGTCGACGCGCGCCCAGCCTGATGCGATAAATGTAATAAAATTGTGGCGGGGAAGAGAATGCGCTCTTTTCTGCACTAGTGCGGAAAACAGTCTATTGCGTACCTAAAAGCGGTGGGATAAGAGCGGGTTTTCGAGTAAGTGTATTGAAAAATAATTTATCATACTTAATTACATCGTTTTCTGTCTGCAATGTTTTTAAAAATTACCTCGCAACCATGTGAGCTAAGTGGAAGTCTCTAGAATTTTGAGTCTTGGCTTACCAATGAGGCTCTACCACGAGCTACCCTAAAGCGTTCCATTTTATGACCTAAACTGAATTGTTAAAGGGATGGAGCATATAGGGTGTTTAGCTCTTTGGAGGTATGCGGAACAGGATGTAAAGTCCCGCAAACCTCCGTTGGAAAGGGAGGATCCTCCGGCCAGACGGGTGGGCAACTGCCCGATAGACGATTTCGGGCTGTTGCATATTATGTTCAAATCGCACGGAGAACTAATTGCGCGATGCAGGATTTCCTAGTTTAGAGTCTATGTGACGTCATAGTCCCCTGGAGTAATAGTAATATTAGAAATCTCATTGGTAGAGCCCAAGTTCAGTCAAAATTGTGTTTCAGTTGTACAAAGAGAAGAAGTGGAATCCAAATGTATTTTCTAAGAAAGAAAAACTATTTATTCACGGGAAATGAGGCAATCTTGAGACTAGCTTACATTTATACAGGGTGTTTGGTACATCGTGTGCCAAATTGAAATGGTCGACGGGAGGGGTCATCTGCTGTCCTTTCAAGCTCCTAAACACTTCTCATGCCGTGTCACTTTTTATTGTTTTATGAAAATATGGCCCAAATTTTTCATTCAAATACAAATTTAAAAAAATATATAAGGCGTACACTCTGAATTATAATTTTATTTAGATGTGTATTGTATTAGAGTACTTTTAAATTTAAAATTAGTGACATTAGCTATCTAGTTTTTTTTTTAATTTACTTGGAAAGTTTTAGACTTAAAGCTGTCCATGTTACAGCTATTTAGGTACCTACTTGGCGATAAAAAAAAACCACCGGCAAAAGCGACCGGATTCTTCCAACTTCCTCCAGTTTATCCTCTTGCTAGTGAATGTGCCACATGCTATAAAAATCTTTTATAACTTTGTGAATTCGCTAGAATTGTGAATCGAGTCACATCAGACTAATAATCAAAATTATGATATGATATGAAAATATTTTTGCTAAAATGATACCTGTAAAACCTATTAAAAAGTTATCTCACTCTTATGAGGTAAAATCTGTCTCGTATCTCTCTTTTCGTGGGTTTTACTAGAAAAAAAAAAAAATTGCATTTTTAACATTTATTTCATAATTTTTACATATACAATATGTAAAAATTATATTTTTATATTATAGTATAGTTTTATATATATAGTTTTATATTATAGTCGTATTACAACACCCTGTATAATAATTCTATTCTATCATTCTATAGGGGAATATACGGCACATCCGCGCAAAACGGCTCAACACTCAGCATAATGTCGTGCCCCCATGCATTAGGTATTTATTTATTAATTGTACTCCAAGATTACAATTTACAAAAAAAAAAACTTAAAAAAAAAAAACATACAATTGGCGGCCTTATCACACTCGGTGATTTCTTCCAGGCAACCTGGAATGGATAGAGATTGCCTGCTGATTGCCAATGAATGGAGCAGTGTAGTGTGCACATAGATTTGAGTAGAATCAGGAAAAAAAATGTACAGAAAAAGACAGTCAGATCTTCTAATTAATGCAATAAGTTCTTTTATTGATTAGAATTATCTCAAGTAGGTAACAATCTTTTAAGATTTGTCATCATCTTCCTTAGCCGAAAAATATCTGAAAAAAGAAAAGATACGTCCATTAATATCATATTTTTTATACATCTTTTATTTTGTAACTTCCAATTCTTATTCTTAATTTCAAAACCAGCTCTTAGGGCCGAAGGCCGAAACTGCGTTACGCGGACGCCCGCGCGGTCCCATACAAAAGTGCTCCGCGGGCATCCGTCGCGGGGAACACACAAATTCGCGAAACGTGCAGCTGACGAGATGCAAAGGAAAACTTCTATCATAGACTTGAAAGTGCTACGAAAGATCGGGAAATATTTAAGCTGGCAAAGCAACGTCACAAGAGCAGTTTAGATATTAAAATTAACAAATATATCAAAGACGACAATGGACAATTAATAGATGATAATAAGATCAATGACCGATGGCATCAGTATTGCAAACATCTATTGTATGAGAAATTCCCGAGTCAACCCTTGCAAACTATCCCAGTTGAGGAGTAGTTGGATCGCTGAATAACATCGAGATTAAAGTGGTTGCAGACGGGCCCCTTAAGAAAATGAAAAATCATAAAGCCGGATAACATACACGCTGATCTGTGTCTACTGGGACCAATAGTAGTGGGATAGCTAACAAAGATCTTTAATACAATACTCAAGTCCAGAAAAATTTTAAAAGCTTGGCGCCCTAGCTATCTGGTACCCTTTTATAAAAATAAGGGAGATGTAAGTAGCTGCAGTAATTACAGAGGTTTCAAGATCACCTCTCATACGCTCAAAATCTGAGAGTGCATACTTAATAACAGACTTGGAAAAGTTACAACCATAGTCTATAACTATGTCAGTGTTTACCTGATTAGGGGGCCATCAAGATTTCGTTTCTTAGCTTCTGATAAAAACTCAGTAAGGACTGCTGGGTTACTTTCCACTTGAGTTAACCGCCGTTTTGTTTTTGAAAGTTGCTTAACTGTTATTAATTTCAGTCTACTTTCGACCTGCAATGAAGAAATACCAGTCAAAAATGAAATAAAGGTACCAACTTCACCAGAAAAATGTTCTAACTTAAGATAGAATTCTTGTAGATGATACTGGTCAGTGGGACTGGTCTCAATACATGGGTATCAAGCATCAATATCGGGACTAAGAGATGAGACATCTCTGGACTGTCTGTTTCACCAGGATCACATATTTACGACCAACTTGTCATCTCTTCTGTCACCTATGAGCATTTCTGAATTAAAATAAATGGAGTATTTGGTTGTAATCAACGTTAGCAGTTAAAGGGTTAATTATTATTTATGCATAATTCTTACATTTTTTTGTTGAAATTTTGATATTGTAGATGTAGAAGATTTAATAGTGTAACCAAGTAAAACATTTTTTTATAGAAAACTATACTTTTTAATAGGAAACAGGCTTTTTTTTATATTCTTGATAGGTTCGCGCTTGACAACTATCTCACCTGATGGAAAGCGACGATGCGGTCGACGATGGAGCGCGCTTACCTAGAAGTAACCTATTCACTCTTGATTTAAAGATTCCCGGGTTGTAGCCATCAGAAAACACAGATTCTGGCATTGCATTCCACTCCTTAGCTGTACGCACAATGAATGCAAACAGCACAAACAAAGAACAACAAACAACATATTGAACAAAGAAAGCTACAAAGAACATATCGGTTTTAATCAATCCATATGTAAACCTGCTCACCTATTGTAAATTACATGTTTATTATAGTTTAAATAAGTTTCAGAGCACTAAACCTGTGCTATTTTGGGTTTCCTCCAGTAACTTTCTCTGTATGGAAAATCTGGCTCTTCGCTCCGTCTATGAAGCCAGAGTAAAAAGGTCACTCCATGCAAGCATTCACTCTGTGGGGCTTCACAATCATGGCATTCAATATGCGTGAGTTCTTCATCAATTTCATTAATAATCAATGTAATATCGGCATATACGTCCGGTTGCAGGTTAACCCTCGCCTTGAGAGTGCACAAGCCCTCATTACGGCACAGCTGCACGTAGCCTATAGAGTCATCGCCATAGCAGTCTTTGGAAGACCTGAAAAAAGAACCAATAAGTTTTTTATTTTTCTGTTTGTGACTGATAAAAGTTAAACTTTTGTCATAAAGTTTTCCTTCATATTTTATTTTCTATACATATTAGAGAGGAATCTACCACCAAAACGGACCGTGTCGACTACTTATCTCTATTAGAGTTTAGTTAGATTATGATGTGCCCCGCACATCTCGCTCTGCAATTATTTTATACTTACTTAGTTTTTCTATCGTATACGATCTTGCTCATGGTGGCTAAATAGCCAGCCGCCATAAAACAATCCACTCTGGGCAAGTTCGCGCTATCACCCGGCTCAAAATCTTTTTCCATTTTTGGCTTTAATGTTCTAGCTACCATGTTTCTCAAAAATACGACTGAAATGTACATAAATAGTCGTATTTCACAAGTTATTAAACTGTAAAAATAATAACCAGATTTCAGAATTCCCGGAAGGAATGACAATAAGTCAATAATAACTTCAACTTGCGGAGCGGAGTCAATACTTAATAACTTTTAGTATATTACCAAAGTACTCTGTGCTAATAACAATAAGATGAATGATTATGACATTGACATTGACTGACACTAACTAATCTATGATTGACACTATTGACATAGTTGCCAACGCCCAACGCTAATTTTATATTTATCAAATTCCCCGAAAATTCAACTCAGATTCCCCAATTCGGGGACCAAATATTGTACTGATTCATGATGTTTTAACATATAATATGTATTTTTTATCCTTCATATTTTATTCACACATTTTTCATATTTTTTTAACAAGGATTTTGCTAGATACGTTAAACTTAATACTGCACTGCCGCCATGCCACCGCCTAGTTCCCCTTCTCTTTGCCATGTTGTTATCATCATTCGTTTAACCTCGTCTATAAACTCTAAATACCTACAGTACAATCGACTGTATACTTCATATAATTAACCGACTTCCAAAAAGGAGGTTCTCAAGTTGATTTTTTTTGTACCTTGTTATGCGATCATCATCATCATCATCATCAGACTTTTAATGTTCCCACTGCTGGGACTCAGGCCTCCTCTTTCTAGGAGAGGGAATGGACCGTAATCCACCACGCGGGCCCAGTGCGGATTGGTGAATGCGATATCTTCTCCAAATATAAACCGATATTGACGATACTTTTTGGTCTTTAAAGAGTTTATCTGCTACTTTTTTTGGTGAAGAACTTTGGAGATACACCATGGAACACCTTAATAAATCATAGAAAATCTTCCGGGGTTGCTGCAATTGCATGTCTGTTTATTGTCAACACCATTTTATAATATATTAGGTATTATATATGAAGCCAGTGCTCTCTGTATGGGTACCCTCATTTCTTTCACCAATTATATTTAAATTTAAATTCTTTGATATTGGGGTTATCAATACGGGCATAATTTTTTCTTTAAGGACACTGATGATAGCTACCGAAGGGCGAGGCGGGGCACTGCCCCGGGACCTGCAGGCTCGTGGTCCCCCCAAAACGTGATTAACAAATCTCTTTATAAAATAGTGAAAAATTATCCTACCAATAACTAAATAAAATTGGTTGCAACACTAATCATGGCAACTCGTTTTAGTAAGTAAAAGTCTGATAGTCCCTCTCGCTCTACTCAGAATTGGAAAAGTTATTTGATGATTTGAATGATTTCTCACATAAAAATGAGGCCCTAGATTTTTTTTGCCCTAAGACCGTTGGACTCTTAGCTATGCCACTGCTATGGACCGATCTTTACGATTATTTTTGTGTTGGGTTAAATTATGACTCTGTACTGTAGTAAACCTATTACTGAAGTCTGAAGGAACATAGGTAGGTTTTAGTCTGACATCTCACCCCACCGTAGGGCGTGAGAAATCATTTGATGAATTCCATCACAAAAAAAAAAATCGCGGGGTTCTGGCTTGTGCTTTCATTTGAATGTTTTTCTATTGTACTATTCTATGCATTATGGGTACGCCATGATTATGGTGATAAGTCCACTCTGAGGAATGGCTGGAAAGATGTTTTTTTTTATTATTTTTTATTCTTGATAGGTTCGCGCTTGATGTTATGGCGTTCTTACCTTCCGCATGACGTAGGTCCTCACCGGGCCTACCTATGTTCGGATGAATCCTGCACCTGATTACGTAGATTCGATACGATATCTTTAACAAAAAGCAACTTTTACATATTTTTTTCAAACGAATTCAAGAGTTCAGATGTCACAATGCGCATACGTGGGCTCAGCTTATCTTTAAGTTTACTCTCTTTTTTTGGGGAATTGGTGAAAAAAAAAAGTTTGTTTTAGTTAATCCTCTATGTTTTCCTGTATCCGCGAGTAAAAATATGAAAAGTATACATAATATAATACGAAAGCCCTGTTAAAAAGTTTCGGGAATTAGCCGAAACAGATAAAAAATTTTTAAACAGTTGCATTTTTGCTATCTAAGTATTTTATGTATGAAGGTATACAGAGAAGATAATTATTATGGTATTTCTCAATTTAAAATTTTTGTGTACCTAGGTTCCAAACATGGTTTTTCTAAGTTGCAGAACTTTTGTGTTACACTGATAGATAAATGCTAAGTGAATGTGTATAATAATGTCGTGTACTGTCTTGTTACAGTTAGTTCAGTCAGGGATGTCTCACATAAAGAAATAAAACGAAAAAGTAAGAAAATAAACTTATTTTATTTACATTATTTACAAACTTAACATAGATTTCCTCTGTTGAATTATGCTAATACCGAGATTATAAAATTAATCAGTCTTTAAAAATAATATTAAAGCGTTTTTCAGGCAGAAGTAAATGTGTTGTAAAATATTGTATGATCACTTAATCCACTTCTTCCACTGTTGGTCCTCCATTCTGTTGGTATCCACCGAAGCCACCGGGCATCCCGCCGAAGCCTCCAGGCATACCTCCGGGCATTCCTCCAGGCATTCCTCCGGGTATTCCTCCAGGCATGCCTCCGGGCATTCCTCCAGACATGCCCCCTTGGGCGCCACCTTGGTGCAGCTTAGTCATGACCGGCGCACACACCTGCTGCAAGTCGCGCAGCTTGTGCTCGTACTCCTCCTGCTCCGCCAAGGTGTTGTTGTCAAGCCACTTGAGCGCGTCGTCGCACGCGCTCCTCGCGCCGCTCTTATCCTGCTCCGAGAGCTTGTCTGCGGCGTCGTCCAGCGCCTGCTTCACGCTGAACACGTACGCTTCGAGCTGGTTCCTCGACGCTACGCGCTGCCTCTGCTTCTCATCCTCGTCTTTGTATCTCTCCGCCTCGGCGAGCATGCGTTCGATCTCCGCCTGTGACAGACGTCCCTTGTCGTTCTTGATGACGATGTTCTTGCTGCGGCCGGTGCTGTTCTCTTTGGCCGACACGTTGAGGATGCCGTTCGCGTCCAGGTCGAAGGTGACGTCGATCTTAGGAACGCCGCGCGGCGCGGGCGGGATGCCGGTCAAGTCGAACGTGCCCAACAAGTTGTTGTCCTTCGTCATCGCTCGCTCGCCCTCATACACTTGGATGGTGACCGCCGGCTGGTTGTCCGAGTACGTGGTGAACGTCTGCGACTGCTTGCACGGGATCTTAGAGTTGCGCTCGATGATCTTCGTCATCACGCCGCCGGCCGTCTCGATGCCGAGGGACAGAGGGGCCACGTCCACTAGTAACACGTCCTGGATCTTCGCGTCTTGCTCGCCGCTCAGGATAGCTGCCTGGACGGCCGCGCCGTACGCCACGGCTTCGTCAGGGTTGATGGACAGGTTGAGCTTCTTGCCGCAGAAGAAGTTCTGTAGTAGACTCTGCACTTTCGGGATCCTGGTGGAGCCTCCGACGAGGACGACGTCGTGGATCTGGCTCTTATCCATCTTGGCATCTTTGAGCGCCTTCTCCACGGGCTCGAGGGTTCCTCTGAACAAGTCTGCGCACAGCTCCTCAAAGCGCGCGCGGGACACGCGGGTGTAGAAGTCTATTCCCTCGTAGAGCGCGTCGATCTCGATGGTGGCTTCAGTGCTGGACGATAGTGTGCGCTTAGCGCGCTCAGCGGCTGTGCGGAGGCGGCGCAGTGCGCGAGGATTCATGCGCATGTCCTTCTTGTACTTGCGCTTGAACTCGTCCGCGAGATGGTTCACTAGTCTGTTGTCAAAGTCCTCGCCTCCGAGATGTGTGTCGCCCGCCGTCGCCCTCACTTCGAACAACGAGCCTTCATCGATGGTTAGGATCGACACGTCGAACGTTCCGCCGCCGAGGTCGAAGATGAGGACGTTCCTCTCGCCCTTGAGGTTCTTGTCGAGGCCGTATGCGAGCGCGGCGGCTGTGGGCTCGTTGATGATCCTGAGCACGTTGAGCCCGGCGATGGCTCCCGCGTCCTTGGTGGCCTGGCGCTGGGAGTCGTTGAAGTAGGCCGGCACTGTGATGACCGCGTCGCGCACACTGCTTCCGAGGTATGCTTCCGCCGTCTCCTTCATCTTCGTCAGCACCATGCTGCTGATCTCCTCAGGCGCGAAACGTTTCGCTTCGCCCTTGAACTCCACTTGGATCTTTGGTTTGCCGCAGTCGTTGACCACCTTGAAGGGCCAGTGTTTCATGTCTTGCTGAATCTTGGAGTCGTCGAACTTCCTTCCGATGAGTCGCTTGGCGTCGAACACTGTGTTGCTGGGGTTGAGGGCGACCTGGTTCTTGGCTGCGTCTCCGATGAGGCGCTCCGTGTCCGTGAAGGCCACATAGGATGGTGTGGTGCGGTTGCCCTGGTCGTTGGCGATGATCTCCACGTTCCCGTGCTGCCACACGCCGACGCACGAGTACGTCGTGCCGAGATCTATTCCTACAGCTGGCATTTTGTTTTCTTCTTTCTCGTTATTCACTTCACAACAATAAACTTGTAGTAACGTATAACGTCGCGTAGAATATAACTTGAGAGTCAAGTAAACTTCTCGGGTTTGCACCGAACACTTCGTCTGCTTTGTATCGCGTTTCAAATAATTCTGAATTCGCGCCGCGCGGCGACGCTTATATATTGAACAAATGGAATTCGAGAGATTTCTACCAGTTGCTCGACGGCACTGGATGTAGCCAACCAGAGATCAGAATTGCAGGAAATATCTAGAGTGTCAACCAGATTCGACCAATCAGCGCGTTTGTGGGAAAGAGAAACAAAACATTTTCTGTCTCAGTAGGGTTGTCACTGTTGAAATTTACCCTAAAAATGGGGAGAACCGGTGAAAATTAATGAATAAGTCTTGCCTAGTTTTGTAAAAGATGCTGAGAGTGAACGAGATTTTCGCTGTCTCAATGGAGTTGTTATCGTAGAATTATAACCCAAAAATAGAATGTAAAAAAATAAGTTACAAATTGCCTTTTTAGTTTATTTTTTTTTTGGAAAGTAATTTGACAAATGCCTACAAATAAATGTTTTTTTTTTCAATGTAGGTATGTAACTTTTACTAGATTTTTTTTTATTTTATTGGATTAATAAACTACGTAGCAAACTTAAATATTAACTATAAATATTTAAAACATGTCCACATCGAAGTATATTGATGTTTGTAAAAAGTACTACGTTACTTTTTATGAAAAACCTAATTCATTTTAACGTTTTTACAAAAAATATTTCGTTGTAATCAAGAAATCCATAAGTATAAAAACTTTGTAAATATTTATTCAATATTTTCATGTAATTCAAATTATTTTTACTCGTGAATCTTGTTCGTTCATTGGGGAGATTATACTTTTTCTGTTGGCAACATCGATGAAATATCCAGACCATTCAAGAAAGACGCGGTGCGCCTATACGGCTTATCACATGTGTCTGAAAGAGATGGAAGTAGTATTTAATTATAGCGGCCTTTATTTTAGGATATTATCGGTATTGTTGATAATGATTGCGATGTTTACAAATTCTGTGTTATTTACTTGGCAATATGAAACAGCTGAATGTTTAGTCGTGGTTTTTTGAATAGATATTTCTGCTTTATCGGGTCCGATTGAAATCTTTATAAAATTATGGATTGCTAGATACTACTAGCAGTAGGACTTAGGACAATACTTAATTTCATAAAAATGGAGAACTTTCATGACGTAAGGGCTGTCTTACATACCGATAATGTTGAATGTGCTAAAAAAAAGCTGTTATAAGTATCGCTTGAATTTTTTTTAGGCAGTAGGTAGTGGATCCAGGGGTAGGGTTAAGTTAAGGTGCTCAAACCACCCCAGAATAATCTGAATTCTCCTATTAAATATGCATGATATGTATGTAACTAATACTAAGTATTATTTGCTTTTTAGTAAGATGAAACAAAAGTATTAACCAACAGTAAATAATAAGCCTTTATGTTTTCTAAAAGAGCACTTCATTTTTCCTCTGTTTCATGTCCAGAGGCTCAGTGTCTACCACGAGCAAAATGCGATTCATTTTACGATCTAAACTGAATTGTAAAAGGGACGGAGCTATATGTATGTACCTATATGGTGTTTAGCTCCATCGGTATTTCTCACACGCGCACGACTGAAATTTTAACACGTGATGGTTAGACTCATAGGCGTCCATGTTATGTTTTGCTGTTAGTTTTGCCACAGTCAAATATTTTGATTGACGAAAAACCTACCGTGTAATGTGATGACTGACGTTTGCATGACGAAAACATAGGCGTCCATTACACGGTCATGCAAGCGTCAATCAAAATCATGAATGAATGATGTTTGAATGACGGAAGTTTATTAATAACGAGCTTCTGGTGGCTTCCCGTCCGATTATAATTGTGTCTTCAAGGCTTGAGTGAATAAGCTCTTAATAAACTATTGCGCCTCATCATCAACGATTGCATCACTGCTTACCGTCAGGTAAGATCGCAGTGAAGCACTCGTTTATTTCAATAAAAAAAATAGAAAATATAGATCTGTATATCTAAGGCACAAAATTATAGTGATAAAGTAGTATTCTACTGGTGAAAGAATGTTTGAAATCGGTCCAGTCCATTAAGTACTTACTTGCCTATTTGTTTAGTTAATTAATTACAAAAAAAAACTTAAAAAAAAACATCCGATCCCAAGTTTTTTTTAAACTTTAATTTCGGAAATCGGTGTTAAGTAACGAAGGAACCAAATCAGAAACACCGACTTCAAAAGAAATTCGAATTTGAATTTTGAATGTTTTTTGTATTGAAGTCGGTTACGTATTTTTATTAGGTAATAAAAATATTTTCATTTTGCTCTTTTTAGTTGTGGTACTACTCACTCTACTCAGCTAAACCGAAATAGTGTGCAAGTTCTATCTATAGTAAAATATCTATAGAATTATAGGAGTGTGTTACATAATTCCGAAAAGTGTAACATCGAATAACACGTTCCCGTAAGTTTACTAATCCGAAACACTTAACAACGAATGCACGCTGCTACGAAAAACCTAACGCCACAGTCTTGGAATCTCGAATAGCCAAATCTCTAATTCATCAATTCGATAATAATAATTTAAATAGATAAATTAAAAATTTGGAGATGTCTTTTCGTTACAGGTTTGGTTAAGCTAGGTTGCGTGGCTTCGGCGATAAGTTATTCGTGGAAGCGCGCATTTGTTGTTAACTGACTCGAATTAGTGAATTGGTGAATGTACTTAGGTACCATTGATTGGTGCCTATCAAAGGAGGATGCAAAATCCTACCTTTAATTATTTCATTCGATGAACGAAGAAGATTCATTCATCGTAATCATAATCCCTAATTTCTCATCATCATCATCATCATTTCAGCAGAAAGACGTCCACTGTTGGACATAGGCCTCCCCCAAGGTTAAGTACCGACATTGCCAGAAGAATCGAGTGGCAGTGGGCCGGGCACATTACTCACAGAACAGATGGTCGATGGCGATGGGGACGAAAGGTTCTGGGGTGGCAACGGTGTACAGGAAGACGCAGCGATGGAAGACCTACCACCAGATGGTGGACCGATGACCTGATGACGGTAGCGGGAATCCGATGGATGCGAGACGCACAGGACCGTTCACCGTTGTGGCAACACTTGGGGTAGCCTATGTCCCTAATTTAATATCTTTTCAATTATATTAAACTAATGACCCACCCCAGATTCGCACGGGTACACCGTACAAATTTCATACACAAACCTTCATCCTTAATTGCTCTTTCTATTAGTGAAAACCGCATAAAAACCCGTTGTGTGGTTTAGGAGGTTTTAGGGGAAAACGGACAAATGCAGGAAGCTTTGTTTGTTCTTTGTAAAGCTGATACACGAACGATACTGTAACTTTTTCTAGAATTTTCATTGAATGAGTTTAACGGATACTGTGTCTTTGTGTTTCACCCTCGGCTTCGTTTTTTTTCTGTGATAACAAAGGGTGAACAGATGTCCTGTCCAAGTCAATACAACTAATGACTAAAACCGTTATTTTCCAGAACCATCGTATGTTCTGACGCCTTGCATTTAAGTAGACTTTGATGCGTTTTTGTTTTACAATGGCAGGTAGTACTTACTACTTAACTTTTTTTTAGTATGGTAATGGTAACACTGATTTCAATCAGTGTTTAGTATCATTTTACGCATGGTAATTTTCAAGGAAGTGTCAACTTCGCCGAAATATATCATTAATTGGTAGGTTACACAAAATGAATGTGTTAAGCTGCCTATAGTGCCTATACAATTCGTCATGAAACTCATGAATCTCGTTATTTCATACAGAAAGATCTTTCCAAATGTTTTTGGGTGCGGTGTTTTTTTATTAAATGGAATGTATTTCCTTAACGTCCATAGCGCAAAATAAGGTTATTAATTAAATGTCACGGAACAATATGCGTTTCGAACCGACATACTATCGAATTAATAAATTGCCGATCTAATGAGCAATCGCTGTAAGTAGGGTTTTTCGCAACAGCCCCCCTAGCCAAGTTGCAAACGATAAAAAGTAAAGTAAAACAAAATAAAGTTGAAAATCTATTAAAGACTACTGAGAGTTTACGTTTATCGTTTGTGACTTGGCTAGGGGGGCAGGAGGTTTTTTCGCACTAACGTTACATAACACCAGTAAAACATCGTTGGAATAAAACATCGTACAACTGAATAATCGAGACACTGTGTTCGATATAATAAAAATCGAATCATCAAGTTTCGAAATCAAGTCGGGAACCCTTTTAAAACATGGCCTGCCCGTGTGCCAGATTTCATCCAAATCCATTCAGCCGATTGTACGTGAAGGAGTAACAAATATACAGACACTCACAAACTTTCACCTTTTATATTAGTTTGATGTATTGAGGTAAATGTAGGTGGCTACCTAGTTACCAAGGTACCTAACATTTCTATATCTCCTGCATCATGCTCATGGTGTAATCTTCTAAAAATATCTTATAAATTCTGAAAGTTACCCGGGAACTAACAACATAATTCAGCTGTCATAAAGTTTGTAAACAATACATTACGTCAATTGATATCAATGCGTCATAATATAATAATGGATTCCCATTCACAAGAGCTCACCTCACCATTCAATAATACCCCACCCGCCGTTATACTGTTGCTGTCTCTTTCACACACATGTGGATGCAGGTTCGAGAAGGCGAAGAACCGTGTTGTCTGGAATGCTCTAGAAAATTCCCTGAGCGAATTGCCAGTATTTAAAGTAAAATCTCCCAACTATAAAAAAACTGGGCCATTGCATTTTTTAATGTATTATTTTAAGATAAGAAGATTTTATAAGTACTTTGCCCATTACTTACATGAAGTCAATCGACGATATTTTGACCCCCCTCCCCCCGTAGTAAGTGTGATTTGCCTCGACCCCCTCCCGCCCCTCCTAATATTACGTGTAATTGTTCAAAATGCATATTTTTGGTGTAAATATGTTAATTTACGCATGATTGCGCATGATATATTATAAAAAAAACAAAATTGGTAATACATTATTTCATTAAGGACCTGTTAAGTTTTACTCAAATTAACCCAGTTTCTGGGATAACACAGCTATTTGCTGAAAAAAATATATGTATATTGAGAACCCCTTCTCTCTCCCAGGTGAGATTGCATTAGATTCGACTTAACTTTCTGCCCCGTCCTAATTACCTCTCTTAATTAATGAACGCTTCCCAAATAAAGTACAGAAAGTACTTATAAAATTCATACAGGAAGAAATTAATTATATTATACCAATTAAATGAAAAGATTTGGAGCCAAACTATCATATGTCGAACCAGCATCTTTTACAAAACTACGTAAGACTTATTCATTTATTTTCACCTGTTCTCCCCATTTTTGGGGTAAATTTTAATAGTGACAACCCTACTGAGACAGAAAATGTTTTGTTTCTCTTTCCCACAAACGCGCTGATTGGTCGAATCTGGTTGACCCTCTAGATATTTCCTGCAGTTCTGTTCTCTGGTTGGTTACATCCAGTGACGTCGAGAAAGGGGTAGAAATCTCTCGAATTCCATTTGTTCAATATATAAGCGGTGCCGCGCGGCGCGAATTCAGAATTATTTGAAAAGCGATACAAAGCAGACGAAGTGTTCGGTGCAAACCGGAGAAGTTTACTCGACTCTCAAGTTATATTCTACGCGACGTTATACGTTACTACAAGTTTATTGTTGTGAAGTGAATAACGAGAAAGAAGAAAAAAGAAGAAAACAAAATGCCAGCTGTAGGAATAGATCTCGGCACGACGTACTCGTGCGTCGGCGTGTGGCAGCACGGGAACGTGGAGATCATCGCCAACGACCAGGGCAACCGCACCACACCATCCTATGTGGCCTTCACGGACACAGAGCGCCTCATCGGAGATGCAGCCAAGAACCAGGTCGCCCTCAACCCCAGCAACACAGTGTTCGACGCCAAGCGACTCATCGGAAGGAAGTTCGACGACTCTAAGATTCAGCAAGACATGAAACACTGGCCCTTCAAGGTGGTCAACGACTGCGGCAAACCAAAGATCCAAGTGGAGTTCAAGGGGGAAGCGAAACGTTTCGCGCCCGAGGAGATCAGCAGCATGGTGCTGACGAAGATGAAGGAGACGGCGGAAGCATACCTCGGAAGCAGTGTGCGCGACGCGGTCATCACAGTGCCGGCCTACTTCAACGACTCCCAGCGCCAGGCCACCAAGGACGCGGGAGCCATCGCCGGGCTCAACGTGCTCAGGATCATCAACGAGCCCACAGCCGCCGCGCTCGCGTACGGCCTCGACAAGAACCTCAAGGGCGAGAGGAACGTCCTCATCTTCGACCTCGGCGGCGGAACGTTCGACGTGTCGATCCTAACCATCGATGAAGGCTCGTTGTTCGAAGTGAGGGCGACGGCGGGCGACACACATCTCGGAGGCGAGGACTTTGACAACAGACTAGTGAACCATCTCGCGGACGAGTTCAAGCGCAAGTACAAGAAGGACATGCGCATGAATCCTCGCGCACTGCGCCGCCTCCGCACAGCTGCTGAGCGCGCTAAGCGCACGCTGTCGTCCAGCACTGAAGCTACCATCGAGATCGACGCGCTCTACGAGGGAATGGACTTCTACACCCGCGTCTCACGCGCACGCTTTGAGGAGCTGTGCGCAGACCTGTTCAGAGGCACCCTCGAGCCCGTGGAGAAGGCGCTCAAAGATGCCAAGATGGACAAAAGCCAGATCCACGACGTCGTCCTCGTCGGAGGCTCCACCAGGATCCCGAAAGTGCAGAGTCTGCTGCAGAACTTCTTCTGCGGCAAGAAGCTCAACCTGTCCATCAACCCTGACGAAGCCGTGGCGTACGGCGCGGCCGTCCAGGCAGCTATCCTGAGCGGCGAGCAAGACGCGAAGATCCAGGACGTGTTGCTAGTGGACGTGGCCCCACTGTCCCTCGGCATCGAGACGGCCGGCGGCGTGATGACGAAGATCATCGAGCGCAACTCTAAGATCCCGTGCAAGCAGTCGCAGACGTTCACCACGTACTCGGACAACCAGCCGGCGGTCACCATCCAAGTGTACGAGGGCGAGCGAGCGATGACAAAGGACAACAACTTGTTGGGCACGTTCGACTTGACCGGCATCCCGCCCGCGCCGCGCGGCGTTCCTAAGATCGACGTCACCTTTGACCTGGACGCGAACGGCATCCTCAACGTGTCGGCCAAAGAGAACAGCACCGGCCGCAGCAAGAACATCGTCATCAAGAACGACAAGGGACGTCTGTCACAGGCGGAGATCGAGCGCATGCTCGCCGAGGCGGAGAGATACAAAGACGAGGATGAGAAGCAGAGGCAGCGCGTAGCGTCGAGGAACCAGCTCGAAGCGTACGTGTTCAGCGTGAAGCAGGCGCTGGACGACGCCGCAGACAAGCTCTCGGAGCAGGACAAGAGCGGCGCGAGGAGCGCGTGCGACGACGCGCTCAAGTGGCTCGACAACAACACCTTGGCGGAGCAGGAGGAGTACGAGCACAAGCTGCGCGACTTGCAGCAGGTGTGCGCGCCTGTCATGACCAAGCTGCACCAGGGCGGCGCCCAAGGGGGCATGCCCGGAGGTATGCCTGGAGGAATGCCTGGAGGCATGCCCGGTGGTTACGGAGGACATCAACAGAACAGCGGTCCCACGGTAGAAGAAGTCGATTAATCCAAAAGCTTTAATCACCTCAATCCTAATTGTGATATTATTTTGTAAGACTGAGTAATTATGTATTTTTGTCAGCACATGATCCTCTGTTGAATGATAATTAGTACTTTAATAGGTAATTAAATTTCTAAGTTTGTAAATAAAATCGTTTAATAAGATTTCCATCTTTTATTTCGTTGAAAATGTTTTCCTGACCCTAATACACACACCTACCTACATATAAAGTCAATCTATTAGTAGACATTACTCATGTAAATTCATACAAGCAACTGAACAAATCCAGTTAGCAACGAGATTCTATTAAACATGAACTTTGGTTTACAATTAACTTTAAAACTATCAAGTAGCTGCCAGTGGTCGCTTGCTATAAAAGAAATATCCTCTTCCGTAGATAAAATAATATTATTCATAGCTATTCCAGGACATGGTCTATCCGTGTAATCAGTTTCATCAAAATCCGTTCAGCCGTTCGAGCGTAAAGAAGTAACATACATACACACACAAACTTTCGCCTTTATTATATTAGTATAATTAGATTGTATCAACAGAGTAGTTGGTGCTACTTGCATAATGTATGATTTTGAATTATGTAACAAGTAACAACTTATGAGTATGAAATGAAAATGGGGCGAAATGGTCTATAGATTGCCATCAAGCGCCTGAACGGATCCTCTGAGCAATGTGACATGCAAATACAACTATAATAACTATAACTATAATTGTTAATACTGTATGTTCTTTTGTCACTCTGTATACTCTGAACGCGAGGTAGGCACACAAAATCGCTAGTTGCCTACGGCTACGCTACGCGAGCGGCGTAGTAGTTCTACGAAAGAAAACTCGTAGGCGCCAGGCTACGTACGAAGATACCTACTTCTTGTGCTACGGTATTACGAAGTTTTGAATGGCTAGCTCGTAGTAGACGGCTTAGCCAAGTGGATAATCTACAATCGTTAACTCTAGTAGAAAACTATTCAAATGTATGGGAATGATGTCATCTCGACGTTGTCACGTGGTCAGACAGAACAAACAAATAGGAGGCGTTACCGATTGTAGAAAGAGATTCGAAACGAAACGGTCGTAACTTGGCTAGCTAGCTCTTGACGCGATCCATTTTACGACCTAAACTGAACCGTTAAAGGGATGGTGCTATGTAGGGTGTATATGCTCCATCCCTCTTTTGTGGTCGCACGGAGTGGGAAGTGAGGTATCCCCAGACGTCAATGAGAGGCGCGCGTGGAACACTTCATACTGCCATCAAGGGGCCCGATTGATGGGGTGACGGTGTCCTCGAATCCGTCAACCCTGGACACTTTTGCGGCTAGATGAGTTCATTTTCCGCTCTCATTTTACTTAAGGCTATTAAAATTACAAAATATGGACTATGCTAAAAGTAAGTAAACTAGGTCATCACGTCGGGGTCACCAGTTTAGGGGTGTGCAGAACAGAGTGTGAATTCTATCGGAGGATCCTCCCTTTTCGGTAGAGGTTTGGGGGACTATACTTCCGAGTTTGCATACCCCTAAAGATCTTCTTTACCCTTTCAGCAGTAACCCTTCGCGAGATGACATTCCTGCTGAAGGAGATCAACTGTTCCCTGGAGCCTCACCATGACGTGTTAAAATGTCAGTCGTGCGAGCGAGAAAGAAAGGGATGGAGTTATACACCCTATATAGCTCTATCCCTTTCAACAGTACAGAACAGTTCAGTTTAGGTCGATAAATGGTTCGTGTTAACAGCTCGTGGCTTCAGGACTCTCCGCTGCTGATATTGAAACGAACCAGGGTCAGCCTGCCTATCTTCTTAAGCCAATTTTATTCAAGAAACAATTAGATACCATGCTTTCTTCTAATGTTATTTTAAAGCTATTAACTAGAATAAACCTATCGTCATCGTCACCGTCATTTCAGCCGAAAGACGTCCACTGTTGGACATAGGCCTCCCCCAAATGTCGCCACAATGACCGGTACTGTGCGTCCACCTTGTGGGAGGCCTTCCAACGTTGCGTCTTCCGGTACGCGGTCGCCACTCCAGAACCTTTTGGCTCCAACGGCCATCTGTTCTGCGAGCAATGTGCCCTGCCTGTCTGTAACCTTAGTTCTCCTCCGGATATCTTCATTTCTTCTCGTCCAATATACTATAGTGTCTCAACACGAAAGTCTATGATCAGTGCGTGTTGCCAGTGATGACATATGGCTCGGAAACGTGGTCGCTTACAATGGGCCTCATCAGAAGGCTTTTATTAAAGTCACTCAAAGGGCAACGGAAAGGGCTATGCTCGGAGTTTCCTTGCGTGATCGCGTCAGGAATAAACCTATCAATATAAGTCCTAATTCAGTTGTGATTTACTATTCCAGATAAAACCCTCAGTAACAGCGTGATGGCGGACTTTAGTCCATCAAAAAGATAATGTCACCGATGACGTGTCCGAATATTATCACTTTTATCGCGGCCGGCCTTAAAAACAGCCCAATAACTGGTCTATTTGTCATTGTTTTTTTGTTTTTACTGCAGTATAATAATTTAATGGTGGATTATTAGTTTTATCATGGTTAGTAACAGATCTGTTTTCGCTACCTATCACGATTTGCGAACGATTTGCGACACCTTACAATCGTTATTCATTAGTGTAACGTGCGTCATGATGCCTAACGAGTAGCGACGATCGTTAGATTGTCAGGATTTTGTTGCTATCGCTATATTTAGGGTTCCGTAGCCAAATGGCAAAAAACGGAACCCTTATAGATTCTTCATGTGTCTGTCTGTCCGTCCGTATGTCACAGCCACTTTTTTCTGAAACTATAAGAGCTATACTTAGACTGGCCTGTTGGTCTAGTGGTTAGTGGCCCTGACTGCTATGCTGGAGGTCGTGGGTTCGATTCCCACCCAGGACAAATGTTTGTGTGATGAGCACGATCATTTGTTCTGTGTCTGGGTGTAATTTATCTATATAATGTATGTATTTAGAAATATATAAGTATGTTTATCAGTTGTCTAGTACCCATAACACAAGCCCTGCTTAGCTTGGGACTAGACGGCGTTGTGTGATAGTTGTGGAATATTATTATATTATTATATTATACTGTTGAAACTTGGGAAGTAGATGTATTCTGTGAACCGCATTAAGATTTTCACAAAAAATAGAAAAAAAAACAATAAATTTTGGGGGTTCCCCATACTTAGAACTGAAATTCAAAATTTTTTTTTCATCAAACCCATACGTGTGGGGTATCTATGGATAGGTCTTCAAAAATGATATTGAGGTTTCTAATATCATTTTTTTATATACTGAATAGTTTGCGCGAGAGTGAGATGGGACACACATTTTACCACTTCCAAAGTGGTAAAATGTGTCCCCCCCTCCCGTAACTTCTAAAATAAGAGAATGATAAAACTAAAAAAAAATATATGATGTACATTACCTTATAAACTTCCACCAAAAATTGGTTTGAACGAGATCTAGTAAGTAGTTTTTTTTTAATACGTCATAAATCGTAAACCGCAATTTGCCTCTCAAGTTTGTACGGAACCCTCAGTGCGCGAGTCCGACTCGCACTTGCCCAGTTTTTTTTTATATTGGTAAACTTAAGGGTTGTCATCGGAAATAAATGAAACAGATTTATCCTTTATCTAATATCATTTTAATATAGGCTATAGATTGTGTTGGCTAAATGGAACCTACTGGAGAGGAGGCCTACACATTTTATCGTCGGGACAACCTACAACGACTATAACACTTTTAAATTTAACATTAACCCAAATATTAGCCATTTTGTGCGGAGGGTGATTAGGTTGGTAACATTATTTACCTGTCTGGTCATTCTTTGTTTGATAAAATTTTATATCATTGTTAATAACACAAGAATAAAAGTTTTGTAATACTAATAAAATATGGATCACTGTTGTCCAAATTAAATGAATTTTTATTTAATTTTAATTAAGAAATAAGATCTCGTTTTTCATTATTATCAAGAAAGGAAAGTCGTTTTATTTTTATTACAGTTGTCTTTGATGAGGTATACTTACGCTAAGACGAACAAACATTTACCATGGTCAATTGTCTGATTATCAGGCTTTGAGGAAAACAGATTAAGAGTTTAACCAGCCATTGGCTCGCGTTTAGGACATAAACGAGATATTCGCGAGTTTTATAATGCGCAAAAGAATATTTTATTTATTTATTTATTATTTATATCAGATACATCCATATTATGTTAGTAGAACTTAAAACTATGTTAGTAAAATTGTTCATTAAAATAAATAGAATAAAATAAAATCAGTTCATAAACTTATACATAATAATAACTGTGCCCGCTTCCCGCTGCACCAGACCTGCAGCTGTGTAAACGAGTCCAGTGCCCCAAGAAGGAGCAATCCGGCTTATCAGCTATCACCCTCAAAATGCTGTTGGTGCTCCCCCGAATCCTACGCATCAGGGATGCTGTTCTCTTTCGCATAATAGCTTGAAAGCTGTCTATATGTGCTACAGCAAACATGCCCGACGCGCTACAGAACCGCGGGAGCCTCAACAGCACCCTAAAGGCGTTATTATACTGAATGCGAAGAACGTTGTAGGCCCTCTGCGTATGTCTAACCCATAGGCTGCACGTGTAGAAAGACTGGCAAAACGCCTTGAACAGAGTGATTTTCACCTCTCTAGTACAACGTGCAAACCTACGGGCCAGCATATTACATCGGACCGACAACGCTCTTCGCTCCCTCTCAATGTCACCGTCATCATTTAAATTCTCATTCACAATGTGACCAAGGTACCTAAAATGCGACACCCTATTTAGTGGTACACCATAAAGAAAAACTGGAGGAACCGTTATTGGCTTTTTAGAACCCACCCTAAACACCACAAGCTCACTCTTCCGCACATTGTACAATAAACCATGAGAAGTGGCGTACCCTTCACATATCTCCAGCATCCGTCTGAGTCCACCAATCGAGGGACTCAGCAACACCATATCATCTGCATAACTTATACTATTAACAATCCTACCGTCAATAGAGCATCCGATACCAGTGCTGCCGAGCTCCTCTATCAACCCATTGATGTATAGACTGAAGAGTAATATGATAATAATATGACCCACTGCAGTAAACAGAATCACAAAAATATATTACTAGCTTTTGCTTGCGGCTTCACCCACGTACATATAAAATATAGCCTATGTCACTCAGGTATAAAGCAGCTTTCTATATATGAAAAAATTTTAGCAACCAGACGAGTACTTTCAGAGATTGCCTCGTACGAACAAAAAAAAACAAACTTTACCTCTTTATAATATTAAAATTATTATTATTATTCTACAAGCAATGTTTTACTGCGTTATAGTGTTTTAATAACATAATCAAGTCTGTACATTTTTAGTAAATCGCTAAAATCTATTTATAATTATACATAAAAGCGAAATACCACACACAAATTAATCACGAAATCTCAGAAACTATAACACCTACAAACTTAAAACTTGGCGGGTAGGTTCCATAAGAGGTGTAGACATCCGCCAAAAAGCGGATTTTCCAAAATTCACCCCCTAAGGGGATGAAACGGGGGTTCAAAGTTTGTATGGAGAAACCGACTTTCAGAGCTAGTGCTTCATATTGCAAGCATTGTCTTTGTGCATCTCTTTCTTTTGTATGCGGTTCGAGAGTGACCGCGCTTTAGGTCCTTTTTTTAGGTGGGAAATCATCGAATGACTTCTCATACTGACATGACATGACTTAGGGTGGAGCGAGAGGGCGTGTCAGACTTTTACTGACTACAACCCACTCCTATGTTCCATCTTTGCCTTGCATCCCAGGACCCCGGGGCTCCTATTCGGAAGACCTATAGTCCCAGTAGGCTTCGGCCCTGCTGCGCCCCTACGGCTTTGCTGACTTCTCTTTGAGGCGCGCGTGGAACAGTACGCGCCGTCGACGACTCGGGCTCGGTTCAGATGGTCAGACGGCGGGCTACCCATTACTCGTGGTCCGCAAGTCCAAGCCCTTTGGTCCTGTAGTCCTCTTTATAAGGTATAGTACTAAGTAGGTACCTAATTGAAAAAAAACCGGGCAAGTGTGAATCGGAATCGCGCACTGAGGGTTCCGTACAAACTTACCTATTAAAAACGTTCAATTCCTGAATTGAGTTACGAAGATTTTTCCGAATCGCAAAAAAAGTTTTTTTTTGTGACGTAACTATAAAGAAGAATGCCCATACCCCGTACCATATTGCGTCACAAGTATATTAATACCAAAAATAATGTTTTATTTATATGTACAATGTACTGATTTTTCACCCCTTTTTTTAACCACATTAAAAAATATCGTAAAAATGATATTAAATGATTAACAATTCCTACTTCCGAAAAAAATAACGTCATTTCAGAAATCTTTACGTTCCGATTACAGTTTTCAGTTAATTTCGTAATCTGACCAAAGAGTATGTAATACTAACGCTTTTAATCTGACAATGATCATAAATAAATGGTTCGCCTAATTAATTTTATCTGCTATCTAAGTAAATTAATTAATATAGTTGAAAATAATTAAACTGCTAAAAATGAATTCTGTTAAATTATTTTATTTTATCTCACCATTTTATAAAGTAAACATTGCGTATATTAGAAACTGAAAACTTGACACTGCCAATTTGGTTATGACATTTTGATATTTTGTTTTATACTGACGTTTATATCGTTTGGTGGTTTTGTACTGCATTTGAGTAATTCTGGTAGTTATATTGAATAATAATTAATTCAATACGTCTATATTATAGCTATTGACAGTGTTGAGATAGTGACTCATAGTGTTGCAAGTGGCAAGGTTTGTAAAGGGGGCGCGCGGCGCACGTTCGGGGCGCGCAATTCGCGCGCATGCATTTCCATTTGCTTTCTGCGGGCGCGAGGAGAAGCACGCTGGCCGCTGGCGCGCGGTTTTGCACCGTTCGCGCGAAGGGTACGATGATGGCATGGGAACGGCGCGTTAACTTGAAATGCACGCACGCAGCTCGCTAGCGGCGTATTCGCCAGATGTGAACACACCCAAAGAGTTATACACAGAATATACCTAAAGAATAAACACGTGAATAGATGGAGAAGGAGGCTAAAGAAAAGTCGGATAGATTGTGCGAAGAAAACGGAGTCAGTGATAGCGTGACGGTTGACAGGATACAATGGAAGAAAAAAATGTTTTGGGCCTACGTCAAGTAACATGGGCTAAGGGCAGGAAGATGACGATGATTTGATACTATGTACCTTAAAAGTAAATGTTTTATCTGCCTAACAATTAAAAATTATTTATTTGTGTTACCTTGTTAAGTACCTATGTTCACACGAGAAAGTGGCAGTGAAGCCGAAATGACGTCAATATTAGTTATTTGTCACTAAAATAATTCGACTAGGTACATCAGTTTTTTCACACAAATGCATTAATAACTAATGTGCTAACTAACTAACTAATAACTAAGATTAATATAAATACTATGTAAATATGTTATAAAGTCTCTTTTTACGCTACGAGCAACGCTGTTTCATTACGACGAGACCATCGACTCCTCTCACTGTTACTGCGCCTATAAATGGTTGCCGATAGCTCTGGCCTTATCCAGCCTTAGTTATTGGTCGGTCCGTGAGGTTGCGGATCGGCAATGATAAAATCCCGTCCTATACACCCTTCATTATTCCCACCTTCCGTCTGTTGCCTTAGGTGTCAAGGCAACAGGCTTCCCGCACTATTATTTATATACGTATATATTGTAGCTATATGGTTAGGGCTAAGTTATTAGGTGCAGCTAAGGGTGATGATAGGCCACAGTCAACCCCTTTACTGTACGTTTCGGTAGCTGAATGTAGAACCCACAACCTGTAATAGTGATGTATTGCGTTTTTTGATTCGAGAAATCGAACTAAAACCCGTCATAAGTTTGTTTAGGTCTTGATAACTTTATAACTAAATAAGTAAATAAAAGACTAAACCATTACGACTTTTAACAGTCTTAAGGTTCTTCAGTAGTCTTAGGTATAGCGTAAAGATATTTCCCATGCGCGATAAAAGCCTGAGCTTAAGTAACGCCACAATATAGGAGCGAAGGAATCCGGGTCCTAACTTATCGCATAAATCAATAATAATGCAATACACTACACAGCAAATTGCCTTAAAACGCATACCTATGGTATAGAATGCAAATTATAATAATCACTACGGTTAAAAATTGCTATGAAATATGATCAGGCGTTTTCGAACTATTTTTAATTTCTCAAAAATGTGGTTAAATATTAACAAAACAATTTTAGATAGTGAAAATTTAAATAATAACTATACTCTTGAGAGTAAATTTGGTTTGACGCAAGTTGGTACGGATCCACATACTAATTTGGGCAATCTCTTTTAGTTTTCAGATTTTTTCCTATTCTTGTGCTATGAGACCTTGCTTTTTGCCAAATTTCAGGATTCTATGCCAACGGGAAGCCCTACCTACCCTATGAGTTTAATTTTCCTTGAGAGTTTTTTTTTATATTTGTTGTTATAAACTAGTGCTAAGTGTCAAAATATACGTTGTTTGCGACATAAACGGCTGTATCTTTTTTTTTGTTAACTCATAACCATAAGTTTCATTTTTTCACAGCTTCAAGGGACTGCAGACCGTATATGGTTTTAATTTCAACTCGATACCTCCACGCGTTCCCGAGATAAAGGGTCTTGACAGACAGACAGACAGAAAGACATACAGACAGACGGACGGACAACAAAGTGAACCTATAGGGTTCCGTTTTTTCCTTTTGAGGTACGGGACCCTAAAAAGTAAACGTGATAATGGAATTAGTTATACATATTTGTCGATCTAGCACGTTTTTTGATACGCTCCCGTGCATATCTTTAATAATAAAGGATGGATTAATATACTAAAGCGAATTAGTAAACTCATAAAAGCATTTTTTTATCTATTATGCTTTATGTTGAATTAAAACTAATTGCAATAATTATTTCAATGATAGCTGCAAGCTGCAACCATTTAAAAAAATATTGAGAAAGCAATTATTATTGAAGATCGAAATCAATATTATGCTTCTGGTTCTTGTCTATGTAAAAGTGTTCTCTCACTGTTGTGAATGCCATTTGGACAAAAGAAAATTAAAAAAACATATTTTTTTTAAGTTTAGGGCTTTATGGATATTTTTTTGGAAAATTTTGCCAGTCACGTTTTCTAAAACAGTTTGAAATCGTTACATTTTAATGCACGTACAATGTGTTCCAAATAAGAATTAAGATCGATTGCCATGTTGTGACGTCACATCATACTGTCAAATCGAAGAATTATTATGGTGAGCTAAACAAGAAATTATAATTCATTTACGAACTGTGAATGAAAAAAGTTTAATCAGAATCCAGTTCTTCAATTTTGTTCATCTCTGAGTTTTTCAATTTTTCCCAATTTCTTGCGATTTGACAGTATGACGTGACGTCACAACATGGCAATCGATTCTATTCGTATTTGGAATTCATTGTATTTATTTGCTTGACGTTGTTACAATAATTTTAAACCAATATAGGCTTGATAAATCATACCACACGTCATAATATACGTGTTTTCTAAGGATATTTAGCTGCTGATATTTTCAAATTACCTAGTGTAACTTTTTTATTATGGATAGGCTCGCGTCCACTATCTCACCTGATGGTTAATGATGATGTGGCCGACGATGGAGCACGTTTGCCTAGAAGTACCTAACCTATTCACTCTGGACTTTTAGGGCTATATTTCACCGGGACACCATGGCGACGCGACCAGTTGCGCCGCCATAAAAGCGTCCGTAAGCTACCAAACTAGACACCTTACAGACACCAGAGTCGCTACACAATATTGAGACAGTATCAAAATGGACCTTAAGCATGCGTCCGAGCTGATGGTCGCGCCGCCAAATTGGCTGCGCAACCAAACGGACACCAGGTGAGTAACTCTCTATAGAGCTGTATACATTTTGTTGGTAGCGGCGACTGGTGGCGCTGCCATGGTGTCCCGGTGAAATATAGCCCGAGTGGGTGTTGGCCTTTCAGTTCTGTAAAACAACACGTTTTGCACAAGGTTCCTTTTTATGACGTAGACGAGCACTAAGAGAGGGTTTTTCAAAATTCAGCTCTTAAGGGGTTCGGGGGTCCAAAGTTTGCATGGAGAATCTATCTTCACAAGGGGAAGCCGCTGACAGAAGCTAGTTTTATATACGTATAAGAACATTGAAACTGTTGATACATGCTCACTAGAAGCTTTAGCTTGGGGGTCGCACAACCCCCACGATAACCAAATTGACGAATCAGCTAAAGGAGTTCAGTGGCAAATTTATTCCAAGTGGATATTTTTTTATTTATTTATTTATTCATAACAATAAACATTGTGTTGAATATTACATCATTTTAAAATAATATTAAAATAGAACTGTCACATTTTAAGCAAAACACTTTATAAAATTTAAATTAAATAATGTATAATATTGAGTCAAATCATTAAACATATGTCTACAAATAAATCTAATGTCAAATGTCGGATATAATGTCAAGTGAATAACCAAACTAATGTCATCATGTATTAGTAGTAGTAGGTAGTATTACTTAAGATGTAGTTTTGTGTTTCAAGCTTTTACTGTAACTGAACAAATTTAATGTGGAATCATTGAAACAGGCGCGATGTCGGCAAAATGATGGTGAGAATAATACTGTAGTATTGATTTCCTCAGTGAAACTTACCGAAAAGGCCGAATCGAAACATTTTCTGCCAAATACTGGGAAAATATTAGAATGTGTTACATCAGCGCAGCGTTCAAATGGAAAACAAAGTGACTGTATTCTGTTAAAAAATGAAATAATCTCTGAACTTGATGCACACAAATTACGATGATGATAATGATAGACAAAAGAAAAAAATAGTCTTTAAAATATTTATTGCATAAAAATCTGCTACCTTTTATCATTTGTGTTTTGAGCGTAGGATCACGTAGGATGGTAGCTAGCTGTTCAAAAATCAATAAATGGCATTTATGTAATATATAAAACAGTATTGTTATTCATAATTCGTATTGATGTATATTCTTGGAAAATCGAATAATTGTTACTAACATACAAAGTAAAATTTTGAATCCGAGTGCTTTAATTCATTACTTCAATCATTAGATAATTTCTCAGGGGGACAGCGCGTACGCAGTCCCCACTACCAAAAATTACGCATCCGAGTTATCCACATTAGGGATAATCGCAGGGGTCAACCTAACCGCAGTGCAATGGAAAGGCCTCGCCCTGGGGGAACCGCCTTCTTGATCACGGTATCCCCTATGCCAGGTAAGTATGATTTCACTACAAAATCGCGCGAGGGTCATTCGACGGCGGAGAATCTTAACACCGCGATTCAGAAACGTGACGTCATTGCACAGCGCCATCTAGTTACGGGACGGAGAACTTTAGACTGGTCCGAAAATAGACGAGATTCGTGAGGAAAACCGGTCAAGTAAAAGAACTCTGTATGCACAATTCCTTAAGTTATTGTAGTATAAATATATAGTAATAGATAAGTACTAAATTGGATAATAGAGAAAGCTGTTAAATCTCTCATTGAAGTGGCACGTGTAACATTTGTATAGATTTATAAGCACACAAACTTATTAGGTACCTAATTATGTATGAGAGATAATTTAGATAGCTTTAACACTCATACATTTATGAACGGATTTTCAAGTATTTCCAATTGGTATGAATATTTTAATCAATTTACTAATGTAATTTTATATCATATTTTTTTCAACATGAGGACAACTTCTTACAACCTTCAATAATGCCACCATTCACAATCACACTGCAGACGGCACACACTTCAGTCATGAAAAAGACAATAATGTACTAGATCACGTTTCTGAAACAAAAGGCTTTCTTACAAACTCATACTCAACAACAGAGGATTACAAAATGGCTGATATATGACCATAAATATCACTGTCAATGACGAATCTCTTTTATAGATGTACAGTGACGTCGTTAATATCTTCGTCAGTTTTTAAATTGTTTCCTTGATAAAGTTAGGAGTTTAGGACCTGTCAAGCTATGATACTGAGCAGACTATTTTATTGAAAGCTATTTTAAAATCATTGACATCAAAGGTCTAAAGATGTGATAAGAAATTAAAAGAGTTGGTCATGACATCTGTCAAATGTCCAGCATGATAAATGATATTTATTTTGCAAATAGGTTTAAAAAAACACTTTTACACGTAATTTTTTTTTTTCGTCATTTTAAACTAGGTGAGGCCGGTGTTTCCTAGCTGACTACCCTGAGAAGAAACACCGGAACAAACTCAGGGGTCAAAGTCTCTTTTGAAGTCCATACAATAAATATGTAATGGTCAAATCACATGAGAACCATGCAGATTTGTCTGAGATGGTCTTTTGAAGAAAGAACCATACAGATTTGAGTGGACCTGTCCAGTCAGTGCAAGCATTTGTCAGGATTCGCAAAGCTCAACTCAGGACTATTAAGGAGCTCCGCGACTTGGCGAACAATACCAAGGAAAGGAGAAATGTAATACTTAGTAAAGTAAATATTTAAGTCAAAAATTAATTTAAAAAAAAAATATGTCAAACTGCAAAATAAAAATAATCTACTATGTCAAATTGTAAAAAAAATAATAATAATAAAAAGCACAATTGAAAATAAAAACAAAAGAAAAATAATAACAAAACAAAAGAAAAATAATAAGACAACAGTTGTAGTGCGTACTGGAGCAGGTCAATTCCAAGCCTTTTCGTCCTCAACATAGTCCTTTATAGTGTAAAAAGCCTTTTGGCAAAGTTTACGCTTTACAAATGATTTGAATTTATTAAGGCTTACTTGTTGAATATGATACAATGGCCCACGTGTATACGACATACGAACGATATATACTATACGTGTTTACGTGTGTACGACTTTTTCAACATACTTACTCGAAAATAATAAGTAAAATTTCATAAGCTTATTATTTAGTAATAAATTAGTGTGAGAAATGACTCACGGTTTTTTTTATTCGCCGTGATGGGGATGCGGGACGTCCGTCGACCAGTGGGGCTGTCTGATACAATAAATATAATGAATTGTGGTGAGTCCCAGAAGAACATGCACATCTTATTGGTGATGTTCTTCAGAAAAGCTAGGAGTGTAGTACTCATAAACGGCGTGTGTGTATGGGTCAGATGTTCGAAAGGTATATGAAGGAAAAGCCACTCCTTTTCCTGACGTGTGTAATTGATAGCTTTCTGACAAAAGGCATGAATGTAATAATATCTAATGAAATAATAAACTTAAATCAAATCTGTTTTATTTAGGTATGCAATTATTAGTGTCAAATTTTTAATTTAGGTACCTACTACAGAATTCATAATTATTTGACATTAACGTGAAGACAGTTCTGATCATGAAAAGAAGTAAAAAGAAAAATCTATTCAGAATTGACCGAAGCAAACACAACAGACTTTAACCAATTTTTTTTGTTGGTGACGAACCTATTTTAACTGTGACTGTACAATATACGTAGGTGTACATCCCCAGAAATAGCAAACAAAGCACTTAGTAAGAACTTACTAAACAGTACTCGTCTGGAACTCGACAGAAACGTTTTAAAATTAATCATCACGATATCAGAGTGAGATTTATCTAATCTGTATAGTAATATCACTTCGATTCGTTGATAACGCAAGCCTTTGTCCAGCAGCTGTGTAGTGCAGTGAACGTGTTGTGGAAAACAATGAAATTCAGAATATTATAAAAGTTCGCGAAGTAGGAGAATTTATTGTAGAAATAAACAATATGGGTGAACTACAGGAAAATGTGGAAGTGAAAATTGAGAAGAAAGTGTCTCCGTTTTGGAAACAGGTTTGTGTTTACTTTATATTCGAAAAAAAAGGGAAATTAGAGTAAAAAAACCTCTTACCAAAGATATGTATTTATTCACAAAAAAGTCCTTATTTACTTGTATTATAAACTAGTGTACTACAAGTGGCTTAACGTGCGTAAAAGTAAATAATATATGGGTATGTCACTCCGTGATAAAGTAGCATTCTATTGGTAAAAGAATTTTTAAAATCTGTGCAATATTTTGCATTAAAATCAAGACTACAAAAATCCAAATCTTTCCTCTATTTTAAAAAGAGAATAAAATGACTGACTGACACATCAACGCACGCCCGAAACTATTGGGACCAGGAAAGTGTAATTTTGCACAAGGTTTTTTTTTAATGTAGGTGAGCACTAAGAAAGTGTTTTAGAAAATTTTACTTCTATGGAGGTGGCTTTCTTTTGTATGCAAATACTTCAAACTTAGCACACAGTAAATTAAAAAGGTTATATATAGAAAGAAAGAAAAAATAATTTATTTGTCTATCAATATTCGTTATTTAAAACTATCCCATAAAACGATTTAGTGGGTTTTATAGATTGTATGGGAGAATCTTATTCCTTTGGTTAATAAACTTGATACTGACACAAATATACCTATATCAAAATTAATAAAAATGATCAATATTATTGGTTTTTTAAAACTACCCTCAAAAAACGGTTTATGAGTATCAAAGTTCCAATGAAAGGATCATAATAAACTTGAAAATTGACTCGAATACCTACCTACATAAAAAATTAATAACGGGTGTAACATCAATTAAGTTTGTTAGAATTAAATTTAACTGAAAAGAGTAATTATATTTAAACGTTTATTAAAATTTTTTCTTTTTTTTTTCAAAAAAAAGAAAAAATGTTAATTTCTGGTAAAAGTCTGGCACTATCTCTCGCTCTGCCCAAGTGTAGGGGATTTCATTAGATGATTTTCGTTTCTCTGCCGAAACTCGACTGAAACCGAAACCGAACTTTCGGTCGGACACTAGCCGCTATAATGACCGGTTCTGTGCGTCTCGCATCCATCGGAATCCAGCGACCCTCACTAGGTCATTGGTCCACCTTGTGGGAGGCCTTCTAACGCTGCGTCTTCCGGCACGTGGTCGCCAATTCAAAACCTTTCGTCCTCATCGACCATCTGTTCTGCGAGCAACTGCGCAGCTTCCCATACGCTGCCCAGCCGAGTCGGATTCGACGATTGACCTCTTTCTCAAAATTCGCGCTATAGTTGGTTAATATTAAAACACGTGGCCATTATCCTTTGACGATAGGATTTGAGTGTTATTGCACATTTTGGACTTATTACCTGTTGTCTTGCTAATCTCACTAATTACTCTTATCACTAGATGTGTTGTTTCATGATCCTTATTATGACTTTCAATGACATTCCTATATCTATGGCATACTTGTATCTTCATTTGAAGTATTGCGGTATTATTTTCATATAGCTCTTTCTAAAATTCTCGTAGTCCTAGCGGGATACTGGGCTCCTACGGTTTTGCTGACATCTCCTTGAGGCGCGCGTGGAACACTACGCGCCGGCGATGACTCGGGCTTGATCCTTACCGGGCGGTGGGACGGTGAGCTACCATTGCTTGTCGTCCGCAAGCTTGCGTGTACGGTGGCCGGGACTGTGTTATTAATACAATTTATTTCGTCGCCACTGTTCTCAAAAGATTAAAAGAATACATTGTTAATGATATTTACTTTACAAAAAACGCTTTTATAGAATAGAATAATAATAATAAATAATAATAATAATAACACTACAGTTCTCAGGATGCTGTCGCGACTATCTCTCATTCTCCTGAGTAGCGAAGCGCTTTTCTTACGAACAATCGCGTGGAACCCGTCGGTACGAGCTTGCGCAAACATCTCCGATGCACTGCAGCAGCGAGGCAGTCCCAACAACATCCTGAAGTCATTATATATTGGACGCGCAGAATATCTGGCGATCTTTAGGTGTAATTGACCCATAGATTACCCGTGTACAGACTCTGGCAGTAGGCCTGAAAAAGAGTGATTTTAACTTTGTCCGTACCAACATGTTACACCGGACGGCTAGTGCCCTGCACTCCCTTTCAATGTCTACATCGTCTTTAAGGCCGTCGGATAGATGATGGATGACCCAAGTACCTATTTGAAAGTCGATACTCTTTTGATTGTCTCGAATTTATCATTAATTTTAACTAGATGAGGTCGGTGTTTCTTAGCTGAGTACCCTGAGAAGAAACACGGAAATAAATTCAGAGGGCAAAATCTTTTTTAAAGGCCTTACAGTAAACATGTAAATAATCAATTCACATGTGAATCTTATAGGTTAACGTGGAAATTTATCACTGCAGCACTCGGCTCCTTAACACCATTGCATCGCTTACGGCACGGATGAATTTCGCCTCGGTCTCAATGACACTTTTTCCCCTTGTATCAAACAAAATGTACTATATCCATTCTCATGACCTCGGTACTGAATTTGTCCCACATTTCAGTACATATTCTCTAACGCTAACAAAGATTGTAATTTCATTTGAACACCTGCCCCCCTAGCCAAGTTACAACCTTTTCGTTTTGATTCTCTTTTCGTTGATCGCCTCGAGTCGGCCACGCCTCCTATTCCTTTGTTCTGACCACGTTGAGATGACGGACCCGGACGTTGAGGCGTGGCCGACTTGAGGCGATCAACGAAAAGAGAATCGAAACGAAGCGGTTGTAACTTGGCTAGGGGGGCTGAACTTTAGTCTTTAAACAAAGCAAAAGGAATACCACTTTGTCAATGGCCACGTGGATTTCCAAGTACGCTATTGTTATAGTAAGATAATCTCACAACAGCTAAACTAATGGAGATTGATCGTTTAATCAGTTCCAGTGTTTAATGTCAATATTTGTAAAGTATCCATTGTGTTACACACGCTTGTAAGGGGAAAATTCTGCCATCAATAACATTGTATGATGAATTGATGATAGAATATCTACTTATGAACCATTGATGTAAAGAGTATATTATGTTTCGGATCTTGATACGGATATAATAATAATGATAATTTACAGAGGCGTACGCGCTTAAACTGCTGCTGCGACAGTATACGTCACAACACACGTCGTCCTGGACTTCACGTAAACTGCGTTCGTGGAGTGCATCGTGTCGGTGGCTGTGTGCCGTTGGTGGCTGTCAGTTCACATAAAATAATTTTTTTGTCTTACCTAGCCCGTATTGTCCCACAGCTGGGCAAAGGCTTGTCTCCATTCTCTCCAACGATCACGGTTCCACGCTTTCTCATTCTAATTCTTTAGGAAGACATCCAGGTGGTCGCTGTGTCCGGGCACCAATCCTGTGTTTTACGGGCCCACAACTCGTGAGACATCCGGTAGACATGTCCTGCCCAGTCCCATTTAAGTTGGGCAGCTTTTTGAGTCACATCAACGTTTTGCCTTTTTGGTTTTTGAGCGCAATGTTGTTTCGTTGTTTCGAACGTGGTCTGTCAATTTGATACATGGTGTGTTGCGCTCTAAAGCAAGCTGAAAAACTTGAGTTTGGACTTTTGGATGTTAGTCAAACATTAGTACTTACAATAAATATTATATACGCAAGTTAGTCATTTAACTTAGATACTAAAAAAAAACACTTGGCGTTTCGCCTCGTCGTTTATACCGCGTACATTAAAGTACTGGAACAATTTGCCAGCTGCGGTCTTCCCTTCCGATTATAATTTAGGTGTCTTCAAGGCTAGAGTAAATAGGCTCTTAAAAAAAAAAAAGTAAAAAAACTAAAACCCGACTACGACAAAAAAAAACGACGAAACTAAAAGTATGAAACAAGATTTCCAGGATGCTGAAATAAACAAGGTAAAAAGAAAAGCCGCAGTCACACGTTATAGGTAACAACCGAAACACTTTAATAACGTGTGACTACGGCTTTTCTTTTTACCTTGTTTATTTCAGCATCCTGGAAATCTTGTTTCATACTTTTAGTTTCGTCGTTTTTTTTTGTCGTAGTCGGGTTTTAGTTTTTTTACTTTTTTTTTATTTAAATTATTTTGGTGTTAAATCACTGTGCTTCTATACCATTTGCAAAAGCTAAATTTAAAATTTCTAATTAATAATGGTAAATTAATTTTTGTCCACCAGAGGGCGCCACATTGAATTTTGATGATATATTTTGATAAGTACCAGTGGAGCCCTTTCAAATGATATCAAACACGGTGTATTTATCTTAACATTTTTTTTAACACATGACTTCTTGTCCGCTAGAGGGCGTCACTTTAAATTTGAACAATATTTTGGAAATGTACAAGTAAAGCCCTTTCAAATGATACCAAACACGGCGTATTTATCTCCATTTTTATTTTTTACACATTACTTTTTGTCCGCTAGAGGGCGCCATATCAAGTTTTGTGACACGCCACGTAACCTATGTTCAGCGGACAATTAAAACGGTTCTAACGATACCTCATACGTCGAGTTCCGATAAGTAGATTAGGAGCTATGTGGGAACAGATGAACAAACTCACATACATACATAGCCTGTCAAAATCATAACCCTCCGTAGTCGGGTAATAAACTAGTGCACGTCACCAGTCGGCCACGCCTCCGATCCCTTTGTTCTGACGTCATCTCAACGCTCAGTCACGTGGTCAGAACAAAGGAATAGGAAGCGTGGCCGACTCGAGGCGATCAATGAAAAGAGAATCGAAACGAAACGGTTGTAACTTGGCTAGGGGAGCAGATGAACATACATATAGGGTGACTGGTAATTAGTGACCGATACTTAAACACGTGATTGTACTCATGATTACAAACCACTTTCCCAAAGAAACTTTTTTTATATTATCATTAGTTTTATCACAATAACAAAACAGCCGTTTGAAACTTGGAATTGGCGCGCGCGCTTTCACCCGATCAGCTGTTAGCGGCGCGGCGCCCGCGCCAGCGTTATCGATGACGTAAGCAATGCTACATGTTTCGGTAAAATAATATCCAGACTAGTATTTTGGCAACAGCTGTTTTGTTATTGTCATAAAACAATAAAATAAAAAATGTTTCTTTGGGAAAGTTGTTTGTGATCATGAGTACAATCACGTGTTTAAGTATCGGTCACTAATTACCAGTCACCTTATATACACACACATACATAGCCTGTCAAAATCATAACCCTCCTTTGGCTTTGCCGTAGTCGGGTAATATGACAGTTTGGTTACAGTTTGGTTGCTGGAACAATACGTTGAAACCTGCTACAAGTAAGGATCTTTACATAATATGGTGATGTTTATCTGTGAGGGACGTTAGCACTATTTTGTCAATTATCGAGAATTGTTTACAGTAATTTGGTCTTGGACGGTTTACATTAACAGTCGGTGTTTTCCTATTTGGGGTGTGAATCATCGTTGCTATGTTATAATTACAAATTATAGTTACCGGCAATCTGTATGATCCAGTATTCTATACAATACTTAGGCAATGTATAGAATACCTAAAACATGGAGGTAATGTACGAAATATTATTTATTTTATACTTTGCCTAGGTATTGTATACAATACAGAATGCGCAGTCGGTAATGTGTGTAAAAGACGAGAGCAGGGAGGTGATGTAATTTTAGGGCACCCGACACGGACAGATTAGATAAGGGTATTTTTTTTATACATTGCCTAGGCATTGTATAGAATACCTGAATTTTACAGATTGCCGGTAACATGTATATATAAGTGTTTATAACACAGATTTCTCTCAAGATATATTCAACTGCAATAAGGCAACCATCAAAAACTAATTGATAAAACTATAAACGAAGGCTAAGACTAGAAATAAATCTCCCATAATTCAATCTATTTTGTTAATTACTTTAATAGTATCTCGATACGCGATCACTCTACACTGCGAAATTGTTCAAAAGAATCACTGCAGCCAGGGGCGGCGGCTTTTAGAAAACCTCAGGGTGCTCATATTCATTTGATGACTCGAAAAAGTGGCGAAGTGTGAGAAGTGAAATGCACACTGATCGACCGACCTATAAATAAATGTCCTATTTAAATACTGCGGATCACCGAAGGTACCACAAACACCCAGACTCAACACAATTATCTATTTTAACAACAAACATTTTTGTTGATGCGGGAATCGAACCCGCGATCCTGCGTCTCAACCGGCGCTATAAACCACTGCGCTAAATGAGTCGTCGGGTAATGAAAAAAACGCCCATCCCTAAAAGGTGATTACTGATCCTGTTTCTTGATGTCTATTTTCAGGGGTGATCGGCACCCACTGTTTATTTCTCAAGTGCTTGAGCCCCCGAGCACCCACGGAGTCGGCGCCCCTGACTGCAACATTCAGTAAAAGTCTGACACCCCCTCTCGCTCCACCCTGGAGCAAGAGAAGTAAATGGATGATTTCCCACCTAAAAAAATGTTAAGGTATCTTTTTACCAGAGAATTTGCTAAGTATTTAGTTTTTGCTGTGAGATACAACTAAAAAGGATAAAATACCTATAACTTTCTCTCTCTTTTCTTTTTTGAAGTCTGTTGTATTTCTTTTAGTTTTTTTTTTTGAAGTCGGTTATATTTCTTTAGTGTTTTTTTTTTTGAAGTCGGAAAAAAACTTTTTTTCAAAAAATTTTTTTTTGTAATTTAACTTTTTATTTTTGTCTGTTGCATAGTTTGGGTAAAGTATGGCGGGTTTGTCCATGAAAAAAAAAACACAATGTCATTTTTCGAAACCAAAACTGATTTTATCACGGCATGGCAAGGCTTGGCTTGAAACACGACGTAGTAACAGTAACAATAACCACAAATCGTATGTTTCATCAACCAGTATCATGAATCAGAATTAATAGATGTGGAGATAAGATGGCATCGCCGTGTACCGGCTGTTATCAGCATTATCCCAAGGTATCACATCGTAAATGCGTAATTTTCTGGACTTATCAGTTAACGATCGAACGATTTATATTTTGTACGTAATTAATGCACGTTTTTTAGTTGTCAAACGTAATTAGGTAGTTGATTTAATTTAATTTTTTTTTTGTATTTAATAAAAAAATAACTTCATCCAAAATCGCTAATAAAAAAAATCAATATTACCTAATTTAATGAATTTAATTTTCTAGTACGTATTATGGCCTATTCCCTCTCCTAGAGAGGAGGCCTGAGTCCCAGCAGTGGGAAAATTAAAAGGCTGATTATGCTTTTAATTTTCTAGTTGATACTTTGCGTGACCAAAGAGCTGGCTTCGGACAGAGGATAAGCATTGCCAATTTGATATACAGCGTGTGTCGACAGCGATGTGAAAGAGTTTTTTTTGACGCCATTTTTAGGGTTCCGTAGCCAAATGGCAAAAAACGGAACCCTTATAGATTCGTCATGTGTCTGTCTGTCCGTCCGTATGTCACAGCCACTTTTTCCGAAAATATAAGAGAACAACTGTTGAAACATGGTAAGTAGATGTATGTGAGGTAGTTGTAAAAATACAACAAAAGAAAAATACAGACAAGTGACACTAGTGACAGCGGCTAAACGCGATTATGCGAGCCAAACGTTAAAACGTGATTAGTTTTATTGGTGAATTCCACCCCTAATTGTTAATTATTTTTAAGTTAGAAAATCGTAACCGTCTTTCTGTATTTAGGAGTAGGTAGAAGTATAATATGTATATCCCTATCTACTACATCATAAAGTGATTTGCGTAAAGCATTGCGTGATGACTATCTCTGAATTATCTATTAGTTTTCCCCACTTTGTCAGTATTAGTCGAATCAAATCAATTAATTTGTTTGATAATTTTTAAATCAGTGCGGAATGAATGATTTGTATTAATGTCGACATGACTCAAAGACACACTTGAATCTTACAAAAATTAACACTTTAACGTTTAGGTTTCTTCTTTTTAACCGACTTCAAAAAAAGGAGGAGGATCAATTCGGTTGTATTTTTTTTTATCATTTTTTTTTATGTTTGTTACCTCAGAACTCCGTCGTTTATGGACCGATTTGCAAATTTTTTTTTCCCTTTATAGGATATGCTTCCAGATTGGTCTCATTTTTTTCAAAATCCAGTTCTGATGATGGGATCCATGAGGAATCGAGGGAACTCCTCAAACATTATAGGCAACCTCCATGGTGATTTTGGTATTTTCATCGAGAACTTAAGCATTTACAGTCAAAAAGTAACATTTGATGAAGTGGAACTGATGAAGAAGACCAGAAATGGTCAACTGAACTTCATACTCACATTGATATCACAATGAAGATAGTTAAGCGACTATGACAATACAAATAAATGAATGGTTCTGAATAGTTACGTTGAAAATGGTATCATCGAAGTGATCTGATGATGATGATGGAGCCGGAAGGTAGGCACTGGAACTCCGTAATTAATCAATGTAACCTAGCCGTGTTTGAACTTATTAGAATCGTTATGAGATGCACTTTGGCTATAAGGTACTATCGAACTGATCTGATGATGGAGCCGGAAGGTAGGCATAGGAACTCCGTAATTAATCAATGTATCCTAGCCGTGTTTGGGCTTATTAGAATTGTCATGAGATGCACTTTGGCTATAAGGTACTATCGAACCGATCGGTGGTGGTGGAGCCGGAAGGTGGAAGGTAGACACGGGAACTTTCTAATAAAACAATGTAACCTTGCAGTGTTTGGGTTAATTGGAATCGTCATTAGAAATAGGCACTCTGTTTATAAGTGGTTCGCAACTAAAAAGTGTAAAATAAAAACTTTTTACAAAAAACGGAAGTCGGTGTTAAATAAGAAACAAACAATACCGAGAAACACCGACTTCCAAAATTAAAGTTATTTTGATCCTTTTAGTGTTTTTTTTAGTGAAGTCGGTTATTTTTTTTTTGTAAAAAGTTTTTATTTAGGTGAGAAAATCATCTTATGACAAATCTCGCTCTTGGGCGGAGCGGGAGATAGTGTCAGACTTTTACTGACTAAAAACCCACTCCTGTTCCTTCGTTGCCTTCGTCCCAGGGCCCCGGGTTTCGTTTTCACACTACCCATGGCCCCAGTAGGCTTCGACCCTGCTGGGCCCCTACGATTTGCTGACATCTCCCTGAGGCGCGCGTGGAACAATACGCGCCGTCGACGACTTGGTTGGACGGCGGGCTACCCATTGCTTGCCGTCCGCAAGCCCGCGTCTAACGTTTATGTTGGCAAAAGTATCATCATCATCTTCCTGCCCTTGTCCCGTCTTATTCGTGGTCGGTGGGAAACGGTTTTTTTTCCATTCTATCCTGTCAACCGTCTCGCTATCACTAACTTCCTTTTCTTTCATATTACTGTTCAATTTTATATTATTATTATATTTTTACATTTATTTATCTCAGCACCCTAAGGTCCCTGGACCTTTGGAAGGCGTACGAGGAGCCGAAACCAACTCGCAGAGGCCCTTTTAGACGCTTTTAATAGAAAGTGGTACGAACCGGTGATTATCCCTGTACGCACTATGCTAGTGTATCCAAGGACAACCCCCGGTTGGTGGGAAACTATTGCGACATATGGAAAATTAAGATATAAGGCTATGGTTTTTGGAGTCTTAAGTGGACTGGTTACCAGGAAATATGTTAAGACTATTGCCCCTGCCTAAACAATGTTTTTAATATCCATCGACAAAAGGCAGGGGGTGACTTGCACACTCAATAAATGGGCCCCCATAAACGGTCGCTAGCACGAAGTGACGTAGCAACAAGAGGGCAACATATCCTGAGGTGCTTAAGGAGTGGAGAGGCACGGCCACGGCTATCAGGACAATCCCGGAAGTACGATTATACATCCTTCTCCCAAGCACGTTTGCTCTTGCGCATCTCCACTCAAGCCAGCCAATAAAGGCAAGAGAGAGGTGGGAGCTCAGTTCCTCATCAGTGTTCACTACGGCCGGCCAATAAAGGCAAGCCGGAGATGAAGAACAAGAATTTTCCCGGGAGATCGGGTCCGTGGGGTCGCTAATGCCCAACAGTTCGCCACAAAACTGCCCTGCGGATAGTTCGCCACAAAACTGCCCTGCGGATTTATTATTATTTATTATTATAATTTCATATCACTGTACTTTCCCGTTGACCTAGAATCCTGAAATTTGGCATAAAGCAAGGTCTTATAGCACAGATGTAAGTAGGAATAAATCTGAAAACAGTATTTTTTTTGTTATATCACAAAAAAAAAATTGCGATTCGGAAAAATCTTCGAGACTCCATTCAGGAATTGAACAGTTTACATAGGTAAGTTTCTACGGAACCCTCAGTGCGCGAGTCTGACTCGCACTTGCCCAGTTTTTTTTGTGAGAGCTAGGGTAACTCGTTCGAACAATCCGCAGCCTTGGGGGCTATTGGCTAACTTTTTCAATAACAGTTGACAACTAGCATTCGTTGCACACTAAACTTAGTTGTCAACTGACAATTTCATAAAATTGGTATTACGTATCACACAAGTGACTAACAAACTACGGTGGAAATGTGGTGAATTATAAAAATTTACGGTGCCTATTGTGACCACTCTAAAATTTTATCGACTATTATACAGCTTCAAAAGCTTACACAATCGCAATTTTAAAAGTATCGATACAATAACATCTGTCAAAACGTGTTACGGTGGCTATCAAAGGCACCAGTGGCTAATGACGTCACTGTAGTTGGTCACTGAAGATAGGCAGTACGAAAACTAGCTGTTTGACAGTTCAATGATGCACATTGTTAACAAGTGATCATCACTTGAACTGTCAACAGAGTTACGCAATAGCCCCGCAGGCAGTTGTCGGGCCTAACTGGTCCCGTCAATTTTGCTGACATCTCTTCAACGCGCCGTTGACCCGGGATAGGTCCATAAGGCGAGATGCCCGTTGTTCGCCGTCAGCAGACCTGCGCCTACGGTGACTGGAAAACCACGGGTTGGCCCAGCTTATGAATAATACGTATTCAACTTAACACTACGTCTTTATCAAATAATTTTATTACAAAGTATCTAATCTAAAGATCGTAATTAAAAATTTAAACAGCGGTTTTGAACACGTAATAAATATTTCACTAAGCATAATCTAACAATGTACCTATTTAAAATGTTATATATAATAATTTAAATCCGTCTTATCTTATCGAATATGCACTTGTAATGAAACAGCACTTCACCTTTGTAAAGTCGGTTAAGGTTAATTAATCAAAGAACGTAGAAAAATGTTTTTCAATACACTTACGCGAAAATCCGCTCTTATCCCTACCGCTTTTAGGTAGGTACCTACGCAATTTACTGTTTTTGCACTAGTGCGGAAAAGTGTGCGTGCTCGCCCCGGCCACAATTTTATTATATTTATTGTATCAGGCTGGGCGCTAAGCGACCCCCAGGATTTGCGCGTCATCCACCTTTTATTTATTTCTTCGTAAGTATATTGAAAAACGTCGTTTGATACACGTGGAAAGTCATTGCAGCCCTCAGCTCCATAACAACTTCGCCTACGACTCGGGCGAATGTCGCCTCGGTCGCAATGACAAATTTTCTCCACTTGTTACACAATTTGAAACAAGTGAAGAAAGTTTGACATGGCGACCTATTGTAAACTAAAGTGCTTATATCGAAATGGCGAGTGTGCGATTTATTGATGTACCTATTACACTTAGCTAATTACTTGAAATATATTTGTAGAGCACTTCATAATGCCAATAACTTTCAGTTTATTTACATTGTTAATCTATGCTTATAATAGGTAATGATGCAAACATGTGTTACTGTTACCTTACCTTACCCTAGAATATTGCCAAGGTCTATTGAGTATCGACATTTAACAAAATGAAGGCCGCTCCGATTAAAATGGCAACTGGGAACGTGGTTAAGTGGTTTACCAAGAATGAAGAAGACTGTCAGACCATTGGCAAGCTTCTACTGGACTCTATAGTCCTGTAGTGCGATCACGAGATCTTAACGCGATCCATTTTACGACCTGAACTGAACTGTTAAAGGGATGGAGCTATGTAGGGTGTATAGCTTCATCCCTTTTTCTTGCTCGCACGACTGAAATCAGAAATCAGAAACGTTTATTTCAAATAGACCAATTACAGGCACTTTTGAATTGTCAAAATGTCAGTCAGTCAAAAAAAAACAAGTGAAGCTAAATTGCACGTTCCAAAGCGTAGATCTCTATGGAGAAGAACGTGCAAGAAACTCCATGGACACTCTTTTAAATCATGTTATGAGTTACATAAATCTTGGTTACATATTTCTTGTCGCTTCTAATATGTGAGCACAATGTAGATAAGTAATAATAATTAAAATAAAAAAATATACTTAAAAAAGACTAATTAAAAAAAAATAGAAATTGAATTAAGTCACTGGCAGCTAAGAGATGACCAGTCTCAACTGACGGCACCCGTTCACGAGCATGACGCGTGCATCAGCCCCACTCAGCTCAACCTTTTTTAAGGGAACTGAATGACCCAATAACACGTGCCACCATCAGCGAGACATTTGAGTGAGCATGACAAACTCTCAACTGCCATGCTCGTAATGTCAAACAAGTTGTAACCTAATAAAAATGCTCCATGGTACTTCACATTCACAAAACTTGAAAAACAAAGTGCTTCTACATTATACAATGCTACTGTTTCCAAATACAAATGGGAATAAATTATCATAAGCTCTATTGAAATAAACAAATAAAATAAAATAAAATAAAAAAAAACATTTCGAAAACAACAATACAAAAAGGGGAATAGTATCTCTTCTAATATTTATAGATATAAAAAAAAAAACTAATTTGAAGGTAAAAGTGGCTGTGGCTGCGGAGCAGGACCGGCATTTAGCCAAGCGTTTTTATCAAGGATATAATCTTCCAGTTTATAATAAGCTTGTCTACATAGCGTGCGTTTAATGCAACCTTTAAATTTGGACTCATTTAGTTGTAGAATCTCAACTGGTATTTTATTATAAAATTTTACACAGTACCCCATGAAAGAACTATGTACTTTAGCCAATCTGAATCGAGGTTGATCTAATTTGTTCCTATTCCTAGTATTAAAATTGTGCCTGTCACTTATCTTAGTAAAAATATGAATATTTTTCCGAACATACATAATGTTTTCATAAATGTATTGACAAGGGACCGTCAGGATGTTTATTTCCTTAAATAGTTCCCTAAGAGAATCGCGTCTGCGAAGATTATATATGGCTCTGATAGCTCTTTTCTGCAGAATAAAAATAGACTCTATATCTGCAGCCCGTCCCCATAGCAAAATACCGTAAGACATGATACTATGAAAGTAACTAAAATAAACTAGTCGCGCAGTATCCACATCAGTAAATTGACGGATTTTTCTGACAGCATATGCTGCTGAACTAAGCCGACCTGCCAGAGATGTTAAATGAGGACCCCATTGTAGCCTCGAGTCAAGCGTGATCCCTAGGAAAACCGTATTCTCGACGAATTCGAGTTTCTCCTTGTTCAATACTATGTCGGAGTAATTACTTTTAACATTCGGTAACGCAAATCTTATGCACTTAGTTTTTTTTCCATTTAATACTAAATTATTAACAGTAAACCAGTTTTGGACTTGCTGTAAAGCATTGTTTACGTCATCAAGATTTGTGGAACGTCTATTGATCTTAAAAATTAACGACATATCGTCAGCAAACAATACAATATGTGGTTGCTTTTTTAATAGATGCGGTAGATCATTTATATATACTAAAAAGAGGGACCTAATATTGAGCCTTGTGGTACACCCATTTTGACTTTCAAACCCGGAGAATTGACACCGTTTATCTGAACTTGCTGTTGCCTGTCAATTAAATAAGATTTTACCAAGCTGAGTGCTAGTTTACCTAGTCCATAATGTTCTAGCTTTAAAAGCAAGGTTTCGTGATTAACACAATCAAAAGCCTTTGAGAGGTCACAAAAAATTCCTATCGCATCTTGGGCTTCTTCCCACGCTGCAAATATATGTTTTAATAAAGTGACACCAGCGTCAGTCGTACAACGTCCTTTGGTGAAACCATACTGCTGATCATGAAAGATTTTATTGCTGTTAAAATGGTAAAGCATTTGATTAAGCATAACTTTTTCAAACACCTTACTGAAAACCGGCAATACTGATACAGGTCTGTAATTATTAGTGTCATTATGGTCACCGGATTTAAAAAGTGGTATAACCTTACTGTACTTCATTATATCTGGAAAGACTCCTTGGTCCACACACAAATTAAATATTAAAGCTAAGTACGGTGCTATGGTCTCAATTATAGATGTGCATACTTTAACAGACATTCCCCATAGGTCTTCGGTTAATTTGACTTTTATTTGCCGGAAAGCCTTTATGACTGTCAAAGGGTTTATATGTTTGAATTGAAATTCAACCGGACAGCCTGGCAAGTTTGCTTTCAATAAAGCAACTGAATCTTCAGGGGAGGAATTTAGAGCTTCCGTTGTCCTAAGAGGTATATCGGTGAAATAATTCACAAACTCTTGGGCTACTTCTATGTTAGAGCTTTTGGGACCATGTGAAGTCTCCAACAAAAAATCCGTATTGCGCACTTTATTCCTACCAGTTTCATTATTAATAACTTTCCACACAGTCTTTATTTTATTGTCTGCCGATTTGATCTTATTGCTAATGTACAGGGCCTTTGCTACCTTGCAAATCTTTCTGAAGAGTTTAGAATATCTATTTACATATTTATTAAAAGTTTCAGTGTTGAAGAATGGCTTAAGGCCATACAGCTCATATAGTTTTTCCCTACTTACCCTAATACCTTTAGTCGCCCAGTCACTAAATACAAACTTAGGGAAAATATTTTTAGACTTCTTTTCAAAAGCTGTATTAAATTCATTGAGTACCACTGAAAAGAAATTATCATAAAATTTATTGGCATCATCAATATCATGGCCCAGAACATTTAACTTATTTTCTAAGTTACTATTAAATTTTTTTAATTTGCTTATTGTAATTTGCCTAAATTGAATTTGCGTTTTTTTCAAGGCTGCTTGATACTTAAATGCTACCGTTTGTCCACTATGATCAGACGGAAGATAATTAACTATAGCTTTATCTACATAATCACAATTGCAGAAAACATTATCAATACAAGTTGCAGAGGTTGGAGTTATTCTAGTTGGTTCTATAAAAACATTAGTCAAATTAAATGATTTAAAAAGACTTAAAAATTTGCTGCTATTTGAATTGTCTTCTAAAATATTAATATTAAAATCTCCACAAATAATTACGGATTTGTTACTATCTGCAAGCTTAGCCAAAATATCTTCCATTGATGATTCAAAAAGACTAAAGTTTTGAGGGTTCGGGGGTCTATACACGCACACTATAACATGCTTATCTAGCTCAACACAGGACAGTTCAACGCAATGTTCCGTTGACAAGTTAACTATGTCATTACGTTGCTTAAATTTTAAGCAACTGACATTTTACCAAGTCACGTCACCCCAGCCCCTCTAGCTAAGTTACGATCGTTTCGTTTGCGTCGAACGCCTCGAGTAGGCCACGCCTCCGATTCCTTTGTTCTGACGTCATCTCAACGCTCAGTCACGTGGTCAGAACAAAGGAATCAGAGGCGTGGCCTAACCTAACCTAACTTGGCTAGGGGACTGGGGTGGCCTACAGTCCTACAGATCGAAGTTGATCTTCGCAAGCAGTAGCGTATTTACTTGTAGCGACATCTATATTGCAACATAGGAACTGCCCTGCGTCGCGGTATCTGAGGTAGGCGTGAGTAGGGTTTTGCAACCGACAAACTTCGAAATAAAAATCGACATAACGAATCCTAAAATATCGATAATTATTGAGATTGACGAAACGCTGAAATAGCAGTCCGCAGCCCTAGCAGATATCGGCGATCGGCATCACTGGGCGCCTTCAGTTCTGGTAACATCTCTTTGATGTGCGCGTGGAACCCTACGCACCGTTGCGCCTCTAGGTCTCCTTCGCTCGTATTATTGCTTCACAGATCTTCACCCTGGTATTGACTTCATAATTTACAAAATAACGGTTCTATTCCATTGTTTCCAGGCCTTCGTGACAGCGAGTGTGTCGACGAACATAATCGCGCACGGCTGCGTCATCGGGTTCTCAGCCATCCTCATCCCCAGCTTGCGTCTGCCAGAGTCTCAAATACACGCCACCTCCAGCGAGGAGTCATGGATAGGTGAGGAAAAATACACTCAGGGCACTCCCTTGAAATCTCCCATGAAATGTTACAATGTCAGGCGTGTGAGCGAGACAGAGGGTTGTAGCTATACACCAATATAGTTTTAACAGTTCAGTATAAGTCGTGGTAGGTACTCAAGTTATTTGTAAGGTACCTATTCTAAGTTAAAAAAATGTCTAATACTTAGTAGTACATATCCCTGTTTTCAGATTGGGAATTGTAAAACTTTCACTTGCTTATCCTAAACTCGCCCCAACTTTGCACAGATGCAAATTATATACGTAAACCTTTCTCGGGTAATGCTCTTTCTGTCATTGAAAACCGCATCAAAATCCATTGCGTGGTTTAGGAGGAGTTAGCAGATAAACAGACAGAAGTGGAAAGCGACTTTGTTTTATCTTCAGTAAAGAATGTCACATCTAATGCATGTCGCAACAACATTGTGCGAAGGCTAACACTCGCGGGCTTGCGGACGGCGAGCAATGGGTAGCTCGCCGTCCGACCGTCCGGTAACAGTCCGGTCCGAGCCCAAGTCGACGACGCATAGTGTTCCACGCGCGCCTCAAGGAGATGTCAGCAACCATAGCGGCCCAGCAGGGTCGAAGCCTACTGGGGCCAAGGGTCTGATTCTGAAAGGAAGACTCGGCCCTGGTAAGAAAGGCAACGAAGGAACAGGAGTGGGGGATGTCATTGGATGATTTTCCCACCGCTACCACTAACTAGATCCCGAACAACAGGAGCTGGCGACGTGGCAGCGTGGCAGGCCCAGAAGGAGATGGCGTGACGAGTGGGACTCTTACCTATAGGATTGGTCGGAATTAGATCATCTAAGGACAGACAAGAGTGGAAGAATAGAAGGGAGGCCTTGGCCCTGCAGTGGGACAGGCTCGTATTAATAATAATAAGGAATGTGCTAAACTTTGGGCTTTAAACTAGGGTTTGACACGGTCTTAACTCGAATTATCTACTTACTCAACTCTGATTCGACTCAGTGTTTGTCCTATACTCAAAATTGTTTAATTATTGTTTTAAACCCTATAGATAGATATTGAACGCTGCGCCGCTCCTTTGATGCCTACCACTCCACCGCGCACATGATAGATAGATAGATAGATATATTCTTTATTGTACACCAAAAATACAAATTACTTTAGGAACTTAAAATTAATAGGGCGTCACAATGGGCGGTCTTATCGCTAAAAGCGATTTTTTACAGACAACCTTTGGATGGATCTGACAGAGAAGGAGAAAAAAGATACGCAGGTAGTTCGTGGTGTACTATTTATATATACTATTTATATAGATATATATAATTATGAAAGCAAAGAAATGATGTACGCATGATGTTAGAAAGTAGCAGATTCTGAACTAATTGACCTCCATTGGTGTAATTGCTGCAAGGCGTTCCGATGTGAGAATAAACAAATAAATAAATAAATCGATTGCTAATCACTACAGATTAGACGACAGAAGTGGTTACTCGTTATTCTTATTATTTTAACTGAATGGCTTGGATTCTTATGTTAACGCCATCTACGTCCATATCTGTAATATAAATTAATATCTCGGAGTATAGATAAATGTCACTACTGATATTATTTTGCTGGAAATAGGAAATGAGCTAAAACTTTCAAGTTCTTCCGAGTTCGGAGATAAAACTTTTCTTTTCTAATTTCAGCTTCAATCATCGGCTTCGCGTTAATCACAGGCAACATCATCATCACTCCTCTCATGGACATCCTTGGAAGGAAGAGGTCCCATCTGCTGACCATTTTGCCAGTCCTTCTGGGCTGGTTCCTTCTCCTCGTAGTGAACAACGTTGCTGGTCTCATCGCAGCCAGGTTCATTCAGGGCATTGCTATGGGCATGCTGGGACCACTAGGGTCTATTATTATTGGTGAAATGACTGACCCAGTCAACAGAGGAGCTTTTCTGACTTGCGTATCTCTGTCTTTAACTATAGGAGTGCTGTTCTGTCACTCCTTAGGCACATACTTCAGTTGGGAGCAAAGCGCGTTAATATGCTCCTTCATAACCTTCACAAGTCTCTGCCTCATCATTTACAACCCTGAGTCACCATCGTGGCTGATCTCAAAAGGAAGGATTGAAGATGCAAGAAAAGTCTTCATCTGGCTGCGAGGGGACGGTGATCAACAACTGGATGAATTAGAAAAAATGATCGCTGCCCAAAAGATGGCAAGAAAATCTAGTGTGATAGATCAGAATCTGTCAGCTGGAGCAAAAATAAAGAGATACTTCAGATATCTGAGACAGACGATGAAAAAGCCAGAATTTTACAAGCCTATTACTATAATGGTGTTTCTGTATGTAATGTTCCAGTTCGCTGGTATTAATGTAATCAGTTCCTACGCTACAGATATTATTAGTCAGGTCGTCGGGCCTGAAGCGAATGCTAAAGTCATTATGGTGGCTTTAGACATCGAGAGGCTTATCTGCAACATTCTTGCTGTTTACCTGATGAAGACTATGAAGAGAAGAACGTTGCTGTTCAGCACTGGGCTGATATGCATCCTCTCGTATATTGCGAAGGGACTTTATGTTTACGCGAAGCAAAATAATAAGTTGCCGTTTGAAGGGCAATGGCTGCCTATAGCCTTGATAGGAATTTACATGTTCTCTTTAACTGTTGGTATCTCTTCGATTCCATTCGCAGTATCAGGGGAAATCTTCCCATTAGAATACCGTGGTTTGGGCAGTGGTATCAGTATCCTAGGTTTGTCATTGAATTTCTTTGTGGCCTTAAAATGTTTCCCAATGTTAACTAATTCTATAGGCTTGTCATGTACGTATTATTTATATGCTGGTGTGGTTGCGTTATGTATGTCCGTGGTTTGGTTATTGTTGCCTGAAACGAAAGACAGGACTCTGCAGGAAATTGAAGATAGCTTCCGAGGAGTGGCTCCTGGTGATGAAAAGAGTGCTGAGCCTCTAAATAAGGCGAATAGAGAGTTAACAATGAGGAGAGTCAGTTCTGTTATTATGTATTGAGGTTCTTCTCTAAGAATTTGAGAGACTTTGGAAAGTTGTCTGTGGATGATTGGATAAACAATTTTCAGTGTATTTATTACTCAGTAAGAAATTGAATCGGCTCTTATCTAGTTATTAAGTTAATTTTACGTTATTTATGAATTGTGTAATTCAATCTCAGATATGTGAATAAAATTATGATTACTTCAGATCAGTTTATTTGCTCCCTTAACATGTTTTAACACTTTCAGTACACTTGTAAGCTCTATTTTATTTCTATCCATTTCGGTTAAACCATTATTGGTTTTTAATTTGTTGGATACCAGGTATAGTTGTTATACCTGGTCGTGATTTAAAACGAATACAAGCTACCATACATGATCAGATCTTCCTAGTTATCCTCACCTCATCTTTTGAGCTCCAATAGCATAATAGGCCCACAGTAATGTTCCCACAGCTGGGACTCAGGCCTGCTCTCTAGGAGAGGGAATGGGCTGTAATCCACCACCCGGGCCCAGTGCGGATTGGTGGATGTCTCAAGTCTTCTTGGTTCTAGGACATGCCGGATTCTTCATAATGTTTTCCTACCTTTCGTTTCATTTCTCGCACAATTCATCAATATTTTAATTTGACCTCCCATGTATGGTAGACGTTAAAGCGATTGTCTATGACAAACTAAACCCGATTATGCTATCCTGTTTAAAATCCAGCGCTGGAGCACTGAACGTGTTAAACTAAGCCACTCCCCCTCCAACTGCGCCGAAGTAGTAAAGCACATCCTGTTGTCTCCCGTCCCTCTTCATCCACACTCCACCTTCTTCAGCTCCAACATCTTCTCCCCTTCATTCAGCTCAACCTGGCCTATATCTCCTTTAATCCCTTTGAAATGACATTCTATCTCATAAAGTGTCTTTCCTTTGGTTTCTGGGAGTAAGTAGTATAAGAAAATTCCGCAAATTGCTATGCAAACTCCATAGACGCAGAAGGTGCCACTGACTCCGATCTGTTCGAAGGAAAATGGTGCTGTCTTGACCACAACGAAAAACATGAGTGACAAGAACATACCAGAAATCCCACTTCCTAAGCTCCTGTATTCTAGAGGAAAGACTTCTCCAGCGATAGCCCAGGGGATTGGTAGGATGCCTAAAGTCTTTCCGAAGACATATACCAAGGTTGGTATAACAGGAGTCCATTTGTATTCATCAGGTATATAGCCAAAATCTCTTAAGTAGAGGAGTAAAGCAGCAACTAGTAGAGATACGACACTGATGTTGATTCCAAGGAAGAGAACTGTTCTTCTGTTCAGTTTGTTGACCACGAAGCAGGATAGGACAGCAGTCAAAAACCTGACCATGTCCACAATCAACATGCTAACGTTGGAGTCAATGGTTCCAGCACTCACTTCCTTCATCATTGGGACAGTGTAAGATGGAACTACCGTCATCCCTGATATTTGGAAAAGCACAAACATAAACATCATTATGATGGTCGGTTTATAGAACTCGGGTTTCCTGACTATTTGTCTGTATCCTTGCCATCTGGATCCTCGTTTTTTTCCTGTAGTTTTCTTTTGGCTGTTTAGCAGAATCTCCAATTCTTTCTCGGAGCTAGGGTCGTAACCTCTGAACCAGTGGAAAGACTTCCTGCACTGTTCAGTCAGGCCTCTTGAGGCAAGATAAGGTGGTGTTTCTGGTGATAGTGTGATCAGGATTAGAGATAGGACGTATACGCTTCCGCAGGCTAAACCAGCTGATCTCCAGTACAGTAAGGTTCCAAAGACGTGTGCGATCAGCATCCCGGTGGCGAAGGAGAAGGCTATAGTGGCGAGGAAGGCGCCCCGGTGCTTTGGGGCTGAGTATTCTGCTATGGAGACTGGTGCAGCTGCTGCTTGGATGCCCATGCCGAAACCCTGGAATTTGGGAAAACGGCATAAGTGATTGTATTTTTAGCTTATGTAAGTAGTAGAAAAAGTATTGTTTTAATTAACTTCAGGTAATCAATCAATCTGCTTAGCCTTTTCTCAACTATTAATTTATTTAACAATTAATGTACACACATTATTTCTAAAAAAAATAGGTATAATGCTTATATCTGAAGAAATCTACGTTGTGGTCTGTTTTCATTCATACGTAATGCAGCTGAATATCAATTTCTTACATGGAGCGACTGCTTATCCGACCTCCACCGACTAGTTACTGGGTTTAGTAACATGAGGAGCTTATCCCACAAATCAGTTGCTGGGTAACACTATACCTCTTTTCAAGGCTGGAGAGATAGGTCAGATTTTCTGGATTCTGACAACCAGTAATGCGTGTCAAAGATTTGCAAATTAAAGCTAGGATCAAACATCTAATACGTTTTCCGAGGCACGGAAAAGTGTCGTGATGATGAATGGTCACCCATCCTCGGACCGAACTCGAGAAGAGTTGCTTAACTTTGAAGATCGACCCTTACGGGTTTTTAAATTGTATATATTTGCACACGCTTGTAGCGACATCTATGGCGCTACATAGGAACTAAAAAATTCGAAATCCTGCATCGCGCTCACAACTGTCCGAAATCATCTATTGGGCAGTTGCCCGCATCAGACATAACACCCATCTGGTCGGAGGATCCTCCCTTTTTAATATGGGACTTTACACTCTGTTCCGCATACCTCTAAACTGGTGGTTCCCGTCGTCTTTGTGTCGACACTACCTTCGGCCCACGCTGAAAACCAGCGCTGTGGAGTTGTCGCATAATGCATGGGGCCACGGCATTATGCTGTGTGTTCGGCCGGTTTGCACAGATGTGATGCATATTTTCCCAATAGAATTGAACCTTCTTTAACACGCCCTTGGTTTGGTGCGGAGTGTGATCGCGCTAACGAGCTTAAGCGCACGGCATACCAGACACGGGCCGACGCTCGTATGCACAAGGCGAATGACGTAAGTCAGAAGAAGAGAGCCTTCAACGGCGGACGACCCCGAGTCAGCCGTCCCTCCGGACCTCTTTATGGGGGCTGGAAGAGGGCGTTGTCTGCCCTCCGCCGACGCCCGGTTCGCCTGCTGCGGCACGGGAGAGTGGCCACGGCCTCCCTCTCCCTCTCCGCAGCCTCCTTCTGCGAAATTACGGCTTCACAGAAGGAGATTACCGCATCCCACGACTCAGCACCCCCGACCATCGAACGAACGACGGCCGGCAGCGACAGGTCGGGGCCCACTTCAGATACAAGGGCACGGCGCTGCTCCTCCCATGCGGCACACTCTGCCAGTGTGTGTTGCGCCGTGTCCTCCCGACAGTCGGTGCAGTGATGGCACCGAGCGTCCGGCTCCCTGTTTATGCGACACAAGTACCTCCCGAAGCAGCCGTGCCCCGAGAGCACCTGCGTCGCCCTAAACGACAGGGAGCCGTGTTTCCTCCCGAGCCATTCGTCGAGCACTGGTCGGATCGCGTCGACGGTGGCGAGGCCGGCGGTAGGGCGCAGAAGCCTGTCCCGCCATTCCGCCACCATGACCTCGCGGAGCTGAGACCGACGCAGCTCGATCTTGCGCTGCATCGGTTCACCACCCCGCGTCCTCATCTCCTCGCGCCACCGGTACAGTGAGGCGAGGACTCGCGCCTGCAGTTCCCAGGGCGGAGATCCGGCCAGTGCACAACCCGTTTCGTAGGAGATCGTGCGATACCCCCTGATAGCCCTGACGGCCATCGCCCTCTGCGGTCTTCGCAGGATTGTGATGCTGCCGGCTGTCAGGTCAGAAGCCCATACCGGGGCCCCATACAGGTCCATGGATCGCACGATCCTCAAGTACAGCCGCCTACAGGCAGTGCTCGGGCCCCCTAGATTGGGAAGCAGCGTTGAGAGCGCGCCCGCTGCGCCCATCAACTTGGGCGTCAGCCGCCGAAAGTGAGGGCCAAAGTCCCACCGGCTGTCGAGCACTAATCCTAGGTACTTCATGGTGGACTCGACAGCGATTTGGACCCCCCCGACCATGATGTGTGATCCCGGCGGCGGCGCCCGTCGGGGGCCATGAAAGACCATAGCCTCCGACTTGTTGAGAGCCACCTCCAGGCCCAGGCGTCGTATGCGGCTCACCACCCGTGAAACCGCTGCCGTCGCCAGCAACGCTGCCTCCCTGTACGAGCTCCCCCGGGCCGTGACCAGCGTGTCGTCTGCATAACACGTCAGGTCCACACCCAGTTGGAGCTCGCCCCTCAGCACCCAATCGTAACCGATGTTCCACAAGGGTGGCCCCAGGACCGAGCCCTGTGGAACACCGCACGACATATCGCGACGGCCCTCGCCGTCGCGTCCCCTGTAGGTGACAAACCTTTACGCTGACGTCAACACTCAACTTTGGGCCATACATCGAAGCAAAGGCTCAACTGTCTGCAAAAAAGCTGGGAATCCTCACGAAGATCAGACAGTCCTTCATGCTTCGTGTATGGAATACTGCTTTCATCTTTGGGACGGATCTGACCGATACCAGCTTGATGCACTTGAGGCAGTTGAGAGGCGAGCCAGGAGGATCATTGGCAATGATGCACTCGTTGAGTCGAGGCTTTAAAGTCTTGAGCATCGACGCTGAGTTGCTGGCCTGTCGGTTTTCTACCGGTTGCATTTCGGTGAGTGTGCGTCGGAATTGCATAACCTAATTCCACCTAGCCCGTTCCATCATCGGACCACCAGGCGTACGGCGATGCGCCACCGGTACATGGTGGACATCCCACCTATATGCACAAAACGTTTTGGGAACGCAGTCATTGTGCGTACAAAGGAGTGGAATTCTTTGCCGGAATCTGTTTCCTGATGGCTACAACCCGGGAATTTTTAAGTCAAGAGTGAATAGGTTACTTCTAGGTAAGCGCGCTCCATCGTCGACTGCATCGTCGCTTGCCATCAGGTGAGATAGCGGTCAAGCGCGAACCTAACAAGAATAAAAAAAAAATTGTAAGCTAGTGTCATTTCCCGTGTCAAAACTCCAAATTCTTGAGCATCGACGCCGAGTTGCCTGTCGGTTTTCTATCGTTTACATTTCTGGTAGTGTGCGCTAGAATTGCACAATTTAATTCCCCCAAATCCGTTTCATCATCGGACCACTAGAAGTACAGCGTTGCGCCACCGGTACATGGTTGGCATCCCACCCATGCGTACAAAGCAAGCGTTTTGGGAATACATTCATTGCGCGTAGAGCTCTGGAGTGGAATTCCCTGCCGGAGTCTGTGTTTCCCGATAGCTACAACCTAGGGATCTTTAAGTCAAGAGTGAATAGGTTTCTTCTTGGCAAGCGTGCTCCATCGTCTGCCACATCATCGCTTATCCTCAGGTGAGATAGTGGTCAAACGCGAGCCTAACCATAGTAATACAAAATCGAACATCCTGTATGCACTCGGGCAATTTCTGAGAATAGGCTTCGTACACAGCGCGCCAACAATACGTATGGCGAGCGAACTACCGGGTATATTGTACCGAGACTTATTAATAGTCTAAAAATATCAAATGCAAACTTAAGAAATATTACCTAAGTAATTTAAGAATGTTTTTTTTTTACTTATTTAAAGACCAAAATATTTTATAAATTGTTATCGACAATAACGTACACATATAAAAAAACTCATTTTGTATAGTTTCGATATTGAGATAGATTTATGATAGCACAAGTTTAAAACTTAGTGGTTTTTGGTTGCTATTTAACTTAGACTATCCTGTATTCTTTTGTATTAATGATAAATAAATGAAAAAAATGAATAAAAAAAAAACTTTAGTTTAAAAACAGCATTAATAGATTATTTACGTGCACCGTTATCGAGAATAGATCACAAGACTACTTATCATTGAAGACATGTGATTGCAGTGAACCGATACCCTTTGGTTGGTCGTCATGAAGCTGGGTCAAGTTCTTGTCAGTTGCTCATCAAAATAAACTTAGATAAGTATATTGACAGCAATTATTTAGTTTTATTGGTACGCTAAATAATGCAAGCAAAGCATCCACCACGCAAGGAAACTCCGAGCATAGCCCTTTCCGTTGCCCTTTGGATGACTTCAAGCCTCCTGATGAGGCCCACAAGTTTAATGTAGTAGAGTTTAGTCCTCTAATTCTGTCTTCAGCTTGGTAACACTGGCCTCATCTAGTTTAAATTGACGGAAAAATTGACGTGAATGGGTAAGTGCAATTTATAACCAACTTTCTTTTAACTTCGACTTAGTTTTCGTGAATGTCAGTTATAGCGAACGCGAAGTCGAACTCGAAGCCCGATAAAAAGTAGCCTACGTCCTTCCTTGGGGTTCAAGCTTATTCCATACCAAATTTCATCAAAATCGGTTTAGTAGTTTAACCGTGACAGCGGCGTAACGATTTAGACTGAGTTACATTAACATTTATAATATTAGTATGTATTTGCCAAATAAATATCATTTATACAACAGTGGCCAGAGATGCGTCTCAGTACTCTGCGAAAACTCACCTGACTGGTACGCCGTGTCGTTAACTCTGTCACTGAACTTTGGAAATATCACTTTGAGTCACACAACATAAAGTCTATATTTCAATGCTTTAGTTTTGGTTGAGTTGATGTTCATCTGTTTTGGTATACAACTTCCAAACAGGTGTTCCTGCTCTTAATGAAGTTTATCGACATTCGCTATTCTGTTCAATAATCCTTTGATCAAGCCGCTTATTGCGAAAATGACGTTTATTTGGGATGCTGTTTCAATAGGTGGTTTAATTAGTCGTAAATGATAATTTGTAGTCAGAGTAAATATCTACTACAGGTTTCTTCGGAAGAGTTATCGCTTTCCTAGAAAACTAAGGGCAACTGAAGGAACAGACATTGGTTTTAGTTGCTAAAAATGTGACAGTTCCTCTAGATCCGCCGAAAACGGGAGGAATTATTTAATGATTTTTTTGATAAATATAAAATCATTATAATCAAGATCACTTAAATATAACAATTATGATGAAGACCAAACTAAAGTTAAGAGGACTTCAAGTAGTGTATTCGAATTTTACACTTGAAGGAAAATTTACTTTCAGATATTCAAACGAATTAGAAAATGATGATTATACTGCTTCTCAATAAATCTAGTAAATGGGCTACGCCATTTTTTTTTGAAGAATCGCTTCATCTTCTCTGTTCTCGCATCATCGAATATGAGAAATAAGATACTTTTTTTTTAAATTGATATAAACTTATGCTTAACTGCGATCCCACTTGATGGCAAGCAGCGATGCAATCGTTTATGGTGAAGCGCACTAGTTTATTAAGAGCCAGTTCACTCTAGCCTTGAAGACACCTAAATTATAATCGGACGGGAAGACCGCAGCACGCAAATTGTTCCATTCTCTCGTTGTACGCGGTATAAACGACGAGGCGAAACAAATAGTCCGGATTGTAGAAGTTTCAACAGTTTTCTTACTATTAATATAAACTTTACGAAGATAGGTAAGGAAAAGATAAAATAAAAGTCTCAAATATTAGCTTTTTTCTAATTGAATTATTGCGCGAGGCCGCTACAAGAGCCAGGCTTTGGGGCGATTCCGTTGATTTGCACCCTCCAAGACCGCCATTGATATTAATTAAGTAAATAATAATAATATAATTTTACACGACTTCAGGTGAAGGAAAACCAAAAATTATGATGACCATGACTGTACCATCATCACGTCTTATTATTGTATTTTATTATAATATCTAGCCTACACTGTCTCACTGCTGAGTAAAGGCCTCCCACCCTTCCTTCAATCTGATAATGATAAATGCAGTTTTATCTTATTACTTTTAATTAGGTATTAGTTACTTCTAATTAGAAAAAGTACAACGTTACGAAAAACGGCGCGCAAATTCTCTGTGTCCCGGTTGTCAAAAATGCTAGTGCGGGGCGATGGGACGCGGTGACGTAGGGATCCGCTCACTCATCGACTTTTAGTCTAACACATTGTTGCCGGCTCCGGCTCTCATTGTCTCCGGTTAACCAATTCGTAAGGAAGACATCCAAGTGGCCCCGCCATCTCTTTCTTGTTCTGCCGCAATATCGTCGTGAGATTTCAGGGCACAAACTTTGTGATACACCGGCCCACTACTCGATCGGTATGCGGCAGACATGTCCAGGCCAGTCCCACTTCGGCCACCGTAGGCGCGGGCTTGCGGACAAGGTGGACCGATGACCTGGTAAGGGTTGCGGGAATCCGATGGATGCTAAGTATTATGCGTCTAAGTATTTTATTAGGATGGTCGTTGACGATAGCAACATGGTATCGACCACGGAGTAGAGAAAGAAGCGGAGGTGGCTCAAGGCAAATAGGTCAGTCGCCTTCAATTAGGTCATGACGTCACAGTGGGCGGGGCCAAAAATATTAGTTTCGAATGGATCGTCATAGCGTTCCGTGGTTCGGGTCTGTTGGATGATAATAGTTTTTTAATTGTTAAATTGTTTTAAGAATGAAGTGAGCTGTTATTGGATGCAAAAACTGTTCAGGATCAAAACTGAAACATATAGATGGTATAACATTTCACATTATATTTATATACTAGCAGTTGCCCGCGACTTTGTCCGCGTTAAGTTCGTAAAACTGTACAATCATTCTGTGCTTGCAATTCATTCTGAAAGCATCGTGATTATTTATTGTACTTTCACATAAAACGGTTAAAGGTAAAAACGCAAATTACCTTCAGGATACATGTTATGTACTCGTCCAGATCCAGATGTATGAACGTCAATGAATAGAAAGAGTATGTAAGGGTCGTAGCAGTTGGCATTTCTGCCTACCCCAAGGGAAAAGGCACTAGTTTATGTATGTTTCTGGTTTATGTTCTGGTAAAACAACATTGTCACAGTGAGCACGTCACAATCGCGGTGCGGATCGTCCGGAGAATACGATGGAGCTTACGGTGGAAGTCAGTCCCGCTTGGTAGGAGCGCCGGCGCCGCCGTGTCCTCATGAAGGCAATTAGTGGAAAAAATGCCAACCAGTAGCCTCCTTCAGTGAAGCACTACGATCGAAGAAGGTGGCTGAAACTATGAGGGATGATGAGGGAAGTGATGCTCCAGGTGTTGAAAGCCGCAGGGCGATTGCGGTGGAGCCGTCCGGTCATCTGGTCAAGGCAATTCTGAATCGACGGTGCGTAGTAATCTACGCGCGACTCATAGAGATGTCAGCAAATGGATAGAGCCCTCTAGGGCCAATGTCTGCTAAGGCTGCGAGATTGTTCGAAAGCCTCCTTCCTCCTACCTTCTGTAAAATTTTCGCTTCAATAATGTTTCACTGAAGAGTTTAAGCCGTCAGACAGCTTTGGTAGAGGTAAACGAAGGAGCATAATCGGGACACCGACCTTCAGCTGGATAACGTGCACTGATAGTGCAAAGCCAAAAAGCCAGTGAATCCAAAAATTACCATCATCATAAACCAAACTTAGTTTATTATTGGACGGATTCAACCACTGTTTTACATTGGATAAGAAACAATTGTAGAACATATAAAGTTTTTATAGCTAACCGATTAGGTGAAATAGACGAGCTAAGTAAAGCGGTAGAGTGGCACTATGTACCGACGGATATCAACGTTGCGGACCTCGGCACTAAAAGTACCGAGTACGAACTTAGCAGCGACTCATCGTGGTTCACCGGTCCGTCGTTTTTACATCAACCGCGCTATTGCTGGCCTCTCGGTCATGTATCGGTAGACCCTCGGGATGACGAGACCTTGACGCCGAACCACTTTCTCATCGGTTCGTCGTCTAATTTACCTAGTGCAGGAGTGTTTACAGACAAAGATCTGTGTTTACGTAAACAATGGCGTGTTTCACAGCGTTTAGCTGACCATTTTTGGACCAGATGGGTGAAAGAGATACTTCCTGATCTCGCGTCGAAAATGGCGAGAAGAAGGCGCGCAATTGAAGATCGGTGATATGGTAGTAATAGTTGAACCCAACTCCCCACGTAATTGTTGGCCTAAAGGAATCGTACAATCCGTGTACCCCGGTACTGACGGACGCGTAAGGGTTGTCGACGTTAGGACTAAAAGTGGGCTTCTTAAACGACCAGTAGCTAGGTTAGCGATGTTTTAGTTATGGTTATGTAATCTCATATGTTTAGTATGTTTGTCTTTTGTTTTGGCGTCGTATGCCTCGGGTACTGTGGACCCTAAGGGGCGATTATTATTTTTGCAGAGTAGACCGGGCATACTGACTACCCTTAGTAATAATATAGTTATTTATCAATATAAAGTCGGGCTGAAGTAACAGTACCGCAAAGAATCTGATTGATACTTTGTTATCGTGTTAAAGTTTAACTTGTGAATGAAGAGATATCTGTAATGATAAATTCGTACACACTTCAACGTCAATTGTAGCTGTAACACCTATAAATGAAAAGTGTGATTGTATAGTTGCCCTAACCTATAAGGATTATGTATGCAAAATTTGAACAGGATCCGTTCAGTAGTTTTTGCGCCAACTGATACCATCGCAAAATAATTTTACTGTTTTATTATATGTATATCTAATAGATTTCTTCTTTTTCTCTACTCCGTGGTATCGACCCATGTTGCTTGCTTGCATGTTGCTTGTCAGTAAAACTAGGATAATATTGAGATGGAATACAGGATGAGCAGGTTTAAATATAAGTAAATACTCGTACTTAAAGAGGAAAGATTTGTATTTTCGGATTTTTGTTTGTTAGAATTTTTTTTTTTGTGGTGGGAAATTATCTAATGACTTCTCTCGCTCTAGGGTGGGGCAAGGACACGGTGGTGCTCCGCCCAAGCTGGGCACACTTCAACCGTATGGTACACCGTGTCCTACGGTTGGTCCGCACAATGGTGGTACCATTCCATATACAGATCATTCGCTTTAACTGGAAGCCAAACCTAATTTAGTTGGGAAAAGGCTAGGCAAAGTTTTCAATACACTTACTCGGAAACCCACTCTTATCCCACCGCTTTTAGGCACGCAATAGATTGTTTTCCGCACTAGTGCAAAAAAGTGCGCGTGCTCTCACCCGCCACAATTTTATTACATTTATGGTCGTATCAGGCTGGGCGCGTGTCGACCCCCACGATTCGCCGGTCAACCCCCGTTTATTAATTTCTTCGTAAGTGTATTGAAAAAATCGTTTGCCTCGCAGGCAAGGCAGGCCTCTGCTCCATAACACACTCGCCTACAGATCGTGCGAATTCCGCCTCAGTCGCAATGACAAACTTTTTGCATTTGTATTAAAACGTATTTATTATCATCTTAGTTACCTGCAAAGATCTGCTGATCAGCAAGGCGGCAGGTCCTCTCGCTGTAGCCAGCAGTGCCCATCCTCCAAGCGTCGGCAGTGTACTGAGCTGGTTGGTGAGCTTCCTTCCGAGCTTCTGGAGACTGAAGGGGGCCACGATGATGCCGGAGATCAGCGCCAGGCCCAGGATTGAGGCTGAAAGAATACCATTAATAGGGTTAGAGTTAACTGGATTATTTGCACTCAAAGTTTTAGTCAGTAATAGTCTGTCACTCTCTCCCGTTTCACCCAGAGAGAGGGAGCTGCGCCATGTAAAATACTGGTATCTATTCAGTTGCATTCCGTTACATTGGAAGCCTACTATCATCGACTTAGATTTTCTGCTTAACCGGATGAAGTAGCTCTTTATGTAGATAGTGAGACATTAAGCTAAAAAAAAAATCGGTTGACTCTAAATTCGGTTTACTAACGATAGTTGAACGTGACAACGTGTTACATTTATTTGTACGCATAAATACAAATCAACAATTAACACGACATTAACTTTTCACTGCACTTTATACTTGACGAAAACATGTAAATGTATATTCTATAGCAGTTGTCACGACGCAGACGCATCGCTCACTCAAGTAGGAGAGAGACAGATGTCGAACACTGCCGAACGCGGAGGCCGAACGCGCTCTCGCTTGCACTTCAAGCCTTAAATGGAACGCCTCAGAGCGAGGTAACGCCGCATGCGTCATACTTTTTCGTGCGTGCAGCCGGCTCCATCGAATTATAAGACGTTGTCACGTCAAAATGGTTACGATTTGAATATTTCTCAGTAGACATAGCTAAGATGTCACAAGTGTAAATATGTGATGAAAATAAATGTGATTTTAAATAGGAGTATGTATGGCAACAATTGGATCTCATAAATAATAATTGATCATATATACATGTTGTGTCTAAGAATATACTTTTTAGAGCGCAATTTTTTGTCGTCAAACCTTGGTTATGAAACACATTTTTTGATTAAAATTATTTTGACACAAACACGATTTATTCCATTTTAATACCAACAAATAATACCACTGATATTTGTTTCGACGTATATTTGAAAACACGTCCAAAGAAATAAGGTACAGTCAGTAGAAATGCTTTGTGTGAAAAAAACAGTTCAATCCGTAAAATTATAAGAAAACCAATTTATTTTGATTAGGTTTGACTGAGCTGACTGTACTAAATACAAGTGGTATTAGTTTTTGGTATTAGAACGGAATAAACCACAAACACGTTACCCCACTGAATCTTTCAGTCGGGTAAAAACTTTAACAAATATATATTTTTATCAATATATAGGGTGACTGGCAATTAGTGTCACGACACTTAAGCACGTGATTGTGCTCATGATAACAAACAATTTTTATTATCGGATCAAAGCCGAAATCGCGAAAAAAATATCAGCTGTTCAGTACATTAGGCAAACATAAATGTACTGAACAGCTGATGTTTTTTCGCGATTTTAGGTTTGTTCCCATAGTAAAAGTTGTTGGTTATCATGAGCATAATCACGTGTTTGAGTATCGTACACTAATTACCAGTCACCCTATATATTCAGGAATATATCATTATCTGATTACTCATTATCAAAACATAGTATTAAGCATTATCAGCCTATAGCGGTCCCACTGCTGGGCACAGGTCTCCTCTCTAGGAGTGGGTCGTAGCCCAACACGCGGGCCTGTACCGGGTTTTAGGATATGCCTCACGATGTTTTCCTTCACCGGTTAGAGAAAAATTTCAGAAATAAATAGCACAAAGTAAAGCGCATGCTGGGATTGAACCTGCGACATATGACTGTGAAGTCGTGGTCGTTAAATTACCACTGCTCCAGTTTTTGGTGGAGTTATAAAACATAGAAATTTTCCATGTAAGATAAGACTTTTATTTATTGGTTTTTAGGGTTCCGTACCTCAAAAGGAAAAAACGGAACCCTTATAGGATCACTTTGTTGTCCGTCCGTCTGTCTGTCTGTCAGTATGTATTTCAGTCTGTCTGTCTGTCTGGCTGGCTGTCTGTCTGTCTGTCTTTCAAGACCCCGTTATCTCGGGAACGCGTGGAGGTATCGAGTTGAAATTAAGACCATATACTCAAGTCTACGGTACCTTGAAGCTGTGAAAAAATCAAACTTCTAAGTTTACGAAAAAATAGATACGGCCGCTTATGTCGCAAAAAACGTATATTTCGACACTCTCAAGGGAATCAAAATTCATAGGGCACTTCCCGTTGACCCAGAATCATGAAATTTGGCATGAAGCAAGGTCTTATAGCACAGGTATAGGAATAAATCTGAAAACACATTTGTTGTTACGTCAACGATACGTCGCAATTCGGAAAAATCTTCGAGAATCAATTCAGGAATTGAACTATATATGTCAGGGATCTGGGAAACTGGGCAAGTGCGAGTCGGACTCGCACACTGAGGGTTCCGTACAAACTTACCTATGTACAGTCAGGGATCAAAAGTGCAGTTGCACTCTACCAATGCTAAAGTGTCTAAAATTTCTTTGTTGTAGAAGTTCAATAGTCCACAACTAGTTTATTCAATACTTTGGATTCTATGCTACCAATTAAATCAGTCATGAACCATTGACCCTCTTCTATAAAGAAATTTTAGACATTTTAGCATTGGTAAGGTTTTTTTTTTTTTTTATAGGTGGGAAAATCATCTTATGACAAATCCCGCTCTTGGGCGGAGCGAGAGATATTGTCAGACTTTTACTGACTAAAAACCCACTCCTGTTCCTTCGTTGCCTTCGTCCCAGGGCCCCGGTTTCGTTTCACTACCCATGGCCCCAGTAGGCTTCGACTCTGCTGGGCCCCTACGATTTGCTGACATCTCCCTGAGGCGCGCGCGGAACAATACGCGCCGTCGACGACTTGGGCTCGGTCCGGATGGTTACCGGACGGTCGGACGGCGGGCCACCCATTGCCCGCCGTCCGCAAGCCCGCGCCTACGGTGGCCGGAAATCAGGATCGGAATCCCGGCGGCGGCTGGGGCGTGAGGACCGTTGCCGTTGCCTCACGCGATCGGCCGCCTCCTTTGCTAGCATTACTGCTTCGCAGAAGGAGGCGACCGCCTGCCAGTCCTCCTCGCTCCGGACCATGGCCTGTACCAAGGCCCGGCGCGAGAGATCGCCGCCGCCGATCGCCCCCACGAGGACACGGCGTTGCTCTTCCCAAGCGGGGCACACCTCCACCGTGTGCTCCACCGTGTCCTCCGGGCGGTCCACACAGTGGCGACACCCGGGCGTCGCTTCCGCACGAATCCGGTGCAGGAACTTCCCGAACTTCCCGTGTTCGGTGAGAACCTGCGTCATGCGGAAGGTGAGGACGCCGTGAGGTCTTTCCAACCACGCCTCAAAGAAGGGACTTACCGCCATAATTGTGGCGTGCCCAGCACTGGGTCGCGACAGTCGCTGTCGCCATTTCTCCATGAGATCCCGCCGGAGCTCTGTCCGCCATGCTGCGACTTGTCGCGGCAGCGGAGTTTCGCCCCGGCGTTGCATCTCCATGCGCAGATCGTGCATGTGAGCAAGGCCTGTTGCTACCAGATCCCATGGTGGCTGTCCAGCAAGGAGGCTCGCCGCTTCGCGGGAAATCGTCTGGTATCCTCGCACCATCCGTATGGCCATGACCCTCTGGCATGCGTTCAGCCGGGCCGCCGGCTGCTTCCGCAGCGCCGGCGCCCATATCGGTGCGCCATAAAGCATTGGTAAGGTGGAACTGCACTTTTGACCCCTGACTGTACATAGGTAAGTTTGTACGGAACCAGTTTTTTTTTAAGCTGGGAAATCATCCAATGACTTCTCCCTAGGGCGGAACGCAAGGGCGTGTCAGACTTTTACTGATTGAAACCACACCTACGATCCTTCTTTGCCTAGCGCTCCAGGATCCCGGGTTTCCCTTTCGGAAGTCAACTCATGGCCCTCTTATCCCACCGCTTTTAGGCACGCAATAGACTGTTTTCCGCACTAGTGCAGCAAAGTGCCGTGGTCTTTCCTGCCACAATGTTATTACATGTATCGTATCAGGCTGGGCGCGCGTCGACCCCCACAAGTCGCCAGTCAACCCTCGTTTATTCATTTCTTTGTAAGTGTATTGAAAAAAGTCGTTTGATACACGTGCAAATTTGACACTTTTTTTTTTTTTTATAGGTGGGAAAATCATCTTATGACAAATCCCGCTCTTGGGCGGAGCGGGAGATAGTGTCAGACTTTTACTGACTAAAAACCCACTCCTGTTCCTTCGTTGCCTTCGTCCCAGGGCCACGGTTTCGTTTTCACACTACCCATGGCCCCAGTAAGCTTCGACCCTTCTGGGCCCCTTTGGAGACGCGCGTGGAACACTACGCGCTTGCGACGACTCGGGTTCGGTCTGGACGGTTACCGTACTAACTAAATAAGACTTAAATAAATAAAGGCAATAGTGGCCTGGCATTATTCCTTAATTAAAGATTTCGCAAATAAGATGTTTGCACACGGTTCTGGCAAAATATAATTTTGCAATCTACTTAATTTCTCACCCAATTTGCTGTGCTAACACAGATACGTTCTTAGGAGATAATTTCGTATTATAGTAAAACTAGTACTTTGTCCGCGACTTCGTCTACGAAAATGTTTTTATAAAAACTTTTATCATTGTGTAATTTAGAAAAACTAATAATGACAGACTTTATCAATTTCAAGTTCATTCTCCCAAGGAATAAGATTCTTCAATACAACCTTTAATACATTTTTAACCTGTAAATCGTTTTGTAGGGGTGGTTTTAAAAAAACTGGGCAAGTGCGGGTCAGACTCGCACCCCGAGGGTTCCGTACAAACTTACTTATGTAAGTAAATAGTTGAATTCTCGAAGATTTTTCCGATTCACTATTCTTTTTTTGTGACGCCACGTAGGTCAACAAATTTACTGTTTTCAGAATTATTCATATATTTGTGCTATAAGACCTTGCTTTATGCCAAATTTCAGGATTCTGGGTCAACGGGAAATAGGTACCCTATGAATTTTGATTTCCTTGAGAGTGTCGAAATATAAGTTTTTTGCTACATAAAAGGCGTTTTGTATCCGTTAACTTAGAAGTTTGATTTTTTCACAGCTTCAAGGGACCGTAGACTTGAGTTCATAGTTTCAATTTCAACTCAATACCTCCTCGCGTTCCCGAGATAAAGGGTCTTGACAGACAGACAGACGGACGGACAACAAAGTGGTTCAATAAGGGTTCCGTTTTTCCTTTTGAGGTACAGAACCCTAAAAACGGATAATGATAACCTTTTTATTTACTTGGGTTACTACTTATATTAAGTTTCACGTACATTGGTCCAAGGAATATGCATACTAACGAATTTACCCCTTAAACATTGAATTTTCTGAAACCCCTTCTTATGTACCTACTCGCCTAAATCATAAAAGGAAGCCCTGTGTTTCACGCTCCTAGTCCCAGTAGTTTCGGCTGTGCGTTGATATGCAAGTCAGTCAGTTTCTCCTTTTATATGTATGTTAAAGATTATATAAGCTATGCAAAGATCAAGAAAAGATGGTTACAAAAACCGAAAACAATGGCATGAAAGGGAGGAAACGGATTTAGAAAAGCTGCTGTGTGCCAGACTGTGCCCGTAATTGTGTCTCTTTGTTAATACTTACCACCTGTATATTTAAATTATTGATTCATCATCATCATCATCATCATTTCAGCCGAAAGACGTCCACTGCTGGACATAGGCCTCCCCCAAGCGTCGCCACAGCGAACGGTCCTGTGCGTCTCGCATCCATCGGACTCCCGCAACCGTTACCAAGTCATCGGTCCACCTTGTAGGAGGCCTTCCAACGCTACGTCTTCCGGTACGTGGTCGCCATTCCAGAACCTTTCGGCCCCAACGGCCATCTGTTCTGCGAGCAATGTGCCCTGCCCAATTATTGATTGCAATAAAGTATTTGAGATAGCTTCGATCTTCGATTTCAAGTGAAACAACAATTATCTGTATCGACATCGTCATTATCCCAATTGAATCAATCTGCTATGTTCTCTCTACTACTAATCTGTATCTTTTCTCTTTATAATCTAATGTTATTTTAAAAAGATAAAATTTGTATTTTTGTAATTTTTTTTTTAAGTTTTGTTTGTAATAAGAAAGAAAGAAAGAAAAATATTTTAATTAATATACTCAAGAAGTACTGGACCGATTTTCAAAATTCTTTCTAACCTAAAGTGCTATTTTATTACTGAGTAACATACGCTAGAATGCGAACCCAAGCGAAAAGGCTAAGGAGATCATGACTCGATGACTGACAGATTTTAAGTTCCAGGGCCGTAGTAATTCATTCAAAGAGTCCCGGAGCCCTAACCTGAAGATCTTTGGATACTAATTTTCTAAACTAAGAACCATCCAAAATTACAGTGATCATTGGACTTATTATGAACACATTTTTTTATATCGACGGTTGAAAGGTAAAAGTTATTAAGCGACATTGAGTAAACTTTACAGGAGACTGAGAGCGATTTAAAGTTAAAATTTTAGAAAAAAAAATATGACGAAATAGTCTGATTTAGATACTATTACCATCATGTTAATAATATCTAAATCCGACTTTCTTTAAACTAACAATTTTTATTCTAAACAATTTAACTTTAAATCTCACTCCTGTAAAGTTTACTCAATGTCGCTTAGTAATTTTTGCCTTTCAACCGTTGATATATATAATTCATAGGCTTGCCTGTTCTCCACTATCTCATCTGATGGTAAGCGATGATGTGGTCGACATTGGAGCACACTTTCCTAGAAGAAACATATTCACTCTTAACTTAAACCTTACGACCCTTACGTGGTAGCTATCAGACTCCGGAAGGGAATTCCACTCTTTAGCTGTACGCACCATAAATGTGTTTACAAAACGATTTGTACATATGGGTGGGATGGGATGTCCACCGTGTAGGTACCGGTGGCGCAACGCCGCACATCTATTAGTCTGATGATGGAACGGGCTTGGCAATCCCAATGCACACTCCCCGAAATGTAAACGATGGAAAACCGACAGGCTAGCAACTCGACATCAATGTTCAAGACTGGAGTTTTGACTATAAGAGTGCAAATTGCCTACAGCCGCGTGACTACTTAAAGTTCGAGTAAGCATAGCTTCAAGATAGATTGCACTATAATCCTTGAACAGTCGTGACTGTGTGATGAGTGCTTTGAGCTGACAGTTGCATAAGTATTGCATATATGGTGCCTTGAGCTATACAGCAATAAGAGGACAGAAGTGGTCCTGTAGACAGACGCACCAGTGCGACAGTGTAATGACGAATGTTTGTTCAACGAATATACTTGTATAACAGCAGATCGTGTCGCGTTGTCCAGTCTTGTTAGATAGACCTCTCTTTATTAAACTTTATTGTACACCAAAACAGCGTAATAGTGTGAAGGGATGAAGAATGTGTTTTAATAACTTTTGCATTCTATTTAATATTAGTCACGTCTACTCCACAATTCAAAATGGCGTTTACACTTTAATATGGCTTAGAACAAGTTCATTAAGTAATTCATAAGAATATTAAATAGTAGGAGATGGAACCATTGTAAGGTTTGTGAGGGTGTAGGTATGTATGTTACTTCTGCACGCTCGAACGGCTGATCGGATTGGGATGCAATTTGGATCAAATTTGATTTACCCGGATTTTTTTTTTTGGTAGATCTGGATTTGGTAGATATGATCTGGTGTTGTTTTTTGGGGACAGTCAACAAATCGAGAACTTGTTTTTAAAATGCAAAAGAGATGCATACGCTCGATGTTTGGTTTAAGAAGGACTGACAGCTGCAAACCATATTTTAAAAAATACAATATTTTAACCTTTCCTGCTTTGTACATCTTGGAAACTTCTTTATTTGTAAAAAACAATCCCCACTTATTCAAAAAAACTGGCCACAGTCAAGAAATTACCCATACGTGCTCAATATATACCCTATTCTTGATTTATACTAATGATTTGTGTAATTTAAATATTAAACAAGGCAAAATTATTTCATATGCTGACGACACAGCCTTAATCTTTTCCGCCAAAACCAGCAATGAATTATACGAATACGCTCAAGTAGGTTTAAACAATGTGACTAATTGGCTTCAAAGCAATTTACTAACATTAAATGCTGACAAGACTAAATATATTCACTTCTCCATGCGCGACCTTCAATCTAACACTACTAATTCTCATCTTTATGCCCACAAATGTGGATTCCACTCAGTCAGTACATGTAATTGTCCTTTTATCCTTAAAACATGCGACATTAAATATCTCGGGGTTACAATTGACAAAACACTCTCCTTTAGACCACATATTGAAAGTTTAGTTAAAAGAGTGCGAAAATTAATCTATATTTTTAAAAAATTGCGAGCAATTGCAGACTCAAAATTGATTAACCAAGTTTATCTGGCACTCGGACAATCTGTAATTCAGTACTGTATTACTTCGTGGGGTGGAGCACCAAAAACTTATTTGTTACCTCTAGAAAGAGCTCAGAGAGCCATTTTAAAAGTAGCCAATTTCCATCCGTTCCTCTATCCCACAGATTTGCTATACAAGTCCTGCAACGTACTGACTGTTCGCCAGCTTTTCATCATGCGTCTGGTATTAAAACAGCACACCATGCTTCCCTTCTACCCTGAAATTACTAATAAGAGACGGAACGATATTGTATGCAATTCCAATAATTTTTCAAAATATGTCTTTGTAAAAAGGTATTTCACATTTTTAGGCCCATTTTTGTACAATAGATTAAATAGAAAATTATGTTTGTATAAATTAAATTATTATAGCTGTAAAAAGATTATTGTGCAATACTTACTCAGCATCTCGTACGGAGAGACAGAAGATCTCCTTTTAGTTTGTAAATAAAACATGCGTTGCTTTTAGTTAATTAAATTTAGGTTATTTAGTATAGTGAATTTTAATGATTGTTAATTTATTATTTCTTAGATTCTTAGTACTTTTTAGCCTGACATACAGGTCCAACCTAGTTCAGGCAAAAATGCAATGTATGCGTTATAATTGTTTTTATGTACCTATCTTAATATAAATGTGCCACTTTTATTAAATAAACGATATTCTATTCTATTCTATTCTAAAAAATATATGAACACATTATGCCATGTTAAATGTAAAACTGCACTGATGAAGAAAAGTTTCTTTGGTATTGCTCCCCAAGTTTTTAATAAAGTACCCGATGCAATTAAATGTAAGCCAGTACAAAAGTTCAGAAACACTTTACAAAAGCTGTTAGGTACTTAAAAATGCTATTACACGTTAGACCAGTTTCTGAATGACAAATCTAATTAATCATAATTCTGGAATTATTGTATTTAAAATATTTATTACAGTTAGTAAATTTTGATAATTTTAATTTTTTGTTGACATTGTATATTTTCTTAATGACATTTTGATTATTTTAATTAATTTAATTTTGACGATTGTAATATTGCTGACATTATTTTATTTTTTGGTACTATTTTATTTAAATTTTACAATTTTCATTTGCTGACATTTTTTTTAAATGAGATTTTTGTATATTTTCACAATTAATTTATTTTGATAGAATACTTTGACATAGCACCACTATTTTGTATGCTTTTCGGCGGAACATAGGATGGACCAAACATTATTTATCTTTGTACCCTGTGTTCACAAAATGAATAAATGAATTGAATTGAATTGAATCTGACCGGGACCATTTTCTACATTTACGCGAGCGAAGCAGTACCTTGTTTTTTTTTTAAATGTTCTTTGAATATTCAATTGTTTATCTGTAAACTATTAAAGGTAGATTTCTGTGACAGACAGACGAACGTATACGACTTTGCAGCAAGGTTCGATCTCTACCATACGGATATCAAACTCTAAAAAAGGCAGAAAAGGGCCTATTACACTACTCGATATTCAGACAGTCTTAGTCGATGTCGCGTAGTGTAATAAGGGTTAGACCGGTCTTACTCGGAACAAAAAGTAAGACAGTTTGAATATCGTGTGCTGAATATCGCGTAGTGTAGTAGGCCCTAAAGAAAAAAATCAATAGATTGAATTTGATTATCATTAGGCATGTTATCGACATATTTAAATGTAAACTCGTTAAAAAATAAAAGGCCCGTTTTGCCATTTGAGAAAATACCCTATACTCCATCTGTTTAGGTAATTAATTAAATGTACCTAAACAATCTTTTATCTAAAAGTTGTATAAAAACTTTATCTAAAAATGTTTACAATTTGTTATTTACCTATACCGATGTTTGGTAATTAACTAAATTTAAATATTCTTTGTATGACTTTTATACGATTTTTTTAATAAAAAGACATATCAAGATTGTTTTTTGTTGTAACGTAACAACAAATTTACAGTTTTCAGATTTATTCCTATACCTCTGCTATAAGACCTTGCTTTATGCAAAATTTCAGGATTCTGGGTCAACCGGAAGTACCCTATGAATTTTCATTTCCTCGAGAGTGTCGAAATGTACGTTTTTTGCTACATAAACAAAAGTATCTTTTTTTCTCGTTAACTTACAAGTTTGATTTTTTTAAAGCTTCAAGAGTCCGCAGACCTGAGTATATGGTTTTAATTTCAACTCAATAACTCCACGCTTTCCCGAGATAAATGGTCTTGACAGACAGACAGACGACAGACAGACGGACGGACAACAAAGTGATCCTATAAGGGGTCCGTTTTTTCGTTTTTTCCATTTGAGGTACGGAACTCTAAAAAATAACTTTTTCTAAATTGTTTTCTTTGAAGTTAATAGGCGTCGACCTCTGTAACTGAGATATCATCAATTTTTCACCTCTCTAACTTGTGCTGTTTGTTTACAACTCATGTTAGTATAATGTGTACATAAATACTTTATTTTATTTAATAATCGCACCTCTATAACTGAAACCCTCTATAAATGAGACAGATATTTATTTATACCTGGATATCTGAGGCACTGGGTAAGTGGAATACCTATTTAAATGAGACAAATTTGCAGGTCCCTTGAAGTTCCAGTTATCCAGGTTTCACTGTATTATGATTGAGTAGTAACTCAATTTTCTAACTGGTGTACGAGGGTGTGAATTATTCCAGTAACATGTTGTGTAGTTAGATTTTTAAACTGAGAACTTTAAGCATCTCCGGAGAGGATTCATTCAACCTTTCATTAATTCACGAGTTGCGTCGTTA